>OY282412.1:7131600-9849100 GCA_958295455.1 Coleophora deauratella
GGTTAGGCCATACTCCACACAGGCAGCGGGGCCAAGTCTGGATTGGTGGAGGTTGTGGGGCTAGAGGCCAAACCCAATGTCAGAAGATTTCAAGTCGGCTTAACGACTAGCATCTAGTGATGGCAACCGGCATCCACGGCTTTACGTGTCTTGCGAAGCACGGAAACGGCCGAGATAATACCACTAACAGACAATAGTCCTGGTTATAACTGCGTCTGTAGACGGCGTGTTCGATGCGACCACGCAAGCTGCTTCGAAAAAGCACGCAAACATTTATTGTAAATAGTTATGTATGATTGTTTCACTTATTCTTTTTTATTTCTTTATCGTTTCAGCTACGCAACACGTTTATTCTTGAGGTCTGTGATCGGATTTGGGGTGTTCATTATAGCCATGTAAGTTTACTTGATGACCGTGCATAAAGCTTAAACAGAAAAGAAACATAATATAATATCAGTAATGTCTAATAGCACAAGTAAAGGGAAAAATCCGAAAACAGTTACATCACAAAAAAAATCATTTTTTGCGATTATAAACTTATTTGCAGTTGGTTAACTGACCGCGACCTATGACGATATATGGGGATAACAGTTTTCCAGCGGCAAAATTGAGTTTAACAGATTTACATCACAAAAAAAAAACATTTTTTTGCGATTATAAACTTATTTGCAGTTATTTAACTGACCGCGACCTATGTCGATATATTGGGATAACAGTTTTCCAGCGGCAAAATTGAATTTATCTTTCAATCCCAAGTTTTTACGGAATCTCGCGAGCCGGATTGGCATTTTGCCGGTTTTTTTATTGAAATCTAATTCATGCATGGTTCATTTGCAGGGTTACAGTGTTAATCGTCGATTACTCTATCATGTGTTATGCTTATTGCCGAAGAAGCCCATGTAGCTGGATAGCGCTGACTTTCTCGGTAATTTTTTTTATAACCTACATTATAGGTATATGGTCCTTTTGAAATGTCTGGAAAAACTGCGCTTCTACTCATAAAACTGAAAGACTTTAATTAAAATCCAGGATAAATCACACACGGTCATCTGGTCCCAAACTGGGGTTCTGGGTATTATGGGAACCAGAGTGCCTTGGGTGGTAATCAAACCCAGCGGTTACTGCTGAGCCACCGATTTAATAAATTAAAAAATATTAAAGAGATAAAAGCAGATAAATTGCAATTAGTAGCTTATTAAAATACTAACAATTTAGGACTTGCCAATGAAAAGAGAAGGTCAGTCCATATAGACAGCACCCGAATATCACGAGTATAACGCGATGTTAGTTTGTTAATAAAACTTGCAGTGGCCAGTAAGAGTTCTGACAAGAACTCGATGGCCTATGAACTTATGAAGTCGCAGTGCTATGGATGTGGCATCATCATCATTCTCCCCTGCCCTGTTCCCAATCACTTGGGGTCGGTGCAACATGTCTTCTTCTTCCATTCATCTCTTCTGTCATCTCAGTGCTCAGTCCTTTCATTCATACTCATATTGTTAACAACCCATTGCGTCCCTACTGCAGGAGCACGGGTCTCTTCCCATACATCGGGAAGGTTAGGCCATACTCCACACACGGGGGTCAAGTCTGGATTGGTGGAGGTTGTGGGACTAGTACCCAACCCCAGTGTCAGAAGTTTTCAACCCGCCTATAAGGCCTCCTACATGGCTTAACGACTGTCATCTGGCGATAGCAGCCGGCACAACGGCTTAACGTGCCTTGCGAAGCACGGCACATACTCAAATTATACTTCTAATAGTCCAGCCATTTCTTCTTTGCTCTTCCTCACCTCTCTGGACGTTTTTTTATAATTTTACATATTTTTCAGACACTTGCTATGGCGTATGTGGTAGCGTTTATCACAATAAAATATAACACACCCATTTTGCTGGTCGCTATGGGTATCACAGCTGGAATCGTGCTTATATGCATCGGAATTGCATGCACTTCGGTAACTGCAATTTTTTTACATATACGAGTAGACGAGTATAAACTTTTGAACAGACAACATTCGATTTTTTAGGATAACATAATGTAGGGAAGAGATCCGTGCCCTAGCAGTGGGGACACAATGGGTCACCTAATCTTTCAAAGTTGGACCTCGTCGGGAATCAACAAGTGACGTTGTCGGTCTATTCCTTCTTCTAGGCCCAAACTAGGACTCCCCGAATTATGGGAACCGGAGACTGATATACGTACATACGATACGTGGATAAAGTTAATTCCATTAAAAAAAGCAATAGGTAAACAAACTTATTAGGCAACTGACGTTGACATGTGTACATAGTTTGTTTCCCTTTTGCTTTTTTTCTTGATTGGAACAAGGTATATATTTATATGTAGGTAAAAGGATAATATCTAATTAACACTCAGACGCAGAGTAACAAATTGGATCATCACAGAAATATTTGCCCTGGATGGGACTCGAACCCACGACCCTCGGATTTGCAGTCACGAGCGCGAAAAAAATTGTCACCGAGTCAGTCACCCATTTATTTATTGATTGTATTTTCAGTTCGATTTCACGAAGTTCTACCTGTACTTTATGTTAGCTGGCCTGGCTGTGGGACTCCTTGTCCTAGTCTTCATTGTCCTCAGAATGTTTGGTATCTACTATAAGCCTGTCCATATCGGCCTCACAGTTCTAGTGACATTAATACAAGTTATTGTAAGTTTCAGTATTCATTTATTCAATGTCCCAGAATGCAGGTAATGTTTATGTCACAATTGTGTTGTGTAAGTGTCATATACAGGATTACTTTTAGACCTCCCACTAAAACTTCACAATGGCTTCTATTCATGAAACTGAACAACTTTTCCCACTAACGAATGGTCAATTCGCAAAAAAATTGCTGGACCTTTCATACTAATTCGATCACGTGATCGACCTTCTTTGTATGGAGATGCCCAAAATTGTTTTGCAAATTGACCATTGGTTATTGAGGAAAGTTGCTCAGTTTTATGAGTAGAACCACTGTCAAGTTTTGGTGGGGGTTACAAAAATAATACTGTACGTGTGTAGGATATATTTTGAGCTATAACCTTTTTTAAAATTCCTTAAGTTAATGTACTACCTTCGCGAGACAGAACTAAGATCTTCATGTAAGTTTGTTTTCTAACTATTAACAGACTTAACAAAAGAGATAAGTTATCTTGAATGCGTGTTTGTTACTTTCAGGCAGGGTCTAGTTAAGTTGATAAAATTAAATATCTCATTTTCGTGGCAGAGCTAGGCAACTCTGAAACCCCATAGTCCTAATTGCACGATCATGTTTAAGGCGGATATCACACTGCACCGCTCCTGCGAATTTTTACTTGACACTGTCAAAGTAAGAAACCGCAGCGCCGCACACCGGAGAGGTTTTCGGTGCAGTGTGATTTCAATCAGCCTTAAACTGCGTGACGTCAAGAAAAATCCAAAATGGCCGACGCTAGTTGTCGTTTTCCATAGTCCGGCTTAAGAATTTACGTGATGGTTAGGTTGGTTGTTTGCCGGGACTTGTACCGAGCACACGTCTGCTGAGTTAATTTTTCAATTATTTCCGTTTTAGAGTAGTCTCAAAGTTATTTTTGTGATGGGGAAATAGCTGTGATTCCGAATTAACTCGGGAGACAGCTCCGTTTTCCGAATTCCAATAACAAACCACCACGTGGAGCGTCTTTAAGTGCCCATCACCCTTAGGGCCGCGTCTTTCACTTGACATTGGCGTTTCGCCATTTTTTTTATTGAAGATTCTCCCATTTTTCACTTGACATTGGTAAAATCACGCTCGTTATGAGATGTGGAATGCCAAATAGAAAAATAGAAAAGAAGAATTTACGTTTCACTTTTTTCCAGGGTCTAGTGATGCATCTGCAAATGATACTCGGAGGCAGATCTATTGAATTTGACGAAGATGACCTAGCGATCCCTACTCTTATTCTGTTTTCCTCAATCATCACCATCTTCCTCAATATATTGACGCTGCTCCGTTTGACAGACGCTCTCTGACGATGGCTTCCTTGCGACCGTCGAAGGCAACGGTTTAAAGGCAACTGGAGTATTCCACGAAAGGCAACAAATGTACAGTACTTTCGAGTAGGTGTCAACTGAAGAAAGCTTGCCTTTATACTCACCATAACTATAGTATTACTCATACTAATAATTACCTTTGTGTGAGTGTTTAAATTTGCATTAAAGGTTAGTGAAAAATAGAACATTATACATGATGTTTTTTGAATGGCGGATGTGAATATGTTCAGGTTATTATTCGCGGCAAATGTGAGAAGAATTTGTTTTTTAACCACTTTTGAAAACACGTGAAACCAGCGATCGTTATAAAGGAACAGCAAACATTGTATGGGAATTAGTTATTAAGGGCCCTTGGAGAGATTTGTTCAATTTCATGTAAAGGACCTATAAAAAATCATTTTAAAAACGAAATCGCCAAGTGTAGATGTTTGGTAGAAATGTAATACAATAGATAGATTCTGCTTATGAAACTAAAAAACTAATAATAACCTCCTTTTAAAAAAGTTTTGGATTTCCCATAGAAAGTAGAATCAGTTGGTTTCGTTGTATGAGAATCCCGATTTTTTTGCTATTTCAATTATGTTGAATTACGATTAAATTCATGAATATCCTTAAGACGGGTTCGATTTTTAGCCGACTTTCAAAAAGAGGAGGTTTGCATGCCTAACGTCCTGTAAGATCATCATCATCATCAGCCGAAAGACGTCCACTGCTGGACAAAGGCTCCCCCAAGAATTTCCACACCGACCGCTCCTGTGCTGCTCGCATCCAGCGGCTTCCCGCAACCTTCACCAGGTCGTCGGTCCTCCGAGTCGGAGGCCTGCACACACTGCGTCTTTCGGTGAGCGGTCGCCACTCGAGAACTTTAGTGCCCCAACGGCCTCCTTTAAGGTACATATTTCGGCATAATTCAAAGAGTTCTATATTCTGGCATGGCATCCATTAAATTTGTTCTTTACGCAGTTCGTGTTTTCGATTTAAAATGTTCTATAGCGAGTGCGAATAGGCTCTATTTATACGTCTGCAGAGAATGCGCTTCGCTTTATTACTATTTTATTATGTAATTTGTATAAACATTTTCAATTGTCATGTAGGTATAAAGTGCGAGTATCAATCACAAGTCTTTGGTGTTTTAAAATTGTATTGGTATCGTTCTCGATTATATTTTAATAAATTATTTTGAATGTTGAAATTATTTTGTGAAGATTTTCTTGTCAACATTTTTATCTTGTAGTTTATATTAGCATAATTATGTTCTTTGTTATACAGCTTGTGTATTTGAATATATTTTTTAGTTCTTTCCTATGTTATTTTAGAATATACAAATATTAAATAATTTATATTATCATTTTATTTTTCTTTTATCTTTTGTAAAGAAAGTGTAAATAATGGAAAATCAAAATATATTATCTTTCCTTCTATATGGGCATTGGCAGCTAATTAAACTTTCGGAGACAGTAACCCATTAATTTAAATGGTATAATCTGTGTCAGTGACTTTCGATCTTGGAATTTCTGGGTCAATTATAAACCACTTTGGATTACTTTGGTTTGGTGTGATGTCATTACCTGGTATTTATTCAGTTACTTATGATTTGATTTAGTTAACTGAAGTGTAAAGATTAATCTTAGCGTTAGGTGAGAGACAGAGTATCAAAAAATATGGTCACACTGTGTACGGGGTAAGAGAAATAGAGACGATAATTTTGACAGATTGTAGACTTTAGTTTTACGAATTTGTCAAAATCGTTAGAATTAATTATTGCGTACAAAAAATTGTAGATGACAGGCTTAATAGAAAAGATATACAAAGGTTCCAATAGAAATTTCTTCTAGATATTTTCGTTTTCGATGTAGACCTACCTACCTTACTCTAGGTAGGAGTAAGGAATCTGGACAAGTTCTAGCTTGTCTTTAACATTTGGTGCATGATTTCAATTCTGGTT
The DNA here is from genome assembly GCA_958295455.1 of Coleophora deauratella. Classification (NCBI taxonomy): domain Eukaryota; kingdom Metazoa; phylum Arthropoda; class Insecta; order Lepidoptera; family Coleophoridae; genus Coleophora; species Coleophora deauratella. Next base: position 7,137,561 of record OY282412.1, read on the forward strand.
CGCCTGTATATTATGTGAGTTATAATGATACGTTAGTAGGCAGTATTTAGAGCCTCTAAAATACAAGTAAGTTTGGTGGACTAGCATGAATCAAGATATCCTTTCTAATAAGTATTATAAATACGAAAGAGACTTTGTTTGTTTATTTCTTGTCGAACGCAACAAGGACGGATCGACATGATTTTTGCCCTCCCGACCCGTCCAGAGAAATTGCTGACAAGGTCAGAATTATATAAACAACTTACTTTTTAAGTTGTCCGGAAATAATTAATATATTTTTTTAATATTTAATCTGTAAAAATATCGAATTCCCTTAGGTTTAAATAAGGGAACCCAATAATAATGCAACTTTACTAAGCAACTACTAATCTAGTTATGCTATAATTGGACTCCATACAAATCGATCAACTGACCGGCCAAATTAGTATGAAGAGTCCAAATTTTTTTTTGCGATTTAACTATGGGTTCCTTAGGGAAAGTTGTTTGTTATCATGAGTATATCCATAGCCTTTCGTATCAAGAACTAATTTAAAGTCACCCCATATTTGTAGCTTTTAACGAATTTAAGACAACAATTCACGCAATTTGACTGGCTCGGTGGCTAAGTGGTTAGCGATCCTGACCTCTGATCCGAGAGTTGTGGGTTCGATCCCCACACAGGGCAAACTTTCTGTGATGAGCAGAATCGTTTGCTCTGAGTCTGGGTGTATTATATCTATATATGTATGTATTTAAAAGTATATTTGTATGTATATCAGTCTCTGGTTCCCAAGATACAGGGAATCCTAGTTTGAAGCCAGATGACCGTGTGTGATTTGTCCCAGATATTATTATTTCTTTCCATCGTTAAAGGCTCAAATGGAATGCCTCATACGCCTCTGATTGCATTATCTTTCCCGAAAAACAAAGTCCAGTTTTTTAAAACCAAAGTCTTACAACAAGTAGTTGGTTTATTCGTTATGATGACAGAACTGTCCTTATAAAGGATGTTAAAAAAAGTGCGTTTGAAATTTTAAGGGATTACTCAGAACAAGTATAGAACGCAGGAAAAATACTGAAAAAATCCGCTCTTTTTTTCAGATTCTCATACTAAATCTGAATAGTGAATCAAGTATTTGTATGAAAAACTGAAAAATAAATTTTAAGAGCGGATTTTTCCAATATTTTTCCTGGATTCTGTACTTGATTCTGAGTTACGTACTTGTTAAAGACGCGTCTATTCCCAGCTGATTATAATGACATTATCTATACTAAACAAGTGGGACAAGTACCATGTGGTCAGGGTTAAGAGTTTTGATTGTGAAATTTAAGTCGCCAGCAAAACGCTTCGTTTGTAGGAAAAACTCAAAATTAAACTGAATTCATAAATTATCCTTGCCGTAATTTAATACTTAATATTTAATGCGATTTATTGAATTTAACACTTCTTCCCTTCGGAATATCAGCCATTCCGTAGTTGTTTCAATAAATACTTTATTAAGTTACAGTATAATCGAAATTTTTCGTTTTTTTCCTATTTGTCGACAGTGATATCCAAGTCAATGTGGACAACTGAGAAAACAACCGCCTAACTGGCTTTGCATTCGTCATCACTCTGTATAAAGTTACAAAAGGACCGACAGACGAATACATTAACATACGGTTTAAAATAAGGGGCACGGTACACTTAACGAGTGCATCGACGAGTTGTATTATTTTTTTAAATATGCTTTCTTAACGATATTTGAATAGAGTTGTGCCTGGACGTTACATTTATTTAATTTCCGTAAGTAAAAGTAACCTAATTTAACTTACCTTTTTATAGTTCTGTGTCTGTTAGTCTAGGTCTGCGTAAGATAGCTGTGTGCCTTTAATGAAATATTAGCTCACTCGACCGTTATTGCGTGATTTCATTCAATGAAGAGGGCAGGATATTTAAGTGTGTGCAAATGCGTGAATGAGTAACAAATTTCGAAGTTCACATGGTGTGGCTTTCACAATCATTGTACCAAATTTAAGACTACTTATTAGTTACTTTTATTGTGTTACTGTTTGTTAGCCCAAATAAAAGTTCAAATGTTCGAATTTCAAATGAAATTAAATGAATGAAATGAAACACAGAATATCTACGTTTTCGCATTGGTATGTAAGAGTAGGAGGCCTTTGGCCAGCAGTGGACGACTTTCGGCTTTCTTTCTTTCTTGATGATGATGATGTAAGTTGCATAGCAGTAAAACCTTACACAGTATTTTTTTTTTAAATCTTCAATCACCTGCTCGCTTTCTTCAACTTTTCCTACTGCAGCAATCGTTTTGACTGTCTAATCTACCTATAAGTTGATCCTAATAATGACAGACGCTCGCTTTTGAGATTTTGCCGCCAAAATCCCTTCGTCACTAGTGACTCTAAGCCTTCGTTAGAACGAACCACTCAGCTGTGATGCGGTGCGCCGGCGCAGAGCTGACTGACAGATCGGTTAAGATTAGATATGATTAACCCAATCTCTTTTTGGAGTACTTTGTCGATACATGTATGATATCCATAGAGTATCATGGATAGGGTAGTGTAGGAAGAACGTACTCCCATTTCAATGGCCGGCAACGCACTTTAAGTCCTCTAGTGTTGCGGGCGTCTATGGGCGGCGCTAATCGCTTACCATCAGGTGATCCGTCTGCTCGTTTGCCACCTATCACATAAAAAAAGGGTTTATGCTAAAACCAAAATTTTAAATTAGCCATTTTATAAATTGACTAGCTGCTTTGTAAACTACTGGTTAAGAAAAGTCAGAATAAAACCGAGTCGAATTTTATTCTATTACAGTCATACTGAACTAACTTACCATCCGTTCGTTCTGCCGATCCGTTCGTTCTTGTTTTTTCGGAGTTTTTCGCCAGTAATTTAAATTCAGGCTAGCCTGTTTGTAAATATTTGTGTGAAATATACAGGATGTAACGAAATTGACGTAGGACCCGTTAACTGGGGATTCTACTCAACGCACTGAACAACTTTTGTTCTACGACTTTGCTCAAATCACGAAAAAAAATTGGACATTTCATACAAATTGATCATCTGTTTTGCTTTTTTTGTAGGGAGAGTCCAACATTTTTTTTTTGCGATTTGAGTAAAGTCTTAGAACAAAAGTTGTTCAGTTTGATGATTAGTATCCCGAGTTAAGGTAACCCGTTAACTGGGGGTTCGGGTTGGTTTGTTTGGGTCACAATCTATGATTAATGTTTATCTCACACCTCTTAACTAAGCTCATCGGAAGCTAACCCATAGTTATTATAATATAATCATTCTTTCAGCTCTAGTAGTGAGCTATGTAGTTAATTCCTTTGTAAATCGCAATTAGCTTCACGGGCTCGATATTCCCTAGTAGCTAGGTAATTTACATGAGAAAATTACGCAAATGGCTCCGGAGCTTTAGTAATGTGCCCGCTGTATCCTATTATGATATCGATTATCGATAATTTGTCGGCAGAAGGGTTGCATACATTATAAAACAGTTTTTATTGTAAAATATAGAGCCTAGACCTACACGGTCATAGATAATGATGTTTAGCTACTTAATAATGGAAAAAAGTTTAGATTTATAGATATAGTTATAGTTACCTAGTCTTACCTATAAATGCTAATTTCTCCAAGTTTAATTTTTAAATAAAGTTCTTGTGTTTTTTAAAAGCATTTTTGCATAATAAGCTTCATACAAAAGGAACTGTTTGAATATAACAACTTATAATACTTTCTTACTATTGGCCGTCTGTATCTTGGATACGTAAAAGTTATTCGAGTGCAGATACATAATGATTTCAAAATCACACGCTCAGTTTCTAAATAAATCGAAAACTACGTTTTTACGAACGTCTGCTGGATATATTTGTTTGTGTACGTTGGTTTCTTTTTTATTTTAATCCTGAAAGTGCATTGAATGAAAGAATAATGACTTGCGAGACACTATCGATAAATAAGCACAACCCTAGAGACACGTAGTGTGGAATTAAAGGGGATGGAGTAAACAACAGGGCGTTTTCACATACAACAATGGAGTTAGTAGACAAAGTATCTTTGTCTAGAAATTTTGTTTTTGGAAATAGATTTTGAAATTATAGTACCTACCTACGCTTCAATAATCAAAAGTTCGTCAGTGCTTCGTCGATTGAGTTCATTTATATATTTCACGACAGAGTGATGTTTAAATCGTACAGGGCAGCCTCATCTACAGAGACTGAAAACTTTTTTTTTTTTTGTATCGTTTTCCCATAAGAAAATTGGTCAATAATTTAACGTAACAGCTGCGTTGCAGTTCACATTAATTTGAACTTAAAATTAGTAGCATTACGTTCGATATTACTTTCATATTGTCTCACGCAACCTTCGCAAATTGACTCGTTTTAAGGTCTTATTGTAGCTAACTTCGCTAACTAACTTGTTTACAAACCACGGTACTAGTCTTACTCTAACTTAACTTTCTACTATAAACTTCTCGCACGATTCCGAGAACTTCCAAAACTGAACTCACGACCCAAAAGGCGTCACTTGGGACTCTTTGGCGATGGTCCAAATTTGTACTAATCACTGCAGTTTTCAAGACTTACAGCCAGAGTCGTTTCCGTTGCCAAAACCACTGGAGAATTGGAGATTATACGGAGACAGGTTTGCGTACATTCCGGCTAATCATGGTGTGAGAATTCATGTTTGTTTTTTGTTTCATATTTGTCAATTTTTTTTATGTTCTACATCCCTACATCTCTAAGAAATCTTCTGTGTGTCTTCCACATTTGAATCCATGTTTTTAGGGTTCCGTAGCCAAATGGCAACAAAACGGAACCCTTACGGATTCGTCATGTCTGTCTGTCCGTCCGTATGTCACAGCCACTTTTTTCCGAAACTATAAGAACTATCCTGTTGAAACTTGTTAAGTAGATGTATTCTGTGAACCGCATTAAGATTTTCACACAAAAATAGAAAATAACAATAAATTTTGGGGGTCCCCATACTTGGAATTGAAACTCAAAAATTTTTTTTTCATCAAACCCATACGTGTCTATGGATCTATGGATAGGTCTTCATAAATGATATTGAGGTTTCTAATATCATTTTTTTCTAAACTGAATAGTTTGCTCGAGAGACACTTCCAAAGTGGTAAAATGTGTCCGTCCCCCCCTGTAACTTCTAAAATAAGAGAATGATAAAACTAAAAAAAATATATGATGTACATTACCATGCAAACTTCCACCGAAAATTGGTTTGAACGAGATCTAGTAAGAAGTTTTTTTTTTAATACGTCATAAATCGTAAACCGCAATTTACCTACACCGAACTACAAGAATTTTTATATTATGTTTCTTGCTGCTACGGAACCCTTCATGGGCGAGTCCGACTCGCACTTGGCCGCTTTTTTTTCATTTTTTTACACTCTTTAGTCGTTGGTGCTGGCTGTTATCACTAGATGGGCAGTCGTTAAACCACGTTGGAGGCCGTATAGGCGGCTTGAACACTTCTGACACTGGGATTGGCTTTTTTCCGAAACTATAAGAACTATCTTGTTGAAACTTGTTAAGTAGATGTATTCTGTGAATCGCATTAAGTTTTTCACACAAAAATAAAAAAAAAAACAATAAATTTTGGGGGTTCCCCATACTTGGAATTGAAACTCAAAAATTTTTTTTTTTCATCAAACTCATACGCGTCTATGGATCTATGGATAGGTCTTCAAAAATGATATTGAGGTTTCTTATATCATTTTTTTCTAAACTGAATAGTTTGTGCGAGAGACACTTCCAAGGTGGTAAAATGTGTCCGTCCCCCCCTGTAACTTCTAAAATAAGAGAATGATAAAACTAAAAAAATATATATGATGTACATTACCATGCAAACTTCCACCGAAAATTGGTTTGAACGAGATCTAGTAAGTAGTTTTTTTTTTAATACGTCATAAATCGTAAACCGCAATTTACCTACACCGAACTACAAGAATTTTTATATTATGTTACTTGCTGCTACGGAACCCTTCATGGGCGAGTCCGACTCGCACTTGGCCGCTTTTTTTTTTTCATTTTTCTACACTCTTTAGTCATTGGTGCCGGCTGCTATCACTAAATGGGCAGTCGTTAAGCCACGTTGGAGGCCGTATAGGCGGCTTGAACACTGCTGACACTGGGATTGGCCACTTTCGTGAAGTATGGCCTAAGCTTCCCGATTAATGGAAAGAGACCCGTGCCCCTGCATTGGCAATGATCTGGATTATTAACATTAGGTTATTATTTGACTTCTTTGAAGAAGGGCAAGGTTTTTAGGCCTATGTATGTCTGTTCTTTTGCCTGAGCTTGAAGCCTAATGCATCGATATTAAAGAACCCTAAATGGCTTGACAATGTGACATGAGGTGTAGATAGATAGATAGATATAACATTTATTCACTTACACGACACATTTGTCTTAATACATATCTTTAATTTTTAATTAAAGTGTTATCTAAATACATAATTAGATATAAGGGACAGAGTCGAAAATGCATTATGCATAATTAGACGCTTGGGCTCAATTATCACTTAAAATGGGGCGGACAAGAATTAAATATTCAAGTGTTTTAAGGAAGTTTTTAGTCCGTAAACGTTTCACATTAAAAATTGAAAAACACCACAGCCATTGCCATGGCGAAAAGTGAACTGAAAAGTTAAAAAGAAGTAAAAATGGTGAAGAATAGAAACAAAAAAGAGATACACTCACACAGTAACGACACAGAGTATACAGAGAGACCATTTAATACAAACCACTAAAATCCTAAGCATATACAGGCTTATAGACGTCTACGGTCGTTCAAGGCAAGGTCACGATCGCACAGTCGCAATTGTCACAAACCTGACTGAATCGATACGTCAGTTGTTAGCGCTCCTGATTTCTGATCCGAGGATCGTGGGCTCGATTCTCATTTATGAGCAGTAGACTTTATACAGGATGTTAAAAAAGTGCGTTTGAGATTTTGAGGGGTTACTCAGAATTAAATAAAGACAGAAAAATATTGAAAAAATCCGAATTCAAATTTTTTACAGTTTTCCATACAAATTCTTGACGTGTTTATGCTTCGTACTTTCGTTCTTTTGGGGGTAGTCGTGTATAAAATTAACTCTAATTAGATCTTCATAAGATCAAAACATGTGTATGATATTAGGTTAGGTTAGCAACCCATATTGACTGCAGAGGCACGGGTCTCTTCCCATATCTAGAGAAGGTTATACCATACTCCACACGGGGAGGACCAAGTCCGGATAGATGGAGGTTTTTTTTGTTATAGATTTGAGTGCGTTTGGCAACACCTCACCTGATGTTAAGTGACGATGCTGCCGAAGATGTAGCACGCAAGCTCAAATAGTGCCTGTTCACTCGCACCTTGAAGATTCCTTAATCTTACGAATCGGGGAACACAGTAGCAGGTAGAGAATTCCACTCCTTAGCCGTCCGCATAATAAACGATGACTCAAATCGTTTGGTGCGTATAGGTGGAATATCTACGACATAAGGGTGAAACCTTCCCCTACGCCTGGTCGTCCGATGATGGAATGGAGAAGGGCGTATAAGATTGTGAAGTTCCTGAGCACACTTTCCGAAATGAATCCTATAAAACACCGATAAGTAGGCGACTTTTTGGCGATGCTCGAGGCTTTGGAGCTTTTTAGAAACAAGTTCCTTAGGTTAGGTTATGTTAAATCCACGTCTAGGAGCTCAAGGTTGTGGGGTTAGTGACCAACACCAGTGTCAGAAGTTTTCAAGCCGCCTTACATCCAAACGTGGCTTAACGACGACGTACGATGTAACTTTATGTTATTATAGCTTCCGCCCGCGACTTTGTCTGCGTGGACTTCAGAAATTAGGTCCAGAGAGGAATTAAATGTTAAGGCAGCGCCATCTAGTGACAAAGTAAACATTTCAGTTTTAAGCCTTTCCTCCGGGAACCCTCGAGTTTTTCGGTATAAAAAGTATCCTATATGTTAGCCTAGTGTTTTATCTATCTACCTACCAAATATCCAAATCCGTTCAGTAGGTTTGACGTGAAAGTGGAACAAACAAACAAACAAACAAACATCTATACTTTCGCATTTATAATATTAGTGAGAAGAGATGAGATAATAAACTGAACAACTTGTTCTTTAATAGAAATTATTCAGCTGATGGGCAGCCTTGAACTATTTCCACATCTCATCTCGTCTGACAGTAAGTAAAAATGATGTGTAAGACGGAAGCGAGCTGTCCAAGAATTTTTAAAGCTACCGAAATCTAAACTGGCTATCTTATCTTAATTCTAATGAAAGTCCATTGACTCTTTAATACCTGAGGACATTAATTGGATTCAGTTAACGACGATGTTGCTTAGTAGCATCTCTATAAATCGAGATAAAAAAAAATAACGTCCCAAATTTTTATACTATTTCATATTACAAGACCCAGACACAGAGCAAAAAACTGTTCTTTACACAACTCTGCATTGACTGAGAATCGAAGCCACTACCATCGGCCGAAATTGGTTACCATTGTACTACTGGGTTAAAAAAGCGGTCTAATAGCTTAAACTTTAAAGGTACGTGTTTTTGACATATATTTATTTACGCTTTCACGCAATGCATCGAAAATCCTTTTAACCGCCTCCGTGGACTAGTAGATAGTCCACTCGCTTCACACCAGGAGGTTCCAGGTTCTATTCCCGGCTGTATCTTACTTTGTGCAACTCGGTTTGGCTGGTGATAAGGCATTTTCTGATCCCTTCCGACTAGCTAATGCTATCTAGGTCTTGTCGCCAAATATCAATGTTAAAAGCATTGATGTGTCCCGGCAAGGAGATAAGATTGTCAGTTCCCCAGTGCGTTGGAGAATATTGGGAAGCCCGCCTCTTATCTTTCTTCACCATCATAACTTACCATCAGATGAGATGACGCCAACGGCTAACCAATTAAGGATAAAACGAAAGTGCAAAAACAATACCACCTTCAGTCAAGAATCGATCCCTTGGTATTTCAAAACATTTTCTCACAGCATAGTAAAAAAAAAGTATCAGCTTTTCTTAAAAAAATAACCCACATTCTGTTTAAAAACTTTTTTAAGATTCTACATAATTTAGTTTTCAGTTTGTTGCGTGCGGAGTTCGGCTGACTTTCGGAGTTCCACTAGAGTTTACGATGCTATATAAACTTTTTCACGAAATTTGTTTTTTATCTGCAAGCAAAAGATTGGTTTGCATATGCATAAAAAGATCTAGAAAATGATAAAAGGTCTTTCGTTTTGAATAACTCTAAAACCGTTAAGCATCTTCTCATTAAACATACGCTAGGGATAGTTAAATAAATAAATAAAATATTCGGGACAAATCACACACGGTCATCTGGCCTCAAGTTAGGAAACTAGTCTTGCCGCCAAACATCAATGTTAACAGCATTGATGTGTTCCGGCATGAAGATAAGATAGCCAGTTCCCCATTGCGTTGGGGATTCTTGGTAAGCTCGCTTCCATCTTCGGCATCATCATCACTTACCATCAGGTGAGATGATGCCAAGGGCTTACCAATTGAGGGTAAAAAAAAGGAAATGAAAGAACTTATAGTTCACTTGATAACAAAGACCTAATTCATTTTCTACAATAATAAAATCGTTAGGACAGGCCCGCCGACGTTGAAAGTGGGACTACTGTAGTTAAGCAAAAGAGACACCCATATCTGTCAGTTAGTGACTGACAATGTCAGTCTTGTGGGCTGTGAAAACAGATTTACGGCCTATAAGGCTAACATTGTTGTTATGGGAAAATTTGATGCAAAATATGTCGGAGGCCAGGTCTTGAAATGTTTAAGGATTTGACCATTTGTACAATAAAAGGTACGTATTATAAGTTGTGGATAGAGAGTAGTGCTTGGGATGTGATCGAATTAAAACGCGGAAATCAGTTGAAAGAAGTCTTCGCAAAATCTCATAGAATAATATATAAATAAATAAATCTTAATAATATATAAATCTTAATGCCTAGGCGACCGCGGGTGATGTTTAGTGCAATATCAGGCAACCACTTTCTATATATTGGGTATAGTTAATTGTGCCACACGATAAGAAGACCAAGCTATGTTCATATTTTAGCCACATTTATAATAATATTATCCGGGACAAATCACACACGGCCACCTGGCTCCAAACTAGGATTCCCTGTATTATGGGAACCAGAGACTGATATACATTAGGTACTATAAGGTTCTTGAGGAAAACACTGATGCTTTTGATTATTTTGGTTTATTTCCTGTTAAACTTATTGAAATATTTACACAGATGTTTACATCATAACGAACCCTTAGAGAATCGTCGGTTCCAAACAATCAAAATCCGACACCGAACGATTTAAATCCTTATTATTTTTAATAGAAACGTTCCAGCGCCGAAAAGATCACAACGCGCCGCTGTAGAGATTCCATTACTACAGTACACATAGATAGAATACACCCAAACGCAGAACAAACATATCTGCTCATCACAGAAATGTTTGCCCTGGGTTGGGATTGAACCCACTACTCTCGGATCAATAGTCAGGAGCACCACCACTGTGCCACCGAGTCAGTCACCGAGTCATTTTTATGTCGTAATAAAACAGGCAAGGGTTCCGTAGTCAACAAGGAACCCTTATAATTTCGCCATGTCCGTCTGTCTGTCTGTCCGCAGCTTAGCTCAGAGACTATTATTACTAGAGAGCTGTAATTTGGCACGGATATGCATATTAATCACGCCGACAAAGTGGTAAAATAAAATCTAGAAAAAATTACCTTCCGTACACGTGAAGTGGGCATGAACTTTTTTTATCGACTATCCCATAGTGTGGGATGTCGTTGGATAGGTCTTTCAAAAATATTGTGGGTTTGCGAAAACCATTTTTCCATTCAAGGGTTCGTTTTTGAAATATTAAGCTTTAAAGTGCAAAGTCATATGTTCCCCTCCCCTGCCAGCTAAACGGTTGTTTCTAGAAATGTGAAAAAAATCACGGCATTTAACGAAGTTAATAAAAGGAGAACTATAACGGCTAAGTAGGCTTTTTTTTATGTTATAAGGAAGGCAAACGAGCATTTAACGAGTATTAGTCAATTTTGTAAGACGGGAGGCTTTTCCCCTTGAAGCAGTGTCTGTCGAAGTACTACGGAGCCCTACACTGCGCGTGGCCCGACACGCACTTGACCGCTTTTTATGTCGTAATAAAATAGGCAATTAAAACGGTTGTATCATTTGATACTTTGATTTTTCGCCTTCCTAATAACTTTACCTAACCTAACTATTCCAATCAGAGCAAGAACAAAGGATGCTACTTAGTCCATTGGTTTATGCTTCCGACCGTGTAATAGAATCGTCAAGTCTATTGAACGTGCACTGCAGCCAATTTTAGGCATGACAATGTGATCGATCTCGTTTCTATGTCCTCTATTGTTAAGTAGTATAACATCCGTCAAATAAAATGACGTTTGAAAATATGGGGATCACGGATAATCTAGCGACAGGTCGTACGACCTGAAGGTCTATAAAAAAATAATATTTTAAGTCAATTGACACACGGTCGTCTGGCTCAAACTAGGATAGATAGAAACCTGTAATTAGTGAGCCAGGGTTAATAGAAAATAAATAAAAAAACCCGCCCCGGAACCGCGCCGCTCCCGTTTCTGTGTCAATAAGGGGTGTTTAAAAAAGCCTTTTCGTATGTCTGTGTGTCTGAGGCGTCGTAGCTCCGAAATGGGTGAACCGATTTCAAATGCTTTTTTTTTAATTGAACTAAGATTCATCGTGGTGATTCTTATATATGTTTGCTGATATTCGCTTCAGTGGTTTTCGAGTTATTCGACGTTTACTGTCGGACGCGTTTTTTAGTTCTTTTTTTTACGAAAATTAGCAAAATGTTATCTCTTGCCTACAGACTGGACACGAGGGAAGGTGTGACGTCACACTGGTCGGACCCTTCGACCCTGGGCGCCAGGGCCACCTTTAGGAGCGACACCAGGCCTGCTGTGCTGGTGCTCACTAAGTTAAGGTAACATTATGATACAATAGATTTCAAAGTCCATTTTCAAGAAAATACTACCTGTAGGTACGCAAAGTACTGTAGTACTTTGCATAACTCAATTTAATGTATTAGCGACATCGAGGGATGGCCTTTGAATCGTCATATTAAATTATTACTAAGTTTTGAATTCCATTTCAGTTAATTTTAAACTCTATCTCGATACTAACAGTGTATATTGTACAGTTTTAAGATAAAATTATTAACTTTTAAGGCAAAAACTATTTATCTATTTTTCAAACAATACCTGATATACTATTTTCGGTATGTAGATTAACAATCTACTTTGACGAGATAAGCACAGCTCATCTCTAGTTTTTAAAATAAATATTTTCATCGACTTGTTATTATATAGCTGTTTATGTTAGTATCTTTATGAAAAGTTTGAAACTACGGATACTTATAGTCGCTGTCTGCGTAGACACTGGTGTCTCGGGTAGACCAGTTGCATAGTGAGATTTGGCCGATAGCTGCTGCAAGCTGCGCCACAGACTTGCATCTGGCTGCGTGCAATGGCAATCTGAGGAAGCAGACCACTCAACACTTCTTAGGACGGTTATATTTGTGCCACACGATAAGAGAGAGAGAGTACATAACAGCCTTTTTTGAAAATTATTCTTGGTGGGAGTTTCTTTAGGCCCGTTTTTGCTCACTCCGAAAACGGCAGGTATAGGAGCTCCAATTGGTAGAAACCTAGTATCGTATATAAAAAGTGTCCAGTGCTGCCAACTTCGAATAAAAATATTTTCATTTCAATTCATATTTTTGAACAGAATGTTAGAATGTAATCAACTAATGCCCTCAGATTTTAAAATACCCTGGCCACATTTCATAATTAAATTGGAGTGGTACTGAACCAGTTCTTGCCCGAAATCTTTCCTATGTTTGAGGAGGTATTTTCCGGGTAAAGCTAATACCTCCATATCGCATTACAGACATCATTGATGTTTGTCGACAAATTCCAATCGGCGAGCGATATTGGATAGAAATCGAATTGTGTTTGAACTACAGATAAATCTCGGACTTTTATTATATTGATAAGGCACGTTATAGTTTCGAAAGAAGATAAATATGGCAAAGGAGGAGTTTATTTCGTACAATTTCATGTAGCTTTATCAACAACTTGCTTGAAAATGATTTGTTCTGGATTCTTCTAGAACTGTAAACGGGTTCCGTTTGGGTTCCTTAGAGAAAGTTTTTCGGTAATGAATAGAAACTTCTGTTTATATTACCGGGTAGGTCTTTTTACGTGCTGTATTTTCCGTGATATGTATTGTAGTATGTATGAAGGTGCAAAAGCTGACAAATACGATTTGCCAATCCCGTGGGAGCTATGATTTTCCTTCATAAAATTAATATAAGCTTATTAAGTCTTTGACTTGGCTTAATGACTGCCATCGAGTGATAACAACCGACACAACGGTGTAACCTTGTGAAGCCTATATTCCGTAACCATAAATTCAATAACCATGGTATTTGTTTCAGACCGGAAGACAGCGGACAGTACAGATGTAGAGTGGACTTCATCAAGTCCCCCACTAAGAATACGAGGCTCAATCTTACTGTTCTAAGTAAGTTTTTTTAATCGTTTTTATTATAAGATCGCGTTTGGGCAAACGTAGCGTAGGATGCCCACCGGGTAGGTAGAGCGATTTGCGCAGAGTTGCTGGTAATGGATAGATACACATGAACGAAAATAGGTATAAGAGGCGTGCCTTGGGGGAGGCCTATGTCCAACATTGGACTAATACAGGCTTATGATGATGAGATGATGATGTATTTTAATAAAAACCGAAACTAAGAACTAGAATCATTGATATGTCAATATGATAGATAGATAAAGTTGAAGTGGCAATAGGCAGACCATATAGCTCGCAGAACTGCTAAGCGATGAGGAAAAAAGGTGAGTGACGACTGAGGCCGGAAGATTGTTCCAGGCCATCAGTTGTCACAATAAGGGGTGGTCCTAGTCCATAGTTCCATCCCTAGTTTTAGTAAAGAAAATAAGAATTTTAGTACAGAGGTTAACAAAATCTTCTTTTTTTATTTGGCATTTTTTTGCCACACCAGTTTTAATCAAAAATTACGTAGCTAAGGAATTATAATACCGCTTTCTTAAACGAAGTCGATAAACAAATGTTTTCTTACGCAGTACCACCGGAACGCCTGATCATACTCGATCAGGATGGGAACGAGATCCACGGTGGGGTTATTGGACCTTATGACGAGGGAGCAGAGGTGAATTTGACTTGCATCGCTGTTGGAGGTAAGTGCTGTTCAGTTCATTAACTTTTCTAATAATTTGATTTTATTGAGGAGTAAGGAAGTGAAGCTGCGTTTTAAGTGGTATGGTATATTAGAGCAATTACCGAATTCACTCATTCAGGGAGTGGATGGAAATGGCAAGTATAGAATATATATTTTTTTTCATACATCATACTTTTCCATAATACAAAGAGGGATATAAAATATTTTTTACCGACTTCAAAAAAGGAGGAGGTTCTCAATTCGACTGTATCTGGTTTTTTTTGTATGTTTGTTACGCGATTACTCCGCCAGTTATGGATTGATTTTGATGATTCTTTTTTTGTTTGGTAGGGAATACTTCAAAGGTGGTCCCATAAATTTTTTTCAAAATTAATTTAGTATTTTTTGAAAAAATCAACAAGAACTAAAAAATCATTGCAAAATGGTAGTTGTTACGACTGAAGTCGGTTTTTTAACGTGTTCAGGCGTTGTCAATTATTAGACTACCTCCTCACATGACTATCATTGCATAAGGTCTTTTGTGAATTTTCTGAGTTATAAGGCACATACTGAAAATAACTGTCTAAGTAAATTTTGAGAACCTAGACTAAACTTCACTTAGATTTCTCTCTCCTCTGACACAACTTTCTAACAAAAGATTCAAATAAAAAGGTTTTCGTGAAAGTCGCAGACATATGCAGGTTGATTAATGCATACCTGCAAAACTCTTAACTGGCGATTCTACTCGTGAAACTGAACAACTTTTTTTGGATTTTTCATACAAAATTTATACATTTTTTCTTGTAATTTCAGTAAAGTTGCATAACAAAAGTTGTTTAGTTTAATTATAATATTAATACAAAAAAGTTGTTCAGTTTAAGTCTACATAGTCATATATATCACCGGTCTTGATATGTCTACATGTCACCACTTAAGAGGTTTATGCCCGTCACATGTACCAGTAACAGTAAGTAGGTACACGTACATAGTTAATATCTAGTACAAGGGAAGTATTTTTTAATTAAAAAATGAGCAACAATAACAATGCACAATAACAATGTCCGCTTCTCAAACGATTTCCTGAATACACAAACTGAATTCTCATGTAACGTATATTTCTGCATATTCAGAAGTATTTGAATAGAGAAAAGTATTTCGAATCCACAAATTGTAATTTCAATTATTGTCTTACTATACAGGGCGTTAAAAAAGTGCGTTTGAAATTTTAAGGGGTTCCTCAGAATCAGGTAGAGAGTACAAGAAAAATATTAAAAATAATCCGATCTGCATAATTTTCTTCAGTTTCTCATATAAATTCTTGATTCACTATTCAGATTTAGTATGGGATTTTTTTTATATTAAAAATTAGTATTTTTTAAATTCATTAAATTTAATTACACGAGCTAAGCTCATGGTTCTTATTTTCAAAATGTAACCACGACCACACAAACTATGATAGTTATGAAAATTCAATTCATTCTCACTCGGTCTTCTCCACACCCACTAAACACGAAAATATTTTTAGTAAAGCGCCTACATTCGGTTGATATTCGCTTAAACTGAATTTCAGTAGATTTGACCGAATTTTGGCCTTAGATAATTTCGGCAAACAAGCGTGTTACCGAACGTCTGCTGAAAATCGGTATATTTAATGAATATCTAACTGAGCTTAAAAACGTTCGTCATACACACCTAATTCTACTTTGAACATTCTGAGAATAGCACTTTGATTAGATGTATAAGTTTTCAGAAAAAAATTACTTATTACTGAATTTTTCGAAATTCGGTTTCGGCACATTCAATATTTAATACCACACTCGCTGGACACAAAAGAATTTTTAATTGAAGCCAAAACTCCACCTGCGAACAAGAGCGAAAACGAGAATTAAATTCAAACTTTTGTAACAGTAGCGTTGAAAAACGACGAAAACTCTCGGCAACCAGGAAGCCCAAAGTACATAAAAAACGTGTAAAACAAAGGGTCTGGCGGGTTAACCCTCGTCAAGAGTTTGTTGACTCAAGGCACGGGCGACAGCGGCAGCGTTTGAGGAAACGTCACTTTGACAGGTCTGGAGTAGCACGGATGTTTGACAGTTTGTTTGCATTAATCGTTTAGTGCGTCATATGTTACATAACCCTTTTATAATACCCATACGAAGCATTTATGCGGCCCATTTCCTACAAAATGCAGTAAATTTTCAATGTTACAAGGTTCAGTAGAATTAAGTTTTGTTTGCTTACACCTGACTTTAATGCGTTAAATAGTTGTAGTGTTTTCATTAAACCCCTAATTTAACTAATAATATTTCTTTAATAAATTTAGTATAAACGCTTTAAACATAAATCCAGTTCTCAATCTCTCTTACCTTATGGCACAATGTGTTGTGATATCACAAGGACTATTACTTCAAAGCTTATAAAAGCAAAATTTTATAATACTAATTTGGAACGTGAACTTTAACTTATTTTATAAAAACATAATTCAGTTGTAATAATAAATGATACTTAAATCGCTAGCGCTTCCTGTTGTAACTTGAGCTTTCGCGTGAGCCGGACATTTTTACGAATTTGAACTTAGACGTTTGACGGGGGTCAACTCACACGCTTTAACAGCTACCTATCTCGCACACTGGCTAAATCAGCATTTTCGCTACTCAACAACAGCTTTAAAATCTGTTTTGTGGGTTTGTTTAGAGAGGGCTGAATAATATCTACAAAAGATGATATAAACCCAAAGTGCTTCTTGCTTCGCAAACACTTCCCGAAACGTTGAGTGTACAAGTTCCGCGTGGTAGGGACTTTGTACTAGGTAGAAAAAAATTGACGATTTAAAGGAATGTATAAAGCATCTACTTAAATTAAAATCATTTTGAGTTTTGAGTTAGAGTGAAAAAGAAGGAGGCTCTGAAGGCCTTTAATTGATTCACAACATAGAGTACCTACCCCCAATAGATACCGAATACTGGGCACCTAGAAACTGCATACAACTTCAGTACTGGCCAAGCGTCAGTTCATTTTATAATAGCAGCGTAGAGTTACAGACATATTGGTTCCTACTGATTAAAAAAAATGTTGTTTTTATGGCATAGGTGGCAAACGAGCAGACGGATCCCCTAATGGTGAGCGATTACCGCCGCCCATAGACACCCGCAACATCAGAGGAGTCACAAGTGTTACCGCGTGTCCTTTGAATAGCTAAGAGCGCCGCATTTTCGCTCCCCGCGACGATGGTGATGAGTAGAAGCCTCCGCTTAAGTTTCTGTCAGATCCTTTAACATCCTCATGTACAAAAACCTCCCTTTTCTAAGATTCCATCAAAATAAAGCAGTTGCATTGATGGATTTTTGATCAGCTTCCTCCAAGCTTCCTGGGTTCCGCCGGAGGATTTTTCTTCACTCACGTATTCTCGCAAATAAAATACAAATACAAATATTTATTTTGCATTAAACATGGTAAGTAGTCAGTACAAGGTGTTTGGTTAAAAATAAACTTTCTCATGTTTAGCCTTTGAATTTAGGCATGCAAAATTTTATCAGAAGTCAAGATATGCGCCAAATTATTAACATAGGCGCCAAATTATTAAATAGGTAAACAATTATCATTGTAATTATCAACTGCAGCTTCCTACAGCTTCCTTCTAGCTTTTCTCCGGTGGAAAACCGACCTAAATAAGTCACATTGTAAAATCGTTTGCTCGCCCACTTCGCCATTCTGTAATTACTTCCACGGAATTTTCAAAGGAATTGTATGTGGAATAAAAAGGCGTTGAATTTTCTTTTGTTAGTTGTATGGGACTCGAGCATTATTATTGTGTGAATTGTTCTTTGCTAACGTTAGAGTAGTGTATATGTGTTTTACGGAATAAAAACTATTCTTTGTCCAATTCTGAAGCTCTATTATTTCGTTTGTATGTGAAAATTAAATTATTCATTGCCTGGTTTTGAAACAAAAGATGTGTATTTAAGTTCTTGTGTAATTTATTTTTAAGGTTTTATCAGGTTTTGTTCAAGTAATTTATAGTTACTTGTTCTGTTAATTGATTTTTGCTGCGCATAAGATCTCAATTTCAACAGATCAGCAATATACATATAGAGTGACTATAAATAAGTTCTTGATATATAAAGGCTATGCATATGTTTATGATAACAAACATTTTCCCCTAAGTCAAATGGCAAAAAAAAAAGTTTGGACTCTTCATAATAATTTGCTCGGTCAGTTGATAGATTTGTATGGAGAGTCCACATTTTTTTTGCGATTTGAATATGAGTTCCTGCGTTTAAGTTGTTTTTTATCATGAGCACATGTATAGCCTTTCGTATCAAGAACTAATTTAACCTGAAATGTCACCCTATGTTTAACATGAATCACAGAATAATTTGATGCAAATTTTTGTAAACATATTTTTTTTATCCAAACATCCATATCGCACCATTGCTGAGGCATATTTCTTCTCAAACCTCAGGAAGGTTAAACCATACTCCACACAAGTTCGGATCGGTAGAAATGTTTGTTCCTTACGGGCTGGATAACACTAAATTTTTTTTTTTAGAATTTTACTGGACTCCTATTTCCGTATTTAGACTCAATTTGGTCCTTTATACGTGTAGGCATGGTCGGCTAGTCCAGCCAACCCAACTCCTTCCAGAAGCACAGAAGTCTCCTGGGACATTCACAGGCTTCTCGGAGCGACCTTACATCTTGAAGGATTTTTGTCCGTTGTTCGGCCAGACCAGTGCATTCCAGGATCACGTGGCTGACTGTTTCCTCTGTTTCGAGACAGCCTCTGCACAGCGGGCTGTCTGTAACGTTCATTGTAAATAGCTGTTTATTAAGGGGTAAGTGCCCAGTAATAGTTCCTACAACTATTCGGAGATCGCGGCGGTCTAGGCTGAGCAGTTTTCGAGTCAATCTTGGCACGACCTGTGTCAACACCATCTTTGACTGCCTGCAGCTAGTTAAATCGGTCCATCTGGTGTTATGTTGGTGATCGGTTTGCAGCCTTATCCATGAGCGCATTTGTCTAAAAGGGATCGGCAGGAGTGGCACGGGGCCAGCTACCGTAGTTTCAGAACCCCTTTTAGCCAGCTCATCAGCTGCATCGTTTCCTAATGAATTGCTATGTCCCTTAATCCACTGCAGGGTGACCCTGTTTACAGAGGCTATTCGCTCCAGTGCTAAGTGACATTCGTTGATTAAACTGGAGTTTATGGTGTTATTCTCCAGAGCAAGTAGTACGGCCATGCTGTCTGAGAGTATCCTGATACTAAAGTCCGTGATACCTCTCTTCATGACCGCGGTTGCAGCATAGGTGATGGCAACACATTCGCATTGAAATATGGAGCTGTGCTCCCCCAGTGCCAGTGATATGTGGATGTTGAGGTCTAGCGAGAAGACGCCTGCACCTGTACCAGACTCCATTTTGGAACCGTCGGTGTATATACGGACCTCATCAATACCAGAGTGGTCCATGTCTTCCTCATAAAGTTGTATTCGATAGTGCTTGTCGAACACATGTTTCGTAGGGATCCTATCACAGGGCGCTACTATAAGTGGCTGAAACTCAACCGCTTTACGTAGCAGAGTCTGGTGAGGACCCTCTTGGTTGTTCCACAGGCCAAGTAGTTTGAGACGAATGGCTGTCATTGTAGCCTCTTGTTGCACAAATAGATCAAGTGGCGGTAAACCTAAAATCGTCTCTAGGGCTGCTGTGGGGGTTGTACGCATGCAACTTGTGATAGCAGAACAGGCTTGTCGCTGAAATCGTTGCAGACTATTGATTACAGTGCTGAGTTCGGTTCGTGGCCACCAAGCTATGGCACCGTAGGAGATAATTGGTCTAATGACAGCTGTATATAGCCACCTGATAATTTTTGGCGAAATGCCCCAGGATCTGCCTAGAAGTCTTTTGCATTGCCAAAATATTATGCAAGCTTTTTCCAGCTTGTGGTCTATGTGTCTATTCCATAGTAGTTTGCTGTCAAGGATAACTCCTAGGTATTTAACCTCGTTCGTTAGGGATAGACTGGTATTGAATAGCTTGGGTAATCGTAGATTCCCTAGCCGTCGTTTATGTGTGAACAATATGAGTTCCGTCTTGGATGGGTTCACTGATAGTTGATGTTTATCACACCATTTTTCTACAACTTTTAGGGCTGATCTCATAAGATCGCAGAGCACAGATTCTACTGGCCCGCTGATGAGAATAGCTACATCGTCTGCATAGCCCACTGTAAAGTGCCTCTGCTCGTTAAGCCAACAGATTAGTTCGTTGGCAACGAGGTTCCAGAGGAGAGGTGAAAGGACGCCTCCCTGTGGGCAACCCCGCGCCACTACTCCTCTTGTGGTACTATTTACAGTGAATTGTATAGCTCTGTATTTCAGCATGTTGTCTATCCATCCGGCAATCGTGGAATCGACACCTTGCCTGAGCAGAGCTTGGCTAATGCTGGTGAAGTTGGTTTTATCAAAGGCGCCTTCTATATCGATAAAGACACCTAGTGTTGATTGTTTTGATGAGATGGCAGCTTGAATGCGAGAGGTTACCGCATGTAGCGCCGATTCTGTTGATTTGCCCATAGAATAGGCATGTTGGTTGGGATGAAGGGGATTACGTATCAGCGCGGTGCTCCTTATTTCCCTGTCACATAGCCTTTCTAGAACTTTAAGTAGAAAGGATGTGAGGCTGATGGGCCTGAAGGATTTTGGCTGTGTGTAGTCCCCCTTGCCGGGCTTAGGTATAAATACTACTTTGACTTCTCTCCATTGTGGTGGAACATAGCGGTACGCGATGCATCCTCTATAGATGGCAACGAGATGATTTATTAATGCTGAGTCACACCATTTCAGCAGCCCGGGGAATATTCCATCAAGCCCTGCTGCTTTAAAGGGGAGGAAGCTATTAATCGCCCACTTAACTTTGTCAGGAGTGACAACTTTGTGAGCCGTGGTCCAGTTTGTATACTCTGGTGCGCTGCGTTGTTCATCTTCCCAACACGAATCGTTCGTTATGAGACATCCGGGGAAGTGTGTTTGCAGAAGTAGTTCGCAAGTCTCAGAGTCTGTTTTCGTGTAGGTATCATCAGACTTCTTTAAAAATCCAAGGTTGTGCTCAGGGTCACTACACAATATGTTTTTTACCTTGGCTGCCTGGTTGTTGGTTTCAATGGTACTACAAAAGCGTCTCCAGCTTTCCGTTTTCCTGAGTCTTATACGCTTTTTGTATTGGTACTGAGCTTCTTTATATGCGGTCCAGTCTTGGTCCGTACGTGTGTTTTTCGCTTTGTTGAACAGTTTTCTTACCTTGCGACGAAGTCTATCAAGTACTGGGCCCCACCATTGCTGGCGTGGCTTGTGAACAGTCCTTGGTGTCACAAGTGGGCATGCCTGCTCGAAGCTGTTGATCAGAGATGATGTTAGTTTACTGACGTGGTTGTCAATATCGGAAACATTACCATACGTTGGAGTTGCACCTTTCCCTCCTTTTCGCCGTGAGTGCGCTGTACTTAGTGCGATCAATCTTACGAGGGTTTCGTCGGGGTTTCGCGGGTTTGACTGTTAATATCAGATTATACCTAATCCAGCGGTGATCAGAGCACGATGCTTCATCAGATACATGCCAGTCTGAGATATAATCAGAAACGCGCTCGGTAGCAAGAGTTAGGTCGATTATTGTTTGGGCACGACGCGTGACAAAAGTCGGCTCCGAGCCCCGATTGATTATTCTTAATGAAGTCGAAAATAGATAGGTTATGAGTTCCTCACCTCTGGAGTTAGATCTCGCGCTGCCCCACAGAGGATGGTGTGCGTTGGCGTCTGCGGATACGATCAGCTCCAGTCCCTCTCGGTCGCAGTGCTCTACAAGCGCAGCCAACTCGGGCGTGGGGATGTCCGCGTCGCCAGGTAGGTAGGCAGACGCAATCACCACGTCAGGTAGGCCCTGAGAGGGGTCGTTCGGGATCCTGATGGCAGTCAGGTCCCTGGAACAGAACTCGGTCATTAGTATGGTGGTAACATGTTTCGGAGCAAAGATACATGTACGAGGGTTGCTTACTGTTGTATTCAGGAGCAGCTTGCCCCCGATGTTGCTCAGACCGCAGATTCTGCCATTTCTAATCCACGGCTCCTGGATTAGGGCCACGGTCATGGTGTCGACCTCCAGCGTTCTGCGTAGGTTAGCCGTCGCAGTTTGGCTATGCTGGAGGTTAGTTTGGACTACCTTAGACACGAAAAAGAGGCGAGCTGGGGGCATCGTCGCTCCCCAGCAACCTCTCTTCGTCCATCTCCATAGTCGCGCTGTCCCTATCGTCGCCGGGCTGCTTGCTGGACTCCTTCGCAGGAGTCGCAGAGACAGCCGGCAGTGCGCAACCTAAAGACCCTGCGACAGGCTCCAAAGGGCGGACCGATAGGGGAGCCTGCGGAGGCGCTATGCCTGACGAACCTAGGTCTTTGCGGACCTCTCGAGAGGAGTTCGGTTCGGAGGCAGCTGTCGAAGACGCTGAGGTGTCCTTATCCTCGAAGAGACGGACATAGATCGAGCCCAGCTTGAAAGCTACTCTTCGATCTCTCTTTCTGAGGATATCGACGTCGCTCTGCGGTATACCCAGGATGAGGAATAGGGACCTATCCTCGTCCTGCCTTTCGGCATGGTATATCGCCCATTGGGGGATATGATACCAGGGATTTTGAGCCTGGATCTTCTTGCGAAGTATGTCCAGGTCATCACCTTTGTAGTTGGGTACCAACAATCCCCCTTTAATGCGTCGAGGGATCTCCGATTGCCGCCGAACGACAAGTTTCGATCCCTCACGTGGTGATTTCAGTTGTGGCACAATGCGTTGTAGCCACCGCAGGGCATGCTCGTCTTCGCACCACATCTTTAGAACACCTTCGCTATAGAAGGCTTTCCCTCTAAAGGCTGGAGCGATACTGGATGTGCGCGGAGCATCAATTTCCGCATCCATTGCTTCATCCAGGGCCTCTTCAATCGCAGAAGCCTGCTCGACGGTGAGGTCCACGAAGGGTTCCAAGAGTATGGCGACGCAGTAATCGTTGCCTTTCACTGCATCGGCATAGTTGGGGCGTTTTTGTTGGGGGGGGAGATTGGCAGTTTTCGCGCGCTTGCCTTTCCCTCCGTCTCTCGGCGACAAGGTGTCGTCAGGCCGAAAACGTTTGGTTGGCTTGGTGACGCTGGGGGCAGCCTCTCCTGCAGCAGCGGTCCTGCCTTTGCCTCCCCGTTTACCTCTGGGTCGAGGAGCTCGGCTGCGCCGTTGGTTCGCACCATCGGCAGCAGCTGCGGTCTGAGGCGCTGAGGGTGTTCCAGCGGGGTTTGCCACTCCTGCTGCAAGGCTTGCGCCATTGCGCTGAGGTGGCTCACCACTCGCCGAAGCATCGTGGGTCCTAGCGGTCCCTTCGGCAGTTTTCAACTGCCTACTCCCCTCTGCAGCCGTACCGCGCTCCTTTCTTGCAGCTGCCCGAGCCTTCACTCGTTTAGCTGCACTAGGTGGTTTTTGTTTGGGGGGGACTTTGGCCTTTTTCTTGCTGCTCTTAACGACCACGTTCCAAATTGGCTCCTCTCGCGAGGATGCGGGTGTGATCGACGGAACAGCTTCTTTCAGAGCGGCCATGTCTATTTCTTTCGGCGCTGTCGTTGACGCAGCCGTGGTGAGGACGGGCGCATCCGAGGACGCTGCCGGTGCGTTAGGCGCATCCGAGGACGCAGCCTTGGTGGTCTTAATTTCCTTTAAAGAGGCCATGTTGATTTGGATTGCATTCATCCTCAGAGGCGTTCCACCCTCCACGGAGCCCTCAGGCGGGGACGTCCCATACGCAAGCGATGTATGGTCGCCAGAACTACCCTGAT
This sequence comes from Coleophora deauratella, assembly GCA_958295455.1. Classification (NCBI taxonomy): domain Eukaryota; kingdom Metazoa; phylum Arthropoda; class Insecta; order Lepidoptera; family Coleophoridae; genus Coleophora; species Coleophora deauratella. The sequence goes on from OY282412.1 coordinate 7,161,711, forward strand.
GATATAGGTCTCCACCTTGACCAGTTACGGGCCGAATCAAGAAGCCAGCGGTTCGAAGCTACCCGTGGGCCGGAAATAACCCACGTATCACTCCGGCGCCAGCAACCGACCGTCCGCACCGCCAATTAGGCGACCTCGCCAGACAGCCCTCTGACGGGGTGTCGCAGCCGATTGACCATAGTTGGCTATTCTATGGCCTCCCGTTTCGGAAGAAATCCGGACCAAAGATGGCGTGTTGCCGACTACGGCCCGCGGACCGCAGCAAGCTCAACCTCCAGGACTCCTTCATCCTCCCATACGGGTCTCCACGCACGGCACAAACACGCGGGTGGCAAAGTGATGCCCCTACCCGCCATCAATCTTATCTTCGAGATGACGAGCTCGCGACCTCATTGCCACATTGGGTCGCAATACGGGGATGCTGGGGGACCAGTTTTAAGGCGCCGGTGGTTCGCCTACGCCCTGCATAGATTAGCTGTTGGACCACGAGGGGGATGGAATGTGCGTAACTCGTATGGTCTCAACATTTCCAGCGTGCACGACCGCTGCGCAAGACAGCAGTCCGCTACAGGTCCGCGGCGGCAGACCTGCAGCGGCGGGGACGTTCTATGCAGGACTTGATGGTGCGCGTCTATGTTCAGGTCCGCACTCCCTGAGCATACGCATTCCGGCATTTCCTGGTTTTTAAGATGGTGGTTTCCTTCCAGCTAGTACGCCACCCCAGGACCCTGTGAGTCACCATCCACGCACGCCCTGGATAACACTATATCTGACTCCAAATTAATCAAAAATGGATTTTACAGTAAAAAGATGTACGTACGTCTTGAGTAGTTAGATCCGACAAAATGGCCGAATCGCCCGCCCCGCGCGCCTCAACACCCCCTTCCGGTGTTGCTAGTGTTGCGCCCGAACATGTTTAATATACATACAGGGTTTAAAGTTGCTAATATTGGTCAGTCAACTTCACATGTTTGTTGACCAGAAAGTCCATGGGGAAAGTTATTCAGTTTTATGAGCAAAACTCGTAATTTTATTTGGGCTGGTGATGAAAAGGAGCCCTGCATCATTGTCTAAGCCTATAGAAAATTCGAGTTTAGCCGTCATAATTGTCTTAACCTATAGAGAAGAATCGCACTAGGTTTTTCTTTTATTCCCATTAGGCCATAACATTGGGTTTTAAGAGAAACTTCGGCAGACATCTGGCATATTTACGAGACGGTACTCGTATTTTGTTCTATCTACAGGGCGTTCCTTTTCGCGAACCACTTATCTGATTCGGAGAGGATTTATGAAGTCTGTTTCTCCTAACGTCTGAGTGCTGACCCGCCTCCTTCCATCAATCTTTAATTGTAGTTACTTATTCTTAATGTCAGTCGTACCTTGTTTATTCACGCTAAAATTAACGAACCATCCTATAATGCTTCAACGTAACGACAAAAAACTGAAGTATATCCTAGAAAAAATGTGTATGGATCTGTAAAAAAATAATTCCCGCTTTCGTACTTTAAAAACAAAAGTCAAAAGAAAGAATTCTTCATACAATATTCCTTGAAAATTAACAGATTGATTTAATCGGAATTCTTTTTAATAAGTGTATTTTAAATTAAAAGGCATCGATGTATATAGTTCATTCCAATCAAAAAAAAGCAAAATGTAAACAAACTTACTATGGAACTGACACATGTCAATGTCATCTGCATACTACTTTTGTTTACCTTTTGCTTTTTTTTTGATTGGAATGAAATATAGTTTCATATCGCTGTAAATAAGGACTTACATAATTAAGTATTTAATAGTTACTAAAATTTATGTGGCAACAACATGACGTTTTGGCAAAAAAGGAAATTGTTACTTACAATCCCGAGTTTTCCATAGATTCCATTCCACTTGTATGGGCGTAAAATTTCATTAGAATTGGAGTATTACTTATCAATTATTATTAAAAATTAATTTGAATAATAAGTCTGTATATGGTATACTTCTTTTTAGCCGTAAGATCTTTCGTTCTTACTATAGATTATTGCCATTATTATTATCTTCATCTGTTATTTTCAATTTAAAATATACTGAATAAACGTATCCTCTAACTTCACCACTTTTCTGTCTACAGTTATTCTAGAATTTTCCAGAACATCCCGGCCATTGCCGCCTTGATCTACAGCTAAGTCGACTACCTTCTGGTACCGAGCCAGTAATATATGATTGTTTGATTTGACCTAGAATTAAGATGTAATAGACTATAAGACATTTTCAAAAAAATGTGTTTTAGGGCCTGTCGTTTCTTCTCACTCCGCAAACACTTCCCGAAACGGCGGGTATACGAGTTCCGAGTGGTAGGAACCTCGTATTAGGTAGATAAAAGAACGACGTTCGAAAAGTGTACACTGCTACCTACTTCGAATAAAACATATTTTCATTTTATTTCATTTCATTTGTCTACACAGGCCGCCCAACAGCCAGGGTGTCGTGGTGGAAAGCGCACGCGCTGCTCGCCAACTCAGAGGCTCGTGCCACCGCCTCGTTCCGTCTGCAAAGGTCGGACCTTAGAACCGACATCACTTGTCAGGTCAGTCGCCAACTTGAAGCTACTAAAGAATGATTAGGAACTGCAGCCACTTATACAGGGTGCAACAAATTAGTTAGAGGATTGGCTAACTGGAGCGTCCACTCACACTGGACAATTTGCCAACGTAGAGGTACTTTAGAAGATGACTAGAAGAGTTACTAAAGAGTGACTGGAGCAACAGCTGACTCTTATACAAGAAATAACAAAATAAGTATTGGATCCTCTAACTGGAGCTTCCACTCGCGCTGGACAACTTTTGTTCTACGATTTTGTTGTCATAAAGAAGAAAACAATGTTTGGATTCTTCGTACAAATATTTGTCAGCTGTTTGAGTAATTTTGAAAAGAGAATTCAATTGCTATACCTAACTTTATTTTGCAAGTCATAGAACAAACGTTATTCAGTATGATCTGTAGAATTTCCAGTTAGTGGAACCTAGGTACTCCTTTTTGGATACTACATTGTATTGCTTCATCTAAGCTACGAAGTCCTCAGTTGGAAGATCCGAGTACTACTTACTTCTTTTTACTTTGTTCCTGTATATTCTCAGTAAAAAGAATCAGCTATGATAATACCAGCAAACAACAATAGGATTTACTAAACATGGCCTTTCCCCTTAGTTCTCAACTCAACACTACCATAATATCATGGTCAAATTAGTCTTTAAGACAGTAAATTTAGATCTCTCCTCTTCTCCGTGTTTATGACGATTCTCTTTTGTATCGCAGGCTGTGACTGATCCATCCATAACACCGGTGTCAGAGGCGCTCACCATTGATGTCAATCGTAAGTTTTTGTTTTAATCACTTGTTTGATTAACGCAGGAAACATGTCTTAAAATAATGAAAATTATGATCATTATGATGACTGCTGAAGAGGAGACTTAAACCGTTGAACATAGGGTTAAATTACAATATATAGGCTTATCTTAAATAGTGTCCGTTCCGTTCCGTTCCGTTCCGGAATCCAGAGAAGTGATGATTTGCTCCTCATTACAGGGTGTTGATTTGGTCGACAACGAGCTTTTCAGGGGTGATAATATACATGTTATGACGCCAAAAAAAATTTAAAAATGGCACCTTAAATTTTCATAAGTAAGTCGTGTGGTGTAAATCAAATCGAGTGTGTGAGATTTGGAGTTATTTGGAGTGACGTCGCGCCGCCGTAATGTGTTACGCTATAAAAACATTATTTACAAACTCCGCAAATCGTGTTCTACCGAAAAAACATCCCATGCTCGAGATAGAGCCCAAATAGACAAGAGTTCAAGGAAGAAGCTATCTTGGAAACTTCTCCCGACAGGTTCATGTAAGTGTCATTGACCTTTTTGTAGGAAAATTCGTGAATGAGCCGGCCGTCATTGACTGACTACGCGAACATGCGTTTTGATAATTTTAGGAAAATTTGTAGGTCATTTTTTCAGTAGAATCAATTTATAAAAAAAAATATTATAGGTATTTTCAGAACAAGTATTTTTTATACTTTCATCCCTTAGAAGGCCGTTGTCGACCAAAACAACACCCTGTATGATGACTGCTGAAGAGGAGACTTTAACCGTTGAACATGGGATTAAATTACAATATATAGGCTTGTCTTAAATAGTGTCCTTTGAAAAAAGGGAAAATCGTGGTTTCTACTCATAAATATAAATAGCTTTCCCCTTGGACGTAATTCTCAATTCGCAAATAAAATGATGAGAATTTATCGTGGTATAAAGTCTTTGGGGGATAGTTGTTCGTGGGTAGAAAGCATGTTTAAAATATTTTTAGGTTTTTCAGGATGTTATTACATACATGTATATACAGGTTGTAACAAAATTGGTGTAGAACCCGTTAACTGGGAATTCTACTCATGGCACTGAACAACTTGTGTTCTACGACTTTGCTCAAATCACAAAAAAAGATTGGACTCTCCATACAAATTGATCATCTGTTTTGCCATTTTTGTATGGAGAGTCCAAAATTTTTTTTGCGATTTGAGCAAAGTCGTAGAACAAAAGTTGTTCAGTGCAAAGAGTAAAATCCCCTGTTAACGGGTTCTACACCGATTTTGTTACACCCTGTATAATCTTTATCTACATGCATCGGACTGCTACAAGGCTCTCCAGGTCACTGCTTACCACCGCCGTGGTCTAGTGGCTGTCCGCTCGCTTCACATCAGGTGGTCGTGGGTTCTATTCCCGGCTGGTCCAACTTTTAGGACTCGGTTTTTGGTGATAGGGCACTTTCTGAGTCCTCTTGGCTAGCTACCACCGTCTTATCTTGCCTACAAACATGAATGTTAATAGCATTAACGTGTTCCAAGTATGTACATTGATAAGCTGGCCAGTTCCCCTTATACAGGGTGTAACAGAAGTGTGTGACAATACTTCAAGGTTGGCTTTTACCCATCAAACTGAACAACTTTTGTTCTACAACTTTGTTGAAATCGCAAAAAAATTTTTGGACTTTTCATACAAACTTGGTTCGCCAGCTGATCGATTTGTATGAAAAGTCCAAAAAAAATTTGCGATTTCAACTAAGTTGTAGAACAAAAGTTGTTCAGTTTGATGGGTTAAAGCCAACCTTGAAGTATTGTCACACACTTCTGTTACACCCTGTATATTGGGGAAAAAAATGATGTATTTTGCTTAGTTAAAATGAATCCAGATTCTATTTTTATAAAGGTATTTTAAGAGTGCAAAACTAACAAATCTTAAATAAAAAAATAACATTATCCCAGTGTCTTACCCGGAATTCCGATATCCCCTTAAATCGAAGAACAACTTAGCTAGAGGCGATAGCAAACTCGCGAAGTCCGCGGGATTTCCCGTTACAACGTATCTAGTGATGGTTAGTGTTGGGATAAGTCCGGGTTTTAGATTTTATTCATTCTTTAAATGGATCAAGAAGAATATAACTTTTTACTATAAAATAGGTAGTGTTTTAAATAATGCGCGTTTTTTTTATTATTTTATGAATTTTAGTCTAAAAACGTGACATAAAATATGTACCGGGTGATTATAAAATGTCTGGCAATATTTTAACTGCAACTTCTACTCATCAAACTGAACAACTTTCTCCAAGAAACTCATACTCAAAAAGCAAAAATATTGGACTCTTCAATGCAAATCCGTCAGCTGGTCGATGAACTTTGTATAGGAAGTCCAAAATTCTTTTTGACCATGACTTTTGTTGGGGAAAGTCCTTCAGTTTGATTAGTAGAAGCCACAATTTAAATTGCCAGATATTTTATAATCACTTGGTATATTTAAAGCACTCGATTTTCTATTTTATTTATAATCTTTTAGTTAGATGGAGGAAACTTTTTTTACGAACGACGACAGAGAAGTCACGACGCAGTCACAGATTTTTCATTTATTTCCTATTTTATTTCTTTTTTATTTTCTTTTCTTATGCCTTGCTCATCCGTATATGTACAACAATGCCTTGCTCATCCGTATATGTTACAGGTGACCTTCTATTAGCCGGAAATTTTATTTGGAAAAGTTGTTTAGTTTCATGAGTACTATAAGGCGCAAAAAGATTCCCAATGGCTAAAGTTTTTCTATTACATTAGTGTTTTCCGAATCTTTTTCTTTACCTTCACTCGACGGTTTTCGGGAAACTATTTTGTCGCATCACTACCTCTCGCTCAGAGCCCCAGTACATCGGTGTCAGATGAAAGTTTTCTTCGAAACAGTTTATTTTCTCTTGAACTAGTTTTGTTTTGACATACCTACCTAGAGGTGTTCAAAATGGGGCAGCAATACTTTATGGTGCGCTTCTGCCACCAAAATTGAACATTTTATTTTTCAATACGACAGCTGAACATGAAAATATTTTTTGTATTTTTCACGCAAATCCACCAACAATTTTATTTGCGAAGTCTTTACAGTTTTGCAGTAAATACAATTTTGAAAAACCATTGCGTTTCATAAAAGTTTTTTAAATGCAGTTTTTTCAGTATCATGATTTTAATTACATTTTAACACATTTTTGTTACAGCTTGTATATCTTTCTAGCATTCTACCTAGTTAAGAAACTTGATACTTTTTCTACCTGGATAAACTTAATCTTAGTTCTAAAAAAGTTTTTGTGTAGGTTTTATGTACCTATTTTATTTATTTAACAGACTGAAAAAGAATTGTTACGTAGGTAAACATTTAGGGTCGGCATACATCTAGTTCTAGATAGATAGATAAGCTTGTTATAGGCTTGTGAGATGATGCTAAGGTCTTACCAATTGAGGGTAAAAAAAGGCTTGTTCAGATACAGACCTACCAGAATATAATAATTCCACTAAACTCACTACTAAATATATTTTATAAAAAAAACTTGCCAAGAGCAAGTTACATTCCCACATGCGAGTTGCGTACCACGAGACAAAATGTTTTGGTGTATTTACAAAAAAAAAAGGTTTATTTTTATCACTTCGGCATCCTTAGCACGAATCCGACACACACATGAACGTTTTCTTGTTATTTCGACGGGGAAGAGCTAACAACTCCTTACTTACAAAGTTTAAAAAACTTTGTTAAAAATATATAGGGTGACTTTAAATTAGTTCTTGATACGAAAGGCTATGAATGTACTCATGATAACAAACAACTTTTCCTAAGAAACCCATAGTGAAATCGCAAAAAAAAATTTTTACTCTCCATACAAATCGATGAACTGACCGGCCAAATTAGTATGAAGAGTAAATTTTTTTTGCGATTTGATAATGGGTTCCTTAGGAAAAGTTGTTTGTTATCACGAGCACATTCGTAGCCTTTCGTATCAAGAACTAATTTAAAGTCACCCTATATTTCCAGTCAAAATTATTCAGGTTGTGACGGACCTTAATATAGGAGATATTTCCTGGGTGCCTAGCTTCATCAATTTTGCGAATTTCAACTTAATTTATATACCAATAGACGCGCAAATTCATTCTCTATCGAACTGCATTCATAGGTCGTTTTCGTAAATAATGTAAATTGTTAGCACTTCCCCGTCGATTTGTCATTTTAATAGAATTTGTATTATAGTCAATTAGTTACATCAAGTTTAACGCTGACTGACAGACGGACGAACGACCTAGGCTTGGTAATTGTGTCCCAAAGTCCCTTTTACGTACGAAATACTAAAAACAGTAAGTCAAGGTAGATATGTGAACGAAAATATATTTTCAATGAATTGATTATCATGAAATCAAAGGGAATTTGCATATTTTTATTTCATACATCTACTACTTACCTGACCAAGTACTAAAAGTTTTCATCCAAATTTCTTGTACCTTAATACGAATAGTTTGTTTGCAAGTAAATTAGAACAAACACAACCATCGTTTAAAACTCCTAATTACTCGTAGAACATTCCACAATTAATGTAAAGCACGACAAAAGCTGTCTCTGGTCTGTACTGAACTCCATTCCCAACGAAGGCTTAATAGGTGTCTCTGGCACGAACTGAACTGGCTTAAAAGTTCACATGGAACAATCACGACATCTGCATTAGGGTGACCAGAACTTTGGGGGAAATCAGGATAATCTATGTATGTGAAAAACGAAATTATTTTTTACATAGATTATCAATTTTTTTTTTGTTTTCATAATTCAAGTATAATTGACTGACTCGGTGGCTAAGTGGTTAGCGATCCTGACCACTGATCCGAGAGTCGTGGGTTCGATCCCCACACAGGGCAAACTTTTCTGTGTTGAGCAGAATTGTTTGCTCTGAGTCTGGGTGTATTATATCTATATATGTATGTATTTAAATGTATATGTGTATGTATATCAGTCTCTGGTTCCCAAGATGCAGGGAATCCTAGTTTGGGGCCAGATGACCGTGTGTGATTTGTCCCGGATATTTATTTATTTATTTATTATTTAATTTATTTAACAAAAATTTTAATATAAACAAAACATAAACATATCCGTTTACATACATACACTTTATCTTACTTACAAGTAAATCATATAATTTAGACTACACTTCTTTGAGATGATTGAGTTGAAATGACTGTGTCATCTATCTCAACTCAATTATTATGTGACAGGTAACGTCAGGATACATAACATGTATGTCTGAAAAAATATTGTATGATTCTAAGTAAGCGCATTTCAATTTTAACCTTTTTAGCTCGTGAAAAGAAAATATACTTTATTATAAATTAATGAAATTCAATAAACTTCGTTATAGGAAACAATTCAGAAAATAATCAATTTAAAAAGGCCAATTTTTTAAGGTAGGTTTCTAAAGAAAATATGCTATTCAGGTCGATTAAGAAAAGTGTGAAAAGTGTTGCCATCTTTCATAAAAGCTTTTGCCGTTTCCAATATATTATTTTGACAAATATTTAAACAAATATTTCTTTCCAACATTTCCACGAACCTCATATGAACCCTAAACATCCCCCTGAAGCACTTACTTTCCTTCTTCGAGTCGCAAGATTAACTTGATTATCGAGTTTCCTCTTTCCATCTCATTTTGTCGGCGTAACATAGAAAGAGAGGCACGTTGTCACCGATAAAAGGGCTGGCCCAATAATGAAAAATGCGATCTTCCGAGGACGTCGATTGTTGGAGATACCAGATGGGTTTCACCGACTTGATTACAATTTAAGTGAGAGCGAACTTTTTGGAGCGCGATAAAAAAAAAGTTAAATTCTTTTTATTGCTTATCGACTGGGTGGGTTGTATAAAGACCTGAATGAAATTATCTTTGAGATATCTTTGTTAGAGAAAAATAAAGTTTAGAATCTTTGGCGCTGAAGATATTAGATATTATTATAAGTTTTGAGATAATATGTGTCTGTGTGTCTGTCTGTGGTCTGTGACATCGTAACTCTGAAATAGGTGAGCCGATTAGAATGCGTTATTTTGAAAGCGTGTTACGTCGTTGTGGTTCTTAGCTGTTTTTCTGAAAACCGGTGCAATGTTTTTTGGGTTATTATTAGTAATAATTGACTGACTCGGTGGCTAAGTGGTTAGCGATCCTGACCCCTGATCCGAGAGTCGTGGGTTCGATCTCCACACAGGGCAAACTTTTCTGTGATAAGCGGAATTGTTTGCTTGAGTCTGGGTGTATTATATCTATATATGTATGTATTTACAAGTTTATGTGTATGTTTATCAGTCTTTGGTTCCCAAGATACAGGAAATCCTAGTTTGGGGCCAGATGACCGTGTGTGATTTGTCCCAGATATTATTATTATATTTACTTTCCCGGTGAAATTTTTTGTTTTATTAACGAAAATTGGGTTTTTAATATAAATCGAAAGTAGAATTTACTTAATGTTTTATAGTTATGTCCTGTTAAGTTTATATTAGCGGTATTTCCTATGGACTTGATCCCTGAGGTACATTATATGTCGGTCATTATTTATTGTTGTTTATCGCGAGCTAGAAAATATATTTCAGGTGTTTTATCGAACAAATTTATGATTTTCTTACTAAATATTAATGCCATATCAATCGCACATTGAAGTGTGTCAATACTAAATGTCTTCTAGTGGATACGAGGTATCTCTTAAACGTCAAAACTTAGCTAAAGTGTTCTTTAAATCAACCTTATGCCTCATTTGTGCTTCGAGAAATATTTAAATAACAATAAAAGGAATGCGTAGCTGTGTTGAATTGACTTGGATTGAACTACTGAACCAGGTTATACATAAGATGTGGACCTTAGCCAAGTAGGTTACGAGTATTTTGGAAACAAGATACAACTTAAGATTCATGTACAGTCACGCTCATAAAATATTGAGTATCTACTAGGAGAAATGAAAATAGAATAGGTAAACAAATACGTTTGAATACTAGACGAGACACGTCCGGTGACTGAATACCACTTTTTTTTTACCCTCAACTGGTAAGCCATGGCATCAACACCTGATGGTAAGGGGAACTGGCTATCTTCATGCCGGAACATATCAATGCTGCATTTTGACTTTCATTTTGGCTTTCATTAGAAAGATGAGAAGGCCTACATATAAGTGTGGATGTCTTAAGATTATTCATTACAGGCAAGATAGGCACCTAATTTAAAAACCACCAATATGTACCTGTGGTTGCAATAAATAATGATTTATGAAAGCAGATGTGCACAATAATAGCTTGTCATTTATATAGGGAGCTTTTCGCAGAGTCTTTAAATTATACTCGTTTGTAGTCTAAACTTGACTAAATGTCTGGATGAATTTTAGTACAACACTTTACTCATCTATCACACTGCACAACTAATATTTTCACGATTTTCGATCATCGGGAAAGTTAGCCAGAATATAGGAGACAAATTATATCTTTTTTTTAACAAGCGATAGAAACTTTTTAACCGTTACGTGTAACCACACTTAACCTACCTGATGTGGTCCGGCGCGCGGAGAAGACTGATTCTTTATCCCATTAAATCAAATCAAATTATAATATTATTATACCTAACCCAGTGTACTTTATGTTCCTAAAGGTTGAAATAAAACAATACAATACAATACAATACAATTTATTTATATTACTGACTGACTCGGTGGCTAAGTGGTCAGCGATCCTGATCTCTGATCCGAGAGTCGTGGGTTCGATCCCCACACAGGGCAAACTTTTCTGTGATGAGCAGAATCGTTTGCTCTGAGTTTGGGTGTATTATATCTACATATGTATGTATTTAAAAGTATATGTGTATGTATATCAGTCTCTGGTTCCCAAGATACAGGGAATCCTAGTATGGGGCCAGATGACCGTGTGTGATTTGTCCTAGATATTATTACTTTATTTTTATTATTACTTATTTATTCGAAGTAGGTATCACTGTATACTTTTCGTAGGTCATATTTTTTTGTACCTAATACGAAGCTCCTACCACTTGGAACTCGTATACCGAGACACTTCTACTCCCAAGTACATATCTAGCTTTTGTGGTCCCACTCTGGAGGTACAGGCTGATTTGATTTTTGATTTGATTTTGATTCAGATTTGGGTCCAGATAGAAAGAAAATGTTAAGCTGTCGCCATCTAATGAAGAAATGGAAATTTTGAGTTTTTAAGCATTCCTCCGGGATCCCTTCAGTTTTCCGGGATAAAAATCCTACGTGTTAGCCGAGTGCTGTACCTATCTGTCTACCTACCAAATTTTATCCAAATCCGTTCAGTAGTTTTGGCGTGAAAATGGAACAAACAAAAAACATCCATACTTTCGCACTTATAGATAGATATCTATGTTGGTACTTGATGCTGTTGTGAACTGAATTGAACTTTATTGCGTCGCAACCAGGGTCGCTATTTATTTAAATATTGTTGTACAGTGAATCTTCTTTATTTGTACTATTGGGTATTCTGTGGCATGGTTTTGAGCCAAATACATCCAGCAGCTTCCTGCTAGGCTGACTAGATGAAGATCAGATCAAATCCGTCCGCATAGCCGCATTTTTACATAACAAAACGCGGCGGTATATTTAAAAGTCTGATTTTATTTTACAAGGTGTAACTGCATAATCACGACTGTATCGTCTTTAATAGGACTAAAAAAGCACCTAATCATTACAATTTCATTATCATTCATATCAGAGAAGTTATGATTGACGTATCATTACGGACAAGGATATTTGTACGTGACTTGCTTCTTGTATCTTGTGTCCTTTTTACTCTTTATAAAGAAAATCTGTGTGTCTCTTTCGCTCTTGTGTGCGGGATTATGATGTCGATATTAAATGAATGTGGTGATATTAGGAAAGAGTAATGTCGGTAACAGAAGTGCTTTTGAAAAGAAAAAATTCTGGTCTAACACTCTCTGAAAAGATCGCAAGCCTCTTTTTTCACGCTACATATTTTTTGTTATTTCTTTTCCAATAAAATGAGTTATAACGATAATTTATCTGTTCTACCATATAATTTCCTACCTAATAAAACAATAATATACAGTAAAAAATATATTTATTCACTGTTTGACGAAAAACTCAGAGATATAGAAACCTACATAAATTTATACAATTCTAAGACTAAAATATAACCGAAGTAGCTTTCAAAGATTGCCAGATACAGATATCATTTATTTTAAATCGAATCTCGAAAGTAATCTGATAGGTCAGAGTCCAGACTATCGATCCTTTAAAAAGTATAAAACATCACACATAAATCCTATCTCGCCAGCGAATAAACAAAAATAAAATAGTTCCAAGCATTTATTTTATTAAAACGCCTGTAAATTTAAAAACGCTGCCAATTAGTTTGCGAGATACACGTTAAAAAGTAAAAATATCGATATACAGTAGTCAATACAGCGATTTAAATAAGATAAAATGCGTTCCGAATACGATACCGCAAAATTGAGCCGGTAATATAAATCTTTCGACGGCTACCCGAAAAGCTTATTTAGCATCAAGAAACTTTAAAGTGTGCGAGGATTATCGTAACTGATTTAAATTTGGAGTGGATTGTCAAAAATGACATACTTTTGAGTTATTTTAATGATCCTCTTTAATTGAAAATATAAGAGGGAAGTCATTGTAAACAAAAGTTTACACATACGAAGTCATTTTAAACAACTACAGAAAAATTATAAGGTAGGTAGGTAAGTACAGGATAGGGACATTTTTGAATATTTCAACTATTCCATTCACTCTGTAATTAAAAATTCCATGTACACTTTTTGACTTCAATATCGTTCCGACACAAATCGTCACTCTTAAAAGCCTCAAAGGCTTATTTTAACAGATACGATATAATCTGCCTCATGGCCCATACATAACAAGATGTTAATCTAGAGAGCTGCTCTAATTGACAGTTCAATACACTTGTGTGCGCGAATGTACCGGCCCTTAATGATTTTTTTACCGAAAAAGTTCGAGTTTCGAAAGGTTAAAATAACACTTTTACGAGTGATGTATTTAAGTGAATGACTGTATTGAAATAAAAAAAAAAACATTTTTAAATAGGTTTTGACCGAATGGTATTGGAATTTAAAACAAAAATACCGACTCATTTTGTTTATTTTACAATTTTTTTTCCTCGCGTGTGCCAAGCGTCTCTGTGATTTTAATTCTTGTGATAATGGTGAAATGCAAGGTAATACATATGGTTTAGAAATAATTGTGAGTTGTGGTAGGCAAATTATAGAGGTATTAGTACGTATCGTTGATAATAAGACCAATTTTGATACCCATAGTTACAATAAATATATTTTGACTTGACTTGACTTGAATATAATAAATAATAATATTGTATAATATGTATAGGTATGTTATAATTATATTGTATACATCTGCTTAAATATGCAAAACTATGAGCTTGCTTATGTCTACTCTAATCAAACACCGCATACAGGGCGTAAAAAACATTAACAGGTGTTCTACTTATGAATAACAGGGTTGTTCTACTTATGAAATGAGCTTATTTTTGTTATGGAATCTATACTGAATTCGCATTTTGTTTTTTACTTTTCATACAAATTGATCGGCCAATTAGCTAATTTTGTATGGAGACCAATTTTTTTTTGAGAATTCAGAGCTTTCTTGGAAAAAGTTGTTCAGTTTTATGAGAGGAACACTCCATTTAAATTTTCGAGAATGGTCTTTTTCATATCCTGTATAATGTCTATCTATTGTTATCTCTATGAAACGAAATTTCTCAAAACGCAATTATAAAACTTTACTTAAAGCTATGCAGAACTGCCGGCAAAACATAGGCGATCTCGCCGCAAGTAACTAGTCGACAATAAATGAAATATGGCATAACTTTCGCCAGCTTGGAAGGCGTTGGAAGTTCCAAAAACAGCCGGCCGCGTATTTAGTAACTGTTTAGCCTTTTCTTAGGAGCGTCGAATAGCGTAATCGAGAGAGCGCGCCTGCATTTAGGCGCTAATTTCGTATAGCATTGCTCTTACTGGCGCTTAAGGTTGACCAACAAAAAATATTTACTTCTTAGTAAGATTTTATGAAAAAATTGAGTAACAAATCAAAAAACAAAAAAAAAGCTTACAAAAAATTTGAATTATATTATTAATAAATTAAATTAGTAAGTATCTAATTTAAAATATCTACTGTGACTATTTATTATATTTAACATTTAACTTGTAAAATAATATTTATTTATCAATAAATGATTATATTGTATTGTAGTAGTACCAATACTTGTTCTTCGAAGCAGCGCCTGGAGCGACATGTAATGAGCGCTATTTATAACCTTTGCGAGGGACTTTGTCTTAGCACTCAAGATTGCAAAATTTCATGATACTAATTTACAAAAGTATACAAAGGTATGCAAGCGCAATATTACGATTTATGTAAACAGAACAAAAATTATTATTAAAATAAGTTTCGTACGCTGTGTAGTGGCTAAAAGACCCTACATTTCTGAGAAAAGTCTTACAGACGTCGCTAACAGCGTTATCAAATAACGCTACCCCAGACGGGCAATATTTCACAAAATACTAAGTTTCGGGATCAGCATTCCCTGCGCCCGCGGCTTCGCTCGCCTTTTTAGTGCCCCCAAGTGGCTACCGAGAAAAATATTAGGTCATTTGTAATTTTTTTTTCTTCATGGCCTAATGTTGGATAAAAGTTTGCCATTTTTGGTGGCTTGGGAAATTATGACTTCAGGTACCTTTTTGGGGGCAGTAAGATATTGTAAAACGCACATACTTATTTTTTGACAATCCTTTCATATTCTTTTATAATGGTATGTAGCTGTATTTCTATTGATCAGGTTTGTTTACCTAAGTAAATGGCTTGTAAGACTTTTAAATGAAAAAAGCGGCCAAGTGCGAGTCGGACTCGCCCATGAAGGGTTCCGTAGCAGCAAGTAACATAATATAAAAGTTCTGGTAGTTCGTTGTAGGTAAATTGCGGTTTACGATTTATGACGTATTAAAAAAAAACTACTTACTAGATCTCGTTCAAACCAATTTTCGGTGGAAGTTTGCATGTAATGTACATCATATATATTTTTTAGTTTTATCATTATCTTATTTTAGAAGTTACAGGGGGGGGGGACACACATTTTACCACTTTGGAAGTGTCTCTCGCGCAAACTATTCAGTTTAGAAAAAAATGATATTAGAAACCTCAATATCATTTTTGAAGACCTATCCATAGATACCCCACACGTATGGGTTTGATGACAAAAAAATTTTTTAGTTTCAGTTCTAAGTATGGGAAACCCCCAAAATTTATAGTTTTTTTTTCTATTTTTGTGTGAAAATCTGAATGCGGTTCACAGAATACATCTACTTACCAAGTTTCAACAGTATAGTTCTTATAGTTTCAGAAAAAAGTGGCTGTGACATACGGACGGACAGACAGACAGACATGACGAATCTATAAGGGTTCCGTTTTTTGCCATTTGGCTACGGAACCCTAAAAAAGTGTTGAAGGGATTTTTTATGTATTCGTCGTATATATTTTTTTTACAAACACTTAGTCCCCTTAACATTTGTACAAGTTCTAAGTGATAGGAACTTCGTATTAGGTAGACTTTAAAAACCTTCGTAAAGTGAACTTTATTGATCGTTATCTTCTTTTCTTTTCCATAACATAATATAATCTTAAAATTTATATTTTATTAAAGAATAAACTTTATCGCGCAAATCACAGTCTTTTTGTGCTTACAAGGACTTTAACACCAAAGCACTTGTAGGACAAAGCACAAGACAATATACAATTACCCTTATCAACCTATTAAAATCGGCCCCATAGTTCATGGGGTGAAAATTCGCACCCCATTCATCACACAGTACTCTTTCCCCTCCCCAGTTTGATTTTGATCGCGCTTGTACCAATTTACCAAGGAGTACAGTCGTTGCGAAAAATCTTAGTGACCTGCAGATAATAGTTTTTTTGTAGTCTAAAGTTTGAGTGCACTGGCGTGCACTAATTTGTATATTTTCTTTTTTTTAAACTAGTTTTGCTTGTCGTTTTGTGTGCTATTAAAGTCTGTTAGAAAACAATCTAAGTGGAATACTAATTAACAACTACTCTTACATTGTTTTTTCAGTCGTGAATATAAAACGCCTTGCGCCTAATCAAAGATTCCTCCAAGTTTATTTTTTATTTTCAATGTCAAAAAAACGTGCAAATGGCTCGTAAATATCATGATTATGTAGCTATAAAATAAACTTACATAAAATATTGACTTAATTAATGTATTCTGTACCAAGAATCTAAAAATACTCCGCACAATAAATTTGAAAAACTACAGGGTGTAACAAAGGTGTGGTAATACTTCAAAGGCGGGCTTCTACTAATCAAATTGAACAACTTTTGTTCTACAACTTTGTTGAAGTCGTAAATAATTTTTTGGACTTTTCATACAAACTTGGCTCGCCAGCTGATCGATTTGTATGAAGAGACCAACAATTTTTCCAGGCGTCAACAATGAAAAGGCCATACATACGCATAAATAGATATATATACTCTATAAACATAAATCAATAACAAGAATATCATTGTTACGTCCCATATGTATTTAGAATTTTGTCGATATATTGAATTGATGCTTAGAATCGAACCAGATCGATCACATTACATTTTGACAAAGGTGAATAATGAAATCAGACTTTCTATTTTTTTTGTTGACTGTAGGTTTTAAACAAAAAACGGCTTAACAAAACATTCGGTGGTTAATTGTCTTAAGTGGTAAAAAAAGGGGTCCAAAAAGGGTTTTTCAATTCATTGAATTACCCACATCTTTTGTTCAGGACTGTACATTGTTTAAGAGAAAAGGGTAAACTCGGGTCATTCATGTCCCCGTTTTAATTATTAGAAAAATCAGAGGTGTTGGTTTCACGGGTTTTTTTTGTTTTATTATAAGATGTTTAGTGAAGTACCAAAAAAAATTTCTATCTTTTATAAAAACTGTATTGAATCACAGATTAACGAAACTAAAGTTTTTAAATCAAACGTGATTAGGCCTTAGTAATTTTGACATATGATCTAAGCAGAGCGTGAGTGTAAGGTCCATTCTATATACACATGCCCTTGCCACCGCAGAGGTCTATGTTTGTGTTAACAACCCATTACGTCCCCACTGCAGGGGCATGGGTCTCTTCCCATAACTCGGGAAGGTTAGGCCATACTCCACACACGGGGGCCAAGTCCGGACTGGTGGAGGTTGTGGGGCTAGTGGCCAACTCCAGTGTCATAAGTTTTCAAGCCGCCTATAAGGCCTCCGACATACATTAACAACTGCCATCTAGCGATAGCAGCCGGCACCCACGGTTTAACGTGGCTTGTGAACCACGGAAACGGTCGAGATAAATGCCACTAACAGTCAAACTCATTGAGGTTATGACCGTGTCTGTAGTCAGTTAACCTGCGTGAGTTAACCGCGACGACCACTTCAGGTCTATGTTTATCAAACAAACAGAACAGTGGTTTTTAATTTTAAAATTCTCAATCAAAAAATTTACCCTCAATTGTTTATTAAAATTTAGTATTTTACTGGCGCCGCACCACGACCTTTATACCTGCAGCGAACTTTAATTTTCCAGTAAAAATGTACTTGTGTTATTAAAAAATGAAGGAGCTCTACCTACATGTGTGCTGAAATAGGTTGAGGTAATGGCTTATATAAATAAATGTAACTGACATCTAACCAGCTTTTTAAACTGACCAGGTTTTAATTATAGAAAATGCACATAAATAACTTTTACTCTCCCCTCCCAGTCATCTAAAACTGGAATAACTAGAAAAATCTACATTTAAATCAGTCCACATAATTAAAAGCTGCGATGCCAAAGGCAAACAATGAGACACACTCGAAACAGGCTTTAAAATTATAACATCCCTGTTTTGCGTCTAAGGTTAATTGAGATAATTATAAAATAAAAGTAATTTTACAGATCTTATTTCTCTGTTTGGCTTCAGAATAGATAAAATTATATTAAAAAAACATGATTATTACCCTAATTGGTAGTCAATCTCGGTTCTTTTATGGCACAAATAATATAATTAATTTTATTACAGTACTGAGAACACGGTAATACCATTAAGTAATTTATTAAAATAATGAATTCTCATATCATTTCCCAGTCGTTGGCCAATGATGTCTGTTATTATTTATACACAGAAATATGCTAAAGCTCGATACGTCAGTGAGTCACCTTTGTTCTGTTTAATGTGATATAGTAAGGTCTGGGCATATTTTAATTTATCCTAATGGAATAGCTGACTCAGAAATTGAATATTCAACGTACCCTCGTTTTTTATTCAACAATAATCATTAAAATTCAATTTACACTGTTCCGTGAGCAGGGCCGCGTTGTTCGGAGAATTGTCATTAATTATTTCATTGATTTCAGAATTCCGTGCTATTATCGTATTAAATATCTGGTTTAAAAGCCAAATTGGTTTTTCATTGAGCTTCAGAATATTTTCTGTTATTTTTACAGTATTAAAACTAGAAATTGCACGATACACTAGGGATGTAGCAACTATTTTCGAATTTCATAAAGGTGATTTATCTTACTAGGCTCATATTGTCTTATAAGATTTAAAACTATTATTTTTTATAAACAAAAACTTCTTATGTTGACGATGTTTTTTCTGATTGTGTAGGGTAAAAAAATATAATTTAAGAGACACAGATTGTTATTCAAAAACAACTTCAAACTTTTTAAGTATATGACAAAAAATGTTGAACTTGCCATACATAAATGTTCAATCCAACGATCGATTTGTATGGAGAGTTCAAAATATTTGTCATTTATTGAAAAAGGGGTAGAACAAATTTATATCGGTAACATGATAAATGTTCATAGGTATTAAGGAATAATAATTATTTTTCTAAGGTCTATTAACATTAAGTGGAATTATTTAAACTGGAGCTTCTACTCAAGAATCTGAAACACTGGCTGGGATCCATAATTAACAATTTTGCGAAATTAAATGAATTCTCTTTCTAAGTTGGCTTTGTTTTCTACCACTTTATAACAAACGTATACTTTGTATACCTATGATATATGCTGAGTCGGTGCCAATTTAACAGACATTGATGTTTTATGTTTTAGTATTACTTACTTATAAGAAATATGTTAACTTGTTTATGTTTGTTTTGTGTTTATTTTCTAACTGTGCTTGTTTCTCTTTTTTTCCTTGTTGTAATTTGTTTTGTGTTGTTTACTGTCTGTTAAATAAATGTATCTCTATCTCTCTAAAACGTACAAAAATTTTACTTTCCATTTTTTCGTGTGTCGTATTTTGGATGAAAATTTCATTTTTTGTAATTTGTATAAAAAGGGCTAGATCAAAATTTTTACATAAGCTCCTAAGGCCCAAGACTTTTTTGGTTTTCTAGTCATTACCACCCAAGGTCCTACCAATAGGACTATTTATTTTATTTAAAATGAACAAAAATATAAAGATACATTAAATATAATTTTATACAAATCACCTGCCATGAGCTGGGGGGCTTGGGGTTTTTAGTTAATAGCGGATTATGACCTACAAATAGAACCCTGGGCCGTATATGCCATAAAAAAATAAAATAAAAAAATTACCTCTGGTCTGAATGACTACTGATATTTAGTCCTACAAGTAGGCGTTTGGGCCTTAGGAGGGTAGTAAACTCGAATAATAGTCCGGATAAGTCCATATCCGCTATTAAAAATTATCTCGTATTATGATAGCAATAAATAAAAAAGAAAATTACCTTTTTTATTTATTTTTAAATGATTTAAGTTCGACATGCTTTCGAACTGTGTGTCTTAGTTCTAAAATTAACAACTTAACCACGTAGTGGGCCGCTAGTTGGAAATACAAAAGGGGGTTGATTTGTCCCCTCTCTCCCCTCCCGTATTCAACAACCGATAGAACATTCATTCATTACCCTGAAAACAATCTCGATGTGATTACAGCTTTTTTTAAAATGTGATTGATTGTGATCGGAATTTGTTTTATTGTGTACGAGTGTCTATATACACTCCTATAATATGTAGGTCCTATAACCTACTATGATTCACACTTTTTCATTGGAACAATTCGTCAGTTTTTTTTATGTTTGTAGTTTGGTTTATGGGTCACATGTTTGAAATATAAGTATATGTAGTTATCAAGATATTTACTGTCCTTTTTGTATTGTACGTACGTATAGGTAGGTTTAAAAGTATGTGTAAAGCATCTACTTAAATAAAAAAGATTTTTGATTGATTTTGATTTTGAACTGTGGGTACAAGGTCATAAGAAATGTCACATAATTATGTATGTATTATTTCTTCTCGTGACGGATTTTTTTTAAACTGATTCGTATTCTTGTAATATTTTTTTTATTAAAAAAGCAGTTTAAAAAATTAGGTAAAAAGCATATGACCTGACCTCCCTTTAAGAACTTACTTCACTTTTTTTTTGTAATTTTGAAAGCGGCTAGCCAGTTTGCGAAACGGCTAATTGTAAAATTAATTAATTAATTGCTATATTGTAAAATGTGTCTTTAGGCTTAACCACTAAAATGTAGTATCTTTTGTCCACAGTGCGACCTCTTTGGGTGCGACTGCAAGGAGGCAAGCGCCCTCTAGTGGCAGGTCAGAGCACCGAGCTCGTCTGCCAAGCTGTGGGGGCCAGACCGAAGCCCGTCATCTCCTGGTGGAAAGGAGGCAACAAGCTGAAGACAGTTCGGGAGACTGTGAGTAAAACCACTTATTTCATGATAGTTATAAATACACCGACGTGGTAATAAAACTTATTGAGATGGTGTGGAAATCCTTGGGGGAGGCCTTTGTCCAGCAGTGGACGTTTTTCGACTGATGATGAATACTTAGTGCTATATTCATTCCGCCAGAGTAGATAAAAGGAGATTTTAATGTGAAATTGTAACTCTTTTAAACCATTTGAAAAAGTTCTTAAAATATCCTTGCGTCTTAGCTGATGCATGATGAAAAAGACATTTTTGGACAAAATAAATACTAATTGTATGATATTGTCACTTAAACGAAAAATTTTCTTAAAGTAAATTGTTTACAAGATTGCTCGCCTGAAGTCAAACTCGGAAGTGACACAATCAAAAGACTTAATTATTTTTTGGTGTTGGCTTAAACTTGGCTTAAACTACGCGGGGCCTTGTTGTCAGCGCGCTCTAATAGGGTATTTGACACTATCAAAAATAAATTCAAAAATATTATTCACTAAATTGCATTTGTCCTAGAAAAATATTACTGGACTAATATTTTTGATCATTTTAAATTTTATATTCAAAACAATTGGAAAATAAGTTCGTCAAAGACTGTGACGTCACATGCCAGTAATACGAACAATTTCAGAACAAAATATAGTTTTTGGCAGTTGATAAAAAGTCACTCAAATGACTAGTAGTCAAATACCGTATTACGAAGGCGGCTTCCAATTTGATATTTATTTATACTGATACGAGAACTGGTATCACAGTAACACTAGTGATGTACCTCTAGATCTCCTCCGATAAGTCGGCACCTTTTGTAGTTGGCGACTAGTCGGCAAAACCTGCCGACAATCTAACCAACCGCAAACTTTCTGAAGTATTTGCGTTAGTCTATGTAAACCAAGTCAGTGCCGAATTTACAGAATCGGGCTGAACTTTACCCTGTTTCCTTATCCATATCACAGGCTACGCTCATGCTAAATTTCGTCAAAATTTGCGTCAAAGGGTAACAAAGAAACACATAAGATTATCTCTATCTATATGTTACAGTCGGTTCAGAAGAAGGATTGTCTAAATAAAATATCAAGTCAAACATCCACAGCATATTAGATTAATACCCTTATCATTTAGCTTTGACGTGGCTAGCTAATAAAGGAGTCTTGTTCCCTTCAATTTAGGCAAACCTAATTGGAAACTGTCCTAATCCATGTAAATCCGAGTACAGTACATACATACGGAACTAGCTCACTTAGGTTCGTATTAGTGCTTCAACAAAAGGCTCTATTCACAATGGAGCGGAAATGTAACTGCGGTTCACTCGTTATGTACTCGTTAGTCGGTGAGACGAGAAACGTTATTACGATACAGAGAGGACAGTGCCCGCATCTCTCTACTTATGTCGTTGCCTGTTTTTTTTTTGTGTGGATACCTACTCAAGCAGTCGAGCGTAATGCGCTATTAGGGGTTAATGTATGAACTGCCGATTTGTACTGAAAAAACTTTGTGTAGGACAAAATATATTCATTTAATGAAAGTTATTTATACATTAATTGTGCCATCTAATTGAAAGATCATTCCAATCAAAAAAAAAGCAAAAGATAAACAAACTTCTATCCAACTGACATTGACATATGTCAAACCCATAGTAGTTTTGTTTACCTTTTGCTTTTTTTTTGATTGGAATGAACTATATGCAATAGAACTCTGTAAACCTAGTCTACAAACTGTGTGAAGACATTTTGTACTGCTTCCTGGGTAAGACATTTTTCCGTGCATATTCGAAAATTAGTCTGATTTTCGCTGTATCAATTTTCACATTAAAAGCTGAATATAAAAAAGATTCCGACGAACTGAGAACCTCCTCCTTTTTTGAAGTCTATTAAAAAGCTAGCGTATTCTGTTGTAATTCCTGGCAAACACCTACATAATGTTTCAAGTGTCCATTCTGGTAACGATATGTATCTGCAAAATTATGCTAAGGTACCGTAACCAAAGATGGCCCGGCTCCCAAGATAGCCCACATTCAAAAAACATAACTTTTCATTTTCAAAATAATTTGAACTTTCGCGGGAATATGTGTTTCTCTCACAGACCACAAGGCAACTGTATCCGAACACAAACGTGCGGCCAATTTTTCAACAGCAGGCTTCATACGGGAGCTCATGTTATTAAATCACACGCGTATTTGTTTTTTAATTTTGAGAACAATACCGTAAATTGTTTTGTTTTGATTATTGAACCTTTTTATTTCGACTTCAATACATAAGATTCGAGCTAAGTTTCATTGTTTTATTTCATAGTTGCTGTATAAGGAATAGTTTTACTGTTTTAGAGTTGGTCCCCTATGAAAGCCCACCCAGTGGTTACCAAAGAAGGCCCGAAATAATTATGCGCGTAGTTCCTAAAATAAGAATAAATTATCTCATTATATTTTTTAATTTTTATTTTATAAAAAGTTTGAATAACGTTTTATAGGCCACTTTAGTTACTTTTTGTTATTTTTTTTAAAGAAAGTTTTGAAATGCCATAATAACGCACAAGAAAAATTATGTCTGAAAATTGATTACTGTTTTGAAAACTTTATTGATTTGTTTTTATTACAGATTATTTCAGTTTTCAAAATGTGTTTTATTTTATTTAAAAAGGATTTTTTGTTTTTTAGCAATTTTTTGTTTTGATAGTCTTAAGATGGCCTGATTTTTGACTAATTTTTGGTATCAAGTAAGTAAAACTGAAAGATTCCTTAATATGATAATGATTCTAGGAAAGAAAATTAATGAATCTAGATATTATCAAAAATATACACTACAATGTAACGGGCTGTTTTAGGACACCCATAGCCTAAGATGGCCCAGTGAAGAGTTTTATAAAATTGGATTTTTCTCATTAGTACCGAATAAAAAAAAGGATGAAATTTGATTTTTCATTTCATTAAGAAACCAAATTATATAGTTGCAACTTGTTTTATTCCAAAAACTATCTTATTTATTGAATAATTGAGGTTTTAAATAAGGTGGGCCATCATAGGTTCCTGTACCTTATTCTGTGTCATTACGGCCATTACGTTAACTGCCTAAGTCGCTATTATTGACTGACTCATGCGTGTGACTGTTCCCCTAGTGACCTGGTTTACGTTTGTACTGTATCACTATGTTTTACCCGCGCTTTTGGGTTTTGATTACACAGATTACACTTAGATTAGTCGTTCGCTAAAAAAGCGTCGGTGGCGTAGCGGGTAGTGACTCCGTCCTCCTAACCAGAGGTCGTGGGTTCAAATCCTGGCCAGTGCACCAATGAGGTTTTTGAAACTTACGTGCATTCTCATACTGACTACTTTAACAGTGAAGGAAGACATCGTGAGGAAACCTGCTCATCTCATTTCTAGATGTGTATCATGGTCGCGTTGCACACGTCCGTAGGTGTAAATCTAAATGCCCTACACTTGACCGCGGGTGATGCTAAGTGCAACATCAGGCAACCACCGTCTATACCTTGTGGACAGAACGGTTAAATGTGCCACACGATAAGAAGAAGAAGCTTAGTCGTTGAAACGTATAAGACGATAAAATATAATATTTTCTTCTCTTTATTTCTGTAACCAAAGAATAATAACCATAATTGACCACGCTGAATACGTTAAAAACAACCGACTTCAATCGCAACAACTCCAATTTTGCTACCTTTTTGTTGATTTTCTCACAAACCGCTGAATCGATTTCGATAAAATTTATATGGGGCCACCTATGACCACCCTTTTAACAAAAAAAGAATTTTCCAAATCGGTTCAGGAGTCTTCGAGTAATCGGTGAACATACATAAAAAAAAAGATTCCGACGAATTGAAAACCTCCTCCTTTTTTTGAAGTCGGTTAAAAAGAAGTGACATTTTATTCCCTCCGCCAATATGAGCAAATTTTCAATGATTGTTCAGTCAAATATGCGAAGTTTTTAAATTTTTAGATCGATTGTACGTGTTCCATGGAGAAAATTAATCTGTTTTGCCGTTTGTCGGTGAATCACTGTTACTAGTTAAGGGGGAATGTGCACTCAATCTGAGAAGGTCAATGCATGATAATATAATATCGACCGTAACGCCACTCATTTTAAGTTCAGATCAGTGCGAGTACCATCGCGGCGGTTACGTCAAGGCCGAACGCAAAATTCTCGAGATTTCGATGTTTTTATTACTTTTCTTGGATTTTAAATAAGTTAAAAAAAAATCGTTCAAGTTAAACTAAAGGTATTAAAATGGCCGATTTTTGGGTATTGGTTTAAACATAAACAAATATTTTGTTTCCGAGAGAATTTGCAATTAATACAAAAAACAGGGTTTACAGGATATTTTTTTTCATCATAGTTTTTGTGATTTTTCTGATTCTGTTCAAAACAATTTGTTTTTTATTGTTTAAAGTATGTTATATATTTTTTCCATGGTGATAGCTTTAAGCACTATTTCAAGAATTTGAATTGAATATTGCGATTTGGCGATACTTAAGGCGCCATACCGTATAGTTCTACCAACAGAAGGGATTTCTAAAAACTTGGGCCCCGTCGAGAATCGATCTCGCGATCTCCTCACTTGAAGAAAGTGGATTAACTACAAAGGTGGTAACTTTCGATAACAGGTTAACTTATTTATTTTAAAAATAATAATTATAATAGTTTATTTCAATAATGCGAGCCGCACAGGACCGGTCGGTGTGGAAATCCTTGGGGGAGGCCTTTGTCCAGCAGTGGACGTCTTTCGGCTGATAGATAGATACATAGATTTCAATAATCAGAGTTACAAAGATTCTTATTAAAAAAAAAAGATCACATATTTAATTTTATTTTAATAATTAAATATGTCAAATTTTGATACAGATTTCATAGTGTAGCTCTTATGTGCATGTTATTTGATTGTGGGTGTTATCCATACTAAGTTTAAAATACTTGTGGTATGGGTAGTCACCACTTCCCAGACCTAGGACACTGAAATGGAAAACAGAGAAAGGTTTGTGTCGTGCTTTTCAGTGACATACATGATTAATGAATAATTAAGTTAAGATAAGAAAAATATTAATTACCTAATTAATATTTTTCATCTATATCGAATCAAATAAAATATCTTTATTTGAAGTAGCTAGCATTGTACACTTTTCAAAGGAAATTATAGTACTTGGAACTAGTATCTATCTAAATGTCCGTAGTTATGCCATAACGATCCAACTGACATAAAGTAAGTTAAGGTTAATGTACTTTATGTCAGTGACAATGTACATCATCCCTTACTTACTTTATGTCAGTTGGATCGTTATGGCAAATTGTAAGTGCCCACCTACACCTAACGATAATGAACCAAAACACGTATAAAATGTTAAATTAAAACCAAATATTTATGTTATCCACCACGAATCAAGTCTGGCTTTCTGGATTTGTTTGTGTACCGCCCAATCACACGCTACGGAACAATAAAATCAACCCCCTTTGTTTGCTAAACGTAAACATCAAAATAAAGAACACCATTTGTAAGTACAGTCGAGCTCGTCGATATCTTTAGTCCAGTAAATGAAACATTTGAGGTTGCATTGAATATCAATCTCCTTGCTTTTAAATTTTATTTTTTCCTTGTATATAATTTATTCAATAACTACTCAATAAGTCGATCTTGACCGGGAAGCATTATTTATAAAAAAAACTAAAACCCGACTACGGAAAACTTGCGCTCTGAAAAGTATGAAACAAGAAAATTTTCTTGTCTGAAATTTTTGTTATCTACAAATTATATTCAATATTTATCATCAAATAATTGACAACTTACATATACATTATAGTTAATTAATAAATATACATTGTGATGTTCTGATAAAAGCCGCGGTCGTATGCCACCTTGCCGTAAGAATCGGTGACTACCCACCATAATACTCTAATATATCGAATATGTTTCGGGTGGGTCAATAAATTATTAAGATTCACAACTGGAGCCGGTAGTTCGGACAGAACAGTGTCTATCGAGTACGCTATCAGGTGGCATACGACCACGGCTTTTATCAGAACATCACAATGTATATTTATTAATTAACTATAATGTATATGTAAGTTGTCAATTATTTGATGATAAATATTGAATATAATTTGTAGATAACAATAATTTCAGACAAGAAAATTTTCTTGTTTCATACTTTTCAGAGCGCAAGTTTTCCGTAGTCGGGTTTTAGTTTTTTAAACTTTTTATTTTTATTTAGTAATTTTGAGTTTTTATTATGTAATAAAATGTGTGCAGTACCGCTTAACAACTTATTTAATTTATTTATTATACTGTACTTACTATATTATTTTGGATTGGTTGATAGATTTCTTAATCTTTCTAATTCCTCAAGAGATCGGGAGTCATGAGGATTTTTCAGCAATTTATTATGATCCAAGGAGCAAACGAATAATCCATCTAACCATCTGACTCTGCTGAGGGCCACATAGGCCTGTCCCTTATATTATATGGGAGTTTTAGCCAGTTATTAACTGTTACTGCCTTCACCGCGTGGAGGTACTCCCAGCTTATAACATTATTTAATTTTACGCTAATCATGTACCGGGTACCCGGTTTGGATCCGGTACCCGGCGGATCCGGCACTTTTTTAAGGATCCGGCCAGGTACCGGGTAATAGCACCGGGTAATTACGTAGTTATTAAAAACACGTTATTTTGAAGTTAAAAGTATAGGTACATTTATGTAACTGTCGTTCATATTTCAATATTATTTATTATTGTAGGTTTATAGTGTAAGTTATTGTGTAAGAGATTTTTAGCTTGATCAGGATTTTTTCGGCTTCTTTTTATTCGTAGACGTTACCTGCTTTTGAAAAGACGTTCGTTGTAGTATACAGAGATACTGGATGGGGAAAGGTAGCGGGCCGCCTGCCAGGTTACGCAGTATAGGATTGTGACCTCTATTTTTAATCGACTTCAAAAAAAGGAGGAGGTTCTCAATTCGTCGGAATCTTTTTTTTTTTTATGTATGTTCACCGATTACTCGATTTTTTTTTGTTTAAAAGGGTAAAAATATAAAATTTTATCGAAATCGATTCAGCGGTTTTTGAGAAAATCAACAAAAACATAGCAAAATTGGAGTTGTTGCGATTGAAGTCGGTTGTTTTTAACGTATTCAGCGTGGTCAATTATTTGCCCACCACATACATATATAGGGTTATGAAATATCGGAACAATTTTTGACCACGGTTGTACTCATGAAACTGAACAACTTACCCTATACTAAATTACCAATAAATTTTTTGGATTCCTCATACTAATTGATCAACTGAACCGACAATTTTGTATGGGAAGTCCAAAAATCTTTTTACGAATTGAGTATTGTATAGGTAACTTGGGAAAAGTTGTTTAGATTCATGAGTAGAAGCCAATCTTAAAAATTTTTGAGGTATTTCAGAAGGACCCTATATCTGCATCCCTTGGGAGCTTGAATTCTCTGTTGCTTGTACAATGGGGAGTGCTCCGAGGAATTGTTCAGATTGATCCCTGCCGCCTGTTGCCGCCATCGTTTTACACGACAACAATTTTATCCCCATCACTTAGATGCTTGGCAGTCCACAACTGTGCGTTTCACTAGAAACTTTCTGCCTCGCACAACGAAACTGTGGAATGAATTGTCGCCTGCGGTATTTTCGGACCAATACGACATTCAAACCTTCAAGAAAAGAGCGTACTCCCATATTAAAGGCCGGCAATGCACTTGTGACTCCTCTGGTGTTACGGCTGTCTATGGGCGGCGGTAATCGCTTACCATTAGTTGATCCGTCTGATCGCTTGTCACCTCTGCCATAAAAAAGTAGAACACTCTGGGCTGGTACACCAGGCCAAAAGCATTCGAAAGCGCTCATATCTGGTTTTTCACGGGAATACACGTCTATAGCAGTACGACTTCATAAGCCTGGACTTAGGATTATAGCCAGAACTCTAACTAGCCACTGCAAGCTTAATAAACACCATAATAAAATGAGGCTTACAGATAAGGACGAGTGCCGATTCTGCCTCGAGGAAGAGGAAACTCCTCTTCACGCGAGGCACTGGTCCAAGCCAGAAGCCGATCTCTAGGGGAACTGAAGATAACTCAAGAGGACATTAGGGAACTCTATCCCAAGTGCATCCTACAATTCATTAGAACTATTGGCCTTGAAGATATAATATAACAGGGACAGTAGTGATCACAATAGATCTACCCAGGTCACAATAATCCAATAGGGCCCTCTTTTGTGCCCTCTCTGTGCACGCGAGTTTGCCGCTAAGATCGGCTATGTTAGCCATATTAGGGCGCATGAACGCCATAACCCGGCCTAGGAGTAGTAAGCAGTCGCCATGGCCAAAATTGGCTGAGGATGGATGGACCCTTGTCCCCAAATAATAATAAGCCCTTGGAGGTCTGGCAAAGTTTAAGTAATGGTCTAAGACGTGATCGCGACGTGTTTTATTGCCGAGTACCCGGCGCCGGGTACCCAGCTACCCGGCTGATCGGACCTCCATTACCCGGTACATGTCTATTTTACGCACAGTTTTTTTTTAGATAATTAAGCAAAGCAGCAACAGCTAGTAATATTACACATAATTTAAAACTGCTTTTTAAGCCCTTTCATTCGATACCCAACACGGCACCTTTTAAGTATTCTCTATTAGGTATGACTTTATGTCCTCTAGAGGGCGCCATATTGAATTAATTGTGACGTCACCTAGCCTATAACTAGCAGACAATTAAGACGCTTCTAATGATATCTCATTCGTTGAATTCTAATAAGCAGCTTAGAAGTTATGCGGGAACACGTGAACATACATATTTGACACAAATATCGAGCGAATGCAAGCAAACCAGCAAGCAACAGCTAGTAATATATATATTTTTAAAATGTGCTCGTTAAGTCCTTTCATTTGATACCCAACAAAGTACCTTTGAAGAAAAAAATTTTTTTTTGTCATGACTTTATGTCCTCTAGAGGGCGCCATATTGAATTAATTGTGACGTCACCTAGCCTATACTAGCAGACAATTAAGACGCTTCTAATGACATCTCATTCGTTGAATTCTAATAAGCAGCTTAGAAGTTATGCGGGAACACGTGAACATACATATTTGACGCAAATATCGAGCGAATGCAAGCAAACCACCAAGCAACAGCTAGTAATATATATATTTTTAAAATGTGCTCGTTAATTCCTTTCATTTGATACCCAACAAAGTACCTTTGAAGAAAAAATTTTTTTTTGGTCATGACTTTATGTCCTATAGAGGGCGCCACATTGAATTTATTGTGACGTCACGTAGCCTATAACCAGCGGGTAATTAAGACGCTTCTAATGACACCTCATTTGTTGGCTTCTGATAAGTAGTTTAGAAGTTATGCGGGAACAGATGAACATACATACATACATACATACCGGTCAAAATCATAACCCATATGTTAGCCATATTAGGGCGCATGAACGCCATAACCCGGCCTAGGAGTAGTAAGCAGTCGCCATGGCCAAAATTGGCTGAGGATGGATGGACCCTTGTCCCCAAATAATAATAAGCCCTTGGAGGTCTGGCAAAGTTTGAGTAATGATCTAAGACGTGATCGCGACGTGTTTTATTGCCGAGTACCCGGCGCCGGGTACCCGGCTACCCGGCTGATCGGACCTCCATTACCCGGTACATGTCTATTTTACGCACAGTTTTTTTTTAGATAATTAAGCAAAGCAGCAACAGCTAGAAATATTATATATAATTTAAAACTGCTTTTTAAGCCCTTTCATTCGATACCCAACACGGCACCTTTTAAGTATTCTCTATTAGGTATGACTTTATGTCCTCTAGAGGGCGCCATATTGAATTAATTGTGACGTCACCTAGCCTATAACTAGCAGACAATTAAGACGCTTCTAATTATATCTCATTCGTTGAATTCTAATAAGCAGCTTAGAAGTTATGCGGGAACACGTGAACATACATATTTGACACAAATATCGAGCGAATGCAAGCAAACCAGCAGGCAACAGCTAGTAATATATATATTTTTAAAATGTGCTCGTTAAGTCCTTTCATTTGATACCCAACAAAGTACCTTTGAAGAAAAAATTTTTTTTTGGTCATGACTTTATGTCCTCTAGAGGGCGCCACATTGAATTTATTGTGACGTCACGTAGCCTATAACCAGCGGGTAATTAAGACGCTTCTAATGACACCTCATTTGTTGGCTTCTGATAAGTAGTTTAGAAGTTATGCGGGAACAGATGAACATACATACATACATACATACATACATACCGGTCAAAATCATAACCCTTCTTTTTGCTTCGCCGTAGTCGGGTAAAAACTAGCTTCCGCCCGCGACTTCGTCTGTGTGGACTTCAGAATTGGGTTCAGAAAGAAAGAAAATGTTAAGGTGGCGCCATCTAGTGACGAAATGGAAATTTTGAGTTTTTAAGCATTCCTCCGGGAACTCTAATCTTATGTGTTAGTTGAGTGCTTTATCTATCTACCTACCAAATTTCATCCAAATCCGTTCAGTAGTTTCAGCGTGAAAGCGGAACAAACAAAGAAACATCCATACTTTCGCATTAATAATATTAGTGACTAGCTTCTGCCCGCGACTTTGCCTGCGTGGATTTCAGAATTGGGTTCAGAGACAAATAAAATGTTTAGGCAGCGCCATCTAGTAACAAAGTAAACATTTCAGTTTTTAGCCATTCCTTCGGGCACCCTTGAGTGTTCCGGAACCCTTGAGTATCCTATGTATTAGCCGACTGCTTTATCTATGTACCTACTAAATTTCATCCAAATCCGTTCAGTAGTTTTGGTGTGAAAGCGGAACAAACAAATAAATAAACAAACAAACAAACATCCATACTTTCGCATTTATAATATTAGTGAGATGAGATGATTAGTGAGATAAATTTTGTTAAAAGATCCAGTTTATTGAAAATTTCTATTTAATTATGTAAAAAATAGTGGAGGGAGGCCTATGTCCAGCAGTGGACGTCTTTCGGCTGAAGATGATGATGATGATGTAAAAAATATCAAATTGTCAATTTTTATTCAGTCTTTAATTTAATTTCTTTTAGAGTTAATTACCCAGTAATTATTAGTTATTTTAGCTAAATAACCTACATATGTTATTTTATGTTAAATATTTATTTATCTGGCGTTTAGTAATTTAAAAAATTCTGACTAACTGAGCTTAAAACTATTTATTCATTAAAAAATAATAAGTATACTCGTACTTGTCATTTCACTGAGCCGATAAACAGTTTGAAAGAATTACTTCTTGTTTGTTTGTTTGTAATCTCTTTATTGCAAAAAGAAATACTTCTTTTGTAGGTACAGTCAAAACTTGCAATAATAGCGAATGAATGAATGAATGAATGAAAACACTTTATTGCACAACAAAACAGGAAAATAAAAACATAAACATTAAAAAAAAAGTTATACAGGTAAGCGGTCTTATCGCTAAAGAGCGATCTCTTCCAGACAACCTTTAGCGAAATATTTCATTCAGGGAAGAAACTCATTAATGCTGTGAATTGATGTCTGACAAGAACTAGATAAGATAGTTTTACTCACATATTATTGAATTCGACTGTACGTGCCTTTGTATAGTCAGAATCAAACGTACGTAGCTATCAAATAATATTTTTCAAAAGAAAATCTCTCCTTTGTGTCTATTTTGGGGTAATTTTCAATGAAGGTTATCGCTTGATATACATATTATTAACGAACAACAACTTCGAAAGGCTTTTTGTAGAGACAAACTAAATAATTTATATATGTAATTTTTGTTATACCTATTTCTTTAAAAACTTTGCGTTTTTAGAAAGTTTAAGGTATTTTTTGCCACTATTGAAAAGTCGTAGAACAGAAGTTGTTAAGCATGATGACTAAAAACCGAAAGTTGTTCAAATTGATGTGTAGAAACCCTAAACTAATAAAAAAAGGTAATAATACATTTAGTGCTGACTGTACTTTGCCAAAACGCGATTCGCGGCGCAATGTTTACGTCTTTGCATCCGTTTCGCTTTTCAGTTTATTTTCGTGTCTTTTTCGCCACAGACACGGCATTACGGTTTAAATCAATTTGCAAAAGGTTTAACAATTCTTATTTTGGATGACTGTAAAATTTAACGATTTCGAACGAAGAAGCTTTGTCCAAAATTGGCGAAGCAATGAGGTAAGTACTTACATTAGCTTAATTTATTGAGTTACAGAATACGGCAAACATATGTTACCCAAACAATTTGAAGAGTACTAAACACTATTAGACGTCGTAACAGTAAAACTTTTATAATATTATCTTGTTTACTGCTTTCAGTGTGTTAAGCTCGGTTTACATTGGTCAAGTACAGTGCTAAGTCGAATAGAAAGTAGAAATACATATCTCGCAACTGTACTCTTCGAAAAATACAGTTGCAAGAAAGCGGTCATCTGGCCCCAAACTAGGATTTCCTGAACTATGGGAACCAGAGACTGATATACATACACATATACATTTAAATACATACATATATAGATATAGTACACCCAGACACAGAGCAAACAATTCTGCTCATCACAGAAATGTTTTCCTTAGCTGGGGATCGAACCCACGACTCTCGGATCCAGTAGTCAGGATCGCTAACACTGAGCCACCGAGTCAGTCTGGACTGGACTTTTACTTACTACTTGACTTACCATTGTACTTGTCCAATGTAAATCGCCCTTTAGGGTTAAACCATAAATATCTGGCCTTACGGAATGCTTTAGGGTAAGGCCGCCAAAATTATAATTTGTAATCAAGTTTAAGGCGAGGTAGCTTCCATGCCAGCGCCTTTTTGAGGGGGTAACAAGTAGCACCCCGCGTCTTTTCAAGGGTCATTTGTTGGGTCACACAAGAGTCATTTGTTGGTTCACTAGAAGAGAAAATGTGTATTTGATATATGTTTTATAAGTGAGTTTATTTGGTACTTCCCACTTTGGAATCTAAAGCGGTAGTAAAAAATACAGGACAGAGTAAAAAGTTTTATGTCAGAAATAGTAAGAAAATATATATGCCAGATTAATAAAATAAAAATAAAACTACGTTTTGTTTTCAAAGCATTTTAGTTCGAGCAACTTGTTTTTAGGGTTCCGTAGTCAACAAGGAACCCTTGTAGTTTCGCCATGTCCTCTGTCTTTCTGTTTGTCTGTCCGCGGCTTAGCTCAGAGTCTATTTGTACTAGAGAGCTATAATTTCGCAAGGATATATCATACATATTAATCACGCCGACAAAGTGACCTTAACTTCCCCTTCATAATTTTTTCGTGATAAAGGTGTTTCAAAAATATATGAAAACCATTTTTCGATTCCGGGATCCGTCCCCCCCCCCCCTTTTTGGGCCATTTTGAGTAACTTATATCATAAAGATAAATAAATAACACATAATATGATTTCAGTATGTTATTTTTGTTTGTTTTATTACTTACCTTGTACAAGATTTTCGATACAATGCTAAAATTTCTTATGAACGGGAAAATTTTTATGCGATTTCTGAAGTTTCTAGTACTCTAACCTAAGTTGGTCCGATAGAGACTTTGAACCTCACGGAAAACTGGATCGATTGGCATCATAAAAAGTTTTTGCTGACTCGGTGGCTAAGTGGTTAGCGATCGTGACCTCTGGTCCGAGAGTCGTGGGTTCGATCCCCACACAGGGCAAACTTTTCTGTGATGAACAGAATTGTTTGCTCTGAGTCTGGGTGTATTATATCTATATATGTATGTATTTAAATTATATGTGTAAATTTGTATGTATATCAGTCTCTGGTTCCCAAGATACAGGAATCCTAGTTTGGGGCCGGATGACCGTATGTGATTTGTCCCGGATATTATTATTATTTTGGGTAAATAGCCAATTTTCTTCCTGACTGTACATTTTTTCCGAAATCTGTGAATGCAGGTCAACATAAGTCCAAAAGTTAGAGTTAGTCTCCTAAGAACGTTTTCGTGTAGCTATAACGGTTAAGGTACCTGCCCTTACTGCCACCCTGCCTTTCGTTATCCACCCTGTATATAACGAAGGTAAAAGGAAAAGTATCATAGCTGAGTAATCTTTACAAGAAGTGCGCGTGGCCCGACACGCACTTGACCGCTTTTTAACCTTCTCGGGGGTTTTAAACAGAGTTGAGGCAAAGTTTGAAGCCTAGTTTGTGACTGTGTGTCTATTTTTTGCATCGTAGCTCTTAAACTTAAACTTACAGTTACAAACTACTCTAAAATGGTAATAACTGTAAGAATTACTTGACAGACATGTGCTCGGCTCGGAGTCCCGGCAACCAACAGCCATCTTGATAAATGATAAATGATAATTTATTACTTAAATCATGGTAACAGAAGATGTTAAATTATTAAATAGTACATTACATGATTTGCCATAGAAATGGCATGCAACATTGAAAATAAGAAATTAAAACATTCAACAACATAAAATATTCAATAAAAACATTTACTTGCACCCAAAATTAACATATAATAAATTAAAAATTCAAATAATAATGTCACAACGTCAGGTATTAAAAAATGTCAACAATATAAAATAATTAGAATTACATAGTTCATAAATTTTTATAAGCTCTCATTAATTAAAGTTATTTAGTTGTCAAAAAAATCTTTAATTTTATAAAAACATTTCTCCTTTAACCAATTTCGTAGCTTGGTGTAGAAAAAATTGCCTGTTAGCTCCCTCAGTTCAACTGGAAGTTTATTGTATACTTTAATTGACATCATGTAACAGTTATTTTCATGTAGCGAGGTGTAACACATAGGCCGTTTTACACAAAACAAATCCCTGTTACGTAATCGTGGATTTTGGATTGGCTTTGGGAAAAAGTCATGATTTTTTCGGACGAACTTTGCCTGCTCATAAATATATATGCCAGTCAACGTCAGCAGACCGTGTTTTTTTAAATAGAGGCCTGCACGATTCTAATGGGCCCACTCCACATACAGCTCTAATACATCTTTTCTGTGTTAGAAAGGCTTTATCTTTAAATATTTATATAAGAAATTATTACCAAATGAAATGCTTTTCAAACTTTCTGACAGAGATCTTTGACTAATTTCCCTGTCAGGTAGGTACAGTAAGGTGCAAAAATGTATACCAAAAGTGAAAGTCCAAAATGTATGGGCCAAAAACAAAAAAAAAATTAAGAATTTTAATTGATACGAACGAACTGTGTCCCACTAGATTCCTTACTCAAGTCATAATCCCCAAATCCATGGGTAATCAGGCTGACAGACTGCATAAAGAGTTGACTGAGAATCAAAATCAAAATTATTTATTTCTTTACGTAGGTTAAGAAATTAGACACTCTTATAAACGTCAGATCATTTTCAAATATTTATTCGAAGTAGGTACCACTTTACAGCTTCCTTCTTCAAGGCAATTGATTGTCTTGTAATTTATTTAGACGCAAAACGACGACCCAATTAGATACGTTTTGAATTTGTGCACGTAACTGTATGCTCAATTACCACAATATTTTGTGTGAGGCAACAAATCTATCCGACTGGAGATTAGGCGAAAATCGGATATTCTTGAAACCACTTAAGAGCTTCGCAGAGTTTGAGAAGTCTATAGACAAGTTTCAAGACTGGGACGATAAAATGTATTATGCTCATCTTGTTGATGTGCTTTTGACTCTGAAAAGAATGGATTGTTAGGTGTAGTATAACATATAGGTACATTAATGTAAAAAAGTTTTTGACAAAGAAAATAGGAATACCAAAAATGAAAAAAGTGTTTAAAATTTTAAACATACCTTTAATAATGCTAATATGTACTCGTAAGTTTAAAGGAAAATTTTTGAACAGTCATATTACAGGTGTCAATTTAAATTTTAATTGTGTGCATGCTTTAGCTCAGGGGCGGTTTTTTTTTAATTTTCCCATAAAGTATGTACTAACTAATAATTTTGTTTATTTCTTTGTATACTCTTTATTGTAATAAAAAACAAAGTACAATACATAAAAAAACAGGAGAAAATATACAAGGGCGGACTTATCCCTATTTTATTGTGCCAGCAATTACGTTTAGTATTAAACTTACTAAACCAATTACGTTTTTTTTGTTTAAATTTATTAGCATCGAACGCTTTTTACTTTTCGAATTCGCCCGAAATTTTACAACTCTCAAAATTCCATGGAGCACGCAATTCTAAGTACATATCTCTCGTAGATCGCAAACCGAATCTCATGATTCGACTCAAAACAATACACTTATTGCTAACTTCTTCTCCAGATTTCTACGGATGGCAACATCACCAGCAGTATCCTGACCTTCGTGCCAGCGATAGAGGACGCTGGAAAAGTCATCTCCTGTCGGGCTGTGCAGCCTTCCATTCCACATTCCACACATGAGGATGGATGGAAAATGGAAATACAGCGTTAGTACAACAATCAGTCAAGAGGTTACCCATTTTTATAATGAGCTATTTGCTCTGTATCCGGGTGTATTCTATGCAAATGTGTATGTATTTAAACTTATCATGTATCAGGCTGTGGTTTGCGTAATACAGGGAATTCAAGTTGGGGGCCATATGACCGTGTATGATTTCTTGCCCTTGATATTTTATTTTAATCTAACTTCATTTCCAACAGACTTACCAGTTGTGAAACTGGAACTTGGAGCCAACTTGGACGCCACAAAGGTAGTGGAGGGCTCCGATGTGTACCTCGACTGCAGAGTGCGAGCCAACCCCTGGCACAACCATATCTACTTCAGTCACAATGTGAGTGAATAACATCATCATCAGCCGAAATACTTCCAGTGCTGGAGAAAGGCCTCTCCCAAGAATTTCCACACCGACCGGTCCTGTGCTGCCCGCATACAGCGGCTTGCCGCAACCTTCACCAGGTCATCGGTCTACCGAGTAAATAACATAGCCATAACCAATCTATTAAAAAAAACCAACGGAAAAAAGGTTTTAATTCTAAAAAAAACAAAGTAAGCTTTACAAAGAAAATATGATTTTTATTGGCGGAAGTGAATAGAAGTGAATATTGGTTAATCTGGTTGTCAATTTCTATGAAATGTTATTTTTTTATATTTAAAAAGTGGTAGAACAAACAAAAGTTGTCACATTTCACTCGATTCATAACATCAGTGTATAACATTGATGACATTCATAACACTCGTGTCTTACAATTGGGTAGTAAGTTTCTAACATACCTGAATTTAACGGGATAGAATTTACAATATTATTTCCACAAGATATGTAAGTCAGATAAAAAGTAAGATACCTAGATGAAAGATAAAAGTATTGTAATATAATAATTCAAGTTGTACAGTCAAGACTTACAAAAAAAGGTCTAAGCTAGAAGAGACGTCTGATAGAGTATGTATAGCAAACCTCAAAAAATTTATCTTTACAGTTGAATCGATTGAACCTAAAGCTAAAGACTTTTTTTACAGGGTGTCACAGTAAAAGCAGGGCCGGGAGTGCTTCTAGCCAACCAGAGTCTAGTCCTGCAGAAGGTGTCAAGAAAGGCAGCTGGTGCCTATGTCTGTACGGCGAGAAACAGCCTTGGCGAAGGGTCCAGTGAGAGATTGGTCCTGGACGTGAAATGTGAGTGATTTTCAAGGGTCCAGTAATAGGGTATTTTCCAATACGAAAAATAGATTATAAAAGAGTCTTCTATAAAACTAATTCATTCTAGAAAGATTCAGATTCATTTATTTCACGTCACAAATTCATAGTATACATGTCAAGTCATTAATGTAATATGTCAATAGTGATGTGATCGTCAAACAATGGTTATAATAAAAAATACAATGTCAAAGAAAAGAAGATCCATTCCAGGTCATGCAGGTGTCGACGATGCTTCTACTCAACCCCTATGTAAAAAAAGCGGCCAAGTGCGAGTCGGACTCGCCCATGAAGGGTTCCGTCGCAGCAAGTAACATAATATGTATAAAAGTTTTTGTAGTTCGTTGTAACTTGAATGAAAGGTAAATTGCGGTTTACGATTTATGACGTATTAAAAAAAACTACTTACTAGATATCGTTCAAACCAATTTTCGGTGGAAGTTTGCATGGTAATGTACATCATATATTTTTTTTAGTTTTATCATTCTCTTATTTTAGAAGTTACGGGGGGGGGGACACACATTTTACAACTTTGGAAGTGTCTCTCGCGCAAACTATTCAGTTTAGAAGAAAATGATATTAGAAACCTCAATATCATTTTTGAAGACCTATTCATAGATACCCCACACGTATGGGTTTGATGAAAAAATTTTTTTTGAGTTTCAGTTCTAAGTATGGGGAGCCCCCAAAATTTATTATTATTTTTCTATTTTTGTGTGAAAATCTTAATGCGGTTCACAAAATACATCTACTTACCAAGTTTCAACAGTATAGTTCTTATAGTTTCGTAAACAAAGTGGCTGTGACATACGGACAGACAGACAGACAGACAGACAGACAGACAGACATGACGAATCCATAAGGGTTCCGTTTTTTGCCATTTGGCTACGGAACCCTAAAAATATACATTTCTCATATAGGGTGTTGAAACTTTACCTCATCTTTCATCATACGATCTCCAGAAGAGTGTCATTCCACTGCCAGCGGCGATATTTTTAATAACCTGGATATTGTTGGAAAATGAATTTTACAGTGTTGATGAATTCCTACAAAAGAAATTCTAATTCTGTATATTACATTTTTATTTCATCATTATGATGACTCCATTTATTTGTATTTTTTTGTTGACAATCTTTGTAATTTTTATTATTAACTTAATTTTAATATTTTACTTTGAAATCTATATTATATTATTAATTTAATTTTACTATTTTACTTTGACATTTTACATTATATTATTAATTTAATATTAATATTTATTAACAATTATTAAGAATTCATAATATAAATTTAACAATTTATATTATGAATTCTGATATGTAACATTTTTATTTAATATTTGAATCTAATTTACTTTCTGACAATCATGTCACACTTTGACATTTTATTATTATATTTATTGTAATGTAAATATGAATTTGGTGACATGAAATAAATTATCTAATCTAATCTAAGCTATCTTCAACTCTTGTTTTTTTTCATTACCTTAAAAAAGCTGTACAGAACGCTTCGCATACATTTAGTATACAATTTCAACGTTTTCACGCAATGATTATCTTTTAACTCTTAAAACTTGTTAAGGTAAGGCAAAAACTTGTTAAGGTAAGGCAAAAACTTGTTAAGGTAAGGCAAAAACTTGTTAAGGTAAGGCAAAAATGTAATTTGGCTTTTTTTATTATCTACAATCACAAATTCTATAAACAATAAACAACACTAAATTAGATGTGAACAAAAACCTTTCTAGATTGTGAATCAACACAATCTCTTTTCCCTTGCAAATCCTCTAACACGTTTTATAAGAATAAAAGTTTTTCATTACAGCTCAACCACTAAAAGTTTCGCCAACCCTTAGCTGTAACTTGTCAATGTATAGCCTGCAGTATTTGTTTCACAGAAAGCAAAGATCAATGTAGCTATTAGAGATGCCACAAATATTCGGCTACTATTCAGTATTCGGTTATTCGGCTACTTTTTTCACTATTCGGTATTCGGACGAATATTTAATACCAAATCATGAAAAAAAAACCGCATAATATTACTCACAAAAAATGATTTAACAAAAAACAGCATATTTAATACTTAAATTAAAATCTAACAGTGGTAAGTTATGTATGATAAATGAAAACAATTTTTTCAGCATTTGTTGATAGCAAAGATTGCGCTTTTTCTCATAAATTATACCTATCTATCTATCAGCCGAAAGACGTCCACTGCTGGACAAAGGCCTCCCCCAAGGATTTCCACAGCGACCGGTCCTGTGCGGCTCGCATCCAGCGGCTTCCTGCAACCTTTACCAGGTCGTCGGTCCACCGAGTCGGAGGCCTGCCCGCACTGC
The DNA here is from genome assembly GCA_958295455.1 of Coleophora deauratella. Lineage (NCBI taxonomy): Eukaryota > Metazoa > Arthropoda > Insecta > Lepidoptera > Coleophoridae > Coleophora > Coleophora deauratella. The sequence goes on from OY282412.1 coordinate 7,202,782, forward strand.
GTCTTCCGGTGCGCGGTCGCCATTCGAGAACTTAACTGCCCCAACGGCCGTCTATTCTACGAGCTATGTGCCATGCCCACTGCCACTTAAGTCTAGCGCTTCTGAGAGCTATGTTGGTAATTATACCTGCTTCGAAAATAACCGCTCACTGCATACACTGCTGCATAAGATGATATAAAAATCTTAGCAAATTCTGTTAGGCTTGGATACTGTTTAGCGTTTGCTGACTACCGCTTGTAGGGTCTGCTGTCTGATCTAGGAGAACAGTTTTCAATGATGAAGTTCGGAACCTGTCACCCGCGAAATTTACTAAGTGTCATCGAATATTCGGCCGTCGAATATTCGGTATTCGGCAAAATCACTATTCGTGGCATCTCTAGTACCTATATGTACATAGAATTTCTCTGTGCGGGTGGAGAACTGTCAACAAGCTTTATAGGGACATCTGCAACTAACATTGCGCATTTGGGTATTCAGTGTGCTAATTTGGGCCCTAAATAATAAAGGGACCCCTGGGTGCTCAAACTGAATTTCTTTCTTGTAAGTTATGCGGAACCTGATTTTTCTATTTATCCAAAAAGGGTGTGGCGGTATCCGTGAAAGTTTTTAATCTGTGAATCTGTACAACTTTGCTTACAAATTGATCATTCATGATTCATGATGTTATGGAATTTCAGCAAAGCTTTTGAGTAAATGTTGTTTAGTTTCAGTAGCCAACTTTAAATGTTGTCAGCCCCAGCCACACCTTTAAAATCAAGCGTCGGTATATTTCTGACATTTCTGAGTTTCCTAAATCGAGGCCAATGCAACCTGAATACGCCTCTGTCTCCTTGAAATTCAGCGGTCATTCGAATTATCAACCTCCCCACAGGAGTAGAGAGAAGCCCAAACTATTGCACTTACGTCGATGGGCTAAATTTGTACTAACTTTCCCAGAATTTGTCGTTTGTTGCCAGTTTGAGCACCACTTATGATGGATCAGTGTAACTGAATTTTCCAATGATTGATTCAGCTTATAGGTATTTTGAGAGGAACTGGAATTGAATGATTGTACTGTATCGGTTATTGTTTATTAGTTTAATACTCGAATTGTTATACTAATAAGATATTGATATTGATTCGAATTATCTGTCTATCTATCTATGTATATTGGAATGGAGTGGTTGTATCAAAATTATTCCCAACTAAAACTTCGAACTTTATTTAAAACATCAATACCGTGATTGTTTACCCTATGTTTTTTTTTTGTTGGAATGTGTTTTAGTGATAATGGAATGATAACGAAAATATTTTATTTAAAGTGGCCACGACTACACTTTTCTGAAGCTTATTTTTTGTTTTCCTTATACGAAGGCTCTGAAAGTAAAGAATCAGAGAAGAAATTTGACTCTACCTTGTCTCCTGATGTAAACTGCACTTAAGTATTTATTTTAATATGCATTGTTAATCCCTGAATATAAGATTAATATGAAAATATATAACAAATAGAACAAAAAAGGAGAATAACAAAAGGTAGTAAAATTTTTACCAAAAAAATATCGTGGTGTTTGTATAGCTAGCTTACTTTTTTATATAATTTCATTGTAATGTATTTTGTATTTTAATTTAACTTAATTTAAAATTATGGACTGAGTTGTCTGAAATAAAACATATATATATATATATATTTCATAGGATTCTTCGTGAAATCACTGAAAAAATACTTATTTTATTTAGAATATAAATTGTTAGATAATATTTCTGTTTTAAAATTTATTAAGTACACTTGTATGTGACGATTTATGTAATGGAGGAGCGAGATCTCCTGATACAGGTATTATAATACCTAAAAGGAGTTCTCAGCCTTTTTGTAAAACTTGGTTGAACGAAAAAAAATATATATATTTTTTTTAATTTATCGTCGATACCCAAAAAGTTTGCGTACCACTGTTATACAGATATTTTATTATAGTAGAGTCTACATGCTACCTACACTGTAACACTGGCCTGACACAACCAATTTGGAGTCCAACTTTACACAGCATTTCAGGCTTCACAGAATTATTCGGCAAGTCTCTTCAGAGAGATACGTCTCATGTGACCTGCACTTAAATGCTTGCCAAGTGCGACACAGATAGGGCAATTGGTGAAGTTTATCTTTTGACCTGAGTCTTACTTACCTAGTCTGTAATTTGTTTAATGTTGGTTTTGTAATATATAATAGGTATATAATATAAATTTGGGGGGAAGTACTCGTAAATATTTATTTATTTATTAACACTTTTTTGTACATTAAAAAATCTATATACAGGTTGTAACAGAAGTGTGTAACAATACTTCAAGGTTGGCTTTTACCCATCAAACTGAACAACTTTTGTTCTACAACTTTGTTGAAATCGAAAAAAAAATGTTTGGACTTTTCATACAAACTTGGTTCGCCAGCTGATCGATTTGTATGAAAAGTCTAAAAAAAAAATTGCGATTTCAACAAAGTTGTAGAACAAAAGTTGTTCAGTTTGATGGGTAAAAGCCAACCTTGAAGTATTGTCACACACTTCTGTTACACCCTATATAATTATAACTAGTGTACATTATGGGACTGTACAGGTAGGCGGTCTTATTGCTATAAGCAATCTATTAAGCAACAAAATCTATATAGCAATAATATCTATAAACCAATAATATTTGTGTGGGGAGGGGAAGACATTGTTCATCAGTATTTCGTATTTCGGCTTAGATAATGATGAAAATATTGTTTGTTTATCCTGTTTAAATATCCTATACTATGTTTATCCTATACACATTTTTTACTATATAGTATAACTGACATCGCGTACATTTTAACTGTGGCTTCTAGTCATGAGAGTGAACAAGTTTTTATAAAACTCATTATGTTTTTGTCGCAGATACTCCAACATGCAAGTCTACTCAGCCGACAGTTTTGAGAGCTGCAAGGGGAGAGGTCATTGAAATCGAATGCGACCTGGATGCGAATCCTAGGGTAAGTGAGGGACATGACACTACAAGGTGTTAAAAAAGTGGGTTAAGATTTTAAGGGGTTACTCAGAATCAAGTTAATAAAATAAATAAAAATATAAAAAATATAAAAAAATCCAATCTACAACTTCTTTTTCAGTTTGACACTACAGTGGTTAAAAAGTGCGTTTGAGATTTTAAGGAATTATTCAGAATCAAGTATAGAATAAAATAAAAATATTAAAAAAACAATCTACAACTTTTTTTTCAGTTTGCCGTACTAAATCTGAATAGTGAATGAAAAATTTGTATGGGAAACTGAAAAAAAAAGTTGAAGGTCGTTTATTTTTCCTTGTATTTCATGATTCTGAGTAACGCCTTAAAATCTCAAACGCACTTTTTTAACATCTTTGTACATGCTTATATTTTTTATGTTGTGAAAATTCACTATGTGCAATAAAGTATTCATACATAATGAAACTGTCAAGTCTTAAATTAATTAGCCTTTCTTGTATTTTGGATAAAAGATACTTGGTTTCATTCATTTTGGTATTTTTTTGGTATTTTAATACTTAATTTGCATAAAATAAAGCAGGGTTATTAAGCTTTTACCATTCGTAAAGAACACAAGTGACCTTATTATGTATATGGAGAGATCTTTTTAGAGCTTTTGTTTTTCCTTTTTCGTTGGCATTTTGACCGCATCCCTCAGAGTTTTCATTTCGCATGAAATGCATTTCGTATACGGCTCTTTTGTTTTGTTTTAATTTCAGTTTGCGCCCGCCGCCGCTTCATTTTATTGTTGTATTTTCTCATTTAATGTTCCACTTATTTTACCTTTCTGTAAAAATATCAAGTTGCGTTTATTTTATTTTCATTTGAAATAAAAAGCCGGTTCACTTTTTACTTTCGAGGGACGAAGGAGTGAGGAAGTATTGTCATAGCAAAATAGGATAAACGAACTTGAGATTTTGATAAGGATCAATTTTCTTGCACTAACAGAGATAGAACACTAAAAAAACTGTGTGTGTATGTTTGTGTTTGTCCGGTGCTCTAGCGCCGAGGTCATAAGACGGACTTGAATGAAATTTGGTCTAAGGGCATTATTTGGTTAATATATCCAGTCATTTTTATTTATTTTTTATTAACGTGATTTTATTAAAGTTGCCACCATAGTATAAAAATACTTATCATTACAAAAAGGGACTTGCGAGAAACTGCGCAGCTTAACTGTACAAATTATTTTTACATAATATTTGTTACTATGTCATACTTTAATATATATCTTATGTTTTTGTGTTATAAAATCCTTTACTGATCTCTTAACTCGTTTCCCAGGAGACGATGTCGTATAGTTGGTGGTTCAACAGCTCGGCACACAGCAAGCACGAGCTAACAACTTCTACTATGAACGCAGCCCATAACGTGCATGGTAAGTCTTTGGCCACACTTCGGCCACTCCAATAAACCTGTGTTTTAAGGTGTTATAAGGGCTTCGGTCTGCAACCCGTCTAGGAGAAGGAAATCTCCGAAATCAAACCCGGCACGGGGTTCTCCGTTAGGCGCGAGTAGGGTCCAACCTGAAAAAGCGGCGGTCTCCTGCAGTCGACCTGATTCCGCACGTAGCCACTTGTCGTTCCTGCGGGTTCAACCAGTGAGGCTGTGAGGTTGGCGCAGGTCCTGGGCAACCCTGCGCTCCCATGATTGTGTCTTAGGCGACGCAGTGTCTGTGGAGAGGACACTACACGGGGAATGGCAATCACCGGTAATAAGGCAGCACAAATGGACCACTAAGCCCTGCCATAGCTGTGGCCATAGTAGCTGGTAGGCTATGCAAATCTCGTATCGTCTGCCATAGCGACTCAGGCTAATGAATGAATATATAGTTATAATTGCCTATTCATTAACCGGCCATATCGTCCCTGCAGGGACAGCGGATCTCTTCCCATAGATCGGGTAGGTTAGCCGATACTCCACACACGTGGGCCAAATCCGGATTGGTGGAGGTTGTTGGGCTATAGCGGCATAGTGACAGCAGTTTACAAGCCGCCTATAAGACCTCCGACATGGCTTAACGACTGCCATCTTAACATACTTAACGTGCCTTGTGAAACATTATTAAACGGTCGAGATCATTGGCATTAGTCTGTTAGCAGACAAACCCATCCAAGTTATGACCGTGTCTGCAAACATAACCTGCGTGATCGTCACGACCACGCAAGCCCCACTGAGCCACAACCGCTTTTATTCTATATGCCATTTTTTTTATATTCTAATAAACGTTTTGCACGCGTAAAGTGAGTGTTGCGTGGCTTAAGCAACTGCCTTAGATTATATACACTTATGAATGTAACTTTCCCTACAAGAGAACTTTCAACCTAATAACATTTTGAACATCCTGTCTTTAAGGAATTATTAATGTCTGTGTAAGGAAATTACAAGACAGCCTTAAAATCAAGAACATTTTGTGTTTCATTTGAAATTGCTTTACAGTTATTGGCTACGGGAATCTTACGGAGATCAAGGAAATTCAAGCGAATCATCTCCGAATTCAGCCTGAAGCGCTCACGTCTCCGTATTTAGAGCTGTTTTACTTTCACTCTTAATACTGATACCAGTTTAGTTTCCGCTAGTACAGTTAGCAAAGAGTCTTCAAGTTACAAGCTCATAGCTTGTTTGTACACGCGGCTGTGTAAAATGGAACGTTGCGAGGGTTTCTTGTATTGATGAAATACCTACCTATAGTATTGTATTATAATTATTGTATTAAGAGGACCATCCACTGGCGCTGCCATTCCATTTTAATTTATTTCTTTAATTTTTAAACAACTATGCAAATAGTACGCTGGACTGATTACGCCCCGTTGTATTGGGGTATCTTAATAAGCCCGCTTCCATTCGCAACATCATTATCAGTTACTATCAAGAGAGATCATGCCAAGGGCTAAACAACTGTAGATAAAAAAAATGTGGAGAAGTATTTGTAACACAAACCACTTTTAATCTTCTATCGAATTTATCATATGTAGGTTTCTTGCTCGTTGTTGTTCAGTTTCGGCAGTTGACGCCGTTATTTTCTTTTCTGATGTCAAAAGGGGTTTTTATTTATGTTCAATTTCTTTCAGGGACATTTCTCTACATGGTGAACACTTCGTCAGACTACGGTTGGGTGCAGTGTGCGGGCACCAATTCTGTTGGACGCCAGATAAAGCCGTGCCTCTTCCATATACTGCCTGCAGGTAAACTTTTAAAATGCACACAAAAATAATAATACGCACTAGGGTTTACCAGAAGTTTTCATAATTGATGTGCCAAATATTATGTTAAAGAAAAAAGGTGAAAAGATACTAAGTAAGTCAGTCAATGCATCGCGATGAGAAAAAGTACATAAACACAACAACACATAGGTCAAACACTCTAACAACAAAAATTAATAAAATTTATATGTATAAATGTAAATACTAACGCAGGTGTGGTAATTCCAATACATTTGACTCCCCTTTAAAAGAAAGATTTTAAGCAATTCCAACTAAGATGTAGCACAGAAGATATTTCGGATTTATTAGTAAAAGACCACCGACATATAGCAACAAAAAACAACAAAAAAATCTGCACAACAGAAACAGAGTTCACAAATAACAATAACACAAAAACAACAACAATTAACATACCCCTTTTTTCCACAGACAAACCATCATCGGTAAAGGCGTGTGAAATAACCAACGTGACATACGACTCTTTGACGCTGAACTGCACTCCAGGCCATGATGGTGGAATCCGTCAGTCTTTCCTGTTGCAGGTAAATTTTATCGTATACCTTTATTGTACCCTGAAATAAGTGAAGAGTAGAGATTTTATTTTTAACCGACTTCAAAAAGGGGAGGTTCTCAATGCGACTGTATGTTTTTTTTAATGTATGTTACGCGATTACGCCGCCAATTATGAATCGATTTTGATGATTCTTTTTTTGTTTGGTAGGTAATAGTTCAGAGGTCATCCCATATAAATTTTATCTCAATCGATTCAGCGCTTTTTGAAAAAAAACAACAAAAACAACAAAAAAAGCATAGCAAAATTGTAGTTGTTACTATTGAAGTCGGTTTTTTAACGTGTTCAGCTTTGTTGATTATTCTTTGGATGTATTAATTATATCATATCATTTTAACCACCTCATTGTGTAGTAGCTAGGCCACTCTCTTCACATCAGGAGGTCGCGGCTTCGATTCCTGGCGGGGTCCATCGTTGTAGGAATTAGTCTAGTATTTAGGGTATTTTCTGAGCCCACCTGTCTAGCTATGTTGTCTATTTCTTGTCTTCAAACGTCAACTTTAACAGTATTGATGCGTTCCTGGCATGAAGATAAGATAGCCGGTTCTCCATTGCGTTCAAGAATCTTGGTAAATCCACTTTCATCCTCGGCATCATCATCACTTATCATCAGGTAAGATTAGAGATGGGTTTTTGCCCGGGCAGTTTTGAGTAAATGCCCAATAAACGTCCATTTACGCCCAATAAATGCCCAATTTGTATGGCGTAAATGGACGTTTATTGGGCATTTATTCAAAAAGCCTGAAAATTCCCGGGCAAAAACCCATCTCTAGGTAAGATAATGTCAAGAGCTAGCCAATTGTGGATAAAAATTCGAAAGATGTCCACATCTGAACAAATTACTCCCCAAGGGTTCCAACAACGATCGATCTTTGTGCTGCTGGTATCCAGCGATTAAACTTAGATGTGTTAATAGATGGCAGTCGTTGAGCCATATCAGAGGCCCTTTAGGGTCACCACTCAATTGGGCTTCTGTAAAAAAGTCTTTTTACACCCTGTATTATCTTTTTTAGGGTTCCGTTCCTCAAAAGGAAAAAGGAACCCTTATAAGATCACTTCGTTGTCCGTCCGTCTGTCCGTCTATCTTTCTGTCGACATTTTTCTCAGGAATGCGTAGACGTATCAAATTGAAATTTATATCAAATACTAGGCCTCGAATCCCTTGAATCTGTGAAAAAATTCAAACTTCTATGCCAACGCAATCAAGAGATACGGCCCTTCAAGCTGCATATTATGACATTTGCAAGAAGCAATGTGTTACATATAGCACAAGTAAAGGAAAAAGTCCGAAAACCATACATTTTTAGTTACATCACAAAAAAATAAAAAAGCCATTGCTCGTTGCTAAATTTCATGATTCTAAGTCAACGGGAAGTACCCTATTTCCATGCGACTGTCCAAATATGCGGCATAAACGGCCGTATCTCTTGATTGCGTTGTTGGCATAGAAGTTTGATTTTTTCACAGCTCCAAGGGATAACATGCTTGAAAATTTTATATAGAGTTCAAGACATGTGTGATTATGAATTTATACGGAACCCTCGGTGCGCGAGTCCGACTCGCACTTGGCCGGTTTTTTTCATATCCATGACAGTAGTTTAGTAATCTTACTGCATAAACCCTAATTTCCTAGGACCGGAATTTAAAGAACGCTAGACTAGTAGACACATGCCAGCAACACAGAGAACCTTGATAAGGCCCATAATTTAATATCCGTCGCTCACAAAAGGCTTTGGTAAAGAGTACTGACAGCTAGCTCTGACGAAATCGCATTAAAATCCATGCAAGAGCTATCGATATTCAGGAAACATTTTGCTAAAATAATTGTATTAGGGATTTTTTGGACAGCATTACAGTTTTGTATTAGGATCTGGAATAACACGTTATTCCACTTAAATAATCTTAAGAAACCAAAAATATATTTTCTCATAAAATTAAGAAAATGTATAAAACGTGTACCTTATTTTAGGCCTCATCTTCATAGGGTAAAGATATTGAAATATCGTAAAGATATTGAAGTGTCGTCAATTATTTTGTTTAATTTATACATGGAGCTTTTAATGGCCGATGTGAATATACAGGGCTATTTTGCCAGATTTAAAAAGTGGTTGTACAAACGATGACACATTTGACCCGAATAATAAGACTGGATACAGGGTTATTTTTGGACCCCCCCCCCCCCCCAAACTTCACAGTGGCTTCTACTCATGAAACTGAGCAACTTTCCCCGAGTAAATAATAGTCAATTCTCAAAAAAATGTTGGTCCTTTCGTACTAATTTGATCACGTGATCGGTCTTTTTTGTATGGAGATGCCCAAAATTTTTTTTGCGAATTGACCATTGGTTACTTGGGGAAAGTTGCTCAGTTTCATGAGTAGAAGCCACTGTGAAGTTTAGGTGGGGGGGTCCAAAAATAACCCTGTATCCAGTCTTATTATTCTGGTCAAATGTGTTATCGAATGTACAACCACTTTTTTTAGTAAACGAAAAAGTTTTGACTTCCCATACAAAAGAGTGAATCCGACGTTCGATTTGAATGGAGAGAATAGTCTGAATCCGTTCACATCCGACCTTAAAAATCACCTTTTATACCCATACAATCCAAAAAAAATTTATATTACGATAGAAACTGCCTTTATTTTAATTCTTTGTTTGTTGATATCCTTTGTGTATTTTAGACTCTACTCACAAAACTCTTACATTTAATTACTACATACGGCTGGTTTCTTTGTTAATTGAATATAAGCTACTTTTAACGGTAACGAATCGAATTCACCTCGTATAGTATTTCAAAAATTTTAATTTTATATTCCAAAAATACGTGTACTACAACTTTCGCAGTTTGGTTTAGGTACGTATAAATAAATAATTTTAACCAACAAAGAAGTTTTATTTCGCCGCTTTTCCAGGGAAACTGTGCAAGTTAATGATGTAGTTAGTTACTTATGAAACCGTAATACGTCGTATCTGTTTATTAAAAAAACCACTAATGTCAGTTCCCGATTTCACATTGACTGACATAAAAACGTCGGGGTTGGTTGCCAGGACTCTGTACTGAGCACTCGTCTGTCGAGTTAATTTTACAATTATTACCGTTTTAGAATAGTTTCAACGTTATTCTTGTGATGGAATTTCTCTGTGGTTCAGATTCATAGATAAGCGATAACAAGAAGATGATTAACTCGGGAGACAGCTCCGTTTTCCGAGTTCCAGCAGCAAACCATCATTTGGAGCATCTTTAAGTGCCCATCACCCTTTTCGCCTTCATTAATTCACTTGACATTGGCATTTCGCTATTATTATATTGAAGATTCTCCCAAATATTCGCTTATCTCTTTTCACTTGACATTAGCAAAATCACTCTTTATTATTGTGGAATGCCAAAGAGAAAAAAGAAGACATAACTACGTCATTTCCACATAGGTACAAGGGCAGCGCCATCCTATAAATGCACAGCGCGTCGCGATATGAATGAAGTACTTAATACTCAATAGCTCTTGTTGGATAATAGCGAGAATTTTGCGTGGTTTTTCACTTCCCTGCTTTTACCCACAGCTTTCGGCTTGAAGTACACTTGACACGTTATTTTTGTCACCGAAATTTCGGAATGAGAGCGGTTTTTACCATTTTATTAGGGTTCCGTAGCCAAATGGCAAAAAACGGAACCCTTATGGATTCGTCATGTCTGTCTGTCTGTCCGTCCGTATGTCACAGCTACTTTTTTCCGAAACTATAACAACTATACTGTTGAAACTTGGTAAGTAGATGTATTCTGTGAACCGCATTAAGATTTTTACACAAAAATAGAAAAAAAAAAACAATAAATTTTGGGGGTTCCCCATACTTAGAACTGAAACTCAAATTGTTTTTTCATCAAACCCATACGTGTGGGTTAAAAAAGTAAGTGGGTTATTAAGTAAGTGGGTTAAGTGGTAAAATGTGTGTCGTCGTCCCCCCCCGTCCCCCCCGTAACTTCTAAAATAAGAGTAAAAAATATATATGATGTACATTACCATGCAAACTTCCACCGAAAATTGGTTTGAACGAGATCTAGAAAGTAGTTTTTTTTAATACGTTATAAATCGTAAACCGCAATTTACCTACAACGAACTACAAGAACTTTTATATTATGTTACTTGCTGCTACGGAACCCTTCATGGGCGAGTCCGACTAGCACTTGGCCGCTTTTTTATTATTTTAAGTATTTTTTACTTATTTTGAATGGTGGTTCGTTACGAGGAAGGAGTTTTGGTGGAATTACGGTGGCACGTTTTGTGGGAAACATCATAGTGTAATACATACATGATTTAAACTTATAGATACAGTTTGTAATAAAATAGGTGTACGACTGATAAACTAGTATTTCTAATTATCACACTTAACAACATTTATTCTACGACTTTTCTGAAATCGAAAAAAATGGAACTCTCATTCAAAACTAGCCGAACAGTTGATCAATTTGTATGAAGAGTCTTTTTTTAAATGTTACTATAAAGTTTCTCAAAAAATGTATTCAGTTTAAGTATGATGAGCAAAAACCTCAATTAAGGACTCTTACACCTTTTCTTGTAACATCTTTCTTTTATTATAAACGAAATCCGAATTTGGCCCCCGTATTATGCGGAATAGTCCCTTATGGCCAGAGATTTCTTAATTTTCTAAGGGAAAGGATCCCTTAGGATTCACTAAGTATGCTGTAACCAAGATGCAGGAACCAGCAATGGCGACTGTCATTTTAAAATAAAATTGAGCTTTAGAGCGAGTGAATCATTTGATAGGACCGGTAAAGCGCAAATAAAGGAATTTTAATCTGTTCAATTAAAACTGTAACAGAGTATTATTTTAATAATTTTACTGTGTCGCATGTTGGTAAAATGAAAATATTTTCCGCCCAGAAATACGTAAATGTATTTCCAATATTTTGATACCTATTAATGGATGCAATGTATTTCGAAACGTGAAAATTAACTGTTCTAGATCGCTCCATAATCTCATTTTGATACCTGTCATTATTTTTATAATTAATTTAATATAAGGTGCCTCTTTATTAGTGCCCGATATTTTAGTCAGTGCTTCTACTCCTGATTCTGATCAACTTTTCCCAACGAACCCATAGTCAAATCACAAAAACATTTTTGGACTCTTCATACAAATAGATCAGCCGAGCAGCCAAATTAGTATGAAGAGCCCAAAAATTTTTTTGTGGCCCATAGTCAATGGGTTATATAGGGAAAATTGATCAGAATCAGGAGTAGAAGCAATGACTAAATATCAGGCACTAATAAAGTAGCACTATAATATAATCGTGATAATTGTCTGACAATTTTAGTTTTGAAAATCAATCAAAATCCCCACTTGGAACGTTTTGGGAAGTGTTTGCGGTGTGAGAAGAAACGTCGGGTCCGAAAGACACTCCCTTTTTTTTAAATACACATTTTTTTTAATCAAAGTCTTACATGTTGTTACATATTATAATTAATGATAATAATATCCGGGACAAATCACACATGGTCATCTGGCCCCAAACTAGGATTCCCTGTATCTTGGGAACCAAAGACTGATATACATACACACACATATACATTTAAATACATAAATATATAGATATTATACACCCAGACTCAGGGCAAACAATTCTGCTCATCACAGAAAAGTTTGCCCTGTGTGGGGATCGAACCCACGAGTCTCGGATCAGAGATCAGGATCGCTAACCACTTAGCCACCGAGTCAGTCATTCTGGCAAATACAGAAACTGCCGGCATTCCATCTTGGCCCTCTAGGATCAACAAGGCTCCGATAACGCTTGTAAGGATAGCCATACCCGTAGGCGGCGGTAGTTAGTGAACATCGGGTGGACTATCAGCCTTTTACCACTTTTGTTAACAACCCATATCGTCCCCACTGCAGTGACACGGGTCTCTTTCCATACCTTGGGAAGGTTAGGTCATACTCCACAAAAGGGGGACCACTCACTTTTACTACTTTACATGATAAAAAAACATAATACTTTGTGTTACTACGCATAAAAACCCATTTAGTCTTCAGTAGTCGTTCAAGTGTGTGTTTGTTCTTCTTCAAAAAGTTTTTTCATTTATTTATTCATTCTACTTCTTCTTATCATGAAGCACAATGACTCGCCCATCCACTAGGTATCGACGTCATTTGCCTGGTGATGCACTGGTGGTTCTGAAATATGTTTGATACTAACTAACCCTTTTCTTCCAGGTCTTCGACATGGGAACAGGGCTTCTTCTTCGCAACGTGAGCAGCGAGGACCCAGAGTTTGAGGTCACTGGACTGTCCACGACCAACCCTCTCTCTGTGTCCGTCAGAGCTTATAACAGAAAGGGCTCCAGTGAACCGCTGACGTTGACGTCTATGCTGTTAAAATTTCCTGAGAGACATACTGGTAAGCATGGTCAGTTCAATTCGATTTCTGCTCTATCCTTGGACTTTTTAGGACGTTTGACGCTTGCGTGGTGGACTCATTACATCCTTTACCGTGTTTTTGATTGGCATTCTTGGATTATTGGACATACTGACAGACTTAAAATAGTACTAATATAATTTATTTTAGATTCTTTTAATTATGGTTTTCCTACAAAGACAACGGCAATGTATGAAGGTAGATCGTCCTATATTAGTTATATTTAATTTGAAAGAGTTTATTAAGCTGCTTACAAGTTTTACAAGTCAACTTTTTTTAACAAATCTTGATAACAGCACACAAGGCAAATAAGCGAGTAGCATACTAACAGTCAAACCTACCCAGGTTATGTCTGTATGTGACGCAATCACATTAGTAGCCCTGAGTCAAAACCGCTCCCGATCCCTCTCCAGTCTCAATCAGCAACATCCAGCGACGCTAACTATATTACCCTACCATCGGTCATCTGGTCTACCTACCAATCATCACCTGAATTTAAGTTAGTTATAGTATTCACGTTAAATTTTCTTTCCGCAGCTCAAGTGCCAGTCCGGGTGGAATTGACCACCATACTGATCGTGGTCCTGATCTCAGTGGGGGTCATCGCCGCCATGACAGCTGTCTCGGCCGCCATCTTCTGCTGTCGGTACTGCAATAAGAGAGACAGTAAGTGAAATATCATCCATCAGTCGACTATTACAGAGGTCGCCTCCAAGGATTTCCACAATGACCCGTCTTGCGCTGCCTGCATCTAGCGGCTACTCGCAATCTTCACCAGCACCAGTAGCATGATGCCGTATCTCGCACGCGACGCGACACGTTAAGCTACCATCTCTCTTTAATGCCGAACCAGTGAGAAGGGCAAGTTAACGTTCTCTTTCTGAAAGCGTGAAATGGTTTCGTCTACGCTCTATGCTACCTACTAGTACAAGTGATCGGTCCATATCAGTGAAGTGGGATGCCTGCCAACTCTAAGTCTTGCAGTGCGCGGTCGCAACTCCAGAACTTTCCTGCCTCAACGACCACTCAACGCCCCATTATTTTCTATTCTGTTTTATTCAGTTCTTAATTACATCTTAATCAATGAGACCTAACACGACTATGACCTCCATTGCTTTTTTTTAAATTTACGTATTTGGTTGTGCGTAATAGTTGCGGTAGCCAAACTTTGGCAGACTCAAAAACCAATACCAATCTATAATCCAGGCTAAGCTGGATTGAATGACTGCGGCTGCCAAAAATCAATCCCCAAAAATTGATTGGTCTCTGTATATACGTATTCTGTGTCCACAGATTAATAACTGTAAATATTTTCAGCTGGTGGTCAAAGGCATTTTGATCTTGATTTTGATTTTAGCTTTTACACTATAAAGTGTAGTTCAAACAGACAGTTTAAACTTAGGCTTCAAAACCTTTCCAACATTGTTTTTTTGTTAATAAAGACAGCGAGTAGTTCTCCTATACAGGTGAAATTTAAATAATGCACCGAACTTTATCGTCTGTGTCGTAAACACAGACTTCACTTAGGAAATTGAACAAGTTTTAATGTACGACTTTACTAGAATCGTAAGAAATAACTAATTTTGCATACAAAATTGGTTAATCAGCTGATCGCTTTGTATGAAAACTCCAAAAAAGTTTTTTTCTATTTCAATTAATTTGTAGAAAATCTTAGAACCAAGGTAATTTCTAAGCGGAGCCGCGTCTTTAAGGTTTTGTATACGATTTTAATTTCACTCTGTATGGCAATATTTAAACCAAGGATCAAGTCACAAAGTGCCCTCGTAAGAAAGGAGACCGCATAGTGACTTGTGACTCCTCTGCTGTTGCGGGTGTCTATGGGCGGCGGTAATCGCTTACCATCAGGTGATCCGTCTGCTCGTTTGCCACCTTTGCCATTAAAAAAGTACCTATATGGATAGTCTTGCTCGTCACACTATTTGCCCTTCACAGGAATCGAAAATACGGTCCTCGGCCTAGCAGTGAAAAGCTCTAACCGCTCGCGTTTAACGATATTTCTTCTTTTCAGATAAAAATGAGAAAGATAAGCGACAACAAGATGAAACATCGAATATACCTTTGACTGGAACGAAGGAATCGGAGAGCGTAGATAGTTTAGGTAAGTTCCATACAAGACCCGCCCCGGCTTCGCACCAGTGCAATGTATTATATACATATACACCTTCCTCTTGAATCACTCTATCTATTTAAAAAAAACCGCATCAAAATCTGTTGCGTAGTTTTAAACATCTAAGCATACATAGGGACAGACAGACAGCGGGCAACGACTTTGTTTTATACTATGTAGTAATGATATGGTAATGGATCAGAAAATCCTTATACATCAAATAGTACTATTTATACATATAGATTTATATTGGCGGAGGTAGACATATTCATCCGGGTCTTTCAATCCGGCAATCATTCGTCCACTTTTAATTAAACAAAAAAAAATGTTTTGGCCTCCCGAAAAATCAGACTTTTGATTTGTATGGAGAAGTCAACATTTTTTGTCCTTTATTATAAAATGGTAGGACGAAACATAAGCAAGTAAAACGTTTATTTGATTCTTCAATCACACACATATTTATAAACTAAAATACATAACACATTTGAACTGATGAATTGTCTGAACACGTTCACATCTGCACATGCGTTTTATGGCTTTTCAAAACTGGATATTCCCTGTGTATATTAAGAACGCCCTGCACTTACGTACATCAAAAAAAGATTCGTATTTGAAGACCTGTAAATTTAAAATAAACCTTTGCTTGTTCCACAGACAAAAACCCGGACATAATACCATTGGATGGTAAAATAAGTGACAGTTGCTCGAACAAATCGTCGACCACAGATTACAGTTCCATCAGACCTCTAATATCGAAGAGCCAATCAGAAAAATATGACCACCCGCCAAATTGTGACAGATTTTATGATCACAACATAGATCAGTGCAACCAGTACATCCAGATTAGACCGGTGGAATACCGGGTTAGGCCTAACTACCAGCCCAATGTGCAGATGTCAAATCTAGGCCCAAGTATTCAGAGTATAGGGCCTATGACCAGTATGGGTATGATGGGGGAATGTCAGAGGCAGCCCTACGATAAAGTGTATGAGGACTGGTTGAAGTATAAAAATGCTTTGCCACTCAATACTTCTGGATTGGTAAGTGATTTTTTTATGCATAAGTATGTTTTTTTTCTATGGATTTGAATATCAAAATCCATATTTTTTTAAATAGGCTGTAAAAAAACAGGTGTAGGTCACGTTAACTGGGACTTACCTATCATACTGAAAAACTTTTGCTCTACGACTTTAGCGAAAAAGCTAAAAAATTAACACCTCATTGAGAGCTGCTATTAAATTTAAAAAAAATATATCAAAAATAATAATTTGGCAAAGTCGAAGATAAGCTCTACATTTTTTTTTTCTTCGTTGCTTCTTTTCCATTGATGAGAGTGGTGCATGCTCGCCTAAATGTTCGTGCTGATGGTGGCGTATCGGGGGCCGGGTCCGCTCCCTTCCCTCAAATATGGTTGAGGGGAGCGATCGCGTTATACTCGTGATCGGGTGCTGTCCGCGTGAACTGGCCTACTCTTGTCACTGGTGTTTGTCTAGTCATTACCATTCATAATAGTATGTTCCTGAGTATTTTTTCGATCCTTTAAACTCTCATAAAATGGTATGCAACTACATATAAATATGATCAGACTTTGTCACAATGTAATAGAATGTAAGCCTTTTATTGAAAAAATGTGTTGGAGGGAGTTTCTTTGGGCCCGACTTTCGTCTCTCTCCGCAAACACTTCCTAGTGGGGAATTTAGTGCAACGTCTAGTATGGGAACCGTTTTAATTTGGATCCGGCGCTCAAACTTGGCATAGTTGTTCACTAGGCCATTCTGAGTAGATTAAGCCCGGGAGCCACCGGGAGCCATCCCCCGTTTGGCAGGGGGAGGGGGGGAAAGTTTGTTTCTGCCGCGCTCCATTTTTGGGCTTATATCTCCAAAACTATTGGTACTAGGGCAAGTGAGATATCATTTTCGTATGATTAAAGGATAAGGAATTCATTTCTGTAACAAAAAAAATGACTTTTTATATATAAAAAAAGAAATATTTGTTAAAACGTATGAAAGATGGCTTCCTTTTTTCCACATATGGGTCGATTAATTTTTAATCGTCTTTGATATTAGCATGAAAAAAATATATTCTGAAAGCCACACTTCTTAGGATTATAAAAATATAAATTTCATTAGAATAGCATAATAAATACTTTGTGAAAAAAAATATAATTTAATGGTCGGCAGAGTAGCATAAAACGCGCGGTTTTAGTATCTGTTATTCGTAAGTAAATAAAATGAACCATCTAGCGCCCAAATCACTGTTAAGTAACAAAGTATAAACAGGTACATAATATTATTATTTAAATATTTCTCGCACGCACAAAATATTTGTCACATAAAACAAAAAATATGTTTTCCTTATAAAAACGTATTTGAGAAAATCTGCAAAACGTGACTATTTCTCGTACGAATTATGGTGGTTTACTATCTAACTTGCATTGTATTATGGTGGTCTACTATGCAACTTGCGTGGTCACGTTGATCACCCAAGTTAACTGACTTCAGAAAAGGTCATACATAACCATAATGAGTTTGGCTCTCATTGTCGCATTAATCTCGTAACCGTTTCCGTGCTTCCGAAGCCACGTCAAATTATTTTCATGACAACTGATGAAGCTGCGACCACCGCCTATACAACTCCAAAACCCCAAAAGCTTTCAGCTCGAGTTGCACAACCACTTCGAATGCCTAGGAGAATGTGAAAATGTGGACGAATGCAACGACAGGTTTGTGGAAATTGTCCAAACTGCTGGGAATAAGACCTTCAAAACAAGACGTTAAAATAACATATCGGATCTCGGACTTCACCAGCAAGCTCATGGAGGAAAAACGGAGCCTGATTCTGAAATCCTCTGAAGATTCTTGTCAATATGGCGACTAAACAGACAGATCTCCAAGTCCTTGACACGTGATATACGCCGATTTAATACCAATCGTATTAAAGAGGCTATCGAGCGCAATAAAAGGTCAAAAGTATTGGCAAGGAATCTGTCTGCTGGTCAAAGCTGAAGATCGAGGACGGCAGAGTCGTGTCGTCCAAGTCTGAGCTGTTGGAAGAGGTTGAGAAGTTCTACGGACAATTATACACGACTACATACTTACCTGTCAGTAATCTGGCTGAAGATCTGAGAGCCGGATAGAGCCGACATTATATCGAAGATATCCCAGACGTCAGCTTGTGCGAGATTAGAATGGCTCTCAAACAGCTTGAAAACAAGAAGGCACCGGGTGATGACGGAATTACTGCTAAGCTTCTGAAAGCAGGTGGAAAACCGATACTTATAGCTCTTCAGAAACTATTAATTTCCGTCATTCTCGAGGGACAAACGCCTACAGCATGGCACAGAAATGTGGTGGTGCTCTTCTTCAAGAAGGGTGATAAGACTCTGCTGAAGAAGCCATGTCGAGAGTCATTACGAATCGTCTCGTACGCAGGTTGGACGACTTCCAGCCTCCCGAACAAGCTGGTTTCCGAAAAAGCTTCTGTACCATAAACCACATACATACGCTGCGGCAGATTATACAGAAGACCGAAGAGTATAATGGCCTTTGTGGACTATGAGAAAGCTTTTGGTTCGATCGAGACCTGAGCTGTATTACAGTCTCTCCAACGGTGCCAAATTGACTATCGATACACATCGAAGTGTTGAAGTGTTTGTAGGAAAACGCCACCATGTCGGTCCACCTCCAGGATCAGAATTCGAAACCTATCCGGCTGTAACATGGGGTGAGACAGGGAGACGTTATATCTCCGAAACTGTTTACCGCCGCACTGGAAGACGTTTCCAAGCTTCTGGACACTCACCTTCGATTTGCTGACGATATCGTGATCATGGCTGAGACCTTGGAGGACCTAGGCGCAATGCTCAATGGACTCAGTAGAGTCTCCCAACAAGTGGGTGTTAAAATGAACATGGATAAGACGAAAATCATGTCAAACGTCCGTGTTACACCCACTACTCTGAAGGTTGGAGACTCTACACTCGAAGTTGTTGACAAGTATGTATACCTGTGAGAAACAGTCCAGTTAGGTAGGTCCAACTTCGAGAAATAGATCAATTGTCGAATCCAACTCGGCTGGGCAGCGTTCGGGAAGCTCCGCAATATCTTCATGTCCAAAATACCGCAGTGTCTCAAGACTAAAGTCTTTGACCAGTGTGTGTTGCCAGTGATGAGACGACATATGGATCCGAGACATGGTCGCTTACTGCAGGCCTCATAAGAAGGCTCAAGGTCACCCAAAGGGTGATAGAGCGTGCTATGCTTGGTGTTTCTCTACCTGATCGAATCAGAAATGAGGAGATACGTAGGAGAACTAAAGTTACCGACATAGATCTTAGAATCGCTAGACTTAAGTGGCAGTGGGCAGGGCACATAGCTCGTAGAACAGCGTTGGTGCAGTAAAGTTCTCGAGTGACGACCGCACGCCGGAAGACGCAGTGTGGGCAGGCCTTCGACTCCGTGGACCGACGAGCTGGTGAAGATTGCGGGAAGCCGCTGAATGCGAGCCGCATAGCACCGGTCGCTGTGGAAATCCTTGGGGGAGGCCTTTGTCCAGCAGTGGACGTCTTTCGGCTGATAGATAGTAAACCACCATAATTCGTATGAGAAATAGTCACATTTTTCGGATTTTCTCATATATGTTTTTTTAAGGAAAATATTTTTTGTTCTACGTGACAAATATTTTGTGCGTGCGAGAAATATTTAAATAATAATAGTATGTACCTATTTATATTATGTTATTTTTCATTCAGTCATTTTTGGGCGCTAGATTAGTCATTTGATTTACTTACGAACAACAGATACTAAAACCGCGCGTTTTATGCTACTCTGCCGAGCATCAAATTATATATTTTTTTCACTAAGTATTTATTGTGCTATTCTAATGAGTATTATATTTTTATAATTCTAGGAAATAAGGCTTTCAGGATATATTTTTTTCATGCTAATATCCTAGACCATTAAAAATTAATCGACACATATGTGGAAAAAAACCACCCACACTTCATCATGTACTTGTTGGGTCGCGCTTCTTTTGGGGCTTATATCTCCATAACTATAGATACTAGGACAAGTCCGATATCATTTTTGGATATTTCAAGGATGAAAAATTCATCTCTGCAACAAAAAATACGTTTCATAAAGAAAAAAAAAGAAATATAACTGTTGAAATTTAGAACCGCGCGAACTGCGCGTTTTATGCCACGCTGCCACGCATTGAATTTTATTTTTTTCACTAAGTATTTGTTATGATATTCTAATGAAATTTATATTTTTATAATGGTAGGAAGTGTGGCTTTCACAATAAATTTTTTTCATGCTAATATCTTAGACCATTAAAAATTAATCTACACATATGCGGAAAAAAGGTAGTCGTGTTTTATACGTTTTATCAAATATTTCTTGTTTTTATATATGGAAAGTAATTTTTTTTGTTACAGAAATGAATTTCTTATCCTTGAATCATACGAAAATAATACCTTACTTGCCCTAGTACTAATAGTTTTGGAGATATAAGCCCACAAATGGAGCGCGGCAGAAACAAACTTTCCCCACCCTCCCCCTGCCAAACGGGAGATGGCTCCCGATGGCTCCCGGGCTTAATCCACTCAGAACGGCCTAGGAAATAACTGTGCCAAGTTTGAGCGCCGGATCCAAAATAAAACGGTTCATCGCACTAAATCCCCGACTATCCCGAAATGTTGGGTATACGAGTTCCAAGTGGTATGAGCTTCGTATTAGGTAGAAAAAAATATGACATACCTACCAATACCTACTTCAAATAAATAATATTTTGATTTTGTTTTTTTTTTTTTACTATATAGTACGTTATAATGAATTGAAGTCCTTGTCTACGGATTCTACGCCAATTTATTACATCACTTTTACAATGTACATAAAATATTTAAGGAAATTATTTCATTTCATAGACAGTAGCTTCAGGATAATGCGGGATGTTTCTATGAAAACGCATATTATATGAGATTAAAACTATCTTATGTGTTATTCACGGAAAGGACACAATGAATTTATGTGACAAATAATCCTACACAAAATCCTCGAGGACAGGATGAGCATTAAGTCAAATTGACTTTCTTGGAACTGATACAAGTTATTTGTCAAAAAGATGAATTACTCATATCATGTAATTAAGAAAAAAGAAATAATTGTTAACAAAAAAGTTGCTAAAAAGCGTTTTTTTTTTAATATCAATGAGTCATTTTCCATCTTATCACCATGCCGGAACACATCAATGCTAACATTGATGTATAGCGGCAAAACTTAGATAATATGGTGGTAGCTAGCCAGGCGAGCTCAAAACATGCCTCCAACTAAACCGAGTCCTATAAAGTTGGACCCCACTGGGAATCGAACCCGCGACCTTCAGATGTGAAGCAAGCATACTAGCCACTAGACCACGGAGGCGGTTGAAAATAAACGTAATTTAAATAAACCTCTTACACGTTTTCGCGTATAAAAAAATCACCTGTAATCAGGTCATTAATCATTCTACTTTAATTCCAGCTTCCAGCAGAGCAGTTAATGCCTCCAGAACTCTACGCAACACCACCACCACCCTCAATCTACAGTAATCCAAACAGGAACCCCCTAAACTTGGCCCAGATGCCAGATTTGGACCGGTACCACCTGGAGCCCAGGTCCTTGATGGCCCAGGACTCGAGAAGTTGTTCTAGTTCCCCACCAGTGAGATTTAACACTGATAACACAGTTTACTTCAATAAGACTATGTTGGAGCGGCCTACGAATACGTTACCACATTTAAAGCCTAGAGTTAATGGTGAGTGAAATGTGTAATTTTGAACTAAATAAGGCCTTTTTTTTATTTACCTTCGTGCTTTTTGAAAATATTAATATTATCGCAGAGACTAGGAAAATGCAAGTGAATGACTGCTGGCCGTCTAAGTTATTTTTTATCAAAAATCATAGTGAAAAAAAAAATTATCTCGGCTTCTACTCATGAAACTGAACAACTTTGCCCAAGGAAACCACTATTAAAAAAACAGGTATTTTAGAAGGACCCCATATAGATTTGACAGCTATCATTGTATTCATGTTAGGGGTTTATTTGAGTATAATAAATAAACTTGCGAATAAATAAGTTTAATATTTACTTTTTTTCAAACAAGGGCGGAAATAATAAATTAATTTGTAGATATTTTCGAATCGAATATTGTAAAAAATAAATGTACGTTCTCACAGTCTCTTTTTTATCATCTAATACGAATTATATTTATTTACTGTTATTAAAGTTTAAAATACATGTATGTTCCATATTACGCCTTTTTTGAATATGGATCATTTTTCGTTTTTGACATTTGATAAAAAATAACTTAGATGACTAACAGTCATTCACTTGCACTTTTCTAGCCTCTGCGATAATATTAACTTTGTTGAACGGAACGAGCTTTCATTTGTACGTGCTAGAGTTAACTTCATTATAGGGATTAATATTTAAAAAAACAATGACTTTTCTCATCCATTTTCCTAATCTAATCAAGACAGAGTTGTGGGGTGTATCGATATTATTATACCATGTAACAGCATGCAGTCAAGGTGTATCTGGCGAACTTAAGAACTCCAATAACTATAAAAATACTTTGTTCTGACCATAAACGTATTTATTTACGATTACGACCATACTTTACATATTTTTACCGTCATCATTTTTACCAAAAGTTATTTTGTAATACAGCATGGTAATTTATACTGTATTATAGAAGAGTCTAATAAAAAAATGTTTTGTTTTTTCTTCTTTTACAGGTAATTCTCAAAACCAAGGACATGAGTTGAAACCTAGTGCATCAAAATCTACGGACACTAATGTTGAACAAATGAAAATCAGCAAGGAGTGTGGTTGAGTAAAGCCAGTGTTCAAATTAAAAAAGAACAAAGTGTTAGTGTAAAAGTCAAAAAACGGTGAGTGTAAAAAAGAAAACTTTTAGCCCGTCCGAAATTTTTTTTTCGAAAGTTATCTCAGTTTTTATGTATTACATACCTACATACATATAAAAGCTTTTCAACCCCCTGTAAGCACAAAGAACTTAAATGTAAATGTCATAAAAGTTTGACACTGCCAAATAGTTATAATTAACTTGATACGTTGAGGTTTTTCTTACTTAGAGCGTGTTCCAAATCGTGTAAGTCTGTCTCTTTTACTAAACTTGTTTTGAAACGCGACCTTATACTCAACTGCATCCTGAAATGTCAGATGACATCTGTCAGATCAATAGAACTGTTTAAAGTTTGATCAATAGAACTAGTTTAATGAGATTTGGCAATGTAATTTGTTTAGGTGTTTACGTAAACAACAATACAGTTCTAGAGTTTCACAGTACTTAAAAGATTCATTTGATACATATTTACGATCCGTTATCAAGTTTTATTTAAACTGTCATTTTAGTCATTAAGGATCAGACGTCATGGAATGATATTAAAGGTCCATAAACTGGCTTGAGTTTTCCTATAAGTAGCAAAAAGAGTTACACAGATTACACGAAGTGATTTTTTAGAATAAAAAGCCATTTTAAAGAACTAGATTTGATCCTTGAAGAAACATTTGAGGGTTTTGGTACGATTCGCATTTCAATGAGACAAATCTTAAATGTCAATTTATACAT
Source organism: Coleophora deauratella (assembly GCA_958295455.1). NCBI lineage: Eukaryota > Metazoa > Arthropoda > Insecta > Lepidoptera > Coleophoridae > Coleophora > Coleophora deauratella. The sequence continues at coordinate 7,226,756 of OY282412.1, forward strand.
ATTGTAAGATTATGAAAGGTATTTTAAGACTGATTTGTACTAGGCGAAGAACGTAGGTAAACTTACTGTGGATTTTACTATCTGGTTTGGTTTTTCTACAAATATTTTTTTTATATGAGTAGGCATGTTTGTTTTGTGTTTTAAAATACAGGTTTTTTTTTTATCTGACAACCGTTGTTTTACTTAAGGCAAAAAACATTGTTCTGGGACTTAGAAAAAAACGTAAAAAAGATTCAATTTAAAATTGGCCAAAGAGCTGGTTAAATCCTATGATTAGTCAATTTTTTGCGATTCCCACTAACAGTAACACCCAGAACTAAAGTTCGTTGACCTGCACAATAAATAAGTGAACCAGCAGAAATGTCAGATTAAAAATTAACCATATAAAATTCAGTTTAAACAATTTATGACTTCTGTAGTAATTAATAGATTGTTTTAACAGAATTGACAAAATTTTAATTTTTTCCTCACAATTTTTACGTGTGTTTTACGTAGAAAAGTTATTAATAAAACATACACATTTTTCTATTTTTACCTACAACGGAACGGAATTGAGAAAGTATAATTATATGCGTTTGACCTATGAGGTGTGTGTGTCTGTCTATCTCTTACCATTTATCTGAACAATTACTGAAACGATTTTAATGCGGTTTTCTTTATATGAAAGCTGGTAATTGAAACAAATGGCCAAAGGCACTTATGCCAACTGGGTGACAACTACTTTAATATAAAAAAGTTGTGAACTCTACCTTGAACAACCTAATAAAGGAAAAAGGAATTATCTCAGGAAATTTATTTTTACATATTCTACGTAAAATATACACATAAAATTTACGTGTAAAAATTTTGAAATTTTGTCAATTAAAAATCCTAATAAAAATACATTAGTTATTACATTATACAAATTGACTGTGTGTTGATCAAGTTAATTATGTTAAGGTGTAAAAACTATTACATTTAATTGTAAATATGTAAGTTACAATATTATTAGAATACTAATAAACATTAAATTAATGAATAACTATGTTATACGAGAAGTTGCCATACTGATAAAAAGTTTGTACATTAAATGTTAACAAAAGTATAATAAATAAATACTGAATTGAATAAAAAATTGTCTCGATAAATAAACGAAATATATAATTGTAAGTATAAAAAACTACATTAATAAAAAATTCGAGCTTTATGTTGTGAATAATAATTGGAGAATTTTATTTCATTTTAAGAAAATAAATACCTAAATGTTGTGGAATTGCACAATTTAAATATAAATTCACTTTTAAAAAGTGAATATTGGTTGATGTTTAAATATAGATCTTTTATTAATAATGATATTGACGCGGGTCTTTAATGAAAATGTTTTTAGTTTTTATATGGTATATGGCCTATTCTGCTGTATGTGAAATATATGAAAAACTTGTATATTGAGTTGAACAAAGGCATAAAATTAACTGATGAAACTGAACAACTTCGCGCCAAAAAAAACCCATAGACAATTAAAAAAAAAACTTCCTATCCACAGTTCAGTTGATATAGTTGCGTTTGTAAAGTACACACTATATTTGCGTTTTGTTTAGGTGTTCCTTGCAGAATGTTGTTCAGTTTTAAGCCGCAGCTTAAATTAATCAAAAGCTACTTTTGCATTTTCAAAGCTAAGTCCATGAGTTAAGTATTATATAACATAAGCTACAACGAGTATTCAAAATAGGCCTTATGACATTTTACATCAACAATTTTATTAGTAATATGACAATTAGAAAATCCATACTCATGTATAATTTAGTTAATATGCATAGAAAGAAGGATGTAGGAACAAATTCATAGTAATTTAGCACCAATAAGCATCACAGAAACTCATGGAATCGTCTTTTTTTTTGTTTTATACAAAAAATGTATATCAAAATAAGTAAATAAAGAAACCTTACATAAATTACTGAACAAAAAGATTTCTCTAAAAAAAGTCGGATGGAACAGTAATTTAAGGTTCCGATCAAAAGCCAATTTACAGAAAAAAAGAGAAATAATAATTGTTTTTGTGGTTTCCGTACTAAGTGTATACTCACCTCCTTAAAATGCCCAAAAAGTTTTTAATTTGCTTTATATTAATTTTAGAGCCGATTTTTATTTCAAAGATTATTGTGAATTGCCATTTAGAATTATTTTTCGTTTTATCCATGACCAAATTGTTATGAAGGACTAGTGTGCTTTGATGATTTTTTCTTAATTACTTATGACAATTAATTTAAGAATTATACAATTTTATTTATCTCTTTTCTTGTCACCAGTATTGATGTTCATTTGTAATTAATCGATAATTGTAAAAAAACACTACCCTTTAAGTTACTTATTTGACTTTTTGTGATGTAAAATTATTATTTTTAAGATACAACTTACTTAAAATAAATGTGAGTTTTCAATGTAAAGGTCTTTGAGATTTAACCCTTAAATATTATGTGCTTACCTATGAAATTGTCGATTAGTTAAAAAAATTCAAAGAGAAATTTAATATTAAATAATTAAGGTTTTAGAACACCTAACTATTTCCAAAGTACCATTGGACATTTAGAAATAAAATAATGCTTGCTAAATGCACGTTGTCTGAATATTTTGAGAGCACAGTGGTATAGAAGCTACGAAAATGGATTTTTTTTCTTTTTGATTCTTATTCTTTTTGATTTTTAAGGCTACACTTACACCAGTGTGTTCTTCGTTACCATATGTATTTTTGAACATATTGCGCATAATATTTCACAATTTTCAGATAATTTAGTTTTTTTTGGTAGAAATTTACCCAATTGACCTCTAAGAAAACGCCAATGCAGTATTTAATGGAACCCTACTCAGTCAGTTTTTACATGAGAGACATGACATCACTAATTCATGAAAGACCTTAAATATATCTAGAAATTATATATAATTTAATGGAAGTAAATTAATTTTTGGGGGAATATTATTCTGTTGAACTTTCAAAACTGAAACGGCAATTTCATAGGTAAGCACCTAATATATTTAGATGTCCATTAATGAATGTCGCTAGACTAATTACTCAAAAATGATTAATTTAATTAAAACACTACTTAATTAAGCGACTGAGTTACACAAGGATACAAGATTCAAGACAAGGAGAAGATTAAAAGTAAAAATAATTTCTGCGCCCAAGTGAAAAACAAATGGTCTGCATCGTTAGAGTTGCATTTGTCTCCAAAATAAATGCTAAAACCCAAATAAAACCCAAATAAAATTAACGACCATTTTCTAACAATACCGGGCACAGATGATGTTAGCATCTCAGATTTAACCTATTTTGAGTTTAATAGACACAATAACCACTGTTTTTCTTTAAAGCCGGTTCATGAAAATTTGGTCATAAAGTATCTGCAATCGATTAAATCAAAGGCACAAGGAATTGATGGAATAAACAATGATTTGGTTATTTTAACTCTTCCTTACACTATAAAATTAATTACTTGTATTGTTAATAAATCTATTTCTTCTTCAAAGTACCCATCTTTGTGGAAAACAGCTGTTGTCAGACCATTGCCAAAAACATCAGATCCCACAGACATGAAGGACCTTCGCCCTATCAGTATTCTTCCTTTTCTGTCAAAGGTCCTGGAAAAGGTAGTTTATCAACAAGTACTTGACTTTTGCGATGCAAATAATATCTTCCCGGATTTACAATCAGGCTTCAGAAGAGGACGCAGTACTGCTTCAGCTCTTTCTGATGTCGTCGACAATATACTTTCTGCACAAGACTCTGGTCAAGGTACAATATTGGCTCTGCTAGACTTTTCGCGTGCATTTGATTCTTTAAATGTAACTATGCTTTTATCCAAATTGTCTTTTTACGGTTTCGACGAAGCTGCTGTTAAATGGTTTGATAGCTACTTGAGTGGTCGTGAGCAATACGTAGAATTAAATAAGACAAACGGATCCACTCTTACATCATCTCATCGGTCAGTTGCCCGTGGCGTGCCACAAGGTTCGATTCTGGGTCCTCTTTTATTTATTTTATATAGTGCTGACATAGTGAATAGTATACGCCACTGTAAATTCCATTTGTATGCCGATGACTTGCAAATTTATATTTCTTTTAAGCCAGAAAACTGCGATGAGGCTAGTAAACTAATGAACGAAGATCTCTGTCGTATTTATGAGTGGTCTAAACGTAATTCACTTGTTCTTAACCCAGCTAAATCGAAAATTATGATTCTCGGTTCAAAAAAACAAAAACTAGATATTAAAATTCATCATCCTAAATTCATTATTGCAGGCGAACAGGTGCCTGAAGTCGATGAGGCGCGTAACCTTGGTCTTCTAATGGACAGCCGGTTTCAGTTTGAGGGTCATATTGCTGAACTTGTGCGAAATTGTTTTTATCGCCTGAAAGTTCTTTATAGAATTCGATCTTTCCTTAGTACCGAGCTGCGTGTCAAAATGATGGACAGTCTGGTGCTTTCCAAATTAAATTACTGCTTGACAGTCTACGGACCTTGCCTCTTAAAACGATCTTCCCGTCTTATCCAGCGCGTACAAAATGCATGTGCTCGGTTTTGCTTTTCAATTCCACCGAGAACTCACGTAACTCCTTTTCTCAACAGCTCAAGTATTCTAAAAATGGAAGGTAGACTTAAAATGTATTATTCATTGATGTTGTTTGATGTAATTTCCAAACAATCACCTGATTACCTTTATAATAAACTCACCTGGCGCCACTCCACTCAACGATGCAACCCTCGGCTATGTTCATGGCAGCTTGTTGGTACTGCACACAGGACTGCAGCATTTCGTGGAAGTTTCAGATACGCAGCCACTAAATGCTGGAACGATCTCCCCCCGCCCATTAGGAATATAAATTCTAAATACACATTTAAAAAGGAGATAGGTAAATACCTTCTAGAACTTCAGAAAGTATAGGCTTCATATCTGGGCTCCCCGATTTTAAGTAGTACACTGACATTATTTTAATTTTTTATAATGTATGACTTATCACAGGCATAATATTAATGTGAGTAGGGCCTGTGGACAGGTACCTACAATATCAAGCACTTTTTATTTATTTTATGTTTACATTATGTACAGTACATATGTTTATCTATCTTTTATATCTATCTCATTTATTTTACACACACACTTTTCAAAATATGGCACATAAACTTAGTTATTATCAACTTGGCCTAAACTGACTATTTTTCTTTTTTTTGTTTGCCCTATTGAGACGCGCGCGACACTCCTACCTCGGTGCCGGGCAGAATAACAGCGTCGTATGACACATGCTGAGTCCGGAACCAATTTAACAGGCATCTATGTTTTATTTTTAGTGATAAGAATTAAGTTAACTTGTTTGTTTGTGATTATTTTCTATCTGTGCTTGTTTTATTTACAATACTTGTTTCTTTTTTCTTTTCTTGATGTAATAAGTTTTGTGTTGTTTGTTAAATAAATGTTTTTCTATTTCTATTTCTTTCTATTTCTAAAACGTACTGTTTTTCCAAGGCCGACTACGAAGTCTAAACAACATTTATTGTACATATTACGAGTATATTAGACTGTATTTCTTGTCCTTCAAATGATTCAACTCTACGCCACAAAATAGACACAGAACGTCCACTCAATACGAACCACTCAAATCGTAAACATATACATGCTTATAGAAGTATACGGTCGTTAGAGGCAAGGTCGCGATCGCACAGTACGTGATCTTGACTACAACGACCGTATACGTCTATAAGCATGTATATGCTTAGGATTTTAGTGGGCGTATTGAGCGGACCTTCTGTATCTATGTGTTTTGTGTCTACGCGCTGTAGTTTAGAAATGATTGTTTGAAACTAGACTGTTTTGAAACTGAAAGCTAAGACGTTCAAAATAACTATCAAGTCATATATAGGGTGATTTAGAATCGTGGACCAAATTTTAACTGTGGCTTCTACTCATGAAACTGAACAACTTTCTCTAAGGAGCCAATTCAATCGGAGCAAAAAAAACTGACTTTCCATATAAAGTTGGCTAATCAGCTCATCGATTTGTATGAAGAGTCATTTTTTTGCTCCTTAGAGAAAGTTGTTCAGAGTTGTTCAGTTTCATGAGCAGAAACCACGGTTGAAATTTGGTCCGCGATTTCAATTTCACCTGTATACTGACATGTAAACATTCGAACATTGCTTCTAGAAGCTGCTACAAAAAATATAATACTTAAGAAAACCCGCTATAGATGGAAAACCTCGTCCATAATACTATAAATGAAGGTCAGCGTTCACGCTGTACGATAAATATTCCTTTAACCTTTATTGACACTGACTTACCTTCTGTTTATGTAGCTCAGTTTTGTTCTACCAATATTTTGTTCACATCACGAACCTTGGTTAGGCCAGTGAGAAACTCAAATAGGACAGCCACAGACAAACAAACACGCCGACTCAATCAGATAATTAGTAAGCAAAGAGATCAACGGTTCGTGTGTTTTGTGGTTGAGTGGTTTGTTGAAGGCAAATCTAATGCAATTAGCAATCTCGGTTCGGTTAGGGTTATGTGCATACAATGAATTCATTTGTTTTACGCGTAAGCAACCGATATTCTAATATAATACATTTATTTAAAAATAGACTGTCAAAAAATAAGGTAAAAATAGAAGTAGGTATTATAAGTAGTTAATTAGATATGCTTAAAAATACAGTTTAAACTTATACGAAACAAAATGTTCAAAAGCGTCCTTATCGCTATCAGCGATTTCTCCAAGCAAACTAGGATTTATGTAAATTAATAAATAGGCAAGTAAATGATAGAATGGCCCACGTGTGTGGAGTATATAGCCTTCCTTATACGGGTGCTACACGGTCGCCAACAAGCACCCCAACCAAGGTGACATTCGTTGTTTCCAACCGTGTAGACAACGAGATTTGGTCACCAACCACGGTCTACACGGTTCGAAACAACGAATGTCACCTTGGTTGGGGTGCTTGTTGGCGACCGTGTAGCACCCGTTTTACCTTCACGAGTTATGAGAGGAGACCCGTACCCTGTGCTGAAATTTGGTGACAAAGCTAGTACCGGGTGGCTATAGTTCAAAATACAAAAGCATGTAAGTAATGCAAACATTTATTCAATACCATACATAATAAACATAAAAATAATATTTTAAAATACGTTAACGGTCCCCACTACAGGGGCACAGGTCTCTTCCCATGCCTCGAGAAGGTGGGGCCATACTCCACACATGGGGATCAAGAAACAAAAAATACAATACATATTCTATAAATGTTAAAAAAATCGGCCGTAGCTCAGTGCAGCTTGCGAGGTCGCATCAATCACACAAGTTACTTTGCTATAGACACCTGGATGCGTTTGTCTGTTGTTAAATGACAACTCATACCTATCATCCCGATTGTTATGGCACGGGTCTCTTCCCAGTTTGGGAAGGTTAGGCCATACTTCACACACGGGAGCTAAGTCCGGATTGGTGGAGATTGTGAGGCTAGAGGCACAAAATCCTAAGCATATACATTCTTATAGACATATACGGTCTTTGTAGGGAAGGTCACGATACTGTTGTGATACTTTGCCGCGTGACCTTGCCTCGAACGACCGTATATTTCTATAAGCATGTATATGCTTACGATTGTAGTTATTTGTATTGAGCGGACCTTCTGTGTCTATTTTGTGCTAGAGGCCAACCCCGGTGTCAGAAGGTTTCAACCTGTTCATAGGGCCTCTGACGTAGACGTAGGGCCTCCGCTTCACACTTCTTTTAACCTTAATTTTTCTATCTAGGTAGTACAAAGTCCCTACCGCACTATAATGATTTATCTAGACGTATTCTTGTAAATAAAAGCTTTGAGTGAAGTGTAGAACTTTTCATAACAAATTAGGCCTTTCCTAAGCTATAGTTCCGGAAACTAGTTTGCGTCAAAGACTTTAAGGCTTTTAGGCGAGAGCGGTGAAAATTCAGTTTCGGAACCGAACGGAAAAGCTTCCAGCTGTCGATTAACTATGTATATGAACTGGAATCGATGTGAAAACATCAACAATACCTCTCATGAAACTGTACCATAAAGAACTTATGTTTTTATGGTTAAAGCAAAAATGAATGTAACTATTCTTTGTAAATATGGATTTCTCATAAAACTCGATCGGCCATGGAATAAACAGTTTTATAAAATTATAAAGATCTTGTAGCAAAATTAGATCAGTTGACGAGGAAAAGCCATAAAACACCTCTTTGTTCTATCATATTTAACAAGAACTTGTTTTCCCAAAATAATTTATAACAGCGCATACTTATATAAGATCGCTTTATTAACTTGTTAGTTAATCCGCGTGGTAGAAACATGTTTTGAAGTAAAGCCTAAGTCACAATACGGACACCAACAATCTGTCGCGTTATATTGTTATTAATTGCCTATTTATTACTATATTACATTAAAATAAGTATGACTTGTTGGCAACAACATAATATATTATATGCGATAGCAACATCTTCTCTCTCTCTCTCGTAAAATCCACCGAACTGTGTGCGTGTCGCTAAACATTTAAGCCTCCCCCAAACAGGCGCCATTTTTGTAGCGCGAATAATTACTTTCAGTACATTTTGTACTGGGACGCTGTCGCTTTTACACACTGCCGCGATAAATCCGCGATTTCGCAGCTACAGCCCCCCCTGGCCCCGATGTGGCGGCTTCACCCCCCCTGTGTAGCTGCGATTTTTCTGCGACGCCGCGCTTGCCCCCCGGGCCCCGCTGTAGCCGCTTCACCCCCCTTTGTGGCTGCGAATATTCTGCGACGCCGAGCTTGCCCCCCGGGCCCCGGGCCCCGCTGTCGCCGCTTCACGTCGCGTCGCTGTCGCGGAATTCTGCGAATTTCCTGCAACGCGACAACGGGGGTGAGGCCCGGGGGGGGCATGGTAGAGTAGCGCCGCGATCGCGTTCCACGTTCCGTTTTTGTAACTAGTACGTACTAATAGCTTTTGTTCAAATAACGATTATTGGGTGCAACTATTTATTTCATCAGCCGACTGCGCCAAAAGGAGAGTTATGTTTTTTACCCGACTGGGCCAAAAGAAGGATTAAGTATTTTATCCAACTGCGCCAGAAGGAAGGTTATGTTTTTACCCAACTGCGCCAGAAGGAGGGTTATGTATTTAACCCGACTGGGCCAGAGAGAGGGTTATGTTTTTACCCGACTGGGCCAGAAGGAGGGTTAAGTATTTTATCCGACTGCGCCAGAAAGTGGGTTATGTTTTTTACTCAACTGGATCAGAAGGAGGGTTATGTTTTTTAACCGACTGCGCCAGAAGGAGGGAAATGTTTTTTACCCGACTGGGCCAGAAGGAGGGTTAAGTATTTTATCCGATGGCGCCAGAAAATGGGTTATGTTTTTTACTCAACTGGACCAGAAGGAGGGTTATGTTTTTTAACCGACTACGTCAGAAGGAGGGTTATGTTTCTACCCGATTGGGCCAGAAGGAGGGTTATGTTTTTACCCGACTGTGCCAGAAAGAGGGATGTGTTTCTACCCGACTGCGCCAGAAGGTGGATTATGTTTTTAACCCGACTGGGCCAGAAAGTGGGTTACGTTTTTCACCCGACTGGACCAGAAGGAGGGTTATGTTTTTATCCGACTGCGCCAGAACGAGGGTTATGTTTTTACCTGACCACGACAAAAGGAGAGTTATGTTTTTACCTGACTGCGCCAGAAGGTGGGTTATGTTTTTACCCGACTGCGCCAGAAGGTGGGTTATGTTTTTATCCGCCTGGTTCAGAAGGAGGGTTAAGTATTTTATCCGACTGCGCCAGAAAGTGGGTTATGTTTTTTACTCAACTGGATCAGAAGGAGGGTTATGTTTTTTAACCGACTGCGCCAGAAGGAGGGTTATGTTTTTACCCGACTACGACAGAAGGAGGGTTATATTTTACCCGGCTGTGCCAAAAGGTGGGTTATGTTTTTACCCGACTGCACCAATGTACACACTTAATAAACAATTTACATTTTCATGTGCCAGTTTCCTAGCTAGTTAGATTTTTTATCTGATAGTAGCTTTTTCCCGCGTCTCCACCCGTTCTAGGCAGAACAGAATCGGTAGGCCTGGGGCCACCCAAAGACCCTTTTTTGAATGCAAGAAAGAAGTTTTTTTTCATTACTTAAAAGCATTTATTATTATTCTTGTTTATCCTTGTATATTGATTTTATCTTTGTTATAATATAACCTATTCCAAGTTCAGGGTGACAATTAAAACTTACAGAACCTTTTGAATCGTATATGCATTTATTATTCTACACTCTGTAGTGTAATATTTAGAGATATTGAGGAAACAAAAACACATAAACATCTCTTATTACCTTTGTGAGTAGTAAAAATAAATAGTTTCCAAGCCCGTTATTGGTACTGACTGTTAATCAGTTACGTTACGTTACTGGAATATCTGTTACCGACCCACCTCTACGCGTCGCAGAAATATCGCTCAATTTTCGCGCGACACCTGTCGCGTCGCCGAATATTGCAACACGTGTCGCGCGATATTCGCGCTACACATGTAGCGTCACCACTTGTCGCGCGAAATTCGCGCAACTTTCGCGCGACGCAGTGTCGCAGAAGTATCGCCACTTGTAGCGCGAGATTCGCGCGATATTCCCGCGACGTGTAGCGGCTTTTTGCGACGCGACGTCGCAGCTTCACCTGCGAGTTTCGCGCGAATTTCGCGCCACAAAAATCGCGCCTGTTTGGGGGAGGCTAATTTAACTATTTTACTGTAATTTGTGTAATTCAGAGGCAATAAACGCCGTAAAGCAAGTTTCAGTGTTAGTTATTTCACCACCTGTGCTAGAAAGAAGAAGAACCATAACTACAGTCCACTCTAAAGGGAATCGTACAAAACTGATGGTGCAAGCGCAGAACCCACCATGACTGTATACGTGTGAAAATGTGTGTGTTGCGTGTGTGGATCTTACCCACAGGGGCGTGAGGTCACCTTTCCACTGAAGCGCGATCATACTAAATGAAGTGTAGCGGAGATTTTGAGTAATCTGATTGGTCAATTCGGCACGTCTCCGCTCCTTTATAGAGGGGCAGGGAGTGACCACACTATAGGCGGTAGGTACTAACGTCACTGTTCATTCTGACATGTCAATGTTTATACTGTGCCCATGTTGAGCAGTGGACGTTTTCCTGGCGAAATGGTAACACTTGAGAAGCTCACCTTTTCAGTAAAAAAAAAAACACGGCTGTTCTATTTTCAAAACCTTTTGAAGTTGAATAACATCTGACGTGTAACTAGCCATAAAGGAAATAAGATATCTAAAAAGAAAAAAAAGAGTGCGCTCCGGATATCGAAAGCTGTCGTATATTTCCGTATGTCCGAGCACCGGACATTTTAGGCACCTACAATACAGTTACAGTCAGCTGTAACTGAAAATGATACGTAACAATCAGGCCTTGACCACACCGCGGATACTTTATACAAACATCGCGTTGTTGTTTACTACATAGAAATTTGACACTACTTCATGTCTGTACACGTGTTAATGTATGTGTGAGTATCTAGAGCTGCTTAGCCATACCGCCTTGTCGTAGGTTACACTTTTTTTTGTTATGTTGACTTTTTTAGTAACTGATATTTCCGAAAAAAAAATATGTTCGTAACACTCACAAAAGAAAGACTTCGCTATCATATTTTATAGAATTGATTTAGAGGCACAATATACATACAACGAGCACATTAAGCTATGATTTCAAACAGTATAGAACAATTTTAACAGATGTTAAAAAGTAACTCACATGACTAGTAGTCATCTACTCTATTTCGTTGGTTATTTTCATGATTTCATGATCATATCGATGTGTATATGTATGTAGTGGAAACTTGGTTATATGACGGCGTTTTTGATGCGGAGGTATCGGATAGTAGGTACGACGTACACAGGTGCGACCGGGACCTAGCAGCCGCGCAGTGCTCGCGCGGCGGCGGCGCCATGCTACTCACTCGGCGCGCTCTGGCTGCTCGACGCGACAACGCGCACTTCTGTGCCAATACACTGTTCGACGCGGTCCATGTAGTCATACCTTCACATTCAATTAACTCTGACAAAGATTTAAGAATTATCTGTGTTTATTTGCCGGGTACGCGTTGCTCCAATGATAATATTTTGAGTCAGTTCACACAATATTTTAACTCGATTCTTTCAGAGCACCCGGATGACTTTTTCTTGTTACTGGGAGATTTTAATATGAGCTCCATTAGCTGGAGTTTGGATTCTGAAGGTATATTGTTTCCCACCGGCAGTATATTGGGTGATATACAGGATTTTATAGACTTACTGAGTGTCTCAAACTTGCAACAATATAACCGCATTTGTAATAATAATAACCGATTTTTAGACCTAGTATTTAGCAATTTTTACACGAATGTAAGGAACTCTAATTTTTCACTTACCCGCGAAGATTTGCCACACCACCCAGCCTTGGAGCTGGAGCTGCATAATATTAGTCTAAAACCAATTCCTGAATCTCCGAAAAAAATTCACGTGTTTAGCAAGGGCGATTATGAGGCCATTAAGTCGTACTTAATAAATATAGACTGGCAGGCGAAACTGTCCAACGTAACGATTGACGAGGCTGTGCAATATCTCAATGATCAATTAAATTACTGCATCGATGCTTTTGTGCCAAGTTTTATAACTGTAGGCAATAAGGACTACCCATCATGGTACTCTAAAAGCCTGATAAATATTATAAAAGAAAAAAAGCGTTATCATAAAAAATGGAAAAGGTTTAAGAATCCACGGGATTATGACACGTTCTCGCTGTTAAGACGTCGTCAAAAAGTTGTTCAAGAGCAATGTTGGAAACGATACATAAACATATGTGAAAGCGTAATCACAAAAAATCCTAAGTTTTTTTGGAAATATGCTAAGGATTTAAAAAAAACGGGATCAATACCTAAACAAATGATCGATGGGTCCAACATAGTTACAGAGGTACCTAATATCTGTAACTCTTTCCTAAAATACTTCCATTCTGTTTATAGAGCCAGTTCTTCAAATGATACAGCAAATATTGCATCCCAAAATGTTGCTTTAGATACACATATTAACAATCTTGATCTTTCATCTATTTATTTCACATCTGGTCTTGTTCATAAATATTTAAAACGCATAAATGTAAATAAGGGTCCTGGTGGAGATGGGTTCACACCAATCTTTGTTAAAAACTGCGCTGACGTATTAGCAGAACCACTATGCATTATTTTTAATAAATCAATGAGAGAGGGAGTTTTTCCGGCTAGGTGGAAGGAAGCGATTGTAATTCCGATACACAAGGGGGGTTCCAAATCACATTTTGACAAGTATAGACCAGTTTCCATTCTATCTGTCTTCAGTAAGTTGTTTGAACTGATCGTTTTGGATGATATTTATCCGGCCATCAATAGGTTTATTCCTATCGAACAGCACGGTTTCATGCGAAAGAGATCAGTAGTTACCAATTTAGCAACGTTCACGGATTTTGTAGCTATAAACATGGATAAGGGTGGGCAAGTGGACACAGTTTATACGGATTATTCGAAATGCTTTGACAGACTGGATCATAATATCTTAATATCAAAACTCAACACGTTAGGTATCCATGGCGATTTGCTTCGGTGGTTTAAATCCTACCTTGAAAATAGAACTCAGGCAGTCAAAATTGCGACTTGTGTGACGGAATTCGTTTCCATTCCCTCCGGAATCCCTCAGGGCTCACATCTCGGTCCATTACTATTTAATATTTATACATATGACATTGGATCATGTTTTCATTTTTCAAAATTTTCTATGTATGCCGACGATAACAAAGTATATGCTTCTATTCAAAATAGAAACGACTGCTTAAAACTGCAGGAGGATTTAAACCGCCTCACAGAATACTGTGAGAGAAATCTACTAGACCTGAATGTTAGCAAATGTCAGTCGATTTCTTACACTAGAAAAAAACACAAAATAGAGTTCGATTACGTTCTGAATGGAGCAATAGTCGCCAGGACCACTACGGTAAGAGATCTCGGTGTCATACTGGACAGCAAATTATCATACATCGAGCATTATGACCACATCGTGCAAAAAGCTTTTAAAATGTTAGGATTTTTAATAAGAATAACGAAACCATTTAAATCATTAGAGTCTATTAAAATATTATATTGTGCATATGTACGGAGTATTTTAGAGTTTGCTGCGCCAATATGGTCACCGAGTTTCACCATTCACAGGGATCGTATAGAAAAAATTCAACGTAGATTTTTATCCCTGTTGAATCGCAGAAGTGTAGAAAGGCAGCCTGATTATGACAAGCGTCTGGAATATCACAGAATGACAGCTCTCTCTAGTAGGCGAACAATGGCTGACATGGTATTCCTGCACAATATAGTTAACAATTTACTTGACTGCCCGCAACTCGTGGAACGGATTGCACTTTCCGTGCCAAGCAGGCGAACGCGACACACGCGTCATTTTTATGAACCTCGTACACATACTACATACGTTCAGAATTCTGTCATTTTGCGATGTATCCATTTATATAATTCTACATTTTCGGATCTGGACATACACCATTTAAATTCCTTTTCCTTTAGGAAGCTAGTTATCGATACCTTGAAGTAGATATTTTTCCGTGACTAATAACTTTAAGCACACACAAACACGCACACACACACATACACACACACGCACACATACACACACACACGCACACACGCACACACACACACACACACACACACACACACACACACGCACGCACGCACACACACACACACACACACACACACACACACATTCACACACACACACATACACGCGCGCGCGCGCGCATACAAACACGCACATGCAACAGCTGTCTCTTTGTTTTTGTTATTATATATTATATTACATTTTTAGAATTTATAGATATGAAATCTATTTTTGGCCTAAAAAATTGTTAACGAAATTCAGATATAAAAATTGTACGCTGTTGATTTCATAATAAATAAAATAAATAAAAATAAGTATAAGCGCAAGAGACAGAACAAGTATTATACAGGGTGTTAAAAAAGTGCGTTTGAAATTTTAAAGGATTACCCAGAATCAAGTATAGATTACAGAAAAAATATCGAAAAAATCCGCTCTCCCACATTTTTTCCAGTTTTCCAAATAAATTTTTGATTCACTATTCAGATTTAGTATGGGAAACAAAAAAAAGTTGTAGAGCGGATTTTTTCAATATTTTTGCTGTATTCTATATTTGATTCTGAGTAACCTCTTAAAATCTCAAACGTACTTTTTTTAGCACCCTGTATATTCCAGAGGTATTTTTCTAACATGATACTTAGGGAAACCACACTTATCGACGCGATATCGCATAAATCATAAGGCCGATCGGAAAAACCTTTATTTCCTTGTAATAAGAATGCAAAAGACGTAAGATGCGAAGCGATGGTGCGAACACCTTTCTTATCCACAATTATTAACCCTTGACTAATGCCAAGATAATTATCACCTGATGGCCTGTAAGTAAAGATGATGCCGAAGATGTAAACCGGCCAAGATCCCCTATCGCGATAGGGAACTAGCCATTTCATCTCCATGCCGGAACAAAAGATATTATTAACTTATGTTTGGCGGCAAGACATAGATAAGATGGTGGTAGCTAGCCAGGTGAACTGAGAAAATGTCCTACCACACCAAACCGAGTCCTACAAAGTTGAACCCCGCCGGGAATCGAACCCGCGACCTCCTGGTGTGAAACGAACGGACTTGCCACATGATCACGAAGGCTTAAGTTAAACATTCTAGTTAGTATTTCAGCTAAAGCTTGACAATATACTCTGCATTTTTATTTAAGAAAAAATACGGCGTTCTTCAAATTACTTTTTTACAATACCAATATAGATTAAGAATCTCGGGGTCGTAATATTAGGGACTGGTGCCTCGGGCGATCTATAAAAGCGTTTTGTATTAAAATTCTATACAAAGATATCGGAAAAATCGAAGACTAACTACATTTAGAACGCATTTTTAAAGCGGATGTGTACCTATATATGTCAAATGTCACGTCTTTTGAGTAATTTGACTTTTGAATAAAAATCATGCATGTGTCTACATCTGCCATATAATAAACATCTTGTATTACAATGATAGTAGCTACTTAATGACTAATATAATCATTAAGTTTTGTTTTTGTTATGTTATAACTTTATTATGTATGATAATAATGTCGGAAACTAAGTCATTAAATTGTATATGTATAACTGCCTGTCAGAAAATTGACCGTTTTCTATGGGAAGTCTATTTGTTTCCGATTTCTTAGTTATTCACTTTCCTTACTAGGCATGTTTTGATTTTCGTCTCGACCATTTATTGCATTATAAATTCGCAAATATTATTATGCAGAACAAAGTAAACTATTTGAAACTTATTGCGTGCGTCACACAAACGTTGTAAAAGGTATTATATAATACATAAAAAGTTAATATTTAACATCAGTTGACGCAAGAGTAATGGTCTCTGGAACATGCAAGGAATTTATATGTAGTACCTAGATAATAATAATAATAATAATATCTGGGACAAATCACACACGGTCATCTGGCCCCAAACTAGGAATTCCTGTATCTTGGGAACCAGAGACTGATATACATACACATATACTTTTAAATACATACATATATAGATATAATACACCCAGACTCAGAGCAAACAATTCTGCTCATCACAGAAAAGTTTGCCCTGTGTGGGGATCGAGCCCACGACTCTCGGATCAGAGGTCAGGATCGCTAACCACTTAGCCACCGAGTCAGTCAATACAAGATATACAAGTTCTTTGGGAACATGTAAAGACTTTGAAAGTATTTAATTTATATCATCAATCGCAGTTTCAAATGAAAACGCCTTTGTCATAAACTCCATCAACAAAAGGAAAGTCGCGTTCACACCACCACTTTTTCTGAACAAAAAAATATCGTCGGCGGAGATTACACCCCGAGACCGAGATAATTTAGAAATACTGTTGCAGATAAGCAGTGTTGCCACAGCTAGCTTAAATTATCCTACCAAATCATAAGCGAAGGCTCATGAGGGAAAGCATGTAAGGGTAACCTTTAATGAAGTTCAACACAAATCCGCTATGATTTTTGATGACATTATTCGATTAATATTCTCTTAGGATCTTAGTCGGCAAGGTGGGGCTGATTGGTCAATAGAATACGCAATAAAATCAGTTTCATTGTTAGAAGACACGTTTATTTTTTGCAGGATTTTTTTTAGAAACCTATAAGACGAGATATGTCTAAAAAGCCGAGAACGTGCGCAAATATGTATAAGTACGAATATGTTAGTTTTATATTATCCTCTTCAGTCCTGATCCATGATTTCGTTTGTAACATTGAAAAAAAATCTTCGACGTACTAAGGGGCTTTTATGTAAGTAAAATATATATTTTTTTGTCCTCTATGTAACACTTTTTTTGTATCTAGTTCCAATGCACTGCAATAATTTTTATTTAAAAGATCGCCAGGGAGAGCCACACGGAAAATGTCCCCTCCAAGGGCTTGAGGACCGAGGAGTACTTACTTATTCAACAAAACGAATTCTTTCCATACTTCACACTTAACTATATATCCTACACAATAGATAGATATATTTTTTGAAGGTTCCTGTAATACATATTTTCGGAGCTTGTGTGTCCTTTTGTTAAATCCCCATTTTTCTCCCTAACGCCTTATCTCCAATCCCCATCAATTTGGCGGAACATTTCTTGCCCTGGCAACCCCACAGAAAAGATAAGGAGGCGCGTTATTTATAAAACCCGCGGTGGAATTGAGGATTAATGTTGTCACTCCACTTTTGCTCCTACGTAGAGAGGATTTTCTTGTTTTTCCGCCTCCGAGGGCCGAGAACACTCCTTTCAAATGAAAATGTATGTCACTGAATGTATGTCGCACCATACATTTGTTTATACTAGACGGTTGAAGTGTATTGAGAGTAAAGTCATAAAGTTAGATTAATTCAAATTCTAAAACTGACATTTGGAACAGAATAGAGACATTTAACTTTTTAATTAAAAAAATATTTAACATGCCGGAGACGTTACATATTTTTATTATTAAATTGTTACTTAATTATGGCAACACTTCCTCTTCTTCTGCTACATCACTGCCAGTTTGTAGTGAAAATTGTTTAGATTTACAGTCCACTAAAAAGATTAATGATGATGATGATTTTACCACTTTTGTATTTTTTTGTTTGAAACAAATAATCAAGAAACAAAATTTTATAATACTTTATTCAAATAACATTAACGTTGGTTACGCACTACTCTTACTATACATTTCACGTTTCTCTTCACCCAAAGCTTTTCTGAAAGAAATCACTTTTTTTTTTTACACAGGCCTTTATTAATTAATCCTTTCTGTTTGGGTACACTCATATTTTACAGTTCTACGAAACGATAACAACAGTTAAAGGTATCGTAAATAAATTTTTTAACGTGTTGTAACTGTTTGAACAGTTTATTCGCAGAAAGACGATGGATGCGGGCAGCGTAAGACCGGTCGTTGTGTTTATTCATGTAGGAGGTCTTTTTCAGTGGATGCCTTTCGTCTAGGATCAAAAAAGTCGGCATATAGCGATTAAATGAACTTAAGTAAATATTAGTTGTTTTTATACGGAAGTAGGCATGGTGCGATCTGAAGTATGCAGTTTTAGACATGTTGTATTTGTGCTACAGATTCTATGAAAATATTGAATACATCGCCTAAGTGCGATAGTAGGCATCCTGCTACGAAATCATTGATAATATACCACACTTTGGCCATCCAAGATTCGACCTTGGGACCTCTGATTAAAAGTGCCAAGTCGTTATTGTGCAGTCACCGATACTTTTATGCTCCAGAAAATTTTATTGAACTCAAACTTTTAAGACGAAAAGAAGAGCTTTCTAACTTTTAAATTTTCAATATAGGAAAAGGAAATGTCAAACTGAATAGATCAGGAAAATTGGTCTGAATTTTCCAGGTCAGTCTGTAACTGGTACCAATTTTTAGGGTTCCATGGGTGTACTTATGTATACAGAATTAGACTAAAATTTACGATGTGAGAGTCAGACTCGGGCACAGTGTTCCGTATGAAATACATATAGCGCTAGTCCATTTGACCTGTTTTTACAATACAAGCAAAAAAAATGTGCCAATCCTAGAGGGGTAAGAAAGTAAATAAATATCCATTGCTGCAAACCAGACAAATAGGAGAGAGTGGTAGGTAATATAAAATGCCTCATTATTGCGCTGAATCAATAAATAAGAATCTAATAAAACAGATTTATTATTATAGACGTTTTGATAAACATACAATTCATGGTCTCGGTTTAGTTGGTTTTATCACCGCCATAGCGAATATATTATCTATATCAGCTGAAAGACTTCCACTGCTGAGCAAAGGCCTCGGCCAAAGATTTCCACGACAAGTGGGCTTGCGCTGCCCGCGTTTCGCGGCTTCCTGCGACCTTCACCAGGTCATGGGTCCACCGAGTGGGAGGCCTGCCCACGCTACGTCGTCATCACTCCAGAACTTTTATAGCTTATGTTTCGTAATCAAAACCTATAAAATCTAATTAATATCGTAAATCAATTCAAATTCAATTTATTTTATTCGAAAAGACGTTTAGCGCATTCTTTCAAATATATTTTTTTCTTCTACCTAGCATAAAGCTCCTACACTCCACTCCCATTATACATATAGCTCGCATCTTCTACATTTAAGATATTATTTAGATTTTATAAGTTTAGAATGCGGAACCTCGATAATACATGTTCGACTCAAGCTTGGCCGATTATTGTTTTATCCACATCGGTCGATGTCGGCGTCGGTTCATGTGGGAGTTGCCCGTTCATCGTCTGAAGTGCAAGCGGGAATACACCACATCTTTATGTTAAAGCAATTTATTTATGTCTTAGTTTAGATATTGTAAGCAAGATTTTAGATTTCTACAAATTCTAGCTGAGATTTCGGGGTTTCGGGCTTTTGAGTTAGGTTTTTTCAAATCCTTTCAGCAGTGCTCCTCTATACCTACACTGAAAAAAAGAGTTAGAAATTATTTTGCGCCAAGATATTCTGGATCTGGATTTGTTTCTTACTGCAGAAATAATAAGATAAGATAAGATAAATATTCTTTATTGCACACCAATAATATTTTTCATAACGAAAGTTTCGAGTCTCAAAATAAAAATATGACATTCTTGAGGGCCGATTTCATGCTCTCCATTGAAACAAAATATTTCATGGTGCATATATAAAACTATATGTTCTTGAATGAAAGAAATTGTTTTTATCAAGGATACGTTCAAAATTGCACGTTTCTGTCTTCAGTAATTTAAGCTGTGTCTTTATTTTTACGCACAGACCTTTATCACAAATGGTCCTTCTGAAATACCTGAATGGGGTACTCTGTTGACTGTTAGTCATCTGAGTTACTTTTTATCAAATGTCAAAAACGACAATTTGTTCTAACAATATTTGAAATTGTACAGAGTGACAAATGGGAAGTTGCCTTAAGTATATGTATCTCTTTTCCCCTGTTCTGAATTATATAAGGCTGTATCCACGTAGTTATATTCTAGAATGTTGTCAGTTTTTATTGAGACGTCGTTAACAGCAAAACGTGTACTTTAAAACGAGTAACCTTATGAAAGAAGAAAAGTTGTATCTAAGCGAGTGCTTTTATTCTAGAGGTAAAAACTGTATTGAAGCGTATATAGGCTTTGGTACTAAGTATGGAAGTAAAAGAGTAGCCAGTCAAAATGCGCTTAGAAAGTAAAAATGAAAAAATATATACATTACTTTATCGTGTGACCGCACTTTATAATAAAGTTTTATTTTTACTTATTTCTTAGAGTAATTGATAACTTCATAAAATATTATACCCTTGACGATTATCGTCATGATGCATGATGCAGTAGTTTTTATACTGAATCGAGAGACAATATGAATAGTAAAATAAATCATTAACTTACACAGTTACAAAATCACAACTCATCAAATAGAAACGCGGTTTAGCAGAAACTTTTTTATTTTATGCAAGATGGTGCTACGCACCGCATAGAACTCTAGAAGTTAGAATGTATTTGAAGTTATTTACGAAGAATATGGCGAACGCGTCGCCGGTTTAGGATATCCCAATTTTGCACTCGCAGGTATACATTATACCCTTATCAGACTTAAACCCGTGTGATTTCTTCTTATGGGGCTACTTGAAAGATTATTGTTATGCTGAAAAACTCAAGACCAAAAATAATTTGAGAGAAGCTACAATAGGAATTTCTAGTATTTATTCATCTAAAATAGACTAGTGTTTTATAGTTTCCAAAACGGCTCGACTATGGTGCAAATTCAGACTCGGACCACTTTGAAAATATTTTCTATTTATTAGTTATTCCCTAGCCAGGTTTTGTCAATTTTTAAAAAACTCAATTTTTATGTGTTGGATATTTTAGTATCAAGTGGAATCAATTTCAAATAAAAATGACGACTTTACTGATATAATATGTATTTTTATTATTTTTTCCCCAGCATTCATGTCAAAGTTATTAACGATTACTTTAGGCAACTTCCCATTTGTCACCCTGTACATGATGACGTCATGATGCAATATAGTCTTCTTCTTATCGTGTGGCACATTTAACCGATCTATCCACAAGGTGTAGACGGCGGTTGCCTAGTGTTGCACTTAGCATCACCCGCGGTCACGTGTAGGGCATTTAGATTTACACCTACGGACGTGTGCACCGCGACCATCATACACACCTAGAAATCAGATGTGCAGGTTTCCTCACGATGTTTTCCTTCACCGTTAAAGCAGTCGGTATGAAAATGCACGTAAGTTTCGAAAAACTCATTGGTGCACTGGCCAGGATTTGAACCCACGACCTCTGGTTAGGAGGACGGAGTCACTACCCGCTGCGCCACCGACGCCTTATATATTGTAGTAGTTAGCATACTTATTACGTTTTTTTTTTATTAAAAATGGTACACGTTATGAAATTCAAAGGGAGTAAGTTTTTCTACAATTTCAATAAAAGAGCTGTTTTAAAATAAAAAAATTAAAAAAAATATATATTTGGCACTTAAATTTTTTTGAACATAACAAATGTAGCCCTAGTTCCCAAACTAGTCGTATGACTGTATCCTTCCCTTTTTCTTCCCTTTTTATGTACTCAAGTACCCTTACATAGTTTAGACTTGGATTAATCCTGTAGCCTTATTTATTATAAATTAATTATTTATAGTGTGTATGTGTGTGTGTGTGTGTGTGTGTGTGTGTGTGTGTGTGCGCGCGTGTGTGTGCGCGTGTGTGTGTGTGTGTGTGCGTGTGCGTGTGTGTGTGCGTGTGCGTGTGCGTGTGCGTATGCGTGTGTCGTGAAAAATATTTCATAATTTACTTTTAATGCCGTCAACCCTAATGTAACTTATTCTAACAAAACTGAGCAGCTTTTCCAAGAACCTATGTTCAGTTCGAGAACAGTTTTTGAACTTCATTAAAAAAAGAAAAAATATTTAGATTAGCTGGCTTCATATACTTACGTATAGTTCAAAATCTTTTTCTGCGGATTGAGTATAGGTTTCTTGGAGGAAATTCGGTTTCATGAGTAGAAGCCCCTGTATAAAAAAAGCTTTCTTAAATAATTAACTTATTAAGAACGTCAGAAAAAAATAGAAAAACCTTTTACACAAATGCTTTTTAAGTGTGAATGTCAACTACTAATTTAGGTTCACGCACATTCCACCGCCATGTTGGCCAAATTTCGGCGGGAAGCCCGGTTTCCGGCGGAAGTGACGTCGATCCGGCTATCAGGCCGGAAGTGGCGTTGTTTACTACCCTCGGAAGGATGTTTGGGGCGAAGTGATCGATAGAGGCGCGTGCGGTGAGGGACTTGTAGTCATTAATATCACTTCGAGCTCAGTATTTGTATACTGTAATAAGTTTATGGTTACATTTAGGTATACCTTAAGTAATTATGTTAGAATTGACATCATGACAAATTACGACTGATTAGTGATAGCACGGTTACATTGTGACACACGATATAAGAGATAGAGCGAGTGTGTATGTTTTTAAAGTTAGTTGGATCGTTATGGCATAACTACGGCCACACGTGTGTATCATATGCAGGTCATTGCCCCCACACATCATAATCTTCATCATCCTCATCAGAAAAATATGTCCACTGCTGGACAAAGGCCTCTCCCAAGGATTTCCACGATAACCGGTTTTGCGTTGCCCGTATCAGCCTCTTCTTATAATCTTCACCGGGTCATCCGTCACCGAGTGCACACTTGAAGTAAATTGACGATTATTAATACCTTTTTTTTTACGTGGTGAAATCCATCATGGATATCCAGTAAAAGGGGGCAGCAATTGCGTAATGATGGACTCCTACCGGCTAAAACCCCATGGTGTTCCCGCTTCGGCATATTGTAGGGGTCTGTGAAACCGGCAGAGCCTTTACCTCCAGTCCCCCACCGGCGACTGCCACCCGAAGGCTGCGTGCGGCTGCGTGAAGGGCAGAAAGTCTGCCCACCCGCTTTTGTAGGGTGCACTCGGACGCTGAGTGCACCCTCCAACTGCTTCCTTACAGTGGACAGCAGACTCCCCCAGTCTACTGTCTGGAAGCGATGGGGGCCAGGAAACCCAACCCCCTGCGGCGCACAATAGATTTTTTTTATACTTTCGGTTTTTGTGTGAAATAAGACATTACACGTACCTATATTCAAAGAGAAATGGATTAGGCCATCTTACGCTGACACGGATGACATACAGATTATAGGCAGAAAAGATTGCCCGAACATTTTGTCACAGTTGGTTAATATCGGCGATCACTCAAGACATCTAAAGCCCCGACTTGCACGCAAAGACACGCACGCCCGCCACTGTGCGGCGGATAAGATGTTGGGCTCCGCCGCCAACCGACGCCGCGAAGAGATTAAATCTCTCGCGGCACCCCCCTGGGGCATCGATAAATATCGACGCCCCCGAGCGCCCCTAAATGGACCCTTCAGCAAGGGTCCAAAGGAGCTCCTCCGCGGTGGCGCGAGGCACATCCCTGAGGATAGCCTCAAGCGCCCACTTCTGTGCTGCGCTTAGTTTGGTCCCTCGCTTCAATCCTGTCCGGTAAGGCTAGCCCTGTCCGGGATAGCCTGGAAGGTGATAAGGACACGCAAGCCCCCCCCCCCCCCCAACAACAAGGTGCCAGCACGACGGGAGAGGGGGGGAATTAATATATACCTGGGATAAATAGTCCAACTAGGTTAGTTCAACTTTGAGAAACAGATCAATCATCGAATACCACCATACCTACATAAAGAAGATTTAAAGGATGGTCTTACAATTTAAACTCACATAATACTTTTTATAGCTTAAAAAAGTAAAAATGAAATATTTTTGAAGCATCTTTCTTTACGTAAAGTGTTATATTTATATTGTTATTTACCAACACTATAAAAACATTTTTATTTATTTCCGTGGTTTAAAAAATAAGGTTTTCTTTCCATATTAACAACCCATATCGTCCCCACTACTGGGGCACGGGCCTGTCCAAACATAGGGAACGTTAAGCCTAACTCCACACTATTCTAATCTGTGGTTATGCGGCTAACGGCTAGTGGCTTTTTCAAGCCACCTAAAGGCCTCTGACGTGCTTAAAGGCTTGCTATCTAGTAGGAACCGGCACCAACGGCTTAACGTGCCTTACGAAACTCGAAAACAGTCAAGATAAATGCAATAAACCGTCAAGCCCATCCACCTTCGACCGTGTCTCTAGTCAATTAACCTGCCTGATTGTCGCAACTACGCAAGCCGCAGTGAGCCACGACCATTTCTTTCGTAGTACAATTTTAAAATGTTCTTTTACAGATCGTCGAGGGATAAAAAAACGCAAAGGAAGGACACAAAACGAGTAACTTAGTCCAAGAAGCAACAATACCGATGCACGCTTCCACTAATTGGATTCGTGTTACGCCCGCGAGGAAAACGTTATGATTAATGGAAAATTGCCCCCGTCTGTCCGCCAGTTCACTAACATATTGCTGACTGCTGTGCATAACAGATACAGATGCAGTTGATATTGCGGGGTAAGGGTCTGTTCACGTAGCGTGCGAAGCGCCGCGATTTTCCGCGCGCGGTTGTCAAGCTTTTTTTTTGTAAATAGACAGATTTCTAATGTCTTTTAAATTGCGAGGATCAATCTTGAACATCTTTTAATATTTAACTAGTAAAGATACTAAGACGATATGTTACGAGAAATTACAGACTAATCCTGTATAATATAACTTGGTAAGGAAAACTGCTTAAGTTTTGTTAATATATAAGGTGCTACTTTATTAGTGCCCGCTATTTTAGTCAGTGCTACTCTAGATTCTGATCAACTTTCACCAAAAAACCCATAGATAAATCGTAAAAAAATTTTTGGACTCTTCATACAAATCGGTCACCCGAGCGGCCAAATTAGTACCTATGAAGAGTCCAAAAATCTTTTTGCGATTTGACTATGGGTTCCTTGGGGAAAGTTGATCAAAATCAGGAGTAGTAGCACTAACTAAAATATCGAGCACTTATAAAGTAGCACCCTAACATAAAAAATAGGCTAAATACTTTAACATAAATAACAGAACGAAACATAGCTTAGCTTACACCGCAATGAGGAAACACCCTTACCTTATTGCAGGTACACATCAGATACAGGAAATGGCGTGTACCGTTTTAATTTGAAAGCGGAAATGCAGCGAATAAAGTCGTAAATGCAGTAACTGCGTCCATCGTGGTTGGATGCTGCTCTTTGAATTAAGTAAAACATTTTGTATTTGTTCTGACAGCAAGGAGCTTGCGTATTTTACGTATTTTCTTTTTTATAAGATTGCAGAAAAAAGATTTATTGTCCCAAGGGCAAGCAAGAAGTGGCAAAAGTGGCGGTTTGTACTTTTTAGTGTTCTGTGGTATAGAGCTTCTTTCTAGGGCTTCTACCTATTACGATATTATAAATAGATGATAAAGACATAACGTAGCCGTGGGGCTATTGTGTCTTTAAATAAAAAAATAATATAATTATTTTCATATCTTATGAAAAGTCTACACGAAATCAACAAAAAGGCGTTTTTGCGAAACTTTTTCTTCCGTTTTTCTTAAGTTTTTAAGAGGAGTAATTGTTTTTAAGTCACGCTATTAGTCCTGAGGGTCCCATTTCGGGTTTCCCAAAAGTCAAGGTTTTTATTTTGTTAAAAGCGTTGTAAATGCTACATTTAACGTTTCAGGACATTTCTTTAAATTTGAAGGTTTTTTAAGTAGATTGCAGAGGAAAACAGGGTTGGACATGAGTTTTATGTGGCGCGTGTAGACCCATGAGTGTGTGTGTGTGAAGGTGGATGTTGTAGCTTAGATAAAATAAAATAAAATAAATAACCATTTATTTCAGGTCAGTGACCCATAAAATTGTTAGTAGAAACAAAATGTAAGGTTTTCTGCTAAGCAGGTGATGGCGGTGATGAGGAGCATGACGCGTGGTAAATCTCCTGGCCACGACTCTCTGAGTATTGAGCACCTGCAGCATGCAGGTGTTCACCTGCCCAGGGTGCTTGCTATGCTCTTCACCTTCTGCGTCGGTCATGGTCAGATACCTGATGATATGATGAAGACGCTGGTGGTACCCATAGTGAAGGACCGGACGGGAGATGTTTCGGATGTTAAAAACTACAGACCCATATCGTTGGCAACGATTGTGGCTAAAGTGTTGGACAGTATGCTTGATAAACAGCTGGACAAACACTTAGTTTTTCAGGACGCCCAATTTGGCTTTAGATCTGGACTTTCCACAGAAACTGCAGTCCTCTATCTCAAGCGATACTGTTCGATACTACACAGACAGGAAAACACCCGTCTACGCGTGCTTTCTTGATCTGTCAAAGGCCTTTGATCTGGTGTCATATAACAAATTGTAGGAAAAACTGTATCAGGAGACTACCTTACCTGGTGAGCTGATTGCACTGTTAAAATATTGGTACGGCCACCAGAGTAATCAAGTGAAGTGGGCGGGCTCGCTATCGGAGCCGTACAGGCTGGAGTGCGGGGTGAGACAGGGAGGCCTGACCTCTCCCAAGCTCTTCAGTCTGTATATAAACCGATTAATCGAGGAGCTCAGTAGCGCCATGGTCGGCTGTTCTGTAGATGGCACGTTTGTAAACAACATAAGCTACGCTGATGACATGGTGTTGCTGAGGCCCTCGATCAGCGCCCTTAGAAAACTAGTAGGTATTTGCGAAAGATATGCGGAGACCCATGGACTCAGATAGAACGCAGATAAGAGCGAGTTGCTAGTGTTTAGGGCAGGTGCCAAATACTATCCTTTGTCACTATCAGAGGTACTCCTCTCAAAGTTGTATCGCAATTCAAATACCTGGGTCACTGGGTCACCGAAACGCAAACTGATGACGTGGACATTGAGCGGCAGCGTAGGGCGCTGGCAGTGAGGAGTAACATGTTGATTCGCAGGTTTGCTAAATGTACCAAACAGGTTAAACTTACATTATTCAGGGCATACTGTCAGTCTTTTTATACTTGCAGCCTGTGGTTCAACTTTACTCAGAAAGCTTACAGCGTCCTGCGCGTCCAATACAATGACGCGTTCAGGGCGCTTTTGGGGCTGCCGCGCTACTGCAGCGCCTCAGGGATGTTCGCGGAGGCGCGCGTGGATGACTTCCCGGCCTTGATGCGCAAGCGAGTAGCCTACCTGTGGCGGCGGGCGCGCGACAGCGCCAACAGCCTCCTGGCCACTGTGGCGGACCAAGTTGATGGTCCGTTTTACTGTCACTGGACCAAAACGCATGTGGCATCGACTAAGCGGGCCGCCAAATAATTGTTACCTTTTATTTTATATCTCTCTGTCGTGTCTACTAACATAGCTTTTAAGTTAAATCTTGTACTAACAAATTATGGATTTTAAATTATCTGAAATAAATGATATATTATATTATTAAAATACTTAAAGCTATGTTAGTATACAAAAACAAATATAAACATAAACATACAGGCTGATAATTATTTAGTTAGTCCAATGGATCGTTCCATCCAGTGATTCTGGATGGGACAGTCCACTCGGCCAGCCATCATCATCAGGATGCTGTTGCTGCTGCTCCGAAGTCTGAACAGCAACGAGGAGGCTTTTTTGCGCATGACTGCATAGAAATCCGCAGTGCGCGCCTCCGCAAACATCCCCGATGCGAACCGTGGCAGCCTCAACAACATCCTGAAAGCATTGTTATATTGTACACACAGGCCGCTCGAGTAAAAAGATTGGCAGTATGTTTTGAATAGTGTTATTTTAACATCTTTTGTGCATCGAGCAAACCTGCGAGCCAGCATGTTACTCCGCACCGCCAACGCCCTGCGAGTACGAGGTTAAACGAGTACTTATATGTGGGAGAGTAAATAAAAGATTTAAAATTATGGATCAAATCAATAGCAATTTTATTCATAGCAAAACAGGCTTGATAATTTCCTGAATATTATCATATAATTTATTACGATAATTAAATCATAAATTATTAATATTTTACATAAGATATAAACACATCAAAATAACGCAGCATAAATAGCAATTTATATAGATTACCTGACAATAATCTGGTATAGCAGCTCGATGTTACTGTGCCGACGGTCGAACAACAAGTGAGTTGTCGGCAGGCTGCACAGGTGTTTTTATACCAGTGCACAAACAAGTCTGAGTGGCGTGGTGGGAATGGCGTGACGACCACGTGTTTGAAGAAATTGCAATTTTTATTAAATTTAACATTATTTTATGTTCTTTGAAAAGAAATATGTTTTTAACTTAACTGAAATCACGTTAATCTCCCACATATAAGAGTACTTTTTACAGTTACTTTTAAGTTTTGTACATTCATTTCTTTTTGCAATAAAGAGTTTACAAACAAACAAACAAGTACATAATGTTAAAAAGGAACAGCAAAACTGTACGGTGGTCTTTTCTTCATGAATCTATTATAAATAATTTTTGTTTAACGACGTTGCTTTTTAAATGGGTTTTCCATACAATATTGGGCTGTTTCATCAAATATAATATTTGTATGTATTGTATAAACGGTATACAATACATACATATATTATATTGTATTATTGTACATCATGATGTTAGAGCATTTAGTTACACCTTCGAACTTATGTAACGCGACCGTCACTCACATCTAGTTCAGGTTTTCACTACTTTATATACTTAAGGAATTAGACATAATTGTGATTTCAAAACGGTCATCCAAATTAATATTTAAAAGGTTTATTATAAAATTTTGCAAACGTTTGTGAATTTTTACTCCAACCCGCGGTCTTTAATATTTGATCAACGCTTACTCGGAGGCGCAAGGGAGGCGCACTCATTTGTTCACTACTGTGGAATCAAATTTCTACAAATCTGTAGAACAAAAGTTCTTAAGCCGAAACGAAAACAGTAAAAGGAGACTGATAAGATTAGCATTCTCAAACTCAAAACTCAATTTTTTTATATTTAGATGTGTGTGATGCATTACACATTCTTTTTCACATTCATTTTTTCTATCTAGTATCTGTATCTAACATTTCATTACATGTTATCGAAGCGAGAAGAAACGTCAAATCCAAAAGCAATTCACTTTGTTCAACACATTTTTTTAAATCTTAAATAATAGCTAAATAGTTAGCAAGGACCGGAAGGCGCAGTGTGGGCAGGCCCCCGACTCGGTGGACCGACGACCTGGTAAAGGTTGCAGGAAGCCGCTGGATGCGAGCCGCACAGGACCGGTCGGTGTGGAAATCCTTGGGGGAGGCCTTTGTCCAGCAGTGGACGTCTTTCGGCTGATAGATAGATAGATAGTTAGCAAGATGTTGTCGAGATACTCTTAACTGCAACGGAAGCGACCGATGCAACTCCAATGCTCTAACTGTAACACTTTATTACGTTCCAAAGTAAACCAGTAAACCGAAGTGTTTCATTTGACTGAGAGTCATAAACTGGAAAATGGCAACATTGTACAGCGACTAGCTGGATTCATTTCCACTGCGTCACGTAAACTTATATATTTTTTATTGCTTATTGTCAAATTAATGTGCTTACGACCGACGTGAATGAAAGATTTTATTGAGTGAATGAATGAATGAAAACACTTTATTGCACAACATAAACAGGAAAATATGTTTATACATGAAAAACGTTTTACAGGTAGGCGTTCTTATCGCTAAAGAGCGATCTCTTCCAGACAACCATAGTTAGACAAGTTTAGTTTAATTTTATTTTAGATACATTTTTTGGCTTTGACTTAGATTTTGAGAGTTACAATCTATTTCTACAGAGAGTAGCAATACTTTCAGATGGGCTTCACTCGTGGAACTGAACAACTTTATCCATAGAACTTATGGTCAATTTGTAAAATAATGTTTAAGATAAGTCATTTAGCTAATTGAATTGTTAAGTCCTATTTTTTTGCGATTTTAGAATAGTCGTAACACAAACCTAGTTCAGTTTTATTTTATCCATCAGTTTCATATGAAGATATTTACACCTGAAAATATATACCTTTATTACATCCTGTATATACATATCTTTGCCTCTGGCATTATCCAGTAGGTCAGTGATGCGGGGACAGAACTAGATGTCATGAAAATACTTGTTGACCGCATTGGAACGAATTCTCGGGGCGTAGTGAGCCAAACTCAAAGCAGATATACTTTTCAATACCCCGAAGTCCACACCACGTTGTTACATCGTTGCTAAACAAGTTAGAGATGTCCTACTTTAACTCTAGTTAAGTTTAACTGTGCTGGTCCGGAAAATACACACGAAGATTTAGCTTAGAAGTTCAAAGACGAGGGGTAAAGACAATTAGAAATTGAATTGTTTTGGCCGTACAGCTGTTATTTTTACTTGGATTCAATTCAATATACTTTATTGCATCATAAAAATCAATCAATCGTCGAATTTAACGCGAACGAGATTTGCAATAAGCTACCCTGTTAATAGAGTTACAATTACTCTCACAAAAGTGTTTTTAGAAAGCAGCCTTACTTGTTTGTTTTGATTAAGAGTTTTGTAACTTATTTACCTAAAAGTAGGTTTTGTTTACCAATGGCAGGTGTTGTGTAGATCAATTTCAGTGTCATTTTTAGGGTTCCGTACATAATAAGAAATATTATAGAAGGCAAAATTGAAGAAGAGGAAGTGGAAGACCACGTATCACCTGGTGTAAGAATATAAAGGAATGGACTGGAATCAAAGACGCAGCCACTCTTTGCAGGATGGCTAAAGAGAGAGGAGTTCCGCATGCTGATCCCTGACATCCACTAGGATATGGCACCCCGAGAAGAAGAGTACCTCAAAAGGAAAAAAAGGAACTCTTATAGGATAATTTCCGTCTGTCCGTCTGTCTGTCTGTCAAGACCCTTTTCCTCAGGAACACGTAGACGTATCAATATGAAATTTATATCAAATATCAGGCCTACAATCCCTTGAAGCTGTGAAAAAAATCAAACTTCTATGCCAATGCAATCAAGAGATACGGCCGTTTATGTCGCATATTTTAACACTCGCATTTTTTGTGATGTAACAAAAAAATTATGGTTTTCGGACTTTTTCCTTTACTTGTGCTATAAGCATTGCTTATTGCATTTCATGATTCTAGGTCAACGGGAAGTACCCTATAGGTTTTGATTTCCATGCGAGTGTCTAAATATGCGGCATAAACGGCCCTGTCCTTTGATTGCGTTGGCATAAAAGTTTCTTTTTTTCACAGCCTTAAGGGATTGCAGGGCTGAGAATTTGATATACTCGTAGAGGTTAAGACATGTGTGATTATAAAATACGGAACCCTCGGTGCGCCAATCCGATTCGCAATTGGCCGGTTTTTATTTTTCGGCTTTGAGATGTCAATTTGACAGTTGAGGAAAACAGTAACGTTATAAAACTAATGGAGACATCTCCGTTTCACGTTCGTTTTCGGAGTTTCAGCAGCAAATCACTACATGGAATGTCTTTAAGTGCCCATCACTCTTAGAGCCGCCATTATTATAAATTGGCAAAATCACTTATTCATAAGATTCTCCCATAAAGCTTGACATTGGCAAAATCACCTATGTGGAATGCCAAATAAAAGAGACAGAGAGAGAGACAATGTCTGTACGAGTTCAGTTGGTGCAAACGAATCAAAAGCGAGCTTTAGTTAGGTTCAGAGTGGAGACTAGGACGACCTAGTAAATTCTGTTTGCGGCGAGCGAAAAAGCACTTAGTATTGCCGTAGGTGGACACTGAGGATACGATTTGGACGCTTTTACACCAAACAATACTATTTAAACTCAATTTCTTTAGCTCTTAATTATATAAATGTAAACAATCTTGATAAGTCTTTTTATTGAAATGTGTATGTTAAAACTCTAAGGTAAAATACTAAGTTTCTTTTGCATTTCTATTAATAACACCAATACATTCTACTCGTTTAGGAATTTTAACATGCAGATATTAATTAAACGAAATTATCAAGATTGGTAATTCTTGTTTTAATACCTTAAAATGGAGTATATTGATGAATTCATAAACATAAGTACATAATGTAAGTAAACTGATCACGATCAGGGACGGTTAATCGATTTGTTTGGGTAGTCAAACATTTTTACTTGTTCGTAATCTCTTAAAAACCGTAAAAAATGCAATTTTCATGGCCCTGGTAAACTTCCTCGATTTTCACAGGACAGGCTTTGCCTAGTATGGGGGGTCACAGGTAAACTAATTGTAAACCTCTCATATTTAGCAAATAGTTTTTTTTACTCTTTAAAGAATTCATCAATATTTTATAAGTAACTTTTTAATTGTTTCCAGCAAAATCTCTATTGAATGTATTGGTTAGAAGAGCACTTTAAATTGGTATTTTTCTTTTATACACCGTTTCAGCTCCTATATCATGTAGTTCCTAAATTAAATTCCCCCATAACATAAATAAATTAAATGAAGGATATTTTTTTAGCTTGTTGAAGAAGAGAAATAAACATATAATAACCGCCTTTAAATCGTAAAGTTATCCTGTCATATCATGTGGCTATGGAAGCTTAGTTTTGCAGACTTGATTCGTAAGTTCCTTAACTTCCTTAATTCATCGCAATGCTACTCCTTGACAAATCAAACCCCCAGCGCCAACGTCTGCACCAGCCGACAAAAATGTAGGAAAATGTCTAATCCTGTCGTTTGTAGCACGAAAACCGGCCCTAGCCGACTGTAGCGATCAAAGGGTTAAATACATGGTGTTTTCAAAGTGGCAGTTCCGCCTGGTCTCCGCTAATACAGCTCATAAACAAGCCGAAGCGGCAATAAGACGCAATAAAAGTTTATTCCAGAAGTGTTTACACCAATAAGATCTTTAATTTTAACCAGAGACAGTTCTCCTTTTCTCTGGTTATACCAATCTGTATTGTTATGGGAGTAAGAAATAGCATAGAATAAGTTCAGCAACATCATCTCAGTCCCCAAAATGTCAAACAAGTCAACAGACTGACTCGGTGGCTAAGTGATTAGCGATCCTGACCTCTGATCCGAGAGTCGTGGGTTCGATCCCCACACAGGGCAAACTTTTCTGTGATGAGCAGAATCGTTTGCTCTGAGTCTGGGTGTATTATATCTATATGTGTATGTATTTAAAAGTATATGTGTATGTATATCAGTCTCTGGTTCCCAAAATACAGGGAATCCTAGTTTGGGGCCAGATGACCGTGTGTGATTTGTCCCAGATATTATTATTACTAAGATGTCCTCTCGAACATGATAGACTAAACAGGGTATAAAAAGGAAACAAACGCAGACTTTAATGGAACTAAATAACTTTTCCCATGGATCGTGAACTGAATGATAAAAATACTTTTTTTGAGAAATATTTAATTATTGTTAAATGATTTGGGTATTTTATATTGCGAAACACATGTTCAAATTAGTGATCATGAAGTTTTATCGGTTTTAAATAAATTTGAATTTTGTAGCTGCAACATATCCCCCCATACAAATCATCTTTACACCCGCAGATTGCACTGACCAGTTACGATACTGTGTAATAGCCGGCTTGGTTATGGTTAAGACATTTTATATGCTCTCTGTGAAAAATAGCATAGCGCGCTCGATTCCAAGCTTTCGCGATGCTATTTATTTCTAACTTTGCAACCTCTTAACTCTTAAGTGTACAGTGATTTCAGTCGCGAAAGTACATTAGGGACATGGATTTGTTCCGTTTCACCCCAAAAAATATTTTCATATTCTGACCTGGAAATGGTGCTGGTTTTTTTATGGCATAGCTGGCAAACGAGCAGACGGATCACCTGATGGTAAGCGATTACCGCCGCCCATAGACACCCGCAACACCAGAGGAGTCACAAGTGCGTTGCCGGCCTTCAAAGTGGGAGTACGCTCATTTCTTGAGGGTTTTAATGTCGTATCGTTCCGGAAATACCGCGCAGGCGGCAATGCTTTCCACAGTTTCAATTTTTAATGAATTTCGAACTAATAATCATTAATTCCGAAACGAATGGCATACGGTCATCTGAACTTAACCAAACTAACCCGTACCTACAAAAATGCGCATTGATCGATTTGTATGGGGAGTTCAATATTTTTTGTCGTTTATTTAAACAGTGGTAAAACAAAAGATGTCACTATCTATCCTAATAATAGCCTGGTAAAGTCATCATGATGATGACGATGATATGTCATTTCTGCCCTTTAATAGTGCAATGGCGTATTGCGTGCCTTTTCGCAACCTTGAATAAGCCAACATTTGTAATTATTAGTAGTAATGTCCTAAAGCCTTTTTTAGATATATATTTTTAAATAAACCTATTAATGGATAAATAAATCAATTTTTATGAAGGTATGTAGAACAAAACAAGTTTTTATGGGTGAAGGAAAGTGGGACGAATGCGGAATAAATCGGAACATTACAGCGCATAGGTACTTGAAGAACACTCGCAAGCACACTCGCAAAATCAGTCTTCTGTAACGTTAAAAATACCGTTTTCGGGTGAATGCATTGACATACTGTGACAACAATTTTGACGTTTTGAAATTATGGGCATTTATTTTCTCATATCTCTGTGGTTTCAGATATTTATATATTTCTTTTATCAAAAATCAGACTCAGAATGATGTAAAGTTCTCGAGAGGCAACCGCGCATAAGAAGGCGTAGCGATAGCGTAGGCAGGCCTCCTACTCGATGGACCGATGGTCTAGCAAAGGTCGCGGGCAGCTACTAGAGGCGGGCAGAGCAAGAATGGTCGGCGTGGAAACCCTTGGTAGAGGCCTTTGTTCGTTCACCATTGGACGTCTTTTGGCGGATAATGATGTTGATGAAAACCATGTGTAAAGCATATACTTAAATAAGAAATAAAAGTGTTTAATTTTCTTATCGTGTGGCACATTTAACCGTTCTATCTAATTTTGAATTATACAAGTAAATTTAACAGCAACATCAATCAGTCTCGAGAATACAAGTCGCTTGCTCCTTTACACAATTTGTATTCCGCATTCATATTGACTTTGGGCTCTTATCCTCAAAGCGAGCGTCTTCTCTCTGTGCTTCTCTGAAGTAACTACCTATTTCACATTTTGTATGCATTAAGTTCTCGACTTACAGAATTAGGTACAGATCTGTATCGAGTTTAGAAACCTCTGGAAGTCTAGATGGCAAAATGTCATAATTAGATCCTAATGAATGGTTTCTAAAATTGGGGTACGTGTACGCCTAGTGTACCTACCATAAGGTATGTAATGTTAGCTAAACATCGAAGTACAGAAATCGACTGCATTATGAACCTGAATTAAGATTGAAAGGAGCGAAATCGCACCTAAAATGACTCATTTTGTGGCAAAAATCAAGCGATCCATCCCAATAAATAGTTAAAACATCTTTGTAACGGTAATACTAAAAGGTAAAGGTAAACCTTATTAGGTTTTAGAGGTTTGCCATTGTCTGGGTAGTGGTACGTGTGGGGCCATAACTTTGAGAAAGCTTATCTTAGCTTCTAAAGGTTTGATCGTATTATGAACCATTCACAAAATACCACCGGTCCAAAAATAAACTTGGATAGTAATCGTCACAGTAGTGCCGTACTAACTAGGGTTTCTGCTCGAGCTTTCTCGAACTCGAGAAGGCTCGAGAAATTTGGCTTGTTTCAAGACGAGAAAAAAATGAACTCGAGAATTCTCGAGTTCCGAATTTGAATTGCACCAACCGCGCCGTGCGACTATTTTTCGCCGCGTACCAGCGCCCTCGCTTCGTGAACACTTTGTAATAGAGTTCCTTTACGCAAATCTTATCCCATAGATGAAATCGTAGAAGACGCCACCCTGCTATTAGCTAAACAGAAGTAACGCGGTTTTGTGTTTGAAGAAAAATAATAAGAATAGGTAAATTTATTGATCTATAATAGGTTGTTTTCAATTTTAGGAACACTAATATGTAAGGTAAATTATGTTATAGCTAACAAAATAAATATTACTTCAATTAGTTATTCATTTTTGTAACTCCAAATAAAATTCTCTATGCTAATGTTAACTGTCAGTTTAGGTAATTAATTTTTACCCTAGACATAGTATTTTACTGATGCATATTTATCATTTTCATAATACTCAAAGTACTTAGGTATAGTTTTCATACAGAGACAGGAGAACACGTTTTTCGTTTAACTTATAACATATTAGCGCCTCTACCTATGCTTTCTATGACTGACTGATTAAAAGACTGTAAAATCAGAATATTAGTTACTACAAGTCAGCAGAGTATTTAATTTAAATACTTTTTCACATCATTTTCGTTAAAAACATTTTTTCTTTGTTCCTGGTGTTTGTAGTTGCAGATAAGTGCACGCGTGCTCATGGCTTTTGGGGATTGATTGATGGAGGTATAGAATTTTTAAAAAATATATAAATATATTTTTTTATATTCACGCTACACCTAATCTGAAATAAGTCATATACATCCATGCCCCCAAAAGTTGTTAAGTCGTGTGCACATATTTATCTATTCCAAACCTATTAGTTTAGTGATAAGTTTTGATTTTATGATTTTTGACTTTTGAAAAAATAACTCAATCTAGCAAAAATACACTAAACCAAAAGTTCTAAAACTGCGTTGTTTACTCTTTATGATTTTAGTTTGGTGGTTTTCTAGTATTTTAATAGGGCAACAGATTTTGTGTCGATTTTTTAGTCCACCAGTGTAGTTGTTTTGTTTAAAGTATAATTTATCTATGTATCTATCTATACACACCGGCATTTAGCGGAACAGGGAAAAGTCACGACTTATGGGAAATGAGCTCAAATTGATATAAGTACAAATAAAAAAAACGAATGCATGTGTGGTGATGATCAGTTGTTTTATCAATTCAATATACTTCGTTCTTAATTTAAATACTCGACCTTTTTTTGTGTTCTGCTAAATTTGCAGGTATGTGGAAGGTGCAACTCCAACGTATGGTAATGTTTCCGACATTGACAACCACGTCAGTAAACTAACATCATCTCTGATTAACAGCTTCGAGCAGGCATGCCCACTTGTGACACCAAGGACTGTTCACAAGCCACGCCAGCAATGGTGGGGCCCAGTACTTGATAGACTTCGTCGCAAGGTAAGAAAACTGTTCAATAAAGCGAAAAACACACGTACGGAACATGACTGGACCGCATATAAAGAAGCTCAGTACCAATACAAAAAGCGTATAAGACTCAGAAAAACGGAAAGCTGGAGACGCTTTTGTAGTACCATTGAAACCAACAACCAGGCAGCCAAGGTAAAAAACATATTGTGTAGTGACCCTGAGCATAACCTTGGATTTTTAAAGAAGTCTGATGATACCTACACGAAAACAGACTCTGAGACTTGCGAACTACTTCTGCAAACACACTTCCCCGGATGTCTCATAACGAACGATTCGTGTTGGGAAGATGAACAACGCAGCGCACCAGGGTATACAAACTGGACCACGGCTCACAAAGTTGTCACTCCTGACAAAGTTAAGTGGGCGATTAATAGCTTCCTCCCCTTTAAAGCAGCAGGGCTTGACGGAATATTCCCCGGACTGCTGAAATGGTGTGACTCAGCATTAATAAATCATCTCATTACCATCTATAGAGGATGTATCGCGTACCGCTATGTTCCACCACAATGGAGAGAAGTCAAAGTAGTATTTATACCTAAGCCCGGCAAGGGGGACTACACACAGCCAAAATCCTTCAGGCCCATCAGCCTCACATCCTTTCTACTTAAAGTTCTAGAAAGGCTATGTGACAGGGAAATAAGGAGCACCGCGCTGATACGTAATCCCCTTCATCCCAACCAACATGCCTATTCTATGGGCAAGTCAACAGAATCGGCGCTACATGCGGTAACCTCTCGCATTCAAGCTGCCATCTCATCAAAACAATCAACACTAGGTGTCTTTATCGATATAGAAGACGCCTTTGATAAAACCAACTTCACCAGCATTAGCCAAGCTCTGCTCAGGCAAGGTGTCGATTCCACGATTGCCGGATGGATAAACAACATGCTGAAATACAGAGCTATACAATTCACTGTAAATAGTACCACAAGAGGAGTAGTGGCGCGGGGTTGCCCACAGGGAGGCGTCCTTTCACCTCTCCTCTGGAACCTCGTTGCCAACGAACTAATCTGTTGGCTTAACGAGCAGAGGCACTTTACAGTGGGCTATGCAGACGATGTAGCTATTCTCATCAGCGGGCCAGTAGAATCTGTGCTCTGCGATCTTATGAGATCAGCCCTAAAAATTGTAGAAAAATGGTGTGACAAACATCAACTATCAGTGAACCCATCCAAGACGGAACTCATATTGTTCACACACAAACGACGGCTAGAACGAGGTTAAATACCTAGGAGTTATCCTTGACAGCAAATTACTATGGAATAGACACATAGACCACAAGCTAGAAAAAGCTTGCATAATATTTTGGCAATGCAAAAGACTTCTAGGCAGATCCTGGGGCATTTCGCCAAAAATTATCAGGTGGCTATATACAGCTGTCATTAGACCAATTATCTCCTACGGTGCCATAGCTTGGTGGTCGCGAACCAAACTCAGCACTGTAATCAATAGTCTGCAACGATTTCAGCGACAAGCCTGCTCTGCTATCACAAGTTGCATGCGTACAACCCCCACAGCAGCCCTAGAGATGATTTTAGGCTTACCGCCACTAGATCTATTTGTGCAACAAGAGGCTACAATGGCAGCCATTCGTCTCAAACTACTTGGCCTGTGGAACAACCAAGAGGGTTCTCACCAGACTCTGCTACGTAAAGCGGTTGAGTTCCAGCCACTTATAGTAGCGCCCTGTGATAGGATCCCTATGAAACATGTGTTCGATAAGCACTATCGAATACAACTTTACGAGGAAGACATGGACCACTCGGGTATTGATGAGGTCCGTATATATACCGACGGTTCCAAAATGGAGTCTGGTACAGGTGCGGGCGTCTTCTCGCTAGACCTCAACATTCACATATCACTGGCACTGGGTGAGCACAGCTCCATATTTCAATGCGAATGTGTTGCCATCACCTATGCTGCAACCGCGGTCATGAAGAGAGGTATCACGGACTTTAATATCAGCATGGCCGTACTACTTGCTCTATAAACTCCAGTTTAATCAATGAATGTCACTTAGCACTGGAACGAATAGCCTCTGTAAACAGGGTCACCCTGCAGTGGATTAAGGGACATAGCAATTCATTAGGAAACAGCTGATGAGCTGGCTAAAAGGGGTTCTGAAACTACAGTAGCTGGCCCCTTGCCACTGCTGCCGATCCCTTTTAGACAAATGCGCTCATGGGTAAGGCTGCAAACCCATCACCAACATAACGCCAGATGGACCGATCTAACTAGCTGCAGGCAGTCAAAGATGGTGTTGACACAGGTCGAGCCAAAATTGACTCGAAAACTGCTCAGCCTAGACCGCCGCGATCTCCGAATAGTTGTAGGTACTATTACTGGGCACTTACCCCTTAATAAACAGCTATTTATAATGAACGTTACAGACAGCCCGCTGTGCAGAGGCTGTCTCGAAACAGAGGAAACAGTCAGCCACGTGATCCTGGAATGCACTGGTCTGGCTGAACAACGGACAAAAATCCTTCAAGATGTAAGGTCGCTCCGAGAAGCCTGTGAATGTCCCAGGAGACTTCTGTGCTTCTGGAAGGAGCTGGGTTGGCTGGACTAGCCGACCATGCCTACACGTATAAAGGACCAAATTGAGTCTAAATACGGAAATAGGAGTCCAGTAAAATACAAATACAAATACATGTGTATTTTATTATGTAAGAAGATTTAATTTTTTCTTCCTTTCCATCCCTAAATAAGAGGTACCAAATATTACAAAATAATAATTATGGTGCAAAAAAAACAGATAAAAAATTTTGCTTTTTTAAATTCATTTCAACAATTTTTAACGGTTTATATTAAAAAAACTCGAGAAATTGGCCTCGAGAATTCTCGAAACTCGAGAAATAAAAAAGGTCGAGAAATC
The DNA here is from genome assembly GCA_958295455.1 of Coleophora deauratella. Taxonomy (NCBI): domain Eukaryota; kingdom Metazoa; phylum Arthropoda; class Insecta; order Lepidoptera; family Coleophoridae; genus Coleophora; species Coleophora deauratella. The sequence goes on from OY282412.1 coordinate 7,267,343, forward strand.
AAAAATCCCTAGTACTAACGTAAGTCTGTCGTTTGTCATGAATTCATGAATAATTACCAGTGATCGGAATACGTAGACTGTATTTACCTAAACTTCGTCAGAGAACAGAGACGTCTTTCTGAGACTTCCTTAAAAAATTTTACGGGACAATTGACCCGGGTTTCGTAAGATCACTTAAATAAATTAAGAATTAATGTTATTTGGAATAGGTAGACTATATCTATCTTAACTTAGCGACGAGACTTTTATTATTATAAAAGATATTTTATTTTATGATATCGCAATATGACAGAATTCCAAGCAGACGAAGTTGCAGGCGGAAAGCTAGTTTCAAATAACATTAAATCATAATGTACATTATGTGATGTTCCGAAACCCGGGACAATTGTCGCGGAAAAAAAATGTTGTCGTAAGGAAGTCTCCACTCTGTTCCTCGAAGTTTAGGTAAATACAGTCTACCTATTCCAATCACTGATTACCTATGTTCAATTTTTATTCAAGATTTGGGAGCGTTTGACTCCAATCTCACAATCTCCAATAAAAGTTTGAACATAATTCTATACCTAGATAGTTTTAAGATTGCCTAAGCGGAGGGTATTTCAAAGTGTATTTTAAAGTGTGGACACAACTTTCTGACATTTCGTATAAACTGGATGACGTGTCAAGTGCGAAGAAATTGGAATCAAGATATGGACAGCACCTTGAAACTTGTCAACCCCATTCGGACGTAATATTTACCGGTGAATCTGCGAATAGGACATTTTTACAACACGAAATTTTGCGTTCGCGTGAGGCTGTGGCTATGATACAAACGTCGCAAGTTTAGGTGCATTTACTGTCAAAGGAGATCATTTTGCAATAATATGCTTCGTTTTTTCCTTTATAAAAATCAACAGAAACATTAGGAAAGATATTCAGGAGTAATATAGTGGCGCTCTCGTTGATGAGTTTCATACTTATGTTAGCTATATTTTGTTGTATTGTAAATGATCACTATAATTATTGCTTAATATTATCAAAACTGCACTGGAAGACGTTTTCAAGCTTCTGGACTGGAGAGGACTCGGCATTAACATCAATGGCGAGTACATCACTCACCTTCGATTTGCTGACGATATCGTGATCATGGCTGAGACCTTGGAAGACCTAGGCGCAATGCTCGAAGGACTTAGTAGAGTCTCCCAACAAGTGGGTCTTAAAATGAACATGGATAAGACGAAAATCATGTCAAACGTCCGTGTTACACCCACTCCTCTGAAGGTTGGAGACTCTACACTCGAAGTTGTTGACGAATATGTATACCTGGGACAAACAGTCCAGTTAGGTAGGTCCAACTTCGAGAAAGAGATCAATCGTCGAATCCAACTCGGCTGAGCAGCGTTCGGGAAGCTTCGCAATATCTTTACGTCCAAAATACCGCAGTCCCTCAAGACTAAAGTCTTTGACCAGTGTGTGTTGCCAGTGATGACATATGGATCCGAGACATGGTCGCTTACTATGGGCCTTATTAGAAGGCTTAAAGTCACCCAAAGGGCGATGGAGCGTGCTATGCTTGGTGTTTCCCTACGTGATCGAATCAGAAATGAGGAGATACGTAGGAGAACTAAAGTTACCGACATAGCTCTCAGAATCGCTAGACTTAAGTGGCAGTGGGCAGGGCACATAGCTCGTAGAACAGATGGCCGTTGGGGCAGTAAAGTTCTCGAATGGCGACCGCGCACCGGAAGGCGCAGTGTGGGCAGGCCCCCGACTCGGTGGACCGACGACCTGGTAAAGGTTGCAGGAAGCCGCTGGATGCGAGCCGCACAGGACCGGTCGGTGTGGAAATCCTTGGGGGAGGCCTTTGTCCAGCAGTGGACGTCTTTCGGCTGATAGATAGATAGATAGATTATCAAAACATAATATATTTACAGCTAAAAATAACATAAAGAGTCAATCAAGTAATGTAAAACTTGAAGATAGACTGACACACAGAGGGCGCCGCAGATCAAAGTAGAGGGGAGAGCATTGCACGAGGGAAAGGAAATGGTGGCGAGTGCGCGTCAGTCTATCTTTGAACTTCGAGTGAGACAGTTGGTTGGAAGTAGGGCAATGTAGTATTCAGTTTGATTTTAATATATTTTATAATAATTGATAAATTGATTGTATTACTTGTGTCAATGGAATATTAAAGTAAAATTGCAACTCCAACCTCCCCTGTCCCCTGCTGTCTGCTGTCCCCAAGAAAACAAAACGTTGTAACTTTTAAATTAAGCAGGCTAGAATGTTAAAACAAAAAAATGAGGACTGGCAGTAGATGGCCGTGCCACAGAAATAAAAAATACACAAAACTAAGACTAAGAAAACCCAAAACTAGCATTTAGAGCTACAGTGTAAAAAATAGCGTTCTGGAATACCATTGTTTAATCGCTCATAGCAAACGTTATGTGTTGGTTAGAAACTTGGGGTTTTTATTATTTGGAAGCTGAATTAATGTCAAACTTTTTAAAGTAATAAAAAAATAGAGTTAATAGTTGTTATTTAATATTTTTTTTCAATTAAACAAAAAATTGAAAATTTTCTGTAAAAAAATTGGTGTTTGTTTTTTGTGGTTTTTTTTTCAGTGGTACGGCCATCTACTACCAATCCTCAGTTTTTTTTTATTTTAACCCTCTAACCTACTTAATTTAAAAGTTACAACGTTTTGTTGACTTGGAGACGGCAGATGCTATTTTAAAAAATAAACGTTCATAATTTTTTTATTTTTACTTTTTTTTCTGGGTGATAAAATTGGCTCTTATTTCACTCCTTTTCATATGTGCACTTTATTAAGACTCACACTGTAGATCAGGCTCTTTTATCTATATACATATAATAAAACTGTAGAGGTGGAATATCTGTACATAGAATAAAAATGCTAAAAACCGAGTCAGGGGGATGTAAGAAGAGCAATAGAACAAATCCAGATTTTTTTCAATTTATATGTTTCTCTGTCTGTTTGTCTGTTTGTACGGGCTAATCTCCGAAACTGCTGGACCAATTTAAATGAAATTTTGCATGGTGGTACCTTATATCCCCGGTCAATATCTTAGATACTTTTCATCAGGGAAAATTAAATTTCCCGCGAGATAGTTAAAAAACTATAGTAACTTATATAGCTTAGTACACAACAACTTATGCACCTAATTTAGTAAAATTTGGCATTGATACCTTATATTGCCTGTCAAACAATGTGTATTATAAAATTTATAAATCCCAGCTAAAGTATAGTATGAGGAGTAGCATATTTCTTAGACCATGTACAAAGAAGGAAGTTGAGAAAATCATAAAAACCCTTAACAACACAGGGGCGGTTGGTTTCGATTCTATTTCAACTCAGATATTAAAATCTAGTGCTGAAGTCCTCGCTCCTGTTTTGAATCACCTCATAAATCAGTCTCTGGAGCAGGGTATCTTTCCAAATAGCCTCAAGAAGTCTATTGTGAGGCCTTTATATAAAAAAATGACAGAGAAGACTTAACTAATTATCGGCCTATAACCCTTGTCTCCGTTTTATCAAAGGTATTCGAAAAAGTTATCAAATATAGAATAGTTGAATTTTTGGATAAATATCATATAATTTCAGAAGAGCAAAATGGTTTCCAAACGGGAAAATCAACATCTCATGCAGCTTACTCGCTTATCCGTAGAGTTAGCGAAAATATTAACAATAAGACCCCTGTAGTGGGAGTGTTTTTTGATATGTCGAAAGCATTCGACCTTGTAGACTACAGCATACTTTTGAAAAAGTGTGAACATTATGGTATTCGTGGCATCGCTCTGCAGTGGATCGAAAGTTATCTGTCAAACCGTACCCAATGTGTAGAGATAGGTAGATTTAACGCAAGGAATATATTTACAATGTACAGATCTAAGTTTCAACATAATAGTAAGGGAGTTCCTCAGGGAAGTGTCCTGGGACCTTTATTAGGGTTCCGTAGCCAAATGGCAAAAAACGGAATCCTTATGGATTCGTCATGTCTGTCTGTCTGTCTGTCTGTCTGTCTGTCTGTCCGTATGTCACAGCCACTTTTTTTCCGAAACTATAAGAACTATACTGTTGAAACTTGGTAAGTAGATGTATTTTGTGAACCGCATTAAGATTTTCACACAAAAATAGAAAAAAAACAATAAATTTTGGGGGCTCCCCATAGTTAGAACTGAAACTCAAAACAATTTTTTTCATGAAACCCATACGTGTGGGGTATCTATGGATAGGTCTTCAAAAATTATATTGAGGTTTCTAATATCATTTTCTTCTAAACTGAATAGTTTGCGCGAGAGACACTTCCAAAGTTGTAAATAGTGTGTCCTCCCCCCCCCCCCGTAACTTCTAAAATAAGAGAATGATAAAACTAAAAAAAATATATGATGTACATTATCATGCAAACTTCCACCGAAAATTGGTTTGAACGATATCTAGTAAGTTTTTTTAATACGTCATAAATCGTAAACCGCAATTTACCTTTCATTCAAGTTACAACGAACTACAAAAACTTTAATATTATGTTACTTGCTGCTACGGAACCCTTCATGGGCGAGTCCGACTCTTGACAATTGACTGCATTGAACAATGGCTTAGTAGCAATAACTTACAAATTAATGTAAATAAAACAAACTTTATACAGTTTTCAAATTACCAAGCTCGGCTACCTACTCTCGATATTCAATGTCAAGGTCTGCCTATCCAAGAGACTTGCGAAACAAAATTTTTGGGAATTTATGTGGACCAAAATTTAAATTGGAAAAAACATGTAGATTATGTATGTGGCAAAATAAATAGATTTGTTTTTGCACTAAAACGTTTAAAAAATGTAGCAGGTATGTCGGCCGCTATTACTGCCTATCATGGTCATGTAGCATCCACACTAAGATACGGCATTATGATTTGGGGAAATTCCACAGACGTTGATAAAGCTTTTCTGACTCAAAAGAGATGCGTAAGAGCAATTTGTGGCGTAGGACCGTCGTTGGAGTCGTGTCGCCCTCTATTCAAAAAATTGCGATTGTTAAAATTGTTTGGAATGTACATATTAGAACAGGCCCTTTTCGTTAAAAAACACACACATCTTTTTTCAAAGCCGGTGCAGAATCCTAGATTGCGACTCAGAGATCCTACTTATATAAAAGTTCCCATGAGCGTCTCTGCCACATTCGACAAGAATTGCTATATGATGTCCATCAAGGTCTACAATAAGCTCCCAGTAGAAATAAGAGAGCTTCCCTCACAGGTTTTTGCAAAAAATCTTAAAAACTGGCTCATCGAAAAATGTTTTACTCCATTCGAAAATTTTTTGACACAACTACAACTAATTAATAACTATAAAATATTCACTGATTATATATATTTTTTTTTATTTATTTATTTATGACATAATATAATAAAATCACATAATGCACAGTGTACATAAACTTAATTATGTTTTTCCGCACACCGTGGTTCATCGTCCAGTAGGTACATAGTTACATAACATAAGTTAGCAGGTAGTTCGCTCGCTTGCATACAAGTTAATAATAACAAACAACTTTACTTACAATTTTGTACGAGTCGAGTGGGTGAATGACTGAGTGAAATGAGTGCTTAGTGAATGAGTGCTCGTTAGCTGTGATTGGAGTAATATACAGGTTGATTGGAAAAGTTAAATAAAATGTAATAAATATTATATGATATAAGTATGATATAAGTTGTATATATAAATATATTAATATGATATAAGTTGTTGTAGAAAGTGTGTTTTTAGTTTGTTTTTGATATTTTTAGGGTTGATTTCTTCTTTTAATGTAATAGGAAGTTCGTTTATTAGTTTTGGTATAATGTACTTAGAATGACGTTCACCGTATAAATTGTGAGTTTTAGGTACAATGAGCTTAGGGTTACGAACGCTTCGTAGCTGATGTTTGTGTGTGGGTATGATTTGCAATTCTGTATTAAAGAATTGTTCTAGAAGTAATGTATATTTCAGTTTTTCTTGCACAGGTAGTATACAATAGAATTTAAATAATTTATTGTAGTTATCTTTAAATTGAAGTTTAATTTTTGGGGGGACAATTGTTTTAATAATTCTAAGTTGGAGTTCATGAATTTTATGAAGATGGGATTTGCAGGTTCTGCCATAACTGTTCAGTCCGTATTGTATTAAAGATTCTGCCAAGGCTTTATAGAGAGATAATAATATAGGATAGGGAATTTTGTACTTAATTATTGAAAATTTTGAAAGTATGGCCCTTAATTTGTCACAAACTTTATTGATATGGTGAACCCATTTAAAACGGCTGTCTATTATTAAGCCAAGGTAGGTTTGCTGTTCTACCAGTTCAATAAGGCTACCACTTTAATAAGACTTCAATAATTCTTTAATTTAATTACATTTTCGTTTTTGACATGGTTAATTGCATTCATAACATTATAAATCTGACATTTTACAATAATATTTGACATAAAAACTAATACTATTATGAATACTTAAATTTTTATTGCTAATGTATACATATATGAAAACGTTAAATGATACTATTATGAGTACTATATAGTGTAAAGTAAGTTATTAAATTATGTCGTAATTTTCAATGATGCTTTTCAAATTGCTATAGTTTAATGATAAATGATGCTGTACAAAAATTTTGCATGCCATAGCTTGGCGAATCATGCATGAACATTGTCATATATTTGTACTACCCTATTACCATGATTCTGCAAATAAACTATTTCATTTCTATTTCATTTCATAAAAGTGACGGGTTCCCGCGGGAAAGTAAAACATTACAAAAACAATGTCTAGCATAGCGTCTATCATCATCATCATACATACTTTTATTGTTTACTTAATTTTGATATTTTCTTATTTCTAAAGAATAATTTAGCAAACATATGAAATATTGTAAAAACCCCAGCACTAACGCGTACGAAGTCGCGGGCACCAGCTAGTAGGTAATAAATAAAGTGGTTCCAGTATTTGAGCGTAGATGTTTTTATTTTTAAAATGTGTCAATACAATATTGCATTTTAAATTAAAAATAATCCCTAATACATACTTAACAAAACTTTACTAAATACCTATATAAGGTTGAGTCATGAGCATGAATCAAACTAAAAAGACTAAAAACTCACACAAATTTCTATTTTGACTCCTGTTATTTTAAAGTCCTTTATGTGAAGTTTTGTTAATAGAATTTGTGGATTTCGTAACATAGAATTAACGCGAAAAGTTAGTTGGAATAAAATTGATAAAATCGTGATCCTGTGTGACAATTATTGGGCTGATTTTTCGTATTGTTGTATCTCCATTTCCATCAAGCATTTCATGAACTGGTACGATCTCTCGCATTTGCACGCCTCAACTGGAATAATAAAAAAGTCTTTAGTAAGAAAAAAAGCAGACTTTTCAGTAACAAGTAATACTTCAATGGCTCAAGAAGCTGAACATTAATTTAAGAATTCATCATGGGTTTCGTGGGGAAAGTTGTTCAGTTTAATGAATTTAAAGTTTCCAGGAGTTGGTTTTTTACAGCCCTGTATTTTAGAGAGAAAAAGCAAGCCCACTGCTGTTCACGAGGGACCCATAGCTCAAGAAGGTTAGGCCAACCAATCTCTACACACGGGGGCCAAGTCCGGATGGCTGGCAATTGTTAGAAGATGATAGTTACCTCTGTTATATTCGCATGTAGTGGCCATAGCTTCCACTTCATCCATAGGCTTGCCTCCTCTCTCGAATGCGAAGACCGCGGCAGCCCGCGCAGGGTCAAACACCCCTTCTTCTGACGCTACCCCCATCTCCTCGAGAACGCAGCGAATGTAGCACTGGAATTTTGGTAAAAGTCAAACCGTGTAACTGAAAATTTTGTATGGAAATTGACAACATTTCAAATTGACCTTTAATTTTTATGAATGTTTATGTAGAATATGCGAAAAGTTAAATATTTCTAAAGAAAATAAAAAAATAATAATACTGCTTTTTTTCTCCGTTAGGCTGTTTACGAAAAGTATTCGTTAATTCACGACTTTTATTTAATTAGTTGGCATAGGCACCTTATACAGATTACAGACGTTGAAACCATGACGGATAAATATATATTTTTTTCTCGAGAAATATGTATCATTTAAACTAATTTATAGTAATATAAAGAATAGGAAATTGCGGATGGTTTATTATGGCGTGCCTTTCCTATGTGAAACACAAAATAATTGGGATTCAGTTTGACCGGGAGTAGACTGCTCGCTTTTATCAAATGTAAAAAACTATTTTTTTTTATAGTAGTAACTTTGCATACTATGTATTTACAATGTGATTATAAATTAAAAATTTAACATGACATGCAATGAAAATTTTGACGAGTAAGTTTTTCTGGAATTTCAATAATTAAAATATATCAAAATTTCAAAATAAGAGCTATTTATAGTGAGCAATATTTCATAACTTATTTTGATTGAAGCAGTCAATTCCCGGATTTATTCTATATTACCTTTGGATTTCTATCAGTCTCGTCAGGGAAGCTGCCACTATCATTCAGCAGAGCCTGCAGGTACGCTAGAAAATGAAATTTATATAAATCATTGTACAAAAAACAGTTCGCTTTACAGAGTTATTCATTTGTCGTTGCACCAAAACCTCATAAATCATACTTGGACTAATTAAATTGAACAACATTTTGTTTCTGTAACATTCCGGAAATGGCGACAAGTTTTTGGACCTTCGAACCTCCTGACAGTAGCCTATATTATTATATTAGTCAGCTGGTTTTATAAACAGTTGTACTTACACAATTGGATAACAAACGTCTCATTACACTGATCCATAACTTCCATCAACTTCACATCTATCGAATCCAATTCTTCCATGGTCCCCTGGTCATCGTCCATGCTCATGTTCGGTATATTCTTCATTGTAACTCCTGAGAGGGTAGTACCTTCCTGCTTCTTTGTTTTACTAGGTATTGCTGACATCCAAGCAACACTCAGCAAAGCCAGGAGTAATAGTAGAATCAGTTTCGTCATTTTCTGCTCGCCTGGTATCTTTGAAGTTGAACGCAGGGCGACTTCACTTTTTATCTCTTGTTCGTTTAATCGTGAAGAGGTAACCAACATTTTAAGTGATGCTTGATACTTTTTCATATTGTTTAGTTAGATTTTATGGATCTCTAGATTTTACGAATAACAATATTTTAAATCTACCCAGGCCCATCTTAGTAAGCGTTCCTGCCGTCTTAGCTTCATGAGTTCGATTCCCACCCAGGCAAACGTTCTTGTCACGAGAAAACTTCTTTGTTATGACTAGGTATATACAATTTATATAATGTGCATATTTGAACTTCGCTAGCTTAGTGGTTAGCGCAGTAGTAGTAGTAGTTCGAGGGGTTGGGTTCGAATTCCTCCTAAAGCAAACATTGTGATGACCAGATTTGTTTCCTCTGTTTCTGGGTGTATATGGTTCTATATGTGTATGTTTGTTAAACGTATATATTTTTTTATGAACCCCTTAACTTGTCTCCGGTTCCCATAATATAGGGAACCTTAGTTTCAAATGACCGTGTGTGATTTTTCCTTGGATTTATAGTAGATAGATAAATCATTATTCCCTATTTCATTCCTGAATAGGCCCAAATTACTATGAGTAATTCTTTCAATCATAAAATATATGAGAGAACAAATAAATATAGAGCCAAGATAGCTACGTACTAAATAGAAATTGACTAAATTAGTATGTGACTATAACTAAATCTGTCTTTCTTAGAATCTGACTATAGTCTCTGAAATCATATTTGCACCGAATGCTGTATACCTCTGAGCGGTGGTCATTTTAATAAATTAATCAATTTATTATAATTTGCACCTAAATGCTGCAATTTTCCACATGATAATAGCCAATGTCAATGTTGATATGCCACGAGTAAACCACTCTGCTTACTTCCGGTGTTCCAATATAAACTGTTCATTCAGCATACTTATGTTTTTGGTTTTTTAATATTATTTATATAAGTTTATTAGAGGACATAATCGTGACCCGTGGCCGAGAAGTTATTTTAGGCACAGTATGCAGGGTGTAAAAAGACCAATATCCAGGGTTTTAAAAAGTGCGTTTGAGATTTTATGGGGTTACTCAGAATCAAGTATAGAAATAGAACACAGTAAAAAAATCCGATGTATTTTTTTTTTCAGTTTCCCATAGTACTTAACTCTGAATAGTGAATCAAGAATTTGTATGAGAAACTGAAAAAGTTGTAGATTATTTTTGTTTAATATTTTTCCTGCATTCTTTACTCGATTCTGAGTAACACCTTTAAATCACAAATGCACTTTTTTAACACCTTGTATACAAAGTATACAGGATACTTTAACAGAGTGTTCTAATCATGAAACTGAACAACTTTTCTTATGGAACATAAGCTGAACTCGCCAAAAGAGACTTTATACGTATAAATATGTATATCGGCCAATCAGCCAATTTCAGTATGGCATCATCTCACCTGATGGTAAGTGATGATGATGCCGACGATGGAAGCAGGCTTACCAAGATATAACCAACGCAATCGGGAACTGGCTATCTTATCTTCATGCCGGAACACATCAATGCTGTTAACATTGATGTTTGGTGGCAAGACTCAGTTAAGATGGTGGTAGCTAGCCAGGCGGGCTCAGAAAATGCCCTACCATCAAGCAAACCGAGTCCTACAAAGTTGGACTCCGCCGGGAATCGAACCCGCGACCTCCTGATGTGAAACGAGTGGACAATACACAAGGCTACCGAGGCGGTTAAAAATATATTTATAGGGGCAAGCAACCGGTGCATCCCTTTAAAAAAAGTTATGTATGAAAAACAAAAAAATAAAATAACAAAAAAAATAATTAATTAGTGTCACTAATATTTCTATCTATTTTTCTATGTATATTTTACGTGCTTTACATGAAGCTGTTGGTAGCGCTTGCTATAACTAGGTTCTCGTTAAGCAGTGTCAGAGGCCTTATATAACGCTCAAGCCTTCTAATACTAGTCTTGACTAGGTCTACAAGCTTCCTTTAAATCCGGACTTGCCCCCCATATTATGTGAAGTACGGCCTACCTGCACCTTGAGACGTGTCAAAAGAACCGCGCCTCATGACATAATAAGAGCATCTCCGATGAACCATATCGAGGGTTCACGGGCGACTTGTATTAAGCGACATTTTTAGAAATGTTCAGGAGACTGATTTAAAAAAATATTTCTTAGAAAAATAATCATTAAAACTTAACTTCTTAGTATTATATAGATTCTCGATATTCTTAATATTTTAAATATTATTCAGATGTTATTTTTTGTGAGGTATTTTGTAAGAAATACATTTTTAAAGTAGAGGTTACCTGTGTTTCCAAAAATGCCGCTTAATACAAGTCGCCCGTGAACCCTCGATATCTTATTGTGAAACTTAACGCAAATTTCGACTTTCGCTCTTAAAGTCCTGCTATCCGCTGCCAAGCTATATATGCCCAATATCTTGTCCTTACGTTTCGTTAGAGATATTGTGCTCACACATATTGAACATTCCCACTTCTATTCTGTCTGACGCCTGAGAATTCTAATAAAAGCCGTGTTATGTGCAAGTTAGTTGTCCGAAGGCGTTGGGCAGGTCTGGACTAAGTTACTTGTTAAGGGAGGTCAATTAGAATCAGTGGAATAGCCAGCATAAAGCGGAGAGGTGCAGAAAGTGGTACCCAAGTTAGTAGTCTGAAAAAACAGAATTTAACCTTTTTATTTGACCTACAGAAAAAGAACTTCTCGCTGGCTTTAGTACATAAAGTACATTACCCTTACTTACTTCCGTTCAGTTACGCCTCTTCTGATTCGACCGACAATGAGATACGCCTGTATGTGCCGTGAGCGACGAAATAGGAATAGCAGCCATAGCATGGTTACAAGTGAAATAAGAGTGATTATCAAAATAATTAAATACTCTCTTGTCATTCAGCGAAACAAAAAAGTATTTTTTTATCATAATAGGTTTTTATTTCGTGTTGCTTCTGAACATTTAGATTTATAGCCCCCCTTAAACACAGGACCTAACTGCGGCCCTGTGCCGATGTTTAGCGATAAAATACGGAGCTGTATAATATCGTGTTACTCACAAATACCATTTATGTACTTGATACCGCCTTCGATTTGTAGTCAGAAATTCGGAATATTTTTCTTGTACACATAAGAATAATTTGTTTTGTTTCTGCAGTAAGCGATAGGACTTCCTAACCATGACTTTACTAAGTTCAGAAAGAGGGTAGTGTTATTTTTCTGGTATACTTACGTATTTTTGGGCACACTGTGTTATAAACGATACAAATCACACATGATCGTCTGAGCTCAAACTAGGATTCTCTATATTATGTTTAGCTATACTATTCTCTCTGTACTATTTTTACTGTATACTAATATTACTATACTAGCTTTTGCCCTCGTCTCCGCTGAATATCATTTTTATGATGATCGATGATAGTGCATTGCAAGGGAATCGCAAGCATGGAAATTTAGATTTTTGGGGTTAAATTATCCTATGTTATTGCCGAGGCGATTGTAGCGCTGTGCGGCTTGCGTGGTCGCGTCGATCACGCAAGTTAACTAACTACAGAAACAGTCATAACCTGGATGTGTTTGACTGTTAGTGGCATTTATCTTGACCGTTTCCATGATTCACAAGGCACGTTAAGCCTTTGGTGCCGGCTGCTGTCACTAGATGGCAATCGTTAAGTCATGTCGGAGGCCTTTTACGCGGCCTGAAAACATCTGACACTGGGGCTGGCCCCTAGCCCCACAACCTGCACCAATCCGGACTTGGCCCCCGTGTGTGAATATGGCCTAACCTTCCCGAGGTATGGAAAGACCCGAGTCCCTGTAGTGGGGACGATATGGGCTGTTAACAATATGTTATTGCCGCTCTTTATGTAAACTTTGCGAAGTTTTGTCTTCAATAAGCACTGTCTGTCAATATGTCAAAAAGAAAATACAAGAACAGTTAGAAAACAAATTTCAAACCTAGAAAATCAATCAAATTCTGAATTCATAAAATAAGACAAAACCATTGGACTGCAAATTCATTCCTATCTCCAGAACCCGAAGCATCCATCACTCAAAATGGAAGCAATTTAAACTTTTTCTTAACGCTTGCCCGATTCTTCGAACCTTTCGTTATAGACGTCTTGATTATCGTCGCTACAATATTTAGTTATCTGTTTTGAATTCGATCAAACTTTTCGGCTTATTTTCGAAATACTGATTCTGTATGGGAAATTATTATACAGGTGAAGAAAATTTTGGACTTTCCATACAAACTTGGCTCGCAAGCTGATTGATTTGTATGAAAAGCCCAAAAATATTTTTGCGATTTCTGCAAAGTTGTAGAACAAAAGTTGGTTAGTTTGATGAGTAGAAGCCCACCTTGAAGTATGACCACACCTTTTTGTTACACCCTGTTTTGTATGGGGTCCTTTTGGGTGGAATTTTCGAAAGCGCAACGATGGGAAACTAAAAAACTTTCTCAAATTTAAATTATCCTTAACTTGGTAGGTGGTTAGGTCAAAATCTACTACGGTATCTAAATCTACTCATTAAGTTAATAACCCATATCGTCGTCATTCCTGGACACGGGTCTCTTCCAAAACCTCGGGAAGGTTAGGCCATATTCCACACACGGGGCCAAGTCTGGATTGCTGGAGTTTCCGGAGCTAGTGGCCAACCCCAGTTGTATTCAAGGTGTCTGTCAAGTTTCTGACAGCAACCGACGCCAACGGCTTAACGTAAGTCATTAACATCAACCCCATAAAACGTCAAACCCAACTAGGTTATGACGCGACCATGAAAGCGGCAGTGAGCTACAACCGCTTCAAAATCTACTCGTCTCGTTTTACGTCATTGTTCAATTTTAGAAAATCTTACCCTGCACTTGGCCACTAGCCCCACACACAACCTTCACCAATCCGGACTTGGGCCCCCGTGTGTGGAGTATGGCCTAACGTTCCCGAAGTATGGGAAGAGACCCGTGCCCCTTCAGTGGGGACGATATAGGTTGTTAACAATCCTCCACTTGGGCCGCCGTATAACTTTATTATACAGGGTGTTAAAAAAATGCGTTTGTTTTAAGGGTTCGTACTCAAAGTCAAGTATAGAATACAGAAAAAATATAAAAGAAATTCAAAATCAATTTTTTTTTCAGTTTACCATACATATTGTATTATTATAAGAATTAGTATGGGAATGTGAAAAAAGTTGTCGGATTTTTTCTATATTTTTCCTGTTTCTATACATACTTTTCGTTCTCATTCTGAGTAATCCTTTCAATCGCACTTTGTATAGTTACTAAACTGCTATATTGTACTGCGTGGTGCATAAAACTTTTTTTTTATTCTAACTATAATATTCTATAGAAAAAAAACAACCAAACGAAACTTTTCTCTTCAATTTTTTTTTAATCAAACAACCACATAGAAATAAATCTTAACTTACGACTTATTGTTAGTGCAAACTGCTACAATGCCGGTTAAGTTTAAAGGAAACTTAAACGACCAGTTAAAGTTGTAAATTTCGCGGGAAGCCGGCAAAAAGGACAAAACCTAATGGCCTGTTCACACGAAGGCAGTTAACGATATAAATGCGCTGTTTGGCTGTTTGAGCTTTATTGGGCGTAATTTGTACCTTGGGGGGTAAATTTTCCCCTTATTTGGGTATAAAGCGATTGAAGATGTACCTGTTAAACATGTATATCTATAGGTACTCCTGTTATTAATCATGTCATTTGAGTATTTTTATTTTAATAGTTGGATGCAAGATATCTCTCTAAGGAATAATCCCGTCTTTCTATGTGCAACGCGACCATCATATACACATCTAGAAATCAGATGTGCAGGTTTCCTCACGATGTTTTCCTTCATCGTTAAAGCAGTCGTCGGTATGAAAATGCACGTAAGTTTCGAAAACTCATTGATTTAAACCCCGACCTCTAGTTAGGAGGACGGAGTGCAATAAATAAATGAAATAAATGAAATGAAATGAAATGAGTCACTACCCGCTGCACCAACGTCGCTTTTTAACCGACTTCAAAAAAGGAGGAGGTTCTCCATTCGATTACTCCGCCCGTTATGGATTGATTTTGATGATTCTTTTTTTGTTGCATAGCGAGGGAATACTTCAGATTTGGTCCCATATAAATTTGATGAAAATTGATTCAGTGCTTTTTGAAAAAATCAACAAAAACTAAAAAATCGTTGCAAAATTGTATTTGTTACGATTGAAGTCGATTTTTTAACGTTCAGCGTTGTCAATTATTTCAATATATTAATAATATAGCAAATTCCAAAATATATATACATTCTCATTTGAACACAAAATCAGTTTTGTTGAAAGCCTTTGCGTGTTAAATGTTTTCTCTTTCTACATTATTTGTTTGTTTGCTGTGGCCTTACTTACAATACAGATTTCACGAAAGCCGTTCATGTTTCGTGCAAAGAACTTGTTTTTTTTTTAAAGTTTACTCAAAATAAAAGTGTAGTGTTCCCCGGCGAAAAAGTTTGCGTGTTTGAAGCTATTATATATAGGGTCCTTCTCAAATACCTGAAAAAAAATTAACAGTGGCTTTTACTCATGAAACTGAACAACTTTCCCCACGGAACCTATACTCAATTCGCAAAAAAAGTTTTGGACTTCCCATACAAAATTGGCGGCTCAGTTGATCAATTAGTATGAGGACTCCAAAATTTTTTTTTGCGAATTCAATATAGGTTCCTTGGGCAAAGTTGTTCAGTTTCAAGAGTAGAAGCCGTGGCAAAATTTTTTTCAGGTATTTCACAAGGACCCTATATAACTGTATTTGTTTACTTTACTTATGCCCATGTCATGACCTATTTGTTTAACGTTGCGTTACCATCAAATTGTAAATTTCTAAGTGTTTATCCTTAAACAATTTTTGAGATCGTTTTTAGAGTTTCATTTCTGAAACAAAATACTCTGATAACCGCCACCAACGTCAAATTCAGAAGAAAAATATTACTGTTTTACCTTGTATTTGTTTGTTTAAATAGATTAAATTATTAATAATTAAAATACATATATCACTGATATGTAATTATTTTGTTTTGTGCAATAAAGTATATTTGATTGATTGATTTCAACGTATAAACACTAAGAAATCAAAATATAGTTCGCGTCACGTAAAAAGAGCGCTGGCTGGCGTTCCGAGGATGCACTCTGATAGCAACTGTTTAGTTCCCTCTCTTTCACACTTACGCGATTTATATTATGCTATCCTGTTGTCAGAGTAAACTGATGTGACCTCGGAACGCCCGCCAGCGCTCTTTTTACGTGACGCGAGCTGTAATTTTATAAACTTGTTTTGACGGTAAAATATTTCTAGAAGTTATTAGTTAAAAGATAACTTTCGTCATCAGCCGAAAGATGTCCACTGCTGGACATAGGCCATAAGACAACTTTACTTAGAGATTATTTGCCCAATTCACATAAGTTTTCACAATCCCTATAAAAAAAGATGGGGCAGGTGCGACTAAGTTATTGTGAAAAAAATCATTAATTCAATTTTAATTTTATGAAAGATTTATATGACTTAAATTACACGTCAAAAGATATAAGACAGACAACACGTCACTTTTTTCCTCTCATCGCCAACTCACCTTTATGGTATATCTTATTAGATTTTTTGAGAATTTTAAATTTTCTTAAATCACCCCTCACAAGACACCTTAAACCCTTAACAGATACTTTCTTTAACCAGGGCGACAGATTCGCTTAAATTACCTTACATTTAAGCTCGCTTACGCGTGTTCGGTAAAAAAAAAGTAAAAAACGCAAATAACATTGTGCATGTAGATGCTAATTCTGCAGCTTTTAGTGCATCATCAATCGCACTTAAAAGTCGGCAAGTGCTCGTTACAATAGGGTGACTATAACTGCGTTAATTGCAGGACAATACTATGTCCATTGCCGGTAATATTTTTTATTCATTAATTCAGATTGCAGACCATTTTAGCAAAATAAAAAAGTACAGGAAGTTTTATATTTATTATGATTTGGTTAAGTTAAGCCACAATATATTGACAGTTGGATGAGATAGCCTTCAGTGTTCAAAGATATACCCTATTCCGTGTTTTAGTTTCACTTTCTCTATGACGATGATGGAACAAAATATTCTTAAAAATCGCAACTGAAATAAATCTCAAATGCAAGTAATAGGAAAATCAGGATTGAAGATAATATGAAAGCGTTTATGAATATAATATTTTGTAATTTTCTTGACACTCGCGGAGTAAGTCCTCGAAAATTTAGACACTGTTTTAAAAAAAAAATGTCATTGTTTAATGTTATAACACTACTAATCCATGAAATTATTTAATCCTTGGTCGCCCTGTCGCACGTTTAAGGGGTGATCATTAAGAATTAATTCACAGCTTCTTCGAAAAGTAGCCTTCAGGGTTCAGTTTATTGATTCAAATTATACAGGGCGGCCGCAACAGTGTTGTTTACTGGCAATGCTGTTTTAATGATGATATACAGGGTGATTAGTTGAACGTCAGGTTTAGCAGTACCACATCCCGGACACACCATACAAATCGTCCGAGTTATTTACCTACTACAACCTCCCTTTTTAACACAAAGGAACGAACTGAGTGATGAGACGACTGTATGGAGGAAGTTAGTATCGGACAGCACAGAGCGTCCATACTGTTAGTAAAGTAATACTATTTAATATACTGTAGCAAAACTTTGAGGAGGGCTTCTACTGATGAAACTGGAAAACTTGTTCTAGGAATTTGTAGAAAAAAAACGCATTTGTTCCTTATTATCATACAATTTTAGTGTTAATGAAGAAGGCTGTAAAAAAAGTTTTTTTGCGATTTCAGTTAAGTCGTACACAAAATCTAAATGTTATTAAGACTCGTGAGTGGAAGGAAACCCATCTTGAAGTATTGAGTAGTATTGATACGATTTTTATTACATCCTGTGTTCTTCATTTGATAGCGTTTAAACGGGAGCGTGATATAAAACGTGTGAATGTTTATGTTTAAGTATCTGGGAATATACAGGGTGTCCCAAAAAGTACGGTCAAGCGGAAGTCCAGAGATAGAACAACTCTAGGGCTACCCAAATCATCCCCATGTATGTTCAGCGATTTTTGGTAGATTCCGAGTTATGATTTTTTTAAAGATTTTTTAAAATTTTTGGCCGGATCGGATTTTATATATGTATTTTTTAAAAGAATTTATTACAAATTTCCCGTATTTTTTAAATGACACATAATCATTATAAATTGTACTTTCAGACATAAAATAATAAATAATTCGTAACATTAGTGTAAGTAACAAAAGTTATTTAAACTTTCAGCATAAAATAAAAAATACAAAAACGTGTTTCCAATGCACTTCGATAATTTTAAAAACTGCAAGAGATTCTAAGCTTTCAGAATAATACTCAAAAGACAGTATTTGATGGGCTTTTTTTTCCTGAAATAAGCCGTCAAAGTTGTTAAGGTAGAAATTTCCTTAGGAAGTTATTTAATTTTTGTCGTCTCTAGTTATCAAAAGTAATTAGTAATTTAATGAGTTTTATAGAAAAAAATACTTTAATTTAATAAAGAACGTTTTGAGCAGAATGGTAGCGGAAATTATCACACATTTCTCCGGCCAAAAAATTTTAAAAATCTTTAAAAAAATCATAACTCGAAAACTACCAAAAATCGCTGAACATACATGGGGGTGATTTGGGTAGCCCTAGAGTTGTTCTATCTCTGGACTTTCGCTTGACCATACTTTTTGGGACACCCTGTATAACTATTACACATGTCGAGTGTAATCAAGATATAATACGCCTTCGAATTGTTACCTAACTGTTAATGGAGGTTTCTCGATTTTATGCATGTTATAATTATGTAGGGTGAGTGGGGGGGGGGGGAAGATCGAATGGTTTTTTAATGAGATGAGCAGTGATGTGTTCAAAGCTTTGTAAAACAGAATGTAGGTAATTGACTTCTGTTGAAACTAAATGTAAGAGGTAAGAAAGCAATAATTTAATTTTGTATTTTGTCTATAACATTATGTTAATGCTGTCCCAATTTATAATAAAAGATCATATAAAATACTTTTATCATAAAAATGAATCAGGGGGAAGATAAAAGGGTGACGGGGTAAGTTTGAAATAGTTTCTTATATGTAATATAGATCTAAGATAATCCAAGTTATATGAGATGGGGTAAGATTAAAAATCTACCACTTTTTATGAGAAAAACCACCTGACGCAAATTAATTCGTAACACACATTCATAATTCATAATTATTTATTGGTAATATCCATTACACGTCATTAAAATAGTAAAATTAACATATTAAGTAATTACCTATTAGTCTTAAATATAGTAAATAAATGTCAATAAACAATAAAGATTATTCAAATGAAAAATAAAACAAAATTGATAAATCACGATGTCACAAAATATTTAGTTATTGGAATTAAAAATTTACATTTCGAAAAACTCTTCAATTGTGTAGAATGACTTTTCGATTAACCAGCCCTTTAACCTGTTTCTAAACATCTTTTCATTTGGCGCGTCGGTAATGTACTGGGGCAGATGGTTGTAAACGCGCGCGCCCAGCACGTGCGTCAGCCGCGCGGTCTTCGCGAGCCGGTGCGGCACGCTCGCCAGCTTACCCGCGCGCCGCATATCGTGTCTGTGCCCGTCGCCTCGTCGCGTGTATGCGTCAAGGTTTCCTCTGGCATATGAAGCGACTTGCATAATGAATGACTATCGAGGGTAAGGTGAGTATACCCAGAGACGTAAAGTATGGTTTAGCTGACGTGAACTGCGACACTTGCACTATCGCTCTAACTGCCCTTTTTTGTAACCGAAAGGCACGCAGCCGGTCCGCAGCACAACCCCAAAGCTCTGCGCCATACTGCAGTAAGGAGTGGACTGTAGCAAAATAGCAGGTACGCACCACATCCCTTGGAACTGTGCGTGAAAGGCGCCACAGGGCAAAACATGCCACCCAACTTACCGCATAGTTTGTCGATGTGACTATTCCACGTAAGCCTGTCGTCGATTTCAAAGCCAAGGAATATGGTGGATTCTACCTGACCGATTGTAGTACCGTTACACAACACTGACAGCAGATTTTTTTCTTTCCTGCTAAGTTCAGGTGAAGAAAGTGGGTTTTGTGAAGAAAGTGGGTTTTGTCAAGTTCAGTGCAAGACCGTTAGCAGTAAACCACTGAGATAGCTGCCTTACAATTTTGTTCAGCTGTGTTTCCAACTCACTGGCATTCGGTGCACTCACCACTGCGGCCACATCATCGGCATACATATAAATTTCGCCACAACTCATTGCGTCTGGGAGGTCGTTCAGAAGAAGTGAAAAAAGAATATTTGAGACTGAAGACCCTTGTGGGACTCCCATCATTGTATAGACAGGATCTGACTTCGTTTTCCCATTCTCACCGACCACTATCTGGCACATTCAGGCACTCCTAGTGGTAACTGCCAACTGAGTGGCCAGACGTAATAAAATTGCGGCCTGAACAATGTTGCCAGCACTAAAATTACCATCATGAATTAGGCGGGGAGACTCTTACCCCGTTTTTCATCTTCCCCGCTCACCCTAATATAATTTGGAATGTTTTGATAGACAAATGTTTTTTTTTAGATTACTGAGATCAAACACCAAACAAAACATTTGTAACACGAAAGAAATACAAAATTCTAAATTTCAAAAGGCAGGCGGGCTCCTAAATTGTCCTACCACCAACCAAAGCGAGTCCTAAAAGTTGAACCCCGCCGAGAATCGAAACAGACTAGTCACTAAATCACAGAAGCGGTTAAAATAGATCAGTTAAGTACCGGTATTATACAATAATTCTTATCTAGTTCCAGGAGTTAGATCAGTCAGGTACCAAATATTCTGATCATATCAGAAGTTCCAGGCACTTGAATGTAGAACAGAACCTGCTCTTTGAAAGCGCTCAAAAAGCCAAAAATGAACCCCACTGTTGTTTGAATCCGATTCGAAACTTTAATAATCCTAGTTTAACGCTGATAATGGTTCGTTTGAGAGAAAATCCCTGTTCCTACTTCATTCCATAACTAAGTTGCTTAGAGTATATTTTCAATAATCCTATTGAATGTTTTAAAGCTAAAAAGCTAGCTTATCACTTTAATGGTAGACCTCTTAAGGTTCCCTTTTTCCTACAGGGGAGGTCGTGGCATGATGGGGTACTTAACGGGGTACATAACTTTACACCTTATCTGTGCTGGTCATATTTAGGCAACAAACACGAATCAAGTGAAATGCAAAAATACAAAGCGATGTGTCAGAAATCAGTTTTTTGCAATTAAATAATAAATCATGCCGTTTGTCAAGCCAGTCACTGTGCTAACTGATTGGCATCATGACCGCGCATAGTATTGCACTATCGGGATCCTGACTGGTCAGTTCTGTCGCCATATGAAGGCGCTACCTCGTCTTACCCGCTACCCCGTCTTGCCACGCTTTCCCCTACCTGGGGGTAGAATCTATAATATACAAATACACAAAATTTTTGGTTTTAAAGCTAAAAAGCTAGCTTAACACTTTAATGTTAGACCTCTTAAGTTTGTTGTAACTTTGACGAGTTTAAAAGACTTAAAAGTGCTGTGTACAAGATGTCACCCAAGCAGTGGCGGCGTAGCATGGGTTGGCACCCGGGGCGGTTATCTATTGTGCCCCTCCCCCCCCCTCCGTTGAACTCCGAACTCAAAATAAGGAGACCTTTTATTGATACAGTCACTCTTACTTAGTAACTACCATCACGTAAACTCAGAAATCTCCCAACACTTTCAAGGGAGTGCATCTGCATATAATGTATCGTTTTCGTAATTACGACAAGGAATTGCTAATTAAGCAAGGACCGCATAAATATGGACTGGATAATGTCAGTAAACAAGCGCGAGCGAAGCGAGATCGTAATTTTTTATGTTTTTTTTTTTTCGTATAGCAACTGAATACGATGATTTTTCACGCTGGGGGGGGGGTGCCAGTTAGATATTTTTTTTACAATTGCTCTCGTGGCACCCCCTTGAAGCTTAAAACTATTCGTCGAGTTAGATGCGAGAATACAGCATGTTGTTTCTTTCATTAGCTCATCGTTAGACCGGGAATAATGTTTTTATTATAGCTTTAACTTACGTTGAGTGCGACAATTATAATTATGTTGCCATAATATTCTACTAGGGCAGGACACTCCAACGAACTATTATATCGATACTTCTGGCCCAGAAGTATATTATAATTGCCTATTGCTACTACCTAAAAATATGATGTATAAAGACGCGTAAATGTATGTGTTGCATGTCTTACGCCTTAAGCTAAACATCTGCCGGTAAGACTTATATAGGGTGTAAAATTCAAGGTGTTCAATATTTACGGAGGTGATTAAACTTCTCAAACTGATTACAAATCACAAAACAGTAGGCATCTTAAAAAAATAAAATTTTCGAATGATTTTCAGAATAGGTAACTTTTTCTATCGACTTTCGATAATAATCCCCCAACGGCGCGGCTCCGACAAGGTCACGCGACTGCGCAGTGGCCCGTGGCGACACAGAGCAGACACGTTCAGTATTCTAATGCCACAGAATAGTTAAACTAGTACAAAAAAAATATTATAATTAATTCAATTTAATTTTAATCATGAGTTTGATAAATTATTCGTAATAAATAAATGCTCATACATCTTCTCAACAAATATTGCACACCTTGAATGTTACATTCTGTATATACATATAAGGTGCTACTTTTTTAGTGCCCGATATTTTAGTTTGTGCTTCTACTCCTGATTCTGATCAACTTTCCCCAAGAAATCCATAATCAAATCGCAATTTTTTTTTTGGACTCTTCATACAAATCGATCAGCAGAGCGGCCAAATTAGTATGAAGAGTCCAAAAAATTTTTTGAGATTTGACTATAGGTTCCTTGGGGAAAGTTGATCAGAATCAGGAGTAGAAGCACTGACTAAAATATCGGGCACTAATAAAGTAGCACCTTATATACTATACATTACATAAAGTCCTACAAAAATTTACACATTTATTTTGTATTCGTCAACTGCGATTTCTACCCATGAAACGGATAACTTTGCCAAAGAACCCATCCAATAAAACAAAATGGACGAGGAGTCCATAGCTCTTACTCCGTATAGTAAGAGGCATAGTTTAATTTTTTAATCAATTACTAATGACATTAGTTTCATTAAACTAAATACTATACTATACTAATACCTTTTATTCCTAGACTCTTGTATTACAGTATACCTATATAGATATCGTGGCAAATTCGAGACCCATTTCGCGGCAACAAATTGGTGGGCGCAGAGAAAAATGGCAACACTTGTTCTGTCGATGGTTTCATTAATTTCTGACACGCCATTGCTCGGCTTATGATGAAATTATACCGAACTACAGGGTGCTGAAAACTAGAAAGGCGAGAATATTAACAGAAAACAATTACATTTTAGTCCGCATTTGTCTGTCTATCATAGGATTGTATATTTTTGCGTATGAGCTCTACATCTCGTACCAATCTATAGTTCCTACAAATTGTCACAAGATAGACATGTCACTATAGATTAGATATAGCGCCATTCCTGTCTTTTGGGAATATTCGCCGAAGGGTAACCTTTACATGGTGGGTGAGTTTATTGAGTTATTGTCCAAGAAACTTCATAGATGGTCAAAATAAAATCTGGCCAAGCACTACTCTCCGTCATAACTCATAACATAACTATAACTCACGTAAAACTTTAAAAAATAGAAAACAGAAATAAAATGCTCGTTTGTTTTTAAACTACCATTTGTTTTCGAGCTGCTCTTGGACTTCAATGCCCACTTTACTTCAAAGAACTCAGCATATTTGCGTAATTTTACCAGGGATTTAGTAGCTACTTCATGTAAGTAGTGTGTTCTAAAAGGAATATTCTGACTGGAATATCGCTTAATCCCTTTTTTAATAAATATAAAGTAATGTTATTTTTGCATCCGGTTACATTTTCCCATTTTATGTTAAAATACGAAATTCATGAAATTTTCCAAAATTACACAGTAATCTTACCATATCCGACAGTAAAACTGGAATAACTTGAAAACCACTTAACCGACTTTCACCAATCACAGGTAAAAAAACTACGACGAAATCTGTTTTCAAGTGAAAAAAAATCATTTATTATTATTATTTATTGGCCAAAACAAACACAAATACATCATACATTTGAATCGGTCTTTCCGTTTGAAAGCAAAATGCCACAACAAACACACATAGGTTTGGACAATTGACCATAACATACAAGTAAGTATTTATAAAATCATACACTTTTTTAGTCAATATCAATAAATCTTCCACTAGGGAAGACGGACATGGATTCAATCGGACATTTCGAGATAAATAAAAACAACTCGTGTTTCTATTACTCTACCATTATCAGTGTTAACTATTGACTTTTCCCAATTTTCAATGATTATACCTACTTTCCCTTTTTTAAAAACATCCTGTATAGGAACAAGCATTCATTGTCCTTTTCTACAGAGATGTTCCCAACTAAATATTATATTATTTCTTATTTTTTCATTTACTTAGGCTCTTATGTAATTTTTTATGTTTTCTCTCTGTTACTAAAGAGAGAAAATATATTGCTAAATGTTATTACTTATTTTTTCATTTATTTACTTAGGCACTACTGTAATTTCTTCTTATGTTTATTTCTGTCGCTAGACAGAATATATCATGTTTCTTACGTAGACAGAGAAAGAATTCTCAATTCAGTAAAAAAATTGGCTTCTTCTACAAGCGAGATATTTTCTGTTTTTTTTTTGAGCTCCCAAGAAAAACATGTCTCTACTTTTAAACACTATCTTACGGCAATTTATCTTTTGATTTTATCAATTTGTTGTAAAAAGTTTTACACTCCAGTCATATAGATAAATTAAATCCTACCGTAAGAAATAGTATATTACCGGAAGAAAACATGGCCATTTGGTTACGGTATACGGTAGTTTTACAAACTATAGTTATCTATTTGTTTTTGACCGTAGCCACAGATTAAATAATCCGCCGCGCCATATTATAACCGCTTCTAATACAAAATCATCACTTGAACTGATTTAAATGAAAGTTCCTGACATAAATCACCTGACATTTCGTTCGAGAAATGTAAACAATAGGTACAGACCCCTAAAATGAATTGAATATTCAAGGATACAGCCGCATTACGAATTCACTTGCTCTTTCTGCAAAATTCCGAATCTTCGCCTATCCATCATATTTCTCAAAAGAACTAAATCATTCTCTCTCTTGCGCCAAATTCAAAACAGCTATAGAACTTCTCAAACCTTAAAACCAACCTTATTTTTAAGCTTTTATGGTTCTTACCTAAAAAACGTAGAGATTTACGTACGCAAAATATAAACTTGTGCAAATTATACGCGCTTTTGGGAGCAAACTTTCATTTTCAGTCAATCTGAACTTTAAGTTAAAATAATAAAGATGCTTTTAAACCGTTTAGCTTATGAAATGTTTGGATAAGATTCCTCAAAGTAACAAAATTATCGGAAGCTAATTTTAACTTTTGTGAGCTTATAAAGCCATGGCTCTAGGCTCATAGCAATGACGGACAAAATTATGTTGGTTTACAAAAACACATCATCATCATCAATTGTACCGGAAAACGTTCACTATCTAATATAGAATATAGTTGTTCAAAATGATGAGTAGAAGCCCAAATTAAAGGGCCCTACACTACTTTTATTACGTTACATACTGTATAAACTGTAAATTCTAAAACTGAACAACTTTCCTCAAGGAACTCATAAACAACTTCCGGTTTTTTTACTTTGCTTCCTAAGCTTTCCGATCAACTGATGTATAGTACAGACAAATCCCGAATTACTCAGAGAAAGTTGTTCAGTTTCATAAGTAGAAATATATATATAATTTTGTAACCGGATATCAACCACACGTTCGCGTCATTCAAACTAATAACCACACAATGGGTTAACCTAACCTTCACCAGGTTTACAATTACCCGTATTATCCGCGCTATTATTACCCGGTTTACTATTACCCCATAAATAACCCTTTCTATGCATAATGGTAAGGTACCCCGGGGTAAAACCGTCTCACCCCATGGTATGCACGTCGCGTTGTCGTCGCGGCGTCGACACGGAGCTGACGTTGACAAAATGTCTGTCGCTCTCATTCGGAGAGCCCATTTGCTATAACTCGAGTTAAGCTTAATGGTTTTATACTAGAATACTTATTTTATTAATTATTTTTATGTAAACACTGAAGAATATTAAAGAATTGAACCTAAAATTAAAAGCAATAAATAAAATAAAATAAAATAATTGCCTGCGTTTGTATAACCTTTTTTTCCATTTGCATACTTTTTCTGGACTACAGTCTGAGCAATTTTGATGTTATAATTTAGTACATACTCTTATTGACTCTAATCTGTTAGGCGAATCGCACACTGAGGCGGTACTAAATGTACTAGAAATGTATGTAGCCGCGGCGGCTACCGCCTGGTACGCGGTTGCCCGCCAACCGCGCTAGCCTTGCACACGGGCTAGCGCGGTTTTCATACATTTCTAGTACATTTTCCAACCGCGGCGGTAGCCGCCGCGGTTGGAAACCGCCTCCCGTGTGATAATTGCCTTAGTGCGTTTAACTTAAATAAAATAAAATAAAATAAAAATAAATAAACAATTCGACTTCAGATGTAACAAACGATTTTTTTTCTGATTTTCTTTTGATTATATGCTACAAAGTACTGAACCGCACTTAATACAATTAATAGTGGACCATTTTGAAATTACTCTATTTTACCAGTATACCCTTCATCATTGTTGTAATATCATTGAACTGAACAATTTTCCTTATGGAACCTACAGGAAGTACTCAGCACTTTGGCCTCCTGTGTTGTATTTTTTTTTTTACTTTGGTTTGTATTAAAGACCCAAATAGACCGGGTCTGACGTAAACTTCATCAGGCCAATTTATTATTTTCCGTGGAGATAAAACAAGGGTCATTCACTAAAACTCTAGGTTAGCTAAAGCGACTGAGATCAACTTTTGCGGTAATCTTTGTGCCCTAACAGTCTATTACTAGATTTCAAAGATTTGCTCCCTAAAATTCCATCATTTTGTGAACTGCGTTACATCCTAAATAAACTTGCCCCAACTAATCTTACTTTAAGATTACACTCATTACAACTTTAAACTCATTTTTGAAACTAATTCTTGTCAAGGAAGATGTTGTTTACTCCAAAGTAGAAGTGAGTAAACTTAACCTTTATCTAAGTAAGTTACGCAAAGTCAATTAATCCAAGCTTTTGGAATCGGCCCAGGCCCGGGGTGGGTAAGTCAATGAAAGTTGTTGATGTAAAATATTATCCGTCAAAGATTCTTGGTTTGGAGTTCGATTCCCAGATGTCGGATTTGTAGAAAATAGTCGTGGATAAATGAGAAGTTGCAGAATACTAGGGTGCCTATCTTGGTCTGCATAGATACCATGTATTGTTTTTCCCACGATGAAACTGTTTCTTCTGCCTAGCCTAGGCCTATAGTTTGTGTACAGCTCATATCGTCCCCACTGCAGGGGCACGGGTATCTTCCCATACCTCGGGAAGGTTAGGCCTTACTCCACACACGGGGGCCAAGTCCGGATTGGTGGAGGTTGTGGGGCTATTGGCCAACTCCAGTCTCAAAAATAGTTCAAGCCGCATGGAAGGCCTCCAACATGGCTCAACGACTGCCATCGGTGCCATAGCAGCCGGCACCAACAGCTTAACCTGCCTCGCGAAGTACGGAAATGGTCGAGATAAATGCCAGGTTATCCAGGTTATGAGTCAGTTAACCTGCGTAATCGACGCCTCCACGCAAGCCACATTGAGCCACGACCGCTTCAATCGTCTGTTATGATGAGCCAATAATGGTGATGATCTCAAGCAGGAATCCATCCGGTTTGGTGTAAAAACTTTTATTCCCAATTACAACAAAAAAAAACCGCGATGCGACCAATAATCTTGTTTGGCGGCACTCGCAGAAGCTAAACAATGTCGTTTAAGAGGCCTCGGCCTCCGGACGACACTGTAGGACAAATGACGGCATTATATTTGATTTACTGTGTCCCCAATAACACCATAACTTTTTTTATTTTTAGTAGTGCAAGATTGAAGCGTAAGCGTTGGATAATCAAAGTGTATTTACCCGACAATTCCAGGATACAGGAACAGTTTTTTTTAGTTCGTATGTATGTATGTATGTGTATTAGTCTGAGACTATAGTCTAAATCTTAACAGATGCTGGAATGTGAATGGTCATGGGATTTGTTAGTCGGGAGCCGTTTTAATCCCCTGAATGACATAGGATGTATTTCAAGCTTCATATGTTTTACCTGATTACCCAAGCTTCAGTTCCCTTTTATTTATAATATTTTTAGCCAAGCTAAGGGTAATGTTTTTCAGATGTACATTCGTTTCACTGTTTATCGCCTACCGTATTTATTTTTAAGTGCGAGGTATCACAAATTTACATTGGAGTAATTTTATGCTGTCAAGTTTATTTTTGTTAATGGGCTAGCTTATTACTCGAACAAGAAGGTTTCAAGAATGCTGCACCTAACCGCCTCCCGTTTGGGATCCGCCTATATGTGTTATCGCTACATCTTACACCTTGTACCATGTCCATGCGGTCAGCACAGACCATTACTCTTATTGATAGATTTTTGTATTACGCCTCCCGTCGATGTATTTGTTCCCTCCCCGTCATTAATAGTGTGGCCGAAAATAATTTCTTATCGAAAAACTGGACGTAAGGCTGACTGTCCTGCCAACTGCCAAAGCGTGGCGAAAAACGTAACTGCTCATTAATATGTAGGGTATATTTGTAAATAATAGTTTAGGGTAGTTTAGGAATCATATTTAGATATAAGGTAGAGTAAGATAAATACGTAGATATAGTTATAGTATATAGGTTAGCTTTAAGTATAAATATAGGTGACATTTTGGAATAAACGACACTCGCAACTGAGAGCTCAACCAGCAACTACTCTTTCACTTGACTCCTCCACTGAACTTTCTAGTTGGGACGCACGTATCCCACAAATATTCCTTTTTATACCTGGAAAAAATAAAAGTAATGTAAGGTTCTTCAAATATACTTGAAAAAAATTATTAACAGTTGCTTCTACTCGTGAAACTGAACAACTTTCTACAAAGATTTTGATGTGGATCAACTTCAATTTCTTAATTGCATTTATATAATGGTTTTTAAAACATTGTATCATACATAGGATCGATTTTCTTCCACTACTGAAGCCAAAAAAAAATATGTCTTTGTGTGTGTGTGTGTGTGTGTGTGTATCCCTCCAGTGCTCTAGCACTAAGACCACTGGATGGATTTGAATTAAATATGGGCTAGGACAATATTTCGTTAATGTCTCCAGCTGTTTTTTTTTTTAAGTTTAAATCTTAAATAAATATAAGCTATATTTATATATTATATTATATATTTTAACTCGCTTCCACTCGCTACCCCAAGCAAGTCTGACATCACCCTTATAAGAAATGTTGCTTCTAAATGGATTTTGTGTGTTGTCGTTTCAGACTAACATATTATTCAATATGCTATACCAACATATACTAAGATTGTTTCACTAATGAAAAGGTTCTCAATGTAGGTACACGTACTACTGAAATCCGTGAAACGGTTTCATACATACCTACACAGTTTTTCGCAAGGGAACTAGAAAGAAGTGTAAGTACTTGGCCGTCGTTGTGACAAGCAAATTCAAATTTTACCCATAATTTATTGCATATCAATAGTACATATAGAAAAGCTAATATAAACGTAAAAAACAATATGATATTAACTCACCACTATCAAAACTTTAGCCGCCAAAACTTAATTCCCGCGAATTCTTTGAATTTGATGTTTTTTTAATTCAATTATTTTTCATTCAAAAAACCTTACTCGTTAACAACGTATATCGTATTTAACCCACTGCAGGGGCACGGGTCTCTTCCTATAACTCGGGATGGTTAGGCCATATTCCACACACGGAGGCCAAATCCGGATTGGTGGAGGTTGTGGGCTAGTGGCCAACCCCGGTGTCAGAAGTTTTCAAGCCGCCTATAAGGCCTCCGACTTGGCTTAAGCCTGTTAGCCGTTAATTTAATGAAAAAACAGTATCGTCATCAAACAGTTACCAATATACACACCTGCACGGGTAGCATGAGGCGTAGACAAAGTTGTTTGTCGCGCCAATCGCGAGAAAACAGCTCAGCTGTCTCTTTAATTAGCTTAGCGTTAGAAGGGAACAAGTGCTTTTAAAACTAGCGTCGCGCGCGAGATACGTCGTCATGCTACCGGTGCTGATAAACTTTATGGGTGGAGTATTTGAGTATAAATGTGGCTGCTGTTACAACTCTACCTATTCTATAGTGTTGTTTAGAGCATATAAACTTTTATTTTAAAACAGTGAGTGATTGATTCGAGTCTGACAACCAAAAAGTCTATAACTCACCTACCTACCCGAAAGTAGAAGGGAGTGAGCGCTACGAAGATCGTCCAGTCCTAATATATTTTAATTTCGAAAGCCAAACAGGACTGCATCCCTTGTAGGTTAGTGTCCCTAAACTAAGAACGATTTGTTCCTTCTAAGAACTCCATCTCTGGTTTTAAGGTACATTTGCACTCTATGGTACTTTTATTGGTCACAGCGAGCGCAGGCTCACAGTGAGAATGGGACATCTGCCAAAAACAGCTGCTTCTGTATTCAGGGGAGATAACACGTTTGTTGCTTCTGCTCTGAGTTAGTGCTTATAATGATAGTCTATGCCACAGGAGGATAATATCTATTTTTACTAAAATTCATCTGTACTTCTTCACTTGTAAGTAAATCCGTTTTCCCGACTCTGGGCCTTGTTACCTATAAATAGGCTTATATTATTAATAATATAATAGTCGGTTAATATAATAGTCAAGCTTATTTTTTTCTTTGAGTATTTTTTTCTGTGTACTGTACTTTTTTGTCTGTACAAAATGAATTGTAAATTAAATAAATAAATAGGTAACACTAGATATTACAATAGCTTCAGCTTCAAGTATTCATTCTATACAGGGTGTTAGGGACAGGAAAAAAATCTTGTGGAAAGTTGTTCAGTTTCGTCAAAATCAAATCAAAATCAAAAGGTTTTTTATTTAAGTAGATGTTTTGCACATACTTTTAAATCGTCTTTTTTTTCTACCTAGTACCACGCGGAACTTGTACACTCAACGTTTCGGGAAGTGTTTCCGAAGCGAGAAGAAACGTCAAGCCCAAAAGAAACTCGCTTCAACACATTTTTTAAAATAATACTTAATTACTAATACAATGTATATTATCAACAATACAGTTATCAGGAAGAGCAATACATTTCCAAATGTCTTTGTCATTCACATAATCTATTATCTTATAATAAGCTTTTGAGCACAGGCATTTTTTTACATACGTTTTGAATTTGTTTTCAGGCAGATTTGTTACATTGTCTGGTATTTTATTATAGAATCGTACACATTGCCCCACAAACGACTTTTTAACTTTACTCAGTCTCGAATAGGCAATATCAATGTTATTTATATTCCTTAGGTTTAAATCATGCCTGTCACTGTTTTTACGAAACAAATGAAAATTCTTGCGGACGTACATGATGTTCTCATATAT
Source organism: Coleophora deauratella (assembly GCA_958295455.1). Lineage (NCBI taxonomy): Eukaryota > Metazoa > Arthropoda > Insecta > Lepidoptera > Coleophoridae > Coleophora > Coleophora deauratella. The sequence continues at coordinate 7,299,104 of OY282412.1, forward strand.
GAATTGACTAGCAAAATTCATATATGAGAATTATAAAATATTAATTTCCTTAAACTTATCCCTCAACGACTCGCGGGAACGCATCTGATAGATTGCGCGGATTGCCCTTTTTTGTAAAACGAAAATAGTTTCGATATCAGCTGCATGTCCCCAAAGTAAAATTCCTTAAGACATAATACTATGGAAATAACTAAAATACACTAGCCGTGCAGTGTCTACATCTGTTAACTGCCTAATTTTTTTGACGGCATAAGCAGCTGAACTATGCTTTCCCGCTAAAGTTTCTATATGTGGACCCCATTGCAATGTAGCATCTAAAGTTATACCGAGGAAAACAGTACTATTAACAAATTCCAATTCATTACTATCTATGATTACACTAGCGTTAATATTTCTAACGTTTGGTAATGCGAATTTTATACATTTGTTTTTTTTTGCATTTAAAAGAAGATTGTTTACAGTGAACCAGTTGAGTATCTTTGAAAGAGTGTTGTTTACTTCATCAGTTTTGTTTAATTTTCTATCAAGTTTAAAAATAAGAGAAGAATCATCTGCAAATAACACTATATTTGCGAAATTTTGAACCATAAACGGCAAATCATTAATATACGCAAGAAAAAGGAAAGGACCTAATATTGATCCCTGGGGTACTCCCATTATTTAAACTTTTTGTGTTCGGTTGCTAAGGTATGAGTTAAGAAGACTGAGAGCTATAGATGGGTTTTTGCCCGGGCATTTTTGGGCATTTTGAATAAATGCCCAATAAACGTCCATTTGCGCCATACAAATTGGGCATTTATTGGGCATAAATGGACGTTTATTGGGCATTTACTCAAAACTGCCCGGGCAAAAACCCATATCTACTGAGAGCCCCATCTTCCACACCGAAATGCCTTAGTTTCATAAGTAGTGTTTGATGTTCAACACAATCAAATGCTTTAGATAAATCACAGAATACTCGTATTGCATTCTGTGAATCCTCAAAAGCATCATAGATATTGCGAATAAGTGCTACGCCTGCATCAGTTGTACACCGACCTTTTGTGAAACCACATTGTTGGTTATGCAGGAGGTTATTATCATTAAAATGTTTTATCATTTGATTTAGCATTACTTTTTCAAAAATTTTACTAAGAACGGGTAACACAGAAACTGGTCTGTAGTTTCCCGGGTCAGTTTTTTTGCCAGACTTGTAAAGGGGTATGATCTTACTGAATTTCATGAGGTCTAGAAAAACGCCATTATCAATGCTAATATTAAAAAGACAAGCTAAATATGGAGCTAAAGTATCAATAACATTTTCGATTAAATTTACTGAAAGTCCCCAAAGGTCCTCGGTTTTTTTCACTTTAACCTTTAACCTGAACACTTTTTTACTGAGCAAGCCCTTAAAGTTTTCGGAAACCAGTCCCTTACACCCTGTATAAGGTGTTAAGTTAGTGATCATTTCTTAAACGGGGGTTCTAAGTGAAACTGAACAACTTTTCCCAAGGAACCCATAGTCAATTCGTGAAAAAAAAATTTACTTTTCTAACAAGTCTGTCACCTAATCGGCCCATGGGAAGTCCAATTTTTTTTGTGAATTCACTATGGGTTCCTTTGGGAAAGTTGTTCAGTTTCATGAGTAGAAGCCCCAGTTTAAGTAATGATACCTAATTTGTTAACACCTTGTATAAAATAAACTGTACAACTCAACATAAAATACTACAAAATATAGGAGAAGAGACAAAGGTTCACAGAAAATTTGAAAAAGGATAAAAATGGAAAAGGAGTTGCTTCAATTATAACACATAAAAATAAATATTATCACTATCTTCTCTTCCACGAACAGTTGTTGTGATACCCAACTTAAAAAAACATGACTTCCTAGTTTTATGTATATAACGTGTGATGTTCTGACACACGGAAATACGCAAGCATTCGATTTCCGGAACGCACGATATCTCAAATTGATCTTATAGAAGTGCACTCCTATAAGATCAACTTTGAGATACCTTTCACATTAGTTGCCGGTTACACATCAGATTTTTTATTATTTTCCTTAAACATGTTTTGAAAAAATAACAGCGGGTTTTTTTTATTATTGAAAAGTCGATCATGAACTGAACGTAGGCGTCACTTTCTCTTAGAACAAGTTTCAGTAACTGCCTGCAAGCCTCACTATCATATATTAAAATCTAGACCTATAGCGACAATAATTGGTCTCAAACTCAAAATGTTTTTATTTAAGTAAATGCTTTACACATTCCTTTTTATTTTTCTTCTAAGTTCATACACGGCACTTGCACACTCTACGTTTTGGAGCGAGAAGAAACGTGGTCGAGCCCAAAAGACGCGTGATTTCATCTAACGTTACAACCTTGAACAAAAACCGCTACTATCTATAACTTGCGCCCTACGAAGCAGACGTGGGCACCACTGTTTGTGCAAAAAGCAAAACAAAATAACTAAAAAGCATTAAAAAGTGTCCAGTAAAGGACGATCTTTTGCTTACGTGACGCAAAAAAAAAGATTTAAGCAGGCAAAGAAAACGTTATGGTATTCTTGATAGCATATACCATAATATCTTTTTATTATAGAGTTTGTAGTTACACCCTACACCTAACGGTACTTAAATTTGAGATTAATCATGCTATTGGCCTAATATTGCACTTAATATGACCCGCGGTCACGTTTAGGGCATTTAAATTTACTTACACCTACGAAGGTGCGCAAAGCGAGCGCGACCATTGGACACATCTACATAGTAATCAGATGTACAAGTTCCCTCACGATGTTTTCCATCAGAGCTGAACATTCGGTATGAAAATGCACGTAAGTTTCGAAAAACTCATTGGTGCACTGGCCAGGATTTGAACGCTGGGACCTATGATTCGGAGGTCGAAGATACACAGTCATCCAAAATACTTGTAGGTCGGTTCTCACTTGGCAGAATGGTTGTGGTTTTCATGTCCGTTCCGTTCCGTTCGACGTAAATAGACGTTCGATTCAATATAAATTCCTAGACGTAAATAGTCATGTCGACGTAAATAGATTACTACGTAAAATATAGGATATTCTACGAAAAAGTTTGTCTACATAACTAAAAGAAGAAATATATAAAATGGTATCAAGCTGATGGCCAGTACCCTCGGACTAAAAAGTCTTTATTGCCATTGCCAGTGCCTGTCACCAAAAACCCGGTATGTGACATACACGAAATCAGTTTGCAATACAGATAATATATTCCTTGCTGCATACGTGGCTCTGTGGACTCTATGTTACGCATATTTGTTACTTTGGGTGCGGACGCGGATTCGGCGTATACGCGCGGGTGGAATTTTAATGTGTTTGATGCAATAACTGTGGGCTGTTTGAATTCCATCGCCTTGAAATATAAATATTTTTTTCTGACCTTTCACTACAAATTTCAAGAATAATTTCATCTGATAGAAAATAACAATAGATACATACCTTACAGGGGTTATTTTCATGGAACCAAATAACTATTTTTCCAATAACTTTCAGAACAGAAATCGCAAAAATATACCTATTTAAATGGGTGAAATAGGGTATCAAAGTTTGTACAGAAAATTGAATTTTTCAACGGGTTCGACGCAGTATTGTCATATTATCAATGAAAACCCATGAGATAAACGAGTAATGCTCACAAAATAACTGATGAATGACAAACTATCTGTTTAGTAAGCAGAAGGTCTGAAGGTATACAGGTTGTTAAAAAAGTGCCTTTGAAATTTTAAGTCGTTACTCAGAATCAAGTATACAATACAGGAAAAATTAAAATCCGCTCTTCAGTTTTTTTCCAGATTCTTATACTAAACCTGAATAGTAAACCATGAATTTGTATGGAAAACTGAAAAAAAATTGTAGATCGGATTTTTTCAATATTTTTCCTGTTTTCTATACTTGATTCTGAGTAACCCCAGCACTGAGCCTGAGCACTTTTTTAACACCTTGTATAGTTAAAATTGTCTTAATTCAGACTTCCTGTGAATTATATGGTTTTGTTCAGCACGTTTACATGAACGCCAGTAATAAAATATTTTGAACGATCTATCTACAAGACACTTTTAATCACAACCTCACGAGTAGTCCGTTTAAATGGTCTAGTTACGACGTTTTGACTTATGACACAAAGTGCTCGGCGACATTTTTGCCGCAGTCGTGTTGTCGAGTGGTCCGTCCGAGAAAAGTCGCGTTGTTACTATGTGCAACATTTTAATTTTCACTTCACACTACATACTCGTATTATTCGCATATCTACCGCTTGATAGGTAATACAGTGTTACGTTATTACACGAGTCATGAATTTATTATCGAACTTCCGTTTTGTGCTAGGGTTGTGTAGCGTGAAGGAATAAACGGTGTTACTGGATAGCCAGTTCCTTACTATACTTTACCCCCAAAGCACACCTGGTCACTCTACTACGACTACTCCATTTATCTACTACTAGCTTCCGCCCGCGACTTCGTCCGCGTGGACTTCAGAATTGAAAGAAAATGTTAAGATAGAGCCATCTAGTGACGAAGTGGAAATTTTGAGTTTTTAAGCATTCCTACGGGATCCCTTAAGTTTTCCAGGATAAAAAGTATCCTGTGTGTTAACCGAGTGCTTCATCTATCTACCTACCAAATTTCATCCAAATCCGTTTAGTAGTTTCGGCGTGAAAGCGGAACAAACAAACTGACAAACAAACAAACAGCCATACTTTCGCATTTATAATATTAGTGAGTGAGATTTTTGAAAAAATTATGCTTAACCAATTACTACAACATTTTAATGAAAATAATCTTCTGCATAAACAACAATTTGGTTTCACAAAAGGTCGATCTACAACCGATGCAGGAGTATCTCTTATTCGTAAAATCTATGATGCTTTTGAAGAATCACGAAATGCAATAGGAGTGTTCTATGATTTATCTAAAGCATTTGATTGCATTAAACATCATACATTACTTATAAAGTTAAAGCATTACAGTGTCGATGACGGGGCCCTCAGTCTTCTAAATTCTTACTTAAGCAACAGAACTCAAAAAGTCCAAGTAAATGGCACAAATTTATCCGGCTCTATGGTTAAAATGGGTGTGCCCCAGGGTTCTATATTAGGTCCTTTTCTTACATATATAAATGACTTGCCATTTATGGTGCAAAAATTGTCAAACATTGTATTGTTTGCCGATGATACTTCCCTTATTTTTAAGGTTGACAGGAAAGAAAACAAAACTGACGAAGTAAACAACACTCTTGCAGAGGTTCTAAAGTGGTTCACTGTAAACAATCTACTCTTAAATGCAAAAAAACAAAATGCATAAAATTCTCATTACCAAATGTAAAGAAAATTGTAAACAGTGTAATTGTAGATAATAATGTATTGAACTTTGTAAATAAGACCGTTTTCTTAGGTATAACTTTAGATGCTACACTGCAATGGGGCCCACACATAGAAACCTTAGCGGGACGGCTTAGTTAAGCATATGCAGTTAAGAAAATAAGAAAGTTGATAGATGTAGGTACTGCGAGACTAGTTCATTTTAGTTATTTTCACAGTATAATGTCTTACGGAATCTTACTCTGGGGACATGCGGCTGATATTGAAACGATAAAAAAGGGCAATTCGCGCCATCTACCAGATGCGATCCCGCGAGTCGTTGAGGAATAAGTTTAAAGAAATTAATATTCTTATCGTTGCTAGTCAATTCATATACGAAAATATCATGTATGTACGTAAAAATTTGCACTTGTTTCGTAAAAACAGTGACAGACACAATTTGAATCTAAGATTTTCTCTTCCTATTTGTGGAAATCTGTAAAGGCTTTTTTTGTTAAATTATGTCTTCATCAACTATATGTAACACCATAGAAGCTGTTGGTTTCCCAAAGAAAATAAAATAAAATAAAATAAAAAAATAAGAAATATGAATAACATCGATGTTGCATATTCGAGACTGAGTAAAGTTAAGAAGTCATTTATGGGGCAGTGTGTAAGATTCTATAACAAACTACCCGAAAATGTAACTAGTTTGCCAGAAAAGAAATTTAAATTGCATGTGAAAAATTGTTTATGCTCTAAAGGGTATTACAAAATACTAGATTATGTAAATGACCATTGTCATTATATCATATCATAAGATTTTTACCTCCTGGATACTAAACCTGAAAAATCAATGATTAGCACAGTTTTGTAGAGCAGAAAGAGCTCTGTCAAAGAAATATAAAACCTTTTTTAAATAGTGAACATATCGTATTAATTAGGTCATAAAACATCTTTTTACACGAGCAGCCTGTGGGTGAAGTATTCCCAAACACAGTACAATGCCCTACGTGTCCAGTACAATAATGCATTCAGGGTGCTGATGGGGCTGCCTCGATACTGCAGCGCGTCAGGGATGTTTGCGGAGGCGCGCGTTGATTGTTTCTACGCAACCATGCGTAAACGTAGCGCGTCTCTGGTGCGGCGGGTGCGGGGCAGTGCCAACGCCATCCTGGCTATGTTCGCCAGCAGACTCGACTGTGCAACTGTGAACCACTGCTGCATGGTTCACGTTGCTAACAATAGTCGAGTCATGCTGGATAAATTTAATTTGATTAAATAAATAAATAATGTACCAGTTCACTGTTTATTACTAACACTAGATTGTAAGTCCTAATTTAAGTTACTAACAATATTGATCCAAAGTTGGTCGAGAAATAAATAATAATAATAATAATAAAAAACATAAACGCTACGAAGTTATTCCTCAACCCAATAGTGGCAGTGCCAACCCTAGCACGAAGAATGACTGGCTGCAGTTCCTGTAGTAATAAGGCCCCTTAAAATTCAATACGATACAGATTTCAGGCGGCCATTGAATAATCACGAAATATTTAATAGTTTCATAGCACGGAATATTACGCTCCTTTTTGGTGTTAATTCCATAGTGAACACGGCTTTCGGCTTAATAGTTTAACTTTATAATTGAAAAATGTAGGTATATACGGAGTGTTTAGGGTTAACAACCCATATCGTCCCCACTGCAGGGGCACGGGTCTCTTCCCATACCTAGGGATGGTTAGGCCACACTCCACACACGGGGCCAAGTCCGGATTGGTGGAGGTTGTGGGGCAGTGGCTAACCACAGTGTCAGATATTTTCAAGCCGCCTACAAGGCCTCCGACATGGCTTAACGACTGCCATTTAGTGATGGCAGCCGAAACCAACGGCTTAACGTGCCTTGCGAAGCACGGAAACGGTCGAGATAAACGCCACCAACAGTCAAACCCATCCAGGTTATGACCGTGTCTGTAATCAGTTAACGTGCGTGACCGACGCAACCACGCAAGCCGCACTGAGCCATTACCGCTTCCGGTGTGGATTTTTATTCAATTATTAGCGTTAAACTGTAATGATCGGAACTAAAAGTTTTTGACGTCTCCCCTACTAATTGTCAATTATAGTGCAGTCGATTTACAAATGTATAGAAACTCAGGCATGTTTTTTGATCCGATTGTGCAATAGTACAGGTTCCTTGGGAAAATGTTGTTCGTTAGGTTGAAGACTTTCATGAAGGTTAGTATGAAGAGTCCAATTTATTTACAAATTCTATAATCACAATTTGAAAGATATAGACCCTTTCCAAAATTCACTGTGTATTTTCAAAAAACATGTATACAAAAAATTTGATTAAGTACGAGAATTACTTTAATACCTAAGTACTTAATTAATTACCTTGTTAAAATCTATAAATTTGTTTGTAATTGTTCATTAGCCTCTTAAGTTATAAACTGAACTTAAGTGCTCTAAAAATGTTATAATTATATTTTAAGTTATGAACCTCCAGGTCTATTTGCATAAAAAATATATCCTTGTTAGATTTAACAATTATGACTGTTTGTGTTCTGTTCAATAAATAAAAAAAAAATAAAAAAAAATGATTATGTACCTTGGGAAAAGTTGTTCACATTCAAGAGTATCGTAGCAACTCAAGATCGTTCCTTGGCAGATATGAGAGCACCCTACACAAAATACATAATCTTACATTTTGAAAAAAAAAAAAAAAAAAAGTAGTCACTCCTACCTACTACAGTTCTACTCGTAATACAACATTTTTCATTTTGATTTTAGTTTGTGGCAATTTGTAATGAATTTAGTTATTCTACTCTGGACCCAAACTGTCTATAAACATTTCCGTTTCCGGTATCCCCAAACCTTCTCTTATCTAACAATTGACCCAAATCGAACCTAAAAGCAACCTTGAGTCCAATCTTTGCGCTTATCTAGTATTTGATCTAGGTAATAAGATAAACCTAGGTTTATCGGTAACTTCAAAGATTTATTACCTAACAAAGCATCACAGCGACAAAGTAACTTTTACCTCTTACACAACTGCACAAGTGAAGGGTAATGTTTTGTATGTGAGTGCATGTATGTATGTTACTGTAGCCTAAACAGCTCGATGGATTTTGAAGTGCTCAGTGTTACTAGATTCCTGTTGATCCCTAGACTAACGTAGGTTTTTTATGCAATCGTTTTTAAATTATTTGATTGTATATTATGTTGCTGTAAAAACCCGTATATTGGTAACTCCTAGGTTTTACCAGTAAATCTTAGGATCTACCAACATTTTAGGTTAGGTTAGGTTGGACTTTTACCAATTAAGAGTTGGTAAATCTTAGAATTTACCGTAGTTCGGGCTTTTACAGTAACATATACACATCTTTTGGCTGATAATGAAAATGATAACACATTTGCACATAACTACGTATTATTTAAATAGTCGCAAAATTTATTTTATCTCTTTGTTATGACCGTCATTATTTAGAAAGTATCCAGACAATTTCTGTTATTACGAGGCGGCCTTGGTTAAACATTCAAGTCTGAGCTGGAAATGTCAGCAATATAATTCACAACATTTTTTCCAGAGAAAAACATAATGGTGAAAGATTGTGAACAATTCAACAAAGGTATTGTACTTCAAGATGGAACCAACCTATTAAAAGAAAATTACAATGTACCTTTCCACGCCATGTGGCCATCACTTTTTTGCCAACTCTTTGCTATAATATTGATCTAACTATTGTTTTTTTTTTACCCTCAATTGGTGAGTCCTTGCCATCATCTCACCTGATGGTAAGTGATGATGATGCCGAAGATGGAAGCGGGCTTACCAATATTCCCCAACGCAACGGGGCACTGGCTATCTTCATACCGGAACACATGAATGTTGTGAACATTGATGTTTCGCGCAAGACTTAGATAATGCCAACATTATAACATCATAAAGTTAACCTATTCCCTCAAGGCTCCTACAAACACTGTCTCATCCCACAGATAGTGCATAACAAGCTTATTTACAGGCAGCTTTAATATGCAAAATAGTTAAACAGTTCTGAAACCGCATCGTTATGAGAAAAGTTTAATGCGCTGTGTGCAGGTGCAGGCCCATAACCTCTTTATGTTATGTGTCGTAGGACGTTGAGGCTAGGTTTAGGGATTCTGTTGGGTACTGAAACTTAGCTTAGTTTCCAGCTCATTGAAAATTGGTGCTCGGTGGATTCCAAGTTTTAAAAAATGAAAAGTATCGTAAGTGGACACCGATGTAGTTTTTTTTCGCTTATAATGCGGAGGTTCTGTAGAATTCGTTTACCAGCCATTTCGGGAAGTGTTTGCGGAGGAGGGAAATGAAAGTCGTGTCCTAGACGTAAAAACCCTCCAACATATTACGAATTAATGAAAATACTTTATTCAATTCAATACATTTCCATTCAAAACATTTATTACAGACATGCAGTCAGCTTCGGAGTCAACCTTTGTTAGTGTAACAATTAGATAGAACAGGAAATTATATTGTAGATTATATGATTTGTCTTTGCTCTTTAGTAGGTATAAGCGTATAAGTAACTATACAGGGCGTACAAAATGGTGCATCATACTTTAAGTTGTACAACTTTAATGCAATAGGGAATTTTCCACGGGTTACTCTAAACTCAACTAGATGGCGCTGATCAACATTGGAAAAAAGAAAATCTCTTAAAAATCGTCAAAACTGACTAATATAACTGACTAATATCCTAATAATGATGATTAGGTTTCGAAGATTAATTTTATATTGAATATTTTTTTGCAGTTTGATCCAAAAAATACTTTTCATAATTTTTGATGCACAAAGCTTATCAGTATTGTTTTTGTATTTCTTAAAAGAGTTCTAACATGATACCGAGTTATAAATACCGAGTTATTTTATTTAAAAAAAAAACTCTAATTTACTATGCTAACTTTTATTATACCACAGAAAAATATGGCTGCGAAATACCAAAAGCCCTAAAAGGGCTCTTAGCTCTTAGAGTTCTCGTAATAAAACTGTATCCGAAATTTTCAACATGAAAATTTGGGATCGAGCGTCACACCAAGTTACATTTTATAAAGTAAAACGTGAAAACTGAAATTCGTAACGTGTGACCTAAATCTTTTGAGACGTGTATCGGGTTTCAGTTTCAATGAGCCCGTCCCGTCTGAAGTGGCGAGAGGACCGCCGCCGTCCGTTGGGCTAACACTGGCAGCTGATCTCGATGTTTATTCTTAGTACCTAAGCTGATTATTTTATTCGTTCATGGCTTGTCCCTTGGCCAGCAGTGGACGTCTTTTGGCTCATGATGATTCGTTCATTACATATAATTTGTTCTACAACAACAATAACTAACTTATGTTCTTAGTACATAGGACATTTTTTTTTATTGTTTTATAAGGTGATAATAGGATAATAACCTTCCCAATGGATGAACCGCTGCTAATGTAATCAGTGGTTGCATCTACTGAGGGATAATTTCCTCGAGGGATGAAGCGTGATCGCTTGTTATCTGTCGGTCGGTTTAGGGACACCACACTTATTTCATATCTAGCCTATCTGCTATAGTTTGGTGACAAATGAAACTTGATTTTGTGAAAATCACTCTTATTACACGACTAGGTTGTTTTATACGAAATGAATATGTAGAGACAGTTGATATAAGTGTTGCTATTGCAATAATATTTAAAAAAACTACAAATTTTAGTGCGGCAAGGACACAGACCATGAAAGCCTTATTTTCTATTATATTAAGTATGTGAAAAAACGTCGTTCCCATCGGTTTGAGCTGGCCACCAATGAATAATATGGTATTTATAGCACTCTCAGTACCGGGTCATACGTATTTTCATAAGAAAATCATTATAGGTAGGCAACAATGTAATTACTGTATTTTAATCCTTAATTCTTGAATTTTAAATTTTAATCCTTGAAACTAAGTATATAAATTTTCTTTTAACTCCATATTCACTGCAGTCAGTTATTTAGAAGAACTATTAAACACCTTGGAGTAGGATTTCTCCAGCTTTATTACAAAATGCTGAAAAATATTTTCAGAAAATATATAGCTAGATATCTTAAGTATTAAGGCAAGGAAGTGAAGTTCAGGTAAGCGGAAGAAAGAGGAAGACGTTTTAAAAATGGCTCTAAGAATTTCAGGTAAAGATTTGACCTGGGCTCCGAGGAACAGGAAAATATTTTACAGCTTGCTTTTTCTTAAAAGTCTTCAGGTACCTACTGATAATTTTTACTGGTGGAGCTTCACCTAATGAAACTGGGATCGACAATATTTCCTTCAACTGATAAAATCTTAAAACCCGTTTATTTTGACTCCGTGGTCTAGTGGCTTGTCCTCTGTCCGCTCGCTTCGCTTTAGGAGATTTTATTTTATTTTATTTTTTAGGTTTATTGGGACATCAACAGCCTTAGTTACATGAAACTTACAAAATTAACACACAAAGTGGAAGGCCAATTACAGACATCCACATCTTATACATTATACTATGCCGAGGACAGAACGCATATGTATGCATATATTATTATTCTACGAGAAACAAGATAGTGAAAATACAAAAAAAAACCACTAATGCCATTGCTGATCTTAGTTAAAAAAAAATTAAGCTTGATTTAATAATAAGTTGAGTTTTCAGTTAATTTTAAGTTGAGTTTTGAATTTCAAATTTGAAATTTTAATTTTAAATCTTTAATAAAAAAAATACAAAAACTTTAATTTACTTAAAATAGTAATATTTGTGTTGACATAAAGTTATTGTAATTTAATAGTACATATAGTATTTTGGCATCATATGGTTATGCTATATTTTATAGCTATATTCGCATGTAGTAGTTTCTAATAATTACTGGACCTTTGTTAAAGGTAGATAATTTACATAGGTTTCTAAAAATTAAACAAAGTACAAATTAATGGGTGCCTGAACTAGGATAGACCTGTATCTCAGGCAACTAATTCAGGTTTTTTTTTTTTTTTTTTTTTTATGTGATAAGGAAGGCAAATTTGATATTGGTTACAACACACAATAACTTATAATAGACACATATAAATTTAGTTTATGTGTATATTTATTACTTCACACTTTATGGTGGCAGTAGAAAAGCAAAAAAATATATATACTAATGGACAAAAAAAATCGGCCCAAGGCCCGCAGTACGACCCCTGAAAAATTAACTCAATCCAGCAAAAAAACACTAAACCAAAAGTTCAAAAACTGTATGATTACTCTTTATGATTTTAGTTTGGTGGTTTTCTAGTTTTTTGTTTTTTGTATTTAGTAGTTTTGTAGACTGAGTGCTGCACAATTTATTATGTGTGTATGTAAAAACATAACCACACACACACATACACACACAAAAAATTGAGGATTAAAAATTAAAAATGTCAATTGCCGTTTACAATCTTCGCTCTATGGTGTTACTCTATGATGTGCTTCCTATAACTTTTATCCTTTGAAAAGATCATAGAATTCGTTGAAACCTATTCTTTAAATTTTGAAGAAACGAACCGACTGATTTTCATGTAATTTTATATCTGTAGTCGGTTTAGGTATATCTGTCTATACAGGGTGTTAAAAAAGTGCGTTTGAAATTTAAACCCCTTATAATTTCAAACGCACTTTTTTAACATTCTGTATATATTTTTTTGCGATTTAATTACAAAATCTATGTAGTTAAGTTTCATTACATGAGTTTAAGTAGTAGCTACAGTTGAAATATTAATGACATTACCCTTGTAAAGACCCTGCATTTAACCCTACGTCATTACTACATGTTACTACTAGGATTTTCTCAATCTATTTCAGCACATACACGACAGGGGGCGCAAGGAGGTCGTAAAATATGTTGTAAGAAACATATAATATAACTATAGGTAGCATCTAGTAATATGCTCTCGTGAATGTTGTTGGAATTACAGCGTTATATACGAGCGACATCATACGTCGATTGACTGAGAGACCGTCATAAAATACAGCCTTCGTGAATGAACGCCAGTGGCTAGAAGAGAAAGGGAGTATCTCAAAGTTACCATAATTTCAGTTTGTCGTAATAAAACCTGATTTAGTTGACGTGAATTATTTGGACGTCACTGCTTTTAGTCCCCATTTTGTTTTTAGTGTTGTTTTGATCTCCCAAAAAACAACTTTATTTATTTATTCAAGCTTCGAACTTCGGTAATACTGCCGTTATAAGAAAAAAGGTCGCAATGATATGGCAATTACGTATATTTTGCGGCCTTCTCTCTTATGAGGGTAGACAGGCTGGACCTAAAATAATACCAAAGTTTAAAATGAAACTCTACTTGGGGAATCCAAACTAATTTTGTAAGAAAACAAAAAACTGACTTACCATGCCAAAATTGGTAAAACAGGTATATATGACTGACTCGGTGGCTCAGTGGTCAGTGCTCCTGACTACTGATCCGAGAATCGTGGGTTCGATCCCCACACAGGGCAAACTTTTCTGCGATGAGCAGAATTGTTTGCTCTGAGTCTGGGTGTATTATATCTATATATGTATGTATTAAAACGTATATGTGTATGTATATCAGTCTTTAGTTCCCATAATACAGGGTATCCTAGTTTGGGGCCAGATGACCGTGTACGATTTGTCCCGGATATAATTATTATTATATAACTTATTTGTATGAATTCTCGAAAAAGCGATTTTAATGAATTTACAGAACTAGTTCATTTTTCTCTGTCCTTAAAGTTCAATTTGATGCGCAATTCCAGTTTCACCCTGCAATGTCGATGTAGCTTTTTAATGACTAATATTTTTTCATAAACAATGTCATTAATTCACAGTCACGATTGATGTTTTGCGTAAAGTCCTGGCAAGATTATTTATGAGTCATTTAGCAGTCAAATCTAATCTAATGAAAGTAAAGGACGAACTAATATTTGCATTTTACGAAGCATCTACAACTAAACGATTAATTGAGTTATGCTACTTGGCTTTGTAACTTTAAACTAGAATTGACATACAGTGGAATGTAAACACTTAATATACAGGTCGTATGAGATAGCCTTAATTACTTTACGATGAGTTTCTACGCATTAAACTGATGATAAACGAATGAATTTTATTCTGCGACTGTGCCGAAATCTCAAATACAATAAAAAAAATCAAGACTTTTCATACAGGGTTATTTTTGGTTTTTATCAATACTTCATAGTAGATTCTACTTCTGAAACTTAGCATCTTTCCCCAAATAACCAATGTTCAATTCGCAAAAAAGTTTTGGGCATCTCCATACAAAATAGGCCGATCGACTGATCAAATTAGTATGAAAGGGCCAATAATTTTTTTGCGAATTGATTATTGGTTACTTGGGGAAAGTTGCTTCGGCAGAGTAGAAACCACTGTGAAGTTTTGGTGGGGGTCCAACAATAACCCTGTATAAATAGATCAACTAATTAACTTTTGTATGCGATATTCATTTTTTTTTACTTATTAACCGTAAGTTTTTCTGAGAAAGCCTTTCAGTTTCACAACTGGAAATCCAACATAAAGGTATTACTGTACCTTTTTGTAGCACACTGTATAGTACATGTTTTGGTTTTACACTTAGGAGTTTTATCGATGCATTTTAGATTGAGTGAGATTAAATTATACTTACTACCTACAGGACGTCATTTTTTTATGCCATTACTACCTAATACTTACACTACCGCTTAAAAGTATTTGGCCACCTGTATTTTGTGTAAGTTAGAAACAATACACAAAAAAACATTTAGTAGGTTTCATTGTTTGTATATCACCGCAAAATACTTATCAATGGTAAAATCGTAAACAGCTTATTGTTATTTCCTTCTGGTCATAAAACCAAAACAGTATTATTGTCGGAATTTCTTCGAAGTTAATATTTGAAGTTGAAGTTTTATTTTGATTTAGTTATTGAGAAATAAACAACTAAAATGTAGAATCACTACTACAAATATAACGTTAGTTATCTGATGTAATTTGACCAGAAAACACGCTCTCCGTAGCTCAGTAGGTACTTAAAGTTTAATAATATTTTATTGTTTTGCACTTTAAAACTACATTTTTTTAAAATGGGTAAAACTAAAGAATATTCTCAAGAGATCAGAGCATAATAATCGGCCTTCATAAATCAAATAATTGCTAATAAACAGTTAAAATAATTATGAAGTAGTTTTTTTTATTCAATCAAACATTTACAATATGTATTTTACTAGGTGGCCAAATACTTTTGAGCGGTAGTGTACATTTCTTGTCGCAATCGTAACCAGGATATAACGTCCGTCAGTCTTAGCAGTATACACCACCACATCAGTATACCAAATACTAAGTAAATCAAATAAAAATGTATCTATTTAAGTAAATGCTAAATCGTAATTTTTCTTACCTAATACAAGGTTTCTACCATGCAGAACACGCTCGATGTTTTGCGAAGCGAGAAGAAACGTAAAAATTAAACTTTTTTTAAACCTGACTTACACTGTTTTATTTTGGACCGCTCCCACTATATTATGAAAAGAGTTCGCGACATTATATTAACGGTATTTGGCTCCAGATTTCGGTAAACTCGATATTATGTTCTGTTAGGGAATAAGGTATGCACGGTTGATAGAAAAATACTCATTTGGGGAACAATTTGACGGGGTTTTTGGGTTTTACACCTACAGATATACTAAACAATGTTCCCTTAGAAACTCATCTGTCAGATCGAAACTTTATAAAAAAATATATTTAAGATTCTCTCAAATAAATAAACTTGATATTGGCAAAATCGCTTATGTGGAATGCCAAATAAAAAAAGAAAGGAAGGAAAGGAACTCTCACATTGAGAACATCTTTTATTATACCATATTTAAATGACTTAACTCGAATTGCTATTCACTACTGAACATAGGCCTCTCCCATAAACTTCTACAGACTACGGTTTGAGCCACATATACAGGCTGTTAAAAAAGTGCATTTGAAATTTTAATCGGATATTTTCTATATTTTTCCTGTATTCCATACTTGATTCTGAGTAACCCCTTAAAAAATTATAACGCACTTTTTAACATCCTATACATATTATATCCAGCAGCTTCCTGCAAGCCTGACTAGGTATCAGTCCATTTAGTTGATGGCACATAACACTACTTTTTGGAGCCCGCGTTGGCCACTCGTGAACCTTTCTTCGCCATCATCATCATCAGCTACATACTCGTACGATTTGTAATAGAAATAAGAAGAAATATAAAATAATAATACACTATATGTATAATCTTATGAATTCTTATCTATTACCTACATCTTTTATTATATGCAATACCGTCAGAAAGTTTGTAAGGTCTGGCAATATTAATTTGTTTTAGATTCGTTTCGATATTAAATTATCATACATAGGGCTTACCAATTGAGAGTAAAAAAAAATAGTTTACTAGTTTATTTAGGGTTTTAAGTTCAGGTTGCTAGTTTTACAGGTTATCAGACAATGTTATCTTAATTTTATAAATTATTAAATTTAAAATGACACTTACAAACTTTCTGACTTTAGTATAAGGTATACAGAGTGTAGAAAAGTGTGTTTCTATTCTATTTTTCTATTTGGCATTCCACATCTCATTTAAAGAGTGATTTTGCCAATATCAAGTGAAAAATGGGAGAATCTTCAATGAAAAAAAATGGCGAAACGCCAATGTCAAGTGAAAGATGCGGCTCTAAGGGTGATGGACGCTTAAAGACACTCCACGTGGTGGTTTGCTGCTGGAACTCGGAAAACAGAGCTGTCTCCCGAGTTAATCCTCTTCTTATGACCGCTTATCACTGAATTGGAATCACAGCTATTTCACCATCACAAAAATAACGCTGAGACTACTCTAAAACGGAAATAATTAAAAAAATAACTCAGCAGACATTTTTCAGATTCCCATACTAAATCTGCATAGTGCATCAATAATTTGTATGGAAAATTGGAAAAACACGTAGATCTGGTTTTTTAAATATTTTTTTCTGTATTCTATACTTGATTCTGAGTAACCCCTTATAATTTTAAACGCACTTTTTTAACACCTTGTATAATAAACGAAAGGTATAGAAATATTGTTACATACATGGCTATATATAGCTGCGAAACGGATAAATAATGAATTCAATAATAGCGAAGAAGTAAGGGAGAAACGCGGGAAAATCCACGCAATTAGGTTAAGTGCATTCGTCCGATCCCATGTAAGGGTGCCTTCACAGAAGCGATGACATTTTTGTGGTAAGAAATCAACAAAAAAAACTAACTAAACTATGTAACTGAATTAAAAATTTTAGCGGGGGGGGGAGGGAAGGCAAACTCTCTTATAGATTTATCTGAATTTGTTCGAGCTTGTACTTGACATGACATTTTATTCGGCAACAAGCCAAATATCAGAACGTCGATACACAGGCAATGTGACAACGCCTTTACCAGATATATGTTCAATTTTGTGGGCGTCAAGTTAGAAGCTTTATCATAGAATTTAGCTATTCTGATTATGCTGTAAATCGGATTTTTCAATATTTTTCCTGTAAGTATTCTATACTTAGTCTGAGTAACCCCTTAAAATTTGAAAACGCACTTTTTAACATCCCCTGTATACTGTTTCGGGTGAAAGAAACATAAATAGATAGTCTAAATTTCACCGTGTAAATCCACTCTCAGGGTACATCGGCCACGTTTTACATTGTTTTAACTTTATTTTTATATTGCTTACAAAACTTTTTTTATGATGTTAGTGTAAAAAGACGACGCTTGACAAAAACACACGCTTTTTACAAACTTCTCTGCCGTTCTGCACTCCGGGGATACATCTACACATTTCCCATTTTTAATTTGGTTCGGGATCAGCTCGAAATTTCGGTCCTTCGAGCTTTCAGTGTAACTAGCGGTTGCCTGTGGTTGCGATCGGTCTGTTGGCCTCCCATAAACGAGTCTCAGCAGCAGATTGAGAGCGCTATACGGTATCGCAGGTAAACTGTGGTAACATTGAAACGTCCGAAATACCAGTAAAACAGTCCACATAGCATAGAATATAGAGGTGTTAAAAAAAAGTGCGTTTGAAATTTTACGAGGTCACTCAGAATCAAGTACCTATATGATAGAGTACAGGAAAAAATTTGTAAAAATCCGCTCTCCCTTTTTTTTTAGATTCTCCTACTAAATCTAAATAGTGAATCAAGAATTTGTATGGAAAACTTAAAAAAGTTTTTAACATTCTGTATAAGGTCTAACAAAATCAGTCTAAACTGGAGCTTCTAGTCATGAATCTGATCAACTTTTCCCAAAGAACCCAGAAATAGATAGTCGATATGCAAGATTTTTTTGGACTTTCCATCTACTAAGCTAATCGACTTGTTAGAAAATTCAAACAGTTTTTTTGCGTATCAACTATGGGTTCTTTGGGAAAAGTCCTTTAGCTTCATGAATAGGAAACCCGCCCCAGTTTAAATAATTTCAGCTAATTTTTTTACAACATTTTTCTGGTGATAACACAATAGATTTTTTTTATACTTTCGGTTTTTGTGTGAAATAAGACATTACACGTACCTATATTCAAAGAGAAAATGGATTAGGCCATCTTACTGTAATAAAACCACTTTAAACTAACTACCTTAAAACACAAAACAAAACAATTTGAAACTAATACCTAATGTACCAACATTCGAATCCTGGTAACCACGGCACCAAATTGTAATACCCTAAAATAGAACCTTAAATCCCTGAACCATAAATTCTAGAACCTAATACGATAAATACTCTTTGTAAAGGACCCCTCCCCAAAGGGAGAGGGAAAGTTGCCCCCTTATCTTAGTATAATGCGTAACTAAAATTTAGTCGCACATTATTTTTGATATATAAATGTAGCCAAAACGAGCAAAGGTTAATTAATCAGAGAACTGAACTCTGTACAAACAAATAAGTTAAATTTAGGCGTTCCGCAACGTTCCATGCACCTCAACCCTCCTAAGTTGGATAGTGCTCTGTCCCCATAATTTAGTCCATATTCTTTTCTCGTAAACATTGGAAACAGCGCTTGAAACAAGAATGCTTTTCACTCTTTTAAAGTATTCAACAATTATTGTAGATAACAGCGTTGTTCCGCCCGGACACATCCCACTGGACAACTGATTGGTCGAATACTCAAATCTCGTAGAAAGCTGTAGTTCTCTGTATGTCGAGTTTGTAGAATTTCACCGTAGATTGTAGCTAACTAAATTCATCCAAGACTCAGGTCAATAATGCTGTCATAGCGTAGTACTTTTCAGGTTTCGCGACACCACTAAGAACCCAAGTGTAAACGCATAGGTTTGGAATGAATCTAGCGACGTTGGCGAGTAAACATGAAGACTTTTATAGTAAAGATGCAGTTCTTTAATGCTTTAAAGCTTAGTACTTTTCAGGTTGGGCATTAGCACCAAAGAACCAAACGATAACGCTTAGGTTATAAATAATGATATTAATCAAAGGCAAATGCCGCAGTTCTTTAATGCTTTAAAGCTTAGTACTTTTCAGGTTCGGCAGTAACACCAAAGAACCGAAATGAAAACCCGGAGATTGTTTGCAGTAGATATCTGAGTAGTTTGATCTCTCATTGATATTATACAGAGTAGCTTCAGCCCTCGACGATAATAATATAATTAGTTCCAAAGAACTGATCAACTAGAATAAAATATATTAGTTGCCTCGCATACTGCGCAGTAGAGATTTGTATCCAAGCAAAACAAAGATGTCATATTATAAAACACATCAAAATAGACAAATAAAAGCATGCAAGTTCAAACCGCATATTAAATAAAACTAGGTCCAAATAGGAAGACACCCCAGAGTCCCGTGTAATTAATACACTTATTATTTCAAACCATCACTCGAACGATACGAAAACATAAAATCCATGGCGCTTCTAAGGAATCGCCCTAGAGTGAATACTTTACCGATTCGCCCACTTTCCTAGCTAAAACCCTAATAGATTCACGAAATCTATTTTAATACAAACACTCATAATCTATCCCGCACCCCCTCTGTCTATCTAAATAAACTAAAAGAGAATTCCCCACTTGAAATTAATAAAACTAAACCACTCGGTTCCGAGTTCGATTCCCTAAGCCCCCCACAATGTCAAACACCTTATTCTTCTCTATAAAAATATTACAATAAAGGACACGTTTCATTTTGTGCCTGGACATGTACGTAGTACGAAAAATATAGAAAAATATGAAAAAAATATTAGAAGCAGGGTTGCGTGGTTCAAACATAATGTTTTGTCAGCACTTTTTACAATATAAATGGTAACACTGAAGCTTGCAATAGTAGGTCACGTTCAGAAATAACGGCTTCGTCCACATATTCCTCAGATGCTTTCTCTGACTCTGACTGACTGAACACCCTTCTGTTCTAACTTCTGACATTGGTGTACGATTTTTAAAATCTGCGGATATGCCTTGCCTCTCTTACAGGCATAACAGCTGGTTTTCGAGTTACTTTCGACAACTAAATTATTATTAATTTCAATGGTATGTACAAAATCTAGTTTCTGAACGTAAAATGCTCAAAATAGCGCTCGCGTCGCCATGTTGGGTGATTTATGTGTTGCGATTGTTAAATCTGAGAAACTAGATGAACCTCGTAACGAAGGTAAATCGAAGGAAATGTACAATTAGAAAAGATTATGTTTCTAATGACTTATTTATGATGTTTAGTACACAGATCAGGTCCAAGCTCCATAGTCCCGTGAAACGTCTCCTTTGTCAGTTTGTTTGTATTTTTAATATCGCTGTCCTTAGTTTTCCCTTAAATAGTGATACTATTATAACAAAAGTTATAATGCATTAATTTCTGAACCTCTTAGAACTATTTATTATTTAAATAACCTCAACAGATGCGTTTTAATAAACATTATTTTTCCACAATTAGACACATAGACTAAGTCACGGGTAAACCCTTAGTATTCCGCCAAAAATCAATAATTTGCTCTGCAGCAAAAGCTGTCAGTAATTTCCTTTTAATTTCTCGTAGCGTAAAGGAGACGAATCTATTGAAATAGATATTATTTCTGAGAATTATTTGCAAGAAGACTGAATGTGAAGGCTTAATTCTATTAGTCCTTAAAACTATTGAAATTCGTAAAGGTTTTATTAAATAATTGCATTTGTGAATATGTAACGTAGTTTGGTCCGTTACATTACGCTGACACGGATGACATACAGATTATAGACAGAAAAGATTGCCCGAATATTTTGTCACAGTTGGTTAATATCGGCGATCACTCAAGACATCTAAAGCCCCGACTTGCACGCAAAGACACGCACGCCCGCCACCGTGCCGCGCCGCTTTTAGTTGTTATAACTTTTACAAAATACCTACCGCCTTTCTGTTTTGTTTTATACAGAGACCACTCCCTACAACTTTAGCAGGAAGTTCTACACTACCAACAGAAAGTTTGAAAGCATCAATTTAAATTTAAAATACAGGATTATTTTTGGACCCCCCACAAAAACTTTAAAGTGGCTTCTACTCATGAAACTGAACAACTTTTCCCATGGATCGAATTCAAAAATTCAAAATTCAAAATCATTTATTTCTTTACGTAGGTACATTAAGCACTCTTATAAACGTCATATCATTTTTCTGGAGGAATATTCCAAATGTCATTATCATTAAAATAATCTACAGTCTTATAGTATCCTCTTGATCAAATACAGCGTTTTATATGTTTCTTAAATTTACATTCTGGTAGTTCACACACGTCATTCGGAATTTTGTTATAAAAGCGTACACACTGCCCCACAAATGATTTTTTCACCTTACTAAGTCTCGAGAAAGCTATGTCAAGATTATTTTTACTTCTCAAATTACGGTTATGTCTGTCACTATTTTTAAAGAACAAGTTTAGATTTTTACTACCGGCAACTGTTAGAATATTTATTTCCTTAAATCTATCTCGAAGTGATTCTCGGGATCGTAGTTGGTATATAGCTCGGACTGCTCTTTTTTGTAGAATGAAAATGGTTTCAATGTCTGCTGCGTGTCCCCACAGTAAAATGCCATAAGACATTATACTGTGAAAGTAACTGAAATATACTAATCTGGCAGTTGTTACATCCGTCAATTGCCTTATTTTCTTGACGGCGTAGGCAGCCGCCTAAGCCTCCCCGCTAGAGTTGAAAAACTAGTAACCTCAAATTAATAACTCTAAATAAAATATTTAGTAACCTATTTTAAAGTATGATCATACTTAATTAATTTAATTTAATTGCGAAACGAATTTTAAACAAATAATATTGCAAGTGCTTCCAAACTTTTTGACGGTTGTGACTCATGAAACTGAAAAATTTTTCCTATGGATTTTTTTTGTTCAATAACTTTATGTCATATAATAGGACATACCATATCATCGAGGCGAGGGACTCTTAAAATACAGGGAAGTTTAGGCCATACTTCACATATCTAGGTTATAACCGTATCTGTAATCAGTTAACCTACATAATCGACCACTTACTTAACACAAACCCAATTTTAAAGGAAATAAAGAAATTTGAAAATTGAAGTTCTGATTAAACATCATTAATTAATAATTATAATTACTTCTAAAAACAAAAGTAAATTAGCAAAAGTTCAAAAAGCCGCGTAGTTTGTAAGTTTCTGAATTTAATTTCAGTAAAGTTAGATAACAATTATGAACCATTTTAATTGAATTTAAGAAATAATGAAGTTTCTAAGTAAAGATTATTGCGTAATTAGTGGGTTAATGGAGGATTTAAAAAAAATTTTGCAATCGTCTACTCTTTGTACAAAGTGTACACTTTGAACAAACCAGACATAAATGTTAATAACATTGATGTGTTCCTAAATGGAGATAAAATAGCTAGTTCCCTATTAAGTTGTAGAATCTTGCTTAGCCCGCTTCCATCTCCGGCATCATCATCACTTACCCAGGTGAGATGATGTCAAGGATAAACCCTTGTGGATTAAAAAAAAAGTATGAATGTCAAACTCAAACTCAAAATGTTTTTTATTTAAGTAGATGCTTTACACATGCTTTTAATTCGTCAATATTTTTTTCTACCTAGTACAAAGTCCCTACCACGCGGGACTTGTACACTCAACGTTTCGGGAAGTGTTTGCGAAGCGAGAAGAAACGTCGAGCCCAAAAGAAACTCGCTTCAACACATTTTTTTAAATAAAATCTTAAATTCTATTACAATTCATGTCAACAATAAAATTGTGAGCTGGAGGATCTATACATGTCCATATATCATTGTCATTTACATAATCTAGTATTTTGTAATACCCTCTAGAGCATAAACAATTTTTCACATGCAATTTGAATTTGTTTTCTGGCAAACTAGTCACATTTTCGGGTATTTTGTTATAAAATTTTATACACTGTCCCATAAATGACTTCTTAACTTTACTCAGTCTCGAATAGGCAACATCTATGTTATTAATATTTCTTAGATTAAAATTGTGTCTGTCACTGTTTTTATGAAACAAGTGCAAATTTTTACGTACATACATGATATTTTCGTATATGAATTGACTAGCAACAGTAAGAATATTAATTTCTTAAAACATATTCCTCAACGACTCGCGGGATCGCATCTGGTAGATTGCGCGAATTGCCCTTTTTTGCAAAATGAAAATCGTTTCAATATCAGCGGCATGTCCCCAGAGTAAGATTCCGTAAGACATTATACTGTGAAAATAACTAAAATACACTAGTATCGCAGTACCTACATCTGTCAACTGTCTTATTTTCTTAACAGCATATGCAGCTGAACTAAGCCGTCCCGCTAAGGTTTCTATGTGTGGGCCCCATTGCAGTGTAGCATCCATTGCATGTGACTTCTACACCTGTTTTGTTATACCCTATACAAATATGTCGTACCCAGATCACCCTTTACAAATTAATAAAAAACTTGCAACATCCTAGGACCATAAACACACAACATTTTAGTGCTTTGAAAGACTACGTTGATAATTTTCTTCAATTAGAAAATCATTTAGTAATTAACGTCTCCAACACAGAAGAGCAAAAATAAAATGGCCCAACCTTCGCACTGAAATTGAATTTTTTAATTGCAATGTAGGACCTATAAACACTTGACTTTTCTTTTACCTGGGACCCCCTTAGAATGGAGTTTCGCGACCCCCCAGGGTTAGGTTAAGTTGCTGGTGTTATAAAGGAGCCCCGTTGCGTCTGTTTTGTCAAAGCTCCTCGACGATATGGCCCAGTAATTTCATGATCTTCAAACATAACTTTTCGGAAACCGATATGTTTAGAATTATTATCTCTTTGATTCGGGCCACAATATCCATAGACATTAAATAATGTTCATTTGCATTTTTTATACTTTGTGAACTTCTTGACCTTTTTGCGTAACAGAAGAAAAACGTCCAAACGACGAATATGACATTTTAGACAAAAGCAAAGAACAAGGAAACGTCAAAATAATGCCTACTACGAAGTAGAAATCCAAAATTTTTATTTAGTGCTTTTAATTGTTTGCAATTCGCAAAATTTAATGGAAATACATTGGGAAATGACAAAATTGTTCTTATTATGATCATGTA
Source organism: Coleophora deauratella (assembly GCA_958295455.1). Lineage (NCBI taxonomy): Eukaryota > Metazoa > Arthropoda > Insecta > Lepidoptera > Coleophoridae > Coleophora > Coleophora deauratella. Next base: position 7,323,996 of record OY282412.1, read on the forward strand.
AGTTGCGCTCGATCATTTTGAAAGTCCTAGTGATTTCATTGTTGTAATGTACATTAGTCTGTGAAACACATATTTCATAAAAAAAATCTTCTGCTGCGTGTCTGACTAATATTTAGGTGCACCAGTATCTAGTTCTATCATAGTCATACATAACATAGATCGCTTGGTTAGTGAAGTAATAAAACATTGTTAAACAAATTATAAGTAGGTATGTAATTTTGTACGAGTTATGACGTATATTTTGTAGTACTCGTAATTGTGCCAAAATAGTTAATATCAGATAAAGTTAAACCTACTTTCCTTAAGTTTCAAACTGTGTGAAAACTTTGATACGTTAATATATATTTCTATAACTAAAAAAAACAACAAAAAGAGCAAATATCTCACATAAATTAGATCTTTACAGTGACCCATAGTGCCCTTACTGCTAGGTTAGACTTTACACAAAGACAATAATAGGTAAATATTCTAAGGCTAGTGGCAAACCCTAGTGCAAGTTTTCAAGTCGCTATAAGGCTTTGATACGACGTGAAATTACTCTCATAATATGGCTTTATGCCAATAATAACTGTGGCAAATTAAAACATTGTAAAAGATGAGAATACTAATATTTTTGCTTACAGGAATGAGTAATCTACCGCGTGATAGAATTATGGACGTCGAAGAAGATACAAAATTATTGTTTAAGAAATCTCTACAAGCATACGCCAGAACATGTTCAGGCTCCTCGCAGCATATTAAAAGTGGAGTGACAAAACTTAAGAAACTAAAAAAGAAGATGTCAAACTACAAAACTTACATAGATCATAAAGGTGTTGAGAAGAAAGACTTGGGAATGGAGACAGATATATGCATATTGAGAAGATATTGCATGAGGAAAAGAAACAGATTATCTGGCAAAGGATCGTACGCCAAGTCGAGATATTCGACATTCACGGACCTGAATATGACTTTACAAGAGAGCAGTCCAAGCAGCGCTTGCGGCGACATATGTTTGAAGTTTGACAAAAAACCACAGATTAAGACTGATTTGACATCATTAATGATAAACAATTTCAAAGGCCTTCTTAACAACTTCATACATACACATTTGGATGATACCGCTACTAAAGGAACATTTGAAAGCGTAGTTCAAGCTGTATTCACAATTGAAAGCAATGCCCAACAGAATTCATCGTCATCTGACGATAAAATACAAAATAACGACCATAAGTCTGTACACTATATTTACAAACGTAGTAAATCAACCAAAAAATTCAAAAATCATAAAGTGAACTCTACATTCACTATACCCATCTTCAATAAATACTGCAAAGTTATCTCAACTTTAAGCATACCGAGAAAAATTTTTAAGCGAGGAATTCGTAAGAAAAAAAATGACCCAAAATTCCAAAAACGTAAAAGCTTTAAAAAAATGACAAGTGTAAAATCAAGCAAAGTATTTACAGACTTTACGAATAGTGATTTTTCAAACAACACTTTTATAACGTATACCAATAGTACCGCAGTTGTAATTAATCGAAAAAAGATTGTCAGTGCAAACGATTGTTGTCACCCTCAAGTACAATGTCACCCTCAAGTACAAAAAACAAAGAGCGCATCTACATCAATGGATACTAAACCAAAAAATGAAACTGCTGATGAGATTCTTAGTTCCTTGATAGCAGATAAGAAATTTACTAATTTTTATGTAGCCCAAAGTCTCAATATAGTTGTTGCAAACACAGAATCGAATAACAGGAAAAAGGCTCTACGACGTGATAATTATACTATGACAGACGATAATATTGCTAACCATGATTCTGCTATTGATGAATGTATATCCAGTTTGAAATTTTCAGAAAATACTTGTTGCAGTATACAAACCTCTGGAATACTGAAAGGAAAAGATGTCGATTCGCAGACTTCAGAACTTTTTGACACTGACATGAAAATTGAACATATTTTTAAGCACGATTTATCCAGTGACAACATATGTTTTGGTGTGCAAACGTCAAAAATGCAAAGTGAAAATATTTTTACGCAAGTTTCAAAGACACTTAAAGCGGATAAGAGTAATATGATGAACATTGTAATACACAACGACAGCATTAATTTACAAACATCAAATATATTTACCGGGATGGATTATAATACCCAAACATCACAAATTTTACATGCTGACAAAAGTATAAATGAAAATATTTACAATCATATCGACAATCACTCCAAAACAAAATTTCACAATATGTATGCCAGTAATAGTATACAAACATCACAGATCATAAAAAGAGAGGATTTTACCATTAATACTTCGCAGAATAAGAATGAGGACATATGCAATGTCACATCGAAAAGACACGAAAACGAAAATATTTACTGTACACAACCGTCAAAAAATATTATTGCAAATATATTTTCTGACACAACGAAAAATTTTTGTGAAGTTAGTGAAACTAAAGCAATAATTTCTCACTGTTTAAAACAAGATCTTTCATCGAGGACTCCGTCAACAAAACAAAGCAACAAAAAGTTTATAGAAAAATGTTACAGAAAAAAACGATTTCATAAGAACAAGTGTATGACTTCAATAAAAAAGAAAGCCTCGAAAATACAATCGAATCGAAAATTTGAAAACATACGCAGACGACACTTTACATATTTTTATAATAAAGTGAGCAGTGAAAAACACAACCGATACAAATTTATTAATAACTTAAGGGATGTTATGAAATTCTTTACTAACCATGAAGAAAACAGGAATATCAAACTTGATATCCATATCAATGTGGTACCAAAAATTGAACAAGAAAAAAAAGATATTAACAGTAATCAAAATCAGAATTTTAACACAGAAACAAATTTTGAATCAGATTTCAACGACCACAATGATACCGAAAGTACCTCAAAAGGTGGATTGAAATACCACCTTAATGAATCTTTCAGATATAGTTCGTTAGCTGGTGCTAGTAAATGCCCATATATTTCTACAGAAGAAAATCAGCTCGCAAATGAGGAGAAGGAGTGTACTGTTCATACACTTATGAAATCTTTTAATTATCAAGAATCAGTGAAAACAAAAACTAAAATCTTACAAGACTTGAACTATGTTAAAGGAGCTATCCAAGATTTAACAAACACAACTCAACAGCTTATAATGGAATATTATAGAAATACTACTTCTAAAACGTCAAAACACATAGTCCGATCTTCAAATATGAAACATAACCATAAAAATAACTCTATATTTATGACATTTAAAAGCATGCAAAAAACTGAAAGCAAAAGTACAAGAATGACATTTAAAACCATTCGAAATATTGACAGTAAGAGCACAAAATCTAAAACAACCCATGATACTACATTCGATGGTTTCAGCATCAAGACTTCAAGTAAACTTAAAAAAAGACTACACGATAATCATTCAGAGAGTACTTCTCATTCTGAGTTATGTAGAAGTAATAAAAAACTTACCTCATCAGAACTTAAGGAAAACAGCAATTCATTACGTTTTATTCGCACCAGTGAGAAAAATTGCAGAGGTATTGAATTGTCAACTAGCGGTAAACGCCAGTCCAAGATTAATTCTGTTATAAAACTAGAGAAACAAGGAAAAAGTTTTATAAGGAAACAAGTTGAAAAGGATTTAAGTTATGAAGATTCAACAATAACAGACCACAGTGTTCGTTGTACTTTAAAAAAAGATGAGGTCAAAAGAAGAACTGAATCTAAAGATACCAAACAAAAAAAACAACCTAAATTGGAAGCTTTACAAAAAGTATCCTTTAATGTGTCGCTAGAAGAAAAAGCCAATTATGTGATAGATTATCAACCAGAAATAATTCCTCTTCTTGACGGTGCAGACAGTCATACTCATTTTCTTTACAATAATGATATGAGTGAACAAAGCAAAAAAGGACGGGAAATTTCCGAAGCTGGTACCGGGACAGGAAATATAAAAATCTTAGAAGAAATTGACGAAATCAGATCAGCCATAAAAGATCTCACAGATATGGCACAACGATTAATATACGAATACTTTGATAACGGAAAGACTGAATCAGATAATGTGAGTAAATCAAAAAATAGTGAACACATTACTAAGCAATCAAAAACTATAATACACAACTGCATAAATAGTAGAAGTATAATAACAGAATCGATGGCACTTTATAGCGTACATGACAAAGAAAAAATAACTGCTGAATCTGACAAAACTTTGAGTCTTTTGCATACTAAGAAAACTGTTTCACGTTACTCTATCAAATCCTTTCCAAATTTACGTGACAAGAAACACATACAATATAATCATGGCATGTCAAAGAAATGGGCAAATAATAGTAACTATCGAGCATTTAAACGTATTAACAGTGATGGAAAAATATGTAAACATTTTTCTGTAGGCACAAGGTTGTCAAACAGTTTCTTTAGAAGGCAAAAATTCTTATCTCTTTTAAAACTAGTTGAACAGAGTTCTGAGCAAATTATGAGAGAAAGAAAACGTTCCAATAATGACAAAGTTTGTATCGGGTCTGACAGCGAATATATCATCAAAGTAACTGATATGTCAAATGAAGGCATTGAAGAACTAGATATAAATAACACATTCAGTGATAAAGCCATAACTTGTACTTTACCAAAATCTCGGTCTTTATTTGAATTGTCGCATATGAATTTGAATGTGATGCAAAATATTATAGCTTACTACTGTGATCATATTATTAGGCGTCCATTTGCTTTTTCAACTAGCTCTACCCATCTTAAGTACAAAAAAAGGAATACTCCATCGCCACAGTTTCAAAAAATAAAATATAATAGGCCGCAATGGAAAAGCGATATTACTGATAATCTATTTTCTGCATTTATTATAGAGTCATCGCAATCTTCAAACTTTGTTCCTCCAGCTTATTCTGATAGTAGTAAGAGCTTCCTAACGTTAAATGACAATATAAAAATTAAAAAATCATGTACGTCATTACAAATTGATATGAGCAATGTAGCAGCAGATGCAATAAATTCAAAGAAATGTAAAGAGTTACATAAAAAACAAAATATGTTACCGTATAGTCTAATATTGTTGTTTGCTGTAGTTATTGTTCTGATGTTATTTTTTATTTACATGATGCTACCGACAAGCTTTAATTTTTTTTTGCCACAAAATACGAAAGAGAATTTGGTAATGAGTTCTATAAATTCTAAATTAAACGAAACATTTTCTGATTTAGGTTTTTGATTAAAATTACTGTTTGTTATTTTAAGTTATGTATCATTGTTTTCACATGTATGTTATTAGTATTAGGTCTGCAATGTAATAAATTTTCGTATCAATGTTTTTTCAGAAAATCTGTTTTACTTTGTCAGTTGTTTTTTTAAAGTAATAGAATAATAAAGAAGTAGAAGAAAAGAATCAGAAACTTTGTACACATTTAACGGTTAGCAAGACTGCATGGAGTAATGTAGCTTTGCAAGACCATACCACCTACGCCGCTCCTGAAAAAAATATTGCGATTGTGCGTGTGGAAACCTAATTCCTATTTCTCGATTTTCTTACAGACATCAAGAAGACAGAAGAATAAGAAATGCCGAACAACAAGAAAAGGAAACGTAATAAAAAGCGGACTGATTCAGACTCAACCCGTAAAGAATCAGAACGGACATACATAGTTGCATATGCAACACATGAAACGCATAATACTTTGCCAGTTTCTCAAACCAGCGATATAAGTCCTAGTTCCAGCAATACTATAACTCCATCTTTATCACTGAGAACTGTAAATACTGTTTCCTCGAATTTATCATCAAGAACTATAACGTTAGCTTCAACGCCAATACCAAGTGGCAGTAGAGAAATTGTCGATGATTATACCTTAACCAAACAACGAAGTCCAATTAACCTAAGTCCTACCAGGCACAGTCCTGAGAGACAAAGCAGTATTAAATATAGTCTATATGAAAAAGAAAGTCCCACTAGACTAAGTCCTACACACAGTCCAGTTAAACATGAACGTCAATCTGGAGAAAGTCCTAACAACTATAGTCCAAACAAAAAAATAAGTCCTACTAGAGAGATTTCTATTAAGTATAGTCCAATAAAACAAGGGAGTTTTTCTCCTAAATATAGTCCGACTAGAAGTAGTCTTACTGGACTTAGTCCTTCTCAATATAGTGCAACTGGAATAAGTTCAGCCAGAAAATTAAGTCCTAGAACAAGTTCTAGCAAGTTTAGCCCAACAAAATATAGAAGTCCGACTAGTTTGTCCAGAAACGTAAGTCAGACTAAAGAAACGCCTAATAAGTCTAGCCCAACCAGACAAAAAAGTCCATTTAGAAAAAGTCCTTATAGTTATAGTCCGGTAAAATCACAGAGCCCTTCTAGGAAAAGTCCGACCAGACACAGAAGTTTTACCACCGAAGGTTCTTCGAGTAATATAAGTCTTAATCATAAAAGTCATTCTAGTAAAAGTCCTAAAAAGCATAGCCCAACCAAATATAGAAGTCCTACCAGAGAAAGCAATTATATAAAAAGTCTAATCAACGAAGGTAGTCCCAACCAGAGCCTCAACGGTAAAAGTCCTACCAAGCTAAATCCTATAAGAAATGTTAGTCCTGCAAGAGAAAATTCTTCTACCTACAAGAAAACTAAATACGCAAGTCCTAACAACGGAATTCCCACAAGACAAAGTACTACAAAGCATAGAAGTCCATCAAAAACTGACCTTATAAAACATAGAAATCCATCTAGTGAAAGTCCATTTAGGCAAAAAAGTCCAAGACCAAGTCCTTCCAGACTAAGTCCTTCTACATCAATTCCCACCACTTCTAGAAGACTTAGTCCATTGAAAATAGATTCTCTTCAATATGGAGATGTACCCAAATCATCTACTACAGCAACAGCCAATGAAGAAAATAACACTGAATTGTTTACATATAATCAACCATTTGTAATATTTGACGCTGCAAAAAAGACAAATGAACATGATTCCAATAAAAGAAGGAATAAAAGCACAAAACACGCCTTAAAAAAGAAAAACATTACATTCAAAAATAAAAAGAGCACGTTAAATTCGAAATTAGAAAAGTATTACTTAAAAGCGAAACAAAGTCATGATGCTACAGCAAAAATTCAAAAAGATTTATATTCCGAAGAAGTATCGCAAGTGGTTTCGCGATCAAAAGTCTTAAAAAAAGTTTTAGCAAAAGAAAATCTTCTTTTGTTTGCCGATCAAACTACAGACGACTTAACTATTGGAAGTTCTGATGTACAAGAAGCAGAAGGTTACAGTGGCAAGGGAAATGTGCCTAATGCCTCTACGACATCTACTCTGCAAACTAGTCATTCAAGTGCAAACGTATCAAGGATGACTGAAAACTCGAGCGAGACGGATGAGGTTAGTCCTAGCAATAGCGTTATAAATACGATGCAAGCAGCAAACGCTATTCCTTACAAAACTGAAATACTAAACGTTGGTGTAGCAGTCACTTATAATCCAACAAAAAATAATAATTTTGAGAACTATAATGAGAAGAGGGAAAACTTCCTGTTTACAGAAAACTTAACAAGCACTGAAACTATCACTGGTCAAAGCGTGCCCTTAACTGAAGAATCTCACTTCAGTCGTCGCAATAGTCCATCACGTTATGTTACATCTATTAGTTTGAGTAATGAAAACGTGAGTGATAAAACGCTAATAGCAAATGAAATATCTGATGTATGGGCAAATAACGCCAATAAACTAGAATCTAGTGCTGCGTCTAACTATACAGTTACATTTAATAATTCAGAAACTGTAGTTCACACTGAAAATCTGGAATCTGAAAGAACTTTGACTGCAACTGACAGAATTACAAAGCCTACTTACATAAGTCAGAAGGTGAACAATTTCACTACAACAAAGTTAGAAATCATAGATACATTGAAAGGTAATGGTATGTTGTCTTCAATCGTTCCGACCTCCAGTTCTACTAAACTGAAAGGTAACTTTAAAAGCATTATCGTAGCAGGAGGTCAGAGTAAAATTGATGACTTAATAAACCATCAACGAGACACGAGTAATGACCAGATGATAAAATCTAACAATATATTTAAAAAATATTTTGAAACCAGTGAGTCCACAGGAATAAATAAATTTAATTTACCAAATGAAGCAACTATAAAACTTATGATTGACGAACAACAGGTCAAAAGAACATGTGCTGAGGAATCGAAAACTCCTAATGCTTCAGCAACTTTTGCCGAAATGTGGGAAAATATGGTTGTAGTGCTTGATCTCACTGTTAAAAGGCTAGAAGATACGTTGGCTGATAAAATTTTGAAAGAAATAAGAAAAACTTTCCCGTCACATGAAATCAGTACAAATCAGAAAATGATTGATGAAATAATGGGTTTGCAAAAGAGAAATGTGAGTAGTATATACCAAAACAAAGAAGTTTTGGTGGATAAGAGTGTAATAAATATTGACTCGGAGAAATCCTTGCAGTGCAATTTGGTACAGAATCAAGTCATAGATAGAGTAATGTTGGAAATGAGTATGGAACCTCACATGTCTCCTACTCTATCACTTCCTGCAAAGATTGAACTGCATACACGTAACAGAGACGAATTTCATGTACTAAAGCCACCAACAGTACCAAGAGTCGATGAAGTAGTAGAAGTGGCTGCCGCATCTGTGTCCACAACATATACTGCTGAGGCCTCGCCTTTAAAGAAAACAACGAAAATAGTCCAAACACTGAAAGAAATCGCGAAAGATCCGATGAAATTCTTGTCAGAAAATGCTATAGTAATCGCGACTGTGCCTGCGTTCTTTTTAATGTTCTTTTTGATATATTTATTCATTGCTTTGACTATTCAGTGAATGTTTTGTATGTTGTTTGTTTTTAATAATTACTCATAATGAAAACGATTTTTATTTTTCGTGGTAAAATCCAGTCAAGTGAGAGGTCAGATTATTGGAAACGTATCAAGCACTACACACCTTTGATGCTTGTTTTTTTACAATTTAAGTTTTTAGTTCAGTTTTATTTTATTTAGGGTACCGTACCTCGAAAGGAAAAAAGGAACCCTTATAGGATCACTTCGTTGTCCGTCCGTCTGTCTGTCTGTCTGTCAAGACCCTTTTTCTCAGATCTCCCATTGACCGAGAATCATGAAATTTGACAAGAAGCAATGTCTTATAGCACAAGTAAAGGGAAAAGTCCGAAAACCAAAAATTTTTAATTACATCACATTCCCATGCGAGTGTCCAAGTATGCGGCATAAACGGCCGTATCTCTTGATTGCGTTGACATATAAGTTTGATTTTTTCACAGCTTAATGGGATTGCAGGCCTGAGAATTTGATATAGAATTCAAGACATGTGTGATTATGAATTCATACGGAACCCTCGGTGTCCGTGTCTGACTCGCAATTGGCCGTTTTTTTTTTATAATCACATCAAAATTGAAGATAATAACAACCATTAATAATTCTATTAAGATAGAATAAAATAATACACTGGATGTAAAAAGACCACTCTCGGATAGTCATTTAAGTTAAGGACTTGATTACGTGACTGCGAAAAGTACAAGGGCAAAAACGTCACTGTGAAGTACGTTACTGCGAAAGACGTCCAAGCAATATCCTACAAAATTTTTGCGAAATATAGGTTTCGCGCTTTTTAGGGTTCCGTAGCCAAATGGCAAAAAACGGAACCCTTATGGATTCGTCATGTCTGTCTGTCTGTCTGTCTGTCCGTATGTCACAGCCACTTTTTTTCCGAAACTATAAGAACTATACTGTTGAAACTTGGTAAGTAGATGTATTTTGTGAACCGCATTAAGATTTTCACACAAAAATATGTAGAAAAAAAACAATAAATTTTGGGGGCTCCCCATACTTAGAACTGAAACTCAAAAAATTGTTTTTCATCAAACCCATACGTGTAAGGTATCTATGGATAGGTCTTCAAAAATGATATTGAGGTTTCTAATATCATTTTCTTCTAAACTGAATAGTTTGCGCGAGAGACACTTCCAAAGTAGTAAAATGTGTGTCCCCCCCCCCCGTAACTTCTAAAATAAGTGAATGATAAAACTAAAAAATATATATGATATACATTACCATGCAAACTTCCACCGAAAATTGGTTTGAACGATATCTAGTAAGTAGTTTTTTTTAATACGTCATAAATCGTAAACCGCAATTTACCTTTCATTCAAGTTACAACGAACTACAAAAACTTTTATATTATGTTACTTGCTGCTACGGAACCCTTCATGGGCGAGTCCGACTCGCACTTAGCCGCTTTTTTATAACTATAGGCTCATAAAACTAAAGAACTTGTCCTGTGGCACCTATACTGAATTGAAAAAATTTTTTTTGAGACTTCAATATGGGTGCCTTGGGAAAAGTTGTTTAATTTTATGAGCTGAAGAACTCACCGATTAAATCTTCAATAGTGGACTTTTTTAAATCCTGTATATACAGGTTGGAATGTTGGAACGCCACCTGGAGGGAAAGTACTTTAAATACTGGAGATAGCAAATACTCAAAGAAAATATTCCTTTATTTTTAAATATAAGCAAAACTACATTCAACGATTTTTTAAAATACCCTTGTCACACTCAGGAATCGAACCGGCTAAAATCCGAAAAAAGAACATACTGTACTTTTATGGCATTAATCGATAGGGTCAATCATAAGGATCAAATCTAACGATTTTTCATCTCTAACAAAATCTCATTTAACTTACCATGAAGTTAAATGAAAGGAAACCATGAAATCTTCTGTTATGAATATGAACCATGAATTTTTAATTTAACATAGGTTAGTAATTCGATAAACCCTTGAATAAAAATTGCTTTAGTGCTTGAGTAAAAGTCTCTCATTGCAAATTCAAATTCAAATATCTTTATTGTGGATCATAGGTTACATAAAGATGTCAGTAGTTAATGATAAGTATCAGCTATGTCCCGCCAAAGGCATACAATATTTGGCAAAAAAAATATATCAATAATAATTTACAATTTGTCACTTAAATATTCATTTAGAGTATAATAACATTTTTCCGCCAGAATACGATGAAGCCCAGTTTTAAATTTCGTTATTTAATTCATGTGTCTCGAATCCAACTCGGCTGGGCAGCGTTCGGGAAGCTTCGCAATATCTTTACGTCCAAAATACCGCAGTCTCTCAAGACTAAAGTCTTTGACCAGTGTGTGTTGCCAGTGATGACATATGGATCCGAGACATGGTCGCTTACTATAGGCCTTATAAGAAGGCTCAAAGTCACCCAAAGGGCGATGGAGCGTGCTATGCTTGGTGTTTCCCTACGTGATCGAATCAGAAATGAGGAGATACGTAGGAGAACTAAAGTTACCGCCATAGCTCTCAGAATCGCTAGACTTAAGTGGCAGTGGGCAGGGCACATAGCTCGTAGAACAGATGGCCGTTGGGGCAGTAAAGTTCTCGAATGGCGACCGCGCACCGGAAGGCGCAGTGTGGGCAGGCCCCCGACTCGGTGGACCGACGACCTGGTAAAGGTTGCAGGAAGCCGCTGGATGCGAGCCGCACAGGACCGGTCGGTGTGGAAATCCTTGGGGGAGGCCTTTGTCCAGCAGTGGACGTCTTTCGGCTGATAGATAGATAGATGGGGTATAAGACAGAAGGCACTTTTGTGGAGTAAAGAAGTTTTGTGTGGTACCAGTTCCATTTTGTCCTCAATACGAGCGCGCTTATGAAATGAGAATAGGTGTAGATTAGTCTTTGCAAAAACGGCATATTCATAAATATAAAGACACGGCATTGTCAAGACCTTCCCAAGTAGCATTTCGAACTGTATAAAGGCTGTAGTATAAAATAATTTTACACTTAATGCTGTATTAGATCGCTGTATAAAGGCTGTGTAGCGGGCTACACAGACCTTCTAATTCCAAAAGGGGCCCCAAATTAGACAGCCGTGGGTGTACAAACAGCTGGTTAACGGCTGTACTATCGCAGTACTAAGGCTGGCTTAAGGCGTAATTAGACACCATTATACAGCGATAGTTCTCCAAATAAGAGATTTTATTCTTACACGGAGCCTAAGGTTGACTAAAGGACTTTAAATTATCGTTCAAACTTTTTGTTACTCCATAATGATAGTTTTGTGTGAACTCTGCAGCGCACCAGAAGTTTGTGAAGTGAATTTTGTGGTACATATCGGTAAGTATTCATTTTCAATTTATCTGTTGTTATTTTGCTTGCGGCTTCTACTTCTCCGTGAAAGTGTATATGTATTATTAACAAAAAACTCACGCGCCTTTGAAATAAATATCTACATAATGGTCAAAAATTAAATAATGTTGGAAAATTCAGAGTACTACCAGTCGTTACAAATCAACCTAAAATCGATTCTGACATTTAAATATGCTTTTCTATTGACAATTTACTAATTCTGTTGCATATGTCTTCGAAATTTACTAAGTTAACGACAAAAATATTTGGTGGATAAATTCATAGGTTAGTTTTTAATGGCGTCCTAACTTAAACAGCCGTGGCTCTTCAAAAATTCTAATAGGAAGCTATTTGCTGAATTATGGCAAAATTTTAGAATGCATGACAGCGTAAAGAGTAGTCGTTTCTGTATATCGGAATTTATTTATTCCAGCGGCTGCTTAGAAGCGAAAACCAAGTCCATATAACCCGTGTACACCGTTCACAATATGGCGGATAAATGAGTAACCTGTTTAACCCTTTGGAAACACTTTCGGAAGAATTATCTTCTCCTGTGATGCCATAAGAGCACTAACGGCTGAACTATAGGTTAAACCTACACTCATAGTGTTGGATTTAAAAAAAAAGAGTACGATTAAACTCTTACGCAGCCGAAGGAGTGTTTCTACACCGTAGTAAAGACCCTGGCTGTATAGGGGTTTCCGAAATGACCATTAATCAGCTGTTATCAAGCCATATATGATGGCTTTACAACAGAGTAAGTTTACACCAATATCCAGCAAACAGAAAAAATCAATGCTGTTAAACAGAATGGAGCTGTGAAAGAGTGTAAACTAAGAGCTCTATCCAGTCGTTAGGCAGCTTTAGTCGTCAAATTCTGCTTATGGTATATTTTCACACTAGATGCTGTCTATAAGCAATTTCCAATGCTCTTTAAAAGCAAAAAGTAATAATTTCGCCAGTATACAGCCCTTAACCAGCTGGACTTCTCGCTCCGCTAACACTTCCCGAAACGTTGAGTGTACAAGTTCCGAGTGGTAGGAACTTTGTACTAGGTAGAATAATATGACGATTTAAAAGTATGTGTAAAGCATCTACTTAAATAAAAAAGATTTTTGATTTTGATTTTTGATTTTGGACTGTATTAGACTACCAAATCTTGCTCTAATACAGCTGGAGACATTTTTGTACTCTCTTGTCCATCGACTATACAGTCGTCAGCTGTTAAAGAACTGTATATTGGATATTTTTTCAGCCTAAATGTTACTTGGGTTAAGACTCATAAAGTAGGGTTTACAAGTATCCGTTCTCTTGAGATTACACATTGATCTAATGCACCTTTTTTGGGCTTTAAAAGCTTGTTCCTTATTTACTGAGTTCCCCCAAAATATTAGACCATATCGAAGGATAGAGACAACAAATGCATGATAGGCTTGTAAGACAGCTTCTTTGTTTGCTATTTGGCCTAGTCTATAAAGTGCATACGATGTTTGACTTAGTCTTTTGCTCACATAGTCAACATGACAATCCGATCTCATTTTGTTGTCAATGTATAATCCAAGAAATTTTGTATTTTCTAATGCGTTTATATTTTTGCCTAAGTAGTTAACGTCAAGAGATAAGTTATCAATTTGCCTTTGTTTAAAATTTATTATATTTGTTTTTTCTATATTTATTTTTAAATTATTATTATTGAGCCAGTTAACTGTTGTCTTTAAAGTATCATTTATTTCCTATACAAGATTATTGACGTCATTTCCTAAGAAGAGGACTGTACTATCATCAGCAAATAGAGTTATTTTATGGTTAGTAACTGATGGTAGGTCATTGATATATACTAAAAATAACAGGGGGCCCAGTATGCTACCTCGGGGTACCCCGTATTTTACTGCTCTATATTTAGATGTATATTTTACTTCTGTTTTTGTATTTGGACATAAATGTACAAGTTGAGTGGCCTGATAACGATCGCTTAAGTATGATTTAATCAAGTTGTAATTATTGCCACGTACCCCATAGCAGAAAAGCTTTTTTAGTAATGTCTCGTGGTTGACAAAGTCAAAGGCTTTTATTAAGTCCATGAATAGAGCGATTGTTGGCTGACTTTTGTCCATATTCGATATAACTGATTGTAGGAAACTGAAAATTGCTAAGTTAATGTTTTGCATTTATAAGTTAAGTTTTCATGGTTTTCCTTTCATCTTATTTACAATATTTGTTACAGAGATTTGATCCTTATTACTGGCCCTATCGATTAATGCCATAAAATTACAGTAATTTTTTCGGATTTTAGCCGGTTCGATTCCTGGGTGTGACAAGGGTATTTTTAATAATCTTTGAATGTAGTTATGCTTCTTTTTAAAAATAAAGGAATGTTTCCTTTGAGTAAAATTTGCTATCTCCAGTATTTAGAGTACTTTCCCTCCAGGTGGCGTTCCAACATTCCACCTAGTTATAAAAAAGTTGTAGGAACATAGATACTTTTACTACTTCCCGCCATACTAATACATTATTATTGTGTAAAAAATTGAACCTGCTCAAAAAATATCTGGTGATTTTATAATGGCGCATGTAACTTTGTTCTTCCCTTTTTTAAATAAATCGATCGTCAGATTATAATTTTGTATAAGAATCCAAATATTTCTGTAGTTTATTTAAAAAGCGGCAGAACTAGGGCTGGCCACGAACCCCACAACCTCCACCATTCCGAACTTTGCCCCCGTATGTGGGAGTATGGCCCGACCTTCCCGAGCTATGGGAAGAGACCCGTGCCCCTGCAGTGGGGACGATATGGGTTGTTAACACAGAACAAAAATTTTCATACACGGGCCTGGACATGTTCACATCTTCCATTGTAAAATCACTTGTACTTACATGACATATCTGTAAATCTCTGACCACGTGATTATGTAAATGTGAAATTTTTAACAATAGTTTAAACAATTTATTTAAATAGAATAAAATGTTACATGTCAAAAAAAATATTCACCAAAAGGCTTCGCGTTATTCAAATAGCCTAGACGTTCCCGATGGAAAGGTGCCCATTATGCTTGCAGCATTTCCACGCTCAATAGCAATGGACAACCTTTGCATCAGGAAAGCCTCGGAGCGGGGTCACCCCCTCTTTGCCTGATGCGACGGCCGATTTTAATGTGAAATTAAATAAGGAAGAATCAAGGAAGTATAGAGTCTGGCAAATGAAAGCGTAACCTGAGAAAGCGCGGCAAATTCAAAAAATCTTAATGTGGTATCACCAACCTATAGCAGGAAACAATATATATAATACTTGTGTAAGGAATTTAAATAATAAAGGAGTAGAAAACAATAATTATTGCTGGCAGCACTGGTGCCCCTCTTCCACCACCTGTCGCGTGATCGAGGGTGGTGGCAGAGGCATTGTCAAACTAGTCAGTCTGTCAGGTCGGCAGTCGTGCTACGAGAATCGTGAAGAGAAGTCGTATTAGCGAAATCTTAGCAGGTCATGATTATATTTATTAAAATTACTTATATAATTTCTTTATAAAATATGTAGTGGTGGTGATAGTTAATTGTGTGAATATCAAGTGCGAAATTATTGAAAACGTGTGGAATAAATCGTTTATTATGTCGACTTATGGAGTTTCCTTACAACTCAGAAGTGGGATTGACGGGTAAATTGCACCTAAAACCCGTTAATCCTTGCCCACGAGTTATTCTAAAATATATTTTTTTATCTTGTTTTTGAATAATTATTATTCTGTTTTCTTTACCATAATTCGACATGATTCATTATTAAGTGTAAAGTGATGGTGAGACCATTCATGTAAGTACAAAGCGAGACTATTTTACTGGTGATATAATATTCTTATTCTTTTTCAAAAATAGTGCATGCTGTTCTTTTTTATTCTGGTCTTGGTAAATACACCGATGCTAAGGCTACCCCTTGGAGGTGTATTTTCTGTTTAAAGGTGTATTTATATCCGGCCAGGGAAATCTCTGACGGATACTGAATGCATTTGGTGTTTATATGAGAAATAAGTTATTGCTATGGCTACACCTTAGAAACTTATTTTTCTGTAGGTGATGCATTCTATTCATGAGAATGTAGCACGAACACAGATCAGAATCAAAAAAATAAAACAACACAGAGCAATATTCATTTAATTATAAATCATTTTAATAATACTTATCGTATATATATATCACCATGAAATATTGTTTCCTTTGTTGCATGAGGGTTCAAAAGGGGAGAAAGGGAATATAATTCTACCGTTTCCTTTAGCTCGCTTATAACTATTTACAGTTGACGAAGCAGATATATTTTTTTTTTATGTACCCACTTAAATAATTAATAAAAGTTTCCATCATACGTACTATTATTTGCTAACGCTTAACTGTATAATGTGGTAAGCTACTTCCACAATTACTTTCAAAACAAAATAATGCTTACATACAATACATACATTTTTTGCTTACGTTTAACTAAGCTATCACTACTTGTTTGCTTACACTTATAGCTACTTCTACAATGTTTTTCTATACAAAATAAAGCTTTTAAGTGAATTTTTTTTGTGTAGTTGAATCGTTTATCAGTATGATAACACGATAAAATTTTCAAGTTACAGGAGCTTGAAGCACGAAGCCATGAAGCCGCGACGCGGTGATTCCGAAGGTCGTGAAGCAGAGGGTGAGCCCGATGATGAGCCGGTTCCGTGTGGCGAGAATCGTGGGCAGACTCTGCGGCGACAAGAGCAAACAAGCGAGGGAGTGGAAGGGAGCCAGTTTATAGACAGGCAAGTCCACAAGCGCTTTAATTTGCTAAATTACCGATCTAAAAGTTTAAATCGAGAAGTCCAAGGGCGAGGTGGTGAAAATACCGAACCTGTGCCAGTAAATACGAGCATACATTCATTACCGCCATATGATACTAGTAATTTACATAATCGTCGGGATGAGACAAAAGGGAAGCGGAAAGACGAAACGCAGTTTCAGCGAAAAAGCAGTACTCTTAGGTTATATGATAGTTCATCTGAAGAAGAGGTCCACGTGGTGAGAAGAAAGAGGCATAGGCGAGGAAGTAACAGTGACGACGATTATGTATCACCCAATAAGAAACTAAAATCAATACGTAACAATCGCATACCCTCATCTTCTCGTCACGCACCTCGAACCGATAGAGTAAATGAAGATAATGTATATTCTAGTAATTTACCTGATGGAACGCAGCAGATGATAAATAGATTTCTAGATATACTTAGTCATGTAAAAGGTGCGTCGACTTCTAAGCTATCTTTAAATAATGTTGTGCCAGAATTCGATCCAATGGTGAAAAATCAAACCATTTTGACGTGGATTAATAAAGTTGAGGAATGCGCGGAAATCTATGGATGGGACGAACGCGAAACTATTCATTTTGCGTTACCTAAATTAGTAGGTGTGGCTAAGTCTTGGTATCAGGGCCTAAACTCTGTATTATATACGTGGACAGAATGGAAACGGAAGCTAATCGAGTCTTTTCCCTGTAGAAATGATTACGCAGAATTACTTACCGATATGTTAGGTAAACGCGTCCGATACGGCGAGTCCTTAGAACAGTACTATTACGATAAAATTAATTTGCTTAATCGATGTGACATAAAAGGGCGAAAGGCAGTCGATTGCCTTTTGCATGGGATTGACGATCGCGCAGTAAAAGTAGGAGCTCAAGCGGCACAGTTCCGTGAACCAGAAGACGTGTTAAAATATTTAAAAACAGTAAAGTCCGGAAGTAATAGGGAATCGTTTGACAGACAAAGGGATAGGAGACAATATACAAGCAACAGTAATGTAACTAGAATAAAAACAGAATCCAGAGATAGTAAAAAGTTTATTATAAAATGTCACAATTGTAACGAAGAAGGTCATAAAAGTTTCAAATGTACAAAAACTGCTAACAAATGTACAAAATGTGGTAGGTTATGGCACCTTGATATTTATTGTAGGGCAAAACCAAGTACTAATACACAAAGTAAGGAAACAAGCACTGATAATACTAAACAAGAAAAGGAAGTTTCTGTTCTTCACAAAGCTAATGAAACAAATAAGAAGTATTTAATTGAAATTGATGTAAATGGTAACTCGCTCATGTGTCACGTTGATTTAGGCAGCCAGTGCACGCTTATTAGAGAATCAGAGGCTCAAAAACTCAAAATTGTATTGACTGTCGACAACTTACCCACCTTGAAAGGTATTGGAGGTCATTATGTTCAGCCTTTAGGAAGATGTTTTCTAGACGTAACTGTTCAGGGTATTAAGGAAAATATTGAAGCGTTCGTTGTTAGTGATGATGCGTTGAACCACCCTGTACTTTTGGGTCATACCTTTACTGAGAAACCGAATATTACTATAGTTAAAACACCGGAGCAAATTCTGTTTGAACAAACTACAGAACTAAAACTATATCTTACTGCTCAGAAAGATGTTAATATTGGTCCCCATCAATTTGTTACCATAGCTGTTGAGTGTCAACAAAGGTATACCGGTTCTATTTACGTTAATGGGTCTGTTAGGGGTACGATCTGTAATGAACATTACCTACTCCCAGGTGAGTATATTTTAAAAGATGGGATCGGCAATTTGTTAATCCAAAATATGACGCAAAATGATATTTCTCTTTTAAAGGGTGCCTTAATAACTCGCGCTATACCAGTTGTATCCAAAATAGACGTGTGTTCTGTAGAGTTTGACAAAGACTTCTTGGAAGAATCTATTAAATGTGGTGAACAACTTACTAGTGAACAAAAATTAAAATTGCAAGAATTACTTAAGAAATATTCAAACTGTTTTTCATCAGGCTTAAAAGATTTAGGGTTTACAAATGCGGGAGAAATGGTAATAGAGTTAAAAGATTCGTCACCGGTCGTATATAGACCCTATCGCTTATCGTACGGTGAGAGATCCGAAGTACAATCTATGATACAGGAAATGCTTGATGCTGGTATTGTTAAGGAATCATCATCCCCTTACGCGAGTCCAATAGTATTGGTTAAAAAGAAAACAGGTGAAAAGAGGTTGTGCATAGATTATAGAGCTTTAAACCAGAGAACCAAACGTGATCACTATCCTCTCCCACGAGTTGAAGATCAACTTGATCAGCTGGCCGGTAATAACCTTTTCATTTCTTTAGACTTGGCTTCCGGATACTACCAAATTCCAATTGCTAAATCTTCGCAAGATAAAACTGCTTTTGTTACTCCCGATGGGCAGTACGAGTATACTCGGATGCCCTTCGGACTGGTAAATGCCCCTTCAGTTTTCCAGAGAACTATCAATAAAATCCTATCCGAAGCCAAGACTAAATTTGCTTTAGTGTACATGGATGACATCCTTATACCGGCGCGTACGTTTGAAGAAGGGTTATCTAGACTCGAAGAAGTATTAGCTTTGTTAGAGAAGGGTGGTCTTACGTTGAAACTGTCTAAGTGCAACTTTTTCTATGACAAAGTTGACTTCTTGGGATTTGAAATTAGTGGTGGAGGTATAAAGCCTGGGCTAAGGAAGACTGAGGCTGTATCTAAATTTCCTCTCCCAAAAAACCAACATGAATTGCGACAATTCCTTGGTCTTGCAAGTTTCTTTAGGAGGTTCGTACAGGGTTTTGCTTTAATGGCAAAGCCTTTGACTGATCTTTTAAAGAAAAATACTGAGTGGAAATGGAGTCCTCAACAAAATGAGGCCTTTAAAAAATTAAAATCTGTACTGACAGAAAGGCCTCTATTGGCTCTTTATGATCCAAAAAAAGAAACGCAGGTACATACTGACGCAAGTAAACACGGCGTTGGAGGTATTTTGCTCCAAAAGGGTGATGACGGATTGTTCAGGCCTGTGTCGTACTATAGCAGGAAGACCACCCCAGATGAGCAAAAACTTCATTCCTTTGAACTCGAGACACTGGCCGTCGTATCAGCATTGAACCGATTTAGGGTATACCTCATAGGCATTGCATTTAAAATATTAACGGATTGTAACGCCCTTCGAACAACAATGACCAAAAGAGACCTAATACCCCGTATTGCAAGATGGTGGGTGCAACTCCAAGAATTTGATTGTGAGATAGAGTATCGCGCAGGTGCAAAGATGGCACATGCCGATGCTCTCAGCAGGAACCCAGTCGGTGAAGCAATAGAGGAATCCCATGTACTAGACGTGTTAAGTGTAGGGTCTGAAGACTGGATATCCACGGTACAATCCAGCGATACGGAAGTTACGCGTATCAAGGAAATTCTAAACGATCCTGAATCAGAAAAAATATGTGACGTATGGAAAAATTATAAGTTAAAAAATGGTAAAGTGTATAGGGTTTTGGACGATGACGGTAAAGAAATTCGTTGGCTTGTACCTAAAGGAGTTCGGTGGCAAATAACTAAAATGAACCATGACGATCTGGGTCATTTTGGTTTTGAAAAAACATTAGCCCGAATAAAACAGTCTTTCTGGTTCCCTAAAATGAGAAAATTCGTTAAGAAATATGTAAAATCATGTATTGAATGTGCACACCATAAAGACGTATCTGGTAAAAAGCAAGGGGAACTCCATCCCATCCCCAAAGTTCAAATTCCATTTCATACAATTCACGCTGATCATCTTGGTCCATTTATCCGTAGTAAGAAAGGTAACAGTTATCTTTTGGTAATTATAGATGCTTTTACGAAATTCATTAATATAAAACCGGTAAGAAATACCAAGAGTTCAACTTCGGTGAAGGTTTTGCAGGAACACATAAGCTACTTTGGAGCTCCATCAAGGCTCGTAACAGATCGCGGTACCTCCTTTACAAGCAACGTATTTAAAACGTTTATTAAATCCCTTGGTATCAAGCATATACTGAACGCTGTAGCCACGCCAAGGGCAAACGGTCAAGTGGAGCGTTTTAACCGCACCATACTGGATGCGCTATCGGCTAAAACACATAACAAAGACGATAGAAGTTGGGACGAACACGTACCTGATATTCAGATCGGCATCAATACCACAGTTCACAAAACTACAGGGAAAAGTCCGTCCGAACTTCTATTCGGCTTCAATATAAATAGTAGGACAGAAAATGTGCTAAACGAAGTATTAGATGACACGAGAGTAGTAATATTATTGGGAACTCTGGATCACACAAGCAACGAACCCGATAACATCGCTACGTTCCACTCCGCTCATCGAGTTCGTTGCGTGTGTGATCTAAAGTTCCCAATCATATTTAAAAAATAAAAAAACACTCACCATTTTAAAACGCTGTTCCCTGCATTATATGGGTATACGAGTTCCGAGTGGAAGGAACCTCGTATTAGGTAGTAAAAGAATGACGTTCGAAAAGTGTACACTGCTTGCTACTTCGAATAAAATATTTTCATTTCATTTCATCATGTATAGCTTTACTGGTAAACACAATTATACACTAAATCATTTACACTGTCTGTTTTAGTTACGGAATGCCAATAAATTTAATTAGAATGGATAAACGCAAAGTCACAACACATTTATTTGCACTTGTCAACTTCACTGTTACCATCACGATTGCTTTCCATCTTTCCTTCACTCACTATAACCATCAAGATCATATCCCAGCTCAAGGGCGCGTGAGTAAGTTAACTTCATTCAGAACTGCCGTCCTGGTTGAATCCCCGCTCAGGGGCGCATGATAAGTTAACCACGCTCATTACGACATTGAAGGTCGTATCCCCGCTCAAGGGCGCATGAGGAGTTTACCAATACAACCATTTCGACCATCCCGGTTGAATCCCCGCTCAGGGGCGCATGACAAAACCACGCTCATTACGACAATGAAGGTCGTATCCCCGCTCAAGGGCGCATGAGGAGTTTATCAATACAACCATTCAGACCATCGTATTTGCAAAAACGGATCATTACATTTTCTCCATAAAAATTAAGTCACTGGTAATCTATACTAACTAATGTCTATTAAGTTCAAGTACATAATTATTTGCAAATTATGAAGACGCACGACACGACTTTCCCTCTAGCGCGATAAATGCAACTAACTTTGATTACGATGCACTGTTCCCACGGAGCAGTGGTGTACGGCAGCTATACCCAACCTACGGCCCGCAGACCGCATGTGGCTAGCCGAACATTTATAATATGAATAGAGTGTTAGGGAGTTAATTTTTTAAAAAATACTTACCCAGTTATTAAATATGTATATAATTTGCAACTATAACTAAGCTGCAAACTTCCGAACTAAGACTAAAATAACTGTCAATTCAAATAAAACCAGATCATCATAAAGTTTTTTTTTATCACCTGACCCCAAACTCGGATTCCCTGTATCTTGGGTACCAGAGACTGATATACTTACACATATACATTTAAATACATACATATATAGATATAATACACTCAGACACAGCAAACAAATCTGCTCGTCACAGAAATGTTTGCCCTGGGTGGAGATCGAACCCACAACTCTCGGATCACGGATCAGGATACTCTCGGATCATTGGTCAGGATATCTCAATAAACTAAATTATATGAAATAAAAAAATCGCATTATGTTATTTATTAACATATTGCAGCTCAATTGTCTTTGCGACCCCTACAAAAAAAAGTTGACCAGAGCTGATGTAAGGGCTTCTCTATACTGCAGAGTCTAGCCTTTAAAGTTAAAGATTTGATTTTTTAAATGAGTTTTCAACTCGAAACTAAACATTTTTTTTGTTTATCAAGTCTAACGCGTTGGTACGTAATTATGTTCTTTATCATTTCATAATTTGGAAGTTAATATTAAAACAATAGATAAGTATGGTTATAAAAGAAGGTGATATCCGTATGTAGAAATTAGTGATAAAACAATTTCAGGTTAACAATTACAATTATTGCTTGAAATAATTGTCAATTACAATTATTGAAATTTAAATAGGTTTTTATCATATTTTGTAGTGATAGTGTTTTAATAAAAGTACCTGTATTGTTAAAAGAC
This sequence comes from Coleophora deauratella, assembly GCA_958295455.1. Taxonomy (NCBI): domain Eukaryota; kingdom Metazoa; phylum Arthropoda; class Insecta; order Lepidoptera; family Coleophoridae; genus Coleophora; species Coleophora deauratella. The sequence goes on from OY282412.1 coordinate 7,347,116, forward strand.
TTATGTATTAAAAATCAAAGTACCAAACCTGAAATATGACATAATATTACTTATAACTATATGTTTTTATATCATTTTACGTTATTTTTTTTAAAAAACATAGGGTCTTTAGTTAAGAAAGTACTTTCTACTAATGTTCAATGCAATTTTTGACTAACTCGGTGACTCAGTTAAATTGTTAATATCACTAACATATTATGAACATGATGAACAGAGCCTTTGAATCCTGGTAACTTTACGTAAAAAGTGCATGCACTGCATACGTAGCAAATACATAATAAGTACACGTGGTGGCGCATCGTTTGTAAGCAAGTTTTACTTCGTGTGAATGATATATGATATTTTCACTAAACTAATTATCAACCTGACTTCGCTTTCATTTTTTTAAAATGAATATTAAATATTATATTAAAACTGTATACTTAATAGTAGAATTATAAAAGATAAAAGTATATTCAATATACGTTTTTTTTTTTTTTTTTTTTCTTCACGACAGGCATTTGAACAGTTATTAAAGAATTCAGTCATCTGACCTCAAACTAGGAAATATACATACTATGTGAACCTGAGACTGATATACATATATAGTACACGTAGACCCAGAGAAAATATCGGCTCTGGGTGGGAATCGATCCCACGACTCTCGGTTCAGTAGTAAGGAGTGCTTACCACCGAGTTAGTCAATATGATAATAAATTAACTCGAGCTCATAGCTAACCACTTACCACACATAATATGAAAATCCCGACTGCGTTAAAAAATACTAACATTTACATAACGTAAGATATTATTATAATTTAGTATTTATTATTATCTTATAATTTATTATTATAAATAAGTATTTATAGCAAGTGCATACTACAATAATAATAAACATAAAAAACATTACCCTTGTTTTTGAGTACATGGATACATTATTTCTTCTAAATGAAGCATTCAAAAATATAAATTGTTAAAGGTTTTTCTATTTTGCTCCCAAGGAACCCTAAAGAAATAATTCATGACTAAGTAATTATAATAAGTAATTTGAGAGAATTGTTTTTCCATAATTTCCGAAAAATCATCACTTTTTGAGGTATCTTAGTGTGTGTTATTTTTTGTATCTGTGTTTAATTAAACCAATACGTGAAAAATGGTATTTATACTGAGACATCGACGATCAACCATTTTACTTCCTGATCGTGTGACGTGCAGTTTACACTAGCCCAGTGCTCAGGACCCAGTGCAAAGTGCCCAGTGCCCAGTGCTCAGTGCCCAGTACCCAGTGTCTACACGACTCGTCAAAATTCGCATCAAGTGCACTTCCATAATGTTCGTAAGTTTGGTACCTACTTATCACTTAAATTTTAAATCCTCTATAAAATACTATTCTTTTTTTCTTATATGTTTCTTAAAATACATCAATCATGAATTTAGGGTATATTCGTATTTCTTAGTTTAATATAACTTTTTTGTATAATTTCAGGTCTGAGTCGGAGTACAAGAAACGTCAAGCTCTCAAGCGCAGCTGCGCACTCGACTCGGAGGACTCCAGCGCTAGCGACGAGGAGCCTCCAGTGACCGCTCGGTATGTCGAAGTCATTTTATTATTTGCTACTTTTTGAGCTTCAATACTACAGATAACTAATTCATGCATAAGTACAGTCCCGTGCACCTGAAGTATACAGAGTAGCCGTTTAGTAACTTGCACTACTTGGCTGTATAGTTTAGTTGCATGAACTGTAATAAGTTATATACATATCTAAATATTGAATTTTTATTTTATTTTTAGCTCGTCTAAGCAGTCAGCTAAAAGTAAAGAAAAAAAAGGAAAGACTACTAAAAAGGTGGATACGGAGGCGGAGATATCCAGCGACGAGGAAGTCTCAAGGTACTTAGTAATGTTATTTTACTGTCCAAACATCTACGTCTATGGATGAGACCTTTTAATATTACACGTACATCTTATTTCAAGAATTTAAATTGTTTGCATATATAGTTAGTGCTCTATAAACTTTGTAATTGTTCTATAAATCTTATAATATTTTTTTTTCTTCCAGCAAATCGAAGCAGCTAGCGGCTAAATCTAAAAGTAAAGAGAAGAAGGTGGTGAAAAATTCGGAAGCCTCCAGCGACGAGGAAAGGTATGTTGTATTATTACTATTATTTAGTTTTTGCTTAGCTAAGTTGACTTATATAAATTCCTTAAACATAGTTACTATTGTTTTAAATAATCGTAAGGTACCGTCCATGGATAAAAGGTCTTGAACGCTCTCCTCTTATTACTTTATGCTAACAAGTTCGAGTTACTTCGTAAATGACTCAGTGATTACTAGTTTGTTCTAATAACAATGGGATCTAGTCATGGGTTCGATTCCTACCTAGGTATTTTTTTTCCAAAGACTTAGGTCTATGGACGAGACTTTTTAATTAACATATACAATAATATTTTAAAATTTATTACTTTGATTTCTCATAACCCATTTTTTCTTTCTTTCAGCAAGTCAAAACTGCCCGCGACTAAATCGAAAGGGTCTAAAAGTAAAGAGAAGAAGGTGAATAAAAATTCTGAGGCCTCCAGCGACGAGGAAAGGTATATTGTTCTTATTATTAATAAAGCTTGTTTAGACAGTATTGAGGCTGACTTATACATACCTCGAATAAAGTATTGTTATATACATATTATATTCGTAAGACACCTTATATGGGTAATAGGTCTCTGTCGCTCTTTTTTTATTTTATTTTTATTACCATGTGCTAATAAGTTACTTGGTGTATGACTTAGTGGATATACTAAGTTTTCATATACAATGAACATATAACTGAATTAGCGAGACAGTGAAACAGAAGTTTGACCGATAGTATTGGGTTCGATCCCCACTTATGGTAAATTAAATATTTAATATTTACAACTGATGATATTCCTATAATATATTTACAATACATGAAATCTTAGTTTAGTGCTAGATTATCGTATGGCTTTAATACTAACAACTTATGAAGAATATTAACAGAAAATTGATAGACCCGGTGGCTCAGTGGTTAGCGCTCCTAACCACTGATCCGAGAGTCGTGGGTTCGATCCCCACCCAGGGCAAACATTTGTGTGATGAGCAGATTTGTTTGCTCTGTGTCTGGGTGTATTATATCTATGTATGTATTTATACGTATATGTGTATGTATATCAGTATCTGGTTCCCATAGTACAGGGAATCCTAGTTTGGGGCCAGATGACCGTGTGTGATTTGTCCCGGTTATTTATTATTATTAACATAATTTTCTGTGTAAATTTAAAAGTTTAATTAAGTGTGTATTACCAATAACCGTCTAATAGTTTTTCTTCTTCTTTCTAGTTCTGAAGTGAAGCGCAAGCGCAAAGTAGCTGGAGCTAAGAAGCAAACGAAAAAGAAACAAAGGTTTGTTTCTTCTTTTTTGGATTATGATTACATAACTCGCCGACATATTTGTTAGCGCTCCCGACTATCGTGTTAGATTTTTATCTTTATCAAACATTTCGTGTGACTAGTAGATCTTTATAATGTGTACCTATATTTTAATGATTGTTATAGCACAGAATACCCAATTTAGGTTCAGATGACTCTTTGTGATTTGTTCCAAATATTTATCATTTTTTGTTGTTTTTCAGTGTTCGATGTGAGAGCGAACTGTTCGAAGGAGAGGAAGAAGTACGTGGAGAAAAGGGCAGCCCGCTGTGGTCGTCGCTTTCGCAGAAGCGGGGCAGCGGAGTTCTTCGCCACGCGGCGCTTCTCCAAGGAGGCGAGTTTTTCATAGAATTAAGAGTATATAATGTGGATGACATTAAAAACATTAATTATAAAAAAAGGTATGATAAAGCCGTTGGCCAACTCCGCCTCCAACTGTCTCATGAGGACCCTGGTTGGGAGTTAGTTAAAAACCTATTTAAAGAGGGGCGAAAGAAATTCCCAGGAGAGGGGACATATTTTGAGAATAGGCCAGCGGCTGAATAGTGTTTATATATTTTTTTACTTTTTATTGTCTACTGATTTTTTTATTGTCTATTGATTTTAAAGAATGATTATTCTACTCATACATATTATTAATTAATTTATATTATGTTCCTATACACAAACATTTTTTCGGGTTAAATTAAGATTAGATGTTTTGTAAATAAACATTTGTCTACAGAAGAGAATATTTAAATCTAATCATGAACAAAAAGAAAAGCATTTATTGTTCAGTTTGTGATAAGTCTATTGTCAGTAAGGCATTTCCTGGTCATTTACGTAGCATTGCTCATAAAAATAATACCTCAGTACAGGTTGACGATGGTATTGAAAAAATCAATAGTGCGTTTAAAAGTCGAATCGCCTCGTATCGTTTGCGCGAGCCTTGCAAGCGAGGTCCCGCCGACAGTCGCGCGGCGTCATGTGCTGTCGAGCCGTACCTGCACGCGGTGGGTCTGAGCTTGCAGCGATTGCTCGATGCGGCTCTGTCCAATCACATTAATATTAAAGTAAACTTTGAATTGTACGTCAATGTGATTTTACCTAAGGATGATTCTATGGAAATTAAGTCATTTGCTACTGAAAATATTAATTTACATCAATCTTATGACTTTTGTGAATTACTGGAAAAGATTTCTGGGATTATAAGGAAAAAAATTGATGAATTTCAGGAGACTGGGAGTGGGTGGTCCCTGTTAGACATATTGTATTTAGAGACTAATATCAATAAATACACACCTTTGCGAGGTTCCAGTTTTATAGATTTACCATCTAAAATTAAAAACAGGAAATCATGCCTTAACATTCGTAATGATGATGACTATTGTTTCGCATGGAGTATAATGGCTGCTTTGTACCCAGTCAAAAATAATGCGAATCGTACTTCTTCGTATCCTCATTTTAGTTCTGTTCTAAATTTACAACATGTATCATTCCCGATGTCTTTAAATGATATTAAAACATTTGAAAAATATAACATGGATATTAGTGTCAATGTGTACGGTTTGGAAAACAGTAATATCGTCGGACCGCTGTACAAAACGGCAACAAAAAGAAAAATACATATTAATATGTTATTACTACAAAATGGAACAAAATCCCACTATTGTCTTATTAGAGATTTACCTAAATTATTAAGAAAACAAATCACTCGACACCATGGACAGTTACATTTCTGCGATAATTGTTTGTTGTTTTTCTCAAGCAATGAACAATATGAAACACATAAGTGTGGAGGTGTTGCAACCGTATTACCGGAAAAGGGAACAGTGGTTCAATTTAAAAATTATCAACGTATGCAAAGTATGCCTTTTGTAATATACGCTGACTTCGAAAGTTATCTAGAACCCTGTAATAAACAGAATGGAAATCATACCTTAAACATAAATCAACACATACCCGCCGCTTTCGCCTATTATGTTTGTTGCAATTATGATACTTCATTAAATTGTTTAGTGTCTTACCGAGGGAAAGATTGCGCACAAAAATTTGTAGAAAATTTACAAAACGATGTCAAAGAAATTTATAAAATATTACAAGAAAAGTCAGTGAATCCAATACCAATCGTTATGAATGAAAACGATATCAAAGATTTCAAAGAAGCTGAACACTGTTATTTATGTTCTCATTTATTACTAGGCGATAAAGTTAAAGATCATTGTCATTTTACTGGAAAGTACAGAGGTGCTGCTCATTCCTACTGTAATTTAAATTTTCAGTTGCCGAAGTTTGTACCTGTATTCTTCCACAACCTGTCCGGTTATGACTGTCATTTGTTCATCCGAGAACTTAGTTCAGAGCCAGGTATGATTAAGGTCATACCAAAAAATAAAGAGAACTACATCTCGTTAACAAAATTTATTCAAATATCAAGTGGTAAATTTGCTGCCATACGATTTGTTGATTCTTTCAAATTTTTGGGTACCAGTTTAGACCAACTTGTGAAAAACCTTGATCAAACTGACTTTGTACATTTGTGGGATATATGTAGAAATGAACAGCACTTTGACTTATTACGCCGAAAAGGCGTTTATCCCTACGATTACATGACTAACTGGGATGTTTATGAGGAAACAAGTTTACCTCCAAGAGAAGGTTTTTTTAATAAATTAACTAATACATCTATTTCAGAAAAGGACTATGAACATGCTCAAGAGGTTTGGCAAAGTTTTAACATAAAAAACCTTGGCGAATATACAGATTTGTACGTCAAAAGTGATGTTCTGCTACTAGCAGACGTTTTTGAGAAATTTCGTGTAACGTGTATAAATAATTATAATCTGGAGCCTGCATTCTATCTCACTGCTCCAAGTCTAAGTTTTGACGCCATGCTTTTAAAAACTAAAGTTCAATTAGAACTCCTTACTGACTTAGAAATGATTCGCATGATACAAAAGGGTATTCGTGGGGGTATATGTTTATGTCCTTTAAGATATGCTAAGTCTAATAATAAGTATCAGACAGATTTTGATTCTACGCAGCCTAGTAGTTTCTTATGTTATATCGATTGCAATAACCTATATGGATATGTTATGTGTAGCTACTTGCCACACTCTGAATTTCAGTTTTTAACTAGAGAACAATGTGATGAACTGCAGGTAATGAATTTGCCAGACGATAGTGAATATGGATATATTTTAGAAGTAGATCTAGAATATCCAGAACGTTTACATGATTTGCATAATGATCTCCCGTTTTGTGCTGAAAGCTTTATACCGCCAGGCTCAAAAAGCAAAAAACTTATACCAAGTCTTTACGATAAGTATAACTATGTTATTCATTATATTCATTTAAAGACTTGTATAAAAAATGGACTGAGACTAAGAAAAATTCATAGAATACTAAAGTTCAAACAAAGTCCCTATCTTAAACAATACATAGATTTAAACACACATCTTAGACAACAATCTGTTTCAGTTTTTGAGCAAGACTTTTTTAAATTATTAAACAATAGTATTTTCGGAAAAACACTAGAAGATACAGAGCGTAGAGTAAATGTAAAATTAGTAAACAGATGGAACGATGAACGAAATAAAACTAAAAAATACTACAGCGCACAGCAACTTATAGCGAGACCCAATTTTCACAGTGCAACAATTTTTTCCGAAAATTTAGTTGCAATACAATTGAATCGTGAAAAAGTAGTTTTAGATAAACCAATATATATAGGTTTTTCAGTACTGGAGCTATCTAAAAGTCATATGTATGATTTTCATTACTCAGTAATGAAAAATTTTTACAAAGATAAACTTTCACTTTGCTATACAGATACAGACAGTTATTTGTACGCAATACAAACCGAAGATTTCTACGAAGACATAAAATCAAACTTTTTCGAGTACTTCGATACAAGCAATTACCCTGTCGAAAACACGTTCAAAATAGTACAAAAAAATAAAAAAGTTCCCGGTCTTTTTAAAGACGAGTTGGGCGGAAGAATTTTATTAGAATTTGTTGGTTTGCGTTCTAAACTTTACAGCATCAAAACAAGCGACAGTGAAATAAAAAAAGCCAAGGGTGTTAATAAGTGTGTTGCTAGTACTATTAGATTTTCTGACTATGTAGATGTATTATCCACAGGGAAGGAAATTAGAAAGAAGAATATTCATTTCAAATCTATTAAACATAAGCTCTTTACACAAGAGCAAGACAAAGTCGCACTCTCTCACAAAGATGACAAAAGATTCGTTTTAAAAGGAAATATAGTAACTAAATCATGGGGACATTATTCCATTACTATTTAACCCATTAATGTTTGTGTATAGTATATAATACATTAATAATAACCATAGATATAAGTAAAAAGCATTGTACTTTTAAAATTTGTAAAATTAATAAAGGATATTTGATTGATTGAAAAAATATTTATATTTTCCAAGCGCTCCTTAGATAATTAAGAACATTTGCTATTCTTTTTATATTTACGAATTAAAATGCAATAATCTCTATTACACATCCATCCTTGATACATTGCAGTTGTGTTATTGTGACTGTGCGAAAAAAAAAATGAAATTTGTTAAACAGCAACATACTTTAAAATTGGGAAATATTGTGTCAGAGCCATTGAAATGTACTCATCGCCATGGACCGCTTTTACCTAATACTATACGTTGCATAATATCAGGTCCTTCAAATTGTGGTAAAACCAATTTAGTGATCGGTCTCATTTTACATGAAAATGGATTAAAATTTCAGAATCTTTATATTTATTCCAAAACTTTATACCAACCTAAGTATTTGTTCCTTGAAAAAGTATTTAAACTTATACCTCAAATTCACTTTGCTAAATATCATGAAAATGAAGAAGTGATAAGTCCCCATGAAGCAGCTCCTAATTCTATAATAGTTTTCGATGATATTGCATGTGAAAATCAAAACAATGTAAGAAATTACTTTGCGATGGGAAGACATAAAAATATAGATTGCTTTTATTTAAATCAAACCTATAGCAAAATTCCTAAACAATTAGTTAGAGACAATGCTAACCTGATTATTATTTTCAAACAAGATGATATCAATTTGCGACACGTTTATGACGAACACGTAGGGACAGATATGACTTGGATGCAGTTTCGAGATCTGTGTTCAAAGATTTGGAGCGAGCCTTATGGGTATTTAGTAATAAATAAAGACTGTGAAAAAAACAAAGGATGTTACAGAATGAAATTTGACACTTTTATCATTATAGATTGAACTATATTCATATTAATTCATGTTAAGAATAAAATGACATTACATTTAATTCAGCTTCATTACTACTTAGACAACCAAGGGGAGAACTTATTTGCGATGGAACAAGAAAAATCCTTAAAAAAACAAATAATTGCCACAGCTGCTGCTGTAAAGCGTAAAGTAAAAATTTTACAAGATTTAAAATCTAACAACGAAATGGTTTTAGATTCCATTTTGAAACCCATAACTGAACCATTAAAACAAATTGCATACACAAAGAATAATTATGATGAAAATTTTAGCACGCCTATTTTCGGGTCAAAAACCAAAAAACGTACTATAGATAATGGTAATAATATATCTTCTATTAAACGTAAACGTTTATCAATGACTACACTGAAGGGTCAATATCCAAATGACACTTCTGATGATTTATATTCTGCTGATGATGAAAGTGGTCCTAACATGAAGCCTTTTGCCAGCAACATTTATCAAGAAAAGTTGAATGATACAATTCTTAGCGATGTTGAAAATGATGAAAGTTTAAATGTCAATCAGCAAAAGTTTGAAGATAATGTCAGTGTCGAAAATTCTTCATCTAATGAAAGTGCTAGCCCTCGGAACTGGTGGTCCTTGTGTAATGAGCTTCCTCAAGCAATTCCGTTTGGTGTCAGACGAGAGAGAGGAAAGCTCATGATTGGTGCATCAAGAATAACAATTGATGATAAAGAAATTATTATAGGTAGCAATAAATATGAAAATACTCCAGGGTTACGTGAACTATTGTTAAAAAAATCGCCGCAGCTAGATCTTATCACCGAAGACGATAAAAAAATATATAAGTCAATATTACTTGCTACAAACGCTCATCGTAGAGACTATGATCCCACCAAACCCATTAAAAGTAATAAAGGTTTTAAGTATACACAAATTATTAAACCATTGTTCATTAAGTTATCTAGAAATGCAGCAACTACTGAAAGTGAAACGGAAAAGGAGGGCTCTGGTCTTCCTGTTATGAAAAAATTTACCAAAAACGTAGATTATGTATACTGGGATGATCCAAATGAGTTAGTCAATCGGTTAAAATTGTTGATAGCTTCTCGCGATGCTGGTAACACAGGATTAGACAACGAAATCATTTCTATTATAGAAGAATTGAAAGAAAGTGGTATCATTTAAATAAAATTTGTTATATAAATAAAACTGATATTTATATTCTTTATTTATTATTCAATCACAGTGGATTAAAGAACTGTTGTTTTATTTCTTCATTTATTATTATTTACTACGGATAAAAGTCCCGTAAGAAATGAATGTAGACAAATTTGGTCACCACGTTCATAAAAGGTTACGTTTTTCGACAGAAAATTTTAATAGTCAACTTGCTTTAGTGAGATTTGAAGATGGAAATTATAATTTTCAGTTATCGAATTTAAAAGGTGTAAAGACACCCATGGATTTGAATGATGCAGTAAACAAAGAGTACGTTGATACGCAATTAGAAAAATATTGTTCACTTCAGCAAATGCAACAAGAACTTAGTAAATTAAAAACAAACTTTTTGTTATTGTTACATAAAGAACTTGATATTTTGTATAAAAAATTTGAAAAAGAAAAACTCAGTTCATTAAACAATGAGTAAACAACAAGTTGTAGATGAAATCCATAAAGGTGCTCGAAAAAATTTTCACCGAAGATGCGTTATTCTAAAAGGAATTGACGATTTATGGCAAGGTGATCTCATCGATATGCAAAAATACGCGCAATACAATAAAGGATTTAAATATATTCTAATTGTCATAGACGCTTTTTCTAAATATGCATGGGGTCTTCCTGTGAAATCAAAAACTAAGTGGGAGATTTCAAACGCATTTGAAAACATACTTAAAGGAGGACGTATTCCTAGTAATCTTCAAACCGATTTCGGAAAGGAATTTTATAATGATTCATTTCAAACGTTGATGAAAACCTATAAAATAAATCATTATTCAACATATTCTACGAAAAAAGCTTCTATCGTTGAACGCCTTATAAGAACCATAAAAAACAAGCTTTATAAAAATTTCAGTCTAGTGGGTAATTATAAATGGGTTGGTAACCCTTTAAATAATATAATAAATTTGTATAATAATACAATACATCGTATAACAAAATATAAACCAAAAGGCGTTAATATTCATAATCAAGTATTAGTGAATCAAAATATTGAAAGTTCTAAAAAACCTATAATAAAGAAAGCAAAACTAAAAATTGGTGATCATGTTAGAATAAGTAAATATAAAAGTTCCTTTCACAAAGGTTATACACCTAATTGGTCTACAGAAATTTTCAGAGTAATAAAAGTCAATAAAACTACCCCGGTTACTTATAAAATTGAAGATCAACGGAAACAGGTTATACTTGGTACATTTTACGAAGAAGAACTACAGAAAACTGAACATCCAGATATATATTTAGTTGAAAAAGTTTTAAAAAAGAAAGGCAATAAGTTGCTTGTAAAATGGTTAGGTTTAAGTAGCGATGATAATTGTTGGATAGATAAAAAAGCCATTGTTTGATAGTATAAATTTTGGTTACATAAAAAACATATCTTCAGTTGCTTCATAGTTATGCAAGGAGAAGGTCTTCTTAATAATATCATTAATAATTTACCGTTTGAGTTACATTTACCGGGATATAATTATTGTGGTCCCGGAACCAGATTACGAGAAAGGTTGTTACGAGGTGATAAAGGAATCAATCAATTAGATAACGCTTGTATGCGTCACGATATCGCTTACTCACAGTATTCAGGACTAGAAGATCGTCATAAAGCTGATTTAGAGTTATTGAATATGGCGAAAAGGAGAAGTAAAGCGAAAGACTCAAGCAGAGGAGAAAAATTAGCATCTTGGTTGGTGTCTAAAGCCATGAAAACAAAATTAAAACTAGGTGGTGGAATTCACAAATTCAACACAATTGTATCTAAAATAAGATCACAGTTACGTAAATTTAAGCCAAAAGATAGTAAATCAGCAATTAAATTTGCTTTCGCTGCCGCAAAAAAAATCGTATCAAAAAATGCGAGAGTACGTATGCCACGAGTAATTCCGATACCAAAAACAGGTGGTTTGTTACCACTGATTCCGATATTTGCTGGGCTTTCTGCGCTTGGATCATTAGCCGGTGGTGCAGCTGGGATTGCTAAAGCCGTTAATGATTATAAAGCATCTCAAAAACAATTACAAGAATCTGAACGTCATAATAAAATGATGGAATCTATAGCTTTAGGAAAGGGATTATACATAAAACCATATAAAAAAGGTTCTGGATTATTTTTACCAAAAAACTAAAGAGAAGGTTACCCAATCGTGCCCTGACTGACTTCGATATTTTGAATTACGCCAAAAACATTCCATATTTTAGAGGTGTCTATATGAGAGATCGTCTGCCGAAGAAACCGAGGCAAATAGAATGCGCAGTCCTTAATTTAGATAGTTATAAAAACAATGGAACTCATTGGGTAGCCTACGTCAAAATAGATAAATATTGTGAATACTTTGATAGTTTTGGAGATTTAAAACCTCCGTTAGAGTTAATAGCATATTTAAAAAAATGTAATATTTTTTATAATTATAATAAGTATCAGAGTTTTAATTCTGTGAACTGTGGTCACTTGTGTTTAGCATTTCTTAATAGCTTCTGGAGTGATATAGGTATAAAATAAGATTATAGTGATCATAAGTACCATTGTTGATATGTCTTTCACACTGTCCATATCCAACACATCGTCCACTCTTACAACAAATTACTCGCCAGCTCTCGAGCTTGATGGCGAATACGAATGTGGACTTTTATATTTATCTACATTTAATTCTATACCGAACATAGATTGTAGAAACAATAAATTTTACTATGGAGATAACAGTGAAATCGAAGTACCTGAAGGATCATATGAACTTCAGGACCTTAGCGATTTTTTGGAAAAAAATGTTAAAGACTGTTCATTAAAATTATCGTGTAACAATAATACGTTAAAAACCACTCTTATATGCACAAAAGAAGTACACTTTCAAAAACCAAATTCTCTTGGAAAATTACTAGGGTTCGGAAATGACACTCTTAAAGCTAATATATTACATGAATCGCGCTATCCAGTTAACATTCTATCAACAACCGTGCTTCGAGTCGAATGTGACATTGTTAGTGGATCTTTTGTTAATGGAAATCCATCTCATATAATTCACGAATTTGCACCTAATGTTCCACCAGGCTATAGGATTATTGAGATTCCAAAGAATATTATTTATTTTCCCGTCAATCAAAATAGTATCAGTTCTATAAACATAAGACTTTTGGATTCTTATAACAGATCCGTTAATTTACGAGAAGAAGAAATACAGCTGTATCTCCATCTTAAGAAGAAATGATAAATTTTCATAAATATCCTGTTCAAACTGAACATTCACTCAGTAGGCAAACTGACCCTAAAAGGAAAACATCTCTGAAAAAGTTAAAGCTTCGAAAGAAAATAACCATAAGTAAAAAATTAACTAAAGAAAATAAAAAGTTTCTCAAATTGATTGGATTGCTAAAATGAGTAGTATATTAAACGTAACAGATCCTCTTGCTTACAATAATTCAATTGAAAGTTATGAGTTTCACTCTTATAAACCTTACGTATCTAGTTTTAATCATAATGACGAAATCCGCATACCAATTAATCAACAAGATTTGTACTTACTTCCATCTGAAAGTACATTATATGTGGAAGGTATCATTCGTGGTATAAACGCAGAAACGAAATCTGCACTTCCATATTTTCATTTTACAAATAATGCGATACTCTATCTTTTTCAAGATATCCGCTATGAACTTAACGGGATAGAAATAGATAAAGTTAAAAATACAGGAATCACAACCACAATGAAATCTATTTTATCAATGAACGAAAGTGAAGCTAAAATGTCTAAATACTGGGGTTGGAGTGTTGACGGTATAAAACATCCACAATCAGAGTTTTCGGTTTCAATTCCACTCAATAAAATTCTTGGATTTGCTGAAGATTATAATAAAATTATTATAAATTGTAAACATGAATTGATACTTTTACGAAACAATACGAATTTAAATGCAATAAAACTAAATACAGGAGAAGTCGTAGAGGATTTAATAATACGTAAAATAGTTTGGCGGGTTCCACACATTAAAGTGTCGGATCGGGAGAGGATTAATTTACTTAGACATTTGGAAAAAGATCGTTCACTTAGTATTGTATTTAGAAACTGGGATTTGCATGAATATCCTTTGCTTCCTAAAACATCAAAACATTCATGGTCGATCAAAACGTCATCCCAGATTGAAAAACCTAGATTTATAATTTTAGGGTTGCAAACTAATAGAAAAAATAATTATAATAAGGATATGTCACAGTTTGATCACTGTTATTTACGTGATGTTAAAGTGTTTTTAAATTCTACATATTACCCATATGAAAATATGAATATAAGTTTTGCGAATAATAATTATTCATTAATATACGAGCAATACGCAAAATTTCAACAGTTTTACTATGGACGTCGACCGGAGCCGTTGTTAACTTTTGATGAATTTAAAACAAAAGCACCCTTATTCGTAATTGATTGTTCACGTCAAGTGGACTGCGTAAAATCAGGTGGCTCTGTGGATGTAAGACTTGAAATAGAAAGCGAAACTGAGTTGCCTGAGCAAACAACGGCGTACTGTCTCATTCTAAACGATTGCATCATAGAATACAAACCACTGAGTAGTGTGGTGAAGAAGATATCATGAAAAACATTATTTTTGTTGACGTTCAAGGTTTTAAAGATAGTAGAAATAATTTTATTGTAAAAGAAATGGCTTTAGCTACGGCCGAGTATACCCAAGCATATTTGGTAAAACCGCCTTATCCATTTTCAAAATTAAACTATGAAGAAAGAAGACAAGTAAATTGGATTGAAAATAATAGACAAATATTATGGAGAGAAGGATTTATTGACTATCAAGAATTTCATAGAATGGTGAAATCATTGTTACTAAACAAGTTAATATTGGTAAAAGGGAAGGAAAAAGCTAAGTGGGTTGATAATTTAAGTCATGAATGTAATATTGTAGACATTGGAGAAAAGGGTTGCCCTAAACTTGAAGCTTTATTCGAAAGGTTTTGTAAAGATAAACTATCATTTAACTGTGCTTATCATGTAAACTATTGTGCACTTAGGAATGTTTTGTGTATGAAAAAGTGGTACTTAGAAAATAATATGTTTCAATTCAATCTCTTTAGTTAGTGTAATCCTACCTACATAAGTTATTTTTGTTATTATAAATTCAAGAACTGAATAAAATGGTTAAAAATATAATTATGTATCTTTTATTTATGATTCTAACTTCTTAAATTAATAAAGTGAAATAAAACATTTTGTTATTATTTAATAAAATTTATTTACAAATTAAAGACTAATGAAATACTCAATAAAAGACTCTTAAAAAACGTAAAAACTATATCCACACAGCTTTTTGGATATACTATGGATGAGCGCCTCCGTCTGATCCATGATCTCATCCATGGCTTCCTTTACTACATATTGCGCGCTGACTAGAGTGACTCCTTCGTCTGCATCATTTTTCGGAGTCTCAGTAGTATCTATAATTTCTATTTTGATCATACGTCGACCTGTGCCCGCTTCCTTATTAATAATATATGACGCATCTCTGTCAATAGTTTTCTTTGTCATGTATGGTTGTGCTTTCCGTTCGCGCCTCCTTCCTGCTGTGCTCTTAACTTTTGAGGGGGAAGGCTGAATTACGAGTACACTTGCTTCAATGCAATTTGTACAGGGTTCTTCTGGACTTGAAAGGTCGAATGTGGGATCCATTTTCTAGAACAAAACAAAAAAAAACATTAAATATCTAAATACAATATATTGTAACAGTAATATTTTAAAAAGCTGTAATTATAAGAGGAAAAAGAACATATAACACTTACCATAAGTTGCAGTAGCAGCTACACTCAGGTGGTTCGCTCGTGAAGTTTTGACGGAAACTGCATTTTGCGATATTGTTTTAACGAGTTTAAGTAACATAAATTTAACGAGTCAGCATTTTGGTTTCAAATGACGTGATGCACTGCATGAACATGTTTATGCATGCACCTAAAGAAATAGATATCGTCATTGTTATTACCATAATTTAGCAAGTCAGCATTCTTGGTTTCGAATGACGTGATGCACTGCATGCATGAACATGTTTATACATGCACCTAAAGAAATAGGTATCCTCATTTTGTTATCCGATGCACTACCACACCTCCACAGTATATGTATGTATATTTCTTTGACACGCTCTGTAGCCTAAACAGCTTTATGGATATGCTTAGATTGACAGGGGTTAGGTTAGGTTATAAAATGACACCTGTACCGTCTTATTATAATTATTGTTATGTTGCTTTAATACTTGAACATGAAAAGTATTTAAATACTTAGGTTATTTTTTTCATTTGTCGTCACAGAAATCAAACCCAGATTATTTTTAAAAAATATGATTGGGAATTCTGGATCACACATGCAACGAACGCGACGAGCGGAGTGAAACGTAGCGATGTCGTCGCGTTCGTTGCATGTGTGATCCAGAGTTCCCAATAATATTACTACTCACGAGAGACACAGCAGCAGAAAATATAGAACAGATAAGATCAGAAGCAAATGAACGTATAATAGAACAACAAAAAAAGGATAAGACTAGGTTTGATGCTAAACGAATAAATAATATTACTTACAACATGGGCGATCTCGTTAGTATAAAAAAAGATGTCCCAAGTGATGGAAAATCAAAAAAACTAGCAATAAAATATCAGGGACCGTATCGCATTGCCAAAGTTCTCCCAAACGATAGGTTTCTTGTAGAGGATACACCACTGACACGCAAGGCTGGTCGATGTCGTTACGAAAATGTAATTGCGATAGATAGAATGAAGCCATGGCTGTCGTTTAATAAAGATTTTGATACGAGTTCTGATTCTAATTCGGAATCCGAAAATGTCGACACAGTTTTAGGAGATTGAATATCTTTTATAAGAAAAGATAGAGTTAAAGAAAATTTCAATATTGCATGTAAATTGGAAATCAGTCCTGTAAAGTAATTATTCTAATGTAAAAAAAAAAGACTAGGCATATTAACAATCACTGATTTCTGTATATTTATAATTATTATTGTATAAGAAATAACCTGGCAATATAATTTAACTAACACTTATTATGCTATATTACGTTATGTAATAGAACAATAACCAACAGGGGATGATAATTTATTGACTCACAAAATAAATAAAGTTGTTAATAAAATATAAAAATAAAATATTTTGTATATAATTGTAAATAACACTAAAACAATGGTAAAAAAAAATACATATTAAAAAATTGTAAATAGTTGTACTATGCATGCAAACAATATTCTAATTAATATATTATGTAAAATTGTGATTTAAAAAGCAGGGAACTAATTGTATAATGTTAACATATATAATTGTATAATTAAAATATTTAATTGTATAAGTAATTATAAAGTCTATTGTGACAAGTTTAGGCTAAATACGCGAAGGGACTCGCTCATAGCAGGACGGCCGAGCTGTAAGGAATTTAAATAATAAAGGAGTAGAAAACAATAATTATTGCTGGCAGCACTGGTGCCCCTCTTCCACCACCTGTCGCGTGATCGAGGGTGGTGGCAGAGGCATTGTCAAACTAGTCAGTCTGTCAGGTCGGCAGTCGTGCTACGAGAATCGTGAAGAGAAGTCGTATTAGCGAAATCTTAGCAGGTCATGATTATATTTATTAAAATTACTTATATAATTTCTTTATAAAATATGTAGTGGTGGTGATAGTTAATTGTGTGAATATCAAGTGCGAAATTATTGAAAACGTGTGGAATAAATCGTTTATTATGTCGACTTATGGAGTTTCCTTACACTTGTGTGATAAATCTTTATTATAATATATACGTATTTATACCTTTTTACAATTTTATTGACTCCTTGTACATCTTGTTTATCTATAAACATAAATACAGGGCCGCGTTCAAAAGTGACAGCCTCTGACAGCTTTTTTTGTTGCCATGTAAAAACTTTTAATAAAATTCCAGTTTACGCTTTCGTTTGCCAGACTCTAGACAGGCAGAGAGTAGAGACTTAAAGAAAGGTAAAAAAACAAGTCTGAAATTAAATTATAAAGGTATTTATTGCCTTTATCATAGACACGAAGATTCAATTTCATAAATAATAAATAAATATAATTAAATATTATGCACTTTTTCTAGAAATTTGAAGATATATGGCACCAAGCAGGTAAGTTTACTGATCCTGTGAGAGCACTAGATGCCCAGATTTGTCCAATGTGAAGACTGGACGAATGCGGCGGTTCCTGTAGTAAAGAAGTTAAGAAGTTGAGTGTACAAGTTCCGCGTGGTAGGATATTTGTACTAGGTAGAAAAAAAGACGATTTAAAAGTATGTGCAAAACATCTACTTAAATAAAAAACATTTTGATTTTGAATTTGCACAAAATATCAATAATGAGACAGTGAATTTACGAGTACAGGATGAAATTAAAATCGCGAACCAAATTGGGTACTAGAAGCTACACAGCTTCTAGTCATGATACTGAAGACAACTTTCTCTAAGGAAGCAATTTAATTCGAAGCAAAAAAAACTTATTGTACGAAGAGTCCAAATTTTTTTGCTCCGATTGATTTGATTCCTTAGAGAAAGTTATATTCATGAGCAGAAATCGCAGTTTAAATTTATTCCGCATATAGACTTCACTAGAATTTACAAATTTATCAGTTTTAAAGTCATATGCATAGGTACCGTGGGTATTCTTCATATTCATGTGGGTTCCTGTGGGTATCAACCAACACGGTAGAAGTATCTAAATATACTGGTGGACTAAAAAAATTTACTAAAAGGTTTGCCCGACTTTAAAAAAATAACTGTCTATAAAACTGCTAAACACTAAAAAGAAAAAAACTAGAAAACCACTAAACTAAAATCATACACAGTAAATACACAGTTTTTGAACTTTTGGTTTAGTTTTTTTTTTTGCTAGATTGAGTTATTTTTTCAAAAGTCATGTAACAAACCTTGAGTCGATTTTTTAATCCACCAATGTATTTATTATTCTATAGGTGCCTAACATTCAAGGTGTGCAATATTTACGGAGGTGATTAAGCTTCTTAAACTGATTAAGAATCACAAAAAAAGTAGACATCTTAAAAAAAATCGAATGATTTTCAGAATAGGTAACTTTTTTCTATCGACTTTCGATAATAATCCCCCAACGGCGCGGCTCGAACAAGGTCGCGCGACTGCGCAGTGGCCCGTGGCGTCACAGAGCAGACACGTTCAGTATTCTAATGCCACAGAATATAGTAAAACTGGTACAGAAAAAATAGGTTAAATAATACATAAATCTTATTATTTAATCATAAATTTGATAAATTATTCGTAATAAATAAATGCTCATACATCTCAACAAATATTGCACACCTTGAATGTTACATCCTGTATATAGTGCTTATTTAAGCGAATTTATCGAGCTCCTATAGTATTCAGCTGTTAAGTATATACGTCCGAAATTCTGCCCGAAATTTTCGCGAATTTTGGATTTTAGTGAAATTTTGATAGATACTTATGTCTTATACGAGTAGCCGAAGCGAAATAACATTAACTAATTTTGATTTATGATTCTCAAAGTTAAGAGAATGATTTTCAGTACTTTCGGTATTTCATAGGAGAGAAAACAATGTAGTAATCGTTGATGTTTACATATTGTATGAGATTTTCACTTGATAAAAATATGACCAAAACTAAAAAGTCTTCTTAAAAAAGCTCAGAATCTAAATGAAATCAAAAATCGATTTTATCGTTTAAATTTTTTTTTTTTTTTTGAAAATTAATAACCATTTCAGTGGTATGTGTGGCCTCCGCGACTTATCCGACACTCTTTTTATTTTTTTGGTTAAATCGTAATTTTATTCGGGGTACTTTTTTCATTCTGTTTCAATTTTGCCTTTTATTTATTTATTTATTTTTTCAACCAAAGAAATAATTAGAAAACTGAACGGTCCACACTCTCTTTTAGGTGCCGGTTCCTCAAATTCCTTTGGGTTTTTATATTTTTAGGGTTCCATATTTTTATTATTGCTACTTTGTTTGAATCCAGTTTTCTAAACGTATGTATGTACTCATTTAGGCATTTTTTCATTTTATTTTTTCAGTCAAAACTTTTAACTAAACGTAGGTATGTACGGTCAACCGCAAAGTTGTCATTGACGTGCGTACTCGACTTATATCACTATTTATAATCTCTAATCACTGATTACAGTTTCTGTTTTGGATTATCATTATCACTTACCTGAGCTTTGCACTCTTTCGTTTATCTCCTCTGGATACAGCTGTTGCTTCGGCCACAGCGGGACCTTCAGGCTGAAAATTAATTTAATGTGTCAATCATCCATCCGAGTATTAAATATCCGGGACAAATCACACACGGTCGTCTGTCCCCAAACTAGGATCCCCTGTATTATGGGAACCAGAGACTGATATACATACACATATTCGTTTAAATACATACATATATGTATAGATATAGTACACCGAGACACAGAGCAAACAAATCTGCTTATCACAGAAATGTTTGCCCTGGGTGGGGATCGAACCCATGACTCTCGGATCAGTAGTCAGGAGCGCTAACCACTGAGCCACCGAGTCTGTCAACCACTGAGCCATCGAGTATTGATGCCAAACATCAAGTTTAATATCAAAAACGGGGAAGATAAAGACGTAGATTGTGTAACACGATTTGAGAGGAATTACTTTAGCGAAAACAGGCGTTTATTATGCAAATGCTTGCACAATATACGTTAAATCCTGCTTATGGAAACTGATTTGCTTGTGCATTATGAAACTCCCTTTAAATTGTTTCCTTTAGCTGAATCATGCAACGGAAGAGAAAAGCTCAGTCTGTTACCTAAAATAAATACTTGATTCAAGTCTAAAACCCCACCAAGGGCGTAACATCATCATCATTGGCCTTTACGAGTACGTCTGTTGCAAACGAATAAATACACAAAATGGACACAAAAATGTTCAAATCACTTTACACAAATAAACATGACGGTAAAACTGTATACAGTGCAAAGCTAACAGCGGATTTCTGATGAATCGCCACACATTTTCTGTGTTTTCACTTTCACTAGAATGTGTGTGTATGCAAGTCTTTTATGTAAGTACATAGTTGTAGACCGTTCATTTTTCCACGTTACTTGTACAATCATTTGTGCAAATCTAGTTGACAATACATTTTATTGTCACTATTGGTCATGTGTTTATTTGAGCAAGTAAAATGTTAAGTCTAATTAGGAACTGTACTAACATAAAACCTTACCTCGTCCTGTGAGTTCGCTTCTGTAGTAGTTTGGTATCCAGGGTTCGCTTGCACTCTTGGTACTGGTACGCCGTACGTGTTGTACACTCGGGGTTGTGTCCTGAAAATTATCGACATTTTGATTCATAAAAACAATAATATAATTAAGTTTATACCTTTAAAATTCACCAGACCGCAAAAAAGAAAAGGCTTCGCTACAGATTAATCAATTTGTAAATAGTAAGTTAAAAAGAAGTTCAGGCACAGAATATCTTTGTAGGTTTTTCAATCTCTAGTAATTTTTGTATAATTTGTACACTTTTTGTAAAATACCTACATATTATTCCGAAAATTATCTCGCTAACGTCGATACCGCTAACATTGATACAGAGCGAGTATTGGTACCCAACCAATTGGACCTTATAAACTACTTAAAATCTACCAATAATAAACAATTTAAACAACCTTCATTCAATAACTCTAACGAATATAAAATACCTACATGACTACATATACACTTAATCAAAAAACAATGGAATTACAAATACCACACTGTCAAAATAGGGTAATGTACCTCTGCAGTATGCATCGCAGAATGTTATTAACATAATACGTGAGGTAACTTGAAGCAAATACTATTTGAATTCAATAGGAATCATATGTGGTGACCTTGAAACAAGCCTTGGCCTAAATGTAAGCAAAATACTTGCTTGTATGATTGCGAAGTGCGTGTGCACTTAAATCAGACTGAAAAGGAAAATAATTGCAATGGTATCGTAGAATGAATAAATATCGTAAAAATCAATTATTTCATAGATTCATAGAAGCATGATAGTAAATACAACATAGAAATATGATAGTCTCAATATTTGGAAATTAATAAAACGTAAACTTTAACCACTTTAAAAATGGAAAATATATGAATGATGTAATTATGTTATATTCATTTTAAATTCATTTATTGTCTATTGGGAAGCCCTTGATATAAACAAATTGACACTCTGATGGGATGAGATGGAAACTTTTATAACTTTAATAGTCGTCAGTTATTAAGAAAGAAAAATATCTATTTACCTAGAGCCAAAAGCTGTAGCCACGGCTGTTGCTGTAGATCCATTATCATTGTCTTCTTCTTCTCTGTCTTCAGTTTGATCTATGCCATTGCCTTGCTGATTAGCATCCAACCCACTTTGGAGAGAGCCATCTTGACCCTGGAAGGGTTGCTGCTGAGCTTGTTGGTTTCCAAATTGAGAAGCTACCTGTGGATAGTAGCCCGCTGATGCAAACGGCTGTTCTTGAGTTTGATAGAATTGTGGTTGGTAACCCTGAGGTTGATAACCCTGGTACACAAATTGTGGTTGCTGCTGTGCTTGTTCTTCGTCTGGTTTCTGAGCTCCTTGAACTTGATTGTATTGTGGTTGAAGAATAACGGGAGTTGCTTGTATCTGAGGATATTGAGATTGTGTTTGTGCTGGGTCATAGCCTGGTTGATACTGGTTTACTGGCTGATACACTTGTTGCCCTGGAATCAACTCTGGACTCTGTTCTGCTCTAGGAACGAAATATGCTGGATTTTGACCTGTCTGTGGCTGAACGCCTTGAACAACAGTGGCTTGTTGAAGTTGTGTTTGTGCCAATTGTTGTTGAGCTAATTGTTGCTGAGCTATCTGCTGTTGCAATAACTGTTGCTGAGCTAATAATTGTTGTTGAGCTAAAACTGATGGGAAAGCAGCAAAATGAGTAGCAGCATCATACCCTGCAACCTGCTTCTGAGATAAACCCTGGGCGGGCTGGAAATAAACTGGAGCTTGTATTTGACCTAACTGTAGAGGAGCATACTGAGACTGCAAATTTAGTTGAGCCAGCGGACTCAAGTATAATTCTGGTGGAAACTCCTGAACATTTTGCTTTGTTACTTCTACTGACACTTTATCTTTGTTTCTTTTGTCATCTAAGACTTCTCCATCGTTCAAATCCAAAGCTTCTGTTGTAGTTTCTGCTGGAGCAGTCCTGGGTTCGGCTGATTTGCTGGTCGATGTAGTGGAAGGCGTCGTTCTTGGTGCGAACTGTGCTGGTGTCTGAGGAGTAGAGAATCTGTTGTTGGCGTTAGCAGCAGCTTCTAGCTCTCTCTGTCGGGCGAACTGACGGTAGATCTGTTGTTGTTGCTGGTACTGGAAAAGAGAGAAAAAATGCTTTAATTTTTTTAAGGTAAATTTACAAAACAAAATATCCTTATAATTTTTCTGCAGCTTTTCATCTTATGACTTGAAAACCAACTACCTCTTTACAACTGGCATCGTGATTTGGAATCTATAAATATACAACTAGCATTTTCACGCGGCTCCTCTCTCGTGAATATCGTTTGATAAATTGAGCTCAATAAGGGGTGCGCAATGCCGACATGAGACATGAACATGAGTTTTTCGGTATAAAACTACCCCATAACAATCCCGCCTTCCATCTAAGCTCTTTAATGGATTTCAATCATATTGGTTAAGTAGTTAATTTAGTTTAGTAGTTGGCAGTTACCTATAGAAATAAAGATCACTGCTTTGTTAGGTTGCATTATTTTTTGGTTCCCGAGGGAATTCAATATTTTTACGGAATAAAATGTAGGTCATGCCAGTTCCCACCCCTTCAACTATCTCTATTCAAAACATCATGTTAATCCGACGTAAAAGTAGGACAAATAAATAAAGTCACTTGTAATATTCTGTAAGGATACAGCAATAACTATCATAGCTACCAGTTAATGAAGATTGTATATTATACAAGCAAACGTGAAGGTGTTAGGGCATTTTAATTTTAATATCTACGAACGCGTGCAACTTCATGCTTATCAGATGTTTAGGTTTTATTTAAGTTTCCTTACGATATTTTTGTCCATTGTTAAAGCCAATCATTTGTTTTTCGTAAATACCCCTAATATCTTGGTAAGCCCAGGATGTACCGGTAGGTCAGATTTATCTGAGACCTGTGGTTAGAGGGGCCGAGTCACTACCATAAAGCCACCAACGCTTATAAGCCACTGGCTGCATTACATTGTTTATTAGACTTACCAATTGCTGCTGTTGGTTCTGCTGCAGATTTCTCACATCTGCGTTCAAGCTACTGCCGACGTACTGCTGCCCATTTACTGGTGACACCTGGAAGATTGGCAGCTGCTCGTTTGTTGGCAAGCCCTGGACTGAAACGTCGGTCTCGGGCGGGCCATACTGGTTAGGGACATTGTTTCTGGGATCTACTGGAGGTAGATATTGCTGTTTTTGCGGTGTCTGCAGACATAAAAAAGTTCGATTACAATAATTGTCATCAAGTAGTGTTTTTGATAGACGCTTAATTGTGCCACATGATAGGAAGGAAGGTAGATGATGATTATTGAGATGGAATCGATTAACAAATCTACATGTTCTCGTCTCATATTCAACAGTTAATAATGATAGCATTACCATTGACTGACTTCAATGGATTTCCTTGGATTTTTTATACAAATTGATCAGCTAATTTCAAACATAGCAATTCAAGTAAAATTATTCAATCAGCGTTGCAACTAACTAAAAAAGTTTTAGTGGCATTCATAGGCCGGAAAACGTAGTGTAAATATAGCATTGGATGACCCTCACCATAAAGTCTGATAATTTGTTGATGATTGCTGAAAGCCACTGGGTGCAAAAAGATCAGAACAGCTTAGCAGAAGGTAAATCTACAGTGGAAGCTTCTTCAGCGGACATAATGATGATAAAGTAAAAGGGAGAATCTTACCCTCTGAGGCAGTTCCAGTGTCAGTCCATCCGGCCTCCACCCGCTAGGAGCGTAAGGGGCTTCCCCTACCACCCCACTTACAAGTAGCGATACTACGGTCAACAGTTCCTGCTGGAGTAAAGTGAGATTAGAAAATAGTTAGCAATATTTAGTCACCTTCCCGGGATATAGGAAGAGGTGCATTCCCCAGTAGAGGGATGCAAAGGGTTGTCAACGATCATATTTCAGGTAAATTGGAACCTCCTTGGTCATATCCTACAACAAACTATAATGAGGGAAGATGATGTCGGCGTCTCTGAATGCTGATCCTTAAATATACGAGGCTGCAAATTGGTTTGGCTTGATATCTTTACGTAGTAGCAAGAAATCAATTTTCATATCGCTGATGCATTAAAAAAGTGCCTTAGAAAAACAGACCAAGGTGGACAAAAAGGTGGGCGGAATTAATTTATTGAAAAAAAATTAGATTAAAACTTATAAGCCTTGACTGATAGACAATAAGGTAATTTTCATCATAATAATACAGAAAAAAGAATGAAGAGCAACACAAATAATCAGTTAATTATCACTTATAAAGTGAAATTATTATTTAACAAAAAAAACGTATTTTTTTTAAACAAAGCACAATAAACGTGTAATCACCTTCATTTTCGTTGACTTTCGCTTATGTGGCACTCCTGCGCATCGTTTTTATAGACAATAGCAATTCGTATTAAGAATTCGAATCGCGCGCATGTTCGACCTTTAAGGACGATTCGACGCATAATTTAACAGGAGGCAAATTGAAAGAATACTGTTTTTAGATGTTTATCGTGACTCGTTATTGAGTGTTAATAACGTTGTTGACCTAAAATAGTATACTTTTCCCTCAGATGTTAGCTAGTCTATAAAATAAATAGTCTGAAAATTTCAACTAACTATAATAAATCTACTATACAGGATGTAACAAAATTGGTTTAGGACCCGTTATCTGGGGATTCTACTCATCGTACTGAACAACTTTTGTTCCATGACTTTGCTCAAATCGCAAAAAAAAATTCGGACTCCATGTAAATTGTTCATCACAGTTAACGGGGCCTACACCAATTTTGTTACATCCTGTATATTCTATAGGGTCCTTCTAAAATACATGTTTATTTTACCGCTGATTCTATTCCTGAAACTGAACAACTTCCACCAAGGAACCTATACTCAATTAGTATGAGAAGTTCAAAAATTATTTTCGGTTCGGCGGTTTCGGTTTTCAACTATTTCCAAAGTACCCTATCTATCGACTCCTATGATTTATAATGAACAGGCCATTCGGGTCCGTCGACTGAAGTACGCTTGTGTAACTCACCACACCTCTTTCTAAAAAAAAAAAACAAATTTTAAAATAAATATTCCAGGTAAATTACACAAGGTCATCTGCCTGAAACTAAGTTTTTTTATCCACAATTGGAAAGCCCTTATTATGGGAACCTAGATTCCCTGAATTATGGGAATCAGTGACTGAATTACATACACATTTACATATAGGTATAATACTCCCAGATACAGAGCAACTAAAGCTCATCACAAAAATATTTGCCCTGAGTGGGAATCGAACCCACGATCTTCGGATCAGGAGTTAAGAGCGCTAGCAGACACTGAGTCAGCCATTAATCTATCATAAACTTCAAAAGTATCCAAATGGCCGACCCAGCTTAAAACTTACCAAATACGATTCTGATATGAAATTAGTTCGCCGTAACTGGAAAACTTCACTAGTCTCAAAGCTCGGCGAAAATTGAAAATAGTTTGAATGTCTTTTGTTTGAGGAATTTTTAAGATTTCTTTGAACAGATAGGGAAGCGTGAATTGATTTAGGTTGTGTGATTTACATACAGGGAGTTAATAAAGTGCCTTTGAAATTTTAAGGGGTGACTCACAATCAGAATCAAGTACAGAATACAGGAAAAATATTAAAAAATCCGATCTACGATTATTTTTTCAGTTTCCCATACTAAATCTGAAAACTGAATCACGGATTTCTATGGGCAACTGAAAAAAATAATTGCAGATCGGATTTTTTAAATGTTTTTCCTGTATTCTATACTTGATTCTGAGTAACCCCTTAAAATTTCAAACGCACTTTTTAATACCCTGTATATTTAACTCGTGAAAAATCTTGTAACTTTCCCGAAGACACCTTATAGATAATGCCAAAGGTTACTAGTTGAGAATAAAAACATAAAGATCAAATAATTCGAATTTCTCATACAAAAAACAATGCCCGTTTCTGCCCCGGGGTGCTCCCACCCACAAGGAAATGTGTGTATGTGCAAATGGTCACCGATTTAAAAAAAATCGCAGAATCAAGTTTCAAAATCAAGTAAGAGCTTCCGCCCGCGACTTCGTCTGCGTAGAGTTCAGAATTGGGTCCAAAGAGAAATAAAATGTTATGGCAGCGTCATCTAGTGACAAAGTAAAAATTTCAGTTTTTAGCCATTCCTCCGGGAACCCTGGAGTTTTCCGGGATTAAAAGTATCCTTACGTGTTAGCCCAGTGCTTTATCTATCTACTTATCAAATTTCATCCAAATCCGTTAAGTAGTTTCGGCGTGAAAGTGGAACAAACAAACAAACATCAATACTTTCGCATTTATAATATTAAGGCGCGAAGTACACTCAATCTGAGCAGGTTGATGCATGACAATATAATATCGACCGTAACGCCCTACTCATTTTAAGTTCAGATCGCTACCGACTCGTGTGTAATGTTATCAGTGTGGGTACCATCGCGGCGTTTACGTCAAGGCCGATCGCAAAATTCTCGAGATTTCGATGTTTTTATTACTTTTCTTGGCTTTCAAATAAGTTAAAAAAAATTCGTTCAAGATAAATTGAAGGTATTAAAATGGCCGATTTTTGTGTGTTGGTTTCAACATAAACAAATATTGTGTTTCCGAGAGAATTTGCAATTAATGCAAAATACAGGGTCTACAGGATATTGTTTTCATCCAATTTTTTGTGATTTTTATGATTCTGTTCAATACAATTTGTTTTTCATTGTTTGAAGTATGTTATATATTTTTTTCCATAGTGATAGCTTTAACCATTATTTCAAGAATTTGAATTGAATATTGCGATTTGGCTATACTTAGCGCCTTAAGTGATATTAGTGAGATGAGATTAGTGAGATAAATGAGAAGTTAGTTTTATTGGTAATTGACGATTGGTTTCTTGAGTGACTTAGCAACTTTACTCAATAAAACTAACTTCTTACATAAAGTTGATAAACCAGTTTATTCTATTTCTTATTAATTATTAAGCATCGGAAAATAACAATTACTAATTCGTATGTAATTTTTCTTAGGAAAAGTTATTTAGTTTCACATGAAGAAGCTCAAGTTTTAATTTTGTCAGTAGTTTTAACTATTGAAAATAGTATTAAATTATAAAGAATGTAAAAAAGAATAGGCATAGGACGCATTAATATACTGAAAAACTTTAGTTTGCTCAAATCGCAAAAAAAAGTGTAGGTATAGGTAGTCGCGGATAATAAATGTTTACCACCTTAAGTATCACAATTGCATGCACACATTTAAGTCACAGGGTCGAAATGAATTTGATTGACTGTATACTAAGATTTTAGTTTTTTAACTAAGAACTTTTTTTAATCCTAACTAATATTATAAATGCGAAAGTGTGTTTGTTTGTCCTTCATTCACGTCGTAACAAAGCAACCAATCGCCTTGATGTTTGGCATAGCTATAGATATAGTTGAGAATACGGTGAATAACAAAGGCTACTTTTTGTCCTGGAAAAACATCAAATTCCCATGGGTGATTCTCATGGGTAAAAACGACATTTATGCGGGCGGAGCCGCGGGCAAAAGCTAAAGTAAATAATAAAACAGAAATTAAAAAAAATCTTTATTTAAGGCGCGAAGTACACTCAATCTGAGCAGGTTGATGCATGATAATTTAATATCGACCGTAACGCCAGTCATTTTAAGTTCAGAACAGTGTGGGTACCGTAGTCGCGGCGGTTACGTCAAGGCCGAACGCAAAATTCTCGAGATTTCGATGTTTTTATTACTTTTCTTGGCTTTCAAATAAGTTAAAAAAAATCCGTTCAAGATAAACTGAAGGTATTAAAATGACCGATTTTTGTGTGTTGGTTTCAACATAAACAAATATTGTGTTTCCGAGAGAATTTGCAATTAATGCAAAATACAGGGTTTACAGGATTTTTTTTCATCAAAGTTTCTATGATTTTAATGATTCTGTTCAAGACAATTTGATTTTTTATTGTTTCAAGTATGTTATATATTTTTTCCATGGTGATAGCTTTAACCATTATTTCAAGAATTTGAATTGAATATTGCGCCTTAATATTTAGTATAACCTCCCTCAGCAGCTATCACGGCACGTAGTCTATCTCGCATAGATGCGACAAGGCGCGCGCATAGATCAGTCCCTCTGATGTCATCCCACACCCGAGCACAGTGTGATCTGAGAGCATCAGGGTTTCTTTCATTTTGACAGTCCCAGCGTTGAACCATTAACCCCCATAAATTTTCTGTTGGGTTTAAATCAGCAGACCGAGCGGGCCATTGAACAAGACGAATGTCACGGTGCAGGTTGAACCACACCATAGTAGCGCGGGCCGTGTGTATCCGTGCATTATCTTGAACGTAATCAATGTGCGGGAATTTTGTTGCAGGATACACTACGCGCACAGTCGGCACCATCGCTTCTTACAAAAGCGATACATAATTAATCGCAGTAGCCCTATTTTCTAACGACGCCAGTTCTCCGACGCCGTGGAGACTCATCCACCCCCATAAGTTGACTGTTATGCGACATGACACGTTTTGTGGCACGATATGAGCTTCATCATCCGAGTTCGATTATAGCGCCATAAAGTTAATCTTCCGATTTGGCTTGATCTAAAAGTTTTTTCATCGGTAAATATTGCGATTGATCAATCAAAATCGAGATATTGTCGCGCAAAGTTAAGCCGGGCTGTTTTGTGGTGAGGTTTGAGCTCCACTTTAATACATGGTGTCTGTAGTGTAGTCCAGCACGGTGCAAAACCCGTCGGATCGTCCAAGCACTCACATCATATAAATCAGAAAAATAACTAGTTGGTGTGAAACCGTTGTCTTCGTATTGGCGAATCATTTCTGTTACTTGCACGGCGCTTAGTATCGGTCGTCGTCCTGAATTATTTCTATGATCTGTTATAAGCCCTTCTTCGCCGTGACGCCGAATCCAAAACCTCACAGTGAATCGCGATATATTGAGTTCTCACCATATAGCACTAATACTCTGTCAATCTTCGAAGAGATATATTATTTCTGCAAAAAAAATATATATATTATTATATATTATTATTATATTATATTTATATTATTATATTATTATTTTTATTATTATTTTATTTATTTTCTTGCCATTTTATTTCGTTATAAAAATATATTCTCAAATTTCACTCTTGTTCAAACGACGTTTAAACAATCATTAAATGTCATTGCAACAAATAAAGAAATGAGTTTGAGAGTTTCATCATCAAAAAGTGATTAATAATCTCTTTGTTTCATATTGAATAATAACTTTTAAAAAGGTAATAAGTCTGTCGTGCTTACGATAAGAGCAGTAAGTCTGTAAAACACACTTTCGAGTTTTCGTCACATTTTTGCATTTTCCGAATTGTTTCCTTAGATTATTTTAAATACGAATTTTGAAATGTGTAGCTCAGATTCAGTATTTTTATACTGCGTTATCATTTTATTGTCTTATTTATTAGTTCTTACATTATTAAATGACGAAATGGATGAAGTTACTGGTTTTAAAAATATACTTACTGCTCTTATCGTAAGCACGGCAGAAGTAACTTGATATTGTAGGTATTTTAGGCTTCAGTGAAAACAGTGTAATGTAGAATCTAATTTGAAAACTGGTAATCTCCATACAAAATCGTATGATCTACCCCAAATTTGTTATACCTGTATATCGATGCAATATAATATGTATAAGCATAAACGCTGTAAACCACACGTATACTTTTTTGCAGATTCATAATCCGAAAAAAATCTGCGTCGAATGGTTCGGGACTTGCAGCTCTACGACTAATAGACAATTTTTCGCAGCGATGAAATTTTATTTTTTTCTGAAATCTCTTTTATTTTGCTCTGATGTAAAGTTAATTGTAGGTTACAGCATTATGCTTGTTTTCGTCGATATCAATGTGATTTTTATTTTTGCTGAATCTCAAGTCTTAATTAAGTCTATTTACGTTACATACATTCTCAACTTACGTTCTCAAATGTCATACAAAAACCAGTATTCAAGTCAGACTATATATTTCTCGGACAATACTGACACAGACGCATAGTCACAATACAGCCCCGCGTCAACGAGGCCATATCGCCAGCCACCATCTGGCTCCGTTCCAGACGAATTTGTTGTAAATGCTGCCTTGGCACATTGCCCTCGCGAAACAAATGACAACTCCTCAACTCTATGGAGCCCTGGTAATTTAATTTCTTTACGCTTCCTACCTACGGGTAGAATTAAGTCTAGAATGCTGAGGTGCTTTAAAATAATAATACTATTTGTTTAGTTAATTAGGGAATGTAGAAAACAAATATGGCGGTTTTTGAAAGTCTCAGTAATTTAATTTCTTCACGCTTCCTACCTAAGAGGGTAGAAATTAATTATGAGATACTTGAGGTGCTTTTAAATTAAATAATTTGCAAATGGCGGATATTTGAAAGTCCCGAAACAGATACTGAAGCCATGAAGATACTTTTATACCCACGTCATTTAATAAACAGCGTCGGCTTCGTCGGTAGCGACTTGAATTTTCAAACAAGATGTCTCGGTTTCAAATCTTAGACAATGTGTCAATGTTTTTTTTTCTAAACTTAGAATTATTTTATACCGGTTGCTTGAACGGTGTAGTAAAATATCGTGAGGAAACCTGCTCGTCTGATTACTAGATATGTACGAAGCACATATTGCAAACGTCTCTGCAAGTAACCACGGGTGATGCTAAGTGCAATACCGGGCAATGGGCAAAATGGGCATCCGTCGTCTATCCCTTGTAATAGATAAATTGTGCCACACAAGAGAGAACAATAATTATTTATCGTATAATGCTACTGCTTCATCTGCATTTTATTGGGCATGTCAATATGTCTTTGACATGTCTATGGATATGTCACCCGTATCTTCTTGTTTGGAACACACTGTAATCAATTGTATATTTGTTGACACTATCGTTCCATCCATGAGACTAATTATAAGTAAGTACTACCCTGACAGCAGGATAGCTCAAGAAATAGGTATCTGCCCTGCAAAGTATATGGAGTTTGCATATACTTTGCGGCCTTCTTTCTTACGAGGGCACAATACTACTAGCTTATCATAAATATTTTAATTTTGAAAGAGACTCTTGTCAGATATATCTTTAAGATATAAGGTAATCTTTTTAAGGTAATACCGTGGTTCTGAAACGAGACCTTACTATACTACGATTACTACGTATACGCATTAGAGATGGGACGGATATCCGGTCACTATCCGGTATCCGGCCTATCCGGCCAATATTGTAGTATCCGGCCGGATAACGGATAGTAGCACAATTAGTTAGAATGTTTTAAATAATCATCGAAAACACACAAAATAAAACTTGTTCTAATCTAGCCCAATGGAACTTTTTAGTGAGGTAGTAATTATGGTTTTTGAGCGCCGAGGTTCCTACCTTCTTCCCAGTGCCACCTCGAGAAAATTTCTTCTTACATCACTTATTTGAGCACTTGTTCGAGCAATTGCTTACAAATACTTGCACAAGTACTTGTACTAGCACTCGAACAAGTACTCGTGCAAGTACTGGTACAAGTACTCGTAAAAGTACTCGAACAAGTGCTCGAAGAAGTGCTCGAACCAGTGCTCGAACAAGTGCTCGAACAAGTACTCGTACAAGTACACGAACAAGTTCTTGAACAATTTCTCGAACAGGTACTCGAACTACCTTAACCAAGTGCTCGAACAAGTGCTCGACCCAGTGCTTGTACAAATACTCGTGCAAGTACTCGTACATACAAGTATGCGGCGGGGCGGCTTGTCTGGAGCCGTCGCCCGTCGACAAAATAAGAGGAGGTAGAGAAGAATTTAATAATATAATTGAGAAAATAAATCTTACTGTCACTTCAATGATATTTAATTTCCAGAATAGCGACCTATAACAATTATAAAATTTAAACTATTATTCTAAGAACTATGGAACATTAAGGGCTAGATATATAGGAGTTACAATTCTATTACAAATTCGAATTCAATGGATATAAAAACGAGAAGATAAGAGATGGAGAAAGGAGTTATAAGAACTTACCCTAAGGGGTTGCAAATAAAACTGGTTAAAGATTGTATGAGGCACTTAAAAACTGATAACTTTCACTGGAGATAGGTAAACTTTTTTTTTTATGGCAGAGGTGGCAAACGAGCAGACGGATCACCTGATGGTAAGCGATTACCGCCGCCCATAGACACCCGCAACACCAGAGGAGTCACAAGTGCGTTGCCGGCCTTTGATTTGGGAGTACGTTCTTTTCTTGAAGGTTTGAATGTCGTATCGGTCCGGAAATACCGCAGGCGACAATTCACTCCACAGTTTGGTTGTGCGAGGCAGAAAGTTTCTAGTGAAACGCACAGTTGTGGACTGCCAACCATCTATGTGATGGAGATGAATATGTTGTCGCGTAGAACGATGGCGGAAAGAGGCGGCAGGGATCAATCCGAACAATTCCTCGGAGCACTCCCCATTGTACATGCGATAGAGAATGCAGAGCGAGGCTACATCTCTACGCAGCGCCAGGGAGTCAAGCCGATCTGAAATATCCTGGCAGTCGACGATTCGAGTTGCTCTTCGTTGAATGCGGTCCAGAGGGATAAGCTGGTACTGGGGTGCCCCTGCCCAGAGATGAGAACAGTATTCCATATGAGGCCGAACCTGCGCCTTATAAAGTTGCAGGCGATGCGCCGCAGTGAAATACCGTCTCGATCTATTGAGCACACCAAGCTTCTTCGAGGCTAATTTAGCCTTACCCTCTAGATGGCCACGGAACTGGACTTCACTCGATATGTCGACACCAAGAATTCCGATACTAGCTGAGGCATTTAGGGGAGTGTCCTCAAAACGAGGTGATACGACAAATGGCATTTTCTTGGCAGTGAACGCGCAAACTTGTGTCTTAGTGGGGATAAATTGGACCAAATTAAGTCGACCCCATTCTGAGACTTTCTTTAAAGAGGCCTCAATTTCCGACACAAGTTTGTTTCGGCTCTCGATGACGTTTTCCCGAGAAATGTTGGCACGGCCGGTATAGAAGGCATCACCTGTGCTGTCATCCGCATAACAATGAGTGCTGCTGATTTGCAGCATATCATTGATATGCAGAAGGAACAGTGTAGGCGAAAGCACACAGCCTTGAGGGACACCAGCATTCACAGACATAGAATCTGAGCATGCACCGTCGACTACGACCTTTATGCTTCTGTCTGCAAGAAAACTATAGTTCATTTCAATCAAAAAAAAGCAAAACGTAAACAAACTTTCTATGGAACTGACACATGTCAATGTCATCTGCATACTATGTTTGTTTACCTTTTGCTTTTTTTTGATTGGAATGAATTATAGTGACCCATTTGCATAATTCCTCGGGAAGCCCATAAGAAGGAAGCTTCGCAAGAAGTGCTTTGTGCTAGACCCGATCGAAGGCCTTCGCTATGTCCAAACTAACGGCCAAAGCTTCCCCCTTAGTCTCGATCGCCTGTGCCCAACGATATGTCAGGTAGACAAGAAGATCACCAGCGGACCGGCCCTTACGGAAATCGTACTGTCGGTCACTAAGCAGCTGGCGGTCCTCTAGGTACCGAAGGAGCTGGCTGTTGATAATGGACTCCATTATCTTTGAGAATAAGGAGGTTATGGCTATCGGCCGGTAGTTGGACGGATTCGAGCGGTCACCTTTTTTAGGGATCGGGTGCACCAAAGCTGTCTTCCATGACTTCGGGACTACGCCAGTGGAGTATGAGAGCCGAAAAAGGCGCGTTAAAACTGGAGCCAACTCTGGAGCACACACCTTCAACACGATAGGAGGGATTCCGTCGGGCCCACTCGACTTATGAATGTCGAGGGAAAAAAGTGCTTTACGCACTGAGCGTTGGTGGAACCGGATATCCGGCATACAGCTCGTGCACCGCGGTATGGTCGGCGGCTCGTTTCCCCCGTCATCCAACGTTGAGTTGGACGCAAAGAGTTTGCCTAGAAGATCGGCTTTCTCCTTTGCGTCGTGGGCCAATGAATCATTTCCCATGTGCAGTGGTGGAAATGATGGCGTGCAGAAATTCCCCTGGACAGCTTTGGCCAGAGACCAGAATGCACGAGTTCTCGAAGGAAGACGCTCTAGTCTCTCGCCAATTCTGCCTATGTGCGCTGACTTTGCCCTGGCAATGTCTCTTTTGAAGGACCTGGAGGCAAAGTTAAACTCCTTTTTTAATACGCTGGTCTTTTCATCCCGTACCTTCGCCGCATTTGCCCAGGCTTGGTAACATTCCTGCTTTCGGCGAGAAGCCTTTTTGCAGGACCGACCAAACCAAGGCTGGGATTTGCCGCCAATGGGGACCACTGAGGATGGGATAAAAAGCTCCATACCCTGAAGCAACACATCAGCGACAGAATCGGCAGCGAAGTTGGGATCATCCGGCGTGAAGCAAACCTGCCCCCAAGGGTAGGACGCAAAGAAAGACCGCATCCCATCCCAATCTGCTGACTTGTAATGCCACACACGACGGCGACAGGCGACTCGCGGTCGCGGCGGGCACGTGAGTGGCACCGTACTCCGAATAAGGCAGTGATCCGAAGAGCCGAGTGAGGCGTCAACGGATACTTGGTAGCCGTCCGGATGAGAAGTCAGCAGAAGGTCCAACAGTGAAGGTTCATGGTTCTCCACATCTGGGATTCGCGTGGGCGTAGTAACCAGTTGTGTCAAACCATATGCCAGGGCGAAGTCGTGAACAGATCTCCCCGCATGATCGGTCTTGCTAGAACCGAGCCATTCGGCGTGGTGGGCGTTAAAATCGCCGAGTACCACGATCTCAGCGGATGGGATCTGCTGCTGCACAGTATCTGCAGCCATTTGGATGTGCTCAATGAGTCGGTCAGTTTCGCCATCGCCGGTATGGTACCTATATAGGCACGAATAGACGCGGGGATGGTCATCGCCGCCTACACGTAGCCATATGGTGGAGAGGTCCCTACCTTCAAGGTTGCTGAGACGGAGAACTGATATCGTCTCTAACGTACACGCACACTCCAGCCCTAGGCACGAAGGAGTGCTCTAGCGCAGCTGGTACCCTCCTGGGGTAACATATTCGGTAACTGCGCTATCATTGGGGGAGGGGTTGGGCCTCCGGTACCCTCACTCACTCGGCGAAACACAACGCAAGCGTTGCTTCACGCCGGTTTTCTGTGAGGCCGTGGTATCACTCCGGTCGAGCCGGCCCATTCGTGCCGAAGCATGGCTCTCCCACGGAATAAACTTAAACTGTTATGCGGTAAAATACTGAGGTGATGTTACGGTGTCGAACGTTTGAGATTCAGAATAGAAATGAGTCAATGCTCCTGCGCCTGTCAAAAGATATTTCGAAATTTGAATATTTGAATATAATGATCGATTATTAAAAAAACAATAAAAAATTACAAGGGCCAGCGACAGAGCAACGATGCATAAAGGGGTAGCATCGTTACAAGTACTCATACAAGTACTCGAACAATTGCTCGAACCAGTGCTCGAACAAGTGCTAGTACAAGTACTCGTGCAAGTATTCGTACAAGTATCGAACAAGTGTGCGGCGGGGCGGCTTGTCTGGAGCCGTCGCCCGTCGACAGAATTAGAGGAGGTAGAGAAGAATTTAGTAATATAATTGAGAAAATAAATCTTACTGCCACTTCAATGATATTTTATTTCCAGAATAACAACGGAGAGGTAGCATCGTTACAAATGCTCGAACAAGTGCTCAACCAAGTGCTCGAACTAGAGCTCGTACAAGTACAAGTGCTCGAACAAGTGCTTGACCAAGTGAAGGTACAGTACAAGTACTCGAACAAGTACTCGTAAAAGTACTCGAACAAGTGCTCGAACAAGTGCTAGTACAAGTACTCGTGCCAGTATTCGTACAGTACTCGCAAAGGTACTCGAACAATTGCTCGAACAAGTGCTCGAACAAGTGCTTGTACAAGTGCTCGAACAAGTGCTCGTAGAAGTGCTCAAACAAGTACAAGTACTCGTGCAAGTACTCGTACAAGTACTGGTGCAAGTACTCGTGCAAGTACTCGAGCAAGTACTCGAACAAGTAAAAGTACCAAAGTATCAAAGTACCAAAATAACAAAATACAAAAGTACCGAAGTACCAAAGTACCGAATTTCTGAAGTACCAAAATACGCATATGGATGACTGTCGTAGGTGGAGGACTAAGGAGATTAAGTAGAATTGACGTGGTGGCCCGACCCCAACCTTCAGCCTAGGCCTACTTAGTAGGTAGCGAGACTACAAGACCACTGAGTCATAAGCCTAGTGTCAAACAAGATGAGTCAAATTCGAATGCATTCGACTCACGCTCATAATACGGCCTCGCCATGGGACGAATTGCAAATCAAAAATAAAAAAGACCTTGATATGGCTGATCTTTCATAGTAAAGGAAATGTTCCCTATATCCCACTTGGATCTGCCCCTCTCTACAGGGGATCGTTGGGAGTGCAAAAAAATGTGCTTAAAAACTTAATTTACAAAGTTTAAAGAGAAAATTAATATAAGAAATAAGGTATTGGAACGATTAACTATTCTCAAGTATCATTGGAAATGTAGAAATTAAATAATGGCTGCTAAATGCCTGGTGTCTGAATATTTTGAGACCACAGTCACTACTGTGGTACATCACTATATGTATAGAAACCACGACACCGTTTTTTTGTCATTACTAAAAATTGCCAAATGATTACAGAAGAAATACCTGTTTTTAATTTTTAAGGGCTAGAATTGCCCTAATGCGTTTTCGCTGCCACATGTATTTTTAACCGACGAAAAACGGACGAGACACTGGCGACCATATAATTATAAGATGTAACAAAATCAACTTAAAACTAAACTTAAGCTTCTACCCATATAACTGAACAACTTTCCCCAAGGAACCCATAATCAATTCACGAAAAAACAATCCTTTCTAACAAGGCTATCTTATTACGGAAAGTCAAATTTTTTTTTGCGAATTTGTTGTTATTATAAGTGACTGCTATTATATAAATTCGCCAGTTAAATTTGTAAAGCGGTCGTCGCTCTAGCACGGCTTGCGTGGTTACATCCTTCACGCAAGTTAACTGACTACAGACACGGTCTTAATCTGGATGGGTTTGACTATAAGTGGCATTTATCTCGTCCGTTTCGCTAAGCTGTTAGTGCCGGTTGCTATAACCAGAATATGGCAGTCGTTAAGCCATGTCAGAGGCCTTATAGGCTTGAAAACTTGTGACACTGGGGCTGGCCACTAGCCCCACAACTGATTGTGGAAATCCGGACGATTGTGGTAATCCGGACTTGGGGACCAAGTGGGCCTAACCTTCCCGAACAATGGGAAAAAGAGCCGTGCCCCAGCAGTGGAGACATTATGGGTTGTTAACGAAATTTGTAAAAGTATTCTTATTAATTCTAAGAACAGAAAATATTTTTTTTAAGTATCATTAGAAATGTAAAAATTAAATAATACTTCCTAAGGGGTCATCCATTAATCACGCGATGTTTTTAGCAACA
Organism: Coleophora deauratella; assembly: GCA_958295455.1. Taxonomy (NCBI): domain Eukaryota; kingdom Metazoa; phylum Arthropoda; class Insecta; order Lepidoptera; family Coleophoridae; genus Coleophora; species Coleophora deauratella. The sequence continues at coordinate 7,385,770 of OY282412.1, forward strand.
TTTTAGACCCCCCCTCCCCCTTGGTGATACGTGGTGAGGTTTTAGACTCCCCCCCCCCCACCTCCTAACCAAAATCACGTGTATTTTTTTGGTACTTACATAATATTATCTTCAAATACAGGTATCTTCAGGCACGTGTGTTTTCTGTACTCTAATAATATGTTTAGTTTTTTGTCATTATCTTGTCAATTAAGTTTTTTTTCAATAAATATAGTTAATGTAATTTAATTCTGGAAAATTAAGCAATTAAGTTTTTCAGAACAGATATGAAGCTTGCAGGTTGTTTCTGACTGCCTGAAGCCGTTTCGAACCTTGGGATGAGTTAAAAACAACGTAACAACAACAGTCCGATATTTGGAAATTACTCTAGAAATCGTTTAACGAAAAAATAAATACACGTGATATCTCACTACCCCCTCCCCCCTTGTGATATTTCGTGATTTTTTCCGAACCCCCTCCCCCCTTTTGAGCCTCACGTGATTAATGGACGACCCCTAAATGCCTGTATTTGGTATAACAATCAACTTTATTACGTCCCTTTCCTAATTATTAATTACAAATAAAATGTCATTTTCTTCTAAAATACGATTATTTACAAAATAGTTCATCTTCATTGCCATTCATGTGTCGAAAGCGAAATAGCCCGTTTCTCCAGCACCAGCTGATCTAGAAAAAATATTGTATTTAAGAACTTAGGTATCTTAAGTTAGCAATCTACCTGGTTGGTAATACAAGGTCCGTCTTAAATATCTTAAAAAAAAATCCACTTATAAACAATAAGGGCTCTTTTATTGTCATGCGGATTTCTACCCGCATGCGGGCAAGGCATTTCCAAAGCGACCCGCCGCGTGCATGTGACACGCATGACAATAAAAGGGCCCTAAAAAATTTACTGAAAGGATAGGTTGCGGGCGGCAATTTTTTTGGCTTCTACTGATCAGCTGATTTGTCAGCTTTGTATGGGAAAAATGTTTTGCGAATTGTGTTTTGGTTCCTTTGAGGAGAAAGTTGCGGGATTTTTTGATAATTGGAAACCGCAGTTTTTTTTAATATTTCAGAAGGACTCTTATTATTAATTTATTTATATTTTATGACATTTATTATTATAAGTTTTATGAACTCCCGACTTAAGAGGAGTGTTACCTATGTGTGGCGTCGTACATAGCTCTCAAACGAATATACCGATTTGAATGCAGCTTTTTTCAGTTTAAAACCGGTTTCATCATTGTGGTTCTAAGCAATGTTTGATGATAATCGATTCAGTGGTTTTCGAGTTATTCTGCCTTTTAACTTTTGGTTTATTTTCGGTGATTTGCTCTGCTTCATGTTTGGCGGTGACCGTCGTCGGCTGCCTTGTATGGGCTATCTATTTGCTCTGTAAGCGGTATGAGATGAAAATGCTGATGAGCTGAAGAGTTTGGCTGTTCACTCTCAACTAAAACAACTACACCCGTGACATGGAAGCATAATTAAAACGTCGCTCTACCCTTTTCGCAGTCGAGATTTAAATTGGTAAAGTTATTTCTGACATGACGACTAGGTAATATAAAACCTTGTTATTTTCTTTGGAATTAGTTCGCGTATGTATACATACTGCTCGGAATCGTCCTCGCTGTCATCATTTCGTGTAGCCTGGAAAAGATTTAATACTATATGTATAGGTATACTTGTTGACAGGTAAATGCCTAAATAGTTCGTAAGTTTTGAACTTCATATGTAAGACGATTAACGTATGAGCCATGGTCCTGAATACATGCTGTATACATATGACATTCTCAGATTAGACTGTAATAACTAGACACGCATTTTGAGATTAGTATGTAATAGACTGGACCTTTTTTTCAGTTTACCATACAAGTTCTTGGCTCGGATTTTTTCAATATTTTTCTGTATATACTTGGTTTTAAATAACCCCTTAAAATTTCAAACGCACTTTTTAACACCCTGTATTCAAGAGAACGTAGGCACAACTGTGGAAAACCAAATCCCATTAGAATTTTACGTGATTTTCACAAGTCGTAAGGTTATATGGAGCATTTGAAGAGGGGTTTATACCCGCCATGATAACACATAATCTTTGTAACTTTTAACCCGCTACCTATTACGATTTAAAAGATACGGCCATTAAAGGTAGGACAGAGAGATGGAAAGTGTAGACATAGTAGGTAATAGTCTTATTGGCGGACTTTGAGTGCGGGACCCTATATAGGCACATCATACTGAAAAACTTTTGTTCTACGACTTTGTACAATTCGCAAGAAAATTTTAGCTCTTCATACAAATCGATCAGCTGGAGCAGTATGGAGACTCAATTTTTGCGAATCCAAAGTCCTTCAGTTGATGGGTAGAAGCCTTAGTTAACGGATCCTACTCCTATTTTTTTTACACCTGTATAATTTAGAGTCTACAGATTGTTTCAAAAAGTGCGTTTGAAATTTTAAGAATCAAGTATAGAATCAGGAAAAATATTGGAAAAATCCGATCTTAATTATTTTTTTCAGTTTCGCATATTTAATCTGAAAAGAGAATCAAGATTTTCTATGGGAAACTGAAAAATAAAACTGTAGATCGGATTTTTTCAATATTTTTCCTGTACTGTATTCTATTCTTGATTCTGAGTAACCCCTTAAAGTTTTAAACGCACTTTTTTTAAAATTGTATGCTTACATTGCTGTTTAGTTAGGAAGTTTTTTAATCTGCCTAACAAAACAAAAAAAACTGAATTTTTTTTTACACATGTGCCAGCCATATTACCCACCTGCAGACCTGTAATCTCACTGTCCGTATTAACAGTCATCTCCTGAAGAAGCTGCGTCACATGATCTTCCCTTATTTGCCGGTCAGCCACGTCCGAGTAATCCACCACACTGACGTTATTAATATACTCAGCTTCTAAAGATCTCCTTGTAGTTGTACTGAGTTTAATTTCGGAAATAGAACTTTTATTAATGCTATGGGACTTTTTAGAACTATCTCGTTTAGTTCTGATGGTATCTCCAAAGTAGAAGTGTGGAGAGATATCTTCATCAAATAGTGATGTTCGAGATATTTGACAACTCTGTGAACAATGTTTATTAATTAATTAGTGGCGAGCCGCTAGGTTCCATATTCGGTACCGAATATCTTTTCTGGTATTGTCTGTCTTGCAGCTGAAATAAAATTCGATATTCGATCGAAGTTTGATTTATTACGCAGAAATTAGGTACTAAGTTACAATGTTAATTATCTTTTAATACTGTTAACAAACCAATCGATGATCTTCAGTAGATTTGTATTTAAAACTTCGATTTTGTCGAAGTTCTGTTTTATTCACGGTTCGAACTTCTGTTTTCGCTCCAGGCACAAAATAGATACAGAAGGTCCGCTCAATACAAACCACTAAAATATACATGCTTATAGAAGTATACGGTCGTTCGAGGCAAGGTCACGAACGATCGCACAGAATTACCATATACCTCTATAAGCATGTATATGCTTGGGATTTTAGTGAGCGTATTGAACGGACCTTTTGTGTCTTATGTATTTTGTGCTCCAGGCGATGACAAAGAAATATACATACATCTATTCGAAAACATTATACTCCTCCTGGCCAGTCAGGTAAATGTTTTTTAAACCGGGTTTCACAAGTCTTCTTAATCTTACCCTTACATGGGAAAATAATTTTACTTAATTCAACAAGGAAATGCCGTCTAGGCCTTGAAATAGTATATTAAAATTGTACCACGATATAAGAAAGAGATTAATACTAAACTTACGTAAATATCGAGTCCTTCCGTACACTGCATCGTTTGTGTTTGATCTATAAGTTCCACTAACGCGACGATTAATACTATGAAAAACAACTGAAAGAAAACAAAGAAGATATCACTTATTAAAAAATATTCTCCATATTAATTATAAGGTCTGACAAAATCAAATGAAACTTTAAACTGGGCCTTCTACTCATGAAACTTAACAACTGTCCCCAAAGAACCCATAGTCATTCGCGTTTTTTTACTTTTCTATAATAAAAAGTCGTTGAGATGATCGACCAAGTATAGGAAGTCAACATTTCTTATCATCCTAAGGGAAAGTTACTCAAATTCATGGGTAGATATCTAATCACGTTTAAATACTTAAGTTTCAGCAGATTTTGTTAAAGCTTGTCTACATAACCGTTTTTGGAAAGGATTTCTTAAAGTATTTTTTAATCCCCTCCCTGATAGTTAAGTATTAAGAAGGAACTTACCATTTGAGACAACAGCCCGCTTACTAGATCTTTTCAACACTAAACTACTCCGCTTAGAACTATTTAAACGTTTAGATTCGATGTATTACAGTTCACCAAACATAAGCATTTATTATTGTTACATTGAGGTAGGTTGATAACTGTGTAATATAATAAGCATAGGGTTCCGTAAGTAATACATAGAAGTTTATTAGTTTCTTTTGCGAATTGACCATGGGGAACGGAAATTATAGGGACGGGTTGATGTTGACAGAGTGTGGCGAATTGACCATGGGGAACACACAGGGAAATTATAGGGACAGGTTGATGTTGACAGAGTGTGGCATATTGACCATGGGGAACCCACAGGAAAATTATAGGGACGAGTTGATGTTGACAGAGTGTGGCGAATTGACCATGGGGAACCCACAGGGAAATTACAGGGACGGGTTGATGTTGACAGAGTGTGGCGAATTGACCATGGGGAACCCACAGGGAAATTATAGGGACGGGTTGATGTTGACAGAGTGTGGCGAATTGACCATGGGGAACCCACAGGAAAATTATAGGGACGAGTTGATGTTGACAGAGTGTGGCGAATTGACCATGGGGAACCCACAGGAAAATTATAGGGACGAGTTGATGTTGACAGAGTGTGGCGAATTGACCATGGGGAACCCACAGGGAAATTATAGGTATAGGGACGGGTTGATGTTGACAGGGTGTGGCGAATTGACCATGGGGAACCCACAGGGAAATTATAGGGACGGGTTGATGTTGACAGAGTGTGGCGAATTGACCATGGGGAACCCACAGGGAAATTATAGGGACGGGTTGATGTTGACAGTGTGGCAAATTGACCATGGGGAACCCACAGGGAAATTATAGGTAAAGGGACGGGTTGATGTTGACAGGGTGTGGTGAAGTGACCATGGGGAACCCACAGGGAAATTATAGGGACGAATTGATGTTGACAGGGTGAGGTTGTTCTGGCCTCATCTGTCAAATCTTTTGTTTATTGTTCAGTCACTGACGCTAAATCAACATGGCAAACACGATTGAGCAGTTCGTCCAAATGATAAAACTTTATTATCAAAACGAGCGTTAGATAATGCAAACTTTGCAAGCGTTGCGCCCACACGATGTCCAAAGTCTTTGTCCCTCCAATGTTTGGTAGCGGAGACGACCGGTTCGGTAAACAATCGGCCAACCCGTACCAACACCCGTACGTCAAAGGAACTCCAGATCGGCCGAGATTCGAGAACATCGCCGCTTTCCATGAAAGTGTACAGGAGAAGCAGAGGCCCTAATTTTCCAGGACATCGTTCAAATTCAGCCGGATCTATGCGAAAAATTGGACATATCGGATCCGTGCCACTGGCACCGTGAGAAACCCCGACGGACATTTGAGCAATGTTAAATTCCTACATTATGGCATAACTGAGGCTTTTCAAATAAAAAAAAATAATTACATTAATAATTACATTTTTATTAATACCTCACTCACAGCTTGTTTTATTCTATTTCAACATCGACCCGTCCTCTTTTTGGAAAACCCTGTAGTTTAGCAGAAAATACCTTAGTTCACTTAAAAAAAAATATTGGCCTCTTAAAGAAATACGCATCTACGACTATATGCAACTATCGCATGTTGGAAAATATGTCCTATACGATGTCAAATAGGTGTCCAATAGGATTTCAAATAGGTGTCCTATAGGATGTCGAATAGGTGTCTAATACCTGCTAATACATAGAATTTCGATAGGTATCCTATAGGAATTCGCACGTATTCATTGACATCGCGGGATTGATCGCATCGCCCATTTTGTGCATTGCAGGGTCGCATTCTTTTAAGATGGGCTGATGCAGTCGTAGTTCAAATCGTCTTTTTTGATCGCGTCGATCATGGACGCTTGGACTGGGTTTGAATAGGCCTCCTGGTGAATAGTAGATAGAACCTTAAGGAGATACTTAAGGAGACTAGTGCCTCTCTGTGGGGTGTTATGAACTTTAATTAAATAATGGCAGCTAAAAATTAAAAATCAAGCGGAACCCCAAAATGAACATAGAATACAAGTGTTTCAAACACAACATGGCACTCGTTATTTTGAGAAGATGTTAGTGTCCTTTTTTGTTATGATTAAGTAGGTTGGTTGTGTTTATACTTAGACTAACAAACGTTGTATCGAGTCTAGATTTAATTAGACAGAGCCTCATCTTGTTAAGGGAACCATTTTTGTATTATTTTAATCCACAATTGGTTAGCACTTGGCATGATCTCACCTGATGGTAAGTGATGATGATGCCGAAGATGGATGGGCTTCGGCTTACCAAGATTCCTCAAAACACAATGGGGAACCGGTTATCTTACTCTACGATGCTTTCTGACGATGAAATCAATACCTACCATTAGCATTGATGTTTGGAGCAAGACTTCGATAAGAAGGTGGTAGCTACAGCTAGTCAGGAGGGCTGAATGTCCTACCACCAATTAAACCGAGTCCTACAATGTTGGACCCCTTCGGGAATTGAACCCGCGATCTGATGTGAAGCGAGGAAACTAGCTAGTAGACCATGGAGGTGGTCTTAAACCCGAAACTTTATTTGAAAAATCCGATATACATCTTCTTTTCAGTTTCCTATACTAAATCTGAATAGTGAATCAAGAATTGAAACTGAAAATCCCCCTTAAAATTTCAAACGCATTTTTTAAACATGCTGTATTTAAATATACAGATTGTAACAATAGGAAGTTGCCTAAAAGAGCTGGAAGTGCCCGACTTCTTGTTACCCACCGTAAAATAAATCCCGACTGCATCCACTGTCATGTCACTTACAGTAAGTAAACCTACCAGATTTCAAATCCTATATCAAACTGGAGCTCAAGACGATTGTGACATCTCACACTTCAAAACCTATCAAATCGTTTCGGCTACAGGCGATAACAATGAAACCGACTTACATACAGAAACACACCTCTTGGGGATCGATAAATTCACTAGCAGGTGTTACAAGATCCACTTTTACAATATTTTAAAATAAGGGATCGCAGTGAACTCAAGAGTGCTTTTTAATCCACCGGTGGATCCAGTCAGGGGAGCCAAGTGGATCGAGGACAGCCGAATGATATAGGCATTTAAGCAAATGGGGGAGTAAAAAAGATCCGGCGTACGGCCGATTTGAGTCCGTAAGCAGAAAGAGGACATTTCTGTCGTCATAAGAAATAAGGCAGTTGTGGAATTTCCATATACTTTGCGGCCTTCTTTGTTATGAGGGAACAGTAAGGTCACCCGCTGGGTATAGATACACCAGTTATCACTTCTCCTGTACGCTTACAAGTTCTTTCTGCAGCTAAGCCACACTTAAGCAATAAAAGAACTACTTATTATAAAATAAATCTTTATTTAAATAAAAATATAAAAAATAGACTTAGTAAATTAAATAGTAAAAATAATAATATAAACAATATATTTTAAAGAACTAAACCTATAGATACCCAAAACCATTTTATATAAATGTTTCTAAATCCATTATACAGTAGGTATTTAAAAACATTAATTATTTTAAATCTAAAATAATTAAAAAAATAATAATAGAGGTTACTCTATTAGTAATAAAAAAGCAGGTCTTCAAATAATTTGTCAAATAAGATGTCATTTTGTCGGTAGTGGATAGATGCCGATTTAAAAAAATTGCACCTTCCATACGACGTAGACCTTGTCACCTAACTGATAATGAGGCAAAAAATATTTTGTCCCTTTGGCCACAAAATACACAGAACAGAAGGTCCGCTCAATACGCTCACTAAAATCCTAAGCACAATACATGCTTATAGACGTATACGGTCGTTGTAGGCAAGGTCACGATACTGTTGTGATACTTTGCCGCGTGACCTTGCCTCGAACGACCGTATATTTCTATAAGCATGTATATGCTTACGATTTTAGTTGTTTGTATTGAGCGGACCTTCTGTGTCTATTTTGTGCTTTGGCCCAGATAAAAATATGTCGTCTCAATTATTTAACAACAAATCTGAGTATTGATTCAATAGATAGGTACGCTACGCGTCAAGAAAAACAGTCTTTCTCGATTTACTGAAAACCATCTGAAGGCGAGCTTTCACAACGCATTTTCAAAAATTCTTAAAGTATATTTTCACATATAATAAAAGTTTTACATATAATATTAGTATTATTATTAATGAACAAAAAATATAACTTGTTCATAATAATAAAATATTTCCTTCCAAGTGTGCAATCCATTGCTAATAACTATTGGTTAGGGGTCATCCATAAATTACGTCACACGTTCAGGGGGAGGGAGGGGGACGACAAAGTGTGACATTGTGTGACAAGGGGTGGGAGGGGTCCTAAATTTCGTGACGTCACATTTCAAAATCTAATCTAATATATCTAATTACAGTAAGTAAGGGGTAAGTTCCGCAAATGCAAATCAAATTAAGTTTGTATCTTTCATTAATATAATTATTTGTTTTTTGTTTTGTTATTTTTTTCAAATGTTCGATTTGATGTTGACTTTATTAAATAATAATTTAAATGGAAATAAAACTAATTTTGTAAGTGCTATTTTAATTTATTATTTCTAGATGTAAATTTGCAAACTATGTGACGTCACACTAGGGAGGGGGAGTCTCACAAATGTGACCAGCTGTGACAAGGACGGGAGGGGTCAAAAAATCATGAAATTGGTGTGACGTAATTTATGGATGGCCACTTAACAGTTCTTGGTTCCAAAAACAATTTATTCGACCACTACTACTACTACTACTATAAAAAAGAGAAATAGCGGTTTTTATGAAACACTAGACTAAACATTCGAACACTAGCTTTCATGAAATTATGATAGTTGACAGCTATCTTCGTTGCTAGGTTCGACAGTTGCCCGCTTTTATAGTTGCCATTTTACACAGATTTCAGTTCTGATAGACGAAATATGACTATTGTAACAGCTCAGCAATCTAACTTAAATAACAAATATAAATGCAATTGACGTTTAAAAAATGCAGTCTCGTAATAAAGGCGGAAAGAACTAAAAATATATCAAACATACATAGGACTCTTGAAACGCAAATCTTTAATTGTATTTCGTCAAAGTTAAATTTTAAATCGATAAAACAGTTCTTCATTAATTTTATAATCTTATATTCGCTTAACGAAACATGTTTCTCGATTTTAAATAAATTCAGTAAATAAGCATATTTATTACAAACAATAAACTGCTTATTATGTCGTCACAGTTCATTATTAACATTATTATTGAACTAAAGTGGGTACCTATTACTAATAATAGTTATCAATTAATTAGCAATGGACTAACTACACCCAGGCCTTCTTGCATCTTCTTTCCGTCCATATGGAGTGAATGGGAGAGAAAAACGAGAAGGTTGTCGTTTTCCACGGCTTATCCTTTCGTTTCTGGCTGGAAAATGTAGAAGTTTGACATTCTGACATTAGTGAGTTCTAACTACAAAATAAGTACTAGAATTACAATCTAGAATATTATGTAACTACAAAATCTATGCTAATTTTAGGTATAAGACAATTCTAATTTTGTAACTGAAGTTAAAGTTAACGCTGTCTTTAGTTGAAATTCTAATTTAAAAAACTGAACTCCACTCATGAATCTGGACAACATTCCCCAAGGAACCTATAAGTACTGAAATCATTTATTTTTTTACTTAAATTGATTACCTGCACGGCTAGCATGAGGCGTACACAAAGCTGTTTGTCGCGCCAAACGCGAGAAAACAGCTCAGCTATCTCTTTCATTAGCTTAGCGTTAGAACGGAACAAATGCTTTTAAAACTCGCGTCACGCGAGTTAACATCGCTGATAGATAACGTGCCATCTACCTACTGCACTTGATGCAATGACGACGCGACGGCGCTGGAGGCGCCGAGCTACTTGTCTTTATAGCTGACAGTTTTTTGGATCTATAAATAGTATAAGAATATTGCCAGACATCCGAGCGTAGATTCTGCGCTCACTACCCAACCGACCGTCTTAGAATTAAGACCTACAATGTAGCCATTTTAATGTAATAATATTTTATACAAATAAATACCATAACAACCAAAATGACTGGACTTCATCAATTGTTTACTCGCGCGAGATACGTCGCCATGCTACCGGTGCTGGTCCGCAAACTTTGTATCAGTAGTTCACATTTTTTGTTGTGCTCTTAGTATAGGTTCCTTGAGGAAATTGTAGGATATTTCAGGACTCCATACATACAGGGTTATTTATGACCCCCCACCAAAACTTCACAGTGGCTTCTACCCATGAAACTGAGCAACTTTCCCCAAATAACCAATAGTCAATTCGCAAAAACATTTTGGACATCTCCATACAAAGTAGGCCATCACGTGATCAAATTAGTATGAAAGGTCGAATTTTTTTTTTGCGAATTGACCATTCGTTCTTTGGAAAAGTTGTTCAGTTTCATGAATAGAAGCTACTGTGAAGTTTAGGTGGAGGGTCCAAACATAACACTGTATAAACAACAATACGTACCTTGCTTTCTTGATCTTTCGCGTCACTCGCCGCCTTCTCTGCATCATACAGGTTTTGGAGTCCAAAATCCTGGGGTAAAAACAAAAAAAAATAAAAACATGAAAATAAATCGATTCTAAAACTACAACAGCCGCCGCGCCTTTTCATAAAACTACACTATAACATTACAAGCTTAATATAGCAACCATGACTAAAACTGCCATGAATGAAGGACAGTGACAAAAAAAAATTAAGGCAGTTATTTTCTGCTTGTAAAATTTCATGTAGTGTGTTTGCAATGTAAGCTTATGTAGCGGGCTCCTGATTAGCTGCTCATAGACATTACTGTTTAATGAAATTATAGAAGAAAAAAAAAACAAAAATACAGAAGTAATCAAATTAAATACAAAAAAAATAAGTAATAAAAAATAAAACTAAGTCTAAGACTATATTAGGCTGGACTAGGGTAAAAGGTTAGTATGAGTTTTTTTTATGCCTGACATGAAAAAAAAAACAATTTCAATTGGAATTTAAACTGGGAATTTAGAAAAGAACACGACTTAAAATATGAACAATGCAATAAAATAAATGTAATATAAGTTTAAACAAATGGAACAGAATGTAATGGAAGTAATCATATGCCTTAATGTAAAAATAATCCGGGTTAAGAAAACACGAGTGCTTGTACGTACGTTAAAAATAAAACTCTAAATCGCTATTATTTATTTAAGCAGGTTAGTAAATTTGATTTATAATATTAGTATGTTCTACTATATAATATGTAATGAAAAGCTGTAATTTTAACGATATTCATTTGGATAACTAATCAACTTTCCCAAATAAAATACAATACAACACACAAAAGACTGATAAACAAGCCTGTAAACATTTTAAATTTTAAATCACAGATCATATACCAACTAGTCAACAAAATCAGTTGGCTCATATATTTAAATTATTCTTAAAAACACATCTTTTTTGTTCAGCGAACAAAAATCTGTACCCCATAAATGTATAAGTAGAAATTTTGCGAATGTTATACATTTGGGGAAAGTTGTTTAGTTCACTCCATTTTGTTGCGCCTTTCATGGCTTTTCGTATCTCATACTAACCTTCAAAATTTCTAAATTGGGCAAGTGATCACCGGGGCCGGTTTGTACAAAATGTCGCAGGACTTTGCCCTCCTTGTTAATGAGTAGGGCTCCGCCAGTCTGCACCCAGTCGCCCCTCAGATCACCCCCCAAACCTTACCGATAACAAAAAAATATAATAATAAGAAAAAAAAAAGTACGAAAAATACGCAAAGAAAAATTACAAAAATACAAAAAAATACAACTACAAAAAAGAAGTTATGGCGTATAATACATCTGTTTTAATTAGAGTTTGCAAAGAGTATGTTCAGATTTGTCAACCAGTTTTAGGTATCAAGACTATCCCTGCCCTTCCATAGTTATTGCTGGTGCATATAGCACATTAATCGAGCCTATTTTAGGTATCAGTCGTCAACTGTTTGTATTTCATCATCCAAAAGCCATCATCAAAACAAAAAACTCTAGGGAAGTTGCTGATGTTACCGTAAAAAGGAAAGCGTCTAAACGATGTTGCCAGTCAACTCATGATCTGGTCAATTCCTATGATTTGGCCACGACATATACCTATAATGTGACGATGCGGCGAACTTATTTGGAAGATATGATTATAGTCGATTAAAAAGATTATAGAGTTTAAATTACGGACATAATTCGAAGAATTTTATTGATTTTTAAATTGTGGACAAAATCTTTGCTTTTACAAATTTTAAGAGGTATTATACGCCCAAAAAAATAGAATTAAAAACCTCTAATATTTCGTAATTGGGCAAGAAATCGGCGGGTCCGTGCATTTGCGCGTAGTATCGAAAGAGAAAGCCATCGAGGAATTCCAAAACGCCGCCGGACTGTCGACTGTCGCCGTATAAGTCTGAGTCCAGGCCTGTTTCAATTTTTTTTGTTTATATATTTTGAAATGGCTCGTAATTCGTTAACAGCCCATATCGTCCCCACTGCAAGGGCACGAGTTTCTTCCCATACCTCGGGAAGGTTAGCCATACTCCACACACGGGAGCCAAGTCCGGATTGTTGGAGGTTGTGGGGCTAGTGGCCAAGCCCAATGTTGCCGACACTAACGTGTCAGAAGTTTTCAAACCGCCTATAAGGCCTCCGGCTTAACGACTGCCATCTAGCGAAAGCAGCCGGCACCAACGGCTTAACGTGTCTTGCGAACCACGGAAACGGTCAAATGCGACTAATAGTCAAACCCAACCAGGTTATGACCGTGTCTATAGTCATTTAACCTGCTTTATCGACACGACCACGTAAGCCGCACTGAGCTACGATCGCTTTTTTGTAACTGCTCGTAATACTGGTAACCAATGGAGAATAAAGGTTCTCGAGTAGCGATCGTGGTCAAAGACGTAGTGTTGGACGGTCTCCTCAAAGTGGACTGATGATAACCTAGTGATAGATTAATAGTGGAAGTTTGTATGAAGCAGCTGTATACATTATGGTACACAATCGCGTTGAGTGGAAATCTATAGGTGAGGTCTATGGTTTAAAAGTAGAAGTAGGTCGGTTGATGATACACTTGTTAAAAAGCTCTAACTATAGTAAATTGTAAGATTAGACGTGGGAGAGCCATGCTTCGGCACGAATGGGCCGGCTCGACCGGAGTGATACCACGGCCTCACAGAAAACCGGCGTGAAGTAACGTTTGTTGTGTTTCGCCGAGTGAGTGAGGGTACCGGAGGCCCAACCCCCCTCCCCCTTCCCATTCCCCCATCCCCCATCCCATTTCAAAGGTCGGCAACGCACTTGTGACTCCTCCGGTGTTGCGGGTGTCCATGGGCGGCGGTAATTGCTTACCATCAGGTGATCCGTCTGCTCTTTGCCACCTATCACATAAAAAAAAAAAAAAGATTTACCAACTCTTAATGGTAAAAGTGCAACTAGCCTAACATAGCCTTTAAGATTTGCTAGTAAAACATAAGATTACTAATATTTTGACTTTTAGAGTAATAAAGTCACATGAAACTAGTGACCAATTAACAGAGACCCCTTAAAGAAATACTAATCAAAAGATGACAGATTCATAGTTGAAACACGCCTAAACGGAGGAGACGTTTCGGACCCTGTGTTTCGGCTTTAAAACAATAAAAAATTGTTCAACTTGTAATAATACAGTATGTGAACGAGATAAAGTATATTTTATTGAGAAACATAAACGTTTGCTATAGATTTTTATGTCTAACACAAGGGAGCGAGCGAGATAACTGAGTGACGACTGTATGGACCGTCACCACATCGTACCCATAGGGGGGTGAGTTTTTTTTTATGTGATAGGTGGCAAACGAGCAGACGGATCACCTATAGGTAAGAGATTACCGCCGCCCATAGACACCCGCAACACCAGAGGAGTCACAAATGCGTTGCCGACCTTTGAAATGGGATGGGGGTTGGGGGAATTGTGGGGGAGGGGGGGTTGGGCCTCCGATACTCTCACTCACTCGGCGAAACACAACGCAATCGTTGCTTCACGCCGGTTTTCTGTGAGGCCGTGGTATCACTCCGGTCGAGCCGGGCCATTCGTTCCGAAGCATGGCTCTCCCACGGTTTAGGCCGCCTTCAGAGAGCGGCAGGGAGTGTCCATCCTGTATGTAATGCTATTTAACATCATCATCATCTTTCTGCCCTGTTCCTGCTCCCAATCACTTGGGGTCATCGCAACATGTCTTCTGTGAGCAACCCTTTAATTTAGAAAAAAATGCAACTGACAGCTGCTCTCAGCCCGCTCGGCGGGATCTTATGTCATTGTCTTTCTATGTGTCATGGTGTGTCTGCGCAATACAGTGTTTTACAAAGAAAATCATATTTTACTGTTACTGGATCATTATTCACCTGAGCTATCAACAAAGGCCACATCTTCTTCCATGCATCTCTTCTTACTCTCAATCTCACTCCTTTCATACCAATACTATTTAATATACAGTGGCAAAAAATGACTGTCGACGCACGCTAGAGCGACAGACCTTGAGAATCTATAATGATGATAGTGTTTCTCTTACCCATTCTCCTTCCTTTGCTTATAGCATCGCGGGACTGCTTCCAGAAGAGAGACGTGAGAATAGAGATAGTGTTGAAGCGTTTGAAGCCAATGTCGGCGTAGGTCGACTGCTTCTCGACATAGTACACGTCTGGAATTCAAAACGGACTTTCAATACTGTTCAGCGTCAAAAAAAAGCGTCGGTGGATTCACGGTTGTGACTCCGACCACCTAACCAGAGGTTTTGGGTTCAAATCCTGGCCAATTAACCAATGGAGTAAAAACATCCTGGGGAAATCTGCACATATGATTACTATATTTATTTATTTATTCGTATGGCATTTTGAGCCCCTCCACATGTAGCAACGAATTAATATCTAAATTCTTCACCCATTGGGCTGCGTTGTCGCTTAATCACCCTACCCTACCTATTAAGGTCTAGGGAAGCTAGATTCGTATGAAGGTCGCGTTGTACACGTCCATAGGCGTAAATCTAAATGCCTTACACGTGACCGCGGGTGATGCTAAGTGCAACTGCCAGTTACCTTGGGAATAAACGGTTAATTGTGCCACGCGGATAAGAAGAAGAAGCATCAGAACCTAACTTGCCAACTACACGTGATAAATTAAAAATAATACAAAGTAAAAAAAAAATTTTACTGTGTTAGGTGGCAACCGGCTTACACGGGCCATCTGATGGAAAGCTTGCTACCGTCGCCTATGACTATCTGTAACTTCAAAAGGATTATCAGCGCCTTGTCGATCCTAGACGGCTAAGATGGAATACCAGGACACTGCCGTCTATCCTTTGTGATAGCACGGGTAAATTGTGGCACACGATACGAAGAAGATGGGATGCCTCTTTATCAGTAATTACGCTGGCTATCTTATGTCACCCGTCGGAACAAACCGCGCTGCTTAGGCAGTATAAAGCGAGCAGCGGTGTCCACCCAGTAAGACCTGCATTGATAAGTGACTCACCTCCATCGAAGAACTTTCCGTCGTAGAACTCCTGGGAGCCCAGCTCCTCCACACCAACACCAATCAGTTTCACGTTGTTCTCTCTCAGCACTGGCGCTATTTCGCTCAGCTGGAATATACAACAATGATAATAAAAGACAGACATCAAAACTGGACAATGGTATTACAGTTGAATATCACCCATATATAGGGTAGATAGAAGACTGTTAGTCATATGAGTAACTTTTTAAGTTCTTCTTCCTGGGGTGCCATATCCAAGCGGATGTCGGCGATTTCGCCCTGGGTAGGGATTGAACCCACGACTCGGATCAATAGTCAGGAGCACTAGGAGCGGCAAAAAGAAGGAGCAGAAGTTTAAAATGTTTAAAACAGTGCGCTTCGATAATTTGACAATTTAATACAATCGTCAACTACTCAATTCATAAAAAAAGTATAAATAAAATGGAAATCTCTCCCTGATACAGTGATGATAAGTGCTTTATCGGTGAACAGTATTTAAAATAAACTTTATAAACATTTTGATAGTTGAATAACAGAAGTGCAAGTGATATCCACGCATCAGCCCCTTAGCTGCTATACCCAGAAGATATTTTAACAGCAGCATTAAAATTTAAAAATACGCAATTTAATAATGAATAAGACAAATATTGTTTTTACCTAAAGAATTCACTAAAAAACATATTATTTACTCCACATTACATTAAGAAATCTCACGTTACTCAATGAAACCGCTCTGTTACCTTCCCAATTCTATGAATATGACAGGTGTCATTTTAATCATTATAAGATGCACTTTAAAAAAAAAAAGATAAATGGTCATAAAAGGTAACAGTTTGGTATCCTCGGGAGGTGAAAAGGAAAAAAGGGAGACAAAGAATAAGATGGGAAGATGATATTAGAAAAGCAGCTGGAGGAACATGGACCAGGAAGGCAATGGCAGGGGTCGAAACAAGTTTAGTGTTAAAAAAATACTGATTTTACTGACCAAAAATTATAAAATACTGACTTTTACTGACTAAATAAACGAGTTAAAATGTAGGTGTTATGTATTAAACTAAAAATAGCAAATCTATTTTTTCTCGAAAAATTATACTTCAATATTATGTTGTGTATAACAAAATAATAGATAATGAAGGTTTGAGGGCATCAATTGTTGCCCTCAAACCTTCATTATTAGGCATATACTTACTATTGGTGTTTACGCGTTAGTAAAATTGAGTCAATGTACAGAGCAGTATTCTAATTCATTGTTGGCAAAGACGTAGAAAAAGATAGGAGGCGTAGGCGGGCCATCACAAATGATTCAATAATAAATACAAATATTTTTGGACCCCCCACCAAAACTTCATAGTAACTTCTTCTACTCATGAAACTGAGCAACTTTATCTAAATAACCAATGGTCAATTCGCAAAACAATTTTGGGCATCTCCATACTAAATAGGCCGATCAATTAGTATGAAAGGTCCAAAAAATTTTTTGCGAATTGACCATTGGTTATTTGGGGAAAGTTGTTAAGTTTCATGAGTAGAAGCCACTGTGAAGTTTTAGTGGGGGGTCCAAAAATAACCCTGTATAAATAAATAGGGGTCCGAAGTAAATGAATGCCAAACCCAAAAAAACTAACAAAACTGAACATTTTCCCAAAAAACTGACTTTTATTGACCACTTTACAAAAAACTGACTTTTACTGATTTTACTGATCAGTTTCGACCCCTGCAATGGATAGACATCGTTGGCAAAATCTGGGGGAGGCCTATGCCGGAAGGCAAACTGACGAGGTTGCCGATGTGTTAAATTAAAATACTTACATTTAATTAATTAGGTATATAGTATATTTTTAAATATGTGTAAGTTAACATAAGTGTCAGTAATAAAAGGCTTTATTATTATTATAAGATGCACTTGGGCAAGGGTTAACAAATAACATAGTCACCTCTTTAGCCCACAGACGGCAGAGCATGCAGCCCCATCGCCTGAAGAATATGACAACTGTATCTCGGTTGTGCCACAGACTCTTCAGCTCTACTGACTGAAATAGATAAAATATATATGGCTAAAATTCCAATTACAATAATAATTAGATATGGAACTGGCAATTATTTTGCCAGTGTACCTTACAACCCAGTAGTTGGCAATGTTGACTTGCCTGCAAAATTAAAATTGGTGTTTTTACACCACAATTATACTTCATTCCAATCAAAAAAAAGCAAAAGGTAAACAAACATAGTATGCAGATGACATTGACATGTGTCAGATCCATAGTAAGTTTGTTTACGTTTTGCTTTTTTTTGATTGGAATGAACCATAGACAATTTCAAATATGAAGAAAAAAAATTAAATAATGCAGCCAAATTGTTCCACTTCCTTTTTGGACTTACTTATGTTTCTGTCTACAAAATTACCTGTCACTACCAGGTCTTTAAAAACCCACTGGATCCTTCAGGTACAGGATTCAAAACCAGTTATGTACTGAAATAACTAAAAAAAAATTGCCTGGGTCTTGTCTCATATCTAGTAATAATATTTTATTTCCAATCAATAAGCCATATTAAAATACGGAAATACCAAAATCAATTAGAATTTATAAGTTGATTAGGTACCTGTCTGATTAGATAAATTCTCATTAATACATTTAAATAATTATGTATGACATTTAAAAAATATAGTATAATTTATGATGTCCAATCCAGAAATCAATTACATTTATTATCTTGCTTAGCAAGTTTTAAATATGTAGATAAGGTAGGTCCGATTTACTATTACACTTGTAAATGGGTGATGGAAGAGAACCAGCAATTAGCAGTGTAAACTGCTAGGAATTTTGCTGAGTGCTCTTCCTATTCAGGACTTATGTACACTTTATTTAGATAAATTTTACCTATTTTAAATTTCAGCAATGTATTAAATGGACGAGTGAAAGGCTGTTTGTACTAAACATCTTTTTTTAAATGTATACAAGATTGTTTTAATTATTTAACGCTTTTCAATAATATTTACAAAATATTTTTTTTCCTAATATAATAATTTTAAAATGACCTTCTAAACATTTTACAAATCGTCTCCTAATACAAATAACCTTTGTCCGTCGAAATATTTCATATTCCATGTTCTCTTTGTAATTAACATGTCAAACGCAGTCATGGTGTGTCGGCGTTGTATTTAAAATTATTAAGTATGTGTCCTGTATAAATTGATTGTATTGTAAGTAAATACACTTGATACTGCTAAGGAAAAAACTAATGTAGTAGGTATGTACATAATAACAGCAACTCTGAGTCAATTAGAGGCCACAGTCTGTTATTTCTGTGCGTCGTCGCCCATAAAGTCATATCAAAGGTACATGTACCCAGTGCATGTACCTATGATTCTTGTAAACATGTTTTCGTACCTATCTCTAAATGCATATGTAAGTACATAATTCGTTGCTTTGCTTACTTTATACCAAGCAATGAAAGGGAAACGATACAGATATGTAAGCTTCAAAAGTTGACTAGGTTGCTTTATTACAGTTTTGCGTGGGATGAAAAAAAAATATTTTTTCATAAAATATGATTCACTGTATGTATGAAAAAACGTATACAAACCTC
This sequence comes from Coleophora deauratella, assembly GCA_958295455.1. Lineage (NCBI taxonomy): Eukaryota > Metazoa > Arthropoda > Insecta > Lepidoptera > Coleophoridae > Coleophora > Coleophora deauratella. The sequence continues at coordinate 7,405,135 of OY282412.1, forward strand.
GCCGGTCGGTACTTTTTTTACTTTTTGGGATCCAATCGCTTCTATATCAACATTCATTTTTAATATTTTTTTGTATTCTGAAGGTGAAAAATGTAATAAATTATAAATATATGCACACGAATTTATTTATAAATGAAATAAAACCACCGCCGAAGAAGAACAAAAGAACAAAACCTCAAAAACTAGCTGACAGTGACAGATGACATATAGAAAATAAGTGTTGCCATAAAAAATAAGAAAAAGTATCTCTTGGATATCTAGGTTGCGTTCCAATACCAAAGATTTCACTCGGGGTGATGCGAATTTTACCCTAAATCGTTCCAAAACCGAGCCGAGTGAAACCGAGGGTAACCGAATGATCGCCTGACAGTTCTCCGTCGGGATTTTGGAACGCCTTCGTGAATGCGATTTTCACTCTGACAAGTGCGATTTTTAACGCTGTTTGATTACCGTTAAAATTCGCCTGACAGTTTATTCGGCGGGAAGTTCGTAGTCAATGTCAAAAAGACTAAGACATACAAACATTTTATCTTCGGAATTGTTTTGAAATACGATTGCTTGTATCTGCGAATGTGTTAAAGCCATAAATAAGACAGAATACTACCCAAAAAAGCTAGAAACCTTTCTGAATTATTTTCGATGACGTTTGTTACCCTGTCACTCTGGAATCACTCGCAAGCGTTCCAAAATCATATTTTTGTCTCTTTCTCAAAATAGCTACGTCTCTCTCATTTCTCCGAGTTAAATTCTACCTCACCCTACCTTGGTTTTGGAACGACTTCCTACATTAATAAGTTAGTGGCAGTGAAATGTCATATCTCCAGAACACTATTCTATATCGCAAACATGCCCCAACGGCATATATGGCTAAAAGTCTTATGAGTTACTCAGTCTGTATCAAGCTACGGTCACGACAACGTGTCCACCGTACTCACTCCTTGTTACACAAAAACATGCCGAATTGCGTAGTAAAATCGTGTAAATCTCATTCCGCCAGAGATAACAAGAACGCCGGTATCACATTTCACAGGTCAATAAGTATTTTGTTAAGATTTTGAATAAAAATAACTTCGCAAAAATTCATCACAAATTGTCGCCATTTTCCATCGTTCAGTGTTGCTTAAAAATAAAAATACTAAATACCCTAATTTGGGGGAATTTAAATGAATGAATGATGAGGACGTATTATGTGTGTCTATCGATAACTGTTTAAATTGCTTTCTCTTTAAATGATATTCCATATATGAGTCCTATAATATCAAAGGCGGCAATATCCAAACAGTATGTTTTCTAAGGAAAGGCAAATTAAGTTAATAAACTACGTTATAATGCCGGGTTTGAAATTAACTGCTAGTTTTGTTGGGTATTTTGATTATTTTACTGCCAATTTTGTTACGAATTTATTCTTGTTCGGATTCTACGTTCATAGACAAACAATATTGTATTCATAGAAATTTTTGAGTATGAGTGGATATTGCCGCCTTTGATATTATAGGACTCATATACTCTCTTTGTTTTTGCTACCTCTGTACTCACCTTTACTTCAAAAATGTAGTAATGTACACTTTAAATTACATATCAAAATTGTGAAACAATTACTCCCTGGGGTGGAGGCCTGGTGACCTGAAATACAGAATTTTATATTCTAGTTTAGGCACCAGACTCCCACTACACAGTGCTGATCAACTTACTATTTGTTTACTTATTATACAATCTCTGTTTTACATATAATTTTGCATTGTAGTGGTGAGAAAATAAAGAATTATTATTATTATTATTATAATTGTAAAATTACTGTAACTGTATATTTTTTGTATAAAATATATACAGGGTGTTAAAAAAGCGCGCATGAAATTTTAAAGGGTTATTCAGAATCAAGTATAGAATACAGGAAAAAATATTTAAAAAATCCAATATACAACTTTTTTGTAGTTTTCCACACTAATTCTTAATTAATTATTCAGATTCAGTATTAGAAACTGAAAAAAATATATTGTGGACTTATTCAATATTTTTTCCTGTATTCTGTACTTGATTCTGAGTAACCCCAAAACGCACTTTTTTAACACCTACTATAAATAAACGATAAGAGCGAGAGAGAGAGAAGAAACAATAAATAAAAATGATACCCTATATTTGTATTTTATATTAATTTAAAACGTTAACTAGGATTCGCAAAGATCCCGTGAGGAGAAAAAAATAATAGTAATAAATAATAAAAGTCGCGGGCGAAAGCTCGTGACAATAAATACAATAGTTGATAAAACTAAATTCTCGTATTTTATATTAATTACAGTTATTGCTTGAAGTAAATGCCGATTACAATTACCTACAATTCGGCTGTTCCAAAATAAAATACTGAATACGCTATTTCGATAATTTTATATTAGCAAAATTTGTAAGAAAACCTTAAAACTGTAAGAAGCCTTAAAACTTTCAAAATACTTTATTGCCTTATCTCCGCTAAGGTGACATCGTATGCAGTAAATTCAAATGTAAGAGAGTCCTTTTTTGTGAAATAGCCATATTTAGTGTTTTATTTTGGAACAACCTAATAATTGAATTTAAAATTGGTTCTGATAATATTTACGAGTGAGTTCTGATAATTTTAATAAAAGTTCCTGGATTTTTAAAAGACTATCAATTAAAAATTAAAGTACGAGTTCTCAAACACGACACAAAATGACCCGTCAAACCTAAAAGTTATATGATTTATGTCGTTTAACATTAAAAATTAAAAAAACAGCTCTTTAGGTTTTCTTTCATTTTTCAGTTTTTATTAATCCAGCTATTGAGAAAAGTCTTTCGGAAGTCACATCTGAATGTTTTACTAACAAGTATTTAACTAAAAAGTTGAAATAGTAATTGTTAAATCATTTCAGTAAACGTAACAATAAGGGGTTTTCATTTTTAAGCAATTTAGTGATTTTCAACAGTGACAATAGATGGCGCTGCACCGAAGTCGAGCGTTAATATCATAAATAATTATGAGATTTCATGTTTGTACGTAATTCTTTTTATAGGTAATTACAATTCTTTATTGGACATTTAAAGAAGATTATTAAATACAACACGCACATATTCATACCATTAAAATGGTCGGCAGCGTTATACAGAGTATTAAGAAAATTAGAACTAGGTACTTTTTGAGGGGCGATTTAGAGATTCTATAACATTTATCAAACTGAAAAACTTTTGTCCCACATCTTTGTAAAAAAATTGTGTACTCCATACAAAGTTCCCATGGAAATATAGGCCGAGTACGGGTTGCCAGCTGTTTAATTTAATACCTAACTTTCCATCAACGCCACCTATTGAAGAGATTCGGCAACTTTTTTTTCTTAAAAACCTCTCATTACAATAAATTGTTAAAATGCCAATAATTGCCAATTACAATTAATTGTTATTGTTTCATCACTAACATTTTATTACACTCTGACTGAATAAATATTTTCATAAGTTTCTATTAATTTAAAAAGTAATTGTAAGCTTCATTACGCCTATTCACTTTTGCTTTTAAATTATTACTAGTAATTAGATAATACGATATTATCCACTCGGTGTTACATTACAGTTACAAAAATATCGATCTATCATTCATTCTTTCATTCATTCATTGGGGGAATATGATACTACTACTGGCAACATTGTTCAAGTATCATTGAAAACATATCGCCCTCTTTTTCTTACTTGACGTTTAGTTGTATAGATTCGCTTAGTAAGAGTGAGACAAATATAGTGTCACTTTCACATAAATTTATGTTTCAAAGCTACGTCCTAGTTTTTGTTACTTTACTCCACGTTGTCATGGAAGCGTTATAGGTGATTGCGGCTCTTGTATATAAACCTCTTTGGTTAGTGGATATTTGACTATATACTGTGGGTGGGCGTGGATAGGATTACTGATGTGCCGTTACGTCACCGGGAATATTTCCTTAGACAGAGACAGCGCTCTATATTGCATATAGCGCCGTCCTTTGCGAATATTGGGTAGATTCCCATGGGAACATTCCCAAGTGACGGCGCTATATGTAATACAGAGCGCTATCTCTGTCTTGCAGGAAATATTCCCGGGCATGGCACATGAGTAGGTAGGATAGGACTACTGATGTGCCGTTACCGGGAATATTTCCTTAGACAGAGACAGCGCTCTATATTATATTTATTATAATTTGGGAATATTGGATAGATTCCTATGGGAATATTCCCAAGGACGGCGCTATATGCATAGTATAAATAGTAGGTTATCTTCATACAATGGTACATCGCGCGGCTTGTATGTGTGCGCGCCAGTAGGCACCGCCGTCTACGCACACAAAAGCAGAAAATGCCGAGGTGACCGAGGTGAAACTGTTGGGGCTGCACCGCGGTTGAGTGACGTGACGTGTTAGTCACTTGCCGTCTCTTGACACGACACGACATCGACGCCATCGCGTGTAAAAAAAATGACTGCATCTACAAAGCGAAAATATTGTTGTGTTTCTGGAATTCAAATCCAGAATTGTCGTTATTCAAGATACCGACTGATATGATATTGAAAAAACAAAATATTAAAGCCACTTATTCCATTCTTTGGTAACTCACGGAGGAACATTTACATTATACCTACAAGTGATTAGTAATACCTGCACATCTCTTAACTGGTGATTCCACTCTTGAAACTGAAAAACTTGTTCTATATAACTTTGGACAAATCACATTTTTTTCTATGCTTTTCATACAAATCGATCAGCTTATTGAGCGTAGTTCATAATAAGAAACCAAAAAGATTATGCAATTTAAGCAAAGTTCTAGAACAAAAGTTGTTCAGTTCATAAGTAAAATCACCAGTTAAGAGGTTAGCATTTGGGTATGTGGCAGTCACCTGTATATTTTTGATCACTATTATCAATTTATCACTGTGTTTAAACTTTTAATTGATGGGCTTTATCGAGGTAATTTTACAATGATTATAGACCAGGAGCCAGGGGGCTTTAATTTTTCATTTAATATAAATACAGTCTGAACTTAAGATTTTTTTATTGCTATCAAATCGCCACTGCGCAATAATAATAATATAATTTAAATACTAGCTCCTTTTAATTGAACCGCTCTTATTCTGATTATTTTCACAAACTTTTTCTAAGCCTGTCGTTCCTTTCCTTCGTGCGGTGGTACCGCTCATTATTCTCGGATTTGCTATTTTTGGGTTACCTACCACGTTTCTTTTTTCTGATTTGACCTACAAGTCAATTTTTGTATCATTTATTTAAAAAGTGTTACAACAAAAGTTGTCACGTTAGACCCGACTAATAAATAGCCTTGATATACCTTGTTCCAATCAAGAAAAAGCAAAAGGTAAAAATCAAACTTACTATGGAACTGACACATGTCAACTTCAGTTGCCTACTAAGTTTATTTAGGTACCATTTGATTGAAATGACCTATATCTTTATGTATTTGTATGTATCTGCTGTTTAACAATCAGTTAATTATTATAATGGTTAGTACCATACAAAATACAATACAAATACGCAATGATGTGTGTGACTGATAAAATGCAGTAAGCTCCCGGTCTACATGACGCATCTAGAATCACGCAGACGGCCGCGGGCCGCGCCGCGCATGCGCCCCGTGTGCCGACCGAGAGCTGCTGCAACGCCGCGCCGCCGCTCAGCTTAGTCACATGAGTATCTGCCGGCCGTACCGCACGCTGTCCGCTGCGACGCCGTCGGCCGCACCAACGACGTCGCGACGACACGATTTCTCGCTTGTTATATTTTACCGTACCTATTTATATGTTATCTATAAGAAATCGTATGAAATACGTTACACGGTAAAAATATTCTATTACTCGGTCTGTCGTAGTTTACTATAGTACTTGTACTATTGGGTATTCTGTGATGATAGTTATTCTCAGAGATCACTGATCTAAGAGCGTTTAGTAAGTTACTAATAAATACACGGCTTCGTAGTTCTCCTTGATACCTATGATGTACCTATGTGATTCAATTTTAATTAGTTATAAGACATAATATAGTGGGTTTCACTTTTGGTCGATAATTATTGTATGAATAAAATAAAATACTATTTTATTCCAGGCATTTTTTATATAAACATACATACATATATACACTAATGCGTTTTAAATACCAACGTAAATATTATATCATTAAAATACACCCAGACACAGGGCAAACACATGTGTGCCAAGTGGGAATCGAACCTACGACCCTCGGATCAACAGAGCGCTAGCCATTGAGTCAGTCAGTTTTTTTTTAAATGAAATTACATAATTATTAATAGGTATAAGGTACTAACATTATTAGTAGCCGATATTTTAGTAAGCACTTTTACTTCTGATTTTGAATCTCGCTAAAATATTGGGCACTAATAAAGTAGCACTTTATGCAGGTATTCTACTCCTAAAACCTTGCCCGATAATAAGCTCATAGTCAAATCCCAAAAAAAATTGCCATCTCATAAAAATTGGTAAGCTGATTAACGAATTTTGTATGGGAAGTGATTTTTTGGTATTTATAGGTGTTTTTTAGGGAAATTTCTCTAAATTCATGATTAGAAGCCACAGTTAAAACTTTGTCGGTCATTTTGTATCACCCGGAATAGGTAAGTACATACACTTCTACAGTGAGGCACAACCCTGCGTGTTTGGTCAACAACACTATATACATAAGTATTATAGTCTACTACCGGCGAGCAGATCACCTACTCTCTCTACTCTGCTATATGTAATACAGAGCGCTATCTCTGTCTTGCGGGAATATTCCCGGGCATGGCACATGAGTAGATAGGACCAAAGGGTAGGTACTAGGTAGGAGTTAGGACTACACAGTATACAGTCAAATATCCACTAAATGATTTTATGAACATGGTTCGAAGCGAAATTTCATCATGAGCCAAAAGACGTCCACTGCTGGACAAAGGTCTTCGCCAAGGATTTCCGGTCTAGTCCTGTGCTGCTCGCATCCAGCGGCTTCCCGCAACCTTCACCAGTCGCAGTCGTTAGTCCACCGAGTCGGAGGACTACCTACACTGCGTCTTTCTGTGCACGGTCGCCAGTTCGCCACTCGAGAACCTTAGTTGCTCAACGGCCATCTGTTCTACGAGCTATGTGCCCCGCCCACTGCCACTTAAGTTTAGTGATTCTGTGAGCTATGTTGGTTACTCATGGACATACTAGCCATACTGGACTGAGTACTCTGAAAATGCTTTTAATAGAAACTAAGCCCTAACCCACAGTAATAAAACACATTATACTTGTCATGTACACAAGTAGAGAAAACGTGCCAAGTGAAAGAATCAAACTAGAGCCATGTGTCCCGCTCGCATAGTTGCTATTACGCAATAAAATTACGGAATGGTAGATTTGTTACGGGCAGCCGATTATCTTGGCATTGTACCTATATGTCATATACATGCAATAAGCAATAGCTAATGACTTGCATTTGATTTTTATTGAAATTGTTTAAAATGTGTTTGAGTATATCTAACTTTAGAGTGAGACAGTGTATATGTCGCCAGTTGTTGGACTCCTCTAATCGTTAGAAAGGGATAAAAGATATCTTCTGTGCTATTACTGCTTCAGCAGGGAAAAATGTTAAATTAATGAATAGCACTGTAATTACGACAGTGTCATTGATGTAACTTTGTATGTATGTCCAGCTTGTTAGCGCCCTCAGTATTTATTATGTTTTTAGTTTCGCGCGATAGCTAGTTTTGTTGTTATTCACTTTGTTCGTGAATTTGCTTATGAAATTGTTAGTTTTACTGTTTTTAGGGTTAAATGTACAATGAATGTTTGTGTTTGGTATTATTTTATTGTAGAACGTAGGGAATTCTATTAGGTGAAATAAAGTTTGATAGGTAGAAGTTGTAAGTTTTGGAAATAATTAGAGATGTGTGTGTAACTTTTACGAAAATATGTCTTTTTTGCATGTATTTGTGAATTTATTAGTATGTTGGCGGTATGTGGCCTGAGTAAGCATTGTTTATATGGATGGAGATTGTTGTCAGCTTATGTAATACAAAGTTGCACTGTATTATATCGAGTAGTTTAGGAGATATAAAGAGGAAATGGAAACCTCATAAGCGAAATTTGGGCCGAGGCCAAGTGAGGGCCAGGGGTCGCCTTTAAAGTATTGCCGAGGGGTATAAATTGAAAATTGGTTTTTTTTGTATAATTGCTCGATAATTGCTTGAATTGTTATACTACCTTGACGTATGTCGTATAGATCGTAATAATAAGTAATAGTGTTATTCGTAGTAATTCAAATAGAAAGTTCAGCTTCTCCATTGCCTCGATTGTGTTATTATTTCTTGGTGTTTTCTTTGAAAGTGTATTGTGTTTGTTAAATTGAAAGTGTTGTTAAGTGCATTAGTACTTATTAATATTGTGTTGTGTGTTATTAAAGTGTGTTTTATATCTGTTACTTTAGTGTTTTCATGGGCTTGCCTGAGTGTGCATCTGTCCGTGAACTCTACTGTTGTGTATTGTTGTGCATTGACATACGCAACAGTTTGGTCCTTCAGATCCGGATAAATAAGACACTTATAAGTTACCATGTCGAGAGTAACAAGGAATGCGAAGAAGTTGGCGGAGCAGCAAGCTGAGCTCAATAAAGACGACTTAGGAGACGTGCCTGCGGACTTGGATTTGTCGGTGGATGCGAATGGGGCGGCGGCCTTACAACGAACGATCCCGCCGTCGTCATCGTTCGTGCCCACTCTTCCGGAGGGACGAATCATAGTTCATCGGGATCAGAAGGGGAACAGGGATGAGGATGAGGGGGCTTAGTTGTTTTTATGGCGCGGGTAAGAACGAGTAAAACGCCCAGATGTGTACGTCATGAACTCCATGATATTCGGAGCCACATCCTCGCCTTCGATGGCAATGTATATTTTGAACAAAAATGCTAGGGATTTGGCCGACAAATACCCTAACATTGTAGAGCCTAGTGTGGATGAACATTGTGTTGATAACTGTTTGAATGAGTTAGGTTGAAATGTAGATATCTTTAACTGGACTGATTCGCAAACGGTGCTGACGTGTATAGCGTCAGACTCTAGGGACTATCAGAGTTTTGTTTCGCACCGTCTGAGCGAAATCGAGTCAGGGAGTGATAGAAGCGATTGGTGTTGGCATGCATCGGCGGATAACCCGACCGATGAAGTGACCACATTGGGCTGGCCTCGGGATAGAAGCATGTGGTTTTCGGGGCCCCTCTTTCTGCGTGATCCTCCGCACCCATGGCCAAACACAGTCACCGGGGAAGTGCCTCAAGTTGACCTTGAGCTGAAACTCAACGTGACAGCTCAGGTGCAGGAGCCTCTAATCAATTATAGGCGGGACTCTGCATGGGAACGAGCTATGAGAGTAACGGCGAAAGCAATGGCCTTCGTCAGTAAATGCAGAGGACGGAAGATTGACGCCTTAGAACGAGATGATCCCAGAAACATGGAATGGATATTTGATCCTCCGGCAGCTCCTCGCATGGGAGGAAATTCGCGCTTCGAGTCACCTTGTGCCAGAAGGCGCCTCGAGAGGAGGTACTGCATACCTTGCTCTTGGAGGCCGAGCCGACTGTTAACAGTCGGCCGCTCAGCTACGTGCTAGAGGAAGACACGGCAAGTCCCACCGTCCTCACGCCAAACCATCTCCTGATGGGGACGGGACCGGGCGCCGCCTCATTCGAGCCATCGTATTCAATGGACTGGGATGTCCGTCGTTAGTGGAGGCGTGCAAACGCACTGGCGGATGTCTACTGGCATCGTTGGCGGCGGAAGTATCTGCCGTCGCTCCAGCGACAAGTGAAGTGAAAAGTGACTCAGTGAGCGTGCCAGTAGATGATGTGAGTCATTTGCAATGACTTACTCACTACCACGCAATTAGTCGCCTAAGGGGCAAATTTTTAAAAAAGTGAAGTGTATCCCGATAGTGACGGAAAAGTGCGTGTGGTAGATGTTAAGACTGGTTACGGTCTATTGAGACGACCGGTAGCGAAAGTCATCGTGCTGCCCACCGCCGATATTGTCCTAGGATAATTTTGTATTGTATAAATGTATCCTCGTACGGGGGGTGGAATGTTACGGGCAGACGATTATCTTCACATTGTACCTATATGTATATGTATGCAATAAGCAATAGCTAATGACTTGCATTTGATTTATATTGAAATTGTTTAAAATGTGTTTGAGTATATCTGTACGGAGCAAACGGGCCTCGCCACAGGCTAGGCTTTCGTTTAACCGTTAGCTACGCGTTCCAGTATGCGGGGTGAAACGGGAACGGACAGAGGTTTCTGCCAGTAAAATGCCTTCTTGCTTGAGAAGTAGCTCTTTCAGTCGTTAGGAGCTTCTGTTGTTTGCGCTGTAGCTGTAGAGTGTGAACTGAACGATTTGCATGTTTTTTTTTTTTTTTCGACAGGACTGTTTGTAGTTGGCCGTTGGGCCTTTACTACTTCACCGGACAGGGGAGGCGAGTACGTAGGGTACTCAGCCTAAGCAAAAGATGCAACTGCCTAAGGGCGCCCAGGTGGGCACGGACCTCGGCTTAGGACGTTGCTTGGACGGGGAGGATCGGAGAGAATCGGCCCGGTATGTGCCGATAGCGCTGGTAGGCGCGAGAAGCGGGGGGACGCCGCCCTCGCCGGCGAGGGCAGTATGTCGGTTTGGTGTTACTCTGTGGTTGGGGCGGGGGGGTCATGGCTGCTACGGCTAGCGTGATAGGATCATCGGGATCCTCGAGTACGTGCCGGGGGCGTCGGATCACGCGTATGGGATTCGCGGGGAGGTCGTAAACTGCGGAGCTTACGAATAGGGGGTTGGGGTGATGGGGGGCGGAATCGAAGTAGCGTTTTGACGCTTGCTTCAGGTATTGAGCTATGGTGGGAAGCTCTAAATCGCAATGGAGATTTTCATTTCGCACGAACCATGGGGCGCCCGTGGCTCGGCGCATGAAGCGATTTTGGATGACCTGAAGTCGGTGGATGAGACTGGGCTTTGTATGGGCGAACGCTACGCCGGCGTAGGTGAGAATGGGACGGATGCAAGTTTTGTAAAGTGTCACCTTATTTCTAAGGGACATTTTACTGTTCTTGTTCGTGAAGGGGTAGAGACGGCCTAAAACAAAGGCTGCTTTGTTTCGGACTCGTTTGATGTGGTCTTTGAACGTCAGTCGGTCATCTAGGGTGACGCCTAGATATTTGACTGAGCGTTCCCACGGGATGGGGCGATCGAACAGCTTAATGCTGCGATCGATGGGATTTGTCTCGGTACTGAGCCGTTTGAATGAAAAGAGCATAGCTGCACTTTTCTCGGGGTTCACTTCGATCCTCCAGTTCCTAAACCATTTGCCCAGGGCACTGGCAGAGGATTGGAGGTTTCGAAGGATCGAGGCCCGCTGAGCGGCTGGATAGATAGAGGGCTGTGTCATCTGCGAAAAGCGCAAGGTTGACATTTGGGAATCGCGGCATGTCGCTCATGTAGAGCGAGAAGAGTGTGGGGGCTAGAACGGAGCCCTGAGGGACTCCGGCTCTGATGGGTCGGGGGGACGAGTAGACTCCTTCTATGCGATAGCGAAAGCTCCGATTCGTGAGGAAGTCTCGTAGTATGAGTACGAGCCGGTCTGGCAGTCCCAGCTGATATAGTTTGTATATCAACCCGTTGTGCCAGACTTTATCGAAAGCTTTTGCCACATCAAAGAAGAGAGCTCCTGTGAACTGTCTGCGGGCGAAGCCGCTTATAATGTGCTCCGTTATGCGGTGCACCTGTTGGACGCACGAGTGTCTGGCTCTGAAGCCAAACTGCTCGTCTGGGAGAAGGCCTTTGGACTGGACAACGTCCTTTAGGCGGGCGAGGAGAATGCGTTCGTACAGTTTACCCAAGGCCTTGAGGAGGCTTATGGGTCTGTAGCTGGAGGGTTCTGAGCGGGGATTGTTGGATTTGTGAAAACCTATGACGTCTGCACTTTTCCACGTGTCGGGAAAGGTGCAGTTGTCGATGGCTGCATTGAAGATGCACGCTAGAAGAGCAATGAGATTCGGGGAGAAGTACTTGAGTACTTTGTTGGTGATGCCGTCAGAGCCGGGGGCCTTTCGGGGTTTGAGCTGCTTAATGGCCTTCTCTACTTCACATGGGGTGACTGGGGCAAGAGACTCGGTCGGGGGGAGGGCTGCTCGCCGTTCGACTTCCTCATCCACCTTTTGTAGCTGGATGGGCTCGATTGGGAGTGTACTGGGGGAGCATTGGGCCTCTAGGCTGTCGGCCAGGCACTCGGCCTTTTCGGAGTCGTCAAAGGCATCCGGTAAGTTGGGGCGTTTGAGAGGGGGCATGGGGGACTCGACATCCTTCTTGAGGGCTCTCGCCAAGCTCCAATACGCGACGTGAGATGGCGAGATTCCCCCAAGAAGTTCATCCCAACGGGTCTGCTGCAGCTCCTGCATGGTCTGCTTTACGTCCCTCTGTAAAGCTCGCATGCGAGTGCGGTTTTCTTCGTTTGGGAAGCTGTCGTAGGCACGGATGGCTGCATTTCTTGCGGTCAGCAGCGACCTCGCGTCTTCCGGCAGTCTCCAGCGGTGCTGGGGCAGCACTGGAACCTGCCGGGAGCAGTCTTTTACGACTGATTGAGTGTGGCTGCTAAGGGCATCGATTGCGCATCGGACGTCATCTAAAGACTTAATGTCGTCGGGTATGTTGTCAAGGTCTGGTGAACTGGTAGCTTTGAGTTTGTCCTCAAGGCTGTCCCAGTCAACTATCGTCTTTGTGGGCGGGGCCGTGGGGGTCGGGGGACCTAATTGTAGCAGGACCGGCCGGTGGTCGGAACATAGAGTTTGAAGTACTTCTATCGAGCACAACTGAAGGTTGATGTTCTTTAGAAGTGCTATGTCTAGAATGTCTGGGGTGTGATTGACATTGTACGGAAAGTGAGTGGGGGTCATTGGGGCAATGATGTCGAAGTTGAGTCGGTCAACGAGTCTGTCCAGGGCTCTACCTCTAGTATTGGTGGATACGCAATTCCACCGTTCGTGTTTGCTATTTAGGTCGCCAGCCAGAATGACTGCGCCTCCTAGATTGAAAAGAGCCTCGATGTCGCTCCCGAGTAGTGGTTTGTCGCCACTGCAAGGGAGATAGACCGAAGCTAGGGTAATGGGCTGGTGTGGTGGTCGGTCATGGCTAGCCGACAGACAGAGGCCTCAATGCTCGTGAGAGGGGGGGTGTCGATGTGTATACAGTGCTAGGACCTTTTGTAATAGATGAGAGTGCCGCCTTTTGCGGAGTTCACTCTATCGTTACGCACTAAATCGTAGTTGGGGATTTTAGGTCCGCGAGTGCAAGGTTTAAGGTGTGTTTCTTGCACTAGTAAGACATCGATTTGGTGTTCGCGAAAGAAATCTATGATTTGCCAACGCTGGGGGAGGATGCCGTCAGCATTATAGAATGCGACGGTACTAGATCGGGGCTTGAGTCTACCTTTAGAGGGGTTTAAATCCATTATGGAGAATTAACATTGAACTCAGAGATGGCTGCGATGAGTCGCGAATGCTTAAGCATTGCTATGCAACGCTGTTCCATGTTATGCTGGGTTGCTCTGAGCTCCCTAGCCAGGTCGCGGACCTGCTCCATGTTAATGGCGCTGGCAAAGCGGATAACTAGGCTAAGATCGTCTATCTCCACCGTGTCTGGGACAGGCGCTGGAGGGGAGACCTTAGGGGGAAGGGGCGCTTTGCTGATCTTAGCTGGTTTGGTGGGGGGCTTGGGGGTCGGCTTGAATGCCGTGGGCATGGGAACTGGAGTTTCCATGAGTGGAGGTGGTGAAACCAAGGCTGCTTGGCTTCTCCAGGCGGGTTGCAGCTCCTGTGAGGCTGCGATGTTGGGGGTGAAGGCGGGTGTTTTAGTCGGACGTAGAGGTGGGAAGTCCTCGGTGCGTGGGACAGCGCGGCGTGCGGGCCGGGGTTCCGAGACTGAGGGCGCGGGGCCTTTTTTGCCAGGCCTACGACTAGCGCGTGGTGCCTTGGGCCTTGGGGCATCCGCGATAGTTCGCTGGATGTCCCAGGGCACCGCAGAGTACGCAACCAGGGGGTTCCGTACACTCGCTCTTGTCTTTGGGGCGGGGGCAGTCAGGGGTGCCGTGATTGCCTAGGCATTTAACGCACCTAGGCTTGGCGTAGCAATTTCTGGCCGAGTGGCCATAGAGTTGGCATCTATGGCACTGGCCAGGGGGACCTTTTTTGTGGGGCATCTCGATTCGTATGCCGGATAGCTGGCATACGGTAGTAAGCGTGTTGATAATACGCTTACCGGCGGGGGACAAGTCTAGTGTGACCAGCACTAGGTCAAAGGGGGCTTTTGTCTTGCCGCTATGCATGCAGTGGACCTCGTGGGCGGGGTATCCTTGGGACTTAAGGTCCTCAAGGATGTCGTTGGAGATAAGCTCCTTTGGGACACCTCTGATGACGACGCGCAGAATGCGCTCGTCCTCGAGGGCGTAGGTATGAAAGCCGATGCGTTCGGCTTTCAGGACGGTCGTGAGGCGACGATGGTCGTTGGGAGTGGGGACTTGGACCTTGATCCCTTGTTGGGTGGTCCGAGCAGAAGTGAACGCGATTTTGCGTTCGTTGAGAAGAAATGAAACATTGTTCCATTTCTCCTTGTCCTGAATGAAGAGGGGCGGGGGGCGTTCGATGCGGGGGGGTTGAGATGCGGGTGGGGCGGATTGGGAGGACTCCTGGTCAGAGTGCTCGGGTGGGGGTGTCGTCACTGAAGTCGCGGCGGTGGCGGCCTTCTTGGACGTTTTTGTGGGGACGGGGACTTTACGCTTCCTCTTCTTAGAGTTTTTGGAGTCGACGGTCGTAAAGCCGTCGCCATCCTCACTCTCCGAAGAGGAAGATACGCGGTCTTGGACTTGGTAGTCCATGGGGGTAGCCGCGGGGGCAGGGGTTGGTGGACGTGAAGCGACCACCAGAGGTGAAGCCTCTTCGGTTGGCTGGGGCGAGAGGGGAGAGTCGCGGCGGTTTAGGGCGGGCAGTAGGGCGTCCATGACCTCGGGTGGGATGCTCAGAAGGAGCTTATCGAGAAACCCGGGTTTCTCGTGTATGAGGCGGAGGGCCTCTAGGTGGGCGGGGGATAGCTCTGAGTAGGAAGTCCCAGAGGTGTGTGCGGGTTGGTGGGTACCTAGGGTGTCCATCCTATATGTGGTGTGTAGTGTGCCGTCAGTAAATCTTATTGTACTGACGGGTGAGTGCCTAAGTCCCTAGCAGCCTGAGACGCAGAGGGTAGTAGTGAACCGAAGCTCAAGCTACGCCCAAACAACGTTACAGGAATGGATGGTAGGGAAGGGCAAGGGTGGGAGGGAGATGACTGGCGTCGGCTAGAAGACCCCCCAAGGCCGGTAGTTCCAGTCCCATCCGCTGTTTACGTTTCCCAGAGGGGGAACCACGAGCGCACGGGGCACGCTCTACCTAGCTTCGTTGGCACCGTTAAGTATCCACTAGGTAACCACTAAAGCGTGGATTTATAAAAGACAGGACGGATCCCGTTAGAAACAGGCCTGGCCGCGCAGTGAAAACTACACTCGGTTCGGCTGGGAGCGGTTCGATGACACGGTGCACGTAGGCAGCGGCGACGACAGCGGCAGGAGACACGATGCACGTCGGCAGGTAATCACAAATATAGATAGCCAGTACAAAACAGCAGGTATATTCTACGACCTTAGCCTTAGTAAAGCATTTGACGTTATACAAAATGAATGGTTACTAAAAAAGTTGTCTCATTATGGAATTACTGATAAAACCCTGGAGCTACTGACGTCCTTCCTCAATAACAGGCGACAAACAGTAGAAGTGACAGTAGGCGGAAAAAAAGTAAGATCTGAAGCTGGTGACGTCACTATATGCATTCCTCAAGGTTCAGCCCTTGGAAATACCCTATTCTTATTATTTATGAACGATTTGCCGTCGTCAATAACAGAAGGTATGCTTGTGCTATTTGCTGACGACATCACCGCTGTAGTTAATGCTCCAACGTATGAAGAATTAAATATTAAAATAAATAACACTTATAGAGAACAAAGTCGAACGTCGTATTGATCAACGGAAGGCCAGTACCTACTCTTGTCCAAATAATCAGTCCGGTACCTTTAAGTGACAAATGCCGTTACTTAGGGTTTGTCCTAGACTCCAATCTGACCTGGAAACAGCACGTACAGGTACTTTGCGACAGACTGAGTGGTGCAGCGTATGCCTTACGGAAACTGCGTCCACTTGTATCCCCCAAGATCTTAAGGCAGGTTTACTTCGCTCATTTCCACTCGATAATGTCATATGGCATTATCCTGTGGGGTGACTCGACGGACTCGGATCGCGTGTTTGTCCTGCAAAAAAGAGCAATTCGGACATTACTAGGTACAAAATCAAGGGCAGGGACCGCGGAAGTAGTCCAGCACGGGGGGGGCAAACTTTTTGAAACAAAGTGACGCGAACATAGTACTCCATCACGGGGGAGGGGGCAAACTTTTTTTGAATCAAAGTGGCGCAAAAATATTACTTCATCGCGGGCGGGGGGCAACCTTTTTTGAAACAATGCTACACGCAAAGCGGTGGCGGAGCTTGCAGAGTCAACACGCCGACTTGACGGGGAGCGAGAGACTTCAGTCGAAGAAGAAAGTCTATCTTTCTTTCTTTCCTTCTTCGCTCATTCATACATGCAAGCATCTAGTCTCGAAGAAGAAGCGCTTTTCTGGAGGGGGCGCGGCCCCCCCTGGTTCATTTTAGGGGGGGCATTTGACCCCCTCTGCCCCCCACTTTCGCGGTCGCTGATCAAGGGATACTTGTAGGGAGCAGTTTAAAAGCTACGAATAATGCCTCTCTACTCACTGTATCTGTACGAGCTGCTAATGTTCGTCCGCTGTAATATCTCGACTTTCGACCGACACACTACTGGAGGTTGACATTTGCGCAACACTGGGAGGTTGCAGGTAGTCCCGCGACGAACAGCTCTCGCCACCAAAAACCCTCGTGTTGTCGGTCCGACATTATATGAGCGACTGGGTAGTCGCTCATATAATGTCGGACCGACAACTTTGATGACTGCGGCGGGTGCCGCAGTCATCAAAGATGAGGAAAATGACGAAACGTTTAGTCGCCGACTGAGAAACCTTTTGTTGGATAATGAATTTTATTCAGTAAATGAATATATTAATGAAATATTTTAATTTATTATACGCATTCCTGATCTTTACCATTGTGTAATAGTGACATTTTTATTTTTTATTTTGTATTTATCCATTGTGTGATTATTATTATTATTATTTAACATTGACATTGAATTTTATATTAATGACTATTTGTATTATTCAATTTTTAATTTTAATTATTTTGACGATCACAATATACTTTGACATGTTTAATAAGCTATTATTGTAATTTGAAATTGATAATGTGAAATAAATGAATCTAATCTAATCTAATCTATATTTCGTAAAATGAGAAAAAAGTGGAAAAATAGTGAAAGTTTGTTGGGTAAAAGGTTGCAAAAGTGAGAGCTATGATAACTGTGGAATTATTTTTATAGATTGGACGTATTTCTAATTTTAAAGATGAATTCTCTGATCATAAGAAGTAGGGTGACCATGTTTACACAGAACCTAAGACAAAAAGAGGATACCAATAGTGTGAAAATAGAAAACTATTTTGTTTAAAAAATGAAAATATTAGTTTTTTTTAATTTATCTGCTAAAAAAAACGAATGATCAATTAAAAGAACTACTTGAATACTTAGAAAGCAGGTTGAACCTTGACTAGAATAAGATTTATAAAGCTGTATGATTGTTGTTCTTGGGGTTGGCCTAGAGATGTAATAGTACATTATGGTACTAGTGTGTAACATTGGTGATTACCGTCGAGGCGCCATTGAGTCGCCATCAATACACACGAGTATCATACGACGTTTTTCAACACACTTGTGAATAAAATAACAATAAAAACTCATTTCAACAGTGAAAACGAGTTGTGAAAAATGTTTCGCTATGGCGGGAAAAATTAATCAGTTTTCCTATGCGCGCGCATTGCGATCGGCCACAGACTAAAGGGATGAGGTTTTCTTTTTATTTTCGGCGCATAGGATTTGCACCTATTCTGCCACGTACAAAATGGGGAATTTAAATTTTTCTTTTATTACAGAGAAAACAAAAGTTATATTTGAGTGAAAGTTTTATTTATTAAACACGTACGAGTTAAAATTATCTATTTAAATAAGAAGTTGCATGAAATGAGCAAGCAATAGGAACATTAATTTATTTGTTCTATTGAACACGATCTTTTTTTTTTAATAAAAACTTTTTTAAGAACAAAGCAACACAATCAATAAAAATTTAAAAAAATCTATAACTCACTAGTGAGTTATAGCAATGAAAAAGTCACAGTTTGATTATGGGTGTCATTCTGTGCCTAATTGCGGTGACCATAGAGCCACTTTATGAGCAAGTGTGTTGAAAAAAACGTTTTTTTCTGAGGTGAAAAGCACGATAAAATGAACATGAAAGAAAAGTTTTATCTGGCGCAGGTTTTTAAAAGATAAGATAAATATTCTTTATTGCACACCAGTAGAACAGACATCAAAAAATATTTACAGATAGTGCAAAGGCGGCCTTATCGCTTTGAGCGATTTCTTCCAGGCAACCTTGTAAACTGATAGAAGTGTATAGTTTTTATTGTATGTCGTTTTTATTGTACATATCTTGAATTATTTAATTTATTTAACATAGGATCTACAATTCTACATTGCACTAGGCCTTTGATGTACCGGGTAGATTGGAAATATTCCCAATATCTACCCATAAATACCTTCCCAGTGGGTATTTATCAGGGTATATAAACTTATGAGCATTATAATTTTTTGTTTTAAATCTCACTTCAGAACTTTCAATTTAATAATTTGCTGAAGTGAATCTTATGTAATTCAGTAACTTTTTATAATAAATAACAACCTAAAAAATATATGTACATTTTTTCAGTTTCCTATACTTACTAAATCTGGAAACTGAATTTTTTTTTACACCTGTATAACAAGTCTTATGTATAATATTTTGAATTACCGAGTTGTACGATGTTATTTTCTAGTTGAGAAAATGACATCCATTATGAAATCGAACATAGCCGCCATGCATTTTTCGAAAAATATCGATATGGGTGTCAGTTTCTTAGTTTTGTGGGGTGATAATTGGCCGTAGTTATGCCATAACGATGCAACTAACTTTAAAGTAAGTCAGGGATAATGTACTATATGGAGGTTGGTTGCCGGGACTTGTACCGAGCACACGTCTGCTAAGTAATTTTTTCAATTATTTCCGTTTTAGAGTAATGAAATAAAATGAAATAATATTTATTCGAAGTAGGTATCTCTGTACACTTTTCGAACGTCATATTTTTTCTACCTAATACGAAGTTCCTACCACTCGGAACTCGTATACCCAACGTTTCGGGAAGTGTTTGCGGAGAGAGAAGAAACGTCGGGCCCTAAAGAAACTCCCTCCAACACATTTTTTTTTAAATTCTTATATGCTATTACATAATTCAGGTAAACAACAAAGATATAGTTAGCTTAGTTGCATACGTTTACTTACTTTATTTATTTATATTTACTTATGCAACATTTGCAACTTTTCAGTCAATGCCATTACGTTACAAAATCATACAAAACACAATGATACACTTAAAAAGAAAAACAAAAGAAAAACAAAAGTATTTTATTAAAAAATTATAGAGCTCTCAGGCATTCTGCGTTCTATCACTTTCTTGCATGCATTCAACTCGCTCACTATATCGCTCACAAATACATCACACTGCTCTGTGTCAGTGAGGCGATGGGTATGGCGGGGTGTGGGGGTGTGAGCCACGGGGTACGGGGGGGGGGGGTGTGAGGTGCGGGGTGCGAAGCGCGGGGTGCGGCAAGAGAGGCGCGGGTGGGAGCGCGGGGAGATTCCTGCTTTTCTCATGGTTAGCTATATACAGGGTAGAATTTTGTAACCTCACCTGGAGGGAAAGTACTTTAAATACTGGAGATAGCAAATTTTACTTAAAGGAAACATTCCTTTATTTTTAAAAAGAAGCAAAACGACATTATTTTTTTTTTGAAAATACG
The DNA here is from genome assembly GCA_958295455.1 of Coleophora deauratella. NCBI lineage: Eukaryota > Metazoa > Arthropoda > Insecta > Lepidoptera > Coleophoridae > Coleophora > Coleophora deauratella. Next base: position 7,425,268 of record OY282412.1, read on the forward strand.
CTTAACACACCCAGCAATCGAACCAGCTTAAATCCGAAAACATGACACCCTGTACTTTTATGGCACGAAATTTTTTATAAATGTATGTCCGCTTATCTTTATTTACTACACCTATATCAATATTTTATGAAAAATGCATGGCCGCAACCTCGGATTCAAAAACAGATGGATGTTTTTTTTATATAATGTAATCAGAACCCCACAAAACTAATAAAATGACAGCCATATCGATATGATAAGTCAGTTCCTGCGCTTCAACCATGGTATCTTCGTTATATAATCAATTTTGCTTTATTCTCGATACTGAGGTAGTTGATACTTCAAAATTTCAAAAATACTAAGTAAAAGCAAATAAAATTAAGACTTTATTTTTAAATGACATTTCAATTTTATATATCCAGCGATTGGGTATATAACTGGGTATATTCCCATAAATACCCAATCTACTCATGGACGTAGAAACAAATGGACTTCGGGTCAGCGCTCAAAAGTGTCCGAACCAAAAGAGTAGTAAAACGCAAAAAGAGTTGTAATTTCGCGCCAGCCTTCATTTGGTCGGCCGTATGACTGCGCGTCCAAAATGGCGTACTGCGTCGTGAAAAGTTGTAAAAACTATTCAAGTAAAGTGAAAAAACAGGATGGAGTAGCATATTTCCGGTAAGTAAACTCTTGCTTCATCATTTTAAAGTATTATTTTGCTAAGAAACACAGTAGTTTATTTTAATTTGAATTACGCATTTAGTTTGATTTCCATGAGCGAACAATCGAACATCACAACTTTGAAAACAAAAATTTTATAGAGTCGCTTTTAAATATAAAGTTTTTTTTTTAAATATTTTGTTACTTTTTCTACTGTTTTTATTACATGAAATATTTTATTTATTTTAGCTTTCTCCGAGATCCTATACGTTGTGCACTATGGAAAATCATTATAGCCAAATCGAGACGAGAGGAATACTTTGTTTCGAAAAAAATCCACTTTGCTCAAATCATTTTACCAAATCGGATATGTACACAACTAGGCAAGGTTTAATAAGACTTAAAAAAACAGCTGTGCTAACACTGCATTTATGTGCATTTGCCACAGTTGTGGGAACAAAATGTCTAACTCTTCACCCTGTATAATTTATATTTAAGCGTGTTTCTGGGTTTGTTATAAAAAAAATAAACAAGATTCTGCAAAAATAAAAAATACTTATAAAACATAGCCAACAAAAAAACATTATAAGTGAAAGCTACTCCATTACTTCTCTGTCTTCACTCGAAGTTGCGTAAGGTGAAGTACGTTCCAGTCGAAGCTTCGTATGGTGATAAATTGTTGTAAACAAAAATCAACCGTAATGCAATGATACACGATCTAAATTCAAATGTGTTGTTTCTATGCATATAACTACGTGTGTATAGGTTAACTGCGGACGCTTTTTTCGTGAATTATGTACTAGACCCGTCGTCCATTTGATTCTACGTCGATGAATCTACTCTATAAATACCCTCCCGGGTAGATAGGGAAGATTGCCCTTCTCTAGCCCACAGTGCGCGTACCGCCACAGAGTAGAAAACAAAAATACCACATTTAGTAGCATCGATATGAGAGACATTAGATGAGATTAATAGTCCCCGACTGCGTAGTCGCTGATAGTGGTTTGCTCCCCTATGTTGAGTAGCGCCGCCTTTTCACGCACCATTCGCAATCTGACAAGCGACGAGTAAACATCCCGTATTTAAATGAAAATATGTCTACAGTGCAGTGAAATGTGCTAAAACAATAAAAAAATAAAGAACAAAACTAACAGCAACATTTCTTATCACTTTTTTCTTGTTATTTTATGAATATTTTGTCATTTTATAGTGATGCTACGCTACTCGTCGCTAGATGTCGCCAGTAGATAACATTAATTAAATACATGCCTCTCTACTCGTCGCTAGATGTCGCTAGTAGATAACATTAAATACATAAACCTTAAGCTTATCACACAACGGCGATATTTGTTTAAATACATGCCTCCCTCTTCACCCCGCTTCAGCCCCCGCAAGACGAACACGCTGGTTCAGAAACAAACAGAGCGAGTAACCTTATCTAATGTTTCCCATATCGATGTTTAGTAGCATTTTAACATCGTTTACTGGCAACATTATTACGACATTTTGTTTGTGACGGTCGCCGCGTGTTCCGCCGGTTCGGAAATTATTTACGCATAAAAACCTTATAACTGTGAGTATTCTTATCAATCCACTAATTACCCAACTAATAATAACTATGATTATGATTTATTTCCGTACAAAACGCATTTACATATGTCTGAAATTTGAAATGACCTTGTGGACTAGTAGTTCTCCGATTGATTTTTTCCCATGTCTAGTCTCTGTTTTTACCGTTTTTTATTTACGCTTATGTTCGATCTAGCGCTAACTTATGATCACGTTCTATATCTCATAACACAAATACGTCTACATTTTGGATGTTTTTGACAACCTACCTACGTTCAACTACTTTGGACTGCTAGTAAATTGCCTCAATTGGAACACATATTCATTGGTATGTTTTACGCATGATGACGTCATTTTCTCGAGGAGGTTGAATGTAGAACTTGTAATGATGACTAATCTGTATTACCTACTTGTTGTTGTTGTTCAAGTAAAAATATATAGGGTGAGTTTAAATTAGTTCTTGATACGAAAGGCTATGCAGGTGCTCATGAAAACAAACAACTTTCCCTAAGGAACCCATAGCCAAATCGCAAAAAAAATTTTGGTCTCTTCATATAAATCGATCAGCCGAGCGGCCAAATTAGTATGAAGAGTCAAAAATTTTTTTTGCGATTTGACTATGGGTTATTTAGGGAAAGTTGTTTGTTATCATGAGCACATTCATAACCTTTGGTATCAAGAACTAATTTAAAGTCACCCTGTACAGTTTTGTGAATTTACAGCTTAGGGTAGGGTTAGTTAGGGTACCTCTGGATTTTGTTACCAAATTAAAACGAAAGCTAACTTTAACCACCTCCATAGCCTACCGGCTACTCAGCTCGCTTTACAGCAGGAGGTCATGGGTTCGATTCCTGGTGGGGTTCAACTTTGTAGGACTGTTTGGTTGGTGGTTGGCAGGGCATTTTTTGAGCCCGCCTGGCTAGCTACTACCATCTTATCTAAGTCTTACCGCCACTTACCATCAGGTGAGATGATGCCAAGGGGTTACCAATTAAGGGTAAAAAAAAACTTTGCTTTCTAATAAGTAAAGAAACAGTTCTGATTCAGTTAGTATTGAATAGTAGTCACTTATTTTTAAGTGTTGTTTTCGACATAAATATTCTGTTCCTAATCTGATAGCTTCAATGATTTGAATTAAATAATTAGATTTGATCCATCTGAAGCCATAACAGTTGCCTTCCCAAAAATAGGATGTAAGACATTAGCTTCATTTATTTGACCTGCACTTGTTTAGGATTCAGTATTATTGAGTTAGGTAACTTGTTTCTTAATTTTACCCAAACACTTTTATGAGACTTATTTCGGTTTAAAAATTAACAAAAAGTTCAATAAAGTTGTCTACACCAATTAGACAATTTTACCTTTTGGATGCCAGAGATTTTTACGAAAACTTGCCCCAGACGCCAAGCGTATTAAAAATGATCTTTAGTAATCATCTGCTCTAGTGATGTGACTATCAGTTATAATTTATTTATTGTTTTAGTTTAAATATTAAGGACTCCGACGCCTTTTGATGTCGTCGGCGTCTCGGTGCTTGGCGACTAATGGTGTGTCGCTGGTGTTCAAAACATTAAGGGATACAGCCGCTTTGTTATATGGCACAATTTACAGTGCTGTCTCAATCGGTAGAGATATGTGTCAAAATTAAATTTTATTTTTCCCTTTTTTATTTACAATTGGTTTCCGGCATGAAATGGAGCATATGAAATCAACTAATGTATTGATACTGATGTCAAAAGATGGAGGTCAGCTTACCAGGTTTCCCCACTACAGTGAGGAACTGGCTATCTTATGAGAATGCCAAAGATGTCAGTATTGATGTTTCTCAGCAAGACTGGAAGTCGGCTGTAAAGTCTCAAAAATGTGTTACCACCAACAAAATTCGGATCGACTAGGATTCAAATCCTAATATAAAACTTTTAGTCAGTTTGCCACAAGTATTTCTGTTATAAAGTATTAAAATTCCCATCCTTTAACCGTAACGTAAAAATATTTCAAATTAATTGAAACAACCTATAAGGTTGTTGATAAGGATACCACAATGACCTAGATGGGTAAAAAAATATGTATATCTACTTGGTAACAAGTATTGACACCGACAGACATGCACTTCACGCTCGGGGGGGGGGGCTTAAACATGTGATTCATAGGGACATGTCACGGTCTGTGGATTGTTGGGTATTGATTACATGTTGATAGTCATATTGTGTATAGGAAAGGAAACATGGAAGGCAAAGGGAGGTTGTAAACCAAATTTGATATGATAGTTTTTGGGTCAATTGGTAAGATAAAGTATAACTCTTAATCAGTATAAACTATCTTTCTTCTAATCGTGATTCTATCCCCTAGAAACTCATAGTAAAGTTTCTTTTATTTCGTTACCAAAATGTGTACACGCTACAAATATGAGGGAAATTCTTAAAGGCTTTGCCACACCAAAAGCAGGTCAGTAGCAGCGCGGTTTAAATGCGGGCCCGCGCATGTTGTAATACAAGAAATTATATGAAGTACGTCACACCCAATTTGAACGCGGGCCCGCGCTCAAACTGCGCTGCGCCGCGCCGCTCTGCAACTGCCGGACGACAAACCGGGCAGCGCGAGCGCGGGTCAGAAGCAGCGCAGGCGCGGCGCGGCGCGGCGCGGCGCAGTTTGAACGCAGGCCCGCGCTGCTGTATAACTATGGCAACCATGTTAGCATGCCACACTGGGGGCGGGGCGGTCGCAGTGCAGCGCAGCGCGGCGACGCGGTTACACAACAGTTGTATTTTTTACAACCGCTTGATGGATTTAAATGAAAAAAATATCGAATTAATGCGTGGGAACATAAATATATACGATTTTCGAGACAAATATTACAGAAATATAATATTCAAGTAAAATTTTATTTTTCGACCTAGAGTCATAAGCAGCAAGAATCAGTTTGACATCTTGCAGCCAACTAACCTCCACCCGTCAACGTCACACTGAACGCGGTTTTAACGCGGGCCCGCGTTAAAACCGCGTTGGAACTGCCGTCTGCATTCAAGGCTTTGCCACACCAAAAGCAGGTCAGTAGCAGCCCAGTTTAAATGCGGGCCCGCGCTTGTTGTAATACAAGAAATTATATGAAGTACGTCACACCTAATTTGAACGCGGGCCCGCGCTCAAACTGCGCTGCGCCGCGCCGCTCTGCAACTGCCGGACGACAAACCGGGCAGCTCGAGCGCGGGTCAGAAGCAGCGAAGGCGCGGCGCGGCGCAGTTTGAACGCGGGCCCGCGCTGCTGTATAACTATGGCAACCATGTTAGCATGCCACACCGGGGGCGGGGCAGTCGCAGTGCAGCGCAGCGTGGCGACGCGGTTACACAGCAGTTGTATTTTTTTACAACCGCTTGATGGATTTAAACGAAAAAAATATCGAATTAATGCGTGGGAACAAAAATATATACGATTTTCGAGACAAATAATATAGAAATGTAACATTCAAGTAAAATTCTCTTTTTTGACTTAGAGCCAAAAGCAGCAAGAATCCGTTCGACATCTTGCAGCCAACTAACCTCCACCCGTCAACGTCACAGTGAACGCGGTTTTAACGCGGGCCCGCGTTAAAACCGCGTTGGAACTGCCGTCTGCATTCAGTGTGCCGTCTCCCGCGCTGCTACTGACCTGCTCCGCGTCTGACCTGCCTTTGGTGTGGCAAAGCCTTTAGTGTGCCGTCTTCTGCGCTGCTACTGACCTGCTCCGCGTCTGACTTGCTTTTGGTGTGGCGAAGCCTTAAATATGCATTCAACACTAGGTTTGTTTGTAAAGTGTCTTGGTGACCTTTGAAGGTTAAGAAAGGCCTCATACGCCGGTAATCGCGCTGGTTAACTCTCCTTACCAACCGGTAATAATGCGCTGCATGGCGGCAAGTAAAGTGCGAACAGTTGCATCCACAAATCGGACCTTGCATAACAAAACAACATAGTTTTATTTGCAGTTTTCCTCAACAAAATACTATTTCACCATCTTAACGCAAGAGAATGCCACAAACGTTCAATGTAGGTTTGTTTCCATATTACTTTGCCAAATTCATGTATTACTAATTGAGCTATTTCGAATTGTGACTTCTTGTTTCACACGACTAATATAATAATAAGCATATCTAAGAAAAAAGTGCGGTCATGGTTTGTCCATTGGATGTAGAATAGCGCGAGGCGAAGTGATTCACAAATAACAAAAAAAATATTACGTCATCGCTTGTTCTTATGGACCGCTAGTGTTGGGCAACTATCGAAAAATTCTTTAATATCGTACCTATATCGAATGTAGGTCACGATTATCGAGTGTGCATAAATGATTAGATGTAGTTAAATGCTTTTTGATTATTTTTTCTGTCCTCAATTTTAAATTAGCAATAAATATTCTTAAATGAAAGAAATAAAAATTAATCAGCTCTGCATCGTCATTTTTCAAGGGTATTCGCGTCATCGATAGATCGTGACTTTACACATCACTAGAATACTCAGATGGGTTAGTAAGCATAGTATCCGCTATTATAAAATGTTTTATTTATATTAGTATTTAGTATTAGTAAGTTAGTCTTGCAATGAAGACGTGTTAGTTATTTAATTATTATTTTTTAAATAAAGCTAAACCTGCCTTTGTGCTTTAATAATTCTGTGATATTTACAGATTGTTTTTTAAGGATTTTACGTTTATCACATTAGGTAAGTTTTAAATTCAAAATTAATTTACTTGTGGAACATAGGTGAAATAACAGATGTATAGTTTGTATGTAGTGTCCGATATGTCCTGCCATAAAAGGCCTACAAATATAGAAATTAGATACACAAATTTATTTTATATTCTATTATGTAACAAATATGTGATAGATATAGGTCTGTCCTCGCATCGGCACTATCAACATGTATTCGTGATTGGTGAAATTAATTACGTAAACTAGGCAAGTGCAAGTTGGTCTCCCGCAGTTAAGTTGTTCTGCTCATATTAGAGGCTATAGAACGCTTACTGAATATTTTGACTGATTACCGCCCCTATAAAAGCACGATTCGGAGATGGTAATCAGATTCTAAGAAAGACACACTCAGTCAGCGGCGGCCTTACCCATTGCGAGGCTCCGGGCAGCAGGTCTTTGCGAGGCCCTTTGTCCTTCGTGAAAAGTATGTGATGCGAAAGTAGGTCTGGTTGTTTGGTTCGCTTCGGCGGATTTGGACTACAAATAAAAAGGACAACTTCCAGAAACGACCACTTCTGGAAATGACCACTTCTGGAAATTACCACTTTTAGTAATGACCACTTCTGAAAATTACCACTTCTAGTAATGACCCGTTTTTCTCGAAAATGGTTGATCCTACGAAAAACCTTCACATGACCAAAAGTGTTTCCCGAAGTGACCCCTACTCGATACAACAATAAAAAGGTCGCAAACAAAAAAAATTTTTCGTCGATATTTTTTTAAGTCCCTGGCCCTTAGTGCCCAAGCGCTTATTTGTAGTCCAAATCCGCCGAAGCAATCTAAATATTGATATTGAAATGGTTATTTGAAGAAGTGGTCATTACTAGAAGTGGTCATTTCCAGAAGTGGTCATTTACGTAATGGTCATTTCCAGAAGTGGTCGTTTCTAGAAGTTGACATTTTTATTTGTAGTCTAAATCCGCTGAAGCCGCCGCAGCTGCCGTTTGGTTTAGGTATTTGTCATGTTTGACGAGAAATGCTAAAGTTATACAAATAAATAAAATTTGAGTTTTAAAATATTTTACTTTGAAAGATTTACAAAATTAACAAATACAGATATGATAAATTTTAAAATGGATGTTTGCGGCTTTTCCTAAGACTAAAATCTTTAATTAAACACAATAATCTAACGAATAAGCTACGTCATTTTCGATTGAAAGAATAGCAAGGGCTGAAAGCCGATCTTGTGTCATCGAATTCCTCAAATATGTTTTAATAATTTTAAGCCTCGAAAAACTCCTTTCATCAGACGCAACTGTAACAGGTGTGGTGGCTCTAATTCTCAGGACTACTTCGATAGTGGGGTAAACTTCAGTATTTTTTTTTCTATTCTTTATTTCAGCACCGAGATAATGTCGTCGTTTCCTTCATACACACGGATGAACATATTCAGTTCTTTGTACATTTCATGTCCATCAATATTACATGATTCTCCTACTGTCATAGATATTTGCAAGTCGCTGCATTGCTTCAAAGTTCACTATCACTAATTTCCTTTAATCTTTTTATATTTTACATGAAACCAAATATGCGCTCATGATGTTTAAGTGCCTCAAACCTAGGATGACAGAACCTTAATAAATAAATAAGGATCAACATGAAAAGGTTTAAATTAAAAAAATATAGTTAAAAAAATCTATATTTTTTAAAATTTTCTTGGGTTGTAGCGCGAGGCCCTTGCAAGAGCGAGGCCCCGGGCGATTGCCCTGTTCGCCACCCCCTAAGGCCGCCACTGCACTCAGTTATAGTCAGTTTACAGTTAATTTTCAAGTGCCTTTTCATAATTACCACTGGCGCCGACTCCATAGGGCCTGGGGGTGCCCGAGGCCCCCCCCCCCCATGACATTATCAGCGGGACTGATCCCCCCCAATATTTTATAACTGGTGTTGCTTTTTTTCTCGGGATACTTTTATTCTAAAAAACTCAATATCGATGCACGATTAACGATAATTTAAATAATCAACAACGCTGAACACGACTTTAATCGTAACAGCTACAATTTTGTTTTTTTTTGTTTTTGATGTTGTTTTTTTTTCAAAAAAACCGCTGAATGAATTTAGATTTTATATGGGACCACCTTCCAAACAAAAATACATCAAAATCGATAATCGGGTAACAAACATACATAAAAAAACAACATACAGTCGAATTGAGAACCTCCTCCTTTTTTGAAGTCGGTTAAAAACTATACCCACGCGGACGAAAGCTAGTTAGAAAATATTAGGAAAGTAACTCGGGAACATAACTTGGGAAGGTTATTACCTCTATAATCATTGATATCGTCCATCGATTTGGAAGAGATGTATCAACAATAAACTTATCTATAATAAAAGTTCTTTGGACGCACATTTCAAATTGACTTGTTACTTGACAGAATCATTTGTCAAAATACGTGTAAATTTCAAATGAAAACGTTATCATTTATCAAATTAAACCAAGCTGAATAGTTTGAATCAAAGTATTTTTTTTAAATAAGCCTTTATTAGTTATTTGTACTGTAATATTTTTATATGTTATCATAGTTTCAATTTCAATGCAAAATTGTTTTGCTAAAATACCTTGAGGTTAAGTTTTTTTGTTGATTCGAAGTCTCAGTCTAGCGATTCTAAAGGCAATGCGACAGGTTTTGAGGTTACGGAATGCGTTCCTGCTCATGGTCGTACTGTTATTGACGTTTTATGCCAGCTTCAAGCACCACAGCCACAGTGAGCGCAAAATTTGGAATCCAATAAACATATCCAGGGCAAAAAGTACCTGCACCAGCTATGTTAAGGCTGTTTTATCTTTTTTTTTCTTTCATAATTGGTAAGCCCCTGGCATCATTTCACCTGGTGGTAAGTGATGATAATGCCGAAGACTGAAGCGGGCTAACCAATATTTCCCAACGCAATGGGGAACTGGCTATCTTATCGCCATGCCGGAACACTTCAATGCATAACATTGGTGTTTGGCGGCAAGATTTACATAAGACTGTAGTAGCTAGCCAGGCGGGCTCCGAAAACGCCCACAACCAACCAAACAGAGTCCTACAAAGTTGGACCCCACCGGGGTTCGAACCAGCGACCTCCTGGTGTCAAGAAAGCAGACTAGCCTAGCCACTAGAACACGGAGGAAAATCACACTACCGGTTTGCGACAGCGAAACGAGGTGGTAGCGGGTGGGCAGGGATGGGCCAGTTGTCGAGGAATGGCAACGACGCACAGTTGCGACTATCTGAAATTAGTTATGATTCAAGATGATGATATGACATATTATGTGTCAAGATTTATTTCCCTTTTGTTGTTTATGAGTATAGTTTGCCACGTTTTCACAATTAGCGCGCTTTCGCGGCAAGATCACTGCTTTCTCGCGTGGAGTTTTAGTCTACTATTGTAGTAGACAAGCAAGGCAAATCCCGAAAGAAAATAGGGGATATTATTGGAACACGTGGCCCTAATGGAGGAAAACTTCACCTTTTTACCAATTTATTATCTTGTCCTCCTTTTGCTTATCTTTGCAGACTCGGAATTTTAACCGACGTTCAAAATAACATCAGCATTCCCAAATTCAATTCAAAACTAACTTTGGTTCCTTAAAACATTTTTTCGGGCTCTCCAACCTCGCCCCTGTCAAAACAGACTAAGACAAAGCCCTGGGGTTGTATACAGGTTATTTTTGGACCACCCACCAAAACTTTACAGTGGCTTCTACTCATGAAACTGAGCAACTTTCTTCAAATAACCAATAGTCAATTCGCAAAAAAAATTTGGACATCTTCATACAAAGTGGCATACTTGATCACGTAAACAAATTAGTATGAAAGGTCCAAAATTTTTTGCGAATTGACCATTCGTTCTTTGGAAAAGTTGTTCAGTTTTATATGATGTGAAGTTTTGGTGGGGGGTCCAAAAATAACCCTGTATGTATGTATAGCCAAATTCTAACTCTGATTTGAGACCAATCACATGGCCTATGGGCACCCCTACGTCGCGTCGCATTGCTTGAAAATTGCTCGCAAATCAACTGTGTTGTTAGCCACCATGTAAATCCAGGTTACTTACAGTGTTTGGAAAACACGCGTATGACATCTATCTGTATTTATGAGCTAGGTACTCGCTTTGTATACCAAATTACCAGTATGTAGTTCGGTAAACAGAAGCTACATGACAGCTGATGGTAAAGGCCAAAGTCTAGACAAGCAGAAACCATCTCATTAAATGCGAAAGTATTGATGTTTCTTTGTTCCGCTTAAACGCTGATACTACTGAACGGATTTGGATGAAATTTGGTAAGTAGGTAGATAGATAAAACACCTGATCTCACCTCAACCTGAGGGTCGCGATCCCCGGGGGTCGCGAAGCCTTTCTCAAGGGATCGCGGGTAAAATAAAAAGTAAGTGTTTGTAGGTCCTACACTGCAATGAAAAAATGCAATTTTAGTGACAAGGCTGGGCCTGTTTACTTTTCAACAAAATCTCAAAACGTAGTTCTATTTTAGAGACCTTTATAATTAAATCATTTTCTAATTGAAGAAAATACGTAGTCTTTCAAATGACTGACATGTTGTATGATTATGGCGCAAGAATTTTTCAACTTGTATAGGGGTTGGGTATAAAAAAATTTTGAAAAACACTGCCCTAAGCAACCAGCCCTTTTAACACGCATTTCTTCACAGTTCTCCAATTAACTCCTATTATCTTCTCAATTTTCAGATACAATGGCGATTCACATCAAAGACGCTGATGAGCTGAAGAACAAGCTGGCTGAAGCTGGTGACAAGCTGGTGGTGATCGACTTTATGGCCACCTGGTGTGGGCCCTGCAAGATGATCGGCCCCAAACTGGAGGAGATGGCTACCGAGATGGCAGACTCCATTGTTGTGCTCAAGGTTAGTTTGGGCACTATTTTTCTGCTTAGGTTTTTTTATCATGTAAGACGACAAAAGGCTGACTGACCACCTGATGGAAAGTGCGCACAGGTAATTGCGCAGGCTATATCACGGAACACAGCGCGCTGCTTGGCGGCAGGTATAGAGCGAGCAGTGGTTCCCACCCCGTTCAGACCTCCATTGATAAGTGACTCACCTTCATTTGAGGAAAATAACTGATTATGACCAAAACTTACCTACCTACTTAAATGAAATAATTTCTAAGATGTCTGTAAATTGTTACCGTATTTGATTAATACTTGGATAATTTACAATCACTGCGTCTCAAGATAAGGTAGTGCTTTATACAGTATGGTACAAAAATGTCCAAAAATATTTAATGGATTTTACTCATACAAAATATTTTTGGTCTCTCTTCATAGGACAATGAAACGGACATACACATAGATAGGTATACTCGTAAAACATTATCCTCCGCTTTAGCATTTAGTAAGAACGCCTTTATAGTCACGCGGGTTTCTGCTCGCATGCGTGTGGCGTTTCCAAAGCGACCCGCATGCGTGTGAGACGCATGAAAATAAAAGGAACCTAAAAATGTACTGAAACGATAGGTTGCGGGCGGCAAGCATGCGGGCGCGCCTATGAAACTATAAAACGCGACTATACATATAAAAGCGCTCTTAAAAATACTAACTTCCCATTACGCGGTAGAATCCGCCATATCGAAAGCGACACGCGTTCAGCTTATCGGTTGAGCTTGAGTGAGATAACAAATATACTCTGATAACGCTGTATTATTTGCGCTATTATTATTTATTAAGTATACGACCCAACGATATACAGGGTGTAACAGAAAGGTGTGATAATACTTCAAGGTGGGCTTTTACCCATCAAACTAAACAACTTTTGTTCTACAACTTTATTGAAATCGCAAAGAAATTTTCGGACTTTTCATACAAACTTGGTTCGCCAGCTGATCGATTTGTATGAAAAGTCCAAAAAAAAATTTGCAATTTGAACAAAGTTGTAGAACAAAAGTTGTTCAGTTTGATGATGGGTAAAAGCCCACCTTGAAGTATTATCACACCTTTCTGTTACACCCTGTATAAATCTACTCATTTTGGTATTTTTAACTGTCATAAGTAGAGCTCTGCAAATGGTGCGAAAGGATGCGAAAAGTTCTTCTTTTATTGCTCTTGAGTGCGCTAGGAAGCGCACACTGCACTGTCTATTTCGCATTCCATAATGATTCCATATTAATTTGCAAATGTTGGTTGTTCCAAAAGCTCAAGCTTTTACCACATACGATTGTGTTTGCGCCATAATCCCACGCGTGATGAAATAAAAGTTCTTGAAAAAATAAAACTTAATAACAACATTTAAGCAATTTTCTTTTACATACTGTTAAGCACACAGACAGATATTACAGTGACAATGCAAAAATTAAAATTATGTGGAAATCATTGTCATATTTTTATTGAGCCGTTTGTGATACACGTCACACGTGGCAGATAATGCGATAGGCATATCGCGGATTGAGGAAATAATATTGCTTTAAGATTTTGATAACTGTAAATGCTAGACGCAACAGAAGGGTTATTTTAAAACTTTTGTATTGTATATTTCTGTGGCATCATAGTTGTCAAACGGAGTTATTTGAGTGCTGCCAAACTTATCAAACCATGTCTCTTCATTACAGGTCGACGTCGATGAGTGCGAAGACATAGCTATGGAGTACAACATCAACTCTATGCCTACATTCGTGTTTGTCAAGAACTCGAAGAAACTCGAAGAGTTCTCCGGAGCAAACGTCGACAAACTGAAGACCACCATCCTTAAGCTTAAGTAAAGCGCAACGGTGAGGCATCCTAACCCCTAGCGGAGTGTTGCTTACAATTCCAACTTGTATACTAGATTAAGTACTTAAAAGTTTAAAATTGAAGTAGAATTTGGTACATAATTGTTGCAGGAGTATTTAAAAATAACTGCAGAATAGTGATGTATCAACTGTGTAATGTTTTAAAGATGTCATATAAAGATATGACTGTGTCTTATTACTTTGAATACCTCGATAAAACTGGGCGAGATGAAAGTCAATGCAACATATAAGAATTAATGTATTTAGAAGTTTAAATTGTAGATCGTTTGCCCCAAAATACTTCTTATATTATGAGTAATTTTAGTTCAATTATTATAAAAAATAAATGAATTTATTTTACAAAAACGTTGCATTAGTTATAGTATTGCATTTTTATTTTGAGCATTTGATTCATGAATACGTCAATGTTACTCGTACAGACAAAAGCGAGTTATGCCTGTCAGTCACAAACTCAAAAATTTTAGGACATCACAAAATGAACTGCCGTAGGACAAATACCGCTAGGGGAGATTTGATTGCGCTTAATTTTAACAAACTATTTATTTTACACAGTGGTAACTATATCTATTCTCACATTTCGTATAGATTATGGAATATGGAAACTTTTTTTTTATACTTGATGCCTATTTTTGTAAACGCCACGACGTGTCTTAAACCTAAAATGTTAATGAAGTGTGCACTAGTTTGTGCTTTTAACAAAATGTCCGCACAATATTGTGAGGATGCCGCGATGCCACCCAAAGTCGTTAGTTATGATTTGAGGTCATCCAGTCAAAAGTTTTTGACCGTATGGCGTCAAATCGCAAATTCTGTGTATTTGCGTTTTTATGTATGTTACAAACAAAGTATTGTTAATTCAATAAATATCGTGATATGAATATTTTGTTTTTATTTTATTTATTTCCATAGTCAAAGACAACTTCCCCAGAAACTATCAGACATCGAAAATTAGATTTGCCAGCCGCCACTGCGCCTTGCTCTTAAACTTGGCATAAAATTTTGAACCAAGATGCTATAAATCTGCCAGAAAGATTTGTGATAGACACGTGGAGCAGGTTTTGTGTTTAGCGAGATAGTTACTAACATGACATTTATGAAACTGCATTCCGACTTATTATGGATTCCACCCAGCAAGCACAACTGCACTGGTGCACAAAAACTACCATGACTTGGGGGAAAAAATGCAGAGAGATTTAGAACATCGTAAGCCCATATCTCGAAAAGTATGATTGCTCAATTTTTTTTCTTGGCGTGATGATTTCTCTAATTAATGCTTTTAGTTTTGAGATAGGAGTCCTAGGAAAAAAGTGCTTGTTGGGGTCAGGGACACCGCCATTCAGCCCACTCCTCATTAATCCGGACTGGCCTCCGTGCGTGGTTTTATTTAATTTTAGCACATTATCTTCCCGCGATACTTGAGACTCCGCGCCCCAGCACCTGATCTGGTCAACGTCCCCAAGGAACCCATAGTCAAATCATTTGGACTCATACAAATCGATCAACCGAGCGGCCAAATAAGTACGAAGAGTCCTTTTTTTTTGTGCGATTTGACTATGGGTTCCATGGGGAAAGGTAATCAGAATCAGGAGTAGAAGCACTGATTAAAATATAACGCACGACTACATTTAGAATTTACATTCTGTATAAGAGCATCATCATACAAAGTCTCAGCCCAAGATTGTGCTTGCATGGAATTCACAAACTACTAGTAATTTTCAGTCTTCGGTAATATCAATTTTTGTTTACAAAATTAAAGGATCTTCAAGCAAAATGTAATAATACCTAGTATGCGATCGCCACGGGTCACATTTCCAACCCTTTGGGCATTTGAGTAAAAGGAAACTCAAAACATACAGGAATTTACAGGCGCGGATCCAGGGGAGGCAATGGTTGCAATTGCCCCCCCCCCCCCATCCTGACCGAAGTAACAACTTCTATAAAATGCAAATAAGTAGAGGCATTTCTTAACTATTCAAAAAATTTTGCGCTCGCTACGCTCGCGACTTCTTATATTAGCGATCTTATGTCATCGGCCACTTCATAATTAAGGGTACACTGAAAATTTGCCCCCCCTGAACGAAATCCTGGATCCGCGCCTGGGAATTTACCAATTACAGGTATAAGAAATAACCCTGACCTGCGGGAATAGCGAATACTAAAATGAAATAACTTATTGCTTTACATCATGAATATATTTATTTATTACAATACCTTAAATCTATGAACGGCTTCTTCTCAGAATGTCCTTTTGCATTTGGTATCAAAATGCCCCTATCGCAAAACGTACTTTTCCTATTTTAACGATATTTAGCTATGAAATTGTCTAACTGTATAACTTATTCTATGTAATAACTAATAATGTATACTAATCTATATTTCCTGTTTCATGTCGTGCAAAAGTGTTTTCATTCATTCAGAACATATTTAAATTCCTACTTTGAACTTTTAAATCTCAACATTACTTTCGAGATGTTTGTGGAACTGACATTTTGAAAAAGGGACAATTTGCAAAAGAGACATTCTGCAAAGAACGCTATGAACAATGCAGTGATATAACAATATACAAACGTCCACCTGAAACAAAAGAAACAATACGATAACTTTAAATTCGAAAATTAGTTATACTAGAAACTAAGCGTTGTTGGGTCCGTTGACATTTCTTCCCGTGCTGGTCGTGGCGGTCGTAGTGACACCATACGACACTCACCATAGTGACGACACCATACGAAACTCACCGTAGTGTCGTGTCGTGCACTAGTCGCGTCGCTTCTTCCCGTGCTGGTCGTGGCGGTCGTGGTGGCGCTTGCGATCCGACTTGTCCGCCTCCTTCACTTTGCTCAAGAACCGGTCCAGACCAAACGGGTCAAGGTCTGCGTCTGTCTGTTGGCTGCGCGACTGCGGTGGACAATACATTCTTATTAGAAATGTAATAATTAAATAAATATAAAGTAACCGACATAGCTCACAGAATCACGCATTAAAATTATCGAGCTGCGACCGCGCACCGGAAGACGAAGCGTTGACAGGCCTCTCACTCGGTGGACCGATGACCTGGTGAAGGTTGCGGGAAGCCGCTGGATGCGGATAGAGTAAGACCGGTCGGCGTGGAAATTTTTGGGGTAGGCTTTTGTTCAGCAGTGGACGTGTGTCGCTCATTATAAAGGCAAATACAGCCCCATTTTAATTAGACTAATAGTAGAAGTAAAGATAAGGGTGAATACAGTAATAAACAAGTCAATACTGACTGGCTCTTCGCGACTGCCGGAAGGTGCATCCCTCTCGAACTGAACAGGCCCAGAGCGGGTGTTAGAGCTACTGGTGCCGGCAAACTCCTTGTCTGCCACGAATCTGGAATACAGGTAAGTTAAGCGAAGTTAAAAATGGTTTAGAATTAGATGGGGAGGGTTGTATATGTATGTGTCGCAGCGAGATTTTAGAAGAAGCAGTTTTACAAAATAAATAGCTGCTTTGTAATCGACTGTATAAAAACTACGAATAATAAAATGGAGTCAGTATGACTAGGTTGGTTTAGATTTGTCTGGTGCCACCGTATACAAGAGCTTTGCATTGGCGGAGCTACGTTCGACTTAATTCGTAGGTTTCCGGCGATTTTGTAAAACTGCTAATCTCGCTGCGACATTATGTAACATAGATAGAAGGTTATGGCTGAAATTTCTTCCAGACGCATTAATATCGATTATATAGGGTTCTTCTAAAATACCTGAAAAAAATTAACCGTGGCTTCTACTCATGAAACTGAACAACATTCCCCAAGGAGGAACCTATACTCAATTCGAAAAAAATAATTATCGGACTCTATATTATCGTCTATGTTTGATGTAACGTCTCACCTGCGCGTGTTGCTAAGCGACTGCAGGTCTCCATAGTTGTCCTTGTCCGCGTCCCGCGTGGGCCGGTATATGTGCGACCCCATCCCGCTCTGGTTGCGCCACGGCTTGTCGTACACGTTGTACGCTTCGTCGTCGCCGTAACCTGCGAAGGGTTAACAAACTTAGATCATGATACTTTGACAACCTAAAACCAATGAAAAAAGAATAATAATATATAGTACATATAGAAGTTTCACTCTGCAGAGATGTTAAATTAATAAGATACTCCCACTACACAGCAATAAAGTCCAATCTTGCTTGCCTGTACGCTATTCGCTATTCATTATGTATAATATAAATGAGCACCACGCGTACGTACAGGGAATAATGTGCCTATTAACAACGCGCGAGAGTTGATTTTTTTTAATGTAGTGTATCTCACCGCTATCCATCCTCTACTAATGAAAAGTATCTCACCGCTATCCATCCTCTACTAATGTACTGTAACTCACTGCTATCCATCCCCTACCAATGTAGTGTATCTTACCGGTATCCATCCCCTACTAATGTAGTGTATCTCACCGCTATCCATCCCCTACTAATGCAGTGTATCTCACTGCAATCCATCCCCTACTAATGTAGTGTATCACACTGCTATCCATCCCCTACTAATGAAGCGTAACTCACCGCTATCCATCCCCTACTAACGCAGTGTATCTCACTGCTATCCATCCCCTGCTAATGTAGTGTATCTCACCGCAATACATCCCCTACTAATGTAGTGTATCACACTGCTATCCATCCCCTACTAATGAAGCGTAACTCACCGCTATCCATCCCCTACTAACGCAGTGTATCTCACTGCTATCCATCCCCTGCTAATGTAGTGTATCTCACCGCAATCCATCCCCTACTAATGTAGTGTATCACACTGCTATCCATCCCCTACTAATGTTTTGTAGTATAACTCACCGCTATCCATCCCCTTGCTGTTATTGAACAGCCTCTGGTCGAACATGGCCTCACTGCCCTGGTTGGCCTTGGCAGGTAGACCGAGGGCGATCTGTTCGGAGATGTCGCGCTCGCGGTCTTTCACCAGCTTTGACCTGGGGGGGGGGGGGGGGGGACAAGGTCAATAATTAGATTGTCTGCAGGGTTTTAGTCTTTGACAACAACAAACTAACAAGATATGGTGTTGACTGTCAATAATTAATTATGAAATAATGTATTTTTCACTAACAGGCTCTTTTATTGAAACAGTCGAAAGAGGTGACATTTGATAAAAAGTAAGATAAATACTCTTTATTGCAAACAAAATACAATTTCATTAATAAAGATATGTGGTGGTGTAACCTGGGCGGTCTTATCGCTGAAAGCGATTTCTTCCAGACTTCCAAAAGTAACTCAGATGACTAGCAGTTAACTAACCCATTTACATATTATGCATACAGCGGCTTTCAATATAACTTTATAGTTTTGTGTTCAGCTTGTAGTTACTTCTTAGGACTGAAACTACTGAACATATTTGGCTGTCATATAAATGGAAAATAATTTAGTATCAAAACAGTACAAAAAAATGTTTAACATTTGGACGAAGCTGAAAGAAAAATTGAAAAAATATTCCAGGAGAAATATTGAACAAATGAACAGCTTCTGTACTAACGTACGTAAATAATAATGAGTTTTCATTTCATGTGATTTATTAGCCCTAAATGAATCTCTTTCTATATTCACCTCTTATCCGGAGCGGCGCGGGCCAAGTTCCTCTCTCTCTGTCTCTCCTTATGCCTCTCCACGCGCAGTTTGTCTCTTTCTGCCGCGCTGAGGCCGCTCTCGTCGACTTCATTCTGTTCTGCTTCCTCTTCAGGTGCCCTTATGCCTGGAGAAGACAATAACTGTTAACTTATTGGTAGGTATTGATTAACTATACTCATGGACAAAAAAATCGACTCAAAGTTTCATGCACGACTTTTGGAAAATTAACTCAATCTAGCAAAATAAAACTAAACCAAAAGTTCAAAAACTGTGTGTTTACTGTTTATGATATTAGTTTGATGATTTTTTAGTTTTTTGCTTTTAGTGTTTAGTAGTTTTGTAGACTGAGTTATTTTTTCAAAAGACGAGCAACAAATCTTGAGTCGATTTTTTAGTCCACCAGTGTAGCTTAAACCTTAACATGAACAAAGAGATTAATCCTTATAGATATTTTGTTCCCGGTTTAGGCTGGTGTCAATATTATTAATGTGTTCTGGTAAGCAGATAGCTAGTTTCCCGTTGCCTTGGCTGAATCTTGGTAAGCCCGCTTTCTCCCTCCTCCTCCTTGCGTAGTATTCCTCAGTGATGAGGGCCGTGACCTCCCTTTGGCAACACTTTCTCGGTGATAATCTTTCGCCATTTCATTCTGTGTTCAGCAATGTGCAGAGCATCGTGGAGGTTGGTAACGAGAGTGGCACGTATTTGATTTCTCCCTAAACACTATCATTACTTACTACCAGGTGGGACGATGCCAAGGGCTACCCAACAGTGCATAAAAAAGTGAAAGGTAAAAACGTCATTTTAATTGACAAAGCCGACTTTAATCGTAACAACTACAATTTGGCTATGTTTTTTTTTTTTTTTTTTTTCATAAAAAATGCTGAATCAATTTCGATAAAAATATGGGACTACGTCTGAAGTAGGTATATACTACCAAACAAATAAAGAATCATCAAAATTCATAATTGGCGGAGTAATTTTGTAACAAACATACAGTCGAATTCAAAACCTCCTCCTTTTTTTAAGTCGGTTAACACGTTCACAGTCCACGCATACCCATGGAGTCGCAAGACATATGCGTCTTGCGGCTCCGCTGAAGTCGTGGACTTGTGGTTGAAGCCAAATTTGGAGTCATGGACTGTGAACGTGTTAAAAATGTTTGAACTAGAGACATAATATTAGTGGTGACACTCACCAGCTCGATGATCCCTCGCCCTCTGCGCCAACATCCTCAGATGCTCCTCCTTCTTCTCCTTATCCCTCTGCGCGAGCCGGCGCTCCAACTGGGCACGAGCCTCCACGGCCTCGCGAGCCTTGCGGTCCGCTATGTAGAGAGCTTCGGCTAGCTTCGAGAAGTTCTCGTTTATGTGGACTTGCTGGAGGCCGCGGCCGTCGGCGGCCAGTCGCTTGTCGAGGGGGATCGTGTAGCCTGCCAGGGAGAATAACAACTATAAGATAATAGGAATAGGGTAGGTAATCGTTGTCTAACGAGGTACAGTAATACACATTTAATAAGGCTTGCCGATGTACCTGCGCCGTAGACAATATTTTAATTACGCGGGAAACTGATGGACCAATCGAGTAGCTTCATTGTCACCCGTCATTAAACGTTCTGAAAATCTCTGCCGCTATTGGTTGATTGATTTCGCGCCTGATTCAATGAAATTGTCAGCTGTCAGAAAGCTGTCACCGTGCGTTGATTGTTTCGGGTGTTTCCGGCAATAGTTTGTTCTTGTCTGCGCGAACGAAGATAACCGACGCGCCTTATTTTTTTGTGTACTACTGTATGTAGTCTAGCATATAGAGCCTCCGCTAGCTTCGAGAAATTCTCGTTTATGTGGACTTTAGGAGGTCGCGACCGTCGGCGGCGAGTCGCTTGTCGAGGGGGATCGTGTAGCCTGCCAGGGAGAATAAAAACTATAAGATAATAGGAATAGGGTAGTTGATCGCTTGTCGAGGGGGATCGTGTAGCCTGCCAGGGAGAATTAAGAACTATAAGATGATAGGACAGGGTAGTTTATTGCTTGTCTGGTTGATCGATCGATTTCTGGTGATTTTAAAACCCTAATTCTAGATTTTTGTCGAAAGGTTTCAAGCCGTTTTCGAAATCATTGGGACAGATAACTCGTTTAATAGTATAGGATAGGATAAAGTAATAGAAATAAGGTAGGTAATCAGTCGTCTAGCGAGATCGTCCTTCCGGTAAACACAGATAAAAAATAAAATGTTATGTTATCTTCGTCGTACGACCGAAAAGTTGTCGTAGATGTGCAGTGCACCTGCTGGAGAGCACGCCTTATCACTGATAATTACCAGGATAAGTATTATCACTGGATAATAATCACTTCAATTCCTGATGGTTGTCACTGACCCTTGGCGTTCTTCCAGTGGCTGACGCAGGGCGGCACCTTCCAGTCACGCTGCTGCTTGACGGACACGCGGCGCGGGGGCGAGTGCAGCACCGGCGCGGGGGGCGAGGGCGCCGCGCGCGGGATCTTCTTGTTGATCTGGAACCGCGGCGGCTCCATCGGGTCCGACTGCGCTTCCACCATC
Organism: Coleophora deauratella; assembly: GCA_958295455.1. NCBI lineage: Eukaryota > Metazoa > Arthropoda > Insecta > Lepidoptera > Coleophoridae > Coleophora > Coleophora deauratella. Next base: position 7,447,077 of record OY282412.1, read on the forward strand.
CTGGGGGCGAAGGCTGGACGTCACATTGTGTCGACACGAATGTTTTCTTGTTTAATATGAAACACCAATAAATAAGGGCCAACTAATTGTAAAAAAAGGCTTTTACCCAAAAGGGGTCCATACTCGATAGTTAACTAACTAATACTAATAAGTAGAACTTAACTTAATACTAACAAAACTAACAAAACTTATTCATTTGAAATGTAAAAGAAACTCCTTTGTGTAAGTATGGAAATAAAAAAGCTTTATTATTATTATTTTGAAATATGAATTTGGGCTACTCTGACAACTTCGCGCTCGGCGAAGTGGCAGGAGCTACTCCAGCAGAAGCACAGTCGGCTGGAGGTCAGTGCGACGAGGAGAGAAAGCGTCGGACAATCCGGGCATTGTCGAGGAGGACTGCCTTTTGCATAGCCGCTATTATCGGTCTGCCTCGAAGTCCCAACCGCCTAAGGTTACGATCCAGGTCAGTGGGGATCAGACCATTAACGGACAGGACTACAGGAATGATTTCAGTGGATTGCACTTGCCACACATCCGTAACCTCGTGCGCCAGGTTAAGGCACCGTAACCTCTTGTCGGCATCGGCTTGCACGAGGTTTTCGTCGTGTGGAATAGTGATATCCACCAAAAACACCCTTGACTGCGCCCGATCCATCAACACGATATCAGGTCTGTTATGATCAACAGACCTATCCGTGATGATGTCTCGGTCCCAGTAGAGCTTGGCGCGGTCGTTTTCGAGAACCGACTCCGGCGTATACTTGTAATATGGGAACCGCCGAGCTATGAAGCCATACTTTAGAGCGATCTCTTGATGCAGGATCCTGGCTGCTTGGTTATGTCTGTGCAGATACTCAGTGTTACAAAGAATCGAACAACCGGAGGTTATATGGCGCAGGGTCTCACCTGGCTCACGGCACAACCGACATACGTCCAAGGTGCCGTCTTTCATTATGAACCTCCTGTAGTTGTTCGTCTTTATAACCTGATCCTGTATTGCACAGACAAAACCCTCGGTCTCCGCAAAGAGGTCTCCGAAGCGCAACCAGTGCACGGAAGCCTTCTGATCTACGAAGGACTTGTAGAAAGCCTTAAAGAACCTTCCGTGCAGCTCTTTCTCTTTCCAAATGGCTTCTCGCTCAACAGTGCTAAGTACAGCCGGCGCTTGCCAGTTCTCTTGGGCCATGGATAAAGGGGTTAGTCCTTTATCACATACTATGACAACTCTATGTAAATCACTGTCGACTTTCGCCAGGAAATAGCTTCGGAGGCTGCATATTTCACGGTTGTGCATTTGTTTTGCACATAGAAGGCCACGACCGCCATTCTTCCGCGGAATATACAGCCTCATCACTGACGACCTCGGATGATGCATCCTGTGGAGTGTCATAGTAGTGCGGACCTTCCGATCCAGGGCATCCAATTCAGTCTGTGTCCATCTGAGTATGCCGAAGGTGTACAGAAGAACGGGGATGACCCAAGCGTTGATTGCACGTATCTTGTTAACGCCCGACAAATAGCTATTAAAAACTTTTGTCAGGCGCTCCCAAAACACGTCACATACTGCCTGTTTCACCTCCGTTTCGTTCACACCAATGCTCTGCAATATACCCAGATACCGGTATGTCTCAGTCTCAGAGAGGGTACGAATGTTCATGGAGTCACTATTGACTCTATTATGTTACCCAATTCAGAGCAAATAAAGATTTCTATTCTATTCTATTCTATTCGAATGCACCACCCTACCTCTCTCTACATGAAGGATCGCACACTTATCCACCCCTAGCTCCATGTTGATGGAGCTGCTGAAATTGCAAGTAATTCTCAACAGCTCTTCCAACCGTGTTGCATTTGGGGCGAACAGCTTGAGATCATCCATGTACTAAAGGTGGGTCATGCGTAAGCCCCCTCTCTGAAACTGAAATCCCGTCCCTGATTTCTCGAGCAAAAAGCTGAGTGGATTCAGAGACAGGCAAAACCAAAGTGGACTCAGACAGTCGCCCTTGAATATACCCCTCTTTAAGACTAAGGATCGTACTCCATTGCCCCATACATGTACCGAGGAAGTCTCTAACTGTACTATCAATCTTGTACAGCTCGAGAACTCTCATTAACCATGAATGGGGAACCGAGTCAAAAGCCTTCTTGTAATCAATCCAGGCAGCGGAGAAATTGCGTCGATTGCGGTTCACCAATTTGCCCACGACCGTGTCAATCAGGAGCAGCTCCTTCGTACCGCGACTCCCACCCCTACATCCATTCTGAGTTACCGCCATGATGTTATTTGCCTCTATGAAGGCGTCTATCTTGGCCTTCAGAATGGATGTTAGTGTCTTATATGTTGTAGAAAGACACGTAATGGGGCGGTACTGACTAGGGTCAGCGGTATTGCTCGACTTAGGAGCTAAATGAGTGATCCCAGTTGTCAAGAAGTTTGGAACCTGACACTGCTCGAGTGCTTGCTGGAATTGGCTGGCTAAGGTCTCGTGACTAGCATTGAACCCCTTGAGCCAATTATTATTATTCAATTTCAATTTATTTATTCATAAAAATGTCAGCTTACAGAATAATCCAAGTCACTAACATTTCATAAACTACAGTCAATAAAACTCAAAATCATTAAATCAATTTCACAGCAAAAAAATATACAAAAATAAAATAGTATTATATACATATACATGGAAAAATAATTATAAATTCATCATTAATTAATTATCTAAAACTAACAGTTTAAATACATGTAAATGTCTTTTTATTAATTAATTTAGGTATAATGTCATATAGTACGTCGGTATGCTCGAGCCGCGAGTGCATGTCATTGATCAAGTGAATCGCCCGAGCAGTTGGAGCATTGTGACCGCTCTGCGTCCTCAAGCCTGGCCCCGGCAGAAGAGCGAACAGAGGAGGTCGCAGACGTGCGCGTCGATGCTGTGGAGCCCTAGCAGTAACGCGGAGCTGGAACCTCTCGAGAGACGCGGGATTGTTGATTTTTCCGTGCAAAAGCAAACAGTAGTGTACTAAAAGCTGCACTTTGCGTCTGAACTCGAGTGTGTACAGCCCTACCATACCCGACACGAACATCGACGGAAACAGGAAAGGGTAGTAACCGTATGTCCTTTTGTATAGGTACCGCGCAAACTTGCGCTGCATTTTCTCCAGCATGAATGCATACTTCTGCTCGCACGGGTCCCACACAATGGCGGCATATTCCAGTTTGCTACGAACAAATGAAGTATAGAGTCGAAGTGCTACACCAGGATCCCGGAACTGAGAGCACGATCTCATAACAAAACCCAACATTCTATTAGCAGCTTTCACTACTTTTGCAACATGGCTACGAAAGTCCATTCTTGCATCCATGGCCACACCCAAATCACCGATCTCATCAACACGCTCTATTTTGTCTCCTTCTAGAGTATATGTGGCAAGAATAGGTGAGTGCAATCGTGAGAAAACAATTGTCTTGCATTTAGACGTGTTGAAAGAGAGGCGATTACTTTTAGCCCATAAAGCAACAGCGTTTATGTCACATTGCAGAGACTTTACATCGTCAGCATCTCCGATACCCATGTACAGTTTCAAGTCGTCAGCAAACAGGCTACAATTGGCGGTTGTGACAGTATCAGGCAAGTCATCAATCATGAGCAGAAATAAAGTTGGTCCGAGGGTACTGCCCTGACTCACACCTGATCTCGTGTAGTATTCAGATGATTCGAACCCTGTTTTAGATGTGACGTAGGTATCTAACCGAGGGCCGGGAACGACATTGATACAAGCGTGGCTAGTTGCATACTGATTTATTTCACAGACCTCCGCTGCTTATAAGTTACAGCGAGCTTCAGTTACAGCTACCATACTTAACATATATAACATCCCTCCCCATATAATAAAAACTTAATGTAAAAGAACTTAGTATAATCAACATTAGTACAAGCACGTCGATTACGATTACGATAACGATTACGATGACGTTTAGGATTACGATTAGCCTGAGCTGGGGCAGATTCTGTTGCCGCGAGCTCAAGTGCCGGTTCACTCACAGCCGGAGGCCCGCTGGACCCGATATCAGCGTCGGGCGAGGGCCGATGTTCCTCACTGAGCACATGCGGCTCTTCTCCTGGGGTTTGTGGCGCGGAGCCGCCTGCTACAGCTCCCGTGCTGTTGTTTTCTTGCACCTCACTCTCCCCTTCCAAAGGCTGGCCTCTGTCGTGTAAATCAGAACCAAAACTATCGCGATCTTCGCCGCGCCGCTGAAGATGTTTCCAGTATCATGGAAAATGTCATCGCATTGAGATGGAACTATATCTTGAACGATATCAGGATCCCAGTTATCAACAGATCGCTGGGCTGGTTCACGCGAAGTATCTGATTCACAGTAAGCCCTTATTTGATCTATGTGACGTACTACTTCACATTGCAACTCTGGTACAAAAATGCTATACATTACATTACCAATTTTCCTTTTAACAATACCGTGAGTCCAGCTGAACTTTTGATTAGTCAAAAACTTTTTTATCCAAACATTATCATTAAGTTCCAACGGTTTCCTTACAGTTCCATGGTAGTACTTAGCCTGTAAGCACTGTTTCGCTTGAACGTTTTGAGCAAGCTCTGTCGAGGTTGGAGTGACGTCACCCGTGAGCAACAAGTCAAGGCGCGAACGCAACGGCCGACCGTAAACCAACTCCGCGGGCGATTTACCTGTGGTACCGTGTTTGGAGTTCCTATAATCGAAAAGAAATTTCGCAATTCTCTCTTGTATCGGTTTCTTGTTAGACCCGTCCAAAATTATACTTTTCAGCCCCTTTTTAACTATTTTAACAAAGCTTTCAGCTTGACCATTACTGGACGGATGGTATACCGGTGCAAACACGTGTCGGATACCGTTAAGCGCACAAAAGTTTCTAAATTCTTCTGACGTAAACGAAGTACCATTATCACTCACTAAGGTGTGCGGAATTCCAATTCTCGAGAATAAATCACATAGCTTCCCTATAACCGCCTGGGAACCGTAAGAATTATATAAAGTGTAGCATTCCACCTATTTGGAAAACGCATCATCATCATCATCATCATCATTTATTCACAATATATTTGTAACAATATGTTCACAAAACGTGTTATAAAATAGATGTTATAGATTAGTTACAAATAACCTTTTCCAGGTATACGTGAAAATAGAATAAAACAAAACACATGAATCTAGGTACTTAACAAAAGGTATTTCAATGTCACGTTAGTAGAATTAAATTAAATCTTATTAAAATTAAATATAACAATATTGCACGAGTTTGATTAAAATATTTAAATGTCAGCGAAATAAAATAAATAATTACAAAATTAAACGTTACATAATTAATAATGGTAAAGTTTATATTAAATGTCAAACATTAGTCAACTTTTCGTTAAAATATTCCTTCATTGAATAAAAATTTTTAGCTCTTAACATTTTTTTCAATTCATTTTCAAATTTGTTACCTTGGAGTGCTTTAATTGTGTCCGGTAAGTGATTGAACGTTTTAATAGCCATGTAGAAAGGACTGTTTTGGCATAGTGCGAGTCGCGTTGCTGGTAACACTAGATCGTTGGCGCGGCGGGTGGGGTGACGTCGCGGCAAGTCGCCGACTCTTTTAAAATAGTGCGCGTTGTTAACGACAAACCGACACAGTTCAAAAATATAAACGCAAGTAACCGTTAAAATCTTATATTTTGCAAAAAGCGTCCTACAAGTCTCTCTTCGTGGTGTATGCGTAATTATCCTTAGGCAGCGTTTTTGTAGCACAAAAACACTTTGCAACTCGGTCGAGTTGCCCCACAGTACAATGCCGTATCTGATCCAAGCCGCGGCGTGGCTGTGATATGCAGTGAGTGCACAGTTTTCATCTGTATTTTTCCTACTATTACCAAATACATTCGACCTTCGAATGGGCCCAGAAAGTCGAGGTGGAGCCTATGGAATGCGTGCGGCGGGTGCGGCCAGGAGGCGAGCGCCGCGCGGCGCGGCGCGGGCCGCAGCTGCGCGCACACGGCGCACGCGGCCGCGAGCCGCTCCAGCCGAGCGTCTACGCCAGGAAACCAAAATCTTTTCCTACACTCCGCCTTCATTTTTACGACGCCGAAGTGAGAACTGTGTAATTCGTTACACACTTTATCCCATCCTCGTCGCCACTTGTTTTAGATGTGACGTAGGTATCTAACCGAGGGCCGGGAACGACATTGATACAAGCGTGGCTAATTGCATACTGATTTATTTCACAGACCTCCGCTGCTTATAAGTTACAGCGAGCTTCAGTTACAGCTACCATACTTAACATATATAACAAACCCATTTACCTTCACGTATTGCACCCGGTCTTTGAGGTAACAAGCAAACAATTTTAAGAGATTTATCGAGAATCCAGCTGAAGACAGTTTCTCAAGCAACAGATCATTATCCACGAGGTCAAACGCCTTTTTAAAGTCGAAATAGGTTGCATGAACTTGACGTCCTAAATCCATTTGAGCCTTGGTGTAATCGACGAAATTAACAAGGTTAGTAACAGTCGAGCGAGCAATACGAAAGCCATGTTGTGAGTCGTTCAATCTTGCATCGATCTGTTCACTAATGCGTCGAGCGAGAATTGACTCAAACAGCTTGCCAAACACTGACATCACCGCTATCGGCCTGTGATCCTCGACATCCGAACTTTGACCTCCCTTCGGGACTGGGGTCACTCGGGATGTTTTCCACCACAGTGGGTATGACGAAGCCCTGAGAGCCAAGTTATAAATGTGCAACAAGGGGTCTGACAACACGGCCAGACAATCCTTTACTAAAAACGGAGGCACAGCATCAGGACCAGCTGAAGATCGAGGTTTAAGCCGTTTTGTGGCACGTTGAAGATCAGATTCATTGATGCTGTCCACGCTTACTGGGACTGCATTCAATTTACCATTACCTTTCAATGCGGCCTCCTCAGCGTTTAATGTCGGAACATTTTTGTGGAAAACAGAGGCAAAAAAAATTGCAAATGCTTCTGCAGCTTCCTGACCACACACAGTACGAGAACCACATGTATAGCCTTCGTTAATACGCCTAGCTTTACGTTGGTCCTTTATGAAATCCCAGAACTTTGAAGGGTCTTGGCAGATACTGGCAGAGATGCTTTCTGTGTAATTTTGATAAGAGACCTTAATCAGATCCTTAACATGCTGCCTGTAGAATTTAAATAGCTCCCGGTTAAATTCTTTACCCTCTGCTTTGTATCTCTTTAAATGGTAGTACTTAAGCTTTATATATTTGATGATATCCCCAGTGTACCATATCGGATATACGTATCGACTCGAAGTCCTACCAACTCTCTTTTGTGGCACATAAGTTTGAAATCAATCGTAAAGCTTAGTATATAGCATTTCGGTCGCTTGGTTTACATCCGACAGATCCAATATTTCTCGCCAATCAATGTCGGCAATTGCAGTATACAAGGAGCTTATGTCAGCTCTGCCAAAGTTCCATTGCTCAGTAGCACGCCCGGGGCCAACGGGTGTACTTCTCGGCAATGGATGCGACGGTAATGCCTGTGCGCAATGCTAAAGTAACATCCAGTGGTGGATGGTATGCATCTGGAGGTACTAGGGGATCAATCTCACCAGAAACTGAAACAGAAACTGCATCACCTCCAATCAACACGAGATCGAGCATACCTCCGTATTCATTAGGCACGACGTTACATTGCTTAAAATTGCAAAATTCACAAAACAGTTCAAAATCAGTCTTGGCTTTGTTGCTACATGAGTTCAAATTAAAATCACCAATAACAATGGTATCTAAAGCATATTTACAAATAGCATTCTCAATACAATTTAAAACTGCAACGTATTGTTCATCTTTATATTTAGGAGGCAAGTAAACTACACAACACATAAATTTCACATTATTTTTGTTCACTATAGCTATGAGCAGTTCCTTGTCAGGGGAGAGACCATCCACATCTGTGACAGTTCGCATTGAGATAGGCCGGCGAGCAGCGAGTAGCACTCCGCCCCAGCCCGCATCACCTGCACGGTCATGTCTCAGCACTGAATACTCGTCGGAAAACAGTTCACCATCGTGGACAGAACTTGTTAAGAATGTTTCTGTTAGAGCTACTAAATCTTGCTTGCAGTTCGACACATTCCTCCTAAACACAGTTGTTTTTGTCCTTAATCCACGAACATTTTGCTATAAGATCGACATTTTTAGTTTACTTTTTGGTGTTCGTGGAGCTGGCACGAAAGTTATGCCTCCATGGCTTTATACAGATGCCCCTCGCCCAATTGTCTGGTGCTAAAGCGACGTCTGTATGCGCGGGGGGTATTCCTATCTTAAACGATGAGTAATCGCCACGTGACTTAAGAGCTTCGGCAGTGCAAATTATATCACGTCCACATATAGTCTTGAGGTGCTCCAGTATTTGTTGTACTGTGGTGCCCTGTTTCACGTAATACAGATGTAGGTATACCAGCCTCTTCGCTGCTTCTATTGGCGTCACACCTGGTGCAGCTGATCCTCTCGAGATAGTGACATTAGATCGCCTGCTTCGATTCTTCGATTTTATTTCTATCCAGTCGTCGCTATTAGGGTACTGGCAGTCTACTTCATTCGAAGACTCAGTGGATGGAACCGAACTTTGGGGCAGGTGCTCTTTTGCCGTCTTTGTTTTAGGCCCCTCTGATCTACTTCGAGTTGACAATGGCTCGTCACCCGGTTGAGTGAGCTGCTCGGGGTCAATATTCGCTATTTTTTTAATAGAACAGGAGTCAATACTTTTTTCAGAACTGCCGAGATTCTTCACAGCTGTTTCGACAGATTATTATTATAATTGTAAAAAAAAGATAATTACTAATGTAAACAAACAAAGGGAAAGCAATGGATGCTTTTTCTATTTTTACCCGACTGCGCCAGAAGGAGGGTTATGTTTTTGTATGTATATTTCTTTGGCACGCTCTGTAGCCTAAACGGCTTGATGGATTTTAGCTTCATTATTTTTTTATATGGTTAGGTTATTTTGTGTAAGATGACAAAAAGCTGATGACCAACCTGGTGGAAAGTGGCATCCGCCATGAGCATCTATAACCCCAGAAGGGTTATCAGTGCCCTGCTGATACTTAAGTTCTGTGGTGGAATGCCTCTTATGCCAGCACGCAGCGCGGTGCTTGCGGCAGGTATAGAGTGAGCAGTGGTACCCACCCAATCGGACCTTGCATAAAAAGGTCCATCCAATGCTTAGTGTTCATATTGAAACATTAACTCACCTGATAACCCTTTGCTTAGCGCCAGAGTTGAACTGGCCACCTTGCTGAGCTGGCGTGTAGCGGATGTACTGAGCGGGTGCCTGCAAACACAGTGCACTATCAACGCAGGTAATGACATGCCCTCTATACGAGGTGATTGTACCCTAGTTTAGAGGGAGGGAACAACCTGTGTTATGACCAGGGAAGGTTTGGAAGTGGCGAAATACGTTTTGTTTAAATTCTATCATTCACTCAGGTTAACTGACTACTTGTTCTTCCTTAGTCCCTCCATGCTGATAATTGGGACCACAAATAGTCTTTCCAAGGCTGCGGTTGATGAGATCTTCTTGCTATCATTGCTTTTGCAGCACCAGGAAAATACATGCAGGAAAATTTCACGACACAAGTCGCACCTTGTTATCTGGCAAATACCTCCTCCAAATCTAGACTGTTGGTTATGGTTGCATGTCTGTCTTATTGCATTCAAACTACATATATAAGGTTCAAATCCTGGCCAGTGCACCAATGAGTTTTTCGAAATTTATGTGCATTTTCATACTGACTGCTTTAACGGTGGAGGAAAACATCGTGAGAAAACCTGCACATCTGATTTCTAGATGTATGATGGTAGTATTGCACATATTTGTAGGTGTTAATCTAAATGCCTTACTTGTGACTGCGGGTGATGCTAAGTGCAACACTAGACAACCGCCGTCTATACCTTGTGGACAGAATGGTTAAACGTGCCACATATTTGCATTATGCAACCACCATCACCAGATCTTATCTGCATGGGAGAAGGGCAGAGGCCGTACTGTATGACAGTACCAATGTATACACCGTGCTTAACTACGTGTTATTATCATAATGAATGAAATTAAATAAAAATACACCTGAAAATGCTAAACGGAACAATCAGAAATGGTCAACTCACAGCTTTCGGAGCTGCTTTCACCGGCATGGCAGCAGATATCTTTGCATTGGTCAATTTCTCCAGAGCCAACTTGGTCTTCTCTGTGATATCCTGGATGTCATCCTCATCAGGTTTCTGGAGGGTGGGGTCATCTTCAGCTAAGACTTCAGATGGAAGCAGGTCTGTGAGTTTTGAGTAGATTATCTGTGGACAATATAAAAAAAACCTATGAGGCAAAGAATTAATATTCTAATTCTTTGTAGAATTAGTCTGAAACAGGTAAATGTCAGGTCAATTTATACAATTACTTATCAATTCAATTTAAACCTCAATTTTAGTGGATGTCTTTTCATTGATATGATAAAGATAAATTAGACCACTAGGTTATTTAAAAAACCCATTAGAATCAGGAATATGTATATTCTTTTGAACAACATTAGAATATCTTGATTTCACTAACAAGCAGGCCAAATAAAGTACTGTCCTGCCGTAGTAGCATAGCGATGTATCTCTCGCCAGACTCGAGATCTGAATTTGATCTGTTATCTCTAACTGGAAAAATTCAAAATCATCAAGCATTTTTGTTATCCATTGTAAATTTTACTTCTATGTTGATGTTGACCAAATAATTGTACAATCCACAATAAAAGATCAGAAAAAGAAAAACTGTTTTGTTCACCCGATTCACATGATAGGTTTGTCTGCAACCTCATAGTAGAGAAAATAATTCATGCCAACAAAATTATGACATGAAGAATATAAGATTTACCTTGTCAGCACTATGGCCCTGTCTTGCTATAGCAGAGTATTTGACCCGTCCTGTCTCATCTAACTGCACCGCGAGGGCATTGGATGTGCTCTCCTTGCCGCGTGCCCCCATACCAAGCGGGTATTGAGCCACATGGATCTCGGGGAATGCTCCTCCATCTGAAATAGGACAATTTAGTTGATGAAACTGCATTAGAAACAAAACAATGATCAGAAATCTTCAGTTCATGTATGTGTAAATATACTTTTTTTTAGATATTTATAGAATCACAGTACGTCTCAGTAATAGTCTACTCGTAAAGATAATAGTATTGAAAGTAGGAAATAATACTAGTGCAGTTTTGAAGTTTTAAAAGCATATTTTTGAAACTTTAAATTTTGCATTTACATTTAAAAATAAAAATACTACAATATAGTATTTTGGTTGTATTATAATTTACACTTTGTACATTTCTAATAAAAAGTTGCTACCACTTGGAACTCGCAAGCTTGTCTGTTGTGTTATTACAAAAAGTTTTAATAAAGTAACATGATATAGATAGCTCTCAAGATACTAATTCTTTTAAAATAAAGTGAGAATTAAAAGATATTATATTCCATATTGGACCCACCTCCAAAATCTTCCTCTGCTCTTGGCACCCATCCTTTCCTCTGGCCGTAGGGCGGGACACTGGTTTGAGATACTACCAGTGCACTGCCCACTCTCTGGGCCTTCTTTTCGTCGTCGCGGTCCCAGACTTGCTGAGTCGGGGCCGGTAGCAGGCTGGAGAATTAAAAAATAAATGTTGACATTAGACCACGATTACGGAGATTAGACTAAGGTTATTTTTGTGATAATTTCAGTTATAAAGGCTTATGGTAACTATTGAGAACGTAAGATTTAATTAAAATAAATAGATAAAGTAGTTTTTTTATACATGAAAACGAGAATTAGTGAAATAAACACGAACATAGCGTTTTACGTAAAATGCTGATAAAACGTATACGCAAGGATATGAAACGTATGTGAGAATTTACGTAATATTAATGTTTATTTTTCATCATAAATTGGTTGGTTTCAACCAAAAATATATAAATAAAAACGAAAATACGAAATTATCAACATACACACCTTGACAACGACGCCATTTTGAAGTTTACTTTTTCAATTTTCGTTCATGAAGCCTCGCAAAGTAACTTTTTTGAAAATGATATAATTTTTTTTCTCTGACGAAGATGAAGAGTTTTTTCAATAATACGTATTTATTTTATCTTATATTAGATAATTTATAGCCATGTTCTTGGAAAAGCATACAAAAACCAGAGTAAAAAACAGAGAATAAGAGAGACAAGTTATCATGGTTAAAATTCTGAACGAAATTATGTTTTTTTCTTTAATTTCGAAAAGTTGGACTATGGAACGATATCTAAACAGCCCCAAACCAAACGATAATAATTGCTTTGACTTTTTCTGAATAAATTCTACAAATTTTGCTACTTTTCATGTTTTTTCTTGATTTACTCGCAAGAAACATTGTTATATATTTATAAACAATAAATTCTAGCCAAAAAAACAACAAAAGGGAAAATCGGCCCACAAAAAATGGTGGCGAAACTGTCAGATTGCTATATAAATGAAGAGGCAGCGAACGTCCCCCTTTTATAACTAAACGTAGTGATTATATTCTCTTTGTTTATAACCTCAAAAATGCGCGAGAAGTATCACAGTTTTATGGCGAAGTGATCTTATTTTTGCCTTTAATTGGTGTAAAAGTGAACGGATTACCACCATGCCGTCGAAAAAGAGAAAATACAACGCTAGATTTCCCGCCGTAAGTTTTTATTTTCATACTGATCGTCGGACTAAAGTGAAAAAATGAGTTTGTTTTTGTGATTTCCAAAGAGGTGATATCATGAATGTTTATTTGTAGGGGCGGATAAAGAAGATAATGCAGACTGATGAGGAAGTTGGCAAAGTCGCCCAGGCCGTGCCGATCATAATCTATATCCTTTTAAAATGCAAATCAAATCTTGCTCAAGCAAGATAAATGAACAGTACTACATTTATTGTGTTTACTTGTGTACCAACTGCGTTCTTGAATATTCTTTTGTTTTCTAAATGCCTCTATGGTTTAATAATATGAAGTCTAGTTTAATAAGGGTATACCAATGCAGTTATTTAGTTGCATACACACTGACTAAGCTGTGTTTACTTATTGACACTTGCTAGCTATCCCTTGCCTAGGGTAAAAGGTAAGCATTTAATTTTCTCATAATTGTTATGAGTTTTTATTTACAAACCCAAACTAAAGAAAACAACACCAAAATATAGCTTGTATATGCAATTTGTCACTCTTCAAAGAATGAGATGTCCACATTGTAATAAACAAGATATTGTTAGTACACAAAGATTTATTTGACCCAAACATGGATGTGTAATAAAAAAGACATTTTGTTGTCAACTTTTTCATTTTCTATCAGGCACTTTTCAATCAGAAAGGCAAATCACAAAATAAAAAAGTTTTGCAAACTTGCACTTGTATGGTTTTTCTGACCTGACCTCTATTTGCTCACATACTGGTGGGGTCAAAGCAAAAACATTGTGTCTGGAAATTTTCAAACAACCACCCATTTTACAAATTAATTATGTACTTAATAAAGATCTTTATGAAATTAATAGATATTAGTGCACCCTACTTTACTGTGCATGTATGCGGTGCAGTACTTAACTACTTGATGAAATAAGATTGATCAATTTTCACTGGAACTTGTTTGTATCTTCAAGTTTGAAACATTCCATAAGGATTTTTTTATTTATTACTAGCTTCCACCTGCGACTTCGTCCCCGTGGACTTCAAAATGGTGTCCAGAAAGAAAGAAATTGTGTCCAGAAAGAAATAAAATGTTAAGATAGTGCCATCTAGTGATGAAGTGGAAATTTTGAGTTTTTAAGCATTCCTATGGGAACCCTCAAGTTTTCTGGAATAAAAAGTATCCTATGTGTTACCCGAGTGCTTTATCTATCTACTTACCAGATTTCATCCCAATCCGTTCAGTAGTTTCGACGTGAAAGCGGAACAAACAAACAAACAAACGTCCATACTTTCACATTTATAATATTAGTGAGATGACTCATCTCATCCATTTTAGCTAACTAAATAACCATGAAAATGGTTTTCTTTTGTTGAGTAAGTGAAAAACTATGTAATTAAACCATACTTATATGTCTGGAATAGAAACCAATCAATAGTAGAGAAATTAAGGGAATTTAAAAAAATATTGAGTTTAAAAATGTCGGGAATGTATATTTAAAACTTTGTAAGTATGGAAAATAAAATAATATAACTGTTATTTGAAAGTTACTGGAAAAAAAAATGTTGCATTTGACCTCCTCAATACCACCGGGGCAAATGGTAGTCAGCTCAAAAAGAATAACCTTGTATAAAAACAAAGTGACAAGAAAGTGAGTAAGTTATGCAGGTTATGGAAAACTACTACAGAATACTATAGATTATTGACTTCTAAAAGCTTATGTAAATAGTGTAACAAGTTACTTAATATTTTTTATTATTTAGAACTAATGAGAATTGATTAATTTATTATGTAATAGAAAGTAAGACTTTTATTTGAAAAAATGTATTGAAGGGAGTTTCTTTGGACTTTCTTCTCTCTGCAAACACTTCCTGAAATCGAGTTCCAAGTAGTATAAGCTTCAAAAAAATTAACTACCTTCTTAAAAAAACCCTTAAAAAATGTACTTCAAGTAACTAAATATTTTTGATTTGATTTGATTGAAAAAAAAAAACATAGTAAACTGGTAAAATAAAACATTGAAACTTTGTACCGAATTTCAGCGTGATAAACAGAACTCTAAAGTGATGCCGAAGTTCTAGATCAGAAGTATTATCGCATAATAAAATAATTTATAATGAATGGTATGGTGGCGCTAAAATCAAATAAAATCGCAACTGATTGTTCGCAGTGGTTTTTTGTAAAGTCCATATTTTGTTTGCTATTTGTTCAGTTTGATGAGTTGAAGTATTACCACACCTTACCACACCTTTTTGTTACACCCTGTATAATACTATGTTAACCTATATGACAATTTTACCAACTCTACCTGTTAACAACCCATTATGTCCCCACTGCAGGGGCACGGGTCTCTTCCCATAACTCGGGAAGGTTTTAGGCATACTCCATACAAGGGGCCAAGTCCGGATTGGTGGAGGTTGTGGGGCTAGTGGCCAACCCCAGTGTCAGAAGTTTTCAAGCCACCTGTTAGGCCTCTGACAGCTCTACCTATGTGTATTAATTAAGTATGTATTTGATTTCACTGAAGACCCCTTAACTCAGCATGTTACCGCCAACACCTCGCACCCTGGAGTTGTTTGTGGAGTCTCTCCTCAGGAAAGCGATGCAGGTGACCATGTCGAGAAACGCGAAGACCCTCAGCCCTTCACACGTGAAGCAGTGCATCCTGGCCGAGTCCAGATTTGACTTCCTCAAGGATCTGGTGAGTTGCCGTGCTTCAAGCAATCTTTTATCTCTGATCAATTGTCTGTCCTATTATGTGTCTCTGTGTGTAAGTGACGTAATCATATTAGCCAACAGACGTTTACTGTTGCATATAGGTCTCCACCCATAGGTTTCCACTTAGGATGGTTTTTATCAACATACATCCAGTGGCTTGCAAGCCTGACCAAATTGTCAGTCCACCTGATGGGACCAGTTCAGTACTCTATGTTTTAGCCCGCAGCTGCCATCCAAAACCTTGCTTCCCCATCGGCTTATCAGTTCTGCTATATTGCTACTTGCTTATTCTAAGAAAAGAAATGATGCTTTGAATTTAAAACTTCGAAATCTGTGGTTGAATTACTAATAACCCAAAATTTTTGTCTTTAGGTGAAAAACATACCAGATGTTTCAGCGGCTGAGGAGAAAGAAATAATGAGTGGTGAAAGCTCACCAAATGCTTTAAGGTTAGTTCTTCTTCTTCCTCGTCGTATCCTCATGCCTGAGGGAAGTGACAATCATCGGTCGCACGTGCCACCACAGCTCTCCAGGCCGCTCGGTCTTGAGCACGGTGAATGTTGGCCTGCAGTGTCATCCCGGAGACTTCTTTGATCGCGTCAGTCCACCGCATAGTCATGCGTCCTCTACTCCTCTTTCCTTCTATACGGCCAGTAATGATTAGCTTTTCCAAGCTGTCTGATCTATTTCTGACCGTGTGTCCGAAGAATTTTAGAACTCGTTGCATGCAGATGGTGGAGAGCCCTGTTTTGATGTTGAGTTCCTTCAGGATAGACCCATTTGTACGACGCTCAGTTCATGATATTTGGAGCATTCTGCGCCAGCACCACATTTCGAATGCATCTTTCCTGCGATGGGTTCGGGCTTTTATGGTCCAGGTTTCCGAAGGTTTGTTCAGTTCAATTTAAAAAGTATTTACGCCGCCGCCGTTTCCTATTTTATGTAGCATATGCTTAGACATATAATCTTTTTTTATTTTATAATTTAAATATTTTCGTACATGTAATGATACTTTTTAGATAGAAAAACGTTGAAAGAAAAGAAATCAAACCTGTATTTACCAAGGACACAACTATGGTGCCACCTACATTTAGTTTTTGGACATTCTGTGTTATCTTGGCTAGCTCTGTTGTGTTAATTCCACTATTGTCCTGTCTCTTTCTGTCACTTGAGAGTGCCACAAGCTAGAACGAGATAATCGGTCGCTTGTGCATGGACTCCATCGATTAACTTCCCATACTTGGGAAAGGTGTGACCATATGCCACATACAGGGGCCAGCACGGGTAGCATGAGGCGTAGGACAAAGCTGTTTGTCGCGCCTAACGCGAGAAAACAGCTCAGCTGTCTCTTTCATTAGCGCGCGAGATACGTCGTCATGCTACCGGTGCAGGTCCGGATTGGTGGAGGTATTGGGGCTAGTGGTGAACCCCAGTGCCAGATGGCGTAGGACAAAGCTGTTTGTCGCGCCTAACGCGAGAAAACAGCTCAGCTGTCTCTTTCATTAGCGCGCGAGATACGTCGTCATGCTACCGGTGCAGGTCCGGATTGGTGGAGGTATTGGGGCTAGTGGTGAACCCCAGTGCCAGATAGTTTTCAAGCCGCCTATAAGGCCTCTGACAAGGCTTAATGATTGTCATGTAATGATAGTAACTCCAACAATGGCCACTAAACGTCAATATCCTCTAGGTTATGACCGTGTTAAGATATGTAAGTGCTGCGAAGCCAAGTATAGTTTTAACTTAGCAAGAGCTAAAATAAACCTTTTTTTAGATTCCCGGACGCATCACGTAGGATAGTTAGAGAAGACTCGAACAGCTCGAGCAGTTGTGACGTCAGAGTGCACTCATCCACCCGAGAGACTCTCAAACGAGCACTTTCCGCGGAAACTGAAGTGAAGCCTCGAATCGAAACAGTTACCTCCACTAGCATTTCATCCGACGCCGCCATAGACTTAACAAAGAAGAAAGATGAGACGCCGCGAATGGCGAATTTCTACCAGGAAACGCTGACGGAAGTACCACATCGCAGTGTGATCACAGTGAATCCGACTTACAGCAGTCCGCAGCCTTCAACATCTAGCTTCGCCACCCTCACTCCGGTACCAGTACCCAGTATCGAGCTAGTGCACAACGATAAACAATTCTACGTAGATGTAAGGCAAAACAATAACATCACCAAATTAAGCACACACCCCGCCCCGTCGCCCGTCAATCCAATACTAAACATAGATTTCTCGAAAAATTTGTCTCAACCAGAAATAAAGGTTCTGGACACGGCTGTCGCAAATATAGTGGGTGTGAAAAACGAGAAACCCCCAAAAGTTCAAAGACAGAATTCTAAAAAGGATGTTAAAAAAGAAATAAAGATACCCCAACCTGTAAATATAGATCATATTAATTCTGGTAATCTGCAAATTGATGAAGACTATGATACCTGAATAGTGTGTTAGATATGTTGTAATGTGTAAGTTTTGTACGTGGATTTAAGGGACGGCACTACTTGATGATTTCAGCGTTAAAAAAACCTACACCTATTGCAATACAAACAGATGAAGTATAATGTAACCCCAGATTTTGTATGTAGTGGTAGGTAGGCAGTTATAACACAACAGTTTGTATGCAGTGACTAGGGTGAGACGTTAATAATAGATATTATATTTGCTATAGTGTTCAGTTTTCAAATAAGTCAAAATTGTATGACGTTGAATTTCATAATTTTTAATGTATATTTCTTAGAACCTTTTTGATGTACTTACAAATTTTAATTGCATTTTCTCTTGGTTATGTTATATTTAATCTCTTTGAGAACCAATAGGACCAATTTTCATTTTTATTTAAAGCTATAAAAATTTTGTTGCATTATACAATATTTTTTCATCGTCAAATCCAGAATAGCGTAATGTTGACCCTTAAAGGGGATTGAACATTTACTATGAGTTCTTAAAACTTAATGGCGGTTCGAACAAATTTAGACGATACAATATACATGTGCCAATGGATTCGAAATCCAGCTTTACTGTGCTCCACTTAGGGCGACCACTGTCTGACTGATGGATCTATTAACCTGGTAGATCAAGATGATCTTTAGGATTATAAAAGCACGTGTGAAAGCTTAGAAATTACAATATTTTTAAGTGTCCGATAAAAATTGAAAAATTGCACTGTGACAACCCGATTATTGGTTTTTGGGTCTCTAGATTTATGGATATAGTATAACAAACATAGATACACTTGAAAACACCCTCATCCTTGGGCAATGAGGTAAAAATTTTCAGTCTATTTTATTAGGATTACATACTGTTTTGTTAGATTACATACTGTGGTCCATGAATCATTCACGACTTATAAAAAAAAGTCTATTAGGATTACATTTTGTGGCCCATCCAAGATATTCACAGCTTATAAAAATGTTCAGTCTCCTTTATTTTTATTATTGTGGTACATCCAACATAAAAATGTTCAGTCTCTTATATTAGGATAACGTATTGTTGATTGTGGACCATAGAACAATTGATGGCTCATTAAAAAAGCTATTCTAAATTATTATATTTGAAGATACGAAGCCCTGAAAAAAAAACATAGTTTGGGTAATAAAGTTTGTAAAATAGTATGACGATAAAACGGCGCCGCGGCGCGGCGACGCGAGAATAACAGTGATTTGATAATAAATGAGATTTTTGATAAAATAATTATACAGTACGATGTTGTATCTGAAGTAATTAACTTAGACGCAAAAATACAAGAAGATGTTTGCCTCTAAAATGGAAAAGTAGAGTTAAAAAGACATAGGATCTCCGCTGCTGGGAGCTACGGCTCTCTATCTTCCCTTATTTTGGGAAAGATATGTCGTAATTCCGCACACGGGGGCTGAGTCCGGATCGGTGGTAAACAAGTAATTTTGATAAAATAACTTTTTTTAATAATGTGCAAGTTCAGGGTAGACACTTCTCATGAAACTGAACAACTTTTTTCTACAAAAAATAATTTGGAATTTTCATTCAAGTCCGATTTCTCAACTTTGTATAAATACTACTTATTTATTAAAAAGTTTTTTTTATATTTCAGTAAAATCTTTAAACACAGTTGTTCAGTTTCATAACTAGAGCATACCCTTAACGACTTGTAAATACAATTTTGTGTTGAAAAAGATCAACCTGTATAAATATATTCTATTACGATTTACTTTTGCATGTACTGTATGATGAAATGAATAAATTGGTCCCGAAATTATTGTCAATCGAAAAAGGACTCTGTTTCCTAAGCAGTATATCTTGTAAAGTTTTGTGTGATGTGTTTGTTAACATTTTAAATAATTATGTATTGTCATAGAAAAATAATCGTACTATACAGCATGGGCGTTCCCAGGACGGGATCAAGGATGGGGCAAATTAAAAAAAAGCCTCGATAGCAGATATTTACTAAAATGCCATTTTATTTACCATAATAAGTATGTACATAGAGAGGTAGGTAGGTCTAAACCTCAATATTTGACCTTTGCATCAAAATGTTCCACACAGCAAAAAATCTGCGCGGTTGATTTTGAGTTTATTGAAATAGTCTGTTATCCGTAAAAGACTGTAAAGGCTCCATTATTTAAATGTAAACTATAATTCATTCATTTTACCAACCATACAAGTGAGGGTGCATCTTGCTCCACCCTTGGAACGCTCACCTGTACAAAGTAAACAGATAGGTATTTGAAAACAATTTTTAACGATTCAAAATCGTCTTAAAATACACGAAAATCCATTAAAATTACAAACACTAAAGTATGGAAGATTTCGAAGCTGTTGTCGGTCAGTGGGAGCCCTTAATTTTTTTTCATACACCTAACTTAGAACTTAAATGTATGTGCGCGAGATCTTTTCTTTAAATAATTGACTGAGGTTCGTCACTTTTGTCTTTATCTATTTGTTGTTATAGTATCTAAATAGTACCTACATTGTAAGAAAGTTACTGTATGTTGGATCGAAAGAGAAAAATAAAATGTATGTGTAATATAGTAATATAACGTTTTTTTTTAAAATTACGTTTAGTTAACTTTAAAAACCCTCTTACACCTCATCGTCTGACAAGCACTGTGCAAATGATTTTCCCACTATAATAGGTAGGTAGTACGAGTACTAGGAACGTAAAAGTACGCTTTGCATTGCTAAAAATACTGTTCTACTTAGGGGTCGTTCATTAATCACTTGAGGCTCAAAAGGGGGGGAGGGGGTTCGGAAAAAAATCACAAAATATCACAAGGGTTTACTGAGATATCACGTGTATTTATTTTTTCATTGAACGCGCGATTTCTAGAGTAAGTTCCAAACGTCGGACTGTTGTTGTTACGTTTTTTTTTATTCATCCCAAGGTTCGAAACTGCTTCAGACAGTCAGAAACAACCTGCAACTGTAATGGCTGTCTCCTGTCTGGACATTTTTATCACGGTGCTTACTTTTTCAGAATTAAATTACATTATACCTGTATTTAAAGATAATATTTTGTACCAAAAAATACACATGATTTTGGGTAGTCTAAAACCTCACCACGTATCATCAGGGGGGAGGGGGGGGGGGTCTAAAAGTTGCTAAACAACATCACGTGATTAATGGACGACCCCTTAAAGGTTTTGTTAATGAACAAAACATAATGTTAGTGCAAAGTTTGTAAATCGACAGCTAGATCCTCTATACAGATTTTCAGTTCATGATTGGTATCTACCATTTGTTTTAGCGAATTAAGTAAGCCTGTATAAGAGGGAGCGAAAAAGGTTGATTTCTAATCTGCCCTCATAAGAAAGAAGGCCGCAATGTATCCGGTCTTGTCTTATGAGGGCTGTAATTTCAAGGGGTGTCGTCAAGCAAATTGCACTTGTAAAGCATAGTACCCATACTAAATAATATTAGTTCGGCCCATTAGATCCGTTTCCCAAATCATCCAGTATGTTCTAAACTTCCATTTCCCAAAACATCCATTTCCTAAAATGTCCAAATTTTCTCAGAACATACAAATTCACAAAATATCCGTCTTCTAAAAAGAACATCCGTTTCCCAAAACATCCGTTTTAATAGCAAATAAGAAAAAAGCATCAGACACTGATAGTGATTTTTACCCCCGTCTCCCCCCTCTTTTGTGTCCCGAATTGTAGTTTTTCAATACAGTATGGTACTGTAGAGACTGGATAGCTTAGTGATTAGGTCTTTGTAGAAGTATGTGAAAAGTAAATACTGACTCGGTGGCTAAGTGCTTAGCGCTCCTGACCACTGATCCGAGAATCGTGGGTTCGATCCCCACACAGGGCAAACTTTTCTGTGATGAGCAGAATTGTTTGTTCTGAGTCTGGTGTATTATATCTATATGTCGCAGTAAGATAGTTAAAGCCGTGATATAGTTATATCCCTAGGGATATAACTATATGCCGTAACATAGTACTTAATACGGCATATAATTATATCCCTAGGGATATATAACATAGTACTTAATACGTAAGATGTTTATAACTATCTTACTAGGGATATCCTATACTATTAAACGAGTTAAGTGCCCCGACGATTTCGAAAACGGCTTGAAACCTTTTGACGAAAATCTAGGATTAGGGGTTAAAAATCACCAGAAATCGATCTATGGGGGAATTATCTTCGGAAAATTTCATTTAAGGGAGATATGAGCGAAATTACATAAAAGCAGAACCCATATAATGCTTATTTTTAACATTATATTCAAGCGCGATCTGGCGTAACGGTTCGGTGCTACCTTTCTTTTATGTAGGTCTGGGTTCGAATCCCACGCGACTTCATTGATTTTTTGTCTTTTTTTTGGGTAATTTTTATTTTTTTATTATTATGTACCTAAATAAAAAGACTTAAGAGCGATAAAAAAAATACCATGCACGCGGGATACGAAGTGTGTCGAAAATAGTGTAAGTTTTATTCAGCAATTTTACTTATCGCGTACATAGGATTTATTTATTCTACAATTTTACATTTTAAGGTTTTAATAATATTTACAGGTTGTATCGCGTAGTTGCCATAGCTGGTACAACGTACTTACATAGTATAAATAGTAGGTTATCTTCATACAATGGTACATCGCGCGGCTTGTATGTGTGCACGCCAGTAGGCACCGCCGTCTACGCACACAAAAGCAGAAAATGCCGATGTGACGGAGGTGAAACTGTTGGGGCTGCACCGCGGCCGAGTGACGTGACGTGTTAGTCACTTACCGTCTCTTGACACGACACGACATCGACGCCATCGCGTGTAAAAAAAATGACTGCATCTACAAAGCGAAAATATTGTTGTGTTTCTGGAATTCAAATCCAGAATTGTCGTTATTCAAGATACCGACTGATATGATATTGAACAAACAAAATATTAAAGCCACTTATTCCATTCTTTGGTAACTGACGGAGGAACATTTACATTATACCTACAAGTGATTAGTAATACCTGCACATCTCTTAACTGGTGATTCCACTCTTGAAACTGAAAAACTTGTTCTATATAACTTTGGACAAATCACATTTTTTTCTATGCTTTTCATACAAATCGATCAGCTTATTGAGCGTAGTTCATAATGAGAAGTCCAAAAGATTATGCAATTTAAGCAAAGTTCTAGAACAAAAGTTGTTCAGTTCATAAGTAAAATCACCAGTTAAGAGGTTAGCATTTGGGTACATATGTGGCAGTCATCCTGTATATTTTTGATCACTATTATCAATTTATCACTGTGTTTAAACTTTTAATTGATGGGCTTTATGGAGGTAATTTTACAATGATTATAGACCAGGAACCAGAGAGCTTTAATTTTTCATTTAATATAAATACAGTCTGAACTTAAGATTTTTTTATTGCTATCAAATCGCCACTGCGCAGTAATAATAATATAATTTTAATACTAGCTCCTTTTAATTGAACCGCTCTTATTCTGATTATTTTCACAAACTTTTTCTAAGCCTGTCGTTCCTTTCCTTCGTGCGGTGGTGGTACCGCTCATTATTCTCGGATTTGCTATTTTTGGGTTAACTACCACGTTTCTTTTTTCTGATTTGACCTACAAGTCAATTTTTGTGTCATTTATTTAAAAAGTGTTACAACAAAAGTTGTCACGTTAGACCCGACTAATAAATAGCCTGGATAAACCTTGTTCCAATCAAGAAAAAGCAAAAGGTAAAAATCAAACTTACTATGGAACTGACACATGTCAACTTCAGTTGCCTACTAAGTTTATTTAGGTACCTTTTGATTGAAATGACTTATATCTTTATGTATTTGTATGTATCTGCTGTTTAACAATCAGTTAATTATTATGGTGGTTAGTACCATACAAAATACAAATACGCAATGATGTGACTGATAAAATGCAGTAAGCTCCCGGTCTACATGACGCATCTAGAATCACGCAGAAGACGGCCGCGGGCCACACCGCGCATGCGCCGTGCGCTGACCGAGAGCTGCTGCAACGCCGCGCCGCCGCTCAGCTCAGTCACATGAGTATCTGCCGGCCGTACCGCACGCTGTCCGCTGCGACGACGCCGCCGGCCGCACCAACGACGACGCGACGACACGATTTCTCACTTGTTATAT
This sequence comes from Coleophora deauratella, assembly GCA_958295455.1. Lineage (NCBI taxonomy): Eukaryota > Metazoa > Arthropoda > Insecta > Lepidoptera > Coleophoridae > Coleophora > Coleophora deauratella. Next base: position 7,471,092 of record OY282412.1, read on the forward strand.
TTTACCGTACCTATTTATATTTTATCTATAAGAAATTGTATGAAATACGTTACACGGTAAAAATATTCTATTACTCGGTCTGTCGTAGTTTACTATAGTACTTGTACTATTGGGTATTCTGTGACGATAGTTATTCTCAGAGATCACTGACCTAAGAGCGTTTAGTAAGTTACTAATAAATGCACGGCTTCGTAGTTCTCCTTGATACCTATGATGTACCTATGTGATTCAATTTTAATTAGTTTTAAGTTAGTCAGAGTGGAAAGACAGATAATTTGAATTTTGAACACTGCGCTACTTATAAAAACATAATATAGTGGGTTTCACTTTTGGTCGATAATTATTGTATGAATAAAATAAAATACTATTTTATTCCAGGCATTTTTTTTATATAAACATACATACATATATACACTAATGCGTTTTAAATACCAACGTAAAATTATATCATTAAAATACACCCAGACACAGGGCAAACACATGTGTGCCAAGGTGGGAATCGAACCTACGACCCTCGGATCAACAGAGCGCTAACCATTGAGTGAGTCAGTTTTTTTTAAATGAAATTACATAATTGTTAATAGGTATAAGGTACTAACTTTATTAGTAGTCGATATATTAGTAAGCACTTTTACTTCTGATTTTGAATCTCGCAAAAATATTGGGCACTAATAAAGTAGTACTTTATGCAGGTATTCTACTCCTAAAACTTTGCCCGATAATAAGCTCATAGTCAAATCCCAAAAAAATTGCCATCTCATAAAAATTTGTAAGCTGATTACCGAATTTTGTATGAGAAGTCATTTTTTGCTATTTATAGGTGTTTTTTAGGGAAATTTCTCTAAATTCATGATTAGAAGCCACAGTTAAAACTTTGTCGGTCATTTTGTATCACCCGGAATAGGTAAGTACATACACTTATACAGTGAGGCACAACCCTGCGTGTTCGGTCAACAACACCATATACATAAGTGGTATAGTCTACTACCAGCGAGCAGATCACCTACTCTCTCTACTCTGGTACTTACATTTTGTCAAACGAGACAATCGTAATTTTGAATGAAAATCCACGGCTAAACCAGTGTAGAGAGAGTAGGTGATCTGCTCGCCGGTAGTAGACTATACCACTTATGTATATGGTGTTGTTGACCGAACACGCAGGGTTGTGCCTCACTGTATAAGTGTATGTACTTACCTATTCCGGGTGATACAAAATGACCGACAAAGTTTTAACTGTGGCTTCTAATCATGAATTTAGAGAAATTTCCCTAAAAAACACCTATAAATAGCAAAAAATCACTTCTCATACAAAATTCGTTAATCAGCTTACAAATTTTTATGAGATGGCAATTTTTTTGGGATTTGACTATGAGCTTATTATCGGGCAAAGTTTTAGGAGTAGAATACCTGCATAAAGTGCTACTTTATTAGTGCCCAATATTTTTGCGAGATTCAAAATCAGAAGTAAAAGTGCTTACTAATATATCGACTACTAATAAAGTTAGTACCTTATACCTATTAACAATTATGTAATTTCATTTAAAAAAAACTGACTCACTCAATGGTTAGCGCTCTGTTGATCCGAGGGTCGTAGGTTCGATTCCCACCTTGGCACACATGTGTTTGCCCTGTGTCTGGGTGTATTTTAATGATATAATTTTTACGTTGGTATTTAAAACGCATTAGTGTATATATGTATGTATGTTTATATAAAAAAATGCCTGGAATAAAATAGTATTTTATTTTATTCATACAATAATTATCGACCAAAAGTGAAACCCACTATATTATGTTTTTATAAGTAGCGCAGTGTTCAAAATTCAAATTATCTGTCTTTCCACTCTGACTAACTTAAAACTAATTAAAATTGAATCACATAGGTACATCATAGGTATCAAGGAGAACTACGAAGCCGTGCATTTATTAGTAACTTACTAAACGCTCTTAGGTCAGTGATCTCTGAGAATAACTATCGTCACAGAATACCCAATAGTACAAGTACTATAGTAAACTACGACAGACCGAGTAATAGAATATTTTTACCGTGTAACGTATTTCATACAATTTCTTATAGATAAAATATAAATAGGTACGGTAAAATATAACAAGTGAGAAATCGTGTCGTCGCGTCGTCGTTGGTGCGGCCGGCGGCGTCGCAGCGGACAGCGTGCGGTACGGCCGGCAGATACTCATGTGACTGAGCTGAGCGGCGGCGCGGCGTTGCAGCAGCTCTCGGTCAGCGCACGGCGCATGCGCGGTGTGGCCCGCGGCCGTCTTCTGCGTGATTCTAGATGCGTCATGTAGACCGGGAGCTTACTGCATTTTATCAGTCACATCATTGCGTATTTGTATTTTGTATGGTACTAACCATCATAATAATTAACTGATTGTTAAACAGCAGATACATACAAATACATAAAAATATAAGTCATTTCAATCAAAAGGTACCTAAATAAACTTAGTAGACAACTGAAGTTGACATGTGTCAGTTCCATAGTAAGTTTGATTTTTACCTTTTGCTTTTTCTTGATTGGAACAAGGTTTATCCAGGCTATTTATTAGTCGGGTCTAACGTGACAACTTTTGTTGTAACACTTTTTAAATAAATGACACAAAAATTGACTTGTAGGTCAAATCAGAAAAAAGAAACGTGGTAGTTAACCCAAAAATAGCAAATCCGAGAATAATGAGCGGTACCACCGCACGAAGGAAAGGAACGACAGGCTTAGAAAAAGTTTGTGAAAATAATCAGAATAAGAGCGGTTCAATTAAAAGGAGCTAGTATTAAAATTATATTATTATTACTGCGCAGTGGCGATTTGATAGCAATAAAAAAATCTTAAGTTCAGACTGTATTTATATTAAATGAAAAATTAAAGCTCTCTGGCTCCTGGTCTATAATCATTGTAAAATTACCTCCATAAAGCCCATCAATTAAAAGTTTAAACACAGTGATAAATTGATAATAGTGATCAAAAATATACAGGATGACTGCCACATATGTACCCAAATGCTAACCTCTTAACTGGTGATTTTACTTATGAACTGAACAACTTTTGTTCTAGAACTTTGCTTAAATTGCATAATCTTTTGGACTTCTCATTATGAACTACGCTCAATAAGCTGATCGATTTGTATGAAAAGCATAGAAAAAAATGTGATTTGTCCAAAGTTATATAGAACAAGTTTTTCAGTTTCAAGAGTGGAATCACCAGTTAAGAGATGTGCAGGTATTACTAATCACTTGTAGGTATAATGTAAATGTTCCTCCGTCAGTTACCAAAGAATGGAATAAGTGGCTTTAATATTTTGTTTGTTCAATATCATATCAGTCGGTATCTTGAATAACGACAATTCTGGATTTGAATTCCAGAAACACAACAATATTTTCGCTTTGTAGATGCAGTCATTTTTTTTACACGCGATGGCGTCGATGTCGTGTCGTGTCAAGAGACGGTAAGTGACTAACACGTCACGTCACTCGGCCGCGGTGCAGCCCCAACAGTTTCACCTCCGTCACCTCGGCATTTTCTGCTTTTGTGTGCGTAGACGGCGGTGCCTACTGGCGTGCACACATACAAGCCGCGCGATATACCATTGTATGAAGATAACCTACTATTTATACTATGGCTAAACAAAACTATCAAAGAAGTTGACATTGTATTAACTGTTATTTACTAAAGGTGGCGCTGTATGTATTTATGATATTTCACTGTTTTTTGAATGAAATTACAGAAAATATATAAGTTTTAACTTTTAGATTGGACAGATAAAATCAAAAAGTTTATTGTGTGAATTTGTATAGTTTTCATTTGAACCAAGTAAAGTTTGAAATGCAGTGACTGAGCTTCTAGGTACCTTATTCAAAGACTCTAACTCGGATCTATTGAAGTTTGCAGTAATTTATATACATGAACGCAAATTACAATAAAATTATACGTGTCATATAAAAGATTTCAACGCGAGCTGCATTAACAAGTTTTTATATAAAAGACATCAACGAGTGTTACAATGTTTATGTTTCGAATTGACTGTGAATTACATTTGTTTTTTTTTATATCTTTGTCGAAAACGATTCTAACAATAATAATTCTATCGATCTATGGTTAGTTGTTTTAGATCTACAATAAATCTGTGAGAGTCTAAACCTAAACTTATTCTAGAAATAAGATGAATTTATTTTGATAGTAACAGATAGTACCTACCTTTGATTATTTACTGTCTATATAGAGCGTCACCCTGTAATCACTGCGACAAAACCGGCCAATTTTTTCAAGCTTGTGTGTGTAACAACCATGTGATAGTCACGTGACAGCTTTGTCTTACGCTCGCGTCATGTCGTTCAATTTGCCTATGTGTGCGTGCATGGGGATAATAGGTAATGCCATATTTCCCCCAAAATAAGTAGTTATAATACAAAGTACAAAATAATAAGTGTTGTTGGCAGAAAAAAATGTTAATTGAAATATAACACATTACATTACATAGAAGGGGTGTGAAAAAAGTGCGTTTGAAATTTTAAAGAGTTTCTTTAGATCAGGTCTAGAATACGGGAAAAATATTAAAAAAAAAACAGATCTAATTTTTTTTCAGTTTCCCATACAAATTCATGATTCACTATTTAGATTTGGTATGGCAAACTGTCAAGAAAAATTGAACGAATTTATCATTTTTTTTTTGTATTCTTGACTTGATTTAGGGTAACCCCTTAAAATTTCGAACGCATGATAGTGTTTTTAGTAGTGATGAAACAATTACAATTAATTGGTATCTAAACAATTAATTGGGCGTAGTTATGCCGAAACGATCCAACTGACATAAAGCAAGTTAGATATAATATACTTTATGTCACTGACATACATTTTCGAGCCTCCAATATAAGAATATTGATGATTTGAAAAAGTTATGCTAGTTATGAAACAATTACAATTAATTGTAATTGGTACAAACCTCCAATATAAGAATATTCGATGATTTGCACAATCTCTTAATTTTCAATCTAGTTATGAAACAATTACAATTAATTGTAATTGGTATTTTATAAATTATTGTTGTTGGTAACGTCGTTATGCCATAACGATCCAACTGGCTTAAGTAAGTAAGAGTTAATGTATTTTATGTCATAAAGTACATTATCCCTAACTTACTTTAAATATTGGATCGTTATGACATAACTACGGCCAATTAATTGTTAAGATACCAATCAATTGTAATTGTTTCATCACTAGTTTTTAGTTTTCAAGATAAACTGGTACCCCGCACATAATAACCACAAGTGTCCCTGATTTTTACTTCGCCGTAGTCGGGTAACCATTTAAGTTCCACCATATTTTAATTTGGTACCAGAATTATTATTTTAACTCAAATTTGGAGGAAATTTTGCATTGAAAAACTGGCAACACTAACAAAATGCCAAGTGCGAGTCTTTAAAAATTGGCTGAAAAACGAATTATTTTCTGTCAAAATACGATGAATCTGAATTGCTTAGCGATGGTAGGTGACTTTATTTGTTGTTTTCAAACGTCCATTGTAATTTCTGCACACTTTTATTGCATACTTCGTCATTTTAACCATCTTTTTTTTAATTCGTAACTCGAGCGGGCGTGTGCATGCTTTGACGTCAAACTGGACACTAAGGAGCGGAGAGCGGCTCGGCTTATAGGCCAACAGTTGGCTGATAATTTTTTGGACGCATCTGCGCCACCAGCGCACTATCTAGACATTAAATAATCAAAGGTACCTACAGAGTAGAGAGAGTAGGTGATCTGCTCGCCGGTAGTAGACTATAATACTTATGTATATGGTGTTGTTGACCAAACACGCAGGGTTGTGCCTCACTATATAAGTGTATGTACTTACCTATACCGGGTGATAAAAAATGACCGACAAAGTTTTAACTGTGGCTTCTAATCATGAATTTAGAGAAATTTCCCTATAAAACACCTATAAATAGCAAAAAATCACTTACCACACAAAATTCGTTAATGAGATAGTAATTTTTTTTGGGATTTGACTATGAGCTTATTATCGGGCAAAGTTTTAGGAGTAGAATACCTGCATAAAGTGCTACTTTATTAATGCCCAATATTTTAGCGAGACTCAAAATCAGAAGTAAAAGTGCTTACTAAAATATCGGCCACTAATAAAGTTAGTACCTTATATCTATTAATAATTACGTAATTTCATTTAAAAAAACCTGACTGACTCAATGGTTAGCGCTCTGTTGATCCTAGGGTCGTAGGTTCGATTCCCACCTTGGCACACATGTGTTTGCCCTGTGTCTGGGTGCGGACGGACAGCGTGCGGTAAGGCCGGCAGATATTCATGTGACTGAGCTAAGCGGCGGCGGCGGCGGCGCGGCGTTGCAGCAGCTCTCGGTCGGCGCACGGCCCATGCGCGGCGCGGCCCGCGGCCGTCTGCGTGATTCTAGATGCGTCATGTAGACCGGGAGCTTACTGCATTTTATCAGTCTCATCATTGCGTATTTGTATTTTGTAAGGTACTAACCATTATAATAATTAACTGATTGTTAAACAGCAGATACATACAAATACATAAAGATATAGGTCATTTCAATCAAAAGGTACCTAAATAAACTTAGTAGGCAACTGAAGTTGACATGTGTCAGTTCCATAGTAAGTTTGATTTTTACCTTTTGCTTTTTCTTGATTGGAACAAGGTATATCCAGGCTATTTATTAGTCGGGTCTTACGTCACAACTTTTGTTGTAACACTTTTTAAATAAATGACACAAAAATTGACTTGCAGATCAAATCAGAAAAAAGAAACGTGGTAGGTAACCCAAAAACAGCGAATCCGAGAATAATGAGCGGTACCACCGCATGAAGGAAAGGAACGACAGGCTTAGAAAAAGTTTGTGAAAATAATCAGAATAAGAGCAGTTTAATTAAAAGGAGCTAGTATTTAAATTATATTATTTTTATTGCGCAGTGACGATTTGATAGCAATAAAAAAATCTTAAGTTCAGACTGTATTTATATTAAATGAAAAATTAAAACCCTCTGGCTCCTGGTCTATAATCATTGTAAAATTACCTACCTCGATAAAGCCCAAACACAGTGATGAATTGATAATAGTGATCAAAAATATACAGGATGACTGTCACATACCCAAATGCTAACCTCGTAACTGGTGATTTTACTTATGAACTGAACAACTTTTGTTCTAGAACTTTGCTTAAATTGCATAATCTTTTGGACTTCTCATTATGAACTACGCTCAATAAGCTGATCGATTTGTATGAAAAGCATAGAAAAAAATGTGATTTGTCCAAAGTTAAATAGAACAAGTTTTTCAGTTTCAAGAGTGGAATCACCAGTTAAGAGATCTGCAGGTATTACTAATCACTTGTAGGTATAATGTAAATGTTCCTCCGTCAGTTACCAAAGAATGGAATAAGTGGCTTTAATATTTTGTTTGTTCAATATCATATTCTTACCTTTCGAGATCAGTCGGTATCTTGAATAACGACAATTCTGGATTTGAATTCCAGAAACACAACAATATTTTCGTTTTGTAGATGCAGTAATTTTTTTTTACACGTGATGGCGTCGATGTCGTGTCGTGTCAAGAGACGGCAAGTGATTAACACGTCACGTCACTCGGCCGCGGTGCAGCCCCGAAAGTTTCACCTCGGTCACCTCGGCATTTTGTGCTTTTGTGTGCGTAGACGGCGGTACCTACTTGCGCGCACACATACAAGCCGCGCGATGTACCATTGTATGAAGATAACCTACTATTTATACTATGGTACCTACGTAATTTTTGTACCTACATACTAATGTAATGCTAATGTAATTTCACTAATGGCGCCATCTTTTGTCGAGTAGGTGAATTACCAGTGAATTACATTACTTGGATCTCTTTGTTGCTAACATTGACTTTTAAAGCACGTTCCGCGCTACTGGACAACAGATGGCGTGCAGTTCCTGAAAGAATGAGCTCAGGAATGACGACATGCACTGATATTTTCGAGTAAGTTTCTGCCATTTTTCATGTCTCCAGTTTTTTAAGTGAATTAGTTTATAAACGCTCCGATTGAACGTGCGAAGCTCGGTCAACCAGCTAGTGACTATAATACCAGATAATACGGTAATTCAGTAGTAATATAATTATATCACTAGCTCACTTATATCTATCTATCAGCCGAAAGACGTCCACTGCTGGACAAAGGCCTCCCCCAAGGATTTCGACACCGACCGGTCCAGTGCGGCTCGCATCCAGCGGCTTCCTGCAACCTTTACCAGGTCGTCGGTCCACCGCGTCGGAGGCCTGCCCACACTGCGTCTTCCGGTGCGCGATTTATACTACTTGATTATACTACTTGATTAGGTATAGGTACTTCAATATTATGTACAAGATTTTAATAATTTCCTTACTTTTTACTATCATAATTTGTTGTTTCTATACTAAAATATAAAAACAGATTGTTTTATTATTTTAAGTATTACTTATCTTCTTCTTATAGTGTGGCACAATTTAACCGTCCTATCCACAGAGTATACCCTTGGTCACGTGTAGGGCAATTCAGATTTACACCTACGGACGTGTGCAACGCGACCATCATACACAACTAGAAATCAGATGTGCAGGTTTTCTCACGATGTTACCCTTCACCGTTAAAGCAGTCGGTATGAAAATGCACGTAAGTTTCGAAAAACTCATTGATGCATTGGCCAGGATTTGAACCCGAGAACCTCTCGTTAGAAGGACGGAGTCACTAACCGGAGTAGTACTTATAACATAGTTTGTTTGCTTTGTTTGTGAGATTTTCGTAATAAAAACATATTTTATTGGAGCGTTTTATTTAAAATGGGACCCAGTTGTTCAATTTAAAGAAAATATAAGTACTTATATTACTCGATTAATATCTGGGACAAATCACACACACGGTCATCTGGCCCCAAACTAGGATTCCCTGTATCTTGGGAACCAGAGACTGATAAACATACACATATATACTTTTTTTTTTAAATACATACATATATAGATATAATACACCCAGACTCAGAGCAAACAATTCTGCTCATCACAGAAAAGTTTGCCCTGTGTGGGGATCGAACCCACGACTCTTGGATCAGAGGTCAGGATCGCTAACCACTTAGCCACCGAGTTAGTCATTAGTTTAGTAAGATAGTTATATTACTAGATCGTGCCCATATTATAGTTATATCCCTAGTAAGATAGTTATGAACCGCTTTCATATAACTAAATCCCGGTATATAGCTATATCCCTAGGGATATAACTATATTACGGCTTTTACTATCTTACTGCGACATATAGGTATATGTATGTATTTAAATGTATATGTGTATGTATATCAGTCTCTAGTTCCCATAGTACAGGGAATTCTAGTTTGGGGCTAGATGACCGGGTGTGATTTGTCCCGGATATTATTATTATATTATTAGGTATATGACGTTCTCTAAAGGCGACCTCTCAACCCCGCTACTGCGGGTACGATCTGGTGATGGTCCATAGGCATACAGTCGTCACTCAGTTATCTCGCTCGATCCTACGTGTTAGAAGAGTTCGTAGAAGGTAAATAACTAGGAAAGGTATGGTGTCTGGGGTGTGGTATAACCTACCCATGGCATTTCCTAAGTTAACATTGTATTTTTAAGGTTTTTATACCATGATGACATATTTTTGAACATTAATGACGTAAACTTAAACGTAGTCAACTCTGAAAAAACTACTTATTGTGACTAGGTATTTTTCCTACGATCGTACGACATCCGAAACAAGAATCAAGAATTTCGGCTCCATAGAAAAAAAAACCAAAGATGGGTCTACCGTTACTTAAAACAGTTCCCCCAGTTTATCAAAAGAAAAAAAATGAAAATTGTATAACAATATTGGTTTCGACGATATGAAGGAAACTACGTTTGAATACTTTAATTCAGAAAAAAATACAAAATAACCTAGAACGTAAATAATTCGGGTGTATGGCGTGTGTGGGTGGGACATGAGTTTAGTACTGCCACTGAGCATATAATCACTACGTACTGCGCAAACGAATGAAGGGGTGGAAACGGTATGCTTGGCTAAAAATACTGATTTCACTGACGTCTGATCTCGAAATAACTGACCTTTTACTGACTTTTATTTAAGACTAAAAGAGGAGATTCTTACATTATCTAACAAAGTAATTATTTTTCAATTGAGATTATAGGTACCCCCTGGATGATTACAAAGATTTTTATGTGTTTTCAACTGACCAAAGATTTTTGAGCGGCGGAAAGCTTATACATACTTGGATGTTTACAATTTTTTTTATAGATGTGTGATTGTGTGCTATACTTATATATTTGTATCCTTCATTGGTAAGCCCTTGGCATCATCTCACCTGACAGTTAGTGATGATGATGCCGAAGAAGCAAGCATGCTTAACAATTGATTTACGATAGTATGTACTAGGTACCATTAGGCGGATAACACACTGTTCCAGAATCCGCTCCGGTGTGCGGTGCGGCAAAAAAAAACTGACTTTTACAACTTGTCTCTGCTTTTAAGGTCTGGTCAGACAGCGGGCGTGGCGGGGCGTCGTCGGCTTGGCGCTGGCGCGACGGCGACGTGGCGTGTATGTCACACTGCGGGCGTGACATTCACGCCAGCTTCGCGCCGGCCGTCCCGCCGGACTCGGCGTGTTACTCACCACTTTCATTCAGTTCCCTTCCGATAGAATCCTAAATTGCAGACTTAAGACTAGCATTTTTGTATTGTGGATGACCCAAATCGTACAAAAAATGTGGCCTCGAAAAATTTCTATTAGTTTTTCAACCTTTTCTGCAAAACACAAGCCTTGCGTCGCGCCGGGCGTGACGTGCTCCCGTCGCGCCGTCTGTCTGACTACTACAACGGCTACTCATAGAATACAACGCGTGGCGTCGCGCCCGCGCCGCGCTCGCGCCCCGCCCCGCCGTGCTCTTGTTGTGTCGGCGCGGGCGTGACGCGACACGCCGAGCTCGACGGCTCTGTGTGACATCGTCCATAGTCCATTACAACTGCTCACGTCGCGCCAGCGCCACGCCGACGCCCCGCTACGCCCGCTGTCTGACGAGACCTTTACTGACTAGTTTCCACCCCTGCGAATGCGCAGTAGCTCTGTGCTACCTCGCCTTAAGTACTTTTTATCATACTGAGAAGATATATTAAATATTTGAGCCAATTTTCATACTTGTGTGAATTTCAAGTTAAAATCGCAGACTAATGAAGCTATATGATGATAATCTGTCTTCATATTTCATTATTACAGAGGAGTACCTAGTTAGATTGTAAAAAAAACAAGTTTTATTTAATCATGTACAAAAATATTTAATTTATTGTTATTTATTAAATTAATTGTTACAAAACAATATACAACAAGTAAGATCACTTAATTACAGGTTTAGAAATTAGTCGAACTGTTCAGCTAAGAAAATCTGACAAAGATTATCAATGAACTCGAAGTAAGAGATGAAATGATTCAACGGTACTGATGAAGTTACGAAATGGCAAGATCAAATGAGGCATCAAAAAGAAACGGCAACAAATAATAATACCCATCTGGCTCTCTTCCTAAGAAGAGTGGAGAGGATACAATATTTGAATCGATAAGGGTCTTTACAGTATGGGGCTGTATATAATTTTAACACTGACATGAGAACACGCTTCAGCCAGGCGCCGCCGCTGATGAGCCCCTCACACAAAATATATAAATCTCTTTTTAAGATTATAATAAAAATTGTCCTCGAGCCAGATATTAGTCAAACAAATTAAAACGCTTCTTGAACGAATTAATCCTGTTGAATGCTGGTATTAAACGGAAATACTATACAAAATAAATTATATATTGTATTAATACTGATTACAACAACTTATGATATTATGGTAATAAGGGGCAGTGAACTATTTACATTTGCGCAACGTAGAACATAAAGAAATTATTATAATTTAGTAAAAAATAATTAAGACCCGCATTTTATTACAATATTCAAATTAAACTAAAATTCTATACAACCAATACAGAATAATGTTATAGCTTAAATTAATAAAGGTAATTATGCAAAAAAATATGCAGAAATGATAAATTTTAATTTAGTTAGCTTTTTATTTTCAAGCACCCTTTGAATTTTATTACGGTAAGGCACATACAGGGCGATCTTTAAATAATCTCTCTTACTTTAAAATTATCAAGGCACTATTTTCCATACATACATGCAAAATTATTTAACTAAAGTTAATATAAATAATATTTTAACTATTAATGGCTCAATTAATTTTTCATCAACAAATTGATGAAAAACCTATCATTTATTTGGGAAGACTGTTGCAAATACATTGTACGATTACAGCTAATACAATACTTAAACATTAAATTATTTATTGTGATATGACAACCCTAAAGTTAACCAAATTTCCCTAAAATAAATTAAGGGACACTTCACACCGAGGCGCGATGCGCGCATAGTATGTTTCAAGCCAGCTATTTTCACTAGAACATCTTTTGCACTGTCACAAAATTGTAGTCAGTAAATTCTGTATTGTATCATCGCGTTTCGATGTGAATTGCACATACGCCAATTTCAAATTTGGAATGTAAAATGATAAGTCTTGTTTCAATCAATAGATATTCAAAAAATAAAATTATTCTAATAATGTTTTGGGGAAATAAATCAGAATTGTTTTTCATTGACAACCATTCAAGAGAAATGTGAAACTGATTCCCTTCAGCTGAATTCATTTCCTTCATACAAACTCTCACAGACCTCAAGCAAGCGTAAAACGGGACTAATGTTATATGGGAACAAGGACTGTGAAACCAATCTGCTGATCTGCAAACGTAGCCGTATGAGCACTGTCATTGTATCATCAAGACCTCGTGTTCCACCTAAATCTACTTGCTGACATGTTTCAATGAATTTTGGCCAATTTCTCCTCACATATTTGAGGAATCTCAGTAAATATAGCAAGAAACATGTCTCATTACTCACCAGATAATCCAACAATACATCGCTATCATGTGAGACAACCTTTAGAAATTCTATGAATGAAGCCATAGGGTTTAACATTGGTATCAAATCGGGGTACACTGAATTTCTGTATACAATCCCCACTGTAATATCTAACGTACAAACCATAGATTCTATGAGGTAATCATCTTGTTCACTAAAAAGATGAATGAGCATTTTTGTGAAAGGAGTTTCTGGATGAAACTCCATGCTATTTCTGATAAATACATCCAATTTCTTCAATACATCCCTTATTGACCGTTCTACAATTTGCATGTCTTGTATTGCATTGTAATCAGATGAATCTATAGAGCTATCTGAAGAATCGCATCTCATCTCTTTGACAGTGACTGCTATGGATTTCAGAACCAGTAAGGACATTCTCTGTAACATGGTCTTGTCAACTTCTGTTCTAGATTCAGATGTATCCTCATTATCATCTCCATAACTTTGATCGACCAGTTGTATTGTCGCTGATACTGGCACAGCTTCAGATCCAAGAGAATAGTCCCGTATGACCTGACAGTCATGCCCAAGGAATCCAAAGCCGCTCCTACTATTTTGTACTCTTACATCATTGAGTAATCTGAAATCCTTCACAAATCTTACAATCGAGTGTGCAAGACAGCAGATCTCTTCTGGCAGAATGTCTTGTAATGCTAAGGTTGAGCCATAGCAGAGTACCTCATTGAATAAACTTAGCAGATGTGAGTATATCAAATTTGGCAGCATGGTATTTCTGAGTAAATCAACAAAGCTCTGCAAATCTGCATAAAACGGTTTTGTATCTATAACAGAGAGATTCGCTTTCACACTTATAATATTCTCCCACAGGGAGAAAAATGTGAGTATACAGTTTTCAGCATTAGGTAAATTCAGGTACCTTAGTAGTAAAAGTTTCATGTTCTTAACTAAGACTGGCCAGTGGTGTTCCAGAGTTTTTATCGTCAAACACTTTATGTGTGATGTATCAAATGATTCGGAGTCAGTAAGAACAATGGTCACACAACCGTTCTCACTTACCCTCTCAATCCTGGATGGTGTAGGTTCTGGTGAAACAGAATGCTCTGGTTCAGATAGTTGCTCATTTAATTTAAGCACTGGCTCTTGTAATCTGAATGTTGTTGGTCTGTTTTCAGACTGTGATTCCCCAGCAGATGCTGATGCAGTGGTATTTGTGTGTAGATTGGAGAATGCATTATGAAGATTACTAGGGGCACTTGAAGACTGCGTATTACCATAACCGACTGCGCTTCGAAATGGATTATCTTCCTGAACATGCATGTTGGCTGTTGAGTTTGCATAGTTGCTGTCTTCTAGAGGATGCTGTTCCACATCTTTCCACTCGACTATCCTTTTTATGATATCCAAACTGAAGTTAATCTTTTGTACTGTTATTCTGTTTATTCTATCAAATAAGTAAATGTTCTCTGTGATTTGTTGTAACCAATTTTCATCCACGGTATCTTTCGAGACTATAAGAAAACTGGCTAACACTCTACTGGCAACAAAAGTGATGAATTTGTTTTTGTGGTCACCCAGTTCTATGACTTCAGTGATCCAATCATGTTGGTTTCTAACCAATATGTCACATGCGTGCATGACTTTTGAACATATTGTTCCAGAATTATTCTGTTTCAAATACACATCAAACATCAGTTGCATAGTTGAGAGATATGTGAGGGTGCATGTTAGCGGCCATGACACTATATTTAGCCGTTTATCGAAGAGCTGACTGACTGTATCATCATCAAAACTGCATAAGCACTGCCCTACAAGAGCATCTTGTAACAATCGTAATTCACCGAGCAACTTGTCATTGTCAGAGCTCCACTGAGGTGTACTATTTGAGCAGGATGGAATTATTTCCACACCAGTTTCACAAGGAAGCCTCAGGATGGCAGAACAGTCGACAGCATCTTCACTAACGGTTCCACTATCAGGCGACTCACCGTTCCTTGATGGAAACTCTTCAGATGTTTCAGCTGGAGGTGTTTCAGAGTCAAAAATGTCTGCAATGACATCTTCCGTCGACCTGTCGCTACCATCGTCGATATCGGGCGCGTCTATGCGTAACTTCTTCTTCACAGGCTGGTCTGAGGCCATCCCTTCATCAGTCAGGGCCGCACAGTGGGACTGCCCTCGTAAAACCATGAACTCGCCTCGCCCACGGTTCTGTGATCACAATTCCCGCCGCTTCCACGCTAGAATGCAGTTTATATCGCGGCCAACATGATTCTGGAAACAAATATGTGAACATGAATGAATGACCTTTCCGAAACGGCTACCTGGTTACGCGGGCGACAAAGCCATCGATTATTTGAGAGAATAACACATTAAACCGGACAAAAAACATCGATAATAAACTTCTCCGTACTAACTTTCCATGGTTCATGCTAAATTATGTGTAAAAATGATAATTAAAAGGCAATTTCGATGAACTTTCCAAAATATTTTGATGGCACACATACCAGCAACTTGAAGGCGAGGTTGTTATAGCACTTGTATCCAATATGGATATCCATAAATCGGTAAATACTGATCACTGCAATCCAATAATCCACACTAACACAGTGTTTTATGTGATAATTGTCACGATTAATAAAATTTTATTTCATTTACGATTGTGATGAACAGAACGTCGACTCCATTACGTACAAATATGACGCTGAGTCAAATGTGTCACTTTATTCAATGGAATTTCGAAGAGTTTCCCAAAAATCTAGTACAAATCATTTAGAAGTATTAATTTAAATTCTTTTTTGATTAAAAGCACTGTTTAACAATTGAAATATTTGGAGAAATGTTAAATTTTATTAAAATAGTCTTAGGATTCTTTGGAATTTCCGATGCTATATCCGCCCAAGGCGTTGCCAGTTTGGTGACTTCCGAATTTAGCAATAGTCGGGGTGGGGTGGTCTCAACTTGAAATTATTTCATTTTGTTTCTGTTCTTTCAATAATGACGAAATAATACAGAAAAATATAATTTTCTACAAGAGATTTGTTTATGATTTTACTTATTCTCGTACTTTCCTTGTTTTTAATTTATTGCATCAATATTATGGTAGAAATCACGGTGATAGTAATGGCAATTAAAGAGAGTTTTGTCATCTGGCAACGTCAAAAAGTCCAAGGAAAATGTCTGCTTCGAAAGAATTGAATATTGATACAAAAAGACTAAAATAATCGCTCTAAAATCTATTGAGCGTTATGAATTGATCAGGTGAATA
Organism: Coleophora deauratella; assembly: GCA_958295455.1. NCBI lineage: Eukaryota > Metazoa > Arthropoda > Insecta > Lepidoptera > Coleophoridae > Coleophora > Coleophora deauratella. The sequence goes on from OY282412.1 coordinate 7,487,338, forward strand.
TTAAACGTTATGAAACAAAGTGTATTAGTTAAGTGGGAACGAGGGTAGGACTCAGTTTTTTTGCATAAGAATCGATAGAATAATTTAGGTTAGCCAGCCAAAACTGTAGGTTTGTGTTCTTATCCTGAACAATACGAAATTAACTGGAAAAGCATTACATCTGGACGATATTTTCGTAGCACGCAAGTATATGTTGTTGTTTATTTATAGTATCAATCCGAGGACGTACTAGGTAATATGTCATGGAGCTCCGTCGTAGTCTTTTTTGGTGATTGCTAAGCATTTGTATAAAATAGACGGTAGACGGTATATGAATATTCTGATCGACGATTGAGAATGTTGCGATTGCGACAGTGTTTTTCAGTGTCGAGTGACTAGACTAGCCTTGCGGCTGTAGAAAGCACAGTTGCCGCGGCCGCCTCAAACAATGGTGAAATTCCGCTAAATTTCCTGTTGCACCACAATCGATGGGCGTCGATGTTTTTTGCCGAAATCTGTCGGAGATACTATCGTTCATTTCACACTTATATCATTGTACTTATTATTAATTACCAATCATTACTAATAATTTGTAAGCTTTATATTTATGGTATACACCAGCTGTGTTTTTTGCATTCATTGTAGTCCATGGGGTTTCAGTATATTTATAAAATCTAGGTTCTGATTTTATTTTTTAAGCTTACGGTCAATCAATAAAATAACAGGTTATTACCAAAAGGCTGTTAAACTTATGCTGTGTGTGAAACTTGAATACCTTTTTGATGTACTTATTCCTAAATATTAATTATCCGAAGATCTACCCTCCTAAGTACCTACATACCTAACCAAAATTATAATCACCCAATTATAAGTTAAGGATACCCTCTGACCAAAGTATGCTATTTTTATTTTAGTATTTTTTATAATATATTCTATCCAACATATGGGAAGAGACCGTGTTGTTAACTGATCTATTATTAATATAAAGCTTTTTGCAATTTTATTATTATTATTTCACTTTTTTTTGTCTGTACTTATAAAATAAATAAAATATAAATTTATTTATTGTATAGATATAGCACTAGGTACTAATACTAACTTACAATAGTAGTAGCATTTATAATTCAAACAAAAAATCAGATTTTTTTTAAAGGACGTCTCAAACTGTAATTGTAAAGTACCTACCTATTTACAAATATGGGGCTTAAATCAATTAAAAATAAAATCCATTTAAAATAATATGTATGTATATTGTATACTGTCATTATAGGCCCTGGGAATGATGATATGATTGATGGGGTTTTCTTGGAAGTGTAGTCTTAGTGGTTTTCCATTTGCCATCTACGCCAGTATTTTAGAAGCTATTTAGGCTCCATGGCCACTGTTGCCACATCTGCATATGGGGCCAGTGCAGGAATGTTGCGTTAGTTACCGCCTACTGAGGCTCGGAATTGACCTATTTACAGTAGGCTCAGGACCCTACTGACCCTCCTCTTTTTTGCATACGGGCTTGGGACCTGCAACGGCAGAGTTGGGAATGATAAGTCATCTTTCATTTATGAAAAATAATAATTAAAATTTATATATCCATTAATTTCCTAATTTTCTCTTTTTGTTTCCAGATAAATACCAATAATGACCGGCACATACAACAAAAACAATAATTTACTGCATGCCTTAAATTTTTACACGTAAATTTTGTATGAATCTCGTAGAACTTAAGTGTTACGTGAAGTGATGAGTGCGTAGCTGAGAACTAGTGAGGATGTCAGACGAAGAGGATTCGTCGCCCGACTGGGCGGTCTGCCCAACCAATAGCGTGCCTGGTAAGGTTTTTGTGATTATTTTTATTTCATCTATTTGGACAATGAAGAACATTTTTTGGTCAAAAATATTTTTACTTAACAAAATAATTTCAACATTTTGGGACCATTTCTGATAGTTCCATGATTTTCAGAAACTATTAGGTGACTAAAAATCTCTTAAGAAACACACATAGAACGCAACTTTAAAAAGCAAATAATAATAATATTTTATTTAACTCAGACCAAAGATCCATAATATTTGTTAGTAACAGAGAAACTTAAAAACTATGTTAGTAGAATACATGGTGATTGATTGTAATTAATTATTGAGTAAAAGGACTCGATAATTAACACAGCCAAACAAAATTCTTTTAGAGAGAAACTTCAATTCCTTAGTTTAGCACTTCAGAAAGGCTCTTACAAGTATCAATTCCTAAATTAACACAGCCAAACAAAATTATTTTAGAGAGAAACTTCAATTCCTTAGTTTAGCACTTCAGAAAGGCTCTTACAAGTATCAATTCCTAATATAATACAGTTCGTATGGAAAACTGAAAATCCAATGACTCCAATGTGTTCAAAGGTCTATTTACTTTAAAAGTCTATGCCTATAGCCACCATTATGTCTAGACAGTGTCAACAATATGTTTAACATCACTGATTCATGCACCATACCATGCCTTGTGCATGTATAATTTATACATGCTATATCCAGAGTATGTCCTTTTATATTTCATCGTATTGTCCTCAATACCAGCATTGTTTCCTGTTTACCTAATATAGAGTTAAATTAGGGTTATTTTAGTTTGTCACTGTAGTAATCTGGGTTTATAAATAAAAGCTGTTGTACAGTTAGTTTTAATTGTTAATCTGTTTTGTTATTGCAAAGACGTCCATTGTTGGAGGATGAATTAATATTCTGAAAGAAATTAATATTGACTATTTATAACTTGTTAATTTAAAATGTGTAAGACTACTAACAGGCACCATAACATAAGCATACATCAAAAAGGCCAGTTCCACTAAAAACTTAGGTATTTAATTTAGTTCCACAAAGATTGCATCGCGACACTGATTAAAGGTAGGAGAATCGGCGGCTTTGCTGTTTCCGACGTGTATCCAGTTCAGTTTTGCGCTAACATTTATGTGTGGTAAATAAGTTCTCTAGTGCATTGATATTTTTAAAAGTGCGCTCCGCTTCGCGTCTCTGTCTGAGAACCAACATAAGATTTAACTGACCCATCAAACTTACAAGATTTACTATAGGAAATCCTGCTTTAGGGCCCGTTTAGACGACACGATAACTTTCTTGCGGTCGACGCGCGGGACGTGCGGTTAGGTAACTGCTAAGAATTTGTACGTTGTGGACTAGTTCAGTTTGTTACGCCCTAAGAAGCTTACGCGACGAAGTTGGCATGGAACACTTAAAGACAGTTTATTACGCCCTTGTAGAATCGAAACTGAGATACAGCATACAGCTTTGGGGTAAAAGCTATAGCTACGACGTACACAAAGCATTTGTCCTTCAAAAACGTGCCATCAGAACTATGGTACGTATCTCACAAATGGATTCTTGCAAAGACCATTTTAAGCAGTTGGGGATACTGACTGTGACTAGTCTCTACATAATGGTAGTCCTGGGTGATCTAGCAAAATACATACACGAATTTGAAAATACACAAGAAAGGGAATTCAGAGAAAATACGAGAAGGCAAGATTTGTTCAATAAGATACAGCCAACACTCGAGGTTGTTAAGCACGGCTCACACTATCAGGCAGTAAGGTTGTTTAATAAGTTACCGATGGTGAAAAGTTTAGTATATTATACCAGTCAATTTCGGTTCAAGCTCAAGTTGTTTATGTTAGAAAAATGTTATTATAGTATAAATGAGTATTTAAATTAGAGGTGTTATATTATTTGAATGAGACTGACATCAGCAAAAATTTGTTTGTATTTTTTTTTTTTATGGCAGATGTGGCAAACGAGCAGACGGATCACCTGATGGTAAGCGATTACCGCCGCCCATAGACACCCGCAACACCAGAGGAGTCACAAGTGCGTTGCCGGCCTTTGATTTGGGAGTACGCTCTTTTCTTGAAGGTTTGAATGTCGTATCGGTCCGGAAATACCGCAGGCGACAATTCATTCCACAGTTTGGTTGTGCGAGGCAGAAAGTTTCTAGTGAAACGCACAGTTGTGGACTGCCAACCGTCTATGTGATGGGGATGAATATGTTGTCGCGTAGAAAGGTGGCGGAAAGAGGCGGCAGGGATCAATCCGAACAATTCCTCGGAGCACTCCCCATTGTACATGCGATAGAGAATGCAGAGCGAGGCTACATCTCTACGCAGCGCCAGGGAGTCAAGCCGATCTGAAATATCCTGGCAGTCGACGATTCGAGTTGCTCTCCGTTGAATGCGGTCCAGAGGGAGAAGCTGGTACTGGGGTGCCCCTGTCCAGTGATGAGAACAGTATTCCATGAGGCCGAACCTGCGCCTTATAAAGTTGCAGGCGATGCGCCGCAGTGAAATACCATCTCGATCTATTGAGCACACCAAGCTTCTTCGAGGCTAATTTAGCCTTACCCTCTAGATGACCACGGAACTGGACTTCACTCGATATGTCGACAACAAGAATTCCGATACTAGCTGAGGCATTTAGGGGAGTGTCCTCAAAACGAGGTGATGCGACAAATAGCATTTTCTTGGCAGTGAACGCGCAAACTTGTGTCTTAGTGAGGTTAAATTGGACCAAATTAAGTCGACCCCATTCTGAGACTTTCTTTAAAGAGGCCTCAATTTCCGAGACAAGTTTGTTTCGGCTCTCGATGACGTTTTCCCGAGAAATGATGGCACGGCCGGTATAGAAGGCATCACCCGTGCTGTCATCCGCATAACAATGAGTGCTGCTGATTTGCAGCATATCATTGATATGCAGAAGGAACAGTGTAGGCGAAAGCACACAGCCTTGAGGGACACCAGCATTCACAGACATAGAATCTGAGCATGCACCGTCGACTACGACCTTTATGCTTCTGTCTGCAAGAAAACTAGTGACCCAATTGCGTAATTCCTCGGGAAGCCCATAAGAAGGAAGCTTCGCAAGAAGTGCTTTGTGCCTGACCCGATCGAAGGCCTTCGCTATGTCCAAACTAACGGCCAAAGCTTCCCCCTTAGTCTCGATCGCCTGTGCCCAACGATGTGTCAGGTTGACAAGAAGATCACCAGCGGACCGGCCCTTACGGAAACCGTACTGTCGGTCACTAAGCAGCTGGCGGTCCTCTAGATACCGAAGGAGCTGGCTGTTGATAATGGACTCCATTATCTTTGAGAATAAGGAGGTTATGGCTATCGGCCGGTAGTTGGACGGATTCGAGCGGTGTATTGTCTGGAACAGGTATTTTTTACTGAGTGTTATTGTTGATGTATTATTTATTACATTATTTGAATGAGATTGACATTAGGAAAAATAATTTATTCATTGAAACCGGTATTTTTAATTATAATATTTTGATATGTATTACTAATTTATATGTTGACATAATTATTTTCATATTTTGTAACTTTAAATATTTCATACACAATGTAATTTGTTAATGAATAAATACAACAATAAATACAGTCAATAAAGTTTAATTTGCTATGGATGAAAACAAGTACGCGACCAACACGTGGCTAAGAGCGTGTCCACATGTCCACGGCACGGCGCCGTCAACGTCCAACGGTGCGATGTCGCGGCGCGGCGACGTTGCCGTGCCGTGTATTAGCACGACACGGCAACGCACCGCGCCGCGGCACCGCACCGTTGCACGTCGACGGCGCCGTGCCGTGGACATGTGGACACGCTCTATCGCACGGCGGCCGGCCGCAAGAAAGTTATCGCATCGTCTAAACGGGTAAAAAGTAAAAACACCGTCACGAAACTTATCTGGAATGCTTCCTTACCTTTTAGGTGTGCCAAAACGTCAGTGATTTTATTTACTTCATCTGTCATCAAGTGCCTATCTTAGGAAACGTCTAAATGAAAAGAACTTATAGAACTTCTGTCTTTCAGCGCTAGGCATCAAACGGCTCAAACAGATCGAGTCTATGTTCCTATCGCGACGGCTGCAGCCGCACCGCGCCCACAGCATCAGCGTGGAGACGTTGTTAGACGTCCTGCTGGTTCTGTACGATGAGTGCTGCAATAGCAGTCTGAGAAGAGAGAAGGCTGTTGCCGATTTCATCAATTATGGTGAGTGGGGATATACTTAGTATAATATTATGTATAAATGCGAAAGTGGGTTTATTTTTTTTCCTTTTTACACGTAACGGAGCAATGGATCTTTTTGCAGAGATAGTTGACGGGATAGGAAGTGACGTAGGTTACGTTTTATCCTGTAAAATGCCGATATTTCCGTAGGAATCACACCGGGAGCTCAAAAATAATGCAACATCAGAAAGACACGCTATTTATAAATTAATTAAAAATTTGTTAAGAGATCATATACTCTTAGCTTGCATCGATTACCGATTGGTAATCGATGGGCGACTCTAGAACCGCGAGACCAATCGAGTATAAGTTACTTGGGGAAAGTTGTTCAGTTTCATGAGAAGAAGCCACTGATACAATATTATCAGGTATTTAATAAGGACCCTACATATTTTATGTGGTAGGTAACGTAAGTACGTGTTGTCAACAGTGAAACCGGTGGCGACCGCTTTGAAGCGGCTGCGGTTGTCGCGGGACGACTTCGAGCTGGTCAAAGTGATCGGCCGCGGCGCCTTCGGCGAGGTCTGCGTGGTTCGCGCCACGTTTCTGCAGGTCGGTGCCGTGTCAAAATCAAAATGTTTTTTATTTAAGTAGATGCTTTGCACATTCATTTTAATCTTTTTTACCTAGTAGAGTCCCTACCACGCGGCACTTGTAGTCAACATTTCAGGAAGTGTTTGCGAAGCGAAGAAACGTGGAGTCCAAAAGAAACTCGCTCCAACTATCTGAGATTTATTTCTTCTCCCTCCGCAAACACTTCCCGAAACGTTGGGTATACGAGTTGAAAGTGGTAGGAACTTCGTATTAGGTAGATTAAAAGATGACTTTCGAAAAGTGTACAGTGCTGCCTACTTCGAATAAACATATTTAGTCTTGTTTTGTCATTTGAAAGAGTATTGTTTTGTGGCAGGGCACGGACGGAGGCGCCAACATGGCCGCTTCTACTGGAGGGACAGTCTCCACCACCACCGGGGAGAGGGTCTACGCCATGAAGATACTTAACAAGTGGGAGATGCTCAAGGTATGTGGACGGTCTAATTATTGCATCATTTATAACGCATACTTGTTAAATATGTAATCAATTGTGAACTGCTCGGGCGTGAGTCTTTTTCTATATTAACGTAACTTCTCATGCTGAGCTGGTCAGCGGATTGACTTGAGAAAATGCTATTATCAATGGCTTTCTTGGGGAAAGTGAAAGCCTTACAGATAGTATAAATAGTTTTAAATGTTTCGTTAGATATTAAACAGGATCTCTCCCGGAAACAGGAATAACTTTTCTAGTGAATACACAGTGAATTCTATAAGAATAGGGTTTTTCACATTTTTTTGAAAAGTATCTCAAATTGATATTTATTAAACCTATAAGTACCCCAAAAATACATTTTAAATTACCATTCCCGTTATTAGCGCGCGAAAACGCTAGCCACCATGATGCTTAGGTCGTGACGTCATTTCAGGAGTAAGCAAAACAGCTCTGTACTAAAATTTTGACACATATTGCAAGCAAAATGCCATTGTTTACCACTATTGTGACGTCACATGACAACCAGCATGGCGGCTGTCGTTTCAGATATTTGAATAACAGATTAAAAAACATGATTTTTGTAAATCAAAAATAAAATGTTTTTTCTCATTTTATTATATAGAAATCATATTAATTCGATTACTTATTACAAATACCACAGTAAATAAGCAGCTTTAGATTTTTTCTTGTATAGAGTAAAATACCCTATTGTGGTCTCGGTAGTAAATCTAGTGGTCGGTCTAGTAAAATACATATATTGGCTGATTGGTCGATCAATTTTGTATGATAAGTATTTTTTTTTTACTAATTCATGTAATTATGGTACATACTTGATTATGTACGTATATGGAAAACTTGTTCAGTTTCGTGACTGTATAGTCTAGATTTAAACTGGTTTCGTTCGTTCGTGCACTATAAAGACTTTTTTGAGCTTTGAGCGCACTCTTAACGACGTTTCATGTTATTTATTTATCTTATACATATTTTTGACCACCCTCAGCGCGCGGAGACGGCGTGTTTTCAAGAGGAGCGCGACGTGTTAGTTTTTGGCGACCGGCGGTGGATCACCAATCTGCACTATGCCTTCCAGGACGAACACAACTTGGTGAGTTTAGTGTTGCCATTTGACTATATTAACTATATTTCTATTGTATTACTATGATTTGTTGAATGCACAGGATTAAGAATGAAGGAGATTGGTATATGTTGTGGGCTTTGGGGATTAGGTACCGGTGAAATGTCGCTTGCATACCTATTGATTTCAAATTGAAGCAAATCCTGATCTCTATATAGTTTAGTTTTTTATATGTCCATGGCGTATATTTATAATAAAAAGGGCAGAGCTATTCTACGACAATTCAATTTAAAAAAAAAAACACGTTTTTTTTTCTTTATGTCGCTGCTGTCCTGAGTTCCTATAGTACACCCTAACAGCAACCGTTCACTCTGACAACAGGATAGTTTATATAAACATTTACATTTACAAATGAATCCACTACTGGACAAAGGCTTCCCCCAAGCATTACCACACCGACCGGTCCTGCGCTGCCCGCATCCAGCGGCTTCCCGCGACCTTCACCAGGTCATCGCTGCACCGGGTGGGAGGCTGCCTACGCTACGTCTTCCGATGCGCGGTCGCCGCTTGAGAACTTTAATGCCCCAATGGCCATCTGTCCTACGAGCTATGTGAATTACAAATTAATTAAATATCATTTTAATTCAGTACCTGGTGATGGATTACTACTGCGGAGGTGACCTGCTCACGCTGCTCTCCAAGTTCGAGGACCGGCTGCCGGAAGACATGGCCAAGTTCTACATCGCTGAGATGGTGCTCGCCATACAGAGCGTTCACGAGTTGCGATACGTGCACAGGTCAGTGTTGCCTCTGTACTTATTTTATACTACATAAGATAATAAAATCACAGGATTTGGGAGAAAAATATAGGCAACCTCGTCTTTTATTGTAATTTTGTTTAAAAAAATCTAAAGTCAAGCGGCGTGCAACAAGCAATAATGCGTAGCGATCGATAATACCATATTTAAAAAATAATTATACATATATTATCCTTATACAAGGCTTGAGCCCCCCTACACGGTAACTTGGATTGGCAGTCCAAAATGTTTGAAAGAACTTAGCATAAATGATCCGTCGGCGTTATAACGCTTCAGTTTGTTGAACTGTCCGCGCTGTTACTGAGATCGTCTATTCCTTGATATAAATCACAATACAATATATATTTGCAAACTCTTTCCTTCAATTAGAAAAGACTTGTTGTTAACACCAAAATACAACATCAATTTTGTTACAGAGACATTAAGCCAGACAACGTACTGCTGGATGCGAGCGGTCACATCAGACTTGCCGACTTTGGCTCGTGTCTACGACTTGGGGATGACGGCAAGGTAAAATACACCCTATTTCTACCACTTATAATTCTGCCATACAAAATAAGAATACAGTAAGTGATAGATTTGGTGCGATTGATTTTGAACCTTATTCGAAACCCGATACGGTTTACTTCATTTTCCGCCAAATGTATCACTTACTGTGTTCTTAATTTGTACGGCAGAATTCTATGTATTCTACGTTATAATTTTTTCCTTCTATGCCGTTAATCACACTGGCTGTCACAGGATGGAACTTGCATAGTAAGCAAACTCCTATCACACTAATTGAATAACAATTCCTTAAAAGGTGCAAAGCAACGTGGCTGTGGGGACACCGGACTACATATCGCCGGAGATACTGCGGGCAATGGAGGATGGGCAGGGCCGGTATGGACCGGAGTGCGATTGGTGGTCGCTAGGTAAGTAAGATTAGTGGGTAGATAGTCTGTCCAAAAAGTCTTTAAACTGAATTTCGATAGAACCACAGATACGTCCCTGTTCGCTGCTGTTGTTATTGGTTTATATTGTGTTGCGTAGACTGCCCAATACGTTCCTTTTTGCCGGTATTGGTATACAATACGTTCCTGTTTGCTGCTTTTGGTTAACAATAACTTGTTGCATCTACTGCCCATTGCCTTCGTATTACAAAATTAATAAAGCTTACCGACCGCAGTAGACAAAATTTTAATTACGCGGTAATAGCTTAATTGTCACCCGCCATTACACGTTCCTAAAATCTCTGCCGCTACTGGTTGAATGATTTCGCGCCTGATTAAATGATATCGTCAGCTGTCACCGTGCGTTGATTGTTTCGGGTGTTTCCGTATTAGTTTAATTTTTTCTTCGCGAACGACGTTTATCAACGCGCCTCATTTTTTGTGTACTACTGTAGTCAACTGTCCAATACGTTCCTTTTAGCAGATATATATTGGTATACACTATCGTGTCTCGTGTCGCAGGCGTGTGCATGTACGAGATGGTGTTTGGCGAGACGCCGTTCTACGCGGAGTCTCTCGTGGAGACGTATGGAAAGATCATGAACCACGCACGCAGCTTCCACTGCCCTCCGCTGGATGAACACGCTACCCAGGTAACAGCCATAACCATCGTTAATGTGCCATTTGGTCCCCACTGCAGGGGCACATAACAACCCATATCGTCCCCACTGCAGGGGCACGTAACAACTCATATAGTTCCCACTGCAGGGGTACGTAACAACCCATATCGTCCCCACTGCAGGGGCACGTAACAAACCATATCATCCCCAATGCAGAAACATGTAACAACATATATTCCCCACTGCACGGGCACGTAACAACCGATATCGTCCCTACTACAGGGGCACGTAAACAACTCATATCGTCCCCACTGCAGGTTCACGTAACAAGCCATATCGTCCGTACTGCAGGGGCACATATAAACCCATATCGTCCCCAATGCAAGGGCATGTAACAACCCATATCGTCCGTACTGCAGGGGCACGTAACAAGCCATATCTTCCTCACTGCAGGGGTACTTAACAACCCATATCGTCCTCTCTGCAGGGGCACTTAACAACCTATATGCGACATTTCATTCTACAAAAAAGAGCAGTCTGAGCCAGGGGCGCCGAGTACGTGGGTGCTCGGGGGCTTGGGCACCCACGAGACATAAACAGTGGGTGCTGAGCACCCACGAGAATAGACATAAGACTGTTCAGTGATATCTGAACAAAACGAGGTCAAAAATTGACTAATGTGAGGTCATTTAAAATTTTCGCGCTCGCTTCGCTCGCGTTTAACACTGAAACAAGATACCTTTCATAAAAAACCCAGACTATTTATCATAATCCAAGTGTTGGATGAGTCTATAAGCATATTAACTAATCGCTAGGGCATCACGTCTTAGGGCACCATAAACAGCACCCAAAAAATTTTCATATTCTGATGATCAAAGTTATTTTTTTATGGCATAGGTAGCACACGAGTAGATGGATGACGGAAGATGCCTCAACTTCTTAAATCGAAAATTTTCGCGCTCGCTTCGCTCGCGCTTTTTTTGTATATGTGATAGAATTGCAAAATACATCTAAAACTGTTTAAAAAAAATACATTTCAAGAACTTCGTAAGATAAATTGAAAAAACTTTTATACATTATTATACTATATAAAGCTCGATTACCACTGACTGACTGATTGACATGGTTGTTTGTCCTGTTGCGGGGGTTGGAGGGTATAACTTTGAATGCAGAAGTTCGTGGTTTTCTCCAGTGAGTAGAGGAAAAGTCCGAAAAAAGCCACTTTCATTTAATAAAATTAAAATAATTAAGATTTTATGAACTCCATACAGCTTCATGTTATTAGAGTTCAAAATGCAAAAGCAAATCACGGAATGTTGCCGTATCATGAACTATGAAAAAAGTTGGCGATTATTGAACTAATTGTAAGATGAAAAAATTCCTCCGGCAAAGTATTTATTCATTTTGTTTTTATGTATTTATATTTGGTTAGCCTCACGTAATAACGAATTATTTTATTACGTATGTTTCTCTCGTTATTTATGACTTAAATTTTCGGGTGCCTTACGGTGGGGGATTTGAGCTAATTAAGGTGCAACACTGTAGTTTGTCCCTTTCACACCTACACAAATTACAATAAACTATCCTGCTTTCAATCAAGGTGCAAATGTCAAACTCAGATGTCAAATATTTTTACTACAGAATGCTCATATCAAACGTAAACAATATTAAATAAGTAAGAGGCAAGTTTGTTTTCAAGAAGAATGGCATTGAAATAGCAAATCAACGCCTATATACGACAGATCTACAAAGGATCCGTGCCAATAGATTCTCAATCCAGATAATAGGGAGCCCCCAACCTACTCTTCACCAGGACTCCAAGGCAGGTCTTGCGTTTACGGCCTTGGGAGGCTCTTTACGAGGCGGACACCTGCGCAGAAGAATACAGAAAGGAAGAGTCGCATGTTTACTGATCAATGTCCATGCCAAACTGTGAAAAAACCAGCTAAAGCTATGAAGTGAAAAGTGTATTGATTGTAGTTATGATAGCAGCAATCAGCATTCAGAAACAGCAACAAGGATACTGATCAATGTCCATGCCAAATTATGAAAAAACCATCTAAAGTTACTAAAATAACATTAATAATTTTGTTAATAAATATTAATGTTGTAATACACTCGGCTTCAAAAAAATCGCACCTTTTAAGAAATCTATTTTAAACATCTTTCAATCGTATTTGTATTATGAAATATTGGTAATGTTCGGTATCATTTGAAAGGTAAGGAAACAGAGAATGCAAAAACAATAATTCATTCAATGTTTTTTATTGGAACTGAGAAAAATTTACAAAACAATAAAAATCCTTAAAAAACCCAAATGAAATCTGATTAATTTTTCAAAACAAAGTTGCTTAAAACTAACCTAAAACCTAGTGTTACCCCCCCTAGCCCTAATGACGTCTTCCATGCGCTCCCTCATGGATCGCACCCACTTTAGGACCTCTTCTTGAGGGATTCTGTCCCATTCCTCAATAACGGCGTCTTGGAGCTCCTGAAGAGTCGCGGGAGCGGGATCACGGGATCTAACCTTGCGTTTCAGCTGGTCCCAGAGGTGCTCTATCGGGTTCAGATCTGGACTTCTCGCTGGCCACTGCATGACAGGGATCCCAACCTCTTGAAGGTAGCCCTGCACAATTCCAGCAGTGTGCGCGCGAGCGTTATCGTGCATTAATGTGAACCCGTCGCCAATAAATCCAGCATAGGGGACCACATGTTCTTCCAGGATCTCTGTGATGTGCCGGTGAGCAGTCAGCGACCCTTGCCCGCGAGCACCGCCGGTCCGAGAGACGCAAGAAAGTTCAGTTTTGCCGTCGGCAGATATGCCGCCCCAGAACATGCAGGAACCGCCCCCGTATTCTACCGTCTCTTAGATGCAGGCTTGGGCAAAACGTTCCCATTGTCTTCTGTATACTCTTTTGCGTCTATCGTTGCAGAAAAGGCTCACTCTCGTTTCGTCTGAGAAGAGAACAGCTCTCCATTGGTCCAGGGTCCAATTGACGTGGGCGCGAGCAAATTGCAGGCGTGCTCGCCGATGCGCTGCGGTTAATTTTGGACCCGTGGCAGGTCTTCTAGCCACAATATTTCTCTCCTTTAGTCTTCTTCTAACTGTAGAGACACTCACGGCCCTTCTACGAACTGCTTGAAGCTGCTGTTGCAACTCAACAGCATTAGAGAACCGATTTCTCAAAGACTTCGATACGACGAATCGGTCATCTCTCGCAGAAGTGCAGCGATTTCTACCAGACCCACGCCTTCGGACAAAGCCACCGGTCTGCAGGAACCGCTGGTACACTCTTCGAACAGAAAAGCGACTCAAGTGCAATTGCCGAGCAACATCACACTGACGTAGTCCTGATTGCAGTAGTGCGATAACTTGGGCGGCTTCAGCAGCAGTAGTGTCCATCTTCAAGGACGTTTTTCTGATGAAAGATATTCTTCTGTGTCTTCTTCGACTGTTGGTAGCAAATTTATCCCCCGATAAGCTGTATCGACCCTTTTATACCCAAAAAACAAAACAATACAAACAAAATTTGAAGAGGAGAATCAGTTCCATTGTCATTCACAGTGACTTAAAGTGTCAAGCTTTTTCTTTAATCAAATGAAATGGATATTTTTTTAAAGAGTTTTTATAGGGCTCTCAAATGATACCAATATTGCTACGAATAACTGCTTGTCTTAAGGATTAACAGTGCTTGAAGCCTATTTTTACGGACGTGCGATTTTTTTGAAGCCGAGTGTATGTTGTTTTATTTATTTTGTTAGTTATACCTATCGAAACCCATAGGAGGGGATGAGGTAGTGCTATTATAAGGACACACCTACAGGCGTCCCCATACACCTATGAGCTGGTGAAGTTTGCGGGAAGCCACTGGTGCGGGCAGGGCAGGACGGTTGGTGTGAAAATCTTTGTGTTTAGGGAGGCCTTTGATCGGCAGTGGATGTCTTTTAGCTCACGGAGATGATGAATTTAATAAATAAATAAATCATAGCTCATTGTTGTCAAATGTTTCTTTATTTTGCCACTAAATACCTATATTATCTTTGGCAATATTTTACAACTATAGTCAGTTCATCAGTTTCAAACTTTAATTTATAACCCCTTACAACTTTCTATCCAGATAGTTAGGTATATCTATAATTTTTGTCAGTTTATTTCTACTAACCAAGCAAGTCTGACTTACACACCGAGGGTTCCATACATATTTATTGCAACCACAGTTACATATTGGTGTTACATTAATAAAATGAAGTTCCTTTGTGATACCTTTCTTGAGCACAGCAATATAGTAGCCTATTATTGTTAAAAAGCAACATACATAATAAAAAGTTTTTAAATTTCTGTGGTCATTTTTGTTAGTATTACAGTTTTAAAATAGTCATGACAATATTAAAATGATGAAAATAAAGTTAATTTACTATAAGATATATCAATTTTACAAATAAAAAAAATATTTTAGGTATCTTTAAATTTCCAGTAAAAAAGTATTCCTTCTATATCACACATCATAATAAGGAATGTCATAGAAAGATGCTTTCCAGTTGTAAATAATTAATAAATAAGGTAAGCCGTCATCTCTTATTCAAAATTTAAAGTTGGGGCCTGCGCAATAGAATACAATTTGTTATTTATTTTGAGTCACATAATTAAAAACAAACAGTTATAAGTTTTTTGCTATTATATTTTGTTCTTCTTGGATTCCTTAGCGTCTGTTTTCTACATTCCGTAGACTTCATTTATTGAAATTGGCAGTTATTACATCATTTTTATGATTCAAATGTGGACTTGGGAGTCCAACTAGGTATTCCATCTATTAACGTCTTGATCTGAAAAACATAAGTAACCCTTAACAGCACTGCATCATACAAAATTATTAACAGATTGCCTAAATGGGAAGGTAACAATTGTTGAGTTGCAGATTTGTTTTTGTGAGTTTCAGTATGTATGACTGTTTTAATGTCACCTGTAGACAAACTACCAGAAATATTATCATTTATCAACCCATAGGGACCCTACTGCTGGGACATCAGGCACTTCCCTAATGTGTACTGTGGACAGATTCCATACTCTTACTGTCTTGAATCAAAATCGGTTAGACCTACTTTTCTGCTTACTGCTTTACTTTGGGTGCTTTGGGGCTGCAGAAGGTTCTGCTCACCTTGTAGATATCCTGTGTCGAGACAACAGACTGTTTGGGATGCTTATTTTGTTTTTATTTCCTGCAGACTGATCAGTTTTGGTATGACACTCTGTTACAGTAAGGTGCGATTGATGGGTCCATGGGCAAATACGTGTATCCTTTCTGAAACCTTATAAAAGAAAGTTTTATCCGATTCCACATCAGATAATTTATAAAGCAATCAATTCCTGAAAAAAAACGAATTAAGAAAAAGCGCCGCTTCGTAGTTCGAAACAATTTTTTTTCTGTAAGTATAAGGCATAGGCTCTATATCCATACAGTCTTGTCTGATATGAAAAATCTTCGGTTCGTTAAGAAATTTTTTTTTCGTTTTACATTTTTTGTTTTCTCTATTCCGCAAGAACGAAGCAAAGGCTTCTATAACCATATGCGTTTGTTGGGTCGGGTAAACTCGGGTGTCGTCGCGCACGTCGGGTGACGTTTTAATAATATGTTTCCGCCTTAATTTTTTCTTTTTTTCCGCGCCACTAGATAGTAGCCCGCCATACGATATGCCAACTCCGCAGTAGTGTACGACCTAATAGTTGGTGCATTATATTTTTTTGTGCGATTTCAACGCGGTCGAAGTTGCGTGCTTAAAATACATGAAAAATATATTTAAAAAAAAGGTTTTCATCCATGAGATTTTATATTATAAAGTACAATTGAAGAGTATTGTATGATCGAAGGGCTAAAGAAAATGCCAGCAAAGATGTTTTAAATCAACTACCTTGGTTTAGTTTTTTTAACTTTTTGGTTTTATTGCTTAATTATATTTTCGATTTTCATAATTTTGGATAGGAAAGTTTTTTTTCAATAATGAAATAAAGACAAATCTGAGTTTCAAGAAGAATTTAGTTTATTTACATATCCGTGCCTATACAGGGTGTAACAGAAAGGTGTGATAATACTTCAGGGTTGGCTTTTACCCATCAAACTAAACAACTTTTGTTCTACAAGTTTGTTGAAATGGCAAAATTTTTTTTGGACTTTTCATACAAATCGATCAGCTGGCGAACCAAATTTGTATGAAAAGTCCGAAAATTTCTTTGCGATTTCAACAAAGTTGTAGAACAAAAGTTGTTCAGTTTGATGGGTAAAAGCCAACCTTGAAGTATTATCACACCTTTCTGTTACGTTCTGTATATGGTAGCCTGCAAAATTCCGACATACTCCTCACTAATGCACGACCGTGTACTATGTGTGTTATCTTTTTATGAAATTGTATAAAAAAAAGTTTCACCGCGAGCTGCATGCAGCTCGCGCACCGAGCGCCCACTAGTTATATTATATAAAGCTCGATTACCACTGACTGACTGATTGACATGGTTGTTTGTCCTGTTGCGGGGGTCGGAGGGTATAACTTTGAATGCAGAAGTTCGTGGTTTTCTCCAGTGAGTAGAGGAAAAGTCCGAAAAAAGCCACTTTCATTTAATAAAATTAAAATAATTAAGATTTAATGAACTCCATACAGCTTCATGTCATTAGAGTTCAAAATGCAAAAGCAAATCACGGAATGTTGCCGTATCATGAACTATGAAAAAAGTTGGCGATTATTGAACTAATTGTATTCGCTGTATATTAAATTCCTCCGCCAAAGTATTTATTCATTTTGTTTTTATGTATTTATATTTGGTTAGCCTCAAGTAATAACGAAATATTTTATTACATATGTTTCTCTTGTTATTTATGAATTACATTGTCGGGTTTTTTACGGTCTGGGATTTGAGCTAATTAAGGTGCAACACTGTAGTTTGTCCCTTTCACACCTACATAAATTACAATAAACTGTCCTGCTTTCAATCAAGGTGAAAATGTCAAACTCAGATGTCAAATATTTTTACTACAGAATACGCAAATCAAACGTAAACAATATTAAATAAGTATGAGGCAAGTTTGTTTTCAAGAAGAATGGCATTGAAATGGCAAATCAACGCCTATATACGACCGATCTACAAAGGATCCGTGCCATGGGAGCCCCCAACCTACTCTTCATCAGGACTCCAAGGCAGGTCTTGCGTTTACGGCCTTGGGAGGCTCTTTACGAGGCGGACACCTGCGCAGAAGAATACGGGAAGGAAGAGAAACATGCTGCGTTTGCCATTAGAGATGCTTACTGATCAATGTCCATGCCAAACTGTGAAAAACCTAGCTAAAGCTATGAAGTGAAAAGTGTATTGATTGTAGTTATGTTAGCAGCAATCAGCATTCAGAAACAGCAACAAGGATACTGATCAATGTCCATACCAAATTGTGAAAAAAAAGTTACTAAAATAATATTAATAATTTTGTTAATAAATATTAATGTTGTAATATGTTTTATTTATTTTGTTAGTTATACCTATCGAAACCCATAGAAGATGTGGTAGTGCTATTGTAAGGCGACACCTACAGGCGTCACATACACCTATAAGCTGGTGAAGTTTGCAGAAAGCCACTGGGTGCGGGCAGGGCAGGCCGGTTGGTGTGACAATCTTTGTGTTTAGGTAGGCCTTTGACCGGCAGTGGATGTCTTTTACCTCATGGAGATGATGAAGGTAATTTAATAAATAAGTAAATCATAACTCATTGTCATCAAATATGTTTCTTTATTTTGCCATTAAATACCTATATTATCTTTGGCAATTTTTTATAACTATAGTCAGTTCATCAGTTTTAATCTTTAATTTATAACACCTTACAACTGTCTATCCAGATAGGTAGGTATATCTATAATTTTTGTCATTTATTTCTACTAACCGAGCCAGTCTGACTTGCACACTGAGGGTTCTGTACACATTGCAACCACAGTTACATATTGGTGTTACATTAATAAAATGAAGTTCCTTTGTGATACCTTTCTTAAGCACAGCAATATAGTAGCCTATTATTGTTAAAAAGCAACATCCATAATAAAAAGTTCTTTAACATCCATAATAATATTTTTTAAATTTTCTATAGTCAATTTTGTTAGTATTACAGTGTTAAAATAGTCATGTCAATATTATAATCATAAAAATAAAGTTAAATTACTGATATATCAATTTTACAAGTAAAAATTTTATTTTAGGTAAGATCTTTGATCTTCCAGTTAAAAAAAGATTCCATTTTATGTATTTTAAAACCATTGACTTCTGATAGGATTTCAAGTCATTATTTTATATTATATAATTTTCTGTATTTTTAGGCTCTGTAGTTTCAAACGAAGGGGTGGGGGACAGACAGACACACAAGTGATCCTATAATTCAATTTTCCTTTGAGGTACAGAACCCTAAAAAAGGAAAAGGAATGTTTGTTATACATAGATGCTTTCCAATTTTAAATAATTATATAAGATAAACTGTCATCTCTTATCCAAAATTTAAAGTTGTGGCCTGCGCAATAGAATACAATTTGTTATTTATTTTGATTCACAGAATTAAAAACAATCAGTTTTAAATTTTTTGCTATTTTATATTGTTCTTAGATTTCTTAGGGCCCCTTCCTCACATTCTGTAGACTTCATTTGTTGAAATTGGCAGTTCCACCAGCTTAATGATAGAAATGTAGACTTTGTTTGGAGTCCACCTATGCCATTTATTAACGTCTGGATCTGAAAAACATAATAAAACATAACAGGATATAATATAAAATTATTACTAGACAGCCTAAATGGGTAGGTAACAATTTTCGAAATTATGTATGACTGTTTTACTGTCACCTGTAGCCAAACTACAAGAAATATTAGCATTTACCAACCCATAAGTAGGGACCCTACTGCTGGGGCATTGGACTCTTCCCTAACTTGTGGAGGCATGGACAGGGGCCAAATCCGGATTTAGTATTATCATCATCCAATTTAATATGAAAATATAATTTTTATTTCTTTGAGAAACTAATGTGTAGGTACCTGAAACTATTACTATTGAATCAAAACCGGGTAGACCATCTACTATTTTGCTTACTTTGGGGCTGCAGAATGTTCCGATTACCTTGTAGATGCAATTTTTCTTCTTATTTCCTGCAAAGACTTTTGATCAGTTGCGGTATGAGATGACACCCTGTTATAGTAAAGAGCGATTGAAGGATCCATGGGCAAATACGATCATGGGCAAATACGTGTATCCTTCCGACTCCTTATCCCTTTTCTTCCAATTCCACATAACATAATTTGCCAAACAATCTTTCGAATCGAGAAAAAAGCCACGTAAAAACCGCTTCGTAATTCGAAACGTATTTTTTAACATTCTGCAAAATAAGGCAAAGGCAAAGGCTTCTATATCCATACAGTCTTGGCTGATGTAAACTTCGGTTCGTTAGCGGTTTTGGTATTTGTCGTTTTTCATTTTTTTCTTTTGTATTTTTCTCTTTTTTTTTGTTTGTCTGTAAGAATAAGGCAAATTCTATATGCGTGTTGTCGGGTAGGGTGTCGTCACGTCGGGTGGCGTTTCAATAATATGTTTCCGCCCTTTTTTTTTCTTTTCTGCGCCATTAGATAGCAGCCCGCCATATGATATGCGGTAGTGTACGATCTCATAGTTGGTGCGTTATGTTTTTATGCGACTCTACGCGGGCGAAGCCGCGTGCGGAAAACTAGTATTAGTATACAACCTGACTATACACGATTAATCGAAAACTCACACCTTAAAAAATAAAAAATAAGGACCCGGCTCTTTTATTTTGAAATCTGGGTACCCAACTGAACTTCGAAGGCGTATAAGAACCATAAGATCTCGCACCACCTAAACATATTGTAGGGCCGCAACTGTGGGCACCCACGAGATTTTCTAAAACCCGGCGCCCCTGGTCTGAGCTATATACCAACTACGATCCCGAGAATCACTTCGAGATAGATTTAAGGAAATAAATATTCTAACAGTTTCCGGTCAGTTTATTTACGAAAATATCATATACGTTCGTAAAAATCTAAACTTGTTCTTCAAAAATAGTGACAGACATAACCGTAATTTGAGAAGTGAAAATAAACGTGTGTGAACTACCAGAATGTAAATTTAAGAAACATATAAAACGCTGTATTTGTTCAAGAGGATACTATAAGACTATAGATTATTTTAATGATAATGAAATTTGGAATATTCCTCCAGCAAAATGATATGACGTTTATAAGAGTGCTTAATGTACCTACGTAAAGAAATAAATGATTTTGAATTTTGAATTATATCATACCCACTTTAGGGGCACGTAACAACCCATATCGTCCCCTCTGCAGGGGCACTTAACAACCTATATCATACCCACTTCAGGGGCACGTAACAACCCATAGCGTCCCCACTGCAGGGGTACGTAACAACGCATATCGTCCCCACTGCAGGGGCACTTAACCTATATCGTCCCCACTGCAGGGGGACGGGTCTCTTCCCATACTTCGGGAAGGTTAAGCCGATTGGTGGAGATCGTGGGGCTAGTGGCCAACCCCAGTGTCAGAAGTTTTCTGAAGAATGAGGCCTCCGACATGACTTAACGACTGCCATCTAGTGACAGCAGCCGGCACCAATGGCTTGACGTGCCTTGCGAAGCTCGGTAACGGTCGTGATAAATGCAAATCTTCATCATGTTCATCAGCCAAAAGACGTCCACTGCTGGACAAAAGCCTTCCCAAAGATAGATAGGGAAAGATAGCACACATTATGTACAGTAATACACATTTAATAAGGCTTACAGATGTACCTGCGCAGTAGACACATTTTATTTACGCGGGAAACTGATGGACTAATCAAGTAGCTTCATTGTCATCCACCATTACATGTTCCTAAAATCGCTGCCGCTATTGGTTGATTGATATCGCGCCTGATTGTAGGCTGTCACCGTGCATTGATTGTTTCGGGTGTTTCCGTCGATAGTTTGTTGTTGTCTGCGCGAACGAAGATTACCGACGCGCCTTATTTTTTGTGTACTACTGTAACACAAAGTTTCCACGGGTTATTTGAACATAATCGTCGAAAATTGCACTATAATTGCGGTGACTTAATATTTATTTACTCGTTACAGGTATCAGAAGAAGCCAAAGATTTGATTAGAAGATTGATTTGCTCATCCGAAACCAGACTGGGGAGGAATGGTCTGCAAGACTTCAAGGTAACAAAAATTATTTTTAATTTCATTGTTAGTTCTTTTTATTTATTTTTATGGTGTCTATTTAGTATACAGTCTCGGCCAAGTAAACATACACCCAGAATGACAGATTTTCTGACATTTAACTTATATTTTTTACATTTGGTACCTATTTGGGGTTATCTGTGACCTTTAGAAAATCATCATCATACGCCAAGAGATAATTCCAGAATATCATTAACATCAGCCGAAAGACGTCCACTGCTGGTCAAAGGCCTCCCCCAAGGATTTCCACACCGACCAGTCTTACGCAGGGTTCGAAAATATCCGATATTTATAATAAATATCAAAATATCAGATATTTTTGATATATATCCGATATTTTCGATATCTTTGATATTTTTGATATTTATCAAAATTACATACTAATTTCAATTTCTTACTTTAATACATGATTTTCGAAATAGCTTAATTTAAAATGTAGGTATATGTTTGATAATTTGAAGATTTTTATTAAAATAACATTCAAATGTTATACTCTGATATGTTTTTTCGAAATAACTGAATCTAAAATGTATATTTTATTTTTGCAAATTTGAAGATAGTTAATTAAACTAAACTCATTTATTTATTATTGTGATAATCATATCGTTATTCTTTGCATTTGGCACATTCATTCGTAAGAAGCAGCTCTTAGAAGCTAGGAAAATATAAATATCAATATTGATATATATCAAGCATAAATATCAATTGATATATATCATGATATATATCCGATATATATCAATTGATATATATATCATGCGAACCCTGGTCTTACGCTGCCCGCATCCAGCTTTCCGCGACCTTCACCAGGTCATGGGTCCATAGATTGGGAGGCCTGCCTATGCTACGTCTTCCGGTGCGCGGTGGCCGCTCGACAACATTAATGCCCCAACGGCCATCTGTTCTACGAGCTATGTGCCCCGCCCACTGCCACTTCAGTCTAGCGATTCTGTGAGCTGTGTCGGTTTACTGTAACTTTTCGAGGCATACGAGGTCTAAGTTGTAGGAACTTTGTGTTAGGTAGATTAAAAGATGACCTTTGAAAAGTGTACAGTGCTACCTACTTCGAATAAACATACATATGTATTTTGAATTTTGTTATGTTTTTTAACCGACTTCGAAAAAAAGGAGGAGGTTCTCAATTCGTCGGAATCTTTTTTTTTTTTATGTATATTCACCGATTACTCGAAGACGCCTGAACCGATTTGGAAAATTCTTTTTTTGTTTAAAAGGGTATACTTCACAGGTCCCATATAAATTTTATCGAAATCGATTCAGCGGTTTTTGAGAAAATCAACAAAAACAGCAAAATTGGAGTTGTTGCGATTGAAGTCGGTTGTTTTTAACGTATTCAGCGTGGTCAATTATATATATCAACAGAGCCATCCGTGGTTCGCGGGCATTGAGTGGGACGCGCTGCGGGAAGTGGCCGCGCCGTTCGTGCCGGACGTGTCCAGCCCGACGGACACTTCCAACTTCGACGTCGATGACACGGACATTAGGTAAGAATACAAACTTATAGTAATCCTATCTAAAGCAATTATATTAATTGTTATTCATTTAACTGTACTGACAAAATGTATTTCGTTAATGTTCGTTAACAGTCCATATCGTCCTCACTGCAGGGGGACGGGTCTCATCCCATATCTCGGGAAACTTAGGCCGTATTCCGACACGGGGACCAAGTCGGGATTGCTGGAGGTTGTGGGGCTAGTGGCCAACCTCAATGTCAGAAGTTTTCAAGCCGCTTTAAAGACCT
Source organism: Coleophora deauratella (assembly GCA_958295455.1). Classification (NCBI taxonomy): domain Eukaryota; kingdom Metazoa; phylum Arthropoda; class Insecta; order Lepidoptera; family Coleophoridae; genus Coleophora; species Coleophora deauratella. The sequence goes on from OY282412.1 coordinate 7,510,858, forward strand.
CCGACATGGCTTAACGACCACCATCTAGTGATAGCCGGCAACAACGGCTTAGCGGGCCTTGCGAAGCACGGAAACGATCGAGATAAATTAACAGTCAAACCCATCTATATTATGACTGCGTCTGTAGTTAGTTAACCTGCGTCATCGATGCGACCACGCAAGCCGCACTGAGCCACGACCACTTCGACGCCGTGATGAAATATATTATTATATTCCAGGTTATCAGAAGCAGTCCCACCCCCATCGGCGTCGTCGGCGTTCTCCGGCCTGCACTTGCCCTTTGTCGGGTTCACTTTCACGGCGGGGTCTAGGCTGTCCGACTTGGGAGCCGTCGCCTCGCCGCTCAGCCCAGCTAAGAATGCCCCTAGTCAGGTAGGACTAATATACAAGTGATCTTAAAAAAGTGCTTTTGAAATTTTAAGGGGTTACAGATCACAGGAAAAATGTTGAAAAATCCAGTCTACTCTTTTTCTCCAGTTTCCCATACCAATTCTGGATTCACTATTGTGATTTAGTATGGGAAACTGAAAAAATAATTTTTGATAGGATTTATTCAATATTTCTCCACTGCTGGGGTACGAGTCTCTTCGTATGTCTCGGAAAAGATTGCATGAAAATGAAAATAATAGTTCAATATTTGTAGGATCATGTTACGCAAGATCTGACTGGATGAGAACCATTGATCGCTATATATTTTTTCACCAAGCAGCGTGGCACATTTGGTCGGTGAGGCGAGAAAGCCAACTTTAAACATTAGCCAACATTAAACATATCATAGTTAACCTTAACTTTATTAATTTCGTCCACAGGCACCATCAAACGCGGGCGATCGGGCCGCGCTCAAGGCGTTAGAACGAGAAAACGCGCTCCTAGCGCAAACTATAGCCGAGCTTCGGGCGGGCGCCGCGTTGGATGCTAGCACTGGTGAGTAATATAGGGTCCTTATGAAGTACCTGAAAAACAAATTGACAGTGGCTTCAGCTCATGAAGATCTCATAAGAAAGAACGCCTTTTCTCTTATGAGGGCAGGATAGTGAAATCGCCTTCAGAGAGCGACAGGGAGTGTCCTACTCATGAAAACCGAACAAATTTCCCCAAGGAACCTATAGTCAATTCTCAAAAAAAAAATTTGGAGTCTTATACTAATTAATTGATCAACTGAATCGCCAACTTTGTATGGGAAGTCCAACAATTTGTTTACGAATTGAGTATAGGTTCCTTGGCGAAAGTTGTCCAGTTTAATGAGTTGAAGCCACTTTTCTTTTTATTTCAGGTATTTTAGAAGGACCCTATATAGTACCTTTAGCACAGATAGTCCCCAATTGATTCCGCATATAAAATAAGACAGTCAATGGTATGGTCAGTTGCAAAACTTCCTTCAAAACCACGCCTTATACCAGAATTGTTGAAGAAAAACGTTTTGTGTCTAGAAGGGGGTTATCTGTGATTTTAAGTGTCAAAAATTAGACAGTGATTAACGAGGAATTATAACTTAGCAAAGTATTTTACACATGGCTTCTATTTATTACACAGAAGAGTCGATAACCCTGAAAGAAGAGGTGGCGGCGCTATCAAAGAGGAATGCAGACCTGGAGGCGCAAGTGAGGTGCTACGAGCAACTCAACTCGGGCGTTACTGCACAGGTAACGAAGGAAACGAAAGAAATCGGTAGACGCAGTATAGGCAGGCCTCCTACTCGGTGGACCGATGACCTGGTGAAGGTTGCGGGAAGCCGCTGGGAGCCGGCAGAGCAAGACCGGGCGGAGTGGAAATCCTTGTGGGAGGCCTTTGTCCAGCAGTGGATGTATTTCGGTCCCCCTAAGTAATAAAATTTAAAACTACTAAGTCTTGATATAGTTTTTCGCACGTTCTCTCTCTCTCTCTCTTATCGTGTGGTAATTAATCCGTTCTATCCACAAGGTATAGACGGCAAGGTATCGTGGATGAAAACTATATTCTGGTATTCAATATGAATTTATACAAAACTCGAAATTCAAAATCGTGATAAAGTGGGAGTTTACATATTTTTGTAAATAGTAATCTTTCAAAGTTTCTTCTTCAGACTTTACAAGTGTACCGAAGAGTTAAATCTTAATTTTTGTTTAAAGGACCTAACATCAGCATCGCCACAAGAGCTCGCTTTACGAGTGAAAGAGCTAGAGATGATGGTGAACACTCTGTCTCTGGAGAAGGAGGAACTGATGAAGGATAGGACGGATTCTGTCGAGAAACTGCGGCTGCAGGTACGTTTATGTCTGGTTCTTTATTATTATCTGAATATTCCTTTTAAATGATTACACTACACTACTTCTACAGTCTGTCAAGAAAGTCTTGAAAATAAATGAGGGCGCTGTTCTTTTTAACATGGCAACATTCGAGCATATTCAATCAATGAGAATTCTGAATTTTGAGGTTGCTATCAGTATTAATTGTAGTTCCAATACAATTCGCTTTCAAGACTTTTTTTAACAAACTATACTATGTTATTATTTAATATTTTCCTTGTAAATAATACAAATTATAATAACATTTTTCAACCTCCGTTCCAACCAACAAAAATAGCTGTACATAGAGTAAATTATACCACTGATAACCAACTATTCAGTTTGTTTTATTGGTTAATATCAGTATCAGTAGCAACTTCGATATTTAATTTTCAATAATGTTTAGGTTAAGTAAATGTTTACTCGCATTCAGTCTTCAGTGTATCTGCCCAGTGAATAAAAATAACAGTTCAGTATTTTCGTTCAGTAATTTGTACCTTATACTTACTGTACTTTTAAACTTCTTATTAAAGCAACCCAACTAAACAGTCGGTGCTAACCAAAGTGCTAACCTCCCTATTCCCCTCTACCCGACCAGGACAAAGAGCTAAAGGACGCGCTTGCGCAACGCAAGCTCGCCATGACAGAGTACAACGAGGTCACCGACAAACTGGCGGAGTTGAGGCAGCAGAAACAGAAACTGTCGCGGCAGGTAGGTCGTGTCGTATAGTGTCGTGCTAGCTACAAGATGTGTATTTTTGTCTTCAACTGCAGCTCATCTATAACCTTATCTTTACGGCCAGGTCCGCGACAAAGAAGAAGAGTTGGAAGTGGCGATGCAAAAAATAGACGGATTGAGAGCGGATATCAGACGCGCGGAGAAAGCGCGCCGGGAACTGGAGGCTCGTCTCGACGCCGCTGCCAACGAGGCTGCCAAGGTAAGGAAGACTATGGATATCATCATCAGCCATAAGACGTCCACCGCTGGACTAAGGTCTCCACTAAGGTTCCCGCCATCTTCACCAGGTCATCGGTCCACCGAGTACACTTTCGGTGAACCGAGAGATGTACCAGATGTATTCAATAAAGTCTTAATCGCAGATCACCCCCTATAGATATCACGCCCAGAGCCCATATAGACATCCAATCATTTAAATACTAAGTAAGCATCTATTCTACAACTTCAGTATCAGACGCTCGAACCCTATTGTTTGTCGGTGGTCCCAGTATAGCTGGAGTTATCTGGTACAATTGTATAATATTGTATAGCCATTGATATTTTAAAATATTTACATAATCAATCAATACTTGTGTATGTGGTAAAAGGTGTTTCTTTCGGCCCAGGAGCGGAAATTGCGTGAGGACACGTTGCGCGGTCAGAGAGTGGAAGGTACCCCCGCGTCGGCCGCCGCTGACGTCGCCAGGCTACACGCCGAAGTGGAGGCTCTCGAGGTAACTAGAATATTGTTTATTATTAATATTTTATTTACTCATAAATGTAGGAATATACATCGACACCCCAACAGACTAGAGCGGTAATGTGGTTAAAACGTCCAGACACAGAATTGCCTTCAGCGTAGCAGCAATAATCGCTAACTTTAAATACGTCACCGAGTAAGTGAAAGTCCTTTTAAGTAGGAGGACGCAGTCACTACCTGCGGAGCCACCGACGCTTGGAATCTGACAATAGAAGCTATCGTTTGATTGTTTAATCTATCGATCGAAGCCATCGATTTTGTGATTTTGTCAAAAATCATCTTGTTACAGCTCCAATACAAAGAGTCGCTGGCACAACAGCAAGCCAGATACAACGCCGAGCTGTCGGCCCTCAGGGACCAGCTGCAAGAGACTGATGCCATGCGGAGTGTGCTGAGTAGGGAGGTAAGCTTGGTTCGCTCGAATAGTCTCGCTCGTTCTATGTGAATGCCGACTAAAAAGAAACTACATTAAATTCCTAGATTCTATTAAAGTTAATGTTGTTACCAACTTAATGTACAATGAAAAGAAATCTCTTGCAAGCACAGTGTTTCAATCTTTTAATTAAAAAGTTAAGTATTCCTCGTATAGATTTGAATGGTGTTCTATAGAAATGTTAATTTGACTCCATTTAGTCCACTGCTGAACAAAGGCCTCTCCTGATTTCTACACCGACCGGTCCTGCGCTGCCCGCATCCAATGTCTTCCCGTAACTTTCACTAGGTCATCGGTCCACCGAGTGTGAGGCCTGCCTATGCTATTTCTTCCGTCGCATTTAGTCTTAAAACTCAATTGTGTATAATATTTTGTTTCAGTTACAATCGTCCAAAGACAAGTTGGAGAGCCGCAGACAGGAGCAAATGAACGACACGGAAGACAAGCAGATTCTCATCAACGAGAACCGGAAACTGGCAAAGGATCTAGAGGCTGTGAGTTCTTTTGTTAAAACCGTCATGTACTAAACATGTATGCGTATCGGAGGTGATTTTGTTTTATAAATACAGCTCAGTTTGTTTAGCTAATGGACGTCACTAAAAATGCAAAATATAAGAAATAAATATATTTGCTATTCATAAAAATGTTCCGTATTAAAAAGTATGTGAGTTAACTTTCACTAGGTGTACAGATAACCCCCAATTCTCCCATAACGCATACAATAAATTTGACAAGCACCAAGTCATGTGTATCCTAGAACCAGCCAATCATAGCGCGGCTGTTTCGCTTCCCCAAACCTGCGCCTTCGGCACATTTAATATATACGTCTTTGGGGGGGGGGGGGGGGGGTTATCCGTGACGCGGTGTTATAAGAAAGATGGATAGACCACAATTTACTAAAGAAATTCAGAAGTTGTCATTTGTAATATAAACTTAAGCCGTCCACTATAAAAACAACGCAGCAACGTTTCGGTGTTTAACACGTTACGTGCCATCTAAAACTTTTTTTTTTTTTTTTTATGTGATAGGTGGCAAACGAGCAGACGTATCACCTGATGGTAAGCGATTACTGCCGCTCATGGACACCCGCAACACCGGAGGAGTCACAAGTGCGTTGCCGACCTTTGAAATGGGATGGGGGATGGGGGAATGGGGAGGGGGAGGGGGGGTTGGGCCTCCGGTACCCTCACTCACTCGGCGAAACACAACAAACGTTGCTTCACGCCGGTTTTCTGTGAGGCCGTGGTATCACTCCGGTCGAGCCGGCCCATTCGTGCCGAAGCATGGCTCTCCCACGTCTTTTGGGATTACTTATTGCCATACCATCTTGCTTATGAAATATGCCGTACGACGCATATTTGCGGGCAAGTTATGGCTCCTGTCTGTATGCCGTTCGACGCACCTGCGCGTTTCCGCGTCTATGCATTGTATGCGCGTTTGTAACTAAAATCGCATACACGCACATACGCGTCGGGCGGCATACTACCTAGTAGCCATACAAATGTATGAAAACGCATATTTGCGTTGGAGGCATACACTTAAGGAGTTGTAAACGCACAGGTGCGCCCAATGGCAGTTAACGTGTTAACTTCACATTTGGATCACCAGATGGCGGAAAACGGGCGACGATGGCAAAGCGAGCGGCGGCAGTTGGAGCTTGAGTTGGAAGAGCTGCGGGCCAAGCGGGAAACTATGCAGCACTGGGAGAAACAGGTAAACTGCGTATTATTAAGATACTGTTGAATAAGAGATTTTTATTACAATGTATGTCTGGAAAGGTATTGTCAAAGATCAACATCTGAAATGCAAAATGACGTACAAATGTAACTTTGATTCTTTTACACAATAAATAAAGAAATTGAAACTGAAAGAGAAAAAGATTTGCCCATGAAAAACATTTTATCATATGACACGTAAGCACTAGAATGGTATAATGCTATTGAAGGTCCGACTAGGTGCCTACCTATTATCTGCTGCCAAGTATATCGCTGCCATCTTGAACAAAAATATTTTAAACATAGTCACAAAATCATCCGCTTTTTGTCATACAGATAGCGGACATAATCCGGTGGGTGGCTGATGAGAAGGAAGCGCGAGGGTACTTACAGGCGCTTGCCACTAAGATGACCGAGGAGTTGGAGTACTTGAAGCATGGTGAGTTATGTTCCTTTTGTTTTTTTTTAATGTTGGAGGGAGTTTCTTTGGATCCGTCGTTTTTTCTCACTCCACAAACATTTCTCGTGACTGGGTATCCGTGATGGATTTCCCAAAGTAAAAAAAAAATGGTGAGTTTATAAGCAAGTCTCCGAGTTGTAAAATGCTGTTACACAGATAATCCCTACAGATACCGCATACACGGCAGCTCAAGGTCATCACACATATGATTAATTAGGTGTTTAGGTAGAAGTTTCCAAATCACCTGTAAGGCTTTCGACATGACTTCACGACTGCCATCTACTTATAGCAGCCAGCACCAACGGTTTAACGCGCCTTGCGGAGCATGGAAACTGTCGAGATTAATGTCACTAACAGTCAAACTCATCCATGTTGTGACCGTGTCTGTAGTTAGTTGCCCTACGTGATCGACGCAACGATGCAAGCCGCACTGAGCTATGACGCCTTTTATAAATAATTACATTATTTTCGAGATAACTACTTTTTTTGTTAGGCTGTATAGGGTATAAAGCCTTTCCGTCAGGCTGAGTATGTTTTTTCCATCCAGTTTCCAGTTGTTGCTATCCAGTTCATAAAGACATCTGACATAGACATAAGAATAAAATTCTAACGGAGAAAAGATTTATTTTTTCCAACAATACCTAATCGTTTAAAAAAAGATGTGGGTGTTTAGTTATTGCATTTTCTATAGTTCATTCCAATCAAAAAAAAAACAAAAGGTAAACAAACATAGTATGCAGATGACATTGACATGTGTCAGTTCCATAGTAAGTTTGTTTACGTTTTGCTTTTTTTTTATTGGAATGAACTATATATAAAACACTCATAAAAATGGGGGTTACAATTTTGAAATGTTGTCATTTAAATGTGTAATTTCCCCACAGCAAGCGGCGGTCGTGTCCCCCCATCCTCACCGCCCGCCGCCACGGGCACAGGGACGGGCGGCTGGCGCAACCGGCGCTCGCAGAAGCTGGACAAGATGGAGATACTGACGCTGCAGTCGTCGCTGCACTCGGAGATACAGGCCAAGCAGGCGGTGGGCGAGGAGCTCAGCCGCACCCGCGCCGAGCTGCTGGCTAGCCAGAGGTACCGATAGCCCCCGACTTCCTTCTTCTTAGGTCCTCTAACTCCTCGAGGAGCATAGGGCCTCAATAACAGCTTTCCACTGCTTCCGATCGGCGACAGCGACAATCTCCGGCCAGCTTTTGTCTATACTTTATTTGTTTAGGTAATTAAAAAACGTAAACAATCTTGTTATGTCTTTTTATTCATATGTGCATGTTTAAATTCTGATATTTCTTGCAAACGTAGGTACTAAGTTTCTTTTGCATTTCTATTATTTCTATTAAACACGTAATACATTCTACTCGTTTGAGAATTTTAACAAGCAAGTATCAGTAAAAAGACATATCAAGATTGTTTACGTTTTTTTTAAGTACCTAAACAAATGAAGTATAGTGACGCGGCTTCCAGTGCCACAGTCCTCCGCCAAGTAGACTTTGGTCGACCTCTCTTACGTTTTCCTGCAGGAGAGTAACACAGAGCCTGTTTGGTGAGATGGGAGTCCTCTTGCCGCAGTTTGTGGCCAATCCAACGCCAGTTTCTCGCTGCACTAATACTATACAGGGAGTTTAAAAAATTACGTTTGAAATTTTAAGGGGTTACTCAGAACAGAATTAAGTAAAGAATACAGGAAAAAACGGATCTACAACTTTTTTAGTTTCCCATACAAATTATTGATTCACTTGTATGGGAAACTGAAAAAAATAGTTGTCGATCGGATTTTTTCTTATTTTTCCTGTATTCTATACTTGATTATGAGTCATCTCTTAAAACCTTAAAAGCTACTTTTTTAACATCCTGTATATTAAAATCAAAATCAAATCAAAATATATTTTTTTAATTTATGTAGATGCTTTACACATACTTTTAAATCGTCATATTTTTTCTACCTATTACAAAGTTCCTACCACTCGGAACTTTTACACTCAACGTTTCAGGAAGTGTTAGCGGAGCGAGAAGAAACGTCGAGCCCAAAAGAAACTCGTCCCAACACATTTTTTGAAATAAAAACTTAATAGCTATTACAATTGATGTTATTACTAAAGCTATGAGCTGGAGGATCTATACACGTCCACCCAGCTTTGTCATTTACATAATCTATGGTTTTATAATATCCTCTTGAACACAGGCATTTCTTTACATAAGTTTCAAACTTATTTTCTGATAAACTTGTTACATTTTCAGGTATTTTATTGTAAAATTTTATACACTGCCCCATGAAGGACTTATTTGCCTTACTCAGTCTCGAATAAGCAACTTCAATATTATTTCTATTTCTTGGTTAAAGGTTAAAATTATGCCTGTTACTGTTTTTTGGAAACAACTCTAAATTCTTACGAACATACATGATGTTTTCGTATATGAACTGACTGGCAACAGTTAAGATATTTATTTCTTTAAACTTGTTCCTCAAGAACTCTCGAGATCGCATCTGATAGATAGCGCGAATGGCTCTTTTTTGCAGTATAAAAATAGTTTCTATGTCAGCCGCATGTCCCCAAATTAAGATGCCGTAAGACATTATACTATGAAAATAGTTAAAATAGACTAGTCTAGCAGTATCAACATTTGTTAGTGGCCTTATTTTCTTCACGGCGCAGGCAGCTGAACTAAGCTTTCCTGCTAGAGTTTCTATATGTGGTCCCCATTGTAAGGAAGCATCTAAAGTAATACCAAGAAAAATAGTACTATTTACGAATTCTAAAACTTTACTATCTAATATTACACTATCGTGAGTTTGTTTGACATTTCGTAATCTGAATTTTACAACTTTCGTTTTTGCAGCATTTAATAGCAAGTTGTTACCAATAAACCTTTTATGTATCTCTGAAAGTGTGTTGTTTACTTCGTCAATTTTGCTGTATTTCCTGTCTACCTTAAAAATAAGAGATGTGTCATCTGCAAACAACACAATATTTGAGCGACGTTGCACCATAAATGGTAAGTCATTAATATAAACAAGGAAGAGAAAGGGGCCTAAAATAGATCCCTGGGGAACTCCTATTTTTACTGTAGAGTCGAGAGAGTTTGTGCCATTTACTTGAACTGTCTGTAACCTATTTATTGTTTAGGTAAGTAGAAGACTGAGGGCCCTATCCTCTACACCGTAATGTTTTAGTTTGAGAAGCAAAGTTTGATGATACGCAGAAGTTTGATTAAATTAAAGTGTTGTAGCATTTGGTTTAGCATAATTTTTTCAAAGACTTTACTAAGAACGTTTTAGAACCTGAATTATAAAGAGGTATAAATTTACTACACTTCATAAGAATTGGAAAGACGCCACTTTCAATACTTATATTAAAAAGGTATGCTAAATGTGGCGCTAATTCGTCAATTACATTACTAATTAAATTAACTGATAAACCCCACAGGTCTTCAGTTTGTTTCACTTTAAGCGATTTAAAAGTTTAAACAATAGTTTCAGGTCCAATTTCACTGAAATAGAATATTTCATCACAAGGAATGACATTTTCTTTTAATATTTTTTTAGCATATGTGGGTGATGAGTCCAGGGCCTCAGTTATCTTAAATGGAATGTTTGTAGCTATTTCTGCGTTAGATGTTATTTTGCCTTTATCTGTTTGTAAAACAAAATCTTTATCGTGTTTCTTGACTTTACCGGTTTCTTTATTTATTATATTCCAAACCGTCTTAATTTTATTATCAGATAGTTTTATCTTTCTGGCTAAGTAATTAGATTTGCGCATCATACCTTTCTGAAAATGTTTGAATAACGTTTCACATAATTTTTGAAAATTTCATCAAATATATGTTTTTTTTCTCATAAAGCTCAAACAAGGTTTGACGGCTTTTATAAATTCCTGCCGTAGCCCATTCACAAAATTTAAATTTATTATTAATATTAAAGGACTTATTTTTAAATATTTTCTGAAATTCTCGCTCTATAACTATAACCAAATCATTGTAAATACTATTGGCTTCTGCTTCATTATCAAAGTTTGGTATGGGCAGCTTGTCATTTAACGCTTTTTTATACTTTTCTATTCTTTTACCAGTGACAGGCTGCGATTGTATTTTAACTTGTTTTATATCGGACCTGAAAGGAAAGCTAGCCATTAGTCCGCTATCATCAGACCTTAGGCAGTTAATTATTTTTTTTCTACATGGCTACAGTTACAAAAAATGTTATCGATGCAAGTGGCAGAAGTCTCCGTTTTCCTAGTTGGTTCTAAATCAAACGACTTGAAAAGACAAATAGTTCTTGCCGTTAGGGACTTCTTTTCTAATAAATCTACATCTACAATACATTATTAAAAAAATTCTGATATTTCATAAGGACACTATATATTTTTTCAGTGATCGTCACTCATAAGGAACACTGAAATAAATACAATTTTATTTTTTTAATTTATAATTATGTTCATAACTGATCTAAAAATCTTAAACAAATATACAGGGTGTAAGGGACATGTTTCCGAAAAGTTTAAGGGTTTGCTCAGTAGACGAAACTGAACAACTTTCCACAAGAATTATTTTCAGGAAACGGAAAAAAAATCGACTTCTCCATACAAAATTATAAACTTGTTTGGACAGTTTGTATGGAGAAGCCGATATTTTTTTCCTTTCCGGAAAAAAAAAACTTGTGGAAAGTTGTTCGGTTTCGTCTACTGAGCAAGCCCTTAAAGTTTTCGGAAACCTGTCCCTTACACCCTGTATTATATGCATCAATAGGTAACCTAAAACCTCGCATTAGTTTTAAGTTTCTAACTTTAATAGTTTCCAAGTTGTGGTATTTTGAATGAGAGCCATACTTACGTCTCTTTTTTGAATTCACGAATAAACGAGTAGTGTAGGTTATAGAAACAAAAAATGTTCGAACTTGATCGTTGGTAATTTGTCAACACCGCAACATATGAAATACCAAAATATTCGATGTGTGTTTAATTATATTCATACCTTGAGGAATTATTGGTTATACAAACTTTCATGTCCTCGACGAAGTTTCACCAGCTTTTTTCTTTTATAATAATTGTGAAAATTATCTACAAGCTATATATAAATTTGAATAATACATGTATTTGTTATTAACGTCTTACTCTACTCACTGGTATGTTTAGTTTGCGTCGAATTTTTTTTTTCGAACTGTTGCACTAACTTTCTTCGAATATTTTTTTTGGTGATTGATTATACATGCACTGTGAGAGTTGTAACGATCGGTGAAGCACATCACTGGCTGGCTTTCCCAGCACTAGCTACTCTAGTTAGTTTATGTAAAAGTCTATGTCTATGGTTATTGTAAGAATACAAGATGGTGTTTTGTTTTAACAATTCAATAAAGAAGAAAAGGTTTACATAGACATTTTATTATAATCCACTGCGAAGACTGCTAGAACATTAACAGGTTATGGGATTATATGAAAAGTAAGCTTGTACTGTAAGTAAAACATAATTACGTAGTCACGAAGAATAGAACTCGTAAACCAAAATGGCGCAAATGGCTCATTTACCACAACTGGATCCTCAAAATTTTAATAATTGGAAATTTAGAGTGAGCTGCCTTCTAGAAGAGAAGCAGTTATTGGGCGCATTGAGCGGAGATGAAAAGATAACCCCCACCCAGGATGCAAAAGCCAAGTCATTGATAGTTCAGTGTATAACGGATAAACATCTCGATTTGATAAAAGACGCCAAAACCGCCAGTGAAATGATGGTTACGTTGACAAGTATATTTGAGAGAAAAACAGTGTTCAACCGATTACATTTGAGAAAGAAATTAATAACCTTGAAATTAGAAAAACAACAAAGTATGCAAGAATATTTTTTAAAATATGACACATTAATAAGAGAACTTGAAACTGCAGAGAAAAAGTTAGATGAAGACGAAAAGATAACATACCTACTCTTGGGAGTCACAGGAATTCAAAAATACAATACTGTAGTCACCGCTATTGAAACATTGAATGAAAAATTGACATTGGAATTTGTGAAAGCACGGCTGCTGGATGAAGAGCTGAAATTAGTACATAACACAGACAGAGAAGGTACTGAAGATGAGGCTTTTAAGGCATACAGTTCTCGAAGGACAATTACCTGTTTTTCATGTGGAAAGCTTGGTCATAAAAGTAATCAGTGTAAGAACAATACAGAGAGTTTCAATCGAGGCCGAGGCCAGTACAGAAGGGGAATGCACAGAGGGAAATATCAAGAAAGTTATAGAGGACATAACAGAAATGAAAGGTCATACACATCAACATCAGAATCTTTTATTGCACTAAACTGTTTAGAAGATACAAATCAATTTATATTAGATTCTGGAGCATCTCAACATTACTTAAAAGAAGAGTTAGAAGAATACATGCATTCAGTAACAGAATTGGACCGAGAAGTTAAAATATATATAGCGAATAATGAAACACTCACAGCGAAAAAGAAAGGAATATTAAATACTATGTACAAAAATCAGAAAATTGAGATAGAAGCATTAATAGTGAAAAACATAAAACATAACTTACTATCCGTAAAAAGATTGATAGATAAAGGATATAAAATACAAATAAACAAACAAGGATTTCAGATAAAGAATGAAAGAATGACAATATACGCAGAAGAATATAAAAATCTTTATGTATTGAATTTGAAAATTGAAGAAAAAGAAAATAAACAGAAAGCATATGCAGCAGTAGCCGTAAATGGAGAAATATGGCACAAAAGATTGGGTCATCTCAACACTGGAGGGATGAAAATATTAAATCTACCAATACATCATGAAGTTTGCTCTGAATGTGTTCAAAGTAAGGCCGCTAGACCAAAATTCGAAAGAAATGAAAGAAAAACAAATGATATTGGTGAATTGATACATTCTGATCTATCGGGACCATTAGAAGAAACAATAGAAGGTCATAAATATTTTCAAGTAATTCTGGATGATTATTCACATTTTACAGTTGTAAAACTACTGAAAAATAAGAGTGAAGCTGAAAATAATTTAATACAATACATAAAAGAATTGAAAACACAACAAGGAAAGAAAACAAAAAGGATAAGACTAGATAATGGGGGAGAATTTACTTCTACTTATTTTAAAGACTGGTGTAAGAACAAGGGAATATTATTGGAATATACAAAACCCCATACCCCACAGCAAAATGGCAAGGCGGAGCGCCTTAATAGAACACTTATGAATAAAACACGGACAAAGTTCGCAGATACTAACCTACCCAAGTATCTATGGGGCTATGCAATTCAAACCTCAGCCTATGAACTAAATAGATGTCCGACAGTTGTTCTAAATGGAGAAGTACCTGCTAAGATATGGCATGGGCATGTCGATTATAATAAAATGAAAATATTTGGGTGCCGAGCGTGGACTGTAACTATGCCAAAAATGGCAAAACTAGAGCCAAGAGCACAAGAGATGATTTTTGTGGGATATTGTCCTGGAGGTTACAAAGTATGGAATCCAAGAACCGGAAAAATACATATATCACGAGACGTAATATTCGATGAGACTAAACTGAAGTATGTAGAACCTGAAAAAGAAAAGAAAATATATTATTATGAATACAAAGAAAATGAAAAAGAAGAAAAAGATAGAAAAGTAAAAGAAGTAAAAGAAAATCAAGAAAAACAGACAGAAATAGAAATAAATGAAAATAAAAAGAACTTACCTGGAAATGACTCAACTGATACAGACTTACTTCATAAAGACGCTGATGATGATAACACTATTGAAGAAAATGAACAAGAATTTGAAAATGAGACAAGATCTGGAAGAAAAATTAATAAACCTAAACATTTAGAAGACTACCAATTATATGAAGCATACTGTTTAATATGTCAAAATGAAGATCCTGAAAACTATAGTGAAGCAACTAAAGATGAAGAATGGAAAAATGCTATAGATAATGAGATAGAATCACTACAAAATCTAAAAACTTGGGAAGAAGTTGATCTACCAAAAGGAAACAAGGCTATAGATACTAAATGGATTTTTCGTACGAAACAAGATGGCAAGAAAAAAGCCAGATTAGTGGCAAAGGGTTTTCAAACAAACAGTAAATACAATGTTTACTCACCTGTTGCTCGAATAAGTACAATAAGATTGATGTTAAGCCAAGCCGTGGAGAAAGATCTAGCTATTACACAGTTGGATGTACCCACAGCATTTTTAAACGGGGAGCTCAATGAAAACATATTTATAAAACCACCTGAAGGAGTGAAAGTTGCACAAGGAAGAGTTTTGAAGCTAAAGAAAGCCTTATATGGCCTACGTGAAGCACCTCGATGTTGGAATGAAAGATTTCATCACTTCATTGTATCACAAGGATTCGAACAATCAAAGCATGATTTTTGTCTCTATACAAAATCAAATATATGGTTAGTTATATGGGTCGATGATATATTACTGATGGGAAACAAGTTGAATTTGACAGACATAACAAAGAAACTAAAAGAAGAATTTAATACAAGAGACATGGGAGAAATAAAAGAATATTTAGGAATGGAAATAATGAGAGAGAACGGAAAACTGAAAATAAGTCAAGAAAAGATGATAAACAAGATTCTGGAGAAATTTAATATGAGAGACTGTAAGGGAGCAAAGACACCTATGGAAAAAGTAACAAATAATGAAGATAAAGAAATCATTGAAGTACCATACAGAGAACTAATAGGCTGTCTAATATACCTTTCTACAACATCTCGACCTGACATCACTTTTGCTACATCCTACTTAAGCAAATATCTTGACAAACCTACAAAGACATTGTGGACAACCGCGAAAAGAGTTCTCAGATATCTCAAGCAAACGTCGAGTAAATGCCTCACTTATACTAAGTCCAAACAAGATGAAGAACAGCTGCTGATCTATACTGATGCGGATTGGGCAAGCAACATTGAGGACAGAAAAAGTGTTAGTGGTTGTGCTGTATTTCACAATAACAATTTGATATCCTGGTTCTCGAAGAAACAGCAAACAGTATCCCTTTCATCAGCAGAGGCGGAGTATGTGGCTGCTGCCATGGCATCATCAGAGCTGCTGTACCTCAAGGGTATACTTATTAATTTTGACTGTAAAGACACAAATACTTATTTGCTAATAGATAACCAAAGTGCAATCAAGATGATTGGATGTAACGAGAACAGTAAACGTACAAAGCACATAAATATTAAATATCATTTCATAAAAGATTGTCTGAGTAAAAATCTGTTTACTATTTCTTATGTATCAACTTCAGAAAATGTTGCCGACATATTCACAAAACCGTTGAATTCTGTGAAACATAATTTCTTTTTAAATAAATTGAATATTGCCTAATGTCATGTTAAAGATTTGTATATCTTTTGGTAACTGATAAGGTTAAAGCTCTGTTATCAATAAATACTTATATAGAGTTGTTAAAACTACCTAAAATATATAGAGCTGTTAAACTTTATTAAATTTGTATTTTTATGTACTGAATAAATATCTTAAGATAATAGTTTCTTGATATCTACGATAGATACATTTGGGTTGTATTCAGAAATATTTTGTTGTACCAACACTCTGTACTAACTTGCCAGTATAATTATTAATGTTTGAATATTATTACTATGTTTAACTAAATGATGTCTAATGTTATTAGAGCAAGTTTACTGATGATGCTTCACTTTTTGATGCTATTTTTTTTTGTAGCTAATTACATTGCGATTTTGAAATGTAAACATTCTTAAATCGAGGCGGAGTGTGAGAGTTGTAACGATCGGTGAAGCACATCACTGGCTGGCTTTCCCAGCACTAGCTACTCTAGTTAGTTTATGTAAAAGTCTATGTCTATGGTTATTGTAAGAATACAAGATGGTGTTTTGTTTTAACAATTCAATAAAGAAGAAAAGGTTTACATAGACATTTTATTATAATCCACTGCGAAGACTGCTAGAACATTAACATGCACATCAAGTAATACAACATATATTTTTTCTGTGATTGTCACTCATAAGGAACACTGAAATAAATATAAAAATATTTTTTTAATTACAAGAATTATGTTCATAACTGATCTAAAAATATAAAAAAATATATATTATATGCATGCATCAAAAACTTACCTTAAATCTCGCATTGATTCTAAGTTTCTAACTTTAATAGTTTCCAATTTATAATAATTTGAGTGAAGGCCATACTCTTGGTATCTTTTTTAAAATATCTCAAGGTCAAAGAGGAGAACTGCGGTGAAACTCATATCAGTTTATTTTGTTTATCAAGGCGATACTGATACAATAGATCGACAGATGAGGGCCGAATCGCTATACTTATCCTGCTAAACCCTTTCGCAGGCAAATAAAACCATGGCGGACCGCTATGGCCTCTTACTAGAAAAAACATTGATATAACGGTACTTTGTTTGGCATCTCTTTCTGTCATGCAGAGTTCCATAAGGATAGTGATATCTCTTTTCGACGCTTAGGTCGTCTTGAGCGTAGCGAAAATACTAGGTTTATGATCGTGCGTGATCTGTGCCGGCTATGACGTCACTTTAGGGCCGCCTCACACCGGAAACAAACCTTCGTTTTTCTCAGTTATTATTGTAAATAGTATATAAATGTACTAGGATCTCTTTGTAGCCCTTAAAATAGCTTCACTATTTTACCTAACACTCGGTATAAAAACGCAGTTTTCATTATATTTTTTTATTCACAACTTGTTCGCTATTCAAAATCAATACGCAGTAATAAATACCATAATTATTTAACCTCGCGCTTTATACTTTCATAGTGAAAAACATATACCGTGAAGTCACATCTTAGTAACTTTAGTTTTCTGCTCGTGCTTTGCGACATACTTTTATAGGTATTCAAACTGAATAATCAACAACGCTGAACAAGTTAAAAAACCGACTTCAGTCGTAACAACTACTGCTATATATTTTTTGATTTTGTTATTTTTCTTTTCAAAAAGCGCTGAATTAATTTCGATAAAATTTATATGGGACCACCTCTAAAGTATTATCTACCAAACAAAAAAAGAATCATTAAAAGCGATCCATAACTGGAGGAGTAATCGCGTAACAAACATACAAAAAAAAAACAACAATATGCAGTCGAATTGAGAACCTCCTCCTTTTTTGAAGTCGGTTAAAAACTCTAATAAATGTAAACCTTACGTCAAGCGGCCGATGCCCTGTATTACTAGTCTGGGGTGCAAGTCTGTTGCCTTATGCAATTCAATAGGTAATTTATGAGTAAAAATCGGCGTTTTCAAAATATTTCATAAGTTTGTACTGTTGTAAGAAAAAATATTTGAAAAAACTAAAACCCGACTACTATGTTTTTTAAATGCGCCCTTTCATTTGATACCCAACACGATACCGGTAAAGAAAAAAGCGTCATGCATGGCCATAACTTTAAGGGCCCTTTTATTGTCCTGCGGATTTGCAGCTGCGCGCGGGCCCGCATGCGCGGTGCGGGGAGCTACGCCGCAGTGTGCGTGTGGCACGCATGACAATAAAAACTTGATTTTAACGATAGGCTGCGGGCGGCACGTTTTTATTGTTATGCGTGGCACACCCATGCGGGATGCGGGTGGGTCGGTATGCGTGCATGGGGCGGGCGAACCTTGTCAGCCAGTGTTGTTTTTACTGTCGAGCGGGTCGCACGCACGTTGTACAGTCGAGATGAAAATAGATACAGAGAGAGTGATTTTCGAGGTTCGTTTACGATCTTGCCTATGGGACAAAAAAAATGCATTATATAAAAACAGAGATGCAAGGGACGCAGCGTGGTTCAGCATTTGTGAAGAATTAGTTCCTGGATTTGCAAATCTAAGCAAAAATGAACAAAAGGAAATTGGTAAGTATCAAACATTTTATTATTTAATGTATTTATTTAGGTAACATTATATTCAGCAATATATACGAGTATAGCAATATTAGCAATATTAGCGAAAAATTCACCCGCAATGTTTTTCCATTGACTGCGATTTGGTTTCGGAATACATTCTGTTAAGAATTCATTACAAATAACACGACACACTTGTACTATTTGACTTATTGTTCCGATTTAGTAGGTCATATACATGGCAGTCATGGTGTCTCCCGTAGCTAAGTACCTGTAAATAAAAATAAAAAAAATTGTTTCAGAAAATAAAATTCAACAGAGGTGGCGTTCGGCTAGAGACATGTATAAAAAAGATAAGTTAGCCGAAAAACAACAACCATCGGGTTCAAGTGCTAAAAAAAGGAAAAAGTATGCATATTATGATATTATGACCTTTTTGGATACCGTAATAAATACAATGAGTGATAATTCACTGTCAGAAACTCCTAACTCCACAATGCTGCCGCCGTCGCTTTATGCTTCTACAACACCACACAAGTCTACCCCAGCGCCACCTAGTAAAAAAAATAAACAACCAAATGAATTAGAAAAAGCTATGCTAGAGTGTTTGAAGAGGAATCAGCTGGAATTGGAAAGCGAAGATCTAGCATTCTTCCAATCGCTGCAGCCTACACTAAAAAGATTTACGAATTTTCAGAAAATGATGTTCAGAACTAATGTTTTGCAAATAATTATGGATATAGAAAATCCGACGACACAAATTAATTATTTACCATCCAACATGTCAGGAAGTAGTTCTCATAGCTACTGTGCAGATTGCAAGATTGAGTGTAAATAACATTGAATTGAAGTTGTAAATAATAGAGAAAGACCGATTACTGTACTATTATTGTTATTATTAAAATTAAAAATTTTAATCATGTATTTTTTTCTCCTATAGTGCTATAGTTTTGTCGCGTCGCTCGGGCAGCACGATTTTACGCGGACGGAACCTATAAGTAAAGAATAGCTGTCCCTTTCTAATGTCTGCATGAATACCTGTTGTTTTCCGTAGTTCCATTGGACGTCCCATTGATGGGACGACGGAAAAAAACATTTAACCGTAAACACATTTGCTTATGGAACCAGCGAAAATATTTTTTACTCCACTATCTTTCTACCTTTTTAGGGTTCCGTAGCCTAATGGCAAAAAACGGAACCCTTATAGATTCGTCATGCCTGTCTGTCTGTCTGTCTGTCTGTCCGGCTGTATGTCACAGCCACTTTTTTCCGAAACTATAAGAACTATACTGTTGAAACTTTATAAGTAGATGTAGTCTGTGAACCGCATTAAGATTTTCATACAAAAATAGAAAAAAAACAATAAATTTTGGGGGGAACCCATACTTAGAACTGAAACTCAAAAAAAAAATTTTCATCAAACCCATTTTTGAAGACCTATCCATAGATACCCCATCTATGGATAGGTCTTCAAAAATGATATTGAGGTTTCTAATATCATTTTTTTCTAAACTGAATAGTTTGCGCGAGAGACACTTCCAAAGTGGTAAAATGTGTGGGGGGGGCCCCTGTAACTTCTAAAATAAGAGAATGATAAAACTAAAAAAAATATATGATGTAAATTACCATGCAAACTTCCACCGAAAATTGGTTTGAACGAGATCTAGTAAGTAGTTTTTTTTAATACGTCATAAATCGTAAACCGCAATTTACCTACAACGAACTACAAGAATCCTATAGTTAAGTGTCCCGACGATTTTGAAAACGGCTTGAAACCTTGTGACGAAAATCTAGAATTAGGGGTTAAAACTCGCCAGAAATCGATCTATGGTGGAATTATCTTCGAAAAACTCATTTAAGGGAGATATGAGCGAAATTACATAATATGACTACACATATGATGTTTATTTTTAACACCACCTTCAAGCGCGAACTGGCCTAAAGGTTCGGTACTGGCTTTTTTTTATGTAGGTTCGGATTCGAATCCCGCGAGACTTTATTGTTTTTTGTCTTTTTTATTTGTGTTATTATTATTATTATTCCTATACTATTAAACGAGTTAGGTGTCCCGAGGATTTCGAAAACGGCATGAAACTTTTTGAAGAAAATTTAGGATTAGGGGTTAAAAATCACCAAAAATGGATTTGGAACATTTCAAATCGGGTGCTGCAGCGTGAATGACGTAGATACATTTTTTACCAATTTTATCGAAGATAGTATTTTTTTAAAAAATCGACGTGCGCTGATTTATCAAGTTTTATATAAAAGACATCAACGACTGCTACAATGTTTATGTTTCGAATTTACTGTGCATTAAATTTTGTTTTTATTTTTGTCGAAAACGATTCTAACAAAAATAATTCTATCGATCTATGGTTAGTTGTTTCGGATCTACAATGGATCTATGAGGGTCTAAACGTAAACTTATCCTTACAAATAAGGAATTTATTTTGATAGTTGGTTTTTTGTTTTGTAAATATATTTCACTAATGGCGCCATCTTTTGTCGAGTAGGTGAATTACCAGTGAATTACATTACTTGGGAGGCCTTGGAGCCCTTTGTTGCTAACATTGACCGCGCTACTCGACAACAGATGGCGTGCAGTTCTGAAGGAAGGAACAGAGGAATGACAACATGCACTGATATGTTCGAGTATTTTTCTGCCATTTTTGGCGTGGTTCATCTGGATATGTCGTTTTCAGTTTTTTTTACAAACGCTCCGATTGAACGTGCGAAGCTCGGTCACCCAGCTAGTTTTTATATTATGTTACTTGCTGCTACGGAACCCTTTATGGGCGAGTCCGACTCGCACTTGGCCGCTTTTTTATAACACCTTGCTTGAATAACCGTCTTGAATCGTAGAATGTAAAAGATAAGAGTATCTTTTTTAAAAGAGGTTTGATGAAAAATGTGTAGGTAGTGTGCTAAAGTTTTGTTCCGCACTGTACAGAAACACCCCCTTCCCCCCCACACACACACATGCACATGCACAATATACCTACCTGAACCGGATACCCTACTCGAAGTCGAATGCTGTTTATTCGAGCATCATTAGCAGGAAAACCTTTAGATTTAGTTTGAAGAAAGGTTTTCCAGCTAACGGCATTCGATTTCGAGTACCCACTTAAACCTGGGTAAATAATAATTAAAAAAAAGCGTAAGCGTAAAATAAACCAACGTACCATATAGTAAATGCTTAACACTGTAGGACTTATTACAATACGTCGTAAACTGGACACTGCAAAATTGATTTTAATTCTTCCCAACTGCTTGTCGACATTACGAATCGACATTCGAAAGTTACTCTTGAACTTGCGTTCGTTACTCCGGAGGTTTTGATAGATTACATTAAACATTCCTGTAGTATTATACTCTCCAGATAGGGGTCAACTTGGAATTTTCTTTTTCTTATTTTTTTCTGTTTTTAAGAATAATGTAAGCGATAATTAGTTTCTTTACATTCATTTTGACAGGAGTTACTGGCGACACGCACAATACTCCGGGGCATGGCGAAAATATCTGCTTTGCGTGCGGGCCTGGCCCGCACGCGGGCGCAAATCCGCATGACAATACAAGGGCCCTATGTCCTCTAGAGGGCGCCATATTGAATTTAGTGTGACGTCACATAGCCGATAACCAGTGGACGTTCAAGACGCTATGATACCTTATTTGTCGGATTATGATAAGTAGTTTTAGAAATTATGCGGGAACAGATATATATACATACGGATTAAAATCATAAACCTCCGTTTTTCGTCGCCGTAGTCGGATAAAAAGCGATGAAACTGATGAAGATGAATCTGTTTAATCAAATTCCACGTAATATGCATTTTTGTCACATTAAATATGCATTTAAACACATTTCAATCTATGTTAATTTGTCCAGAAACTTATATCTTAGTCAATATTGTGACATATTTCATAGCAATTACTTACTTACTTCGCTGGCTCCGCGACCCAAAAAGGAACTTGGCCCCCGACACCAAATTCCGCCACTCTTTCCTGTCCTGTACCGCATCTCGCCAATCGGCTCTTTGAAGGGTAGTCAGGTCTTTTTGGACTTCGTCACTCCAGCGGTACCTAGGGCGCCCAACAGGGCAATAATATAAAAATAGCAACTATATTAAACTATTTGAATTAATTCGCATCATATTTATATTTATAGTGGTCTATCCATTCATATAATAAAATAGGAACTTAAAATTCCTCAGGGTCGAGAATACCCCTTATGCACCCCCATCTTTTAAATAAAAGGCGCTACTTTATTAGTGCCCGATATTTTAGTCAGTGCTTCTACTCCTGATTCTGATCAACTTTCCCCAAGGAACCTATAGTCAAATCCCAAAAAAAGTTTGGACTCTTCATACTTACAAATCGATTAGCCGAGCGGCCAAATTAGTATAGAATCTAAATTTTTTTTGCAATTTGACTATGGGTTTGATTTGGATTTGACTTGAAGAAAGTTGATCAGAACCAGGCGTAGAAGCACTGACTAAAATATCGGGCACTAATATCGTCCCTCGCACGACTAACTCTGCTATCTCATTTTTCTCAAGTTCTTAAAAACAACCGTATCTCAATTAGATAAAGTCCAAACTCAAATGACCAAAAATTTGAGATAGGAGAGTTAGTGGTTCGAGGGACGATATAGTAGCACCCTAAAGTTTCACTGATTTTTAAACCTTACATATGTCGTGCGTGAGGTGCGTGAGTTGCGTTACCAGGTCGTAGAATGGGCCAGGTCATAAACTTGACTGGCCATATCGTCGAGGAGCTTCGACAAAAACTCTAGATTAGGTTTCCCGTGTTACCTTGCTTGCTTTATCGGAGGTTCTCGACAATATACTAAAAATATACTGAAATTGTTTTTTTTTTGTGTACAATCTTTTTCTTCTCGAGTCGGTGGCAAATCAAACAGACTCCTCCCAAAATCCTGCAATCCAGCACTGAGTCCTCCCGCGAGGCAAAGATGTCAGATAGTCCATAGTTTGGGGTACCGTACCGCATATACAGCCCAAGCATGCACTCGCTCAGAACCCCCACCTGAACCAGTTTTCTTTACTACGACCGACCTGTACCCGCAGTCTGTTGAGGGATCTCCAGATTGGCCATGATAATTTATGTGTACAATAAAGAGTATTTGTCTTATCTTAATACCTATACATAGTACTACATCTACATACAGTAAGGACACTCCGTGCCCCTCTTCAAATGTGACAGTGAAGATTATTAACGTTGTCTATCGTTCCCCAGGGAGCTAGTGGAGACTCGGCAGCGGCTCGACACTCTGGCGCACGACATGAAGCGCAAGGAGCAGCACATACGCGACATGCAGGCGCGGCTGGACGCGCCCTTGCACCAGCCCGGCAACTCGTGTGAGTACCATACACACTGCATCACACGCCTATCTACACACACACACACACACCATACACACTACATCACACACCTGTCTGTACTGTACACCTCTCTATACTCCATTTCTTTAGGACTGTTTTTCCATATCGATGGATTATACCATATCTTATTAGGGAATAAGGGACTGTCTGTACACGAGAAAAGCATTAAGGATAATTCTTAGAGGGAATCGAACTCACGATCTTCGGGCTAAGCGCTCACTGTGGTGTGAATTCCATGGGGAAAAATCGCAAACCTGTAAGATATAGGTAACAAGGAGTTGTTTAGAAAATCGCAACGCGCTGCGGCATATCATCGATATAAGAACACTAACACGAAATTACTGATTCAATCATTCACATCTCAATAACTCGTTTAGGTTAAGGATATTTATTTATTTATTTGGCAGAAACAATATTTATCTAAGTATATAAATACAATAATAAGTTTATTTAGTGCACCTTTTCTTTTTGTTTTCGTTACATGTTTCCGCACAATCCCATCCACAAACACACAAAAACGATATTATGAACTTTTTGGTACGAATATGTGAACTTTATACACCGCCATGGAATCTTGGGCTCCCACCACAAAGTCCAACGTCGACCGCGTCGGAAAAAACGAAAATGAACACAAAATACTGTCTATGGATGTGTGAAACACAAAAAAATCGTTATGGACTCTAAAAAAATATATTTGAAAAAACAAATTGTGAGCGTTTGAAATTGGTTCTGTGATCGCGAAATTCCAAATTGCTGTTGTCCTTATTTTTTTATCGGGAATATGTTTTTTGTTTTTGTTTTGTAAACGTATTTGTTCACGTTGTTTATTTTATGTTATACCACTATGAACTACTCTGTATTATTTGTGGCATTTATGTGTATTTTAATATCGCGTATGACGCGGACTTTACTTTTTTCTTTTTTGCGTAAACTTTCCTGCGTTGCATTTTTTTTATTATGACAGCTCGATCGTGGCTGAGGCCTTATCTGCCCCTTTTTATTGGATTTACGTCCTGTATATGGGGTGTAGCTATTTGGGTATATCATCAGATGTACGATTAATACACAATAGTACACCGTCACAGATTGTTATTCAAAAGAAATACCTTTTTCAAAAACGGTTTAATATTTTAGATCAACCTGTAAATATAAAAAATATATTTACTATGTCATTTACACTATATTATAGTGTCACTTTTTTAACTATAAAAAATTAAATGCCTTAATTTTATGACATTTTATAACTAGTCAAACTTTATTCAAAATTAGTGCTCAATATTTTTAAGAGAATAACGTCAAAATTTGACCAAGGGTGTTTCAATAAATCTAGTCTTTTTATTTGAGTCTAGTCAGACGTTTAACCAAAGTTTTGCTAATTAATTATTTATAATTGCCTCGGCCTATCGAACTAGTCATTTTTAAATTGATATACATAATTATACAATATCTTACGACCATGCAACGCAGGAATTTTTATTATTTTTTTGTAGTTTTTATTTTATTTTTTAGATGTTAAGTTTTTAATTTTTGAATCGCCATGTAGAATCTCAGTGAATATTTCTTAGTCGTTAACGAAGAAAGATCTTTTAGTACAAGAAGTATTTTTTTAAGAGTCATAAATAAAATGTTAATGCTTAAATGAAAAACAGTACTTTACTAACAGTTTTGTATCTAAAATTGGCTGTAGAAGTACAAAATAGATTTTGCATTAAACGGGAATAAGGGTTTGTACACAAAACTGCGATGCGACGTCGCATCGCGAACTTGCCCATACTAATAAAATAGACTTTGTATAGGCAAGTACGCAGATTTCTGCGATGCTATGCGAATTCGCAGTTATGTATGGGAGCCCTAATGCAGCATACAGGATAAGTACATAATACAGTTAAAATTGTAAAAAAAAAACTCAAATTTATTTTTTCTACAGTTTTGTTGTTTATTACCTGTATGTATGTATACCGTGATCTAGTTAATTTTAATTTAATCTCTGTACGTTTAGAAATTAGATCTGATATTAATATCACTGAGATAATTTTGTTTTATGTTCTTTTTTATTTTTTATTTTATTTTATATCGTTTTAAAACTTACCACCAAAACATTTACTCTGCATTTACTTAGACTTTTTCTTTTTCTATTTATTTATTTTTAATTAAGTTTTCTGTCAATGGTATGTGTATGTGAAGTTATACATATTCAGCTTGTATTTATATACATGTTGATACGTACTTTGTATATAACATCATGTGTAAAGTTATTAAAGGGATCTGCTGTATTATCTAGTTACTTATTTTCATTTTTGTCCTTGTTTCGTTAGATTGAATTACAAAAAAGTTTATAGTAGAATTAAAAATTTACTTCAAATAATGGGAAAGGTATTTATATAAAGTAAGCACCAAATCTTATTGGTAAATTAACACATATTTAAAGACAAAGTTCTATCCTATTCTAGCGCGTAAATTATATTCTAGTTTCGGATTATTTGTTGATGGCTGTATTTTAACTTGCCAATCCCTTTGTATGAATTCTTCATACACTTAGAATTAATTCTTATGGAACTTGAATTAAAGTCGTAAGTTATGTGCAAGCAGCCAGGCAGGGATCGGTGAAATCGGCAACGTATTGGAGCGGGAAAGAAGAGAATGGTTCGTTGTTTTGCAATAATTTTACGTCATATGTCCTGTCTACCGCTGTGCTGAGACTGTGCCTGGGGCGTCCGTCCTGTTACACCCTGTATACATTTTAGTCTTTCATTCAAAGGAGCCATTCCCTGCCCTTTTTAAAGGCGATTTCATCTCCCCTTCGGGTAACATCCGGTGACAGTTGCTTAGTGCAAGCCATGTAACACACATTTACGCGTGGAATGTGGAGGGTGCGCTGTTGAGTTGCCTACAGGCGCAGTCTCATTTCATAGGTAGACCTGTAGCATCTAGTTCCAGATATTTATCCGATAGAGTGTAGATTTATATGTGATTGTGCGTTTTATTTGTTCGTGTGGCGTTGTCTGTTGTTTCTTTTTTTCGCGTCTTGAAAATAACAATGACGTAACAAAAGATTTGTTTACGTTAATTTTGGTGGTTTGAAGTTTTTAAACTTTAGGATGAACAACAGACAACAATACACATCTTTTGAGGTGTAAGATTTAATCCATCCTTTGTGTTGCGTCCTTAGAAAAAAAAACTAAGATTTTTTTTGTAAATACGAGCAAGTGTCAAGGAAAAATTGTAATTTTTGTTGTGATTATGCAACATCACAATTTTGAGTTTTTGTTTTTATTCAAAAATACTGCAATATTGTGATGTTTGCTACCAAATTAGGCCAAATTGTAATTCGTGTTCATATTTACTTTGTAAATCGCTTCGCTTTTTGCTTGAGCTTGTTTTGGTGGCATGGATGTGACGAAATCCTGGTGCTATAAATTCAAAATTACTGTATAAATAAAGGGTACAAAATAAAAATATTGTACTAAAATTTGATGTATACTGAGATGTCCAATCTGGACTTGGCCCGCGCATGTGGAGTATGAGCTTAAAAGGTTATGACCTACTTCACACCCCAAGTCCGGATTGATGGAGGCTGTGGGTCTAGTGGCAACTTTAGTGTCAGAAATTTTCAAGCCGGCTATAAAGCCTATGACACGGCTTAACGACTGTCATCTAGTGCATAGCAAGCGGCAGTAACGGCTTAACCGGCTAACGGCGAAACCGGTTGAGATAAATACCACTAACAGTCGTACCAAAATTTTGTAATATGTATGTGAGAAAAGATATTTCAAATGTGTTAACCCTGAAATTTCAATTAGATGTATAACTTTATTCGAAATGACCGTCCATAACACCACATAACACGCAAAGCGATTGTTTGACATTTTCTCTTAACACTTGGTTGTATAAAGCACTTAGGCGTTGACTAATCTGTTTTTATAAAGTTTTTGTTCATTTGTTATTAAATTATTTATGTAAGAGACACAGATTTTTTCACGAGATAACATTCTAATGATAATTTTCTTTGGATTCCATTTTTCATTCTATTTACAAATTGAGTGCCAATCCAGAATACCTAGATATTCCTATATTGTAGTATCGAGGAGGATTCTTGGTAAGGCCGCCTATTACGTCATCGCAGTGTGAAAATTTTCTATGAAATAAAATTCGAATGTTATCTCGTGTTTGAAACGATTCTAGTTTTTGTGCCGTGTCCATATTTTATGTGTTTTTTATTGTAAGCCTCCGGTGTGCATGTGAAAAGTCCCAGTTTTGGAAACTAAACGTACCCCGTTTGTACAGTCGAGTGCAAAAGTGTTCAGTTTTCTATTTTCAGGAGGAAAATCTGTATTTATCGGTATTGTAATATGTTTAGCCCTTGAGTCTACTCAGATGATGTAAAAAACATGAGTAAATATACTACAATCTCAACGAACTGTGACACTTTACTTACAAGAGCACTTTTAATATTGATTTCTCAAAATATGCAAGAGTCTATTCAAAGTGGCTTAAAAAAGCAGTTTGTAACAAAAATGTGTACTTTTGCACTCGACGTTACCGTCTATGTCTAATAGTGAATTTTGTATTTTGTTAGCGTTTTTGTGTTGACTGGTTTCGGTTGGGATTGGTTCGCCCACTTATTGATTTATCTACGCAATTAATAGCCATGTTCATATTTACCTGTTTGCGGTTCTTTTTGAATAATATTTATATTTTGTAGAAAGGGTTGTGATGGGAAATACAAGAATCTTGTCAGCTTACGTTTTGTATCTAGATTGAAATATTTATGACAAAAGTTTGATTACTTTTGTGCTTTGTACTTCAAAAATCATTTGAGTACTCTAGAACTGAAGTTTTTTCTTATGACAATAAAAAACTTTGTTAATATTTACAAACATGTACAAAATTAACATGAAATCTTCTATAATATCAGTATGATATTGTTTAATCGATTCCAATATTGACAGTAGTATTTATTTTCAAAGTCATTCGCGATTCTGTGCCCATCACACCCCGTCTCATACTGTAACAGAAATAACCTATCTCACGGTTTGCAGTTCTCGACCGGCCTCCGTCGCAAATGAGTTACCTGGACCAGTTTCTGAAGGAAGCCCCAACGGAGCGCCACTACGATAACGTGGCTTCCATCAATAGTGAGCAGAAGGTGTGTACTCTCTTGCCTTTGCACCTCTTCCTACTCCATAAGGTACCACTTAAGTCAATTCAAGACTTTCAGTTTTTTTATATACATATAACGTGCTACTTTATTAGTGCCCGATATTTTAGTCAGTGCTTCTGCTCCTGATTCTGATCAACTTTCCCCAAGGAACCCATAGTCAAATCGTAAAAAAATTTTTGGACTCTTCATACTAATTTAGCCGCTCGGCTGATCGATTTGTATGAAGAGTCCAACAATTTTTTTACGATTTGACTATGGGTTCCTTGGGGAAAGTTGATCAGAATCAGGAGTAGAAGCACTGACTAAAATATCGGGCACTAATAAAGTAGCATCTTATATAATTGTGTGAAGGTAGGTTCAGTACTTTATAGTAAATTGACAAACAAAAAATAAATACTTTAATTGTTAAGATTGAAGTCGGCTGTTTTTAACTCTAAATATCAGATATTATCTTAGATAACTTCTTATACTGCCCTCTTAGGAAAAGTATATGGATTTTCCGTATACTTTGCGGCCTTCTTTCTTATAGTTTTGTTGACAAACTCGTTTTTGTCCAATTTCATCAAATCGCGCAGAATTAACTTATTTAAAGACACGCGTGACCTGCAGCTGATTAATTAGTTAATTGCTTATACATGTTGTGTTGTATGCGGTATCTATAGGGTCTTCTATAGATAATACAAAAGCTACTAAAATTATGATCGTTTTCGAATAAACAACTTTTGTTTACCGTTAAAAAATCCAATTTTTATATAACTTTACGTAAACTCATTAGTACAGTCACTAATGATAATCATCAACCCATCATTTGTAAATAAAATAACTGCTTAACTAATAATTGTCACTGTTTAAAAAACGCACTCGCTACAAGCTTATGCAGTGTGTCCTTAACTGCGATTTGTTTAACTGCTTTCTGTATGTTTTGTTGCATTTTTCTTTTTATTTTGTCGCACAGATGTCGCCGGTGTATCGTTACAGAAATGTACAGCATTATTGCAATTCACAGGTATCACATATTTTTTGTTTAGTTTGAACTAATTTTATTGTATTTTTGTACATATTTTCATCTACTAACATTACAAAGTAACTTCATCTTTGTTTTCATCTGTGTTTAATATATTTTCTGTGCTTATTAACCTCAGTTATTAACTTTTTTGCATTTTGAATGTCATCAAGTATTTTCCTTTAAATTCACGTCTGTCCAAGCTCTAGTAGCATGATAACTTTTCTGTCGTCTCGCGACAGTTTTGTTACCTACGTACGTTTGAAAAATATCGTAGGAATATGATATTTTTTTAATTTAAATTTTATACTACTTTTTCTTTAATAGCCTTGATTGTCCCACTGCCTCTCTTCTTTTCTGCCACTGTTCCCTATTCTCAGCCAATCGCTGCCAACCGTTATGGAAGTGATACAATTCGTCCCGCCATATTCTTCTAGATCTATTGCGCCCTCCGACGTTTCGGTACCCATTCCATAGCGATATTTTTCCATCTATTCATGAAAGTATACGGCAAACGTGTCTTGTCCACTCCTATTTAAAATTCGCGGCTTTTTCTCCTACATTAGCTATTTTACTTCATTTTATTTATACTTCTACGTGTAATTTATTAACAAATAAACGTAATACACAGATTATGTACGGATCTCAGCAGTCGGCGGCGTTGAGTGGTTCTGTAGAGTCGCAGGACGAGCTGGAAGTGAGGGCTGCTTCCCCTGCTTCCAGCAAGAGTTCTCCTAGCGAAATGTCTACCGTAAGTGTATGTGATGTGTTGAAATTTTGATATGAATTCAAATCCTAGGTGGGAGCCAGATGACGTGTGATGATAAATACCAATTTATTTTTATTTATCTCCGCAATATATGCAGATTTATTACTACTTATTTATGGTAACTAGTTACTTACGAACGAAAAATTTAAAGCTAGGAGCTTCGTATTAGAAAACGCTTTGAACAGCGTAAGATTTAACTTCGTTGGAGCAGCATGCAAACCTACGGGCTAGCATATTGACGTCTCGGTGGCTAAGTGGTTAGCGATCCTGACCTCTCATCCGAGAGTCGTGGGTTCGATCCCCACACAGGGGAAACTTTTCTGTGATGAGCAGAATTGTTTGCTCTGAGTCTGGGTGTATTATATCTATATATGTATGTATTTTAAAAAAAAGTATACGAGTATGTGTATGTATATCAGTCTCTGGTTCACAAGATACAGGGAATCCTAGTTTGGGGCCAGATGACCGTGTGTGATTTGTCCCAGATATTATTATATTACACCTAACCGCCAACACCTTGCTTTCCTTCTCTGTATCCATACCTTCAGATAAGTCCTTGGTCACAGAGTGTCCAAGATACTTAGGAAGCCCACCCAGTGTCACCGATGTTTATCATTGTTACTTCATTTTTCAGCAGGACCCATCGCTGGGCCCCATGGTGCCGGGCAAGCAGAAACTGCACCAGTTCCTAGTGCGGACCTTCAGTAGTCCCACCAAATGTAACCATTGCACCTCGCTTATGGTAAGTCTTTGTCGCGACGAGGTATATAATATGGTGTGGCACAACCTGTGTTGTCTCAAGCTGTCATCTTAAAAAAATATCTACAGGATGAAATTGAAATCGCAGACCAAATTTTAGCTCCATTAGTATAACATTGATAATGTATATCACGGAAACGTGGCATTTTAGGGAGTACTTGTTTTTACAATTTTTGTTTGTATTACTGCCAGCTATCGATTCATGTAAGTTTAATTGGTGGCTGCTATTTAAAAAATCGGTGGATCGACGATCTGGTGAAGGTCGCGGGAAGCCGCTGGATGCGAGCCGCACAGGACCGGTCGGTGTGGAAATCCTTGGGGGAGGCCTATGTCCAACAGTGGACGTCTTTCGGCTGATGATGATTTAAAAAAATGGCGGAAAGGAGATAGGCAAAAAAAGCCCTTTAATAATGCTTATTATATTATTAACAATAACGTTTGTTAATGTTGTGGTGTGGCGTTGTGCCGCAGATCGGTCTAACCCGTCAGGGCGTGGTGTGCGAGACGTGCGGGCTGGCGGTGCACACGCGCTGCTGCGCCCGCGTGGCGCCGCGCTGCCCGCTGCCGCCCGAGCGCGGCCGCCGCCCGCTCGGCATCGACCCGGCGCGGGGGCAGGGCACCGCCTACGAGGGCTACGTCAAGGTGGGCCCCATACACTGCCCCTTCATACATTACCCCCCCATACATACATTGGCCCCTCATACATACATTACCACCCATACATACATTGGCCCCTCATACATACATTACCACCCATACATACATTGGCCCCTCATACATACATTACCACCCATACATACATTGGCCCCTCATACATACATTACCGCCCATACATACATTGACCCCTCATACATACATTACCACCCATACATACATTGGCCCCTCATACATACATTACCACCCATACATACATTGGCCCCATACATACATTTACCCCCCTTACATAAGCTAACACACGACTCTAGTCACCACCAAGACTCATATGCCCCCCATACATACAGCTAACACCCAGTTTTTTCAAATTAATTTCGGCAGGTGTACTGGAGCACTACACGAACGCATTTCCCCAGCTCCATACCGCCTTCAGAGAACCAGACGCAGGAGGAGTTGTTTTCATCCCTTTGTAGTTGACTTTCCACCTATTTGCATGAATAGCTCGCTATTTCCTCACCTAAAAGGCGGATTGCGAAGGAGTGGAATTCCTCGCCTACATTTGTGTTTCCCGATTCTTACAATCTAGAGATTCAAATTCAAATTCCAGACGAGAGTGAATAGGTATTATTAGGTACCATCTTCGATTATACGTCACTTTCCATCAGTTAAGATCTAGTAAAATGCACTCAAATCTATTAAAAAAGCTCAGCTCTGGTTTAAAAACTTTTTTCTAAATTTTGTTGAACCTTATTTCGGTGCTTTTTATAGTTATTTGTATTTTTTTTCTTTGATCAGGTACCAAAGCCGGGGGGAGTGAAGAAAGGCTGGATGCGGCAGTTCGTCGTCGTTTGCGACTTCAAGCTGTTCCTTTACGACATCTCACAGGACAGGTTCGTTGTTACGTCGATAACTTTCTAACTCACTCTCTCTCTAGCTAAACTCCTGGCACATGATTATTTTGGGAGAGTTACGTTTCACATGCTGAAATGAAAATCGTAGCCCAAATAAGCAGAAACCACTGGCCTGGCTAGCTACCACCATCTTATCTAAGTCTTGCCGCCAAACATCAATGTTAATAGCATTTATGTGTTCCGGCATGGAAATAAGATAGCCAGTTCCCCATTGCGTTAGGGATTCTTGGTAGTCCCACTTACATCTTCGGCATCATCGTCACTTACCATCAAGTGAGATGATGCTAGTTATAAATCTTCTTCTTTACTTCTTCTATTTAAGGGCAAAGCTCTTGTCGGTGGAGCAATCTCCAACTCTTCCTGTACACCTCCCGATACGACTCTACAGCAACCTTCTTTATCTTTTCTACATAATTTCGTCATGGTCTTCCTCTTCCTCTTCTCCCCTCTACCTTTCCTTCTATTATGGTTTTAAGGAAGCTATCGTGTCTTATCAGGTGTCCTATCGTATGTTATGAATAAAATAAAATAAATATTATAATAATAAGAATTGATGCATTTCCATTTTGTATAGGAACGCGTTGCCATCCGTGTGCGTGAGCCAAGTTCTGGACATGCGGGATCCAGAGTTCAGCGTGTCGTCTGTAAAGGACTCTGACGTCATACACGCGAGCAAGAGGGACATACCCTGTATATTTAGGGTGAGTTCTATTCATACAGCTACCTATGTGGCCATGAGTGGGATATAAGAAAACGAATAGTTAAGGTTTATTATTATAAAATTAAAAAAACTCTAATTTTAATTTAAAAAAAATGAAGTCGACGGTGTAATGTATATAGGATGTAAAAGACCACTCCCGGAAACTGGAAGGGTGAGTTTCATTTATGAAACTGAACAATTTTTCCAAATAGATCCATAATTGATAAAATTTGACTGTATACAAAATTGGCTAATTGACCGATCAATTTGTATAAAACGTTAATGAGAACACCCTGTTAAACATTTCAGGAGTCGTCTTTCAGAATCTGGTATGTTAGTTCGTGTCAAAATTGAAATTAATCTTAGTTTTTGGCTTGCTCATTCATAGTTCCTTGTACCGAAATCTATGATTGCCAAGTATTTCCAAAAGCACGAACGAACTAAGAAGAAAAGTCCATAATGCGGTGGTTTCAAAGATACAATCTTAATGCCTAGTTAAGAGAGACATTTCATCTAGAGCTTTAATAACTGGTTTTACCTTTTTTCAGATATCAACTTCACAACTAGAAGGCGGCAGGCGGTCGCACACGCTTATGTTAGCGGAATCCGAGTCGGAAAAGAGCAAATGGGTGGTCGCTCTCAGCGAGCTACATAGGATACTGAAGAGAAATAATCTGCCGGACAAATGTGTGAGTATTCTTTACCCGGGTCTAATAAGTTAGTAACTGTAACAGTGTCTGTGGTTTAGTGGCTAGACCGCTTACTTCCTATGACGAGGTCGTGTGTTCGATTCCCGGCGGGGTTTAACTTTGTAGGGCTCTGTTTGGTTGCTAGTAGGGCATTTTCTGCCCGTATGGCTAGTCTTGCCGCCAGACGTTAATGTTAATAGCATTGATGTGTTCCGGTATCGTTATGGAGATAAGATAGCCAGTTCCCCATTGCTTTGGGGAATCTAGGTAAGACCGTTTCCACCTTTCGGCATCATCATCACTTGTTTTAGAGAGATTATAAACTGTAGTTGAGACCCGCTCCTTGTGGAGTTAGAGGATCTAAGAAGAAGAAGAAGATATGCTTTGGACTAAATGTTTACCTATAATCATAGCTCCTAACCCATGCTCTTGGAGACGTTAAAGGACCTAAAAAGAAAAAATGCTTTGGACTAAACGCTTATAAGCTGTCTTTTCCATCACAGGTGTACTCAGCAGTGGTAGCTGTGGAGGCGTGGCGCGGCGGCTGGCAGTGCGGCTGCGTGCTCGAGCGCACGCGGCTCTGCGTGGGCGGCGAGGCGGGGCTGGCGCTCGTGGACCTGGAGCGCGGCGAGATCACGCCGCGCAGGCTGCATGCGCCTGTGGCGAGAGCGCGCTACGTGCGTGCTGAGCATCTGCTGGGTAAGGCTTGCATTAGATTTAGAAGCACCAAAAGTGACCAGAAGCAGCGGTTAAAGTGGCCAGAAGCAGCTGTTAAAAGTGAACAGAAGCAGCGCTCAAAAGTAAACAGAAGCAAGGGATAATAATCTCTTAAGAAGCTCGCGAAAATTATATTTAAATATTTTACACCATCTCTCAAAAATGAGATTGATATTGGTGTCGATTCGGTGGTTACGATTAAACTTATTTGACAGGACTAAACTTAATTTAAGCATCCTATCCTTGTCTTTTCGATACAGAGAGAAAAAGACAAAACACTTTAATTCAAGTTTAGTTCTGTCAAATAAGTTTAATCGTGAAAACCGAATCGATCCAAATGAGATATTAAAAACATATTTAGTATTTTTTTGGGGAAATGGGAATGTGTTGGGGCGAGTTTCTTTTGGACTCGACGTTTTTTCTCGCTCCGCTAACACTTCCCGAAACGTTGAGTGCACAAGTTTCGAATGCTAGTTCATTCATAGAAAAAAACACGATTTAAAATTAAAAGTTTTCTATTTTCATTTGAATGAGGGCTGTTCGTTTCAGCGTGGCAAAGTTCGAGCGTATTCAATCTTTTTTTAAAACTAGTTTACTGTCTTTTTTTTTAGAGCTGTATAACAATTAATTGTCTCTACACAGTGGTGATAGCGGGCCGCAGCCGGCACGTCCGTCTAGTGCCGGTGCGGGCGCTGGAATGCGCCGAGGTGGAGTGCGTCAAGGTGGCGGAGACTAAAGGCGCCGTCGACGTGGCCGTTGGCGAGCTGAGCGACGCGGCGCATGGGTTCGCTGTCGTCTGTAAGCGGCAGGTCAGTTGCGTCGCAGAGTTAGGATGCTGTACTATCATCATTATAAGCCGAAAGACGTCCACTGCTGGACAAAAGCTTCCACACCGACCGGTCCTGCGCTACCCGCATCCCGTGGCTTCCCGCAACCTTAACCAGGTCATCGCTGCACGGATTGGGAGGTTGCCTACGTCTTCCGGTGCGCGGTCGCCATTCGAGGACTTAAATGCATCAAAGGCTATCAGTTCTATGAGGTATGTGCCCCGCCCATTGCCACTTCAGTTTAGCGATTCTTAAAAATATATTCAGACGACTAGCAGTCGACTGCGGTCAACTGCTCTATTATGAATAAGCCCCAGCTGAGGTAGTGTGAGTTCGCTAGTTAAGTGTGTGTTTGTATATAGAACGCCTATGTTCGCTTGTAAGCAGCCTACGGTTGTGTATAGAACGCGTACGTTCTCTAGTTAACAGCGTATGGTTGTGTACGAAACGCGTACGTTTCCTTCATACCGTACCGTGCGTTAACACACATAGAAGTGTGTTGCTTCAAAGTAGTCTGTTGCTTCATAGTAGTGCGTTTTCTTCACAGAACGCGTATACGGTGTGCGTATACGAGATAACGCGCACGGCGGCGCGGCGAGTGCGCATAGCCGAGCTGCGCGCGCCCGGCGCCGTTATGAGCGTGCAGTTGTCCCGGGGGCGGCTCGTCCTGGGCTACCGGGGCGGCTTCGCGGCGCACTGTCTGCCGGACGCCCGGCACGCGGCTAGGGAGCAGCCCGCTATGTGTGAGTGTACCAGGCGTTTTACATAGCAAAGCGATTTCACGAGATGTGTGTAAGAGTATGTATGTAGGAACTGTGTGTTCCCACTCTTCGGAGGAAAAAGGATGTACCTCCGCCAGGCGAGGTGGTATGCCTGGGAACCGGCCGTGGTCCAACCGTTGATGGTTGGAAGTCGTATATATACAATACGTACGCCGAAGACACTTTCGATAGCGCGTTCTAGGTTTAGTTCGTGGCAGTGCGATAGATGTCGCCACAAGTACATTAATTTTATTAAGTTTCAAAAATAATGGTTTATGTATTTCACAACCACATGACAGGATAACACAATTTGACCATTTTTATACCTGATTCAAGGCCTAAGATATAGACAAAACCCCACTCCTTCGTAACACACACTGTCTGTGTCACCCACACTGAAAAAAATGTATGGTACATGTAAATAGAATCTCGTTATCCGTACGATATTGTCTAGTTCCATTTGTGACGACAAAACGCTTTGTCGTCATTACTATAATAATCTAGTTAAATCAATTTGTGAATATAACAGAACATATCGGTATGTGTACAACATTTCATGTTCACCTTCCATCCGATTATAATGACAACAAACCTTATTGTAAAGAGTACCGTTTTCCAGTATTCATTACTATCGCATCATTAATGCTTACTATGCAGTGGTAAACTAGATTTAAAAAGTAAATATTACTAATCTCTTAGTACATGCCGCAAAAAAATATATTTCTTATAACTAGTTTTTTGTAAGAATAACTATTTTTAAACAACTATTTCTTGTTGTATTGTAGTCAAAAACTTTTTTCGGTGCAGCGCTGGTGCACCCCGACAACCAGGTGACCGTGTTCCTGTCGCACTCCGGCGCGCGGCCCCTCGCCTGCGCGCCGGTGCCCAGCAGCACCGAGACGCTGCTGGTGTTCAACTCGCTGGCGCTGTACGTGGACCGCTGCGGGCAGCGGGCGCGGGACACGGAGCTCATGTACACGGCGCATCCGCTTCACCACGGTAATTGACGTTACTTCTACTATACGACACGCAATAGCTTTTACAAAGACTTTCATTTTCATATTCTTCATCTTCATCAGTCAAAAGACGTCCACTGCTGAACAACGGCTTCCCCAAGGATTTCCACGCCGACCGGTCCTGCGCTGACCCATCCAGCGGCTTCTCGCAACCTTCAACCTTTGTGTATATATTCTGTTAAGGAATCAGGAAGCGTTCGTGGCTCAGTGCGGCTTGCGTGGTCGCATCGATCACGCAGGTTAACTGACTACAGATACGGTCATAACCTGGATGGGTTTGACTGTTAGTGGCAGTTATCTCGACCGGTTCCGTGCTTCGCAAGGCTCGTTAAGCAGTTGGTGCCGGCTGCTATCGCTAGCAGTCGTTAAGCCATGTCAGAGGCCTTATAAACGGCGGCTTGAAAATTCCTGACACTGGGGTTGGCCACTAGCCCCTCAACCTCCACCAATCCGGACTTGGCCCCCGTGTATGGAGTATGGCCTAATCCTTCCCGAGTAATGGGAAGAGACCCGTGCCCCTGCAGTGGGGACGTAATGGATTGTTAACGAAGGAAAATAATTTTCCTATAAGCTGTACTGTATCCTTTCATTCGTGTATATCTTTTGATAAGCCTGTCTTTTATAATATTTTTTTTTATTTTGTACACAATAAATTATAAAATACGATGAATAGATGAGTGATCACGAGGTGTGGTTGCAGCTATCAACGAGACGCACCTGCTAATATTCACGGCGACGCACATCGATATCTACGACATCGAGAGCGGCGAGTGGGTGCAGACCATCAACTTACGTGAGTTTTTCGCTTCTTCTTCTTCTCGTGTGGCATATTTAACCGTACTATCTATCAGCCGAAAGCGTCCACTGCTGGACAAAGGCCTCCCCCAAGGATTTCCACACTGACCGGTCCTGTGCGGCTCGCATCCAGCGGCTTCCCGCAACCTTCACCAGGTCGTCGGTCCACCGAGTCGGAGGCCTGCCCACACTGCGTCCTCTCGGTGCGCGGTCGCCATTTAACCGTACTATCACAAGGAATAGACAGCAATTGCCTGGCGTTGCACTTAGCATCAGCCGCGGTCTCGTGTACTCACTGTGACTGGCGCTTGTGTGTTTTGAATGAATTAATATTTTTTTCTTTGCCTTTTATTTTATATTTAACTTGGTTGGTGGTAGGGCATTTTCGGAGTCCGCTCGGTTAGCTACCACCATCTTATTAAAGTCTTGTCGCCAAAGGTCAATGTTAATTGCATTGACGTGTACCGGCATGGAAGATGGGAATCCAGTTCCTTATTGCATTAGAAAATCTTGATAAACCCGCTTGCATCTTTGCCACCATCATCACTTACCACATGGTGAGATACTGCCAAGGGCTTACCAATTGTAAAAAAAAGATGTACAGCTGCCATTAATACGTGTGTTTGTTTCCGCCATGAACAGCGAACGCGCGGCCCCTAGACGAAGGCGGGTGGATTGTCAGTGCGGGCGGCGGCACCAACGGCTTCCCCTTCACGAGCGACGTGGCGCCGCACATAGTCTACCTGCGGCCCAACCGCGCGCGTGAGTGACCTCGCAGATCATAAGTTAACATGGCGTCACCACTGCCTAAACGGCATAACCCATGGCGTTTGACTTTGAAACCTTCCAGTTTTTTTAAATAAAATGTACATTCTTCTTCTCTAATAGGGTATTTCACCATTTTCTGAAAAATATCTCAAATTGATCAGTAGGTGGAAAAAGTCAAAAATATATATATTTTTACATTTTAAATTACCATTCCCAAGTACCGCGCAAAACGCTAGCCGCCATGATGTTTCGGTCGTTGCGTCACTAGGATAGTAAACAAGACAGCGCTACGTACGATTTTTGTGAACAAAATATTATTGTTTACTATCCTAGTGACGTCATGATCGAAATATCATGGCGGCTGGCGTTTCAGACATTTGAAGAACAGATTAATAAAACTTGACTTTTGTAAATTAAAATATTGTTTCTCATTTTAATAAATAGAAATCGTATTTATTCGATTACTTATTACAAATAAGCAGTTTTAGATTTTTTCTTGCATAGAGTAAAATACCCTGTTTAAGAGTTAGGCTTTTGTCGGTGCAGCTCACACCATTCACTCCTATTCAGGGCCTTTCCTCGACTTCTTTGTACGACATTACATAAACCTTCTTCTTAATTCGGTCCATATGATTTATCCTCGGTCTTTCCCTACCACGCTTCCCTTCAATCTTTCCTTCCATAATATTTTTGATGAAGTTGTCATGTCGTTTGACATGTCAGATGTACGATACATTGGACATAGATATTTGACAAATGGAAGACCAACCTAAGAGTTAATTTCCTCCATTACAATGTACCGTGTCCCCCCAGAGGGTCCCCTGAGCGCGGAGCACGTGGCGGCGTGGGGCGGCAAGCGGCGGTTCAGCATCCGCGACCAGTCCCACCAAGCCATCGAGGCGCATACGAGATTGTAAGTATTTTTTATTGTGTGTGATGGCAAAAGGGAGGCTGATGGCCCGCCTATGAGCATCTGTAGCCCCAGAAGGGTAGTCAGTGCCTTGCCGAAACAGCAGTAGAGCAGTAGGGTAGTTGACTTAAGGGCTAAGATGGAATGCCTCTTATGCCGGTAATTACACTGGTTATCTCCCGCCACCCGCCGGAACACAGCGCGCTGCTGGCGGCAGGTATAGAGCGAGCCACTGCACTCACCTAGTCTGTAAGTAGCTTCGTTAACAACCATATCGTTCCCACTGCTGGGGATTCCTATATTTCGGGAAGGTTAGGCAGTTAGGCCATACTCCACACACGGGGGCCAAGCCCGCATTGGTAGACATTGTAAGCCTTTTTTTCTTTTAACAATTTATTATAGATACTTCAGTTAATAATGACTGTATTGCTTTTGTGTAATTCCCCTGTGTTTTTATTTAGTTTAGATTTTTCTTAATGTTTTGTGTGATTTTTTTATTTCCTTTTTGTCTTTGTGACCAATACAATTAACTATACCTACCTATTCTTCATTCCCCAGATCGGAGCGTCGGTCGCGGCTAATCTCGGCGCCTTCCAATTTCGCACACGTGTCGCACATGGGGCCCGGCGACGGCATCCGCTCGCAGAGACTGCTGGACCTGCCCACCACCGTGGAGACCGCCGACGAGGCCGCCGCGGTGAGACTAGGCTGTGTGCGAGTGGGCGGGGGCTGCGGCGACAGTAGTTGACTGTATGAACAGTAGGGACTGCATCAACAGGGGTAGTTGGCGGCATCGACAGTAGGCTAGTTGGCTGCATCAACAGTAGGGTAGTTGACTGCATCAACAGGGGTAGTTGGCGGCATCGACAGTAGGCTAGTTGGCTGCATCAACAGTAGGGTAGTTGACTGCATCAACAGGGGTAGTTGGCGGCATCGACAGTAGGCTAGTTGGCTGTATCAACAGTAGGGTAGTTGACTGCATCAACAGGGGTAGTTGGCGGCATCGACAGTAGGCTAGTTGGCTGTATCAACAGTAGGGTAGTTGACTGCATCAACAGGGGTAGTTGGCGGCATCGACAGTAGGCTAGTTGGCTGCATCAACAGTAGGGTAGTTGACTGCATCAACAGGGGTAGTTGGCGGCATCGACAGTAGGCTAGTTGGCTGTATCAACAGTAGGGTAGTTGACTGCATCAACAGGGGTAGTTGGCGGCATCGACAGTAGGCTAGTTTGCTGCATCAACAGTAGGGTAGTTGGCTGCATCAACAGGGGTAGTTGGCGGCATCGACAGTAGGCTAGTTGGCTGCATCAACAGTATGGTAGTTGACTGCATCAGCAGTAGGACAGTTGACTGCATCAACAGTATGGTACAGATACGGTATGTAGCAGCCGCGACCGCAGCAAGAGGGAATAGACGGCAGTTATCTGCTTACACTTAGCATCACCCGCTCTCACGTGTAGGGCATTCAAATTCGCACCTACGATCGCATTGGTACGGTCCGTTTTCCCTCCAGCAAGCGTATAGCAGCCGCGACCGTGTCGCAATCACCCGCGATCACGTGTATTCAAATTCGCACTGTAATACGGTCTGTTTTCCCCCAAGCAAGCGCACAGCAGCCCGCCACATAAATTTGCACCTACGGTCGTACTGATACGGTTTGTTTTCCCTCCAGCAGGCGTATAGCAGTCGTGACAGCAGCAAGCGAACGTCGCCGCTGACAGTGTCGCACGGCACCGGCTCCTATAACGGCTCGTGGCGGGCCGGCGGTGACCGCCGGGGACGCGACTCGTCCCTGGACCACCCCAGACCTATGGAGAGGTGAGTTGGCATTCATCATCATCATCAGCCGAAAGACGTCCACTGCTGGACAAAGGCCTCCCCCAAGGATTTGTTTTTTTATGTGTATAATAGAGAGTATACCAAACAATCAAGGATATTCACACTGACTCGTCCTGTGCTGCTCGCATCCAGCGGCTTCCCGCAACCTTCGCACACTCTTCTTCGAGAAGACATGGTTCCAGACATTTTATAAGGGCCATCGTTCGTACCCACTGCTGAGGCACGGGTCCCATACCTAGGGAAGATTAGGCCAAACCATACACGGAGGCCAAGTGCTGTTTGTTGTGGGGCTAGTAGCCAACCCCAGTGTCAGAAGTTAACAAGCCTACTAAAAGGCCCCTGAGATGGCTCAACGACTGCCATCTATTGACAGCAACCGACACCAATGGCTTCACATGGCTTGCGAAACAAATCCAGGTTATTACCGTGTCTGTAGTCAGTTAACGTGCATGATCGACGCGACCACGCAAGCCACTTCCATGACATGCCATGACCTCTTCATTACTTACTCTAACTAACCGCTGGTATAAATGTTCTTAATTAAGACCTGAATAGACCTCGTCGTCCCTCAGGTCGATAGGGGGCGGGTCACAAGACAGCGGATCCCTCCTTAGTAATTGTTATGGTTATCATAATGTTAGTTCAATTTTACGCCACGCCGGTTCTCTCTTCGTACAGACTATAAATATATTTCAAGACTCTGTCGGCCTTTAATCAGTATGGCGCTCTTCCACGCGCGCGCACTATCCGATGTTTAGTCGGCCGACTCGGCCGATAGTTTCAGTTCGCTCCGAGCTTTGGCGCGGGAAGGTCGTGTACATGGTTAATGATGTCGCTGCTTGTAGATTTTCTTTGCAAATTATCTATCACTGTAGAGGGGTTAAGCAGTCGGCAGTTTAGTTTGAAGGGAATCGTGCTGCCCTTCAAACTTATTTATCGGCCGATTCAGAATCGGTTAGTGTGCGAAGTCGTATACATCTTCATACTGATTAAGAACCCGATTAAACTATCGGCCGATAGAAAGTCTGTAGTGTGCGGTATCTCTAAGAACTAGTGAAGTGTGTGGCTGAACAAACCGCTGTCCCCCAGGTCGCTCGGCGGCGGGTCGCAGGGCAGCGGCTCGTTGCTGGAGCGCTCCATCACGCCGCTCAGCCTCGGCAGCATGAGCTCTCTGCACGATGTACTTAAGGTAAATGGAATAGAGTTTATTTTACTTTAGCATTCTACATTTTTTTGCTGTGTAAGATGACAAAAGTCTGATGATCCACCTGATGAAATGTGTTAAAATGGAATAAAGTTTTATTCTTATTTAGCATTCTCCATTTTATTGTATTGTGTAAGATGACAAAATGCTGATGACTCACCTGATGGAAAGTGGCATCTCGCCAGAAGGGCTATTAGTGCCTTGTCCATACTTGAGGGCTAAGATAGAATGCCTCTTATGCCGGTAATTGCGCTGAGTGTTTCGCGCCACCCACCGGCGCACAGCGCGCTGCTGGCGGCATA
This sequence comes from Coleophora deauratella, assembly GCA_958295455.1. NCBI lineage: Eukaryota > Metazoa > Arthropoda > Insecta > Lepidoptera > Coleophoridae > Coleophora > Coleophora deauratella. The sequence goes on from OY282412.1 coordinate 7,554,230, forward strand.
TCGCATAATGAAATGGAAGGATGAAAATGACGTACGACCAACCAAACCGAGTCCTACAATCTTGGACCACGTTGACAAAGTAAACGAGAGTGACCAAAAACTCTTATCACGGAGATGTTTCAGTAAATGTTGCGTTCTGTGGTAACCACACACTGTTGCACTTCAACGCAGCCCAATACGAGTAGTTGCCACCTGCATGTATTCATGTTTTTTGAAATATATCGCTGCTGGACAAAGGCCTCTCCCAAGGTTTCCACACCGGACTGGTCTTGTGCTGCCCGCATCCAGCGGCTTTCTGCAACCTTCGCTACATTATTAGTCCACCGAGTGTGATTCCTGCCTACGAACAGCGTTTTTTTGAAAATGAACACAAACGGTATTGGTACAGGTGGGCACGGACATGGGCGAGGGCCTGCACTCGGAAGACAGCAGCCGCGCCGGGTCGCCGCAGCACGACACATGATGGTAAATCGATACAAACATCAATAGGATCGTATGCTGTTAGTCATCTGGGTATTTTATGTCAAAAACGTCAATTTGTTCTAATAAATATTGAAATTGTAAATGTCATAGTGCAATATAGTAGTTAGCATACGTATTACGTTTTTGTTTTTAAATAAAAATTGCACACGTAATAAAATTCAAAGTGAGTAAGTTTTTCTGTAATGACAATGAAAGAGCTATTTGGTGATCAATATTGCATAATACTTTTGATGCAGTCAACTGCCCTATTGCAGCTGTGACAACATACCTCATACGAGGTCAAGCTTACAAGCGAGTCTGCTTGCTTTAGTGTAGGTGTTTTTTGAAAATAAAAAAAAATGTCTCCATTGTTGTATGGTGCCTATGCCAACAGTGTAGGTGTTTTTTGAAAATAAAAAAAAATGTCTCCATTGTTGTATGGTGCCTATGCCAACTGGGTTACAACTGATAAAAAACAAAAGACATATTTTTTCTTCACAACTTCTTTTTTATTAATTAGTTGCCGCCCAGTTGGCATAGGCTGGTGCCATTGCTTGGTAACAATATGCATACAGCCTATAAATCCTAATGGTTAAAAAAAAACATTTTCGCGACAAAATTGGGGGTGAAAATTTGAAATGTTGTCAAGTGAATGATAGATAATAATGTCTTTCTAGAAACATGGAACTGGAGAGCTCGTATTGGACGTGGGACCTGACGCGGCTCTACGCTTGTTTCTGCTGACTTAAACGCTCCAAACGTCAATAGACGTTCTTCACGTGTATAGACGTTCTATACGTATAAATATTGTTTCATATATTCGTTCAGCACGACAGCAGCTCTGGATGCAGTTTTCTTTATATTATATGTTCCACTGTTACCCGCTCGCAAACGAACGATCGAACGTATAGGGAGACGTTTTTGCTTCACATGTATAGGGAGGCTTCATACATGTATGGGAGATGTATACGCGTACGAAGTAACGGACTGTATATTCAAGTAAGGTTAACAAATGCATATTCAGTTTGGAATTTCATTGCTTGGTGATGAAGTCCAAACGTGGTTTGGCTGGGCATTCGCCCGTAGTACGTGTAGAGACGTTATGAACGTGAAGGGATGTTTGTAAGTACGTCTAATGGCGTCCTCAGAATAGTAAGTTATACTAAAATATCGGGCGATATTTATCAATTTATCATACATTTCAGCTGTGTTCGGATGGAACGCGTGTTTTTCTTTGTTCATTGTCAAGTCTACTTTTGTTATAATCAATTTTGGGGGAAAAAATTAAAAAGATATTGAATCAAAAACCATTTCGGGACTTTTATTTGCTATTTAAATGAATAACAAAGAATATTTATGATAATGATAAAATAAGTTTACATTTAGCTTATTATTATCTTAAATTGTATCCATTTTAATAACTGCGTGACACAACTTGACATATCGAATTCCCAACATTAGCAAAGCGCGCGCAACGCTTGTCATCTGAACACAGCCCTACTATGGTACGATTTGGTTCCTAAATTTTTTTGTTTATTTTTCAAATAGTTTTTACTTTGAATTGATATCGAATGTATCGGAATCTCATGACTCATGACATGACATAAATATTATGATAGCATATAATATAACATACAAGATACCTTCCATTTTAAGATAATAATCGAGATAAGTACTCTAGATATACCTATGTGGCTTGTAGGTCAATTAGAAATACATACATACATACACGAAAAATATTTGCATTAATTGTATTTAAAAATATTTTGTAGATTTTATAATTAACAACCAAAATGTATTTTATTTGCTTTAAGTTTTAATACTCTCGACACCATTATTGCTTCTTGCTAAGAACCATTGGTGTATTTAATTTTATTTTAGGATTATTTATTATGTGTAGTGCAATATTTCACACCATCGATCATGAAATAATTAATAAAATGTAATAATAATAAAACTGATGAAATTTAATACCAACGTTTTTGGGAAAAACTTACACTGCCATATCCTTAATATCCTACTATCCTACTAATATTATAAATATGAAATAAATTATAAATAAACTCCTTCGTTTTGTCACATTTACATACTATGCATTTTCGGATTCTTGTTTTAAGTTGATGCACTATTCTTATGTAATTTAATTTCACATTGTAAAAGGCTATTATTTCTTTTCGCAAGTGATTTTCATGTAACTAAACAACTTTGTACTTATAATGTATTTGTTTGAAAATATACAGAAATTCTCTCGGTCCTTATAACGTATGTAATATTTTTTCTTAAAAACACCTATAGGATATTTTGCGACACCGACATTCTGATCAATTGGCGTTTTGCTTAATCCTCTGCTACATTTTGCATAAGGGACTGAAAAAAGCGTGAATGACAAAATGTTTTTAGTTTTGTGAGCAATCGCAAATTAAGAAATTCTGTGTTAATTACACATAACCCTGTATTTTTTATTTTTAATAAAATAGTCACAGCTATGATATATTGTAAGTGGAAAATATTGTAATTATTTTTAACAATCTAGTCCTTTTTGTTTATGATCGCGACCGTAATGTATTATTGCTGATACGGTTCTTTTCAAATTTGTTTTTAAGGATAACAATTGTATTAGTTTTTTTTGTGTAAAAATGTTATTTTTAGCTTAAACTAATAATTTTATTTGGACAGGGCCGTATCTGGGACAAACACGTATTTAATTAGAAATGTTATATTTTTGGCGTTAATTCATTACTGTAAAAAAGACTAAATTAAATTCGACAAAATGAAATCCAATTCTACCAAATCTTGCTCGCTAGCTGGCTTCTAGCTACGGCCCTGTGTTTTGACGATATTATCTGTAGTTTGTCTACACAAGTCGAACACAATCACAAAGTTATTTAAGGCCTTGTTTGAAAGATTCGTACTTATTGTAGCTTATATTGTATTTCGTCTGCACTCGTGACAGGTTAGTAGAGAGGGTTCATTGCAGTTTCTACTCATAACACAATAAAAAATACCACTGCTGAAATAGCAACAAAAAAATCACTCCATAAAACAAAGTCATCTGGAACTGTTCATATTAATATTTTTTCAATAACCTCATAAATGCTTATCAATGAAATGTCTGTACTAACTTGTCATATTCATCATATTGTTGTGAATACAGAAATATTATAGAACAAAAGAGAAACTATTCTTAATTTGCTTTTTAAATATTCAGTAAATACGGACAAAATAATTATTATAATCCAGAATATATCCAAAGATCTATTTGTAATCGATATTTGTGTATGCGGAAAAAATATATAAATAATAATAAAATTAGTGAAATTAGCTTTTATAATTTTATTATAATTGTTTGAATGAATCTTATACCAGAACTGATTGTATATTTCTTTTTTTATATGATTACATAAAATTTATGTATAATTTTAGTGGGTAATACAAAATGGGAAATAAAATGATAATAGGAAAGATGAAAAAGCTATGCATTACATTACACAGACATTCCCTTATACAGAACCAACTAAAATCACTTACTAAAATAAACGTAGACATTCGATTCGATACGTTCGCTGAGGTCAATTTATTATACAGAGTGGTTTTTGAAACTCTGGCCTTTTAACTGCAGCTCCCGCCAAAAATGGAACATCGCGTATTAACTGTTTTGCGAATTATCTATATCTTTATAGATAGTTCAAAGATTTTTGTATGAAAGGTGGCCTAAGGGCCCTTTTATTGTCATGCGGATTTGCACCCGCATGCGTGCTGCGGGCCGCACGCAGAGCAGATATTTTCCAGAGCGTCCCGCGTACGTGTGCCACGCGTGACAATAAAAACATGTAGAAACGATAGGTTGCGGGCCTGGCCCGCGCGCGTGCGCAAATCCGCATGACAATAAAATCCACCGTCTTAATTTTTTCAATTCATTTCAAGATGGCGGCCAGAAGTTTGAAATGCTTAGCTATGATGCCATTATTACAGTCGTTACCATACTGTTGCTGTTTAGTCATCAATATTTAATCTGCTGGTATTTGAAAATATATTTATATATATTTAGGAAACAAACAGAGCACGAATGAGTACATTTTGATGTCGAAACGGCATCATCTGAGACTTTATGTCAGCATTCACATAGAGGGAGCGAAACTAAGCAAATGAGGTTTATATGAGTAAAGCACCCAGTTTTTTTGGCCAAAGTTTCAAAAATATTTACGTTTTTATTGGAAAGACGTGACACAAATATTAAACATACATATATAAACTATTCGGAAAACTTGTAACCTAATAAATTGTTGATGAAATTATCCTAGTAAGTTTAAGAATTTTACTGTTAATATAATATTAATTAATCAGGCTAGTGTAGATTTTGCTAAATTTTGAATATTATTATATATTAAAAAAATGCATTTTATAAAATTTTGTGTACTCATAAAATGGAATGCTAGAGAAATGCAGAGGACGCTTTTGAGCTATGAATTTATTATGCTGCCGCGTCTGAATTTACTATGCTGCTATGCGTGTAAACTGTTCACTGCCATAAGTAACATAAAAGTATAATCCCGACCTTACGATTTGCACGCAAAATGTCAGATACGCATAATGCCAGTTATCGCCAACAAGCACCCCAACCAAGGTGACATTCGTTGTTTCCAACCGTGTAGACCGTGGTTGGTGACCACATTTCGTTGTCTACGCGGTTGGAAACAACGAATGTCACCTTGGTTGGGGTGCTTGTTGGCGACCGTGTAGCACCCGTTAACCTAACAGCATAGTATATTCAGCCGAACGCCTGTTGGGAAGTGCTTTTAAGGGTGCCATGAGAAGACGGAATGATTCAATTTGGTTTCAATGAATGAAAAGTTATATCTTCCCGTGTAGTACTTTGTATTATACAATACATACAGTTGAATTACCTACCGTATACCTGCTATGTTTTAATTTATATATAAATTATTGACTATTGCAATTACTTGAAATTATCTCAATACTAATTTTATGTAAATACATACAATAAATAAAGAGACATTCGAAATTGATTTGGTTTTTTCTTAACTTTATCCCCGTGTTGCTAGACATTTACTGTATCATAATTAGTGATCGGAATTCGGGAACAATTTAATTTTTTTCCCCAAGAAAGAATAGCATGGATATGCCTTCTGAATAAATTTATAGATTTTCACAAAAAAAAACCCGGGATACCGGGATCGTAAAAAGCGTTAGGATTCTTAATTGTAATGATCTGATTGTAGCGAACGAATGTTGATCTTATTGAAAATTTTATGTATGCTATTAAAAAACGTTAATTCAACGTTCTGTTCAAAACGGCATGTCCATATTATGCTAGCTCTCCAATTTTAGGTAAATTGCCCCCGAATTTCCGATCACTGATCATAATATAAAATATGCTTTCTTATACGAGTAAAACAAAGTTTTTGAGAAATTGCACCAACTTACTTGATAAAAATCGAGTGGTATACAAAATTACTTTCAAGGTTGTTTTCTAACCACAATAATGGTTACCTTTTTTTTTATCTCACCTGATGGTAAGTGATGATGATGTCGAATCTCCATGCCGGAACACATCAATGCTATTAAAATGTATGATTGGCGGCAAGACTTAGATGGTGGTAGTAGTGCTAGGAAGTCTCAAGAAAGCCCTATCGGCAACCAAACAGAGCCTTATAAAATTGGACCCCGACGCGAGAATCAAACCTGGCTGATGTGTAGCGAGCGGACTAGCCGCCCCTAGGGGGAGGTGACTTAACCCTTTGAGCGCCACAGTCGGGTAGTGCCGACAACCAGTTTCCGTGCCACGGACGCCAGGATTTGAGATTTTCATTCATTTTTGTTTGGAGCAGACGTTGGCGGTGGGGGCACGATTTGTCGAAGAGTAGCGAAGCGCCGCGAACCCGTTGCACGCCCTTACCTACCCCAGCGCGCCATAATAATTATTATAATTAATTCTTTTCTGGCTTAATTAATCAAAAATAGTTTTTTATAGATTACAGTGTATAACGGAAGGCGCCGCGTGACGACTCGGAGCGTCATGCGCAGGGAAATTTTAGAAACACGGAAAACGTCTGTGAAAATGACGTGAAAACAAATAAAAGATCTATTATAAATACAATATTTTTATTTAGCGCTCCCCTATAATATACGATAATAATGTTAAATAGTTTACAAACGCAAATTTACAATTGCAACTCTTTGTACATACTAATACAAGACAATTTCGTGTCAACAACGCTAAAATGCTATGGTAAGCAACTATTGACAATACCACCCGAGAACTGCGCGCATTCACCAGATAGTCAAACTTATCAAATATATTATTTTATACAGGTTGTAAGGGACAGGTTTCCGAAAACTAAGGGCTTGCTCAGTAGACGAAACTCTACAAGAAATTTTGTCAGGAAACGAAATAAAATCGGCTTCTCCATACAAACTGTCCAATCAAGTTTATAATTTTGTATGGAGAAGCCGATTTTTTTTCGTTTCCTGACAAAATTTCTTGTGGAATGTTGTTCAGTTTCGTCTACTGAGCAAGCCCTTTAAGTTTTCGGAAACCTGTCCCTTACCTTTACCTGTCCCTTATCTAGTATATTTATACTAACGCTTTAGTGATTCTGTGGCATAGAAAAATAAACATGATGCAGGCTTAATCAAATATTGAGAAAAAAAAGAACTCTAAAATTATTTAGAGCTGTTCAATTTTTATGAGCAAACACGCCAAGCTATTCAAAAGGTAGTAAAGTAAAATTTGATTTTATGAAGTCAACATTTGCTTACAATAACAAATCTCAATGGGTTTCATCTCAATTTCAATAACAATCCCAAAAAAGATTTTCCATCCCCCTCTTCTAACCTTAAAATTTATTGAATTACTTATTACAAAATTCAATAGTAGAGTAATAAAAATAAATTAAAAACGAGATAAAGAGGACATAAAAAAGTATTATTATACAGGATGTTAAAAAAGTGCGTTTGAAATTTTAAGGGGTTACTCAGAATCAAGTACAGAACCCAGGAAAAATATTGAAAAAATCCGCTCTTCAATTATTTTTTTCAGATTCTCATACTAAATCTAAATAGTGAATCGAGAATTTGTATGAAAAACTGCAAAAAAAATTGAAGAGCGAATTTTTTCAATATTTTTCTTGGATTCTATACTTGATTCTGAGTAACCCCTTAAAATTTCAAACGCACTTTTTTTAACATCCTGTATAAATAAATTGACCGTATTTTAGAAGTTATGGACGAGTATTAATATACATATTACATTATTACGTATTACAATAAAAATGTGACAGTTATTCCCTTAAGTACATTGAGAATTTCACAAGGAATGTAACACATTAAACACTCATATAAAAGCTTGAGAACACATGATTGATTTCACACAACTTCTTCGATTTTCCGTTTTTAAATATTCTGTAAAAATAAGATGCAAATATAACTTAACTACAAATTAAATATGAAAAATCTTATACAATACTTTTTATTTTTGTATTTTCGTCTTTTTACTTATTTAAAATCTTTTGTAATGTAATACTTGACGTAACTAGTGAAACTCATTAGTATGTATTATAATTTGTAAAATATTATAAACTACAATTTGGTGCGATAACTAAATAAATGTATAATAAATGCAAAAAATGAGAAAACTGAAGAATAAAACTAAATATACGTTAACGTACGGGCTCTCTACTGCGGCATATAGAGCAGGTAGTAACGAGGGCATGATAGTACATATAAGGTGCTACTTTATTAGTGCCCGATATTTTAGTCAGTGCTTCTACTCCTGATTCTGATCAACTTTCCCCAAGAAACCCATAGTCAAATCGCAAAAAAATTTTTGGGCTCTTCATACTAATTTGGGCGCTCGGCTGATCGATATGTATGAAGAGTTCAAAAATTTTTTTGCGATTTGACTATGGGTTTCTTGGGGAAAGTTGATCAGAATCAGGAGTAGAAGCACTGACTAAAATATCGGGCACTAATAAAGTAGCACCTTATATATGTATAAAATGTTGCCAATATTTATCGTATCTTATACACGTACAATACAATTAATATTAGCAGTATTTTCTACTTATGCAAATGAGCTGATAGCCGAAAGAAAATGACCGCAAACTAATTTATTTAGGGTTATAAAAAAAAATTGTGGGACCCGTGCCCCATCAGTGGGGTTCTTGGGTTCTTAACGAAAATGTAATGACAGATGTATCTAAATATACATAGGACCCATCAACTTGTGGATGAATAAATAGATCGTGCATGACACTGACCAACTTTTGCTCTGCGATTTTTCTGAGACAGCAAAAGGATCGGTTCACACAAATCGATTAGCTTTTGTGCTATTTATGTTTGGTAAGTCAATTCTTTTTAGAATTGTCTTGTATAATGGTAGTAGAAAACTGTTCAATGTAAACAGTAGAAGCTAACGGTCCTACAGCTATATGGTTTCACTCTGTGTAGATATTCTTACATGAGTGATCTTATACCTTCCAATCAAAACTACTAAACGATAATGAATTTCGCAAGACAACTGAAATCATCCTTCCTTAGTTTCTTTTCTATTTGGCATTCCACATCAGAGATTTTATCAATGTCAGGTGAATAAGCGAGTATTTGGGAGACTCATTTCGTTTGAAAGTTCGGTTCAAAATGATAAATTCATTCTGGTCATTTGTGCGTTTCTAGTATCATATTTACGCGTTTATGAGTGCATAATTAAAATAAACAACACCACAAAATAGACACAGAAGGTCCGCTCAATACAAACCACTAAAATCGTAAACATATACATGCTTATAGAAATATACGGTCGTTCGAGGCAAGGTCACGATCGCACAGTACGTGATCTTGCCTACAACGACCGTATACGTCTATAAGCATATATATGCTTAGGATTTTTGTGAGCGTATTGAGCGGACCTTCTGTATCTTTGTGTTTTGTGACAACACACTGTTTCAAACAACAAACAAAAGTGCACATAAGACAGCGAGGCATTTAGGCATGGCTTTAATTTTCGTGATGCGATTAAGACATTTTTTATTCTGTCCTGATATCCATCATGTTCTGTTCAAAGTGTATTTAAAACATATACAGGGTGTAAAAGCACTTCTCCTTTTCTGATCATTATAATGAACAACTTTTTCCTGAAATCTCAAAGTTTCATTTTTCAGCCATTTAATCTGGAAAGTTTGTCCAACAATTCAGTCATTTTCATTTGCTTGGGGAAAGTATGATGAGTAGAATATTTCGATTGAGTGACAACGAGAAGTCTTTTTACAACCTATATATTATACACTGTGGACTAAAAAATCGACTCAAAATCTGTTGACCGACTTTAAAAAAAAGAACTCAGTCTACCAAACTACTAAATAGAAAAAAACAAAAAACTAGAAAATCACCAAACTAAAATCATAAAGAGTAAACACGCATATTTTGAACTTTTGATTTAGTGTTTTTTTGCTAGATAGAGTTATTTTTTCAAAAGTCATGCAACAAACCTTGAGTCGATATTTTTGTCCATGAGAAAATATTAGTTATTAAATAGCAATTCTATATTGAAGGACTGCAATTAGATAATTTTGATGCGAATCAAGAAAATTAAAGTCAACGCGTCGAATTTTACAATGTATGATTGATGGCCATTAAATGGAAGCACAGAGGGGCCGATGCATTAGATTATGACTACTTTTACAGATGTAAAAACAATATGTCGTGGCAAGATCGTAGAATTGGCCCGATCATGAAATGAATGAGGAGCTCAAAACAATTTTTTTTTAAAGTAGATGCTTACAAATCGTCATTTTTTTTTCTAGTTTTCTACTAGGAGCTCAGAAAAAATCTAGGTTAGGTTTTGTTACTGGTGTTCCCGTATAAAGGGCGGTGCTCCGTTAACTCAGTTTTGTCAGAGCTCCTCGATGATATGGCTAGTCATTTCATTATGTAGCCACATCGGCGAGTCGTTCCTATGATCTGGCTACGACATATCCTGCCCTCATAAGAAGACCGTAAAATATATAGAGTTTCCGAACATTTTGCTGCTTTTTGTCATACGAGGGCAGTATTAAAAACAACTTTTGTGATACGGCTGTATTAGTGGGGAATTTAGTGCAATGCCTAGTATGGGAACCGTTTTATTTTGGATCCGGCGCTCAAACTTGGCATAGTTATTCCCTAGGCCGTTCTGAGTAAATTAAGCCCGGGAGCCACTGAGAGCCATCCCCCGTTTGGTAGGGGGAGGGGGGGAAAGTTTGTTTCTGCCGCGCTCCATTTGAGGGCTTATATCTGCAAAACTATTGGTACTAGGGCAAGTGAGATATCATTTTCGTATGATTCAAGGATAAGGAATTCATTTCTGTAACAAAAAAAATAACTTTCCATATATAAAAAAAGAAATATTTGATAAAACGTATAAAACATGACTACCTTTTTTCCGCATATGTGTCGATTAATTTTTATTCGTCTTTGATATTAGCATGAAAAAAATATATTCTGAAAGCCACACTTCTAAGAATTATAAAAATATAAATTTCATTAGAATAGCATAATAAATACTTAGTGAAAAAAAATATAATTTGATGCTCGGCAGAGTAGCATAAAACGCGCGGTTTTAGAATCTGTTGTTCGTAAGTAAATAAAATGAATCATCTAACGCCCAAATGACTGTTAAGTAACATAGTATAAACAGGTACATTATATTATTATTTTAATATTTCTCGCACGCGCAAAATATTTGTCACGTAAAACAAAAAATATTTTTTCCTTATAAAAACGTATTTGATAAAATCCGCAAAACGTGACTAACTATTTCTCATACGAATTATGGTGGTTTACTATCTAACTTCCATTGTATTATGGTGGTTTACTATGTAACTTGCGTGGTCACGTTGATCAACCAGGTTAACTGACTTTAGAAATGGTCATACATAACCATAATGAGTTTGGCTCTTATTGGCGCATTAATTTCGTAACCGTTTCCGTGCTTCGCAAGCCACGTCAAATTATTTTCATGACAACTGATGAAGCTTCGACCAGCGCCTATAAAACTCCAAAACCCCGAAAGCATTCAGATCGAGTTGCACAATCGCTTCGAATGCCTAGGAGAATGTGAAAATGTGGACGAATACAACGACAGGTTTGTGCAAATTGTCCAAACGGCTGGGAAGAAGGCCTTCAAAACAAGACGTTAAAAAAACATATCGGATCTCGGACCTAACCAGCAAGCTCATGGAGGAAAAACGGAGCCTGATTCTGAAATCCTCTGAAGATGCTTGTCAATATCGGCGACTAAACAGACAGATCTCCAAATCCTTGACGCCAATTTAATACCAATTGTATTAAAGAGGCTATCGAGCGCAATAAAAGGTCAAAAGTATTGGCAAGGGATCTGTCTACTGGTCAAAGTCAACTGACAAAGCTGAAGACCGAGGATGGCAGAGTCGTGTCGTCCAAGCCCAAGCTGTTGGAAGAGGTTGAGAAGTCTACGGACAATTATACACGACTACATGCTTACCTGTCAGTAATCTGGCTGAAGATCCGAGAGTCGGATTGACCTGACACTATTCCGAAGATATCCCAGACGTCAGCCTATGCGAGATTAGAATGGCTCTCAAGCAGCTTAAGAAAAACAAGGCACCCGGTGATGACAGAATTGCGGCTGAGCTTCTGAAAACAGGTACACAGGGCACAGGAGTGTGGTGGTGCTCTTCTTCAAGAAGGGTGATAAGACTCTTCTGAAGAATTACAGACCCACCTCACTCCTGGGCCATGTCTACAAGCCATGTCAAGAATCATTACGAATCGTCTCGCAGGTTTGACGACTTCCAACCTCCCGAACAAGCTGGTTTCCGAAAAGGCTTCTGTACCATAGACCACATACATACGCTGCGGCAGATTATACAGAAGACCGAAGAGTATAATGGCGTTTGTGGACTATGAGAAAGCTTTTGTTTCGATCGAGATCTGGGTTGTGTTACAGTCTCTCCAACAGTGCCAAATTAACTATAGATACACATCAAAGAGTTGAAGTATTTGTGTGAAAACGCCACCATGTCGGTCCACCTCCAGCATCAGAATTTGAAACCTATCCGGCTGCAGCGTGGGGTGAGACAGGGAGACGTTATATCTCCGAAACTGTTCACCGCTGCATTGGAAGACGTTTTTAAGCTTCGGGACTGGAGAGGACTCAGCATCAACATCAATGGCGAATACATCACTCACTTTCGATTTGCTGACGAAATCGTGATCATATCTGAGACCTTAGTGGACCTAGGCGCAATGCTCGATGGACTCAGTAGAGTCTCCCAAAAAGTGGGTCTTAAAATGAACATGGATAAGACGAAAATCATGTGAAACGTCCGTGTTACACCCACTCCTCTGAAGGTTGGAGACTCTACTCTCGAAGTTGTCGAAGAATATGTATACCTGGGACAAGCAGTCCGGTTAGGTAGGTGTTGGACCTAGAGAGAAGAGATCAATCGTCGAATCCAACTTGGCTGGGCAGCGTTCGGAAAGCTCCGCAATATCTTCACGTCCAAAATATCGCAGTGTCTCAAGACTAAAGTCTTTGACCAGTGTGTGTTGCCAGTGATGAGACGACATATGTATCCGATACATGGTCGCTTACTATAGACATCATAAGAAGGCTCAAGGTTACCCAAAGGGCGATGGAGCGTGCTGTGCTTGGTATTTCCCTACGTGATCGAATCAGAAATGAGGAGATACGTAGGAGAACTAAAGTTACCGACATAGCTCTCAGAATCGCTACACTTAAGTGGCAGTGGGCAGGGCAAATAGCTCGTAGAACAGATGGCCGTTGGGGCAGTCAAGTTTTCGAGTGGCGACCGCGCACCGAAAGACGCAGTGTGGCAGACCTCCGACTCCGTGGACCGACGCGACGACCTGGTGCGGTTGCGGGAAGCTGCTGGATGCGGGCAGCGCAGGACCGGTCGGTGTGGAAATCCTTGGGGGAGGCCTTTTTCCAGCAGTGGACGTCTTTCGGCTGATAGATAGTAAACCACCATAATTCGTATGAAAAATACAATAGTCACATTTTTCGAATTTTCTCATATATGATTTTTTAAGGAAAATATTTTTTGTTCTACGTGATAAATATTTTGTGCGTGCGAGAAATATTTAAATAATAATATATGTACCTATTTTTATTGTTACTTAACAGTCATTTTTGGGCGCTAGATGATTCATTTTATTTACTTACTTACAAACGAACCACAGATACTAAAACCGCGCGTTTTATGCTACTCTGCTGAGCATCAATTTTTTTTTTCACTAAGTATTCATTATGCTATTCTAATGAAATTTATATTTTTATAATTCTAGGAAATGTGGCTTTCAGAATATATTTTTTTCATGCTAATATCCTAGACCATTAAAAATTAATCGACACGTATGTGAAAAAAAACCACCCACACTTCATTATCTACTTGTTGGATCGCGCTTCTTTTGGGGCTTATATCTCTATAATTTTATGTTATAGGGCAAGTCCGACATCATTTTCGGATATTTCAAGGATGACAAATTCATTTCTGCAACAAAAAAAAATACTTATCATAGAAAAAAAAAGAAATACAACTCCTGTAATTTAGAACCACGCGGACCGCGCGTTTTATGCCACGGTGCCACGCATTGAATTTTATTTTTTTCACGAAGTATTTATCATGCTATTCTAATAAAATTTATATTTTTATAATCCTTGGTAATGTGGCTTTCAGAATATATTTTTTTCATGCTAATATTTTAGACCATTAAAAATTAATCGACACATATGCGGAAAAAAGGTAGTCATGTTTTATACGTTTTATCAAATATCTCTTTTTTTATATATGGAAAGTTATTTTTTTTGTTACAGAAATGAATTCCTTATCCTTGAATCATACGAAAATGATATCTCACTTGCCCTAGTACCAATAGTTTTGGAGATATAAGCCCTCAAATGGAGCGCGGCAGAAACAAACTTTCCCCCCCTCCCCCTACCAAACGGGGGATGGCTCCCGATGGCTCCCGGGCTTAATCCACTCAGAATGACCTAGGAAATAACTATGCCAAGTTTGAGCGCCGGATCCAAAATAAAACGGTTCATCGCACTAAATCCCCGACTATATTAGTGTAAGCTCACCTCTTACGAAATATGTATGAATGGTATGAGGCCCCTCTGTGTATTATGGTAGTATGTCAGGGGGGTGTATGAGTGGTGTATGGGTATGTTGTGGCCCGTAAGAATCCCTCTGTGTACTATGGTAGCATGTATGGGGGGTGTATGGGGTATATCGTGGCCCGTATGAATGGTTTGAGGCCCCTCTGTGTTGTATGGTAGCATGTATGGGTGTATGGGGGGTGTATGGGCGCTCAGTCGGCCTTGCGCGGGCGGCGCTTGCGCACCTCGCGCCCGGCCGCCGGCTCGCCGTCCCCGCCCGCCGGGGTCTGCTCGCCCTCTGAACTCTGCGAATATTTACATAAATATAAGATTATTATCCATGCTCATTATTAGTTTTGTCACTAAAGCCAAAAGATGTCCACTGCTGGATAAAAACCTCCCCCTAGGGTTTCCACACCGCCCGGTCCTGCGCTGTCCGCATCCAGCGACTTCCCGCAACCTTCATCGGGTCATCGGTCTATCGAGTGGGAGGCCTGCCTAAGATGCGTCTTCAGTACCATATCACATACATACGCTGCGACAGATTATACAGAAGACCGAAGATAAGTGCCAGTGGGCGGGCAGCCTGGTGCCGACTCCATAGGACCTGGGGGTGCCCGACCCCCCCCCCCCCCAATGCCCCCAGTGGGGCTGAGCCCCCCCCCCCCAATATTTTGTAACAGATGGTGTTGCTTTTTTTCTCCGGATTATTTTATTTAAAAAAAAAAAATCTCATTTCCATGGACGCTCAACGATAATCTCAAAAACTATACCCACGCTTGCGAAACCGTGGGTGAAAGCTATTATAATTAGAAAATATTAGGAAAATATATTTTTTTTCCGCCCTAGTCCCTCCAATATTTTTATGAAGTCGGCGCCCCTAGCACATAGCTCTTAGAACAGATGGCCGTTGGGGCATTAACCCTTGGAGCACCACAGTCGGCTAGGACCGCAGCGTATGTATGTAATATTGGTACTGAAAACAGCGTGGGCAAGCCTAACTCGGTGGACCGATCGACTGGTGAAGGTTGCAGGAAGCTGGATACGGGCAGCGCAGGACCGGTCGGTGTGGAAATCCTTGGGGGAGGCCTTTGTCCAGCAGTGGACGTCTTTTGGCTGGTGATGAGGAAACAGCGTGCTGTGTTGTCTTCTGTGTATTCAGTATACGTACGTCGCTAGGTGAGTTCCGCTCGGCGTCGCTGTTGTCCGCATCGTCCACCAGGTCATCGTTGATCAGCTCCTGGCACACACACATTGTCAATAGCCTAAACATATTTAAAAAACTGACTGCATTAAAACATATCCTATGTCAATCTGGGAGTCAAGACGAATCTAACGACACCTCCCAAGCTAAAATCCATCAAGCCGTTTAGGCTACAGAGCGTGCCAAAGAAATATACATACATATATACACTCGAAAAACGTAACCCTCGTTCTGGCGGAGTCAAGTAAAAATAAAAATTCGTTTCTTTCTTTCTACTTAAAGTTCCTACCACTCGGAACTTGTACACTCAACGTTTTTGGAAAGGTTAGCGGCGCGAGAAGAAACGTCGTTGTAGGTCAATTTCCAATCACCGGTCACCTATCCATTTCCAAACCTCACTCGTTATAGGTTAATTTCCAATCACCGGTCACCTATCCATTTCCAAACCTCACTCGTTGTAGATCAATTTCAAAATGGTCACCAATCCATTTCCAAACCTCACTCGTCATCGCTTAACCTCACCTGTTCGTCCTCTGAGTGTGGGTCCTGGTCTCCGCGCGCCTTCTTATCCAGCTCGGCCTGGCTGATTAGAACCTTGTCGGGCTTACGCGGCGGGTATAGCAGGTCGATAATGCATACTAGTATCTGGAATGAAATTAAAATAAAAATTGTTTATTTCTATATTTAGTAAATTACAATAAGCTTCGGTGTGGAAATCCTTGGAAGCTTTTACGAAGAGGAGAAACGTCGGGCCCAATAGAAACCCACGCCTATAAATTTTTCAAAAAAAAAAATCCTACAGTATCCTATTAAATGTTATATAATGTTAATGACTATTCATTCTAAAATAACTTACTTCACTGGCTCAGCTATCCGAAGTGGATCTTGAAAAAAAAAAAAACAGCAGACACTTCTAATTTTCGCCCTAAACTCTTCAACTCAAGGTGGAAACTCACCAATCCAAGCAAGGCTCCGATTATGATGGTGGCCACAGCAAAGATGAGGTAGGAGCCCCACGTGGGCAGGCCGTACGTCTCCATCAGCGCGTTGTGCACACCCTGTGAATGAGACAGTTGATTTATCAAAGTTAGTCTTTGTTGAATAAATATAATATTCAGGGGCAAATCACATATGGTCATCTGGCTCCAAACTACATAAGCATATACGTTTAAATACATATATACTTATATAGATATTTATACAACTAGACGCAATGTTTGCTATCAGTGGAAATCGAACCCACGATCCTCGAATCACTAGTCAGGAGCGCGCGCTACCCAATAACATTAACAAGTTTGGTTCAAAAACAAAACGAGTAATTGTTAACTTAAACTTACTTATACTTTAACATTTCACCATCGCCACCATCATTTCTCAGCCAATAAGGTCTCTTAAGAGTTAACCATATCTGGCCGCACGGAATCGCATTTTCCCGTAGCGCTATCCTTGTCAGTCGCTCAGAAACATCGTTCGCTAGAGCGAGAAGAGAATACGAGTGGCATCCGCACCGTCGATGCGGAAGAGTGCGACGGTAAAACGCGAATCCGCGCGGCCAGATGTGGTTAAACCTACATGCCCAAACAGCAGGCAACTTACCTTGAGCGCCTGGCTGAGCTTAAAGAACTCCGCGACGAGACTCATCTGCAGGGAGTCCGGCAACAAAATCATTTCCCAACCCAGTATAAGGTCGCCTTACTTCCCCAAGCAGCAAGCAACTTACCCTAAGCGCTTGGCTGAGCTTGAAGAACTCCGCGACCAGCCCCATCTGCATGGAATCCGGCGCCTTCCAAGAGGGCACCGGCTCGGTCTGCTGCCAGCGCTTGTCTTCCACATACTTCATGAGGGACTGAACGTCGCGCGGCCCTTTGTAATGGCGGAACACGCCGTCTTTTACACTGGAAAAAATTTATAGGTTTTTTTTATAATGGTTAACTATACAACTCGGGACTTTGCCTCCGTGTGTGGAGTAACGCCATGGTTTGTACTTTTTCTTATCGTGTGACACATTTCACCGGGCTTTCAAAAGGGATGTAAAAAACACTCGGAAACTTACACAGGATGTTCTACTTATGAAAATGAACAACTTTTCTTATGGAACATATACATGTACTAAAAAAAAACTGTTATTATGGAAATCTTTGGCTTCTTAGTGTCTTTCGGCTCATCATCATCAGCCAAAAGACGTTCATTGCCCTACAAAGGCCTCTTCCAAGGATTTTAACCTTTTTTGCAGAGGAAGTATTTCGGCTCATCATCAGCCAAAAGACGTTGTCTTGTGCTGCGTGCACCCAGTGGCTTCCCGCGACCTTCACCAAGTCATCGGTCCACCGAGTGGGAGGTCTGCCTACGCTACGTCTTCCGATGCGTGGTCGCCACTCGAGAACTTTAATGCCCCAACGGCCATCTGTTTTACGAACTAATATCTGCCCCGTCCACTACCACTTAGACTAAGCTAACACAAAGATGAAGATATGATCTAGATTCTAGATGGCACTTGTTTGTTTGTTTGTTTGTAAACTCTTTATTGATAAAATAAAATATGTACAAAACTTTAACAGGAGTAATATACAATGGCGGACTTATCCCTTACGGGATCTCTTCCAGTCAACCTTATATGTTAACAGGAATTGTAGGTAAAAATGTCAAAGCAGGAGCAAAAGTCACAAACACGACTTGTTTAAACTTATATATAACTTACAAACAATTTTGAAATATTATATTACTAAAGCTTATAAAATATATATAGAATAAATAAATAAATAAATATATATATATATATATATATATATAACATACATACAGTAATATACATATACAATACATTTATGAGCTCAGGAGCCAGGGTTGGGACTCCACAACTTTTTGAGTGAGGATTTGAAAGCGGCGAGAGAAGGACTCAACCTGACGTCTGGTGGGAGAGCGTTCCAGAGGCGAGCGGCGTGTACAGTGAACGACTTGGTGTAGGTATCTGTGCAATGGATTGGAATCGCAAGCGAAAGGTTATGGCTGGAGCGAAGCCTAGAGTCCATAGCCGTACGGAAGCTGAACCTCTCGTGAAGATATCGTGGAGCAGCACAGTTGAACAGCACATTGTAGAGGAGTGCAAGTAGTACTTATTATTACTGGATGGGACGCTTGCGGGTGTTCAAGTCACCAGATGGACAGATGGACTCATTACACCCTATTTCCGGATAGCACTTACTGGAATATAGTAGGCAGCGCTGTGACTACGAAGCGGCCGCTCAGTCCGGGCGACTTGGTGACGTCTACCGCCGCAGTCTTAAGGCCCAGATTGCCGCGCGCCGCCGTGGCTGTCAGCTCCTGCCACGTGGGCGCCAGCGCACTGCACGCAGGGCACCACGGCGCGTAGCTACAGCCAGTAATAACCTTTATTAGTATAAGTCTCCTCTACATATGCTGAGCAGAGACCTTTTACGCTGATGTGACTGAACAATATTGTTTATTATTTAATTAGATTTTTTAAGTTTGATTGTTTTAATACTAAAGTTTTCTGTATAGTTTTTATAGTTTTGTAGCCTGTTTGCGTAATAAACTATTTTTCTTTCTTAATTTTAAAATACTGAAAGCTTCTTATTTAAAAAAACTGATTTTTTAACAACAGCAGGGACAAGGAGCTCCTTTTTTCAACTATATCAGCCAGTTACTTTCAAATTACTTAATTCAGTGATTTACGTTTTTACAAACTAATCTTGTAGTAATGTCTTAAGAATAATTTGAATCATTTCATGACGATTCATTCCATTAAAATTGAGTCCAATCATTGTTCACACGCACTATACAATACAGTGTATGTGTTTGTAAATAACTATGATGTCATTGTTATGCACTCATGGCATTATCAGAATTCTGAACATATCATGCACCTTATAGGTAACAAAAATATAAATGGGTTAACCAGATTTTTAAACTTGAGTGTAGAAATACTATGGAAATGATAACAAGTTGGATGAACTAATGATAAAGTCAGTTTTTTTGATGCCACTATAAAAAACTTCCAATTTTATTATAACATAGTCCATTTGTAAAATGACAAATTCTAGAATTACATACATACATACATATTATAGAGTAATCTTTTATTATTAGCTGTATGTATCACATAATGTAATTTGTATGGTAATATTAATGAATAATTCATAGACAAAATAGGTTTGTGTTGAGGTTTATGTTGATGAAACTCCTTATCTCATGTTTTTTTAAGCATTTTCTATAAAGCCTGTATTTTTCTACATTTTCTTTGTACGATAAAATGTCTAGGCCTAGGATGGAGTCTGAACATATTTCCACATGATAACTATCCCTCTCCTAGAAACTGATTTATCATCGAATTTCATTCTCAATTTGTTATAAAAACAGTCATGTTCATAATGTAATGAAAATTTTATTTGCTTAATGTAGGAGACATGTGCATTTATTTTTAAAGTTTAAATTCTATACAAACATCAGGATTACAGAGTTGAGAGCTCACTTGCAATTGATCTTATTCCCCATAAACATGATTTTTTAACAAGTATTGAATCATTTGAAGGGAAAAGTTTTTCCTTTTTTTATACTTCAATGAAAAATCTACTAATTTAATATTTACACCACATGCTTAAATTATGCAAACAAAACTCAGATGCTGTATTGTGTGGGTGCTAAATGGTTGCACATGAGTCAATAGGATACAGTCATGGCAACTGGTTTGGTTATGACATAATAATTTTGAGCATTCGCGAGTCAGTTGTAGGCAATGCAAGCTTTGTCTGCAATAGGTGTGATGTCAGGGACTTGGAGATGTTATCTTCTGTTATTGAGAGACCCAGCAGTGGGGATGATAAGAGTTATTGTTAACTGCAATGGTTAACAACGAATTAATTTAAAAGATACCTAAAAAAAATATTTATTTTAACTCTATTTATTTGACATAAAAATTGTTAACATCGAGCTTTATTTGGAAATAGTATTTAATTTTAAATGTTTTAGGTACCTATACCCCCCATATGTGCAAAGGGGATATAATTCAAGAGAAGTTAATGGTAGTGTGGAGTCCTAGGGTCGCCTGTCTAATGAGGGTAAGGTGAAACACCAGGGAAAAGACTTGGGAGACTTTTACACCTTTATTGACCCCTGACAGGCAACAGACTGCTTCAAAAAACATTAACTATCAAAAATATTAAAAAGAAAATATAAAAACATATAATATTCAAAAAAGGATTGATGACCAAGGCTGCCAGCGACAGGTAGCTTATTTAATGATACCTATCCAACAATAGAGGAAGCATGAGGAGGAAAAGACCTCTATAAAATTAACACACATTAATTAGTAACACATTAATTACTAGTCTACCCGAGCTATGGAGAGGGGCACGGGGCCCCTGTAGTGGGGCAATATGGGTTAACAACTGACTGCATAAGCCATATCCCATGTGATTTAAAATTAAATGATACTTTAGGCAATTGAATAAAAAAATATAATATAATATTACCAAACAGGAAAAGTATGAATTGGGGAAAATATATGTAGGTATATACTGAATAGTTTTTATCTCTATATACATTTTTGTATATATACATAGTACAATTTGGTTGTCTTTCTTGCTGCAAAAAGAAAATAGCATTGCATGGACAAAATTGTTTTGACTTCAATATCAACATGACTCACTTCACTACACAGTCAATAAATTCCATTGTAGTAAAACGAAGACAATTGATATTTCATCAAGTTTTGAGTAAAATAAATCTTTGCAGTTTCGAGATTTTCAAAACGGTTCTTTGGATTCTATGAATGACCTCTTAGATGGCCTTGGAACCGGTTACTGACCCCTAGGTGGGATTGAATGAATATGCTGGTAATGGATTCGCCTACCTAATATTACGTGATAAAAAAATAAATTATACTAAATTAACTTTCAATACGCTGTAAAAGGACTGCGCAGCAGCGCAAATTAATTTTACATACAGAAAATTAGTTTGACACGTTACTGAAGCGCCGAAACCGGTGACCGAAAAACCACTCACAATTCCACCAGCCACTCGCCGGTGAGGATTTCTCTCCAATTATCTTCATTTAGTTCTCGTGTGCTACTCACTGAACTGCCGTAAGAAGACGAAATTAAAGTAAAACAAATAAAAATTTGGAAAAACTGCGAAATTCTGTACACACGCGCCATGTCTGTTTCTTTTTTTTTCACTGCAGATTTTTCCTGGGTTTGGGTTCGAGAAATCTTCGTTTCGTTTTAAAATATATTTTAGAGGTTTAGATTCAAGTTCAAAATATTGAAACTCTACATTACACCATCCATCCATACACCATTGTTGGGCGTTGGCGTCATAGAAGTACTCGAGGAGAGAGTAGTAATAGGGAATTTTCCACGGCTTTCTCTAAACTCAACTAGATGGCGCTTATCAACTAATATAATATAGGAAATAAGAAAATCTCTAAAAAATCATCAAAACTGACTGATATTTACTGACTAATATCATAATAATGATGAATAGCTTTCGAAGATTACTTTGCATTGAATATTTCTTTTTTGTATTTTGTTCCAAAAAATACTTTTCATAATTTTGATGCACATAGCTTATAAGTATTGTTTTTGTATTTCTTAAAAGTATTCTAACATTATAACAAGTTACAAATTGCATTGTTATCATAAAAATGTATTAAAAGCAATTTATTTTTCAGAAGAAGAAATCAGAACGCACCCAGGTCATCCATACTTGACCAAGTTGGAAATTTATCGTTTTTGTTAATTCAATGAGGTGTTTTCCATGAAATTCCTTTATTACTAGATGGCTCTGTCATCACTATAAACAAAAAATGTCAAATTATCAAATGTCACCCGTTCTAGAAATAAAATGTATTCGTCGAGCGTCTGTCCGTTTTACACGTACTAGATTTATAATACGCAATCTTGCTATCAGGATAATAAATAATTACTTATTCTGGAACGCTTTCAAAGTAAGAAAGCGTTTTCCTACATTACAGTCAATTCGGGTAAAATTGAACATTTTTCGCGATTTTTAAAGAAATACAAACTGAATTATATTTATTAACATTTACTTTAATACATGAACGGTGTTCTTCTAAGCTTGTTTCTAGCTCTTATACAATAAATTGAGTAAATATTGAACAAAACTGGTCTTAATTTGCACCAAAAACCACATTCAAAGTTATCTAGAATTTTTGGTAACTTTGAATCAAGTTATCCTTTGACATCAAACCTCATATTATTGGAATATTTTACAGTCTATGTAAGATTAAACGACGTATTATTATTTTTTAGATGATTTTTAATCTGATGTTAATATTAGATGTTAATCTTAAAATGACTTTGACAGCTCCGTTCAAAATTATATATATATATATATATATATATATATATCATTTATTTATCAAGTAACACAGACTCATCACATTCAATACAATTACACAGTTACAAAGTAGTAGTCACATTACATAACATCATAAATTATAACACATTACATACCACATTAATTAAATTTAACTTGGTATTGCTGTAATAAAACGAGATGAACCAATTCAGTCGAAACAAAACCACTGTTTTTTTATTTTACTTTTTATTTAATATCAAGATAAAGCAATATTGTTTTTTCAATCTTGAATTCTGTATTTATTTGGCTATCAAACGAGATCAAAATGAATCACCTGGAACAACTCATAAAAGCAAAGAAAATTTATAGCAAAATATTCACCCCATTCCCTACATAAAATGTCGTCATAATATAAACATGTCGTTATTAATACTAGCTGGGCGACCGAGCGTTGCTCGTTCAATCTACCTTTTATTTGTCTAGATTCATCCCAGACAGTGGCCCATGAATCATATAAATAGGAACGAGCCATGTTTACCATATCTGAGGAGAAGATATTATAATGAGTTAAAACACCATCTTGGGTAGCTTCTTTAGCCCATGAGTCAGCCCATTCATTACCTTCAATACCAGAATGACCTGGAATCCATGCCAGAACGATATCTAAATTTACAATTTTACATTTATAGAGTAATTCTTTGATTTTAAAAATTAAAGGACATTGAATTTGTTTTCTAAACAGGTTACATGTGAGAGAATGTAAGCAGCTCAATGAGTCAGTAAAAATAATTGTCTTTTGAATATTATGGGAGAAAGCGTAGGATATGGCTTAAAAAATAGCGACTGCCTCTCCAGTAAAAACTGAAGCATTATAAGGACATTTAAATTTTAAAACAATTTTATATTTTGGTATCCAAATCGCCGCCCCAGTACCGCCCTGATCAGATATTTTAGAGGCATCCGAAAACATTGTCAAATAGTCACTCCACTGTTCAGAAACAATGGAGTTAAAGCGACCATTAGCAAACGGGTCCTCTTTGCATATGCCAAAATCCATTATGATATTTGGTTTGAAAATCAAAGCATCATAGCTACACGTGAATAAAGGGAAAGTTGGGAATTGAACAATGGGAAACGGCAGATCTCTAATTTTGTTGTAGCTTATTATAATTTTTGGAGCACTTTTATTAGTCCAATATCTACTGGAAGTGATTTTATTGGAGAGTAGGTTCAAACGGGTGAGAAGGGGATGGTTTAAATATTGAAAAGTTTTAAATACAAATCTATTGGAGAGATATTGCATGCGGAGATCTAAGGGTGGGTCAACACATTCAACCTGTAAGGCGTTTTTGGGTGAGGATTTCATTGCACCTAGAATGATGCGATGACATTTGGCCTGGAGTAGATCTAATTTTTGAAGTGAAATTTTACTACATGGTTCAAGTAGAAAAGAACCGTAATCAAAGTGACTACGGACTAGGGCATTATAAATTATGTTTTGACAATATGGGTGGGCTCCCCACCACACTCCCGAAAGGGCACGCATAAGGTTTATACTTTTTTCGCATTTGCTGAGAATATAATTTAAATGGGGAATTCCACACATCTTGGAGTCTAAGATGACTCCCAAAAATTTTACTTTAGAATCAACTGGTCTTGGAAAGCAAGATTAACAATCGGAGTAGATCTCTTACGACTAAATACAACTGTACTGCTCTTAGAAGGGGATAGGTCGAGTCCATTGTCCTGTAACCAGATATTTAGATAGTATATAGCAGAATTCAGTCGATTGGATATCTCTTCAATAGATTTGGAAGAGAAGTAAAGTGTTAAGTCGTCTGCGTATTGCAAAACATTACAGAAGGAGTTTACAGATTGATCTAAATCATATGTGTAAATGCTATATAAAATGGGTGATAAAACGGAGCCCTGAGGAAGGCCCTTCCAAACCGATCTAGGGGAGGAAAGGTTACCTCGATGTCGGATCTTTACAGATCTACCCATGAATAAATTGCTAATAAAATGAACGATCTTTACCGGTATACTCAGCTGGTACATTTTTTGTCTGAGTAAGGGAAGAAGGACATTATCATAAGCTGAGGCAACATTGAGAAATACTCCCACAAGAGTTTCGTCATTAGAAAAAGCTAAGCGGATGTCAGAAGTAAATATGGCTAAACTGTCCATAGTGCTTTTGCCCTTCCGAAAACCGAACTGACTGGAAGAGAGAATGCCTTTAGTTTCTACAAACCATTCCAATCTGTTTTTAACGAGATGCTCCATTATTTTGCACAGAGTGGACGAAAGAGCGATGGGCCGATAGGAAGACGGGTTATTTGCATCCTTGTCTGGTTTTTTTATGGGCATGACTACTTGCGTTTTCCAGCGATCCGGAATTTGACCAGAGGCAAAAATGTCATTTAATAAATGTAAAAAACAGGTTTTGGTAGAATTATATAAATTTAAAATAAAAGAATATGGTATTGCATCCTCTCCTGGGGCAGAATCTTTAAGACCATTTAAGGCACATTCTAGTTAGGAGAAAGCAGAAAGAGAATAGTTCATCAAACCTACCTATCTAAAGGGTAGGGGAGCTCAAAATAAGGGGGAGGAAAATCAAAGCGATTGGGAACAAATGGAGGGGCCAGTTTATCTGTAAAGGTTTCTAACCAAGGGTCAGAGTCATTAAATGATATCGACTCTGAAGACAGGGAGCCGCGATAGTGCCTAACAATGTGCCATACTATTGAAAGAGGGCATCTTGGAGAGATGCTCTCACAGAATTTTTTCCAGCTTTTCTTCTTTTTACGAGAGAAAAGTCTCCTAGCTTTTGCCGAGATATTTTGATACCGAATGAAATTTTCTTGAGTCATGGAAAGATTATAAGTAGCTTCACATTCATTACGTTGTTTTATAATTCATTACGTTGACATTCAGAATCCCACCAAGGAGGGGAGGAAGGCTTATGTGAAATAGTTTTTTTTTGGGAATATATAAATCAGCGCATTCAAGTAAAAATTCCTCAAACAAAGTATATTTTGCCTGGAGACTATTATCAGGTTCAGAACTTGAACTCGAAACTCTCATATCTACAGCAGATGCGAAGCTAGTCCAATCTGCCTCTTTGGTTTTATGTTTTAATAACGGAACAGGGGGGACAAAGGGTCGGAAAGATTTACATAAAGAAATAATAATGGGAAAATGATCACTGCTATGCGAGGAAGTTAGTGTTTTCCATGACATAGAGGGAGTGAGATTTGGAGAACACAAAGAAAGATCAACTACAGATTGTGGATTTTGGTTTGGATAAACTCTATGGGTTGGGAACCCATCGTTGAGGACACAATCATTAATGTTAACAAAAAGATCAATTAACGCATGAGAAACAGAATCACAATGATATGAACCCCATGAGATGTGATGGGAATTAAAATCTCCAAGGATTATAAGAGGATGGGGGATAGATGAGAGCAACGATTGAAGGATAGGAATAAGATTAATTGAAGGATAGGGAATATATACTGAAACAAAATTAATGTTCATCACTCTGGCAGGAATGATATTAATATCAGGGGTTGAATAAGTAAGTGGAATTTGAGAAAATGTGAAACACCCTGCATAGCCGTCGTCCCTGTCGTCACGGAGGCAAGTATAACCACGTACTCTAAAGTTAGAGCCCGGGGTCAGCCAAGTCTCCGAGACAGCAGCAACGACGGCAGAATATTTTTTGAGGAGGAAAGTCAATTCAAATTTATTTCGTCGTAGACTTCTACAGTTCCATTGCAGAAACTGCAGATCCATTATGTTGGTTAATAGAAATTAAGTTAGCTAGGTTTAGAATTTTGCAGTGGCGTAGCGTGGGTTTTCGCTCGGGGCCCATCGAAAATTTGCCGCCCCTTATTATTTTCATCGTTAGTAAATAAAAAAACCAATAAAACAGCCAAATTCTGTAATCAATAAAACATTTACTCTTCATGTTTTTTAAAGCTAAATCTTTTATATAATCGATGTGTATGTCATGTTCGATTGCTAATATAGCTGAATTGGAAATCCGTAATACTAACTAAACCCCGCCGGGCACCGAACCTGCAACCTCCTGATGTGAAGCGAGCGCATTATATACTACCGTGACCGCTAGCTCACGAACATACACAATTTATGTAAGATAAGCGCGAGCGTAGCGAGCGCGAAAATGTTGTTGATATATAAGAATATTTATTTTAAACCAACAAAAACCCTTTTACTTGGAGCGCTCAGCGCCATTTCAGTTAGGGTACCCCACCTACCAGGGTGCTTTGCGCCCCCATAAGCTCGATGCCCTGTGTCTGTGCACGGGTGGCACGACCCAAATTCCGGTCCTGTGCAAAATAGTAACTTTGCGCTGTTGCTGACTTGCTGTATGTACGGGTTTCATTCTTCATATGATAACATTTGTTTTGATGAAGTTTTAGCTAGGTTAAATGTTTACAGTTTGGTAAAGCTATCACATATTGTTAATAATATTTAAAAAAAGTACAAATTTACACTAAACGTGACACATAGAGGCGAAAATTTTAAAAATGTCGGACTTTTTCCCTATTTTCGGAAAAACCAAGTAGTTTTTTTTAAATTAACTTTAGACTCTCCGATGGGACGTTAGACAAGGTATCTACCATAGCAATTTAATTCACCCATTCTGGGACAGCTGTATAACTTTGAATTTTTTTTATCATTTATTTCGATCGCTTAAGTCGTCCCCCTGGACGTGCCTCGACCTTAGGTACTGGCATTGCTAATGGCAGCTGTTAAAAATTTTCTTAACATTATTGTTGCAGAACCTATTGCAACATGTAAATACTTTTTTATAGACTTATCTTTTTTACTGACAGACAGACAGACATTTTACTTTTATAGTTTTGTCTTTATATGGGTTGTTGTCCACTGATTTTCACTCTGAATACACGTATTTTGCCTTATTTCTGTGTTTAGCTGCCTCGGAGCTCAATATCTTACTAAATAATACAGTCCACTACTCCCCATCAGCTATAATTATGATAATATTTGGTAAACCCTCTTCAAGTTTATAATATATTTTAGTAAGCCCCGTGAGCCAGACATAATTATGTAGCTATTTTTTAAAGTCTGGATCTGTTGCAGCTACAAACGTAAGAAGACGTAGGTACACGCTCAAGTTTGTAATCTTCTCTATTAATATCTTGAGGAGCGTGATCTATCGACGCTCATAACACTAAGTAAAAAAAATGCCGCGCTTGCCGCCCCTATCCATGTGCCGCCCGCCGCCCCTATTCATGTGCCACCCGGGGCCATGGCCCCCTCGGCCCCCCCCCCACGCTACGCCACTGAAATTTTGTCTGCCACGTTGTTCGGTAATGAATCGTTAAATTTAAGAATAATATTATTAAGAAGAGAGATTATTAAATTAATTAAGTTCTCATTTTGGGATTGAGGGGTTGGGCCATCTGAGCATACGAGTCTTGAAGGACCCTGGAGAGCACATCCATTTGGTAGTGAGGAAGGTACACCAGCTGTGATAGAATCATGGGCTCTCTTGTCATACCCTGGGGGAGGGGGACGCCTCACACGGGGAGACGAGAACACGGTTTTTTGTAGGAACGTGACATAGTGGGTAGGGAGGGTTGAGAGGAAGAGGATGGATCCATAGGCTCATATGTGTGGACAGGAGAGAATAAGGCGTCGGCCACTTCTGCGTATGATCTGCGAACATTTGGAAATTGGGATGCAGCTTCCGCATATGAGACATTTGGCTCAGCCATTGCAATTTTGATGGATTTTTGCCTAGATTGCTCGGGGCACTTTTTGTTAGTTGCAAAATGCCGGCCTGAGCAGAAAATGCAGGTAGACAGCTCTTCAGACACTTCGCAGCTCTCTCCTGTGTGATTTTGTGCACATTTGTAGCAACGTGGGCGGCTTCTGCATTGGGATTTAATGTGACCAAATCTGCAGCAACTATGACACTGGATTGTTGGCAGCTGGTAAGTTTCTACTGGCATAGATGTGTAGAATGCGTACACATATTTTGGGAGAACTTGTCCATCAAATGTCAGGACTACTGACATGGTGGGAACCCAAGTTGCCTTGTTGTCGACAAACTTTTTATGATTGAGGCGCCTGGCTTTTAAAATTTTCCCGCAGTTTTCTGGAAGTTCCACTGAGTCAACTAGCTCATCCATGCTCCAATCAACCGGCACACCGCGAATGACACCCATGCGAGTGACATTATAAACCGGGATTGTAGCGGAAAAGTTATTTTCTGTCAAACAGGGATGAGCCAGAAATTCATTGGTACCATCAGAGGAGGTGAACTCTATGGAGACTCTGTTGCGTCCTACACTTTTAATGCCATCTTTTACTATCTTTTTGATATTGTTTTTGCAAAGTAGCAAACCGACTTTGATGGGTCGTAGGGTTAAACCTGCAGATGGATCTGCCTCCATCCGAGAGAGATGTATGATGAACGGACCGTGATCTTCGCGCGTGTAGCTGCGGGAAATTTCTGTCAGACACGGGTGTGTGTATACGGTTTGAATGGAAGCAGCTCCAGAATCCAGTGGGGCAACATAGCGTAGCGATGGCTTCGGCCGGTCTTTTCTGTCCGCGGGACTGAGTCTCGGACGGAGACGTATCCATCTGGGTTTGTCTTAGCTCTTGGCTAAAAAGAGGGGGAGACTTATTATCAGTAGTGGGATCTGGAGGATCAGGGGGATTAGGGGGATCCATTTGAGTGGGTACGCTTACCTAAAAACAGATAATAACAATCACAAAAAGCACAACGATCACAAAAGCAGCTAAAAATTCTTAGAAATCTTCCAAAAAAAACACGAATTCTAGAAATTTTCTACGAGCACATGAGTTAACCTCGAACGCTAAGGGCAGAATCTCAATGGGGAAGAAAACGCAAAGCTATTTGCAGATGGCGCTACGGACGCTTGACTCATAACAACTGTCAATTAGTTCCGCGTTTTTTATTATCGAGGTGTTATAAATTAGTTTTTATTTCTGTAAAATTGTTAAATGGAAAATGTATGCGACTTGGACTGTTCCTCAATTAAAGGGGAAGTTGAAAAATACATAATTGAAAACGTAACTTTTCCCACGTCTTCTTCATCCGAGAATGTTTAGGAAATTAATGATTTCCATTATTATTGCTATCAATCACCACACAACGCGGTATTTTTTTAATAATCTTATGTTTACTTCACGTAAACAATTTTTTCTATACATTTTGACAGTTAGTATGAGTCAAGCGATATCAGCGCCTCTATCGACGAGCTTTGTCAGTTTTCTTCCCCATTTAAAAGTTACAACGTTTTGTTTACTTCGGGACTGCAGATGCTACTTAAAAAAATAAACCTCCATAATATTTTTTTTTATTTTTTTTTAATATTTTTCTGGGTGATAAAATTGGGTCCTTTTTACCCCCTTTCATATGTGCACTTTATAAAGACTCGCACTGTATAATGGAATCAGCAATTACTTCGACTTTGTCGGTCTGACATGTCTCCGATTCGGATCAAATTTTTATCGGACGCAGTGCGGAAACACCCTAAGGATTTTTGTCGCAATAAAATGGCAACACCGTAACTTTATGTCACTGTCAAGTCAGGTGCAAAACTAAACAAGGAACCTAAAGATTTCAGCTTATTTTACCTAAAAATAGGTGATTTTTGTACATTATTTAATATAATTTACATGGGAATATGTCTACACAACTGTCGCCTAGTGAAAACCGAAGTCTCTATGACGAAAAACACAGGAAAATTATATTAAAAGAGACTTTATTATGCGCTCCAGAAGAAAGCAGCAAAACCGACGAAATCGTAACGTAAGTTAGATTTTAGGCCACTAAGACGGGTCGTTTAACCTCTCGTATACGCTATAATCCCAGTTCCTCGCCTTTATTCCCAGAACCGTGCCGCCACGCTATCTGAAAGTAAGGCTATGCACAGGAAACTTCTGTCTCCGCAACTTTTTTGTCTTTTGCATCAAGTCTTGTATGGAAGTGTGTGGACGTTGCGACGCGACAACAGGCGACTTTGTTATAATCCTATAGAATTTATGCAAGAGGCAAAAAAAGTTGCAGAGACAGAAATTGCTCGTGCGCCTACTCTTAGTCTGCTATAATACTGTCAAGAGGGTTTTTTCAAGTAATTACTGAAGTGATGTGATGTGCACTTAAGAGGGGAGGATTTTGATGCTTCAATTAGGCAACCCTTTTAAGTGCATTCTAAGTACTACAACCATTCTAACTTCTATGCTGAGTGTCCTGGTTCAATCCCCATCCAGGACAAACATTTTTGCCGTTTCCATAGGACAGAAAATCCTAGTTTGGGGCCGGATGACTGTGTGTGATTTGTGTCCTAAAATATTATTATTATTATATATTGTAACTAAGATACAATGGATAAGGTCTTCCCACTTCATGCCTTAGGTAGGGTGCTATTATTATAATAGGACCTAGGGCTTATTAATATTCTCTAAACTCAGTTTATTGTCTACAGAAAATAAAATGAAGGTTTTAAATAGATTTTTATGTTTATCATGAAAAATCATGTGCCCCTTAAAATTTAAAGTATTTGACATATTACTACTAGTCTACTTATTTTACAGTTCACTGCAAGATGACAGCTGGACGCAACACAACTGGCACAAGGCGGGTTCGGCCACGCCGGCCGTATCACAGAGATTCGGTAAAGGCAAGCAGGCTCAGAAACATCAACACCAGTTGAAACAACCCAACCAGCTGCAGAAGAAACTGGCAGAGGCGTTGGCAACCCCTCTGCAGATTACTAAAGCTGAGAGGTATGAGAATATGTATCCAACTATGCAAATAACATGAAATAACTAAAATTTAAATAAATGAATTAAAAATTGCCACTCCCACACTAAGTTCTTTAAAGTAAATACTATTTTATTTTAAAATTCTGTAATAGATACTGTTATATCATGGCCCAGTTAAAATGTTGTAAATTGTCAATATAAAGTTGTAGCAAACTGAATAAAAATTAAAAGACTAAATTTTTTCAATATTTTTCCTGTATTCTATACTTGATTCTGAGAGTAGCCCCATAAAATTTCAGACACACTTTTTAACACCCTTTATATCCCATAGTTCAGCATGCCTCGTGGCAGTACCAGTAGATGTAGCTTATAAATTGAGTAATTCAATTCAATATATGGTTTATCAGTCTTCTAATTCAAATAATTTTATTTGCTAGAAAATAGTTAAAAGACAGTTTATTTTTGCCATCATCTCACCTGATGGTAAGTGATGATGATGCCGAAGATGGAAGAGGGTTTACCAAGATTCCCCAACTCAATGGGGAACTGGCTATCTTATCTTCATGCCCGAACACATCAATGCTGTTAACGTTGATGTTTGGCGGCAAGACTTAGATTAGATGGTGGTAGCTAGCCAGGCGGGCTTAGAAAATGCCCAACCACCAACTAAACTGAGTCCTACAAAGTTGGACCCTGCCGGGAATTGAAGCCGCATTCTCCTGATGTGAAGGGAATGGACAAGCCACTAGGCTACGGAGGCGGTTAAAGCGATCTTATTGAATATTGCCTACACAGTGTTTTCAGCTTCTTATAGATGGTCTTTGATATTGGGAACTTATTTGTTTCAGTATGATGCAGAAGATGGGTTGGCAAGGGGGAGCTCTCGGCAAGACAGGCAATGGCATTATGGTGCCGGTAGCTCCCAACGCTGCCTATGTAAGTTTTATTAAATAAGCCTTTTTTAAATATGCCAATAAAACTAATTCAAGAATATAATCTAGTTATTTTTTTTTGTAAATGTATTTTGAATTTAATTCCTTTACAAAAAGTCTTTAATTGCTCAGAAATCATATTCCATTTTGCTAGTAATTTTTTGCAAATTAATGTGAGTAAAGGAAGAAAAGGTATTCAAAAATTCTGTTAATTTCATCGATCTTTATTACAAATATAAAATTACTTATTACATGTTTGTCAGATATATGGTAGTAAAATAATGACGAAATATTTAGAAATCCTTCAAAGAACCTTATTTATACATTTCAGGCTATCAAAACCCGTGGGTTCGGGCAAGCTACTCACATCGTGGAACCACCCCCTCCAAAGAAAAAGAAAATGGCGCGGTGCAAATTAATGAAAAAAACAAAGAGGAAAGCTCTGGAAACATTTCATACAAATGTCTTGCATCAAATATTGAAGTTTGTCAAGAACGATTATGAGAGTGAAATTGTCTTCGATAGGCATTTGTTCAAGGGTGAACGGAAGCAGATACATCATTTGGTGAATGAAGTTATAAATGATAATGACGTGGGTTCCCTGGACTCTTTGGCTTTAATGGATTTAGTTCAGGAAATACGAGCACACAATTATTATGTTTTGTGTACGCAAAGTGAAGGGGCTGGTCCTAATCGGTGAGTACATTTTAAAGTTCTGTTTAACTTCTTTTTTACTAAACTTAATGTTGTAAAAAGGTCTATACTTTCAAATAAGAATTTCTAACAAATAACTTGTTAACTTGTGATTTGCAGTTTTCTCTGCTTATTTAAGGAAGCGCCGGAACACGTGTATCTAATAACGCCCAAAGATTTGAGGGAAGAAAGTGACGATATTGAAGAAATGGCTGAGAAAGCCGAAGAAAATAGTACAAATAATCAAAATAACAAAACAATAAATAATGCAAATAAAGATTTAAATACAAATGAAATCGCAAAAGAAAACAACGCAAATGTCGATGAAAATGTCCTTAAAGAAGAGAAAGATAATTCACAAAGTTTAATAATAAAAAGCGAGAGCATAGATGAAAATGTAGATAAAGAATTTAATGTCCCTAGCACAAGCAGCAGACGTGAAGTGGTGAAAAAAAATACAAACTTAGGAAATGATGGTACTGAAGAAATTGAAGATTTGACTAAATCAAACAAGATAGTAAATGACATAACAGTTACAGATAGCAATAATTCCAATAAAATAAAAAGCAATAATAAAGAGCTAGAAACTAAAGATGTCAACACTTTGAATGATTCAATAAAAGACAATGCAAATATAGATGATAATGTTAAAGGATTGAAAGATAATAATGAATCAGAAAGAAAAGATATCGTAGATATCACAGAAAAGTTAATAGAATATTTTGAAGAATTTGCTGTAAGTGAAGAGCATTCTGAAATGAGATTTTTGGGACCCTTCAATACGGAAGAGATGTATCATATAAACAAGTTGATTAGCAATCTGTATCACCATGTAAATCAGAATGTAGATCAAGTAGAAGAAATTTATAAAAATGTTTTAAACGGCTTGGATGAAGAAAGATACATTTTCGAAGTTAAAGAAGATATCAATTGGAGTCCTTTGTAAGTATTTTTTGTATTTAAGGGTGATTTTATAGAAAATGTCTTTATTTAAACAAGGCCTTCTTTCTACTCTTGTACTAGTTATCCCAGAAATCTCATAGCCATTAGCAAATAAAATTTTGACTTTCCTTATTGCTTACTTACTTATTTCGACTTAGCTTACTGATCGGTTGATAGAATTGTCAGAGAAGTCAAATTTTATTGACATCACATAAAATTCTATATGTCGGATTCTAAAGTCAGTTTTTGCCTGGTTGGTTTTTGCTTGTAAAATATCATCATCATCTTCCTGCCCTGTTTCCAATTATTTGGGGTCGGCGCAACATGTCTTCTTCTATTCCTCTCTTCTCGCTGTCATCTCAGTGCTCACTGCTTTCATACTCATATCATTCTTCGCACAATCCAGCCATCTCTTCCTTGGCCTTCCTCTATGTAAAATATGCGTGTGTTAATTATTACTAATGCTTTTTTTTCAGTATTCATAAAACGGACACCTACAAAGGGAAACGAATAAGTACGAAAGGTCATCTGTTCTTTGATACAGAAGAGACGTGAATGCTATTTATTGCAAGTTCTACCTAGATAAGAAAAGTGAAGTGTAAAATGGGTAGGTAAATAAATAAATTATTTTCTCTGCTACTACATAATTTCTTTTTGGATTTTACATAACATAGTACGGATATAACATGTACAAAGTACAAATTAGGACTTTTCCCACCAAGGGATCTCCTCCATCCAACCTCTGTTGATCAACCGAAATGAGTTCGTAAATACATATTTTGTTTTATAATCTTCTTAAATGTTTGACTATAAATAAATAATTGTTAGGAGATATCACTATATAAATGACCATAAATTGCCTGACTTATGTTAGTATTTGCTGTCGGTCGTCTCGAAGATCCCTTAATTACACATATTGGATAAAAATTGATAAAATAGGTACTCTTCCTTTTAATAACACGCTTTGTATCTATCTCGTCTATAGATCACAGAATACAATACACGTAATGTGTAGTAGATACCTACCTGAATAACAATTATAGTTATAAGTTGCTACAACCAGCGCCCTCTATCCATTTACCTTTGGTAATAAATCGCACGTTCGTTCGCCTCGGTGTAAACTAACTCATGTAAGCTCAGTGTGTTTAGTAAAGATTTAGTCATCGTTGGATAGATGTCGCCACTGCCTACAAAAATTAGGAGGCGAGGCAAAATACCTAAATAGGTAAGACCGAATACATACTATTCACAAAATGTAAAATTGATTGTTTCTGTGTTTGTGTTCGGAGCTGTCCCTTTTTTGCAATAGGAACAGCGCATTATTTTATTTTATTTAGAAGTTTATCTACTAATATTTACCTGAAGTCCTAAGCGTGAAATATGTACGCAGTCGAAATGTATCAGCATGAAGTCCGGTCGATAGTGGAAGAAGCACCTCAACGAAGCCATACGACGCGACAGTCCGACACACGACTGTCTTGGTGTGACGCAACCGATAGTTTCCGTTAAAATTATTCATTGACCGACTATGGCGAGGCAAAAGGACGGTTAATGTTCATGTTAACAACCCACATCGACCCCACTGCGGGGGACAGTCTCTTCCTATACATCGGGAAGGTAAGGCCATACTCCACACAGGCCAAGTCCGGATTGGTGGAGGACAAGGAGGATTATGATATGAATTTAATCTTCTTCTTATCGTGTGGCACATTTAACCGTTCTATCCACAAGGTATAGACGGCGGTTGCCTAGTGTTGCACTTAGCACCCGCGGTCACGTGTAGGGCATTTAGATTAACACCTACGGACGTGTGCAACGCGACCATCATACACATCTAGAAATCAGATGTGCAGGTTTCCTCACAATGTTTTCCTTCACCGTTAAAGCAGTCGGTATGAAAATGCACGTAAGTTTCGAAAAACTCATTGGTGCACTGGCCAGGATTTGAACCCACGATCTCTGTTAGGAGGTCGAAGTCAATACCGCTCAGCCACCGACGCTTTTTGATTTTAATGAATATGATGAATTTAATAACTATGTATGTATGTAAATAAAATATATGTTTTTTCAGATATTATAGATACATATACAGGGTGACTTTAAATTAGTTCTTGATACCAAAGGCTATGAATGTGCTCATGATAACAAACAACTTTCCCTAAATAACCCATAGTCAAATCGCAAAAAAAATTTTGGTCTCTTCATACAAATCGATCAGCCGAGCGGCCAAATTAGTATGAAGTCAAAAATTTTTTTTGCGATTTGACTATGGGTTATTTAGGGAAAGTTGTTTGTTATCATGAGCACATTCATTGCCTTTGGTATCAAGAACTAATTTAAAGTCACCTGTATATGTATCTATAATATCTGAAAAAACATATATTTTATTTACATACATAAGGGTTCCTTAGGGAAAGTTGTTTGTTTTCATGAGCACATGCATAGCCTTTCGTATCAAGAACTAATTTAAACTCAACCTATATAACCCTTACTGTAACATCCCGTCGTAATATTTTTTTCGAATTGAATTTTTATTTTATTTTCTTCATATCATAATATTACTATCTATTTAAAGCGTCGGTGAAGCCACGGTAGTGACACGGACCGCCTAACAAAAGGTCTCGGGTTCTGTATAATCCTAGGCAATGTATCAATGAGTTTTTCGAAAGTAAGGTAAGTACTTACATTTTCATACCGATTGCTTTTATGGCGAACCTAAGGTAACATCGTAAGGAAACCTGCACATTTGATTACTAGATGTGTATGAAAGCCGCAGGTGTAATTGTGTCGATACATTTAATAATAATATGCGGCACATATCAAATGAGCCCAAGCCCACCACTGCTATAAGGTTCACTTTTAAAGACAACGGTTCACAAAGACTTATTGACTTTTGGAGTGAGCTGGTAAACTTTAATTTTAAAAGTGAACCTTATAGCAGTGGTGGACTTGGGCTCATTTGATATGATCGACACAATTTTCTAATTGTCTTACACGTGACCGCGGGTGATGCTAAGTGCAACACCAGGCACCCACCGTCTGTACCTTGGGGACACACACTTAATTGCACAATACGATAAGATAAAGATGAAAAATACATTATACTGTCTCATAAGAAATAAAGCCGCAAAATATACGGAAACACCCACACCCCGGACACTTCATACAAATTTCGCGTCATTGTTTACTACATAGACATTCGTGTTTGTACACATGCAAATGTGTGCGTGATGTACTAGGGTTGAATCGAGATTAAATTAGCCCTCATTGTACTTTATTGTTAGCAAGACTTTTACAAATAAAGTGAAGGCTGTACACACCAGACAAGGCTGTATATCCTTAAAAGCCTTTGCCTCTTACCTAAAAAAATAAAATTGTCTGGTTATTATACTGTGCTTTTGTTTGACAACTTCTTGACAAATGGTCACAGATCGGTCACACAGGGGGGGTGAGGTAGCTTTCAGAGAGCGGCAGGGAGTTTCCGTGCTGTATAATGTCCTTATACTGTGGGAAACACCATATAATTTGCGGTCTTCTTGCTTATGAGGGCAGTATACTCACTTATCACTTTGCAACCACTAAGAACCTAAATAAATTGACCCCATAGTCAATTCGCTAAAATATTCCTGAGTAAAAGATAATTTCTTTCTTTAAAGGAAAATCTCTTTAAGGTTTCTAAAAAAACTTTTCTTTGGACCCCGAACTCAGAGTATGATTACAGTTTATTAAACTGTTAGTATAAATGTAAGCAAATCTTCGCAGGCTAAAAAAAATCTTTATTGATATTGATATGCATACGTTTCATGCATGAATAAAAAATACGACACTCCGTCCCTTGAAAAACACAGTAAAACCAGAGAATGGTAAAACGTAGTAATTACATACTCTTAGCCCGAAAAAAGACTTTAGACTTACATTTGAAAATGAACCCAATGATTTGCTCTATTTGTTTATTTTTAAAAACTTCAAATGTCGAACACCGAGTGGAAGCTTCGAAATCGTTGTTTATTTTCGTTTAGAATAATGTCATTGTTTGTGGACATGTATCTCGATATTGATCACGAGCAAAGAGATTGTATAGGTTCGCTGTGTCAATGCAGTGGAATTTGGGAGCATGTTTGATACGTAACATTTTAGTTTTTGTGCATGACTTTGCGTTCTGGTCGACTTTTTCTGCTTCTTTGTCAACCGAGACGTAGTTTGATAGATAGATAACTGCACTTTTTTAAATAGAATGATTGGTAGACCATATTATATTAATTCTACGAATATATAATAAATATCAAAATAAAGGCAATACGTCCAAAGGCATAGGTTTTTTAATTTTTATGCATTTTCCAATCGTGTTATAGGAACAATAGAAAAATTAAAATGGTCCTTCGAGCCGGATTAACTTAAAAAGTGAAAATGGTTCATCGGATTGGAATAACTAAAAAATGCTAAAATATTAAGTTATTTAGGATTACTATTTACTTTTATAAATTCATGTAAGAATACAAGTTTTGTAAGTGAAATATCTTACTTAACCAATATATTGGTTTAATAAAAAATAATTCGTTTCATCGGACACGTCTATTAATTTGATATACTTTATAAATATGCTTGCAGTTTTTTTTATCAACCAGTTGAAACTAATCCCTGGAACTTGTGTGTTTAATCTACGGACGGAGCGT
Source organism: Coleophora deauratella (assembly GCA_958295455.1). Classification (NCBI taxonomy): domain Eukaryota; kingdom Metazoa; phylum Arthropoda; class Insecta; order Lepidoptera; family Coleophoridae; genus Coleophora; species Coleophora deauratella. The sequence goes on from OY282412.1 coordinate 7,593,431, forward strand.
ATAATTAATACTTAAATATATTTTTGATAGTGATTTTTGTTGAAAAACATTAAGCCATCCTGTCATCTTGTCGCATGCGGCGACATAATTTCAAATCGAACTGTCAAATCTCAACTGAAATGTGACACACTTGTCAAACTGTTATTTTTTAATGGCAAAGGCACAGAGATGCGGCCAGCCACAGTTGTCAAATTAGACGACCCGTGCGTTCGATATTTAACACTTTGACACTGGCAGCTAATCCTCAAACAATTATTTTTTTCTTTTTTCTCAAGTTATTAGGACGTATGGCCGCCATGAAATAATCCTTTTAAACGCGCGGGCCTCAGTAAATAACCTGTGTCATATTTCTCTACTTAGGTCCTCTCAATTTTTCGTGTAAAAAATGTAATAGGAAACTTGCTTTTATCAGCTCAGGTAGTGAGACACTTTTTGGTATAGGAACGAGCCAGTTATTTATATTATTAAAATAAAATTACATCTAGAAAAACGTGAAAATGTCTTGACTGAAACTTGACTTGTAGAATGCCACTTTTAATTTCTTTCTCACTTTAAATTTTTATTTCTATTGTTGTTATTTATACCAAAATTTTCACACGCAATTGCTTTTATTGTAAATGTCTGTCTATTTTTGACGAGTCACGCATGTATGGTGCGCTAGGAGATGTCCACCCGCGTCAAACACAATAAAACGGCTTCCCAAGTAGTTCATTGTAAATATTACTGCCAAATCATTGATCGACGATAAATACAGATCTATCTATCGTTAGAAAATCTATATGGATCATTCACACACGGTGGATCACGATCGCGACAGGTGAACGCACTTGCGTAGACGCAGTGACATTTGAATCGATCGAATCACACCTTTTGTCAAATCGAATTCCAGTTTAAAAAATAGACTGTCAATTTATAGAAAATATTTTGTAGTGGACTTTTTTAAAATTTTAAATTTGGAAGCCTCGATTCGGCGGTGGTCGCTCAAAATGCGTTTGTCGTGTAATCCTCGCGGGATGTGGATTATATATTTTTTAATAATTACTTTTTTAAACATAGAACGCTGTGGGATATGGTTTGGTAATGGAACGCTTGGCTTTTTATTAGGTTGATTTCGTAACGCATTCTCAACCAGCTGACCAGACCAGCTCGAGTTTCTAATCAAATTAACATAAGACCTCTAAAATGTTTTTTTTTCATCCACAATTGATAAGCCCTTGGCATCATCTCACCTGGTGGTTAGTGATGATGCTGAAGATGGAAGCGGGCTTCCCAAGATTCCCCAACGCAATGGGGAACTGGATAATGGATATCTTATCTCCATTTCCGGAACACATCAAATCTATTAATATTGATGTTTGGCGGCAACACTTAGAAAAGATGGTGGTAGCTAGCCAGGCGGGCTCCGAAAATGTCCTACCACCAACCAAACAGAGTCCTACAAAGTTGGGCCCCACCAGGAATCGAACCCGCGAACTTAAATGACAATAAAGAGTAATTTAATTTGATCAAAGATAACTGAAGAGTATGAGTCAAAATAATTACTTCTAACCCGTTATATGTATATTTATATAAAAACCAACAATACCACTTGACTAGTACATTTATAAATTTTATAAAAAATAAAAGAATTAAGAGACTAAAATATCGAAACTTACGAATTGTATGTTTTTTCTATCGAATTTTTAATCAATATCATCTCTTGAAAATATAATGTAGTTAACACATACATCATAGGTAGGTATCATCATCTTCAAAAGATCCGAAAGACGTTCACTGCTGGACAAAGGCCTCTCCCAAGGATTTCCACACCGACCATACATAGAAAGGTAATTTGGACTTGATTTCTTTGGTGCCATTAACAAACCTGCCTCTTTGACAAACCCAGTTTGAGTATCTTGTTTGTATAATGAATCAAATCGTTGTCTCGTTGTGAGTCGGAAACTAGGGCTTCAATTCAATTCAATATACTTCCTATTCCTACTTTACTTACTTTACTTTACTTTTTTCCTTCTTTACTTCCTGGCTTCCTGTTCTATCCCTAGTCTCTTGAATATTTGCTCTCGACTCATATCCTCGTAAGGCCCAAGTTAAATTTAGGCAGGTAGGTAGTCATTGCGGCCCAACGATCTAAAAAATGTACCCTAACGCTTGAACTCAAATGTGGTTCATTCAGAAATGGCCCAATATTCAAATCGTAATACGAGTTCGAAAATCAGTTCAAATTTTATGTAGTTATGTCTGAACTTCTACTAAACCTATGTCCTAAAAATAGGACATTGGGCCTTACAAGGTTAAAGGCTTGAATTAGCTAATCTAAGTGGGTGTTTGTTTAAGAATAGTTATCGATTTAGAATGCCACTTCCAGAACCAAAATTTGCAATCCGGGAGTTCACCACTTCAAAAATAAATTATGAAATACTTTTCACTAAATTGCTCTTGTATTGAATTGCTGAAAAACTAACTGGTTTGGATTTTCATTAAAGATATGTATTTTTTATTTATTTATTAAAATTTCGGAAATAGGATGCAAACCACTGTACAGGGTGTTAAAAAAGTGCGTTTGAAATTTTAAGGGGTTACTCAGAATCAAGTATAGAACATTGAAAAAATATAATTGAAAAGCGGATTTTTTAAATATTTTTCTTGTAGGTATTATTTACTTCGTTCTGAGTAACCACTTAAAATTTCTAATGCACTTTTTAACATCCTGTATTGCCCAATGACGTTACGTTCAAAATTTCAAATAATTTTAAAAAATAGTTTTAAACATTTGATAAACAGTAATTCTAATGACTAGCAGTCTACGTACCGGATTAGAATACATATAAGGTATTTAATTATTTGCCAAGGAATATTTATAGCTTACCTACCTAAAATTCCATACTACCATTGAATTTTATAAAATTTTTCTATTATTATCAAATGTCATAAAAAGCTGTTCTGATATTGTTCGCATTTAAAAAAAATGCAGTAAATATATTTGTTCATTTTAATGGAAGAGCATTATTTGTGTCACAAAAATACATATATTAAAAATATACACAAATTCAAGTATACTGACTGAAAGGAAAGGCTAACTCCACACTAACTTTCATCCCCTATTTAAACATTTTTGGAGATGAATTTTCCGAAATCCTTTCTTGGCGACTGCCTTCATTATAAACCAAACCTATGGATGGATTTTGGAGAGCGAGGTATCATTATACTATCCCATAAAAGAGAAGGCCGCAAAGTATACGGAGACTTCATATACTTTGCGGCTTTTATTCTTATGAGGGCAGTAAAAGGTCGGCAACGCACTTGTGACTCCTCTAGTGTTGCGGGTGTCTATGGGCGTCGGTAATCGCTTGCCATCAGGTGATCCGTCTGCTCGTTTGCCACCTATCACATAAAAAAAACGTCTAGTACTTAGCCCAGGTTGCAGTCGCATTTTTGTTTTCATTTTTTTTATTATAAATACAATCCTTTTGCCCAGATTGAGAACCAGTTGCGTATGAGTGAGCTTGTGTGGGCTCTCCTCAGGGAGCGCAGATTAGTCCGGCATTGTATTACGTTTGTTTTCTGCCGAGTAATAGCTGTTTAATATTGAGGGTTGGGGCTTCTCGTGGCTCGGAGCGGGCCATGTCGGAATTGAATGGTTATTATCTGTATTTTATTATTAATAGTGGTATTTTATTACGCAAGGTCCCTCTGGGTGCGTAGTGGGTACCATTGCTCGCTCTTTACCTGCCGCATAGCAAGTGGGAAGTGGTATCAAGCGAGCGCGGTTATTGACTTAAGAAGTATGGGGTTTAGGCAGTTGACTGCTATCAAATGACTGACGACTGACTCGGTGGCTAAGTGGTTAGCGTTCCTGACCACTGATCCAAGAGTCGTGGGTTCGATCCCCCACACAGGGCAAACTTTTCTGTGATGAGCAGAATTGTTTGCTCTGAGTCTGGGTGTATTATATCTATATATGTATGTATTTAAATGTATATGGTACCTATATCAGTCTCTGGTTCCAATAATACAGGGAATCCTAGTTTGGGGTCAGATAACCGTGTGTGATTTTTCCCGGATATTATTATTATTATTATCAATGTCAAAAAATACAATTCGTTCAAAAAATGAAATAGCAACCTATGACGTCACAATTTAATGTACTTAGTCGTTTCCATACTCTTAAAGAATTTTCAAAATAATTAAATGCACTTTAATAAAATTCCAAGTAAGTTTTTATATTGTTTCAATAAAAGCGCTATTTAGTGAAAAGAAGTTGATGCATGTGTTGATGCAGTTAACTGCCCTGTTGTAACATTGCCCCTAAGAATCATTAAGAAACTGACAGTTTTTTAGTGCTACATAAAACCAAAAGGCGGCGGTTTTTATTAGGTGGGCTGACAGCCTTTTGCAATAATACGCAATAAAAAATATAGTAGCATAGACAACTCTTCCGTATATTCATTACGCAGGCAGAACATATCTAAATTGTATTTAAAAAATAAATAAAAATAAAGAACTTTACTCACAGACATATTCATCCAACTCGCGTTAAGGTTAGACTGCACTAGCGGCACTACGCGACGCGACGCGACGCGACGCGACGCTGCGCGGCAAAAGTATTCTTTCTATGAAATCGTACGAGCTATACCGCACTGCGCGGCAGCAGAACTGCGCGACGCGGTACTGCAATTTCATACAAATATTTGGGCGCGTCGCGTTGCGCAGTTCCTCTGCAGTTGTAGTGCTTTCGTGCCTTTACATTCACTGTTGATTGAGACATGTGTGTTTCACTTGGGTTCCGCTAAAGTGGTTCTTTAATTGCTGATAGGGTGGTTCCTTTCGAATTTATACAAGGTATTTTTAATGGCGTATATGTCATTATATCCATCTTCCTCAGTCTTGCTCTACATTTTACATGCAGTCACATTCACTTCATACAATTACCTCATGTTAAGCCACACTCCACACGTGACGGCGAGGTTACCATTACTGAAAGAAAAGGTTCCAGTTATTTTAAATCGTCTGGTTTTTCTTAAATCAAAATCATTAATGAGACACCTAAAAGTCAACTGTTTTAACAAAAATATGTACCTATAATAAGTATAAGCGGATGTTCACCAATCATCTTGTTCAAAATAACATGCAATCTTCTTTTACAACCTTTTCACACCTACTGGCCATAAATTTTGCTACCGTTGCCTTTTACGAGAAAAAACGTGGGAACTTGTCTATGATCGGGGACATCTTTTGTCTGCTACAAATTTAAAATCCAATGCAGTTCCGTTCTTGAAGAATGGCGAGTTCTTTTTTCGAAATTTGTGTGCACAGGTGTATTTTGTTTGTGATCTTAAATGTTCACCGATCAATCATGTTGTTTGTCGACTAGAAAAAAGTTGTACATTTTATATTGATATTGCTTAGATTTGGATACCTATATCGGCCTTTCTTAATTTAATTTTTGAGAGCAAGACAAGGTCCGCTAGCGAAACCTTTAAAAAAAGCAATAACGTCACAGATTTTATATAACGTGTAGAAAAATGACGACATTTTGTCTTATAAAAAACATGTTCTTATTTGTATTTGTTTAGAATTCGACACTCATTTACATATCTAATTTGAAGAATTCTAAATTCAAATGTATAAATTAAACTTCTCGAGCGTTGGCGGCAAAATGGCCATAAACAACTTTATTTTTTTATCTCACAGTGCTCCAGCCTTCGGCCTATTGTGCCAGTATCCTGCCCGGTTCAGTAAAGTCTTTTTATAGAAGATATTTATTATGTATACTTTCGGGCATGACCAGTAGCCGTTTTTAATTGTGAAATATGGGGTTAGGCTTTTTTGTTACTTTTTGAAATGCCGCTGCCGTTTCCTGGTGGATCCAAAGGTCACCTTTGTGTTTTGAACAGATCTGGATTATTTATTTCGGATCAGATTTTTTAATAAGATCTTTTACAGGATTAATCGGACGGAACAGCATTTTACGCAGGTATTTAGCTACAATACAACGGATGTTCTTCCTAACTTGAGAATGTCAGTGTATCGGACAGGAAACGGATTTTTCGGATATAAAATAGGTAAAATGTTCTCATGGAGACGTTTTTTTTAAACATAAAACAGGTTTTATCGCTTTATGTCATTTTATTACGGTTTTAAATAATTGGAGTAAAAGTTTTACCTACTTAAATAGCTACTTATTCGTTACTACACTGGTGGACTAAAAAATCGACTCAAAGTTCGTTGCCCGACTTTTGAAAAAATAACTCAGTCTACAAAACTGCTAAGCCTTAAAAACTATAAAACATAATTATGTTTCGTTCGCAACTGGTTACGAACCTCCTGTTACGTACGCGGCCGAAAGGAAAACAAAAAACTATAAAATCATCAAACTAAAATCATAAATACACACAGTTTTTGAACTTTTGTTTTAGATTTTTTTACTAGATTGAGTTATACAGGGTGTTAAAAAAAGTGCGTTTGAAATTTTAAGGGGTTACTCAGAATCAAGTATAGAATCCAGGAAAAATATTTTCGCTCGTCAATAAATTCGCTCTTCAATTTTTTTTGCAGTTTTTCATACAAATTCTCGATTCACTATTTAGATTTAGTATGAGAATCTGAAAAAAATAATTGAAGAGCGGATTTTTTCAATATTTTTCCTGGGTTCTGTACTTGATTCCGAGTAACCCCTTAAAATTTCAAACGCACTTTTTTTAACATCCTGTATTTTCGAAAGTCGTGCAACAACAAATCTTCAGTAGATTTTTTAGTCCACCAGTATATTTTTCTGCCTACGGCATAAAATATAGCCTGTGTCCTATGTAGGAAGCCTGTGACATGGAGAAGCATGTCACAGGATTTCTACATGTCAAATTGTCAAGATTGTTTGAGGCTTTGGGGTGTCAGGAGGAACAGTCAATTTTCACATTTATAAGTCATTATTTGATTTATTTGAAGAATATGAGTTAAAAATCAATTACCGATTGTAGTGTACCAGAGATATCTTTTTCTGTGATTGTTACATTTTTTGTCTAAACTAAAATAACCAATAAACTGTCCGCCTCCTTCTTTCTAGAAGTACCTTACCTATAGAATTTTAAACATTTTTGATATATTGGTGTAAATTCAAATGGTAGGAACTTTATACTAAGTACAAAATGACGATTTAAAAATGTGTAAAGCGCACCTAAATAGTTCGAGTTCGATTTTGTCATTGAGGATTTCATACCCCCCACTGATAACTTGTACGTAACTCTACCTACCTATATAATACTGACATTGTGCACGCCTTTTTCACAATTTTTTCAAGGGTTAATATCGGTATTGTGCCAAGACGTCCCAATTTTAAAGTATTTTGCGCAACCTACACCTGGCTTTAAAAAGACTCAGATAAAAAAGTTCCCAATTCTTTCCAAGCGAAAATTATAATCGGCAATGGAGCGTGCTTCTTAATCCATCAACTGCGTATTTTATTTTTTACAATCGACATTTTTAAAAGATGCTACGGCTACGAAGACGCTAAGGCTTTACGTCAACGCGGACCTTTGTCGATGTTTAAGCGAGGAACTTAAAAAATGGCGGATTTTAAATAAAAGTTAGGACCTTGGGGCTCAGCTGCAATATACACTGTGGACATTTATGTACACCATTAATTAGGTATTCAAATGACTGTATTTTTCAACATATACCTATTTATAAAGATTTAATCTTCAAATAATGATATACCAAAAATGAACCTACAAAGCTGGCCACATTATTCGTTTGAGATTGAGACAAAGAAAAACACATGAAAAGCGCGGGATCCAATTGTTTTCTTTTACAAAGGGGTGCCGTACCATAGACAAAACAATCGATTACGGAGCAGATAGCGAGGTATAGACAATTGATAGAGGCGCGCGTCTAGCACGCGGCGGCACGCGGCGGCGGGAAAGTGGCGCGCAAATTGAGTGCTCCAATTACCTTCTCATGTTCTATGAAATTTGTATACAGTATGATAGCGTGTTAATTCATAGTATTTTATTTGTAGGCAAGTAGTTTTATTTCTATAACGTAGAATTTAAAAATGATTTTGTAGGAAGGCATGCAGGTGGTTATGATACTTTTACTCTCGGACGGATCCGAAAGCCGACATCGTAAAGATTCATATATTTTTTAACCGACTTCAAAAAAAGAAGGAGGTTCTTACTCAGTATAAATGTTGTTGCGTATACCTACTTACGATGAGGAACATACATTCTCATCCCTTTCTAGAAATGAAAAATCAAGATTTTTTTCTTTCCTCTGTTGAATTTCAAACAGCCTTTATAACTGACACCAACTCTCTCATCATCCTTATTTGCAGCCAGCACGTGGCGCAAAATGGCGTCGCTGTTCGAAAATCGAATAAATCAAGAGGATTGGCGGCTAATCGGTGGCCGGGGGCGCGAAAACATCCGAAATGCGTTCAGAAAGTGGCCCGTTGACCTCAATGGTTGGGAGCTGGGAGTTGGCGATATCGTTCAGAAATTAAACGTAAATAAATAGATAGGGTGTTCGTTTAAATCCGATTACGATTGTAGTTGTACTTCAGGTTTTTCGTTGGTTTTCCGGATAAAGTTCACGGTTAACTAGCTGTATTTACATTGATTAATGCGGGGTTAGCGTGACCAAGGGTTGAATTAAAGTACTCGTAAAATAAAGAAAAAACAAGTTAGTCAATCAGAAGATTTAAGGTATGGGAATTTAAAATGACTTAAAATACTCTACTTCCTGAATTTTATATTGAATTTCATAAGATATCCTTTTATATCCTATTCAATGGATTAAACTAAACACTCCAGAATCTGCAAGTCTAATTTTAGATTAACCCAAAAAACAGTTCATAGTACCCTACATTATATACAGGGTGTAAGGGACATGGTTCCGAAAACTTTAAGGGCTTGCTCAGTAGTCGAAACTGAACAACTTTCCACAAGAATTTTTTTCAGGAAACGAAAAAAAAATCGGCTTCTCCATACAAACTGTCCAATCAAGTTTATAATTTTGTATGGAGAAGCCAATTTTTTTTTCGTTTCCTTAAAAATTTTCTTGTGAAAAGTTGTTCAGTTTCGTCTACTGAGCAAGCCCTTAAAGTTTTCCGAAACCTATCCCTTACAGCCTGTATATGTATGATACTTACTCCCGAAACATAGAAGTAATCGTTATCTTTATGACAATCGGTCGAATAACAGTTAGTACTACGACACTTGACAAGTTTTTTTTTTTACTCCCAATTTTTACGTATGTCTCACGGAGAAAAGGCAAATTACTCAATCAGAATATTGAGTGAATGGGAATTTAAAATGACTAAAATAGTCTGCTTTCTGAATTTCATATTGAACGTCATAGGATATGATTTTATTTCAAACACCGTAATTTTTTATATTTTACATTAATTACATATTTCTAAGTCAAAGTATTTTTATTCGTGACTGTAGGTGATTTTAAGTCAATGATTAGCGGGAAATTACTAAACGAAAGGGTACAGCTTTCCCCAAATACATGAAAATTACGCAGAAAGATGTTTACGTTTCATCGTTACTTCGATAAGGTTATTTTTGTACAAGTCCCGCGTGGTAGGGACTTTGTACTTACTAGGAGGTAGAAAAAAATTGACGATTTAAAAGCACGTGTAAAGCATCTACTTAAATAAAAAACATTTTGAGTTTGAGTTTGTCCTGTTGTGATCATAAGATTTCTTAGCGGGTGTTATTCGTTTTTTTTTAGATGAAATTTAGTTTTTGTTCTGATCATATAGTTTCCTTGGCGAATGTTGTTCAGTATTATCATTCATCAGAAACATTGTTATGCAGGGTGTTCTTTTTATTAGCTGACAAGCGGCAAACGGTAAATGCAGCACTACCTATGTATTCATGAAATAACAACAATTTTCCCCAAGGAAGCTATAGAATCGGAGCATTTATTTCTTTTCATAAAATGTTTGATGGATTCAAAATCAAATCAAAATCAATCAGTTACAGTTTTGTTTTGTGTTGTAGTTGTATTGACACAGCGTCCCCACTGCGCGAGCACGGGTCTCTTCCAGCGACTCCAATATTTATTTCCATGACAATTCGTATGGGAACTCTACCTTTTTTTCCTCCGATTTTTACTAATTAACCTACGCAACTGGCATAGGTTCATTTGTAAAAATTGTTCAGTTTCAGGAAATGGTACCTATATTTCTGACTTTATACTGAATAAAAAAACACCAATAAACAGCATACCTCTTTTTATCGCCCAAAGCACTCTTTTCTATAGACTATAGAGTAGCGGTGGTGAATTATTTTCTGATTTAATGATTCTATAACTACCGAACAAGAAGTTCATAATGTTACTCATCTCTGTGTACCTCTTCTCTGTGTATCTCTTCCGTATCTTAATATGATCAATGTTCCAATTTACTTTGCGCTTACCGACAATTTCGTTTACAGATAAAAGGCCCGCCAAATCGAAAAGTCGAGTTTCACCGTAATCGAATGTTCTCGATTCGCTCGATACCCAATATCCATAGTTACAACAAAGAATTTCCCGATTTTCCCTTCATAATTCGTTAAATGGCCCAAAAATTGCCAAACAAGTAAAATTGGTACTGCAGCGCCTTTAACATGGAAACTCTTTTGTTTTTTTTACTTTTGTTTCTTTTATAAAAGTACCTAATGTTCTGATTTTAAAATGGTATAAATATTCGAAATATAAACGCTTCAGTGGCATAACACGAAAACGTCATTTGTTTTTCGAGAGCCACTTTCGTTTGTGAATCGATCATTTCTTTTTGTTTTTCTTATAGGGGTATGGATTAATTTTTTTTAGTATTTGGTTGTATTTTCTGCGTTTGCTTATTCTATTATAATTTTATTTAGGCCGAAAAGTGTAGTCTTGATTTATGCTGAGTGTATAAGAAATTGAATTTTCTAAATTTCAAAAGGAAATTCCTCCGTTGGACCCGCTAGAGCATTACGATTCAATTTATCGCCATGTTAGATTTAACCGCGACCGAAAAGTAAATTTATTAAATTATTCGCGCATGAATTTGCATCAACTTGTTCCCTTTCTTTGATCTATTTCTTCTTTATCCACCTTCGTAATTTATTGCTTGCCAGTTTTATAATTTGAGCGCGTAGTGAACTTTTTTGCGACATACTTTACAATCAGGGTGAAAAAAAGGTAAGGACCTAAGTAGGTTTAACATAAACCTGTGCCTGAAAAGAAAAAAAAACAATCCCTCTCGCTACTCAGTGAGGCAGAAGAAACACTTCCTTGTGCCAAATGTCCGATATATTCGCGTTCAAACGCCCCCAATCCAGAGGCCCTCCATACGATGGTCCTTACATGTTAAAGAATCCATAAATAATAGAGTTGACGTGCGGATTGTGTTACAACGCACCCCACCCCTAGCAAATTGTCTATGGTGCACCTAATGCTCCTATTGTCCACGGCGCGGATTTATTATTCATTTTCCTAATACATCTGACGGTTATGAGTTTTCTATTTGATGTAGCGAGTTAAAAGTTTGGGATAGGTTATGTAATTCGATACGATATTATATTAAAGAGATGGAAAATTGTCATAGAGACTTTATATACCTTTTAATCATGAAAATAACTGCTTCATTACTGAAACTTCTTTCACTAACAGTTTTAAAGTCTACCCGCGTGAGGGGCTCTAATAATAATTTAGCTGAAAAAGGGTAGAAATTTACGTATTCGTTCATAAAGAAAAAAAAACAGTTCCAAAAAAAAATTAAAACGAACTGACCAAAAATAATAACAGACTGCAAAAATTTTATAAATGGAACACTTGTTTGAATTGAGAATGCATCAGTGCGTCAAGAGGCCGCATGCTGGCGCGTTTATTAAATACCCTGCTAGGACGCGAGCAAGGAGATTGCGGTTTTGAATTTATTTGAACTAGAGATAGAGAGATTTAATTTGTTTCTACGTCACATAACTATCTACCGTAAGGATTGTTTATTATCGTATTGGAATATTGTTTTCATGTCGCTGGCTATTTAAGCGGCGGAGTAAGACATTCCAAAATAAGTATTTTCTAGGTTTATTGTCATGGTCTAAAATGTTTTAGTGGTTTTACCGGGAAAATACTTCGCTTTTGAAGATTCGAGAAGCAATTGATCATCTGATAATTGTTACTAATTGTAGCCTAAACGAAGTTGGGTTACCTATACAGATGTTATAAAAGTGCGTTTGAAATTTTAAGAAGTTACTTAGAATCAAGTACCTATAGAATACAGAAAAAATATTGAAAAAATCCGATGTACCTTTTTTTAGTTTCCCATACAAATTCTTGATTCACTATGCAGAATTAGTATGGGAAACTGAAAAAAAAATGTAGATCGCATTTTTTCAATACATATTTTTCCTGTATTTTATAGGTACTGATTCTGAGTCTATCTATCTATCTATCAGCCGAAAGACGTCCACTGCTGGACAAAGGCCTCCCCCAAGGATTTCCACACTGACCGGTCCTGTGCGGCTCGCATCCAGCGGCTTCCCGCAACCTTCACCAGGTCGTCGGTCCACCGAGTCGGAGGCCTGCCCACACTGCGTCTTCCGGTGCGCGGTCGCCACTCGAGAACTTTACTGCCCCAACGGCCATCTGTTCTACGAGCTATGTGCCCTGCCCACTGCCACTAAGTCTAGCGATTCTGAGAGCTATGTCGGTAACTTTAGTTCTCCTACGTATCTCCTCATTTCTGATTCGATCACGTAGAGAAACGAACGAGCATAGCACGCTCCATCCTTTTTTAAGCCTTCGTATGAGGCCCATAGTAAGCGACCATGTCTCGGATCCATATGTCATCACTGGCAACACACACTGGTCAAAGACTTTAGTCTTGAGGGACTGCGGTATTTTGGACGTAAAGATATTGCGAAGCTTCCCGAACGCTGCCCAGCCGAGTTGGATTCGACGATTGATCTCTTTCTCGAAGTTGGACCTACCTAACTGGACTGTTTGTCCCAGGTATACGTACTCGTCAACAACTTCAAGTATAGAGTCTCCAACCTTCAGAGATTCTGAGTAATCCCTTAAATTTCAAACGCACTTTTTTACAACCCTGTATAGTGCATAAATGTGAAGCGGTCGTGGCTCAGTGCGGCTTGCGAGGTCGCATCGATCACGCAGGTTAACTGACTACAGACACGGTCATAACCTGGATGGGTCTGACTGTGTTAGTGGCATTTATCTAGACCGTTTCCGTGCTTCGCAAGCCACGTTAAGCCGTTGGTGCCGGCTGCTATCGCTAGCAGTCGTTAAGCCATGTCAGAGGCCTGTTTCCTCAACTATTTAAAGTATCTTTTACTTTAACATCATTGCATACTGTTTAATTTCATACATTTTTCTATTACACTTACTCTCCATTTTGGGCGACCTCTAAATGCTGTTCTATTGCAATAAAAATTTAGGTACTTGTCATTTATGTAACGTACAATAAAAAAAAGCCTCGCGGAGAAACAATATTCGGAACTTTAATTTTTTGTTAATTGTTGTTTAATGTTTTGTTTAATGGCCTCATTTATAATATCAAAAAACTGAATACATGGTCTTTAGGGCGGGCACAAGTGTCCTGCTACTGTACTGTACTGTACTGTACTGTACTGTAGGAGGTATCTCCTATTTGTTTAAATGGAGCGCCTCTAAGTAGAGTATCGGAATTTAAATATCTAGGACACTATATGACGGACTGCCTTAAAGACAATGTTGATATAGAGAGAGAACGTAGGGCATTGGCGGGCGGTTAGATGCAACATGTTGGTGCGCAGGTTTTCTCGGTGTAGTAAAATAACGTTATTTCGAGCTTATTGTCAATCTTTCTACACCAGCAGCCTGTGGGTCGACTGCACGCAGAAGTTTTCAAGCCGCCTATTAGGTCTCTGACGTAGCTTAACGCCTGCCATCTAGTTATAGCAGCCGACGACGTCAACCACTCAACGTCCCTTGAGATGAGAAGCATCGAAATGGTCGAGATTAATGCCACTAACAGTTAAACCCATCCAGTTTATAACAGTTTCTGCATCAATTGCTTCGCAAACACTTCCCGAAACGTTGAGTGTACAAGTTTCGCGTGGTAGGAACTGTGTCTAGGTAGAAAAAAACGATGATTGAAAAAATGATTTAAAAGTATGTGCAAAACATTTATAACGACTACTACTTAAATAATGCTACTTAAATAAAAAAACATTTTGATTTTTGATTTGATTTTGATCATTTAACTGCATGGTAAATGCTGATGATGGATGACGAAGGTGGAAAAGGCGTACCCAGAAAATCCAACCAAATGTTGAACTGGCTATCAGACTGACTTCTGCGTCGCTAGTCTCTGGAGTAGCGGTTAGCGCCGATAGTCGTGGGTTCGATCCCGAGTTCGATCGATTGAATATCAAAGCATGGAAAATGCCATATAATATTGCGGAATGTCGAAAACTTTCTTATGTAAACTAGCATAGGTATAAACTTTTTTAATATTTTTTTTTCCAAACCCATCAATAAAACCTTACCTACCCAACCTTAGAACTGCGAAGCGAAATGAAATTTTCACATTTAGACGTCCCTTACGTTACGCTAAAGTGGAGTAGGCCTTTGAAATTCAGGCAAGCTGTCGAGTTGTATGGTAGTTATGTATGTGTAAGTATATATAATGTAAATAGTATACTTATATACCTACATATAGCGCGACCGAGACGAGTGAGAGTGGCGATCGTGCTTACCTTGTAATATATATTGGTGATGGGTTATTCTGCGCTGGGTTTTGAGAGGATACTTTTGAGTGTTTTTAAAGGAAAGTTTTTTTATAGCAATAGTTTTTAATTTATCTTTTTCTCTTACAAGACAGGTATTCTTTAATACTGTGTTTTTCAACCCTTTTTAATACCCGACCCCTTAACAAGTTAAAAAAATCTTGCGACCCCCTTAGCACCATAAACATAAATAATTTTAGTGATTAGAAAAACTACGTTTATAATTTTCTTCAATTTGAAAATGATTTTCTTATTAACGTTTCCAAAATAGAATCACATTTTTACTAATTGTTCAAAAATTAACATGTCCAGCCTTCTCACTGAAATCGATTTTTTTCATTGCAGTGTAGGACCTACAAACACTTACTTTTTATTTTATCCGTGACCCCTTGATGGTCTTCCTAATAAAATAAAATAAATAAAATAATTTGAGAAGCTTACTGCATTGTTTGAAAAGTAAGAACTAAAGGCCAATAACAAGTTTCCACATATTGAAAATGAAGAAGTGAATATTCACTACTGGTATTAAACAACAATTTTGTGAAAGGAAAGCTTGATGGCTTCTCTAACATCTTCGACTGAGGATTCTCTGGACACTCCTGCCAGGCTGACATTCGAAACACATTATTCTACCATTTTCAACAAAATATTAGAATAACGACTTATTCATCACATCGTTCGAATTAAATATCTCGTTATTTGGGTAACTTTCCTTTAGAGATGCTGGCTATAGATTTGATGACAGTCGGTTCTAAAATTACCCGAAATCTTTTGTTTTTAGTTTGTAACTACCAACTGGTTTCGTTTAAATTTGCTTTTCAGTAAAAAAAAAAAAATTGAAAATTTCAAGCATACAATTTTAATTTATACTATAATTGTAAAAAAATAATAATAAAACAGACGAAATATTTTTTTACGCCGATTTTAAAAGTTGTCGACTAGTCGACGCTCTAGTTTTCTCTGATTCGGACGTATCGAAATCGAATGGTGTGAAAAACCGAGAAACCTAATGTCTTCATCTTCTTTTAAGCATTTATTATAATAGTTTTGCTTGGTATCGGGGGTTTGTTTTACTTGACGACTTCCTCAGCTTCGCTCAGTCCTGGCCATCGTCCTCAGAAAGTTCGCAGCTTCGCAGGTCCTTCTTGAGTACGTCCAGTCAAAGGTCTTTCAAACTAACGTTGGGAAATAAGTTATAAATATGTTGTTGCCACGTTAATGTTGCTACCAAGAGTGTTTGAAATGTGTTGCCAGATTGCGAAGTGTGTCAGTGTAAATTTCACAAATAATGTTACAGATTTCTCAAAATGTACACCAGAATCACCCTTGTTACGCGCAGCCGCCGAGGGTCGGGGGACGCGGCGTGCGGGCGGGAGATAAGCGGCTTAGAGCGAGACAGTACCATTGTCGTCTGCGACGAAAAAAAGAGGGATGCAAACACATCTCTATATACAGCTGCGAACGATGATGCGTACGCTCGCTCGCTGCTTCCAAATTCAAATGTCGCAAGTCATTTTCGTTGCTACTGGATTGTCATCTGTATTTTCATACAATAGGAGGGTTTCTAAAATGGCGGGAATAGGTGCTTACTCACCCAGTGTTGCCATGGTAAAATAAAAATACATTTTCCAGAGAATATCTACGGCACGGCGGTACAAGCAAAGTTTGCGTTCTCTGTGCTGTAGTTAGTTATACTTATTGGTGCGGCGTAACAATTTGCCGGCGTCTAAACAGTTAATTTTGAAGGAACTTGGCGCTGGCCAGTGACACTAAACTTACGAGTATTATCGTCTTTATTTTCATCAGATCCTGTCCTATTTAAAATGAATGAAATTATTTCATTTGGGAACAAAGTTAAACCATTACTTAATTCATAGCAGGGCTCAAAAATATAGATCCCGGAAGCTTATGTACGGGGCTCATGAAACTGAACAATTTTCTCCAAGGAGCCCACACAAAATTAGAGAATTTTCAGACAAATCAATCGGCCGAGAAGAATTTGTATGGGTTAACCAAAACATTAATTTCGGGTTTCCTTGACACATATGAATAGAAATTGCCTCGCATAAAGCCACCCATCTCAAAGGATAGAGATCAGTTTCCTAGTCTTGAAGCGTCCCAAGTTTATCAGCTGATTGACCTTTTGCGTTTAAAACAGATGATTTAGCCAGTGTCACGGTTAGCAAATGCATCAACCGATATGGGATACTCGAAATATCGGTATCCCATATCGGTTGAAAGACACTGCATCGTCTGGGTCCAGCAATGGGTCGACTTTCCCGTACGGGTTCAGAAATGGTCGAATGGGGCAATTGACTGCATCGACAATAAAATAATATAAGTATTATTTACAGGTTTTTTTATCTAATTATCTATGCTGTGATCTTATTAGCTGAATGTGGCATAAGGACTATTATCGATTTTAACATCATGTACCCCTTTCAAAGCAATTGAAGTACATTTAATTTCATTTCATTTACTGAAACAGTAGAAAAAGTTATAGCTTGTGATTCCAAGGAATATGCGTAATAATGAGTATGGAAACGACTAATCAAATTATGACGTCATAGTTCGCTATTTCATATATTTTTATAAAAAATGTCGTTTCTGCCATTTGATAAAAAATAACGGTTTGGTAAAACGGTTTTTTTCCGTAGTGAAAAAGAACGTTGAAAAAACATGAAATAAAACAGTTTTTTTCTGGCGCCGGTTTTTTTTCAAGTGTATGAAAATAAAAATATCCTTAGGTGATTATCGTTAAATAAGTATTAGTTAATATAAAAATGTTTTATTTATTAATTTTGAACATTTGGAACTAACGTTTTTGTTGTCTTTAGTCATCAAATAGTTCAAAATAGTTGGGATTCACTAAGGGACAGGATTTCTCGAATCCTTGTTTGGTTTATGTTTTGGTTTAGATTCGTTATAAATGAGAAATTTAATTAATTTTATCAATTAAAATTACAAGAAAACCATCACTTTTGATGTTTTATTCCATTTCAATTGAATTGTTCGTTTTATGAAAAAAAAAACAAATTTAGGAAAAAAAACGAACCTGCTTTGCTTTTTTTCACGTTTTTTTTTCTATTTACATCTTTACATCACTATTCATGACTAGCAGTAGTAGCCAATTACCCTAATAGGGAAACGCAGAACTGCCTACGACCCGCCTTACCTTCTCGGCCGCAATAACTTCTATAACAAACTGGAAGTCTTTGCTCGGCTCATTCATGACAGCGTACAAAAATACAGATCCCGGAAATTTATGTACGGGGCTCTACTCACGAAACTGAACAACTTTCTCCAAGGACCTACTTAAAATAAGCGAATTTTCATACAAATTCACCGGTCTTTGCTCGGCCTCGCTGGCTATATCTACAGGAACAACTCGATATGTTTGGTGGAGCTGAGTTAGTTGCAGAATGCCACATTTTTTGGTTAAACCCTGCTTCCGCGTAACGGAGATTCCATTCCGGGCTTTATATCGAAATTTCAATCTTCTGGACGAGTTGAAGACCAATGCGAAACAGGCTCATCCCCCCGATATCAGTATAGATATCATCATAAAAGCCAGAACACGTCCACTTATAAACATAGGCCTCCCCATGAAGTTCCATTCGGCGTGCTTATACAGAGAAGATACATTATTAGCCTTTATATCTGGTCTGTTGCACACGATTATATTTTTTATTTTTTTATTATATTAGGTGGCAAAAGGCTGAGGTGGCAAAATTATCAGTGCAGTGCTGCCTTGAGGGCTTGTCGCGCTTCGGCTCTACCCTCGTACTTCCAAGGTCCGGGACGGACGGGGACTCGTAGGCGGCCAACATTATGGGAAAGGACGGAAGAGTATCGTAGCGAGGAAATAGCACCTCGTTACAGTACTGAGACTATAATAAATTCCATAGAATGCAATTTTAGTCCCGTTTTCGGACCTACAATAGATTCTCTATTCTATCCTTCAATGCAGTAGAGCAGTGTTTTTCAACCTGTGGGTCGCGACCCCGGGGGGGTCGCGAAGCCTTTCTCAAAGGGTCAAAGAAAAAGTAGTGTTTGTAGGTCTTACACTGCAATGAAAAAATACGATTTTAGTGAAACGGCTGAGCCTGTTTATTTTTGAACAATTTGTCAAAACGCGGTTCTGTTTTGGAGACGATAATAACTTAATAAGATAAGAAAATTATAAACGTAGTCTTTCAAATCACTAACATTTTGTATGTTTATGGGTCTAGGGGGGGTCGCAAGAATTTTTTACTTGTACGGGGGTCGGGTAATGAAAAAGGTTGAAAAATACTGCAGTAGAGAAAGAAAAAGGCATATAGATCATACAGCCAATCATAAAATGTTCTATCCTAAATATGAAATATGTTTATTGTGCATGGATTTAGGTACTACATTAGCAGATATATTGGCCTTAATACAAAGTTCCACTAAACCCTACTTTTTCAAGTTTATACACCGAATAAAAATTTAAATTAAAAATAATGATACGTTTCACAAAACTTAAAATGTCAGCGATACTAATAAAATAAACTTATAAATAATAATTACAATTAACTATCTATGTCTTTAAATATTCGTAATAAACAGTAAATTAACATTCATTACCTATATTGTTATTTATTTTCATTAATTAATTTTACATTCGAAATATCCCTTCAAACTGTAAAAACAATGCTTCAGTAGCCATGACTTAGTCAATATTTTAAAATCATTTACTTTATGCGATTTGAGAGAATCTGGTAATTTATTAAATATGTCAATGCACATGTGAAAGCAATTTTTCTGTCAAAGTCAGTCTGGCAAAAGGTTCTTCTTCTTCAAAAAAAATTCCTTAAGTCCTTCTTTTGTTCTTCCTAAAGTCCGCCTATGTATGTATAGTTTTCCTATGTTACTTTTTTGCAATAATTTACAAACAAACAAACAAACTTTTTGTCACTTAATCGCTTTTGTCACTATTGGTTCTAAAAGTCATATCTTGTTTTCCGTAGTCGAGTATGAAGTAGGGTTTCTACATTGTCTACGCTGCGGACTATCGATAGCTGCTGACTGGCTGGATTGTGTTACAGTGTTGTGTCGTAGCGGTGCGGCTTCCGGCATCGGGTTACGGGTTCGATGCCTGTCCTCGGTGTTTATACCACTTTTATTTTACCTCTGAATTTTGTTTTGAGTTTATAATAGTAATAGAGAGGGTGCCTTTTTTACTCGGCGACAAGCCGCAAATGGTAGAAACTGAACAACTTTCCACATGAAACTAAAATACAACTGGAGAAAAAAAAATATTTGTCTTTTCATTATTTATTGATCAGTCAATTTGTGAAGTTTGTACCTATTTAAATATCAAAAACACAACACACCGTCGCAGGTTCGATTTCCGGCGGGGTCCAACTTTGTAGCACCGGGTTTGGTTGGTGGTAGGGCATTTTCTGAGCCTGCCTGGCTAGCTACCACCATCTTATCTAAGTCTTGCCGCCAAACATCATGCTAAGCATTAATGTGTTCCGGGATGAAGATAGCCAGATCCCTATTGCGTTGGAGAATCTTGGTAAGCCCGCTTATATCTTCGGCATCGTCATCACTTAAGCGCAACACACAGAGGCGCCCACGGGGTGGTGCGAAAGCGTTCCGGGAGCGGTATTTTTTGTAATGTTCGGATTACTATGAAACCCTTTACACCAAAACCGGGCGGGCGCTCTAAGTTCGCTTCTCGCAGGTCCGCCTTCGGAACGCTACCGCCCCGCGGCCGCCTCTGTGCCATCGGGTGAAATGATGCCAAGGGCTTACGGGTGTATAAATAATATTATTCGGATAGCAAAACATCGGAGTTAAGATTTGCGTCGTAGTTATAAAGTTTAACTTTAGGGATTCTTTGAAAAACGAAGTCAAATCCAAAATTACCTAACAATAAATAAAAGACGAAAATATATATTTTATATGCATATATTCGGATTCAATATTTCAATAGCTATCAGTAATAATAATTAATACAACTTAAATTAAAAAAAAATACACTGACTCTCGAACAAACGCAGTACAATTGAATGTACTTACACTTAGAACTAAACTTAGCTATGTCCAAGCCTAAAAATTACTATAAATTACAAATTTCATTATTTATTTATTACATTTAATTACTACTATTTCATTTGAAAAATAAAAAATATAAATTAACTAATAATCTCTTCTGTGAGTTTTGATTTCATTTATCGTATAATATACATTGTTTGATGCGTGTTCCATTTTATATATTGTTACTTTTATAAATTGTTTTATATGTATTTTAAATCAAGTTTAGGAATATTATGGTTCAGGAAAATTACAAATAAATAATTTAGGTATGATTGTTTCATATTCATATTGATTCACTGGTTAGAACATCATTTTTATAAGTATCACGGCAGTCTTACATACTAGACAAAATAATTTTATCCTCGGAACACACACATTTACAAAATCATGTTTTTTTTTTATAAAATAAATCTTACAAATTCATATTTTATTTAATATTTACACTCATAAAAACTATATTTACGCGAGTTTTACTAAAACATAGCCTACGTTCTTTAAATATAATATAATAAAGTGATATGACTTGGGGGATTTTTACAATTCATAGGTATTTAAAAAAATTAAACAAAAACGTATGTCACGGATAAAGTGAACCTCAGTATGTTTTTTATGAAAAAGTGGGCAAAATAATTCATTTTTAATTAAATAACAGCATTTATTATTGAAATTAAAAATATAAGTTGCTGCTACCTATATTATTTAAGTATTTATTTCTTTTTTT
This sequence comes from Coleophora deauratella, assembly GCA_958295455.1. Taxonomy (NCBI): domain Eukaryota; kingdom Metazoa; phylum Arthropoda; class Insecta; order Lepidoptera; family Coleophoridae; genus Coleophora; species Coleophora deauratella. The sequence goes on from OY282412.1 coordinate 7,614,980, forward strand.
AAACAGGGCTTTAATCATAAGAACGTTATTTAACTCGTAAATAAAGTTTTGGACTTCAATCAGCCGGTTTTTGGGAAGTCCTAAAGTTATTTTACCATTTGACCACGGCCACAGTTACTGCATTGGTACTTTATCCGTAACCTGCGCTGAATATAAAAAAAAACTATAAACACCTAAAATTTAAGAGTACGGTTTTTTCGTTTCGCAGGGTGATTTCCGTGTTTTCGATACAACAATTTAGGCCGTTTATTGTATTAGTTATTTTTTCGATGAATTTTCATAGTTTTGAGTCAGTTTATCTAAAGCAATGACAGTAAAAGTTTTACAAGGGCATATTAAAGTGGAGTTTGTAAATTAAAATTTAAGCAAAATTCATTACCATGTTTCCAATTCATGCTGCAAATATTTTGCTTTTAACGATTTTCACAAAAGAAAAAGAAAACAAGCTTCAAAACGTGTCAATAATTTTGCTCAAAAAATATTTTACAAATTGTTGACGATAGATGGAAATAATTAAGAAAAAAACACTTTTACTAAATATTAAGTCCCAGTTCGATGTTTCGTGATACCTTTTTACTTAGAGAAGAAGCAAACAAACAAACAAACAAACATATTAACTTACTTATGTCGATTCTGCGCAGAAATTTCAACAATAATCTCGACATTTTCCCAGAAGTCTATAAATAAATTGTCATTGCAACAAAATGTTGGGACTTAATTGAAATTTCTGGGGAAAACGAGTATTTTCAGATATTTGATAAGTTAAATAGTTCTCTTTACCTTTAATGCGTATATTTACACAACTGCCCCAAAAAAGGAGTGTAATTTTTTTACGCTCCATTGTTTAGTAGTCTACCTATGAAAATACATTTGTTCAGAACACATTATTTAGCAAAAATCATATTAAACCTGCATTTAGTTGGAAGTAAAAAGATACCGCGAAACATCGACACGTCAAACAAGACAATAAAACTATGTACAAAATAAAATATAAATATACATAATTTATAAAAAAAACACTATTATTAAAGACTAGAAAACTAAAAACACTACACCATATTTATTCCGTACTTTTCTGGTGCGAAATAGCTGTTACCAGAGTTTGAAAAATTTGATATTTGGGACGCCTGCAACATGCTTAGGTGGGGGGAGTTTTGCTGGTTTTCCGGGGACTCTGGGCCCGAGGAGAGGATGTTGTGGTGGGAGGGCCACCCGGAGGGGGGAGAGGGGTTCCCGAAGGAAACCTGGTTGTAGAGCTGGTTGCCGTTCGCGGTGACGTGGGACCCTCCGTGGGTTTGGTTTACCGATGACCCGTTGAAGTATTCCATCTGAAAGAAGGGGTCAAATTAGTATGTTCGCTTGCGCATATTTGGTGTATTTCATGCATTTGGACGATCAGCTGATGGTTTCTTTGGGAAGTTCAATATTTTAGCGATTTGTATAGAGATCTAAATTAGATTAGTACAAGTCTACATTTATGTGCTGCCTGAACTTTTTAATAAGTAGGCTACGTTATTATTTCGAAAATTTGAAACTTTAGTTTGACTTTTTTTAATATTGCATGAAGCAGCAGTTTCTATTTTTTTTTGCCATAAAACTATAATTGAAGTACCACTTTTTTGCGGAACTCTAAAGGGAAAAACAACTTTTATGAACTGCTGACATAAAGTTATCTACGAATACACTATCGCGTGGGGAATTAAATTGTAAATTACTTCTTTACCAGAAACATATTTTTGTTATTCAAAAATAATTCATTTTTTTTAGGTGACAACTTTTACGGTTCAAAAGATATAAGCCTTCGAAAGGTAGGACGGACAGACGGACAGGCAGGCGGCGTAGATTCAATAATAAGTGTCTCAATTGTCATCTAATCCAGTGAATCCTAAAAAAAGTATAATATGTACAAACAATATCAACCAAAGCTCACCTGACTAGGATAGTACGGGGAGTTGTACGCACTCTGGCCGTACCCCTGATGATGATGGGACGAGTAGCCCCTGATGTAGTCCGAGCTCCCCGGCCAGTGGAAGCTATTGTAGCTATCCGGGTGGTACACGTTCCCTGGGCCGTTGATGCTCTGAGGAGTTATAGGAGGGGATGGGGTTGTCATGATAGAGGAATTTGACCCCAGCGGAGTCAGGTTTCCTGTTAAGCGCGAGCTGTATTGGTCTTTTACTAAGCTACTCCCGAATGACTTCTCTGTGTAATCTAACTTGCTAGAGTAGTCCAGTCTTTTTGGGCTGCTGTATAGCTCCTGTTTAGGGGTGACACCGTAGTTGTGGACGTTGGAAATCTCTGACGGAGAAGAATCTTTGCCATGCCTCAGGGAGTCGTTATTGTAATGTGATAGGGAGGTTAAGCTATTCTTATTTAGGGGCGAGGACTCGTAATTCGATTGCGTTGTCTCTTTCTTGCATATGACGTTTATAGGAGGACTGACAGAGGTAGTAGGAGTGATGGGGAGGTTTGGAGAGGAGGTCGTTATGCTAGAGGTGTTCTGTGTGGTCGTTAGGCTGGTGTTTGTGGTGCTCAAGGATTTTGAGGTGGAAATCTTGGAGGAAGAGTTAGAGGTCTTTAGGTTGCTGCTGGTGGAGATTGATGAGGACTTGGAGTTGGAGGTGGATTTACTGGAGATCTGGGTGTTGGTTTGCTGCTGCAGCTGTTGCCGGCATTTCGCTCTTCGGTTCTTGAACCACACCTAAGGGAAGAAGATTGGGTGATTAATTCATGTTTTGTGATATCACTTTTTTAATTCAGCGTCACGTAATTTTTTGTTTGATATCAGTCTCTGGTTCCCAAGATACAGGGAATCCTAGTTTGGGGCCAGATGACCGTGTGTGATTTATCCCGGATATTATTTATTATTATTATTATATCTTGCGATAGCTTTGTAATTTTGTTTTCAACGTATCTGGATATATTGTTAGTGTATTTTTTATTTTTTTATTTTAATTTTAATCGTAACCGTAAAACAAGCGCTGCAAAGTGCTTAGCACGGGCATCGTCTGCTGCCATTAGTTATCTGTCATACTTTAGCCTAGTTAATTCTAAGAAACTGTAAAGATATTTTTGCTGAATAAATTATTATTATTATTAATCGTAAACACCGAATCGACAGTACATTATGAAAGTTTCAGGCATTGATCTTGCAATCTTGATAAATACTGATAAAGGATAATAAGAGATTATATCGTATGTACTTCGGAGAGACAACTAAAATATTTTAAAGATCTACTAAAATACTGCATATACTACGTATAAGTGATTTCTTAAAAGTAAAACAAATTAAATTTCGATTATTTTTTACTCACGGAATCTCATTCTACGTTTGGGAAAATATAAGTAGGGCGAGAAGAAACGTCGAGTCCAAAAGATACTCACTCCAACACATTTTTCAAAAAAAAATAACAAATAATATCCGTTACAATTGACGTATCTACTATAATAATAATAATAATGTGAAGTTACTACTTACTATTACTACTAATATGTAATTATCTTACTAACAAGCTATGGATCTGAAGGTCTGAAATAATGAAATAAAAGATATTTTTCACTAAAACTATACGCTGGATGATCTATACATGTCCATTCATAAGTACACATTGACATTTCAATTTCAATTTCAATTTCAATTTATTTATTGCTTGCCACAGTTTTTATGGGTCTTAAATATCTAATATTGTACAATGTGACACCCCGTTGGGGCAGTGCAATACAAGCAGAGAGGGCTTACATATTAAATAATTAACTATATTAACTATATATAAGTACCTATATCATTTCATAATTTAATTCATTATTTGTATAATATATTTATAAAGTTTTTAATTTTTACATTCTTATTTACGTATTTAGTTAGTGACTTGTAATGCATTACAGATTTTACCATGTATATAATAGGTTGAAAAAATCCGATAGATGGCGTTAATCTGACTATAACTTGGTTTTTCGATTTAAAAATAGTATAAATAACCCTAAACCATATTACGTAAAACAGCGAGCAGTTACAAGATCAATGTACGCTAATAAACCATAATAATGTTAATTAAATAAAGATTTCGATATATTTGTCCCCTTACAATTATAGTTTTGCGTTTATCTCGTATGAATAAGGGCTCAAATTACGCACACATACATACAACTTTTACGTATATGATGCTTATTTTTGACTTACTTTTATAAGTAGTCCATAACCCAGAGGTGTAAGCGGCAAATTTTGTACGAACTTTTTACGTTATTGCTTTTAGGTCCGGGTTCGTAACCTACGAGACTTTATTGTTTTTGTCTTTTTATTTTTTTATTTAGTATGAACATAAGTAAATATGTAAATAACAAGACCCAAGAGCGATAAAAGAAAAGATTTTTTAAAAGAAAAATATCATTTATTGAATAACAATGTCGCATAGCAATCATTCATAGCATTGGCCTGCAAGGAGATATGTATCACTCTCCCCCGCGAATCAGGACACCAGGGGAGACAGCAGCAGCTGGTCGAGGTGACGGATCCACAGGAGTCCCCCATTGGTTCTGACTTCATAATGTACTCCACCCAGACTTCGGGTTATTGTGCCGAATTCAAACTTCTGGGCAAGAGAGGAGTAACTCCTGGCCACCTTGTCTCCAGGAGGGAAATGCCTCCTTGCCCTCTGACTACGTGGCTCCGGTCTAGGTATGGGACTAGCATGGCCTGTAAAAAATTTTTGGACTCTTCATACAAATCGATCAGCCGAGCGGCCAAATTAGTATGAAGAGCCCAAAAAATTTTTTGCCATTTGACTATGGGTCCCTTGGGGAAAGTTGATCAGAATCAGGAGTAGGAGCACTGACCAAAATATCGGGCACTAATAAAGTAGCACCTTATATAATATGGTAAGCTAACCGACCAATTTTGTATGGTGTGTCCAAAAATTGTCTTAAGTATTCAGCATTCTTAAGGTTCATTCGGAAAAGTTGTTCAGTTTCATGAGTGGATCCCATAATTTAAATTTCCAGGAGTGATCTTTTTACATTCTGTATAAGTAAAAATATCCTGTATAAGTAAAAATATCAGCCTGTATATCACAAATATCGAGCTGAAACTCACAACTAGACCTTGTTGGGTGAACAATATTTTCGTCTTTCAGATGTCCCTGACTTGAGACTGACAGCGTCTTTTTTTCTGAATATAAAAAAAAGTTTGCCAGCATAAATTACTCAGACTAAAAAGTCTTTATAATAAATTTGCTACTTTGGTAATGCTCAAGCAAAATGCAAGATGGCGCTAAAAACGAAATCCTGGGCTAAACAAAGCTTAACAGACTAGTTGAGATTGTAGTTACTGTAATATCAGAAAGGTGGTGCTGAATTATACACCACTACATGCGTAAAATTTATGATATTTTACTGCAGTTTTTAATGATATTACAGAAATAAATAATATAATTATATACATTTGGAGAAAATAAAAGGTTGCAAAGTTTACGTTGGACAGATAAAATCGAAAATATAGTGGTTATTTGTGTAGTTAATAGCCAGGTAAATTTGTATGAAATAGGGTGACTGACGTTTAACCTTAATATTGATAATATTGGACATTTACTATTACATGTTGTTTTAATGATATGTATATAATAATATCGTTTATTTTTACTTTTTATAACATTGTTTTTACTTATGCTAACCTCATTATATTAATTTTCAATAGTTTTATTTCTATATATAAAATAGAAATACATACTTACAATTTACAATATTTATCTAATCCATTACTTTAAACTAATTTATCAATAAAAAACTCTTTTAGACTGTAGTAACATTTACTGACTAGAAGTTTCTTTAGTTGATTTATAAACATGGTTTCTATCTGTAAGGCCTTAATATGTGTTGGAATGTGATTATAGATTTTTATTGCCATACAGTGAGGTCCGTTTGCATACAATGTCATTGTTGGAAAGGGGACGACTAGTTTGTGATCGTTTCTGTTATTACGTGCTATCGCCTTTTTTGGAGTATAGAGTTCACTGTTCTTTCTTATAAATTTTGCACACTTAAGAATATACAGGGATGTTAATGTAAGTATTTTATATCTGATGAAATATGGTCTACAGGAAGTCATAGAATTTATATTGGCTATGATTCTAATACAATTTTTTTGTATTATGAATAGTTCTTCAATTTTGGAACAATTTCCCCATATCACTATGCCGTATTGGAGCCATGAGTTTGCATAGGCATAATAGCTGGTTATTGCGGTTTTATTATAGTCTAGTGTTTTACAATTTTCTTTAGAACTGAGGCATTTCTTTAAGCAGACTTCTGGAGCCATCATATTTTATTCAATATTATTATTATGCTCATACCACAAACTAATTATCTGTAAGTGATGTTAAACCGCTAACACTATGCGATCTAGCGTTCCGTCCATATTTCCATACAAAAAACATGCAATCAACGCATCTGTTGCACTTTCCATACAAACGGAGGGCGAAATGTATGGAGCCACCGGACCGTTTGCTCTTTTCGCGTCAAGTTATTAGGCCATTGTTGTTGTGCTCTATTATAAATTTAAGTAGTGTTTTGTTTATTATTCATGTGGGGACGATAAAAAGCGTGGGTCCACGGTAGAGGCTCGACCTTCCTAATCAGAGGTCTGGATTCAATCCCTGGCTATGCAAGGGGTAGCAAAAAGGCGGTGGACCCGGTAATTGGGCTGCTACTCATTATAACTAACTGTACATTTTTTTTACTACTTTCCTGTAATAAAAAAAAAAAAATTTGGAATTACAAAGCGCGCCAAATATCATAGTTAAAAGTTTTGTATTTAGAGTAAAAAACGCGATTTATTTATTATTTTCTAACTCTATTTCTCCAAATTATTTTAAGGAGTACACCTAAAACTGACATATTTTTTTTATAGAACGCGAAATGAAAATACAGTATGAGCCAAAACCATTTTATTAATTATCTGTAGAACGTTATATTTATAAAAAAACAGTTAATTTCATCTAGAATGTTATCACGGCATGTTTATTCCGAATGTCATCTCTTGAAAAATTAACGTATTTAGTTACCAACGCATATAGCTAATATTAATATTTACAGATAATTAGGACTTTTGATTAGCTTTGGTTGTCAACATTCATCTTAGATTAATAATTTACCTTTATACTCCCTCTTAAAATAGCAAACAGGAATCAAAATCGATCCCGTGACCGTCAGATCCGCAGGACCACCGCTCCCTACCAAAAGTCGTACAGTAGTAACTGCGTTAGGGGAGTATAATCCTTGGTGCTTGAGTTAAATCACGTCGGGAATAACTGCGATAGTTAGTAGGTTGGTCGTATACGTATAGTTAGGGCAAGATATCATGGCGTCAGATTTTTTTGCAAGTCACTGTAGTTCATGCAGAGTTACAATACTTTTATCTTGGAAAAAAAGGATATAAGTATCTTGTCTCTGGTTTTATGATGTTCTTAAAATTATTCGGTGGTGGAAGAGCAATTTTTTAATGTGATTAGGACTTTCCAACGCAGTCTATGCCTTGACAGTACAGTTGAAGAAAAAATGAGTATAATTGTAAATAAAAAGGTTTACATTTAAAAAAGAGCTCAAATATGTCAAATTCGTCTTGTTTAAAAACAATTTGATGACTAATCTTACTGAAATACGGTTTTGCGAACAAAACATTTTTAAACAAAAACTTCCTGATACATTTGCCTTCGACGTTTCCGTGAACAAATACCGCCAACAGAGGGTAGTTCTAATCCAGTTTAAACGGGTAATGTGTCAAACACAACGCTGATTCGATTTTCAATTTTAGAATTTGGAACGCGTAATTCGATTGGCGCTAATGCTCAACCCGTGTTGGTTGAAATCGAACGTTCCAACAAATCAGGAGTCAGCGAAGCATAGACAAATTGTCTTTGAATTTTCTGATGGATCACCAAGGAGTTTATTATTCATTCTTTTATTTTCTTAATTTTTGTTTCACGAGTTGCGTGTGGTTTCCATTATGACGGATTATGCTTTGAGGTAGGTACTATAGATTATTTTAATTGAATATTAATAATCTTAGGATTTCGTCAGTGTGGTTGATAAGATAAGTGGGTATTTCGGGTGTCCATTATGGAATGCACTACGAAATAAGTGTGACCGCTTCATTAAGTTGATGTTTGGAACTTAATGATAGTTTTAAAAACTGTTGACGATTTTGTTTTAGGAATTGTTTCTGAACATTTCTGGAATATTCCGTCGATATTGATAAATTTCAGAAATATCTAGAAACGCCCAAACATTTCTAGAACATTCCAACATGTTCGAAAACATTCCAGGCTAGATAAAGCAACATACCTGTACTCTAGACTCTGGCAGGTTGATTTTCAACGCAACTTCCTCCCTCATGAAGATGTCGGGGTAACGAGTCTTGCCGAAAAGCGCCTCCAACACGTCCAGTTGGGCTCTGGTGAACGTCGTGCGCTCTCGCCTCTGCTTGCGGGGGTTGACACCTGCGGGAAAGAGATAGCTGATCAGTTTGGAGCTCATTTGTTTCCAATCTAGTATATATTAGCAAATTTTTGGGTAGTTTTACTGAATTTTAACCAGGGATAGACGGCGGTTGCCCGGTATCTTAGTGTTGCATTTAGCATCACCATAGCATCACCCTCTATCAGGTAAAGGGCATTTAGATTTTCAATTTTCTATTTATGATATGTGTATCAAGGTACAAAAGTAAGGTACAAGGTAAAAGGTAGACTTTGGAATGGGCTTATTTCCTAGTCATTAAGTTGAACAACTTGGCCAAAATCGCAAGGAAATCTATAAATAATCGTTTGTTGACTTTCTATACAAATTAGATATTTCAGCTGATCCATTGGTATGAAAAGTTCATTTATTTCCACTAATAATTTGACCATGTTATGCAGTTAAAAGTACTGAAACATACAACTGCTACGCATCATAGTAATCAACAGAAGTGCTCACGCGTTTATGTCTTTTCTATTAAGCTCGCTCAAAATTGGAAACAAACGTTTTTATAGTTCATTCCAATAAAAAAGGTAAACTTAGTATAGGCAAATGACGTTGACATGTGTCAGTTCCATAGTAAGTTTGTTTACCTTAAATTTTGCTTTTTTTATGTGAACAAGGTATAGATAGGATATTTTCGCTTTGCGTTTTGATTTTCCTTGCCAGGAACCAAACGAACATAATGTTTTTTTTTAAATCTGAAACTACAACCAAACTTACGACTGAGACAAGTAAGTAATCAAGGTTTTAACTCCTCATATTAAACCCATTTTGTTTTTATTTACAAAAAAGAAACAAATATTATAATTTTATTTAAAAACCGAGTAAAAACCGAACCGATTAACAAACTGGCGACTTATATAGATTAGTAATTAAAAATAAACCTGTAATGAAACAGCGAATTTATAAAATTCATAAAAAATGATCAGCCTAATCGGTAATTTGTACGAAACGTTTTTTTTGAGAAAGGATTTTTAAACATTTGTTTTGGCATCATCATCATGTAGATATATTACCGCTATTATACATCGTGTTACTATTACTTTACTTATTATTACTAGCATCACCCATGAAGAGGCGATTATCATAAAACATCACGCTGTACCTATGTATAGGTGCATCGAACTCATTAATATTAGTTACCTGTTCAATAATTAATTGAAATCTGCGTTCGCAAAATGAATTTATATCACAACACATGATTGTTGAACAAAGTTGTTCCTAGGAAAATTAAAAATAAAAGGTTTTAATCAAAAAAAATTGCAAAACCAGTTCATTATTGTATAATATGTAGAATTTTAGTGTAATTTTATTGAATAAATTCGTTCAAAAATCGAGATCAATTTTAATGGAAGATATAAAAAATATATTTTACAAGCACTTGTTCTGTCGACCGATTTTTATTATTTGGTGTGTTATTCGTTTTTACTGCTACGCATCCTAGTAATCAACGGAAGTGCTCACGCGTTTATGTCTTTTCTATTAAGCGTGCTCAAAATTGGAAACAAACGTTTTTATAGTTCATTTCAATAAAAAAAGGTAAACTTAGTATGGGCAAATGACGTTGACATGTGTCAGTTCCATAGTAAGTTTGTTTACCTTAAATTTTGCTTTTTTATTAGAACAAGGTATAGATAGGATATTTTCGCTTTGCGTTTTGATTTTCCTTGCCAGGAACCAAATTAACATAATGTTTTTTTTTAAAAACCGAGTAAAAACCGAACCGATTAACAGCCTGCGACTTATATGTATAGATTCGTTATTAAAAAGAAACCTGTAATGAAACAGCGAATTTTTAAAATTCATAAAAAAAAGATTAGCCTAATAATCGGTAATTTGTACAAAACGTAATTTTTTTTAGAAAGGATTTTTAAACATTTGTTTTCATCATCATCATGTAGATACATTACCACTGTTTTACTAGCATCACCCTTGAAAAGGCGATTATCTCAAAACATCATATTACTTATTAATAATATTAATAACTAGGATATGTTGTAATTTAAGCGTTTAACTTTTTTTTTGTGTACATATTTGCCTTTGCCATATATTTTGTCTTTTGAGAATTTCAAGGTTGACTGGAAGAGATCCCGAAAGGGATAAGTCCGCCTTTGCTATAATTTGTTTTGTATTTTCTGTTTTATGTGTTATTGTATGCAATAAAGAGTTTACAAACAACATCACGCTGTACCTATCTATAAGTGCATCGAACTCATTAATATTAGTTATTCAATAATTAATTGAAATCTGCGTTCGCAAAATGAATTTCTATCACATCACCTGATTGTTGAACAAAGTTGTTCCTAGGAAAATTAATTAAAAATATAATAATAATAATTTAAAAATAAAAGGTTTTAATCAATTTGCAAAACCAGTTCATTATTGTATAATATGTAGAATTTTAGTGTAATTTTATTGAATAAATTCGTTCAAAAATCGAGATCAATTTTAATGGGAGATATAAAAAATATATTTTACGAGCACTTGTTCTGTCGACCGATTTTTATTATTTTGTGTGTTATTAGTTTTTTCGTAATATACTGGTAAATCAGACAGTAGTAAAATTTAAGTCTAACATTAATATATGACCAATTGTTATTTCAAGTCCAATGTTGGACTCGAAAACAGGTCTAGACTAGATTCATTCCTACATCTAAATAATGAAATTTGTGATATAATTATGTAAATTAGAACATTTTTTCGCTTCTGTGTTACGAACGAGTATTAAACGTGATTCGTTTTGGTTTTTTTATGGCAAAATCTAATTTTATTGACCATGTGACATTGGAAGTTATGTTTTTAGATCGCCAACCAAATACTTTTTAATTTATTTTAATAACCTGACCAATTTATAAAATACCGGACAAGTGCGAGTCTGAGTAGCGTACCGAGGGTTCCGTACAAACAAAGAATATTGAAAATACCATCCTCTTATAAAACCATATACTTCTTATAGGTTTTCCTGTAATCTATAAGAAAAGAGCAATTTTCTTCCAAAATTTTAGGCTCAGCGGTTGCGAAGATAATGGTCTAAAATTTATTTTTATCATAAAAAATACATTTGAGATCCTAACAACAATTTATTTCATTTGATATGTCACACGGTACAGTTTGCAAACTTTTTTTATTTTCTTGACCGCCCAAAAGTATATATACCTACTGTGTTCATGCCCTATTGCCTATTATAGACAAGGGGAATGCCATGTTAACGAACAGATTTTATTAATATTTTTCTATTTTCCTTCTGGGTAAAATTCTATAAGGTGGTAAATGCGCTACAAGGAAAGTGGCCACTGCTATCTAAGAAATAATGCCGAGCTGTTTAGTTTTTTATTCTTCTTCTAATCTTGTGGCACAATTTAACGGCTGTTGTCTGGCTGGTGTTGCACTTAACATTTATTTATTTTTTCAATGGCAGAGGTGGCACACGAGCAGACGGATCACCTGATGGTAAGCGATTACCGCCGCCGCCCATAGACACCCGCTACACCAGAGGAGTCACAAGTGCGTTGCCGGAAAACCTGCGGTTTCGTGTAGGGTATTGATATTTACACCTACGGACGTGTGCAACGCGATTTTCGTACACACCTAGTAACCAGATGTTCAGGTTTCCTCACTATTCACTTTTTCATAGCAAATAAATGATTGCTACCATTACTAATAGAAAGAAATAACTTTCATTCACACACATCTACTTCCATTGGAATTTACCTCCATAATTCATCTAAACAAATAAACAGACAGACATGCATTCCATGTCAAGAGCTCATTATGAATGTTAGCTTAAACCTTGTAATCCCTTTAGAAATTAAAAATCATTAACAAGCTAACAACTTAGACATAACTCAGGGCCAAATTACTAAGCTGTGTTCTCGGTTTAAACATCTGACATCTATATTAGTAGAGCAGTTACTTCAGACGAGAGAAAATTGATTAATTAGTTCTTTTTTAAATGTCTGCCCATAGACAAGGTAGACTGCGTGTCTACAATCTCCTTTGTGCACCATAGACAAATAGAGAGAACTGAGAATACACATACTTTTGGCGTTGGAATCCCGTATTCAATATGGGATTACAACTTACAAGCATTTGCTAACAGTATGGTAGCTATCCCACAAAATGATATAGTCGAAGCTTTATTAGTTAATGTAATCCTGTGTTATTCTAGTTCTGTTTTGTGTCCTTTATATTTCACAACGCTCCATTGTTTTCATAAAGGTGCACATAAGATGTCTAAAAGAGTTCGTGACGCTCTCTAAATTATCTATGGTAAAAACTCAGATTAAGTTTTGCAAGTACCGCCAGCAAAGTTGTAAACAACACAACATGAAAACGTTTTCATTACGAAATTGAATTTTAACTTCTTCTGTGATCGAAAATGTTGTATTAGACATTTCAACCGCTCTCTCAGTTACGGATTAAACACAAAATAATACAACATCCATTTGAAACTTGTCCGAAATGTCCCCCATTGAAACTTCTATTCCAAACAAACATTTCATACGAAAACTGTCACATTACCTATCCATAGAAAAGTGAAAATAAATAGACAGACATCTATCTCGCTTGATTGTGCGCGGCAGACGCGCGTAGAAGAGAGACGGATGGATTTCAATTGTCATCGTTGACAATGGGGGCTCGAACGCTAATCCTCGTGACATGGCGCGCTTTTTGCTTCTTTTTTTGAAGCTGGCTTCGATTTTATCTTCACGGCTGATTTCTGATAGGGCTACTGCATACTTGTTTATGGTTTGGCTTGTCTATGAGTGCTAATGGTATAGTCGTGTAGAGATCTCCTTGCGTTCGTATCGATAATTCCGAAAGGTGTGTGTGGTTAAGATTGGTTCGATAAAGGTTAGCTTCGGTTTACGCTCCAATAATAACCAATAGTTTGTATGTTAAAGAAAGTCGGTACAGGCAGGAGAAATATATAAAAAATAGGTAGTTATGGATAGAAATCTTCCTCTACTGAAACTTATTCTTACACATTATTATTTACTTACACAAATTCAGTTGAAGTGGATAGATTAACGGGACCATTAAAACACATTCTTGGTGCCTCTAAATTTATGTGATATTTAATACATTATTAAAAGATAAATATCATTCAAGTTGTTATTGTTGTAAAACAATCTTTTTTATTTCTTAAAAGGTTGGTCTTGAATTGTTGTTTTATCAAGATCGAATTAAAATTTGCTGAAATAAAATCCAAGTCTTACTGATAATTTAAGTTAGGACTCACGCCAGTTACGCCATGTACAGGGATTGTTATTCTTGTGATTCTTGTAAACTTATTAATTATAAAAGGGTAATCGGTGATTTTTGTCTACGCCGCCACCGTCTGTTAGCCGCTTTGACAATAACTTACTCTATTAATAGAAAACGCAGTTATCTATGTAATATTTTCAATGTGGCCTTCTTTCACATGTTATTTAAGGTCCCATTTACTTCAACCAGCTAGCTATGTAAACTGGTTTAGTTGCCCCCACTCTGGTGGACCATTGTATGTACGCCGCACCGGGTCATTGCGTACTTACTCTCGCTACCAACGGCCACTACTTGCCTGTAACATATTTTAATATTTTAAAGAAAATTATAAGGAGTATTTTATTTGGCCTAAAAGAGCATTTTCATTATTTTTCCTTTTGTTCCGTCGTGAACAAAATTTGGCGACCGTGACAGGACGAATTTCAATCGATCTAGAAGTGATCGCAATCAAGGGCGAATAGAGGTGAATCGCCACGTACCACGCCGCTACTTCGATCATTGGGTGACCTTTGGACCGCTACCAGAATTTTCATCAGCCTGATAGCCTGATCCTGGGCAGTGCGTGCAGCCTACATCTTGTTCGTGCCAAGGAAGTGTGCAGAGCGCCGGCCGAGAGAGTTCCCGGAGATACGTCGTCGAGAGGGAGAGCATCACCAGCAAGCAGCAGCCTTATCTGCGCGTGTGGAGCGCGCCAGCAACATCTTCCTGCCTGCCTTAAAAAAGTGAGCCCGTTCCTTTTCTTTCCCTTTTGTTCCCCCTAGATTTGTGTATTCAGAGAAATTGGTTCCTTGATTTATCAGTGCTTCCCGTGTCAGAAATCGCGTTAGTGCCTATCTCTGCTATTAATTTTATTTTTAGGAGCCTAACTACCCACTACACGCCTATTGTTCGCACGCCTATAGCCATAAATCATTCCATTTATTTCTGCATATTTTTATCTACGCAAAATCAATTCAATTTATTTCTATCAAAGACGAGACCATAATCCTTTGTTAAAGTTAATTAGAACCTTTGATAAGAATAGAAAATAAATTCTATCTACATTTAAATTTCATTCATTTGCAATAAGCCTATTCATTATAAAAATCTATTCAATAAAACTGCTTGCCTACCGCATTCCTTTCCTTTGTATGCCCAGTTACCTAGTCGCTTGCGTTTCTCAATTCCAGTTATCAAGCGCTTTACCGCTTCACGCACCACCGCGCCGCTGTACGCCTACCGCTTGCATCGCTGCATCGATGAGACGCACCGCGCTGCGTGCATCAGTCGATCAGCTGACCCGGCTTCGCTGCACTTCGCGCGCCTACAGAACGAGGAGCGTATCGTATGCTTTGTACCGTTATATATTAGAGTAACTGAGCAATTTTACGGTAATTAAAATGTCTGAATCTGACGCTTTGAAGTCTGAAAAGAATATGGATAAGAAAGTAAAGGATCTTATGTCAAAACGGAGTTCCATTAAGGGGCGTGTCACAAAGTTTAAAAACTATTTGGAAACATTGTGCGCTCTCGAGTCTGTCTCCTCTTTTGAGTTAATAAAACTTAAAAATAAGTTAGCAAAATTCGAATCGATGTTTGAGGAATTCGAGGGGGTGCAGAGTGACATTGAAATAGCAAATGTTGCCACTCAAGACGTTGAGTTATCCGTCAGAGAGGTCATTGAACAGGATTTTTATCACTATATCGCTTTAGCTCAGCAGTTAATTGAATCTAAAACTACTGAACAAGAGCGTACCGGTTGCTCGCGAAGAGCATCTGGCTCGCATTGTCAGCATAATGAGGATTGCGAACCTCTGGGATTTAAATTGCCCACTATAAAAATACCTACTTTTGATGGCACCTACTTTAGGTGGCTAGAGTTTAGGGACACGTTTACCGCGTTAGTTCACGAAAACAGTAGAATTAGAAATATTCATAAATTTTATTATTTGAATTCCTATCTCGAGGGTGAGGCAGCACGCGTAATATGTAATTTAGAGGTCACTGACAAAAATTATTTGGAAGCTTGGAGGATTTTATGCGACCGTTATGACAACAAACGCCAATTAATAAACAATCACCTCAAGTCTTTGTTAAGTCTCGAGTCGGTGCGGGAAACTGATAAGTCGTTGCGATTTATTATCGATCACGTGATTAAGAACTTACGTGCTCTTAGCACACTGGGTCTGCCGACTGAAAAATGGGACGTATTGATAATTTATATAATTGCCGAAAAATTAGATTCCAAGACTTTCTTTAAATGGGAAGAGAATAAAAATACTTTAAATGAGATACCTACTCTTGAGGATTTTTTTAATTTTTTGAGAAACCGTGCTGACGTCCTCGAGACTGTGAACCGTAGCAAACAGCCAGTCAAACATACACACGCCGCGCCTACAGATAACCCCTCACGGCACAAGGCACACACGAAAGCGATGGTCGTTGCTTCTTCTTCTTCTCCGTCTTCTCTCCGGGAGTGTTCCTTTTGTAAAGGTCAACATCGCCTTTATGAATGTACTGCCTTCCAGGCCAAATCGGTAGAGGATAAAATGTCGTTTGTTTCATCTTTCAAATTGTGTCACAACTGTCTGAGGAGTGGTCACATTACGCGTCGTTGTAGACTCCCTGGTGGATGTAAAATTTGTAAACAGCGTCACAACTCTTTGTTGCATGAGCATTTATATAAAAATGAAGACGCTGTTCCTAGCACTGAAGCCGTCGCTATGCCTGCCTTATCATCGTCTGAGGTACTTCTTTGTACGGCTGAAGTTAATATAAGTAACCCCACAACAGGTAACTCCATGAAGGTACGAGCGCTGCTAGATAGCGGAAGTCAGTCATCATTTATAACAGAGCGAGTGAAACAAGCTCTTCAGCTGACTCCTCAGCCTTCCAACACTAATGTGGTTGGTATCGGTGACTCGTTACTTAATATAATTCCTACGCGCTGCTCTGTGCGTGTGCAATCAAATTGTAGTAATTTTACTACTACTATGTCTTGCCTCGTTTTGCCAACTATCTCCGGCAAGTTGCCTAAAGCTTACTTCAGTGTAGCGCATCTTAACTTGTCAGGCTTTCAATTGGCAGACCCAAGCTTCAACAAGCCGTCTACTGTCGACATGCTTATCGGTGCTGATCTCTTTTGGGATTTAATAGAGACTAAACAGCATTCGTTAGGTAATAATAATCCAGTATTACGCAGCTCTAAGCTTGGGTGGCTCGTGGCAGGTCCTATGTTTCCAGTGTATGCAGGCTCTAGTAAAGTTCATTGTAATTTTTCAAGGGCAGATAATCTTAACAATCTTAACGAAGATTTGGCTAAATTTTGGCAATTAGAGACTGTTCCAGATAAGGCGACGCTGTCTGAGGAAGAACGGCTGTGTGAACAGCACTTCCTCGCTAATACCACTCGCTGCAGCGACGGTCGATTTTGTGTCAAGCTTCCACTTCGCGACGATAGAGATTGTTTAGGAGATTCTTTTCACATGGCGAAAATGAGATTTTTGAATTTAGAAAAACGGTTCAAAAGACAGCCTGTGCTTAAACACCTGGAATATGAAAATTTAGGGCATTTATCTGAGTATGAAGCCAAAAATGAGTCTGAGGTTCGTTATTATTTGCCTCACCACCCTGTCCTCAGAGAGAGTAGTGAATCCACTAAGCTTCGTGTGGTATTTGATGCCTCTGCCCGCACTTCTTCAGGATTCTCTATGAACCATCTCCAAATGGTAGGGCCTACTATTCAAGACTCGCTTTTTGATGTATTAACACGTTTTCGTACGTACAAGTACGTCCTTTCTGGTGACATCGAAAAGATGTACCGTCAGATTCTTGTCCATGATCAGGATCGCAGCCTACAGCTGGTTTTATGGCGCGATGACGAGTCTCTTCCTCTGCGCACCCTGCGGTTAAATACGGTAACGTATGGGTTTTCTAGCGCGAGCTTTCTTAGCACTCGTTGTCTTTGGCAGTTGGGCGAAGAATCTGATGACTCTATAGTTAGAGATATCATTCAGAAGGACTTTTACGTCGATGATTTGCTTACAGGGGCGCAAACTGAAGGCGAGTTGCGCCATATTCAAAGGTCTGTAGCTGATGCTCTAATGAAAGGTGGTTTTCATCTCAGAAAATACCGATCAAACTTGCCGTTAGAAATTGATTGTAGCGATAGCAAAGACTCGCTTGTGATAAGTAACGCTACAAGTACTTTAGGTATCGGTTGGTATCCTACATTGGATGAACTCTTCTTTCCTATTGAGACCTCTTCGGCTGACGTCATAACAAAGAGATCTATATTGTCATCAACTTTTAAGATTTTTGACCCACTAGGTTTGTTATCTCTTTGTACTATCAAGCCGAAAATGCTACTACAAAAGCTCTGGGCAGAAGAAAAGCTAGGGTGGGATGATCCTATTCCCGAGAAAATTAAATCTGACTGGCTAAAGTTCGCTGAAGGTCTATCAAATATTTTGCAATTGAGGATCGATAGAAATGTTTTAATTGACAATCCGGTTAGTGTAGAACTGCACTGTTTTTGTGACTCCTCACAAAAGGCCTATGGGGCTTGTATTTATCTGAAGTCCATTAATGCACAGGGTGATGCTAAGGTGAGCCTTCTTTGCGCGAAATCGCGCGTCGCTCCTATAAAACCTACCACTATTCCTCGACTGGAATTATGTGCCGCTCTCCTAGGTGCTCAGCTGACTTCAGTCGTAACAAAGGCCTTGCGAATTAATATAGACCGTCAGGTATACTGGTCTGACTCAAAAGTAGTACTGTCTTGGCTAAATACCACTAAGAGCTTAAAAACATTTATTGCTAACAGGGTTGGTACTATAAAGGAACTCACTAATCAGTCTGCTTGGCGTTATGTTCCAACTTCACAGAATCCCGCGGATCTAGTATCACGTGGTGTCGACCCACAACAACTGCCTGACTCTGCCGTATGGTGGGAGGGTCCTAGTTTCTTGTTGCATGGGGACTCCATGTGGCCGTCCGTTGCCGAGGTGTCTGAAGTTGACGATTTGCCAGAAGTCAAAGCTCATCCCGCTTTGGTGGGGGAGCCTCCTTGTAACCTTACAAGGATCTCTAGGTTATGTATAGCACAACGCGCGTATGCACGAATCATAAGGTGGTTCCATAATGCCAAACATGTAAATAAAAATAATAAAACAACTGGTCCATTGCAAGCCTCAGAACTAGACAATTCAATGAAAATATTAATTAAAATGTCCCAAATAGATTCTTTTCAGGATGAGCTGGCGCTATTGTCACAAAATAAGCCATTGAAACCGAAATCAAACATAGCTTCGCTCAATCCGTTTATTGATTCGGAGGGAATACTTCGGGTAGGCGGACGCATCGCAGCTTCCAACTACGACTTTGATAAAAAGCATCCTATGTTGCTGCATGCTAATAGTAACTTTACTGCCCTTCTTTTCCAGCAAGAGCACTCGCGGCTGATGCATGCTGGCCCTCAGCTACTACTAACGTCAATTAGAGACAGATTTTGGCCTATAGGCGGACGTAACCTTGCCAGACGCACGGCACGCAACTGTTTTGTGTGTAGTCGCCTTAGGGGTAGGCCTATGTCAAATATTATGGGCAACCTGCCTACGGAACGCGTAGTGCCTAATTTCCCTTTCCATAACGTTGGTACGGACTTTGCTGGGCCCTTTTACATAACAGACCGCAAAGGGAGGGGGTGTAAAATCACAAAATGTTATCTCTGCATCTTCATCTGTTTCAGCTATAAATGTATGCACCTTGAAGCTGTCAGTGAGCTCTCCAAGGATGCCTTCTTGTTAACTCTAAAGAGGTTTATAGCTCGTAGAGGATTGCCTAAAAGAATATTTTGTGATAATGGCACAAACTTTGTCGCCGCGGCTCGTGAAATTAAAGATTTTTTCAATAACACAGAAAACCAAAATTCTATTTTAGATTTCACAGCTCAGCAAGGCATAGAGTTTAAATTTTCACCCGCATACGCTCCTCATTTTGGTGGCTATCACGAAGCCGGGGTAAAATCGGCCAAATTTCATTTGCATAGGATTATGGGGAATGCACACTTTACGTTTGAGGAACTAAATTCTTTGTTTTCACAAATCGAGGCAATCCTCAACAGCCGTCCCTTATGTCCCCTCAGTCCTTCACCCGATGACCTACAGCCGCTCACCCCGGGACACTTTTTAATTGGCAGACCGCTCATCGCGCTACCATCACCGTCTCTGATGGACCTAAAGACCTGCCGCCTCGACCGGTACCAGCGACTGGAGCAGGTGCACCAACACTTCTGGCGGCGCTGGTCCAACGAGTACGTCGGAGAACTACAGCAGCGCACGAAATGGCGCGTCAGGAGCAAGGACTTGAAGGTCGACGACCTAGTCCTATTGAAGGATGACAGCGCGCCTCCACTCTGCTGGCGCCTCGGCAGAGTGACGAAGCTTTTCCCGGGGCCTGACGGGGTCCCGCGCGTCGCAGATGTCTCCACCGCGCGCGGCGTGGTCCGCCGCGCCCTCAACCGCATTTGTCTGCTGCCGTCGCCGATTGAAGACGATTCTTGAAAGCTTCGAGCGTGGAGCTTTCAACGGCCGGGAGGATGTCTACGCCGCCACCGTCTGTTAGCCGCTTTGACAATAACTTACTCTATTAATAGAAAACGCAGTTATCTATGTAATATTTTCAATGTGGCCTTCTTTCACATGTTATTTAAGGTCCCATTTACTTCAACCAGCTAGCTATGTAAACTGGTTTAGTTGCCCCCACTCTGGTGGACCATTGTATGTACGCCGCACCGGGTCATTGCGTACTTACTCTCGCTACCAACGGCCACTACTTGCCTGTAACATATTTTAATATTTTAAAGAAAATTATAAGGAGTATTTTATTTGGCCTAAAAGAGCATTTTCATTATTTTTCCTTTTGTTCCGTCGTGAACATTTTACTGATTAAGTTTTGGTTGCCACGTGTTGAATCTAACTCATACTGAATAAGTATCTAAGTAATAATATGTTCTTGATAGGATGAGGTTTCTTTGTTAAATTGTCAATGCATTTTCTTCTACAGGAGGCAGTAAATTTATGACCATATGATACTTTGATTGATTTTTTTAATGTACGATGACATTATGTTCTGAATAAGTTGGTGTGTAGCTTTCTGACATGATGATATTAAAATTATGTGATTTTAGTCCACTGCTAAACGAATAAAGAGAAAAACGTTCAGCTAGTTGCATAATTGGCAAGATAGATATAGAGGCACGCGCCAAAATCATTCCAGAACCACAACAAAACCATCAAAGCGAGGGCAAAACTTATTATTTTCCCGTTTTTCATGGTGTTTGACCCTTACCATCCCATATAACATCTCTTTTAATGATGTGTAAAATACTTTCTGGGGCTGGCTACAGCTGCACTTTGAAGACATATAACTTAATTTCAATACTGAACTCTATGGTCTGTCGTTAGGGGTAGTTTTAAGATGGCTTGCAAAAATGCTAGCGGGAGCTCAACTGTCACTTTGACAGTTCAGAGGGGTTGATAATGGACGCGTTCGGATTTTAAACCGGATTGTTGTTTTAGCGACGCGGTTTGAGATTCGAAATTCGAAGGGGCGCTCGCTACCTTTCAACATCCTTTCAATTAGTTTCACTTGCGCATTGTTTGGAGTTTGGAGGGAAAATGTTTTAAACTGATAGCGATAATTGGAGTTTCCATTGTAGAGTTTGTTTCGTTTATTCAGCTTTAATTAGAGGGCCTAATTAAAATGGATTGACAAAATATAAAAGATCACTAGTTGCATTTAAATAAACCAGAAATTAGTGAACTATTTTGTTAGTTTACATTATACCAGTTACTACATTAATTTGATATACTCGTACTTATATTACTTTATTATTATTATTAGCCTTTATTGCTTAAAAAAGAACCTTACACCTATTACATTTTTGATATATATATGTTAACAATTTTAATTTACAATTATATGGTACTGGTAACCGGATAAGCTTGTCTTTTGACAAAGGCCTCCTCCAAAGCTGCCCACTCCTTTTGGTTTTTTGACTTATATTACTACTTTCTAGATACTTTCTAGATTATTTTAATTTTACTAAATCGAAAGCCTAAGATTTTTGTTTTACTTTTTACTAAACTAAACCTAAGTTGAAGAAGGTTAGTTTTAAGTTTTAACCCTTTGTGTCTTTAAATCTAGATTCTAGGCTTTCGTTTCGTATATCTGTAGTACGGTAGCTGGTATAATACATCAATAAGTTATTTACTTATTTAACATAACAAAGTTGCAAACACCCACTGAAACTAGGGTTGCTAGCTCATAAATCATGTTAACACATAAATTGTGTTGGCAACACTAGGGGTGCGACAACTTTTGACATATTATATCAAAGAGGGCTGCTGGTTTCACCCCATTCTATTTTCAAACTTTGGACCATAGAAGATAGAGTGAATTGTGGATTGTTGAATTTTTTGGGGTGACCATGGTGAAATATTAGCATGATAATGTTGCCAGGGGTGTGGTAGCTAACCGAATTGGTAAATTGAAAATTTATCAAATAAATTATCGCTTATTTGTAACCGAGACGTGGGGGCGAATAGTGCTGGAAATGTTTTTGCTGTGATTGTTTCTTGTTGTGTGACTTTTTGTATTTTTAACTACAGTAAAATATTTAGATATATTATTTAAAACCATAAGTGCTCTGGAAATTGAAATATATTTATTGTCTATGGAATTCGGGTAGTATCTGCGGTTACATTTGTAAAATATTGGTGAAACAAATCCTACCTTTTTACAGGTGTACACACAGTGCAGTTAAAATTTTGTATTTTTGAATTCATTTAATATTTTAGATATATTTATTTTACACAATTATCTTTGTTTTCAATGCGACATGTCTTATTGCTTCATTACAATTGTAAGTAAATTCTTGTAAGGCACCTAAGTATTTTTTTTATGTGATAGGTGGCAAACGAGCAGACGGATCACCTGATGGTAAGCGATTACCGCCGCCCATAGACACCCGCAACATCAGAAGAGTCACAAGTGCGTTGCCGACCTTTAAAATGGGATGGGGGATGGGGGGAATGGGGGAAGGAAGGTTGGGCCTCCGTTACCCTCACTCAGTTGTATGTAGATATTTGTATGTATGTATTTCTTTAAGCAACCCATATCGTTCCAACTGCTAGTTTGCGGGTCACTTCCCATTCCTTGGGAAGTTTAGGCCATACACCACACACGGAGGCCAAGTCCGGATTGGTGGAGGTTGTGAGTCTAGTGTAAGGTATCTGGCATGGCTTAATTACTGCCGTGTAGCGATAGAAACTGGCACCAACAGCTTAACGAGCCTTACGAAGCACATAAACGGCTGAGATAAATGGCAGGAGCAGTGCAACCCATCCAGGTTACCGTGTCTGTAGTCAGTTAACCTGCGTGATCGACGAGAGCTACGACCGCGAGGAAAGTATAAAGTCATTCAATGCAATCTACAGCCGCAGGGAGGTGCCACGCGACCGACACGTGACACCCCTATCTGTTTATACAGTAATTCACACTTCCCATCGTAAACAATGGCGAAATTATACCATACTTTTACATTTCTGTGAGTAGCTGATAGCTAATGTTCATCAGAATGGAAGGAATTTTATCGCTTACTATTGGTTTCATAAGAAAGATAGAAAAAGCGTCAAAAGAAGGCCATCGTGAGGGGGATGGAAATTACTGTGCTCAGAGTATCTTGGATGATGTATAGGTACTCCAGCATAAAAGAGAACATAGTCCTTAATGTGTAAGTCATTAGGAATTTTATTGTTAATTGCTTTGGTAGAGCCGTTACTATGCTATAAATAAGGAAAACGAAATGATAGCACTATTATGTGAGCATTCTTCTTATCGAGTCGATAGAAATTTAAATCGAGCTGGCTCAGAATTTTGCCACGAGTATCTACTACATTTTCAGTAGCGCCCATAAGTTCTTTCTGCGTGCAGGTGACAGGTATAAGCGGGGCAAGAAATTAGGTGTTCCATAGTTTGCGGAACGAAACCGCACCTGCATCCTCGATTGGAGCCTTCCGTGCATCCCTATGTGAACATGTTCTCCTTGCTTCGGCCAACACGAGTTCGAAGCGCGTGAACATTGGAAATTAACACAAAAAAAAAACACCTCAAACATCTTACTTCCAGTCTGACACCTCAACAACATACCACCTTCTACAATAAAACGAAATCAATTAGGTATACCCCAAATAAAAACAACCTTCAAACTTCGCCAACGTATCTCCTATCCATTCATAAAGTAAACACACTCGAGTGAAGTGCACTCGAGTTTGTGAGTTACTTGTAAGAGTTAAATGGGCGTGGGAAGGAGTGCGTTCACTCATACTCATTATGAGACACGTGCCATCGGGAGGCGGGACTTTTATGAGGTTAAATCATCCGTAGGTTAAATCATCCGTAGGTTAAATCATCCGTAGGTCAAATTATCCGTAGGTTAAATTAAACTATTCATGAACGCGGGTGCGACACTTTTGCCGTTTAATAGTACCTCCACCAATCGTGAATAAATGATTTATCTATATATCTATCAATCTAGACTTGGCTCCCATGTGTGGAGAACTGTACGGTCTAACCTTCCCGAACTATGGGTAGAGATCCATGTCCGAGAAGTGGGGACGATTTGATATATTAACCATGCTGTATAACAGACGGCGCGGCGGTTGCCTGGTGTACGCAGACGCGTATAATGGCACTATAACAGATTTTCACCTATGGACGGGAGTAACGTGATTTGTGGCTCAGTGGTTATGGTTAGTGCTCCTGACTTGATCCGAGAGTCGTGTGTTCTATCCCCACCTAGGCCAAATATTTCTGTGATAAGCAAATTTTGTTTGCTTTGTGTCTGAGTGTATACATTGTATGTATTATATGTCTATGTGTATGTGTTTAAACGTGTCAGTGTATGTATATCAGCGTCTGGTTCCCATAATGCAGGGAATCCTAGTTTGGAGCCAGACGACCGTGTGTGATTTGTTCCGGATATTTATTTATTCATCTAGTAATCGGATTTTTGGTTTCCTCACAATGTTTTCCTACATCGCTAAAGTGATCAGTATACACATTATAATATTTAAGACGCCTCTTTTTAAAACCAGTCACCATCCGCTATTTCTTGTGATAGCACGATTCAACTTCAGCTGCAATATTTTTAACCTTTTAACTTCCACTACCAAGCAGCTACCAATGAGGCAGAGAGGCCGTACGTGCCCGCGGGCGACCACCGAGCACCCAGGGGCGCTAATTGCAACGTCAACACCCACTGTTTGTGCACTTCGGATTGTTTTAACGACTGTTTGTGTTTTTTGTGGAGTGCAGGGGTGTTCTACTGGGAAAATAGAGGAGCGTTGCAGGTGTAGAAACGACATTGTAGGCGTTATGTCAATTGTTTGTTTGTTTGTTTGTAAACTCTTTATTACAAAAGAAATAAATGTACAACACTTAAAAGTTAATGTAAAAATATGCAAATATTGTTTAGAGTTTACTTGGAAGGTTGATGTGTATTCTAGAAAGATTACAAAAATACTATATTTCTTATTGCGATGCCAAGAATAGACGACAGTTGCCTGGGTTGAAAAATAACTGATTGATATTTTGTGAATTTGTATCAGATTAACAGTTGGATTTAACTTGAAACCCGTTGACAATATAGTTATTTTTACTTACCGGTTTTAAAATTTAGAAAACCAATAACTTATCGTAGTAATATAGATACTTTCAAAGTTGCATTTTTAGTTTGTTTTTTCCCGCAAGGGCTCGTGACCCGTGACTCGTGAGTAGCGGTGCGAAACTCGCCACTCCGCCATGTTTATTTATGCAATAGGCTTATAATGTGCCACGCGGCAGCGGGAGGGTTAACACCTCTGTTAGAGACCAGAGGCAGAGGCCTAATGCAAAGCAAACGAAATTGTTTATTTGTTTAGAGGCTAGGCGAGGTTAGTTTTTGAGCGTGGATGGATACTACTGAATCCCTGATTCTATAGTGACTGAGTTTTCAATAGCCTATAAAGCATGTATGTTGTACGTATATACAATGTATACTTTTCCACGAATACACATGTCAAAACTAGTGTTTAAAGTTATAAAGAGTTAGTCGTAAGTCGTTACTTATGTTCCAGTTTGTTTTCTTATTAACCGACTTCAAAAAAAGGAGGAGGTTCTCAATTCGTCGGAATCTTTATTTTTTTATGTATGTTCACCGATTATTCGAAGACGCCTGAACCGATTTGGAAAATTCTTTTTTTGTTTAAAAGGGTATACTTCACAGGTGGTCCCATGTAAATTTTATCGAAATCGATTCAGCGGTTTTGAGAAAATCAACAGAAACATAGCAAAATTGGAGTTGTTGCGATTGAAGTCGGTTGTTTTTAACGTATTCAGCGTGGTCAATTATTTTACTATAATAAGTTGGAGAAATGGTGTAGCTATGAGCTGTGTTTCTCTAAATGGTTTTGTGATTACGTGCGTCATATCATTAATAAAGTTTTTCCATTTTATTGTATAAGTGTTAAAATAAAATAAAGCAAAAGAAACCCACCGCATAAAGCGGAATGTGGAGATTGAGGGTTACCTAACATATTCAGAATCCATCAAGCTGTTTTGGCTATAGGCGGTAGCGATAAAACGGACATAAACACATAAACTACAAATACATTTTCCTCCTCTTAGGTAGTCGGGTACTTTTTTTTTACAATACAATCAAATCTTTAATTTAACACAAAGTGTTCATTCATTCACATAAGTAATTTAAACAGTATCTCCGATATAAAATAAACCCCTGAATTTACATTTTATCTTCAGAGAACTAACTCAAAATAAACTGAGTCGAGATACAACTAAATTGTCACTATGTGATGCTTTCTCTGGGTTTTGGAGGGCGGGGTGCGGAAAACACTTGTGCTTTCCCATGTTACCATTCTGCTGTATACAGGGTGCATATCTCTATCACTCCTCACTCAATTTTAGATGGTAATTATAGATTAGAGGTAAGAGATTTTTGGTGAATTTTGTCCAGAGATTTTTGTTTTTGTAAAAGGCAAAAAAGTGGTTACCGCTAATCTACAGGAGTTTGTAATGTCACAGGAGTGCCATCAGTGATTTGCGATCATTGATGTTCTTTAATGATAAGGACATATATATCATAGAACCCACAATAAATGCACACATAATATAGGCCTACCTATACACGCAAACTTTTTATGCAGTACAAATACAGGATGTAGGTAAAACACTCCATGAAATATAAACGGGCGATTTCCATTAATAAAAATAAACAAATTCTCCCAAAGAATCCATGCTGAATTTTCAAGAAAATTTTTGGACTCTCCATACAAAATTGGCAGATTGGCCGATGAAAAAAAAGTATGAAAAGCAGTTTTTTTTTTTTGTTTAGCTTAAATATAATAGGATAGGTTTCATAAAAAAAGTTGTTCAGTTTCATGAGTAGAGCACCCTGTATAGTTTCCGAGAGTGTTATTTATATTAGTGTATACGTAATAGAGCAACATTGTCGTTGTGATTGTCGTTTGTTATTCTGTACACTGTTGTGTTGTTACTGTGTTATTTTGTTACAATTTGTTATTTCAACGCGGACTTTGGTGAAGTGATTTTGTGTTGGCTGTTTTTTTTGGAAATTGTTTTGAACTAGAATTTCTACCTTATATCATGATTATGTATATGGTTTAACAAAATCGGCTCCAACTATTTAAGCTATTCTGATCTCATAAGAAAAAAGGCCGCAAAGTATACGGAAACTCGATATGTTTATGGTGTAGCAAAATTGGTGTAGGACCCGTTAACTTAGGATTCTACTCATCGTACTGAATAACTTTTGTTTTACGACTTTGCTCAAATCGCAAAAAAAATTGGACTCTCCATACAAAAACAGTAAAAAATGGCAAATCAGATGATCAATTTGTATGGAGAGTCCAAAAATTTTTTTGCGATTTGAGCAAAGTCGTAGAACAAATTTTGTTACACCTGTATATCTACTTTGTGGTCTTCGTTTCTTATGAGGCAGAGGACATTGGGGGAGGCCTTTCTTCATCACTGAACGTTTTTTGACCGATGACGATGATGGAGATTTCAGATGGAGTTTCTACTCTTGAAACTTATGGGTTAGTTTGAAAAGAAAATAAATAGTTTTTGCTGATTTTGTTAGACCTTCATACAGAATGACTTTTCATTTGCTAAAAGGTTGCAAGTGTTAGATACTACTCATAAAACTAAAAACGAACCCAAATCGGAGTACAAAATATTTTGAGCTTTCACACAGAGAGCAAATCAACTGTTTCAGAGTAACGTTTTCGGTATAGGGCTGGTGTTTATGTGGACGGTACATCTAGTGTCTCTATTCCAAGTTGTAATATTATTACAATATATTTTTGTAAAAAACTAAACAAAACATCATAATTTTATGTTAATTTAATTTCTGAGTCCTACTCTTTTTTTTTCGAGTGACGGAGGCATGTGCGATAGTTCAGAGGAAAGGAAAGCCTGGTGGAACTGCAGCAGGGTTCCTTTTACAATTTTATCAGAAATAGAGTTATTTATTTGATATCAAACTAATTCAATATTTAGTCGACTTTATTCCATACTCGATATACTTTAATATTATTAACCTATATAAATTAACACTTTTGTCAAATCTCAAAGAAGTTAGTTCATTCATGTATAGAAGTTAGTAATTTAATAAATAAATTAATTAAATTAATCATCTTAGGTTTCCTCACAGTCATAAACAATCCCTGCATTTACACATTAAAGTCTTAATTTACTGTGAGTTACTAACTGTGTTTTGTCAATAACCGATAGAACAGATGACAGTTGCGTTGAAGTTTCTCACGTTAAAAAAACAAAATAATGTATAGAACCCACGCGCCGTTCAAACGCGCCTGGCCTGTCTATGTTTTTTAAATTAATTAATCCTCCTATCACGACTGTGACATCTTGATATTTGACAAGCGAGACTGATTCAACTATGGAGTGTAGCTGTTTTATAATGCTGGTTTTTGCCTAGCTGCATACGCTAGTGTTGTAGTCATATCGATAATTGAATGCGATGTTATTCAGTTTTGTGACTTCTTCTTCACTTTCTTCAGATGCCAAGGGCTATTTAATTGGGTATTAAAAAAACGCTACTCCTCGCTGAAAACGCAATTTTGTTTTAAAAATTAAATCACCAGCTAAGGCGTCTTCACTGTAAAATCTAGCAAGATTTTTGAAATTTCATAAGGAGAACTTTTTAAAGTAGTTTTTTTTTTTACTTATGCACGTTACCAATTTACATAAATAATTGGGTGAGTAATTGGATTAAATGCCCTGACTAACCTTGACCTACAGTGAAAATGTGGTTGGGCGTATGAATAAAACTTCAAAAATATGCTATGGAACTGTACGTTGCACAGGTTAAATATTTAGTCATATTTCTATGTCGAATTATTTATAATAAAAATAATAGGTACGGCTCGTTTAAAATTACCCATCATGTTATCGATTAAAACATTTAAAGTCTATACTTTCAAATCGATATGTTCACATCACTAGCACGCAGCGTGGAGCCACAATTTAAGTTTTTCCTCCATATTCACATGAGTATAATCGACTATCAACATATTTACGACACAATGGGACTGTTATTGTTTCGCACGACTTTAACAGTTAATTTGCAATTTAACACATGACTGTCTGATTGTCTATGGATTGTCTATGCTTAGGTACTTATTGCTAACTAGGTGCGCGTGCGGGTATAGACTATGTACCTATAAAGATTTAGAGTTAATTTAAAAAAAAATACTGAATGGATTGATGTTTTCCGTCTCTTGTATACGTCCTGTAGCTACAATCAACTGGTTTACGCTGTACTGATAACTAAAGAAAAGAGAGCTGTTGCTGGTGTTGGACTTTGCATCCTAAATGTGAGCTTTACACACACTTAGTAGTCAGATGTGCAGGTTTCCTCGCAATATTTTTCCTTCACCGTTAGAGTAATTGGTATTTAAATGAAGGGACGTTTTTGTTTCAGGATAGCGAGAGACAGCTGATATAATGATATATATGTTTTTTTCTAAAATCTATTCATGAATCTGAACAACTTTTCCCCAAGAAGCTACTAATAAAGCAAAAAATATATTTTGGTCTTCTCATTCTAAGTGGTTAGTTGATTTGCGAGCTTTTTTGTCGAATCGTTATTGTTTTTAGGGTTCCGTACCTCAAAAGGAAAAAAGGAACCCTTATAGGATCACTTTGTTGTCCGTCCGTCTGTCTGTCTGTCTGTCAAGACCATTTTTCTCAGGAACGCGTAGACGTATCAAGTTGAAATTTATATCAAATACTAAGGCCTGCAATCCCTTGAAGCTGTGAAAAAATCAAACTTCTATACCAACGCAATCAAGAGATACGGCCATTTATGCTGCATATTTGGTCACTCGCATGGGAATCAAAACCTATAGGGTACTTCCCGATACCTAGTATCATGAAATTTGGCAGGAAGCAATGTCTTACAACACAATAAAAGGGAAAAGTCCGAAAACAAAAAAAAATTGTTACGTCACAATTTTTTGTGATGTAACTAAAATATTTTGGTTTTCGTTATAGTTTCGGTTTCGAATTTGATATAGGGTTCAAGACATGTGTGAATATGAATTTATACGGAACCCTCAATGCGCGAGTCCGACTCGCATTTGGCCGGTTTTTTTTTGGTACATATGAGTAGCAAGTCCAATTCTTTTTTAACTAAGTACCTATACAGCTGTTCCTCAAGCAAAGCTGTTTAGTTTTATGAGTAAAAGCCACGGATAAATATATTTAAAAATACCCTATACATTTGATTGATGTATTCTACCAAAAACAAACCTAAATTATCAAACGTTTCTTCGAATACATCTTGACATAAAATCCTTTGTCTTAATCTTCTTAAGCACTTTATATTTCATTCAGATTAATTACCAGTTATTTGCAAACGATTTTTATGCTAAATTGTAAGTCGCTGCTTACTAAACTAAATCCTTTTTAATAATCTTAAAGAATAATACGAAAAATTACTCAAACCAAAACTAAATTTAATCCTGATAACTTGCGTAACGATACAAAATGGTAGCGAGGTAGCGCTATAGACATTAACCTCTGGACTGTCCTCCTCCTAAACAGTTTACTTCAAAAAGTTGTCATTTAACACTGTGAATCTACTAAGCTGTATTTGTCATGACCAACTGAATTAATGAGTACTACTTTCTGAAGGTTGGGGGTCAAACAAAGCTCCATTTTCAGCGCCGATGAGCTTGTATATACGTAGTTACGTTTAGGTCTTTGGTAACGCCATGCAAACTCGTCAAATAAAGTCTTATTTATGACACAAAATTTGCTACGGCAAATAAATTAAAAGTCACCCGTCCCGACTGAAGCAAAACGTTGCAAGTACAAAAATTTAACAAAACGCATTAACTTTTATCTGATTAGCTATGAGAAAAATACACTTATAATTTCACCCACGAGTAGCAAAACTTTTTTATTCGAAATTTAAAATTATTTCCAGCTTGACATTTTGTGATAACGAATGACGGTGACAGGAGCATTGCATTAAGTTTGAATTAAAAAAAAACAAACATGGCCGGCAAGATGGCGCGTCAAAGGCACCGACGGTAGCGGCCTCCTGTGCTTGGACTCATAAATGATAAATTTTAATATTATTTATGATGGTCAGTAATTGTATGGAGTTGTTACTGTGTGATTAAGCATCAATATGATGTGACAAATGTCTGGGATTAGTATTATAGTAATAAACCATTGAATATTGTAGAATATTTGGCTAGCATAAATAAAAGACTACGATATGTTTTGATTCTGTAAACATATAATAATTTTAATTGAATGCAATTGGAAAAAAAAATCTAAAATAAAAAAAATATCTGGGACAAATCACACACTCTCATTTGGCCCTAAACTTGGATTCAGATGCTTCCATTTGTATATTTATATTGTTTAATATGGTAGAAGTGGTGGCTAATGCAACAACAGGGGTCTTCCCCTTAGATTAAGAAGAAGAAGAATATGATAAAAAGCTTTCTGAGACCCATTTGATTGAAAGTGGCAACTGTCACCTCACTGTAAGTAAACCAGGAGTTATCAGTGCCTTGCCTACCCCTGAGGGCTAAGATAGAATGCCTCATATGCCGGCAATTGCGCTGGCTAACTCACCCCACCCACCGGAACACAGCGTGATGCTGCCGACAAGTATAGAGAGAGCAGTGGTAGACGAACCTAGCATAATTAGGTCCTACCTTAAGCGATATCACAGCAGTACTGATACAAAAAAGCGAATAGTAGTTTTTTGTGCTGGTTAAAATATGATTATAAATCTAAATAAAACTTGTTGACTTTATATCTAAACTTAAGCTTCAATCACACCAGCTTTATATTATTATAGCTTTATATATTTATAACGCCGAAGACTAATTACTATTATTCCTAACTAATTTATAGTCCAATAAAAAGCGAGTGTCAAAAATCCAAAATATCATAAAAAATGTATCATCTTATGCGTGTTATAAAACTGTAAAAGTATCGGTGAACGATAAAAGTATTTATAAAGGTTAAGCTTGAAGGTGGTATTAGCAGCTCTGAGTGTTTCTTAAGGGCCCCCGCGCGATAAAATATGATAGTCGATTAAATGACCGGACAGCATCCCGTGACCCTGATTTCACGCGTCTGGACGACCCTTTATGTTAAATGCAGCTTATTTTTAAGATTTCGAAAAAAAAAATAGTTTGTTTTGTTACCGCTTGTGAGGTCAGTGACCTTAGGATCAGATGGTTTAGAATGATCGTTATGTTACCAGAATGATCGTTATGTTAACATGTTGAATGCAATTTGTGTAACTGTGGAATTAAGTATCTACGTATATTAGGTAAGTACAGTTGAATAAATCAGTTTCTTTCTCATTGGCAAAACGGGTTACAAGGCTCTCTTCTTCTTCTTCTTCTTATAACGGTTTTCTAACGAAGTTTTCCTTCACTTTTAAAGTATGTACCTACGTAAGTGTAAATCCGGCTCGAAGGACCAGATTGTTAGCGTTATGTTAACTTGGACTGTTTTAATAATATATGAAATTATAAAAATAGTCAATATGCAGACTTAAAATACCTTCACAGAAACCAAGAAATGTAGATTATTTTAAAAAAAAGTAACACAAACTATACTCATGGACAAAAAAATCGACTCAAAGTTTGTTGCACGACTTTTGAAAAAATAACTCAATCTAGCAAAAAACACTAAACCAAAAGTTCAAGAACTGCGTGTTTACTCTTTATGATTTTAGTTTGTTGGTTTCTAGTTTTTGTTTTTTGTAGTTTTGTAGACTGAGTTATTTTTTCAAAAGCCGGGCAACAGATTTTGAGTCGATTTTTTAGTCCACTAGTGTAGTAAAATCATACAAAAATACATATGTTCTGGACAACAATTAAATATCGAAAAACTCCATGCTTAGACTTGAATTCTAGTTTTTCTGTTCATTGGAATTGTATTGGTGTAAATAGTTAAAAGGAATTGTCATTTACACTATCACGAAATAACGCTCTGTTTCCAGTTCTTGCTCATTAATCGTTTGTTTTAAATGTACCTTTGGTTTTGAATCCGAAATCTCTAGATATGAGGAACGAGGCACAACCGTAGAACCACAGACGCTATTGAACCATTATTGAACATATGGATTGTACTGCCGTAATAAGAAAGAAGGCCGCAAACTATATGGAATTTCCGTATATTTTGCGGCCTTTTTTCTTATGATGGCAGTGTAGTATGTCTATCATTGATTATAGAAGCCGGCCAAAGGCAGACTTAATCCTCGTGAGGGTTGTACGTCACTTGAGCGGTATGTTTGTGGTGTGACCAGCTATAGTGAGCGGTGTTGTCTGCGGTTTTTTAATTTAAAAGATAAGATACCATAAATACTCTTTACTGCACACAAAATACAATTACATTAATAAAAATAAAAAAGATATGTGTGGTGTTAAATTATCTTAAAATATCTGAACGGGCTTAAAGTGGGGTTTCTACTCATGATTCTGAACAAATTTTCCTAAGGAATATATTTTCGCAAAAAATTTTGGACTCTATTTACGAAGTTGGTTGAACAGATGATTCGTATGAAGTATGAATTTGTATGAAGAGTCAAATTTTTTTGCAGATTGACTATGCGTTCCTAGAAGAAAGTTGTTCAGGTTCTCAAATAGAAACCCCAGTTTAAGCCCTGGTACATATTCTTAGAGGACTCCTGTATTTTTTTTTATTTGAGTTTTACTCCATCTTACCTATTGACTATGCGTTCCTATAAAGTTACGATGTAGTCGAGGATGGTACCCGAAAGCTAAAAGTATGCCATTAACTCTCGCCTTGAACATGCGCGTAGCACAGTTTCTTAGTGCAAAAGATTTCAACGACACCAATAATGCATTTGGTTCTACTAGTAATTGAGAATAGAGAGAGTTAATAAAATACTATAGCAACACTTTAAGGTGGAATTATTTTCATCAAACTGAATACCATTAATTGTATAACGACTTTGATTTTCATACAAATTGAACAGCTGATTGGCCAAACTTTGTTTTTTTTGCGATTTCAATGAAAGCTGTTAGTGTGGAAAAGCGCATTTTCAAGTAATAGTATTTTTTGCCAACCATGATATAAATTGTTCGCGTTTTGATTCCCGGTTGCGTTTGGTTGCGTTTTGATCTCATTTCAAAATATATAAAAAATAAAGTACAAAGTAAGTACCTACTTGTGTTCAAAAAACCCTTCTTTACATCCCCCCTACCTAAGGAGTTAAAAAGAACGTTACTTCCACAATCACTACGAGAACTGTAAAAAAGTGGCCGTTTCTGTCATTTCGCCAATGATAGAATATCGAAGGGTAAAATTTAAAAAGTAAGAGTAAAAAAAGATCAAATTAAACACACTAGAAACTTTCTGCCTTGCACAATCAAACTGTGGAATGAATTGTCGCCTGCGGTATTTCTGGACCGATACGACATTCAAACCTTCAAGAAAAGAGCGTACTACCAAATCAAAGGCCGGCAACGCACTTGTGACTCCTCTGGTGTTGCGGGTGTCTATGGGCGGCGGTAATCGCTTACCATCAGGTGATCCGTCTGCTCGTTTGCCACCTCTGCCATAAAAAAATAAAATATAAAAAAAACAAAGGATTATCGCACTCAACAGAGTTTCTGTCTTTTTTGATATGAGGTCGAATTAATTAATCTACTTCAACAAAGTGAAAAATTTAATATGATGGAAATACCATCTTGGGGGCCGTCCACAAATTACGTAAGGCTTTCTTAAGTTTTGACCTCGCACATAATTATAATGGTAACCTCGACCCTCTTACGCGATGATAATATTTGATTGATGGATGATGACGAGTAATTACGTAACTTGTGGACGGCCCCTTGTCACAAAAGCTGGCCCATAGAGATGGCCCAAAACATCGATAGTCACCCTTGTTAGTGTCTCTAATCGATAATCAGGTCAATGTGCCTCAGATTAGGAAGCCCTTAAACTGACCCCGTCTCATTCCTTCGCGCCTGGCCAATGCACAGTTCACTATAGTAAAGCGATTACGCACAAGATTTCGAACAAGGTTGTGGGACAATAGCTTTTAAGTTTTTAATGCGATTCCCAGAGATTATTAATTAAGTTTTTAATTGGTTGCTCGTCTATGGTTTCAAAGGTTTGTGGACTTTTTAAATCAATTATGGTCAGCTAAATGTTACTTTAATAATCCATCGATCATATTATAAAGTATAAATCACGATGGTTTTTTCTTCAAAATAGATATTCTTCCGTCTTCCTGTTTCGTTTATCAAATAAAATTCCAAATGGAGATGTAAAAAATCAATTAATTTATTCGCCGCCATAGATTAAAAAAGCAACTGGCCGTAAAAATTCTAAGGGTGATGCCATTCCAATAAAAAGGAAATAAATACAATGAAAAAAATAAATTTCAAAAAAAGAACGCCCAGCTGCCATCGTTACGCCGCCGAGCGCGTCTAGTGTGCGTGAGAGACGGTTATATATGTTATTTTGTGTGGGCGACAGGGATAGGTAGCCGGATTAAAAGGAGCTCGGTCCGTACAGTATTAATTTTATTCCCGTATTAAATGTGTATTGGCCTTTTAAACCTAATAGGAAGGTTGAGTCGTTAATTTTGTTTATAGTTTCACAGTAAACCACCACGGCATGGGTTGGATTTGTAGATTTACTACAAAAATGTGGTTATCAAGATATGATTTCGCAAGATTTAAGTAGTCGTTGTCCAGCGAAGGTCTAAAATATGTTTTTTTTTCTAAAGTGATATACATAAAACGTGATTTTTAATGACAGATCTGAACACATCCACCTTTTAAATGGGATTAAATCGCGACAACCTTTGTTATGCTACTTTTTAAATGGATCTGGAAATAAACTGCACTAAATCCTCAAGAAGGCCCGTCAACAGCATATCATGCATTCGCTGCAGCAACCCTTCGTTATGGACAAATTTTCTGGGGAAATAGTACCTTAAAAGAATGTGTTTTTAAAGCACAAAAGAGATGCATAAGAGCCATTTTTCATTTGAAGCCAACTGACAGCTGTCTTCCTTTTTTCCGAAAATACAGAATACTGACATTAACATGTCCATATACTCGTATCTACGAGGTTTGCATATTAGTAAAAATAAATAATGCTCTATTTACGGAAAAATCTCAAATTATAGTAAGAAATCTACGAAATATGCAAACCTTTGTGCAGTTCCATCAAAAACAATGATGGTACAAAAAAAATTCTGTGTATGGCCCCAAAAATCTACAATAAAATTCTACAATAAAATTCCTAATAGAATCAAAGATCTTGACATAAATGGATTTAAGAATGAGATATGCGCTCTATTGGTATCAAAAAGCTATTAAAGGATACATGAATTTTTAACAGATGACCACGCTGAATACGTTAAAAACAACCGACTTCAATCGCAACAACTCCAATTTTGCTATGTTTTGTTGATTTTCTCAAAAACCGCTGAATCGATTTCGATAAAATTTATATGGGACCACCTGTGAAGTATACCCTTTCAAACAAAAAAAGAAAAGATTCCGACGAATTGAGAACCTCCTCCTTTTTTTGAAGTCGGTTGAATAAAATAGAATGACTTTATAAAAAATTACAATGCTTTAATTTTTTTTCTGTTATATTTTACTACAATTATATTATTATATTTACAATACCGAATAATTGTATATGACTATTCATCAAAGTTTGACATTAAATTTACGTTACTTTTAAGAAATTGCATGCCCAACAAATAAAGGCAGAATATTATGGGACTAATAATACTTTATTTGACATTTACTGTAATGTAATTACCTAATGTTCTTGCAATAAAATGATTTGATTGATTGAACAAACAAAAATCTAGTCGAATTGACCATTTTTTTGACGTTTATTTCAAAAACAGTAGAACAAAAGTTGTCATATTTAAGCTAATATACTTAGGTTCAAAAGGTAATAAAAAAGTTTGATTGAAATTTTAAGCGGTTATTCTAAGTTAGAATCAAGTGTGGAATACAGAAAAAATATTGAAAAACAAATTTTCATACAAATTCTTGATTCACTTTTCACATCAGATTAAGTACGTGAAACTGAAAAAAATATTTGAAGATCGTTTTTTTTTTAATATTTTTCCTGTATTCTGTACCTGATTTTGAATAACCCCTTAAAATTTCAAACGCACTTTGTTAACTTTGTATATAGATATACAGTGTGTTAAAAAAAGTGCGTATAAATTAAGCTAAGGTAATTTCAGGTCTTGCTGGTAAGATGACTTCATACCTCATTCTACCTTCTATAATTAAACACTGCGCAGATCGCATTTTGTAAAAAGATTATAGTTCGATCACGTTGGACATTCGTTTGTTTCTTATTTTCTTAGAATTTTATACTTTACTAAAATGGAGATAAAAGTCTCTTATTAGGGATTAAGGAGGTTAGATAACGAAAATTCTCATCTTTTTTTTTTAAATAAAAACTCACGGCTACCTGAAATTTATCGAAAGGTTTTTGACAGAAACCCTTTTAGGGATTATATAGACCCCATACTTTTTAAAGCAGATGGCCATTATATATCTAGGGCAGAGAATACACGAGTTTTCGCTGTCGTTGCCTAATCATTAATTTGAAGCCATAATTCGCAAGCCGTCGTGACGCGGTGCGGCTTGCGCGGTCACTTCAATCATGCAAGTTAACTGACTACCGACACGATCATAACGTGGATGGGTTTGACGGCAAGTGGCATTTACCTCGACCGTTTCCGTACTTAGAAACCACGTGTAACCTACAGGATTCTATCACAAAATGGTAGTTTACGATTCCATATCAGAGGCCTTAATAGGCGGCTAGAAACTTCTGACACCGGGGCTGGCCATTAGCTCCACAACCTGCACCAATTGGAACGTGGCCTAACCTTCCCGAGGTAAAGGAAGACACCCGTGCCACAGCTTTGGGGTAATTTTGAGATGCTAACGATGCTTGAAAAGTATCTAATTGATGGCAAAAATCAATGTTTTCTAAATAGCTAAAATTAATTATGACAGAAAATATATCTTGTCTCTGGTACATTATTTATATCTGGTTACTATTTATCAGTTTAGCAACCTACCACTAGAAACAGTTATGTATTAGCAAACAGTGTTATAGTTTTGATATTAATTTTTGCGTGTAACTCATTTTAAATTGCAAAAAAATTAAAGATATGGAGAAAGCACTCGTGTGGGTTAAGTAAGAACTTTGTTATTAATAATACTATGTCTATCAAAAAGTTATTAATACACGGTTTCGGTTTTGTTTTCGTTATTTATACCTTTTGCGGTTCAAACTGAGGTACCTTATTCATTACAGTAGCCCAGAGAATTCAATGTTATGTTTATTAAAAAATAACTTTTATTTTGGTCTTCACGTGATTTTTGCATTTCGTAACTTATTTGAAATTGAAAGGGAGAGTCCGCCTAATCCGTCCGTCATCTTCTAAGAAAACCCCTCGTTTGAATTAGGAACTTTTTTTTATCTTTAAAAAGAAAAAGATTGTCTCCCCTTTTTGTTCTGTCTAATTTGATGAAAAAACTGACAACTAGGCACAGAGTAGAAATTCTGCGAAGACAATCTTTTTGGTTTGTATAATATTAAAAAGTGTAGTTATAGAACTAAGCATTTCGTTTTTGACTAATATAGAGTGATACAAAAAAGATTATATACAAATGTAATATACTGCCAACCTAACCAACCCCAGACCACGATTCTAACATGAAAACTTAAACTTGGAACTAATTATACCGCTAACAAGCAACGACTTCCGTTTTCCACGTTTCCAGGGGGTTCGAGAGGGCGCGCAGAGCGTAGTAGGGACGCCTGGGGGGGAGCGGGAGGTCATAAGCGGCTTAAGAGGGGGGCAATGGGCTGTTTTGATTATTTCCAAGGCTGTCTTCTTGGTAAATTATGCAACATGGAATCCCGTGTTTTCGTTCTTGAGAATCGCTTCGCGCTTCGATGTATTTCGTATTTTGGCGTGAAAGTTTAAAACGGCATTTTTGTGTGGTTGAGTTATTTAACGAATAGCTTGGAATATACAGGGTTAAAAAAATAGCTGGATATCGGTTATTCGGGGCTTCTTATCATAATGAACAACTTTTGTTCTGACTTTATGGAAATCTCAAAAAAAATTGAAGTCGCCATACACAATTGGCGAACTGCTGGTAAATTTGTTTGAAGACCCAAATATTTTTGAGTATTCAGCAAAAAGTTGTTCAGTTTGAGGTACAGCACGATTTAGTTACACCCTGCATAGGTTCTGAAATTTGATAAATTTTCTCAAAACAATATATTCACAGCATTATACACATTGGGCAAGGAATAATCAAAAATATATAATGAATGTAATGAATAAATTTCGCTTACGTGCTATAAGTTTCTTTGCAATTTGCAAATTCGTTTTCAAGAATTTGGTATTAAAAGGGTCTTAAAAACCACAATGATTTCGCCCCCGAACTTTAATGAGTAGAAGTCTAATTTTACTTGGGTTAATATTGTTGTAGTTAATTACATAAGGCTGCTGGAAGCGGGCGAAGAGACCCGTGCCCGGGACACTCCGTACAAAAGCCACGTTATTATTACCTACTACATACTAAGTACATTAAAATATCACGTTTGTAGACACGTATCACGTAGTTGTGTGGCTTGCGCTACACAACGTAGTATTATTATCTAATTGTGACGCAACCGTCACCGGATCTTACCCACAGGGGGGTGAAGTCGCCTTTAGAGAGGGGCAAGGGAGTGGCCATACTGTATGCAGGGGTAGAAACTAGTCAGTAAAGTCAGTAAAAGTCAGCGTTTTTGGCTTTGGTCAGTAAAAGTCAGTTTTTTCAGAAAATGGTCAGTAAAGAGAGTATTTCCTAGAAAATGGCCAGTAAAGTCAGTATTTCTCAGTCATTTAAAAATTTTTCCGTCACAAAAACTCAGCTTGCGTGCGAAAAACAATAATGGTACCTAATGCTAAAACATATATATTTTTATTGCATTTAACACATAAACATGCATTTACACACATCTATTCAAAAACATCCAAGTGTAAAATTTTCTTATGAATAGCTTAATTTTGTTAATATTACTAACAGCACAGCACAGCATGTTTGTTGGTTTTTAAATTTTCTTACTTTAATAAAATGTAAGTAATAAAGTTATTGTTTAACACTAGTTGAATTAAGCTGTGATTATTTTGTTAATTAAGGGAGGTGGGAATTGTGGAGGCCAAACAAAAATAATTGTATTTTTCTTATTATTAAGAATATCCTCTTAGACTACACAAATTTTAGTCTTCAACAAAAGTCAGTAAAAGGTCAGTAATTTCGAGTTCAGACGTCAGTAAAATCAGTATTTTAGCCAAGCAAACTGTTTCCACCCCTGTGTATGTTCAATTATATATACTGTGCCCCGGCATTGGAAATTACTGGAAATCATATTGTTGGCTATCAATGAAGTAAGGAAACTTTGGGGATATTTACCATAGTAATGTTGTATTTCTAGCTCTCGGTATTTGGAAGCGGTAACATGGTCCGTGTACTTGTAATCTGATGATAAAAGAAAACGTTTTTCACTGACTTTTTAGTACGTATACGTATACCTAAATCTATGTTAGGTGGGTATTACTATCACTTTTGAGTAGGTAGGAATTTGGGAATGATACATTGTTCACTTGACTTTCTGGAAATACCGGAAATTGTGACATTTTTGAACAGAAATTTTGGACTTTTGGAAATGTCGGAAATTTTTACTTTTTTTTATTAGACAGTCTATAACTACGACATAATAAAAAAAAAAACTCACCTTGCGGAAACCCGACGGCCTCCAATCCGTGGGGCGTCAGCCCGAAAGGCGTTAACCCCCCCAGCGGCGCGGGCCCCATCCCCATATGATGCGCGCTGGAGTGATGCGCGTATGGGTTCTGTGAGAGCGGCGACGGCTGCTTCAGATAGTGGAAGTAGTGGTGCAGCGGCGTCGCCGAGTGATGGGCCTGCGCCGGCTGGGAGGCGCCAGCGGCCGAGGTGTTGGTGAGGAGCGCCATCTTGTAGTCACCGCGACTTTATGCGCGTGTGTGTGCGCATCGTGCCGGCTCAGTGGCGCTGGTGCGTGGTCGCGGGCATGGCTCTGCGGGGGGAGGGAAGGGTTAATATGGTTGATTTAAAAGAGTTTTTTTACATTAGGGTTGTTGACAGCTTTAGGAATTATCGTAATTATGAAATATTTTTCGCTAAATAGCTCTTGTTTTAGACTTTTGTGTACAAAAAAAAAATTGTCCTGCACTATCTAAGGAGCGTAAGATACTTCAAGTCATTGTTTCGACTCTTTACTCTACAAAAAACAAAGAACTATTGGAAATCTGGAAATATCCAAACCAAAAATTAAAGTATCGACAAATAAGATCGTGTGAAGTATCCATCGAATTATAGTTATGGACACATGTGTTAGTCATCGATGGCCTTAATAAAAAAAAAAGTATGTTAAATGTCTCTTTTGCATGTCAGAAAAAAAATCTATTGGCATTTATTTAAGGCTCTGACAAGCAACCGCTTACTTTCTTCAACTTTGCTGTCTGACCGATTGCAAAATATCAGAAAAAACCCACGACAGTAAAAATAATGTTTTTATTTAACCCAACGAACAGTAATGATTGGTTATGACTGTCAACGTAACTCCTACGATGGTTATTTAAGCTTGCCTCGAAATAATCCTATCTGAATTGCTAACATGGTATCATAGATGTTTATCCTTCAATAAAAAACCGATGACTGCAATAACTTGCAGAAAGCATAACGTTAAGTGCAATTATGAACGGCTCATACGCTCATAATAACTTCTTCATATCGATTGAACAACGTCAATATCAATTATTTGCAACGATGATTCGGCAATTTGCGTCAGTCATAAAATAGTTTACAATTACTTGGCTGAATGGAAAGTAAATTCTTCGCTAGCAGAACAACATGCGCAAAAAAAGTTAAAAGTCAAACACGTGAAACGCCTTCCAAATTTGAAACTTGAATGAGCGCTCCATTCGTCACGACCGTGATCTTTCGAGGATTCGAATTTCGAATTGCAAAATTCTATAGTATTTTTTTTTCATTTTTGTATGTTGGCAAAGGTACGTGTAGGTACGTGTTTACAGGCATTTTGTCACGTTTTTTTTTTCATGTCTGTTACCTGAGGTTACCTCTGCCAAATTGAGGGGGCTATGATCGTTTTGTGTTCGAAAAAATTGACGAGCTGTATCAAAGTGATGACATGTGATATGAAAGGAGAAACGCTTTTGTATGCTTGTATGATACGTAACGAACGCTTTAAGATATTGTCTGTATGTTACTTCTCTCATGATTCGAGGTTATTTATTACAGTGTGAAATTGCAAGCAAGAGCGATTTAAGTATTTATTATTTTATTTATTAAAGTTCCATATCGCAGAGTTCCATATTCTTAATTACTAAAGACTAGTAACCTGTACTTAGAACTAAATTACGTATTATTGCCTCAAAAATAATATAAGAATATATATGGTGTAACTAATATGTTTGCGACATAAATAAAAACACATTAAAAGGGCTTTGCTGGTTTACTAATTTAATTATAAGTTTTTAAGAAAGTTAATATTTTATTGGTATATATATATATATACCTACTTTATTTAAAATTGTGAGTATCTACCTACCAAGGTATCTAACACGGTAACATTGTCAACTAATCCTTTGTTCCGTTTTTACTAATATAATAGTTTCTTTTTTCCTAGAACTACCAGCATTCTGTGCTTTCCGTAGTAGGTAGGTACATTTTAAATCTGTCAACAAAAGATTATCCTAAACCAAACTCGTACAGATAAAATCTTGGTAAACTCATCCAAAGCAACCAAAACTCATCTTTAAAACTTGACCAAAGAGTTCCTAGTTGCGTATATTTAAAAAAAAATCTGCGAAAAAGATTTGTTGAGGTGAAAACTTTTGCGTTTTTGGCGGCAAAACCATGCAAAACTCTCGAAAGGTGTCCAATTGTGTAATGAAAGTAAGTTTTTGGGCGGCAACGTGGTTTTTGAAGTGTTTTCGCGTCAGTAGACTTTTAACAGTTGTATTAGTCCATGTTCGGTTTACAAGATTTTGC
Source organism: Coleophora deauratella (assembly GCA_958295455.1). Taxonomy (NCBI): domain Eukaryota; kingdom Metazoa; phylum Arthropoda; class Insecta; order Lepidoptera; family Coleophoridae; genus Coleophora; species Coleophora deauratella. The sequence goes on from OY282412.1 coordinate 7,658,518, forward strand.
CGCCAGAAAAAGGTATGACAGTAAAATGGAAAGAACAAAAGACTTCTTAGAAAAATATGTCGTTGCCATGTTCGCGAAACAGAAAGTGAGTAGATATAAAAACCTTCTTTCATGATAAAGACCCGGGAAAAAGTTGCGATTTACCCCACGGTGTCAATAACGCCAAAAATCTATTTGTCAATGAACGACGCCATAAATAATATTCCAACGCAAACATATCCCATATTGTGCGGGGCGGAGAAAACAAACATTTCGCGCCCTTTTCGATGTAATTATTCGGTCTGTTTGCGCAGTTGGCAGCACTGGCTGTCACGGTGATAAATCGGTAGCGCGAATCACAAATCAAAAATATCATTTTAAATAAAAAATAACTCCTACTGTTGTTACAAAGAAAATAATTAGGTAATCAAGAGTATTTTGAAGTGATTAAACTATCAAAATAGGTATATGTAAAAGTAATAAAAAGCTATTTTTCCGAATAGTTTACTCTTATCATTTTATTTTTGTCGCGAATAAATCTATCAATGGAGTCGCCCTACATTCAGGCGGGATCCTATCACAAAACCAATTAGTAAAAAGGTTTCATAAAAATTGTAAAATTTAATACTGGAATGGTTAAGAATTTTTCGCAAAAATAATTTTCATTCGACCTCGCAAAAAAGGAAAAATTCACAAATTCATGTGATGTCTATCACGACCAAAACCCGTCCCATACGCCATCACACCGCACCGTGTGTTTTGACAAAGACGTTAATTTCGGGCGTGATAATTGCCCTTGCGCACTACAATCGGGGATTTCACGCTTCGCCTCACTCTATTAACGACATCAATACAGATTTTTTTCCAAAATTCCAAGTAACCATTTGTCGTGTGGGACCACTGTGCACTACAATGGGGTCTTTCGGCACTTTTTGCCAACTTTGCGGCCAGTGAATGGTGGGACCGCAGGGCGTATGTATTTTCGAAATTTGACTTGAATTTGACGTGATTTTGGCGGGTAGATAATGCAGGTGATTTCACTTGAACTGAAAATTTCTTAATTATACACTGAAATTCCAAAGATATTAATTGACAGCGTAGTTGATAAATACGGTATTTGACAATATCAAAAATGAATTTAAAACATAGTAATAACTAAATAAATAAAAAATATTAGAACAGCAAAAAAAATCTATTTCTGATACTTTGATTATCAAATATACCAAATTAAGTCTATTTCGGTAACACAATTTTTTTTTAATAAAGTTCGTTCGTTTAGGTAGTCAAAAAATGAATGACTTAAAGAATATGAGTAAGTATGAAGAGTGAGTTTCTTGTTATATGTAATAAGTAAAACATATGAAAAAGAGTGGTATTTTATTAGGTTATAAACGTTTTTTAGAAATTAAATTTATACATTTTCTTTCGAATTCAAACATCCGTCTCTCACGATTTTTCTCAACATCACACAAAATTCTAACGATAAACGATAGCTGATATATCCAGTAGTCCAAATACTTTATTTTTGGGTTCGAAAACGCAAAAAATCATAAAATATTTTATTTGTTATTGGACACGCACGTTAAGTATGTAACAGACAACATCCTACTTCAGTATTGTTACATTTTGTTATCTGTGACAGCTCACCAAACATTGTAGCCGAGGAATTCCTTTTTCGAATATTTGAATGGATTCGCCTTTCAAAATTTAAAATTGTAACGTCTCTATTCTAAATGTAGACGTAGGCAGATGTGTGCTTGATGATATTGTTTTTTTTTAGGAAAGACAATTATGTATACTGTACCTAAATTATATTGATTGATGTTATATTAAAGTTGATAATGGTTACGAGTATAAGGTACATAAGTACTTACCTACTGTCGTTCCATTAACTAAAAAAATTTAGGTAATTATATCATTTTTTTAAAATTTTGGTAAAATATCTCAAAAATATTCCTTTTTCTCACATAAGCTAGTAGGTAGGTTTCTTGATAAAAATAATACGCGTTGTAAATCTTTGAATAATCATTCCACGCAAATTACTAAGTAATTCCCAAAAGAATTGGTGAAAAGAACATACGAGTAGGGAGAGTTATTAGGCCTTTTGCTTGCGCTATTACACAGAGGGTTTGATTTAATGTTTTTTGGGAATAAAGAGGGAACACAGTGGTCTGAAAGGGAAAGAACTTCCATTGAAGATTTTTGACTAGAGACTAAAAAAAATCTTTAAAATTCGTAACAGAATTAATTAGTTATAAGTACATAAAGCTTTATAAAATTTTCAAAATTAATTAAGTTAAAATAGAATATCATACGTACTGCATGTTAGCTTATATTAGCGTATAGCATTCCAAATTAATAAAATATTATAAATATAGAATCTTTTGTTTCAAAAAATAATGTAAATATTCCAATAATTCCACAAGTTCCTACATTTTAAAAGCAGATCATTTGTAAATAAAATACTTACAGTTTTTTTGTAAGTACGTTAATAGCGAGCGTTAAAGTAAAAAAAACAGCTTGTAGAAGTCTTGACTTTGTTTACATTACAGATCTACTACGCACTGACGCATTGCACAGTGGTTCGAGACACGCATCGCCAGACAAAACGCTAGAAGCAAATCAGTGGATTCCCGCCGGATTGCAACCGGATACCCTCGACTCATTATGAGCAATGATTATATAAATTATTAGGGAAGGCTTGAGTGAGAGTTTAGCGGGAAAAATAAAAAAAATACAAATATCGTTAAAGCGGAATATAGTTTATTTAAATTTAATATCAAAATTAATATTAGATTGTTAATAAGGTAGTGATATTTTGTTTTTCTGAGATGAATAGAATATTAATGCTAAGTTTTTTGTAACTATTTTTTAACTTCATTTATAGGTTGTTGTTTAATTAATATAGGAAACATTTTATTTATGGACAAATTTTATCATTATTTTCGAAATATATGGTAAATTATCCGGGGTGTTTAAGAGTTCAGAGTATATAGACAGCATAACAATTTATAGACAAAAAATACTATTTCGTCATCCATTTCATCCATAATATTGTATATTAACACTAACTAATATTAACCAACTTCTTCCATTCATTATATTTAATACACTAATATTAACCAACTCATCATCGCTATAACCCCATACCTCACGCCATTCGCCATGGCTCAATCCCTTGGGACCCTAATGGCGCGTGTTGGCAAATACGATCCTCGGCGGCGGTCACTCGCCATGGGACTCCAGTTGTGGGGTGCAAATTGAATGTTCTGCTGTTAACTTTACCATTGAGTTTGGATAAGGATATTCGATTTGTCTATGGTTTCTCGGGTCATATGAAAGCGCAAGGAGCTTTAATCTGTGCGTAACAGAAGGAAATGATATAACTTTTTGTTGGCAGTTTTGACTATGTAAGAATTTCATATTTTGTTCGATTGTATACGTAGGTTTTCTATGATATTGCAACGCGTCTTTGCGCACTGATTGGAAGTATATGGTGAGGTCATTTTCTACGGTAGATGATGGCTTAAACATACATACATCATTATCAGCTGTTACAATCAAGTAATATGATGGATGCCAAGGGCTTATGGATAGAATAGGAAAAATAACATTTACGTAGACTTTCAGATAACCTGAAAATTCTGAAATACTAAGTCATGTTGGAGCAGAATATTTAAAATAAACTTTTTTCACCCCACATAAAAATCCATATTAATGCGTAGCTTAACCACATTTTAAAATAAATCTCTCAGCATCGCCCAGTGGGTCGCTTATCTCAAAAGTGCAATCAAAATAATTACAGGCTCTGCTAAGGTTTCCTATTCGCATTTTGATACGCGCTCATTCATTTCGTATTTTCAATTTCTGGCCCGTCGCGTGACGCCGGCGCTGGCGTAGCACAGTAGTCGCGTGCGCGCTTTTGTTGGCCAAAATTAATGCTACAAATTTGATACTCGTAAAATATTAAATGTATTAATAGATTTCTTTGAGTGGAGGGTTTGGGTGACGAGAAGAATGGAATAATAGTTATTACGTACTCGATTGCTGGATTTATTAGATAACTAAATGGAAATGTAAATAAAAATAATACTTCAGGGTAAACTTCGTCTTCTTCTTATCGTGTGGCACAGTTAATCATCTATCCCCAAGGTAAAGATGGCGGTTGCCTGGTGTTGCACCTATCATCACCAGCTTTCACGTGTTATCACGTGTAGGGCATTAATATTTACACCTACGGACGTGTGCAACGCGTCCATCATACACATCTAGTAATTACATTAAAGCATTCGATATGAAAGGGTTTCAAAAAACTCGTTGGCCAGGATTTGAACTCGAGAACTTTGGTTAGTCGTAGGTGGTCAGAATCACTACTGGGTAGCACCGATGCTTTTACAACTCATTACAACTAATGAAGTTATTTAAATGCTTGTTATATTTTTTTTCGTATGATGGAGAAAAACAATTTGATGTCTGTGTTAACAATTGAAGTGCTACAATTATAATTTTAAAAACTATCCGAATGCAACTGATCTAAAGTTAACAAAGCATAATACGGTCATGATTAATCTTGAGACTAAAAAAGTCTCTATTGAGTGACCGCTAGTTAACCGAGTTACTTTTTATGAAACGTCAAAAACTTTTTTAAATATTTGAAATAGTGAATCGTGATTTAATACAGTTTTTTCTATTATCCGTTAAGATTTTTTTAAAAACTAATACCTATTTGCACTTGAAGTAAGTTTTCGTGAAAAATCAGTAAATGATATAGTTTTAATAATGAACAATGAATTTTTGGTGCAGTCATCTACTCTATACAGGATGTTAAAAACCGTGTGTTTGAAATTTTAAGTGGTTTTTCAGAATCAAGTACAGAATACAGGAAAAAAAATCAAATCCAAACTTTTTTTTTCAGTTTCTCATACAAATTCTTGATTCACTATTCGGATTTAAGTAGTATGGGAATCTTGGAAAATTTGAAGATCTGATTTTTTCAATATTTCTCCTGTATTCTATACATGATTCTGAGTAACCCCTTAAAATCTCAAACGCACTTTTTTAACATCCTGTAGTGCTCTTGCAAAGGTCAGTCTGTCTCTTTGCAGTCAGTATGATAGCGCTGTAACTGCGCAAAAATTATAACCATTTCTGCTCGAATTGCGAGTATTGCGACTCATAAATCCGACCATAACTACGTATAACTCCACCGTTTAAAAGTCAACATGCGTTATTACCCGCCCGTACAAACTGGGCCCCGTCGGAATTTGGTCGAGTAAACAAACCGGCTGCGAAGCAAAATCGATAGTTCGGCCGTGCGAGACGGAAGATCGCGCCCATGTTAGTAAGAAAAGGACGGAAGGTTCAGAGGGTGTTGCAAGGCGGGTGGGCTTAAGCCACGCCTAGTAAACAAGATGGAACGAGATGGGGATATTGAACTCAGGTTAATGTCGTAAAGTGCAAGTAAGACGGCTGTAGTTTTGAAAGTTGGCATTTAGATGTGTTCGAAATAGCGATATTTTTGCTTCGATAACAGCTAAAGGTGAAGTTGAAGACCTAATATTACAGCTTTTCTCTGTGAATGTGTTTTCACGCGTTTTTTCAGTAACATGCATTTATTTATTGGGGATGTATCTAAGTATTTGAAGCTGAATCAATTTCGATAAAATTTATATGGGTCAAAAAAAAACATCAAAATCGATTCATAATTGGCGGAGTAATCGTGTAACATACATAATAGAATAGAAAAAAAAAAACAGTCGAATTGAGAATCTCCTCCTTTGTTGAAGTCGGTTAATAATGAGTTTTGTTTTTCAATAACTTTCAAAAAGGATAGGCGTTTATAATAATTAATAATGATTGAATAAAAAAAATATATAACACAAAGTCACAAAGTATACTTTATGAAATTCACCCTACGCATTTATTTACATTTCCTTTTTTTTATTTTTTGCAAATATCAAAATGTCACTCGCGCCATCGAAAATAAAATTAATTATATCCGCTACGTGACAAATAAAATAGAAAACGCGACACACAGTGCGGTGTTTTATAGTAGCCGCCTGAACGTCGAGTGAATGGTGATACGTGATAGGAACAAACGGGAAATGCTGATTGTGTGCACTATAAAGAAGCCATTTTTAAAATGTGTCGTATGAAATAAAATCTTTATGACCATGTGTGCGGGATGTAAAAAAAAAGTTGAATCATGGTCTATGATTTGATTATTTCCGCGTTAGAGAGATTTGTTCCGTAGTTTCGTAGCGTCAATTCGATTTTTCCATACAAAAGACATCAACGAGACCTAGAAAGGTTTAAAAATATTTAGTAAAATTAAAATGCCTTTGAATGTTGTGCAGTCTTTAAAATTCTATAGCCAAATTAAAAAATATATTTCTCCAGTATGAAATACATACATGTTGTAAGTAATATGTATGAAAAAAGAAAAAAATATAGGTATTTATCAAATGCAGAATGTGTATTTTTGCGCATCGTATCCATTTGTATGGAAGGTATACTTTTTTAAGATTTCTTACAAAAAATGATGTCACCGGGACACCATTTCCACCTGACAAGTTACTTTCCCGCAAAAAACATTTCGATCCTTTGCTCTGTTGCGAGAAGGACAAACAAACAAACGGACAGTAATAGGTCTGTGTTTTGATATTTTTCAATTTAGAATAATATTATTTATAAAATAAAATATAATAGGTAGGAAGTTCCTTTCAACTATTGCTAGCAAACATACAAACTTATTTTTTTTTTAAAGAAATCAAACTACATTCATGTAGTTATACTGAGTTTTTGTAGGTCTGAATAGAGGGGTCACTGGTGTGGTGTATGTTGTTTTGTTTTCTGTGACAAAGACGTAGTTATCTTTTCGTAAGGACAGGCTGCTAACAAACTAAAGTTGCCTCTGGGGCGTAGGTCTATTCTCAAAATTCGAGAAGTTAAGGCGTTACTCTACAAACTCGGGCTAATTTCGGATTGGTTTTGAGATAACGAGCTAGCAGTTAAATACCCGTAGTTTTGTAGCGCCAATTCAATTTTTCCATACAAAAGGCATCAACGAGACTAACAAAGGTTCAAAAATATTTTGTAAAAATAAAATGTTCGTTAATGTACGAGCTAAAGCCGTACAGCTTTTTTGTGCATAGTACGTTGCGCCCTCCTTTAGTCACGTGGTCTAGGTATTTTGAATATGTTTATTACTTTTATAACTTAGTGTAAAATCGTCACCCAACTACGACGGATAAGCATTCATGTTTAACTTGTAATTTTGCCTTTTAATTTTTAACTCACTTCAAGATGTGTTCCGGCATGAAGATAAAATAGCCAGTTCCCCATTGCGTTGAGGAATCTTGGTAAGCCCGCTTCCATCTTCGGCATCATCATCACTTACCATCAGGTGAGATGATGCCAAGGGCTAACCAATTAAGGAAACAACAAAACTAAATTTTGTATTATTTGTGTGTTTGATCGCTCTTGAGGCCTCGATGCCTCAACAGATATTGACGATAGTGGTGTCCAGGAAGAAATAAGCTACCTTTTGTCCCGTTTTCTGAAGTGTTTCCCGTGGTATAGTAAAATGACAGAAATGATAACATTGCTTGCAAGCGAAACCGCGGAGAGAAAGCCAGTGTAGGCACAGATTTGATAATAGTACTACGTTTAGGTTTATACCTAAGCGTTTGCGATTAAATTCTGTATTGCGATAGATAACATGGAATTGTCGTCGAACGAGTTATAAAGGGCTTGTATGTAAAACATCTACGATTGAGATGGTATGTTACAGAATAACGCCCCCAGGCTATATTAGCCTTACCATATTATAATAATATACGTATCTCATGCAACCAGATGAACTCACAAAACCGCAGCATACAGAAAATCGAAAGGTCATATTCAAACTATGTAAAATCGAATTTCCGTGAATCAGAGGACTAGTCCAGAGGCCTCAAACTAGGATTCTTTGGCTTGGATGTCTTTGGCTTACCGTGTAACACAGAAGCGTCTGACTCAGCATCTTGTATCCAATTAGTGGCTCGTGAGATGAGATTTATGCACGAAGGTTAAATGTGAATAAAATGACGGTATGTCTGTCTATGTGTGAAGTTATGACGAAAGCTGGCGCCGGTGTTCGTTCGTTTGTTTATGTTTCGTTAACAAGTGTATCTAAGGAGATTTTGTGTCAATAGCAGAGGTTCAAAGAAGGTCTCATGTCAAAGAGAAGTTGTGAGGAAGAATCTACCGACAGCATGTAGTCAAAACTTTTTTAATGTGCGAAAAGTCGCAAACTTCGTCTTCATCCTATGATTACAATAACCTGATTGTATTTTATGCAGTCGAATATTTTTATTGTGAGATTAATTCAATTTTTATTCAATTTATTTTAGGATCCTCAACAAAGAAAAGGAGTTACTTCGTCGAACTATTAAAATATAGCTATTATACACCACCATTTTCATCAACCATCAACACAACCCGACCATAAACAATATCTTTTTTTTCATCGCAGCTACGTAAAAGGCAGATGTTCAACGCATTCTGCCAATTCGTACATATGTGTCGAGTCGAGTATAATATGTATACAAATAACAATAATTAGTGCGACGCCCTTTTGGGCCCCTGCAGGGACCGGGGCTCCTGAATGCCGCCCTTTGGTTGGGAGAAAAAAGGAACAGTGTTGCCCTCATCCGTTGTTTGGGATAATAAAAATAATTAGTGGTGTGACTGGTCTATGAGATATTTATGACTGGCAATTTTATTTTTAGAGGAAGGAATATTTATTTTAAATATCTTACGTACTATTGTGGTTTTACAAAATCTGTACTAGAAAGCAAGGATATTTTTGAAATGCATTTGTCTTCTCAAATTTTCAAAAAAAGCTTTTGTTGACTTTGGCGTTAGTGGTATACTAACATGGCCATAAATAATTAATTTTCACACTAAATTTTGTCAATTTTCCTAACTATTACTTACCTTTAAATTATTATATTATTATATCCATTCTCAGCTTAGTTCGTAACTTTGTAAAACTTGAAAACGATTTTACTTTTACGATTTTACTTGGACATAACATGACTGACTCGGTGGCTAAGTGGTTAGCGATCCTGACCTCTGATCCGAGAGTCGTGGGTTCGATCCCCACACAGGGCAAACTTTTCTGTGATGAGCAGAATTGTTTGCTCTGAGTCTGGGTGTATTAAATCTATACATATATGTATGTATTTAAAAGTATATGTGTATGTATATCAGTCTCTGGTTCCCAAGATACAGGGAATCCTAGTTTGAGGCCAGATGACCGTGTGTGATTTGTCCCAGATATTATGATTATGATTATAAGTACCTACTTACAGTTTGATATGAGTGTCGTAGATTTATACTTAGGTATATCATCCATTATCTGATAAACCTCTGTACCTTACGTAATGGTTTACTTTTTCCATTACAAATTATCACTATTGCGTCACATCCCAGACACTGCATACGAATCGTCCCAGTTATTTCAATAAATAAATAATAAATACAGGGTGTAACAGAAGTGTGTGACAATACTTCAAGGTTGGCTTTTACCTATCAAACTGAACAACTTTTGTTTTACAACTTTGTTGAAATCGCAAAAATTTTTTTGGACTTTTCATACAAACTTGGTTCGCCAGCTGATCGATTTGTATGAAAAGTCCAAAAAAAAATTTGCGATTTCAACAAAATTGTAGAACAAAAGTTGTTCAGTTTGTTGTTCAGATACCCTGTATAAATCACACACGGCATCTGGTCCCAAACTAGGATTCCCTGTATTATGGGAACTAGAGACTGATATACATACACATATACGTTTAAATACATACATATATAGATATAATACACCCAGACACAGAACAAACAAATCTGCTCATCACAGAAATGTTTGCCCTGGGTGGGGATCGAATCCACAACTCTCGGATCAGTAATCAGGAGCGCTAACCACCGAGCCACCGAGTCAGTCACACCTACTACGACATCCCTTTATAACATCTTCGCCTAGGACCAAGCGAAATAACTGAATGACGACTGTATGGACCATCAGATCGTCACCTGATCCCACCCGCAGGGGTGAAGTCGCCTTCAGAGAGCGGCAGGGAGTGTCCATTCTGTATATAGGGCCCTACTCATGAAACTGAACAACTTTCCCCAAGGAACCTAGTCAATTCGCAAAAAAACATTTTGGAGTCCTCATACTAACTGATCAACTGAACCGCTAATTTTGATTTTGTATGGGAAGTCCAAAAAGTTTTTTGCCAATTGAATATAGGTTCCTTGGGGAAAGTTGTTCAGTTTCATATGTAGAAGCCACTGTTCAATTTTTTCAGGTATTTTAGAAGGACCCTATATACCTAGTACCATATAATATTCTGTGGTTGCGTGCAAAAATAATTGGTACCTACTAGGTAAAAAAAAATATTGACGATTTAAAAGTATGTGTAAAGCATCTTCATAAATAAAAAACATTTTGAGTTTGAGTATGAATTCATTTTTAACGCAAGATAGGAAAGCATGTTTGTTAAGTAATATAGGAGAAAGATCTGCATACGCATACAAGTCGAGCACTTCAAAATCCATCAAACCATTCTCTCCAGAGGCAGTAACATATGATCAAGACATACTTAAATACGAAAAACACTACACTCCACATAGGTAGTCGGTTAGAAACAAAACAAGACACAATCTGCAATGACCGTGATTTGATCACGCAAGCCCGACTAATCAAATTTTTTATGCGTTTCTTTAGACTTCATGTAAATTAGTTCAACCGTGAGCTGAGCGTATGCTAACTCCGGTAAGTCATACAACAAACACGTTTTGAATGGCTACTGCAATACACGAAACACGTGAATGTATGAGTAAAAAATATAATCAAATAGTTAAATTAATTTTATCATTTACCTACCTAATGCTATTACAATTAACGCAACATACATTAAACACAGAGATTAAGTACATATAGGTATGCAGATATGCCAACTTTTAAAGTAGTTAAAAACTGTTTTCTTTTATCTGTCTGATGAAGTTTATGAATGTTTTTTTTAAATGCCATGTTTTTGTATCTTGTGCACAATCACCATAATTATTGACCTTTTCAGTCTATGACAGACGATCCAGTCATTGTCGTGGATACTATTACATTTTTTGTTAACTATTAAAAAAAACATCTTATCAATAGTTAAAGAATCAAATAAGAAGAAGAATTCGCTTTTTCTTTATATTATATATAATCATTTGTTACGAATGTGACTGTGACAGATACCACGGGTTTTCTCACAAGTCTTGTCTCTTTTGAGACTCTATTTAGGTATTCGTATTGTTTATCAGGGTAATATTTTTCCAATATGTGTATATTATGCTTCTTGTAGCTAGTGGGCTTGATGGATTTTCGAGTGTGATGACGACGTAGCTTTAAATTCGTTTTAATCTACTGAACATCAGAGGACATATTAATATTTTGAGCAGTCATTCTTTAAATTTTAATTGAATTAATCAGGTAAATAATAGTCAAAGAACTTCATTGATCAGTGAAACCACTTTAAATTCCGCAGGCACAAACACACCATTCATTTGCGCCTCATTCATCAAGTGTCGCGTCTACACCTTGCATATTCATTGGTAGTTTAGGCTATGTGAGCACAGCTAATCCCTCTTTAACTCAAGATTAACGATAATTTGATTGCTTTTACTGTAAGTTAACGATAAAATAATAGTTTTAATACGAGTGTGTATTATTGAGCAATCGTCTTTTGTTTGTTTGTTTAATTTCACGGTTTTAATCAAATTCAAATTAAGTTAGATATGAAATAGATTTTGATGGGAATAAAAATAGAGTTGCAGATAAATAAGACATTACGGAAATGATAGAAATTATCTTATATAGATACTTCTGGGCTCAAAGGGCGTATACGCCCTTTGAGCCTAGAAGTATCGATATGGACTTCGTATTTGTACAGCTATTAAAAAGCCGTACAGAATCTCTTTGATCATACTGACTTAATTCTTTATTTTATGAACAGGATGTATTTTCATTGTATATGTCACCGTACCGTCGCGTAAACCGTAATTTCATGAAAAAAACAATTTCATTCCGTATTAATACCACATAAAACGTATGAAACTAATATTATTACTTTCATATTGAAACTTGGTCGGTGCTTCCCTAACGCCCGAAATGTGCGCGATCTGGATTGATATATTCTAGTTTTTTCGTGAAATGAGAATTTGAATACCTTAAAATCGCATGTTAAAGCATCGATAACGCGAATTTTGTTTTTTCAGTCAGTCTTTCATGAAATTATGCGTAAATTCGTGATCTTACAGTTAACGCGATTTAACAGTGACATATACAGGGTTACTTACATGAACAAACAAATCTCACAGCCCACTCTGTAATACCTAGAATAAATACTATAAAAATCAGACTAAAACAGCTTACACAATCTAAATACCCAAAAATTGGTTATAATCTGTCAATACAGAAGTAATGCCTTGTTTTTAACTTTAAAACGACGCGAATCACTACCTAATCGGTAATTACCGATAATTTTAACGATAAAATGATAAGCGAAAAGGCGTTCGATAAACGGTTGTCAAAATGCTGATAATTATCACAATTGATGGATATTTTATTAGTTACTAGCTTCCGCCCGCGACTTCGTGTGCGTGGACTTTAGCATTGGATCCAGAAAGAATGAAAATGTCAAGGTAGCGCCATCTCGTGACGAAGTGGAAATTTTGAGTTTTAAGCATTCCTACGGGAAGCTTTAAGTTTTCCGGGATAAAAAGTATCCTATATGTTAGCGGTGTGCTTTATCTATGTACCTACCAAATTTCATCCAAACCGTTCAGTAGTTTCGGCGTGAAAACGGAACAAACAAACATCCATACTTTTGCAGTTTTAATATTAGTGAGATTTCTTTAGGTATATGTAAGTAGGAAATCTAATCGAGTGAACGTTGTTTTTAAATTATTTCTGTCTGTTTTGCGAGTGTTAATGTTACTTACGTAATTAATTACATAGGTACGAACGTAAAATATTTAATTTATTAAAAAAAAATACTGTAAAAGTAGAATATCTCTGAAAAAATTGCTGGACCGATTTGTAACAAACCTATACTACGATTAAACTTGTTTCAAATTACAAAAGATCGCAATCTAATCAGCTCACGCATTTGAGAGCTATACGATGCCATAAACAGACTAGTACAGTTTTTTTTTTCAAAGAATATGGAGCCAATGTGACGTTTTCAAAATGCACAAAAGTTGTCAACACAGTTAAAAGTGTGTGTGTTAGCAGAAATCTATATGTGTACTCGTGTAGAATAATTTTAATCAGTCCAGTACACGAGTGATCCCTAGGCTTCCTTTTTTCCTTAGAGGTACGGAACGCTAAAAAGCTTGAGAATAGCCTTATAAAGCTATATTAAAAAAAAGACACAGTATCTCATCTCACTATAATTAATTAATTATTTAATTTTTAATTATAATGGATGTTTGTTTGTTTGTGAGTTTGTTTGTTCCGCTTTCACGCCAAAACTACTTAACGGATTTAGATGAAATTTGGTAGGTAGTTAGATATAGTACTCGGCTAACACATAGGATACTTTTTATCCCGGAAAACTAAAGGTTTCCCGGAGGAATGCTTAAAACACAAAATTTCCACTTCGTCACTAGATGGCGCCACCTTAACATTTTCTTTCTGGATTCAATTCTAAAGTCCACGCAGACAAAGTCGCGGGCGGAAGCTAGTACGTAACTTAATAAAATTGACATATAAAATCAATTTAAGTACGTACCTATATCATTAAATTGGATTTCCTACTGCTTTTCAACTGATAATTAGATAAAATAGATATGGAAATTTTATTCATATTTTCATAAATGATTCAGTTATTTGTCTAAGTGAATCCAACTCGGCTGGGCAGCGTTCGGGAAGCTTCGCAATATCTTTACGTCCAAAATACCGCAGTCCCTCAAGACTAAAGTCTTTGACCAGTGTGTGTTGCCAGTGATGACATATGGATCCGAGACATGGTCGCTTACTATGGGCCTTATAAGAAGGCTCAAAGTCACCCAAAGGGCGATGGAGCGTGCTATGCTTGGTGTTTCCCTACGTGATCGAATCAGAAATGAGGAGATACGTAGGAGAACTAAAGTTACCGACATAGCTCTCAGAATCGCTAGACTTAAGTGGCAGTGGGCAGGGCACATAGCTCGTAGAACAGATGGCCGTTGGGGCAGTAAAGTTCTCGAATGGCGACCGCGCACCGGAAGGCGCAGTGTGGGCAGGCCCCCGACTCGGTGGACCGACGACCTGGTAAAGGTTGCAGGAAGCCGCTGGATGCGAGCCGCACAGGACCGGTCGGTGTGGAAATCCTTGGGGGAGGCCTTTGTCCAGCAGTGGACGTCTTTCGGCTGATAGATAGATAGATAGATAGATTTGTCTAAGTACCTACTTGTAACACCCAATAAAACAGGATCCTATAGTGGGTTTTTGTCTGTCCATTACGTATCGTAAGATGCCTGTAAGATTTAATTCATAAATATCAAAAATATGTACAGTTGATTAAAAACCTTCATAGAAGCAAGCAGTTTGGTGACAAAAGAGATAGCCAAGTTGCTGAACCCTTTCTTTTTAAAAAAATAAGAAAATTGTACCTATAGTGTGAAAAAAGATTGTATAGAATATTCTATCTACGCTATGTCTCGCACTTTATAAAGGAGTTTGCACAGTAATATGAGATAATAAAAACTCATTGGCTTTTCAGGACAATCCGTTTACATCCCATGAAGATTCTTCATAATCTTTGAGATGAAAATGTTAAAAATTGATCAAAGCTAATAGGGCATGATCTCTATGGTGCTTGCTAACAAGGGGTAGTTTATACGGGGAAATATTGCTGCATTAGATCCCTCTTTAACTAGCTAATTCTTTTAGTGTTTCTACCAAAACTCAGCCGGATGGTAGTTGTCCTGTTTTTTTAATTTATTTATATTTTTTTAAAACAGATATACAGAGTGTTAAAAAACAGGAGTGAGTACTTTTGAATTGGGGCTTTAACTCATTATACTGAACACAGGTTCTACGAAAATATGGTTTATTGGAATTTTCACCCAAATTGATCAGCTTAGAACAACAGTTTAGAACAAACTGTTGTATTTTCAATTTTTGTCTGGCTGCCGGATTGAATATAATGCTTCAATTGAATAAACGATGTCTGAAAATAGCAACAATTTTTTTTTATTTATTTATTATTACTAAAAAGGCACCTACCCTTGAATTCCTATTCATTACTATGCTGTCTGTGACAAATCAATATTATCTAACGTGAATTGTAGGATACTATTTTACATGAGGAACTCAAAATGCAGTCCGCAAAAAAGGGTTGAAACTCCGTTCAAAACAAACATTCAAACATCCTAATTGACATCATATCTATATCGCTTACAGCATCACCGCCCCTCGCTAAAGACCCACAGATCATAAACTCACTAATTGCCAATTTGCATGTACCATTTGCATCTAACTAAGATCAGTGCGATTAGCCCTTGAGTCAAACCGTTCGTTATCGTCGGCCATAGTGAGTGTTGTGAAGTGGCGCGTGTGTTTACAATCGTTTTGTTTGTAAACTCTTTGCAAAGAGTCTTATATGCCAGGGTTTGCTTTCAGACTTAATCTATTCCACTTTGCCCGATCTTCAAGATGTTCTTTAGTAAGGTTATTTGCTCTAAACTCTGTGGAAATTGAAAACTTACTCTATCGAAATATACAATAAAATCTAAATACACTCTGCTTTTTACAATTGGAAAGAGCCCTTGACATCATCTCACCTGGTGGTAATTAAGTGATGATAGTGCCAATAAATGGAAGCGGGCTTACTAAGATTCCCCGACGCAATGGTAAACTGGATATGCCCGGAACACATCAGTGCTATTAACATTGATGTTTGGCGGGAAGAATTAGATGAGATGGTGGAGCTAGCCAGGCGGGCTCCGAAAATGCCCTACCACCAACCAAACAGGGTCCTACAAAGTTGGACCCCGGGAATCGAACCCGCGACCTCCTGATGTGAAGCGAGCGGACACGCCACTAATCCACCGAGGCGGTTTAAAATATGCGGCTAATCATATCACAATTTTCCGAATTCATTTTTTATGTTTAGTGTATGAGAGAGAGAGAAAAAAAGAACAAGCACCCCAAAAAATAAGTTGCATTGCAATTCGAAAAAGCGATAAATTGCAAAATAACTAGTTTGGGGTCGGAAGGCGTGGTACCGTCACGCCCCTTAGGGCTGCGACCCTCGCTCAGCAATAGGCAAGCCGCCCCCAAAACACCCCTAGGTCGGCGAGAGTGGCTCAACAATTTTTATGATGAATATGATTGATTTGAAAAATATATATATATTTTTAGTAGGTATGCTGGTTTGAATGTTATGTAGTTAGTAAAAAAACTTTTTGAACATTTGGTTATGACTGACGCAAAAAATCACAATTGTTAATTTTTTGACTTAAATATAGAAAACTTTTTGATTTTTTAAAATAGCTTAGTATAGATTATGGAATCAATTATATTATAATATAGTATTATAATGAAAAACTTTAGTAAACATTACATCGTAGTCGCATACCTTTACACTCTGGTGTAATAAAAAAAATACCGATAATAATAACATTCACATTTCATTTATTTGTAAATGGTACATGCTTTACGTAGGTTTTCAAAAATTAAACAAAGCGCAAATAAAATTGATGGGTAGGGACCTGAATTATAGAACCTGTGCCTTAGGGAACAAAGTGCTTATAATGAATATAATTTACGTCAATCACATTAGAACATAAAAATCTAAAGCAAAAGATAAAAACTAAAAATACATACACATGTTTATCAAGAGTAGTTATCAAAATCAATAAAGCCCATACAACTAAAGTAAATGTCTAAATTATACATTACGAAAAGCAATGTGGTACAAATAAATGCATTTTCTATTTTTAACCCTTGGATGTTAAGCTGCGAACGAAAAAACTATTATTTTCGAATTGTCAGGGGAGGGTTATAAGCACTAAAGAATAAATATCTACCTATTGTTGCTGTTAAATGATTTTGTATAATAAATACAAAATGTTTTGAACGACAACCCAATTTTCGGGAGTAAAAGGATAGAATAGAATAGAAAACATTTATTTCGAATAAAGACAAGCACACACATATACAAAAACAAAAGAGAAACAAGGAAGGATACATACAATAAGTACACCATATTGAAATAAAATGAAAACTGTATAAAAAAAAATATTTACTTTATATACAAACTTTTCAACCGTTCGACTTTTCATACCGACCAGGCTGACAGATTTATATGAAAAGTTAAAAGAAAATTATTTGGATTTTTTGTTATTTTGTTGGGCATCAATATTTTATAAGCTAGTTATACTCTGAAAAGGGAGATTTGGATCAAAACTACATCCTGGATTGTATAATTATCTTAAACAAGTTATCTAATTAAACAAGCTCAAAAGTAGATAAGGAAAAAGTCACCAAAAAAAACATACCTTTGAGGCATTCCATTTAAGTTTAAAACGCTCGTCACGGCAGTAGCCACTTTTCATCAAGTAGGCATGGGCCGTTGGCCATTTTGCCACCTTCTACTTACTTTTAATTTAATTAACCTATAAATTGTAATCAATCACATACTATACTCATGGACAAAAAAATCGACTCAAGGTTTGTTGCAAGACTTTTTTTTTAAATAATTCAATCTAGCTAATCAATCTCAATCTAATAATCTATTTCTATTCTATTCTATTCTATTCTAGCAAAAAAACACTAAACCAAAAGTTCAAAAACTGCGTGTTTACTCTTTATGATTTTAGTTTGGTGGATTTCTAGTTTTCTGTTTTTTTGTATTTAGTAGTTTTGTAGACTGCGTTATTTTTTTCAAAAGTTGGGCAATAGATTTTGAGTCGATTTTTTAGTCCACCAGTGTTTAATATGTATATCCTTTAATAGCTAACGATATCTCTACTCCAAAACCCATAAAGCTGTTAGGAGTTTAGGCTCAATCAAACAAAGTGACAGAACATACACACACCCTAAAAACATAACCCCGCTTCTATGGCTGTCAGGTAACAAAGCTAAAAAAGCTATTATAGTTAGCTATAGCTAGGTACTTACTATGAGAAATTATAAGATTGGTATGTAAACCCAGTAATTACCATTTTAGAAATTAATGATAATTATCTGTATTCTGTATGTCTAAACTATAATTTGTAATTATAGGTATTATTTAATATTTTGTTAATATCGATTTTCTTAATCGATTCAATAATTAAGAAATCGACTAGTACAATCATTTATCAAAAATGACAGCAAAGATAAAAAAATGGAATGTTTTATTTATTTAATTCGTTGGAAAACTTTGAGTATCAGTGTAAGTGTAAATTATCTATGTGGTATCATTAGATCAAATATTGTTGATTTTAGGCCTAAGTCGATAATGGCAGCGTCGTAATTGTTTTCTGATTATTTCATAATTATATGTATATAAGTAAGAAAAAAGATTTTATGGGACGAAGAAAATTAAAAAAAATGTAAAAAAAACACAAAGCACTGCTAAAACAAAACTATGAATTACCTAGGTAACTCTTTCATAGTACTAATTCAGTTTGAGAGTAAATTCCTTAAAACTGAGGGTAACTCAACATAAAACACGGGGTCAATGACATCGCGCACTTAATAAGTGCATCATGTCAAACAATCCGTTTTTTTTTAAAGAATTCTAATTATCACTAATTGGTGTGAAATGAAGCAAAACATTATATTTTCTCGGTAATCCCTTAACCAGCCGTCGCTCGCGCATGACTGGCTGGATAAACTTTAATAGAAAGAATAACGTTTTACTTTTATTTATAAATATTTCAAAGAAAAAACTTACCTTATGATTGTGAAAATCCAAACTTTTAATGAACTAATTCCGCACTGAATATTAAAAAAAAAAGAGTAAATTTCACTTAAAAAACCGTCGCAACGTTTCAGTATCGGCCTATCGATCACTTGGCACGATTATCTACGTATAACTTTATTTCTACTAGTTGACTATCTTATCTCAAGAAACGATACACACAATTTTTAATCGGTGGCTCCCAATTTCCTAATTACGCGTCCTTGAGTCCTAAGCCTATATTTTTGATATATAAAAATATTTAATATATTCTTTTTTCTAAGTTTTCTTCAAAAAAGGTTTCGTTGTTTAAAAACTGAGGCCTTGAAAGAGACTGCACTGGGAGTCTATGCACTGGGGTTTCGGATTCCGAATTCAAAATGTGTATTGTCCGGGACGCGCGTTTACACGTTCACTGCGACGGCTGGGGCCCGACTGCCGCTCGCGGCCGCCCCGCCCGCCGCACGCCCTCCGCGCGCCAATTTTCAGGTAACGAAAAAATGATGAAGAAAAAAATAAAAAAGTTGCGATAACAATGTTTGTTATCTATTTGTCGTATCATGTTTGGCGACAGTTTTTGGTTACCTGCGTGGAAAATTAGTAGTTTTCGTGGGTGTTACGTACAATAGGCGTGATTATCGCTAGGTGGTCCCGGACGCGCATTGTGTGCGGATTTGCGGAAAGTTCTTTGTTTCACGAGCGTTTGTTGCGTGGAGGCGCCAGCACGTGGACTGTGAAATGATACAGCTGATTTGATGTCACACTATATTCTTTTTATCTAGGATACGTCACATACCATCCGGCTCTCAGGACCAACAAAGAAATTGACATACGAGTTTTAAATAATAAGATAAATTTCAATTGTAAGAAGAGGAAATAATTTTCAATAATCAAGATATGAACTTAAATATAATCATCAAGTTTATACCTTACCGACTACAGAGAAAAATCAAAAGAGAATCACTAATCTCATAAGCTAATACTGTGTGAGTTTTTCCCTCGCACAGACCGAAGAACAGAATTTTTTTTTAACAAAGAGTTGTAGTTGTATTCGGTTTGGTCCTGAATAGGTATTTTATTGTCATGATTCACGCCGAAAATTTAGCTCTACGGCAGACAACTTATTAACTGATTTTTACGTATACTGATCGGTAGGTAAGTTCCCTCCTTTTTATAGGTAAAATACCTAATATGTGTATTGTATTTTTAGGTTGCTCTCCTAAAAAATAAATCCGGCATTTTTCTTGTAGTCCAAAAGGCTACATTTTAGCGTTTTATTTTGACGTCAGAAATCTGTGATGTTTGACAAACAAATTTTGTGTTTATTTACTAAATCGTATAATATTTATATTTTCTTAGGGACTGCCATTAGATAAATAATATTTAATGCATTATTTTTGGACCTGGCTAATATCGTTGGTAGTTGGAACATTCCCAGGCTTTACCCGCTTACGTACCAGAAGCGTTTACTCGGAAAAATCTTCAACAAACTATTGAATTATACATTACATATAATCACAGCTTAAAATATCACCAAGTTCTCATAACAACCAAAAGGTAGCATGATTCAAAGGTGACAATCTCAAAAAACTCTTCCAAAATTATAATTCACTATTCATCCTTTGTTTTGAAAACAAAAGATGAACAATAAATTCTGGCACAGCACAAAAATTCACCAAAGAGATTATGATAATCGTTTTCAATAGAAACTCTTTTTAATCCTCCCCTTTATTTAAAAGGATATCTTCTAATGACACTGGCTGGTTAGTAGGAAGGTTGGGCTTTTATCTTTTTCTGCGACATTCGAGGTAATTTTTATATCAGCACTCTTTGATAAGTCTTTTGTCTTTAGCAAAAATAGATCAAATTATTTTATTTTATATGATTTCCAATTTCACTTTCGGTAAGAATTGTCTCAAAATGTGATCTTTAAATATAAGCAAATCTTTTTTACAACATTCGATGAAAAATATGAAAGTGTACTTCCAAGTGTCCTAGGACATCTATAAAAACATAATACCTTCTTTCGACATAACTTCATCGGATCAGTTACTGGCCAGTTCGAAGGCTAAGTCCGCTTGTAATGGAAAGAAACGATGGTAAATGTCATTGGTTTGTCCAGCTAATGAAGAAAGACCGAATGCATCTGGGCATCGTTAATGTATTGTGGATAAGACCGGTCCTTTTAAGCGTAGCATAGTTGGGCATTGCAAGCAACAAACCTTTCGAAGCTACGGATATGAAATTCAGTGGAGAAATAAAATTAACGAATTTATTATTTGTAAAAATTGTTTTGTACGTAATGATAAAATGCTGGGTTTTTATTTGTTACAGTTAGGTTTACCATCTACTATCAATTCTAACGTGAGTTTCGTATGCAGAATATGAACTGTCTTGTCATCATGTCAAAAAAAACCATGTGTAGAAGTAGTGACGAGTACCTAATGTATTTGTCAAGATTTTTTTAGGAACGACAATATTAGTCAGTCAATTTAACAATAGTTTTCAAGGCAAAAAGCAGTATGAATTACCCTGTGTTTCATTTCAATGCGTAAATGGATTTTAAATTTGGCTTATCCATACAAAGGAAAACGTATTGAAGCGGCGCGCGACAAAAGTGAGAGATACTGGTCATACGTTAAATATGGTGTATATTTTTTATTTTTTTACTTTTCAGTGCAGTGGGTGCGATGTGTGTGTATAAATTTATGACATTTTGTCGGTTGTTTATAACTCGGTTGGAATGGGAGCGGTCGGGTTTACGATCCTGGCTGGCACGGAGGTATGAACGACCATAGACTACATAGATGATAAAAAGTTAAAAAAAAAGATTTAAACCCAGAAGCTTTGAAATCAAATGTGATGTTAGACATTTTGGTAAATATGTCACTTCGAGACTGTCGCTAGACATTTTTAGGAAAAGTTGTCATTATAGGAAAGTAGACATTTGGGATATAGTCATTTTGGTTTATAGACGTTGTCTGTCAAAGCTCGTACCTAATGGATTGTTACATTAACTAGCATCACACGTTAGGCAAGTTATCATAATATCATAACATAACATAACATAAATCTTAAACCAGTTAATATTATCTACCATGAAATTTAAGACATCTAATCTGTTTCGTAACTTCCTGCCTACTGGTTGCGATGGCCACCCTTACATTCAGGTGGGTGTTGGCCACTTGTGAGTGGGCATTTGCCTACGATAGTTTTGTAGGTGAGAAATATTTACAGTACAAAAACAACTTTCGAGGTTGTTAAAAAAGCTCGAGTAAAATTATCAAAAAATAAAATTCCTTCGCTTTAGGAAAAGTCATTTAGATACATAAATTAAATAGAAGCCTAATGTAAAGAGAAACTAAAACGACTTACATAAATTAGGTTTCACACTGTATACATACTAATAGTGTCAGTTAAATGTTAAAATTCCTTCCTAAAAGTGATATTACATCATTCAAATAGGTACATTACATAGGTGACGATAATTTGAAAGGCACTGAACCATACCACATTATGTCAAATCATAAAAACTCATTTGTACGTTCTTCAAGTTTTCTAAAAAAGCTAAGACTTTTTCTGAATTTTTCAAAATACTTTTCACAAAACTTATGGGAAAAAGTTATGCAATGTCATAAGAAGACTCAACAGTTAAGAGGTTTGCAGTAATGTATACCAGTCAGCCTGAGTAAGTAACTTATCCAAATATAAATATATAGTTACAAATATTCTTTTTTTTATCCGGTTCTGTATTTTCGTATACGTATTACGTACGATATTTTACCTCGAACCCATACCATACAATGGACTTAATTAATGTCTAAAATACGCAAATAAGCAGAGTCCACGCAAGGCACAAAGTTCATAGACCTTACCCATTCATTAATCATTAATAACCTTAGAAACTTACAATTATAAATTCCAATGCTCACAAACGATCCGGTACGGTTCCTCGCTTGCACGCAACTAAAATTATAAAAAAAATATATAAAATCCTAACAGTTAAAACCTACCCATAACCAATACTCCTTTAAAAAGAACTTAATCCAAAGACAGCTAAAGGAACGAGCATTGTAAAACACCTATTTAAAATTTTTAGATCATCGTTCTATTCGTTCGAATTTCAATAATGGAATCCCATCGCCCGGAAACGAATAAAAAACGCGGCAAAACTTTCAAACTTGGAACTGAATGGAACGTCATTTTTTACCTCGGTTAGGGATGTCGCATTGAAAAATGGTATAATTTATATCGGTTCGCTGGTAGCAAGCGGCTACCCGTTTTGTGAGCGCGTGATAAAATATAAATAAAAAATAAATTTTATAATATTTTTTCTCTTCTTCTACTAATTTAAAATGTTTCCTTATCAACGCGCGGCGCGCTCGCTGCGACAAAAGGGCTAGTGATGTGCTACAATTTATTTACAAGTTTAATATCGATACAGCTCTATTATAGAGCATATACAGGGTTATAGGAAAAGTCGTACTGAATATTAAAACACGTTAAAATTTAGGTGATTTCTGATGGATTTGATTCTATGATATGGTGTCCGAAACTTAACCGTTATGGAGATATTGAACTTTAAAGATTTTTTGAAAAATCTTCAATTTATTGGCTTTTTGTCGATTTTTTTGGGATTACTGCTTCTGGGGTACGTTTTTTTCATGTAACTAGTTAAAAGGCATGTCAATTAATAAAAATAATTAACCAAAACTGAACCTAATACTAACAGCTTAAAAAGACTGCTTGACAATGGTTAGAATTAAATAATTTTCATTAAGTGTTTTTAAATTTGAAACTCTCTGTTTTAAAAAAAATGTATGGAACTTATTCTGCAAATAGTTTTAAAAACTTCTACGTCTCTTTAGCTATTCAAAAAGGTATAACACTTACTATTAAATAGGCAAAATATTGACCAAATAACAATTAAGTTAGCAGAGGGTACATTTTTTTGACAACTCTTTAGTCCTTTGCAGCTCCAAACGAAGAGCAGTTTTCTTCTCAAAACTTCTTCTACTAATTTAAAATGTTTCCTTATCAACGCGCGGCGCGCTCGCTGCGACAAAAGGGCTAGTGATGTGCTACAATTTATTTACAAGTTTAATATCGATACAGCTCTATTATAGAGCATATACAGGGTTACAGGAAAAGTCGTACTGAATATTAAAACACGTTAAAATTTAGGTGATTTCTGATGGATTTGATTCTATGATATGGTGTCCGAAACTTAACCGTTATGGAGATATTGAACTTTAAAGATTTTTTGAAAAATCTTCAATTTATTGGCTTTTTTGTCGATTTTTTTGGGATTACTGCTTCTGGGGTACGTTTTTTTGATGTAACTAGTTAAAAGGCATGTCAATTAATAAAAATAATTAACCAAAACTGAACCTAGTACTAACAGCTTAAAAAGACTGCTTGACAATGGTTAGAATTAAATAATTTTCATTAAGTGTTTTTAAATTTGAAACTCTCTGTTTTAAAAAAAATGTATGGAACTTATTCTGCAAATAGTTTTAAAAACTTCTACGTCTCTTTAGCTATTCAAAAAGGTATAACACTTACTATTAAATAGGCAAAATATTGACCAAATAACAATTAAGTTAGCAGAGGGTACATTTTTTTGACAACTCTTTAGTCCTTTGCAGCTCCAAACGAAGAGCAGTTTTCTTCTCAAAACTTTGTTTAAGGCCTTAATTCTTATTAATCGACTCTTTAATTTAAAGATTCTTATCGATTAATAAGACTAAAGGCCTTAGGGTGCATTTCCGCTGATGCGGAGCGGGGCTGAGCAGGGCGGAGAAGATCAGAGAATAGTAGCAAGTGTTTCCACTGAAGCGGGGCGGAGCAGAGTAGAGCAGAGTGGAGCGAAGTAGGGAGGATCAGAGTAGAGCAGAGTGGAGTGAATTAGGGCGGAATGGAGTGGAGTGGAGCAGAGCAGACCTAAAAAATGGTCACATGCAGCTCCAGACCACTCAGCTTAGCTTCGCTTCGCTCCGTCCTGCTCAACTCTGCCCGGCTCCGCTCCGCCTTACTTCGCTCCACTCTGCCCTACTTCGCTCCACTCTACTCTACTCAGCTCCGTCCCGCTTCAGTGGAAACACTTGCTACTATTCTCTGATCTTCTCCGCCCTGCTCAGCTCCGCTCCGCATCAGTGGAAATGCACCACATGCCGTCTTATTAATCGATGAGAATCTGTAAATTAAAGAATCGATTAACAAGAATTAAGGCCTTAAATAAAGTTTTGAAAAGAAAACTGCGCTTCGTTTGGAGCTGAATTTGACTAAAGAGTTGTCAAAAAAAATGTACCCTCTGCTAACTTAACTGTTATTTGGTCAATATTTTGCCTATTTAATAGTAAGTGTTATACCTTTTTGAATAGCTAAAGAGACGTAAAAGTTTTTAAAATTATTTGCAGAATAAGTTCCATAATTTTTTTTAAAAACAGAGAGCTTCAAATTTAAAAACACTTAATGAAAATTATTTAATTCTAACCGTTGTCAAGCAGTTTTTTTAAGGTGTTAGTAGTAGGTTCAGTTTTGGTTAATCACTTTTATTAATTGACATGCTTTCTAACTAGTTACATCAAAAAAACGTACCCCAGAAGCACTAATCCCAAAAAAAATCGACAAAAAAGCCAAAAATTGAGGATTTTTTTAAAAATCTTTAAAGTTCAATATTTCCATAACGGTTAAGTTTCGGACACCATATTATAGAATCAAATCCATCAGAAATCACCTGAATAATAACGCGTTTTAATATTCAGTACGACTTTTCCTGTAACCCTGTATATATAGTGAAAACTTATCAGAAACTACAATAATATTTCACCATAACTATTGTCTTATGGTCATTAATGTCTTTTGTATGAAGTTGCAGATTTCGCAGTAGTGATTGTCTCGTTGATGTATTTTCTATGAAATTACGAAAATAATACATTTTCAGTAGAACTTACGTACGACTATCTATATAAAGTTATATTTGTTGCTATTTATACCGAATTTGTGTGTGTGTAAGCAGATAAATAAACGTCTTTTATTATTATTTCAATAAAGTAGTATAAAAAAAAAGTTAAGTTTTAGTTAGTTACTATTTTGTTGGATGTATTGTTGAATGAAATGAAATAATAAAAAGCTTTAGTATCGATATCGATAAAGCGTCACTAATTTACACACACATCGTCGTAATTCCCACACAAATATCAAAGCACGCGCTTGCTCGCATGAGCACGAAACGAATGAAATATTCAAATTTGGAAGCTGATTCCGTTTATGGCTACTTAATTTGGGTGATTCGATTTGAATATTAAAAAAGGAACACCAGAAAAAATGAACGGCCATAGACATTCTTGTGGTTCGGCCGCGGTAAGAGAAGTGGACACAGATTTTTTTTATTTAACGTTCATATTATTTTATTTTGAAACTGTAGCAGATTTTTGTAATTTATAACTTTGACAGCTTTTGATAATTTAGTCTTAAAGTTTTATAACCTTTGATGTTTAAAGGATAAATTCAGAACGAGCTAAAGAAAATATACAAAATTCGCCATTTGTTTACGTTCAGTGTTTTGATATTTATATTTTGGACATAACTTTTTCACAGTATTACGTAAATGTGTGCCTACCTATTCTGAAACCCGATACGTCCTCTAAATGCTTGGTAGCTGCCTGTCTATAGGTACCTTATAAGGTATCCTTAGATCGCAGGGGCTTCGCAGTCACAATGAACAATAATATTTCAAACATAAACTGCTAGAGTATAATTCTGAAACCTCACGTCGTAAATTTGTACAGTTTGTAAGAGAAGTAGTGATGTACTTAGTCGTAGATAAAACGTCGATATACATATTTGATAAGCTGTTGTCATTTTCGTTTAACGAGTAGATCAAAGAAGGTATTTAATCTAACCTTGAGTCACAGAAAAATTATATTCAGTATATCTAAACATGCCCTCTTTAAAATACCTACTTCAGTAATTTGCACAAATTGTGCAATATTTACAATCGACCTATGAATTTGGCCAAGGAATAAAAAACTTTATATCATTAATCATTAATAAAAAACCTAGTTACGTTGAAAGTACCAATAATTAAATATTACGTCAAATCATTCATTCAAACATAATATAGGCATAAATTATTCATGTCCAATTTATAAAATGTTAATGCGATACCTACTTAAAATACTTAACGACAAATATTTGTGCTTAGTTGAATGCGTGAGAAAGTAGCATAAAAAATATCTACCATGTGTCAACCTAAGCCAAAACCTATACTGGATAAATAAAAATACTATAATTACCGTAGAAACACTGACATGGGATAAATAAAAAATAGAAGAAAGAAATAATTTGGAACCAAACATGAACCGCTCGCATCGGCGGACGGCGAGCGAATGAACAAAAAAGCGCGCGAGAGACGTTCATCTGACAACGAACATTGGGAGGAGCTTACAGTATCCCGCCTCTCAGAGCGAGCTCGACCATTGGCTCATTTAAAAATCGATTCCATTTTATAAATATGTAACCACTTTCATTTGTGACGTTCCAAACGGTTGAAACTATCCACGCTTAGCTTTAGAAACTCGGTCTTATTGCTGACGTATACAATACAAAATTAAATGACATAAAAATAGTGTTGCTCTATTTTGTATCGATAAAAATTCAATTGTTTTACCGACATGTCTTTGTAGACTCTTTTGTTTTATTTAAAAAGAGAATGGGCCCAAGAGATGTTTTGTTTTTTCACGGCATCCATCCAGTTCACGCATTTTTTTTATATGCCATGTCGAAATAAACAATGGATGCGTGTAGGTGGGTGAAATTGAATCGGTAATAAATAATGCTGTGTTTATGATTTATGGTTAGATGGGGGGAGAAGGGGTGGGAGGTAAGCAGGGAGTCTGCGGGCGCTGGGATATTCAAATTGTGGAGTAGTCGGTTTTCTTACCTAAGTATGAAAGTTTAATGACGATAGGTCTGTGGTTTTCATGTAATAATATATGCGTTGGCAGTAATAATTAAATTTTATGCTTAGTTTAGACAAACTTAGAACATTGTTTAACAGGGTACCCTCGTTTATGAAAGTTTGGCAGACATAATAATAATATTATTGGGTATGTCTTAAACAGATATTGATTTTATTGATAAGATTGGGTAAATTCAATTAGCTTTCAATGACTTTAAATCAGAAATGAATATAAAGATCATTTCTGATATTATACTTACTTATAAAACTGAACTTTCTCCAGAAAACATAATTAAATCTAAGTATAAGTATTTATAAAAAGTATTTTTTTATATTTGCTTGCAAATCGATAACTCTGTTAAACCAAATTTAAAAAATATATAAGTATTAACTTAATCATTAAACTAAACAACTTGAGTTCTACAACTTGCTGAAATTGCAATTTTTGTTCTACGCCTTTGCCCAATAACATTTATGGACTTCCCCTAAAGTTATCTCAATTAATCTCATTAGATTTGTGTGAACTGTAAATTAAAAAAAAATACAGTTGGGTATTTTTCATTAAAATCTGTCTCTCAATTCATTCCATACAATGAACAATCTCAAAATAGCCACACAAAACATCAAGTCGAAATAAAACAGTAAATAATGAAATAAAAAAATGGTTTTCGCTAAAATAAAACCCCGAAATGTCACCAATCCCGGACCTGTCCATGTAATTACTGAGATTGGTCCCCGGGGTATTCGCAATTTCATTTTCATAATGGAAAGATGTTCCCTTGACCGAAGACAGGGAGGGGGGATTTCAAACTTGAAAGCAAGGAAGTTTTATTTTAGTCGCTCAACGCAAGCCTGTTGAAAGATAGAACTAAAATGATTTTAATAGCTTTTTGTATAACTTTCAATGGGAATGAATTATTTGTAGAATTTTAAACCATTTATTTAATTAGAAAATACTTTTTGCTAAATTGAGCCGTTGAAAAATTTAACTGATGCCAAAAAAAATTAAAAATCAGATTTTATTCCAAAAAACATTTATGCTATCGCTGTGGGTAGGCTAGTAGGTACATTTTCTTCACGCCAGAAGATCGCCAGTTCGATTTTCGGCGGTTTTAAACTTTGTAGGATTCGGTTTAATCGATGGTAGAGCATTTTTTTGACTCGTCTGGCTAGCTACTACCATCTTATCTAAGTCTTGCTGCCAAACATCAATGTTAACAGCGTCGACATATTGCAGTACAGAGATATGATATCCAGTTCCCCATTGCGTTTGGCTTGATGAGCCTTGATAGGTTGAGGCTCATCTTTCGGCAACAAAACTACTTACTCAGCAAAGGTGAGATGGCTAATAATCACCGATAGTAGATAGATTAACAAAATAGGATCAAAGCGAAGAGATGAAGATTACTCACTATTAAGTGTTATTCTGGGGTTGGCCACTGGCCCCACAACCTCCACAAATCCGGACTTGGCCCCCGTGTGTGGTGTATAGCTTAACTTTCCCGAGTTATGGGAAGAGACCCGTGCCCCTGCAGTGGGGACGTAATGGGTTGTTAACATATGTGTTATTCTTATTAAGTTGAAATTCAAACCCATACTGATTAGTGTAGGTCTCGTTTTTTTTGTATTAAATAGGGTAGTTAAATGCTACTAGTCATATAAATTACTTTTATCAAGTGTCAAAACAGACAATTTGTTCTAAAAAATGGAAGTAGAAACATGTGACGTCATAATTTAATAAAGTCGTTTCCATACTCATTAAGATATTTTATGAATATTTTTGTAACTAGCAATTGTTTCAATAAACTCAAATTCAAAATGTTTTTTATTTAAGTAGATGCTTTACACATGCTTTTAAATCGTAAATTTTTTTTCGACCTAGTACAACAAAAATAAAAATAAAACCTATTTAGTGAAGAACATTTCATAATTAATTATTGATGCAGTCGACTACCTATTGGTTAGATTAGTTTCTATTCTGATTGTGAGCAACTATAATGAAATGAGTTTCTAATAGGTGTCACTACTGTATTAGTCTTCTATGCCAGCGCTCATTTAATTAAGCTAAGTAATAATTACTACGCGCTGAAATGGTATTCAAACGCTCCCCTATTGTTTACACAGAGTGTTTAAAATTTTCTAAAACATAAAAAAAGAATGTTACTACTACCTGTAATGTACCTACTTTAAGATCATCTTGTATTAAATTTATTAAAAACTTTTAATGAGTAAGTTTTGGAGTTATCAAGAAACGAAATTAAAAATTAAATACAGGATGTAAAAAAATGTGTTTAAAATTTTACGGGATTACTCAGAATCAAGTATAGAATACAGGAAAAATATTGAAAAAATCCGATCCGATTTTTTTAAAGTTTCCCATACTAAATCTATTCAATAGTGAATCAAGAATTAGTATGGAAAACTGAAAAAAAAATGCAGATGCAGATTGGATTAAAAATTTCAATATTTTTCCTGTCTTCTATACTTACTTGATTCTGAGAAACCCCTAAAACAAACGCACTTTTTTAACACCCTGTATATTTAAAAAAAATAAAAGCAAGTTCACATCAATGAGTTTGTTTGTGTGCATGTTTTTGTGTTGATTATCGTGGCAAGACCATTGATGTTTCTCGCCAATCATAAGACGTTTGCTTAGAAAATTGATTTGCGTGGTCGCATCGATCATACAGGTTAACTGACTATAGACACGTTCATAAAATGGATGGGTTTGACTATTCGTGGCATTTATCTCGACCGTTTCCGTGCTTTGCAAGGCGAAGACACTAGATGACATTCGTTAAGCATTATAGGCAGCATAAAAACTTCTGGGCCACTAGACTCACAGCCTCCACCAATCCGGACTTGACCCCGTGTGTGGAGTATGAGTATGGCCTAACCTTCCCGAGGTATATTCTTATACGGTTCTCTTCTGAGAACCGTGCCCCTGCAGTGGGGACAATGTGAGTTTTTTAACATCACTATTTTGCAATTTCTTCAACATATAATTCGCAGCGATAATTTAAAACACTCCTTACAATATATTAACCAAACTTCTTGCATCCTGTTCATCACAGCATCATAGCACGCTACCGGAACGTAATGCAACGGGGATGAAATTAATGTACCCGCGAAATGGCAAAACAAACGCATGTTGCCATTATGAATAATATTAAATTTCGAACGAGGGGGCGGGCGCGCTGCTTGATAGAAACGGCGGGAATAGTCCGGACTCTAACATAAAAACAACTTCGATATGTAGGCACTTAACTGCAAAGAATCAAGTTAGTTACTGTTACTAGAAACATTTTGGAGTTTTATGAAGTGTAACCAAAATAAATCATTACCCCCTTTTTATAGTTTATTAGTATTACTAACTTCTTTGTAATTAAAAATAATTATTATTGAAAAAATCTCTTAGAATTTTTCATTTGGTGACAATATTAAAAAAATAGTTTTTAGCCGTACCCGAGTTTTCTATCGAGGTAGTGTTTAATCTATCAACCTACCAAATTTCATCCAAATCCGTTCAGTAGTTTCGGCGTGAAAGTGGCACAAACAAAAAAATAAACAAACAAACATCCATACTTTCGCATTTATAATATTTATTGAGAATTGAGATGAGATTTATTGTGTGCAAACACTTACAAAATACACCTTAACGGAAAGCATTACACAGGGAACATTTTGCGTTAAAATTATTTTGTATCGATAAAACGCACGCCACATCACTATCCCACTTTAGAACGGCTGCCGTCCAGAGATTTCGCGCCAATTTTCTCTGCGGGGTTGCCAGTAATGAATATCAGTGAGGTGAGTTTAGAAACTACATGCACATGTGGCTAGATTGCGTTCAGGAACCTCCAAGTGCCCACTTTTGGATATTTCACGCTTGCGTAGCAGGGGTTACATACAACAGAATCGAACTGATAATAAGTTTTAGAAAGAGAAAATATTTGGCCGCAACATCGCTCGCAACGCGCGAGGCGAGAACATTTTGGTTAAGCTAATATAATAAAAAAAAAACATTTCTGACGGGTTTTTAAAATAACATTACGATTTAAAAAGCGATCGTGGCTCGGTGGCTTGTATGGTCGCGTACACTATTAGTCTATGGTCGCATTGATTACGCAGGCTAACTATAATAATAATAATTACCTTCCCTACATAATATGAGAAGACTGAAGCGATCCGTGCCCTAGTAGGGATGCTAATAACTATTAAAAAAAAACATTTGAACCTGTCAGCATAAAATTAATTAAAACTAATGTAACGATACCTCACACACAATAATGCAATTTTCTCAACTTCTTCTCGGGGTACCATATGCTAGCGGATGTCGGCGATCAGCATTCGAAACTCCTCTCTTTAACCATCCTGCAAAGAGTGGCTGCGTCCTTGATTTCAGTCCATTCTATTATACAGGGTTATTTTTGGAACTTCCACCTAAACTTCACAGTGGCTTCTATTCATGAACTGAACTGAACAACTTTTCCCAAGAACGAATGGTAAATAGTCAATTCGCAAAAAAAATTGGCAAAAAAAAATATCTTCATACTACTTAATTTGATCACGTAATTTTGCGAATTGACCATTGGTTACTTGGGGAAAGTTGCTCAGTTTCATAAGTAGAACCCAGAAGCCACTGTGAAGTTTTGGTGGTGGATCCAAAAATAACCCTTTATTGCCTATCACACCAGGTGGTACGCGGTCTTCCTCTCCTTCTGCCTTCAATTTTGGTTTCTATTGTTCTAATTATGTCGTATTTGCTAGTTCTGTATAATGTCCTAAGAACCCCGTCGCGACGCACCGCACAGACAGTAACTGCGTAAACACTGGGTATTAGGGGACCATCCATAAATTATGTCACGCGAATTTCATGATTTTTGACTCCCCCCCCGTCCTTGTCACAGATGGGCACATTGTGGGACTACCCCCTCCCTAGTGTGACGTCACATATTTTGCAATTTTTCGTCCAGAATTGAATAAATGAAAATACGAGTAGAAATCCCAAAATTATATATTTTTTATTATTTATTATAAGCCGTCACAACGTTTATGACTCCCCCCTACCCCTTGTCACATAATGTCACACTTCGTTGATCCCCTCCTCCCCTTAACGTGTGATGTAATTTATGGATGGCCCCTGTCAAGGGATAATTTTTTTTCAGCTACCGTGCGTCCAAGTGATCAAACCAAGTTAAAATCATAAAGTGATTTAATGGTTCGCGCAAGTGACCATATAAAAATAACCATAAAATATTGTGAGCGATTTGTTATTATAATAAGATATCCACAGGTACAAACGACCTTGCTTTGAAGGTCGCAAGTTCGATTCCCTTACAAGGTAATATTTCTTGATGTAAGTCTGATACTTAATTTTTTTTGCGATATTAGGTACAATTTTGTTTACAAGATCATCTAAGTAGATAAAAAAAACTTTATTAGAAACACGTTTTTTATACATTTATTTTTGATTCAATTACGTAAACGAACATTACCCGACTGCGTCACAACTTTTTTCGTCCTTCACTAAATCCAAAAAGTTGCTGAAACAAAAAAAAAACATTTTTTTTTAATATGTGATAATCAGGGTTCGAAATGATCAAGATAATTATTTTCTTTGATAATTATCGGATAATTATCAGTGCGGATTCATAACTTATTCTCTTTAATTTTTCACTTACAAATGGTAAGTTTATTTTTCATATAAGTATCTATTATAAAACTGAACCTAAATAAAAATTTTGACTGTTGACTGTTGGTGCCTGCTGTTGTTAATAATAATAATATAATAATAATATCCGGGACAAATCACACACGGTCATCTGGCCCCAAACTAGGATTCCCTGTACTTGGGAACCAGAGACTGATATACATACACATATACATATAAATGCATACATCCATAGATATTATACACCCAGACTCAGAGCAAACAATTTTGCTCATCACAGAAAAGTTTGCCCTGTGTGGGGATCGAACCCACGACTCTGGGATCAGAGGTCAGGATCGCTAACCACTTAGCCACCGAGTCAGTCAATATATGGCAGTCGTTAAGCCCTTGTAGGCCTTTAAGTTTTTGACCTCCATCAAACCAGGCTTGGCCCCCATATGGCCAAGCCTTCCCGAGGAATGGGAGACCCGTGCGTTAGTAGTGTGGACTATATGGGTAGGACCTCCGTTCTGCTCGATCTTTACATGTCGGCCAATTGCGTGCCTAATAGGTGGCGCGAGATATCCGGAGTCATTACCTGCATAAGAGAAAAAAGAACAGGGCTTACCAATTGAGGATAAAAAAAATAAACAAATGAAATCTCCTTACGTAACAATGTCCCTCATCTCCTTGGATTCGCACAGGTTGTTGTGTCCCAACCCTAGGCCCTTTTCAAACGCATGCAACACTAAGGGTGCTCCGCCCCCCGTGCGGGACTCCTTTGCCGCCTCGTATAACTGTGGAGTAAAAATATGATGCTTGTAACTCATCCACTCTTGAATATACGCCTCCCCATAGATAACCCAGTACGATTCCGATCCTCAGGCATCAAGCGTTTTTAACCGACTTCAAAAAAAGGAGGAGGTTCTCAATTCGATGTATGTTCACCGATTACTCGAAGACGCCTGAACCGATTTGGAAAATTCGTTTTGTGTAAAAGAGTATAATTCACAGGTGGTCCCATATAAATTTTATCGAAATCGATTCAGCGGTTTTTGAGAAAATAAAAAAAAAACTTAGCAATATTGGAGTTGTTGCGATAGAAGTCGGTTATTTTTAACGTATTCAGTGTGGTCAATTTTCTGTAAGTAAGCATCACCAGACCATCATTATACATCTGGTGAGGAGTCGCCATAAATCGAGAACCTTCCTTCCTTTAAGGTTAATTTGATAAGAATTAAGTCTACAAACTACCTCTTACTTCAACTTTGGAGGATTTTGGAAACACACATTCGAATAAAAAGAAAAAATATTGACCTGAATTTCTTACAATTTCTATTTTTTGATATCTATTACTATCATATTGACTTACTTTTATTGTAATCTATCATTTTTGCATGAAATTATGACCATATATGATGCTATCCCTGCAGGTCGATATATACTTACGTACCTATCTGTAGTTACAACCTCATACCTATACCTTAAGATGTAGATTAATGGTCACATTCTTATCTTTCTTGGAGTATAAGAAGACCAAGATCTAGGTCAAATGGGCACAATCTTGTCTCTCTTAAGAGTTACATTAAGAGCTAGGTCAAAGTACACTATCTTGTTTTCTTTAGATTGTAAGAAGATACATGTTACCTTAAGATCTAGGTCAAAGGGCACAATCTTGTCGCCCTTAGAATGTAAGAAGACGGACCTTACCTTAAGAACTAGGTCAAATGACACAATCTTGTCTACCTTAGAGTCTAAGAAAATAGCTACCTTAAGAGCTAGGTCAAAGGGCACAATCTTGTCGCCCTTAGAGTGCAAGATAAGAACAGGCACATGGGGGCTTCGAGCCAGGTACTGGTCAGTCTCAAATCGGTACTCTGACGAGATCGCGTAGGGCTTCACAAAGACACCACGGTAGTAAGGTAACCAGGACACCAGCTGGGAAAAGAAGAAAATATGGTGCATTAAAAAAACAGTTTTTAAATGAATGGTTGTATGAAAATACTTTATTGCACAACATAAACAAAGATAGAAGAGAAAAACAAGATAATTTGGCATGATATAACGGGAAATGATGATGATTCCGAA
Source organism: Coleophora deauratella (assembly GCA_958295455.1). Classification (NCBI taxonomy): domain Eukaryota; kingdom Metazoa; phylum Arthropoda; class Insecta; order Lepidoptera; family Coleophoridae; genus Coleophora; species Coleophora deauratella. The sequence goes on from OY282412.1 coordinate 7,694,165, forward strand.
AGGTAGGCGGCGGTAACCACTTTTCATCATGTAGCCTTTTGCCATCCTTAAGAATAAAAAAAGCATCTAATTTTATTATTGTACCGTTCTGTCTGACCTTATGGCTCAATTTAGTAAGATGAAAACTTAAATTCACTTCTAGATAAGGCGATCATTCGATATTATATTTTTGGTTCTGCAAAACTCAAAGGGATCCCGAAAAAAAAGGAGAGAACTATGGATCGACGGCTCAACATTCACTGTTGCCTATTGTATGACATGATACTGTAGATCCCGGATAATCTAGATAGATCTAGAAAATGCCTGGGAAACTTAGGGATCTTCAAACTTGTCCATATCATTTTGCGGTGGTAATATTTTAAAACATTGGAAAACATAGTCAGTTTTTTATCACCATGCCAGAACGTATCAATAGTCCCATTAACATTAATGTTTGGCTTCATTATTACTCATTTGTGATTTTCCTTATTTAAAAAATTAAGATGAGATTGAAATGAAAAGGATTTGGTTTTGAAATTTCAGTAAGATAGCAATTTCGGCTCATAATTTACGATATTTTAGATGCAACCAAATTTACCTTTGAAAAAGGATGTGCTTCAACTTCCTCCACCAGATTGTTGAAGGGAGCTTCCAGCACCAGCGCGGCGGGCGGTGGGTAAGGTGGCTTCTGGAAGTGCGCGCAGAGCGTAGGCAGCTGTTCCACCATGTGGGAGATTACTGCTGTACCTGTTAAAGACCTTGGGTTGGCATCATAACATCGTATTGTAGGTCAGTGGAGCTGAACTTCTGTGTCAGGTCCACGAAGGTAGAAGCGGGCTTACTAACAATTCCCATACCTGAGGAAAACAGGGCATCTTATTATTAAATTACTGAAAATTTATTTGATTTGCTCTGTATTATATTATGCTATTGAATTGTTTTTATCGTTTTTAGTTTAGTTTGTTTGTTTGTTTGTATCTAGTTAGCATTTAGTTTATGTTGTATTGTATTTTTATAGAATCTAATACCTTCCTACGTAAAGTCTAAAACTCTTTCACGTCGTCGTTGGCAGATAATAAAAAAGAATGCAAGAAATTACTTCAACATCGTTTGTTCAATAAACTGATGTATCCGCTATTATGTACTTTATTTTATAAATAACTATTACCGTAACATATATGAGAGTTTCTTAGTACAGCGTTTGAAAGTACATCCGTAAGAATAACTATCACTCTGACAGTAGAAAAGCCTATTGTAACTTTTCAACTGTAGAAGAGACTTTAGTTTGGTAAATTTTACTTTGGTTCTAGAACTTGGGCCAAGATTGTCTGGATCTTGCCTCGAACAAGTAGTTGAGCATTCTTCGATGCAGGTTATTGAACTCTTTGAGTCCATTTGGTCTAGAACTGAATTTATTTTCCTCGTCACCTTGCATGATAAGATTACTATAAAATGCAAATATTACCTAAAGAATGACCCCATACTATGACAGAAGGCTTGTTCGCTCCATCGAAACACTCCATGAGCCAAGAGTACACGTGGAAGGCATCTTCCACCACTCCTTTCTCTGTCGGACGTATTTGGGTGGAATCGCCGTATCCTGGATGGAGACAATGCATCCTATTTAAAGGTTTAAAACATAAGTAGGTACTTGTATGCTATTTTAGAACACTAAGCGAAATTTAGACTTCTACTCATGAAAATGAAAATTTTTTTCCTTAAAGCCAAAAAAAAAACAATTAATTTACATGGTTTCCACAATCATTTAGTATCACCCGCAGCCACATCATGTAGGGCATTAAGATTTACTCGTAAGAACGTTTGCAACGCGACCTTCCGACACATCTAGTAGTCAGTTGTGCAGATGTCTTAACAATGTTTTTTCTAGTTTAAATTCTACACTAAGAGCAAGTCAACTCGAAAAGCCCGATTACGTTCTGATATAGTAGTAACAGGCATTTAAAACTCGACAGTTTATTGGTGTGACGGTCCGGGGTTTGCCTCATCATCATCAGCCGAAAGACGCCCACTGCTGGACAAAGGCCTCCCCCAAGGATTTCCACACCGACTGGTCCTATGCTGCTCGCATCAATGGCTTCCCGCAACCTTCACCAGTTCGTTGATCCACCGAGTCGGAGGCCTGCCTACACTGCGTCTTCCGGTGCGCGTTCGCCACTCAAGAACTTTAGTGTCCCAACGGCCATCTGTATTACGAGCTATGTGCCCCGCCCACTGCCACTTCAGTTTAGCGGTTCTGTGAGCTATGTGATCGGATCACAGTACCTCGATAATCAAATGCGATGACGTGGAAATTCATCTCCTGGAAAAACTTATAAATCTGTAGCCTGTGCGGCGACCCCCGGTGATTTGAGTTGCCTGTAACCAAACATATTGAATGTTAGCTAATCTAAATTCTAAACTGAATGTGAGTCATTACCCTGCTTGCGTTTGGGGTAGTCGGGTAAAATAAAATAACAGCGGAAGGTGGCGAATGGTTTAGGGAAGCGAAGCAGGTTTTCGCGCTGTATTTCCACCAAGTTATAATTATAATAAGTAAGAAAACACTAATCCGGGAGTTGACTGCATGAAAAATAAATTACGAAATATTATTGACTAAATAGATATTTTATGCAATTGTTGAAAAACTTAATCACTTTAATTTTCATTAGATTTTCAATTATTAATTTATAAGAATTTCCTAATTAGTATGCAAACTACTATTTTGTACAATGACGTCATCGTACAAAATTTCAAACATTTTTAGAACAAAATGCCGTTTTTGACATTTCATAAAAAGTAAGTCAAATGACTAGCAGTCAACTACCGGATTAGTAGGTGTAAATAGATTTCGAGATACGATAAAAGAAATAATTATAAATAAATTAATGGCTTTAAACCTATTTATGTGGACTAGCCTATTATATTTGAATTTTTAACACTTATACACTTATACAGGTGTTGCAAACAGGTATGACAATACTTTATGATAAGCCTTTTTACTTGACTTAATACTAAATTACATTTCATTTATCGCAAAAAAAAAAGATTTTTCATACAAATTAGTTGAACACCTAAGGCCTAACCTGTAATTTCAATTTTTTTTTTTTTTATGGCAGAGGTGGCAAACGAGCAGACGGATCACCTGATGGTAAGCGATTACCGCCGCCCATAGACACCCGCAAAATTTTTTCGCGAAGCGACTACCTATTAGGTATGACTTCCTTGTGAAAAGTTGAGTAGAGGCCGTAATAGCGGGACCTACCTACATCTGTTTTATAGGACACTCTGTATAACACAAAATGCTGAAGACGACGATCCATGAGGCATCGAATCTGGCGATGAACCACGAGGCTTGGCGCAGCACTATACGGGAAAATACTAATTCAAGAGCACACGATCCTCAGCACCAAAGGACCGACTAAGGAGGATAACACAAAAAAAAGAAATGCATCCATACCATGACAATACAAGACAACAGTGTTCTTAGTTTTCCTGAGCTCATTGAACAGCTGTGAGTCGACCCGAGTGCATTCTGGTACCACGAACACGTCGCGAAAGATGCAGCACGGGACTATGTGCCATACGCCTGTAAAAAACACATCCCTTATTACTAACTCATAAAACTGAAGAACTAAAGAATGTAAAAGTCGGCAACCCACCTGTGACTCCTCGGAGTTGCGGGTGTCTATGGGCGGCGGTAATCGCTTACCATCAGGTGATCCGTCTGCTCGTTTGCCAGCTATGCCATAAAAAAAAAATTTTCCATACTTTATAATATAGGTAATACTTTTGTGGCTTGTCTGCTCGCTTCGCATCAGGAGGTCGCGGGTTAGATTCCCAGTAAGGTCCAACTTTGTACGACTCTGGTTGGTTAGGGCATTTTTGAGCCCGCCTGGCTAGCTACCACCATCTTATCTAAGTGTTGCCAGTTTCCGCCAAACATCAATGTCAATAGCATTTATGTGTTCCGGCATGGAGATAAGATAGCCAGTTCCCCATTGCGTTGGGGAATCTTGGTAAGCCCGCTTCCATTTTCGGCATCATCATCACTTATCACCAGGTGAGATGATGCAAAGGGCTTACCAATTTTGAATTACAAAAAGTTTTCTTACCAATTTTTATTGGACAATCATCGACCAGCGAATGAAACTCGATCATGACGTTTCTGCCGCCGACTATGTTGCAACTTGATGGGTTATCATAATCGAGGTTTCTCGGGAAATTTACTGAATAACAATAATAATTATAATAAAAAAGAAATCAATCAAAAGATTGTAATCTCTTTATTGCACAAAACATACACTTTACAAAACAATATTGTGTAAATAAAATAAACAACAGTTTGTACAAAGGCGGACTTATCCCTGGAAGGGATCTCTTCCAGTCAACCTTTGAGCAGGTAACTTGAAAAGACATTACAAAAGATTATTGAGTAGCTCTTCATAATGCGCACTTTAAATCCCAAAAAATAATGTTAGTACTTAATAATAAAAATTAATGCCCTAAACGTGACCGCGGGGGCAACTGCTGTCTAATATAGCATTGTATTGTATTGTATTGTATTGTATTGCTAGCACGGTTAAGTAAAAAAAAAAAAAAAGGATATAGGTACCTAATATTGAAAAATGATAAAACTAGGGTTTCTTTCTTAGGGGAAGGCGCAGTGTGGGCAGGCCCCCGACTCGGTGGACCGACGACCTGGTAAAGGTTGCAGGAAGCCGCTGGATGCGAGCCGCACAGGACCGGTCGGTATGGAAATCCTTGGGGGAGGCCTTTGTCCAGCAGTGGACGTCTTTCGGCTGATAGATAGATAGATAGGGTTTCTTTCTACTCATAAATCTGAACCATTTTAAAAGGGGCATCGTCCGTACAGCTAAAAAATACATTAACCAATTCACAAATCAAATTTTGACTCTTCATACAAATCGATCAGCCGATCGGCTAATGTTGAGAATTCAAAATGGCATCCTCCAGAAAAATTTTGGAAAGTTGTTCAAAGCTTCCGGGTGTGGCCATTTTACACATGGTTTATAAGTCGCGTTGAACATGTAGAAGGTGTAAACACAAATGAGAATAAGTTCAACACCAGGAAAGTGATGTCTATCCCTCGAGAAAGTTCGGTTAAATTGTGTCACATTACGAGTATTTATACAAGAGAACTTTATCTGGCATGCTAATGCTACACAGTTTTCAAATACGCAACTAACGCCTTTCAATTTATTTATAACAATGTTTCCTTATTGTTTTGCTATTACATTTTGTTCAGGCACAAAGCGTCGGTGACGCAGCGGGTAGTGACTCCGTCCTCCTAACCAGAGGTCGTGGGTTCAAATCCTGGCCAGTGCACCAATGAGATTTTCAAAACTTACGTGCATTTTCATACCACTTCCTTTAACGGTGAAGGAAAACATCGTGAGGAAACCTGCACATCTAATTTCTAGATATGTGTTTGATAGTCGCGTTGCACTCGTCCGTAGATGTAAATCTAAATGCCATGCCCTACACGTGAGCGTGGGTGATGCTAAGTGAAACACTAGGCAACCGCCGTCTATACCTTGTGGATAAAATGTGCCACACGATAAGAAGGCACTTAGGTCTGATTTACAGATCCAGCGCGAGTCATATATTATTAATTAATAAGTGTAACTTAGTTAGACGTAGATCATGGCTCGTTGTCAATGGAGTAAAATGGATTATGCCATATTGTTGACGGTTTTGAAGGCGTAGTAATTAGCGCCCTTGAATTTCTATTTAAAAGTCATGACACAAAATAGACACAGAAGGTCCGCTCAATACAAACCACTAAAATCTTAAGCATATACATGCTTATAGAAATATACGGTCGTTCGAGGCAAGGTCACGCAGCAAAGTATCACAACAGTATCGTGACCTTGTCTACAACGACCATATATTGTACATAAGCATGTATATGCTTAGGAGTTTAGTGAGCGTATTGAGCGGACCTTCTGTATCCGTGTATTTTGTAGTCATGATTTGTCTTGGAATATTGTACCTAACTAGGATACAAATAGGGAAAATGAGATAACATATTACTTGACTGACCTTACTTTTGTGGCTTTTTATGGATTTTTTATTTATTTATTTAGGACAGTCCAAAGAGTTTTAGTAAACATGAAATAAAGACGTTTTTTAGTCTGCTTGTAAAACACAGCCTACAATGAGTACTGAACTACTGAGTCAGTAGATACTTACTGCAGTTAGAAAACACCATTTTCCTCTGAAGGTTCTTGTTGTATTTGAAGACGAGCGGTAGGACGGCCACTTGCACGACAAGCACGCTCGCAGTCAGTGACGCGCCCGTAACTAGTATGGCTCTGGAGAAATATAGTGTTCTGTACAAGCGAGTTCAGCCAATGGTAGGTTTTTGAAGTGAAGACTTAAGAAACTGAACCGTCATGCTCTATCACCTCAGTGTTCAGTTCTTTCATACTCATATTCTTCACACGATCCAGCTCTCTTTTTTGGCATGCCTCTCCGATTTCGGCTATGATATAATACTTGATACTAAATGAAATAACTACTCGTAAAAAAGATCAAACGAAAAAACTTCCCATAACAAAATAATATTATTCCCGACAATAAAAGTCGAATAACTCTTAAACCACTGAACCGATTTTCATCGAACATAACTAAGAACCACCTCGATGAATTGTGCTTTCAAGTGAAAAAAATGCATTCAAATCCTTCCACCAGTTTTTAAGAACTATGATGCCACAGACATATATTTAGGCTTCAATTAGTAATACCCTTGTTTTGCTTTGGGGATAAATGATGAAAAAAATTACTACCTAATATAAATTTGATTTTTCTGTGTTTCGCAAGCCACGATAAGCCGTCGGTGCCAGTTTCTATCACTAGATGGCACTGTCAAATCGATAACATACTATTCGCGTCAGCAGAGGTTTTAAATTCGGTTAAAAAACTGACATTGGGGTTGGCAACCAGCCCCACAAATTCGTATCTATTAAGCTATGAGAAGAGACCCGTTTCTCAGCAGTGGAGACGAAATGGCCGGTTGTTAACGCCGACCTAAACGGGTCCTTCCAAGTTGAATCCACTGGGAATCGAACCCGCTACCTTCTGATGTAAAGTGTGTGGATTTACCTCTACGTCACGGAGGTAGCTGTAACCTCTGACCGTAATTTGTACTAAACTGTGCTTAAGTACTTACCCAATCACCATTTTGAGATGAACCAAAAATAATTAAACACTTTTTTATATTCTCCTGAACGCACTTTCTGTACATTTTCCAATTTTTTTACATTATATTTTTCATTTTATTTTATTTATTACTTAAGATTTAAAAAAAACTTTAAATTTTGGTTGATGTGTTTATTTTGATTTTCATGTATTACTGATAGAAGTCATCGTTGTATTAGACACATGTCTTTTTTCATGATTTAAAATAGATATTTAAAAAGTATCCTTATTAGAAAAAGTATGGAAATCCATGGTATTTTTCTATAACAATAACCATCATAAATAAATAACAACCACCTTTTTGTTCTTGAAAGACTTATATATATCGATGGTATTGTTACGTTATTTGTATGGGGCGTTATTTCCCTTAAGCGATAAGACCACCTACCTATAATACAATTTTTTTTTGTGTATTGTATGTATGTGTATGAGTTCCGTCTTTGACTAAATAAAACAAAGTGATTTTCAAAGTGGATATAAACATATCAATATGATTATTTCGGTCAAACATCCACTTTTATTCTACCATTTCACTTCATAGTATAAAACAAAGTCTTTTCCCGCTGTCTGTCTGTCCCTATGTATGTCTTTAAAACTACGCAACGGATTTTGATGCGGTTTTTTTTAAAGATAGAGTGATTCAAGAGGTAGGTTTTATGTATATAATACATTGCACCCGTGCAAAGCCGGGGCGGGTCGCTAGTTTTAAATAAACAGCAAAAATTACAACTCCATACAAAATGATCCAGCCGACGATCGATTTGTATGAAGAGTTCACAATATTTTCATTTATACAGGGTGTTATTTTTGTCAACAACGTCCATCTAAGGGTGAGAGGACAAAAAGTGGCAGAACAAGTTGTAACATTTGAACCAAATAAAAGCTTAAACATGTTTATATCCGCCTTTTAAAATACACCTGTAGGAACATTACCTACTTAGATATTGAAAAATCTAAAACAGGTTCCTATAATTTTGAACTGATGTAAAGGAATTAATTTTAAAATTATTTATTCCCATAAGATTAAAAATACATATAAAAATGAAACAAGACTATAAATTAAATAAAAAAAACGTATAATATTCAGTTCCTGACCTTAACAAAATGTAATAAATAAATAATTGAGAGCATTTGAACTGCTTTCTAGCGCACTAGGTACTTAGTGTACATTACTATTCTAAAAGCTAGGTCTTAGGCACTTGTGCTAGTCTTCAGTTCACTGGTGCTTTTTTACGAAGTCCCTGAAAAAAAAATGAGTACAAAATTAGTACGAAGTACTAGTTTATACAGAATGTACCAAAAATGTATTGCAATAGTTTAAGATGGGTTTAGAATCATGATACTGAAGCAGTTTTGTTCTAAGACTTAGCAGAAATAGCTATTTGAGAGTAGGATTGACTAGGTTCTGTGAGAGAAGATTATACTGGATATTTTTAGCAAGGATCGACTGGGTTCTTTGAGGGAAGGATTGACTAGGTTCTTTTTTAAGGAAGGGCTGACCGAGTTCCTTGAGGGAAGAATCTTTGAAGAAGGTTCTTTAAGCGTAGGTTAGGTTCTTAAAGAGGGACCGCCCCCCCCCCCCCCCCTCGTGCTGCCACCTTGCCGTTGGGGGGGGGGGGGTGGGTTACATTCTTCATCATTCATGCATTAGAGGGTTAAGGAAAGGATTAATAGGATTCTTTGAGGAAAGAATTGACTAGGTTCTTTAAGGAATGTTCTTCAATAAAAGCGGAGAATACAAACCCAACAATATCCCCCAGGTCCTTAGCGCCGCATATCCACGTGTGTCCGAGCCTTTCGCCCTTGTCGAATATGTGCATCGTAACTGGCGCGTCGCTTTCGCTCCTAGAGTCTTTTATTGTTCTGTACAGCTGAAAACAAAAGATAATGTTCAGTTAGGACTTAGGAGCGGTAAGCTATGATCAAAAACGTTTAATCTAGGCTAGAAACCATCATTTTTCGATTACTTGTTGCAAATATCATCGTTACCAGTTTTGTAGTGAGTTTAGCTGCGAAATCGACGCGACCATTCAAGTCGCTGAGACACCATCGTTAAGCCACATCAGAAGAAGAAGAAGCATTCGCACCTGCACCTGTAATTGTATCTTTCTGTCTCTGCATCTACTTCTGTATCTGCACCTGCACCTGCATCTGTCACTGTCTCCATATCTGCACCTGCATCTGTCACTGTCTCCATATCTGCACCTGCATCTGTCACTGTCTCCATATCTGCACCTGCATCTGTCTCTGCCTCCGTCTCTGTCTATGTATGCATACCTTGAGCCCCACAACGAGCGGCACGACCAGGTCATCTGCCGCGTGTAGCACGAGCGTGGGTAGTTGCGAGCGTCTCGCTAGCGTCGCGTCCGAGCGGAACCGCGCGCCGCCCCCCTCGCCGGCGCGGAATGGCGCCAGCAACATGCGGTCGCTGTATGGCAGCCACATCACCAGCTGGACACCAAACGTTACAATATTAACAGGTTAACTTAATAGTCCGCGCATCACGTAATCGTCCCTCGCACGACTCTCTCCTATCTCATTTTTCTTAAGTTTATAAAATCAACCCTATTTCAATTAGGTTCAAGTCCAAACTCAATTCAACAAAAATGTGAGATAGGAGAGTTAGTCGTGCGAGGGACGATATGATGTCGAGTGTACAAGTTCAGATTGGTAGGATAGAAAAAAAAAGACGATTTAAAGATTTTGATTTTTGACTTTTAAAGACCTAGCTTTATACGTCCGTGCATCACATGTAATGCATTGCCATAAAGTATCGCAAACTAAGAAAACGGCGTTAGCGAAATGTAGAACTTCACGAGCGTTCACATGTCAATATTACTACTAGGACGTATTGGAATAAGTTGACAAAGTAAACGTGGGGCAGTTAACCTGTTAACCTTCATCATCATCTTCATCATCATCATCAGGGTTCGTAATTATCAAGATAATAATTTTCTCTGATAATTATCCGTGCTTATTCATAATTTTATGACTTAAATTTTTGATTGAAATTTCATTGCATTATAATACTAATAAAATTGAACTGAACACAAATACAAATTTTATTAAGTGTTGTGTGTGTTGAACACAATTTTTGTGACCGATTTTTGAAGTTTTATTTAAAATTTGATATTTAACTCATTAAAATAAAGAAGAAATTAATCAGTGATAATTATTACTTCGAACCCTGATGATCATCAGCCAAAAGACCGCCATTGCTGAACAAAGGCCTTCCCCAAGGATTTCCGCGAGAACCGATCTTGCGCTGCCCATGTATTATATTCATTTTTAAAAGGTAAATAATTTACATAGGTTTTAAAAATTTAAACATACTTAATACAAATTAATGGGTGCCTCATATAGACTGCTTTAACGGTGAAGGAAAACATCATAATGAAAACCTGCACATCTGATTTTTAGATGTGTATGATGGTCGCGTTGCACACGTCCGTAGGTGTAAATCTAAATGCCCTACATGTGACCGCGGATGATGCTAAGTGCAACACCAGGCAACCGCCGTCTATACCTTGTGGATAGAACGGTTGAATGTGCCACACGATAAGAGGTTGAGGGCCTGAACTTAACTTGTATCTTAGTAAATAAATTCTTAAAATACATTACCTTAAAGCCCGGGTGGTGTTTGACCTCGTCAGCCAGGTTATTGAAGGGAGCTTCCAAGATGAGTCCCCGCGGCAGGGGGCTACCGGCCGCGGCTAACTCGTCCACCAAGCGAGACGATATGCCGGTACCTTTAAAACAAACAATTTGTACATTGATGATAGTAATTCATAACTATCACGAGGAGAGATAATATGCCGGTATCTTCAATTCGAAAAAATTGCACACTGATGATAGTAATGCATCACTATCACCAAGCGAGATAATATGCCGGTATCTTCAATTCGAAAAATTTGCACACTGATGATAGTAATGCATCACTATCACCAAGCGAGATAATATGCCGGTATCTTCAATTCGAAAAATTTGCACACTGATGATAGTAATGCATCACTATCACCAAGCGAGATAATATGCCGGTATCTTCAATTCGAAAAATTTGCACACTGATGATAGTAATGCATCACTATCACCAAGCGAGATAATATGCCGGTATCTTCAATTCGAAAAATTTGCACACTGATGATAGTAATGCATCACTATCACCAAGCGAGATAATATGCCGGTATCTTCAATTCGAAAAATTTGCACACTGATGATAGTAATGCATCACTATCACCAAGCGAGATAATATACCGGTATCTTCAATTCGAAAAATTTGCACACTGATGATAGTAATGCATCACTATCACCAAGCGAGATAATATGCCGGTATCTTCAATTCGAAAAATTTGCACACTGATGATAGTAAAGCATCACTATCACCAAGCGAGATAATATGCCGGTATCTTCAATTCGAAAAATTTGCACACTGATGATAGTAAAGCATCACTATCACAATCACAATTGGGGTGGAGTTTTGTCAGAAAGTACCTCCTAGTGGTCCACCCCGGGCAACGGATCCTCTCCGGCTAAAGCTTTCTGACGTCATTGGCCCGCTGGACTTGCTCCTTAAGAGTCTCCCAGCGTTTTTCCTGCTACTTGTGTTTTTAGAATGCGAAGAAATAAAAGCAGCCCTCCTAAGGGCCCTTTGACTAGAAATATAGGACCTTCTGTCCGGATACTTCAATTAAATATAGAGGGATCCTCGCAGGCTAAATGCGAATATCTTTCTCGGCTGGCCTGCGAGAATGACGTAGACATAATTTCTGTCCAAGAGCATCATATCGATAAATTGATTAACTTTGACACACGGGGCCATATCCCTGGATATCGACTCTTGGCTCATACTCTGTCATCTATATATGGCTCTGCTGTTTATGCTAAGTGTACACTTGCAGACATCAAAGTCTTGAAGGTGAGCACCATAAACAATTTGGAAACCATATCTGTCCAGTTATCCAATATAAATTTTGTGTCAATATACAAGCCACCAGGTAACCATTTCGAAAACCCACCCATCGACACCCTGCCACACCCAACTGTTTACATTGGCGATTTCAACAGCCACCACAATTCCTGGGGTTATAGCTCTAATGACGTGAATGGGGATTTATTGACTGACTGGGCGAACAGGGATAATATCCACCTAATCTTTGACCCAAAAGAAAAGGGCTCTTTCCGATCTGCTCGGTGGCAGCGTGATACGAACCCAGATTTATGTTTTGTATCGGAGGATGAGCATGGAAAGGTCCTCCCAACTACCCGCAAAGTTCTAGAGAACTTTCCACGCAGTCAACATCGCCCGGCACTCATAAAGATCGGCTTCGAAGTTCCGCTTGTAAGATCAGTACCTAAACCACGATGGAATTTTGTCAAAGCTAATTGGGATGGCTATGGCAAGCAAGTAGATTCAACACTACGCTGGGTAAAGCCTACAGTCGAAAACTATGAGCGATTCACTAAAATCTTAATAAGCTCAGCTAAAAAATACATCCCTCGCGGTTTCCGGAAGGAGTATGCCCCAGGCTGGACTGCGGAAGCTGATGAGGCGTACCAAGCATTTCTGGATACAAGAGATCAAGAGTCAGCTAACGATCTAATTGATGCGCTGGACAACTCGCGCCGTCAAAAATGGGTAGAAAGTGTGGAAGGGATGAGTTTTGTACATTCCAGCAGAAAAAGCTGGACGCTTCTCAGGAAAATGGGTGGAGCAGGTGCCCCAGAAGGTAATGAGACCTCTGTCAATCCGAATGATATTGCAAAACACCTACAAGAACTCACAAAGAGCGCAAAGCATGACAAGGTTTTTGCAAAATCAATAAGAGCCCATTATAACTCTAATTTAAAGCTCCTACAAAACAGCGACCGTTTTGGTTGTCCTTTCTCTGTCCAAGAACTGCAAAAAGCGCTAAAATCCATAAAATGTGGCAAAGCTGCGGGGTTTGACCTGATATACCCAGAGTTTCTAACTAACCTGAACAAAGGAGGACAGCGATGGCTAGTTGATTTCTTTAACGAAATCCTAGATACGAGCCAACTCCCAAGAATCTTTAAAATATCAAAAGTCCTAGCAATTCTGAAACCGGGAAAGCCAGCTGACGATCCTGCAAGCTACAGACCCATCTCGTTACTTAGCTGCACATACAAGCTTCTGGAGCGCATGCTGTATAACCGTCTTTACCCTGCTGTCAACCCACTGATACCTGCAGAACAAGCTGGTTTTAGAGCAGACAGGAGCTGCGCTGATCAAGTTCTGGCTCTAACAAGCTATATTGAAGCAGGTTTTCAAAAAGGGCTTAAAACGTTTGCAGCTTTCGTAGACCTCAAAGCTGCATACGACACAGTCTGGGTAAAGGGGTTACTGCACAAAGTGAGCGCAATGATCCCATGTAAGAAGACGCTTAACCTACTCAAAAACATGCTGGGTCCGCGTAGTATAAAGGTGGTGTTGAATTCAAGGGAGAGCAGCTTTAAATTGTTGAAAAATGGCTTACCCCAGGGATCTGTACTATCCCCTCTTCTATTTAACATCTATACCTACGACATCCCCGCATTGCGCTCTGAGAAGTTTATGTACGCCGACGATCTGGCTATTGCCTACCAAAGTAGATTTTTTAACGAGGGACAAGAAGTGCTTTCAGAGGACTTGTGCTCCCTAAATGATTACTATCAACAGTGGCGTCTATGTCCCAATCCATCAAAGACGGAAGTTTGTGCCTTCCATCTAACAAACTGCCAAGCGCAAAAGGAGCTCGAGGTAACCTTTTGTGAAAAGTTGGTTCGCCATAACTTCTCTCCAAAGTACCTAGGAGTTAGCTTGGACAGGCCACTGACGTTTAGGGAACATCTGGACAGCTTAGGTCAGAAGGTAAAGTCGAGAGTCAATCTTATCCGGAGACTGGCTGGTACGTCATGGGGAGCCCGCGCGGATGTCCTTCACACGTCTACTCTAGCCTTAGTCTATTCCGCGGCGGAGTACTGCGCCCCCGTTTGGTACCGCAGCGCCCACACGAGCAAAGTTGATGTACAACTAAACCGAACCATGCGTACTATTTCAGGTGTGCTAAAACCAACTCCTACACCGTGGCTCCCTGTGCTATCACACATCGTCGCTCCCCCAAAACTCAGGAGGAGTCTTGCCGCTGCTGCGGAATGGACTAAGGCAATGGGCAACCCAGTCCGGTACCAAATGCCCATCTCATAATTCTCGATGAAATTCCACCATACCGGCTCCCATCTCGCAAACCCATTTGGACTGACCCTCAAATAACGACTCCATACGACGTGTCCTCTGAATGGAAAAAATTGTGGTATGCTACTGACTGCTCCGAAACAAACCTAGTGCAGGACCCTACAGCTCGTATGCCTGGCTACAACGAGACGCGCAAGACCTGGACCACACTAAACCGTATAAGAACCGGTCAGGCCCGATGTAATTACCAGCTGCATAAATGGGGCATAAAAGACTCGCCAAGTTGCGACTGTGGGGCTGCCGAGCAGACGACGTGGCATATCGTACAGGAATGTCCAAACCGGCGCTTTGAGGGTGGCTGGAAGGAGCTTAATAAACTTACCCAGGATGTAAAATTTTGGATGCAAAACCTGGACATTAATTTGTAATTATTTTAAAGCAGGAACTAAGAAAGGCCATACGATAATAATAATCACTATCACCAAGCGAGATAATATGCCGGTATCTTCAATTCGAAAAATTTGCACACTGATGATAGTAAAGCATCACTATCACCAAGCGAGATAATATGCCGGTATCTTCAATTCGAAAAATTTGCACACTGATGATAGTAAAGCATCACTATCACCAAGCGAGATAATATGCCGGTATCTTCAATTCGAAAAATTTGCACACTGATGATAGTAAAGCATCACTATCACCAAGCGAGATAATATGCCGGTATCATCAATTCGAAAAATTTACGCATTGATGATAGTAATTCATCAGTGATGAATTAAATCATCATTCATCAGTATCACCAAGCGAGACGATATGCCAGTATGTACTTACTTGAATTTCGAAAAATTTGCACAATGATGCTAGTAATTCATCACTATCATAAAATTTTTAGATATAGTAATACATTGGGGTTTTCAATTGCTGCCATGCTTATGACAAGAGCAGTAAGTCTATGAAACACACTTTCGAATATTCGTTACATTTTTGCATTTTCCTAATTGTTTTAATTATTTTTAATACGATTTTTGAAATATGTAGCTCAGATTCAGTATTTTCATACTGCGTTATTATTTATTTGTCTTATTTATTAGTTCTTACATTATTAAATGACAAAATGGATAAAACTACTGCTTTTACACATATACAGGTTTCCGAAAACTTTAGGGGTTGCTCAGTAGACGAAACAGAACAACTTTCCACAAGAATTTTTTTCAGGAAACGAAAAAAAAAATCGGCTTCTCCATACAAAATTATAAACTTGATTGGACAGTTTGTATGGAGAAGCCGATTTCTTTTTTTCGTTTCCTGAAAAAAAGTCTTGTGGAAAGTTGTTCAGTTTCGTCTACTGAGCAAGCCCTTAAAGTTTTCGGAAACCTGTCACAGAAGTGTGTGACAATACTTCAAGGTTGGCTTTTACCCATCAAACTGAACAACTTTTGTTCTACAACTTTGTTGAAATCGCAAAAAATTTTTTGGACTTTTCATACAAACTTGGTTCGCCAGCTGATCGATTTGTATGAAAAGTCCAAAAACAAATTGCGATTTCAACAAAGTTGTAGAACAAAAGTTGTTCAGTTTGATGGGTAAAAACCAACCTTGAAGTATTGTCGTGAGCACGGCAGATTGCAATAAATAAAGTAAATGAATGGAAAATCTGTAGTATAGCAGAATAGTGTGCACAAGTGTATAGTCACAGACTAGATAATTGTACTGTATAGTGCACACAAACTCGCCTATAAATAACCCCATACGAATACAGACGGAGTTCTTTATAAAATCACCCAAAGAATGTTCCCATACAAATACAAGTGGTGTATTTTTAAGATCACCCTAAGAAGGTTCCCATACAAATACAAGTGGTGTATTTTTAAGATCACCCTAAGAAGGTTCCCATACAAATACAACCTGTGTATTCTATAAACTTACCCAATGTCCCCATACAAATGTAAGGCGGAGTATTCTATAAACTCACCCAAAGAATATCCCCATAAAAATATAGGCGGAGTATTCTATCTATAAACTCACCCAAACAATGTCCCCATACAAATATAAGGATTTGTATGTCCCATTTTTTAAAGGATTTTTTTTTCCGAAGCAGGACGCAAATTTCTTTTTATAACTTAAATATAACAATTTGTTTTGCTGTTTTATCACTGTATAAATACAATATGTTCCTATTGTATAAGAAAAATTATGGAACTATAGCTCTATAAGTACTGAATAGTTTTAGCAACATATGTAAAAGACTGTTTGTTTCCTAAATAAAATAAATAAATAATAAATAAGCGGAGTGTTCCAAAACTCACCTAAAGAATGTCCCCATACAAATATAGGCGGAGTAGTCTTATCGTCATTCTGCTTGGTTGTGTCTTGAAGCCACTCGTAGACCAGCAGTGCGTCTTCCACCACCCCGTCTTCGCTTGGAGGCACGTTTGTTGAGTCACCGTACCCTGGTCAAGTACCAATCATTACTATGGTTTCTATCTCATCTCATCTCACTCTCACTAATTATTAAATAAATGCGAAAGTATGGATGTTTGTTTGTTTTTTCCGCTATCACGCCGAAACTACTGAACGGATTTCGATGGTAGGTAGATAGATAAAGCACTCAACTAACACATAGGTAGGACTTTTTATCCCGGAAAACTTAAGGGTTCCCGGAGGAATGCTTAGAAACTCAAAATTTCCACTTCGTCACCAGAACTTCTTTGCTAGGGTTTTATAGGCTGTATGCATATATTGTCTATGCCAACTGGGTGGCAACGAATTTAAAAAACGTGAACTCGACCTGACGGAAATGCTCCATACCATACAGCCTAACAAATAAAAAAGCAATTATCTCAAGACATATCTAACTTATAGGCGGCTTGAAAACTTCTGACATTGGAGTTGGCCACTAGCCCCTCCACCAATCCGGACTTGGCCCCCGTGGTGAAGTATGGCCTAACCTTCCCGATGTATGGGAAGAGACCCGTGACCCTGCAGTGGGGACGTAATGGTTCTTAACATATATCTAACTATTCAAAAAAAATCAAAAATACGGATGTATTATTATTGAATTTTCTTACACAACATAAAGGGTCAAAATTTTTAAATGTTATCAACTGTGCATAATTTTAACTGCAAACGACCACGACGACACCGCTTCGGTTAAGCGAAGGTCCTTTATACGCACCTCGGTAATCAAAAGCTATGGTGTGGAACTCCATTTGCTGGAAAAACTTGTACAATTGCAACCTGTGTGACGCGGCGCGCGAATTTGAGTTACCTGAAAGGTTAATAGGTACTTATAAAGATAGTGTTATAATAGGTAGATTGGTTTTTGGTACTTGCATCGAGATTTTATAACATGGACAATCCTTTTTTCAAGAAAGTTTCGGTATCTCCGGATTGAGTTGAGTATTATTAAAGTAAATATGGTTCAATCAATTAATTCTGAAGGAAGCAATATATTTATATGTAGAATAACAAAATAAATATTCGTTTTTGTCTTTAAAAAAAGGTTAAGCTCTCGGAATCCGCGCGGCATGTCCATATTAACATATACGTCATTGACCCTATTTCAATCTACCTACTCCGATCACTGGTTATAATATGATAAAATTGAAAAGCTCAATAGTTTTATTAAAAGTAGATGCTTTATATAGCACGCGGAACTTACACACTCAACGTTTCGGGATGTTTTAGCGAAACGAGAAGAAACGTTGAGTCTTAAATAAGTAATCTAAGCCTAAATTAACGTAAAAAAAACTTTATATCTTTTACAAATTCTGTTATAAGTATATACAGTTATTTTCAATAATTTAGTAGTCGTCACTTGATTAGCCGATCTGACAAGTTTGCACAGGAAGTCAGAATGTTTTGTTGCGATTTGTTAATGGATGTCTTGGCGCCATCTGTCTTAAGTTGTAGTGCAACTCTGCATGGGGCGGGCGAAGACGAAAGTCGCTACAACGTCAAATGAATATACAGGGTGTTAAACAGTGCGTTTGAAATTTTTAGGGGTTACTCAGATCAGAATCAAGTATAGAATGCAGAAACAGAAAAAATATTGCAAAAATCCGATTTGGTATTTTTTTTTTCTGTTTACCATACAAATTCTTGATTCACTGTTCACTATTCAGATTTAGTATGGTACACTGAAAAAAATAACTAGATCGGATTGTTTCAAAATTTTTCCTGTATTCCATACTTGATTCTGAGTAACCCTTTAAAATTTCAAGCGCACTTTTTAACACCTGTATAGGTGACTCACCATGGCAATAGAACATAATGGGGCTTTTCGAGTTGGCCAACTCTTCGTCCAGCAGTTTGTGGAGGGCCTCCTTATCACCTGGCTCCTCAAAATTAGACCTCAGTCGTTCATAAACACTCTTTGGTAGTATGTGCCAAATTCCTGAAATCATGTGAAACTCTTATTTCGTCGGCTTATCGCAAGAAGTCATTAACGTCAAAAAAATCATTATCTTCATTTCTGATACCAACGTAAAGGCCGTGCTGAGCTCTACAATAATCAGAAATCGGTATTTCTCTGTGTTATAGTTCTGAAGATATTTAACTTTATAATTAATAATTATAAATCATTATCTTTTTTTCGGCTTTTAAAAATATGCTGCATTAGGGATACTCTCCATATTGACAGTAATATAAAGAAAATGCTCACCTTTAAGACGGTGTTTTTATTTATGAAGTCAACTTTTGAAGTAATTGCAATAATAATGTAAAATATAACTGCGATTATCTCGGAATTTTGCAGATAATGACTTCTCGCAGTAAGCCGACGATTTACTTCGCTTGGGAAACGAAACCACTTTGATAGGCTTAGGCTTTGCTGAAGTCCACAAAAAAACATGACTTCCCATACAACCCATATCGTCCCCACTGCAGGGGCATGGGTCTCTTCCCATATCTTGGGAAGGTTAGGCCATACTCCACACACGGGGCCAAGTCCGTTTTTTTTAACCCTCAATTAGTAAGCCCTTGGCATCATCTCACCTGATGGTAAGTGATGATGATGGCGAAGATGGAAGATGATGGTTGTGGAGATTGACCATTTCCGTGCTTCGCAATGCACGTTAAGTAAGCCGTTGGCGCCGGCTGCTATTAAAAGATGGGACGTCCACCAATATAGACCAGACATTGATGTATTTGTATGAAATGCCGAAAAAAGTTATTGCCTTTTCAACAAAATTTCAGTTTATTTTTTTTATTTTTTATTTTTTTATTGAGGATACAGTTTCTATAGAAGACGTCTGTCCTACGTTTGATATATGAATTCTATTCCAACCTGCATCATATATCAGTACAGTTTGTTACTAGATTTAATTATTTATCTCGAGTGACTTTTCACGGCAAATGGTAGAAATGCTACTAATTAGGTAAGTAAAGAACGTATTTATTAAGTAAGGAAGGTACGTAAAATCGTTTATTTTCAAACTAAACAGAGTTTAACAAAATAGGTGTAGGAAATATTTTTCCATACAAAATTTACAAATCGGCTCATTAAATATAGACAAATTAGTATGGGAAATCCTTTGGAAATCAACATGATAATAAATTTTCCAGCTTATTGGTCAATAAAACTCACGCTGTATACCTGCTTTACAGTAATACCAACACAATAATTATGGTTAAAAAATCAGGACCCACCTATTTTGATGTTACACTGGTCCACTTTAGACTGGTACTCCACGCTGAGGTTCCTGGCACCCTCGATGCCGCACGATGCTGGGTCCTCCAAGTCTACGAACGGTGGCCATTGTACTGGAAGATTAAACCCGGTTTTTACATAACATTTTACATAACTATTAATAACGCTCCACTATTGGAACTCGGACCTTTTTTTATGGCAGAGGTGGTAAACGAGCAGACGGATCACCTGATGGTAAGCGATTACCGCCGCCCATAGACACCCGCAACATCAGAGGAGTCACAAGTGCGTTGCCGGCCTTTAATTTAATATGGGAGTGCGCTCTTTTCTTGAAGGTTTGAATGTCGTATTGGTCCGGAAATACGTCAGGCGACAATTAATTCTACAGTTTGGTTGTGCGAGACAGAAAGTTTCTAGTGAAACGCACAGTTGTGGACTGCCAACCGTCTAAGTGATGGGGATGAAATTCTTGTCGCGTAGAACGATGGCGTAAAGAGGCGGCAAGGATCGATCCAAACAATTCCTCGGAGCAGTTCCCATTGCACAAGCGATAGAGAATGCAGAGCGAGGCTACATCTCTACGCAGCGCCAAGGAGTCAAGCCGATCTGAAATATCCTGGCAGCCGACGATTCGAGTTGCTCTCCGTAGTATGCGGTCCAGAGGGAGAAGCTGGTACTGGGGTGCCCCTGCTCAGAGATGAGAACAGTATTCCATATGAGGCCGAACCTGCGCCTTATAAAGTTGCAGGCGATGGGCCGCAGTGAAATACCGTCTCGATCTATTGAGCACACCAAGCTTCTTCGAGGCTAATTTAGCCTTACCCTCTAGATGACCACGAAACTGGACTTCACTCGATATGTCGACACCAAGGATTCTGAGGCAGTTAAGAGTGTCCTCAAAACGAGGTGATACGATAAATGGCATTTTCAACCTTCTAACCAGAGGCGTCGGGTTCAAATCCTGTCCAATGTACCAATGACTTTATCGAAACTTAAGGTTTTGTATCGATTGCGTAAAGGAAACTTCGTGTTAGAAGAAAATAAATTATCAGTAATTCTTGGTTTCTAATTTATTTTAATGGAATTTTAACCACATTTAAACTCACTCTTGCTTAAAAAAGTATCCATTACACAATATCGGGGCAAAATAAATAAAAGAAAGATTACTTCACAACGCCATCGCCATTTTCTTTTAATCAATCTGTAACTGGCACCATCTAGTTTAAGGACAACATTTGGTATGTAGGTACTCTTCTCTTCTCAGTACGAAGGTTACCAACTATATAGATTGACTAGAATATCTTTGCACACACTCACCGAAGTTACAAAAGACCAGATGTCTCCGGAAACTCTTGGAAAACCTGAAGATGAGCGGCACGAGAACCACGTGGAACACGAAGATGCCTGTCGATATCCACGCGCCGAATAACAGCACCCTGCAAGCAGACAGGTCGGTTTTCTTAGAATAGACGTCGGATTTTCCTCTTAGATGCCACATGCGGCCCGCCATGGCTTTTCATCCGGCCCGCGAAAATGGGAAGGATACTACGTATAAGGATATCATAGTTCCCGCGAACAAGGCAAATCTGAATGTGACAAATCTGATTCTTTGTCTAAAAATGTCCTATGATTATTTCACACTTCTTCTGCTTGCATCTTCTTTGGTTTTTAGGGTTCTGTAGCCAAATGGCAAAAAACGGAACCCTTATGGATTCGTCATGTCTGTCTGTCTGTCTGTCCGTCCGTATGTCACAGCCACTTTTTTCCAAAACTATAAGAACTATACTGTTGAAAATTGGTAAGTAGATGTATTCTGTGAACCGCATTAAGATTTTCACACAACAATAGAAAAGAAACAATAAATTTTGGGGGTTCCCCATACTTAGAACTGAAACTCGAATATTTTTTTTCATCAAATCTATACGTGTGGGGTATCTATGGATAGGTCTTCAAAAATGATATTGAGGTTTCTAATATCATTTTTTTCTAAACCGAATAGTTTGCGCGAGAGAAACTTCCAAAGTGGTAAAATGTGTGTGTGTGTGTGTGTCCCCGTAACTTCTAAAATAAGAGAATTATAAAACTAGAAAAAATATATGATGTACATTACCATGCAAACTTCCACCGAAAATTGGTTTGAACGAGATCTAGTCAGTAGTTTTTTTTTAATACGTCATAACTCGTAAACTGCAAATTACCTTTCATTCAATCAACTCAAATATAAATAATATTAAGTTCAAGACATGTGTGATTATGAAGTTATACGGAACCCTCGGTGCGCGAGTCCGACTCGCACTTGGCCGGTTTTTTTCTTAATTGACAACATTTTAAAGGGCTTGGAAATCGTCATATTTTTATGATATTAAAACGGACATTTGCATGGAGTGTTAGAGGTTCAGGTTAGGCTTTTAAAGGTAATAGTACAGGTCGCGCCAATCTTTAAGATCGCTGAAGGGTACTGACTGGGGGAAGTGTGCGTTCACTTGGAATCCTCATGCTCGAATTTTGATATTCTGATTATGCCAATATTTATTGTCTAATAGTGCCCAAAGGAAAAAAATGTGCTATCGTAGTTTCAGAGAAAATCGAGTTTTTCACTGAGGCTGCTAGCGGAATGTTTCGCTGGCAACCTCATCTCTGGAACCAAGGAACTACTTCGAAATTCGAGCATGCGGATTCTAAGTGAACGCACACTTCCCCCACTCAGTCAGTACCCTTCAGCGATCTTAAAGTTTGACTCCTGTATAAATGGACCTAACGCCAAAAAAAATTCCTAGTTTTTTAACTGTACAGTTCGACATAGTAAGTCTTCTTATTCTTACTAATATCATAAATGCGAAAGTCAGTTTGTTTGTTTGTTCTTATTTTGTAGAAGAAACGAATCGTCCTGACTTTTGCACAGAAATAAGTAGTTGAGAAAATGAGAAGTGATTATCCTATTTAAAAAAAAAGAAATTTTCTTCTTGCCATGTGGCAAGTTTGTGTAACAATGCTATCACAAGGAATAGACGGGGTTGCCCTTTATTGCACTTAGCATTACCCGCGGTCACGTGTAGATTTATCTATTTAGGCCATTTAGATTTATCTATATTTTTTTAATTTTAAAAATGGTAGTCGTCTAACTCAACACTCTGTATGTTCCTTGGGATAATAATAATAATATCCGGGACAAATCACACACGGTCATCTGGCCCCAAACTAGGATTCCCTGTATTATGGAAACCAGATACTGATATACATACACATATGTTTTTAAACACATACAAATATAGATAGATATAATACACCCAGACACAGAACAAACAAATCTGCTCATCACAGAAATGTTAGCCCTGGGTGGGGATTGAACCCACGACACTCACATCAGTAATCAGGAGCGCTAACCACTGAGCCACTGAGTTAGTCATGAATATAAACCCTAATATTTAATTAACCTAATAGTTAATTACTGAATTAGAATTTCTTCTCTTTAGGTATGAATATATCTACCAATCCGGACTTGGCCCCCCATGTGTGGAGTATGGCCTAACCTTCCAGAGGTATGGGAAGAGACCCGTGCCCCTGCAGTGGGGACGATATGGATTGTTAACATCTAAAAGTTAGTATTCTCTGCTACTGCTAATATAAGTACACGTATTGACCATCCCATTATCGGGTTGAGCATATTAGGAGGAAGGTCGAGCTCATATGTAATCAATAAGTTAACACATAGCGACTTTGAGTAACGTAATATAACCATTATATCATCTAGGTCTAAAGGTTAAGATGTATGTCTACGGATCTAAAGTTTAGAATAATATGTTCCTCGCATGAGTTACCTAATTTAACAAAAAAAACACGATTACATGATAAAAGTAATCGAAATACACCTCGAATAAAATAAAAACAGTCTTTTTGGGTAGAATTGGTTACAATTGATACATACGAGTATGGGCGTATAAGAAAATAAATATAATATCCCGGCACACATCACACCTCTGTTACACACCGTCATCTGGCCCTAAACTAGGACTCCCCTGTATTATGGTAACCAGACTGATATACATAATTATGATACACCCAGATACAGAGCAATCAAATCTGCTCATCACAGAAATATTTGCTCTGGATGGGAATCGAACCACAACCCAGGATCAGCAGTCAGTAGCGCAGACCACTGACACACCGAGTCAGTCAAATGCAAGAGCTGCAGGACTCATAGCATCTACTCATCATAGCTATTAGCTGTTAGTCTTCCTAAAATTAATAAAATATATTGAACACCTCTATTCTACGTTACTGGCCAAACAGCTGATGTATAAAGGTCTATGGAGCTGATCAATTTCATATATTTTTTTGCATTTTCAGAAAAGTAGTATTGTATAACAAAAGTTAATCAATTATTAAAAGTCAAAGTAATATTTATTCGAAGTAGGTATATCACTGTATACTTTTCGATTTTCGAAGGTCATATTTTTTTCTACCTAATACGAAGCTCCTACCACTTGGAACTCATATAGCCAACATTTCGAAAAGTGTTTGCGGAGAGAGATAAAAGTCGGGCCCAAAGAAACTCCCACCAACACATTTTTATTTATTGACTCTATTTAACGGATCATATGCCTATACTTGCATAAAGCTGAAAATGAGACCCACGAATGAAGTGATTACGACTTTATGAGTCCAAAGTGGCTTTGCGTTGCGGGCATTTGCCTCGGCAATTTTTCTGATTTCTCTGCAAAATTCAACATAGTTAGTCTTCAGCCTTACTAATATTGTAATGCGAAAGTCAGTTTGTTTCTTTGTTTGTGCTTACTTCATGACGCGACGCAACGATGAAACGTATCATGATTTTTCACAGAAGGGATGGGAACTGTTCATACTTGGTTCATACTATAAAAATACAGTTTGTCTTCTTGTTATCGTGTGGTACAGTGTAACCGTGTAAAGTGCAGTGTAAAGCTAAAGGATTAAAACATATAGTAAGTATTGACTCGGTGGCTCAGTGTTTAGCGTTCCTGACTACTGATCCGAGAGTCGCGAGTTCGAAACCCCACCCAGGGCGAACATTTCTGTGATGAGTAGATTTGTTTACTCTGTGTCGGGTGTATTATATCTATATATGTATGTTTTTAAACGTATATGTGTATCTTTATCAGTCTGGTGCCCAAAATACAGGGAATCCTCGTTTGGGGCCAGATGACCGTGTGTGATTTGTCCCGGATATTTATTTTATTATTATCAAATAATGACTGGAAAGGTCGAGGGCAAGAGAGCTCGAGGCAGACCTCCTGCTAAGTGGTGCAGCCAAGTCACCAGTGCCACCAATCTGCAGCTGCAGCAGGCAGTGCACGCAGCGAGCGACAGAGCCGGATGGAGAGCACTCTGCGCCTTCTCCAGGCCATGACGGTCACGATCTTCAGCATTGAGGGAACGACGGATTGGATTTATTTTATTTATTGCAAGGAATAGGCGGCGGCGCGGCGGTTGCCCGGTGTTGCACTCGGCATTTCCCGGATTACCTAACAGATATGTGCAACGCTACCACCATACACATGTGTAGTTCATTAATAATAAAATAAAAAAAGCAAAATGTAAACACACTTAGTACGCAACTGATGTTGACATGTGTCAGTTCCATGTAAGTTTGTTTACCTTTTGCTTTTTTTATTGGAATGAAGTAAAGTTGTAGTAGTTGAGTATCATACACAGGCGGGCTGATTCACGGGAAAAAGCTAGAAGCATAAACACATAATAGTTTGGTTGTTGTTTGACCTTAATAAAGTGACTAGCCTCATTATATTATATGCAAAAAGTGATACGAAGGACAAACAAAAATTGTTATCTGCAAATTCAGGTACTCACGAGTTATCTTCGTAAAAGAACTAATTAATACTTGACATATAAGTTTATCAATATCATTAAATTAGTAGTTCAATAAAACGGATCTCAGATAATGTACTTACTGGCATAAATTACAATAAATAAATTAAAATAAAATGCAATCACACATCTAAACAGGAGATTCATATATCTATTATTATCATCTGTGTGTTAATTAATGTAACATTACGGAAGCATTTTTATTTCCAGCTTGAGTTGAGATATAAACTGAAAATAAAATTGTGCCAAAAATAAATAACAATTTAACAAAAATTATTATGACATTTACTGGAAGTTTGTAGGTACAGGTATTTTGCTTAACCCATTGACCGCCATGTTACTCTTTGACAAATCGTGTCCCGACCGCTAACGTCGGCTCTAGCCGACAAAAATGTATAAAAATCACAAATCCTGGAACCTGTGGCATGGAAACCACTTGTCGGCTCTAACCGACTGTGGCGCTTATGACCACGCTGAATACGTTAAAAACAACCGACTTCAATCGCAACAACTCCAATTTTGCTATGTTTTTGTTGATTTTCTCAAAAACCGCTGAATCGATTTCGATAAAATTTATATGGGACCACCTGTGAAGCTTTTAACATACCCTTTTAAACAAAAAAAGAATTTTCAAATCGGTTCAGGCGTCTTCGAGTAATCGGTGAACATACATAAAAAAAAAGATTCCGACGAATTGAGAACATCCTCCTTTTTTTGAAGTCGGTTAAAAAGGATGACTGACATATTGCTTGGTGGTTAGTATGTGCCTGGCTTAATAAAAGGGTATGGTAAATGACACAATAACAGTCTAACATTCTACCTACCAAATGTCTAAAACTACAGGTATTTACTTTCTTAAATAACAATAAATACGTCATAGGATATCAGCTACCTAGTAATTATTTCCAGAGAGCTGTGTGAGTCAATATAGATATATTGTGTTTAGAGTTCAGTTCGAAAATATATTTTTTAATTTATCATTGTTTAAAGGTTAAACTGATTGGAACAACAACGCATTCAATTCAAAAACAGATGTGTATATACTTAGGTAGTATGGTAAGCCTAGAACATGAACATTAAAAGACTAGCTTTTAACCAGCTGGTTTTATAACTGGTGTCAAGGGTTGCGAACACAGAAATGAGTTTTTCGGAATGAAAATAACCTATGTTGATCCCCGACCTCTGTTTTGGTTGAGTATATTTACAGCAGTAAATACTTACTTTGTCAAGATGCAATTTTTTTGGGTTTCTGGTGTAATTCCATGGGATTTTGACCCTGTTTTCTCGTGGACCCACTATTTTGTCCCACTGGTGGTTCCACGAGGGAGACTTGTTTCTCGTGGTCCCACTACATTGTATATTGTGAACTAAGTATATTTTAATTGGACAAAGCATGGTGAATAAATTTTCCTCATCATATACGTACAATCTCTTTGTACTGATAGTATGAGTTTTCTAACTATTCTGTGTCGTCGTGACACATATTAGATAAATTAATGAATGACAGTAGCATTGGTTTTTTTTCCAAGAGATAAAAATACCCACCTGTTCAGTTAACTGAACTGTACAACTGACCTATTGGGAACAAAGGAAAGATACCGGCTTTTAAAAGCGTACAAACCTCTTAGTACGCGCATCGTAACCGCACTAACTTCAAAGAAAGGGAAAAAGTGGATCAATTGATTCTATCACTTGCTACTAATTATGAATATTTATTGCTGATTTCTGATTTAAAGTGTATTCGTGAAAGTGTGCACAGCGTTGCTGTACATTTTTTTAGTGTGTTTGTATATTTTATTCTGATAAGTAGTTTAGAAGTTATGCGGGAACAGCTGAGCATACATGCATACATAAGGGTTAAAATCATAACCCTCTTTTTTGCTTCGCCGTAGTCTGGAAAAAATCCGTCACTTTTACTTTACAAGCAGTTCATTAATTGATATTACAGGTAAACTTGAAAGTTTTCAGTGCAGCCTGGTTATATTTGATGCTTCGTGTTCTAAAGTACCAGGAGAGCATGACCGAACAGAAGGTAGTGCCACATTACTATTTGACCCCCTAAGCAATGCGCGCCTATGAACTCCTTCTACTAGGCCACGGAGAAGGTCGGGGTTGGAGGGATTTCAGCAATGTCGCAGAAGATCAGTCCGCTACTATAAGTTTCATCCTATAAAAATATAATGCTACTTACTAGGTTTTCTAATAGTGCGGACCCATAGGCATGTAATTGATTAGGGCATCAACTAGTAATCTGGCACTGTGTACCTTCTGTTCGGTCATGCTCTCCTGGTACTTTAGAACACGACAGGACACGCATGTCTTTTTGCTTAGTGCGTTAAACGATCATTATGAATTTCATTTGTATGTTTTTAATTGTTAAGTTTTAGTTGTAATTCAATATTGTTTTAATATTCAAAATACAGTTATATTAAAAATAAAATCCGTTATGATTTGTCCTTTAATGTCACATAACAAAATGTTATTTTTTGCACCGAACGGAGTAGTGGGACCACGAGAAACAAGTATCCCTCGTGGAACCACCAGTGGGACAAAATAGTGGGTCCACGAGAAAACAGCGGATTTTGATATTTTAACAGGATAAAATGTAGCCTATGTCTCTTCCCACCCCTTTAACTATCTCTGTGCAAAAAATCATGTCGATCAGTCACTTGGTTGCGTTGTACAAACAATAAACACAAACTATTACATTTATAATGTCCAGAACATGGTATGCAGGCATGGTTCACCATCAGTTATCTGGCTCCAAACTAGGATTCTTAGACAAAAAAGTTGTAATGAAATGAAAATATTTTATTCGAAGTAGGTAGCAGTGTACACTTTTCGAACGTTATTCTTTTATCTACCTAACACGAGGTTCCTACCACTCGGAACTCGTATACCCACCGTTTCGGGAAGTGTTTGCGGAGTGAGAAGAAACGGCGGGCCCTAAAGAAACTCCCTCCAACACATTTTTTTTTAAGTCTTATATTCTATTACATCTTAATGCTAGATCAATAAATGAATTATACAATGTCATGTCTGTAAATAAAATATGCAAAATTAAGAATAAAGTAAGAAGAATAAAGAAAGAAAGGATTGAAAAGAGATAAAAGTAAAAAGTAATACCTGATTTATAGATTTTCTTTCACAAGAAAAGTAACAATTACTTGGTATAGTTATGTAAATAATAAATAAAATTGTATTTGTTTTGCTTTTTTCTTTTTGCTATTGTTTTTTTATTATTTATTTCTAACTTAATTTTTGTTTATGCTTTTATTGTCGTTCTTGGTAATTTGAGTGTGTTAGTTGCAAATAAACATTTACTTATTTACTTACTTACCGAAAAAAATAAAAATATAGTGATAAAATGTCTTAAAAAAGAAGAAATTGGGAACAAAAATGCTGGTTATTTTTTATCATATATCAGAAAACCAATTACCTACTTAAGTTTGAAATGGCAGCTTTATTGTCACAATTTGTTTATCGTCACTGGCATACATTTTGCATAATTAATTAAATTTAAATCACAATAAACAGGAAAGTGAAAAAGATTTTTCGAGACTTCTGAAACTAGGTACAATTCATATAAATATATATTTTATTAAATACTATCTGAATGGTTTCGAATAAAATATAATAAAATAGATGTAAGTCAACATTAATATTGTTGTAAGTTAAGCTTTAACTTAAAAACTATTATAAAAAAAGGATAAGTAACTTACGCGAAGGAATACAAAACTAGGCAGATGAGTATTCCCTGGTAGTATTCATCCATGTTTCATAAACTTTTACAAAAAAAAAAAAAAAAAAAAACACCACTAAAACTGCAACAATTGTGAAATAAATACAAACTGGGAACGTCGAGTGTTAGAAAAACAAATGCAAGGATTTCTCACAATGGAATTATTAATCGGTGAATGCAAGAGGCAGTCAAAAGTTTACTAAAATAAAGAACGAACTAATACTTAAAATAGTAAGTTAGCTTTTACGATTTTATTGCATTTTATACAAATCAAATTGCATAAAAGCAATTCGTGCAAGACTCAAGACAGCAAGAAAATTTAAAATCGAACTTTGAACATCTGATTCTGACATTACATTTACTTGACGTTTTACCAAATGTGCGTTTTCGTCACAAAATATCAGAAATATTAGTAGTAGAATCAAAGATAGCATTACATTTTAGATCTTACATTAATTTATCTTCCTATCACGCTCTAACCTTCCCATTCATTCCAAAAACGAGAAGAAAAAAGCGATCTAAACACTGGCAAACGTAAAAATGCCGTGTATGTTACACTAGAGCTGGGTTAATGTTTTGAAAACCGGTTAATTTAAAACTTTTTCGAGAGTATGTACTTTATATTTTTAAGTCACAAGCAAGTCCAAGTTGCAATTGTTGAGTTTCTTGATCACTATTCAATATACACAATACGAGCGACCTACGTGCTATTTTTAAGTTTTCGATTTCAATATTCAATGTTTATTAATTTGAGACGTCCTGCATTCACCAAAACTTTTCTGATTTTATTTAGGAATTTCTCTGTGTTTCCGATTAATAGGTATTTAATCAGAATCATTGACCTTTTATTTTGAACTTTAATTCATAAAGTTATCTTAGTTTTTCTACGCGATATCTTATTTTACGTAGTTGTTTGTCATACAAAACAGAGAAAATCACGTGTTACATTCAAATAATATACCTGTTAAAACTTATTATTTTCCCCGGGCTTTGGCTCACGTGGATAATTTTTTAATGTCTATCGTTGGGGCTGTGAGGCACAAGTGACTTTTGAGCATGGAAATCTATATACTATGTATACACATTCATAATAATACTTAGTGGAATTATTTTTTGCCCGCCACGTAAGCCTTTTGCGGAGTAATAAAATATGTTTAGTAGTTACAGCAATAAATGGAGTTGCTTTATTTAATAATATTTTAATGGCGTTTTTTAGGTTGCATATTTTTTGGGTTCCAGGTGTAATTCCGAGGAAATTCGATATATTTTATAGCTCAGGGGTATTAGGCTAAATCTGACCAAAAACATAAAATGTTTCAGGACAAGCTGAAATTTTGTATACTGACTCTGTAAGTGGTAGTAAATAATTACTCAAAACTCCTCATTCCTCCGCCGCTTGCGTCCTGAGACATACAGGGTGTTTGGGTTCTATATAAAAATAACATTTTAAATATTTTTTTTTTACACCGCAAACTTTATTAAAGGAACTTCAGACGGTAAAATAAGACTAAAAGAGTTCTGAAAATGTAAACATTAAATACTTCCTCTACTTGCGTCCTGAGAAAGGGTGTTGGGGTCATACAGAATAGATATTTTTTTTAATATTTATTTGACCGATATCTTTATTAAAGAAACTTCAAACAGTAAAAGAAGACTAAGAGAGCACTGATTTGTAAGAAAAAAATACAATGTCTTACCAATCATAGTCATGTATAACAATAACATGACAATTTTCACATGATTAGCCAAGATAGTGGCGACAAATTTAGCTCAGGATTATAAGTCTAAATTTGATGAAAAACACCAAATGGATTATAACTAGCTGAAATCTGGTATAATGAATGAATGTAAGTGGAAAAAAATATTATTCAAAACTATATACCGCACTTATATACACCAGCTCTATTTTGATCATAAGTACGGAATGAAAATCACAAGTTTTCAGCAGCTCTTCGTATGAAGCTTGGGATCTTTCATGTAGAAAAGGTGAGTCATATGGAGGCCTCTAAAACTAAAATCCCTTCCCAGATGATTTCCAGATGATTTTGCCTATCCCAGGCAAAACCAAAGTGGACTCAGATAATCGCCTAGGATTTAACACGTCTTTATCTACATCCGGTCTGCCGCATTCGATAACTGCTGATCATAGAGACTAGGGATCGAATTCCTTTGCCTCATACGTGCATCGAGGAAGTGTCTAACTGTACTGTCAATGTTGTACAGTTCTTTAACTCTATTAAACCATTTAAACCATTAATGGGTAACCGAGCTGAAAGTCTTCTTGAACAATCCAGGCAGCGGAGAAATTGCGTCGCTTGCAGTTTACCAATTTGCCCTCGACAACCGTCGTTTTTGTCAATACAAATTGATATAAATAATCGGCACATCACTGTAACAACAATAATACTAGAACTATATTACCAATAGTATACTGACATTGTAAAAAAATAATTTGTCGAGAAATAAGCGATCAAAGTTAAACTATGCGTTTTATGTCTCGTATTTAATTGTATTTCTTTTTTCGCTCAGTATTTAGCACAGAATTGTAGTGTAGCTTTTATATAATGTATGCAATATAATATAATGTACATCTCTTGTGGTTAAAAAGTAACTGATCATTATGTGAATATTTTTTTTTTATGGCAGAGGTGGCAAACGAGCAGACGGATCATCTGATGGTAAGTGATTACCGCCGCCCATAGACACACGCAACACCAGAGGAGTCACAAGTGCGTTGCCGGCCTTTGATTTGGGAGTACGCTCTTTTCTTAAAGGTTTGAATGTCGTACCGGTCCGGAAATATCGCAGGCGACAATTCATTCCACAGTTTGGTTGTGCGAGGCAGAAAGTTTCTAGTGAAACGCACAGTTGTGGACTGCCAACCATCTATGTGATGGGGATGAATATGTTGTCGCGTAGAACGATGGTGGAAAGAGGCGGCAGGGATCAATCCGAACAATTCCTCGGAGCACTCCCCATTGTAAATGCGATAGAGAATGCAGAGCGAGGCTACATCTCTACGCAGCGCCAGGGAGTCAAGCCGATCTGAAATATCCTGGCAGTCGACGATTCGAGTTGCTCTCCGTTGAATGCGGTCCAGAGGGAGAAGCTGGTACTGGGGTGCCCCTGCCCAGAGATGAGAACAGTATTCCATATGAGGCCGAACCTGCGCCTTATAAAGTTGCAGGCGATGCGCCGCAGTGAAATACCGTCTCGATCTATTGAGCACACCAAGCTTCTTCGAGACTAATTTAGCCTTACCCTCTAGATGACCACGGAACTTTGTCCGTGGGAGAGCCATGCTTCGGCACGAATGGGCCGGCTCGACCGGAGTGATACCACGGCCTCACAGAAAACCGGCGTGAAGCAACGCTTACGTTGTGTTTCGCCGAGTGAGTGAGGGTACCGGAGGCCCAACCCCCCCCCCCCCAATGATAGCGCAGTTACCAAATATGTTACCCCAGGAGGGTACCAGCTGCGCTAGCGCTGGAGAATCCCTCTCTGGACGTCCATGCTAAGGATACAATGTGCCTGAGCCTGGACGTCCAGGCCGCCCCTCGTCGTACTCTGGGGGGGGCATAACAGCGCTCCATCATCCAGTTGCACAAGGGAAGGGCAAAAACACCTTGGCACCCCCTGCCACGCTGGCCGTGGACTTCTGCAACATCAGGGGCTTACACTCAAACATTAATGCTGTTCACTACCACCTAGAGACAGCAAAGCCGGCCTTGCTCTTCCTGACCGAGACACAGATATCGTCCCCAGCAGACACATCATACCTCTCCTACCCTGGGTATGGACTGGAACACTCCTTCGTGCCTAGGGCTGGAGTGTGCGTGTACGTTAGAGACGATATCAGTTCTCGCCGTCTCAGCAACCTTGAAGGTAGGGACCTCTCCACCATATGGCTACGTGTAGACGGCGATGACCATCCCCGCGTCTATTCGTGCCTATATAGGTCCCATACCGGCGATGGCGAAACTGACCGACTCATTGAGCACATCCAAATGGCTGCAGATACAGTGCAGCAGCAGATCCCATCCGCTGAGATCGTGGTACTCGGCGATTTTAACGCCCACCACGCCGAATGGCTCGGTTCTAGCAAGACCGATCATGCGGGGAGATCTGTTCACGACTTCGCCGTGGCATATGGTTTGACACAACTGGTTACTACGCCCACGCGAATCCCAGATGTTGAGAACCATGAACCTTCACTGTTGGATCTTCTGCTGACTTCTCATCCGGACGGCTACCAAGTATCCGTTGACGCCTCACTCGGCTCTTCGGATCACTGCCTTATCCGGAGTACGGTGCCACTCACGTGCCCGCCGCGACCGCAAATCGCCTGTCGCCGTCGTGTGTGGCATTACAAGTCAGCAGATTGGGATGGGATGCGGTCTTTCTTTGCGTCCTTCCCTTGGGGGTTTGCTTCACGCCGGATGATCCCAACTTCGCTGCCAATTCTGTCGCTGATGTGGTGCTGCAGAGTATGGAGCTTTTTATCCCATCCTCAGTGGTCCCCATTGGCGGCAAATCCCAGCCTTGGTTTGGTCGGTCCTGCAAAAAGGCTTCTCGCCGAAAGCAGGAATGTTACCAAGCCTGGGCAAATGCGGCGAAGGTACGGGGTGAAAAGACCAGCGTATTAAAAAAGGAGTTTAACTTTGCCTCCAGGTCCTTCAAAAGAGACATTGCCAGGGCAAAGTCAGCGCACATAGGCAGAATTGGCGAGAGACTAGAGCGTCTTCCTTCGGGAACTCGTGCGTTCTGGTCTCTGGCCAAAGCTGTCCAAGGGAATTTCTGCACGCCATCATTTCCACCACTGCACATGGGAAATGATTCATTGGCCCACGACGCAAAGGAGAAAGCCGATCTTCTAGGCAAACTCTTTGCGTCCAACTCAACGTTGGATGACGGGGGAAACAAGCCGCCGACCATACCGCGGTGCACGAGCTGTATGCCGGATATCCGGTTCCACCAACGCTCAGTGCGTAAAGCACTTTTTTCCCTCGACATTCATAAGTCGAGTGGGCCCGACGGAATCCCTCCTATCGTGTTGAAGGTGTGTGCTCCAGAGTTGGCTCCAGTTTTAACGCGCCTTTTTCGGCTCTCATACTCCACTGGCGTAGTCCCGAAGTCATGGAAGACAGCTTTGGTGCACCCGATCCCTAAAAAAGGTGACCGCTCGAATCCGTCCAACTACCGGCCGATAGCCATAACCTCCTTATTCTCAAAGATAATGGAGTCCATTATCAACAGCCAGCTCCTTCGGTACCTAGAGGACCGCCAGCTGCTTAGTGACCGACAGTACGGTTTCCGTAAGGGCCGGTCCGCTGGTGATCTTCTTGTCTACCTGACACATCGTTGGGCACAGGCGATCGAGACTAGGGGGGAAGCTTTGGCCGTTAGTTTGGACATAGCGAAGGCCTTCGATCGGGTCTGGCACAAAGCACTTCTTGCGAAGCTTCCTTCTTATGGGCTTCCCGAGGAATTATGCAAATGGGTCACTAGTTTTCTTGCAGACAGAAGCATAAAGGTCGTAGTCGACGGTGCATGCTCAGATTCTATGTCTGTGAATGCTGGTGTCCCTCAAGGCTGTGTGCTTTCGCCTACACTGTTCCTTCTGCATATCAATGATATGCTGCAAATCAGCAGCACTCATTGTTATGCGGATGACAGCACAGGTGATGCCTTCTATACCGGCCGTGCCAACATTTCTCGGGAAAACGTCATCGAGAGCCGAAAAAAACTTGTGTCGGAAATTGAGGCCTCTTTAAAGAAAGTCTCAGAATGGGGTCGACTTAATTTGGTCCAATGTAACCCCACTAAGACACAAGTTTGCGCGTTCACTGCCAAGAAAATGCCATTTGTCGTATCACCTCGTTTTGAGGACACTCCCCTAAATGCCTCAGCTAGTATCGGAATTCTTGGTGTCTACATATCGAGTGAAGTCCAGTTCCGTGGCCATCTAGAGGGTTTTTTTTCTTTTTTTTTTTTTTTTTTATGTGATAGGTGGCAAACGAGCAGACGGATCACCTGATGGTAAGCGATTACCGCCGCCCATGGACACCCGCAACACCGGAGGAGTCACAAGTGCGTTGCCGACCTTTGAAATGGGATGGGGGATGGGGGAATGGGGAGGGAGAGAGGGGGTTGGGCCTCCGGTACCCTCACTCACTCGGCGAAACACAACAAACGTTGCTTCACGCCGGTTTTCTGTGAGGCCGTGGTATCACTCCGGTCGAGCCGGCCCATTCGTGCCGAAGCATGGCTCTCCCACGTCTAGGGTAAGGCTAAATTAGCCTCGAAGAAGCTTGGTGTGCTCAATAGATCGAGACGGTATTTCACTGCGGCGCATCGCCTGCAACTTTATAAGGCGCAGGTTCGGCCTCATATGGAATACTGTTCTCATCTCTGGGCAGGGGCACCCCAGTACCAGCTTCTCCCTCTGGACCGCATTCAACGAAGAGCAACTCGAATCGTCGACTGCCAGGATATTTCAGATCGGCTTGACTCCCTGGCGCTGCGTAGAGATGTAGCCTCGCTCTGCATTCTCTATCGCATGTACAATGGGGAGTGCTCCGAGGAATTGTTCGGATTGATCCCTGCCGCCTCTTTCCGCCATCGTTCTACGCGACAACATATTCATCCCCATCACATAGATGGTTGGCAGTCCACAACTGTGCGTTTCACTAGAAACTTTCTGCCTCGCACAACCAAACTGTGGAATGAATTGTCGCCTGCGGTATTTCCGGACCGATACGACATTCAAACCTTCAAGAAAAGAGCGTACTCCCAAATCAAAGGCCGGCAACGCACTTGTGACTCCTCTGGTGTTGCGGGTGTCTATGGGCGGCGGTAATCGCTTACCATCAGGTGATCCGTCTGCTCGTTTGCCACCTCTGCCATAAAAAAAAAATAAAAAAAAAAACTGGACTTCACTCGATATGTCGACTCCAAGAATTCAGATGCTAGCTGAGGCATTTAGGGGAGTGTCCTCAAAACGAGGTGATACGACAAATGGCATTTTCTTGGCAGTGAACGCGCAAACTTGTGTCTTAGTGGGGTTAAATTGGACCAACTTAAGTCGACCCCGTTCTGAGACTTTCTTTAAAGAGGCCTCAATTTCCGACACAAGTTTGTTTCGGCTCTCGATAACGTTTAAATATCTTTTTCCTGTTGTACGATTTTTATTAAATTACAAATTTTGATTTAATAAATATATGGAAAGATTTTGTTCCAATAAGAATTCTACATTCCCCACAGTACAAAATTACCTAGGTACCAGACAATCAATTTTTTTACGAGTAAATAAGTGATAAAAGTTAGAACAACACATTTTATGTTACGCTGCCGCGCATTGAATATTTTTTTTTTGTTAATGTTTACTATGTTCCTCCCTCAAATAAAATTATATATCAATAACCCTAGTAAGTGTGGCTTTCAAATATATTTTTTCGTGCTAATATCTTTGGTTGTAAAAGAAATATTGACGTTTGTGTGAGAAAAAAAAACACGTTTTTCGGATTTTATTAAATAGTAAAATTTCTTTTTTTTTTTTTTTACCCTCAATTGGTAAGCCCTTGGCATCATCTCACCTGATGGTAAGTGACGATAATGCCGAAGATGGAAGCGGGCTTACCAAGATTCCCCAACGCAATGGGGAACTGGCTATCTTATCTTCATGCCGGAACACATCAATGCTGTTAACATTGATGTTTGGCGACAAGATTTAGATAAGATAAGATAAGATTTAGATAGATATTTATGTCCAGGTTAGTATTTTTTTAAAACCTAGAAATGAATCCGTCATCTTTGTATTATCTGAAAATTATATCAAACTTGCCCTAGTACCTATAATTCTGAAAATATAAGCCTCAAAGGGAGGCGCGACAGAATCAAACTTTCCCCGCCTCCCTTCGCCACCCCCATGGTGCTTCTCGATGCCTCCCGGTCTGAATGCACTCAAGACCACCTGAGGAACCACTGTGCCAAGTTTGCGAGCTTTATTCAAAATAAAACGCATCCTATACAACATTCCTTAGATAAAGAATGGGGTAGGGGGGTGAGGGGGCTATATCTCAAAACGCAAGCGGGGGAGAGGCGGGGAGTTTTAGCACGTTATTCTGGTCAGTATTCTGAGTACGTATGCAAAAAATCAGCTAGTCATAAAAGATTTTATGTTTAAAACCTAATAGCCCTAAGCTATTAAGGATAATATAGTCTATGTTACTTCCTACTTTAAAAAAAATCAAACGAAATTATCTTTGCGTAAAAGAAGTACAAACAAACTCACTTTGGCATTTATAATTTAGTAAGGATACTGATTTAATATAAAAATAAAAATTTGTAGGTATTAAACGCTCAAACAAATGTACTTCCATTATCTCAGAAACGAATACATACGTAAACATTGATATGTCTAATGAGACGATTGCAAATGTAGAAAAACATGAGAAGCTATACTTCCTTTCTATAATAACTCATAATTCATTTATCTTACGTTTATTATTTTAATAAGTAACACGTCTAATTATCATAACACCCTCTTCACTTCACATGGTTTAGCTTAAGAAAGTTCCCAAGGGCCCGTCGCACAGTGGGGCCATTTTCCAAAAACGTGATCAAAATTATGTTTTCGTTCACATTGTCTTTAGAGTGATTAAACTATTAATGACAACGCTGAACACGTTTAAAACAACCGACTTCAATCGTAACAGCTACCATTTTGCTATGTTTTTTTTTAGATTTTGTTGATTTTTTCAAAAAGCGCTGAATGAATTTCGATAAAATTGATATGGGCACACCTCTAAAGTATTACCTACCTAACAAAAAAAGAATCATCAAAATCAAGTCATAATTGGCGGAGTAATCGCGTAACATACATACAAAAAAAAACTGTTGTGACTTATAAAAATTTTCTGCTGCAGCAAATCAATTACTTCTTTAAAAAGGTGTTTTTTATTCTTATTTTCCATCTTCCTGGACAAAGTTACATACGGATCGGAAGACAAGAGCATTTTTAAAAGATATCAGTTATTGTACTCGTCCTTGATGCTTTTTTGCTGAAGTATTCCCGATAAAATTTAAAATCTTAATTTCGGGCCTCTTGAGCCTCGTCAGATAGCTGCCCAATTGGTAATACGGCTGTCTGTACTATTAAATAACCATGAATCAGTATTTTATGCACATAGGGGCTCATGTAGTACCATATGGTTTCGATACCCACGCAGGGCAAACATTTCTGCAAAGAGAAGATTTGTTTGCTTTTTCTGGTTGTATTATATCTATATATGTATGTATTTAAATGTATCTACCAATTTTTGATAAAAAATGTATTAAGTATGTCAGTCTCTGTTTCCCGTAATACAGATAATCCTAGTTTGAGGCCAAAACTACGAATGTGATTTGAGCCAGATAATATTTATTTATTAATTTATATGTTTATATACAAATATACATAAGTATTATAATATTACCTTTTTAAGCCTCATTTTGAATAAAACTTAATACAGAAAATATAAATTTTAAATTTTAAATTATTTTTTAATACAGAAGTTATGGTAAATGACTTTAAAAATTAAATAAATTATAGGATTAAAAAAATAAGCTCTAAAATTAAATAAAATGTTTAAAAAATATATCGAAATAATTTATTGAAATATTTTTCAAATAAGTACTTTTAGTAAAAATATGATGAAAAGTTCTACGAAGGCAAAGCG
This sequence comes from Coleophora deauratella, assembly GCA_958295455.1. Taxonomy (NCBI): domain Eukaryota; kingdom Metazoa; phylum Arthropoda; class Insecta; order Lepidoptera; family Coleophoridae; genus Coleophora; species Coleophora deauratella. The sequence continues at coordinate 7,733,530 of OY282412.1, forward strand.
CCATAACTTTTGAATGTAGTTTATTAAGTAACTATTATCACCTATAAATTAAGGTACAAAAAAAGTCTGGCGCTTTGCCTTCACAAAAGTTACAGGCGCCTATATAGAAAAGTGAAGTGGCCCTGTTCATGGCGGCCTGTGTCATTACTGAAAGCAATATGATGTTAAAAATATGTATAAGATCCTGTAAGTAACCTACTTTGAAAACATTAAATACTTGAGTGCATTGTATGCCAAGGTGACGAGAAAAAAAAATCCAAACAATTTTTGCGATGAAACGCTAAGTTCGAAGTGCCGTTAATGTTAACTCGGTTCATAAAATTGGATAAAATATTATCATGGCATAGGAAGATGTCTCAAAATTGTAAATAAATAAAAAAAATTAGTTATAACAATATTTTCAAAAATGCTATTTCGATCGCTGATACCGAACAAAGGCCCCATAGTGCGTCGTTGCCTGCTTGCATTCTATAGAAATCCAGAAGTTACAAAATGTAGGAGTAAACCCAGCAACTTGCTTGGCAAGTATAAATAGAGATTATGAATAGAAATTGGGTTCTTCATTGATTTGATATGAGAACCACCGATAGGAGTCATGAAGCGGCTTCATCGACTACTATTGGGCTACCCCATCAGCACTTGCTGGGTGGACGTTCAGTTTTGGGGCACGCAAGGCCCAAATTTTAGGATCCCGGTGATGGTGCCAGCCTATTTGGAAGTAGATGGCTACAGAAACAAGCATGCGCTCAAGAATCAGTAGAAAGTGAACTGAAGATCGCTGAGGCTTTACGGTTGTAATGTGGAAGTGACTCTACCGTCGTAGTCAGAGGTCTGGGGTGCAGATCCAGACAAATCAGTCTACTAATATAAACTTTTCGTTTACGTATTAACATAGCTTTAAGTGTGAAATAAAAATCCAGAGGTAAACTGAGTAGGATGTATATTTAATGCAAATAGAGGTGTCAAATTATTATAAATAGTTTTCTTTTTAAATATCTCAGTCAAACATGCTAAGTATAAATTATATTTTCACTTTTGACATTACGAAAATGTTTGAAAGGTGATATGATAATAACACTTTCACCAGTATCCTTATCAAAAACTTCCAATTTTGGATCAGTAAAACATGTCAATTTTAATAATTCATTTGTTGTTATTTCATTTCTGATTCCTGCTGAACGCATTACGTCTTCGATATTGGGGGCATAAAAGTGATAATAACCAAGTAATTTGTCAAAATCTGCTATAACGTTTCCTGATAATTTCACTGTAAAACCAATTTCAATAAATATTGATGTCTTGTTTGCTGCCAGTTTATTTGTAACTGTTTGTCCTGGTTTTATCATTGTGAAGCCTTCTTTACTACTTTTAAATTGCATTGCAATGCTCATCATATTTCGGCCCCATTTCTTTTCAAACTTTCGTGTTATTTTATTACAATTTAAATCCACGTCATACAGAACTTCTTCATTTGATAAACCATCATCGAGCCAAGATGAATACACTATATTTTGAATTATTGCACTATTTCTTAATTTCGATTCTAAAGTCCGGGTAGTATTATTTGTATGATCAAAATTCGTAATAACTGATTCTTCATTTATAAGATCAATTACTTTTATTTTGTTTATTTTTACATTTCTTTTTACTTGCGGCCATTTAAAGCGTTGATATAAATTTTTGTACGGCGTTGGCTCTTTCAGAAATACCCTGTCTGGAGCCCTTCCAATTTCTACTTGAATTCCACGTTTTAAATTTTCTATAGTCACATTGAACAATTCGATTTCATTTTCTGTTATCACTTTATTATCTTCTCCTAAATAAGACACTTTCACGTCTTCAGCATTAGAAGCCACTCTGATTTTTAGAGTGATTTTCGCGTAACACAATACTGACAATGCGATCACACTGTATATCAATTTGAACATTATATCTGCACTTTTATATAATTTATAATTAACATTTTTACATACAGTCTTTTTCTCAGAGTACGATATACATATATTTTTAAAACTAACTTATTTATTTTTGTTACCGATTTCTAATGTAATTAATGATTGACTATATTAACGATAATAGTCCCTCTCAGAAAAGTAAATGTTCTTCTCAGAATACTGAGTGTTACTGTTATTATAACATTAAGGTCAAGTTTGTATTGATAAGAAATACCAACACAATAAGAGTGTATCCACAATGTTTGATTTAAGGTGAAGATTACAATAAAACATGTTATGATTAACTTATTTTTATATAGGGTATCTTATGAAATATCTAAAAAAAATAACCACGGCTTCGATTCATGAAACTGCTAAACAACTTTTCCCAAGGATTCTATACTCAATTTGCCACTGTTAATTTTTTTCAGGTATTTTAATATACGTAATATACCTATACATATATTAATATTTTATAAATTCAGAGATGTATTGTATTGTATGTAATGACAAATTTACAAACTCAATACAATTTTTTTTTTTTTTTTTCTTATTAAGTAGTAAAATTGACTTTAAAGTTTGATAGTAAGTATATGAATATTTGTATTCGGTTTTATGAGTAGCATCTATCTAAAATTAACAGCTTCTCAGTTTGTACAAAGTAAACTAACATTTAAAAATATCTCTGGTAAAAGCATCAGTGTAAATAACGCTTTTGTTATGTTAATAAAAACAAGAACTTGAATTAAGCAACAAAATTATTTTAAATAACGAATTTCGTATTTAGTATCAAATTTGCAAGTGCGTGAGATAATACCAATTTTTATTTTAGTTCCATTGAATTAAAGCACGAAAACATGAGATTAGTTTTAATTGTTATAGCAATAAACGTGATCGACGCTAAAATAAACATCGACATAAAAACCGGAGCAAACAATACAGATATTGCAACGATTAATTATTCCGGAGTTGATACAAAAGTGATTTCAGATAATGAAGTGCGGCAATTTAACATCGACAGACATAAATTAAATAGAGCACTTAAAATTTACTACGGAAGAATCCCAAATGACATTTATCTAAGAAGTCCTACACCGTGGGGCGATTTATACAACAGGTACAAATGGGAACCAGTGAAGAGAGTTTTATCGATAACATCAGCTCGAGTAAAGGGTATTTCTAAAAAACCGGTACTTGTGACATCACAAAAATTTGAAAACCCTTCCAATATCACAATAAAAGTAAACGCTGGAGTAAGTCAAACAGTTGAAAATACTGTTACAACCACTTGGTCAAAAACTAAAGAAATTGAAATGTCTCAAGAAATAGAGTACGACGTCAACATTTTGTTCGGTAAATTTTCCGGAACTACTGGTTTTTCGTACACCTCTAGTTGGGGTGTAAGTGAGGAGAAAACTGAAACCGTTACAATCGGTACCACTAGTGCTGTGGAGTTGGAACTGAAACCAGGACAATCAGCGACCGCTATTTTGAATGCGAATCGCGGATTTGTAGAAATTGAAGTCGTGTACATGGCAACACTGAGAGGGAATTTGGCGGTTAATTTCAAAAAGGCTCACAACGGTCACCACTTTTGGGGTCCGCCAATAGAAAAAGTTATGGAGAAAGGCCATATTGAAAATAAAATGTTTACTACACAGATTATAAAAATTGGATTCTACTCGGACGCTTCTCTGAAACTTTTAGATAAGTCAAGTGGCACACCTCTATAGTTTTTTTTATTACCTTTGCAGTTATTGTGAAGTTGTTTCATTTACCAAAACCACGGATTATGTAATGCATCTTTATTTATGTACATAATAATAATAAACCCCAATAAAAAATAAAACCCAAGACAAAAGAGATAAGAAACTTAGTTTTCAACTTTTTAAAATTTATTTATCTTTATTGTGAAAACAGCCACAAAATTCAAACTTATACAGGTTGTAAAAATACCGCTTTCAAAAACTTAAGTGGAGGGTTCCACCTGGTTCTACTCATGAAACTGGACAACTTTTCCCAAGGAACCCTGTTAACTCCGATAGTTCAGTGGAATAAAAGATGGTAATTTTAACCAAAAAAGCTGATGTATTCAACGTAATAAAATATTTTAAAAATTAGGTCGTGTCGCCTAGTGGCTCCGATCGTGATCTGCTCGGGGTCCGTCGGCGCTGCTCGCCGCACAGCGCGCCCCTCCAACGAGAGTAGCTTGGTAGTGGGGCTGCGACGATGCTAGTCGCAACATGCTCCCCGGGGTTGAAGGCTGCAGGTCTTCAACAGGATGCAGGAAGAGGGCATATGTTGTTGTAGGCCCTCTGAATGATTCCCCTTTTCGTGCAAATGTCTGCAACTCGGCTGACACGGTCTGGTCCTGTGTAGAGTCGCACCACTCTGCCCAAAAGCCACAAGAGCGGGGGTTGATTCTTGTCTTTGACTAGGACAAGGGCTCCCAGTTTTAGGTCGTCACCCGAAGAACTCCATTTGGTTTTCTGCTGAAGCAAAGAGATGTATTCTTGTGAGAATCTTTGCCAAAAATGTTGCTTCAGTTTCTCAATCCTTCCGTATCGTTGAAGGCGGTTGATGCTCTCTTCGTGGAGAGGAGGATGAGGAACTGACAAGAGTGAGCGTCCTATCAGAAAGTGAGAGGGGGTGAGACACGTCAGATCTGATGGATCTGACGATAGAGGCGTCAAAGGCCTTGAGTTTAAAATGGATTCAATTTGAATCAAGCAGGTAGACATCTCTTCATATGTTAAATGCGAAAGTGACAGAATGCGCCTAAGATGATGCTTGACTGATTTTACGGCTGATTCCCAAAGTCCTCCGAAATGAGGAGTGTAGGGGGGGATAAATTTAAATTCTATACCCTGGTTACTAATCTGTATGTCATCTGAATAATCTTTAAAAAGCTTAGTTATTTCGTTACAAGCTCCATGAAACGTCGTTGAGTTGTCGGCGTATACGGTCTGAGGTTTACCGCGCCGCGCGATAAACCGATAGAAAGCTGCAAGAAAAGCCTCCTTGGTCAGGTCCGTGACGAGCTCGAGGTGCAGGGCCTTGACTGCAAAACACACAAAAATACAAATATAAGATTTCGTGAGCTTGCCACCTCTACCCTTACGATCAACAATCAGCACTGGCCCGGCGTAATCTATCCCTGTGTGCAAAAAGGGAAACTCTAGGTGAGTCCTATCATCGGGTAGGTTGCCCATGACGGGCTGAACGGGTTTCGATTTAAACCTAACACAACGAACACATTTATGTACCGTGCGCCTAGCTAGGTTCCTCCCGCCCAGAGGCCAATACGTCTGCCTAATGTTTGCTAATAGTAACTGAGGACCTGCATGTAGTAAGCCTTTGTGATGTTTTGTGAATATGATATGTGTTAGGTGGTGCTTACCGCACAAGAGTACTGGGTGTTTAACATCATAGCTGTAATTGGAGTTGTTAAGACGTCCGCCTACTCTAATAATACCGTTTGAGTCTATGAATGGAGACAAAGGAGTCAATCGGTTTTTATGACTTAGCGATTGGCTCGACTTGAGTGCGGCGTACTCATCAGGGAACATTTCTTGTTGTACTGTACGCAAAATAAATTGTTCTGATTGCTGAAGCTCTGAAATTGTTAAATTATTTTTTAATTTGTTTTTATTTCTGCAATTGTAAAAGAATCTTTTTATGTAGGCCACAACTCTAATTAACTTTGTATAGCTAGATGTTTTTTGTATTAATTTTTGTATGTTATTGTCATTGTCTGTATTGTCTTGTACGTGTAATGTTATTTTTGTTTCTCTGTTTTGTGATTCTGTGTGTACTGAAGTCTCTGGAAGTGGTTCCGTGTGTGAATTGGGAACTTTAGGAAACTGGATCGGTGTTGTATGGAGAAAATTAGGCCCAGACCACCACAGGACGGAGTCGCTGATGCAATCAGCCCTCACCCCGCGAGAAACCAGGTCTGCAGGGTTTTCTTTCGACGGCACGTAACTCCATCTATCACCGGCAGTGCTATCTTGTATTTCACCCACCCTGTTCCGAACAAAACTTTTAAGTCGGCTTGGTGACATAGCTAACCAGCCCAAAACAATCATGGAATCCGTCCAAAAGAAACAGCGCCCGATGTTCAGGGTGAGTGATTTTAACACTTTCGTGCAGAGTCTTGTGCCTAATAACGCCCCACAGAGTTCCAGCCTAGGGATCGTAGTCGGTTTGATAGGTGCTACCTTGTTTTTAGAAGTCAGTAAACAAACGATTACCTTGCCTTTGCTGGTTACCGTTCTGACATACACGCAAGCTCCGTATGCCCGTTCGGAAGCGTCTGTGAAAATATGGATCTCATACGTAGACTGAACGTCACCACAAACCCAACGAGGAATCCGTAAGTCATTGAGTGACTGCAGTGACTGAATGAAGTTAATGAACTCCATTTTTGTGTTAAATGGAACCTCATCGTCCCAATTACAATTGTCTGTCCAGAGTTTCTGCATTATTATTTTAGCCTCAACAATACAAGGACCAAGGAGACCCAGTGGGTCGAAGACCTGGCTGATAAGGGATAAAATAACACGTTTTGTTATTTTCTTTTTATTTGTATCCAGCTGAATGGAAAATAACAATTGATCTGAGATGGAGTCCCAATGCAAACCTAACGTTTTAGATGGAAAAGTGTCGTTCAGGTTTAACGTTTTCTCCTTGATGTTCTGATCTAATTTTTCTGAAACTGAATTTAATATTTCTGAATTATTTGATTGCCATTTCCGTAAGTTAAATTTAGCTGAAGTTAACGTGTCTATGACATTTTTACATAGTTCTACCACTGATTCGATAGACTCTCCTCCGCTTAAGAAATCGTCTACGTAAAAATCCCTACATATGGCTTTTTTGCTTGTGCATGTGCACACTGGTCTGCTAGAGAAACAAGACATTTCGTGGCTAGATACGGCGCGGATGCAGTACCATAAGTCACCGTATTTAACGTATATGTCTTAAGTGGCTCAGTCTTATCAAATCTGAAAATTATCTGCTGTAAATGACGTTGAGACGGTTCTACTAAGATGGCTCTGTACATCTTCTCTACGTCACTGGATACCACATACTTATGTTGCCTAAACCTAAGCAAAATGGAGAGTAGGTCATCCTGAACGACAGGGCCCACCATCTGAATACTGTTGAATGACTCACCAGTAGAAGTGACGGCTGAAGCGTCAAAGACGACACGTAATTTGGTAGTGGTACTGTCTTCACGGATGACTCCATGATGAGGTAGGTAATAGCTAATGGTATTATTCTGTGTTTGCTGTGTATTTTCACTCATATGACCCAACTCGACGTACTCCTCCATGAACTTTAAATACCTTTCTTTAAGTAGAGGTTCACGGTCCAGTCTGCGCTCGACGGAGAGAAAGCGACGTTTGGCCAGCCCGTAGGAGTCGCCAAGAGCCTCAGGTGAGTTTTTTAAAGGAATAGTCACTACGAATCGACCATCCTCATCTCGTCGAGTATACTCAGCGAAACTCTGCTCACACGCCTGCTCTTCTTTGGACATGGAATACTTGGAAGACACCGTGTCAAGCTCCCAGAATCGAGTGAGTACAGATGCCTCATTCTGAGTGAAATAACATATCTCGTTCTGACTGGGAGTGGTGGGAGTATGAACCACACCTGAGACCAACCAACCTAATTTAGTCTGCTGTAACTTAGGCAGTTGCCTGCCTAAGTCAATGAAGTTGGAACATACGACATCCCAAAATATTTCTGCGCCTACCAAAATATCAATAGCAGACGGCACATTGAACGTAGGGTCTGCTAGTTCGATACCTACAGGAAGGGGTACGTTCTGAATATCTACAGGATTAGACGGTAATGTCTTTGTGATCTCTGGCAAAATGTAACAATTTATATTGACCTTGTATGCCCCCGAAAATGACTCGAAAGTTAGGTCACAAGACTCTGCACTGTAGGAAATTTGATTATTAATACCTGTGACAGTGGAGCCAGCGCTACGCCTTACCAGACCCAGCTTCTCACAGAGGCGCTGTGTGATGAAGTGGGAAGTGCTGCCGTTGTCTAGAAGCACGCGGGCAGTGTGACGCTTCCCCTGGGCATCTGACACCTTCACCAATGCTGTGGAAAGCAATACATGGGGTCTGTTAGAAGTCTGAATAATATCAGTTGATAAAACAACTGTATTCTGAATATTTGGTTCTGTAAAAGGTTCTTTATGCAGTAAAGTATTATGCTTTTTATTGCAGTATTTACAATGTGATAGTTTGCAATATTTTTCTGCATGACCAGGCCGTAAACAATTTTTACACACCTGAAATCCTGAAATTTTTTGCAGGCGCGTGTCCACGTCCAAGTCTCTGAATGGCTGACAGCTAAATAAAAAGTGGTTCTGATTGCACATAGGGCATGTTACTGTTTTATTCTGATCTGTAGTTTTAGCTGTCAGTGAAAAGTGTTTTGTTCTGTTTGTTTCTGTATATAATGTGTTCTGTTTGTTATGTGTTATCTGTTTGTTATCCTGTATAGTATCTAGTAAGTCTGCTCTGTTGTTGATAAATTTTAGAAAATTCTCTAATGAAGGGAGACCTGTGAGTGAGTTACGATGTTCTTCCCATTGACGATAAGTTCCATTGTCTAATTTCTTTGACATTATGTAAATAATAAGGGTATCCCAGTGGTCTGTGGGTTGACCCAAAGTGGCGAGTGCACGTAAGTTTTTATTAGTTACATCGACCAACTGCCTGAGTGAACGACTGGACTCCTTTTGAAATGTTTCCAAATTAAACAAGGCATTAATATGATTATTAACTAACAGTCGTTCATTATCATATCTTTCTGATAATAATTGCCAAGCAATTTTGTAATTTGCGGCACTGAAGTCTAGACTTTGAATAATCAAGGATGCACTGCCCTTCAAAGATGCACGAAGGTAATGGAACTTATTTATGTCATTAATACTTTTGTTACTATGAATAAGTGAAATATACGTATCTCTGTATTCGAGCCAGTGCTGAAAGTTGCCGTCGAAACTGGGTAAGTTGATTTTGGGCAACCTCACGAAGTCATGCGCGTCTGTCAAGGGCCCGCTGTGCTCGCTCGACGCGGAGCCCGGCCGCGGCGGCAGCGAGCTGCGCCGGAGACCCGCCGCGCGGCTCAGCAGCGTGCGCGCCTCCGACACCATACCGTAGTACTGGGTTTCAAACTCCTCGCGCTCCGCGAAAACCCCCTCCGTATTTTCCGACAAGGTTTCCAACTCACTCTGTAATTCATCATAAGCACCGTATAAGTTTTCTATTTTATTCAGACGGCATTCCAGCTCAGTTATTTGTTGCTCAGTTAAAGTTGTACAGTTTCTGACTAATGACATATAATTAGTGAAAAGGGTAAGTTTGCCTAACAATGAGCCGCGTTTTTTGCGAATTTCCTTAATCTTAGCTTGATGCTCCATATTTTATAAGTCACTATTTTTAAACAGGTGCAATAAAACGTATGCAGTTGCAAATAACACGCACACAATAAAATCAGTTAGCAACAGGTGCACTTACAATAGACGCAATAAATTCCTAAGCGTGTTACGTAACTGCGTTTCAACTGGACGTTAAGCGTGCGAACGGCGAACAGCGGCGGTAAGCAGGGTAAGATAGGTAGGTAAATTGCTAGTTAAGCTAATCGTAAGGCAAAGAACTGCGTATTTTGATTTATAATAAAGCGTATTCTGATATACAATTGTTCAATAAGGGCTTATAAGGCATGATGGGTTGAAAAAAATTATTAAGCTAAGCAAATTATATGGGAACGAATCTAAATATGAAGAGATTTAACAGCAAGACTCAAATAGTGCCACTTTAAACCCTTAAAAAACCCCTAAAATTAATCAAATATTTGGAACGAACTCACTCAAGTCAGATATATCCTCTGTGTCCTCTGAATGCCCTTTCTGTGTTCGGGCACGGGTCGAAGTCCACAACGGCATGAACACTCCTTTATTTCTGTGTTTTCTGGCTTTTTGAAGACGGGTGAAGGACCATGTTAACTCCGATAGTTCAGTGGAATAAAAGATGGTAATTTTAACCAAAAAAGCTGATGTATTCAACGTAATAAAATATTTTAAAAATTAGGTCGTGTCGCCTAGTGGCTCCGATCGTGATCTGCTCGGGGTCCGTCGGCGCTGCTCGCCGCACAGCGCGCCCCTCCAACGAGAGTAGCTTGGTAGTGGGGCTGCGACGATGCTAGTCGCAACAACCCAATTTGAACTCTCCATACAAATTGAATGTAAAGTTGTTAAAATTCATGAGTTGGTAGAATACCCTGACAAACGTTCCTGGATTTAGCTAACTCTTGAGTTAATAACTAATAATAAAAACTGGCCAAGTGTGAGTCGATTTCGCATTTCCCGAACTGAACGAAATAAAACAGAACTTTTTGTTAAGACACAACACAACATATTTTGACTTGATATTGTTATACTGTATGTTACTACCCACAACCCGGACACTTCATACAAATTTCGCGCCATTGTTACAAAGACATTCATATTTGTACACATGTAGGTAAATGTGTGCGTGATGTACTAGGGTTGAATCGAAATTCAATTAGCCCTCTAAAAATGTCTAGCTAACAATAAAGAACAATTCTTTATTGTTAGCTATACTTTTACAAATAAAGTGAAGGCTGTATACACAAGACAAGGCTGTATAGCCTTAGAAGCCTTGAGCTCTTTCCTTAAAAAAAAAACTTTGCTTATAATACTGTGCTTTGGAACCGTTTTGGAACTGTGCCAACCTTTTAACAAATGGTCACAGATCGGTCACACAGGGGGGGTGAGGTAGCCTTAAGAGAGCCGCAGGGAGTGTCCATACTGTATAATGTCCTTATACTGTGGTTAGCACCATACAAAACTTGTGGATCCCTCGGTACCTGACTCAGACTCGCCCTTGGCTCGCTTTTCAAATCAAGGCCCATTACCAATTGATTATTCGCTTTAACCTTACCAAGTTTGATTAATGAGTTACTTACTAAACTAAGGTATAACATTGTTTTAGCCGTGTTTCATTCATTGCGCTCGCGCCGCACTTGGTGTTAGTGACCTATTGGTTGTATTGTATAGGATTGGTATATTAAAGCATCTATTTGGAGCAAGTCTTTTCATTCTAAAGCGTCATTGTCTTGAGGATTCTGTTGGGGCCAGTTTCACTGTTAAGATTAAACACTTTGCTATCGTATCATATTTACTTAGGTTATATGCCAAAAGTGAATTTGTCCTTCTATCATATCACAACGGGTAGAACTACGGGTAAAAGCTATAAAATACGTAATAATTCAAACTTGAAAATTACCAGGCTTGAATAAATTTATTATAAGGATGAAACCCCAGTTGCTGATATTTTTAAATACAGGGTTATTTTTGGACCTCGGACCAAAACTTCACAGTGGCTTCTGCTCATTAAATTAATCAACTTTACCTACATAACTAATGGTTAATTCGCAAAAAAATAGGCAGATCACGTAATCAAATTTGTATGAAAGGCCCAAAAAAAATTTTTTGCCCATTGGTTACTTGGGGAAAGTTGTTCAGTTTCATGAGTAGAAAGCCACTCTGAAGTTTTGGTGGGGGATCCAAAAATAATCCTGTATACAGCGTACACCGCCTTCAGAAACTGTAAGCTTTTATTGTATGCAATTTACCCAAAAAATAAGTAAGAGCCGTGAGGGGAGTAGGTATTTTAGAAACATTTTATTTTAAAAAGATTAGAATAAGCATTATAAGATTAAATAACTGAAAAACTTAAAAATACTATTACCTAAGTTATGCAGTTTTAGTAATGTGTTTAAATAATGTTAGGTATTGTATTACATTACTAATGTAATGTAAGAGTAAATAATTTAGAGACAATGCAACACTCATTTCGAAAAAAATAAGTTATATTTTTAGATTCTCTACAATATTGTGAGTTTTATTAGGTAGAAAACACATATTCTTTAACGAAATATGTTTTTCCTAACTCAAAACGTAATCTTACCTACCTACTTATAATTTCCTTAACCACAGTTTTAGTTTAACCAACTGTTAAACTTGTGAAACTGGCTTCATGTAGTGCATCCTTTGTTACGAGTGACATTGCAATGCGCACGATTCGTTTCATCCTACAGGCCAATATAGATGGATAATAGAACACGTAGGTACAGAACAATAAGTTTGGGGTTATATTAAATTAGAAGTCATTTTATTTTTTGTCAATATTACAATTCGAATTTAAGCAATGCCAGTGCCAAAAAATAACGTATTAACACTAATATTTTAAATGCGAAAGTATGGATGTTTGTTTGTTTGTTTGTTCCGCTTTCACGCTGACACTAATGAACGGAGTTGGATAAAATATGGTAGGTAGACAGATAAAGCTCTCGGCTAACACATAGGATACGTTTTATCCCGGAAAACTCGTAGGTTCCCGAAGGAATGGCTAAAAACTGAAATTTTTACTTCGCCACTAGATGGCGTCGTCTTAACATTTTATCTCTACCCAGTTCTGAAGTTTACGCAGACGAAGTCGCGCGCTGAAGCTAGTTATTCATAATCATAACGAATCGTAACACAATAAAAAAGAGGAAATGACAATGTCACAAGGAATTCGGTATTTGACTGCATCAGTCAGTAAATACCTAAATAATGAAATACAGTGTGTTATAAAAAGTACATACTTTTCAGATTTCAGGGAGGCATTCAGTATTGGCTCTAGATAGAACACAGGAAAAAATCAGTCTACGATTCCACAAATACAGGGAATCCTAGTTTGGGGCCGGATGATCGTGTGTAATATTTGTTCCGGATATTTTTTGCAGGGGTTTAAAAATATTATATTCAACATTTTGAATCATTTGCAAGTATCATATTAAGTAACATAGCTTTAACAATACGATTAATTTGTCGATAAGCTAAGTCGTAACTTTAGTAAGATATCCATCGAAAGTCCTACGCTTACGGACGACAATAGATACCTAGTAGAAGGTACTTACGTCTCGTGATCGCCACATTAGCTCTGATGATGTGCCCTTGCTCCAAATCTGTCACCTTACATGGATAGCATATGCGCTTCGGAGTCAAGGTTAAAACATCTGATTTCCTCTTGACATCCGGTTCAAATAAACAATCAAATATTGTAAGGGAACTGACACTTCCACACGAAAAGAAGAAGAATAAACAATCTACTTACATGGTGAAAAAGACCATTCGTGACTTGGAAGACTTGATTTTTTAATACTTTAACAGGGTGTTCTATTCATGCAATTGAACAACTTTTTCCAAGGAGGCCATATTGCAATTTAAAAAAATGACTTTTTGTAAAAATTGATCAGCCAATCACCCAGTGTTATATGGAGAGTACAAATCTTTATACATGCTGTATACAGGTGATTTAAACAGTGGTAGATGTTATCACGGAACTGAACAACTTTCCCCAAGGTACCTACCCTTTATGATTGAAGCAAAAAATATATTAGATTTTTCATTTTATTACACTTGTCGTCCTAAAAAGTCACTATACTATTATTCTGAGGCCAAGGAACACGCACTTAGCAATGTTACCTTTGGATTTCCCATACAATGTCTAGCGAATCAGTCGAATTATTTGTATGATAAAGGGTGCCGTTATTGTGCAACAGAAAATGTGCAGACGAAAACGTGCAACAAAAAATTTTAAATGAGGTAATTAAAGTTTTTGTACATCAGCAAAGTTGTAGAAAACAATACATTATACACATGGTACTGCTACATGAAAATATGACTTTTGTACCTACACGAGTAAATGTGTGTGTAGCGTGGCTTGTGCTAAGCAACCATCACCGGATCTTACCCGCAGGGGGATGAGGCCACCTATAGAGGGAGCAGGGGTAGCTATACTATATGACAGTATACAGGGTGTAACAAAATTGGTGTAGGACCCGTTAACTGAGGATTCTACTCATCGTACTGCTTTGCGCAAATCGCAAAAAAAAATGGTCTCTCCATACAAAAATGGCAAAACAGATGATCAATTTGTATGGAGAGGCCGAAAATTATTTTGCGATTTGAGCAAAATTGTAGAGCAAAAGTTGTTCAGTAAGATGAGCAGAATCCCCAGTTAACGGGTCCTACACCAATTTTGTTACACCTTGTATAGGTACTTCAACACTGCAGCTAGCTTTCCCTTTCGAAGTAAGAAACAGAAAAAAATGAAGTTAACTCCTACCATACGTTAACAACTCATATCGTCCCCACTGCAGTCTCTTTAACTAAATCGGAGAGGTGAGGCCATACTCCACACACGGGGGCCAAGTCCGGATTGATGGAGGTTGTTGGGCTAGTGGCCAACCACCCAGTGTCAGAAGTTTTTAATTCGCCTATAAGGCCTCCAGACATGACTTAACTACTGCTATCTAGTGATAGCAGCCGGCACCAACGGCTTAACCTTGCGAAGCACGGAAACGGTCTAGATAAATGGCACTAACAGTCAAACCTGTCCAGGTTATGACCGTGTTTGTAGTCAGCTAACCTGCGTGATCGACGCGACCACGCAGCCGCATTGCTCCACGACCGCTTCCTTCCTACCAAAGCTTCATTCAAATGAACTAAGTCATTTGATTCCAAGTTTATGTAGGTATGTTAAACACACATTGTAAACTTAAACTTTATGTGCCTTTGATCGACTTCGCAACATCTTTATATCACCGTATTTATAGAACCATAACCCATAGAATTGGGTATTAACAGTGTCAAATAGTGCAAAGTGGTTTTTTATTTCTAATATTATAATTTTAGGGACGAAAACCCACTGTCAACATACAAAATCTGATCCGATCAAATATGAAAATCTATTATTAAAAAATATTATAAATGATCGTATATTAGTCTCCCTTGCGATAGCACGGTTAAATTGTGCCACATGATAAGACGAAGAATAATAATGATCAATCAGACAGAAGTGATAACTGATAATATTAGGTTTAACGTACCTACGTTTTACAATAAAACCTTTAATTGGAAATACATTAAAGTGTAGTGTTAAATAATGCACAGTGGTTTTTCATTTCTAAATATCACAAAGTAAGATAAAAATTTTAGGGACGAAACCCATTGTCAAACACACAAAACTAACAATTTATTTTATATCTGGTCATCTATCAAAATATATTTTTAATACGTTTTTTGGCGCTCATTATGCAAGTAGCAGGTAATCGTATAGAGTAATACTTAGGTGTCTGAAGCCACTTGGTACGAAAGACTACTAATCCACAACATTCCTACGCCACGGTTCAACCTATTACTGTGTGGACCATCAAAACACCATGAAATCCAATTTAGAGTCATAGTTGCGTTAGCAAAGCAATGCTATCGGAACTATTCGGAACTAGACAAATTTTAGGTTCGTATGTTACAATAATTTGTTCTATTTATTGTTTTCTTTGTTTTCTATACTAAGAATGTGTAATGGCCTGGATAGACCTTTATTTGTATTGAGAAAATTAAATACAAGTATTTTCTAGAGGGAACAGAAGAAAAGCCTCTTTTTAGGGTTGCGTAGCCAAATGGCAAAAAACGGAACCCTTATGGATTCGTCATGTCTGTCTGTCTGTCTGTCTGTCTGTCCGTATGTCACAGCCACTTTTTTTCCGAAACTATAAGAACTATACTGTTGAAACTTGGTAAGTAGATGTATTTTGTGAACCGCATTAAGATTTTCACACAAAAATAGAAAAAAAAAACAATAAATTTTGGGGGCTCCCATACTTAGAACTGAAATTTTAAATTTTTTTTTTCATCAAACCCATACGTGTGGGGTATCTATGGATAGGTCTTCAAAAATGATATTGAGGTTTCTAATATCATTTTCTTCTAAACTGAATAGTTTGCGCGAGAGACACTTCCAAAGTTGTAAAATGTGTCCCCCCCCCCCCCCCGTAACTTCTATAATTGACTACGTTACTGAATACGTTAAAAACAACCGACTTCAATCGCAACAACTCCAATTTTGCTATATTTTGTTGATTTTCTCGAAAACCGCTGAATCGATTTCGATAAAATTTATATGGGACCACCTGTGAAGTATACCCTTTTAAACAAAAAAAGAATTTTCCAAATCGGTTGAGGCGTCTTCGAGTAATCGGTGAACATACATAAAAAAAAAAAAAAAAAAAAAGATTCCGACGAATTGAGAACCTCCTCCTTTTTTTGAAGTCGGTTGAAAATAAGAGAATGATAAAACTAAAAAAAATATATGATGTACATTACCATGCCAACTTCCACCGAAAATTGGTTTGAACGATATCTAGTAAGTAGTTTTTTTTTAATACGTCATAAATCGTAAACCGCAATTTACCTTTCATTCAAGTTACAACGAACTACAAAAACTTTTATATTATGTTACTTGCTGCTACGGAACCCTTCATGGGCGAGTCCGACTCGCACTTGGCCGCTTTTTTTACTTTCTAGCGACGAAGGAGTAAGGAAGTATTGTCATGGCAAAAAAACTAACATGATATTTTGATGGGGATCGATTGTCTTGCACTAATATAGCCCAAAAACTAGAAAAATGATTCTGTGTGAGTGTGTGTGTCCGTCCGACGCGACGACGCTCTAGCGCCAAGAGCACTGGACGGATTTGGGTTAGGGCAATATTTAGTTCATATCTCCAGCCGTTTTTTTATTTCTTTAATACGCAATTT
This sequence comes from Coleophora deauratella, assembly GCA_958295455.1. NCBI lineage: Eukaryota > Metazoa > Arthropoda > Insecta > Lepidoptera > Coleophoridae > Coleophora > Coleophora deauratella. Next base: position 7,750,164 of record OY282412.1, read on the forward strand.
TTTTAGGGTTACCACCATAGTAAAAAAACACAATTTATTTTCTCAAAAATGGCTCTAACGATTTTGATTGAACTTTGTATAGGTAGTACTTTTTTATACAGTCTACTACACTAGATAGTTGGTCAGTTCGGAAAAAACTGATAATGGTACATAGGTACTTTCCATATAAACCGAAATTCTTTGTTATTTTTTCTCAAAAATGGCTGCAACGATTTTAATGAAACTTTGTACGTTCCCAGCAGTTTATATGGCCTACTCTACTAATAGAAGGACGTTAGTTTATTATTCTGGGAAATATTGGAAAAAGGTACTTCCCATAGACAAAAGTCAAGTCTGTCACGCCTACCCCTATATCATTTACTACTAATTATGAATGTTTATTGTTATTTTTTGTAGAGATATGAAAATAATATGGATGCCAGATAGTAAAAAGGGATTCGCGAAAAACTGTGCACAACGTGGCTGTACAATTTATTATGTTTAAGTGATTCCAGGTTAATCTATCAATAAATTATTTAGAATATTATTAACTTGGCAAGTGTGTAATAAAAAAATGACTGACTCGGTAGCGCAGTGGTTAGTGATCCTGACTACTGATCCGAGAGTCGTGGGTTCGATCCCTACACAGGGCAAACTTTTCTGTGACGAGCTGATTTGTTTGCTCTGTGTCTGGGTGTATTATTATATATCTATATACGTATGTATTTAAATGTATATGTGTATGTATATCAGTCTCTGGTTCCCACAGTACAGGGAATACTAATTTGGGGCCAGGTGACCGTGTGTGATTTGTCCCGCAATATTATTTATTTTATTATTAGTCTTTATTATACTACTAGAAATAAGGCTGCAAAATATACGGAAACCTCATATACTTTGCGGCCTTCTGTCTTTATGGTAGTAAAGTGGTAATAAAAAGACAACTAAAGCTAGATATCGACGCTTGAAAGGAAAAGTTGACTAGCTAAGTTGTTCAGCATGAAACTCATAAACTCAAACTCAAAATGTTATTATTTAATTAGGTGCTTTACAAAAGTCCTTACCACCTGGAACTTGTATAGTTCATTCCAATCAAAAAAAAGAAAAATACTAACTAACTGACTGTGTCAAGTAAGTTTGTTTACCTTTTTCTTTTTCTTGATTGGAACAAGGTTACAGGTCAGTGAAAAAAAAGGACTTCAAAAAAAGGAGGTTCTCAGTTTGACCTGTATATATGTATGTATGTTTGTATGTAGTTTGTCCGCGATTATCTCGCGTTTGGCTGAACCGATTTTAATGCGGTTTCAGAAAAGTATTTGTTACATTTAGGAGAAGGTTTTAGTATTTTAACCGACTTCATAAAAAGGAGGTTCTTAGTTTGACTCGTACGTTACGCGATTAAAGTCGGTTTTTTGACGCTTTCAGCGTTGTCGATTATTAAAAAAAGGATTTAATTTCTATTACACTTGATGTCAATAAAGTTATGAGCTGGAGGCTCTAATGTCATGGGCAGATCATAAAATGACTGGCATTAGACATATTATTAATATTATTATTAATTTTATCGTCAAGGAACTCCGATAAAAAAAAAACTCTACATGAGGTTAGGTCAGTTTGCTGCAGTTACCGATTAAAATCATAATCCTCCTTTTTGCTTCGCCGTAGTCGGGTAATAAAAGTCTTAAGTAAAAGCCACTGTCGGAGCTCCTCGACGATATTGCCAGTCATTTCGTGATCTGACCAGTTCCTATTATCTAGTCATGAGATATTACAAAAAAAAACAGTTTATAGTTAATTTTTGTAATCATAAAGGTGAAGTCTGGCAACACCAACACATACAGGCTTTGGATACAGGTGACAAAAAAATTATGTCATGTCTATGGCTTGCCGATATTGGCTATTGCACCCGATGAAATATCGCTAAGCTGCAGGCTACCCGCCGCTGCGCTCGCGCACCTGTATACAGGTGACGAAAAAAATATCGGGAAAAATTTTAACTGTGGCTTCTACTCATCGAACGGAACAACTTTCCCCAAGAAATTCATGGTCAAATAGCAAAAAAAAAATACCAAACTTGGGAGAGTCCAAAATGTTTTTTTTGTCGCTCCTGCCGTGTGGTTTTTTTCGTAAAGTTGATCAGTTTCATAACCGAATAACAAATTTACCGCAAAGTATAACTGAACGGCTTCCCTCGCAAACAATTTTTGGTTACCTTAGGGAAACCACTTCAGGAATTCCGATAAAATATGGTATATCGTATGGCTACGTATATATGCTATATTTAATCAAGAGCGGTCTGGTTGAGACGTTTATGCGTTAAAAGGAACACACAAACAATTACGTTTTCCAATTTTTAATAATCATCATCAGGATTCCACGCCAACCGGTGGAACAATATGACAATGTTAGACATTTTAAGTCGTTAAGCTATGTCGGAGGCCTTATAGGCGACTAGAAAACTTCAGACACTGGGGTTGGCCACTAGCCCCACAACCTCCACCAATCCGGACTTGGCTCCTGTGTCTAGAGCAGGCCTAACCTTCCCGAGGTATGGAGAGAAACGATATATGCGTTGTTTGCAACAATGATTAGAGTGTAATTTTCAGATGGGTCACAATTATTCAACAATACTTCAAATATTTTTTTATTATTTATGTATATGTGTATGTATATCAGTCTCTAGTTCCCAAGATACAGGGAATCCTAGTTTGGGGTCAGATGACCGTGTGAGATTTGTCCCAGATATTATTATTATTTAACTTAACCACAGTCCACATCACGAACAAACCTTCGATAAACTATGATTCATAGAGAATTTCACTAAAATTCCAAACTGACAACACTAGACCAATTTTGACCATCAATCCGACTCGTGCCGGTGATCTGCACCATTTGTTATGTCGTCACACGAAGGTTCTGTCACAATGTGTGTCCGTTCATCTGCCGCAGCCATTCACAACCTAAACATCCTAGTGCTAAAGCTTTAAAGTCGAAATTTGAGTTGGTCTAAACGCAGAACTAAGTCTGTAAAGACTGGTCATTGTATGGATTTGGTTTAGTATAAATAGTTGGTGGATTTTCTGTATGGTATCATTTGATCTGTGTTATCGATCTAGGATAGTTGGACAAGATAGCGTAAAGGAATTGAAATAGGTAGGTTTAAACAAAACCAACATTTTTATAAGATTTTAACATAAAATTGGTTTAAAAAATCTTATATAAAATTATGTATAAGCGTAACTAGAAAAGTGTATAAGAAAGAACTTGAGATTGACTAAAGATTGTAAATATTAATTTTAGTACATACATATTTAAATAAGTAAATTTGAATCGTTTACAATCCATAGCGTCCCCACTGCAGGGGCACAGGACTCTTTCCATAGCTTGGGAAGGTTACGCCATACTCCACACATGGAAAAAATTCAAATATTAAAATTTTCAATATAAGTAATATTGTATAATTAAATTATATAAAAATTAATTTATATAAAAAAGTAAAATAACTATTCCAAATTTATTCTTAAATACTTTTTTTACAGGTAAATTAAAAACAACGCAGAAATACCAACCAAAGATGAAGGTGAGTTTTTTTTTAAATAAAATAAATGAATAATCTTAATTACAAGGGTGTCCTAAATTGAACGCCAGTTAGATTAAAAATCATAAATCATTTTCGAGAACTTATATTAAAATGGAATATACCTACATGATTAAATAAATATTAAGTATCGTAGATATGACGCGGTTATTCAAATAAATAAAACATTGTTACAGATGTTTATACCATTGATATGTCTTCTGTCGCTAACTCTGGCGGAACCACCCGTGGGGTAAGTGTTCTCAATTACAAATTACTTGTAAACTTTAATATATTCTGTCAATTATATTAAGGTGACATCAATCTTCAATTCAGAGAAACAACTATGAAATATTCAAATCTTTACACTTTAATCTAGATGGTACTTAAACTCCTCAATTTAAAAACTAACGCCTTTATAAAAACACGTAACCAATTAATTAATTTTCATAATATTAATTCCAGTGATGGCTACGCAGCTGCCAGATCCGGCCATGATCACCACGACCACCATGACTTCGGTCGCTCCCTCTCCCAGGAGTACGGACCCCCATCCCAGGGTTTAAGCGCCCGAAACTCACTTTCCACCGAATATGGCCCCCCAAGCTCCCGCAGTCTCAGTACTGAATACGGTACTCCTAGCTCTCGATCTTTAAGCACAGAACATGGAGCTCCTGGTCTACGATCAGGCTTATCTCAAGAATACGGGGCTCCTAGCCTGCGATCAGGGTTGTCCCAAGATTATTCTGCTCCGAGCGCTCGAGGTATCTCACAAGAGTACGGTGCCCCTGACCAAGGTTACAGCGTTCCTTCTTCTAGAGGTCTTTCCCAGGAATATGGACCCCCTGCTTCAAGAAGTCTGTCTCAAGACTATGCTGCTCCATCTTCTAGTTTCCGTAGTGGACTTTCTCAAGAATACGGAGCTCCAACATCTAGGAACGCCATTGATTCGTACTCTGCTTTCCAGAAAGCACCATCATCTTTCAGTGCCCCCGGGTTTAGATCCGCTCCTTCAGAAGGATATGCCGCGCCCGCTTCTAGAAGTTTCAGCGGATTTGGTGCCGCTCGCACACCTTCCAGCAGCTATGGTGCTCCTGCTTCTCAGTTCAGATCATTATCCCAGAGTTACAATGCTCCGTCTGCTAGAACCAGTCCTTCCCAATCTTATGGTGCTCCCAGCAAAGCGTTTACTGGTTTTGGTTCGCGAAGCTCATCTCAGTACAGTTCGGCCAGGAGCAGTCCCTCTTCAAGTTATGGAGTACCATCTTCCAGATCTCTGTCATCTTCATACGGTGCACCTGCCGCTAGATCTTCGGATTCCTACTCCTCGTCTTTCAAGTCTGCCGCAGCGTCCTACAGCGCCCCAAGTCAGAGGACAGTCTCTGACACCTATGGTGCTCCTAATGCTGGAGATCTGTCTCAGGAGTATGGCGCTCCAGCGAGCAGAGCTGCGGGATTGAAGACTGGGGCCTTCGTTTCATCTTATGATGCTGCTGCAAGGTTAGTCTCATGTGTTATACGATTTTATGAAATATTTATTTATTCGGTTGTCCATCAAACCAGTTGTAATACATTAAAAGGAGGGGTATCGATAAGGCCTTATTTTCGCCCCATCCCCGACATGAATTCTTATATGTGCATTAGGTTTACATGAAAGTGAATAGTAATATGGAATGAATAATATACCAGAATATTTTCATTTAACATATATTTTGCAGTTCATATTATTATTATAGGAAGGTTTTATGAAAAGGTAAAATCATGAATTTAATTAACTTTATTTGGGTAATTTCGATACTTTTCAACATTTTTAATCCTACACTCCCCATTTAGTCTTCATTCTCGTCACTCCCATGTCCTTCAACATCTGCATCCATCAAATAATAAATTGTAGTCGCACGGGACCTTTGGGTACTATGATCTTGATATCTGCAGTTACTTAAATACCCGATTACGGAGCCAATATGAGCGCAACAACCAACAAGTCTTGCCCTTACTTTGCACTGACAGTACTAGAGTATTATAGTGGTGGAACTGTATTGTATCAAAAGAGAGTATATTTTAGAAGCTGTATGCCTAGATTGAATTTATATTTTTAGAAATATCACTCGATTCTTTATGTAAAAATATTTTCTCTGTCACTCCTGCACGTCACCGTCAAAACAACGAAACGACATTAAGCTTGTGCCGTGGTGGCACTTCAATTCTATTTTATGTATTAATAAGATAATCATTTTTTTCACTTTAAAATAGTTTCATTTTCATTTATCTATGAGCGCAGGGTAAAAGCAATGTAATTTTTAAATATATTGTACAGTAACATAAGAACATTAAAATAACATAAAAAAGAAAGTGCTTCTTTCATGCGCTCTATACAGAAAAAAGTTTATTGAATTTTTTTAAATTGTAAAATCGTTTCATTTGTATTTATCTATGAACGCAGGGTGGAAGCAATGCAATTTTTAAATGTATAGTACAGTAACATAAGAGCATTACAATAATATTAAAAAGAAAGTGCTTCTTACATGCGCTCTGTATTAAAAAAATGGAATATTTTTGAATCTTTTTAAATTGTAAAATGGTTTCATTTGTATTTATCTATGAGCGCAGGGTGGAAGCAATGTGATTTTTAAATATATGGTATAGTAACATAAGAGCATTAAAATAATGTTAAAAAGAAATTGCTTCTCACATGCGCTCTATATAAAAAAAAATTGAAATGTTATTGAAAATGTATCATTTTGAACGAAAATCACGGTTAGACCGAAGTTTAGCGTCCCACAGCTAATATTAATTGTAGAGTTTTTTCTTTAATATACATATTTTCTTATCAAGTATGCAGTCTACTTTCTGGATGTATAAAGAAAACATCAAATCTAATACATCTTTTTTTTCGTTATTTTGGGGTGAAAATAAGGCCTTATCGATACCCTTCCTTTACATTCAATTTATCTGCGTTTTTCCAATATTACCTTATACTGCCTACTTTTGAATACTTGAAACTCTTCAAGCACTTCAATTGTAACTGTGAATTATGATCAAAATTCTGGTACTTCATTAAGCTAATAAAATAAGATACAACAATAAATACACGCTATTACAAGCTATAGACGGCAGTTGCCTGGTCTGCCCTCATAAGTTAGAAAGCCGCAAAGTATATGGACGTATAAAACTTATAATTTGCGGCTTTCTTTCTAATGAATGCAGTAGTGTAGCACTTAGCATTACCCGCGGACATGTGAAGGGAAAGATTTGGCGGCTTAGACTTTTTACCCGACTGCGCCAGAAGGAGGGTTATGTTTTTCGAATGTTTGTATGTTTATTTCTTTGGCACGTTCTGTAGCCTGAACGGTTTGATGGATTTGTCTTTAGTTAGTTATTCCCAGATTTACATGCAGTTGTTTTTTTTTGTATGGTTCAGTTATCTTTGATTTACTTTAAACTTCATACTGCTTTAAGCTGATTTGAAATTTTTATCAAACTTCGTATGATTATGAGTATCATGATGACTTATGATGATATTTTAACCATTCCAGATCCTCACCATCATCAAAGTATGGTGCTCCATCAGCTCGCGACTCTATGCCATCAGACCAGTACGGAGTTCCTGACCAGTACAGCGCCATCTCTGGCCAGGGCTACAGCTATGCCAGAAACGCTCTGGATGAACTACTGAACTCTGTAAGTTATAAATTCTGTGCACATTCTTTTAAATCTTCATTTCTTTCTATCTAGTACAAAGTTTCTGCTGATTCAGATAAGTTTAGTTTTTGTTTATCCACATGCATACTTACTCTTATCTATCTAAATAGTGAATCAAGCACTTGTATGGGAAACTGAAGTAAAAAATTGCAGATCAGATTTTATCAATATTTTTCCTGTAGTATCCTGATTCTGAGTAACCAACCCCTTAAAATTTCAAACGCCCTTTTTTAACATTAACATCCTATATAAGTACTAAGATACGCGTGAAAAACATGTCTTTGCTCATGCGCAGTCGAATTAAACAAACGGCATACTTTCATAATCTTCAACAAAATTAAACTTACCATTTCGTCTCTTCAGGAGCCAGCGAACTACGACTTCTCGTATAAAGTTAACGACTTCCAAACTGGAAGCGACTTCGGACACAGTGAGAGCAGACAGGAGAACCGGGCTGAAGGAACCTACTTCGTGGTTCTACCTGATGGCACCAAACAGGTACTAAAGCATCATCATAAGCCGAAAGACGTCCACTGCTGGACAAAGTCCTCCCCCAAGGATTTCCTCACTGACTGGTCCTGCGCTGCCCGCACCCAGCGGCTTCCTAAAGTCTGCACCAGGTCATGGCTCCACCGAGTGGGAGGCCAGCCTACATTATATCTTACGGGGCGCGGTTGCAACTCGAGAATTTTAAGGCCCCAACGGCCCTCTATTCTACGAGCTATGTGACTAAATATAAATACGTATAGATGCTACACTCGCCTGATGGAAAGTGGCTATCGTCGCCTTTCTGAGGGCACGGCAGTGTCTCCACAAAGTCTTGCGCGAAGCAAAACAAGGCAAAGGCACCCGTACTTTCCTTTCTCGAAGCAACTCATAGCGCGTACCGGCAATACCTGCACTATGACTGCTTGCCGATTCTACAAGGCTGATATGGAATGCCTCTTATACCTGTAGTCTCACCTCACCTACTGCTACATAGCTTATGAAGCGGTCGTGGCTCAGTGCGGCTTGCGTGGTCGTGATCACGCAGGTTAACTGTCTATAGACATTGGTATGACGTTAGTGCTATTTTTTCTACCGTTTCCGTGTTTCGCATGGCGCGACAAGACACTAGATGACAGTCTTAAGCTATGTCAGCTATACTGGGTGGCTTGAAAACTTCTGACACTGGGATTAGCCATTAGCCCCACAACCTCCACTGATTCGGACTTGGCAGTAGGGAAGAGACACGTGCCCTATTCATTGTTCCTATTACAAAAGACGTAACTAAACTTTCATTTCATCAATTTCTGGTATAGAATTTCTGGTATAGATATGCCTATGGTTATGTAACATTTACAGATGCATTTCAAGTCGCGTTTTAAAATAATTTTCCAATCTCCAGGTGGTGGAATACGAGGCAGATGAGCGAGGGTTCAAGCCCAGGATCTCCGTGGAACCCGCAGCTGGTTACGATGACAATGCGCAGGACTTGGCCAGGTCTGGCGGTGGACCCTACTAGAAGACCTGCAATCCAAAAGTATAATAGAAACTGGTTTTACTCCGGTTAAAAGCAAGGAAGTGAATAATTCTCTAAGGAAATGTGGGTAGAAGAGATTCTGTAGTCGGGTAAGACTATCCCAGAAGAGCATAATGATTTTAAGGAGAGTTGTTCAATTTCATGTCTTAAAAACCCGGTTAAAGGCGATGAAAATGGACTGAAACACAATGCGTTTAAATTTTGAGGCGGACCATAAACTGTATGCTAATTTTTGGTACTGAATCTTATAGAATACTTCCATAGAGATCATTTTGATTTGACCCAACAAAACGTAGGGTGGTCACGGAAGCGGGGAGATGGGAGGTTTCGTTCTTTATTATTATTATTATTTATATGGAAAAATTATTTTAAACCTAGTAGCGAGTTTAGTCTGAGTGAAGAACGGTTTGAACATGCCAGTAATGAGATTATGAAAGTAGACGAATTGGGTAAAGTGGCGGTTTAGTGAAAATGCCAAACGAGAAGTCTGTTTAATATGAAAACTGTCAAATACGATTACAATGGACCTGGATATGGATATGGATATAAATGGATCTCCTGCATTAAAATAGAAGTGTCTAAGTATCTGCCTGACCCTGATATTAGCTCTATCTCTTTGTGAAAGGAGAATAAGGAAGATGAAGTCAGATTAAAAGAAAAAAAAGATGAATTACCAAAATAAATTATAATAAAAAAAATATTAGGCTGTATGACCAGCGAATCCTTTTCTTTTACTTGCTCCACAAAAAAACAATTTATTAAAAATAAATCTGAATCGTATAGACCTTTTTAGTCTGAGGCGAGATGCTTACCAAAGAGACATTCTTACTTCATAAGGAGTTGAAAAAATATGAAATTGAAGCAAAATACCATTTATGGTTGGGAGGTTCCGTATTCTAAAGTTGTGTATAATTTATGGTCAGCTTTCAAAAACATACCTACTCAAAATTATTGTGATATTTAAATTAGTCTAGAATTTATTTAAGAAAATGTATTTTTTACATCGGTTGAAAACTTAAAGAACACGGTGCGCCTGAAGGAATGATACAAAATACTCAATTTATTTATTGTTTTTATAGCAAATAAAAAAAATGTACAAAAATATACTATGATTTACCTCTTAGTCTGTAAGTAGATATAATAATAGTGCTATAACCTTATAATGTATTATTGCAAATATAATCAGTATGATATATAAACGTGTGACTTTATTTTTTTCTTTCTTTTTTACTTTTACTATTCATTTTTATGTGCTTAATAGGGTAAATGACATTACTAGTCATATAAGTTACTTTTAACACCTGTCAAAAACGATATTTCGTTCTAAAAATGTTTGAATTACCTAGATGTGACGTCATAGTTTTTCGGTGTCATTGAGCGACTAATTTTATAATTTTTGTTGATAAAAAGTTGAAGATGGGATGAAAAACAAAACTAATAAGGTTTTCGAAATTTCATTGCGAGATCAATTTAGTGAACGATAGTTTAAAATTTATTTTCCATGCAGTCATCTTCTTAGTTTAAAAAAAACCTTTTTTTTAAACTAAGTTTACCTATCGTTTTTTATTAAAAAAAAATAATTAAAAGACTATGTTTTACAGATTTTTTGATCGATTTCTATTAATCTTCAAGGCGAGAGTGAATAAGCACGGCATTATTTGAGCGAAAATTGCTTTAATTAATTATATTGATGAAACTTTGTAAAAATATCGGAACAAAACGAAAAACCAAAAATGATGCTATTGATAAAGCAACGCTATTTACTGCTATAGCAAGTTAATCGATTTTATTGAAACAGCGCTAAACGGTGGGAAACAATAAAGAATAGTTAAATGCAGTAAAACTAATCGCAACAAAAACATAAATGTGAAAATGGGAGCCAAGTTCAATATTATGATATGGTGTGGTTGTCAACTTTACTGAGAAAAGAATTGAGATCTAAATGGATGCCAAGTTCTGTAGATAATCCTGAAAATTTATAAGAACGTATAACATTCTTAAGTAAATTTAAAACACAATTTCTTGTTTTTTACTGCTACAACAATGTTTGCTATATAAAAATATGACTTTCTAAATTTAAATAGTAGAATTATTTACACAAAGCAAATAACTTATGATCTGTTTAACCTCAACTTTGACTTGGCTAGTTTTCACATACTAGTCATCTTAAATTTGGTTTATCAACGTATCATCTTTATGTTATACGCAAGTTCCTATTTTTATACTATAAGGTTCTATTCTTCTGAATATTTCATGTGCTGGTAAAAACTAGCCAAGTCAATGATGAGGTTAAACAGATCATAAGTTATTTGCTTTGTGTAAATAATTCTACTATTTAAATTTAGAAAGTCATATTTTTAAATAGCAAACATTGTTGTAGCAGTAAAAAACAAGAAATTGTGTTTTAAATTTACTTAAGAATGTTATACGTTCGTATAAATTTTCAGGATTATCTACAGAACTTGGCATCCATTTAGATCTCAATTCTTTTCTCAGTAAAGTTGACAACCACACCATATCATAATATTGAACTTGGCTCCCATTTTCACATTTATGTTTTTGATGCGATATCATTACTTTTTGTGAGTACATTTATTAATATTATTTAAAAGTGATTTATTAATAATAATAAAAAACCTGCGCTTACGCTGTCACACCCCGGACACTTCATACCAATTTCGCGCCATTATTTACTACATAGACATTCATGTTTGTACACATGTAAATGTGTAAAACTTTTAGTGCTTGATCTGATAAGTGTACTTAGTAGGACAATTTCCATGTTCTACCGGCAGCTGTAGGAGCCTATTTATGTGAGTCAGTTTATATTTAAAGCGGCAATGCCAGTGGATGCAGCTACTGCAAGTAATTTGTTCATTCGCTAACCCAACTTTTAATGGTATTGATATAACTTTTTCCTGTGCCGCCTGTCCTACTAGCAAATTCTTCAAAACTGCAGTTTTGTCTAACAAAGTCTTACAAATTGTATCGAAAATACGTTTCTGGTCTAACATTTAGACCTTTTATCATTTGTTCGAGCTCATTTTCTGATATGAAATCTTTGGCATTTCTGAAATCTTCCATTGCATTTATAGCTTCAACAGGTCAGAAGTCCAACGGGTTCTCTAGACCGTCATCTTCGTGATCATGTTCCTGTCGATTTCTTTCAATTTCTCCTACTTTTTCTGCAATCATTTCGAATGCTCTCTCTGTATTGTCTAATGTCACTGACATAATTACATTATCCCTTACTTACTAAATCAACACAAGATATCCCTTCTACTTTGGGCATGGCAGCACCCACCGAATCTTATCATTATCAGTTACAACTTACAACAGTACACCTACTGGCTACTATGTGTATCTGTGCTCTGTTTGAAAGATATAATTTTTCTTAAGTTATGTACCTACTGCAGAAGATGTGTTTCACCCCGTAAGGAATCGACCAACCGGTAGGCCGGTATAGATGGCGGCTTCAGTGAGAAAACTCTTGGTTCAAATCCAACATGGGCAACTTTATATTTATTATATTTTCAGCTTATTGTTAGTAATAATGAAATGAGTAGGTGATTATTGGGCATTCTAGCTCACTTTTCGTTCGCGTTTGTGCTTTCGCACCGCTCACTCAAAGTGATCTAGAATCCCAATAATCATGACATGTATTGCTAATAGTTGTATGTGTATGTTCAGTATTTGTATTCAATATTCTAGCTCTTACGCTGACTTTGGATTACCAGAAGTAAAAAACCAGCAAGTTATTCCATATGAATCAGCTTATTTCATTTAAGGTGTTATAATACTTAATGCTATACTTTATTACTAGCATATGAAACAACAAATTGCTTTTTTAACGAGATTTAGAGTATACTTTAAACGCCTGTAGTTATGCTATAACGATCCAACTGACTTTAAAGTAAGTAAGGGACAATGTACTTTATGTCAGTGGATATTTAAGTTTAAATCCGCTTTTGACCTGATATATAGCTATATAGAAGAAAAAAATATAAAGCTAGCTACCGCATACTTTACCTACACCACCTTTACCTGTACTATAGAGGTGTTTACTTATTTTAAACATAATACTCGTATAAATAGTTTCACTAGTTTTACCTTGCAGTATTCGTTTTGCGTTCTACTTTAAGTATCACTTGTTAGGTAAAAGTAACATACATACACACAAGTGATGTTATATCTTCGCTTTGATAGTGTATTGAAACCTTAGGAATGCTTCGACATCAGTTAAGGAAACCAATACTTTCCATGCACTTCTTTTGTGGGAATTCTGTAATGCTGAATTGCATTATTATTTTATTTGAAACTGTAATCAATACTTTTGTTTTCATTATTTTCGTGAAACCAACTTTTTTGTTGTTTAAGTAAAAAAAAAAAAAAAAAAAAAAAAAACGGTGTTCTCAATCTTTAATTTTTTTAAATCTCTTGAGTGCCATTATTTCCATAAAGGTTATTTATAAATACTAATTAGATTGTTATGTAAGTAAGAATAAGTCATAACCAACAAGTACAATGCACAGGTGTTAGTGCTGATGCTGATTTTGCAAATTGCAGGCTCGCTGGCCAGCTTCATACCTGTGCTAGTCGTTCTCTATCACGCGTCCCGTTAGCTCGCTCTATTTATCTGTATATGATTATAAATTGTTGAAATTCATTTTGGAAGTTATCTTTCTAACGTACAGTGGTGACTACCAATCTATACATAAAAGTTTCAGATCACCGCAGTTTTGTAAAATTAGTTTTTTTTTTTTTTTTTTTTGAGAACGGCTCACTCTAGTTGAACATATTAAGAGCTAGCAGGGCAACATTTATAATCAAAAGTATTAACCCATTTTTTAAGTGTACGTGTTTTTTGCGAGCGTAAAGTTGAAAACCGCTGACTATATTTTTTGTAAAGTCAGCAGATAATTTCTAATAAATAATCGGTAAATCCGTGTGAAAAATCATTGTTTTCGCAATTTTTACCCGTGACACTTGAGTGCTGTCTCTGCGATCCTCGAAGTGCATTCCCGCCCCTCCACCCACGCTACCGCTGTAACTACGCCGCTGCCGTGTCGCGTCACTGTTGTTGGTGCAACTAACAAATATTATAATGTTCGTAAGTTTTATCAGTTTACCATTATTTACCTCTATAGGTATTCTTATTAACATCAATTATTTTGTAATATTTAATGATCCAACGGTGACTTTACTGGTTGAATAAATTTTATATTTTAATTTTTCAGGTCTGGATCTGAATACAGAACCGCTTTGAAGCGCAAGTCGGAGCACGGATGGTTTGATTTAAGCGATTCTGAAGACTGTGAAAGGTATGTATTTAAAAAAAAAAAAATCTTAATCAACTTTATTTCAAGAAAAATATATTTTTTTTATCAACTTATTTTAATATAATGTTTTCTTTTATTTCAGAAGTTCACCCTCGGCATCTAAACCTATAAAAAAGGGGAAGGTTAGGTCAAAACCACGATCGGAGCCACCAAAGATTGCGCAACACAATCCAACTCACGAGTTTGACGAAGACAATCGGTATGTTTTTTTTTTTTTTTTTTTTTTTTTTTTTTTTTTTTTTTTTTTTTTTTTTTTTTTTTTTTTGGTGTAGACAAAAGTGTGTGACCGGTTTACCAGTTAGTATTTATGATGTAAGGTTGGAAGATTGTGGGTTCGATTCCTATTCCTGTGATGTTTTTAGTGATATGTTAACCTGAAGATGGTATATATCCATTAGTTTGTATATGTTATTATCAGTGGCTTTCATAGTGCATGTATGTGAGATTTTCGATGGTTTTATTGACAGACTCGACGGTTTAGTGGTTCGCACTCTTACTACTAACCCGAGAGTCGTGGGTTCGATTCCCACACACCAAACATTCTTGTGATTGTTTGTTGTGAGTCTGGGTGTTTAATAGTTATATGTTCCTAGGGTATGTATAGTATGGTCACTCGTTATTCTACACTGGTATAATTTGTAATATTTCAATTTTTCAGTTCATTGTCGACTTCAAAAACTGTTCCCAAGGAAAAAGTTAAACAAAAAGCATGCTTGGACTCCACAAAAAATAAAAGGGTGGTGCACTCTGAATCTGAGGAAGACGTTAGGTATGTATAATTTTCTTTTTAAAGTTTTGATTTCACAAAATCATTTGTATTTTGTTGTTTGCATTTATGTTAACTATGTATGGCAAAGATTTTCTCAAACCTTAGAAAATGCTAGTAAATATTTCATCGTTCGTTTGTCTTTTCAATTAAATTTATTTATCTCTTTTTTTAACAGGTCTACCCCTGTGCCAAAAACGAAGGCAAAATCTCGGGTTCAGGCAAAAAAGCCTGACGTAAAGGATTGCGAACCCGCTGGCAGTTGTAGCAGCTGGTCACTGCTGCCACTCGACTCCGAGGAGGAGGAGGCGGTGAAGCGCTCCACCCAACGCCGCCGCACCAACAAGAACGCGCTCGTCTCGTCGCTGGCCCGCCGCGTGGCTGGGGGCAACTTGACCCGCTCCTTACAACTTCCTGATGGTGATGTATTCTACGAGCTGCGCATCTACAACGCGTCCGACATTGTTGGTTTGCCTATCACCGAGCGATACAAACACGCGGATATATCAGCTAAGTGCCGTGTGCCGTATGATGCACCAGATCTTAAATATTTAAAAAAAGTTTTGGTGGACATTAAGGCTCGTCTAGCCGACGCGAACGAAGTTTTCTATTCTTCATAATTTTTATGTTTTAAGAGAGAAATTTGTGTTTTTATGTTTTTTGTAATAGTCTATGTTTAGTTTTCGAAACATAATTTGTAAAGTGTAACCACCATAACTTTTTTTTCTAAATTAAACACATACGAAATACTCTTTCTCTCGGAAATTTCCATATCTAATATGTCTAATAAAACAATTTATTGTAGCGTTTGTGATCAAACTATAAAAAGTAGAGCTTTCTCATCTCATTTGCGGAGTAATTTACATAAAAATAATAATGCAGTTGAATTAAATGAATGTATAGAAAAACTAAGTTCTGCGTTCCGTAATCGTATAGCATCGTACAGAATACGAGTCCCTAAAAGTTCGTTAGAGGAGGTGACGCGGCTCGCTCCAGGCGTATACTTGCAGCGCGTGCGCCACCATGCGCGCCAGCTTGTTGCTGCCAAACAAGCACAACATACAAATGTCAAAGTTAATTTTGAGCTATTTGCAGAATTTATATTACCTAAAAATGATAAAGCCGAGATTAAATCATTCGCAACTAAAAATATTTCATTACACCATGTTTATGATTTCAATGATGTTTATGAAAATATTAAAAGTACTATAGTTAATAATATAGAAGATTTTGAAACAAAAGATAGTGGTTGGATATTTTCTAAAAACTTATATCTCGAAGTGAATATAAACAAATATTCACCATTACACGCTTCCAGCTATATCGAGCTACCAAAATTTATAAAAAATAAACGAGCATGTATTAATATTAAAAACACAGACAACTTTTGTTTTCTGTGGTGTATAATGGCAGCCTTGTTCCCAGTTAAAACAAATGCAGATCGTGTTAGTTCATATCCTGATTTTAACGAAATACTAAATTTAAATAATATGACCTTTCCAGTTACATTGAATGATATAAAACATTTTGAGAAAAACAATTCAAAAATTAGTATTAATGTCTATGGTTTACGAAAAAATAAAATAATAGGACCTTTGTACAGAACACACCAACGTAAAAAATATCATATAAATTTATTATATTTAGAGAGAGGTGGTCGGTCTCATTACTGCTTAATCAAAGATTTGGAACGTTTAGTAAGACGACAAATTACGAAACATCATGGGAAAATATTTTTTTGTGATGATTGTTTGTTATTTTTTAATAACGAAAGAGCTTTAACTACTCATGTTTGTGGTGGTGTAGCTACAATTTTACCAGAAAAAGGATCTGTTATTCAATTTAAACATTTTGAACGTTTGCAGGATGTCCCGTTTGTTATATATGCTGATTTCGAATCGTTGTTAGAACCTTGTGTGAAAGACATAAACGCTTCCGAGTATACGGTCAATACACATAAACATATTCCATCAGCTTTTGCATATTACATAGTATGCTCACATAATACTTCGTTAAATTGTTACCGATCGCACCGAGGTCCTGATTGCGTTTACAAATTTTTAGAGTTCTTACATCGAGATGTAATTAAGATTAATTCAGTGTTAAATGAAAAAGTTCCTATGATTTTTACCGAAACAGATCACAGAATATTTGATTCTGCAGTAAAATGTTCTATTTGTTCAAGGCTTTTATTTGATGACAAAGTAAGAGACCATTGTCATCTAACAGGAAAGTTTCGTGGTGCAGCGCATTCATACTGTAATTTACAGTTTAGGTTACCTAAATTTATACCTATATTTTTTCATAATCTTTCTGGTTACGATGCTCACTTATTTATTACACGATTAGGAGAAACATCGGGTCGTGTGAAGGTGATTGCGAAAACAAAAGAAAACTATATATCTTTTACAAAGTTTTTCTCTGTCGGTGAAAATAAATTTATACCGGTTCGTTTTGTAGATTCTTTTAAATTCCTTGGGACTAGTTTAGAAAAATTAGCAGAAAATTTAATAAAAACCGATTTTCGGTTTTTGTGTCGTTTCTTTCCTCATAAAAACCAGTTTGAATTATTGAGACGTAAAGGGGTATATCCTTATGAGTATATGAAATCTTGGGATGTTTATGATCAAAGCTATTTACCACCACGTAAAAACTTTTATAGCAGTATTACTAATCAAACTGTTTCTAAGTCTGATTATGACCACGCGGTTAAAGTATTCACTACATTCAGTTTGAAGAATCTTGGAGAATACACCGATTTATATTTACAAACTGACGTTTTATTACTAGCAGATATTTTTGAAAAATTTCGTTCAACTTGTAGAGTAAACTATCAACTAGATCCGGCTTTTTACATCACTACACCGAGCTTAAGCTTCGATGCAATGTTATTAAAAACAAAAGTTCAATTACAGCTTTTAGATGACTTGGAAATGATAAGAATGATTCAAAATGGTATACGTGGTGGAGTGTGTCTATGTTCTCTAAGGTATGCTAAGTCAAACAATAAATATTTATCCACTTATAAACCATCTAATCCTTCTAATTATCTATTTTACGCTGACTGTAACAATTTATATGGATTTTCGATGTGTTCTTATTTACCTTATTCAGATTTCAAATTATTAAATGAGAGTGAAATACGAAATTTAGATATTTGTAGCGTCCCTTACGATTGTGAAATAGGTTATATTTTAGAAGTGGATTTAGAATATCCAGTGGAGTTACATGATTGGCATAACGACTTACCATTTTGTCCTGAAAAATTTACTCCTCCCGGATCAAAAACATGTAAATTGATACCGAATTTGTTTGATAAATGTTACTATGTTATTCACTATGTTCATTTACAAGAATGTATAAAACACGGTCTGGTTTTAAAAAAGATTCACCGTGTAATAAAATTTAAACAATATCCTTATTTAAAACAGTACATTGATTTAAATACAATTTTAAGACAAAATGCGAAATCTGCCTTTGAACAAGATTTTTTCAAGTTGTTGAACAACAGTATATTCGGTAAAACCCTCGAAAATTCAGAAAATAGACTCGATGTGAAATTGGTGAATCAATGGAAAGATAAAACAAATGTAACAAAGAAAAATTATTGCGCAGAACAGTTGATAGCTAGACCAAATTTCCATAGTGCAACTATTTTTAGCGATGATTTTGTAGCCATCCAAATGACGCCTGAAAGTGTTATCCTAAATAAACCGATATACATAGGATTTACTGTATTGGAGTTGTCTAAATCCCATATGTATAATTTCCATTATTCTATTATGAAACCTTTCTACGGATCAAAGCTCAAGCTATGTTACACAGATACAGATAGTTTTTTGTATTCCATAGAAACTAACGACTTTTATAAGGATTTAAAAGAAAATTTTCTTAATTATTTTGACACCAGTAATTATCCGAAAAATAATATACATGGCATAAAGTTAGCTAACAAAAAAGTTCCTGGTCTATTTAAAGATGAATTAGCTGGAGAAAAACTTTTAGAGTTCGTTGGCCTTAGATCCAAATTGTATTGCATTAAAACCGAGTCCTCTGAAATTAAAAAAGCGAAAGGTGTTAAGAAACATTTAACAAATGAGTTAAGTTTGAAAGATTACAACAATGTGTTGAAAAATAAACGAGTTATACGTAAGACCAATGTTATATTTAAGTCTCTAAAGCATGTACTTTTTACGCAAAAAGTAAATAAAATTGCGTTGTCGTCTAATGATGACAAAAGGAGAATTATGTCGGATGGTATAAATACTATGTCTTGGGGTCATTCCATGATTTGATAATCGCTATAGGTAATATTTTTTAGTAAATGTTATGCTGGTATAGTTGTATGTTAAATCTTCTGAATGTTTGAAGTTTTATCTGTGAGTTTTAAAGTGTATACGTAGATTTAGTTATTTTGAAATAAATGATTTTTATTACCATAAACTATAATTATGATTTAATAAATAAATATTTCCATTTCCATGATTGCCTTAAATAGCTAGTAACATGTAGAAACTTGTCTGTAATTGTACACCACTCAAAAACTAACAGAGTTAGGTAGACACCAAGAATGCTAAGCACAAAATTTTTAATAACTACACGTTCCCATAAATAGGTAGTAACAAGTAAATACATGCAGAAACTTGTCTGTAATTTAACACGGTTCCAACACAAACAGAGTTAGGTAGACAGCAAGAATGCTGAGCACTCAATTTCAAATAATTACACGTTCCCATAAATACTCGATTAATACACCACTTTCCGACAAAGCATCGCTGTGAAAATACGTGCATTACAACATCAACTTCTTGGTAAGTACTTTATTTAGTTATTCGTATACTTCTTTTTTTTTATTTTAATCATGTCATGTTGTTGTTGCATATTAAAATTTTGTTTTTGTTGCACAGACAATGGACTCCATATTACCATGCTTCATCGATGATGAGGTAGAAGGTGAATCACCTATTGAAAACTTATGTAACGTTGTTGAAGTAGCAAAACCACAACGTTCAACAAAAAGAAAATCCAAACTTGTGAGGAAGAGACGTCACAACAATTTGAATTGTATCGAGGCCACGACTAGTACCGGTAATATGTCCTCATCCTACGTTATCAATAAAGAAGCTGGGAAAGGACGTCGTGTGATTAAGATCCAGATTATAGACACAACAACCACTAGTAGTGATGATGATCTTGAAGGTGGAAATGTTATAGTAAACGCTCAGTATACAGTGAAAGACCCTGTTGATGAGATCTTGGATCAGACTGAGTCTCTAGTCCATAACATATCCAAAAAAATATGTGGTTACAGTTTCTATAATATATTTTAAATTACCTCAATAGCTTTATATTATGATTACTCCCTAAGTCGTTGTTTTTTAAATTGTATACTAGGTTTTATAAAAATAATAAAGAAAATAATAATATAATATTTATTTTATTCATTCCTTACTGTCTAAATTACAGACCTACATCTAAAAAGTATTAGCTAATCAAAAAAACTTAAACCGATTTAAATTGTTTTCATGAAACCACTTTTTTAAACACAAAACATTTTTAAGAGCACAATATTTTTTATGATGAGCACAGTTGATAACAAAGTTGTCTTTCCAAAACTTTTCATACAACGTTTCGAATTTTGGGCATCCTTTTCCACCGATTTCAACAATTTTACATTCACGACTTATTTTTTTAAGCCATTGAACTTTTTCCTCGCCTTTAACGAAAATAGATTTGAAACATAATATCGACTTCATCAATCTATGAAATTCTTGATAATCGATATAGCCTTCTTTCCATAAAATACATCTGTTTTTTTCTATCCAAGTCACCTGTCTTCTCTCTTCATAGTTTAGTTTTGAAAATGGATATGGAGGTTTTACTAAAAATGTTTGAGTATACTCAGCTGTCGCCAAAGCCAATTCTTTTACGATAAAATGATTTGAGCGGTCTTTGAAACCTTGAACGTCTACGAAAATAATATCATTCATGATATCTTCTTTACTACACTACTCAGTGGTTTGTACTCTATGATACAATCGTTTAAAATGAGGCAGTAAGCAGTCGTTTGCTCAGGTAAGTCCGTTTCGCTTTCTATCTCGAGCCTCACATCCACGGAGCCCCCTGACTTAAGGCACTCCACTTGACGTGAACAGTCGATCACAAATAAAGGTGCTTTTGTTTTAAATTCTTCAAAAGTTAACAACGGTTCTGGTCGACGACCATAATAAAACTGTTGAAATTTCGCATATTGCTCGTATATTAAGGAATAATTATTATTAGCAAAACTTATGTTCATATTTTCATAAGGGTAATATGCAGAATTTAGAAACACTTTAACATCACGCAGATAACAGTGATCAAACTGTGACATGTCCTTATTAACATTATTTTTTCTTTTGGTTTGCAGTCCTAAAATTATGTATCTTGGTTTTTCTATCTGGGATGATGTTTTTATCGACCAAGAATGTTTTGATGTTTTTGGAAGCAAGGGATACTCGTGCAAATCCCAATTTCGAAATACAACTTGAATGGGACGATCTTTTTCTAAATGACGAAGTAAATTAATCCTTTCCCGATCCGAAACTTTAATGTGTGGGACACGCCAAACTATCTTGCGTATTGTAATATCCTGTATAACTTCCCCCGTGTTTAATTTTATTGCATTTAAATTTGTATTATGTCTTAATAGAATTAATTCATGTTTACAATTAATTATAATTTTATTATAATCTTCAGCAAACCCTAGTATTTTGTTTAGTGGAATGGATACCGAAAACTCGGATTGTGGGTGTTTTATACCATCAACGCTCCAACCCCAGTATTTAGACATTTTAGCTTCACTCTCATTCATTGATAAAATAGACTTCATAGTGGTTGTGATCCCTGTGTTTTTCACTTTGTCTATTTCTATTCCGTTAAGTTCATAACGGATATCTTGAAAGAGATAAAGTATCGCGTTATTCGTAAAGTGAAAATATGGCAACGCCGTCTTCGTCTGTTCGTTTAGACCACGAATAACACCTTCGACATATAGCGTACTTTCTGCCGGTAGTAGGTATGAATCTTGTTGATTAATCGGTATGCGGATTTCATCGTTGTGATTAAAACTAGACACGTAAGGCTTATAAGAATGAAACTCGTAACTTTCTATTGAGTTATCGTAAGTAAGAGGGTCTGTCACGTTTAGGATATTCATTTTAGTAATCCAATTAACTTCAGAAATTTCTTGTTTTCTTGTGTTAATTTTTTACGGGGATTTGTTTTCCTTTTTTGTTTAAATGTTTTCGGAGGTGTTATCCTTCTGGTATCAGTATGTCTACTGAATGAATGCGGAGCTGGTACTGAATATTTATGAAAATTTATCATTTTCTTTTAAGATGTAGATATAACTGTACTTCTTCTTCTCTCAAATTAACTGTTTCGTTATAAGAATCCAAGATTCTTATATTTATACAACTAATACTGTTTTGATTGACAGGAAAATAAATAATATTTTTTGGAATTTCGATGATTCTGTAGCCTGGTGGAACATTAGGTACAAACTCATGAATTATATGAGACGGATTTCCATTTACAAAAGATCCACTGACAATATCACATTCGACTCGAAGCACGGTTGTTGATAGAATGTTAATAGGATACCGGGATTCATGTAATATATTAGCTTTTAGAGTATCATTTCCAAATCCTAAAATTTTTCCAAGAGAATTACTTTTTCCAAAGTGTATATCTTTTGTACAGATAAGTGTGGTTTTTAAAGTATTATTGTTACAAGACAATTTTAATGAACAATCTTTAACACTTTTTTGCAAGAAATCACTAAGGTCGCATAGTTCGTACGATCCTTCAGGTACTTCTACGACCTCGTTATCCCCATAAAAAAATATGTTATTTCTATTATCTATATTTGGTATAGAGTTAAATGTGGATAAATATAGAAGCCCACACTCATATTCCCCATCTAGCTGAAGAGGTGGCGAGTAATTTGTAGTCAGAGATGAC
Organism: Coleophora deauratella; assembly: GCA_958295455.1. NCBI lineage: Eukaryota > Metazoa > Arthropoda > Insecta > Lepidoptera > Coleophoridae > Coleophora > Coleophora deauratella. Next base: position 7,773,053 of record OY282412.1, read on the forward strand.
GACGTGCTGGATATTGACAGCGTGAAAGACATTTTGACAATGGTAGTGGTTATCACTATAATCTTATTTTATACCCATATCATTCCAAAAGTTGTTAAGGAAAGCCAAACATAAGTGACCACAGTTTACAGTATTGAAACTCTGATACTTATTATAATTATAAAAAATATTACACTTTTTAAAATATTCAACCAACTCTAAGGGAGGTTTCAAGTCTCCAAAACTATCAAAATATTCACAATATTTATCTATTTTAACGTAGGCTACCCAATGAGTTCCATTGTTTTTAAAACTATCCAAATTAAGAACCGCGCATTCTATTTGTCTTGGTTTCTTCGGCAGACGGTCTCTCATATAAACACCTCTGAAATATGGAATACCTTCGGCATATTTTAAAATATCGAAATCGGTCAATGCATGATTGGGTAACCTTTTCTCTAGTTTTTTGGTAAAAATAATCCTGAGCCTTTTTTATATGGTTTAATGTACAACCCCTTTCCAAGAGCTATGGCTTCCATCATTTTATTGTGACGTTCAGATTCCTGTAATTGATATTTAGAAGCTTTATAATCATTAACAGCTTTAGCAATACCGGCTGCGCCTCCAGCTAAAGATCCTAGCGCCGACAGTCCTGCGAATATCGGAATCAGTGGCAATACACCACCTGTTTTTGGTATTGGAATTACACGTGGCATACGCACTCTTGAGTTTCTTGATAAAAATTTTTTCGCTGCAGCATAAGCAAATTTGATTGCTGATTTGTTGTCTTTTGGTTTGAATTTTCTCAATTGTGATCGTATTTTAGATACGATAGTATTAAATTTGTGTACTCCACCACCTAATTTTAATTTTGTTTTCATGGCTTTAGATACCAACCACGATGCAATTTTTTCCCCCCTACTTGAATCACTTGCTTGACTCCTTTTTTTCGCCATGTTTAATAACTCTAAATCAGCTTTGTGTCGATCCTTTAGTTTTGAATATTGTGAGTATGCGATGTCGTGACGCATGCAAGCGTCATCCAACTGATTAATTCCTCTATCTCCTCGTAATAACCTTTCACGTAATCTAGTGCCGGGACCACAGTAATTATATCCTGGTAAATGTAACTCAAACGGTAAATTATTTATTATATTATTAACAAGACCTCCGCCTTGCATAACTGAAAAGCGACTGAAGATGGGTTTGTGCGTGAGCAAAATTTATACTGTTAAATAATAGCTTTTTGGTCTATCCAACTATTTTCGTTACTATTAAGACCTAACCATTTAACAAACAGTTTATTGCCTTTCTTTTTTAAAACTTTTTCTACCAAATATATATCTGGATGCTTTGTTTTTTGTAGTTCTTGTTCATAAAATGTTCCTAATATTCTCTGTTTCCGCTGGTCTTCAATTTTGTAAGTAACTGGAATTGTATTATTAACTTTTACTATTTTAAAGATCTCAGTAGACCAATTAGGTGTATATGCTTTTTGAAAACTGCTTTTGTATTTACTTATTCTAACGTGATCTCCAATTTTTAATTTTGGTTTCTTTTTTATGAGCTTTTTAGAACATTCAATGTTTTTCATAACTGATACCTGATTATTAATATTAACCTCGTTTGGTTTATATTTTGTTGTACGGTGTATAGTATTATTATACAAATTTACAATGTTACTTAAAGGCAAATGAATCCATTTATAATTGCCTACTAGACTAAAGTATTTATAAAGTTTATTTTTTATGGTTCTGATAAGGCGTTCAACGATGGATGCTTTCTTTATCGAATATGTTGAATAATGATTTATTTTATAAGTTTTCATTAATGTCTGAAATGAATCATTATAAAATTCCTTTCCAAAGTCTGTTTGAAGATTACAAGGAATACGTCCTTCTCTAAGTACGTTTTCAAAAGCGTTTGTAATCTCCCATTTAGTTTTAGATTTTACTGGAACACACCATGCATATTTAGAAAATGCATCTATGACAATTAAAATATACTTAAATCCTTTATTTTCTTTCGTATATTTTTGCATGTCGATTAGATCTCCTTGCCATAAATCATCAATCCCTTTTAGAATAACATGCCGACGAGCGAAATTTTTCCTTGCACCTTTATGGATTTCATCTACAACTTGTTGTTTACTCATTTTGAAGGAGGAGCAATTTTTGATTTCTTATTATTATCAACTTGTTTGCTTAAAACTAATAATAGGTTAGATCTTAAATTACTTAGTTCTTGTTGCATTTGCTGAAGTGTACAATATTTTTCTAGTTCTCTATCAACATATTCTTTGTTTGCTGCATCTTTTGATTCTATAGGTGTCTTCACTCCTTTTAAATGTGATGAATGAAAATCATAATCCCCATTTTCAAATCTCACTAAAACGAGGTGACTATCGAAATTTTCTGTAGAAACACGTAATCTTTTATGAACATGATGGCCAAATTTATCGACATTCATCTCTCAGGAGACTTTAATGTACAAATTTTGAATAATGAATGAGAAATAAAAATCGGTATTTCATTTATATATTGGTTTTATTTAAATGATACCAGTTTCTTTTAGCTCCTCTATAATGGAAATTATTTCGTTATTCAGTCCTGTGTTACCAGCATCACGAGAAGCAATTAATAGTCTCAAGCGATTAACTAACTCATTTGGATCATCCCAGTATATGTAATCTACGTCTTTATTAAATTTTTTCGTAATCGGTAAACCTTGCCCTTCTTTTTCTGGTTCACTTTCAGTTGTTGCTGCATTTCTAGATAATTTAATGAACAGGGGTTTAATTATTTGTGTATACTTAAAACCTTTGTTACTTTTAATAGGCTTGGTAGGATCATAATCTCTTCGATGAGCGTTTGTGGCTAGTAATATTGACTTGTATATTTTTTTATCGTCTTCAGTAATAAGATCTAACTCAGGTGTCTTTTTGAGTAATAATTCTCTTAATCCTGGAGTGTTTTTATATTTGTTACTACCCACAATAATTTCCTTATCATCAATTGTCATTCTTGTTGAGCCGATCATGAGTTTGCCTCTTTCTCTTCTGACGCCAAACGGAATCTTTTCTGGGACCTCTTCAAACAGCGACCACCAACGTTGAGGGCTAACACTTTCATCAGATAACGAAGTCTCACCACTTTCGTTAAGTTTTGTCAGTTTATTATCTACATTTATACTCTTATCATTTTCATAATCATTTAGAATCGTGTCATTCAAATTATCTTGTTGAATATCGCTGCTAATTAGATTCATTATGGGACCACTTTCATCATCGGCAGAATACAAATCATCTGAAGTATTACTAAAACTCTTTCCCCTTAATGTATTCATTGATAAACGCTTACGTTTTATAGATGAGATATTATTATCTTTATTTATTATACACTTTTTTACTCTAGACGTAGATATAGGGGTGCTAAAATTGTCATCTGCAATTTTTTGTTTATTAGCAATTCGTTTTAATGGTTCTGTTATTGGTTTCAAAGCTGACTCTAAAACCATGTCACTAGTTTCTTTTAAATCTCGTAACATTCTTACTTTACGCTTTACTGCGGCAGCTGATGTAATTATTTGTTTTTTTAAAAGTGATTCTTCTTCCATCATTGACACGTTCTCCTCTTGGTTATGTCTAAGTAATACTGATGATAAAAACCATAGGTTTTATATTTTATTCTGTTCATATAATGGTAGATATTTCATTCAGTCTATGATAACATACGTATCAAATTTCTTCCTGTAACATCCATTATTTTTTTCACAGTCTTTATTTATCACTAAATAACTGTAAGGCTCACTCCAAATCTTTGAACACATGTCTCGGAATTGCATCCAAGTCATGTCAGCACCAACATGTTCATCATAAACGTGATGCAAATTAACATCATCTTGTTTAAAAACAATAATCAAGTTCGCATTATCTCGTATAAGTTGCTTTGGAATTTTGCTATATGTTTGATTTAAGTAAAAACAATCAATATTTTTATGTCTTCCCATTGCAAAGAATTCACGAACGTTGTTTTGATTTTCACAAGAAATGTCGTCAAATAGTATGATAGAATTGGGAGTTGCTTCATGAATATTTATCACTTCCTCATTTCCACAATATTTCACAAATTTTATGTCGGGTACAAGTTGAAATACTCTTTCAAGGAATATATATTTTGGTTGGAATAAAGTTTTTGAATAAATATAAAGATTTTCAAATTTAAGTCCATTTTCATGCAAAAGAAGACCAACCATGAGATTTGTCTTGCCACAATTAGAAGGACCTGCAATTATGCAGCGTATAGTATCAGGTAAAAGTGGTCCATGACGGTAGACTGGTTTACTTTGTGTTAATTCAATTTTATCTAATTTCAAAGAATGGAGTTGTTTCACAAATTTCATGTCTCAAACTTCAAAAGTGTTAACTTGTTCAGGTGTAATTACATAATGAAATATAACTTATTTATTCAGCTTTATATATCTATTCTTTATACGGAAATTTACTGGAACAAAGTGTGCCTGGAGCGAGCCGCGCCACCTCCTCTAACGAACTTTTAGGGACTCGTATTCTGTACGATGCTATACGATTACGGAACGCAGAACTTAGTTTTTCTATACATTCATTTAATTCAACTGCATTATTATTTTTATGTAAATTACTCCGCAAATGAGATGAGAAAGCTCTACTTTTTATAGTTTGATCACAAACGCTACAATAAATTAGAAGGACCTGCAATTATGCAGCGTATAGTATCAGGTAAAAGTGGTCCATGACGGTAGACTGGTTTACTTTGTGTTAATTCAATTTTATCTAATTTCAAAGAATGGAGTTGTTTCACAAATTTCATGTCTCAAACTTCAAAAGTGTTAACTTGTTCAGGTGTAATTACATAATGAAATATAACTTATTTATTCAGCTTTATATATCTATTCTTTATACGGAAATTTACTGGAACAAAGTGTTTATACTTAACATACACATACAACTATTAGCAAGACATGTCATGATTATTGGGATTCTAGATCACTTTGAGTGAGCGGTGCGAAAGCACAAACGCGAACGAAAAGTGAGCTAGAATGCCCAATAATCACCTACTGAAATGCTAACATATATTTTTATTCTGTTTATATTAAATGAATTAAGTTTATATGTAATAGTTTTTATTTGAATATTTAGTAGCTAGTGCTTTTATTATACAGGTTTTTTATACAATTCCAAGAATCTTTTATTTTTGTTTCGTCTTGCTATTTTCCTGTTTTCCATTTACTAAATTGTATAATATTATCTTTATTTCACCATTGCCATAACAACCTCGATAGCTCACTTAATATAGGAGTCGCACATGTAACGCGCAGGTGCGAATTCGAGCCCCGCGATAAGTTACTTTTTGAGCCTTTTTTTATTTTTTTAACACATGGTTTTTTTAATTTTTCCGTTATCAGTACATGAAATACTAGCCGCACACCAAATTTAAAGCTCGTAGCCTTGCTAGAAGTACCTTAGCTTTTTGATGACGGTGAGTGTGTCTTTAAATCATAAAAATATTGTATTGAAAAAAAAATTTTTTCTTAGAAATTCAGTGTTTTCTGATTTTTTTCCTTTGCATACACACAATTACCTAGCTTGATGCAAAATTTGAACTTTCTAGGTCATCTGGAAGTGGGTAAGCTTTTTGATCTATATGTCATTGAGTCAGTCATAAAAATGTCGATTTTCGGACGTTAAAATCTATACCAACCGTTTGAGCTGTGTTTATAAAATTTTGAGTGGTCGTTTATCTAGGAAGTCTTAATACATAAACCAAATTTGGTGTGTTTATGTTAAATAGATTTTGAGTTATGAAGGTGACAAAAGTGGCTCCAAATGGTTCGTGTAATATTACACACGGAGCTACTCGCCAGTTCTTTTTTGACGTGAACTTGGCTGGACACGCTCCGCGTGTCTAGATAAAAATTATATCCATGCAGGTGGCGACTTGGGAATAAGCTAGTACTTACATATAAATAACATTCTAGTATAATATATTATGTACACAAACAAATCCAAATAGACGTGGGAGAATATGAACTAAAAACTAAGTAGACGTGGAGAGCCATGCTTCGGCACGAATGGGCCGGCTCGACCGGAGTGATACCACGGCCTCACAGAAAACCGGCGTGAAGCAACGTTTGTTGTGTTTCGCCGAGTGAGTGAGGGTACCGGAGGCCCAACGCCCCCTCCCCCTCCCCATTCCCCCATCCCCCATCCCATTTCAAAGGTCGGCAACGCACTTATGACTCCTCCGGTGTTGCGGGTGTCCATGGGCGGCGGTAATCGCTTACCATCAGGTGATCCGTCTGCTCGTTTGAAAAGTTATAGCCTAGTAATGCTTTTCGAGAAAATTATTGATAATGAAGTGATGTCTTTGATAATCAATAATACTTTGTTATATGCTGGTCAAAATAACAGACACAATTTTGTCTTTGATGTCATGGATTTGAAAAGGTTTTTGGGAATATTGACGCGGTCAGGTTACCACGAGCTGCCTTCTGAACGTGCATACTGGAGTTTGGATGACGATCTTGGCGTTCCGTTAGTCGCTAACTGCATGTCTCGAAATAGGTTTACAGAAATAAAAAGAAACCTACACTTTGTCGACAATTCTCTAGTAGTTGGTACAAACGACAAAATGTTCAAAGTGCGATCGTTATGCGACCTATGCGAATTATGCAAATGGGTCACTAGTTTTCTTGCAGACAGAAGCATAAAGGTCGTAGTCGACGGTGCATGCTCAGATTCTATGTATGTCAATGCTGGTGTCCCTCAAGGCTGTGTGCTTTCGCCTACACTGTTCCTTCTGCATATCAATGATATGCTGCAAATCAGCAGCACTCATTGTTATGCGGATGACAGCACAGGTGATGCCTTCTATACCGGCCGTGCCAACATTTCTCGGGAAAACGTCATCGAGAGCCGAAACAAACTTGTGTCGGAAATTGAGGCCTCTTTAAAGAAAGTCTCAGAATGGGGTCGACTTAATTTGGTCCAATTTAACCCCACTAAGACACAAGTTTGCGCGTTCACTGCCAAGAAAATGCCATTTGTCGTATCACCTCGTTTTGAGGACACTCCCCTAAATGCCTCAGCTAGTATCGGAATTCTTGGTGTCGACATATCGAGTGAAGTCCAGTTCCGTGGCCATCTAGAGGGTAAGGCTAAATTAGCCTCGAAGAAGCTTGGTGTGCTCAATAGATCGAGACGGTATTTCACTGCGGCGCATCGCCTGCAACTTTATAAGGCGCAGGTTCGGCCTCATATGGAATACTGTTCTCATCTCTGGGCAGGGGCACCCCAGTACCAGCTTCTCCCTCTGGACCGCATTCAACGGAGAGCAACTCGAATCGTCGACTGCCAGGATATTTCAGATCGGCTTGACTCCCTGGCGCTGCGTAGAGATGTAGCCTCGCTCTGCATTCTCTATCGCATGTACAATGGGGAGTGCTCCGAGGAATTGTTCGGATTGATCCCTGCCGCCTCTTTCCGCTATCGTTCTACGCGACAACATATTCATCCCCATCACATAGATGGTTGGCAGTCCACAACTGTGCGTTTCACTAGAAACTTTCTGCCTCGCACAACCAAACTGTGGAATGAATTGTCGCCTGCGGTATTTCCGGACCGATACGACATTCAAACCTTCAAGAAAAGAGCGTACTCCCAAATCAAAGGCCGGCAACGCACTTGTGACTCCTCTGGTGTTGCGGGTGTCTATGGGCGGCGGTAATCGCTTACCATCAGGTGATCCGTCTGCTCGTTTGCCACCTCTGCCATAAAAAAAAAAAAAAAAAAACCTGATCCAGCCAAACTCATGTCAGTGGGGAGTTTTCCATGAAAATTTATCTGTGGATGAATCAATGATAAAATATTTTGGTCGTCATTCAGCCAAACAATTTATAATGGGGAAACCCGTAAGATTCGGCTACAAAAATTGGGCTGCAACTAGTTCAGATGGTTTCTGCTATTCTTTTGATATTTACTGTGGCAAGACTGCCGAAGCTTCGACTGATACTCTTGGAGGGAGGGTGGTAAAATCCCTGCTTGCAAAAATGCCCATTGCACCCAAAGAACACATCGTATACTTCGACAACTTTTTTACAAATTATCAGCTATTACTGGGTTTACACGCTCAAGGCTATAGAGCTACAGGCACCATTCGTGACAACAGAACAAAAAAATGTCCACTTATTTCTGTGAAGGACATGAAAAAGCGACCAAGAGCTGAATATGACTATCGGTTCGACACTAAAAATGAAATAACAATCGTACGATGGAAAGACAATAATGTCGTAACTATGGGGTCAAATTTCGACAACGTGGAGCCTTTAAGAAAAGTAAAAAGATGGTGCAATATACCAAAACAAAAAAATGATGTAAATATACCACGTTTATTCATCAACTACAACAAAGGAATGGGTGGGGTCGATCAAATGGATCAATCTATCGGTCTATACCGAGTATCAATCAAAGGAAAGAAATGGTGGTGGGTCATATTTACTTATTTACTGGATATGGCCATACCTAACGCTTGGCGACTACATGTTTTGTTGAGCAGAACTGAAGGAGATGTGACTTACATGGACCAGTTATCATTCAGGCGAATGATTGCTTCGCATACTTGCAACCAACAAAGTTGAAAACTCGCCCTTCGTCTTCAGCAGTAGTTGGATTAGAGACCAGAAATAATGGACACAATCCGGAACGCATCGAAAATCCATTGCGTTGCATCATCTGTCACAGCCGCGTTCGTTGGCGATGCGAACTGTGTAAAAAAACTCTCTGTGTTGAGCGATCTTGCTTTGGTCAATTCCACACCTAATACGCCCATTGTACTCGGCTGTGTACACCCCTGTAAATTCAATGTTTTTCAGATTTTCTTACATTTTTCTTTATAAATGTTTAGTTTAGTATTGATACAATAAATAACAATAACACCGAAAAATAACTGACGGTTTTATTTTGGGCGTTAATGGGTTTGATCTACTACTCCTGACAATAATTCTCTTTATTTCAGATAATACAATCCATATTTGTTAGTAAAAAACTTACAAAGTATGTTAGTAGGCATATCAAAGAGGTAAAAAAATAGAATAAAATAGAAAGGTGTGTCTATCAGGCTACCACAGAGGAGGCTACCTGATACCCTCGTTTCTGCACACAGTGGCGAACGTATAGGCAGTCATACTTCGCTGCTATTGTCTTTAGGATGTTGTTATTGCTGGCCCGCATTCTGGACAGTATAGATGCACATTCCTTACGAATAATAGCGGCAAAGCCGTCCCTTCATGCATCCGCGAATATTCCAGAGGCACTGCAGAAGCGAGGCAGCCCCAACAACATCCGAAAGACATTATTGTATTGGACTCGAAGGAAGGGCACTTAACGATTTCTGCGTATAGTTAATCCAAAGGCTTCCTGTATAAAAAGATTGACCGTAAGCTTTAAAAAGCATTATTTTAACTTCTCCAGTACAATGGGTAAACATTCGGATCAACATATTGCATATAACCGCAAGCGCCTTTCGCTCCCTATCGATATCATTATCGTCTCTCAGGTCCTCACTCAGCACATGGCCCAGATACTTGAAAGAAGATACCCTTTTTGGAATACCATTAAGTTTGATGGTAATGGGGTCACACATTAATGACTCCATTTAATACCAAAATGCAAAAACAGTAACCTTAAATTGGCTGACTACTAATGAGAAGGATGCGCTTGCTTTTCTGAGCATAGCTTTACAAAACGGGGATCTCTTTCTCTGTTTTCGATCTGTACTTTTACTGCAAACTGCAATTGCAGAAAACCTGTTTCGCACAAGTACGATGTCACAAATAGTAATAGAACCCTTAATGCTGCAATGCGGATGGCACGATATTCGTGAGAAACTGAGCTCCTAAATTCAAGCAGTTTGTTTTTGTTGTATTAAGTAACAGAGGACAATTCTATTATTTGTTCTTCTTCCCCTATCCTCAACACAGACAACCAATCTATGTAGATCGCCTCACGACGCCCCTGGGATAATGCCGCGATGCCCCAGGGCGGGCGGCGCGACGCACAGCTTGGGTATTCCAGAGCCAACGCGTGCTATTCACCTGGATGCTGCTATGTGCAACATCAGACAACCACTGGTTTTGCCGTCTGTTTCTTGTACGGTTAACTGAGGAACACTTTATGGGAGAGATTGATTCTTTATTGTTATGAGAAACTCTAAAGGAAAAGTTAATGTCGATTTATAAATACAAAAGTGTTTGTTTCATAACTTTAATTACCTACATATGTCATACGTATACCTACCTGCGCAAACGCAAGGAAATTGAATATATCAAAGTGTCATCACGAAGGCACATCCTAGACTTTGGCACTGAGAAAATAGTGGAGTTGATTCTTTTTATAAATATTTTATTTACCACATGCCGAGCTAGTGACTGCGATCTATGTTTATGTATGGGGACAAAACCCTGGGTGCGCGAGTCCGACTCGAACTTGGCCGGTTTTTTCTCGATTGTTTGAAGAGAAGTACCTATGTAGCTAAATAGTTTATTTATTTACTCATATGTGCAAACAATATGATGCAAATCAGATGGTATCTAAGTATCCAAAATTTCACATTTATTCGATTTACACGTGTAACTTCCGATATACATATTGCTATTGTCAATATAAGGTTATTTCTACGACTACAAGTTATCTCAGTTACTTATGTCTTAGTTACCAGTGAGCTATTTACTTATTTCGAGGGTAACGTCACGTTAACATACAGGGTGTTAAAAAAGTGCGATTGAAATTTGAAGGCGTTACTCAGAATTAAGTATAGAATACAGGAAAAATATTGGAAAAATCCGATCTGCAGTTTTTTTTTTCAGTTTCCCGTACTTAATCTGAATAGTGAATCAAGAATTTGAACTGAATATTATAGGAAAAGAATGCATATCGGATTTATTCAATATTTTTCCTGAATTATACTTAATTCTGAGTAAGGGGCCGTCCATTAATCACGTGATGTTTTTTAGCAACTTTTTAGACCCCCCTCCCCCCTGGTGATACATGGTGAGGTTTTAGATTACCCCCCCACCCCCACCCAAAATCATGTGTAATTTTTTGGTACAAAATATTATCTTTAAAAACAGGTATAATGTAATCTAATTCTGGAAAATTAAGCTCCGTGATAAAATTTCCAGACAGACATTAAGGTTGCAGGTTGTTTCTGACTGCCTGAAGCTGTGTCGAACCTTGGGAAGAGTTAAAAACAACATAACAACAAAACCGACATTTGGATATTACTCTAGAAATCGCGCATTCAACGAAAAAATTAATACATGTGGTATCTCAGTACACCCCCCCTCCCCCTGGTGATATTTCGTGATTTTTTCTGAACCCCCTCCCCTCCTTTTGAGCCTCACGTGATTAATGGACAACCCCTAACCCTTAAAATTGTAAACGAACTTTATTTACCACCCTGTATTATCGTCTTCATCTCACTGTCACATGGAAGGAAGGTTAAGGCCTTACTCCACACACGGGGACCAAGTTCGGATTGATGAAAGTTTTGAGGATAATGGCCAACCCCATTTTGGGGATTACCACCAGGTTAAAAAGTTTTTTTCTCAGCGCAGACTACTCCATTCCATCCTCTGTCGCGCTAAACCGATGTGCCTTGAAAGCTCAGCTTCTATTATGTGTTATAATAGGCCCAATTTTTCACGTGTGTTTAACTCAGGCACTTGGTACTTACTTGCTAGTATAAAAGGTGCTAATTTAGGCCACTAGTGCATTCTAGTTTTGTCATCTGTTAAGTGAACAGTGTCTTGTGGTTTAAGTTTGAAGATGAAGGTACTAAATAAACATATACTTATTGGAATAGAAAAGAATGTTGGAAAAATAAACTTCCTCTTAATGTAATTAATTATTTATAAACCAAGTTAATATTTTTTATAAAACTTACGGAACAGTTTTCCCCTACGGTTTTGTCGTTTTGTTCACGTTTATACCTCAACTCAACCCAACTCAAAAAGTTTTTTTATTTAAGTAGATGCTTTACACATGCTTTGAAATTGTCAATATTTTTTTCTACAAAGTCCCTACTACGCGGGACTTGTACACTCAACGTTTCGGGAAGTGTTTGCGAAGTGTTTGCGAAACGTACCTTGGTGCCAAATAAATTTATTTATAAAAAAGAAAATTAAAAATGATTTTAGAAAGTTTATTAATATTTTTAATGTATTTTTTCACACATGTGATATGAATCAGATCAGAAATATCATTATTAATACAGTTAACTATCTTAAAACGTATTTAATTCAATCATAAGTTTTAGCTTCGGATTTTCAAAATTCTAATAAACTTGTTTTTTTTTTCAGAGTATTATTGCAATAAGTTGTATGGTAGCGTTCGTTTTTGCGGAACCACCTCCATCAAACAGGTAAACTAATAATATAATAATAATAATATCCGGGACAAATCACACACGGTCATCTGGCCCCAAAGCTCGACTCTCGCATCAGAGGTCAGCTAGATGTCTAAACTCAGCTAGATGGCGCTGATCAACAATTGAAATAAGAAAATCTAACAAAGAGAGTATCAAACTTGGGAATCACAGTTTCCGCTGATTTTTAGTCTCAATAACTAGATAAAATCGTAGTCTGCCCTCAATAACTAGGTAAAGTCGTAAGACGCAATTCGCTTTCATTTTTGAGAAAATGAGAAATTTAAAGACTCAATTTTTTTATTGTTTACAATAAACATCGACTAATACACACCCTGCAAAATGTTTCATAGAAAATAAATCTTATGGGTAGGTACTAACGACTACTAAACAAGTTATCTTACGTAGTTTATAAACGTTCCGATTGAACGAGCGACGCTCGGTCTTCCAGCTAGTATTACCTATAGAATTTTTCACAAATATAACCAACATAACAAAAAAAATGCTGAGTGCAATAAAAAAGATTCATATTATGTCAATCTAGGGATTTTTGGATATTCATACAAACTGATCACCTGTTTGGCCATTTTTGTATGGAGACTCCAATATTCTTTTTACATTTATTTTTATGATTTTAACCAACGTTTTTCAACCTTTTTTAATACCCGACCCCTTTACAAGTTAAACAATTCTTGCGACCCCCCTAGGGCCATAAAAATACAAAATGTTAGTGATTTGAAAGACTACGTTTATAATTTTCTTCAATTTAAAAATTATTTACTCATACACGTCTCCAAAATATATCCACGTATTGACAAATTTTTAAAAAATAAACAGGACCAGCCTTCTCACTGAAATCGTATATTTTCATTGCAGTGTAGCATCTATAACCACTTACTTTTTCTTTTTCCGCGACCCCTTTAGAAAGGCTTCGCGACCCCCTGGGGGGTTGAAAAACACTGATTTAAACAAAGTCGTAGAACAAAAGGTGTTTAGAATGTTGAGTAGAATACTTACAACCTGTATATATAGAATGTTAAAAAAGTACGTTTGAAATTTGAAGGGGTTACTCAGAATTAAGTATAGTATACAGGAAAAACATGCAAAAATTTCATAGTATGGTAATATTTTCAGTTTCCCTTACAAATTCATGATTCATTATTCAGATTTATATGGGAAACAGAAAAAAAAATTGACCATATTTTTTCAATATTTTTCCTGTATTCATACTTTTATTCTGATTAACCCCTTTAAACAAACGTACTTTTTGACATCCTGTATGCACCCTTAAAAGATTACCCTCTATTATGGGTAATAAACTCCTAATGGTAAATAAAAATCGTAAAATTAAGATTTTTTTATTAATACAGAATACTATATTATGCGTGGGACTTATTCTAATACTGCTCTCATAAGACAGAAGGCCACAAAGTATACGGAAACTCTGTCTTATGAGGACAGAATAGTTATTTTTTTATGGCAGAGGTGGCAAACTATTTAAACTTTCAAATATCATTCTTCCAGCTATCTCCCACCATCACCGGCCGGCCGTGGACAGGGGTACCCTTCCGGAGGCCCCGGAGGCCCCAGTGCTGTCGGGGGCCCACAGGTGATCGCCGCGAGGAACCAAGGCCCTGGATATCAACATGGAGTCAATGCTAAAGGATTTGGCCGGTGAACATAACTTTTGACAAAATAATAAATAAATAAAATAAAATCATTCGGCTTTGCCACTGTTAAAAATATTTAAACAATGCTTTTTTGTCGGATTCGGAACAAAGACAACTCACAAAATATAAAAAATACCACCCCATCAGTAAAAACTGAATTACTCGAAAAGCACTGAACCGATTAAAACAAAACATAGTTAAAAACCACCGCGACGAGACCTGCTTTCAAGCATTCAAATTAGACCGTTAAAGTAAATTGCTCCGGCCATTGGAAACTACTGTCGATACCTTGAGATGGTCCCAATTTACATTTTTTAAATTTAAAATTAATTAATCAAATCAAATCAAATCAAATACTCTAATTAAAGTAGTCAATATTTTATAAAATCCGTATGTTTATGAGTACAGGACGAAACTGAAAAAATGATCTTCCGCACTCCCAAATCTAAGCTAAACAAACAAACAAACATAAATTCATTGCGCATGTTTACGAAAATGTTAATTTGTGAAAAGTGTACCTATTTCAAATATTTTTAATTTGACTAACCTGTAATTAATTAATTATTCCTCCTCTGGGGAAGGCGGGTAAAAACTATCTTTCCTTTGTGGAAGTCGGGTAAAAGGTAATTTCAGCTTACCACATACCTTACTTTGAACTTAAGGTAACAACTTAATTCGTTCATTGGATTACAGAGCCGCCGCTGGGATCCGCCCAGGGTCCAAACCTCGCGGGAGGTTCGGCGGGGACCACCATACCCAGGGCTACGACCACGACCACGGCTACGACCGCAACGCTGCCCCCTTCGGCAGGAACGGACTTGATGACGCTAGTGACGTAAGTTTAAAATATTTTAATGACGGAAATGCAGATGGTCGAAGAGTTGAAATAACTTTTTTTATAAGTATTTACGAGCGTTTTTCAACAACTTTAAGTGTCAGTAGATGGCGCTACGTCTTTTGTCTAATTTGAGATAGATCATGGATTAGAATAGTTTGAATTTAACATTTTTGTGGACGTAAATTGGTATTGCCAGCTTTTTGATTTCGAGTTGAAAAAAAAAGAAAAATAAAAGTTTAAGAAAAACGCTCAAGTTTTACTTACTAACAAAATTTAAAACAGAATAAGTATAAGTACTACAAAATTTATATGCACAAAAAGATACTACAATTATTTTAACAACTTTTTTCATTAAATCTTTTTCATATTTCCAAAAAAAAAAAGACAAAAACACAGTACTTATACTTTATTCTGTGAACAGGAGCCAGCCAGTTACAACTTCGGGTATGTGGTGAATGATTACCACGAAGGAACCGATTTTGGCCACCACGAGGAGAGGGAGAACGATCGAGCGGAGGGGGAATACCATGTGGTGTTGCCAGATGGCAGGAAACAGGTATAAACAGTAAATAACCAGTAAATGAGACTTTAGAGAGGATCAGAAATATAATTCGCATTTTTTTATTGAATTTTACTACGTTTTGTACAGCGATCGGTATCATAAAACACGGAAGTGACAACATTTATTTTATGAGCCTCTGTTTAAAGTGTTAAAAAGTAGGAGTAGCAAACACTATGGCTTTGGCTTTATATCATATACAGCTGGTTATAGAAAAAAATCTTAATTGTAAAAAAATGAGTTTTGATAATTGAAAAGTGACTGTCATCGGCCATATTGTAATTGACTTTGTGTAAATAATATATTTTTTAAGTTGTTATCTACAGCATGTTTGCAGTGATGTTAATATAGATTTTTTTTGTCCTCAGACTGTGAGCTACGAAGCAGATGAGCGAGGATTCAAACCTCGTGTTTCCTATGAAGACTCAGATGCCAGCCTCCGTGCAGGATATGATAGCAATGCTGGTAACATCGGCGACATTAATGGTCGCCTTGGCGGCGGTTACCATGGCACCGGTCACCACGGCGACGGTCACCATAGCAACAACGGCTATTGACTCAATCTGCACTTTATACCAACGACATTAGTCTTACAATGTATTGTGATATTAATATTCTAATAATTAAATTGTTTTCTTTATCTTTGTACTGAATTTCTATTTTCTGTACTTTTTTCAATAAATACACTCAGCCCAAGCAAAGAAGTTTTTTTTGTAATCCGGTAAAGTGAATCATTTCAAAATTTGGTTATCCGTTCTTTTTTCATAAACCGAATAAACTAAACGCCGAGAATAGGTATTTTCAACCGCTGCGCCATTCTACGCAAAATGGCGGATTTGGCGTTTGGGGTGGAATGGCGCAACGGTTAAAATAGGTACCTATTCTCTGCGTTTAGTTAATTCGTTTTAGGAGAAAAAGAACGACAAACCAAATTTTGAAATGATTCACTTTATTATTAAACGTGCGAATTCACTGGTCTTCCAGGAAAGTTACATTTTCGAGCAATGCAGTTGGCATATTCGGTCTATCAAAAACGACTCCCATTTTGTACTTGTTGACTTTCTTTAAGTATTTTGTAGCTTTGACTGAACGCACAAACCAGTTCATTAGGTACATCATGCCTCTCGATCCAATGGGCCTATTGTAGTCGATGACCCTGTAGGGAGTATACTTATCGGTTGTATATCGGAGTATACTTATCGGCTCAGCGTTGGAGCTACTGCCAAGCTCCGTGTTCTCCGAGTCCGAAGAGTCTTCCGGGTTCAGAGTCTGCTGTGGAAGTGACTTCCCTTTTTTCCTCTTCGGGGGCTTCGTCATGATGACGACGAGCCCCACTGGTGAAAAACGTTTATTTACACTATAAATATTTACACTGGGTACTAAATTAATTTCTCAGACTAATTAATTATGTATAAAATTTACTTGTACAAGTTTATGTAGATTTTTATTTATTTTTTATTAAAAAGTCCGCGACTCCTTTTAAGCATTCCCGCGCTTTCGTAATCCATAGACGATAAATAATTTATATTTTGTTCTCGATTTCTCGATCATCTTCATCAAAAAGTTTCATGCCACGAAATCTTTGCAAAAACCTTTTTTCTTTTTCCGCAACTAAATAGCAACTGTTTTGTCATTCTGATCTTGGCATTTATAGTATTTTGGACTTATTCTATAATAATTCCATTACAACACAGATTTGATAGAAACCGCCATTCCTTTTTTATAGTAGTAGTAGCAGATTTGGAAGAAATGTGATTATAATCAGTACTAAAAAAAACCTAAAAATTTCTAGCTAAGTACTTACCATGTTCAGAATAATATTCTTTGTAATTGTTTTAAGTGTCGTGTGCCCAATTTCTAAATGTAAGGTCGATGTACGAGGGAAAACGAAAGTTCTGGGTCGTTTTAAGCTTGTTAGCGACGAGCCCGAGCAAGCTGCCGACGGCGATGACATCGAGCAAGCTGACAAAGGCAAAGACGAAGAGGAAGAAAAAAAAGAAATAATTTTCGAAGACATAAAGTCTGGTGGCGGAACATGGACCCCGGCTTTCGTGCACAGGAACCAAGCCGAGTATGAAAAATATCGTAACGGTACTATGATAGAGAAGAAAGATTTTTTTGAAATATTACTGAAAGTGAGTACTTAATTCATCAGTATCCCCTAGAAGTTGCGGCTCAGTGCGGCTTGCGTGGTCGCGTCGATCACGCAGGTTAACCGACTACAGACCCGGTTATAACCTGGAGGGGTTTTATTGTTAGTGACATTTATCTGTGGACCGTCGTGCTTCGCAAGGCACGTTAAGCCGTTGGTGCCGGCTGCTATTACTAGATAGCAATCGTTAAGACATGTTGGAGGCCTTATAGGTGGCTTGAAAACTTCTGACACCGGGGTTGACCACTAGCTCCACAACCTCCACCGATCCGGACTTAGCCCCTGTGTGTGGACTTGTGGAGTGTGGCCTAACCTTCCCAAGGTATTTAGAAGACACCCATGCCCATCCAGTGGGGTCGATATGGTTTGTTAACATTAACATAACCAAGAGCAAAACCATTCATCTTAAAAAACTTTATTGATTACAGACAACCAGAAAATTGAACGATTTTATTATTTTTCAAGAACAATGCCTTAGTGATTCGGAATTTGACTTCCTAAAGAATTTATCTGAACATTTAAAAGATAATAGACTTATTGTTATTAAATCTCCAGAAGTCGTGAATGCAGTGCATGAAATACAAAACGTTACACTAGGCGTCGATTTTTCTGAAGAAAATAATTTAACATACAAAAATGTAAAGGTCCCTTATCCATACTTTACGTTAAAACGCAATGAGCTTCAATTAAATAGTAACAATTCCCTTAGATATATGCGGAATCAAATATACGGATTTGTGGATAAATATAAGACAACCTATGAGGCTTTCGAGCCCTTGATCAACCATTACACCTGGATTCGGTTTCACATGCACGCTTGGCCTTCCAACTTGACAATGGACCTTAGAAAGAGACATCAGAGGAAACACTTCCTGATTATTTTCGAAAATTTTATTAAGAGGTATAAACGTAAGAAGCAATTTTTAATTTACACGAGTGATATGACTTACTGTCATGCGGGTCAAATGATGAAGCCGAAAGAGGTATGGAAGATGGAAGACAAAAGATGGGGAGCTACTACCATATGGTGCAGAACTCACCACATCTTACTGCAAATAGCAGGTCGGTATTTGGTATATTCTACCCTCATAAACTCCGTATACTTTGCGGCCTTGTTCTCATGACGGTAGTAGGTATTGTTAACACGTTTTTTTACCCTCAATTGGTAAGCTCTTGGCATCATCTCACCTGATGGTAAGCGATGAAGATGCCGAAGATGGAAGCGGGCTTACCAAGGTTACCCAACGCAATGCAAAAATTAGCTATCTTATCGTCATGTCGGAACACATCAATGCTGTTAACATTGATGTTTGGTGGCAAGACTTAGAAAAGATGGTGGGTGGTAGATAGAAAGCCAGGCGGGCTCAGAAAATTCCCTACCACCATCCAAACCGAGTCCTACAAAGTTGGACCCCGCTGGGAATTCAACCCGCGACCTCCTAATGTGAAGCGGGCGGACAAACCACTAGGCTACGGAGGCGGTTCACGGACAAACCGTCTTCAGTCATGTTGGTTTTGATATGACAAGGGCTGTGGCCGTCAAAGTTTATACATCCAAAACTGCAATTCGCTTGCAGCCGGTGGATTTATAAAGCATTATAAGGATTCACGTGATCACGTGTCACAGCAACGTGCAAATGACTATTTATCTAGAGTCACAGCGAAAGTTTTTATGAATATTTTTTCTGAGGTGTTCATATTTAGCATTTGCTTCAAAAAACGTAATTAAAAATGCGATTTTTGCACTAGAGTATGACGTTAGCCACCTGTGTAGTTGTACTCGATATTATAGCTGTAGCATATTTTATTCTACTTAGGCTCGAAATACAGGGTGTTAAAAAAGTGCTTTTGAAATTTTGAAGGGCCTACTCAAAATCAAAGTATAGAATGTAGGAAAAATATTGAAAAAATGTCATCTACAATTTTCTTTCAGTTTCCCAAACAAATTCTCGATTTAAGTATTACTCAGATTTGGTATGGTGAAACTGAAAAAAAATGTAGATCGATTTTTAAATACTTTTCCTGTATTTTATGCTTGATTCTGAGTAACCCCTTAAAACAAACGCACTTTTTTAAACAATTTTCGGCCGTGCAATCGAGCGGCCCAGCAGCTCAGCCGTCAAATGGAAATGAATACTTATACTGCCCTCATAAGAAAAAATGCCGCAAAGTAGATGGAGTTTCCGTATACTTTGCGGCCTTCTCTCTTATGAAGGCAGTATATTCAGCGAGCGGCGGCGCGTCCGCGCGAACTAATATAAATATGTAGTTGCATAGAATTGCTTGTAAGGGAACGTACCCATAATACGTGACCCGGTCTTCAAAATACCACGCTTGGTCACAGGGGGGGGGGGTCTTAGGTCTTCGTCACGTAGTCAATATCCTCTAAGGAAATCTCTATGCTTTTTCGAGCTGTATTCAAATATTCAAAAATCAAAAACAAGTATTTTTGTCACAGTACAAGTTCCTGTTACAATATGTGTTTACATAAGTCAGTTTTTTTTCTTGGTAATATTTTTCGCTTGTAATTCTAGCTATGCACTCTTGGCGTCATGCGCCAAGCGTTCGTGTTAAAGACAAAATATGAGCCAATTTTTTATTTGAAATTTCGGTTTGCAAAAAAATTGTTAAAACCATATTTATGAATTACTACGTGAAATCTAGAGGGAGAGGG
This sequence comes from Coleophora deauratella, assembly GCA_958295455.1. Classification (NCBI taxonomy): domain Eukaryota; kingdom Metazoa; phylum Arthropoda; class Insecta; order Lepidoptera; family Coleophoridae; genus Coleophora; species Coleophora deauratella. Next base: position 7,793,383 of record OY282412.1, read on the forward strand.
GGGGGGTCTTAGCATATACTACGGGTGGTCACTGAGGGGGGAGGGGGGTAAAAAATTGTAAAAAATGGGTTACGTAGTATGGGTACGTTCCCTTATTTAGTGGCAGAGCGGCCGGGCCGCTAGGTCGCGTGGCCGAATTTCGAGCCTATCACTAAGTTTTCAATAAAACATAAGTTTTTTTTAAACTCAGATCTGACTGTATTATACCCCAACGAGTACCTGGTGAAACCTAAGGGACCCAGGTACTGTGAAACCACCGTCTATAGGAAGCATATGGTTGTCGGGTTGAGGATAGAGCAGTATTCTACAGATATTGACCTTTTTTTCGATATTAAGCTGCCGTCCAAAGGCGATGCGCATCGTACTTATACAGTTGGTAAGTTTTGTCAAAGTAATACGTTAGTATAGTCCCGTGCACATAAAAGTATACTTCATTCCAATCAAAAAAAAGCAAAAGGTAAACAAACTTACTATGCAACTGACATTGACATTGTCAAATCCATAGTAGTTTTGTTTACCTTTTGCTTTTTTTTGATTGGAATGAACTATATACAGAGTAGCCGGGCCATCTAGTACTAATTACACTACTTAGCTGTATACTTTTAACTGCACAAGACTGTACACAGTTGGTAAGTGTTAGGTCAAAGTAATACGTTAGTATAGTCCCGTGCACATAAAAGTATACAGAGTAGCCTTGCCATTTAGTACTACTTGCACTGCTTAGCTGTATACTTTTAGTTGCACAAGACTATACACAGTTGGTAAGTGGTATGTCAAAGTAATACGTTAGTATAGTCCTGTGCACATAAAGATTATACAGAGTAACCGTGTCATCTAGTACTACTACTTGCACTACTTGGCTGTATGGCTGTATACTTTTAGTTGCACGAGACTGTACACAGTTGGTAAGTGTATTGTATAACCTAGACAGTACGGAAACAGGGTGTAAGTTAAATCGCGAACCAATTTTTAACCGACTTAAAAAAAGGAGGATGTTCTCAATTCCACTGTATGTTTTTTTTTAAATGTATGTTCCGCGATTACTCCGCCAATTATGAATCATTTTTAATGATTCTTTTTTGTTTGGTAGGTAATACTTCAGAGGTGGTCCCACATAAATTTTATCTAAGTTAATTCAGCGTTTTTTGAAAAAATCAACAAAAACAAAAACAGCAAAATTGTAGTTGTTACTATTGAAGTCGGTTGTTTTTGACGTGTTCAGCTCACTTCTCAGCTCAGCTCAGTTCATTATTAATGTGATTTCTAGTTATGACACTGAACAGCTTTATCTAAGAAACCAATTCACTTTTTTTTTAATGTTTATGTTTTTATTTTCCTGTTTTGTTGTGCAATAAAGTGTTTTCATTCATTCATTCAATTCAATTGGAGCAAAAAAGTTAGATTTTCCATACAAAGTTGCTAAGGAGCACAAAAAAGTTGGACATTCCATACAAATTCGCTACTCAGCAAATCGATTTATATGAAGAGTTATTTTTTATTCCGACTGAATTGATTCCCTAGAGAAAGTGCTTTAGTTTCATGATCAGAAAACCCATTCTTTAATTTTCTGATTCGCTCCCCAAAAGAGTTCTACACTCCAAATTAATTTACATATTAAGGTTACACGTAGATTTTTGGGTCACATAAATCTATAGGGTCTTTATGAAATAATGAAAAAATACAATGGCTTGCACTCATGAATCGAAATTTTCCGCAAGGAATTCCCATACAAATGGATCAACTGATTCGCCAAGTTTTTATGAGAGAAATCCAAAAGTTTATTTTTGTGAACTCAGTAATCCTCAGGGAAAGTTGTTCAGTTTTGTAAGCAGAAGCCACTGTTTCATTCTTTAGCTATTTTAGAAGGACCCTATATATGAGTGCTAAGTTCCAACTTAATCGGTCTAGTGGATTCGGAGCAAATTGGCAGTGGCGAACAGACAGACAGACACACGAGTTATCCTATAAGGGTTCTTTTTTCTTTCGATGTACTGTACGGAATCCACAATAAAGTTAAGGTAAATAAAAACTATCTCTTTGTATAATTTGAACAAATATTGTATAAATTAGAAAATCGTACCATGTCGTGAAATTGTACATTATGAAAACACATTATAGAAACAGAGTAGTACAAAAAGTTTGAAGTTTTAAGGGGTTACAATCAAGTATAGAATGCAGGGAAAATATTTAAAAAATCCGATCTAAACTTTTTTCAGTTTCCCATAGAAATTCTTGATTCGCTATTCAGATTTAGTATGGAAAACTAAAAAAATGCAGATCGGTTTTTTTTTGTAGGAACGCTGGTAAATACACTTTAATTTCAGAGAGATGCTACTTACAAGGGAGGAAATCAGAAGGCCACGAATTCAATAGGAGAGTGAAAATAGGATCCACTTTCTATAACAGACATTACAGAATTGTTCTGAAAAAGGCCTGTCCACGAAACGGTGCTCTCGTGTTGGGAACTATAGGGGTAATTATTTACCACACTGAATTTAATTTATGTATTGGACCCCCCTCCCCCCACTCGGTGGAACGATGACCTGATGAAGGTTGCGGGAAGTCATGTGGGAGTGCCATGCTTTGGCACGAATGGGCCGGCAAGACCGGAGTGATACCACGGCCTCACAGAAAACCGGCGTGAAGCAACGCTTGCGTTTGTTTTGACGAGCGACTGAGGGTACCGGAGGCCCAAACCGACTTCAAAAAAGGAGGAGGTTCTCAATTCGACTGTATGTTGTTTTTTTTTGTATGTTTGTTTCGCGATGTCTCCGCCATTTATGAATCGATTTTGATTATTCTTTTTTTGTTTGTAGGTAAATACTTCAGAGGTGGTCCCATATAAATTTTATCTAAATTGATTTAGCGGTTTTAGAAAAAAAACATCAGAAATAAAAAAAATGCAAAATTGTAGCTGTTACAATTGATTTCAGTTTTTTAACGTGTTCAGCATTGTTAATTATTTAAGCGCCGTCTTAATTTCACAAAAAAATTCTATATCTATTCAATACGAGCGAGCGGAAATCAAACAAGTTTCAAAATGTATTTAAAAATAATTTGCAGTTGGAATATTTACCCAAAAACGATGACAACGAAATCAAAGAAACATTTTCTAACGAAGAAGCCAGAAGGATTGTGTTTTTAGTTGAAGGAGGCCTTCAGGACTACTGCAGAGTTAGGAAAGTATTCGACTGGATGGCCTTTGCAAAGAAGATATGTGTTATCATGATTCTCATTGCTCTGCCTTCTGCTGTTATATTTATGCTGGCGCTGCTCCTCATAAGACTGAGGTAAGTCATTTGGAAAGTAGCCTAAAGTAACACACAATTAAACTAAACACATAATTGAACTAAAAAAAATTAGTTAAACAAAAGCACAATAAAACATACACAAATTAAAACACTTTGAACAAACACACAGAAGAAAACATGAAACAGAAGAACCATCACACTCTCGACGTTTTTCGGAAAATAGTAAACACATTCATTCACATTCATTTGTTTTACGCGTAATCTGCCATGCTTACGATTAGACAAGTAAGTCTGTGAAACACACTTTCGAGTTTTCGTCACATTTTTGCATTTTCCGAATTGATTCCTTAGATTATTTTAAATACGATTTTTAAATGTGTCGCTCAGATTCAGTATTTTTATACTGCGTTATAATTTAATTGTCTTATTTATTAGTTCCCTACATTATTAAATGACGAAATTGATGAAGTTACTGCTTATATAAGGTGCTACTTTATTAGTGCCCGATATTTTAGTCAGTACTTCTACTCCTGATTCTGATCAACTTTCCCCAAGAAACCCATAGTCAAATCGAAAAAAATTTTTTGTACTCTTCATACAAATTGATCAGCCGAGCGGCCAAATTAGTATGAAGAGCCCAAAAATTTTTTTGCGATTTGACTATGGGTGGGTTCCTTGGGGAAAGTTGATCAGAATCATGAGTGGGAGCACTGACTAAAATATCGGGCACTAATAAAGTAGCACCTTATATACTTACTGCTCTTATCGTAAGCACGGCAGTAATAACGCTAGTGTCCATATTTTCAGATTCTACATCTACAAAATCGTTATGTGCATCATAAACCAAGTGATGATAATGGTGCATCCGAAGAACCTAGCCAAGGCCGGTCGCGCTGCAAAAAGGCTGTTCACACCTGTGGGTCACCTCATAGGGATAGGGGCGTACTTGCTCCAGAGATTCGTGTATAACATATGCGTTAAATTTGGCGGAGCACAATCGGGGAGAGGGCGGTCGTTCTCTGCTCGGTTGTCACGGGCCAGAGAATATACTGCACAGCATATAGGCAATGTGGCCATATACTTTATACAAGGTTTAGTCACTATATCAGTGGTCCGGGCTATCACTCTGGTAGCTGCTACTTTGCTTGAAATTTCGTAAAGTTTGTGACAAGTAGGTCACGAAACGAAAGTGTGTTGGACGTGAGGATTAGGAACAGAAACTAAACTAACGTTTCCAATATATCTCCGCGTTGACAGATCTGTATCCTAATGTGTGAAGTTTATCCTATTTTTTCCGAGATATCTCAAGCTCATCCGGAATTTATGCACATATTTGTAGTGTGGACGAATATTGTCAAAATATATTGCACTTGGCAGGACTTTATTCACGCAAACGTGTGGATTATGTAATAAAACCCTAATGTAAGTAACCTCAAGATGTCTCGGAGTTTGGAGGATTTTATACGCGCGTGTGGTGTATTGCCTTACCTTATCCAGATATCTCGAACTTGGCAGCTCTTTGACTCCATGTGTGGCGTATATTGCTTTCCTTTTTCGAGATGTATCGGACTTGGCAGGAGTTGCGTTTTGGAAATCTGCACAAATCCGTGATTAGAACCTTTGTTCCGACTAGTTCAGTTGTACAGTTCACTTAACTGAACAGGTGGCTATAATTTCATTAAGTGTTGTAAATGATGATGGTTAGAGCGCGTATTATTTCGGAAATAATTTAATTATTAAGTTTAACTCATAAAACTGAAATATCCTTAGGTAACATAAAAATACTTATGTTAAAGAAATATGGGCCAGATTTAACGAACAAAACGTAAATTAAACCACTTTTTCATACTCTTTTATTAGCTTCACCTTTTATTTATTTTTTATTTAGGAACAAAATCCACTTATTAAAAGTAAAATTAGTGTATGTAACACTATTTAGATCTAAGGCCTTACTTATATAATAGCTGGAAACAACTTTGATTTTCTAATTGAACTGACTCGGTGGCTAAGTGGTTAGCGATCCTGACCTCTGATCCGAGAGTCGTGGGTTCGATCCCCACACAGGGCAAAGTTTTCTGTGATGAGCAGAATTGTTTGCTCTGAGTCTGGGTGTATTATATCTATATATGTATGTATTTAAAAGTATATGTGTATGTATATCAGTCTCTGGTTCCCAAGATACAGGGAATCCTAGTTTGGGGCCAGATGACCGTGTGTGATTTGTCCCGGATATTATTATTATTATTATTATTATTTAACTATCAATTAAGTTTTTTAATTTTTAATTGCTTACATTAACTTAATTGTATAGATAAGTTTAGTTACAAGGTACAGGTAAGATTTAAGTTATCTTTTTGTATACTTAGCTTTAAGTTAATTTATTTAACTATTATTTAAGTAACGTCGAACACTTTAATATAGTGAACAATGAAAACTTGCATGAACATTTATTTTAGCAAAAAAAATGTTAGCTAGGTATATAGGTAATTTTGCATTTAAACCACATTGTTCGCATGTTAATTATAGAAGAGTAACTATCTATCAGCCGAAAGACGTCCACTGCTGGACAAAGGCCTCCCCCAAGGATTTCCACACCGACCGGTCCTGTGCGGCTCGCATCCAGCGGCTTCCCGCAACCTTTATAGAAGAGTATTCGGTGTATTAATACTTCGTTGAACAGGAGCCATTATAAAGTTTTATTTTTTATCCTAGCTACTTTACACAGTCAAATATTATTTTTGAAGTAACAAACTGAATGTTTCTTTTTGTTTTAATTTTGTACATTTTGATTTAGTTTTTAATATATCGTAGTTACGAGTAAGTGTTAAAGTTTTGTAAATAACCATATCAGGTACTTAACTGATTTATTTAGCGGAGATCCTTAGTTTAGGTATAATTAGGGTATTAGAAAGCTCCTTTGGTAAGTTTTGGGACGAATATTGGCAAAGTCCCTGTTTATAAAGATTTAATATTGTAAGGGCGCTTTTATTGTCATGCGGATTTCTGCCCGCATGCGTGCCGCCCGCAACCTATCGTTTCATTACATGTTTTTACAGCTCGCGTCACGTAAAAAGAGCGCTGGCGGGCGTTCCGAGGTCACAAAAGCTTACTCTGACAACAGGAAAGCATAATATAAATCGCGTAAGTGTGAAAGAGAGGAACCTAAACAGTTGCTGTCAGAGTGCATCCTACGCCAGCCAGCGCTCTTTTTACGTGACGCGAACTATCGGGCCCTTTTATTGTCATGCGTGTCACACGCACGCGGGTCGCTTTGGAATCGCCGCACGCATGCGGGCACGGCCCGCATATTACGTGCAAAAATCCACATGACAATAAAAGCGTCCTAAATGTAAATTGTTTGGTAATCTAAGAACTTACAGAATATCTTATTAAGAATAGCTGTCATTTATAAGTAATTGTTCGCTCCTTAAATTAGGTTGACCAACTAAGAATTAGACTATGAAGATTATTTAAGTTGAACATGTTATATTTAGTTATATAAAAAATAAAATATTTAAGCTAACGAATATATCGTATTTTTTATCCTTACCTAATAAATAATACTTCTGAATGACACCTACCTGTATAAAGGATGTTTAAAAAGTGCGTTTGTTTACGGGGTTACTCAGAATTAAGTATAAAATACAGGAAAAACTTAGAAAATCCGAATCAGTTTCCTATACTGTGTAAAAATAGTGAATCAAGAAATTTTATGGGAAACTGAAAAAAGGTAGATAGGATTGTTAAACAATTGTTACGCCCTAAATAATATGTCTGTCTGTCACTAAGCGGGTTATTCACACACATGCAAAAGACTATAAAATATAAAATAATATATGTCCGCCGGGGACAAATCACTCACGGTCATCTGGCCTTAAACTAGGATTCCCTGTATTATGGGAATCGGAGACTGATATAACTAAATAAGATGAACCGCATTATGCAGAACAACTCAAATAAGTTTATGTCACACCGTACTTCATGTGTTATTTATGTTAGTCAAATATTAAAAAAAAAAAAAAAATGGTAACTTGCAAATGATTAACCTTGCGCAGATCTACTGAATGAGATTGCGCATGCGTGGCCGATCCAATTAGCGTATTTATTCTTTGCTCCCTTGTTTCTGAAGTTTGCTTACAGTTCTGCCCTCATAAGGAACAAGGCCGCAAAATATATGAAGCCTCCGTATATCTTGCGGCCTTTTGTCTTATGAGGGTAGAATCGTGCCTATCGCCGTCAATTAGGAGAATGATTTTCAATGATTTTTATTCGACTGTTAAATAATGAGGGCACTGTTATTCGGTGTATGTATGTATACACATATACATTTAAATATATACATATACAGGGTGGCCGGGAGAGTGACGTCCAAAGATAAAATTTAGATGCCTCGTATAGAGTGGTATCCAAATCGCCCCCATGTATGATCCGTGATTTTTCGTAGTTTTCGAGGTATGACTTTTTTAAGAAATTTTAAAAAAAATCAACTCTAATGGCTAAAATTTCATTTTTTTGTGGGATTTTTTAAATGTAACTCAATCTTTATGAATTGTACTTTTAGTCGTGAAATAATCAGATTCTTACCATTAATGGAAGCTACAAAATGTTGAGTCAAAGTGGAGAATTTACGTATGCACGCTATCAATTTTTACCTAGAATAACAATGGAGTATAGTGGTAGAGACAAAATGGCGACAAAAAAAATAAAAAAATAAAAACACAAAAATAAAAAAATGGTAAAATTAATTACAAATGCGGGATCTTAGCTCTAGTAGCTCGTTTGAATGTTAGTTTATACACTTCATTCTATAATATCATAATTAGCCTTAGGAATAATGAATTATGCAATAATTTATCCTTTTATGAGAGTAGTGGTTTTAGGAATTTTCCGCCTCAGTGTCTTTGGAGGCTGATTTCAGCGAAAAATAGCCCACTAAGTAGTACTTTTTTTGTATTATTGTGAAAGCTTAGAGTCTGGCGCAGTTTTTAAAGTTATCCAGGAACTATGAAACTACCTTTTTAGAATTTTCACTTAAGGATGAAAATTCAAGCCTGACTTACTCGAATGTAAATTCTCCACTTTGACTCAACATTTTGTAGCTTTCATTAATGGTAAGAATCTGATTATTTCACGACTAAAAGTACAATTCATAAAGATTGAGTTACATTAAAAAAATCCCACAAAATCTTATTACAAATTAAAAAAATTAAATTTTAGCCATTACAGTTGAATTTTTTCAAAAAATTCTTAAAAGTCATACCTCCAAAACTATGAAAAATCACGGAACATACATGGGGGCGATTTGGATACCCCACTACACGAGGCACCAAATTTTTTTCCTTGGACGTCACTCTCCCGGCCACCCTGTATAGATATAATACACCCAGACACAGAGCAATTATTATTATTATTATTATTGCTGGATGGGACGCCTGCGGGGCACAGGCGGGTGTTCAAGTCGCCAGGTGGACTCATTACACCCTATTCCCGGTGGTACGCGAGCGTTACTGTGTCCCCGTTGACGTCCCCCCCATAAACCTTGCGCTCCTCCTGCAATACTCCGCTATGCGACCAGTGTCCAGGTCACATAGTTCTTCTTCGTCGATGCTGTCGGTGCCAAACATCTCCCACCTGAGCCTGCTGTATAATGCGCACTCCGCCAAGAAGTGTTGGCTAGTCTCCAGCGCTCCGCAGTTAGGGCAGGAGGGGTCGGTGGTACCGTCTATTAGGGACATATGTCGATTTAGTCTACAATGCCCAGTGATGATGCCTAAGACCGTTCCTAGACTTGTCCTACTTAATGACAGTAATGTCCTAGTTCTTCGGCGATTCATTCCTTTCAGAAACATCTTCGATTGTCTGCAGCCGGTGCACCCAGCCCAGGCTTTCTGTGTTTCACGTTTCATGAGTTCATCGATGACCCCTTTGGTGACTGTTGCAGAAATAGGAAGTGCTGGCTCTGGTCCGACGAACCTAGTGCTGGCTCCTTCCCTTGCTAGCGCGTCTGCTCTTTCATTGCCTAATGTTCCCATGTGTCCCGGTACCCATGCTACTGTAACCGCCATTTTATTAGCCAGTTTGTTGAGTGCTTCCTTGCACTCCCTGACTAGTTCCGAAACAGTTTCTGCTTTGGCGAGTGCTTTTATGGCTGCCTGGCTATCTGAGTAGATTATAGTACCGTCCACTTCCCCTTCGGTACTGTTCAGCACTTCTTCTACGCATTCCTTGATAGCAAAGACTTCCGCCTGGAATACGCTTGCGTATGTCCCCAAGGAAAGAGTCTTGTCTGCGCTAGGGTCACTGGGTATATGAATCCCGGCACCTGCTTGTCCCGTTCCTTTCATTCTAGATCCGTCTGTATAACAGATGAGCTGGGCATCAGTTGTCCCTAGTTCCCAGTCTGATCTGTCACCTATATGTATTCTATACTTCTTATTGAATATTCTTTGTTTCTTGATTAGGTCGTTATTTGTCAACAGTAACGACATATCCCTTCCTAGTGCTTCCTCTATGGTGGCGTGACCTGCATCTGCGTTCTTCGCCTTCCATTCCTTGCATGCTTTCATTCTATACCATTGCTCTGCTGCTCTTCTTTTGACTTCTATTTGGATAGGGTTCAATCCCAAGGCCATGTCTAGCGCCATTGTTGGCGTGGAGGTCATGGCTCCTGTGGTCATAAGAGTTGCAGCCCTTTGTATTTTCCTTAGCTCCTTTAGATTCTGCCCGACGTTGGCTCTGTGCCACCATATTATCGAGCCATAGAGAATCCTTGGGAGTATTATGGCTTTGTATATCCACTGGCAGACCTTCGGTTTCAGCCCCCAGATCCTACCAACGGCTCTTCTACATTGCATCAGAGCCATTATTGCTTTTTTGCTTTGGTTTCTTATGTGACTATTAAAGTTCAGGGTCTTGTCCAGTGTCACCCCCAGATACTTTATCTCTTCTGTGATTTCTAGAATGGTTCCTCTTAACGCGATTGGCGCCAGGCTTATGTTTTTCCTTTTTCTGGTGAAGAGAACTATCTTTGTTTTGTCCGGATTTAGTCCGAGGCCCTTGTCCTGACACCAGTTCTCGACCAGCTTCAATCCTTTCATAGTGATAGCCCTCACAGTACTTAGCACCTTCCCTGTGACGAGGAGAGCTCCATCGTCCGAATAGGCTTGCATATATATATGCTGTCTATTGACGGCGCTCACTAGGCCGTCTATGAGAAGGCACCACAGGAGTGGAGAGAGACACCCCCCCTGAGGGAATCCTCTCTTGGCTATAACTGTACGTGTCTCCGCACCTAGAGTCGTAGTAATAATACGATTCTTTAACATGGTTATGGCCCATCTCGCCAGTGCTGATGGGATATCTTCTCTGTTTAGGGCGTTCTCAACCGCACTGAAGTGTGCTTTGTCAAAAGCTCCTTCCACGTCGAAGAAGCAACCGACTGCGTAGGCCTTGTCCCTGTCTATGGCCCGTTCAATCCTAAGGGTAAGATTGTGTAAGGCTGTCTCGGTTGATTTCCCCTCTATGTAGGCATGCTGATTGCTATGCAGGGGTTGGTTGCCTGCCGTTATCCTAGAGCGTATGCTACCATCTATTATCTTTTCTAGTGTCTTCAGTACAAACGACGAGAGACTAATGCACCGAAAAGACTTTACTTCCCGGTAGCACTTTCTCCCTGGCTTTGGGATGAAGACGGCCTTGACTTTTCGCCACCTAGAAGGAATATATCCCAAAGCCACGCTGCTTATGAACAGGCTGCACAGTAGTTCCTTTATGTGTTCCCATGACTTCCGCAGGAGCATTGGGAATATTCCGTCAGGCCCCGCTGCCTTCAAGGGATTAAAGGCTCTTATCGCCCATTCCACCGTTTCTAATGTAACAGTCTCCTGGGCCATGTCCCAGTGTCCTGTTTCGGTGTCTAGACGGTTCTCCTCTTCTATATACTCCTCACATCCTGGGAAGTGTGTCTTCAACATAGCATCCATCACCTCCTCAGGGTCAGACACATCTTTGCCGTCGACTTTGATGCTACCCAGCTGGCAGGTGCTGTCTTTGGATAGAGTCTTCATCATCCTTGCTGCATCCGCATAGCTGTTTATACCTTCACAGAATCCTTTCCAGCTGTTCCTCTCCTCTTTCTGGCGCAGTTGGTTGAATTCTCTCCTCAATTCCCTGTATGCTTCCCAGCTTAGATCGTCGTCTCTTGAGACGGCGATCCTTAAGCTTTTCCTGCATTTCTTCCTTAGCTTGGATAGTTCCTTGTTCCACCATGGTTGTCCCTTACCGTCGCGGATCTCTTTTAACGGGCATGCCTTGTGAAATGCCGCCATAAGCGTGCACTCCAGTTCTTCAGCTCCCTTATCTAGGGCTTCCACAGTTATGAAATTCAGAGTTGTGGGTTTCCAGTCACTCAACTCCGAGTCGAACTTTCCCCAGTCAGTTTTCCTCTTGTTTCTAACCATGACTTTCTCCCAACTTGCTTCAACGCAGAAAGTGATCATTCTGTGATCCGAAAACGTATCATCCATGTTCACTTTCCACTTCTTGACGTAACTGCAGAGGTCCCTGGTTGCATATGTAATGTCCAGCACTTCTCTCCTAGCTCTCGTGATGAACGTTGGGTCACTCCCGATGTTCATGATTTCGAGGTCGTACTTTAGTAAGAAATCTAGGTAATACTCTCCCTTCTGATTCGTATCAGTGCTACCCCACACCTCGTGGTGTGAGTTCGCGTCGCTACCAATAATGAAAGAAGTTCGCTTACCAGTGTATCTTCTGACGAGTTCTTCCAGCTCAGCGGAGGGCGGCCTGTAGTCAGTCTCGCTTGCTGTGTAGCTGGAGACAATGGCCACCTTCTTACTGTTGCCGTCTTCTAGCGTGATAGTAAGCTCGACCCCAACTAGGTCTCTGGAACATACCACACTTATGCTACCGAGTGCTTTTATATTATTACTAACGTATATACACGCTCGAGGGGGAGCCTCACCTGTACGCTGGTAAATCAGCTCTCCTCCTAGGCATCCCAAGCCAACGACTCGGTTGCCAAGCGTGTACGGCTCTTGCAAAAGTGCTATGTCAATTTTCCTCTCCGCTATTGTTTTGCAGAGATTAACCATTGCGTCTTTGCAATGGTGTAGGTTTAATTGACAGATACAGACACAGAGCAAACAAATCTGCTCATCACAAAAATGTTTGCCCTGGGTCGAACCCACGTCGAACCCTCGACTCTCGGATCAATAGTCAACATCGCTAACCACTGCGCCACCGAGTCAGTCTCAGTTAGATATGAGAAGAGATCCATTTCCCAGTAGTGAGGGACGGGTTTGTTTACCACTATAGTTAAACGACTTATACCACGGCAAAATATAGAGGGTCCTTCTGAAACACCAGAATTTTTTTTACCATGGCTTCTAATCATGAAACTAAGAAAAAAATCTTGAGAATTATCTTACATAATTATATAATACTTACTATTAAAAGGCCAGGCTAGGCCATCTTAATTATGATGACGAACTATAAAAAAAGAGAAAATGTGGAAGTTTTCTTAATGCATTTGGAACTCAAAATTTTAAATGTTGTCAATAATTATAACAATCTTTTCTTTAAAGTTTCGATTAAAACCTAACTATAAGTTTTGCGAATTTCGATCAACTGCGGAATAGTCCGCTTAGTTTTTTAGCTAATCCAATTTAATTGTCCAATATTTGTTTATTGGCTTGGTTTGTGTGCACAAATATACGTTTTTGATTAAACAGAGCTGCGTATAAAATGAGAATCTGTTTGAGGAGAATCATCAGTTAATTCTTATAGATCTCTACTGTGGTACCATGAAGGTATGTAAACAATTTGATTAGTAATAATAATTATACCTAAATAAGATTTTTTTCTTCTATTTAGGAGGATAAAACTCTTATTCGTGAAGTTTATGCTATATTTTTTGGTAATTTATAGCAAATTTTTAAACAGAAAGTATCCGTATTTTCGATATCGATAGAGTCCATCTAACTTACCTAAAAAAATGATCTAATGATCCGCCAATTTTGTATGGGAAGCCTAACATTTTTCTGTTCCTTTGGGTAAGTTGTTCAATTTCATTTAAAAGCCAGATTTTTTTTATTAGGACCCTATATATATAGATATAGTCATATAACTCATAATAGTTTGATGGGTTTTGGCGTGTAAGGTGCATTGATGCCCATTAAACATTACTTATATTTTGGGCAGTAAAGTGTATTTGATTTGTAAGACAATTATTGTATAAGTTAGCAAATGGCTTACGAGCGAAGCGGCCCTTGGCAGTTTGGCATACCAGAATGGTTATGAACCTTGTTGAACCCTGAGAACTGCTGGCAATCTCATTAGCTATTTTAAAGGCAGCATGCAGTGGTCGCCAGGTATAAATTGACTAGTGGTTCATGGTGGTACCTATATATCATAAGTCCTACCAGTAGTATCTGAGTGCACTACTTGAGTGCGACAAAGGGATATGCGATGAATGATCATTCGATAGAACGGTTCTGCGAATCACCATCGTGCGAATGCACGCTAGTGCGACAAACTGTAAATCGACACAACTCTAGTGTGACAAACGATTACGCGACACTATAGTTTGACACTAGTGTGACATAACGATAGTGCGACACGACGCTGGTGCGACACAACGATTGCAACGAAAGCAAAAATTACCTTCTCTATTTAAATCCAGTTATCAGTAATATCGTACTTTTTATGTACAATCTCCATGTTTTTTTTTACTTTTCAGGGCTTCCAGGACTTCGTAGTAGTAATGCTGATGGTCGCGTCGGCGCAGGCGGCCGGATCTGGTCCTTACTTACCCAGTGGGTGGAGACCCGAAGGCCCAGCGTTCCTACTGCCCGGAGAGATTAACGTTAGTATACCAGATACCTACCTGACTGTTAACAAACCAACGATCTGCTGAAACCCGGTATATTTGGGTATGCAGATGACAGCACAGTCACAGAGAGATACCTGTCCAGTGCTCGAGCCAGTAAAACAGATATACTTTCCCAGAGAGAGGCCATGATTGAGCGCACGAACTTAACACTCAAGGCAGTCTCCGACTGGGGCGATGCCAATCTTGTTAGGTTCAATGCCTAGGCGTGTCTGTTTACTGCAAAAAGGAGTAGTTTCAACCTTACTCCTACTTTCCGAAATGAATCCATCCAGATCTCTGACCACCTTGAGCTCCTAGGCGTGGATTTAACATCTAACCTCAATTTCGGGAGATATATCGAGTGCAAGGCAAAAACTGCAGCCAAAAAGCTCGGAAGCCTGTCGAAAGTGAGACTATACTTCACACCGGGACAGCTTCTGTCTTAATACTAAGCTCAAGTCCGATCATGTGTGGAGTACTGTTCTCATTTATGGGACGGATCGGCTCGTACCAGCTTGATGCCTTGGATTCTATTGACCGACGCGCCAGGAGACTCATTGGCGATGAGGAACTTGTTTCTAACAAGCTCCAAAGCCGAAAAGTCGCCTGTTTATCGGTGTTCTATAGGATTCATTTCGGAGAGTGTGCTCAGGAACTTCACAATCTTATACCCCCTTCTCCATTCCATCATCGGACGACCAGGCGTAGGGGGGGGTTTCACCCTTATGTTGTAGATATTCCACCTATACGCACTAAACGATTTGAGTCATCGTTTATTATGCGGACGGCTAAGGAGTGGAATTCTCTACCTACTTCTGTGTTCCCCGATTCGTACGATTTAGGAATCTTCAAGGTGCGAGTGAACAGGCACTATTTGAGCTTGCGTGCTACACCTTCGGCAGCATCGTCACTTAACATCAGGTGAGGTGTAGCCAAACGCACTCAAATTTATGATAAAAAAAAAACATATTGTCCCCACAGCAGGTGCTAGGGCTCTTCCCTCCCCTCCCACCTCCCACCTCCCCTCGGGAAGGTTAGCAATATTCCACACACGGGAGTCCGGATTGGTGGTGGTTTTGGGCTAGTTACGTTAACAACTTACATCGTGTTGTCCTCCAGGTTCCCAGACCCAGTGGGGCTAGTGGCCTCAACGTCAGAAGTTTTCAAACGGTCTCCAAGGCCTTTGATATAACTTATTCTATTGATAGCAGTCGCCACTAACGTCTTAACGTGCCTTGCAAAGCACGGAAACGGTCGAGATGATCCGCTAACATTCAAACGAATCCAGTTATTGGGAACTGAAAAACTTTCCTTGGGAATCTGATTTCAATTCGCCAAAAATATTTTACCCCACGTCGGTCCATCCCCCATATATAGATCTAAAAATGAGCCGCTTTTGGATTTTGAAAGCTATAGTATTAAGCTCAGGTGGCGCATTTTTATGATACTCAAGTAAAGGTTTTGTGATACTTATTTTTGTGCATGTGGTGTTATGATTTTTACCGTCAAATAACTATATTTTCTTTCTTTTTTAATTTTGATTTTTAGGGTTCCGTACTTCAAAAGGAACTCTTATAGGATCACTTCGTTGTCCGTCCGTCTGTCCGTCTGTTTGTCAAGACCCTTTTTCTCAGGAACGCGTAGACGTATCAAGTTGACATTTATATCAAATACTCAGGCCTGCAATTTCTTGAAGTGCGAGTGTCCAAATGCAGCATAAACGGCCATATCTCTTGATTACGTTGGCATAGAAGTTTGATTTTTCACAACTTCAAGTGATTGCAGGCCTGAGAATTTGATATAGAGTTCAAGTCTAGACATGTGTGATTATGAATTTATACGGAACCCTCGGTGCGCGAGTCCGTCTCGCACTTGGCCGGTTTTTTTATCTACAATTGATGAGACCATTATATCATCTCCTCCAAGTGATAATAACTTGAAAATGGAAGCGTGCCCCAGCGCAATGGAAAACTACTATTAATAACACTTTACCGATGTCGAAAATCTTTTATCTCCTCTATTCTAACTAAAACCTTGGTACATAGGTACTCCATTTTTTATACCAATAGACATAAGAAAGACGAAAAAGCAGAGGTAGTAAAAATTAAAATAAATGTTTTTTTTTCCACAATGTAAATATTAACCTTTTTCCCTGAACACAGGAATCTCCAGCGGTCCCTTTGAAAAGTGCCCAGGAGTCCCTAGCAGCTGGCTCCGATTCGCTCCGGGAGTATGGACCCCCAAAGCTTGAAGATGTGAGTCAGGTGGGACTTGGACCACCATATGGCCTATTTTCAGACACAGACATCCTTTATTTCTAACATCCCAAAAATTACGTGTTAGAAATCAAATAACAAAAAAATATATAATGAAAAATACATTGAAACATAACATATTAACTTGTATGTGCCAAAAATAGGTCCCCGACTCAGCAAATGCTAATGCAACTCCAACACAGTGCAGCGATGGTTTTCAGCAGGGTCATTAAGTTTTCTTGCAGGACGAACTCTTTTCATCTGTGAACTGGACATCTTATTTCCTGTTAAACATCAAGTTTGGCAGCAAGAATAAAGCGCGCTAGTATTGCCCTAACAAACTGAAATTCACAAAATAGAACCGTGCTGGAAATATAACCTGATACATCTTATTGTGAAGCAAGCAAATTAAATGCTACTTCACGAACTTTACTGAAGTAACAATTTCATTCTGTTTAGGTATCCCAGGATATCACACAGCAAGCCTTGCCCGACGAGGCAGCCGCGCCACCGTTCTACATCATCAGGGCTGATTTCCATGAAGAATCAGAACATGATGAAGGTAAGCAGGTGGTACTTTATATAGAGTTATTCGGCAATGGAATGCTTGGCTGCGCGTTTTTCACTAATATTCAAATTATGTTTAAAGTAATTTAAATTATGATTAAAAATTTAAAGCAACTTAACCTACTTCGTCCCCTTTGTACGGCCATAAGTGTTTAAGTACTTATTTAAGATGCATTTAATATTTCAGTGACAACGGAACAAGAAACCGAAGACAAGAAGCTTTTTGGTACCACAGAAGAAACTGTAGATAATAATACAGAAAGTCAATTCAAAGCTGAATCAAAATCGATAAAATTTGATTCAGAAGATGGTAGTGACGCCATTTTTAAAGATGTTGAGTCCGAATCAAAGGTAGAACAGACAGAACGAATATCAGATATCAAATCAGAAAATGACACAGCATCTAAAACCAAAGAATCTTATCTTACGAAATCAGATAACAAAGAATCAATTGAGGAAACTGCTAATTTGGTAAGCCAATCAGAAGTTTCTATACAAATTAAATCTGATGTAGTAAAATCAGAAGAAAGCACTAATGATGATACAGAATCTCAGACAGAAGAGGCTGAAATTAAATCAGATAACATTGTGTCGGTCAACGAAGCTCAGGTCAAGTCAGCATATGATGTTGATGAAAAGGAACCAAAGAATGTAGAATTTTTACAAGTAAATATAGAGGAATCCAAGCAAGAAGAAGAATCTGATAAAATATATGTAGATGAGGACACAGCTAATGCTAATAATGAGGCGTTAGCAGTTGATGAAGTTAAAGAAGAAAAGAAAGATACAGGGGTTAATAATATTGCTGAAGCACTTTTTAATTTGGAAAAAGAAACCAAAGACCAACAGGTATGTAATATAATCAATGACAATTTGAATCATTGTAAGTCGTTTTTTTCGTCATATACCTAATAGGTAATGCAAAAAAAAAATATTAAAAAATAATGTTATAGTCTTTTTTCAGACAAAAGTTCCATTATGACACTTCTTCATTTATCAGAAGAAATGTGGTACAGTTACGAGAAATAAAACGTACAAACAATAAAAAATTTTAGAAATTATGAAGACATTTTTCTTTATATTTTTAAATTAAAACTGAATTGGTTTATTTGTCCATAGGATCAAAATGCTGAAGTCAAAAAAATTGCAGACATTGCAGGGTAAGTAAATCGCTAAAATTAAGTTATGGTTACTTACAAAGACTGGTCTAATAACACGTTATAAAGGAACCTAGCATGAGGATCAGAATGTAATAGTACATTGTTCATCAAGGTGAGAAAGTGACCGATTACCAACGAGAGATGTAGTTTGACACTCGAGTTGGGAATCGAACTTTTTTCCGAGTGATACATACTACACCTACATGTTCTTTTTTCAAAAAAAAATTTTGGAAAAGGCTAGTGGCCAGTATTATTTTGCGAACTTGGAGATAAAAACTTTTTGGCATTTTATATTTAAGTTACCGACATGGTCTTACCCAAAATAAAAAAAAAAACATTAGTAATGGATTTTCATACACATTTCCCTCCCGCTCAGCGCGTTTTCTTCCCTCATATTTGTACGATAGTTATGACGTACATTCTGCCTCAAATTCGATAAAGTATTATGGTACTTTCTAAGTAGGTATAGTATAAAATATTTTTTCCACTATCTGTGGCAAAATCACACACGGCCATCTGACCCTTATAGAATAGAATAGAAAATCATTTACCTATTCCAAGCTTTCACAGTCATAACAGAAGAAGAACTAAATTAAATAAACATATTAAAAATTAATACTACTTTTAAATAAAAAATAAAAACTTAAAAATAAAGTGGGCGAAGAAAATGACCTAACTCAGCTTGGGAGCTGCAAGCCTTATAGAGACCGCAGCGATGATAATTCTGCTAGGCCACTGTTAAATCTTATCACAGAATGTAAACCCTGGGTGAGAAAGGAATTGGCGGTCTAGAAAGCATTCACCCCTACGTTACCGAATCACACTCAGTTTAAATGACAGATTATTTTTTACACAAAATAAGAAATTGAATGTATAATGTGTGTTTCGTTGATGTCTTTTATACCAAACTCCGAGTTCTCATACCAAAGAATTCAACGCGAGATGCAAACTATTAATATTTTACTATACTCCATTTCTTTAGGTAATTAAATTAATGTAAACAATCTTGATATGTCTTTTTATTGAAATGATCATGTTAAAATTCTGTCATTTCGTACAAACATGTACTAAGTTTCTTTCGCATCTCTATTAAAAATCACAATACATTCTGCTCTTTTGAGAATTTTAATATACAGATATCAATAAAAAGACATATCAAGATCGTTTACATTTATTTTAATACCTAAAGAAATCGAGTATATCATTTGTATGTATTAAATTTTAGAGAGGGGCAGAGAGTGCCTATACTGTGCTGATATAAAAGTAAAGGTAAACAAACTTACTATTGAACTGACACATGTCAACGTCAGTTGCCTTCTTACTAAGTTTGATTAACTTTTGCTTATCATGAAATGCTGGCCACATCATCGAGAAGCTCTGACAAAAACGAGTCAAAGGAGACCCACATAGTGGCGGCTCTTTTAAACGGTAATACCAGTGACCTAACCTGACCTGGAGTTTTTGTTAAGGTTATTTATTCAATACAATTTACATATTACAATACTTCTATGATTACACTAAAAACCTATAAAGATTTATCTTTTTGGGGCTCCTCATCGATATAGCCAGTGGTATTATAATCTGGTCGATTCCTATGATCTGGTTACGACATATTCATTAACACTGTATGGGCACTCTCTGTCTTTCGCAAAAATTTAATACATACAAATGTAGTCAAAATATTAATAATTTGTATCTCACGTTGAATTCTTTTGTATGAGAACTCGGAGTTAGGTATAAAAGACACCAACGATACATACATTCAATTTGTTTTTTATGCGTAAAAATCTATCATTTGAACTAAGTGTGTTTCGGTAACGTAGGGGTGAGTGCTTTCTAGGTGTTTAACCGAAGGCCGTCATTTTCTTTCCCATCCAGGGCTTCTGTGATAAGCAGATAACATTTTTGCTCGGTCTGGATTTGATTTAAGTAAAATCAAATACATATATGAACTACATATACTGAGCTCACGTGATTAAACTTATAAGTACTTTGTATGTTATTGAATAGAACTGGTCAACCAATCCCTGAGGGTTTCCTGGAGTACGGCCCGCCGGGCTTCAAAGAGTACGGTCCACCGACCTTGAGCAAGGTTATTGAGGTATGTAAAATTCTGTTACCCTCTTCGCATTTTATTTTAATATGAAGAGTTCAATAAAAAGATAGAGCATTATTTGTTTAGCTAACTTTGTATTTGGAAGTCTGAAATATGTTTTTTTAATTCGGTAGAGTCATATAACAATATTGCTCAGTTTAATTAATTAAATGCAGGGTTTGCATGATATATATAAATTGATATATATCGGATGTATATTTATGCTTGATTTATATCAATATTATTTTCAAATTAATATAATATATCACAATAGCAAATTTATTAAATAATATTACATAATATTTCTATATATATCAATATTGATATTTATATTTTCCTAGCTTCTAAGAGCTGATTCTTAAGAATGAATGTGCCAAATCCAAAGAATAAAGATACGATTATAACAATAATAAATAAATGAGTTTAATTTAGATAGATAGATAGATAGATAAAATATTTATTTCACTCAACCTAGCACAGTGTAATGAAGAAACTTCTTAATTAATAAGATTAATTAACAAAACAACTTACTATTTATCTTACTTAAATAAAACTAACTATCATATAACTATAAAAATGCTAACAAAATAATCAATAAAAAGAAAAAGAAGATGAACAGAAAATAATTATAGTACAACATGCCAGGCCAGTGAAAAAGGTCTAGACTCAGCATAATTATTGCAAGGAAGGGTTTTCTTGCAACACTGATATTCTGCCTAGACCAGTGGTAGAAATGAGTGTACGCGCCTCGAAGGTCATTCAAATATAAATAGGTCAGGTAGTCACCAAAGCTGAAGGAAATGCTTTTCAGATGTATGTATGCTAGTATGCGTGTATGTATGTCTTTGTGTTTGCAGATATGTATGTATGCGGTATGTAAGGTATATGTATGTGGTAAGTAGGTATGTATGTTTGTAGCTAAATATATATGTAGGTATGTCTGTTGCAACCGCCTGTATTTGAACAACGGTCGACTGGACATTTGAGTGCAAGATTTGATTAAGTGTACTTGTCATGTAACTGGATATTTACGCCAGACCGAGATGTTCCGTTACCCGCATTGCTGTTTAGATAGAAGTAAGTCTCGAAGACGTTTTTTGAAAGAAAATTTGGATGAGATGTCTCGTATTGGAGGTGGGATATCATTCCAACATTTAGCAGCGAGGTAACGGAAACTTCCTCGAAACATGGTTGTCCTGTGCTTAGGGACACGAAACACTTGAGAGCAGTGGCGAGCCACGTACCTGTGTTGCTCATAGCGCCATTCAAGTTTCTTGAAAAGGTAATCGGGTATTTTTGTTTTAATTACATCAAAGAGCAATGAACTGAACAGAAGGTTCTGTCGACCTTGGATTTTTAATATATTTGCAGCATTTAGATATGGGGTGACATGTGTTCTGGGTGGTATATTAAAACAGTACCTTACCTTATTTAATTAACTACCTTCAAATTATCAAACCTATACCTACATTTTAAATTCAGTTATTTCGAAAAAAAAACGTATTAGAGTAAGAAATTGAAATTAGTATGTAATTTTGATAAATATCAAAAATATCTGATATTTATTATAAATATCGGATATTTACGAACCCTGATTAAATCCCATCATATGTAGTAGAGTAAAAGGGGCTGTTTTGGTTGTTATTTTTGTAAAGACAAATGAATCATCAGTCCAATATAAATAAAGACGAGTATTTCGAAGTGCAGATTTTTCATTTTTTTTAGACTGTTTATAATTATCATTTATTTATTATTGTTATAATCATATCTTTATTCTTTGGATTTTGCACATTCATTCTTAAGAATCAGCTCTTAGAAGCTAGGAAAATATAAATATCAATATTGACTGACTCGGTGGCTCAGTGTTTAGCGATCCTGACTACTGATCCGAGAGTCGTGGGTTCGATCCCCACACAGGGCAAACTTTTCTGTGATGAACTTTTCTGTGATTGTTTGCTCGGAGTCTGGGTGTATTACATCTATATATGTATGTATTTAAAAACTATATGTGTATGTATATCAGTCTCTGGTTCCCAAGATACAAGGAATCCTAGTTTGGGGCCAGATGACCGTGTGTGATTTGTTCCAGATACTATTATTATGTCATAAAATTCAAGAGTTTTACGGTGTTTCGTTTTCAGGATCAACCCTCAACAGGCAATGAGGTTGACAACGATGTTAGAAGGAGACGTTTCTCGCCAAAATTCAAAACGTAAGTTTCCTAATTAATTATAGGAATAACTATTAAGTTATGTTTTCCATATTAATAGTATTACATCAACACAACAGATTAAAATCAATTGAAAAAATATATTCATCCATGGTATAAAATACTTTCTCAATTAGCCAATTAAGAGACACCACATCCTCGCCCAAGTTCTATGTTTCGATGTATGGAAAAACAATATCGAATTTAACCTTTTACCTACTTATGTTACATTACGTTTTAAAAGGGTTTTAAAATTATGATTTTTATTTTCAGAATTTCGAACAAAAAGCACTAGATGAATCGAACATGCTTCTGTACATCCCAAGTGCGCCAATTTAAAAAAAGTATTAACTTAATCGAATAACCGGCATGTGAATAATTATTTGTAAAATATTAATGTAAGTTACAGCTATTACAGTGAATAAGCAAATATGTACAAACGTATATAGAGTTATAAATGTAATTGATATTGTATAAAATAAAGCAATACATCTTCGAATAAAAGTTCTTATTTTAATTATAAGTTTTCTTCACTTTGAACGCGAATTTCAAACAAAACAAACCAAACGTTTTCAATTTTTGACCTCCTATTTATGTTTTACGGAAAATTTGCATAATTAAACATCCACATTTTTTCCATTTAAAAAAGATTTCTCGAAAATGTCTTTTATCTCTACTAGGGTTTTGTAGACTGTATGTATGTATGTATGATGCTTATGCGAACAGGGTGACAACTTCTTTAAATATTTTTTTATGAAATAATAAGGAGCATGCCAAATGATCTACATACTTACAGTTCACCACTATAGGGGTGAAACAAAGGAAACAATACATTCTTTCGCATTTACTTATAAGTTATAACACTACAGTTTTTAAATGCGAAAGTTTTCAGTTTTTTTTTGTGAAAATAAATATTTCAATTTGAGGCAATCTTCACAAGCTAGTCACATAAATAAAGTAAAATAAAAAACATCTTTAATAAAAACATTAAACGCTTTTATTTTTATTTTAATTCATACAAGAATTAGCTGCAAAATAGTAACGTATTATATTATTTTTCTATGGTGTTCCATAGATAATCGAGAACAGTGCCTTAGTTGTCGTCGTCATTAGGTTTAGCTTTGATTCGGTCCAGTTTAATCCCATTGTTTGAAGAAACGAACGAGAAGCTTTTTGTTCTTCGTTTTTTTCTTTTACCAAAACATTTCGTACAAATCTTGGCTCCAGTCGAGCTGTAGATAAAAAAAAATATTAACTTTTTTCATCGTTCAAAAACTTATAGGTAAGTAATATAGGATGACTTTAAATTAGTTCTTGATACGAAACGCTATGAATGTGCTCATGATAACAAACAACTTTCCCTAAGAAACCCATAGTCAAATCGCAAAAAAAAATTGGTCCCTCCATTGTTTGTTATCATGAGCACATTCATAGCCTTTCGTATCAAGAACTAATTTAAAGTCACCCTATATAATATAAGTATACTTATAATAATTGGAACACTGAGCACACCCGGAAACTCGAACAGTTTGTCGCGTTATGTATTATTCTTCTTTTCTCTACGGCATTCCACAACAATAACGAGTGATTTTGCCAATGTCAAGTGAAAAGAGATAAGCGAGCAGTATTTGGGAGAATAGATAGATAGATAAAATCTTTATTGCAACTTACAGGGCATCACTGATATTATAAAAGCAAAAATACAAACATAAAACTTAAAGGTAACAATACAGAACAAAAAATAATACAGAAACACGAATACAAGCATAAAACTTAAAGGTAATAATACAGAACAAAAAATAATACATGGAACATATCAGTGCCACCAAGAAATTGCAAATGGTCCAGGCTCAGCATGGATGTTACGAGTCACAAAGTACTCATAACGCTGTTTTTCAGCCAAAACCAAAAACGCACTCACACCACAATGGTCATCTTCTTAAAATAATAGCGAAACGCCTTTATCAAGTGAATGTTACAACCCACGGTTTTAAGGGTGATGGATACACGCTCCACGTGGTGGTTTGCTGCTGGAACTCGGAAAACAGAGCTGTCTCCCGAGTTAATCCTCTTCTTATTATCGCTTATCTCAGAATCTGGATCACAGCTTACAAAAATTACGTCGAAACTATTCTAAACCGGTAATAAAATTAACGCAAGAGAAGTGTGGTCGGCAAAGTCCCGGCAACCAACCTTATAATTTGCTTTTACTAGTAAAAAAAATGACGCCTGGGTGAGGTCGCCTTTGGAGACGACCCAGGAGTCACCTCAGGATACAGTCTGTACTAATATTAACTAGTTCAGGTAACCGTGTCGCGTCGCGTTTCGTAGTGCTGCCACTACGAAACGCGACGCGACACGGCGCGAAGCGACAAGTATTCTTTCTATGAAATCGTACGAGCTATACCGCACTGCGCTGCGCGGCAGCGGTACTGCGCGACTACTGCAATAATATTTGACCGCGTCGCGTCGCGCAGTTTCGCTGCAGTGCAGTGCGTTCGTACCTTTATACTGTGCTTATTTTTATGAAATACTTAAAGCGACGGTACCTCTACATTAATTACTTCAAACTCCTAACCATTAGTCTCGGGTTCGAATCCTGGCCAATGCACCAATGAGTTTTCGAAAACGTGAATGTTCATACCGATTGCTTTAACTGTGAAAGAAAACATCGTGAGGAGACCTGCACATCTAATTACTAGATCTGTATGATGGTCGCGTTGTACACGTCCGTAGTTGTAAATCTAAATACCCTACACGTAACCGCGGGTGA
Source organism: Coleophora deauratella (assembly GCA_958295455.1). Classification (NCBI taxonomy): domain Eukaryota; kingdom Metazoa; phylum Arthropoda; class Insecta; order Lepidoptera; family Coleophoridae; genus Coleophora; species Coleophora deauratella. Next base: position 7,818,584 of record OY282412.1, read on the forward strand.
TGCTAAGTGCAAAACTAGGCCACCGTCTATCCCTAATAAGAAGAATAAGGAACAATGAAGATGTTTACCTCATTTTCATCTTTTTTCTCAACGTCATGCACATCTTTACGAATCTTATTAGTATTCACTTCAGCAACCCAATATTCTGGAGGTGCTGTTACATTTTGTTCTATATTATCTAAATGTGCATCTTTTATTGGCGGCACTGTTTTATGACCATCAATATATTTGACACGCTTAGACGAGTTAAGCGATGACCTTTTCCCATCATCCGACGGTGTACGTATGCTATTCCATTGGCCATTTTTGATTATCTTCTCCGTGGTCTTGTGATGTTCGTCTAGTTCCATTTCAGATTCCCTGGTGCCAAAGAGACGCGTAAGGAGATGGAGGCAATTGTTGCTTCTGCATCTCGTTGCGAGCCGAATAAAAAGATCGTCTATGTGAACCTTGTCCTTAAAGAATGTGGTCACGGCGAAAGCATTCGATTCGTGATTGAAAATCCTAGAAAATAATTTTGGATTCATTATTTTGGAGAGGTTTTTTTAAAATAAACCCCTTGTTTCACATTACATAAGATTTTTTTATAAGAAATGTATATACCAATTTTTTTTAAATAAAATTAGAAGTTTGAATGATTACAAGTACAAAAATCTTCCCCTCATTATCGTAATTTATATAAATGTCATAGGTATATTAATTTAGGTTCAAATATACTTTATACCTACTCATAAAAAGACAAAACTAAGAGAATGAGAATAAAAAAAAAATTACAGTCGTTCACATCTAAATGTAGGTAGGATACATAATACACTTATTAAAGGTATACAATTAGGGGCCATCCATAAATTACGTCACATGTTAAGGGGGAGGGAGGGGGTCAACAAAGTGTGACATTATGTGACAAGGGGTTTCTGTTTTCATTTATTCAGTTCTGGGCGAAAATTGCAAAATATGTGACGTCACATAAAGGAGGGGGTGGGCCCACAAATGTGACCATACAAGGACGGGGTGGGGGGCTCAAAGATCATGAAATTCGCGTGACGTAATTTATGGATGGCCCCTTACTATGATAATCGACAAACTAAATGAGAAACTGCTTTTCCAAGTTATTAGATTTACAAATTTTCGTGATTTAAAAGAATATGCTCGCTTAGATGCATAATTTTTGTTTACTTATGATAGAAATTGAAAAAAACTGTTTTTGAAAAAAGGTGTGAAAATAATAACTGTACGTTTTGAAGACAGCAAAAATAACAAAAAAGATAAATATTTAGCGATCTCCTATGTAGTTATCTATCTTCAAACTTGTGCTTGTAGGGGCCGTCTATTAATCACGTGATGTTTTTTAACAACTTTTCAGACCCCCCTCCCGGCTGGTGATCCGTGGTGAGGTTTTAGACTACTCCCCCCGACCCGAAATCACGTGTATTCTTTAGTACAAAATAGTATTTTAATTCTGTAATTTAATTCTGGAAAATTAAGCACCGTGATAAAAATTTCCAGACATGCATTAAGGTTGTAGGTTGTTTCTGATTGCCTGAAATCATTTCGATCCTTGGGAAGAGTTAAAAACAACATAACAACAACAGTCCGACAACAACGTCCGTGGAAATTACTCTAGAAATCGCGCGTTCAACGAAAAAATAAATACGTGATATCTCAGTGCACCCCCACTCCCCCTTGTGATATTTCGTGATTTTTCTGAACCCCTCCCCCCTTTTGAGCCTCACGTGATTAATGGACGATCCCTAAGCTTGATAGATTTTCATTACTCGACTTCAACAAATAAGGGAATCCCTCAATGTATTACCAATATGACAAACGTTGGAAAAGTATGCGAAATTTTCTGAAAAAAAGTTAGCTACTACTAAGTACTTACATCGATATAACAATGATAATAAAACTAATTCGCGAACCCAACTGAAACATTTTGGGAACATTAAGATAAGTGTCTAAGCTTTGGCAAGAACGTCGGTAACTGAATTCTTTCTGAAGATTGTTCTTTCTTTATACTGAAATTAGTTTGGTGCATAACGTCCAGAATGCAAATTGTCAAATTTTGAATGAACATGGTAAATACTAGTGCTACTCAGTCAGATGATATAGTGTCCAGAACACCACAAAAATACACAAATCTGGTATATAAAATCACCTATACAATACAGGGTGTATCAAAAAAGTATGACAATAAGCAGACGTACTTTGACTTCCAAGTACAAGTAATCATGGAACTAAGAAAATTTCTACTACTAGATTAAAATCGGTTATCATATCTGTAATTCCCTAGAAAGTTGTTCAGTTTGTATGTAAAGATAAAATGTTATTATAATTTTAGTGAAGTCGACGGCAGACGCATTTCACGTAAAAGGAACGAAGTTGCGAGAAAAAGTTCTGTGAATTATCAGCACACTTTGACAAGTGACATGACCTGAAGAGAGTGTGTCGGCCCTTTGAAAGACGACCCTGCAACTGCGAGAGTTTACCTATGGCGGAACAGTGCCTCATTCCAAAGCCCCTTCATCCCAATCTCTGAGAACCTACCGACATTTATGTATATTTTACGGTCGACTTGTAGGGAGCTTATGATGAGGTAAGACAACAATAATGGTATGCCGTGGCCAGTGTGATACGGGTTAATGGGTGATGAATGAATTAGACCTTATGAGAATTGGACATTATGCCCCTGAATGGTTTTATATTTTTCAGATGACTAAGTTAACAACGTATTCATCAATATGGTAATAATATTATTAATATTGTAATTTCAGTTGCTTGTAGGGGGTAGGTACGCAGTTTCTTAAGTAGGGATATAGAAAACTTAAGTTTCTCATAAATAAACGAAAAATTTCAAGAAAAAATCGGAAACTCGCGTAATAGATACTACTTTAATACAGAATTTCACGAAAACCGTTAAATGCTAATGGATATTTTTTTTACGCAGGAAATCAATTCAACTCGGATAGTACATGCATGTGAGGCGCCTCTCCCCAGACAGCTCATCATTTTTCTTGCTCTGCGTGTCCTAACAGCTGTACACGTGAGGACCTGTACAATGCAACGGACACCGCTGTCCGTGTGGCTGACAATAAGTTCTGGTCCTCAAAAACTTGATATGCTTAAGATCGATTCGCTAAGAAGAAGATTTACGTTTTCCAGGATTTGAACCCGACACCTAGATCATTTCAATTTCATGAGTAAAAATTTATCTATTCGTATAAATAGTAACCCTGAAGTAATTCATGGCTGTCAGTGGACGTCTTCCATGACATGTTTCTGGCAGGAAATCTACTAAATACATAATAATAAAAGGAATATAGTGGCCATCCATAAATTTTCTATGAATTTTAATTCCATTCCAATATTTTTTTTAATGACAGAGGTGGCAAACGTGCAGACGGATCACCTGATGGTAAGCGATTACCGCCGCCCATAGACACCCGCAACACCAGAGGAGTCACAGTGCGTTGCCGGCCTTTGATTTGGGAGTACGCTCTTTTCTTGAAGGTATTTTCTTATTTGGAAAATCTTACATTAAAATTAAGGTAGTTCGTGAGTGCTCACGACATATACAGGTGTCACGACTTATCATAAGTGAACAACTAAATTTTGTGCTGCGACTTTATTGAAAATCAAAATCAAATCAAAATCAAAATGTTTTTTATTTACGTAGATGTTTTGCACATATTTTTTTAAATCGTCGTTTTTTTCTACCTAGTACAAAGTTTTATCACGCTGAACTTGTACACTCAACGTTTCGGGAAGTGTTTGTGAAGCGAGAAGAAACGTCGAGCTCAAAAGAACTAGCTTCAAAGCATTTTTTAAAATAATACTTAATTACTTAATACAATGTATATGAAATATGAATAAACATTTTGACTTCTTATTCTTCTCTTGATCCGAGAGTCGTGGGTTCGATCCCGACCCGGGGCAAAAATTTCTGTCATGAGTAGATTTGTTTGCTCTGTATGTAGGTATGTATTTAAATGTATAATATGTGTATGTGTATTCAGTCTCTGGTTCCCATAGTACCTACAGGGAATCCTAGTTTGGGGCCAGATGACCGTGTGTGATTTGTCCCGTATATTATTATTATTCTTCTTATTATTATTACGTTGTATTCAAAGTTAGAAAATAGATTTTTTGTTAAAGCCTGTATATCTAGAGATCATAGAGTAACTATCTTTAGTCTAACTATCTTTTTATATCTCTTTTATGTGGTCTCTATAAATTCAATCTGAGGTGTTTCTATAGGGTGAACTGTCCTAAAGACGGCCATGGCTTAAAGTCGGCCACTTAGTTTAGAACGCCGATAACCTATTTTGTATGTATCTTTTTTCTATTATTTTTGAACGAAAAGGTCATTCATATTCTATATTATAAGTGTTATCAAAATTATGACGATCGACTGCTGTTTATTGTCTTTTTTTCGCTCGGAAGTAGTGGTTGTCGCTAGTTTCGCATATTTCGTCAAATTATTAATAAAAGCACGTTTCGAGTGTATTTCGGGGAAAGCGATTTTTGTAATTTATAGTGTATTATGTTGGTTATTATCATTTGTCACGGTTAATGTAATCAACAAAGAATAATATCGTGTTTTTATTTAGTCTGTTTTATTGTTTGTCTATGAAAAAAGGGGGGCCGGACATTCATTAAAAATCTAAAGCCGGCATAGATGGCCGATTTTAGGATGGCCGTCGTTGAAATAAATTCTTAAAGACGGCCACCCGATTCTTGTTGACAGTAGAACCTAAACAGGGTGTTCCTATTTTTATTGTTATTTATACCCGCCATAAGGTGTTTTAATAATCTTAATAAATGCGAAAGTATGCATTTATGTAAGTACCTAAGTAAATGAAATTAATGGACCCACCGATTTTTTGCACAGAGATAGTTGACGAGGTGGGAAGTGACATAGACTACATTTTATCCAGTAAAAACATCTATTCTCTCGGAAATCACACACGGAATCACAAAAAACCTAATTAAACCAAAAAAACCCATATCTTCTTGAATAATTTTATTAAAACTTCACAAAGAGGTTAGGATAGGGGAACAAATTAGGACAGTTTTATCACGAAAACCTCAGTTCCACGCTTGCGAGTCGCTTGCGGCTCGTGCACTGCGCTCCCTCCCTCAGACACAGTCATAAAGCGACATCCACGCGGGCAAAAGCTAGTACGACTATAAAGGTCTCGACGAGTACATTCAAGAATTAAAAATCAGTATCAGCATTTTAGAATTAAAAGTCTATAAAATAATAATAATCGTGAAGAAAAAAGATTAAAAATCTAAAACCCGACTACACAAAAGCACAAAACAAGTCTTGTGTATTTTCGCACCGGGACGGGTTATAGATTTTTTTCTATTATTCATTATTTATCAAGTGCTCGATGTTTTAAAACCGGTGCTATGAAAAAAAGATCCGGTCTACTTTTTTTTGAGTTTCCCATACTAAATATTAAACTTAATGAAAATAAAAAAAATGTACTTGGAGTTGTTTGTATATTTTCCTGTATTTTATACTTATTTGAGTAACCCCTTATAAAGTCAAACCTACTTTTTTAACCCTTTAAAAATGATACCTATATTGTGATGACATAAGAAATGCCAGATCATAAAAAAACTGATATTTTATTTATTATTAAAGTTTGCCTTAAATTGTATTTACTAGCACCCACCTTGTAAACATTCTTTGTAAGCCCAACCCATACAAAAAGATATGCCGACTTTAGGCATTTTTTTTTAACGACTTTAAGGTAAACCTGGCCGACATTAGGCAAAAACGGTCTCTGTTAATTTAGCTTGTAAATAAACGGTCTTTTAGCATTTTTCATGCTTAGAATACCTACGTAATTGAATGATATCTTAACAATACATAACAAATTATATTTATCTGTCTGCCATATTTTTTGAACGCGAATCAAAAAACTAAAATAATCAAATCGGCCGACTTTAGGGCAGTTCACCCTACTATACATAGTTTATTAGTGCCCGATATTTAAGCTATACATATAAGGAGCAACATCGCTTTCGTTAACCGACCGTTTACGATAACGAGAGGGCAAAATTCGTATTCCGTAAGAACAAAATATACGGAAAAGTTTGCGATTTCGCAAATGAATGAATGGCTGCACTTCCGTCTACCTTACATACAGTTTATACCAGGAATTACCCCGTTGATTGAGGATACGATGTGTTTCTGTTTATTTTAATTCTAGCGGGCTTTATAAACAACTATGAAGTTAGTTACAGAAAGGACACAAGGCATCGTGTGGTGTGACCACAATCCTTCTTTAAAAAAGAGTAGCGGAAGAGTAGAGAAGTGAGGGATTGTGAAAATAAGTAGATAAAATCTAAAAGTCTATTTTTGATTTCATTAAAACAGGTATTATTAATGTGCATTACTCTAAAAATAACGTAAAAAAATCTAATTGTATGAGCCAGTTCTCATAATAATGGCAACACCAGAAAGAAGGGTACAAAGTAGTGATGTGATAGTGATGTACTGAAAATATTAGTCAGAGGTAACGTTTTGGTAGCAAGAACTAAATTCTGTTCGTGACTTTGTATTTATTTTATTTTATTACCTACTATTTATTTATGTATATTATCAAATACCTAATTTATTGTGGTTTTTCATTTCTAGAGTATTTTAATGTCCGTATTTTGAACGAGTAAAAGTAAAAGGATGCTTTTATTAGTCTGCTAGTAGGTAGGTGATAGGTAACTGAGTAATTGTATCTTTGTGAATTTGCCAATTGTGTATGCCTAGTTCTGATGACTGGGTGTTAATATGATACAATTATAATGAGTGGCCTTCTAACTATACTTCGTAACTATATAACTAGCCAAGATGCTACTTTTCCTATGGATTTAAAATCCTATGCAATGACAGATTCAGAGTAAGTACCCGTTAAAAATATATTTTTACGAAGAAAAAATCTAACCCAATTTCAAGTCACTATCGAAAATATCTGAGTGCTGATTTTCCATTTAATCTTATACTATTAAACGAGTTAAGTGTCCCGACGATTTCGAAAACGGCTTGAAACCTTTTGACGAAAATCTAGGATTAGGGGTTAAAATCACTAGAAAACGATCTATAAGGGAATTATCTTCGAAAAATTTCATTTAAGGGAGATATGAGCGAAATTACATAAAAGCAGGACGCATATGATGCTTATTTTTAAAACTATGTTCCAGTGCGATCTGGTGTAACGGTTCGGTGCTACCTTTCTTTTATGTAGGTCTGGGTTCAAATCCCACGAGACTTCATTAATTTTTTGTCTTTTTTTTTGGGTAATTTTTATTATTTTATTATTATGTAAATAAAAAGACTTAAGAGCGATAAAAAAAATACCATGCACGCGGGATATGAAGTGTGTCGAAAAAAGTGTAAGTTTTATTCAGCAATTTTACTTATCGCGTACATAGGATTTATTTATTCTACCATTCTACATTTTAAGGTTTTAATAATATTTACAGGTTGTATCGCGTAGTTGTCATAGCTGGTACAACGTACTTACATTTTGTCAAACGAGACAATCGTAATTTTGAATGAAAATCCACGGCTAAACAAAACTATCAAAGAAGTTGACATTGTATTAACTGTTATTTACTAAAGGTGGCGCTGTATGTATTTATGATATTTCACTGTTTTTTGAATGAAATTACAGAAAATATAAATTAAAAAAAAAAAAAATGTTTTTTTATTTAAGTAGATGTTTTGCACATACTTTTAAATATATAAGTTTTAACTTTTAGATTGGACAGATAAAGTTATAAGTTTTAACTTTTAGATTGGACAGATAAAATCAAAAAGTTTATTGTGTGAATTTGTATAGTTTTGATTTGAACCAAGTAAAGTTTGAAATGCAGTGACTGAGCTTCTAGGTACCATATTCAAAGACTCTGACTCGGATCTATTGAAGTTTGCAGTAATTTATATACATGAACGCAAATTACAATAAAATTATACGTGTCATATAAAAGATTTCAACGCGAGCTGCATTAACAAGTTTTCATATAAAAGACATCAATGAGTGTTACAATGTTTATGTTTCGAATTTACTGTGAATTACATTTGTTTTTTTTTTATATGTCGAAAACGATTCTAATAATAATAATTCTATCGATCTATGGTTAGTTGTTTTAGATCTACAATAAATCTGTGAGAGTCTAAACCTAAACTTATTCTAGAAATAAGATGAATTTATTTTGATAGTACCTACGTAATTTTTGTACATACATACTAATGTAATGCTAATGTATTTCACTAATGGCGCCATCTTTTGTCGAGTAGGTGAATTACCAGTAAATTACATTACTTGGAGCTCTTTGTTGCTAACATTGACTTTTAAAGCACGTTCCGCGCTACTCGACAACAGATGGCGTGCAGTTCTTGAAAGAATGAGCTCAGGAATAGGGTTTCTGCTCGAGATTTCTCGAACTCGAGAAAACTCGAGAAATTTGGCTTCATTCGAGACGAGAAAAAAATTATCGAAACTCGAGAATTCTCGAGTTCCTAATTTGAATTGCGCCAAGCGCGCCGTGCGACTATTTTTCGCCGCGTAACAGTGCCCGCGCTTCGTGCACACTTCGTAATAGGGTTCCTTTACACAAGCTTATCCCATAGATGAACTGGTAGGAGTATAGTTTTAATTTTCCAATGTGTGTTGCCAGTGATGACATATTATGGAACCGAGACATGGTCGCTTACTATGGGCCTCATAAGAAAGCTCAAGGTCGCCCAAAGGGCGCTGGAGCGTGATACGCTTGGTGTTTCCCTACGTGATCGAATCAGAAATGAGGAGATATGTAGGAGGACTAAAGCTACCGACATAGCTCACAGAATCGCTAAACTTAAGTGGCAGTGGGCGGGCCACATAGCTCGTAGAATAGATGGTCGTTGGGGCTACTTTACTAAGTTCTCGAGTGGTGACCGCGCACCGGAACACGCAGTGTAGGCAGGCCTCCGACTCTGTGGACCGACGACCTGGTGAAGGTTGCGGGAAGCCGCTGGATGCGAGCAGCATAGGACCGATCGGTGTGGAAATCCGTGGAGGAGCCCTTTGTCCAGCAGTGGACGTCTTTCGGCTGATAATGATGATAGTTTTCACACACAGACAAGAGAACACGTTTTTTGTTTTAACATAGTGGCGCCTCTACCTATGCTATGTCGTATGACTGACTGATTGAAAGACTGGAAAATCAGACTACTAGTTACTACAAGTTAGTAGAGTATTAATTTGATTACGTTTTCACATCATTTTCGTAATTTCTTTGTTTTTGGTTTTTGTAGTGGCAGATAAGTGCACGCGTTTTCATGGCTTTTAGTGTTAAGTTTTGATTTTAGTTGTTTTGTTTAGAGTATATCTATTTTATTATGTAAGATTTTAATTTTTATTCCTTTCCTTCCTTAAATAAGAAGTACCAAATACTACAAAATAATAATTATGGTGCAATAAAAAACTATCCGATAAAAAAATTGCTTTTTTTTAAATTAATTTCAATAAATTTCAACGGTTTATATAAAAAGACTCGAGACCGAAAAAACTCGAGAAATTGGCCTCGAGAATTCTCGAAACTCGAGAAATAAAAAAGGTCGAGAATTCAGAAACCCTACTCAGGAATGACAACATGCACTGATATTTTCGAGTATTTTTCTGCCATTTTTCATGTCTCCAGTTTTTTAAGTGAATTAGTTGTCCATTAAGTGAATTAGTTTATAAACGCTCCGATTGAACGTGCGAAGCTCGGTCAACCAGCTAGTTACATATAAAAAGTAATTAATCAATTTTTAAAAATATATTTGTTTTTTGAAATTTATTCCAGGTAATATACATTTTAATTTAAAAAAGCAAGCAAAAATAACAAAACAATGTTTTAACTCGAACATAGCTACTTTTTAGATTTTATAAGAGAATTTATAACTTACAGTATAAGGACATTATACAGAAGGCTACCTCAAGAGGTTGGCACAGTTCCAAAGCACAGTATTATAAACAACGACAATTTTATTTTTATTAAGGAAAGAGCCAAGTCTTCTAAGGCTATACAGTCTTGTCCGGTGTAATATACATTACAGTGCCTTTCTATCTATCAGCCGAAAGACGTCCACTGCTGGACAAAGGCCTCCCCCAAGGATTTCCACACCGACCGGTCCTGTGCGGCTCGCATCCAGCGGCTTCCTGCAACCTTTACCAGGTCGTCGGTCCACCGAGTCGGGGGCCTGCCCACACTGCGCCTTCCGGTGCGCGGTCGCCATTCGAGAACTTTACTGCCCCAACGGCCATCTGTTCTACGAGCTATGTGTCCTGCCCACTGCCACTTAAGTCTAGCGATTCTGAGAGCTATGTCGGTAACTTTAGTTCTCCTACGTATCTCCTCATTTCTGATTCGATCACAGTGCCTTTACATTATTTGTAAAAGTCTAGCTAATAATAAAGAACAATGAGGGCTAAATGAATCTCGATTCAACCCTAATACATCACGCACACATTTACATGTGTACAAACATGAATGTCTTTGTAGTAAACTATGGCGCGTAGTATGAAGTGTCCGGGTGTGTTTATAACTATCACATTCGTAACTGTTACCGAATGCACCTCTCTAAAAATGTGCGTGCTTTGTAATGTCAAATGTGTCAAATGCTGTGACTTCTGCCGATAACTTCAGTCCGATTACTCATTACGTTCATTTCGTTTGGTTGATTTCTCGCTTCGTTTGTTTACTTTTATTTTAAATACTTTTTGGCCGTTTTCATCTGAATTGCATGTTTTATTTTATCTGTTATTAATCTATAAACTCTCTTTAGTGCGTTGTGAGTGACTGTGATAAAGTTCTTACGGTGAAACTCAACTTATCTCGTAAACATTTCGTGATACAATTTGGTTGTCTTGATTTGTGATTTTTATTTGCTCAAAGGTGTTTTTGCAGCTGCTTATTAGCATTATAAGTTCAAGTGAATCATTTCTTTGTTATTGGTAAGTAATTATTTGTTAATTGTAATTTTATAATTCTGTATGAAAGAGTTTACTGCCGCAGATAGTTTCTTGAATTAAGAAAACTGGTGCTAGCCGTCTCGTTATGCCTTATTTGAGTTTTTGTTGCGAAATTTTTTGCGGAGACGGTAGGTAGTTTGACCTCGATAAGTACTTATTCGACTCTCGAATGAAAAACCTGTCACAAAAAAAAGAAAAATACCTATTTGCCATATCCACTGTCGACTATGTTTAAATGAAGAAAAAAGTGCACCTTATATTAATCTAATAAGTAGTTACTTAATACTGAATGTGTAAAATTAAAAATGATTGTATTTATCATAATGTGTAGGGACCGCTCACTTCTATTTTAAAGTTAAATGGTGTGCCATATTAACCTCCTCAGTCCTGAAGCATAATTTAGTTTGTAACACTGAAAAAAATATTCAACGTACTAAGGGGTTTTTATATAAGTAAAATATATATTTTGTTTGTCCTCTATGTAACACTTTTTTTGTATCTAGTTCCAATGCATTGCAATAATTTTTATTTAAAAGATCGCCAGGAAAAGCCCCACGGAAACTGTCCCCTATAGGAGACGCAAGGACCGAGGAGTTTATAATATTTTCACATGCTCAGGAACCAAATTTAACCATCAGCCATCCTCACTGTCATCTCGGTACATGTTCTCTGCTTGTCCAAAAATGATACAACTATGATTTTTTTTATTGGAATTATAATTATTTATGTATTTTAATGATTTTGTATATCAGATATTTAATAGCATATAAAATGCAGTAAAAATAAGTAAATAATATGTATTATATCAATGCTTGAAAGGAAAGTTAACTAAGCGCCATATTCCCCTCGCACGACTAACACTCCTATCTCATTTATCTCAAGTTCTTAAAAACAACCGTATTTCAATCAGAAAAAGTCCAAACTCAAATCATCAAAAATCTGACATAGAACAGTTAGTTGTGCGAGGGACGATATGTTGCTTAGTCAACTTTTCCTTTCTAGCATCGATATGTATAGTTCATTCCAATAAAAAAAAAGCAAAAGGTAAACAAACATAGTATGCAAATGACATTGACATGTGTTAGTTCCATAGTAAGTTTGTTTACGTTTTGCTTTTTTTTGATTGGAATGAACCATATAGAAACTTAGTGTTTGCGATTCAGAACAGACCAAAAAGGCAGGACTGGTTACTATTACTACACAAAATGTTACTAACTTATATGTTACTTACTGTACTGGTTACTATAAGAAAACAAGTTATTTATTTTTATTTTACCACTCCTTAAAAACCTGTCTTTATTTGGTGTTTCCATAATTTATTCAGTAATTCAGATTCACTCGTCATCTTGGAATCTCTCAAGAGAACTATAAGAATCCGTTCCAAGAAGTAACAATCAGTCTGTCTTTCTTTTCATACAAAAAAAATATGTTGGCTCCATTCCTGAATCCATTATGGTTTTAAATTTCATATGCCAGGCATCACACAGAATAGAAAAGAAAATAGAATAGAAAATGAAAGAAAATCTATTTTTAGTAAACCATAATCTGGGTGGGTGTGATAAAAGAAATGTATTATCACACTACTATTATTAGGCTCACTTTTGGTATGAACTCTTTTGGTTTGTCAAAATAAAATGGAAAGGAGTATGCTAAATATTAAACTTAAAGACAAGGTAAGACTTACAAAAATTAGAGAAAAAACTAAAGTAGCCGATGTAACTTATGTAGTTAGGAAGCAGAAATGGAACTGGGTTGGGCACATGACAAGAGATAAAAAAGGTAACAGTTTGGTATCCTCGGGAGGGGAAAAGGAAAAAAGGGAGACAAAGAATAAGATGGGAAAAGCAGCTGGAGGAACATGGACCAGGAAGGCAATGGATAGACGTCTTTGGCAAAATCTGAGGGAGGCCTATGCCGTAAGGCAAACTGACAAGGTTGCCGATGTGTTAAATCAAAATAGTAACATTTAATAATTAGGTATATAGTATATTTTAAATATGTGTAAGTTGACATAAGTGTCAGTTATAAAAGGCTTTATTATTATTATTATTTAATCTGGGTGGGTGTGATAAAAGAAATGTATAGAATAGAATAGAAATCATTTATTTGCAAGAATACATGTCAATACATAGGTCTTAAATTTACGTCCAGTACAGTATTCTGCTCGAGGCAAGCATGCAAATTCATTAAATTACAATAATAATTATTTATAATTAAAAAGAAAAAAGAAAGAAGAAAATAACGATAAATTTTGAGTCAGTTTAGAAATTGAAATATTAAAGTAATTAAAAAGTAAATGTCAAGTGAATTCTAAATTAAATCAAATATTAAATTAAAAATAAAATAAAATTAAAATAAAAAAGAAATGTCAAGTGAATACAGTATTAAAATGTTGCTATTTATAATGTCACTCACTATTATCTAGATATTCTCTTACACTGTAAAAACAATTCGTCAAAAGCCATTTTAATAATTTAGATTTAAATGAATTTATACTTTGGGTCAACTTAATGTCATTTGGCAGTTTGTTATATATTAAAATACTCATATTATAAACATTCTTTTTATAAATATCTAAGTGACTAGGTGGCTGATATAATAGATTCACGTACATGGATCTTTGCTGTCTTATAAACACATCTCTACGACTCTCATAATAAATTGGATGGAGTTTGACAAAAACACAAATCTCAAAAATGTAGATACACGGAAACGGAAGGATTTTCAGCTCAGCAAACAAAGGCTTACACGAGTCTCTGAACCATGCGTTACAAATTGCCCGAATGCACTTTTGTATTATCACACTACTATTATTAGGCTCACTTTTGGTATGAACTCTTAGTGTAGCAAAAGTTTTTATTATAATTTTAGATTTTGTGATCATAATCTTGAATGCCAACTGGTTAAATTTTTTTTAAAAAAGGTTTTTCTTTAACATATTGCATTTCTCAAATTTTTATTAGTGTCCAACCGAAATAAGATTTTCAACGGAAACTGAAAGTGAATCTTCGACCTCAGTCACAGTTTCGGCCAAACCGAAAGCGAAACTCATTCAGACATGTAAATAATAGTCAAAATCTCTATTGCGTGATATTTAATTTGTGTTAAATAAAAATAAAAAAACTGCAATTAGAGCTTTTTCTAAGTAATAGTAACAGTTGTTAGAGGTACTGTTTTTAAAATGTCACGACCCACTTCTGTCCCTTATTCCTATCTAAAATAAATAAAAAAAAAAAAACAATCTTACTAGGGAATTGATACATGAAAACTTCAATTGCCTAATAAGTTGGATTATCTTTAATTTATCTTCTTCTTCGTCGTTCCCTCACTGCTGAGAATTTATCTATTTTGGATTAATACAAGGTTTACTGGCAACCAGTCGCCAGTAAACCTCGACCACGAGGCACGAACTCACCTGAACCAAGCGCGAAAATTCACAAACACATGAGTTTCGGCACGGCTGAAGTTTTGGCCGATTTTTGTATGAAACCAAAACCGAACCTTCCGTCGGTCACAAATTTTTATCGTAAAGGATTAGGTTCAAAAAATTATTTTAAAATGTTGACTACAATACAATTACTTATAAAACATGTACTTTTTTTTATTTGTTCTGTCATTTAACCATCGGTTCCTAGGGAAATATTGTTTAATTTCTTAAGCAGAAGCTACACTGTAAAGTTTATGTGGTAAAAAAAAACCTACATAAAAGTTTTCTGGCAAAAGCAAGAATTAACACTTAAAACCGGTCATGCAAATACACATAGTGACCAAATAAATCGGCTATCATGTCTTGGAAGTATTACAAGTGCATCTATGATCATGGCATTTTAGTCTGTGGTACTTTAAACCATAGATTGGTGTTATTAATTATTGTTAACAACCCATATCGTCCCCACTGTAGAGGCACGGGTCCTCTTCCCATACCTTGGGAACGTTAGGCAACGCACCACACACGGGGTCCAAGGCCTTATTGGAGCATATTGTGGGGCTAAGGGCTAACGCCAATGTCAGAAGTTTTCAAGCAGCACAAAAGGCATTAATTTATGTTATTAATTAGTTGTGATGTGAATATTTTTTCATTTCAGACCAAGTTTTGAATCGTACTGTAATATCCCATCACAGTATCTACAAAAGCTGTCTGTTCACGTTAATAATATTATTTTATTTTACGGTGGCTAACATAATTGGCTTGCATTTTATATGGAGAATCTTAAATAAGTATAATACATATTTGACTTGTAGAGAAACCCTCTTTTGGTTGTTTGCCTAAGTTTCAAAAACTTACCTAATCTTTGAATTTTTAAGAAACGAAGTAAGTAGCTGAAACCAAATTCTCCTTTTTTGAAAAAGTCTGTGTGATTAATGATTACGTCATATTCCACAAAAATAAGTAATGCTATTAGTTTTAGATGTTGAGCGCTCTCTTAAGGCGTTAGGTCATCCAATTTGTTTCATTAGCTTTCTAACGCCTACACTACACTAACTGTTGAGTCAGTTAAATGTTTCAAACTGTCACTAAATGCTAATGACAATAAGCGTATTTTCTCTCTCGTACGTCGTATTGTTCAAACTCAAATTCAAAATGTTTTCCATTTTAGTAAGTAGATGCTTTACACATTCTTTTAAATAGGTTTTTTTTTCTACTTAGTACAAAATCCCTATTGTGCACTCAGCGCTTCGGGAAGTGCATCGAAATAAGTGTTTGCGAAGCGAGAAGAACCGTCGTAGTAGAGTCCATAAGAAACTCGCTTCAACACATTTTTTTAAAAAACGTTTTTATATGATATTATGTACAATTATTTGACATTGATTGGACGACAAGATCCGCTGACTGAGATGCCTCATAGGATAAACAAATTGAAGAGGCATAGCTCAGGATATGTTGCAGAACTGGTAACTGATGAGGAAGAAGAAGAAGATGTTCTCGGTTGGTGATCGGGAGCAGGAAGAATTAGAGTAGTTCCACATTATTCAGTCCAATATCGGTGTGGGCGCCGAAATTTATAGCCGATATCGGATAATGAAAGCGATTTCAATTCTGTGCTTTACAACGCACGTTACCGTTCGCTTTGGTGGCAGTTGCTATTACCAGATGGCACTTGTGAAGCCATGTCAGAGGTCTTATAGGCGGCTTGAAAACTAAGGTTCACCACTAGCCCACAACCTCCACCAATCCCAAGTTGAACCCCGTTTGAGGAGTACCTTCCCAGGAATGGGAAGACCCAGTAGTAGGAACGTTAAGGGCTATCAACAAAAACAATTCATTAATTAGGGTGGATTGTGATTATTGACCTGTATGTGTTTTGAGAAAAATCTGCGATTGTGCTCCTTCCGAATTATTTGATTAGCAACATGTTTAAAAATATATATTTTCTCTTAGTCTGTGTTTTCCTCTTATATCGTGTATTTTTTTCTTATTTTGTTCAAAAGTTTTAGGCCATGTGAAATAAATTATTTCCTTACCTATACTTAACAATATTTTAGCGATGTTTTTGCACAAAAATATAGTGTTGTCTTAGTATAAATTAGGGGCAAGCAACTTACTTACGAGTAAATCGCGCAAACAATCAGAACTCAATTGGTAGAGCGTAATAAGCGTAATAAAAAAAGTACTATAAACAAATGAGAGAAGTCGGTTACAACTGGTCCCGGCGGCTGCATCATCTGTCCCAATTTCACACGTGGTCCAAACATCAAGGTTTGTTCCGCTTGGATCCGGGTTGCGTCTATGAAATAGTTTGATTCCGTGTTTCTCGTTTGAAACTGGTTTTATTAATTGTTTAACGTTACACGTTTTGTTTAACACGCGCGCTACGTGAATTAATTACGTTTTAGGTTATTTTGTATTTTTTTCTGAATGAAAGTGTTCAAACTAATAGCGTAGTTTCCTTTATATCGTCGAAACCAATATTGGTATACGATTTGAATTTTTTTTTCTTTTGATATACTGGGATATATCTTAGGTTTTTTTTTTCTGTCGAGCCGAAATTTTTGAATCGTGTTTCGGATGGCGTACGATAATAAAAAATAAAGTCAAAAATAAGTATTACTTATTTTTTCAGACTTGAAATTCTGTAGTTTTACGTCATTACTGTTCAAAAAAGCGGCCAAGTGCGAGTCTGACTCGCCCATGAAGGGTTCCGTAACAGCAAGTAACATAATATAAAAGTTCTTGTAGTTCGTTGTAGGTAAATTGCGGTTTACGATTTATGACGTATTAAAAAAAACTACTTACTAGATCTCGTTCAAACCAATTTTCGGTGGAAGTTTGCATGGTAATGTACATCATATATTTTTTAGTTTTATCATTCTCTTATTTTAGAAGTTACAGGGGGGGGGGACGATTTTGGAACCGTTCACCTACAGTCATTTGTCCGTTGAACTATTAGGCAACACAACTTTTCATCGGCGAATGTTTCTCTAAAATATCTTTCACCTATGAATTTTTGATCTGCATTATCTTTTACCAACGAACGTTTCGCCGGCAGTCGCTTGGACGGCGATCGTTTTGCCTGAGCAACATTTTGACAACGATCTTTTCATCGCCAGACGCAAACAATATTTTAAATAAAAGACTATGTTATTAATCGAAATGCTCTTTTAATAATTAATGTATGTTTTAGAAGTTACAGTGGGGGGGGGGGACACATTTTACAACTTTGAAAGTGTCTCTCGCGCAAACTATTCAGTTTAGAAAAAAATGATATTAGAAACCTCAATATCATTTTTGAAGACCTATCCATATACACCACATGTATGGGTTTGATGAAAAAAATTGAGTTTCAGTTTGAATTATGGGGAACCCCCAAAATTTATTGTTTTTTTTTTCTATTTTTGTGTGAAAATCTTAATGCTGTTCACAGAATACATCTACTTACCAAGTTTCAACAGTATAGTTCTTATAGTTTCGGAAAAAAGTGGCTGTGACATACGGACGGACAGACAGACAGACATGACGAATCCATAAGGGTTCCGTTTTTTTGGCCATTTGGCTACGGAACCCTATAAACGACACTTTGGTATAACAGCGCCTTAAATTTAACATAGTTTCCAATAGGTTTCGACTCAGTATACTTTTGAGCCACATGCTGGATGCAAGCCTTGCCAGCATCAGATCACCTGGGGTGGTCCGTTCAAAACATATTTTTTTCTGGGCCGCTGTCACCTCCTACAAACGTCAAATCACACATAGTCATATTACTCATATACAGATTACATATTTTAAGTCGTGACTAGATCATAGGAATTAGCCATATCATGAAGTGACTGGTCATATCGTCGAGGAGCTCCAACAAAATAGAGTCAACGGAGGCCTGCTTCGCGGAGCTCCTTTATACGATTGCACCAGAAAATTGTAAGATCTGACCACAAAAGTTACAAGGATTCCCTGTACTTTGGGAATCAACGACATATTAATATACATACTTACTTGTATACGTTTGAATACAAACATGTACTTATATTAAGGCGCGAAGTACACTCAATCTGAGCCGGTTGAAGCATGACAATATAATATCGACCGTAACGCCCTACTCATTTTAAGTTCAGATCAGTGTGGGTACCATCGCGGCGGTTACGTCAAGGGCGAACGCAAAATTCTCGAGATTTCGATGTTTTTATTACTTTTCTTGGCTTTCAAATAAGTTAAAAAAAAATCCGTTCAAGATAAATTGAAGGTATTAAAATGGCCGATTTTTGTGTGTTGGTTTCAACATAAACAAATATTGTGTTTCCGAGAGATTTTGCAATTAATGCAAAATACAGGGTCTACAGGATATTTTTTTTTTCATCAAAGTTTTTGTGATTTTTATGATTCTGTTCAAGACAATTTGTTTTTCATTGTTTGAAGTATGTTATTTATTTTTCCCATGGTGATAGCTTTAACCATTATTTCAAGAATTTGAATTGAATATTGCGATTTGGCTATACTTAGCGCCTTAAACAATGGAACAAATCTGCTCATCACCCAAATATTTGCCTCGGATGGGGATTGAACTCACACACACAACCCTCGGCGTAGAAATCAGGAGCGCTAACAACTAAGCTATAGAAGTCACACGTTACAATTTATAGTCAACCGCACATCCATGGAACATATTGGAATGAATCACTATAAAATCATACTCAATTGCCTCTAGTAGAGTAGGAGAGTACTTACTTATTTAGTTCGCTACACACTAATATACTATATCAGTTGTAACTGGATAAGTTATTATGTCTCCAATGGGTTATTTATTAGTGGTTATTTATTTTATTACTTGTAAATTCTAAATCTGAGTCATTTTGAATGGTCTATGATTGTTATGTTTGTTAGTGCAGGGGTGTAAAATGTGTGTTGTGTGCGTGGCTTGCGCTAACCTTCACCGGATTTTACCCGCCACGGGTCGGGTTGCCTTAAGACAGGAGCAGGAAGTGACCATACTGAAAACGGTATCTTCTAAGGGCAGAAAGGGCGACTGCCCGGGTTGGCCGGTCTAGGGGGGGCAGCCTTCCATTGGGAGCGCAACTTCTCCGGACAAAATTTACGCTGTCCTTATCACGTTAAGTCTTTGCACCACAACTAATGCTGTTAAGTAATGTTATGTTGGTCCAGCTTTTTACGAAGTTTCTTTGTAATAAAATAATAATATCATTTATTTCAGACAATTTAAAATCCATAATTTCGTAGTGCAAGATTTAACTAATAGCTTAGCTCAACTTATACTGGCGTGTTATCGATATCATAAAGTTGACTGTAACAAAAAGTTGGTTCTACGCTCAAATTTAAAAATTTGAATTTCGTAATTGGAACGCTACGCTCGTGACTGCCTGTGCGCATGTTTTGCTACCGGTTAACGGCCTTACGCTTGGTAATAAATACGGTAACGTTTGAAAACAATCGTCGTAAACAATCCAGTAAGATGTTTAGAAAATACGTGAAATACTGTTTTCTATAGGCTTACGGTAACTAGGAGACGTTTAACTTAGAGCACCTATGCTTAGTTGAAAAATTAAAATTCGCTGGATAATATACATCTTACAATACTATGTATGACCTTATGACTCGGGATAAGGACGAATTGAACTAAACCTCCTACTCTAAAATCTATTAAACCGTTTAGGTTACAGATTCAGATAGGTATACAGTCAAAGTTAGAGGTAACTTTATGTTAATTATTAACTTAACGAACTGCTTCCTTACAAGGACTTACCAATAATGAATTTTTAAAGTTATTGAAATAGATACTTTGGCCGGCTGCTATCGCTAGATGGTGATCGTTAAGCCATGTCGAAAGCCTTATAGGCGGCTTGAAAACTTCTGACACTGGGGTTGGCCACTAGCCTCACAACCTCCACCAATCTGGGCTCCCGTTTATGGAGTATGGCCTAACCTTCCCGAAGTATGCGAAGAGACCCGTGCCCCTACAGTGGGGACGATATGGGTTGTTAAGGAACGCTATTGAAATGATGAAATTGATTAGTTTCCTAGGTTATTGTCACTCTGTCTAGAATACAATCTTGAAAGACGTCTAGAATAGAATCTTGAAAGACTGAAGCTGTTCCTTTGAAACTCAATGAATGCAACTCCATTACTATGTATGTGGGTTGTTTGACATGGTTTCGCATTATCTGTCATTGTAGTTTTGGAGTTTGAATAGAAAACAGGCCAACACACAGTGTACTCAATACCGTATCCTTTTGCCTACGCATTCTTCTAGAAAGCCTGCGGTTTTTAGCTTTCGCGCGACTAAAAGACAGTGTGGGCACAGATAAAGAAATAGTGACTAGTGTGGACAGGATTGTTAATAAAACTTGAGTGTCTAATGAAGATTTTGCAGCTTTACACACGGTGACGCGATAACAGAATATTGACTACACTACATATGACACTGGTGACGATTAAGCTTAAGTGTCTCAACTTAAGTGTCTTTTTCTTTCTATATCGAAAAGACAAGGACGCTTAAATTTAGTCCTGTCAAATAATATTAATCGTAAACACCGAATCGACATCAATATCAATAGTAGCATGGACTTAGAAAACTTTCTAGACTTAGAAAGGAATGTGGTGGATTCATCCCTTTCTATACTAGTATCTTTACATCAGTTAACAACCCTCGTTTTTGATTCACCGTAGTCGGGCAAAAAGAGATTAGATTAGATGATCGGGTAGATTTGATTTTCGTGGCGCTCAGCTTTCTGTAAGTAAAACAACTCCTTGAGTAAAAAAAGATTCCGACGAATTGAGAACCTCCTCCTTTTTTTTGAAGTCTATTAAAAAGAATTACCAAATCGATCTAGGGTCGATGATTTATCTTTGTACCCCCAGTTAGTTTTTGCGATAATTATCCTCTCACAACTTCACTCTTTCCACATTCAGCCACTATCATGAAATTGCCATAAAGAAACCAATCCATTTTTCGGTGGACAACAGCTAACCCAGTGATGTCGGACATAAAACCTATAAAATGAAAACTTAATTTTTAAATGTGGTTTACAGAGATCCAGTGTATTAAACCGTTTATGATTCCACCAAGGAATTTATATGTGGTTATAGTAGATATACTTATGGTTCATTCCAATCAAAAAAAAGCAAAACGTAAATAAACTTACTATGGAACTGACACATGTCAATGTCATCTGCATACTATCTTTGTTTACCTTTTGCTTTTTTTTTGATTGGAATGAAGTTTACAAGTTCTTTGGATTCCACTATCAGTCCGAAACACGTTCTTCATATAAAAATAGACAGTGATGTTTTTATACGTATTGCAGCTAGTTTTAGTCATCCGTCACATCTGGCTTATCAAGTACATACCTACCGAAAATATTTCTCATACCCACTGTGACACTCGTTTATACAAGCATGCTATCACCTATCCTATCAATACTATGAATTGAAGTCATCATATTGTGTTGATAAAAAGGCCTTGAACACTATACGTACTTAACTTAAGTACTTCTAAGATCTCGAACTTTCATCTTAGGATAGGAACTGATTTGGTAAACATTGCTACTAAAATATGCTAAAAGATTCGATTGAATGTCAAGGTTGTCAAATAAATCTCATATATACGGGGTGTAATAAAACAGGTTGGATTAAATTTTCGACTTCCCATGCAAAGTTGGCCCATAAGCTGATGGATAAAGACCAAAAAATAACAACAGCGTAAAAAAGTTTTACAAGTCGGAAGCCTCAGTTACTGGGCCCTACGGTTATTTTGTTACATGCTGTATACATATTATTCCAGTCTTCAAGTTATTGCATTATTCACGTCACATTAAACATAATTACATAACGAAAATTCAATGAATATTAATCTTATATGATTATGATTTCATCGATTCACTATTCTCGTAAAATACGAGTTTTTCCTGTTTTTTTGTTCTTCTTTTTAACTAGTTTTTTATCGCGTGTTAGCGTTTAACTGTCTTTTGGTAAAGTAATGTATACAAAGTGCTTCCATGTTTGATTAGATTTACATTAATTGGTTTCGACGACGATGTTACTAGTATCATTGAAAGCGAAATTAGTGAAAAAGAAAATTGTGTTATACATTGATAATTAATATACAGATTGTAATAATTTACACACCATATTGAACAAACGTTTTACGACTTTGCTGAACTCATAAGAAAATTTTTGGACTTTTGATAGAAATCGAGCAGCTTTTTGTGTAAAGATTCCAAAAAAATTTTTGCGAATTCAACAAAGTCGCAAATCAAAAGTTGTTCAGTATGACAACTAGACGTTCCAGTTAATGGGCCCTACACCTATTTTGCTACACTCCGTAGAATCGCTTAAAATTATGTTGTCCTACTGATGTTTAATCAGCACTTTCTTGTTACATTAGTAATTAACTTATTTATTATACATATATTCTGTGTATTGGTATCTTATTTTATTTTTTATTTATTTTATTTTATTAAGAAAACCAACAGCTTTTCAACACACAAAGTAATATAGGATAAATTAAATTATCAAATGCCAATTACAGGTTTTCCTAAGTCATAGACAACATTTAGAAGTCGTTCCAAAACCAAGGTAGGGTGAGGTAGAATTTAACTCGGAGAAATGAAAGAGGCGTAGCTATTTTGAGAAAGAGAAAAAAATACGATTTTGGAACGCTTGCGAGTGATTCTAGAGTGACAGGGTAACAAACGTCATCGAAAATAATTCAGAAAGGTTTCTAGCTTTTTTGGCTAGTGTTCTGTCTTATTTATGGCTTTAACACCTTAGCAGATACAAACAATCGTATTTCAAAACAATTCCGAAGATAAAATGTTTGTTTGTCTTAGTCTGTTTGACATTGACTACGAACTTCCCGCCGAATAAACTGTCAGGCGAATTTTAACGGTAATCAAACAGCGTTAAAAATCGCACTTGTCAGAGTGAAAATCGCATTCACGAAGGCGTTCCAAAATCCCGACGGAGAACTGTCAGGCGATCATTCGGTTACCCTCGGTTTCACTCGGCTCGGTTTTGGAACGATTTAGGGTAAAATTCGCATCACCGAGTGAAATCTTTGGTATTGGAACGCAACCCTAGAATTACAAATGTGATACATTTTTATGGCTCCAAAATGGAAACTTTGAGGTGCCATATTTTCCACGGCTCATGAAACTTCCGAAAACCTCCAGTACAACACTTAGCGCAAGACGATACATCTAGTTTCAGCTCTCGGCTGAGGGTCTATATGTGCACAGACTTAGAGTGTATGTTTTTTTAAGCTAAACCACTTTAAAAGCAGAACTTTCAAGTCACCAAAACGCCTTGATGAAGATTGATGTGAGGTAGCGTTAGATTTATCTTGATTTCCAGATTGACAAGATGTATTTTATGCAGTTGGGTTATCATTTTTTTTAAATTGGTTAGGCTTCTTCTGTCTAGCAGGGGTCTAGGTTTTAGTTTGTTCTATCACATTGTACTAGTCATAGAAATGGAACCCCGAGAAACCCAATCGAAATCTTAAAAAATCGCGCAAATAAGTTCAATAAATTTGATCGGAACACGAAATATCCGTTCATGTTTTTTTTTCAGAATAACTAGATCACATAGCCTATCTCATTAGCGGTAGCGGGAAAACCATAAAATCAAAAACTGAACTAGGTCGTTTAGCAACTTCTTGCGCGCATTTCACGTGTGCGTGTGTGTGTGTGTGGTGTGTTTGCTTTAATTGATGGCTAGGGTTGTCATAATAGTGAATATTTTTAATTTAAAAAATATTGGGCACTACAGATCATAAATATAATTATTATACCTACCTCCATAGAAATGCGCTCTGATACGTTAACAACCTATAGCTTCCCCACTTCTGGGGCACGGGTCTATACAGGGTGATAAAAAAATGTTTGGCAATATTTTAACTGTGGCTTCTACTCATGAAACTGAACAACTTTCTCCAAGAAACTCAAAAAGCAAAAAAATGCTTGGACTGCATACAAATCTATCAGCTGGTTGAACTTTGTATGGGACGTCCAAATTTTTTTTTGCTTTTTGACCATGACTTTCTTGCGGAAGGTTGTTCAGTTTCATGAGTAGAAGCCACAGTTAAAATATTGCCAGAAATTTTATAATCACCTGGTAGATATACAACTGACTTTATTGGGTAACCTGTTTTCTCTTAATTAAAGTATTTTTCTGAACTGATTTAAATTGTTTATGTTAAATTGATTCATATCGAATGTCACATGAAATTACAAATAGCGGATGCTAAATAATTTTTTGTTGGATTATTTATAATTTTTCCACTTTTTTGTTTCGAAATGTAATCTAAGTACCTAAAACCTCAACTTCAGAATCATTGATACTTAACAGTTTTTGATACTTATATTTTTACACTAATTCTCAAGTAAAAGGCTTTTTATTTTTAAAGTATCTCAAATTCTCAATACTCCAAAAGTTAACCTTACATACAAATAGATACGTTACCTATCTCAAATCGGTTAATAATTTTATTTTACACGTTGGCAACCCAGATTCATATATATATTGGATGTAGGCAGAACAAATTTGCTTACAACACATCGCGTCGCGTTTGCTCAACCCACCCACAGCCTTATCGGTCGCAGCATCCGATAGGTGTATCATATCACTGATAACGTTTCAAGAAATTCAACAAGGTATGCGTTATGGTGAAACGACGAGACATGATCAAGATGCGAATTATAACAATGTGGATCATCGAGATGTAAATAATAAGATAATATTGCATGCAACGTCACCTCGCAGTGTCAGGGGACACTGCATACAAGTCGACCACTTGGTGTATCTACTGCTTGCTTCGCTTTGTAACAAGAAGCGAGCGGAATAACCAAAAAGACAGTAAAAATTGAACTCTCCATACAAAGATGTTCATTCCGAGATTGATTTGTGTAGAGATTCCAAAAATTTTCGTCATTTATTTAAAGAGTAGTAGAACATAAGTTGGCTTATTTGATTGAACCAAATAATTTGCTTCGATGTGTTCATATCTGCCATTAAAACATCACCTTGTTTAAGGGTTGAAATTTAAATCGCAGACCAAACCGTGGTTTCTACTCATAGAACTGAACAACTTTCCCTAAGAAATCAATTCAATCGGAGCAAAAAAACAATTGGACTCTTCATAGAAATCGATGGCTACTCAGCCAATTTTGTATGAAAAATCAAACTTTTTTTTGCTCCGATTGAATTGGTTCCTTAGAGAAAGTTGTTCAGTTTCATGAGCTGAAACCACAGTCAAAACTGTATGTGTGAATTTAAACGTATATGTGTATTTATTCATATAAGTCTAATTCCCATAATACATGAAATTCTTGATTGGAGCCGGATATCTATGAATGTGTGTTTATCTCTGAATATTTAGTATCATTCATTATTCAGTAAAGTACCTATGTATTTCGTAACTGTTATGTACTATACTGTGGTTACTATACGTACTGCATTGGTTGTTATTAAAGACATCAAGTAGAATGCATGAATTGTCCAAATTACCCATATATTGTTGTGATGGAGACCGCCACTTTCTAATGTCAGTTAGTTTTCTGTGGTCCAAGTGCAAGTGCATAAAGTCATTGAACTATTATTACTAGTAATAATACCTCAATGCATAAAGTAAGCAGCGACAAGTACGAAGAACTCTTTTTGAAAAAGTTTGAAAGTCCTAATTTTATTCATAGCTTTTATTATATAGGGTGTTGAAAAATGCGTTTGGGCATTACTCAGGATCAATTACAGAATACAGAATTGTGAATCATGAGTTTGTATGGGAAACTGAAAAAATAAGTTGTAGATCGGATTTTTCACTATTTTTCCTGTATTCTATACCTGATTCAGATTTTTGTTATTTTTAACAACTGAAATCGTTTCCACTGCAGGGCACGGGTCTTTTCCCATATATCGGAAAGCTTAAGCTTTTCTTCACACACGGGGGCCAAGTCGACTAAGATTAATTCTATTTTTTTCGGTTATCTCTGGTCTTTTTTATTTGCAATTGGTAAGCCCTTAGCATCATCTCCCCTGGTGGTAAGTGATGATGATGCCGAAGCTGGCAGCGGGCTTACCAAGATTGCCCAACGCAATGGGGAACTGGCAATCTTATCTCCATGCCGGAACACACCATTGCTTTAATATTGATGTTTGGCGGCAAGACTTAGATAAAATACTGGTAGCTAGACAGGCGAGCTCCGAAAATGCCCCACCACAGACCAAACCGAGTCCTACAAAGTGGGACCTCGCCGATAATCGAACCCGTGACCTCCTGATGTGAAACAAGCAGACTAGCCACTAAACCACGGAGACGGTAAAAGTTCATGCCTTGGACTGTAACAGGTAAACAATTACCATTCAATCCAATGACTCAGCGATAGGTTGTTGCGGGATTATGTATGTATGTATGTATGTATGTATGTAATGAATGTGGGTCTTCGTCTCTTAAAAAGGTTAAGTCGCATGATCCCTTTCTATAAACATAATCATGTTCCATATTTGTTGTGCGCTAAAATAAAAGGAAAGTGCCTCCTTTTATTTTCCTAGTATTTTGATTCCTGTCCAACCGATACTGACGACGAAGGATATCACGCAGTATCCTATAAGAAGAAGAGGAAGCGCATCATTCAAAGCCAAAGAGGTACCGCACCCCTGACGTCACAAAAGATAAAGGTGGCACCCCAGGTCACTGAAATCTTCGTCTCCCAGCTCCACCCGGACGTCACGGCTGAAGACCTGCAGGAGTTCATCAGCGAGAGCGGCGAGCAGTCGGTGAGAGTGGAGAAGCTTGGTTCAACCTCGGGGAGAAACTTCGCGTCGTTTAAGGTAGTGGTGACAAAAGACAGAGTTGAGAAATTTTTATGTGACAGTTTTTGGCCCGAAAACGTGCAGTTTAGACTTTTTGAACGACGTTTTAAGTGGAGACCGCATTACAGGAATATAAATTATTATAATAATAATTCTAATACGCTTATATAAATTATAAGTAGTTTAGTACCTACTCATAAAATTATTAAATATTTGACATTTACGTAATATACCTATTTTATTTAATTTTATTATTATTTAATTTTAATTTTAATTTTATTGACTTTGGCATCTATTTTATTTCATAATCTTTAACCTGTTTTTAATTAATTATTTGACGTACCTACCTAATAAAGGTACCGAAGCTTCATGCCTACTGACATAACCTTTATACATACCTCAAACATGAAATTGTGTTCATTTAACTGTCAGTCTGTAAGACGTAGTGTTGACCAGATCCGTGAGCTATGTATTGATTGCGATATAATAGCACTCCAAGAAACTTGGCTGATGCCTGATGCGGTGTCATATTTAAACACGATAAGTGATGATTTTTGTAGTATAGGTACCTCTGCTATTGATACCTCAAACGGTATGTTAAGAGGCAGACCTTATGGCGGAGTAGGATTACTATGGAGATCCTCGTTACTCAGTAATGTCGAACGTATAGATTGTAATAATGCCAGAATATGTGCAATAAAATTTAATATAAATGGAAATAATTATTTATGTGTGTCTATGTATATGCCACAGAATAAATTAGAGAATTTAACTGAATTTACGAATTGTTTAAGTTGTGTCCAATCGATTATATTTCATAATGACATTAATTTTGCCTTTATCCTAGGGGATTTTAATGCTGAATTTGGAACCTTATTCGGTAACGAATTGTTAGATTTCTGTACAGACAATGATTTATTATGTGCGGATTACGAGTTTCTGCGATCTAAAGACAGCGTGTATACTTATGTTAGCTATGCGCATGGTTCACAAAGCTGGTTAGATCACTGTGTCACGACCCATCTGGCGTGGTCTACGATAACAAACATATATGTAAGGGAAGACGTGTATTGGTCGGATCATAAACCTTTATTGATAGATTGCAAACTCGATGAAATACCTACGCAGGTGGCGACTAATGACTCATCGGATAGCGCTTCTTTAAGTTCATCGAAATGGGGCGTACGTAACGGTAGGCAGATTGAGATGTACACTTCGCGATGCTCTGAGTTTTTAAGCAAATTAATAGATTGGAATACTTTGCGCCAATTATGTAAATGTATCGGGGGCAATAAGGCTTGTTCTTGTGTGAATCATCATAAATTTATAGATAATGCGTATAACACTTTTGTCGAATGCTTGTTGCGTGCGGCGACAAGGCGCGGTCGGGGGCGCGAAGGCGGTGGGGCGGTCCCCGGCTGGAACGACCACGTCCGCGAGGCGCACGCGGAGGCGCGCTGCGCCCGCGCTGACTGGCTTATGGCTAACGCGCCCGCGCAGGGCCCGCTTTATGATGATATGAAACGAACACGAGCTATATTTAAGAGTAGACTGAAGTTCTGTCAAAATAACCAGGACAAAATTTTACTTGATAAAATGTCGGAAGCTTGTAGTGACAAAAATTTCCGTCAGTTCTGGAAGTGTAGTGCAAAGGTTTTGAATAACACTCGTAAAATTACTGATACCGTAGAAGGAATAAAGGACCCCGTGGGGATCGCGAATTTATTCAAAGATAAATTTCAGGTACAGGGCTCTTCAACTAGCAAGAGCTCTTCTGACAGTGTTTTGTTTAATCCTGATGGTAACCACTTACATATTTCGGAACTTAGGGTTTTTAATGCACTAAGGCGAATGAAATTAGGTAAATCGGTAGGGCACGATAACATCAGTGTTGAACACCTTCGTTTCGGTGGCCCTTGGGTTGTGGTTTTTCTATCCATCTTATTTAATGCGTGCTCTAAGCATGCGTACTTACCTAAAAATATGTTAAAAACCATAATATCACCAATTGTTAAAAGCAAAACATCAAGCTTATCAGATAGTACCAACTATAGACCGATTTCACTCGCTACTACTTGTGCTAAGCTGTATGATTCAATCTTGTTAGAAATACTGAATAAGCATGTTGATATTAGCGACGCTCAGTTTGGGTTCCAAGCAGGTAGTTCCACAGACGGTGCGATTTTTACATTAAAACAAACAGTTCAGTACTATTTACAACGTAAAACGAACATATACGCCTGCTTCCTTGATTTAAGTCGCGCTTTTGATCGGGTTTCTTATGACCTATTATGGCAAAAACTGAAAGACGTAGGGGTGCCAACTGCCTGTATTAATCTACTCATTACATGGTATAACACGCAAACCAACATAGTTAAATGGCGCGATAGCTATTCCTCCGAATTCAAACTAAGCTGTGGGGTGAGACAGGGGGGACTTACCTCGCCACTCTTGTTTAACTTATACGTAAATCAGCTGATCGAGGATCTCAGCGGCACCAGGTTGGGCTGTCACATAGGTTTGCAGTGCCTTAACAACCTCAGTTATGCAGACGACATGGTGCTCCTGAGCCCCTCGATAGCTGCTCTTCGCGCGTTGTTGCGTATTTGTGAAAATTATGCAGGTGTGCATAATCTTACTTACAATGCTAAGAAATCTGTTTGTATGCTTTTTCATTACGGAAAAACGCTAACGCCAGCCGTACCTGTTTTCCTGGCGGGCTCTAGGTTAGAGTGGGTACAGTCGTTTAGATACCTGGGTCACGTGGTGAGCCGCGACCTGCGCGACGGGCCCGACCTGGACCGCGAGCGCCGCGCACTTTCGGTACGCGCGAACATGATTGCTCGCCGTTTTTGTAAATGCTCGCAGAGCTCTAAATTAGCGTTATTTGCTGCATACTGTCAGCCTCTTTACACTCCACAACTGTGGATGCACTATACCAAGGAAGAATATCGTCAACTGAAGGTGCAGTACAATGACGCGTTTAGAGTTCTGTTCAGATTGCCAAGGTATTGCAGTGCCTCTTTGATGTTTGCCGAGGCGGGTATTAAGGGCCTCGACGCTCTGATACGCCATCGAGTTTCGAAATTCAGAAACGCCGTCTTTGGATCGCAGAATACTCTTATCCAAACGATTTGTAACTATTGTTGTAATTATTGTAAAAATAATATTTTTCAACACTGGACTAACTTATTATTCAATAAGTTTGCTGTATTAAACTGATAAATAATTAATAAATTATTAATTGTTATAAGGACATTCTGGACACTTGTATTATGGATCTCTGTAATCTGAAATAAATGAATTTTATTTTTTTATTTTATTTTTATTTTTTATTTAGTTTAGTTCTTCTTAGAAGTCCTAATATTAAGCTAATTGATCTGTCAAAAAAATAATATTACGTAGTTATACAAATTCAATCTCTAAGGTTCAATCTTTGAGCACTTTATCAATATAACCCAACTTTTTAGAATTCCTTGCCCAAAGGGTGTCTAAGCCTTCGCCGCGCCCGCCGTGTGTCTGTACGCCTATCCGTCCTATCTTTAAATAGCTGTATCTTTTGATTGGACCTACTTTAAACCATTCATTGAATTTTTCATTGACTGTCTTTATTAGCTAATGACAAATTTATATTATACTTACGACGGAAAAAAATACAGTAAAAATTTATACTACGCATATCACATCTTACCCAAAAGGGCGTAAGGGCGTCTTCAGAGAGTCCATATTGTTAGCGATACTTACTATTTAAAATATACACACACTGTGACATTGTATTGAGGGCGACGATGTGTTAACAACCCATATCGTCCCCACTGCAGGGGCACGGGTCTCTCATAGCTCGGGAAGGATAGTCCACACGGAGGCCAAGTCCGGATTGGTGGAATTTGTGGGGCTAGTGGCGAACCTCAGGGTCAGTAGTTTTTAAGCCGCCTATAAGGCCTCTGACGTGGCTTAACGACTGCTATCTCGTAATTGTCTTGCGAAGCACGGAAACGGACAAGATAAATGCCATTAACAGCCAAACCCATCCAGGTGGGTGATGTGATGATACTAATAAAAAATCCCGACTCCTCTTGTGACAAAACATCTGTCACCAACCAACAATTAGCAAGTCATACGCTGATCTCTTTGAGGCAACCGTATTTTCGTCACGTATGGCGTTGTCACTTGCTGAATAAACGATTTTGTGTTAAATTATGAACGGTTGGCGGTTTTACACCTAAGTGCTAAAGATGTCAGTGATCTTTTAAAAGTGTGTGGCAAATATTTGGGGAGTTTTATTTTAAAAGATGTGCTTTTGCGGAAGTCAATATATATATTTTTTAAATCAATAAGTGAGTACCACAAAAATGCATTTTAATGCAAATAATGTTTTATGCGCGAG
Source organism: Coleophora deauratella (assembly GCA_958295455.1). NCBI lineage: Eukaryota > Metazoa > Arthropoda > Insecta > Lepidoptera > Coleophoridae > Coleophora > Coleophora deauratella. The sequence continues at coordinate 7,850,232 of OY282412.1, forward strand.
AACAATAACCTTATGATGATGTTTAGATCGTGACGTAATTGGGGTGGTAAACAAAACTATAGGGTAATTGTCGGCATTAATAATTTTAAAATAAGTTTTATTAAATTGCTCTTTTATTGAAATAGTAGAAAAACTTACTGGCTTGGAATTGCATTGCATGTGCATTTTTTTTGCAATAGATTTTTTTAATGAGTATGGAAACGACTTAACGAAGCTATGACGTCATAGTTGGCAATTTCAAACATTTTTAGTTTATTGTACAAATTTTCGTTTTTAACATTGGATAAAAATTAAAAAGTAACACGTATGACAAGCAGTCAACATCCTCATTACAGATATTAGGAAACTTGTCCTTTACTGTCAGATAACGAATTATTATTTTTTTGTATCGGAACGGAGGTACAAGTTTCCCTCGTAGTCCCATCAGTGGGACAGATTAGTGGGATGAGACGAGATGAGATACTACCGTAAATACATGAACGTTTTTAGAATATTAAATACTTTTATTATTCTGAAGTTGTCAATCCGCTATTTTCTCATCACTTGGCCAGGCAAAGATGCGCTATCCGAATATCTAATCGTGCTCTCGAAGAGTAAAACAATATCCATGTTGTAAACATTAGCATTTTGCATTCGAACTTTCGTGTATGTGAAATTGCGATTTTCTTTAATTCTAATGCTTGAAAGTGTGGTCATGTTTTGTGGGACTTTGGTTGGGTGACTAATTTCTAGCACAGAGTGTTACCAAAGAACTCTGTTATGTAAATTAGGTAGTGCCTTTGAATAAATAACGAAATTGAAAATGTTGCCACCCTATACGACGAATGAATCTAAAATTATTAATAATTTAAAATCATTTTTTTTTATTTAAAGGGTCTATAACATATTTTCGATCTAATCTTCCTTAAAAATGGGAGGAGACTAGTGGGTACCGCAACAGTGAAGACTGATGATATGGGTTTTAACAATAAGTTTTTTATCAAACATAGTACCTAGTGAACCCGAAGCCGAAGTCGAAACTGTGTTAAAATGAAAACAATAAAAGTCCCAAATCGAGCCATGGGGCTGTTCAAGTATTACGTAAGCAGATTTTTTGCAATTATTACCCCACCTCTCCCCCTCGTCAGCAAAAGTAAGCAAAGCTCTTACCCCTCCCCCCATGCTTACGTAAACATTGGTACAATTGATTGATTCATGAGCAGCAGTTATAAGTCTAGAAATAAGGAATAGGTTTGGAACAGAGGACTGTAACGCACATAATATTAATTTAAATAAACTTTACTGACACGGTATTCAACATAGAGTAAAGGCCTATTTACATTATCTTAGTGTTTAGGAGAGTATTTTAGTACAACTTGAAAGGCAAGTTCTTTAGTGCTTTAGTGCGATGCGAGTGAACGTTTACATTTCTTCCAGTAGAGTATCATTTCAACGCCACAATGAACGCGCAACGACGTTGCCAAATACGCGCTATTCTACGCAAAATACTAACTGTAGTTATGGAACAAATAGAAGACGACATTTTATTCGAAATAAACTGCACTCTCCTAAAGATTTTACTAAATTACGTGTTTACACACAACGAGGGAAGAGCCGTGTGACGCGCGGGGGGTTGCGCGGGCGCGGGAGGGGTATCACTTGAAACAAAAATAGAAAGCGATTCTATTTGATTCAACTTGAAAGTCAAGTAGAACCGTACTAAAGCAAGTAGCGTTTACATGTTTCAACTAAAGTACTATCCTAAAGCACTCTGCTAAACACTAAGATAATGTAAATCGGCCTTAAGTTACAAATATTATTATCCCATCCCTTTTCAAAGGTTGGCAACGCACTTGTGACTTTGTGACTTCTGTGGTGTTGCGGGTGTCTATGGGCGGCGGTAATCGCTTACCATCAGGTGATCCGACTGCTCGTTTGCCACCTATCACATAAAAAAAAAATCATTACAAACAAAACAAACTTCTTTTAAATTTTTGGTACCTACACATATTAATTCCAATTAACAGTCTTCAGTCCATGACACCCACCCAACTTTGGCGAAAGTGGATCAACGGTAACACAAACATTAACTTGCTTTGCTTACAACACGTCAATCGTATCGAAACAAAACAATAAATTGACGGAAAAAATTTAGACAAATGAATAGCGCGCGGTAATTCCCCTACTCAGTTCTAAGCGAGTAACTAAACGTATTCATTATTTGTAGGAATCCCCGAAAATGCATTTCGTTTTCAAGCATAGACATTGTGTGGGTTGCCATATGTGTAAAAAAGTAAATAATTACTGCTGACGTAATCACCATCTAAATACCCCCACCCCCCATGTCATCAAAAATAAGCAAAGCTAAGCTCCCCCCCCGCCGCCCCCCTATAGTGCTTACGTAATACTTGAACGGCCCCCATCCGTTTGAGAATTAAGTATAATCCCACAGACACACATATGTTTTAAACTTACGTATTACACACCTCTTTTGCTAGCTTTATAAGAAACGAATGACGAAATGAACAAAATTGTTACAAACACCTCATTAAAATTTTATTTGATTCATCGAGCCCACACGTAAGAAAGTGAAGGCGAACCCTTAGTAATCAACATTACTTATTTTAATACCTTTTCAAGGATACCTAGTTGGCATTTCGATTTTCGAGACATAAACAATCGCTCATTTGGCTGTACTTAAACTTGTGCATCAACCCACAGATGTAGCTATTGCAACATTTACCCATACAGAGGGAGCCTAAGGTCATGCGGCCTACGACGACGTAGGTAATGTTTTTTTTTTAAGCCAGCGATTCGCGCTAACATGAATGAAGGTTGGTAGCAAAGAGATTGATTTCTCATTTTATAATGAGTAATAATGAAATCAGGGACAAAACCATGCACGTTCGTATTATTTCTAATATTCTCTTTGCTACAAAAACGAGATACATACTTATAATCATTTTTATACATGTTTAAAATACATTATAGAGCAACTCAATTTGCTCATCACACAAATCTGCCACGGATGGAAACCACAACTCTTTGAAAGAGTATGAGCTTTTAAAGTGACATGTACATTTGCACCGTCCATATTTAGATACACGTGACCCTGTATTACACATCATTTAAGTGAACTTATTGGTACATTGGCATTTCCCTACGTTGTATTGGATGTACCGTGCCGTTCCGTCTGTAGAAAACTTATTCCGTACCTTCCCCCCCCCCCTTTATGGTACAATTAGTTTCCGCCCGCGACTTCGTCTGCGTGGACTTCAGAATTGAGTCCAGAGATCTAGTGACGAAGTTGAAATTTTGAGTTTTTAAGCATTTCTCCGGGAACCCTTAAATTTTCCGGGATAAAAAGTATTCTATGTGTTATCCGAGTGCCTTATCTATCTACTTACCAAATTTCATCCAAATTCGTTCAGTAGTTTCGGCGTGAAAGTGGAACAAACACTCAAACAAATAAACAAACAAACAAGCATCAATACTTTCGCATTTATAATATTAGTGAGATACTGGTGCCGATTCGGTGTTTACGATTAAACTTATATGAGAGGACTAAACTAAATTTAAGCGTCCTGTCCTTGTCTTTTCGATATAGAAAGAAAAAGACATAACACTTAAGTTAAGTTTAATCCTGACAAAAAGGGTTAATTGTGAAAACCGAATCGACACCAATGACGACATCATTAAATATTCTAACTACCACACAAGTGGACACCAGTTGCAATATTACCGTACATTCTATACGTGAACTATTCAGCAATAGTTGGCGAAATCGTAAATACTCTTTAGCATATAAAACTTAATGGTTCCCAGATGTGATGTTTCTAAGCATAAGGCAGAAAAGAGGTCGATAGGGTGATAAACTTTGTCTGTTTATCTGGTACAGATGGTGTACCTACTAAATGCTAAATGTTCGGCTAGGTACGGAAAGACCTGTTTTTACGAGGCTGAAAGAAAAATGAAACTCGAATTCAAAATGTTTTTTTTTTTTAATAACAAGCTAAACTAGCTTAAATTTTTTTACTCAAATGCCGTAGGGGTAAAGTTTTTTGATGTATATGAACGTTTCTTTGTTACATACAGTATGTTGGCAAACGGCTTGGGGATCGTCCATTAATCACGTGAATTTTTAGCAACTTTTTAGACCTGGTGATACGTGGTGAGGTTTTAGACTACCCCAGAAAAATCACGTGTATTTTTTTGGTACAAAATATTATCTTTAAATACAGGTATAATGTAATGTAATTCTGGAAAATTAAGCACCGTGATTAAAATATCCTGGGTTGCACATTGTTTCTGACTGCCTGAAGCCGTTTCGAACCTTGGGCTGAGTTAAAAACAACCTAACAACAACAGTCCGACGTTTGGAACTTACCATAGAAATCGCGCGTTCAACGAAAAAATAAATACATGTGATATTATGATATTTCGTGATATTTTCCGAACTTTTCCCCCCTTTTGAGCCTCACGTGATTAATGGACGACCCCTTGGTCGTTTTTACCATCGATATGGTGTTCTCCCATATCGATGATTGTTACGGATGCGGGTAGCCTGCGTAGTTATAAATAGGTAGTTTAAATTATTTTAAATCTTCAATAAAAACCACCATCACATTTTCACAGACTCCACAAATTGACTGACAGCTTTTAGAGAATAATAAAAAAGATGCAAAAAAGTTTCCAATATCAATCAATTTACTTAAGAAGTCAATTTTTTTGCGAACTCTACAAGTATTCCTTACTTTTCTAAGGAATAAGTTGTTCACATTTCTAACTTGAACACATTGTTATACAGTAATACCCCGCTTTACGCGAGGGATACGTTCCGCAAAAATTCGCGTTAAGTGAAATTCGCGTATAAGGGGGTCACGTTTAATCATAACCAAAAGTCATAACAAAATGCAAATCAATACTTTAATTCTAAAACCACATTGTGTAGCGTTACATTATACATTTTTTTTACGGAAAAATGTATCTATTGTCTTCTGGGTTGCGTTTCGTTTACGATCTTGTAAAATATTTTCATAACACGCGACACTGCTTTTTACTGATTGACACACTGTTAAAACACGGTCATCATCACTGTCTATGCTCTGCAATATGTCCAAACCTGAATAAATCTTTGAAAGAGCATTTTGTATTGCACTTGAAGATAAAACTCTCTCTTCTACTTGTTCCTCCTCACTATTGAAAGGATTATTCTGTAACTCGATTAAATCTTCGTTGCTGAGAGGTTCGTCATCCATCGCTATAAGATTTTCGAGATCTTCTACTGTGACACCTTCCAGTTCAGAGCCTTCAATCATTGTAGCAATGTCTTCAAGCACTTGTCTCTGCATCTGAACACTTCTCCTAGGTGCTTCCACTACATCAGGCCAAAGATTACGCCACACACCATTCATGCAACTTTTTTTAACTTCATTCCAGGCCTGGTCTATGTTGTGTATTGCCTTCATGATGTTGTATGATTTCCACCACTCTCGCATAGACTGTCTTCCTTCGCCGTCAGTTTCATGAATCAGCTGGCTAAATGTGCGGCGATGGTAATAAGCTTTGAAGTTTGCTATTGCTCCCTGGTCCATAGGTTGTAATATTGACGTAGTGTTTGGTGGAAGGAACTTTACGTACACTTTTAAGTCTCTGGGCGTATCTAAAACGGTTGGATGTCCTGGGGCATTGTCTAAGAGTAGTATAACTCTACGTTCAAGTCCGTTTCTGTCACAGTAGGATTTGACTGAGGGGCAAAAACTGTTAGAATACCAATCTTGAAAAACTTCTCGTGTAACCCACGCCTTTCGGTTGGATCGCCACACAACTGGTAGGCTTGCTTTATTAGTACCTCGCATTGCTCGGGGTGTTTCTGATTGATACACCAGTAAAGGTTTAAGCTTAAAATCACCAGTGGCATTACCACCCAGCAGTAAAGTCAATCTATCTTTCGCGACTTTGAAACCGCTAGCTTGACGTTCTTCTTTAGATATGAAAGTTTTAGAAGGCATTTTTTTCCAGTAAAGCCCGGTCTCATCAACGTTGAAAATGACACAGGCAGGAATTTTTTTTCGTGCTACAAACTCTTGAAACTCGTCTGGAAACTCTGTTGCAGCTTGAGTGTCTGCGCTGGCGGCTTCACCCGTTATGCGGATATTGTGAAGATTTGAACGCCGTTTAAACCGGTGAAACCAGCCCTTACTGGCATTAAAAGTCGGGGTGGAACTCCCTTCACCTTCTTGTGACTTTAGCATCTCAAACAAAGAGTTTGCTTTTGTACATATGAGAGCTTGACTCAGCGGCGTGTTCTTTTTATTTAAATCGTCGATCCAGACTGCTAGCAACTTTTCCATTTTTTCTAGGATAGCGGGCCTCGAACGAGTCAATATTGTTGCACTTATAGGTGTCGAACTTTCACTGGAAAGTTTAATTTTTTCCCGATTTTTAAAAATCGATCGTACAGTCGATTCTGAGAGTCCAAAATCTCTGCCAACTATTGTTGCTTTGCCTCCATTTTCCATTCTTCTTAAGACTTTTAATTTCAATTCCAAAGTTAAGTGCGCCACACCAACTTTTGCGCTCCTTTTTCTTCGGCGGCATTTTTAACGTAGCTTTGAATTATTTTCACCAAAGGTTAGAACACGACTGCCAGCTGAGATTAAAATATGTAATGTACTTACGTAAGACGAACGAAACAAAAAAGGGAATCCCCAAAAAGTCCTACTCTGAAGGGATTCCCCATTCTTTTATTTACGAGAATGGTCAGAGAAAGTGGGAATTCCCGCGACCAAAGACAAGTTAGGCAATTACTTACATTACTAAATATGTAGGTATATGTAACCAATCCGCGTAAAGAGAGGCATTATAGCGCGAAATTTGAAATTCGCGTAAAATTGAAACCGCGCATAACGAGGTCGCGTAAAGCGGGGTATTACTGTAATTTCCGGGAGTGGTCTCTTTACACCTTTTATTCTTAGATGCACTATTGCATTCGTATGTCAGTTCGTCAGTCCCGACGCTTTTTTTAGAGACTAAAACAAAAATAGTAGAGAAGCGACGACGGTCCACAACGCGACTGGCGACCAAATGGTGACAGAAATAGTCTGTTTATGTTTATTTACAAAACTACATATACAAACTGCTTGGTGCTTCGGTGATTCGACCTCCTTGGCGGTCGTCTGTTTCGTTTTTGTGGTATGGTTAGGTAACAAGCTACATTGTAAATTGAAAACTAATTGGGACCAATTGACACACCTAAATTGAAATCATTATGTTATTTATTTAATAAAACTTGTTACTGATTCGTTCGAATGTTCATCTAAGTTCTCTTATATTCTTTTGCTTCTTTTTCAGCAGATTTAGCCAACTTTGCATGGCAAGTAAATTTTTTCACTACATCAGCAAAGTCGTCAAACCGTAAAATAGAAGTAGTTCATTAACTTACTACTGAAATAGAAGTTGATTTATATATTTACACGTTTTCTGTGATATTAAGAACTTGAGCATTTCATGGTAGAATACTGAAAACCGATGCATAAACTTATTTCGCTAGTTAGCTTGCTGCATAGTTCATCCATAAAATGCTTAATTTTAAAGAAATCTGCCACTAACATAGTATTTTAAAAGCAGAATTTTATTATAGCACTGGATAAAATGACCGATTTGGCAAACATAATGAAAATCCAACTATTTTACATTAGTTTTATTTTATTTTCAATATACTCAAGTATTTCGACAATATTAACGGGCAGTTCGTTTCTAGAACACTCCCACTCACATGCCCAAATCATAACACCATATTTATGAAGCAGTAGGCTAACTACGAGTAACTGTCCTTTAAACCACATAGTTTTACTGTTACGTAACTGTCTTGTTCCTATATTAAATCGTCGCATAATCACAGCCAGGGCTGGTCAAATATAACGTTGGGATTGGAGAACTTACAAAAAAAATTGATTTCCTTTTTTTTAATAGATTTTTGACAGTCATCTGTGAAAAAAAGTTGTTTGTTATCACGATTATTCACTGAGATATTGCAGTTTGAAAATAGTGTCACAGAGCGCGACCCGACCACGCTTCGTACAAAAAGTAAAATGTATGAAGCGCAAATTTTCTTTTTTTTTTTCAAAAATTGACTATGGATTCTTGGGGAAAGTTGTTCAGTTTCATGAGCAGAAACCCCAGTTTAAAGAGTTTTCGCTGATTTTGTTAGATCTTATTATATTATATGTAACGTATCCCTTCTGATTTCTAACATATTTTAAGTTTTACTAACCATGATCGTCAAAAACGCCTAGATTTATGAAGTAAGGTAAAATAAGACAGCGGCTCCCAATTTCTTAATGTTGGTCAACCCTGAACTGTTCTCTGCAGTAATACGGCCCTCCATAAATGAATGCTTCCTTTCATTCCGAATTACGATAAACCGTGGAATGAATTTAAAGTAACATATTTTATTAGATTTGTTACCAATGAAGCGAAGGTTTAAGAATACCCCGAGGTTACTCGTTTCGTTGTGTGTTGTATTAATTTTCAAAATATGTTTAATCATTCCAGTGTACTTTGAATTGAAGAGTTAAATGAAAAGATTTATCGACCTCAGTTTTTTGAATAAACTGTGTGCATGTGACTTATTTTAGCGTAATTATCACGGAAATTCTAAAAAGACTACAATGTATAGTTTCATGGTTAGATCGCACAAAAACACTTCTTTATTTTCAAAATGACGAAGATGTGTTAGATGAAGTTTGTTCCAGTTTTCGCGCCCAACTTAAATGGTTACCTATTCCTCGACGGCGAGATTTGCACATCTTATCTTTTCTGTACAATATCCTCTTCAACTCTGTCACTCCATCTTATCTTAAAAATCACTTCATCTTCCGGTCCTCAACTCTATGCCGCACATTAAGAAAATCCAGCACCCTCACCCTTGAAATCCCCACCCATTCTTCTTCTACCTATTCTAACTCTTTCACTGTTCAAGCAATCCGACTGTGGAACTCATTACCTGAAACTATCAGACGTGCTCCTTCAGTGAACTCTTTTATTGTAAAAGACAAGTTAAAGCTCACTACTTATAAAGTCATATATTATTATCTGCATTTTTGATACATACTTTTTTACTCTGTCCTTCCTCACCCATAGATGCTATGATGTATATAAGGTGCTACTTTATTAGTGCCCGATATTTTAGTCAGTGCTTCTACTCCTGATTCTGGTAAACTTTCCCCAAGGAACCCATAGTTAAATCGCAAAATTTTTTTTGGACTCTTCATACAAATCGATCAGCCGAGTGGCCAAATTAGTATGAAGAGTCCAAAAATTTTTTTGCGATTTGACTATGGGCACGGGGTCTCATTGCATACAACGAAAACCTTAGTTCATTAAAATGTCAATAGATGGCACGATAAGTATCGATTTGTAATCGAAGTTCATGCAAAACGAAGAAAAAACCCATTAAGTTGCTAAAAATAAGTGTTTTGATTATTGTAATAACCAAAAAAGTATGACAAGGCCGATAATGCTCTTTATTATCAATTACTACAAATTATCTGATGACGGCGATGCATATCAAAACTACTTTCGTCTTAACTTGTCAGAGTTGAGGATTGACACGCACTAGTTGAGTACCAGTTTATAGCGTGAATTGATAGATGGCGCTGATACAATACGATTGAAAAACATAATAGGTGGTTTAAGTTTTGTTTTTCATATTTTAAATTATGTATTTTATTTAGTAATATCACAGATAATATAATACTCGTAGGTTATGTGCAAAAAAAAACAACAAAAGCAAATGAAGGTACAGGTAAGCAACCAGAATGTCTTCATTTATAGCCCGCGCCCTAGATGTCGCTAGTAGCGGCAGTTCTCAATGAGTGAAAAAATACCCCGAAGAATAGCCCGAGTTACGGCAGTCGCATTTCGTTGTATGACATGAAGTATCTGTACGTTAGTATTATAAAATCTGTGCTATGGGTTCCTTGGGGAAAGTTGATCAGAATCAGGAGTGGAAGCTTTGAGTAAAATATCGGGCACTAATAAAGTAGCACCTTATATATAAGGTGCTACTTTATTAGTGCCCGATATTTTAGTCAGTGCTTCTACTCCTGATTCTGATCAACTTTTCCTAAGGAACCCATAGTCAAATCGCAAAAAAAATTGGACTCTTCATACTAATTTGGCCGCTCGGCTGATCAATTTGTATGAAGAGTCCAAAAATTTTTTTGCGATTTGGCTATTGGTTTCTTGGGGAAAGTTGATCAGAATCAGGAGTAGAAGCACTGACTAAAATATCGGGCACTAATAAAGTAGCACCTTGTATATAGGATGAGTTTAAATTAGTTCTTGATACGAAAGGCTATGCATGTGCTAATGAAAACAAACAACTTTCCCTAAGGAACCCATAGCCAAATCGCAAAAAAAATTTTGGTCTCTTCATAAAAATCGATCAGCCGAGCGGCCAAATTAGTATGAAGAGTCAACAATTTTTTTTTGCGATTTGACTATGGGTTATTTAGGGAAAGTTGTTTGTTATCATGAGCACATTCATAGCCTTTGGTATCAAGAACTAATTTAAAGTCACCCTGTATATATATATATATATATATGAGTATATATTTAATATATATAGGTTTATCTTTAATGTATATTTGTATATATGTATATTAGTATGTATTTGTATTTCTTATTACCTATTTTGTTGTTTTAGTAATCTTTTCTTTTATTGCTCTACCCCAGTACATCTCATAGTTTATTTCCTGCCTTAAGGTTGCCTGGAAGAAATTGCTACCTAGCAATAAGGTAGCAATATTGTTGTCACCAATTTTCTTTTGTGTTTGTTTTTGTAATATTATATTTTCTTATGATGCAATAAAGTATATTGATTGATTGATGAAGCTCAGTTTTTATAAAAGTGCACTCACTATATTCACTTTCTGTGAAGCCTTACGCATCAATAGGTACAGTGACAGTCATTTGACCCTAACCAACGCATTACCTGACTATCTTTCTACCCCTATTTTCATACCAAACCTGTAGAAGTAAAACACTAGAAATGACCAATGAAAAATCTTTCTTTACAGAACAATGACTCGGTCTACCTCATCGGCGCTTCCTTATTGGTCCGCGATGACGTGACCTAGCCTCATAGTGGCTGGACATGACGTCATACGGTGGTTTGTGAACCATGTCTGGACTACAAGCAAGGGCAGAAGACCAGATCAATGGGGTGGATGTCAGGGAGCAAGGAAGTGCTTTGAGGTCAGTATTTTCACAAACAATCGAGACCTTATTACTACTTACGTACGTAAGGATGAAAACTAACACGTTTATTCGAAGTAGGTAGGTATACAATGGACACTTTTCGAAGGTACTTTTTGTATACCTAGAAAGTCTAGGCGCATACGTGGGAGTAATTTAAGTGTGAAAGGACAGAGTCTTCAGTCAGTTAAAATTTCCCGTGGTTCTGGAACGGAACCCTAATATGAAGTTTCTACCAGTTGCAACGTAATGTGATAAAAGTCGATATAAATTAAAAAGCAATCTCTCATTTTCAAATATTTTCAATTAATTCTCATATATTGTTATTATGTTGTAAATTGATAAATATACGAATAAAATGTGAATTTCGATTTTTCAATAAATATATCGGTTTTCTAATTAATTTACACACTGAAAGAAAAAAAGGTTCATTTAACCAAAATTTCATGGTTAATATACCACTACCAGATTTTTTTTAAATAACAAAACGGGGTTTGGTTGAATTTTTTGAGTTAAATCAACATAAATCTGCTTTATAGTCTACTTGTGTTTTTTTTTGGTTGCACCATAAATTTTTTCTACATTTTGTTTTTTGTAACGGCAAGTACCATACAGCATTTATCTCAACTGTAAATGGAACCAACCATAGAGAACTCAACCAAAGTGTTTTTTTAGTGCATGATTTTGGCTGATGCGAAGTTTTCGTTTTATAGAGTGTAATTATTTTTTTCTCTTTGAGACATCTTCCCAAGGTCCAAACAGTTATCATGACAAAGCCGTGATTATACTTCAATAATACCTACCTACGTATATATCAGTTACCTACCTGTAATTAGCAAATGCAATTACGAACAATTATGTATGTCCCATGACTTGGACTACTTATAAGCAAAAGATTCATCGGAGCGAAAAGAGTAGGGCGCAGGATGTTCATTTTATATGGGTGCAATGGGTGCAATTGTTCCCCCCCCTGAAGCCTGACCGAAGTACTAAAACTTCTATAAAATGCAAATAAATAGAGGCATTTCTTAAATATTCAAAAAATTTCGCGCTGACTTTTTATATTAATGGTCTAATACCTTCGATCGTTTCATAAATACGGGTGCACTGTGAAAATCCCCCCCCCCCCCTGAACGAAATCCTGGATCCGTGCCTGTCGGGATGGCAGGTGTACATTTGCGACTTGATTTTTTTCTACGATACAAATGTACTTACAGTGTACCTTACTGTACCTTTTACAAAATTTTGTGTACCTCTTTATATTCGCAGAAATTTCAAAAATAGGTATCCTGAACAAAATCATATATTCTAGAAAAAAAAACCATTAAAATCACAGAGGTACGACCGCCATCCTGACGTACACCTAATTAGGTTTCCTTAATTCGGGATAGTGTAATCGCTACTTTAGACTACCAAACAGATAGTTCCGTCAAAGTGTTAAAAGAAGTTTTTATTGGTTCTACAACTCCTACACCTATTTTCTTGCACTCTGTATAAAACTCATAATATCTAACAAAATCAGGTGAAACGATTGGAATTGGGGCGTCAACTCATCAATCTGATTTTTCCCCACGACCTAAGACAGGATTGACTATGGTTCAGATAAGAAGTTCCGTCCATAATATGTACTTCATTTTCTGTACCCAGCTATTATGCAATAAAGTATAAAATAGGTAGCGAGCATTTCTGGGAAAGTGCACATATAAATTTTTACGCAACTCATTCACAAAACTGCATAAATGTAAGAAAAGATAGCAAAGTAGCAATTTTTCGCTCCGTTGAACCCCCTTTTTGATACGCACTCTTGTGTATGACTGTACAATCGAATATGCACTTTAATTCAGCACAGTCACGATGAAAAGTCGAACTCTATGCAATGAATTTCATTGGATAAGCAAACTCATTGGAAAAATTAAGAACCAGTAATTGTATATTGTGGTTCTTCGGAGATTCTAAAAGGTTGTTCAATTCTGAGAATTGTAATCGAACGTTTTTGATAATTTTTCTAATCGATAATCAGTCTAACAATAAGTAGTCTGAGTTGAGTAAATATGATGATTACGTACGTTTTTTTTCTCTCAATCGATGTTTCTATCTATCTATCAGCCGAAAGACGTCCACTGCTGGACAAAGGCCTCCCCCAAGGATTTCCACACCGACCGGTCCTGTGCGGCTCGCATCCAGCGGCTTCCTGCAACCTTTACCAGGTCGTCGGTCCACCGAGTCGGGGGCCTGCCCACACTGCGCCTTCCGGTGCGCCATTCGAGAACTTTACTGCCCCAACGGCCATCTGTTCTACGAGCTATGTGCCCTGCCCACTGCCACTTAAGTCTAGCGATTCTGAGAGCTATGTCGGTAACTTTAGTTCTCCTACGTATCTCCTCATTTCTGATTCGATCACGTAGGGAAACACCAATCGATGTTTATTGAATCTGTATATTATATACTTCTACATGTCGCAGTATAATTAGAAAAATCCGTATCCATTGCAAAAAACTGGATGATTAGAAAATATTGTGTAATAAAAACTAACATTTTATTTGAGACAGCGTTGTTTACCCGAATAATACTTTTGGATTTTGGAATGTATGTTTGTAAGCCTCTTTAATTGTTACCACCTGTGTGATTTTGAAAAGAAAGGTGTCGTACACTCGTGTTGATCCCCAGATTTACATGTAATTTTTTTTGTTAAATTGATTACGTTATTCATGAAGATATTATTCGCGTCATCATCATTGGCCTATAAGTTTGTTGCAGACGATTCAATGTAGTGCCTATGAGGCAACTTTTTTTACTCGTATACGCGTATTTTCACAAAAACAACTGATTACTATTACTACATACGGTGACATACAGAGTGTTAAAAAAGTGCGTTTGAAATTTGAAGGGGTTACTCAGAATCAAGTATAGAATACAGGAAAAATATTTTTAAAATCCCATACAAATATTTGATTCACTTGATTAATTTTTTTCATTTTCCCATACAAAACTGGAAAAAAAATTGTAGATAAAATTTTTTCAATATTTTTCCTGTATTCTATACTTGATTCTGAGTCACCTCTTAAAATTTCAAACGCACTTTTTTAACACCCTGTATAATGTGTACGTGATCTTTGGCCTGCAGCCTCAGAACCGTAAGGTTTCCTACTCCTGACCTTGGACTGACTTAGTATTTATGCATATAGGATTACTTATAAAAAGATCTTAAGCTGTAAACAAGGTGTTTATACCTATGTACAACGGCTGTACGTGACTAAGTGAAGGTTCTATTATCCAAAATCCAAAATACTATAATAAAATAATAGAAACCGCGTGTCTGTACATTGAATATTTTTACCAAAAACAGTGAGAAGAAAAGAGTAATAGAACACAATAATAAACAAATTTCAAAATTTTTCGTCTGTATATCTGTCTGACTGAACAGACTGTTCACGCTTATCTCCGAAAATACTGAATCGATTTTCGTGCGGTTTTCTTAGATAGATTAAGCTCAGTTTGGAGCAACATAGAGGCTTTGTTTCATCGAAATCGCATGTCTAGAAAAAAGTTATCGTCATCTAACTAATCCAAAATATGGGTTCTTGTTTAGGCTCGGAAAACCTTTACAGATAACAAATTATTTCCTTTGATTTGTCCTTGATGAACAAAAATAATATTTAAGTTAATATACTTTTAAGTACAATCTTGACATTAACATGTGTAAAGTCTCGATGTGTTTTTCAAACTTCAAACCCGACAGTGAGATAAAATTAAGGTCGCACTGTGTCTCTGTTTGTATTTGACAAATATGCATGATTCATGTTAAACGATTTTCTTAATTTTGCGATTATAATCAAACACAAACGGACCTATCTTAAATGATGTTGGTCTTATATGTAAGCTTTGGTTTTTGTATATTTTAACATCAATTTGATGACTTTGTCGAATTGAATTATTGACTGCTTCAAAAAATGGGTCTATTATCTATCAGAGAAAAGGAGAACTGTCTCTGCTATTATACATATATTAGGAACAGGAGGTTTCAAAACTTCTGGCATTGATGCTGGCCACTAGTCCCACAACCTCGACCAATCGACTTGTTAGAAAAGTTTAAAAAAAGCTAAGGCTGTAACCTAATAAATACTTCTTTTACTCACTATAATAATAGTGAAGTCTGTTAAAAAGATAGATGGTTGGTTGTGTTTATAATTAGACTGTACACCAAATAAATCTTCCTTTTAATTAAATAGTCGAGTATTTTTGTACTCAATAGAATAATACCCAAGTCTATTCCGAAATTAGACGGTTAACTAAATAAAACACGGTCTCTGACTAAACTTAAACATACGTTTGTACTATCTATTCGTCGTCACGGCGCTAAACACGTCATAGATTAATAGGTTCTACTAGAATTTATGTAGATGCGCCTAACTTTTATAGCACATATCTGCCTACGACTGGGTATTACAGTTTTTATAGTTTCCGTTCTGTTGCGCAATAGGGTTGTGTTATAGCAATATGAACAATAGTGATGTGAAGCAATATGAATGTCATTCATAATTCATAAAGTATTTCATGAGTCGTAAAGTACGTAACCTAGGCATTTCAAAACTACATATATGCTATTCTTTTAGGTACCTAACGTTCAGTGTCTAACGGATTCAGTTTTATTTTTTGCAATAATTAACGTACAATAATTACAGTACCGTGCACCTAAAAGTAAACAGAGTAGCCGTGCCATCTAGTACTACTTGTACTATTCGGCTGTATACTTTAAGTTACACGAGACTGTACGTACAATCTTGAGCTAAAAAAATATTTTCACTCTTTCCTACACAACATTAATAATCTTTCAGGTGTTCTATAATTAATAATCTTTCATCTCATTTAGAAACTGTCTTATCTACATCGCCGATTAATCTTTGACTAAACCCAGGAATACACAGTGGGAAGGTCGTCGACCCTCCTAGTTGCATCAATTTGGCTTAATTGTTACTGCAGTCGTTTCCAGCCAGTGTTTATAGTTTTGAGTTTATTTTGTTGCCGCGCTCGTAAGCCCTTTTGATGTCGCTTCTGAAAGATCGCTTCCTCTTTGCTCTATTTGTTATATTTTTTCGACGGAGTCATGAAGTGCGGTCATACAGTCTAGTCGTGGTGTTTGTAATTGTGAAAAAATGTTGTGGTTTTTATAAGAATTGTAAATGAATAGTACGTGTACTGATCACAGAAAATGTCTCTATGGCATTTTGAAACTTTCACAGAATATTTATTTTTTACATCGCGACTGTACTAACAAATAGTAAGAAAGTAAACAAATAATAGAGGTACACAAGGTTTTTTTTGTTTTAAACATTCAGCTAATGTGTGTCTTTCTGCAGAATTGTAGCTCACAAACGGGTGAGCAGATTTAAATGCGTTTTTATTTATTTGTAAGTGGGTTTCATTGTGTTTCTTAGGCATGTTTGATAAAATCGGTTCAGTAATTTTCAAGTTTTTAGACTTTCACGGTCGGAGGCGATATAATTTTAAATATTGTTTGTTAACTGTTTATTTGTATACGGTAGTGTACTCGTATATTAATAAAAGACAGACAGATACCACCAGATACAGTATGTCGTCCAATAACGAGGCACTTTGTATACAAAAAGCACTGGACGCAGCTACGATAACTATGACATCATACCTAATAATGGCAGAGATCGCGGTATCGAGCATCGAGAGACTGCATTCTTTATCAAGAAGACCCGGTTTTGTCAATTGAAAGTACTGAAAAAAAAAAAAAAGTTTATTTCTGTAGATTTTTTTACAAGTATGATAGTGGCTGAAACCTCCTTTTTAACCGACTTCAAAAAAAGGAGGAGGTTCTCAATTCGTCGGAATCTTTTTTTTTTTTATGTATGTTCACCGATTACTCGAAGACGCCTGAACCGATTTGGAAAATTCTTTTTTTTGTTTAAAAGGGTATACTTCACAGGTGGTCCCATATAAATTTTATCGAAATCGATTCAGCGGTATTTGATAAAATCAACAAAAACATAGCAAAATTAGAGTTATTGCGATTGAAGTCGGTTGTTTTTAACGTATTCAGCGTGGTCAATTATAAGCTTAAGCCTTGTGTCAGGAGGTACCGCTATTCCTTAGCTAAAAGTGTTTATATGAAATGTACCAATTGTTTTTGTGGCAGATGTAACATATCCATCCACGCTATTTGGGTCATACATATTATGTGACAACTTTTGTTCTAGCACACTTTTGAACTCTCCATACACGGATTCGGGTTGAGGATTTTTGTATGGGGAGTAGATGTTTTTTTGTCATTTATCAAGAAGACCCGAAGTAAAAAGTGGTAGAATAAAGATTATACCACTTTTTAAATAAATGACAATAGCCTGGATATGTTCATGTCCCCCATAAAAAATAGTCTTGTATATGTTTGTTTTCATTGTGCTTACTTGACGTTGACACAAAAAACGATAATAAATGTTAATTAATTTTATAGACTTTTAATGTAATTCTGTTTGTTACCTCGAACTGCTAGAACTATCGAACCTATTATTTTCTACCTGCCCTGTTCCCAATTATTTGGGGTCAGCGGTCAGCACCACATGGGTTCTTCTTTAATTCATCTCTGTTCTCTTCTGTCATCTCAGTGCCTACTCATATCCTCCCTCACATTATCCAGCCATATCTTCTTTGACTTTCCTCTTCACACTAGTCCATCCACAAATCGTTTGACTACTGAACAGATTTTGATTGTTTTGATCTAGCATTTATCCTAAGCTTATGCCATTATGATGACGTAATGACATAATGACTTTATTATGCAAAACACAACTAGCTTAGTGCTGTGTTATTATGTTGTTTATTTTCAGTCTTTTTATATCTTTTAGTTGGTATTAACCTCTATACGACCGTTTCCCTGCTTTTGAGGCACGTTAAACCGTCGTTGGTGCCGTTTGCTATCACTAGATGCCAAGGCTTGAAAACTTCTGACATGGGTTGGCCGCTAGCCCTATAACCTCTGCCAATATTCTGACTGACTCGGTGGCTAAGTGGTTAGCGATCCTGACCTCTGATCTGAGAGTAGTGGGTTCGATCCCCACACAGGGCAAACTTTTATGTGATGAGCAGAATTTTTTGCTCCGAGTCTGAGATTATTATATTTATATATGTATGTATTTAAAAGTATATGTGTATGTATATCAGTCTCTGGTTCCCAAGATACAGGGAATCCTAGTTTGGGGCCAGATGACCGTGTGTGATTTGTCCCAGATATTATATATTATTTTATATATGCTATGTATGGGTTAACCTTCCCCTCGGGAAGGAACCCGGGAAGAGACCCGTGCCCCAGCAGTGGTTTGTTCACAACCTCTAAAGTTATTATTAAAGGTTAATAACTTCATATAAATACAGTATTACATGACACCCTGTTGATTTGTAATATCATCCGTGTGTATTCGTAACGTGATATACAAGTGTGTGTACAATACCATACGCAACTTGACTTAATAGAATGCACTTAGCCTAGCTCTGGTTACATAAAAATCTAGTTGTGATTGTAACATTTCTCATGTTCAAAAACAAAAGTCTATTTCAGGGAAATCATATGATATAGCTTCTTTTTCTTATGTGTGGCACAATTTAACTGTGTCATCATTGGTGATCGGAAATTCGGGGGCAATTTCATATTTTCCCAAGAAAAAATAGTATGGATACGCCTTACTTAATAAATTTATAGATTTTCATACAAAATCGGGTTACCGGGATCGTTAAAAGGGTTGGGATTCTTAATTGTAATGATCTGATTGTAGTGAATGTTGATCTCAGTGAAAATTTTATGTATGCTATTCAAAAAATTAGGGTATAATTGCCCCCGAATTTCCGATCACTGGTCATCATTCATCAGAGAGTACAGATGGCCATTGCCTGGTATTGCACTTAACATCACCCAGTCACTTAAAGGATATTTTAGATATACACCTACCATAGTATAAATAGTAGGTTATCTTCATACAATGGTACATCGCGCGGCTTGTATGTGTGCGCGCCAGTAGGCACCGCCGTCTACGCACACAAAAGCAGAAAATGCCGAGGTGACCGAGGTGAAACTGTTGGGGCTGCACCGCGGCTGAGTGACGTGACGTGTTAGTCACTTGCCGTCTCTTGACACGACACGACATCGACGCCATCGCGTGTAAAAAAAATGACTGCATCTACAAAGCGAAAATATTGTTGTGTTTCTGGAATTCAAATCCAGAATTGTCGTTATTCAAGATACCGACTGATATGATATTGAAAAAACAAAATATTAAAGCCACTTATTCCATTCTTTGGTAACTCACGGAGGAACATTTACATTATACCTACAAGTGATTAGTAATACCTGCACATCTCTTAACTGGTGATTCCACTCTTGAAACTGAAAAACTTGTTCTATATAACTTTGGACAAATCACATTTTTTTCTATGCTTTTCATACAAATCGATCAGCTTATTGAGCGTAGTTCATAATAAGAAACCAAAAAGATTATGCAATTTAAGCAAAGTTCTAGAACAAAAGTTGTTCAGTTCATAAGTAAAATCACCAGTTAAGAGGTTAGCATTTGGGTATGTGGCAGTCACCTGTATATTTTTGATCACTATTATCAATTTATCACTGTGTTTAAACTTTTAATTGATGGGCTTTATCGAGGTAATTTTACAATGATTATAGACCAGGAGCCAGGGGGCTTTAATTTTTCATTTAATATAAATACAGTCTGAACTTAAGATTTTTTTATTGCTATCAAATCGCCACTGCGCAATAATAATAATATAATTTAAATACTAGCTCCTTTTAATTGAACCGCTCTTATTCTGATTATTTTCACAAACTTTTTCTAAGCCTGTCGTTCCTTTCCTTCGTGCGGTGGTACCGCTCATTATTCTCGGATTTGCTATTTTTGGGTTACCTACCACGTTTCTTTTTTCTGATTTGACCTACAAGTCAATTTTTGTATCATTTATTTAAAAAGTGTTACAACAAAAGTTGTCACGTTAGACCCGACTAATAAATAGCCTTGATATACCTTGTGCCAATCAAGAAAATGCAAAAGGTAAAAATCAAACTTACTATGGAACTGACACATGTCAACTTCAGTTGCCTACTAAGTTTATTTAGGTACCATTTGATTGAAATGACCTATATCTTTATGTATTTGTATGTATCTGCTGTTTAACAATCAGTTACTTATTATAATGGTTAGTACCATACAAAATACAATACAAATACGCAATGATGTGTGTGACTGATAAAATGCAGTAAGCTCCCGGTCTACATGACGCATCTAGAATCACGCAGACGGCCGCGGGCCGCGCCGCGCATGCGCCGTGTGCCGACCGAGAGCTGCTGCAACGCCGCGCCGCCGCTCAGCTTAGTCACATGAGTATCTGCCGGCCGTACCGCACGCTGTCCGTTGCGACGCCGTCGGCCGCGTCAACGACGTCGCGACGACACGATTTCTGGCTTGTTATATTTTACCGTACCTATTTATATGTTATCTATAAGAAATCGTATGAAATACGTTACACGGTAAAAATATTCTATTACTCGGTCTGTCGTAGTTTACTATAGTACTTGTACTATTGGGTATTCTGTGACGATAGTTATTCTCAGAGATCACTGATCTAAGAGCGTTTAGTAAGTTACTAATAAATACACGGCTTCGTAGTTCTCCTTGATACCTATGATGTACCTATGTGATTCAATTTTAATTAGTTATAAGACATAATATAGTGGGTTTCACTTTTGGTCGATAATTATTGTATGAATAAAATAAAATACTATTTTATTCCAGGCATTTTTTTAATATAAACATACATACATATATACACTAATGCGTTTTAAATTCCAACGTAAATATTATATCATTAAAATACACCCAGACACAGGGCAAACACATGTGTGCAAAGGTGGGAATCGAACCTACGACCCTCGGATCAACAGAGCGCTAGCCATTGAGTCAGTCAGTTTTTTTTTTTAATGAAATTACATAATTATTAATAAATATAAGGTACTAACATTATTAGTAGCCGATATTTTTGTAAGCACTTTTACTTCTGATTTTGAATCTCGCTAAAATATTGGGCACTAATAAAGTAGCACTTTATGCAGGTATTCTACTCCTAAAACCTTGCCCGATAATAAGCTCATAGTCAAATCCCAAAAAAAAATGCCATCTCATAAAAATTGGTAAGCTGATTAACGAATTTTGTATGGGAAGTGATTTTTTGGTATTTATAGGTGTTTTTTAGGGAAATTTCTCTAAATTCATGATTAGAAGCCACAGTTAAAACTTTGTCGGTCATTTTGTATCACCCGGAATAGGTAAGTACATACACTTCTACAGTGAGGCATAACCCTGCGTGTTTGGTCAACAACACCATATACATAAGTATTATAGTCTACTACCGGCGAGCAGATCACCTACTCTCTCTACTCTGCACCTACGGACGTATGCAATTGTTTACATGCATTAATCAGATGTGCAAGTTTCCTCGCGATGTTTTTAAACATTGGTCAGAATTTGAACTCCATACTTCTAGTTATTATAGAAGGTCTAAGTCATTACCTTGGAGCCGTCAACGGTTTCTTGTACAGGGTGTAAAAACATCCTATGAGACGACCTCATACATATGTATTAGGTTGTTTACATGTTATTAGGTTTTTTTTTTTTGTAAAATCAGTAGGTATCTATATTTTTTAGACCTCCCACGTTCGTCGTCCTCTAGTATCTACTGATTGGATTAATATTTATACGTGGCCAGACCGCCAGATCATAAAATGACTAGCCATATCGTTGAGGAGCTCCGAAAAAACTCGGGGGTAAGTTGAGCTACTGATGCTACGGTGTAAAGGAGCCCCACCAACCAGGGTTCCGTTGCTCAGACATTTTATTATCTCGCCTCGTTTTTCTCTAGGCTCTAGAGCGTAGAGATGTAAAAAAAAAGGTTTTTTTCTGAGGTGACAGTTTTTTTCTGGCGCCGGTTTTTTTTTCAAGTGTATAAAAATAAAAATATCCTTAGCTGATTATTGTTAAATAAGTATAAGTTGATATATCAATGTTTTGTTTATTAATTTTGAACTAACGTTTCTTGTGTTTTAGTAATCAAATGTCTAAAAATACATTTCTCGAATTAGTTGATTTTATCAGTTAAAATTACAAGAAAACCATCACATTTGATGTTTTATTCCATTTCAATTGTATTTTTCGTTCCCTGAAAAAAAAAAGAAATTTAGAAAAAAAAACGAGGTTGCTGTTTTATGTTTCTTTTTTCAAAATTGTTAAAAAAAGACATTTCTTTTTCTATTTACATCACGAATCTGGCCACGAACGAATGTATGTATCAGTAATTATTCGTTTTTTTATCACCCCTTGTCGTAAGTCAGTTTCTTTACACTCTGTATAAATGAATCAGATTGCTAATTAAGATTGTGAGCACTGTAAAAACAGGCATTACGAAAGTGCTAAAAGTTAACACTAATTAATGTGGATATTAACGCGATAGAATAGGTTGTGGAGACTCGCGGCTTGCGCAAGAATCGCATCTGTAATGGGTATTCATCTTTGGTACCTTTAGTGCTTTAAACTCAAATCCATTGAAGGCTAAATAAGAAAACACAGAGCTTGATATTTAAAATTATCCCTCAGTAACTAAAAACAAGAAGAAAATATTAACCCACCTACCTGGTTGTTTCATTAACTTGAATACTAAAGAAAATAACAGTTTTTTTTTTCAAACACCATAAGAAACACCGCACTAAAACCTGGTTTCAAATATTCTTCTTCTTCCCCGGTCCCTCGATGCTGAGGATCGTGACCACAATAAAATCTCTGCATTGGCTGCGCTTGCAGGTGCAATGGACTGCCCTCTGAATGTCCCTCCTACAGGTTTCTTCCACCACATCTGCCCACCAGAAAGGTGCTCTAACCCTGTCTAGTTTGCCATCCATCTGACCCAGAATGAATGAATAAACCTTCCGACCGATTTTGGTCATGACGACCACTTCGACACATAGTCGACTTGATTTGGTGGTGCTGGTGCCCCAATGATACAGCTAATCTTCGCGGCACTGCAAATGCGTGCGCATTGCACATGAGTCTGCACTTCGCCCCTGCAATGCGGAAGCGACCACGGCGTATATGTCACACCCCCAAACCCGTCCACTTGCAGGAATCGTTATTTATTTAATTACTAAAGTAGCTATAGTCACCTACCTGTCTCACACGCGGTCGTTGATAGTAAACCAACACCTGTGATCGTGTCAGTGATTAGGTTACAGTAATTTGAGGTAACTGCGATTAGGTCCAGTGACCAGTGGCTAGCACTGCGGTTCTTAGTGTTAATTTGACTCTGTAGCCATTTAGTCCGGGAGTTGACCGTATCAAAAATAACTTTTTTTTTACTAAATAAGCTCTTTTATTTTTCAGTGAAAGTTTCTTGGTTGGATTTTCATTACATATAGATAGATGTATATGTAAACAACTCATACATTCCCCACTGCAGGGGCATTAAATGGATTAAAAAGTCAAACTGATTTTCTTTTTTTCTTTTTCTACGAAGAATGATACATATTTAAATTATTATATTTCATAATGTATTTTTGATACTGGAAAATATTTATTCAGGCACTTTACTTGGCAAATTACACAGAAGTAGTTTTCGGTGAAAGTCCAATTTTGTTTTATCCCACAGCTGAAGTTGCGTAGTTGCATAGTGAAAAGAGCAAAATGCAACCTGACTACGTAGGTATGCGTATGCGACCAAAATAGACGGCGGCGGCGTCGCGTCGCTTCCTCGCGCGTCATAGGGATGTCATGTGTGGCTGGCACGTTGCTTTAGTATTTAAAGTTGTATTCTAACTAAACCTTAAAATAACGTGAATATCTAGAATAGTATATCTGGATAGATGCTGTTCAAGGAAAAGCTCAGGTGCTCTAACACGGGTGCTCTACGAGGACCCTCATCTATTTGTACAAGAGTCCAGTTTTTTGAAATTCCAAAAAGACTGATTGCGCGATTTTACAGTGACATATACAAGCACCTCTACGATATGATAAAACAGTAATTTTTTGTACGTTTCCTTATATTTTTAACTTACAAAAAATATGTGAATCTAATTACGGAATTATAAAAATAAATATCTATCGCCTCTGTTACTTATTCACCAACTTTTATTGCTCCATTTTTTTAATCCTGGAAGAAATCACTTAAAGTGATAAGGTCATCTTTGCATGTCAGCGTTTTTCTTTTGTATTGTATTTTTATATTGTTCTTTTATATTGGTCGGCAATAAAGGGCATTTGTCTTATTTATCAAAACCTAAGGATCATAAATACAATTGTGATCGTCTTAGAGGCGTCATAGTTTCTGCTCTTTTTAAAGCATTCCCTCTATTTATTTAGAATCAAAATATACAGAACCACTTCTAATGAAACGGAGAGGCTAGTGCAATAGAAATAAACTTGTGTTAGCGAAAATGGACGGTTTCCGTGTCGACACAATCTGATTATCTATATCTACTACTTTATAGGATTTTGCATGGGAAATGAGAATAACGATGCTATTAAACATATATTCTGAAAAAAGATGTTATGTTTGTATTTAAACAGTTTTTTTTCTGTTTGCAACACTAATACAGGTGAAATTGAAATCGCGGACCAAATTTTAACTGTGGCTTCTAGTCATGACACTGAACAACTTTCTCTCTTCTCTCTTTCTCTAATTTGACTTTCCATACAAAGTTGGCTATTTGGGTCATCAATTTGTATGAATAGTCCAAATTTTTTTTTGCTCCGATTGAATTGGTTTCTTAGAGAAAGTTGTTCAGTTCCATGAGCAGAAACCACAGTTACATTTTGGTCCGCGATTCAATTTCATCCTGTATAAATAGTCTAATACATGTTTTAAGGTTGTCAAAGGCTACATAAATAGGTCTTTGCTATAATTTATGACCTGTGTGATGCCTTATGGAAAGTTATTCAGTTTCACCAAATAAATTCAGTTATTTTATTTAATTCAGTGTGAAATTTAATATCCCCTGGTAAAAAATCCAAATAATTGACAAATTATTTTGCTTTCATTACAATTTATTGGTACAGTTCTTACAGAAAGAAGGTCACACTTACAATTAGTTGTTTCAAGGTTGAAATATACAAATAATTGGATCGAATTTTAATTCCAGGGTGGCGACGAACACTCCACACCTGGTCAGCCTCGGGACCGGCCGCCTCAGCACTGCTGTCACCCTGCACCCCATCAAGCAAGGTCTGTAGTACATATTTTATCTATTCGTCATCATCATTTACTAACAAAAACTCATTCACTATTGAACATACACATAATAAGAGGAAACGAAAAGAGTCTCGAGTGGCCATACGTAGCTGCTAGCTCCTGCTTATAGGCCTCCCAGTCGGTGGACCAATGACCTGGTAAAAGTCGCGGGATGCCGCTGGATGCGGGCAGAGCGAGAGAGGTCAAATCAAATACTTATACACTTGTTGTGGAAGTCCTTGGGGGAGGACTTTGTTCAGCAGTGGACGTAGATAAAAAAGACGTGGAATCTGATGGAAACTGATCATAGTAAAGGGAAGAACCGGTTACATCAAATTCAAATAAAAATATTTAAATTTAAATCAATATTTTTTTTATTCATTCATCAACATAAGGTTAGTTATTTGTAAGTTGCCGATCCTCGAGGGCAAAGATCCAAAGCCTCGAATGCTGGTATTCGACTTGACTCTCTTGTTCCCACTTGCTAGAATGTAGCATCGCTTTACTGGGAGTACCAATGGAAGTACCAGCGGTACGCACTAACTCTAATGCTAATATGTGATCAATATCCTTATAAAACCCTTTATTTACCTACAACTGGTAAGACCTTGGCATTATCTAACCTGGTGGTAAGTGACGACGATGCCGAAGATAGAAGCGGGCTTACCAAGATTCCCCCGCAATAGGGAACTGGCTTTCTTATCTCCAAACAGTAAAGTTTAGCGGCAAGACTTAAATAAGATGGTGGTAGCTAGCCAGATGGGCTTCGTAATACCCTGCCACCAAGGGGTCGTCAATTAATCACGTGAGGCTCAAAAGGGGGGGGGAGGGGTTCAGAAAAATCACGAAATATCACTAGGGGGAGGGGGGGTGTACTGATATATCACGTGTGTTTATTTTTTCCTTGAACGCGCGATTTCTAGAATATTTTCCAAACGTCGTCGTCGGACTGTTGTTGTTATGTTGTTTTTAACTCTTCCCAAGGTCCGAAACGGCTTCAGGCAGTCAGAAACAATGCAACCTTATGTCTGTCTGGAAATTTTTATCACGGTGCTTAATTTTCCAGAATTAAATTACATTATACCTGTAATTAAAGATAATATTTTGTACAAATAAAAATACACGTGATTTTGGGTAGGGGGTGGGGGGTAGTCTAAAACCTCACCACGTATCATCAGGGGGAGGGGGGGTCTAAAAAGTTGCTAAAACATCACGTGATTAATGGACGCCCCCCCCCCCAATCAAACTTAGCACTTTGCACGCGGATCACGAGGACCATTCGGTATGCAGTTTTCCCTCCATTTCGCCGGCCATTTAAATTACTGCCACGCGTAATTCGCCGATCACGAACACCACTCGTTACACTTTTTTTCTTAGAGTCGCGGATGACGAGTAGGACTCGTGATCAGATTCCATACTGTTTGTATCAAAATAACGAACACAGTTCGTGATCCGCTTTATAGCAACGTGTAGAGGAATGAATTAGCTACACGCACACATACAATTCATTTACGTATGTAGTTGTAGGTGGCGATACGATGCGTCGGCCCGCGCTCTCTCGCCAGTGCGCCGCGGGCTCGTAACGAGGACACTATTGTGCAAAGTTTTGGCAAAAAATATCACACACAAAAAGATTACACTGTATAAAAGCAAGAATAAAATATGTTAGAGTTTTTTTTTTTTTCAAAAAACGTGTTCACGGTACTATAGTTTCAAAATAAAAATAAATAGATAAACACATTGTTTTATTTTTATCCTTAAAATATATGAAATCACCTTCCAAATACAAAAAGAATTGTTCCTATAACACGCTAATTATTTTTTTTATAAATCTTACAATATCACCGAAAAATGCCGGCGAACCACAGGTGACGCTTCAAAAAACACGCGGCGTACTTAGGCACAAGAGCGTCACGTGTGGAGCTCGTGATCGGCTGTCAAAGCGCGGCATTGGATTAAAGCGTCGGCGTGCAAAGTGTTAGTCCTACAAAGTTAGACCCTGTCGGAAATAAAGCCTTGACCTCCTGATGTGAAGCGAGCAGACTAGGCACTAGACTACGGGGGCGGTTAAATAAGTAGTGCTCTGCTCTGATTATTTTGTTATTTATTTCTAGGTCGGGTGACCATCGGTTCGGACCCCACATGCGATATCTACGTGGTCGGCACAGGGGTGGCAAGCGTCCACTGTCACGTCGAGAACTCACACAATGTGGTCACCCTATACCCTTTGAGTGGGAGCACGTTGCTAGATGGACTGCCTGTGGAGAGACCTACTAGATTGTCTCAGGGTAAGCGTTTATGAAGTTAACAACAGATATCGTCCTCACTGCTGCGGGACGGGTATCTTCCCATTACTCTGAAAGCTTAGACTACACTTCACACTCCGGGGCCAAGTACGGATTGGTGGAGGTTGCTGGGCTGTGGCCAACCCAAATGTCTGAAGTTTTAAGCCGCCTGTAGAAAGCTGTAATGTCGTATCGGGTGCTCCAATATACTTCCTCTACTGTTTTCCAAAGTGTTCAGCCTTTTCATTTTCACCATATCTAGAACCTCTTGCGTTATTTTATAAGATGTTAATTATAATATTACAGTACTATTAATGTATGCATGTTAGTAAAAATATTATAGATTAAAAAAAGTTTTTAAGAATTTCTGCATGGACTTGATTTAAAAATATAAAGTCACTAGTTTCTGCTTATGATTTCGTTCGTAAAGAATTTCTGGCTATCCCACTGGCTTATCAAGATAGAAGTTAGCTTATGTCTGACTCCATATCATAGGATACGTCGCTTAAAGTTTGACAAAACTGTATATCCTTCACAGGAAGCATGCTAACCATAGGCCGGTCGAACTACCTCCGTTTCAACCACCCCGAGGAGGCAATGCTGATGAAGTCAGTGCTGCCTTCGACCAGGGTGTCCATGGCGCCAGTGCAGTACCAGCCCAACGAGCAGTGTCAGAGACCTGGTGCTGGTGAGTGTTGGAAGGTCTATGGTTGACCATAGACACAGTATGTAGACTCCTTTTAAAATACCTGAAAAAAAATTAAGAGTTCCTTCTACTCGTGAAACTAACAACTTTCTCCAAGAAACTACACTCAGTTTGTAAAAAAAAATCCATACAAAATAGGCTGATCACATGATCAAATTAGTATGAAAGGTCCAAAAAATTTTTTGCGAATTGACAATTGGTTACTTGGGAAAAGTTTGTCAGTTTCATGAGTAGAAGCCACTGTGAAGTTTTGGTGATGAGGGGGGGGGGGTCCAAAAATAACCTGTATGTATATGCTTACGTCTGAAGAAACTGATAGCGCGTTCTAGAAGTTGTAGCTTATAGCGAAGTACTGCAGATGTCGCCACACCACTATAATTACCCTGAAATACTTAGTCTCTTGTTTTGTGTCTCGAGCAAGCTTAATTTTTTCATATTTGTTTACAGGTTTCCAGAACCACAACACAGAGACAAACCAACAATGTTACCAAGCGAATAACGTCAACAAAGTATACAAAGACAACGGACTTACCCAACTAGACCAAGAATTAGATATGACTCTCAAAGAAATGTCCCGAAAAAAACCCCCAGCCGTCCCTAGGAAACCTTATAGAGATCTCGAATTATCCGACTCGAATTCCGACCAAGAATCTAGACCGAAAGTTTCCAGTATAATGGCGAAAGTATCCAAATTCGAATATTACGCTAAGCAACAGAAAAATATCGGTCGAAGTCAGTTCTATACGTCGAACGAAAATGAAATATCTCCGAAGGTTTTCAGCTCGAATTCTTTGACAGTAAACACTCCAGCGAAAGACGTTTTGGGCGGCAAAAACATGCCAAATTACATGAATAAGTTGAAACATGACCAAAAAGTTATACATTTGACAGAAAACAACATTGCAGAATCAAAACCTGGTTCGTACGCGAACGTCGCAATTAGAAATAAAACGAAAATCGATGACATTGTGCGAAATTTTGACGAAAACTCACGATTGCCGAAGAAAATTAATAACGATCAACATACCATTGAAAATACTAATCTTTACGGGAAAATAAATACAGATAACAAAAACAATTTCGATTGTACGAATCAAACAAAAAATTTAGCAAAAGAAAGTACGACGGAGAGAAATGAAGATAAAAACCATTATTATGAAGTAACAAATGATTTGTACGGAAAGATTCCGGAAAGAAACGCGAACGTCAGGAATCTGTCGCTGCCATCACCGTCCTTTGACAGAAATCCACAGTACTCTCCCGTTTACGCTAACTGCACATACGACAGAAGTTTGGATGCTGAAAGTAAGAGATTTAAGGTATGTATTTTTCTTAATTCACACTTCTTTATTGGCCTTTATATAGAGTGAACAAGTCAGAACATGCCTATCTACAGTTCATTCCAATAAAAAAAAAACAAAAGGTAAACAAACTTCCTATGCAACTGACATTGACATGTGTCAATTCCATAGTAAGTTTGTTTAATGTTTACCTTTTGTTTTTACTTGACTGAAACAATTAGCGAAAATACTAGGTGTATGATTGGAACAAGGTATAACTATATCCTATAGCGATTACCTATCTAGCTTATACATACATACTAGTTAATGATATCCCGATCTTTTCTGAATTCTGACCACAGATTATACTTCTTTTCTATTTATGCTGATTGTTTTGTCGCCAAAAATCGGCAAATGACACAAACTACTCTTGTATTAACAACTTTCCCTAAAGAACCTATACATTGTGATAAACAAAATTTTTGACTTTTTTAATACTAACTGTCAATAATCCGCGCCTGATTGACAGCGACGGTGGTACCTACAGAATTCCGAGCCTTGTATATCCTGAGTTGGGCCCTGTGCTTCCAGTAGCACCTCATAAATTGTTTGTTCTCATTTAGTATTTAGCTATGCTTTTTTGTATCTTTGTGATGTTACTGACACCAATGAACGTGTCTTTTTTCCTTTCTTTAATTTATTAATAGTCAACTTGCGAACTTTGTATGATTTTTTTTTGCTCTCATTGTATAATATATCCATTAGGAAACGTCTAGTTTCATGAGTATGATCAACCATTTTTCCACTTGTCAGCAAATTAAAAAGTCACCAAGCAAAAGAAAACTTTTCTTGAAATTCATTAATATACATTTATCATTATCTAACACCACTGTTTACCATTTACATTTAAAGCAACCTTGACAACACAATCTTGATAGTCAAATAGTACGTACCTATTATTTGTTATAATTAAAACCCAAGAACAATATAACATTATCAATTGTGATAAAACGTTGACGTTTTGATAATAAAACACTATTGTAGCAGTTTTTACGACAACCAGTTCCAGTAGCCATTTTGCTTTGTCAGTAGAAAAAAAATGTGTTGAACAGAAAGTGAGCTAAAAAGTGTTTTTGCTACGAAATTTGATACTCGCAGTCTGAGATTGAGACATTTTTACTTTCATTTTCATATCTATTTGAAGACAGGTGATGAAGATTATATCAGTTCGTGTTGATTTTTGTTAAGAGTGGCTTTGTGGCTGTAAAAAAGTGTTTTTAATGAAAAGAAATGTGTTGTGCAAAGTGAAAAATTATAACCTGTCAAATTCGGAAATTAAGTGCCTAATACATTCGGGAAATCCAAACTAATCTTGTAAAAATGAAGTCATGAAGAAGAAAAACTTCTTGCGATCCTAATCCCTATATTTAAGACGTTTAGGCTGCAGACTCAACCAACGAGACAAACATATAAACACCTAAAAAATATAATAACTCTTTAAAAGCAGTGGGTTTTTATTTTAAAGATGACTTTAAAACAGCCAAAAACTAAAAAAGAGAAATCACCAACACATCTACTGGAACTGTTTGTGAAAAATCTGCAGAAAAACACGCTAGCATTGAAACAATTAAAATCGTCATTAGATCTGAAGAATCGAAACGATAATTACGATAAAATATTCGGTTTCACAAAATCAGTTGATGAAAAACTCGATGTAGTACATAAGCTTCGAAACGATATAAAAATATATAGAACTATCAACACTATATTAACTAACCATTACATAAAACAGACTAAAAACCACGAAGATAATATAGATGAGAAAATATTTAAACTAGAAAAGCAAATAAAACAATGTTATGAAGATTTGAGAGGCGATATACGGCAAATTTCAAAAGCTGTTCCAAGTGATAAAAATTCGAGTGTTTCGGCGCCTATACAAAATAGCAACGTTATATTTGTAGGGAACGATGTCAAGTTGGGACAGTTTAATGAAATCTACATGAGGAATGAGATGTACAATGATGTTATTAAGAAAATCGATAGGTTGTTCGAAGTTATGGTAAGCAGTATATTATGAAATATCATCATCATCGTCTGCTTGACTTGTTCCGAATCATTTGGGGTCAGAGCAACTTGTGTTTTCATTCCATTCATCTCTTCTGTCATCTCAGTGCTCACTCCTTTCCTACTCATATCATCATTCACAAAATTCAGCCATCTCTTTTTCGTTCGTCCTCTTCCCGCTAATGTATTACTGTTGAGAGAAGTACACAATTACAGGATGTGAAAAGACCATTTCCGAAACTCAAAGGGCGTCTACTCATGAAACTGAACAACTTTTCCTATGGTATCTATGATGAATTTGTAAATAAAATTAGTCAATCCAATTTAGGCTAAAACTACGATACAAAACTACAATTGATTTCTATGATTTTATAAAAAAATAAAAATAAAATCACTGGACTACTATCGCAAAATTGTTCCCGTGTATTGAGGCGTAATTTTCGCTTTTTTATCTTGGTATCATTTCGGTTTTAATTCTACAAAATCATTAAAATTCTTTATGATGGCGATGGTCTTACCGACATACCTCACAGCAGTCTGTACTATTGAAATATTTACTATAAGAAGGGTTTCTTAAGATAGAATAGAATAGAAAAGTTACATAGAAGATAGAAAAAAATACAGTAAATTAGATTAATTAGATTTCATTGTTAAAGATCATACTATTATGTATTGTTTTCAGGCATACCAGGATAGGGTAAAAGAAGAGGAACAGAAACAAGCAGAAACAGCTCGCCTCGAGGAAATACTCAACATGTGCGCCGAATACGAGCGGCAGATCGCGTCAGGTAACTGTTAATATCTTTAATTCATTCATTCATTTCATTCATTTTTCATTTATTGCAGAACCACACCACAGGTATTACAAAAAAGATCTTAAAAATAATATTTGAAAAGTCCTCCATGGCTTACCTTAAAGGTGTACAATTTTTCAAACCTAATAATAAAAAAAAAATATATTTTAAACTAACATAACAAAAATAAAATTTCATAATAAAATCCACTCCATTAGAATTATTAAAAATATAACTAATTCCCACCATCATTGTCATTATGTATGCATTTTCATACAGACTGCTCTAACGATGAAGGAAAACATTGTGAAGAAACCTGCACGTCTGATTTCTCTAGATTTGTTTAATAGTCGCGTTGCACCCGTCTGCAAATCTAAAAATGCCCTACACGTGACCGCGAGGAATGCTAAGTGCCACAGTAATTTTGCCACAGGATAAGAAGATTATTATCATCAACAACCACACTCAGACGTCCACTGCTGGACATGGATCTCCCCTAAATGGGGGGTTTCGCTGTAATTGCCACTCTGGGCAGGCGGGTTGGCGATCGCAGTTCGATGGTATACTGTACTCGGAAGGACGCAGCTGCCCATCTTCCGGTTCCCTGTTTCCTTAGTCCCCCTTAGTTTTCTTGCGTTAGTTAGTTTTATCCCCAATGAAGACAAAATATAAATGTTCTAAGTTTGAATTCTACATGTGTCCTTCTTTGGCACTATAACCACAAAACACATAGATACAGAAGGTCCGCTCAGTACGCTCACAAAAATCCTAAGCATATACATGCTTATAGACATATACGGTGGTTATAGGCAAGATCACGTACTGTGCGATCGTGACCTTGCCTTGAAGGACCGTATATTTCTATAAGCATGTATATGCCTACGATTTTAGTGGTTTATATTGAGCGGACCTTCTGTGTCTGTTTTGTGATATAACTCTCAAATTCGTCAAATTGTCACTACAAAACTAGATTCCTCACGGTGGTTCCAAGCTTTGTTTGATGGAAATCGGTTCAGTGATTTTAGAGTTATTAATTTTTTACTATCGCGAGTAGTATTTGTCTTTAATATTGTTAGTTATTCTTTACGCTTGCTAGACAGCGAGATAATTGTTTGGTGTTGCTGTTATTCTGTTACGTTCTTTTAGTGCGTTCGCTTCCCCTGTAAATAATAATAATATCCGGGACAAATCACACACGGTCATCTGGCCCCAAACTAGGATTCCCTGTATCTTGGGAACCAAAGACTGATATACATACACATATACATTTAAATACATACATATATAGATATAATACACCCAGACTCAGAACAAACAATTCTGCTCATCACAGAAAAGTCTGCCCTGTGTGGGGATCGAACCCACGACTCTCGGATCAGAGGTCAGGATTGCTAACCACTTAGCCACCGAGTCAGTCATGTGATTGTCAAATGATTGTTTTTAATTTTTTTAATGCCGATATTAGTATATGTTTTTTCTTTTACGATGGTGATGGCATTTAGCCGTCATATCATTGCAGATGCCTTGTGTTGCATTTAGCAATGTTCGCTGTCATGTGTAGTGACTTTCCAGAGTAACTCCTATACGGACGTGTGCAACGCGACCGTCATACACATCTGTTTATTTTAGGTGCGCAGATTTCCTCACCTTTATCTACGATTTTTATAATTAATGTCAGTATCGAAATTCTTCATAAAAATGTAATGTGTGTGCTATCTATGTAATCTAATCTATTATTCAACATGTTCTATTTTACAATTTCAGTCAGTTTCGTGTCGATTCGTTATGCGGTACATAACATTAGTTTTTTGATATTATTGTTTTTAATTAGCATTAAATAATTTGTTGCCATTGTGAAAATGTTCAAACTTTAATTTTCTTATAAAAAAGGCGTGTTAATTGAAAGATTAGCAAACAGATGAACATGTGTAGTTTGTCCTGGAATATGGTAGAAGTGATGTTTTGTTCTAAAAATGTTTGAAATACTAAGTGACGCTACAGTTTTTAGCTTAATTATTGAACAAATTTTGTGATTTTGATCAACAAAAAATAGAAAACAAAATAATTATGCTGTAAGTAATGCAGGTTTAGTTCGAGAGCAATGAGGTAGTTAACTATATAAACAATTAATAAAAAAAGCTTTTTTTTTCACTAAATAGCTCTTTTAATGATATAGTAGAATTTACTAGCTTGAATTTTCAAGACACGTGCTTTTTTTTATTAATAAAAAATATTTTTAATAAATATGGAAAGGAAACGACTATACTAAACTATCGACGTCATTGGTTGCTACTCAAAACAGTTTTAGAACAAATTCAGATCACTTGTTTTGACATTTGATGAAAACTAACTCAAATGACTAGCAGTGAACTGCCCTTTTGTGAGCTGATAATTTATTTTTGAATTTTATTACTAGTAATAAAAATAAATTGTAATAAAAGCGTATTAGGATTAGTTAATGTATGTATAATGTAGTGTAGTGGTAGTGTTTTTGTTTGTTGTAGCTAATTTCGTTAAAGCGAACATCAGCGGAAGTGACATGAGATTGGCGGAATTCTTATTAGACGCCACAAACTAAAAGAGACACAAACTAAAATTTATCATTGATGCAGCAGTCATCTACCCAATTTATTTAACAATTTCATTATTAACAATGCATTTAGGGCACTGTTGGGGCTGCCGCGCTGGTGTAAAGCGTCCGGAATGTTCGCGGACGCCCAAGTAGACGGCTTCCAAGCCACAATTAGAAAGAGGTGTGCCGCGGCGCACTGCAGGCTGCGCGGCAGCGCAAACAGTGTCCTTGCAGTGTTAGCCTCCCGCATCGACGGGGGTATCATTAGGCGCTGGGTGGGTATTCATTCACCAGTTGCTTCTTTCAACTGGTGAGTGACTTCCTATCCTGTCGACCATGTTTTTCAAAATTTGTCTCAAGAACATTACTTTTAATAATAATTATAATTTAAATTCTAAAATATAGATAAGATTAATAATAAATTTAAATGTGATATTACTACTAAAATTGTATAATAAAGCTATGGATCTAAATGGTCTGAAATAAAAGATTTTTTTATTATTATTATATTTCTTTCCTCCTTCAGGTATACCAATAACGCCGACAGAGAAGCGACCACACAACAAGATCATCACGAACGGATCCCTGCCACGCAGCGTTGCAGCTAATAACCCTAACTTTGTACAGACGAGCGAGGGGTACTACAAGTAAGTATACTGCCACATGTAATGCTTCTCCAAAATATTGATAGATGGCGCTGATCTGCTCCCCTAACTTCGTGCAGACGAGTGAAGGGTACACAAGTAATACACTGCCACATATAAAAGTTCTCCATAATATCAAGAAATAGCGCTGATTGGCTCCATTGCAAAATAGAACGCGCTACTAACACACCGTCTACACAAGCTATATAGCTTAGTTGAAGTGCGAGATGTGGCGCGCTTTTGTCACCGCACATAAAAGTGCCTACTGCCAGCCGACGCAATGTTACATAGCACACCGGATGCATGCAATCTGTAACACCAGATGGGTTTTCAATGCCCTGTAATTGAGGGTCAGAATAATATGTTTCGGTTGCCAGTAATCTCGTTGGCAGACTCGCCTTACCGAATGACGATCAATTAGAAAGGAATTCACCCATCACTAGATTACTGCGCCGCTTTCCTTAATTTAAATTTTTATTTTTCAGATTCGAAACTAGTCAACACAGGAATAACTCGCTTAGTCAGTCTCTACCTATACAAAGGAACTTATCTAGCTACGAAAATTTCGATCCACAATCTCCACAAGACCAACAAACTCCCGAAGTTACCATCCCCAATCAAAGTTTCGAAAACTCGGGTCGCATGGACGAAATCGGTATCCCTGTCTTTGATAACAGCCCTAAACATGAACTATCTAGCCCAATAATGATAAGAAAGCTTCAAAACGGTGGTCACAATATTAGTACGTCACCCATAGGTAGTCCATACGAAAACTTATACTATAACAGGTCTAACGCGTTACTGAAACCTAAGTCTCCAAATACTAATAGCCCTCGGACAAGGATTAAAACTACTTTTGCTCATAAGAATCTACCTTCGCCGCAGTATTTTGTTTTTCCAACACCACCACCTAAAGACAACTCTCAAATGCCAAATTTCAATCAAAAATCTGATAACTCAAGACATTGCAATCAGAACACTCCCAAAGATAAAGAACAGTTCAATGAAAAGGATGGTCATGAAGGAAATCTCCATCAGAGCTCCACCAAAGATAGAGAACATTTCAATCAAAAAGATAGCAGTATAGGAAATTTCAATGAAAGGGTTTCTAAAGATAAAGAACAATCAGTATCACCTAATGACATTGCAAAGAAAAGCGACAAAGTAGGCATTGAAAAACAGTTGAGTTTAGAAGAGGAAATACCTATGATTGATGATGCCGATTTAACAAATGATGTTGAATTTAGAATAGCGAAAACTGTTACAGAGAAGGACAAAAGTAATGATGTAACAGAGAAAGAACAGTCACGTAAAGATATTGTTGTAGAAAAACAAAAATTTATTGAAAAAGAAATTGAACAGAAAGAATTAGAAGTAACAGTAGAGAGGTTAACTAAAAACAAAAGTTTTGATGATGTTAAAAAAGAACTGATGGCTGACATTCCAGAGTTAGAAGAATTTGAAAAAGACTTGAAAGAAAATAAAAGAGAGAAGATTATGAAGAACATAACAGAAGATATGAGAAAGATGGATATAGAAGCTGACTCTATTGATAGTCTGTTAGATGATACTGCAGAGGAACTGAAAACTAAATACGACAAGTTGAAAGAGGAAAGAAGGAAGTTTGTCGCAGAAATACATGAGATAAAGTGTAAAATGTCGGAGATCAGATCGCAGGAGGATGATATTTTGAGAGAGGTAAGTTTGTTTTACTGTATTCACAAACGTAAAAAAAAAACACAGATTTTAGGATCTCAGTCGAGCAAATAAAAGTTTTTTTAATCTTATACTTTTTACAGTTGGAAATGGAAAAAGCTCTAATTAAAGGTGAATACGACAGTGAGATAGCAATACTGAACATCGAACAAAAGAAGAAGACAGACTTACTAGACAAAACCAAGCAGATAGAAGAAGAGATAAAACAGATGAAAGAGAGGCAAGAAGCTAGACAGAACGAGATGCGAGATCGGGTCGAGATCGCTACTTTGAAAGTTGAAAGGTAAGATCGAATTATCTTAAAAGAGAAAAAGAAAAAGTAAGACCGAATTC
This sequence comes from Coleophora deauratella, assembly GCA_958295455.1. Taxonomy (NCBI): domain Eukaryota; kingdom Metazoa; phylum Arthropoda; class Insecta; order Lepidoptera; family Coleophoridae; genus Coleophora; species Coleophora deauratella. The sequence goes on from OY282412.1 coordinate 7,888,165, forward strand.
AAATAGCTTGAATTTTAAAAGATAACTAGTGAATAAAATCCTTAGTTATTAAGGCAGGCTCCTTGTTTATTTAAATGTGTTGCGTCGAGTTTCTTTAGGACTCTACGTTTTTTTTCGCTCCGCTAACACTTTCCGATGAGTGTACTCGTATAAATTTTGAGTGGTGGCGCTTTGTAACAGGCAGAAAAAAATTAAGATTTAAATGAATGTGTATAGCATCTACTTTAAAAAAATGATTTTTTGATTTTTACACTAGCTCTTGCTCGCGGCTCTGCCTGAGGCTACGATCCTCTATCTGAGCTCTTTGCCTTTTTATGCGTGTACGAACGTCGTTTTTATGTAATAGTAGTTTTTAATTATTTCATTATAACGCGATATTTGTATAGAATTTTCAAATTCAAAACATGTTTATTCGAAGTAGTTAGCACTGTACATTTTTCGAAGGTCATTTTTTTATCTAACTTATACGAAGTTCTTATACTTGGAACTCGTATACCAGGGTGTGTCTTTCCATATCATTTAAGCGCAACACCTACAAAGGCGGCCGCGGGGCGATAGCGTTCCGAAGGTGAACCTGCGGGAAGCGAACTTAGAGCGCCCGCCCGGTTTTGGTGTAAAGGGTTTCTTAGTAATCCGAACATTATAAGATATACCGCTCTCGAAACGCTTTTGCACCACCTGTGTCTGTGTTGCGCTTTGACAACCCGTTTCTGATCCAGGATTGAGAAAGACCTGAAAGAGAACACGGCGACGATAGAAGAACTGCAGTTCGCGCGAGATATCCTTGACCACGAGACCAAGATATTCGAAGACCTGGAGTTCCAGCATTTGGAGGAGGAATCTGAGCTGTGAGTAATTTAGTACTTCAGACTTAATGTTGACTTAAAACATTGCACCTGTTGTTTGGCGCAACGCAACTGTCACAACTGCGCAATAGTGTTGTTTCTTTGTCTGTATTTGGGAAAGTTACTTAGTTTCATGAACAGAAGCGTGGCGCTTCCTTTTTTTCAGTTTTTTTTATAGAGAGCCATGTCAATAGTACTTGTGTTTGCTACTTTCAGTAAATCCTATACTATTAAACGAGTTAGGTGTCCCGACGATTTCGAAAACGGCTTGAAACCTTTTACCGAAAATCTAGGATTAGGGGTTAAAAATCACCAGAAATCGATCTATGCGGGAATTATCTTCGAAAAAATTCATTTAAGGGAGATATGAGAGAAATTACATAAAAGAAGAACGCATATGATGCTTATTTTTAACCCTCGCTTATAAGTACTTTGGTGGACTAGCGGTTTTGGTGCGAGCCCTGCCCCGTGTTTGACAATAGGGAATTTTCCACGGCTTTCTTTAAACTCAACTAGATGGCGCTGATAACATTTGCAATAAGAAAATCTCTAAAAGGTCGCCAAAACTGATTGATATTACTGACTTATATCATAATAAATGATGCACAACTTTCTAATATTACGTGTCATTGAATAATTTTCGATTTTTTTTTTATAAAAAAAAAGGATAATTTGCATGTATTTTTGTCAATAGAATCAAATTATAAAAAAATATTATATATATTTTCAGAACAAATATTGCTTGTCCTTTCGTCCCTTAGGAGGCCACTACCTACTAAAACAACATCCTGCCAAATTTTTCATAGAAAATATATCTTATATGTACTACTAAACAAGTTATCTTAGTTTATAAAAACTCCGATTGAACGAGCGACGCTTGGTCTCCCGGCTAGTTATTGTAACACGATGATTTCACTTCACAGATTAGCTAATCGAGAGGATCTTCAAAACGAAATTATAATACTAACCAAAAAGATTGAAGCTCAAAAAAGTAGAATTTTAACACTCAAATCCGAGGCCAGTGACAATCTTACTTCAGCATTAGATGAAACTAAAGTATTACAAGCTGAGTATGTCAGATTGTTGAACCAAGTTGAAGATATAACAAGCAAAGTACAAGCTATTGAGAAAGAGCTGAAACCTTTAATGAATAAACTTAACGATATTGAGCGAACACAATCACCAGACAGTGCTTTCTATACAGATCAAACTAGAGCCAAATCTGGCGAATTCGGATACTCACCACAAAGTTCTGACAGCGACGATTTTGACATAACAAAAATATCCGAACACCACACTAATAAATTGAAAGACAAATTCAACTCAATAGACCAAATGTCGCAGTCCATGATTGTAGATATAGAGAGACGTGTCATTACTGATGTCCTTGATGATTCAGTTGACGAAAACAGTAAAAGTCATAGCGAAAGTCCGTCTAAATCATCAACGTCTTCGAAAGAGAAGAAAGGATTTTGGGAGAGGAATTTCGATTCTTTGAAACGGAAAAAGAAACAGAAATCGCCCGAGAAAATAGACATAATGTCACAAAGTTTAAATGAAAATATGTTTTATAACAATGATAATATAGAAAATGATAATCCTTTCGACAAATTTAACAGTTTGAGACATTCAAAGAACAAGAAAGACAAAAATAACGGACCAGTTAAAAGTAATTCGTCGTCTAAAATACCTACGTTCGCCGCTTTAGGGAAGATAATCAAAAAAGATTCTATGAAAAAGAAGAATGAAAATGTTAAAGCTGATAATGAAAACGAAAAAGAAAACACCAAGAATCGTTACGTGAAACACGTTAAAACTGTAAACTCAGACAACAAATATATTAAAGCTAAATCTTTATCACCAGATAAGTGTAAAGACGAAACTATCAAAGAAGAACAAGAAGATTTTGAAGACACATCAATAAATAATATCACACCTATGAACCATCAAAACAATATAAAGTTCCAAACTCTAGGACGACAGACATCAATAGAGCAAAAGGATTCACCAAAAATACTGCACAGAAAAAGCTGTGGAGATGAGCCGAGTATAAAAAATAACGTGACTGAGCTCCAGAAGATATCAGATTCTGGGAAAATACCTTCACAAGATGACATAGATAGGATTTCTAAAGTAACTATGGATGCGCCGATTTTGTCTAGTGATACCGATATGAACTCCTTGGGGAAGAGAACGCTAGATAGCTTGATGGAGATTGAGAGGAAACGAATGGAGATGCTGGAAGAACAAGGTGATATATAAGTATTATTATTACATAAATTTTCAACTGCATTTTGTGTTTATAGTTCATGTTTCACTTATTCGTGTGCTTCCGAGCGGGGGAACATGTATCATAGGAAACCTTCTACAATTAATTGTCATAGATAAATGTCAAAATAATAAAAACTGCCTCTAAATAATAGCTTCTTTCCCAGGCTGCCAAGTCATAGAGAACGAACGAGAAAAAATATCAGAGCTAAAACGTCGCGTGCAAGATGAAACTAAGAAACTCTGGGACCAAAAATCCAGGGAACAATCCAAATCCCTTGACAGCGAGTGCCACAGTTTGCCGAGTAACTTCGAGACTGCACCAATAGATGGCGTTGTAAAGGAAGGTGGTTACATGAGGGAGAAAGAAGATTCTATGATGGATGACACCTTTAATATGACGAATTCTATGCTTTTGGAGGAGAGGTGAGTGTCTATTTTTTATTTGTTTACATTAACTTGTTTTATTTTGTCGTGAATTCAGTAGAGTAGATGGCTGCTTAAAGAAAAAAAAAATTAATCAAAAAGCTCTTTTTTTTTAATCACAGAAAAATGTACTCGCTTGGCTTTTCATTATATGTAAAATTTTGAATTTTTATAAAAAAAAACTTGGATGACTGCAGTTCGGCCTCAGAGTTACACTATTTTTGTTTTACCCTGACTCATCCATCACGTACTATAGATAAAATAAAACAGTAGGCTTATCCACCTGCGATAAATATAGTTATTTAATAAAAGCAACCATTTGGTTGCTGTTGTTAATTTTTTAACTTTTTATTTGGACCAATCAACAATAACACAAAAAAAATAATAGTGGGGAATTTAGTGCAACGCCTAGTATGGAAACCGTTTTATTTTGGATCCGGCGCTCAGACTTGGCATAGTTGTTCCCTAGGCAGTTCTGAGTAGATTAAGCCCGGGAGCCACCGAGAGCCATCCCCCGTTTGGTAGGGGGAGGGGGGGAAAGCTTGTTTCTTGCGCGTTCCATTTGAGGGCTTATATCTCCAAAACTATTGGTACTAGGGCAAGTGAGATATCATTTTCGTATGATTCAAGGATAAGGAATTCATTTCTGTAACAAAAAAAATAACTTTCCATATATAAAAAAAGAAATATTTGATAAAACGTATAAAACATGACTACCTTTTTTCCGCATATGTGTCGATTAATTTTTATTCGTCTTTGATATTAGCATGAAAAAAATATATTCTGAAAGCCACATTTCTTAGAATGATAAAAATATAAATTTCATTAGAATAGCATAATAAATACTTAGTGAAAAAAAATATAATTTGATGCTCGGCAGAGTAGCATAAAACGCGCGGTTTTAGTATCTGTTGTTCGTAAGTAAATAAAATGAATCATCTAACGCCCAAATGACTGTTAAGTAACATAGTATAAACAGGTACATTATATTATTATTTTAATATTTCTCGCACGCACAAAATATTTGTCACGTAAAACAAAAAATATTTTTTCCTTATAAAAACGTATTTGAGAAAATCCGCAAAACGTGACTAACTATTTCTCATACGAATTATGGTGGTTTACTATCTAACTTCCATTGTATTATGGTGGTTTACTATATAACTTGCGTGGTCACGTTGATCACCCAGGTTAACTGACTTCAGAAATGGTCATACATAACCATAATGAGTTTGACTCTTATTGGCGCATTAATCTCGTAACCGTTTCCGTGCTTCGCAAGCCACGTCAAATTATTTTCATGACAACTGATGAAGCTTCGACCGGCGCCTATACAACTCCAAAACCCCGAAACATTCAGATCGAGTTGCACAATCGCTTCGAATGCCTAGGAGAATGTGAAAATGTGGACGAATAAAACGACAGGTTTGTGGAAATTGTCCAAACGGCTGGGAATAAGGCCTTCAAAACAAAACGTTAAAAAAACATATCGGATCTCGGACCTCACCAGCAAGCTCATGGAGGAAAACGGAGCCTGATTCTGAAATCCTCTGAAGATGCTGGTCAATATCGGTGACTAAACAGACAGATCTCCAAGTCCTTGACGCCAATTTAATACCAATCGTATTAAAGAGGCTATCGAGCGCAATAAAAGGTCAAAAGTATTGGCAAGGGATCTGTCTACTGGTCAAAGTCAACTGACAAAGCTGAAGACCAAGGATGGCAGAGTCGTGTCGTCCAAGCCCAAGCTGTTGGAAGAGGTTGAGAGGTCTACGGACAATTATACACGACTACATGCTTACAGTCAGTAATCTGGCTGAAGATCCGAGAGCCGGATTGATCTGACACTATTCCGAAAATATCCCAGACGTCAGCCTATGCGAGATTAGAATGGCTCTCAAGCAGCTTAAGAACAACAAGGCACCCGGTGATGACGGAATTGCGGCTGAGCTTCTGAAAACAGGTACACAGGGCACAGAAGTGTGGTGGTGCTCTTCTTCAAGAAGGGTGATAAGACTCTTCTGAAGAATTACAGACCCACCTCACTCCTGAGCCATGTCTACAAGCCATGTCGAGAATCATTACGAATCGTCTCGCACGCAGGTTTGACGACTTCCAACCTCCCGAACAGGCTGGTTTCCGAAAAGGCTTCTGTACCATAGACCACATACATACGCTGCGGCAGATTATGCAGAAGACCGTGTACCAGTAGTTTGACCAGTAGTAAAAGTATGTGTAAAGCATCTACTTAAATAAAAAAGATTTTTGATTTTGACCGAAGAGTATAATGGCGTTTGTGGACTATGAGAAAGCTTTTGTTTCGATCGAAACCTGGGCTGTGTTACAGTCTCTCCAATAGTGCCAAATTACATACTTACTTCGATACACATCGAAGTGTTGAAGTGTTTGTATGAAAACGCCACCATGTCGGTCCACCTCCAGGATCAGAATTTGAAACCTATCCGGCTGTAGCGTGGGGTGAGACAAGGGAGACGTTATATCTCCGAAACTGTTCACCGCTGCACTGGAAGACGTTTTCAAGCTTCGGGACTGGAGAGGACTCAGCATCGACATCAATGGCGAATACATCACTCACCTTCGATTTGCTGACGAAATCGTGATCATGTCTGAGACCTTGGTGGACCTAAGCGCAATGCTCGATGGACTCAGTAGAGTCTCCCAACAAGTGGGTCTTAAAATGAACATGGATAAGACGAAAATCATGTCAAACGTCCGTGTTACACCCACTCCTCTGAAGGTTGGAGACTCTACTCTCGAAGTTGTTGAAGAATATGTATACCTGGGACAAGCAGTCCGGTTAGGTAGGTCCAACTTCGAGAAAGAGATCAATCGTCGAATCCAAGTCCTGCCAATGGCTGGGCAGCGTTCGGAAAGCTCCGCAATATCTTCACGTCCAAAATACCGCAGTGTCTCAAGACTAAAGTCTTTGACCAGTGTGTGTTGCCAGTGATGAGACGACATATGGATCCGATACATGGTCGCTTACTATAGACCTCATAAGAAGGCTCAAGGTTACCCAAAGGGCGATGGAGCGTGCTATGCTTGGTATTTCCCTACGTGATCGAATCAGAAATGAGAAGATACGTAGGAGAACTAAAGTTACCGACATAGCTCTCAGAATCGCTAGACTTAAGTGGCAGTGGGCAGGGCAAATAGCTCGTAGAACAGATGGCCGTTGGGGCAGTAAAGTTTTCGAGTGGCGACCGCGCACCGAAAGACGCAGTGTGGGCAGACCTCCGACTCCGTGGACCGACGACCTGGTGCGGTTGCGGGAAGCTGCTGGATGCGAACCGCACAGGACCGGTCGGTGTGGAAATCCTTGGGGGAGGCCTTTTTCCAGCAGTGGACGTCTTTCGGCTGATAGATAGTAAACCACCATAATTCGTATGAAAAATACAATAGTCACATTTTTCGAATTTTCTCATATATGATTTTTTAAGGAAAATATTTTTTGTTCTACGTGATAAATATTTTGTGCGTGCGAGAAATATTTAAATAATAATAGTATGTACCTATTTTTATTATGTTACTTAACAAGTTAACAGTCATTTTTGGGCGCTAGATGATTCATTTTATTTACTTACTTACAAACGAACAACAGATACTAAAACTGCGCGTTTTATGCTACTCTGCCGAGCATCAAATTATTATTTTTTTCACTAAGTATTCATTATGCTATTCTAATGAAATTTATATTTTTTATAATTCTAGGAAATGTGGCTTTCAGAATATATTTTTTTCATGCTAATATCCTAGACCATTAAAAATTAATCGACACGTATGTATGTGGAAAAAACCACCCACACTTCATTATCTACTTGTTGGATCGCGCTTCTTTTGGGGCTTATATCTCCATAATTTTATGTTCTAGGGCAAGTCGAATATCATTTTCGGATATTTCAAGGATGACAAATTCATTTCTGCAACAAAAAAAAATACTTTTCATAGAAAAAAAAAAGAAATATAACTCCTGTAATTTAAAACCGCGCGGACCGCGCGTTTTATGCCACGCTGCCACGCATTGAATTTTATTTTTTTCACGAAGTATTTATCATGCTATTCTAATAAAATTTATATTTTTATAATCCTTGGTAATGTGGCTTTCAGAATATATTTTTTTCATGCTAATATCTTAGACCATTAAAAATTAATCGACACATATGCGGAAAAAAGGTAGTCATGTTTTATACGTTTTATCAAATATTTCTTTTTTTATATATGGAAAGTTATTTTTTTTGTTACAGAAATGAATTTATTATTCTTGAGTCATACGAAAATGATATCTCACTTGCCCTAGTATTAATAGTTTTGGAGATATAAGCCCTCAAATGGAGCGCGGCAGGAACAAACTTTCCCCCCCTCCCCCTACCAAACGGGGGATGCGTCCCGGTGGCTCCCGGGCTTAGTCCACTCAGAATGACCTAGGAAATAACTATGCCAAGTTTGAGCGCCGGATCCAAAATAAAACGGTTCATCGCACTAAATCCCCTACTATAATTATAGTGACATTAGATATTGATACTCCATACTCCACCAATCCGGACAATCCGGACTTGGCCCCCGCGTGTGGAGTAGTCGTATCTAACCTTCCGTAGGCATAGTAAGAAACCATATCGTTAGAGACGATATAACCTATTAACGAAGCAGCTGATAATCTTTTTAAAACAAATTTAAAAGAGTTTGTTATTCAAAAAAGTTTTTAATCCAAACTGCATTAATCCACAACTTGCTCGCCGATAGCATATCGCTGCCGTATCGCGTACAAAAAAACCGCTGAACCGATACTGTACTTACCTAGAAAACATTAACGCGAGTCCAAACAATCGTACCTTGATAAGATAACTCAGTTGACTGTTGCACCACAAGTAAAGCGGACATAAATACAAAACTTGTGCAAAAATTAGAGTTATTGTGAATTGTGAAAAAAATACAATTTTTTTTTGTGAAATACATAAAAAATATTTTTAAATTAAATTTGAATTTCATGAAAAAAAATGATTTTGTGCTTTTGTGTGGCGAAAGTTTATGATTCAAAGTGATTTTAAACACAGACATTTTTAGTGCTATCGTTCCTTCAGTGATTAAGAAATAGTTTCTGGCGTTTTCGAGTTTAAAAAATGGATTTCTAAAACGATGTTTTTTTTTTTATTATTTAGTCATTTGTTTTAAATGTTCCGTTATTGTATAAGTTAGTGGTCCATATTCTAGTTTTCTGCTATGTACATCTATTTTTTTTAAATATTCTCAATTAGTGTTTCTGAGACCTACATACAAAATACAGTAATAATTCAATATAAAGTTTTACGCGGAGTGCGCAAAATTCTTATCGAATAATTGTATAAAGGTGTATGTATGTATGTGTAGCCGACAGATAGGTGATGTATGATAAGACTGTGGTCATTTTGTAGGTCAACATATATTACAAAAAAATTGTTTTTTAGTTTTGAGTTAATTTTTAATGCGATTGAATTATCTATCGTTCGTTAATATCCCATATAATTATAATGTCTATCGTTCGTTAACAAATCATATCGTCCCCACTGCAGGGGAACGGGTCTCTTTCCATACCTCGCCTCCACCACATGTAATTAACGAGTACCTATTTGAAATAATACAGCTTTTTTAAAACATATAGATAACTCAAAAATATTGTGCTTATAAAGCCTTGTTTTAAAAAACTAAAGCTATTGTAGTTATATTTAAATGCTTATTGTGAAACAGTCAGGTATTTTGTGATAGCACTCGCATACTTGACCTTACCAAATACATATGGCCAGTAGGTCAAATCAAAACAATTGTTTTGCCCTACTTTGATGGCTGACCCAAATGTCTTTATAGAGCCGAGAATGATTCCTCCTTTCCATTTATTTATTTATCTGTATTTCATATTTTGTACTTTGCAAGAATCTCTCATCCAGCTATCTTTATGATGAAGGTCACTTCATCAGCTGCATAAACATATAATTTTATTTTGTATTTATTTAATAGTTTCAAACATTTTGTAGCCATTTCCGAAAAGTCTACGTTTAGGACGAGTAATACTATAAGTACAATATACTTCTGTCATAGACTTGCGTAAGTAATAAATACCATCAGAATGGACATTCACTTAAAAATGTATTGGAAAAACATAATACTTAATTCAGCTTTGCGGCATAAACGGCTGTATCTCTTGATTCCGTTGGCATAGAAGTTTGATTTTTTCACAGCTTCAAGGAATTGCAGGCCTGAGAATTTGATATAAAGTTCAAGACACGTGTAAATATCTTGCTTCTTGTTATTATTAATATTATAAATGCGAAACTATGGATGTTTCTTTGTTTGTCAGTTTGTTTGTTCCTCTTTCACGCCGAAACTACTCAACGGATTTGGATGAAATTTGTTAGGTAGATAGATAAAGCATTCGGCTAACTTATAGGATACTTTTTATCCCGGAAAATTTAAGGGTTCCCGTAAGAAAGCTTCAAAACTCAAAATTTCCACTTCGTCACTAGATGGCGCTATCGTAACATTTTCTTTCCTTCTGGACACAATTCCGAAGTCCACGCGGACGAAGTCGCGGGCGGAAGCTAGTGAATTTATACGGAACTACCGGTGCGCGAGTCCGACTTGCACTTGGCCGGTTTTTCTTTCTTGCAATTGCATGAGAACCTATATATTTACATACAATACATATTTTACAAACTATACAACTAACTTTGCAACTAATACTGATTCGACGTACAAAATGTCCACTCTGTACAGTAATAATAAAAAAAAAGCGATTCTCTATATGTCAATCTGCAGATATCATCACTCCATTTATCACAGTGTATTGTACCAGTGACCTAAAATATAGATAGATCCAATTATGAGCTGTGATCACGGATGGGTGACGAATGAGTTGAAGCTGTTACTCTCGTACATTGTTTTACTTTGAACGTGCAGAATATATCTAAATATAAATAAATATACAGGAAGAAATGACACATAGTTATAATAATAGTAATAAAAGGTTAGTTTAGTTCAGTTTATACAGGATGTTGAAAAGTCCTTAGTCGGAAACTTGGGACCATCTACTGATCATATAGTAGTACTGAACATCTTTCTCCACGGAACCTATTTCGAATTGTACAAAAAATATTTGGTTATTTCATACAAAATGTGTCAGCTATTCGGCCGACTTTGTATGGGAGGTCGATTTTTTTTTACTTCTGTCTGTGTTTCTTGGATGGGCAAAGTTATTCAGAATAATTCATTAGCAGTTTCCGGAAAAGGTATTTTAAGCCTAACGACGTTAGAAATTCCTAAGATTTTAAAAGAGACACGGGCCCCAGCATTGGGTACGCAAAGGTTGTTAACCTATAGGTTTGGTTTGATAAGTTAGGTCAAAATGTAAGTGATGATGATGCCGAAGATGGAAGCGGGCTTACCAAGATTCCCCAACGCAATGGGGAATCTTATCTTATGCTATTAGCTATTGTTCAGTTTAACAAGTAGAAAGAAACCCCTTTGTAAATAGTTCACCTGATTTTGTAGATCTCATTGTAGATCTCATTTATACGATGCGCGTGCTCATAGTTTACAGACACTCGGGGCTATAAGCAACGACACTGCGACAGTAATCGGCTAGAGAAACAGTGTTTTGATTTAGGTCGAGCGTATGTAGCGACAATGTACCTTCATTATAGGCTGTTACAAAATTTGGTCTATTTTAACTATGTATTTTTAAGGGTCAGACAGATTAGTGTGTGTTAATTGGTCGATTTTTAAAAAAATAATATTCTGAACGTACTCGAGCAACAAAAGGACACAATTTACTTCAGACCTTCTACTCGTGATGCTTAAACATATCGTTTTGAACTTGTTTCTGACCAATCATCTTTAGTAGCTGCATAATTGAGCAGGAAAAATGCTTTCTATCTTTCCTTTTTAGTGCGAAAGTGAAAGCGGTAATTCCTATCACATGCAATGCGCAATAAAACTTTATTGAATTGGTGGCAACATTTATGAATTAACTCATTAGCAAAATTACTTTTTAAAGCCGAAAACTACATCCGTCCCCCCCACAGGACACCGAAAGTCGAAAACTACGCCAATATGTGGAAATTAAGAGTCATTTTAGCTTTGTTCTTCTCATGTTTAAATTACTAAATATGTAAATGTTTCTGTTTTCGAGCAAATAATCCGTTTTCCAAAATAAAGGGCATTTACTTAAATAAGATAATCAGCTTATTTATTTGCGTGAGATGTCCGTATACTTTGAAATGTATCCCAAAATATTGTCTAATCATTACAAGTAGAATCTCACGTGATTTTAGTAACACCCTGTGAATGATATGTCAACGGACGTAGCTAACTTCCTCAGTCGGTCACAATCGGCTCACAGATGTTTTCACTCCATAAACACACAGACATACATACATACATACATACATTGGTAGATAGATAGTCATACAAAACAGTCATGCTGTTTAGTCAGACTACAATATTTAAATACTAGACAAAAAAAAATATTTTTTAAGTGCAGTGAGTGAGGTTATGATTTTAGATTGACCCAGTGGTCTAATGGTTAGTAGTTCTACAAGGTTAGTTCACTTATTTAGGTTCAGTTCCCATCCAAAGCAGTTTTTTTTTTTTGTCTAGCAGCAAGTGTCTACAGGACTATTAAAACTAGGACTTTTACTCATGCAACTCGACACTTTCCCCGACTAAGTAGTAAAAGTAGAAAATGAACTCATACAAATAGCCAATTTGTATGGGAAGATCTTTTTGCGATTTCAGCAAAGTCGTAAAACAAAACTATTCAAAATTTTCAATAGAATCTCCAGTTTACGATCCCACACCCAATTTTGTTACATCCTGCGTAGTGTATGTAACTGTATTTTGGACTACCTTTAGTTATTTAGATATGGATATCGAAATTCAGAATTCTTAGAAATTATCCAGAATATTCAGTGACTCTCTAATTTATATCTCAGAAAAATACTTTCTATGTAGTCATGTAATGTAAGGTAATTAAATGTATGACTGAGCTAATACAATTCAACGGTTAATGTGCGCAAACGATACTCATTTGACACTATAAGTATTGAAGTGAACACATTTGGACGTATATATGACTATATCACTGTAAAAAAGCTTTAAAAATATATGTTAAATGAATGCAGTGTGAAAAAGATTTCAAGAGTTAAATAAAAACTATAAAAAACCACTTTGTGATAAGTTGAGAAATCGGTTGTAGGTATTTGTGTCATTAAAAATGTAAAAAATTAACAATTGAAATTATTGGTGTAAAAGTGAAAGAAATTGTGGCTAGTTATCAAATAAATAAAAAAGACGGTTTGCTATTTTGTGAAAATGGCAAAAGCAGAGAGCAAGAAAAGCAACTTGCTGTGTTGGTGAGTTATCGTGACTTCCTTAAACAGACGTCTTGTCTGCATAGAAATTTAATAAGTTTGTTCAATGACACATATAAAATTTGGTCCGCGATTTCAATTTTTTCTTGTATATTTTCTACTAAATGATCTACTTTCATCAATGCATTCATACTTATAGATCAAATTTAATACTGTCCTACCCTATACACGTGACCGCGGGTGATGCTAATTGCAACGCTTTAGGACCATTTTTTGTAAACTCATAATCACAAATCAATTATTTTTGAATTTGAATTTGACACCTTAATCGGTTAATCTGTTATTTGACTCATAGTCCTCCGAGTTACTTTTTATAAAACTTCAAAATCTACATTGTTTTTTAAAATATTTGAATTATATTAACTGGCGTGTTATAGTTTAATATTTTCATCGTAACTATGAAATTTTTGCACTTTATGAAAATCTATGCGAGTTAGTTTTTCTGCAAAAAATATTTCGTCACCATTATTATGTAATTTATTTTTCATGCAGTTAATTGAATTAACATAGATAATACTGTGATAAAATACTATACTGGGACATATCTATTATGAGACTAATCTCGTTTACTTTTGTTTCAGTTCTGGGCTTATGTCATCTATAGAAGAGGTGAGTACTAGATTTAATTTTTATCTAAGAATAAAATAGATATTTAGAATATACAAAGTAACAGTTAAAAACTTTGTTTTAAAAGGTTTTTAAATTAAATTTATAAGTAGCAAAAATTAATAGTGTACAGAATATCATGAGATTTACAAAATAATTTTAGATCTTATTTTTTTAAACATAATATAAGCAATCTTTTCTAACAACTAGACTTCTACTCATGAAATTAAAAAAAACAGCGAACTGAATCGTCATTATGTATTGTAATACCTATTACCTGTGCAAAAAAGTTGTTTGTTTGTTCTACTTTCTAGCCTTAGTAACGCGTAACAATTATACAACTGTCTAAATATCGTAGCTGCGCAAGTAAGGATAGAAAAAAAATATGCTAAAAGCGGCCAAAGTCTAAAAAGAAAACAAATGAAATGAAGTTACTTTTATTTTTTAAATTTTTAATGGTCCTTTTTTAAAATTGGCTATGGATTCACTGGAAAAAGGAATCCAGTTTAATGAGTAAACACTAAAAACCCCAGTTTGAATGGATTCATAAGTTTTAAACAAACTGCGTTCCAAAAAAAATATTTGGAGCTTGTTTTTGTATATTGCACTAGGAAGTCATTACTTATTTTCATTAGCTCAATTGATATAAATGATAATTTGTAACAAACTGTAACATCATCGGTTGATAAATGTGTTTTAACTATTACAATAATGATGAGAATGGATATACCCTTATGGTTGTTATGGTCATCTTCACTCAAGATAAAAAGGGAACTCCAGTCCATTAACAGGGTAGGGTTGAATACATTGTAACTTAATATTTGTAAAATTAAAATGTTCTCATGAAACTGATTTCCGTAAGGACTTCTAAAATCGAGTCAAATTATCAAAAAAAATCGATTTGTTTATAATAATAATAATAGTATCTGGGACAAATCACACACGGTCATCTGGCACCAAACTAGGATTCCCTGTATCTTGGGAACCAGAGACTGATATACCTACACATATACATTTAAATACATACATATATAGATATAATACACCCAGACTCAGAGCAAACAATTCTGCTCATCACAGAAAAGTTTGCCCTGTGTGGGGATCGAGCCCACGACTCTCGGATCAGAGGTCAGGATCGCTAACCACTTAGCCACCGAGTCAGTCATTTATTGTTGGTTGATTCTGATATTTAAGTTGGAAAGTCAAAATATTAAAAAAACTTACCATCGTAGATCATAATTGAAATTGAAATTGAAAACTTTATTTCGAATCACAGAGAATTCATATACATAATGTCTATGTATTGTAAGCTGGTTTTAATGGATAAGAAACATGATTCATGATGATACAAAATTACGACCACTGACGACTAAATCATTTTTTGACGATATCGGTGGGACGATTCATTCATTCATTCCAACCTATTTTTATCAAGCAACGCTAAAACCGCAAAGAAACTTCTGTGAACTAAAAAAAATCGCATTCATATCGGCTCAGCCGTTTCAGAGCTACGATGCTACAAATTGTGTATCTTACACAAGTCTTTAAATTTAAAACACTCCTATTTTTGCATCAAAGGTTAAAAAGGCAATTTCGCCTGAGCTTTACGAAATATTGTCAATGTATGCTCTTGTGCAAATAGATCAATTTTACAACCCATTTTCTGAAATACCGTGTGTCTGTCAACATTATATGATCTGTGAGCATCTGGTTGCGTTGATGCAGCGTAAGTACGTGGAACTGCCTGTTCGTATGTTTTGGGATTTCCGTCATTTTTTAAATTTATTTATTTGACAGAGCAAACAATTATTCAGGTATGTGCACATGAAACTGAATTACCCTTGTCATGCGCATTTTGCAAAAAATAGCTTTTCATGCCAATAGTTTCTGTGGGACGCTCAACATTTTAGAACAGAAGTTGTCCAGTTTTGACTTAGCTTAAAGTTTTGTTAACGCTTTTTTGTTACACTCTATTACAGACCATCTTATAACTACATAGGTAATTTGAAATTTAATTAAAGTTATCGTAAAAATTGACACTATTTTGGGTGTAAATAATCCATAACTATAACCACGTAAGGTTTGTATAATTTTTTTCCCTTAAGAAAATTTACCTAATAAGATTTAATTTCCTTATTATTTTCATTAACTTCTTTTATTTCCTTGCAACACTCGTAAAATTTCATATGTATTTGGCTACTTCTGCGTTTCTACTTAGTACTTATCCTT
Organism: Coleophora deauratella; assembly: GCA_958295455.1. Classification (NCBI taxonomy): domain Eukaryota; kingdom Metazoa; phylum Arthropoda; class Insecta; order Lepidoptera; family Coleophoridae; genus Coleophora; species Coleophora deauratella. The sequence goes on from OY282412.1 coordinate 7,903,958, forward strand.
ATTAATTACCCGACTGCGACAGAAGGAGAGTTATTAAACATAGCGATTTCATGTTTCACAGAAAAATCGTATTGACTGTGTAATTTCTTACTCACATGTCAAGATTTAAACTTTCGTGGAATCCTTCAAATATAACATTAGTTATTCTCAAGAATAAACAGCGTACGCACAAAACAGCACTGTCTCATCTTTTCATACATCATTATACTACTGTTCAGTTCAACAGATTTATTGTAAAATAACCTCTGTGTCTTCTCGTTTAGGTGCAATATTGTTCTTGTTAAAATCTACAAAACGTGCAGTCGGAAATCGTCCTACACTAGTTTATTTGCAACAATGAATTTAAGTACTAACGAGGAATGTCCGATTAGCTGTTTAGTGTAATTTTACATCACGGAAGAAAGAGGTAGGGGGAAGGGCCTTAAAGACGCGTTTGTACCAGAACCGATGTCGCCGAAATCACACATCAACACCTAGTATATTTACGCACTACTAATGCAAGAAGGCCTTTGATTGGACCATAAATATAGCACGTAAAAATAAAAAAAAATTAGCAACATTGAAATCTATTACTTCGTCCATAAAGCTCATACAAAATGAGCAAATAGAGGCGTATTTGATAGTGACATCTATTGCTGAGTAGCAGAAACTCCAGATGACGGAAAACTCCAAAAGCGCTTCATAAACGTCCTAGCGAAATTAAACTTTCACTGCATATTAATAAAGCACAACTTTATTTACCTATAACTAGTACACGTCATTACTACGTCATTTCCGTTCGCTACTCGATTAGGGATGTAAGTAATCTTCTATCACTGAAATATCGATATCCGGAAATGTTTCCCTTGAAACACCCGATGTTTCTGGAAAGGGGTCGTCCATTAATCACGTGATGTTTTTAGCAATTTTTTAGACCCCTCCTCCCCCTGATGATATGTGGTGAGGTTTTAGACTACATCGCCACAACCCCTACCCAAAATCACATGTATTTTTTGGTACAAAATATTATCTTTAAATACAGGTACAATGTAATTTAATTCTTGAAAATTTAAGCACCGTGATAAAAATGACCAGACAGACATTTGTTTCTGACTGTCTGACGCCGTTTCGAACTTTGGGATGAGTTAAAAATATGAGCGCCACGACGCCTGAGGGTAATGAAAGGCGATGTAAGATTTTACTATGGAAGGTGGCCTATGGCCGACGTTTTTTTCAAAGTTGAATACCCTTGAATCCTTTATAAATCGCTAGTGAACATTTAGATGGTGAAAAAATATGATAAGTCGTTTAGTGTTTCCACCAGTTTCGGACATATTTCGTGACAAAGATGGCCCTACCATATATAGGACAATAAAAATCATTTATATCTCTGCAACCGGTGATGTTACGAAAAAAAGACCTATTACATGTTTCATCATTTAGCTATCCTCTATCGATTTAAGTAGGTTTCAAACTGCGACACAACTTTCGTGAAAATTCCACAGGTCATAGGCCACAAATGTCCCTACCCCTTTATACGATAGTGTTGCCGCCATATGTGATAGCTTGCTACAGTCACACACGACAGCAGCAGATATCGTAAGATGAAATAGCACAGTATAGCGTCCGTGTGATTTTTGAAAAGGTAGAGTATATAATAACGTAACGTAGACAAATTATAAAAAAAAACAAGATTCAGCTTTACTTATCTACTGATACACTCATGGCGTCATTCTTAGTATGCGAGTAATTACAGCTTTAAACTCGCACTCACAGTATAGCGCCTGTGTGTGACGCCCTTTATTTGTAGTGTGGCGAGCTATATTTGATATTACGATGAAATAGCACAGTATAGCGCTCGTATGTGACGCCCTTTAGGCTGTAGAGCGTACCAAAGAATTATTTACATACATACCTACAAAATCCTTCGGTAGTAGGGAATGAACAAAGGTTTGACATTTGCCAATAAAATGTATCTAAAATATACACATTATAAACAACTGGAAGGATAATAAAATCAACTTCTCTTTTTATCGATATCGACAATATATTGTCAAAGATAAATGATTGCACATCACTATTTAGAACACACGAGAATGTTGGTGGACCAGGCCGACTTATGCTACTGACGTATGACTTTTATTACTCTCACATAAAGTTTAAAATTATCTAATTCGTTCGGGATAAAGCTTTGAATTAAATTAAATTCAATTTTAAATCGAAATATAAAATACAACATTTACCGGTGAAATGTAATGCCTTCATTATATGATATTTTGTCTGTGCTTCTATTTCTGCACTCTAAAACAGCACAGTATCGCATGTTTACGTGTTTTTTTATTTTATTTATCCGAGAACATCAGCCGTCCGGTGCCGCATAGTACGCGATTGAGAATGAGTGCGTCCTGTACTGCAGCGCTAATTTATGACACGCGAGATCCGCCTACTTACCATTTCCCCCTACCTCTTTCTTCCGTGTTTTACATCATCTCCGCTTACGTTAGTTTCGAGTAGGTTGTAGTGTAGTGTAGCCCATTCATAGTTGAAACTACAGGTATACGAGTTCCGACTGGTAGGAAGGAACCTCGTATTAGCTGGATAAAAGAATGATGTTCGAAAAGTGTACCTACACTGCTACCTACTTCGAATAAAATATTTTCATTTTATTTCAACTATGGGTCGCGTTGGAAACCCATAAGGTACTCACTACTTATACACCCCGGAGGACACTCCACACAATCGTCCGAGCTATTTACCTACTAAGACCTCTCTTTTTAACACGTAGGAGTGAGCGAGATAACTGAGTGACGTCTGTATGGGTCGCGCCAGATCTTACTCTCAGGGAGCTGAGGTCGCCTTCAAAAAGCGGCGCAGGGTTTGTCCATACTATACAGCTGCTCCCCACTAGAGATCCAAAAAATGTAGCCCTTTCCCTTCTTTGTTTACTAGTTAAATTTTTTTTACAGTCAAGAGCTTGTGAAGCTTTACACATAGGACTTTGTAACGTTCACTAAAAGTTTCATATGCTCTTGACTGTACCTACGATTTTCAATTTTTCCATACTCCATAAATTAACTTGCCGCCCGTCTGAGCCATCAACTGGTGACGCCCTTGGTAGTAGGTAAATTAGAACACATTGATCCTGTCCAAAAAAATCTTAAAAGGAAATCCTTATTTAATCTTCCACCTAAAATATCCTTTCCTTTTGTATTCATAATTGATTCCATAGTAATCTTTTTAACTTTAATAGTCCAGGAAAGGAGGTTTTATTTTAAGAACAGATGAGACAAATTTTGTACATTAGAGTGTCGTGATTTGATTTCCTTTTACGAGTGACTTATATTTCCTCTACTTTCCGTTCGGTAGACAGTCCATTAATATAGATGTCGGGATAAAAGACACTAAAGTATACGTATACATACAAATAATATAGTACGTAATGATTAGATGAAGATTAATGGTGAAAGGTTTATACTTATTTTTAAATCTACCATGGCTATTGGAAACTAAATAGTGTAAAGAACTCGTTTTAACTAAAAAAATATACATCAAACCTTAAGGCCAAAATTTAGACCCGTAGTGTCAGTATCTCCACATATCTCTTGTTATTATTATTTTATTTAAATACTTTAGTGCAAAATATGTCTAGCAAAAAACAACAAAGCAATAATAATAAAAAAACAACCGTCTCGTTGCTTTATACTGTCAACTTTACAGCTATTGCTCACAGATAACTTTTAGTATCGCATTCGTGCCACTAACATTTACACCTCTTGCCAAAGTGTTGAAGTGTCAGAAAACTCTGCCAAGTTGACGTGCATCGGGCGGGTTTGACCTAAATGCAAAGTAAAACTTTGTGTCAAAAATCCTATGTTTGACGTAGGAATATTAAAAGATGTGACTGACTCGGTGGCTTAGTGGTTAGCGATCCTGACCTCTGATCCGAGAGTCGTGGGTTCGATCCCCACACAGGGCAAACTTTTCTGTGATGAGCAGAATTGTTTGCTCTGAGTCTGAGTGTATTATATCTTTAAATGTATGTATTTAAAAGTATATGTGTATGTTTATCAGTCTCTGGTTCCCAAGATGCAGGGAATCCTAGTTTGGGGCCAGATGACCGTGTGTGATTTGTCCCAGATATTATTATTATTATCCAACTGGAATTGCCGCCAAGCAGCACGCTGAAGAAATAGCCAGCGCAATTCAGAAAAAGTCAAATTGTACCACAATTTATCATGCAATACTTATTTGAGAAAAATATCTTGCATATCTGTTGCACAGAACCATGTTGATCGATATGGGAAACATTAGATAAGGTTACTCGCCCTGTTTGTTTCTGAACCAGCGTGTTCGTCTTGCGAGGGCTGAAGCGGGGTGAAGAGGGAGGCATTTATTTAAACAAATATCGCCGTTGTGTGATAAGCTTAATCTATTTAATGTTATCTACTATCGACATCTAGCGACGAGTAGGGAGGCATGTATTTAATTAATGTTATCTACTAGCGACATCTAGCGACGAGTAGCGTAGCATCACTATAAAATGACAAAATATTCATAAAATAACAAGAATAAAGTGATAAGAAATGTTGCTGTTAGTTTTGTTCTTTATTTTTTTATTGTTTTAGCATATTTCACTGCTCTGTAAGACATATTTTCATTTAAACACGGGATGTTTACTCGTCGCTTGTCAGATTGCGAATGGTGCGCGAAAAGGCGGCGCTACTCAACATAGGGGAGCAAACCACTATCAGCGACTACGCTGTCGTGGAGTATTAACCACATCTAATTGTTCTCTTATATCGATGTTTCCAAAGAAAGTCTATGGGCGGCGGTAATCGCTTACCATCAGTCTGCTCGTTTGCCACCTATCGCATACAAGAAAAAAAAGAAGCGGCAAAGGCTTCTACGGCCTTACAACCTAGTCTGACACATCAAAAATTTCATATTGATAATTCAATCTACTTAAAACAATGTCATTCGTCATAATATGAAGAAAAAAAACTTAAGCTATCGTTATAAGTGTCCCAGTATTTTTTTTATTCTCCAATTTATGAATCATACAAACGTTTTCATATCTGCTAAAAGAACAAGGTCAAGTTTATGTTTATAGAACCTTCATCTCCACACGAATAAAAAATAAAATAGCCAAGTACAAACCTTGTTTTGTTCTGAAAATATAACTTTTTTTACAATTTATTAGTCTCATAGACTCATAGTTCAGTGGCGTCCGACAGTTACTAATGTTTGGATCTGAATAGATTCAAAACAAAACGTTTGACGCATGTAGCTGGAATGCTCGAGTATGTCATTTTAGGGTTCTGTATCGAGGGGTGCTTATAAAAAAACATTTCGGACATTAAACATTACATTTAGGTTCTAAACTTAAGCACACAACACAAAATAAAATTAACAAAGAGTTTACAAACAAGTCCAGTTGTTACAGATGCCGTAAGGAGGCTGAATACACTTTGGAGTAAGTGGGACGTAACTGAACACATTATCACAATTTTGATTTGCCACCTTATTTAGTGGCCGAGATCTTTCATCAACTAAAAAAAAACTTAATTTCTCGGGTACTCCTGAAACAGAATACCTGTGGCAAAAGAGCATTTCACAATCAGATTTCAAAAGCAAAAAACCGCATTAAAATCGGCTCAGCCATTGCTACACAGATAAAGATTTCAAACTTAGAACTGATCACATTTTTGTTACGCTTTCTATGAATCACTCTTTTTTCCTCAATTTCGTTCGTACGGTGCATTAAGGAAATGCGTAAGCATAAACAAACACGCCGAATAATTTTAATTGCTTTCAAAACAAGGTAAACATTAGCTTGTACAGAATGGCCGCCCACGGTTTAGGGAATCTAAAATAAACCATCTTAAATTGGTCCACGACAGAGCTAGTGTCAGTTGTACGCTGGCAGTCGCGAACGGCAGCCTTGGCCGCGTGTCGATAAAAAAATAAAAACAATACGAATTTGTTTTGAACAAACTCCTTGGACGTGTGTCGATAAAAAGTTTTGCATACAATCTCTTTGGACGAAGCGAACTTTATTTAATAAGTGACGAAATACTTTTAAATTGGTGCGATAATATAGAGATTATTCTGTTGTTTGATGTATTGTATAATATATTTTTTTGTTATTTCTATCCTATTTTATGCGACGTATAAACTCCGAAGCATTGTTTCTTAAAGTTTACCAAGCTGCGAACAATTTGGCAGATTTTTTATTTTATTCATAACATCTTGCAAATGTGGCGCATTTCCATTCCAACATATTTTTTTATAAATGCTGTAAAATTAGGATAGAGAGATCAGAAAAAAAGCGAGGTGTCCAAAATATATTTTAAACATTGCGTATAGGTTCCCAGAAGAAAATTAAAATACTAATAAAGATTTTAATTGACAGCATTTAAAATGTGAAGCCCTAATTATATGAATGTTTCAATATAGAATAAGTAACCATTACTAAAACACGTTTTTTAATATAACAAATAATTATGAGTGTTACCTATTTCGTAATAATTTTAAGGCTGTATAAAACTCCATCCCAGTAAGGCTCTATACCTTATACAGCCTTTAAATACTAATGAAGAAAAAATTAATGAAATAACTCGATAAATAATTATTAAAAAAAGATATGTGATAATTAAACGATATTATTATCATTTATATTGAAATCCGTCAACGACCTCTGCGTCTTTTTAACCGACTTCAAAAAAAGGAGGAGGTTCTCAATCCGTCGGAATCTTTTTTATTATTTTTTTATGTATGTTCACCGATTACTCGAAGACGCCTGAACCGATTTGGAAAATTCTTTTTTGGTTAAAAGAGTATAGTTCACAGGTGGTCTCATATAAATTTTATCGAAATCGATTCAGCGGTTCTTGAGAAAATCAACAAAAACATAGCAAAATTGGAGTTGTTGCGATTGAAGTCTGTTGTTTTTAACGTATTCAGCGTGGTCAATTATACACAATAAAAAACAGTCATAAAAGTTAAGGGCCAAAAAAATAAAATGTTGCCAATTTCTCTTCGGTATTAACCTAGGTACGAGTCTCACATAAGAAACATTAGCTAATGTTCTCATTATCGCCGTACAAATCGATCGCTTCGTCAACTTGGAAACGCGAGCTTGTAAACAAAGGTACATTACGTTAGAACGTCACAAGTCATCCCCAAATTCTGGTATCCATTAACTGAACTCAGGCGGCTTGAAAACTTCTGACACTAGGGTTGGCCACTAGCCCCACAACTTCATCAATCCGGACTTGGCCCCCATATGTGGATACTCCACATATGGTAAGGTCCACGTATGGTTAGGCCATACTCCACAGTGGAGTATGGCCTAACCTTCCCGAGTTATGGAAAAGATATCCTTGCCCCTGTAGTGGGGACGATATGGGTTGTAAATGAAACTGAACTCACAGTATAACAGCAGATACGGTATGGACACCCCTTACCGAGGCGCCCCCCCCCCCCCTGTGGGTACGATGCGATGACGGTCATTCAGCAATCTTACTCGCTCCTACACCTCACTCCCTCTTTGTGGGTACCATCCAGTGACGGTCCATGCAGTCGTCACTCAGTTATATATCTCTTACGCGATACTCTCTCCTACGTGAAAGGGAGATCTTATTAGGTAAATAATAACTCAGATAATTTGTATTGAGTGTCCCGGTGTGCTGAGCTAGAATTTACAATTAGGTAGAGCGCATGAGTCTTTTAATCAGATTTTTCTATCGTAAAGCGGAAAAGGCATATCATTAACAAGGTGACTGATAAATACCTGAAAAACCTCTTAATAACTGGTAATTCTCATCAAGTGACTTTGTACCCTTGACCTGTTTTTCAATAAATATAACGGTCTGCAAGTAATTAATTAAAATTATTTTGGTTCATAATTTTCGATTCATGGCGCTTTGAATAAATCTGCCAGCTTCAGGCGCATTCTTATGTGCGGCAAACCCAAACAGTGCGCTCGCGCACGTTCGCATTTAACGCAATAAACCGCATCATTACTCATTTACAGCCTCTACTTATCGACTGTGAAGTTTGGTTTCATATTTGATGTTTATTGCGGTCCTCTGAATCGGAAGTCGTTAATTATGTGTGTGTAAATATATTTATTGTTAACCATTTAATGTTTGTTTTGTGCCAAATAATTTGATGTTTGCAACAATAGTGAACGCTTTTTTTGATGGTGTTAAGATCGTCGGGTAGGCACTAAAGAAACCTCCCATTTCCGAAAATGGGAGGTACCTGACGATCTTAACACTGACATTGGCAGATTTCTTGTAGAACATACCCCAAAACCAAACAGATAGTACCTATCTAGCTCAAGAAACTGAACAATTTTGCTAAAATCAAAAATAAACGGGTTTCTGTACAAAACGTTTAGCTTCATAGATCAATTTAGTATGTAGGGCATTTTATTTGTTTGCACTTTGCAGCTTCATTAGGGTTCTGTACAACCTTGTCTCTGGTATAACTAACTTATGTGGGGTATCTGTTTGTCGTAATTTTTGAAAAAAAAATACAATTTAAACGGTACAGGATGACTGATCTCACGGCGTATGCTTATTGTTAGTAAATGGGTTCTATTGGCGTTAGCATATGGATAAGGGTACCCTAAAAACAAAAATAAATAAACTAGTTAATTAGTCGGTTGTCAAAACATTAAGAAGGGCTTTAATTTTACTTCATTAAATATTCCACACGACTTATGTGAATTCCATACAAATCCCACTAAAATTCCATTCATTAAAGACTGCGTGCGTGAACGCGTAAAGAAAACAATGCCGTGCGCGTGCGTCACTCGCTAACAAATTTAACGGCATAAACACCATAAATTATAGAATAACTACCATAATTTATAGAATCAATAACACGCACTCTTTTACTAAAGATATGAGATGTCTTTAGCTTAGTAATGAGTGCATAGTTCGTTCCAGTATCGGTATCCAGAACGACAAATCCCTGTATCGTAAGGACGAGATCCACTGATGATTTGGCTTTTACTTCCAAGGTGTAGTTTGCCATTCCAATGTTTCTTATGTCAAACAGACATTTATTTGCACGTTATTGGGTAATAAAATAAATCATTTCAGTTTTTCGACCAACGACGTTTTAGCGCTCCCTGGAAACAGTCAAATTATTTCTTGTAGCGTTGAGAGATCGTGCGGTGGATTTGTGTGAAATCTAGCTTTCAGCGTTTGAAATATCACAGGCTATGTCTAGTTGTCTAAATGTCTAGACGCCGTGTCTAGAGGGATTCCTTAGTGAAATGTTTCAGGCGTGATAAACACACGATCAGGGTCGTACTTTTCAAAAATGTAAAAGGTAATAACAGTTTTTTTGTGCAAGAAATCGATTTACTTCATATCCGGTTTTCATTATTTTTCTTCTCAAATGCTCTCTGAATTGTTTTCACTTGACATTGGAAAAATTCAGAATGCCAAATAAAAAAGAAGAATAATATTTTTTCGCTAAGTTTCTAATGCAGGATGCGTTTTGAATGCCAGATTTTTTCAAACGTTCCGTCATTAAACGATTGTTCTATAATAAAATCAGTTTTGGCCACTCGCTAGGTTTTTGTCATAGCATAGCACCATTAAGTGGTTGCCATGTGAAGTTAATAGACAATATATTTGGCAAAGAATTTGTTTTTTCTTAAAATTCTTCACCATACTTCATACTTTTTCATCTGTGCCAAAATATTAATCTCTTTCAAAATAGTTTTATGTCACAGTTATGGCTGTCTACTCTGCCATGTTGGTCATTGTGCATAGTAACTAATAGGTCTGGTCAGCCTTGCTGTATTATAAATAATAATATTAATATAATGGCATCCACACGCCAAAAGACCGTAGTCCGACTGTACCACTCATTTGAGCAACTTTTTATCATCTATCAAAAACGCTCAAAAAATTAAAAATAAAACAATTATTAAAAAAAACGTGGTTTTGTAATGAAACATCTTCGATTAACCGATGTCAACGGTTATGTTTGCTATGCCTAGGGTCGTAAGCTCGATTCCCAACCGGGGTAAATAAATACGTCCGCATAGTGTTTAATCTTAATAATACCTACGTTCTCCATCATATAATCTGTCACAACACATTCACAAATACATAAGTAAGTTATTATATTTTGCACAAAATACAAAAAAAACCCAAAAAATACATGCCCAACCTTCAACTTCACATAACAAGTCCGCGTGTGATATTGACCTTATTCCCGCCGTGGATCTGAATCTGAACTAAAATAGATCATTATGAACGCCTGCGCAGATTTTTTTAACTTTTTTCTTAACTAGCGATCGTATGTGTCTTCGGCTGTGTGAACTTTTTTTTTATTTTTTTTATGGCAGAGGTGGCAAACGAGCAGACGGATCACCTGATGGTAAGCGATTACCGCCGCCCATAGACACCCGCAACACCAGAGGAGTCACAAGTGCGTTGCCGGCCTTTGATTTGGGAGTACGCTCTTTTCTTGAAGGTTTGAATGTCGTATCGGTCCGGAAATACCGCAGGCGACAAATCATTCCACAGTTTGGTTGTGCGAGGCAGAAAGTTTCTAGTGAAACGCACAGTTGTGGACTGCCAACCATCTACTACTACTTAGTTCTTTTCATAGAGTTTTTAAAGTAAACTCAATTTATTTTGAATATACAGAAGACGTAGATTATCGAGAAAATGATAAGAAATAATAAAAGATAATTACAGACCCTGGTATGGATTGGTATCGCTACATTTTTCTGATCTTAGTGTACAAATAATAATAATAATTTATTTCAACAAAAAGGTTTACAAAAGACGGTATACAAAAACCCATTATAATAATATCCGGGACAAATCACAAACGAGTATATTCCCTTTTTGCCCACAATCGGTAAGCCCTTGGTATCATCGCTCTTCATGGTAAGTGATGACGATGCTGACGATGAAAGCGGGCTTATCAAGATTCCTCAACACAATAAGGATCATGCTGAAACACAAAAATGGTATAATATTGATGTTTAGTGGCAAGACTTAGATAAGTTGGTGGTAGCTATAACCAGGCGGGCTCTGAAAATTTTCCTACTCCCAACAAAACCGAGTTCTACAAAGTTGGACTCCCGAAAAAAGATTTAAAATTATGATTACAGCATCTACTTAAAAAGATTTTGACTTTTGACAATCAGACGGAAATTGATCTCATAGTGACCTGATGAAAAGCGAGTATACTAACCACTACCCATCATAGTGGTGTTAATCAGGGGGGGGGGGCAATGGGTGCAATTGCCCCCCCCCCCCCCCCCCGAAGCCTGACGGAAGTATTAAATCTTCTATAAAATGCAAATAAATAGAGGCATTTCTTAACTATTCAAAAAATAAACTGTCTAATACCATCGACCGCTTCATAAATAAGGGTAAACTGAAATTCCCCCCCCCCCCCCCTGAACGAAATCCTGGACGAACAACCAGACTTTCGCATTTATGGGTTTGTAGCACAAAATTAGCGCGTCAATACACATTCCTTAACGAACGTAAACTTGTTTATGATACAGCTTTTTTATGTTTTAAGCCGTTACTTCGAAAGAGTATTAGAATTTTTCCTGTGTAATTCGTAAGATTTGTGGATTTTAACAAGTGGAGAGCTCACTACTTCGCACAGTGTAGCTTAGTCTGCTTAGAGTCAAAATGTAAACAACCCGTTTTTTTCGAAATCGTTCAATTTTCTATAACTTTTAACACCCCATTACACCAATTTAGGGGTCGCTATTTAATTTTATAAAAAAACCTGTCTTAGTGTATCCTCTACACCCTTTAAGCTGCCTACGAGTACGTTCAGATTTTCAAGTTTCTGATCTGATTTCTAATGTACAATAATATGTCAATACGTTCTTTATAAAAACCACCCTGAAAACATAGGAAATATACTTGAATCGGTACATGATCGGTGACTTCATTAAAATAACTTTCTTCTTTTTTTCTTTGTATATAACTCCTGTTAAAGTTTTGTACATATTTTATTTTATCAATAAAGAGTTTACAAACAAACAAACAAATATTCTTTCTTTTGCTCTTTTATTTTGTACTTGATTCTTGCTTATCTATGCAAGTTATGTTCCTTTATATACTTAGTTTATATAGATCTATAGTAATTATGTATTTTTCTGGCGAATAAATGTTTAATTATCAAAATAATTATCGCACCAGTTTAAATTCAATTTTTCATACTAGTGAAGTAAACAAAGTGAAATAAATTGAAAAGTGAAAGATCACATGTTATTAGTGAACTCAGTTATTATAACAACAAGTGAATTGGGAATATGTCAGTCTGGCTAACACTACTTAAGAGCCCGGGTTGGGAACTGAAGTGCTATCCTGCGAAGCCTCTCAAACCTATCCTCGTGAGTAAATCTACCATCATTGTAAAGTAAAACTGCCATAAATGTTAAGTAGTTATACTGCCATAACTGTTGAAATGACCATAATTGTAGAAAACGACCACTATAGATGAATTAGAAAATTTGACACCAAAGAAGTTATTATCGTCGCTCTGCTAGGCGGGGAGCGGGGTGCAAGTCTGTGTGACACAATGAGTAAATAAAAATATTGAAAACCGTCTAAACTTTAAGAATCGAGATTTTGCCACAAGTTTTCTATCAAAAGAAGTGTCGCTACAATATGTCTAGTAGTTTTAAAAGATAATCGCGGACTTTAAATACACAGTGCTGCATATTAAAGATTTTTTCAGGTTGCATAAAAAAAAAACTTTCGATACGATGTTTTGAAATAAAAGACTTTTCTTTACACAAAACCTGGCATGCGACGTCGCATCGCAGATTTGTGTACAAGCCCTTAAGTATTGACGTATTGACAGAAGGAGAAGGCATTTTAAAATGGGTAAAAGCTCAGATTAAAGAGTCTTTATTTCATGGTAAAAGTTTCATGAAAGGCCAGTACGATTTTACACTTTTCGTGTTTTTTTTTTTTTTTTTTACATATTACGTTAGTTCACGTATTTTGTCAATCAATTCGAGTCAACAATATTGAGATTACTCAGATTTCATATTGTTTCGGGACATTGTATAACCTCATAATATTGCAACGCTGATTTTGATAAGAAGTGATCAGTTTCGTATGTCTGCTTGTTTCAGCTTCAGGTGAGGAACTCGCGAACGGAATCCACAGAGGAGGACAAACGCAGCGATGACTCGCGCCCCCTCAGCCACGCCTCAGATTTCAGCAGAGACAATATACGTAAGTAAATACAAATCACTTACGTATATACACGCGGTCGTGGCTCAGTGCGGCTTGGTTAACTGACTACAGACACGGTCATAACCTGGATAGGTTTGACTGTTAGTGGCAAGGCACGTTAAGCCGTTGGTGCCGGCTGCTGCTGCGGCGGCAGTCGTTAAGCCATGTCGGAGGCCTTATAGGCCGGCTTGAAAACTTCTGACACTGGGGTTGGCCACTAGCCCCACAACCTCCACCAATCCGGACTTGGCCTCAGTGTGTGGAGTATGGCCTAACCTTCCCGAGCTATGGGAAGAGACCCGTGCCCCTGCAGTGGGGAAAATGTGGGTTGTTAACGAACGTGTAATATTTACTGGGGGTATTAAAGTTCTCGAGTGGCGTCCGCGCACCGGAACACGTAGCATAGGCAAGCCTCCCACTCGGTGGACCGATGACCAGGTGAAGGTTGCGGGAAGCCGCTGGATGCGGGCAGCGCAGGACCGGTCGGTGTGGAAATCCTTGGGGGAGCCCTTTGTCCAGCAGTGGATGTCTTTTGGCTGATAATGATGACAGCAATATAATTGTATTATCTTTAACTGGTAAGCCTTTGGCATCATCTCACCTGATGGTAAGTGATGATGATGCCGAAGATGGAAGCGGGCTTACCTAGATTCCCCACTATCTTCATGCCGGAATACATCAATGTTGTTAACATTCATGTTTGGCTGCAAGACTTAGATAGCCAGGCGGGCTCAGAAAATGCCCTACCACAGGAATCGAACTCCGGACCTCCTGATCTGAACCGAGCTGACTAGCCACTAGACCACGGAGGTGGCGAACTTTTTTATTTATTAAGTATATCTAATGTTGTCTTCCCAGTGTCCCTGGGCCAGGCGCCGCGTCGAAGCCGCCGAGCTATTGCCCCGTGCAGTGACGCCCAGCGCCCGCTCACCAGATATCTACCCGTCGACAGGGATGACTTCGATCTGCGCGCGCATATCGACTCCGCCGGTAAGCTTTTTATCCACAACTAGCTTCCGCCCGCGACTTTGTCTGCGTGGACTTCAGAATTGGGTCCTAAGAGAAAATTATATGTCAGCGCCATCTAGTGACAAAGTAAAAATTTCAGTTTTCTACCAGTGCTCCGGGAACCCTCGAGTTTTCCGGGATAAAAAGTCCTATGTATTAGCCCAGTGCTTTATCTATCTTCCTGCCACATCCAAATCCGTTCAGTAGTTTCAGCGTGAAAGTGGAACAAGCAAACATCAATACTTTCGCATTTATAATAATTAGCGAGATAGTGAGATGAGATTGGTAGTAAGTGATGATGATGCCGAAGATGGAGGCGGGCTTACAGTAGTACACAAAAAATAAGGCGCGTCGGTTATCTTCGTTCGCGCAGACAAGAACAAACTATCGACGGAAACACCCGAAACAATCAACGCACGTGACAGCTTTCTGACAGCTGACAATTTCATTGAATCAGGCGCGAAATCAATCAACCAATAGCGGCAGACATTTTCGGAACGTTTAATGACCGCAGTTTCCCGCGTAATTAAAATATTGTCTACTGCGCAGGTACATCGGCAAGCCTTATTAAATGTGTATTACTGTACCAAGATTCCCCAACGCAATGGGGAACTGGCTATCATATTTCCATGCCGGTTGATCGGGGGCATGGGCCTGTAAATATACGTTGTTTCCCTCGATAAAGTGCAAAAAGGAAAAGGGGTGAAATTAGACCGAATTTATCAACAAAAGAAATAAATAAACATTAAAAAAGCGTTCGTTTTTTTTTTAATAACGATAAAACGTCTTTTGAAGTACTAGGTGTACCTAGACGAACGAAATGCCTGTTTAGCACCCTGTTTAGTAATAGCAACAACACGAACGGCTTAACATGTATTTTGTATGTTATACTTACAATGTTTAGTCAGTTAATCACTTATTTAACATATTTTTTATGGTCACCAGGTCACCAGGTGGAGCTGTGCCCCTACGTGACCATAAACTCGACGTCGTGTCGCGGGTACCTGCACAAACTTGGAGCCAAGTTCCACACGTGGTCCAAACGGTACTTACCTAATAAGCAGTATAAAGCAATAAATACAATAAACTAAATAATTGTAATATCTACTACAAAGCATGTCAGCCATGTCACACTATATTTTATGTCTTAGCCAGATTGTAGAGTGAGCAGTTTTAGAAACGGCCTAGCCGCTTTGTTAATTACTAATAAAATTGAGTCGGATGGACGGTAGATTGTCTAATGGCGCCGAAGAAAGTCTAATTCGGTTTAATTCGTACTTTTTTTTAATGCAGTAGTTTACAAAGGAGCTGGCTTGTTTGTAAAACGGCTGACTCTAGTATTGTCGTAAATTATAGTAAGTATGTAATCCCTGCCCCTCTAAAAGCGACCCTCAACGCGGGTAAGATCCAGTAATATTTTTTTAAATAAACATGTATTTATTGAGGGAAGTCTCAGTAACTGTTGGAGGCTACATGTCATAGGGTAATGTTGTTTTTGTGTGTTGGCAGGTGGTTCGTTTTCGACAGGGAATCGAAAACGTTCGTCTACTACTGGGACAAGAGTGAGAAGAAACCGCGGGGCGGTGCTTATTTCCAGGTATGTCCCTCTTATTTCCAGGTTTGTCCCACTTATTTCCTGGTATGTCCCACTTATTTAAGGTATTTCCAAGTATATCGCAGTTATTTCCAAGTATGTCCCACTTATTTGCAGACATGGCCCAGTAATATTATCAACTAACATGCCCTCTTTGTTTTTATTATAAGGCTGAAGGCCCACGTGATGGGAAGTGGCTATATAGATAGGGGTATCTGTAATACCGAAAGAGTTAATCAGTGGTTTATTGAGACTTGAGGACCAAGATTTGCGCTGCTTTGCGGCAGATATAGAATTCCAAGGATAGTATTTAATCGCGCATCAGAAAAATACTAGTACATTAAATTAACTAAATTGCAAACTAACCTAACCTATTGGTAATTTTTTTTTTTTTGCCATGCGATTTAGTATTTTTGATGGGCGATTATGGGCGGCGGTAATCGCTTATCATCAAGTGATCTGTCTGTTAGTTTGCCAGCTATGCCATTAAAAAAAAGATTAATCTTTCTAAAATTCTAACACTGTAACAAGTAAATTCTATTTATTTCCAACAGGTAATAGAGGAAGTCTACTTAGACCACGGGAACACGTCAAAATCGCCGAGCCCACAGACAACGTTCATAGTGAAAACGCGACAACGCCGGTACTACCTCATGGCTCCATCTGGCGAAGCGGCTAGGATCTGGATTGATGTCATATTCACGGGAGCTCAAGGGTACACGGAGTATCTTGAGTGATGGTTGTGAAGATGACGACTTGGGACAATGGAGGAAATATTTCTTTATAAGTGATGATACTCACTTTTTGTTAGAAACGGTTTTTGGAGGCAGAGGGCAAGGTTGTATGGAGACATGGAAATTTTAATTATGAACTGTTTGCCAAATTAAGTAAAGATCTTAGTTTTTTCAAATTTGCCTTTTATTCACTATAAAACGGCAAATTGTAGATGCCCATTTTCCCATTCTGAACGTATACAATAAGATTTAAAAAAAATACATTCCATACTTTTTTTTAATTGGTATGGAAAGTTTAAAAAAACTTTTAACTCCTATTGTATAGTTTATTTAGATAAAGATGTTCAGAGTAGCATTATTGGTACCGTTTGCAATTTTTTGGTGTATAAAAGCCCTGGTCATTTGCATTATGGATTTGATTGGACCAAGGCCCAAATAAAAACAACAATCTATGGTGAATAGGGGGGTATTTTTTCGATAAGTAAAAGGTGTCAAAGTTTTAGTTTTTTTTGTGTGTACGATTGAAAAAGGTTGTTTATGAGTGAGATGTCTATGGAACGTAGCTATTTTATTTATATTCTATAAGGTGTAACAAAAATGTATGGGAAATTTTGGACCACCTCCATACAAATTTTGTATGGAATAGTGATTTCAATAGTCAATTTTGATGTTTGGATTGATATTTCAGTTACTTGAGTATATGCCCCTTAAAATATAACAACAATTTTGTTACACCTAATATAAAGATAACATGCATATATTTTTGTGAATATGATCATATTTTTGACATATTTTACATACTTTTAAGTATAATGTGATAGTGAATTCATTGGATGTGTCGATCTGCTCATGTTACTCGAATACTCGAGTATCTTTTGATGTGGTTTTTATAGAATTTCAGTATTATGTATATGTATACACATTTAATATCATACCTATATGTACATTTATGTAAGGAGAGTCTTACAATAGTTCTTCAGAATGCTGCTAGATGGCCAAGCGCTATTTGTAGTGTTTCGTTCCAAAACACATCAGAGTAAATAATGTTGCCCTCAAAACAGGAGAGCTTTTTGTAAATCTCTTAAGTATGAAAGGGACAGAATCTTGTTAAGTAAATATAACCTGGTTTTGCAACGAGACCTACAATATAGCGCAAGAACAGTTATACTGTCAGTATATATTCAGTATAATAAAATATTTAAAAAATACTAAGCTAAGTTTAACATAATATATGCCCATCATGAAATATTTTTAAAACATATGGCAGCTGAAAACAATGAAAGTATTATAAAAACACATAGATAATAAATGTTTTCTTTTTATTTTAAAAATGTACCGTTTTGTCACGAGTCTGATGTCTATTCCATTGGTGCCTTTTCAAGGAGACTGATCTATCGGAAATATTTTGAGAAAATGTAAACTGTTTTCAAGTTACAAATAACCATATACAATACAGGTGATGTCAAAATATCACTTCCAGAAAGTAACAGGGTGTTGTGGTCATGAAACTCAACAATTTTACCTATGGAACCGATTTTTTACTGAATTCCCAAAAAAATCGGTCCTTTTATACAAATTCATCAATCGGCATTTGTATGAGGAATCCATATTTTTTGTTGAGAATTCAGTATAGTTTTCATTGAGGAGTTACATGAGTGAAACCTACCGCTTATGTTTGTTTTACACCCTGTATTTATTATGTTTCTTTTTATAATGCTTTATGGATGATTCATTTTTTTTCCTGGATGCCTAAATATTCTTCTGTAATTCTGAATTTACGTGCATGCTCTTAAAATGTGTTACCATATTTTAGCGGTTTAGGCTCATTTTACGATAGTAAGTGATGGCAACTTTTACATTGCCACCCAAAATCGAATAATTTTCAAACTAAATTAGCGATTTTTTATGCAAATTACCTACCCATGTAAATTAGTTTATACCTACTATAAATATTTTTTCCAACATGTATTTTAGACTAATTTACTTACTTAATATATTTTAATCACATGCAATAAATTGAATTATGTAACATGTTTTACATTTAAATATTGTAAGTACAAATAGGTACTATTTTTAGTTTTAATTTGAATCTTACCAGTGTAAAAAAATATTCTAAAGAACTTATACTGTAACTTTGTAAGAATATAGTCGTAAGTTGCTATCTACGGCTGATACCAATTATTAAGATTTTTAAGGTCACATTTATAATTAACCAAGCTAAAAATAAAACGTAATTCTACTTTTAACTGGGTATTTACTTTGTCCTACTTTTTTTTACCCTCAATTGGTAAGACGTTGATAAGCCTTTGGCATCATCTCACTTGATAGTAAGTGTTGATGATGCCGAAGATGGAAACTGGCTTATTGATGTTTTGCAGCAAGACTTAGATAAGATGGTGGTAGCTAGCCAGTCGGGCTCAGAAAATGCCGTACCACCAACCAAACGGAGTCCTACAATACAAAGTAGGTCCCCGCCGGGAATCGAACCCACGACCTCCTGATGTGAAGCGAGCGGACTAGCCACTAGTCTACGGAGGCGAGGCGGTTGAAAACTAGTACCTCAACAACTTTTTTACAAGATTACTGGCTGAAAGTGTTACAAAAATAAAACGGTAAATGCAAAGTGAGTCTAAAGCAACTCATGCTACTTACTCTTTATTTAAAAAAAATGACTATTTTTTTTCTGAAATTCAAATTCAGTCATATCGAAGCTAAAACTAAAATCAGATTCTCTCCGCTAATGTTTTTATTAAATTTGTATAAGTATGTATTTATTACAATAAAGTATATTGAATTGAATTGAATTAAATGTACGTTTTCTAATTCAAATAAAATAGTTTGTAAATCATAAAACAGACTTCACAAAGGCTCTAGCCAGTAGTCTTGCGTGCTAGTCTACCAGTCCAACACGTAAATAATTGTAATTTTACGTATGTGTTAAGGACAATAATCTTTATTTCTTTACTATTTATTTTTATTTCATGATTTGAATGGAACCGAGCAACTTTTATTCTGAAAATACTGAACCTTATACTGTGATACTGAACGAAACTCTTATTTTGTATCGCTAGAATTCTGAACGAAACCATTGTTGTCACTGTCAGTTTGACAGATCGTAGTCCAGCAGTTGTGTATATATTTATTGCGAAAATCTAATGAAAATTAGTTAAATATTGTGGAAATCTTCACTGTCAACTATACCAAAGTTGAATACATCGATTCAACTCGATAACAACTGGAGGGATATTCCGAAACTTGTATTTCTTCGATCCTACATAACCTTCAAGGAAGTTCGTAAAATAATGGAAATAATCAAGAAAATCCAGCACTTTATCAGCTACTGGTACCTGAGATACCTGCTAGCTACCGAGCTATACATGGTGGAGCCCTGGGAAAAAGTTGTTATTCGTATCCTTTTCAATAATCACGAAAAATCGTACCTTGACTAGACACACGTAAGTACGGCTGTCTGAGTCATAATTTTCATTTTTATCGGCATTTAGCATGTGATAATTACTAATGCTAGCCGTTTATGAGTCTTAAGTAGGGCAGAGCAATAGTAAAACTACTAGTTTAGGTGATTTCTAAATTTTTTGAAGCGATTATCCCTTCGTAAGAGAGTAACCTTTTCCTTCTTGAAGTTGACCAAGTTCATAATGGATACTTCATTAAGTTCTTCTAATCTTTAGTTTGTATTAAATAATAATGAAGATCACACCACCATACTGCCCTCATTAGAAACTCAGCATATTAATTTTAGATTGAACTCAAAAAGTAGGCATTTACAGTATTAAGAAACCTTTATTTCTGATAAGGCTAATTACTTCCTTTTCATCTGATCACCTTTGACCTCCTTCCTTTCCATTCCATGTTACATCCAATTTTCTGTTGGCTCTGATAGTATGTGAAATTACAGTACTACTGAATTCTAAACGATAACAAATAAGATATAAAATAAAATGATATAAAGCAGTGTTTTTCAATCTTTTTTAATATGCACCCCTTTAAAAGTAAAAAAAAATCTCGCGACCCCCGTAGGGCAGGAAACATACAAAATGTTAGGTGTTTTATAAAGACTTTCTTTTCTTAAATTAAAAATATTTTACTTATTAACGTCTCCAAAATAATCAGGCCCAGCATTCTCACTGAAATTGTATTTATTAATTGCAGTGTAGGACCTATAAACACTTACTTGTTAGCCGCGACCCCTTGGAAAGACCCCCCAGGGGGTCGCGACCCACAAGTTGAAAAACACTGATATAAAGGATCCAAAGCTTGTAGAATATGGAAATTCCTTAACTCATAATATTACAGATGTTCTTTTTGTCATAGTATTTGGTCTTTTCTGGTACTTCAACTATTCCATTGTGATGTCGTCTGTTGCCACACTTCGGGGTACGACGCAACTTCAGCATGTGATATGAAATTAACAAGTTACAACTACAGAATGATGTATACTTCATACTATTATTTTATGTACTGTGAAAAACTTGCACAGATAAAGAATCTGTGACATTTCAGAAAAAAAAGCAAATGTGAGACAATTTTTATAACAATAAATTTAGATATGGTGCGCCCGCACCCATATTCAATAATACTATAGAATCTAAATTTTCTTCATTACACTAAGTATGTGTATGATATTTGTTTAAAGGGTTACGTATAAGTGATAAAATACTTGGTCTGCCTCAAGTAGCACAAGAATACATGTATCCTGGTACTACATTAGGTTACAAGATTCTATATTTTATTTTATACATAGTTGTTAAATGTTATAATAAAGACACTAATTTATAAAATGATTTTTATTTGAATAAAATATAAACACCTTCCTTCATAAATTGTAAAGAGTACTACTTTACTAAAAGTGACAACCTCCACCAATCCAGACTTGGCCGCCATGTGTTGAGTATGGTCTTTTTTAAGATAAGGAACTGAATTTGGCCTATATAATACCTGCCTGATAATGAAGTAGTACGCCACCATACTTATAGCATTGTATAAATAAAACGTTATGGCGCGTGTGGTTGGAAGCGCCCTAAAGCTTAGCATAGAACTAAGTTTGAGGAAGGGCTACAAATAAAAGAGAATAAATTATTTGCTTATATATTTAAACTTTTAAGTAACTGACACAGTAGCCATTGGTATAACGGAATGACTCGGGCACTTTCAAAGACATTTTTTGCAAATGGTCCAAACCGTTAAAAAACATACTTTTTGATATGTCCGTGGAAACCACAGTGGGGTCCGCCAGCCACGACTCTACTTCATCGTTCAACGACATTTCAACTTTATACAGAATTTTTGTTAAAATGGTGGACTGCAATTTAATTCTGTCATTTTCAATCAGATCTTCATTGTTTCTGAGTACTTCTAATTCTTTGTCCATCACCCAGATTAAAAGGTACTGTTTTTTAGTTGCAGAAATAGTACATTCTAGTACAATTTTACACATAACAGCGTACTGAAAACCAAGATTGAATTCTTTGATAATACTTTCAATGGTATAAATAAAATCGTCCGTTGGCATATCAAGAGGTATATCATGCGAAAAAACATAGCTCTCAACGCCATTTTGGTTAATTTTGACTTCGGAATTAAATAATTTGACAGTGTCTTTATTTTTGAGCCCCAACCAGGCTAGGCACCTATTGCAATGGTACACTTCTCTTTTTGAATTGAATTTGTTTGTTTTCTCAGATAGATTGCTATTATTAACAACAAAGAATGTAAGCCTGTACAGGAAGTCACATTTTTTTGGTTTAATGATCTCACTGCTCTGAGACGAATTACCATTCTCTTGTCCGTGACTATGGCTGTGTCCGTGTCCATGGCAAAACCATTCAGACATATCTAAATTTGACGTTGGCAGCTCCAAAATTCTATCAAACTTAACTGTGTGCCCAGATATTACATTGGAACAGTTCGAGCAGAGAATTTTCAATTCCCCTTCAGTCTTGACATTTATTTTTAATGGTACCTTTTTACTTTTATCTTCTGCATTGGTAGTTAAAAGCTCCTTATAGAAGTTACCACCGTTCTTTGGTTCAGTTAAAATTCTAAACGATACAGTGTTTTTATCTATTTTGAGACATGACATTGAATTTGGTATTATTCTACAAAATTCTGCTATAGGAATCACTGTTGTGACGTCATACTCGTCTTCGGAAGAGCAGTCTGAAAGACTTTCAATAGAGGACAGACTGTCTCTGCGTTTCAATTTATCATTATCATTGTAATAATTCAATACAATGCAATTCGCCTGTATACTGATTTTCAAATTGCAGTTTTTGCTAAAATCAACCCCAGTCGTTATAAACACGTTGCAACTACGCAACCTCGAACGCAACTCCATAAAAATATTCTTTATCAACATTTTCACTTATTTAAAATTAACTACTTATTCAAATAAAATCCCTTTGGACCTTACTATGTTTCAAAATACACTTTCTACTTATCAATAAGCTCTTCAATGTTTGGCTTGAGCCTCTTAACATGACCGTTTGTCTCATATACTTTAAATAAATTGTCCATTTCACGCAAAGTGAAGGGTAAAGTTGCTTTTTTGTAGTAATCGCTCATCATTTCGATATTGTCGATGACTGTATCGAGTAAGTGAGACTTCTCTGCATAGATGCCGGGCGCTTCGTGTCTCAAGTATGTGAAATGGATATGAAGATGGTAGAAAGAAGGCTGGTAATGCAAATAAATGCGCAGTTGGGTGCCTGGTATGTTGTACTTCTCAAATATTGCTTTCTGGAATAAAAAATATTAACATTGTTAGCAATATTATATGTATTACAGAACTGTTTCAAAAGGTGAGATGAATCGTTACATAAATTGTGCCCATGTTTTCTGTGTTAAGGGTCTAAAGGGGGGGGTCAGGTCTATTGTTTTTACTTAACAATGCCTGCAATCATATTTATTGTTTTAAAGAGTTTTAAGTGTGTATAGTTGACCTAACACCAGAGGAGTCACAAGTGCGTTGCCGACCTTTGATATGGCTAGTCAGTACACCATCATAATTACACAGGTTTTGTTCATGTATTTGACACACTACATATTAATCAGCTACAAAAAGAAATTTTTATTTACCTTCCCTTCGTCTCTGACTTTCTTCAGCAATGGCAAATGACTAGCATCCAAGTCCCTCAGAGACTTCAGTCCTCTCTGCCGTACAATGGCTAACAGATACAGCGTCTCTTTGGTCAGCCCATCCCACTTCAAGTCAGGTACGAGCACAAATCCTTCTTTTTCACACGTATTATTGTGGACTATCCTATCTTGTTCACTCTTGCCTTCTAGTATGTTGTACACCCACTGAAACAAAGACAAAGGTATATTAAACATTTAAAAATTAACAATAATTGTTTAGTAGAAGTTTTTAAACACTATTGTAGGTACAATACAGTAAAAGCTAAACAAATCAAATCATATTTGTATAATGATATGAATATTAATTAAACAATTGCTTTTGTCAACAAAACTTAACAGTGCAAATGCAAATGCAGTGGATAATAAAAACGAAACATTTAATTCATTACAATTAATGACATTTTTATAAATATATATTTTTTGTATTTTTAATTCACATTTTGAGAGTTTTTATTTTTATTTTGACATTTTTATAGATACCTAGATTTGTTTTTATAATTTTGTAATTTAATTTAATATATAATTTATATTCATTAGATAATTTAAATGTTAATGTTTATTCTTAATAGATAATTTTATTGTTTTTGTAATTTAAGTAATGTAATTTTTTTTGTTTGTAATTTAATTTTGAGACTTGAGTATTATTTTTGTACAATTTCTATTATTTATTATTATTTTTCTAGATCGATTAATATTTACCTAATTTAATTATTATAATACCGCATGATGTGTAATTTATTTTGCAATTTTTAAGGTTTTTTTATTTTATTTTATATTATGCTACATTTAAATTTTTACATATAAGTTTGTTTTTCTGTGTGTAATATTCATATTCAAATACAAATTATTTTGTTTAATGAATAAATAAATGAAATGAAATGAATGAAATGACTTTATAAAAAAAATTGTTCCAGAACACTTTCAATAACTATTGTAAATGTTTCAAGTGTGAAAGGGACAGTCTCTTGTCAGGTAAATCTTTACCTTGGTTTTGGAACGGGACCTGAATACAAATTATTTTGTTTAATGAATAAATAAATGAAATGAAATGAATGAAATGACTTTATAAAAAAAATTGTTCCAGAACACTTTCAATAACTATTGTAAATGTTTCAAGTGTGAAAGGGACAGTCTCTTGTCAGGTAAATCTTTACCTTGGTTTTGGAACGGGACCTGAGATGTAATTAGTATGTTGATTAGTTAGTATGAGGAGTCCAAATATTTTTTAGAATTGAGTATAGGTTCCTTGGGGAAAGTTGTTCATTTTCATGAGTAGAAGCCACAGTTAAATTTTTTTCAGGTATTTCATAAGGACCCTATATAATACAGGATGTAAGGGACAGGTTTCCAAAACGAACAAAAAAAATTCGGCTTCTTCAACAAACTGTCCAATCAAGTTTAAATTTGGTATGGAGAAGCCGATTTTTTTTTTCATTTCTTGAAAAACTTTCTTGTGGAAAGTTGTTCAGTTTCGTCTACTGAGCAAGCCCTTAAAGTTTTCGGAAACCTGTCCCTTACACCCTGTATATAGGGTGACCCTAAATTAGTTCTTGATACGAAAGTCTATGAATGTGCTCATGATAACAAACAACTTTCCCTAAGAAACCCATAGTCAAATCGCAAAAAAAAAATTTGAGTCTCCATACAAATCGATGAACTGACCGGCCAAATTAGTATGAAGAGTCCAAATTTTTTTTGCGATTTGACTATGGGTTCTTTAGGGAAAGTTGTTCGTTATCATGAGCACATGCATAGCCTTTCGTATCAAGAACTAATTTAGGGTCACCCTATATAAATGCAGATAAAAAATATTCTGAAGTTTTCAAGTTACCTGCAAATTGAATTGCTCCTTCTCGATGAAGGGCAGTGTCAATTTTTCATACAGCTCTGGAGACTCAAGTACCAAGTGGACCTCCTGCTGACTGAACTTGGCGATGTGCTTCTCTGTAGCCGGGAAGATTATTGTGGTTTTCACACCTGAAATTTAATTTTTATTCCATTAAGGAGGTAGTTCATAGTATATACTTTCAACTGCAGCCGGTGGAATCTTATTTATGGTCACAATCCTCAGCATTGAGGCAACAATGAACATTTTTGAAAATTAAAACAAAAAATTAAGTCAGAATCATAGTATACACTGTTCAAAGGAAATTTTTTAGCCTATCTAAATTTCTATAAGCAGTTCAACGGACAACACAACTTAAATTAAAAAAATTCAATTTGAATGACTTGAAAAATACTTGTTGTTTCAAATTCTGATAATGAAGAATTCAAAGAGACCCATGCCATAATAGATAAGTCATAGGATCAATAGCCAAAAACCAAATCTATACTGTTAGTGGAAGTGGTAGTGCATAGGATTAAAAATCCAGGGTGTCAACAAAGGACGCGCACCTACTTGCCTCACAAAACTTTTGAATGAGTTGACATGGGATGCGTTAAGAGAAAGTTTGATGGCCAAATATATAGAATAATTCACGTAAGCAGCTTTTCATAATTGAGCGCAACTGTACTATACATTCTGGCTAAAACATTTATATCAGTAAATCAAAAGTAAAAAACAGAAAACTGATAATGTATACAATATGATGGAACCTCTTGTAATAGAGCATGAATTTAGACATATGACAAATAAATGATGATGCAATTAAAAGTCAATTAAAAATCTACTTGAAAACATTTAAGCATATTATAAGTAGAATGGCTTCCAAAATAAATAATTATGTTATTTCTAATATTATAACATTTCCATTTAAAAAATACATCACTGTTCACAATCCAAGACCAATCCCCTTCTTATCAGATGAAAAACATGTGAAAGTCTTTGTTCTCAGCAACTATGTAATCTTCAATAGCATGACGTTATAAGAAAACACACATTGTAATTTTTATTTGACGTAAGTTACGTGAATACCAGCTGGTAACATTTTAAAATCTATATTTCACTATCTTGCAAAGGTTGCTGTCTTTTATTTTCTCTTTACTAGTTGAAATTTATGTAAAAATAGATAAACCATTCCTGAATTTGTAAGTTTAAAATAAAAATACGAAAATGCGTTGTTACTAAATTTGCTTACGTTGCGAATTACATATCGTGCATAAAATATTCACGTTACAGTTTTTTTTTACTTTTTCAGATTCTCATGTCTTCACTTAAAACTGTTCTACTTGAAATAAAACACAATAGATATCCAAATTGGCTGGCAATCCCACTAAGATAGGATGACTAATCGAATATCCTACCTACGTATAGTACAGAACCTTGGGTTTCGAAAGTTTATGAAAGGGAATATATAAAAAGTAGGTTATGATTTATGAACAAGTGGTTATGAGTCACTCACCATTAATAAAAGATTTGGGGAAACACTCGTAGTTGCCGTAAATATCGTTCCGGAAGAACGTACGCAGCTCAGTGTCTACAGAAAAATACCCTTTTCCATCCAATTCTTCTTCTTTGAAAGCATTTTTCTCGAGCAATATCAGAGCCACGCCACTTTTTCCCGCGAATTTTCCTTGCACGCAAACTGTTTTCCTGTTTGTGTTGTTGTTTAGAATTTTCTCCAGTACAAAGTCTTGTAATTGAAATTGATTTTCACTTAAACCGTTCTCATTTTCTTTGTCGATTTTAATTTTTTTGCTACAAGGAGGATCGAAAACAGTGCTTTCAGAATCAACGTCGGACATTTTGTATCGGGTATTGCCAGTTTCAAAACAAACTTCGACGTATGAATCTAGTTGCCATATCATAAAAAAATTCTACCATTTAATTTTTGTTTCATCTATTGAAACTAGATGGCGGTACCGGTATATTATACTCACGCAAGATAACACCACCTTGCATCGGATTCATTTCTTTCATCATCATCATCATCAGCCGGAGGACGTCTACTGCTGGACAAAGGCCTCCCCCAAGGATTTCCACATCGACCGGTCCTGCGCTGCCCGCATCCAGCGGCTTCCCTCAACCGTTACCAGGTCATTGGTCCACCGAGTGAGAGGCATGCCTACACTACGTTTTCCGGTGTGCGGTCGCCAGTCGCCACTCGAAAACTTTGCCCCAACGGCCATTTGTTCCACGAGCTACGTGCCCCGCCCACTGCCACTTCAGTTTAGCGATTCTGTGAGCTGTCGGTGACTTTGGTTCTCCTACGTATCTCCTCATTTCTGATTCGATCACGCAGGGAAACTCCAAGCATAGTGTAGTGTAGAGTAGTTAGTCATTCTAGTTTTAAGCCATATATTATTCATGCTAAAGTAATTGCAGTCAGTCTTAATAAATCTGTACTCGTGAAAACATGTCTCTATTAACCCCGTCCTTACAATAGCACGTACCATCGCCCTTTGGGTGACCTTGAGCCTTCTTATGAGGCCCATAGTAAGCGACCATGTTTCAGTTCCATATGTCATCACTGGCAACACACACTGATCAAAGACCTTAGTCTTGAGACACTGCGGTATTTTGGACGCGAAGATATTGCGGAGCATCCCGAACGCTGCCCAGCCGAGTGGATTCGACGATTGATATCTTTCTCGAAGTTGGACCTACCTAGCTGGACTATTTATCCCAGGTATACATATTCGTCAACAACTTCGAGTGTAGAGTCTCCAACCTTCGGAGGAGTGGGTGTGACACGGACATTTGACATGATTTTCGTCTTGTCCATGTTCATTTTAAGACCGACTTGTTGGGAGACTCTACTGAGTCCTTCGAGCATTGCGCCTAGGTCCTCCAAGGTCTCAGCCATTATCAAGATCGAAGGTGAGTGATGTACTCGCCATTAATGTTAATGCCGAGTCCTCTCCAGTCAAGAACCTTGAAAACGTCTTCCAGTGCAGCGGTGAACAGTTTCGGAGATGTAACGTCTCCTTGTCTCACCCCACGCTGCAGCCGGATAGGTTTCGAATTCTGATCCTGGAGGTGGACCGACATGGTGGCGTTTTCATACAAACACTTCAACACTTCGATGTATCGATAATCAATTTGGCACCGTTGGAGCAGTTGGAGTGACTGCAACACAGCCCAGGTCTCGATCGAATCAAAGGCTTTCTCATAGTCCACAAACGCCAAGCATAGTGGCCGATTTACTCTTTGGTCTTCTGTATAATCTGCCGCAGCGTATGTATGTGGTCTATGGTACTAAAGCCTTGTTCGGGAGGCTGGAAGTCGTCAAACGATTCGTAATAGCTTGTAGACATGGCTCAGAAGTGAGATGGGTCTATAGTTCTTCAGCAGGGTCTTATCGCCCTTTTTGAAGAAGAGCATTACTTCACCCATGTGCCATGCTATAGGCTTTTGTCCCTCGAGCATGACGGAATTGAAGAGCTTCTGAAGAGCTTGAAGTACTGGTTTTCCTCCTGCTTTCAGAAGCTCAGCCGTAATTCCATCATCACCCGGTGCCTTGTTGTTCTTAAGCTGTTTGAGAGCCATTCTAATCTCATACAGGCTGACGTCCGGGATATCTTCGGTATAATGTCGAGTCCATTTGACTGTCGGGTCTTTAGCCAAATTATTGTCAGGGAAGCGTGTGATCGTGTATAATTGTCCGTAGAACTTCTCAACCTCTTCCAGAAGCTCGGGCTTAGACGACACGACTCTGCCATCCTCAGTCTTCAGCTTTGTCAGTTGGCTTTGACCAACGGACAGATCTCTTGCGAATATTTTTGAGCTCGATAGCCTCTTTAATACGAATTGTATTAAATTGACGTATATCGCGTGTCAATGACTTGGAGATCTGTCTGTTTAGTCGCCGATACTAACAACGGGTGGTTTTGAATACCATAGTCCCAACCGTTTGGACAATTTCCACGAACCTTTCATTGTAATCGTCCATGTTTTCGCATCCTCCTAGGCATTCGAAGCGGTTGTGCATCTCGAGCTGAAAGCTTTCGGGGTTTTGGAGCTGGAAAGGCGTTGGACGGAGCGTGGACTTCATCAGTCGACATCTGTCTAGCTTGGTTTTTAGATTCAGTGTGCCTATTACCATTCGGTGATCACTTCCAGTTTTCACTGAGTTGATCAATGATGTCTCATCATTGAATATGTGCCTCTTTGTCGACAGGATGAAGTCAATCTCATTTTTTATCACGCCATGGGATGAAGCCATGTCCACTTTCGCTGTTTTGGCTTTTTGAAGAAGGAGTTCATCATAAACAGTGAATATTAGTCCTATCAGAATCATAGTCCTTCTCCATAAAGCCAGCCAGCAGGTGACCACGCCCATTCCTTTCTCCGTATCCAAATTCCCCCACTCTCAGCTCATCGTTGCTTCGTTTGCCCAGTTTCGCGTTAAAGTCCCCCATCACAACGGTAAAATGGGTGCGGGAGCTACATACCTGTATGGCTCTACAAATATCCTCATACATAGTCTCCACCTCGTCGCCGGGGTGTTCCGCAGTCAGTGCATATACCTGTATGACTTTCAGCGAATACCGTTTGGTAATTCTGAGTCTATGGTAAGCTACCCTCGTCGAAACACTCGCGATCTGGATCACGTTGTTAACAAGGGACTTGTGGACGATAAACCCGACACCACCCTAGGACAGTTGGTCGCCCTCCCGGAAACAGAGCTTTAAGAAGCAGAGATTTAAGAAGGTTTCATTTCTTTCACAAACATACAACACCGCCGGAGCTTTTTTAAACAAGGTCTAAGTCTTCAAGAAAGATTACACAGGTTTCAAATTAAACTCATTTCATGACAAACTGTACCATACTGTACTATTATAACTTGGCTTGTTGACAGTTTCATAGGTCTACGTAACAACACAAATGGACACACAAAGGCGTCCGTCCAACGACATTATGATGAATTGATAATTTCCATTCCGGAGAATGGCCTCTGAGAGTTTGCTTTCGTTGTCCCAGCATGAATGGTGTGAGGGCTTATTCAAACGCATAATACGTCTCCAAGGTATCTCTTATATGTACATATAGGTGGTTGTGAATCATAGTCCAAATTAAATGGAATAAAATCATCTACATATTAAAAAACTCGTTTTTCAGCATAGTCTTTATTGTCACCATTTTTGAAGAAGAGCACCACCACATTCCTGTTCCATAATTGTCGGTAAAACTTCTTAACCTCTTCCAATAGTTTACGCATGGGCCATAGACGATACGATTCTGCCAGCCTCTGTCTTCCTTCAGCTAGCTTAGTTAGCTTCGACCAACCAATAGAACGATCATGAAAAATCCAATAAATAAAGTCCATGTTATTTCAACAAAGACAAAAGAAAGATACAGATGATATAAATAGAAGAACGAAGGTAGTAGTAGTGGTATCGCAACACTTTTTTTTGCTATACAGAATGTTATAAAAAGGAGTTTGCAATTTAAGGGGGTTATTCAGAATCAAGTATAGAATACAGAAACTTACTTATAGCAAAAAAATATATACAGAGTGTAACAGAAGTGTGTGACAATACTTCAAGGTTGGCTTTTACCCATCAAACTGAACAACTTTTGTTCTACAACTTTGTTGAAATCGCAAAAAATTTTTTGGACTTTTCATACAAACTTGGTTCGCCAGCTGATCGATTTGTATGAAAAGTCCAAAAAAAATTTTGCGATTTCAACAAAGTTGTAGAACAAAAGTTGTTCAGTTTGATGGGTAAAAGCCAACCTTGAAGTATTGTCACACACTTCTGTTACACCCTGTATAATATATTCTATAAAAATATATATTTTTCTTTTTTTTCTTTAATGGTGCCTAAGTATATGAAGTCTTCTCCCATACAAACTTATCGATTCTAATGAAGCTTTTAACACTTGACCAAAACGTTACATCATTACTATATAAGTCTGGCACAAATACAGAATGTTAAAATTGAAAAAATCCGATTTACAATTTTATTTTTTAGTTTTCCATACTATTTATTCTATCATATAATAATAATAATAATATCTGGGACAAATCACACGCGGTCATCTAGCCCCAAACTAGGATTCCCTGTATCTTGGGAACCAGCGACTGATATATACATACAAATATACTTTTAAATACATACATATATAAATATAATATACCCAGACTCAGAGCAAACAATTCTGCTCATCACAGAAAAGTTTGCCCTGTGTGGGGATCGAATCCACGACTCTCGGATCAGAGATCAGGATCGCTAACCACTTAGCCACCGAGTCAGTCAATACTAAATCTGAATAGTAAATCAAAAAGATGGTTAACTGAAAAACATAATTATACATCGGATTTTTTCAATATTTTTCCTGTATTCTATACTTGATTCTGAGTAACCCCTTAAAAATTCAAATGCACTTTTTTAACACCCGGTAAGTATATGGTGATAATTAGTGATCCGAAATTCGGATGCTATTATACCTAAAATTGGGGAGCTATCATAATATGGACATGCCGTTTTGAATAGAATTGGAAACTATTGGCCATACATATGTAATGTTAAATGTTTCATTACCGGTAACCCTGTGTAAGTATATAAAATAAGTTGTGGACATAAACACATAATAGCATACATAAAATTTTCAATAATATCAACATTCACTACAATCAGATCATAACAATTAAGTATCCCAACGCTTTTTACGATCCCGGTATCCCAAGAATTTTTTCTATGAAAATCTATATATTTATTGAGAAAGGCATATCCATATACTATTCTTTCTAAAAACGAAATTGCATCCGAATTTCCGATCACTAGTGATAATTAAGATAAAAAAAGAAGCTAATGTGATTTTCAAGGCTTCATCTTTCTCAACTACAGTCGGCAAAAGAACACTTAAAACAAACGATTCTAAAACCTTTTTTATGGTCTTGTACAAACAAATCAAACTATCTATAGTGTTCTTAAGGGCCTACAGCTTCCTTAACGAGCTATTATTTATAGAGCTTGCTCTGCGGGAATGATTTTTGACCAGTCATAGATATTTGAGTGTTGCCTGTTTAATCAGATATAGCTTATGTTATTGTAGCATTAATAACATAGACCATTTTGAACTTTTAGTACGTGTAAGTGTAAAAGCAAACCCACTTCTGAAGTAGGGGAAATTAATAATTATATGCGCATAATGAAGCATAGATTTTTGCGATGTTCGGGATCTTGGTGAATCGTTTATTCTTAGAATAACGGATAAACGCGATCTTCCGGAGCCCCCTGGAGGCTTTGTGATTAGTGCTGACTTGTATTTTATTATGTCGAGGGTCGTGGATTCGATCGCCACCTAGGGCAAACGTTTGTGTAATGTGCAGATTTGTTTATATTAGTGTTTATTTAATGTTCATAGTTAAACTTGGTGTCAGTTTAACCAAAACCAAGTAAAAAGCTTAGTTTAGGCTTACTATGAATAAATAAAAAGTCAGAATTCTTACGTAATTTTTGATACATACTTAAGTACTCACTCAATTAAAATTGAACATGTGCCTCATGAAAATATAAGCAAGTATTTTTCTTCGATTTCAATGAAAGAGTTATTCAGTAAATAAATATTGTATTAAGTTTTTTAATTCATAATTTATTTTTAAGTCATCTTTCGTTACCTTATTCCAACAGCTGCCTCTCTTACAATAAAAAATAAGGGTGCACCAAAAAAGTTCACTTATTTATAAAAGAATGTCGTATTCTGAAATAATAATTAATTTATCGAAACCAAATCTGCATGTAAATTTTATTGGAATAAACCAGTTGAGTGATAAAGATTGAAATAAATTTCTGATTTTAATGTCTTAATCTTCTTCAGAAGGTTTTTATGTTATGATCAATATTAGTTATGAGGTTGTAAATTGGAGTAAAAAGATAATAATAGTGACACAAATTGATATGATTAACATATTTAATGAGTTTTAATGTCAACCTTTCTAATCCTTTACATTTTTGTGTATCGGAGATCGACAGAAAAAAAAAAACATTTATTTTACCCGATTAAGATTGAAGAAGTCAGGTTTTCGAGTTATACTATTTTTACTGTCGGGAGTAGTTGTTCAACAAGCGGCAAATGATACTTAGAAGCTTCTCATGACACTGAACAACTTTCTCCGAGGGACTCATAATACTGAATTACAAAAAAATTGGCTCTCCATACAAAATTGTCTGATTGTACGATCAGTTTGTATGAAAGGTCAAAATTTTTATTTCACGAATGCAGTATGGGTTCTATAGGAAAAAGTGTTCAGTTTCATGAGGTTCATTTTAGTTTAAGTGAGTTTTTGTTTCCATCCTGTTCCTGTAGAAACGGGGTAAAAAAAGTTTGCAAATTAATTGATAATTTTTTGAAAATAAGGTAGTATTAAGTACCTATACAGGGTAGTCGGGCTATCTAGTACTAGGTACTTGCGCTACCTACCTATTTAGTTGCACGAGACTGTACTTTACGTAGGTAGGTACTAGGTACTTTGGAGATATTTATCCCAGTGACTGTCCGTTTCTCAGAGTAAACGACAGATGGACAGCTTACACAAAGCAAGTGAGTGAGTGTCGGGCAGACTGACTCTTTTCTTGGACTAAATTAAAGGTGGACCAATTAATTGACAGTACTTGTTTAGGTTTGGGGCACACTGGGAAAATGTAATCTTATACTTCTTACTGATATTATAAATTAGTGAAATGCGAAAGTATGGATGTTTGTTTGTTTGTGTGTTTAAAACGTTTAAGAATATTCGAGTGCTTGTACGTTGACGCTGGTCTGTCTGCTTTAGCCCAAACAGATTGAACAATTGTTTGATTCGTGTAAATCTTACAAGTGTTAAAAATCAAAATCATCAGGTTTCCCAAAACATGGAATTATATGTAACTACTGGGGGAACTAGGAGAAATTATATTTATATATTTTTTGTGACTCTGTAGTTTTTCCAAATAATAAAGTGTTAACTATATTTTGTACCTAACAAAAAACTAGAACAGGACACATTATATTTAATCCACAGAAACATATTTTAGGATGACTTGTGCCATAAACAGCCAGAAACATACATCATTTAAATGGAAATCATAAGAACTTGTCACGCAATAAATATAATAGTTAGCGCTTATTTTAATTTTCCATTCTAAATATCTTTGTGAAGAAGTGCAGCTAAATTTTTAGACAATTTGAATTTTACTTACCTTCCAGATATTATTTAAGTAGGTGCCTATTTATTGAGAAAAGATGCCAAACTATTCTCCCTTTTTGTGTCTGTGGAACGTTACACACATATCCTAGTGTATCCCCAGAATTAGGGCTAATCATCAAGATCAAATGCGTCGCTTCGCAGCGCATGTCCAACAATGACAGTTCGGTCCCGGATTCCCGCCAAAACGCGCGTGCGGAAGTCGAGTCAACTGAGTGACTTTTTAAAAGTTTTAAAATGAAACTTTATCATCAATATTTAAAAAAAATCATTAATATTTAATAGAATTATAAATAAGACATATAAATTTAATTTATCAGAATTATTTAAGGTAAAATTGTTTTTATAAGTTTAATAATTTAGCAATTTTTTATTTATGATATGCATAAGTTTTGAATTTTTGAATTTTCATTGTTTTATGCAATTATTGGTCATTCCTTGAATTTTGTGAGACCGTTGTTGGTTGGATTTTTCATCGTTAGTCAACTTTATACAGGGTGTAAGGGACAGGTTTCCGAAAACTTAAAGGGCTTGCTCAGTAGACGAAACTGAACAACTTTTTCAGGAAACGATCGAACAGAACAGAAAAATCGGCTTCTCCATACAAAATTATAAACTTGATTGGACAGTTTGTATGGAGAAGCCGATTTTTTTCGTTTCCTGAAAAAAAATCTTGTGGAAAGTTGTTCAGTTTCGTCTACTGAGCAAGCCCTTAAAGTTTTCGGAAACCTGTCCCTTACACCCTGTATAGATATAAAGCGACTTTTCTCTTTGACCATATTTTAAAAATATAATCACGCATCCTAGTCATTGACCGAGTATAAAAAACTAATTAGTTTTCTTTTTGTAAAGAGAGAGAGCAGTAGACCACGAATCCGGAATAAATTTGTTTACGCAGAGCCGTTAAACACACAAAAACTGTAACATTTTACACTTGCTCCAAAAATCCCTTTCAAAAAGTTTGTTTTTGTATTCTCCCGTCTTTTTTCTTTGCTTGATACAAAGAAGATTTTATTCAATGGTCTCACCTTTTTTTCTCACTTAAAATCTTTTTAATTTCAGTTAAATATCATGTGCAATTTTATAACAAGCCAGTGACATTTAAAATATGAAAAAATTTTTATTCACAAAAATGAAACATACATCAGTGTTGCTAGTTTTATTGTTAAAAGTGGTACTAACTGAAAGATTGTTCAAAAGTGTACCAGTGACTGTGAAAACTTATGAGAACGACACAGTTCTTCTGCCTTGCTATGTGGACGATATGGGTAAGTAAATATAACATTAAAAAAAAAACAGATTTTACCTTACCTATGCAGGCAAAACGATATTCACGCAGGTAAAGCCATGGGCAAAAGCTAGTCACTCAAAATAATAGTCCACGGCAAATGCTTGGTCCACATGTGACCCTTCTTTTGTTTTGGATAAGAAAATAAGTAGGCATTAGGCATACCACTTACTCAGTGCGTTAGTATCCTATCCTTATTCCTATCCTGATATCCTAATTTATGTTACAAGTAATAAACAAAGTAAATCTTATTAAATAATTTAAATATTTACTTATTGGATTACTTGGACCATAACCTCTTTAACAACCAAATCAAAACAAAGTGCTACCTCCTCCCACGCCTTAAAATTACCAAACATTATTCAAATGATCCCAAAATTATAGTTTATGCTTAAACTGAGTTAAGTTAGGCATAGACAAATTACTATTGATGAACGTGTCAGGGGCTTTTGTACCCAATATTTTTGTAGCTTTTTGTACCATAATATTTTATCTCGATAGGTACTTATTGTTGTTGTGGTTCTTAACAACCCATAACAATGATTTATTGTTGTAAATCACGTAAAATTTACTTATAACTACTGAACTAAAATCAGCGACTATGTTGCCTTTATTTATAACAAACACTTTGTATTTCTGTGCACATTTTTAAGGAATATGATCTGGTTTTTTCAAATGTATATGCATCTACTTTAGTACAATGATTATTTTCTGTATTTTGGTCGTAATAAATAAATAAATAACGCCCCCACTCCAGGGCCACGGGTCTCATAGGTACTTATTAAATAAATTTTTACATATAAGTTAATTATAAGGTTGTTAAATTTTGAAAGAAAGGAATACATTCTTCTTTTAAAATGTATGGGTCAAAAGAAATGTTCGTCTCAGTTTTGCCTTGTTTTTACTGTCAGTGTCTCCTGCTATTTGTCATTCACGTTTATATAAACTAAGCAACAGGTTTAAGAATAACTCGGCTATTCCAATACGTGGATCGGGATCGTGCACCAAAGGCCACTGAATAAGGGACGAATTGCCACTGGGTACTAATGAACACTAACATATTATAAATAAGCTGGTTACACACTTACTATTATACTTTATAACTTAATCATTTTAATTTTGAACTTACAAGGTAATTGCATAGAATAGTTAAAATGATTCCTCTACTTACTTTAATATTATCCTCAGACACAGTTGCTAATATTTTCCTGAATAAAACCTTATTTTCTGAAAAATAATTGTCTATTTCGATAGAGTAGAAATTGTTTTTATATCTCACGTGTAACCCACCGGGAATTTTTTTACCGTTGTGTAACAGTTTGACTGAAAATGGTGTGACACAACGGGAATATAGGCTTTAAATTAGTCCTTGATACGAAAGGCTATGCATGTGCTCAGGACAATAAAAAACTATCCCTAAGGAACCCATAGTCAAATCGCAAAAATAATTTGGACTCTTCATACTAATTTGGCCGGTATTGATCGATTTGTAAGGAAAGTCAAATTTAAAAAAAGGCGTTAAGCCAAGCCACATTCACCGGATCTTACCCGCAGCCTTAGAGAGGTGTATGTATAGAAGTATTAAAGTATGTATATTAGGTATACTGTGCTCAAAAGTATAACTAAATAACTGAGTGTTAAAAAATACAAAGAAAAGAATACGTATTTTAAAAACGAATTTCAGGGAAGTTGCAGTGACTAAAACGTATATACACAACCATACAAACTATGGGATCGCGAATTGCATGAATTCACATACTTACCTATCTATCAAATTGTTTTTCCATTTATAACCTTTCGCTAAAATCTTTTATAAAATCTTTCGTCCATTTTTGTATTCCATTATTATAGTACAGACATACACAATTTCACTATCACAGCCACACTATCTAAATGGCGGTCAACTTTGATCCTTAATTTAAATACTTGAACAAAAGTATAACGCATTTGTATAGTTTATACAGATAATATAATTGACCACGCTGAATACGTTAAAAACAACCGACTTCAATCGTAGCAACTCCAATTTTGCTGTTTTTGTTGATTTTCTCAAAAACCGCTGAATCGATTTCGATAAAATTAATATGGGACCACCTGTGAAGTATACCCTTTCAAACGAAAAAAGAATTTTTGAAATCGGTTCAGGCGTCTTCGAGTAATCGGAGAACATACATAGAAAAAAAAAAAAAAAAAAAGATTCCGACGAATTGAGAACCTCCTCCTTTTTTTGAAGTCGGTTGAAAAATCACACAAAAGAAATGCACTTTTGTGTTTGACACGTTCATTCATACATTATCACATGAATTAAGT
This sequence comes from Coleophora deauratella, assembly GCA_958295455.1. Lineage (NCBI taxonomy): Eukaryota > Metazoa > Arthropoda > Insecta > Lepidoptera > Coleophoridae > Coleophora > Coleophora deauratella. The sequence goes on from OY282412.1 coordinate 7,942,351, forward strand.
ACGTCTATGCGATATGGCGTCCATAATACTACGAACGGACAATGAATGAAGCATTTCACGCGTGTTAGGGGATTATATATTTTTTTTATATATCCGGGACAAATCACACACGGTCATCTGGCCCCAAGCCCCAAACTAGGAATCCCTAGAGACTGATATACATACATATATGTATACGTTTAAATACATACATATAATCCTCGTTTGCCGCCTATGCCATAAAAAACATAGATAGGTATAATACATCCAGACACAGAGCAAACAAATCTGCTCATCACAGAAATGTTTACCCTGGATGGGGATCGAACCCACGACTCTCGGATCAGTTGTCAGGAGCACTAACAACTGAGCCACCGAGTCAGTCGTAAAAAAAACATAGGAACCTACTACGGATTTCATAGCTTTAATTAAACTTGATGTGAGTGTTCTATTGCTTTAATATTATTATTTTTTTGATCTTGTGATATTGTGGTATGGAGGGGTCCTTCTTTAAATTGATAGCTTTAACAATTAAAAAAAATAAAACCGACTGCATGTAATGTATCCTATTTCAATCTGGGGACGAGACGAATCTAAAGACGCCTCACACTAAAAATATTTCAAGCCGTTTTTTAATTTAGGCGGTACAACAAAACAGACATAAATACATACAGTTGAAAAACATAATCCTTTGCTTGAGAATTCGAGTAAAAATTCTTTTAAATAGGCTCTCTACATATAATAAAAATATGAGCATTATTTCAAATGAAAGAGTAGGAATATATTCTCGTTGTAGGGTAAGATAATTTCATAGAAGAGGAGAAGGGAAGATAATGTTATAGTTACAAATTAGTTTTTATTTTATTTAGTCAAGATTTAATCAATGTCATACGAGATTCCTAAACTAGACTGACTTGGTGGCGATGGCGCTGGCATGACGACTTCTGCGCCAAAAGTTATGGGTTCGATGCCTATACATGTTTACACAGATTTATAAACTATAGTGTTTAAGTATACTATCAATCGCTGGTCCCTGAGCACGGGGATTCCTAGTTTGGGGACAAAGCCTTGCTGTAGATATCTATGATACCTATCAATTTTTGTTTCACATGCAGAAAATGATCAAAAAGTAGATAAAGTATAATGAGGACACAGATGAGTTAGTTAGACGTTCTAATGAGGCAGTAATCCACATATAAACATCATGTGGGTGGACATACAGACAACTGAAATACCCTCTAGAAAAAATTTTATGTCCACACTTTGATTTGACAACATGTGAATCACACATCAGCGCCGCGATAGCTGGACCAGCGCTCATTGTAGGCAGGAAGCCGCGTAGATTTAGATCTTTGTGTACCAATTGCGTTATAAGGTGTATTATATTATATTATTTGAGGCCAGTGGTTGCCAAACTTTTTTTTGCTATTTCGTTCGAGGACCACTTTATACAAGCAATGCAATGTCTGTATATCAATCTCTGGTTTCTATAATACAGGGATACCCGTTATGGGCCGGAGGACCATGTGTGGTTTGTCCCGGATAGGTTTTTATTTATTTATATTAAATCCAATATTTTAGGTTGCTGAATAGGCTAATGTCGAACAGTGGATTATGTATGACTTGTATGAGTAATGTATGGGACGATAAAATTAACAGGTTTTTTTACTATTGCGTATTGTTTTGTGGTAAAAAAAAATCTGTTTTCATAATTAGCTGACAAAAATATTTGATCCAAAATATCCATTAGATCTTAAAAGATGCAATTTTTACCCTTTCTTGCTATATGTATTTTCTTTGATTAGGTAATAACCCCTAATGTTTTAGCTCTTAATACCTGTCGGTTACTCACATCTCTTATACACAAAAAAAAGAACCAACTATTAAACGATAGGCTATATACAATAATCTTTGACCCATTTCTTCTACTTTCACAGTTTGGGAGCCACAAGCGAATGGTAATAGTTGTAGTTTATAGGGCCCCCAGATCTTTTCTCGAAGGGAATTTATACTCATTGACTGTCGTATGACCCTACGAAATCGGATCAGGGGTCAACATACCAGTTTGGAAATTGATAATTTATTTTATAGGGTACTGAGTGCTTGCACGGAGGGGAAATCATTTTATACTAGAACAAAGAACCATTTTTAGCGTCAAAGACGTGTATGGCAGTCTTACATTTTTAGGGTTCCGTAGCCAAATGGCGAAAAATGGAACCCTTATGGATTCGTCATGTCTGTCTGTCTGTCTGTCTGTCCGTCCGTATCACAGTCACTTTTTTCCGAAACTATAAGAACTATTCTGTTGAAACTTAGTAAGTAGATGTATTCTGTGAACCGCATTAAGATTTTCACACAAACATAAAAAAAAACAATAAATTTTGGGGGTTCCCCATACTTAGAACTGAAACTCAAATTTTTTTTTCATCAAACCTATACGTGTGGGATATCTATGGATAGGTCTTCAAAAATGATCTTGAGGTTTCTATATCTTTTTTTTCGAAACCAAATAGTTTGCGCGAGAGGCACTTCCAAAGTGGTAAAATGTGTGTCCCCCCCCTGTAACTTCTTAAATAAGAGAATGATAAAACTAGAAAAAATATATGATGTAAGTACATTACCATGCAAACTTCCACCGAAAATTGGTTTGAACGAGATCTAGTAAGTAGTTTTTTTTAATACGTCATAAATCGTAAACGGAACCCTCGGTGCGCGAGTCCGACTCGCACTTGGTCGGTTTTTTTTCTATTGCGCCAAGAACATCCAAACGGTTAAGTAAAAGTTTAGCTCTCTTACTAATATTACGAACTTTTTAATTTATTTGCCCTGAATTTTATTACCTGTCTTTGTGTATTATATTTAATAAATAATGTTTTAGTTTGGATAACCCATAAAAAATATATGTATAATGTGAAATATAGGAAAGTAGCCAGCCTCTATGGCGGTCAATGGGCTTATAGAGGTTATGGATGTGTCATAGAGAAATTGTACTTTTAATATAATTATACAAATAATTTGATCAAAATTGTGTGAGCTATTAATTACTAAGTAACTACGATATTAAAATAGTTATAAGAAATTTCAAAAATAGTGACACAAGTAAGTCCGTTTCTTCGCGTAAAGGTGGCTTATCAATCGATCGATTTATGCTTAGTTTTATGTGTAAAGAAAAAGTCTATAGATAAACATTTTTATTATTACTTGCAAAAAGTAATTTTATTGTGCGATCATTTTTTTGTTACCGATGACAGGCATTAACAGTAGATATACGAAGTACCTATGTTTTATTTAATAAGACCCTAGATAGCAAGCGCCACCTTGTACTCGTACTAAACACCTCTAACTCCAACACCCAAAACAGCCTAAAATCAACAATAATCTACCAACTGAAAAAAATATTAAACAGACAAAGAAGTTTTAAATTCAAATAGCAGCGCTCTCTGACTTAAAAAGTATTTACCCCAGGAGAGCGCTAAAATCTCAGTGTAAAACTTTATTTCATGCTACAATAACGCCCTTAGACTAAAAAGTTGGTTTTTTTTTTCATTTAAAAAAATGCCATTCCAATAAGCCACAGACTAAAAATAGCCTATAAGTTAAAGCCATAGAATAACATAAGTCCAAGCAACGTCAACCTTTTTTCTTTTAAAAATGTGAGTACATAAAATCTCTTTCCAGAATCCAAACACCGTGTACGTTGGTACAAGAACGAAGACCTGCTCGGTGACAGCGCGGACCCGCACCACCTGCTACCGGCGCGAGTGCGTATGCACGCCAACTACAGTCTGCAGGTGGTCGCACTGCAGGCCTCCGACACCGCCGACTACACCTGCGAGGTCTGTCAAAATCAGAGTACATTTTTTTCTATGACAAAAATCCTTAATCTTGTTTTTTTTAGTAGGTACCTATATTCTTTTCAACTTTCGCAATCTAAAGGCCAAGGCTTCTCAGCCTATTCTAACGTAATTTAGTATTTTTCTTCTTTCAAAAATAAAGTACTTTTTAGTCAAAAATTTTTTTTTAAATTGTCTGTCGTGTCGTAATCCACAATCTTTTTTCTGGTAACATTCATTCGTCCTGCTTTTGCAATAAAAAGGCAAACGATTCTCTGGAATATTTGTCGCGGCCAGATCATAGGAATTTGCCAGATCATAAAATAACTGTTTTGTCGGACGGAGCTTCTCGACGATAACATTATGTCAGTAGAGCCCCGCTACACGGAGCTACTTTATACGCTAACTACAGTCACCTAACATAAACTAACCTAGAATTTGTTTGGAGCTCTTCAACCAGTTATTTCATGATCTGGCCAATTCTACGACCTGGCCACAACACATATCCTTAATCTAGTTTAAAAGCTAATTCGCGTCCAAGGAGATCGAATTTATTAGAGCAATAAAAAATCAACTGTTCCAATTCCAAGTTTAAGTGATGACACCAGTCAGAGACAGGCAGCAGGCTGAAGGTTGGTGCAACTCGGAATATGAAAACCACTGCATGAAAATGCATGAACGTGAGCAAATTCAGAAAAATCTGTTCAAATGTATACACACTTTACACTTTGTATTACACTCCTGATTCTACCATTAAATTTAATGATGACAGACTCTTTGGTTGGTGATATACGGACTTACATACCTACCACAGACATGCACCCCGCTCCAGCGAAGCGACGATATAAAACTTCTTTGATAATAACACACACAATACCCTCAGGTTGGAAAGTCAAGTACAAAGCAGACTATTTCTTTTACTTTCAACCGTATAATTTTGAAACTTAATTCACTAAAAAACAACTACTTAATAATAAAAATCACCCCGCAATAAAACCTTGTTCAACACAAAAATCTTAAGGTTTCCCCTGGCCCAACCGTTCATAGGAACTCTGTGAAACTAGAGTGTAACAAGTAGGCTCATTAACGACCTTTATAACAGAAACTCTATACTTACTACCTCTATCCACATTGTACCGCGCCGGTCTTTGCCTCCAAAACCCAAAGGCTTTCAAATATGATTTACGGAGTACTATTCAGGCTGCCAATCTAATTATTTCATATGTTACCACATCATATAGGCAGATGTATACTTATTAAATTTCTTTACATTTACAAGTCAGTTAACGAGTGTATCTATTACTGTTACGAAAGATCGAAAATGGTTGAGAAAAAAACACCAATGTTCCATGTTCCATTCTATTAGAACCGGGTGAGATAGCAATTAATTTGAACTCGTTGAAAAGCGATCCGCCTTCCGATCACAACTAGCTTTTGTAATTACACGTTTGTGGATAGAGACGGGACCAGATATCGATAAAGATAGTGTCGATATTGTCGGTTGAACCTATTATTATCATTAGTTATTCGTTTGTAGAGCTCAGTTTGGGAGTCTTAGCGGATTCCTATAATTAAGCTAAGTGTATCACGTCTTTTGCCCGAGGTGGATAGGATTAACACCTATAGTAGCTTTGATAATAGTAATCCCTTATATTAAGACAGTTTGAACGAATTTTCACAGCATGATCGGAAAAATATGTAACTTACCTTTCTTCGTCATTATCATATCTGAACATCCGTCCATTGCTGAACAAAGGCCTTCCACAAGGATTTCCACGACGACCAGTCTTGCGCCTGCTTACTCTACGTCTTCCGGTGCTCGTCACTCGCGAACTTTGCCGTCCCAGCAACCATCTGTTCTTATAGATGTAAACAACACTTTATATTGAGTTTCTTCTAAAAGAAAATGCGACTTAGCAGACGTCAAAAACAAGGTTTGGAACCGGTTAACAAATACCGGTTAATTTCGTTCGAATTTCGGTTAACGATTCCGTTCAGGTTAAAACCGGTTTCCAGCTTAACCGGTAAATTTGAATAAAATATCGGTTAATCAGGAAGCGGTTTTCTAACCGAAATAAAAACTAAATTAACCGGTTAAAACCAAACTTAGTCAAGTACAGGCGCGTCGCGCGGGTGCCACTGCCCGAGTCTTCTGCTCACTTTCTCTCACGCTTTCAATTGATTGCACGCGGCAAACATGCCTACAAAGTCGCATATACTTCAAATTAACCGGTTAATTCCGTTCGAACGAAAAAATATCGGTTTTGGTTAAACCGGTTAAATATACCGGTAACCGAAACCTGAACGAAACCTTAACCGAAATTATTTCGATATAGGGGTCAATGACCGAAACCGGTATTTTCAAAAAACCGGTTTCCGAACCCTGGTCAAAAATAACTTTGACTTTTTACACAAACGTGACTAATCACAATCAAGTACATAAGGGGTTTTTGTGAAAAGCCTATTTTTTCATGAGTTTCCTGACGTTTTTCTTTATAATTATAGTACTAAATTCATCGATATACTTTAATATTTGCTCAGCACTATTATGGCAAAACAGTATAAAATAAACACTACAACGTGGCTTCTGCTAGCAATTATGCAATTAATCAATTGATACAGCTCCTTTTGTAGGAGGCGGGCAAACTCCTATTTATTTTTGTTCTATTTAATTATATTTTTTTTTGTGTGCAGGGGGAATCTTAACGTTGTTGAGTATACCGGGTGTTAAAAAAGTGCATTTAAACTTTGAGTAGTTACTCAGAATCAAATAGAGAATACAGGAAAAATATTGAAAAAATACGATCTACAACTTTTTTCAGTTTTCCATACAAATTCTTTATTCACTATTTAGATTTAGTTTGGGAATCTGAAAAAAATTGAAGAGCGGATTTTTTAAATATTTTTCCTGTATTCTATGCTTGATACAGAGTAACCCCTTAAAATTTCAAACGCACTTTTTGTAACACCCTGTAGTAACGGTTTCATAGGTTATTTTGAACAATTCATATTATTTCGATGTTTCGAGCTACCTCATGTTACATTAATTTACCCTTAAAATATATTTACATCTAAAAAGTTTGTCTTAAAAGCTCGCTTACCTGTATTTCTTTCGATTGTACGTGTGGAAGTATGTCTGTCTAACACTGTAGCCTAAATGACTCAAAGGATTTTGGAATACACGATTTGATGTCGAAATTAGTTTTAAGTTTTATTGCCGTTATAATTATTAATTTTATTTAGATTTAAATTATAATAAGGTGTGCATTTGACCATTTGAGAATTTAAGAAATGCATTCGGATGTCGTTAATAGAATTAATTAATTCGTATCGAACAGCAAACGGAAGCTAACGGAAGAGGGCAGTTAAACAGTCCATCAGTTATTGCCTAATTAGCTAACTGACGTACAGACCACCCCGCTTCGTTAATTGATGAAAAAAAGACTCTTCGGAAAACAACGAACTAAAGTATTTAAATTGCAGAAGTCGCAAATTTCTTTTATACATAATATCGATACTTCTGGGCTAAAGGGCGTAAACGCTAAATAGACCTTAGGCGTATACGCCCTTTGAGCCCAGAAGTATCGATATGTACGAGTACGTAGATATCCTCGGTTTAGAATAGAATTTAGTAGCAATTTTAGTTAATAGCGCTGGAATTTAAACTACCAGGCCAGCGTGGAGTTGGAAGACCAAAACTCCGTTGGGTGGACGTATTCAAGAAGGACCTTCAAAGCTGCCAGCTTTCTGAGTACGATGTCCAGGAAAGAGCGAAGTGGAGGAAGTTGGCTGAACAGCGGGTATACAAGTTCCGAGTGGTAGGAACCTCGTATTAGGTAGTCAAAAGAATTAACTTCAAAAAGTGTACACTGCTACCTAATTTCCTAGAGGTACTTCGAATAAAATATTTACATTTTCATGTCAAGGAAAGCAGATTCCGCCACCAAGCGGAATTAATAATTCCATAGAAGAGAAGAGCAATTTAGCTTCCGATTCTTTATAAAAAATACTTCTTATAAAAAAATTGTTTCAGGTAGTCAGACCAGAACCTTGGAGTCCCATCAGACAAACACACTCGATTGAAGTTCAATGTAAGTACCCTCTGAGACTTTCAACAAACTGAAAATTGACCTCATTTTTAACCGACTTCAAACAGGAGGAGGTTCTCAATTAGACAAAAGATAGATGGATAAAAAGCTTTATTTGTACAGCGGACACACACACACACACAAAAAATAAAATAAAAATAAAACTGAACAACAAAAAAAAAATACAAAATAAGATGACACATTACACATTTGATTGATTCAGCACATTTTGAAAAAACTACAAAAACAAAAACAGAAAAATTGTAGTTGTTACGATTGAAGTAGGCGGTTTTTTTAAACGTTTTCAGCGTTGTCAATTATTTCTCAGATCCAGGTGGGCTCAGAAAAACCCTACCACCAACCAATCCTAGTCTTACAAAGTTGAACTTCGCCAAGAATCGAACCCGCGACCTCCTAATCGGCTCCGCGACTAGTCGAGTCATTTCTAGTTAAATAGTATAATGAATACGGAAAAACGTACATTTTGATTCTAGATTCTCCAACAATCAGAACGATACCAGAAGACGGATTCCTGGAGGTGACGAAGGGGGAATTTGTTGACATCGGCTGCGAGACCACTGGAACTCCGCCCCCCATCATAGATTGGAGAAAAAATGTACGCCCTTCATTTTATTTTGATTGCGGCACATTTCAAGTTTATGAATAGAACCTGAAATTAAATTCCTTTCGGATATTTCAAGTCTATCGTAATTCAATGGCATTCCCTGCCCCTCTAGTTAAAGTTCATATTTTCATGCAGATATTCAGTGGCGTAGCGTGGGTTTTCGCCGCCCGGGGCCGATCGAAAATTTGCCGCCCCTTTCTATTTTCATTTTTAAATAAAGTCAAATAAAGCAACAAATTCTGTAATAAATTAAAATACTGTTTAAAATGTTGTACTTGTTGATGTGTGTATGTCATGTTCGATTGCTAATATAGCTAAATTCGATATCCGTAATACCAAGTAAACCCCACCGGAGATCGAACTTGCAATCTCCTAATGTGAAGCGAGCGCATTATAATCTTTCGTGGGTGTACACGATGTAATTGATTTAGACAAAGCGCGAGCGAAGCGAGCGCGAAAATTTTTAACATATCTAAAAATATTAATGTTAAATCAACAAAATCCTTTTTACTTGAAGTGCTCAGCGCCGTTTCTGTTAGGGTAGGTACCCTAACTACCAGGGTACTTGGTGCCCCTATAAGCTCGACGCTCGGCACAGAGCTTCGAGCAAACCCGTACAGTAATGGCGCACAGTAACTATTTTACACAAGCAGGACTGGCCTTTGATTGTCACCCCGGGTGGCACGAACCAAAGGCCGGCCCTGCCTGTGTAAAAAAGTGACTGTGCGCCGTTGCTGTACTGGTTTCATTCTTCATACGATAACATTTGTTTTCATGACGTTTTAGCTAGGTCATATAACTTTGAAGATTTTTTATCATATATTCCGATCGCTCAATTTGCCGCCCCCACTAGGTAAAAAAAGACGGCGCTCGCCGCCCCTATCCATGTGCCGCCCGGGGCCATGGCCCCCCCGGCCCCCCCCGCGCTACGCCACTGCAGATATTAACAACCCATATTGTCCCCACTACAGAGAACCCCTTCCCATACTTCGGGAAGGTTAGGCCATACTCCACACACGGGGGCCAAGTCCGGATTGGTGGAGGTTGTGGGGCTAGTGGCCAACCCCAGTGTCAGAAGTTTTCAAGTTTAAAGAGACATAAGGCTTCCGACATGGCTTAACGACATGCAGTAGTAATAGGCAAATACAACACGACAGTTTGTTGAAGTGTCTGAGGAGTGGCCGCGTGTGTGCCTTTAAGGTAATTTTTAAGGTGAAAGCTCTGTTTTCAGGGTGAACCAATGGCTCTGCTAGAACACAGATCGCGAATAAAGTTCAAGGCGGAGCATCGTATGCTCGCCGGCGTTTATGAATGCACTGCCACCAATGGTGTAGGGGACCCTGTGAAGGCTGCCATCCGAGTTGTAGTACATGGTGAGTGTTTAAAGATACAAATCTTTGGGTAGGTATCTTACAATTGGGTTGGTGTAAACAGGGGGTGACGCTAAGTGCAACACCTTGGCAACCGCCGTCTAAGCTTTGGGATAGACACTATAAAAAGAAAGAATACCGTTAATTTAAATAGTAATTAAATTGACACAGACAAGTCAATTTATGATTAATTAATAATATGTATACGTACTTTATTGCATTAAAAACAACCTTCAAGAACAGAAATACAAAAACAAGAAATGACAACAATAGGCGACCTTATTGCTTGGTAGCAATTTGTTTCAGGTAAGCTAAAGCCAGAGCAGACAAGTAACTTGGAAGAAACATAAGCTCAAATTCGATTCTTTTGTTTTTAGAGGAGTTTATAGTTTTCAAGATTTTATATAAGTTCCTTATTGGAATCTTGGGAAGCTAGCTTCCCTCATTCACCAGTTAAGTTTAAGCAATCAATCAATCATTCAATCAATAAATTAATTTATCTACCGGGTGGGCCGAATAGAATGGGGTCCCAAGCTTATTTGGTGAAATTAGGTTTTCGAGATATGAGTACTTAAGTATTTGACTTTTATTTTTACTGTTGATATGATATTGTATATTTTTTTTATCTCAGATGCGCCCGTAGTATCAGCAGAGAAGAGTTTCGTCCACACAGCTATTGGATTGAGAGCTGCTCTGGCGGCGAAATTGGAGTTTGCAGTTCCACCGGCCAGGACTGCGTGGTACCGCGACGGAGTACCAGTTCGCACTGATGACAGGTCAAATTAAATTGGATTTAGAAACTACTATATAGGGTCCTTATGAAATACCTGAAAAAAAAATTACTGTGGCTTCTACTCATGAAACTGAACAACTTTTCCCAAGGAACCTATACTCAATTCGCAAAAAAAAGTTTTGACTAATACTAATTCATCAACTGATTCCCCAATTTTGTATGAGAAGTCCAAAAAATTTTTGCGATTTGAGTATAGGTTCCTTAGAGAAAGTTGTTCAGTATTTTAGAAGGACCCTATATAACAGAGGACACAGGAAACACTTATATAGTATGAAGCAAGTCATCTGATACAGAACACAGACTTAGATTTTATTCTCTACCTCTATTCGTCGACAAGCGATAAATGGTAGAAAGAAAATACTCATGAAACTGAACAACTTTCCCTAAGGAACCTCTTACAATTAATCAGAGCAAAAAACATTTTGACTTTGCATATAAAGTTCGCAAATTGACTGATCAATTATTGACAGTAGTATGAAAAGTATTTTATTTGGCCCAACTTACGTCCTTTCTGGCCTAATTTTTATTTTAGAATGTGTCAATCTCTCTTCAACCTTTTTTGTGTTCTCCAGGGTTGTGATAATGGTGCAAGACAACGTCCATCAGCTGATCTTCCGCTCAGTGAGGAAGGGTGACTTCGGAAACTATACGTTTAGAGCTGAAAATAAGCTGGGCATGGCAGACGTTTCTTTCAAACTGACTGGTAAGTAGAGTTTCTGAGGGAATCTTATAATTTTGAAGCCTATATTTCTGTTCAGGGCATCATAGCTCTCAAACGGCTAAACCGATTTTAATGCCTTTTCTTTCTCATGAAAACAGGTTTCATTGCGGTAGTTTTGGTTTAAGTTTGACGAAAATCGGTTCAGTGGTTTTTGAGTTATTGCACTTTTACTGTCGGGTAGGTGGTGACATGTTTAATTTTGTTGGTTAGGATAGACTTTTTGGTCTGAGAAAAAATAGTTTGGGGCCCAAAAGCTATAGTATTCCTGAATTTATGGCTATCGCGTTATTTAATTAATTCATACTGTTTTCGTAAATGGAAGAGAGATATTATTTTATTAGCACCCTATAGTTTGTAATGTTTGTATATTGTGACTATTTGAATGGCCCGGTGGCTTAGTGGTTAGCACTCTTGATTAGAGATTCGAATGTTGTTGTGGGTTCGATTTCCACTCAAGGCAAGCACTTACTGTATTGTTTACTGTTTATCTTGTCTGGGTCTACTATATCTGTATATGTATCGTATAATCAGTCTTTGGTTACCATAATCAGCATAGGATTCGTTTAAGCATTGGGCCAAATTACCGTGTGTGATTTGTCCCAGATATTAATGGATTTTATTAAGTATTTTTATATTTTAGGTGTACCAAATGCAGCTTCGTTCAAAGTGGATTCAGCACTGAATAAAGCAACAGCTACCAGTTTTACTCTTATCTGGGAGGTGGATTCGTACTCCAGCATTATTGGTCAGTGACTACAATAGATTTCATCCAGAAAAACGGAATTTGTCCCCAAATTATGCAAATAAGTTTACCTAGAAGGTGATTTTTAATGTGGGACATTAGGTCCAATGTTCAACCGCTTTTAAAATAAGCGACACAAAAAATTGTGGACTCCCCATACAAAGATGGTCAATCTTACGAGCGTTTTGTAAGCAGAGTTATTTTTTTACTAATTTATTTAAAAAGTGGTACATAAGTAGAACGAAAGTTGACACATTTGACACAAATAATCTATCTATCTATCTATCAGCCGAAAGACGTCCACTGCTGGACAAAGGCCTCCCCCAAGGATTTCCACACCGACCGGTCCTGTGCGGCTCGCATCCAGCGGCTTCCTGCAACCTTTACCAGGTCGTCGGTCCACCGAGTCGGGGGCCTGCCCACACTGCGCCTTCCGGTGCGCGGTCGCCATTCGAGAACTTTACTGCCCCAACGGCCATCTGTTCTACGAGCTATGTGCCCTGCCCACTGCCACTTAAGTCTAGCGATTCTGAGAGCTATGTCGGTAACTTTAGTTCTCCTACGTATCTCCTCATTTCTGATTCGATCACGTAGGGAAACACCAAGCATAGCACGCTCCATCGCCCTTTGGGTGACTTTGAGCCTTCTTATAAGGCCCATAGTAAGCGACCATGTCTCGGATCCATATGTCATCACTGGCAACACACACTGGTCAAAGACTTTAGTTTTGAGGGACTGCGGTATTTTGGACGTAAAGATATTGCGAAGCTTCCCGAACGCTGCCCAGCCGAGTTGGATTCGACGATTGATCTCTTTCTCGAAGTTGGACCTACCTAACTGGACTGTTTGTCCCAGGTATACATATTCGTCAACAACTTCGAGTGTAGAGTCTCCAACCTTCAGAGGAGTGGGTGTAACACGGACGTTTGACATGATTTTCGTCTTATCCATGTTCATTTTAAGACCCACTTGTTGGGAGACTCTACTAAGTCCTTCGAGCATTGCGCCTAGGTCTTCCAAGGTCTCAGCCATGATCACGATATCGTCAGCAAATCGAAGGTGAGTGATGTACTCGCCATTGATGTTAATGCCGAGTCCTCTCCAGTCCAGAAGCTTGAAAACGTCTTCCAGTGCAGCGGTGAACAGTTTCGGAGATATAACGTCTCCCTGTCTCACCCCACGCTGCAGCCGGATAGGTTTCGAATTCTGATCCTGGAGGTGGACCGACATGGTGGCGTTTTCATACAAGCACTTCAACACTTCGATGTATCGATAATCAATTTGGCACCGTTGGAGAGACTGCAACACAGCCCAGGTCTCGATCGAATCAAAGGCTTTCTCATAGTCCACAAACGCCAAGCATAGTGGCCGATTATACTCTTCGGTCTTCTGTATAATCTGCCGCAGCGTATGTATGTGGTCTATGGTACTGAAGCCTTTTCGGAAACCGGCTTGTTCGGGAGGCTGGAAGTCGTCAAACCTGCAACACAAGGCACCGGGTGATGATGGAATTACGGCTGAGCTTCTGAAAGCAGGTGGAGAACCGGTACTTATAGCTCTTCAGAAGCTATTTAATTCCGTCATGCTCGAGGGACGAACACCTACAGCATGGCACAGGAGTGTGGTGGTGATCTTCTTCAAGAAGGGTGATAAGTCTCTGCTGAAGAATTACAGACCCATCTCACTCCTGAGCCATGTCTACAAGCTGTTTTCGAGAGTCATTACGAATCGCCTGAGACACAAATAATACCTACATTTTATTAAGCAGTCAAATTTTTTTAAGTAGTTTAAAAGTAGTTAAAAAACACTTGTAATGCAAGTAAATAAGAGCCCAGTTTCACCACGTCTTTTTGGGCAATAAGACAGTAATTAGGGCATCTTCATGAAGTTGCAATTGATTAAGGCACGCAAACGGTTTCATTAATTGTTGCATTTTTAGGGTTCCGTAGCCAAATGGCAAAAAACGGAACCTTTATGGATTCGTCATGTCTGTCTGTCTGTCTGTCCGTCCGTATGTCGCAGCCACTTTTTTCCGAAACTATAAGAACTATACTGTTGAAACTTGGTAAGTAGATGTATTCTGCGAACCGCATTAAGTTTTCACACAAAAATAGAAAAAAAAAACAATAAATTTTGGGGGTTCCCCATACTTAGAACTGAAACTATTTTTTTTTCATCAAACCCATACGTGTGGGGTATCTGTGGATAGGTCTTCAAAAATGATATTGAGGTTTCTAATATCATTTTTTTCTAAACCGAATAGTTTGCGCGAGAGACACTTCCAAAGTGGTAAAATGTGTGTCCCCCCTGTAACTTCTAAAATAAGAGAAAAATCAAACTAGAAAAAATATATGATGTACATTACCATGCAAACTTCCACCGAAAATTGGTTTGAACGAGATCAAGTCAGTAGTTTTTTAGGGTTTCGTAGCCAAATGGCAAAAAACGGAACCCTTACGGAATCTTCATGTCTCTGTCTGTCCGTCCGTATGTCACAGCCACTTTTTTCCGAAACTATAAGAACTATACTGTTGAAACTTGGTAAGTAGATGTATTCTGTGAACTGCATTAAGATTTTCATACAAAAATAGAAAAAAAACAATAAATTTTGGGGGTTCCCCATACTTAGAACTGAAACTCAAAAAAATTTTTTTCATCAAACCTATACGTATGGATAGGTCTTCAAAAATGATATTGAGGTTTTCAATATATTTTTTTTCTAAACCGAATAGTTTGCGCGAGAGACACTTCCAAAGTGGTAAAATGTGTCCCCCCCCCCCCCTGTAACTTCTAAAATAAGAGAATGATAAAACTAGAAAAAATATATGATGTACATTACCATGCAAACTTTCACCGAAAATTGGTTTGAATGAGATCTAGTAAGTAGTTTTTTTTAATACGTCATAAATCGTAAACCGCAAATTACCTTTCATTTAATCAACTCAAATATAAAAAATATTGAGTTCAAGACATGTGTGATTATGAATTTATACGGAACCCTCGGTGCGCGAGTCCGACTCGCACTTGGCCGGTTTTTTTAATATGTCATAAATGGTAAACCGCAAATTACCTTTCATTCAATCAACTCAAATACAAAAAATATAGAGTTCAAGACATGTGTGATTATGAATTTATATGGAACCCTTGGTGCGCGAGTCCGACTCGCACTTGGCCGGTTTTTTTTATGAACGCCTAATTAGAATACGGTATGGAAAATAGAACTTCGTTTTTAGAAATTATGTTCTTTATAGTCGACTCTACATATGGTCCTTTTAAAATTAAAATTAAGTGACACTGTGAACTAGGGTTTATATTAGGTTTTAGTATATTCTTAAAACAGAACCAACTTTCATCAAGAAACTTGAATGGTGTCAGCACCTTTAAACAAATTATCCTACTTATGACTGACTCGGTGGCTCAGTGGTTAGCGCTCCTGACTACTGATCCAAGAGTCATGGGTTCGATCTCCACCCAAGGCAAACATTTGTGTGATGAGCAGATGTGTTTGCTCTGTGTCTGGGTGTATTATATCTAAATATGTATGTATTTAAATGTATATATGTATGTATATCAGTCTCTGGTTCCCATAGTACAGGGAATCCCAGTTTGGGGCCAGGTGACCGTGTGTGATATTATGTCCCGGATATGATTATTATCCATAAATTATCGCCATAAACTCGTGTTTTTACAAACAAACTTACTTAAGTTACGGCACACTTACTATATTTTAAACCGACGCGTATATATTTTTTTATGGTACTTAATATCTAATCCAATCTTTAGAAGTTCGCGCCATTTAAAAGAAAGAAGTAAATAACTATGGGTACTTTTTGAATTATAAACTTTTTAAACGTTACAGAATACAATCTATGGATACGCCCGTATTATGGTCATCCTACGCCGGACCCCGACTCTTACGCCACCGAGAAACCCTCAAACTATTACAGCAAGATTGTCGTCCCAGGAGATTCCAGTGAAGGTATGGTACTCTTCAAGAAGGGATTGAAAAGGTTTTTGAAAGTTCGTTCCATTACTTTTGTTAGGGATGGCAAAAGGCCAACGGATCTCATCAGGTGAACTGTCAGTCTTTTGCCATCCCTAACAATAAAAAAAAGTAATGGAAATTTTAACTGAAAGACCTGGGAATTAAATTCTTTTTTAACTTTAAAGTTTTTAAGTTTGATAAGCTAACACAACCATAGGTCTACAAAATATCGTCACATCTGTATGACACTAACGTATAATTACGACATTATAGATTTATCGAGGTGTCTATTTTATGCTTAGTAAACACAAAACAGATTGACTGACTCGGTGGCTAAGTGGTTAGCGATCCTGACCTCATATCCGAGTCGTGGGTTCGATCCCCACACAGGGCAAACTTTTCTGTGATGAGCAGAATTGTTTGCTCTGAGTCTGGGTGTATTATATCTATATATGTATGTATTTAAAAAGTATATGTGTATGTATATCAGTCTCTGGTTCCCAAGATACAGGGAATCCTAGTTTGGGGCCAGATGACCGTGTGTGATTTGTCACAGATATTATTTTTGTCACAGATTTATTATTAGTTATTAAAACATGTTTTTTTTGCAGGCCCAATCCACAGTGCAAGTTATACTGTGAAAGGACTGACTCCATCTACTGTGTATGAAGCTATAGTTACGTCTCGAAATAGGTTAGTATGTTCACCTATTTATTGGTAAAAAGTTCGTAGAACTCGTTAACTTTTAACCTATTGTATTGTATTGTAAAAAAAACCTACCTTACTACTGATTTCGTGGCGTAGTGATTAGATAGAACTCTTGATTTCTATACAGGTTCCGCATGGCTTCGATCCCTACCTAGGGCAAACATTTGTGTGATGAGCAGATTTGTTTGCTCTGTCTGCCTGGGTGCTTCTTCTTCTATATGTATATTTATGTATTTAAGGATTTTATCCATCCATCCCAACATCCATGAGAGCAATTTTAACGTATTTTTGTTTATATCGCAAAGAAATCTCGTCTTATCAAACAAACTGTATGAGCGATTCATATTTTTTTGCTATTTAATAATAATAATAATAACTCCAACTTCTCCTCCGCCAGAATCTTGAACTCGTGATACGACGTGGCAGCGACTTTCTTTATCCTTTAGTTCTTTCATGTAATTTTAACTTTTAGTATTCCTCTTATTCTTCCTTTTAACAATAACAAAATTAGTTTCATTAAATTCTACCTAATCAGGTGTACACAATATTTCAAAATTTGATGTCGTAATTACAATAATATGTTTTTTATTTAATGCAATGTCATAATGAAAATAGTGTATTTAAAAGTCATAATATCTTACGTACCTACAATTAAACTAAAAATAAATGTATTTAAATAAAATGTTTGTCATTAAAGAATTCATCTATCGAGTAGTAGCATTTGTTTAAAAGCCACTCTGTTATTTCTAGCTTAAATTTAGATTTAGGGATATTTTTCAATCTTTGAGGAAGATGATTATATATCCGAATCGCCATGCAAAAGGAACTATTCTTGTAAACGTTTACCCTAAGTTTTGGAAGATATAATAAATCCTTGTGTCTTGTGGCTCTCTCAAACACCTGACCATGACCTTTCCTTACCTTTCCTTCTTTCATTAGCTATCTATTATGGGTGTAATTGCAAGTTGTACTTAATAATGTATTATATTATTGTAATTTATGTGCGCAGCGAACCTATATCCCATTTTAAAAAAAAAATCATTGGAAGATGCACCCTTTTACGTCTTTTCAAATACATGATATTTTGTCCCAGATTTGGTTGGAGTAAACCATCGGCCATTCTCCATTTTGCGACGGAACCGGGGAGTAAGTTTTTTTACATGATCTGTGCTTTACGAGAATATAGTAGTTGATTGCTGTTTAAATTCTGATATTTCTTGCAAACGTAGGTGCTAAGTAAGTTTCTTTTGCATTTTTATTAACACGTAATACTTTCTACTCGTTTGAGAATTTTAACAAGCAGGTATCAATAAAAAGACATACATATAAAGATTGTTTACGTTTTTTTAAGTACCTAAACAAATGAAGTAGTTATAGTCATCCGAGATACTTTTCCATCAACTGTCAATGTCAAAAAGGAAATGTAAAAAATATGGAAATTGTGAACGATTAACTCATTGTTCCACTATCCTTAGTATTTTTTAATGTTAACAACTCAGTGTCTCCACGCTGGGGCACAGGTCTCTTCCCATAGCTCGGGAAGGGTACGCCGTTAGAAAAGGGCAAATTCTGGATTGGTGTTGTGGAGATAGTGGCCAGCACCAGTGTCAGAAGTTTTCAAGCCGTTTCTAAGGCCTCTGACATCACCCCTTAATTAATTTTATTCTAGTATTATATGGAATGAGGTCGCTTTGAGAAGGGAGGGAGTGTACAGTACAGTCCATACTAACTGTAGGCGAAGTCTCTATTAAGTTGCAGACTAAAATGCTTAATAATTATATTTTTTCAGCTGGAAGACAGCCATACATCACGGACTATTCAGAAATAGTGCCATTGTTAGAAGAGGAACCGGAACAAGTACAAAACATAACGCAAGCTCAAGTTTTCGGACAAAAAGAAATTTCGGCGGGCAAACGAACGACGCCGTGTTTAGCGGCCATCTTGATTTGCTCGTGGATATTTACTTTCAGCTGATCTGTCCTCTATTTTAGAATTTTATTGTATGCGTTATATTTAGTGATGTAACACTATGAAACTGTGCTAAATGAATTACAGTTTTAGGCATTTCTATACAGTCTGAGTCTTTATAAAGTGTATATAAATGAAAGGGGGTGAAAAAGGACCCAATTTTATCGCCCAGAAAAATATAAAAAAACATATATAAAAAATTCTATATGGACGTTTATTTTTTTAATTAGCATCTGCTGTCCTGAAGTAAACAAAACGTTGTAACTTTAAAATTAAGTAGGCTAGAATGTTAAAACAAAAAAAGTGAGGATTAGTAGTAGATGGCCGTGCCACTGAAAAAAAATACACGAAAAATAAACACCATCAATTAAATATAAGTATTTTCATTTTTTGTTTAATTGCAAAAAAAAAAATAGCACCAATTAACCCTATTTTTTTAGTATTCCAGATACGCAATTTTTTACAATGTTAGTTTTAGATTTTCTTAGTCTTAGTTTTGTGTATTTTTTTTCTGTGGCACGGCCATCTACTGCCAGTCCAGTTTTTTTGTTTTAACATTCTAGCTTGCCTAATTTAAAAGTTACAACGTTTTGTTTATTTGGGGACAGCAGACTTTATAAAAAAAAAAAAGTCCACATTTTTTTTTAAAAATTTTTCTGGGCGATAGTATCGGGTCTTATTTCACCCCCTTTCACATGTGCACTTTAGAAAGACTCACACTGTGTAGTAACTGCGTTCTTTTTAAAATATTTTTTACAGCTTTTTCTCATCACACTGAATATATTTTGTTTTACATCGTTGTTGCAATCGCATAGTTTTAGGTTCTCTGACAAATCGATTATTTAGTTGATTGGCCAATTTTCTATAGTAGTTAAAAAAATCTAATCCTAAACTTGTATGTTACATCTGTATACACCAGTGAAGACTAATTTTATGCTGTTTGACTTGTAAATAGATAAATATAAAACATTGAAACGTTTTCATAATGGTGTCGAAACGTTTTCATAATGGTGTCGAAACGTTTCCACAATGGTGTCGATTCGGTTTCCACGATTAAACTTATTTGACAGCAAAGAGATATGACATTTCACTGTTTGACAGGACTAAACTTAAGTGTTCTGTCTTTTTCTTTCTATAATAATAATAATAATATCTGGGACAAATCACACACGGTCATCTGGCCCCAAACCAGGATTCCCTGTATCTTGGGAACCAGCGACTGATATACATACACATATACTTTTTTAAATACATACATATATAGATATAATACACCCAGACTCAGAGCAAACAATTCTGCTCATCACAAAAAACTTTGCCCTGTGTGGGGATCGCTAACCACTTAGCCACCGAGTCAGTCGATATCTATCATATCTATAAAAGGACAGGACGCTTAAATTACGTTTAGTTCTGTCAAATAAGTTTAATCTTAAATACCGAATCGACACCAATGTGCAATTAACTTTTTGCAATTTTCTACTTATTAACGTTATAGATGGTTTACTAAATTATTATTAAAACTCAGTAGTTTTGTACGATTATTTATTTCATACGAATAAAATGTAAGTAACATACATTTTGCATTTCACTGGAACAACCATTGCTGTTGTATATCTGTTAAATTTAACTTTGGTTTATTTAATTTATTTATATCTGATCATTTCGCATTGTGTATATATTTAATTTACTTCTCTTTAATACATGACTAAAACATCAATACTTTTAAATTTATCCTTAAATAGAATTTTTAAACTACAGTAAATATGTTAAGTCTCTTTATATTTCTACTTGTTTTATTTTTATCAGAACATAAATACAAATTGGATACTCGGTCATGAATGACTTTTAATTTTAAGAATTGTTAATATTTTAAAAAACATTTCGAATTACATACACATCTTAGTAATTAAATATAGCTAAACACTTAAATACATTTACTTACATTTAAAATACAATATTAAAATTTTCCATTGATTTATGCGAAGAACAATTATATTTTACGTACGTAAGATGTTATTTTAGGTCACTGCGCAAAACATAGCAGTTTTCATCCAGTTTTTAGCGACATTTCTTAGACACTCATTTCGATTATATAAAAATTGATTTCTATAAAAAAATCATCGAAAACTTTCTCAAGGTGAGCCCTTTATTTACCTTGATGAAAGTCGAGGATTTTATTAAAAACAATTTTTTTTTTAAAGATCATATTGTGAAAAGAAAAAAGGGAGATTTTATTAATTTCTTATGTAAAATTTTCGATGCAATCGTATGCGAGTGGCCTAAAATAATGGATGATAGTGATTTTATGAGATCTTATTTATAATACAAAAACATTTGGTCGTTTTTTGCGTATTAAAAACGGAACTAGTTAAAAAAACTCGTACAATACATACGTATCCTACTAGAAACAGTGTTGTACGGAAAAGGACTAAAGTTGTGATTGATTTCATCAATTATTATATAATAGATAGATTAATAATACATACTTAAATCCTAATCATGAATTTGATGTTGTTTTGTATATGAACATTCAGTGATTGTTTTAAAAATTCAACATATTTTTTCAAATGTAACCCTAATTTAATTATATGATTTGTTGTAAGTGACATTACGATAATAGTAACTACTAATCATTTCAGTTATGATAAAAATATAGCAAAAAAATACAAAAATAGAGAACAGTTTTGATCGACGAATGAAAGATTCCGTAATTTTCAAGGTAACAATAAATACTACCCGTATTTTTCAACTTTATAAGACTTTAATTATTTATGTAAGAAAAAAAGTTAAAAAGCTAGCTAGTTGTTTTTTAAATGCTCTAACCTGAAAACTAGGCTTATTAAAGAGTTTTTATATTAACTAATAGTGTTCCTAGACAGCCTGGATTCAGCAATTAAATAAAAGCACCAAAATTGTGGACTATTTAAAATTAATCTAGACATCCGAAGCATAAAACACGTTGCCACGATAAACATTCATCAGATATGTTAACTTCTGTATAATAACTTTGTCAATTACATTATACACAGATAGATACAATTAATAAAATTTCAGTAGTCTTAATTGATTGAAAAACATAACTTTTGTCAAAATGCAGATGTAACATTCTTATATATTATATAACACTAATATAATGAGAAACAGAGAAACCATGATATATACTATATATATCTTTTACAATAAATTCACTAACTCTTGATTTTTTCCCAAAATTTCGTCACTTTTGAAAGTAAGTTTAGAAGACTTACATACATAAAAAGCAAAGTCGTGGAAGACTTATAAAAACTCCCATATAAATGAACGTCATTTAAATTTTCAATTAAAACAACATTTCTTTCGCACAGTAATAATAGTCACACTTATGGCACAATAATCCGATACTTTTTGTATATAAAATGTTATACATAATGTATACTTATATTTTTCTGAATCATGGCGAATCAAAGCAGTCCATAGCGAATTATTCCAAATTCGCAAGAAAACATCGAATATAAGTTATTAATAAATAGTATTTAACGTGGCCTTATACATTTTGCGTGCCCATTTAGACACGTGATTAAATCATGGGTTAATTTAATCATAACTCCATGAGAATATTACTTTCACTGCCACTTTCACTTTTCAGTCACTAGAGTGTTCAACCACCTTTCGATTTCTTTTCAGTTATTTAAGAAACATTCTCCACCCCACCAATAAGTCACTGAGTAAATGGAAATTTTCACGAATAATTCCACTTTCACAGCGCTATTTCTTGATTCTTTCACTTCACGTCTCCTCACTTTGACTGATTTTTAAATACGAATTAAGATAACACACCGAATCATACATTTAATTAAACACTTTTGTTCTTGAGGGTTCTTCATTTGCATTTTGAATGAGCCATTTAAAACATTCTACCTCTCCATATAGGGTTCCCTACGATAACCTATTGCACTGAATAAAATAAATGCTGTCTGTGCTGCCGTATTTATAAAATAGGCAAGATTTCTACCATAGCATTGTTGTCTTGCCATGAGTTACGGGAGGAAAACTTAAAAAGTTTTGTGCTTTTCCGGTATATAAATTGTCGATTTTATTTCACAAACTTCAGGGAGATTATTAATATTTGTTTTTCATCATAAAAAAATAAATTTAAAGGCTATGGTATAACTACATCGTTGGTATAATTCCTTAGCAGTTTTTATCTATAGTCACGTTTTCAAAGCTGTATCCGATTCGGATGGATCTTGTTCATTTTCAGTGCTGTGTTCTACGCTGATTTCAGGGCAACATATCACGCTCTTTTCAGGGGGCTGTTTTCCCTGATTTTCTGATTGCATCCCGTCATTTGCTCGTCTAGTATTACCGCATTCAACATTGCAATTTTTAGGGAAACGTTCTTTTTGCGTCTTGAAAACTTCCGGAAAGTTTTCTTTACATTCAACATTATTTTCACTACACTTTCCGTTATTTTCATTGCATTTCCGTGCCGATTCCCTGTAACTACAAGGGAGTAATTCTATGTACTCCACGATATCTTCTGAGCCTTGCACTGCAAAGTCACCACGAATATCTTTCCTCCAACCCCCATTGCTTCCATTGGGGCATGTATCCCCAGATTCACTGGGGCTTAGAGAGCAAGAATACCCAGAGCCCCAACGACTTTCTGACTCAGGGCGTTTATCCTCGAACACACTGCGACTTTCAGGGTAATTATCCCCGAACAGATAGCAACTTCCAGGGCGATTATCCCCGAATACATACACCCCTCGACTTTCAGGGCAAGTATGCTTATCCCCGAATACGCCTCGACTTCCAGGGCAAGTATCCTTATCCCCGAATACCCCTCGACTTCCAGGGCAAGTATACTTATCCCCGAATACCCCTCGACTTCCAGGGCGATTATCCCCGCATACCCCTCGACTTTCGGGGCGTGTATCCTCTAGCCCCTGGCACATGCGGGGGCCAGGGCTAGGGCCCCGCTAATGGGGCGGTGCGCACGGCTCGTGGCGGTGCGGCACTAACGCAGACGCCCGCGCCGCGCGGTGCGCCCATCGCAGGGGTACGTAGCACCACAGACATGGTACTACTAGGGATAGGAGTGTTAGCCCCACCCATCTGGAAATTAAAGCTTTTATTATGGTACACATAACGAATGATATCAGAATTTTAGGATGCACATTTCAATAAAGATATATCATGTTTGTTTACGTTTTACTAAAGAAATGTGGTGTACTAAATAATTGGAAGTTAACAACCCATATCGTCCCCGGCACGGTTCTCTTCCCGTACCTTGGGAAAGTTAGGTCAATGTTATCAACATTGATGTTTGGCGGCCAGAATTAGATAAGATGGTAGTAGCTAGCCAGGGGGCCCAGAAAAACGCCATATAATATAGGAAAATACTTGTATCTTATCCAAAACAAAAAAAAACACCGCAGACAAAAAACCTAGAAAACAAAAATGTTCTTATAAAACAAGGCACTAACCGCTTAGCACAAGCCGCGTCAGGGGAGCCGCAAGCGAAGGGATGCGCCACGAAGTCGCCCTCTGCATCCGACATGCAGTGATACACCATGCACTGCAACGATAACAGACAAGGAGTTTATTACTATTATCACGTCAGGGTTACCAATGTTGCGACGTCTATAAAGTAGGTGAGGTGCAGCGAAACCCGGTTAAACGGTGATTTAAAACGATTTTTGAAAGATTGAAAGGTTTTTGTCAACAGATGAAGGGTTTTGTACACAGGTGAAGGGTTTTGTCCACAGATGAAGGGTTGTCCACAGGTGAAGGGTTTTGTTCACAGATGAAGGGTTTTATTCACAGGTGAAGGGTTTTGTCCACAGATAAAGGGTTTTATCAACAGATGAAAGGTTTTATCAACAGGTGAAGGCTTTTGTCCACAGATGAAGGGTTTTGTTCACAGGTGAAGGGTTTTGTCCACAGATAAAGGGTTTTGTCAACAGGTGAAGGGTTCTGTTCACAGGTGAAGGGTTTTGTCAACAGGTGAAGGGTTTCATCCACAGGTGAAGGGTTTCATCCACAGGTGAAGGGTTTTATCCACAGATGAAGGGTTGTCCATAGGTGAAGGATTTCGTTCACAGATGAAGGCTTTTGTCCACAGATGAAGGGTTGTCCACAGATGAAGGGTTTTGTTCACAGATGAAGGGTTTTGTCCACAGATGAAGGGTTGTCCACATATGAAGGGTTGCCCACCGGGAAGGGTGAAGGGATAACCCTAACAGGTGAAGAGTTTCGTCCAACGTTGAAGGGTTTTGTCTACAGGTAAGGGTTTCGTCCACAGCTGAAGGGTTTTCTCCACAGTTTCGCTTATCTGTGAAACAACAATAACTGTATCGTATTGTAAGTATAATACTCGTACCTGAGCGCACTGAACGCAGCTGACGGTGTCGACGCATGATCGGCAGCAGTCCGGTGCGAATTCGCATGCCCCGGCGCCATTTGCAGCTTCGTAGTACCACTCGTGGCAGTGCCTGTAACACAGGGTTACATTTTAATGTGGTTGTCTGAATGTTTTTTATCTACTTTATTGCAATACATAACACATAATGGATGTTATAAAAAGTGCGTTTGAAATTTTAAGGGGCTACTCCGAATCAAGTATATTGCAAAATCCGATCTACAACTATTTTTTCATTTTTCCATACAAATTCTTGATCAATATTCAAATTTAGTATGGAATACTGAAAAAAAAAATTGAAGAGCGGGTTTTCAATATTTATGTATTCTATACTTGATCCTGAGTAGCCCCTTAAAATTTCACACGTACTTTTTTTAACAGCCTGTCAATGGGTAAAAAAAGTCATATTGTTTACTTTAGATTAGACGCACGAGACCAGTTTTTTTGTTATAATATCTGCTATGATTTCAACCGTCTCCGTGGTCTAGCGGTTAGACTGCTCGCTTTACATCAGGAGGTCGCGGGTTCGATTCCCGGCCGGAGTCCTTTGTAGGACTCGGTTTGGTTGGTGGTAGGGCATTTTCAGAGCTAGCTAGCTACCACCATCTTATCTGAGTCTTGTCGCCAAACATCAATGTTTAATAGCATTGATGTGTTCCGGCATGAAGATAACTAGTTCCCCATTACGTTGGAGAATCTTGGTAAGACGGCTTCCATCTTCGGCATCATCATGACTTACCACCAGGTGAGAGGGTGCCAAAGGCTTAGCAATTGTGGACAAACTCAAACTCAAAATTGGTACTAACCTGCACTTCAATCGCGGCTGGAATGTGTCGGTGGGTTTCTTGTGGGGCAGCGGCGGAGGCTCGCTGTAGCCGCATTTCTTTATCGACCCTGTAATGTTCGCGTCATTAGTTATGACGTCATCAGTTGTTCTTTCTGTTCGTGTTATCAGTTATCTAGACAGATATTGATTTTTGGCACCACTGTAAAAGTATAAAATAGTTACATTATATTTTTTTGTATAAAAAACCTTAGAAACAAAAAAGAAATAAGACCTCTGACGTGGCTTAACGACTGCTATCTAATGATAGCCTTAGTCACTTTATCCACTATGTTTACCCAGTCGACCAGTAGAGCGCACAAAGTAGTACATATTTACTTGAGCTAGCTAGCTAGTTTAGAGCAGGCTGTGTAAAAAGACCACAACCCATTGGTACATAACTCGAAAAAGTTTTTGGATTCTCCATACAAAAGTGTCTGTTGGGCCGATTAATGTAAACCTTTTTAAAAGTCCCAAATTTATTTCTGCCAAATGGTGTATTGGGTCCATAGAAAACATTTTCAGTTTCATGAACACCTGTTAAATTTTCCGAAAATTCTCTTTGTACATCCCCTGTATATCCATTCTTCTGAAGGCTTAAAGATAAATGAAGCTGGAGTTCTGTGGTGCCAGAAAAAATTACCTCGGTTCAGCATATGAATGTAATGACTGGTGGCAAACACTGATTTTTAGCGGTGCCCATGAATCTATAGATCTGGTACATCTATCAGTTCATGTCATTAGATTCTATTTGTTAATGTTATTATTTATAACGCATTTTTATTAACTATTCCACAGACTTGCACCCTGCCTCCCCAGCGACGATATAAAACTTCTTTGAACTATTCTATGTTATCTATCTATTGACTGACTCGGTGGCTAAGTGGTTAGCGATCCTGACCTCTGATCCGAGAGTCGTGGGTTCGATCCCCACACAGGGCAAACTTTTCTGTGATGAGCAGAATTGTTTGCTCTGAGTCTGGGTGTATAATATCTATATATGTATGTATTTAAATGTATATGTGTATGTATATCAGCCTCTGGTTCCCAAGATACAGGGAATCCTAGTTTGGGGCCAGATGGCCGTGTGTGAATTGTCCCAGATATTATTATTATTATTATTATTATTAGTTATATGACGTTTTATCAGTTCAGTTCGTGTCATCAGTGTTGTGCTACACTTTTTTTGTTACATCTTGCATAATATTATTCAAAAAAAACTTACCAGAGTCTCTTTTGAGCAGCGGCGGCTTGGTGTTGGGAGAGGACTTCTCTGAACTAATGACGCCACCCGGACCCACTTGCGGGTACGTGTAGTCATGGATCTGGAATCAAAGTGAAAACAATCATTTTTAGTGTTTGTTATTAATTGTTTAAAGCCCTTTTTTATCTCGGTTTATTTCGATTTTTTATACAATTTGATCAGCCAATCAGACCATTATTAGTCCATTTTTAGGGTTCCGTAGCCAAATGGCAAAAAACGGAATCCTTATAGATTCGTTATGTCTGTCTGTCTGGCTGTCCGTCCGTATGTCACAGCCACTTTTTTTTTAGCATTTAGCAATATTTTTCTTTGCAGTCAAATCTGTCCACCCCTTTGACAGTTAAGATAGACACAGCAGGGTTCGGAAACCGGTTTTTTGAAAATACCGGTTTCGGTCATTGACCCCTATATCGAAATAATTTCGGTTAAGGTTTCGTTCAGGTTTCGGTTACCGGTATATTTAACCGGTTTAACCAAAACCGATATTTTTTCGTTCGAACGGAATTAACCGGTTAATTTGAAGAATATGCGACTTTGTAGGCATGTTTGCCGCGTGCAATCAATTGAAAGCGTGCGAGAAAGTGAGCAGAAGACTCGGGCAGTGGCACCCGCGCGACGCGCCTGTACTTGACTAAGTTTGGTTTTAACCGGTTAATTTAGTTCTTATTTCGGTTAGAAAACCGCTTCCTGATTAACCGATATTTTATTCAAATTTACCGGTTAAGCTGGAAACCGGTTTTAACCTGAACGGAATCGTTAACCGAAATTCGAACGAAATTAACCGGTATTTGTTAACCGGTTCCGAACCTTGAGACACAGACACACTAAAAAGGTCAGTAACGATTCGAGTCCATTTTTTTTGTACAAACATTTTAGTTTTTGATATTTTCTTTCTCACACATGCTTGCGTGACGTAAAGTTACAACACAAGATTGCGTGGGGTATTTAAAGTAATCTCACTAATATTATAAATGCGAAAGTATGGATGTTTGTTTGTTCCGCTTTCACGCCGAAACTACTGAACGGATTTGAATGAAATTTGGTAGGTAGATAGATGAAGCACTCGGCTAACACATAGGATACTTTTTATCCCGGAAAACTCGAAGGTTCCTGGAGGGATGGCTAAAAACTGAAATTTTTACGTTGTCACTAGATAGCGCTGCCTTAACATTTTATTTCTCTCTGGACCCAATTCTGAAGTCCATGCAGACGAAGTCGCGGGCGGAATCTAATGGACTAATAAAGGCTGATGATGATTTAAATATCACTTACCGCTGACAACTGCACATAACTGGCAGATTCGTCCAATTTCTCCTCGTACTGGCCGTCGAACTGTTTTAGTGACTCTGCAAAAGAAAAGAAAAAACAGTTTAAGAGAAGAAGGATAGTTTAATAAAATCTATGGCATCTATGGTACCAAGTAGATGGCTGTAATAGCTGCATGCCGTGCCAGTGCGGTAATGTAATAGAGTCTGCGTCTGCCTAATAATCTAGCCTAGTTTTGGTTTCTTAGTAATACAGTAACATCAATGGTAGTATTACCTGCGTGGCGGTGTGGCAGCGTGATGCGAGTGCAGTATCGGCGTCTGCCTCATAAGCGCTATCTAGTGACGGTTCGCAGTACTACCGTAAAATGGAATTTAATTCAAAATCGTTAGCTTGGCCACCTAGAGGAGGGAAGAGGAACATGCGGCAAAGAGAGCGTACAAGGGAGGACCAACGGGGAAACGCCCTGTTGTGTGCCCCCAGTACCGCTGGAGTAACGAAGTCCAAAAAGATATGAATATCCTTTAAAGAGATGCGGTACAGGACAAGAAAAAGTGGCGTCATTTGGTATCGGAGGCTAAGATCCTCGTTAGGTCGCGGAGCCAGCGGAATAAGTGTAATACTTACGTGGCGGTGCGGCAGGCAGTGTACGGAGTGCAGTATCGGCGTCTGCTTAGTAATAACGAGCGCCATCTAGTGACCATCCGCGGTACCGCAGCAACATCGATGGTTCTCTTTACCTGCATGATGGCGCGGCAGCGCCATCTAGTGGAGGTTCGAAGTACTACAGTAACGTAGATGGTTCTATTACCTGCGTGACGGTGCGGCAGTGTAATGGAGTGCAGTATCGGCGTCTGCGCAAGGTCGCGGCGGCGGGCGCGACTCGCGGTGGAATTCTCGCTGCTAGATCGCGAGTCCGAGGGCAGGTTGAGGCACTGCGACCGAGAGATGTCGCCGTTATACATATTGAGATTGAAATCATATTTATTCAGTGTCACAAACACAATGCATGTTTAGTTGATAATTGATGACTAAAAACCCCCAGATAAGGGGTTCTAATTTTTTTTTTGTTACATCTGTACGTACATATTATTATATATTATCCTCTGACATTTTCCTTAATATTAATCTTAAACTTGACACTAATAAAAGGAGTTTGAAAATATTTGTATGGTATTGGCCTCTCCCACTGATCATGTGTTTCAAGATGTTTCAAAATGGCGAACAAAAATGGCAGCCCACGATAAATTACTAAATCTAATATACGAATTTCTTCACTACAAATATGGTACAAAGTTTGTACTACAAACCTCGAATATATTATGCTCCTCGTCGTCCTCTCGCGGCGCTGGGTTGTTTTGTTTGTACGCGTGAAGCGATGGCCACGCCCCGCCCAGACCTGCGACAAACATTCTAGTTAGGAGACTGAAAATAGTATCTTAAATGTTGCTTTAAAACTAAAACCACAAGGGCCTTTTCAGGAAGAACGTCGTAAGTGCCCAAGCCAAAAAAATAACAATATGATAGGCGGCAAACGAGCAGACGGATCACCTGATGGTAAGCGATTACCGCCGCCAATAGACACCCGCAACACCAGAGGAGTCACAACTGCATTGCCGGCCTTTGATATGGGAGTACGCTTTTTTCTTGAAGGTTTGAATGTCGTATCGGTGCGGAAATACCGCAGGCGACAATTCATTCCACAGTTCAAATCAGCAAAATCAAGTAATTTTATTCTTACTGCTCCCTAAGTAAACAGCATTGATGTGTCCCGGCATGAAGATAAGATAGCCAGTTCCCCATTGCGTTGGGGAATCTTGGTAAGCCGGCTTCCGTCTTCGGCATCATCATCACTTACCATCAGGCGAGATGATGCCAAGGGCTTACCAATTGAGGGTAAAAAGTGGTTATATACAGACAGACACAGATATTGTTTTTTTTTTTTTTTTTATAGGGATACTCTACAGTGGTGACTGTGTGTGTGTGTGTGTGTGGTACTCACCGTGTAAGAATCCAGTATACGGTAGAGGGAGGCAAAAAGAAAGCACATTAGATAAATTAGTTCACGGCATTAATGAGACATTTATTGTTTTTTTTAATGTTACTCTTAGTCTTACTATATTGAAAAACAGGTAAACCATTGAAGTTTATCTATCTTAAGAAATATCCTTCTGTAGTTCTTATACTAAAAATATTATAATAATATTATATTTCAGAACAATTCATAGACGGCCTGGCCGCAATCTAAGATTTCCTGTATTATGCGAACTAGAGTTTCTTAAAAGAAATTTACATACATATTGATAAAAGACTCAAGACAGAGAGAAAACGTATCTTCACACAAATTTTTGCCCTGGTTGGGAATAAAACCCAAGCCCTTTGGCGTAGGTAGTAGTCAGAAGCACAAACAATCAATTTTATGTCATTTTACAAATCACTCGAACTTGAACTTACAGACATGCACCCCGCTCCAGCGGAGCGACGATATAAAACTTCTTTGCTTGAACTATTGAAAATTGGTTGGAAAATGTATTGGACTTTTATACAAAGTTTATTGAACAGGCTGACCGACTTGTATAGTCATTTTTTATACACGATTTTTTTGCATTCTTATTAAGTATACTGTCATGGCTCCCTAGCGTTAAGCCATGTTAGAGCCATTGGAGGCGGTTTGAAAAGTTCTGACACTGGGGCTGGACAATAGCCCCACAACTTCCACCAAACCGGACTTGGCCCCCGTGGGTGAAGAATGGCCTAACCATCCCAAGGTAGAAGAGACCTGTGCCCGAGCAATGAGGACAACATGGATTGTTAAGGCGGGAAGTACACTCAATCTGAGCAGGTTGATGCATGATAATTTAATATCGACCGTAACGCCAATAATTTTAAGTTCCGATCACTGTGGGTACCGTCGCGGCGGTTACGTCAAGGCCTAACGCAAAATTCTCGAGATTTCGATATTTTTATTACTGTTCTTGGCTTTCAAATAAGTTAAAAAAAAACCGTTCAATACAAATTGAAGGTATTGAATTGGCCGATTTTTGTGTGTTGGTTTCAACATAAACAAATATTGTTTCCGAGAGAATTTGCAATTAATGCAAAATACAGGGTTCACAGGATATTTTTTTTCATCAAAGTTTCTGTGATTTTAATGATTCTGTTCAATACAATTTGTTTTTTATTGTTTCAAGTATGTTATATATTTTTTCCATGGTGATAGCTTTAACCATTATTTCAAGAATTTGAATTGAATATTGCGATTTGGCTATACTTAGCGCCTTAACGCATCGTGTATATACGTACTATCAAATCTATTAGGGATTAATTCCATAAATACAAAAAAAAACATCCTATTATACCTCAGAAAATTCTTGAATTTCAAATTCGTGTATTAAATACATATCTATGCATAGTACACTATGTTATCTACGTCTGTTTTTATGCACAGAATTCAAGCAGTTTAGTGTTTTTTTTTTGCCATACATTTTGTCCATCTACTTTTTGCTTAAGTTTATTCAGTTTCACTGTTGATTGTCTTTACAAAAAATAAAAATAACCTAACCATATAAAAAAAACCGACTGCATTAAAATGTCCGCCAATCTCGGGATCAAGACAAATCTAACGACACCTCTCAAGCTAAAATACATCAAGCCGTTTAGGCTACAGAGCGTGCCAATAAACATACATACACCCGAAAAACACAACTCTCCCTCGTGCGCAGTCAAGAAAAAATTGAAAAGAATATTAGTATAATAATGCATATTTTTTACACTTACCGTCTAACAACTCCTCAATAGCGGTGCGTACACCCTTATCGAAAGCGCGAGCATCCGCTGCCGTTTGGAAGGTAAGCCCGAAACGCTTCTCATCCGTCACCCAGTGGTGGAATGTCGGCATCACCTTGTTGTATTGGAAGTCCTTCTTTATCGTGCACTCGAGGACCACCTGCGGGGTTAACATCAGGGTTTGAAGTGATAATTATCACTAATAAATAATTATCATGATAATCACTGATAAATATTATCATGATAATCACTGATAATTATCATCATAATTATACTTTCATGATTAACCTCATCATGTTGTCGCTGATTTGCCTGTGAATCTATTTTTACAAATACTCCATAGATGTAGTCTTCGATGAAGGTGTAATGACGTTTACCCATCAATTTCTAAACCTTAGGGGTCGTCCATTAACACGTGATGTTTTTTAGCAACTTTTTAGACCCCCCCCTGGTGATACGTGGTGAGGTCTTAGACTATCCCCCCTTCTTCACCACCTCTACCCAAAATCACATGTATTTTTTTGCTACAAAATATTATCTTTAAATACACGTATAATGTCATTTTATTCTGGAAAATTAAGCACCATGATAATAATTTCCAGACAGACATTAAGGTTGCAGGTTGTTTCTGACTGCCTGAAGTCGTTTCGAACCTTGGGATGAGTTAAAAACAACGTAACAACAACAGTCCGACATTTGGAACTTACTCTAGAAATCACGCGTTCAACGAAAAAATAAATACACGTGATATCTCACTACACCCCCCCCCCCCCTCCACCCTTGTGATATTTCGTGATTTTCTCCGAACCCCCTCCCCCCTTTTGAGTCTCATCTGAGTAATGGACGACCCCTTAGCCAAGCAAGGTCGTTAACCATGTTGTCGCTAATTTATCTGCCGCGTATAGATTTCTTCTCAATCAATGCAGTCGTTGACGAAGACGTGATAGTTGTAATCCCAGTACCCATCAATTTCCAAACCTCGGTCAACGTCGCTTAACCTCACTTACCATGTTGTCGCTGATTCGCCTGCCGTGTATGTAGTACTCGTGGGGTGGTGCGGTCGTGGAGGAGGATGTAGTGTCGCCATTGCTTTCACCAACGGCTGTAAAGATTGAAAAACGTTAAAAAACCAAATAAATAATAAATATCCGGGACAAATCACGCACGGTCTTCTGGTCCCAAACTAAGATTATGGGAACATACATAGATACGTTTAAATACATACATGTATAGAAATGATTACACCCAGACACATATAAAACAAAACTGCTTGTCACTGAAAATGTTCACCTTAGGTTGGAATCGAACCCTCGACCCTCGGATCAGTAGTCAGGAGGGCTAACCACTCAGCCACCAAAATACCAATACTCTAGCATATTTTTAAATGACAGTCTCGAATCTAAAAAACACCAATTTAATTATTTATGTATACTATTTCAGAACCAAAGGAAGAATTACCTGACAAGACTTAGTCACTTTCACACTTTAAAAAATGCAATAGGCAATCCTGCCGCAGGGCCAAAAAATACTTTTTATACTACACCTATTTAGAAAGTACCTTAATACTTTATCGAATTTGAGGCAGAATGTACGTCATTACTATCGTACAAATATGCGGGAAGAAAACGCGCTGAGCGGGAGAGAAAAGTGTATGAAAATCCATTACTAACGTGCTTTTTTTTAAACTTTGGGTAAGACTATGTCGGTAAGCCAAAAAGTTTTTATCTCCAAGTTCGCAAAATGATACTGGCCACTTTTTCAAACATAATTTTGAAAAAAGAACGTGGTTTTTATTTTCCTCGTAGGTGTAGTATAAAGCACTGTTGTATCACTCGGAAGAAAGTGCGATTCATAACTCGAGTGCATTAAGGACCTCAAACTACATCTCTCGTTGGTAATCGGTCACTTTCTCGTCTTGATGAAAAATGTACTTTTTTTTATGGCATAGCTGGCTAACGAGCAGACGGATCACCTGATGGTAAGCGATTACCGCCGCCCATAGACACCCGCAACACCAGAGGAGTCACAAGTGCGTTGCGGCCTTTGAAATGGGAGTACGCTCTTTTCTTGAAGGCTTGAAATACCGCAGGCGAAAATTCATTCCACAGTTTCACTCTCATAAAAACTGTTGTAGAATGTTTTCTTGTTTTTGTCCGCAATTGGTAAACCCTTGACAATATCTCGCCTGATGGTAAGTGATGATGATGTCCAATGGATCGTCTATAAAGAACCTTACTACAATCTAACATGTGGGAGTATGGTAGATGAATTGATGGTATTTGTAAGTAAGTGCAACACAGACACCCATTTATTGGGATTTGTGGCACGTGACACGATAATAAAGAAAATAAGAAAGAATAAAAACTAACAGAATTAACAATTTTAGGTACCCCGCCCTACTAGACTGGCGGCGAAAGACTGATTTGGAAGTTTGTTTCCCTGTCGCCTATATAGCCCCAATAGGTATCGATGTTTCCGCTTTGGTCCAGAGATATACAGTAAACGTAGATTAACTGGGAAACCACTTAACCGTTTTTCTCTAAACA
This sequence comes from Coleophora deauratella, assembly GCA_958295455.1. Classification (NCBI taxonomy): domain Eukaryota; kingdom Metazoa; phylum Arthropoda; class Insecta; order Lepidoptera; family Coleophoridae; genus Coleophora; species Coleophora deauratella. The sequence goes on from OY282412.1 coordinate 7,977,251, forward strand.
CAACTAAGAATCGCGTTAAAGCAACTGCATTCAAATCGTACCATCCGATTGAGAGATAGGTTGCCATGGATCAATAGATATAGGCTTCAACATGCCTTTTTCAACCGTCTTCAAAAAAGGAGGAGGTTCTCAATTCGTCGAAATCATATATTTTTTATTTTTTTTAATGTATGTTCACCGATTACTCGAAGACGCCTGAACCGATTTGGAAAATTCTTTTTTTGTTTAAAAGGGTATACTTCACAGGTGGTCCCATATAAATTTTATCGAAATCGATTCAACGGTTTTTGAGAAAATCAACAAAAATTCGAAAAATTGGAGTTGTTGCGATTGAAGTCGGTTGTTTTTAACGTATTCAGCGTGGTCAATTATTAAATTAAATTATTAAAATGTATGTTACATTGCATAGGAGTTACTTCTATGGCCTGAGTAAAAAACGCTTTCTCTCAAAATTATGAAACTAAAACTGCACATAACAATGTATAATGTATAAACTGACATCCTTTTACACTACTCGAAACAGTCACCTTAAAATAAAACCCTGGATCCGCCCTTTGGTCGAGGACTATGGTGTTTTAAAGGATCCTTTTATAATACCTAAAAAAAACCACGGCTTCTACTCGTATTCATGAAACTAAACAACTATACCAAAGAAACTTAACTATACTCAATTCTCAAAAAAACATGGACTACTCATATCAATTACCAAATCAAATCCGCTACGTTTTGCATGGGATGTCCAAACATTTTTTTGGGAATCGAGTATAAGTTCGTCAGGGAAAGTTGTTCAGTTACATGAGCTAGCTAGGGTAAAATGTTTCAGATATTTTAGAAGCACACTAAGGCACGACTTTTTGTGATGTACCTACCTACCTGCCTAATTTCGGACATCTTTAGGCGCTTTTGAGACAATTATAGCTCTTCGATAATGAACAAGTTGTGGGCGTAAAAGGGATATTTTCAGACTTACGAAGAGTGAACTTAGCGACTGAATTTGTCCACTTTGATGACGTGGGCCAATCCTCCCACTAACCAGCTTTAGATACTCAGCACTGCTATTGTTTGGAGGTATAAATAGCTGTTATTGGAAATCTTGCCGCCATTATATGTATATTATAAGATAGGTACTAGCAAACCTACTTAACACTATGACGTACTAGCGAGATTCTGCTCACTTAATCTTAGGGCTCGGCCAAACAGTGCCAGGTAACATGCGAGTTGGTCTAGTGAGTTTAACCGCAAGGCAGCTAGCTACTCGCACCATGTGACCACATCAAACGAGTTACTGTCATGCGCAAATCAGTCAGTCATCGCCTCCGATTAAAATTCGTAAAACTTAAGAGTAAATCAAGCTACAACATACTCTTGCAGGTTCTACTACTACTTCGTTAAATTGATCTGAGTCTTTCTTTTAAAAGACTGTTAGCAAGACTTTTTTGTATTGCATTTAGTCATTATTTCAATGTGTAAAGTGGTCATTATTTTAACTTTGACACGCCTCCTCACTCTGCTACAAGGCAGTATAACTTGCATGTGACTCGTACGTCAACTCGCTCAATTTAATCAAAAGATCATTATCTTGTATGTATGATATTAGCATTTGACTGCTGCAGTATAGCAGACACTAGCAACTTTTCTGTGTCACGACAGTTAACTCTCGTCATGCTAGATCGGGGCTAGACGAGCTACGGTCATGCGAACATTTCAGTTACTGGCTTCAGCCAGTGGTTGTTTACTGTCAGTTCAAACAGCTCTGACTGTGTGAACAGGCCTTAATATTACTGGAAATCAACTACAACGTTGTTTATGACGTGGGCTAGCAAGATTTGGGTGTCTTCAAGATTCAAGATTAATACGTAATAAATTATGGATGAAACTGTCTTTCGTCCATCACTGACATCAAGAAAGCTGTTTAGGCCAAAACCGATTCCAGGGTCACATAGTAGCTACGTTTGGAGATATTCTTCTCATATTTTATCTGACAAAAAGGACTCAAACTCTTAAGCTTAGGGACTTAGGATAAGATCTCTTGGGCTGTAAGGGAGAGAAATAAAGTTAAGGCCTTTTTCAACTTACCAGGGGTGGGCTGAGGGGGCCGTCTGCCCACCATTACGTGGGCCAGCCCCCCGCCGCCCAGGGCCACCCATCCGCCGGTGCCCTCGTCGCGACACATCACCTGCGCTCGCACCCGCACCAGGTAGGCACTGCGACAGAGAAAAAAGTTCAAATTGAAACGGCATACATATGCTTTGGACGCATCCAAGCAAGTCTGCAAGGAAATCAGTTGCTCATAAGCGCAACACACACAGAGGCGGCCGCGGGGCGGTAGCGTTCCGAAGGCGGACCTGCGGGAAGCGAACTTAGAGCGCCCGCCGGGTTTTGGTGTGAAGGGTTTCATAGTAATCCGAACATTAAAAAAAATACCGACTGCTTTAACGGTGAAGGAAACCTGCACATCTGATTCCTAGATGTGTATGATGGTCGCGTTGCACACGTCTGTAGGTGTAAATCTAAAAATGCCCTACATGTGACCGCGGGTGATGTTAAGTGCAACACCAGACAACTACCGCCTTTACCTTGTGGATATGACGGTTAAATTATGCCACACGATAAGAGATAGAGAGAGAGTGAGAGAGACAAGACAAAAAATACCGCTCCCGGAACGCTTTCGCACTGCCCTTTTAGATTTAAGGGTGACAACAATATAATATCTCGGGACAAATCACACACAGTCATCTGGCCCCAAACTAGGATTCCCTGTATTATGGGAACCAGAGTATACATATACTTTTAAACACATACATACATAAATAGGTATAATTCACCCAGACACAGAGAAAATAAATATGCTCATCACAGAAATGTTTGCCCTGGGTGGGGATTGAACCCACGACTCTCGGATCAGTAGTCAGGAGCACTAACCACTGCGCCACCAAGTCAGTCAATGAAACATTAAAATAAATAAATAAACTAACAGATTGTAAACACGAGAGCACCATTTTTAGATTGGTTGCCTAGAAGAAATTACACTGAACTGAATGTATGTATAAAAAAAACCAGTGAATTTTAATTTTAAAAAAATAGGTAGGTATGTTATGCGTCTTGACGAACACATAAAAAATCTCGAGGGGCAAAATAAAATCCTGTGATTCTTTTATGAGATATTTTTTTTTCAAAAAATCATCTATTATAATATGTATATAATACCATCGACGTTTTCTACGTCGATGTATAATACCATGTATTTTGTTACCCACAATTGCTGTAAGCCCTTGTATGGATTAAAAATTAAAGTGATCTGTTTTGAACGAAAAAAAAATGCTTTTTAATGGTGTCGATCCGATGTGTACGATTAAACTTATTTGACAGAACTAAACTTAATTTAAGAATCCTGCCCTTGTCTTTTAGATATAGAAAGAAAAAGACAGAACACTTAAATTAAGTTTAGTCCTGTCAAATAAGTTTAATCGTGAAAACCGAATCGACACTATTTATCAGGTTAATGAACAAGTTCTCCAAAGAAACTGATCGACAAAAATCTTGGAAGTTATAGCATATCTTTTGATTAATTTATTCATACAAATAGGTATCCCCTTCTCATATTTTCATACCCATACAACATACAAACATTTGACCTTCGTGAATTTTTATGTGTCCATCAAAACATATATCGAGGGTTCACGGGCGACTTGTATTAAGCGACATTTTTAGAAATGTTCAGGAGACTGATTTAAAAAAATATTTCTTAGAAAAATAATCATTAAAACTTAACTTCGTAGTATTATATAGATTCTCGATATTCTTTATAATTTAAATATTATTCAGAAGTTATTTTTTGTGAGGTATTTTGTAAGAAAAAAAATTTTAAAGTAGAGGTTACCTGTGTTTCCAAAAATGTCGCTTAATACAAGTCGCCCGTGAACCCTCGATATATATTTTTTAATTAAAATTCACCAATGTTTTTTTCATACATTCCATGCATTGTACTTGAGCAATAAGACCGCTCATGTTGTACCACTAAATTATTAAAATTTCACTTTTTATGATATTGTTATTTTTTGTGTGTATACAAAAAAATTACATACAATAGAAACACAAATAGTTTATTCAGGCAATAACACTTACTTTACATTAGTTTGCTCTAATGTACTTTTTTTTAATGTGATAGGTGGCAAACGAGCAGACGGATCACCTGATGGTAAGCGATTACCGATTATTATTTAAACTGTGATTCACATCCATGCTAAGTTTAAAAACTTGTTTTATGGGTGTTCACCACATCCCAATACCAAGGACACCATGTACAATTAGTCAAAAGTACTGTAAATGTGGAGTTGTGTTATTCTGTTGATATCTACCTATCTAAGACATAGTATTGCAATAGCTTTTTACTCGATATTTCACACGAAGAAAGGTACTTAGGTAAATAGTAGTAACTAAATACATTTACTTCAAAGCACACAAGAAAGCAGAACTAACAAAAGTTCATAGTTAATTCCAAAAGTTTCAATATCATTTAAAATTTATTTATTTAATAAAATAAAACAGAGAATAATATAATTCAACGTATTTTTGTAATTTTAATTTTTTATTTTTATTTTATTTAATAAGGATTTATTTAAATAAATCTTTATCAATATTACAATCTAGTCTTAAGACTAATAAGTAATTTACATTTAACTTAAACTATTACATGATGTTATTAAAGAATGTGTCCATTAACACTTTTCTTATTGTCTCTATTAAGGGGAAGACACTTTGTTCATGTGTTCTTTGTAAGTACCACTATAATTATCACTCACACTAAACTAACTCGAACGGTTTGATCCGTTTTAGTCTTCTCACTATACCGGTGTTGTCGAGGAGCTGGATTGCCTCGACATTCACATGATGATGAAGCCATATTTCATGTGCTTCTGCATATTTTTTGATTATTTTATCAACAAACTCCACTTCAAGGTCCCGATGGAGGTCTTCGTTTCTTATGTACCAAGGTGCGTTAGCAATTTCTCTAAGTACTTTATTTTGAAATCGTTGAACAATTTTAACGTTACTTTGTTTGGTACATCCCCATAACTGGATACCATAAGTCCAGACTGGCATAAGGACTTGTTTGTAAATCAATAATTTATTATGTATTGACAGTGTAGAATGTCTACCAAGCAGCCAGTACAACTTATTGAAACGCATATTAAGTTCTTCTCTTTTCTTCTTGACGTAATTTTAATGAAATTTAGAAAATCACAATGTCAACAATCAAATACACATTAACTGCATGTTTATCTATATTTTTACCATAATAAAAAAAACTTAAATGTAAATTACTTTATCACATTGTTTTTGACCAACATCATTAATTCTTATGTAATTACCACCTATGTGGTGCCTATGTACTTAATAAAAATGAAGTTGCACTTGATTAGGTTCAGTGTCACCATCAATCTAGAATTAATGATTTATCCATTGTGTTTATCCTCAGAAAATTATATAATAACAATTTTAAACTGAATGGCTTTATTAGTTTGCCTACGATCAACTGGCAATAAATATACACAAAACAACTCAAGTTTTAAGGGAATCGTTACAATTTATTGCCGGCATCACATGTTGTTGTAGTAAACGACTCTCTCGTTGTCTAATTTAACCCAATAAAACTGGAATAGGTCAGAGCAATGTAATAATTAAGAGATACAAAGATAGCAACTTCCTAACATCATTGCTCTTCTGAGGATTTTGTGTGCACTATAAAAAACCCATTGTTTAATTTTTTTCAACTTTGTTATAAAGACTTTTTGGGCTAAGCTTCATTCAGTCAGTGAATTAATTTTTACATAAGGAGATTGTATAGATAGAAGCAAATTGCAAACCTTTTTAGGCTGCTATTCCGTTTTTTATAATCATGCACTTTATTTTCTTCTACATTCAGCCAGTGTCAGCATACCTAGTAATTAATTACAAAAAGGTTGCATATTGTACCTACCTGTCAAAAATTTTGTATTCTAAATACTTACAGGCTGTTGTTTTTTTTTTCACATAGTGACCTAGTAGTTAGGTATGTGTAATAAGAATAGGTCTAAATGATAAGAATCGTGCTAAAACTTGCAGCTTAGCTTCGTCGTATGTGGTCGTATGACCCCCAAAGCAGCTCTACATTATTGTGAATGAACTGAGAACTCATTGATTATAACTATGTACCATTCAGGGTCACAGGGCGGCGGTCGTATGGACCAAGTCAGGTAAGGAAACCCCATGACTTTTAGCTAGAAACTGCGATATTATCATCAAATAACATTGCTAGGACGGTCAAATACGGCTAGAAAACATCGTGAAATGCAATACACATATGGTGAGCTATGGAAAATGGCCGGGCTACAGCCCTACCCAAGTCCCAGCAGGGCAAGTGACAAACACGGAAAACTTGAGTAGCGACAGCACCACTTACTTTTCAGATGCCTCTGTCATGATTCGACACGTCGAATATCCTAATTTCTACTCGCCACTTCACAGATTTCACCATTTTTAAGACATAAATACATCAGATTTGACTGCGAATCGGTCTTATTTCGGCCCTTTGTTGGGCCTCAGTGCGCATGCGTGAACAAAACAGTCCGGGCCCGGCGGGTTGTTCAATGAAACTGGCGTGTTCGTGCGACAGGTGGCGTTCTGTGCGCGTATTTATCGGAAAAGCTGCAATCCCATTGGCTGAAGCAACGCCCTACAAGATATCCACCAATCGCAGCGTTGTACTGACAGCGCACTAATGGCGGTTCAGGTCAAGTCACGGCGGGATATTCAAAAAATACACTTGTCCTTTGTGATATTTTTCAAACTCACAGCCTAGTTAGAAATTTGAATTTGCACTTCCTGCGTTGCTACAAATCAAGCAAAGATATCACAAAAATTGCTGTATGCACTGAATATTTTTTAGGAAAATCGCGAAAATTCTTTATGCAACTCCTAGGAGCGTAACTGGGTCACGCAACACCGGCTCTGGGGGCTCGCCAGTTACTGAATGGAGCTTGCAACGGGCCCCCGTTCATGCTGGCCATTGAGGAAAATATAGGTCAAATCATTGCAGTGCGACCTACTTAAAGGTTGCTGCACCATTCATGGATGGCGTGCATTGGGCCCTCGCACTTCTATTTATAGCTTGCTCTATATTTGGCAGGTCATTCGCAGAGCCTCAGTACAGAACTAGGTAACCTGATTTTCTTTGTTAAAAGCCTTCGGTGTGACGTAGTTTGCTCGGTGACGTCAGAGTTAGCTTATCTAGGCGCCACTGCAGTGTTATATTTAATTGTCTAGGCACCTATTTTTTTTAGTTTACTTAGCCTCTGCATTTAGGTACATTCATAGGTATCTATAGGGTCCTTCTAAAATATCTGAAAAAAAAAACATGGCTTGTACGCATGAAACTGAACAACTTTCCCTAAGGAACCTATACTCAATTTGCAAAAAAATTTTTGGACTTTCCATTAAAAAAAATGAAATTGGCGGTTCAGTTAATCGATTAGTAATTGCGTAGTAATTGCGAATTGAGTATAGGTTCCTTGGGGAAAGTTGTTCAGTTTCACGAGTAGAAGCCACGGTTAAAAAAAAAGGTAGGTATTTACCTACCTGAATTTTTTTTACCTGAAATTTATGAAATCATAAGGACCCTTATAAGAAAACTAACACCAGATATTCGTTTTTCAAAATGTTTCGTAAACACAAACCGGTAGCTGACTGCTAGATAACTGAGTCACATTTTATCTGATTGTGAGTTAAACAAGTACTTTTATCTGATTGTGAGTATAGATGGGGTTTTGCCCGGGCATTTTTGGGCATTTTGAATAAATGCCCAATAAACGTCCATTTGCGCCATACAAATTGGGCATTTTTTTTTTTTTTTTTTATGGCAGAGGTGGCAAACGAGCAGACGGATCACCTGGGCATAAATGGACGTTTATTGGGCATTTACTCAAAAACCCATCTCTAATTGTGAGTTAAACAAGTACTTTTATCTGATTGTGAATTAAACAAGTACTTTTTGTCAAATGTCCAAAACGATATTTGCTGTATAAATGTTTGAAATTGTAAATAAACGATGACTTCACTATTCAAGTAGTTTGCTTACTTCTTAAGAAATTATTGTGAATTAAAAATTGTATATGCAGTGAAAGTCTAAATGAGTCAAAATCAAAAAATCTTTTTTATTTAAGTAGATGCTTTACACATACTTTTAAATCGTCATATGTTTTCTACCTAGCACAAAGTTTCTACCACTGGTTAGTTATTTAGTTTTTTACAATTTTAATAGAATAACTAGGTACCTTTTTTTAAATTAATAATATTTCATAATTTATTTTTAATGCAGTCAACTCCTGGAATGTCTGTTAACAAGTTCTTGTAGGTTTCGAGGATTGTATTCCATTTGTCCAATATCTTTGTCCAATGTGTATTTGATCACAGAAATTGAATGAATTCATCAAACAAATGTAGTACCATCTTTTGCCACTGAAAAAAGAATACTTTTTCATAGCATACAATTTGATTTGACTGACTCGGTGGCTAAGTGGTCAGTGCTCCTGACCACTGATCCGAGAGTCGTGGGTTCGATCCCCACACAGGGCAAACTTTTCTGTGATGAGCAGAATTGTCTCTGAGTCTGGGTGTATTATATCTATATATTGATGTATTTAAATGTATATGTGTATGTATTTAAATGTATATATGTATGTATGTATATCAGTCTCTGGTTCCCAATATACAGGGAATCCTAGTTTGGGGCCGGGTGACCGTGTGTGATTTGTCCCGGATATTATCATTATAATTGATTAAATATTGAACAAATATTTTTCTTTTTTTTAAGTTCCTTGGCCTGGAGTCGAGTCCTTCAGCCGTTGGACAAATATATTTAGAATACCATCCTTATTTTTTAAAGTTGAGGTCAAATGTGTTTTATAATGTAAACTAACAAATTTACATAAATTAAAGTTGTATATTTATCAAAATTAATGTTTTATACAATGTTAAATACTTTAGCAGATAAACATTAAACACATTTACCAAAAACTGTAGTTCTACTTGTCATGAGATTGAACCTAATTTAATTAAATAACAAAATACAGATCATACGAAAAATTCTAACAGTAGCTTCTGCAAAAAAAAAACCCCACGAAACTCATGAAAAAACGCAAAAAAAGCTTCTGGTTAATTTTATGGGTTACTTGTAAAAATTGTTCAAATTCATGAGAACAAACCACAGTTGAACATATGTATTTGGCGGTAATTAGTCTTTTGAATTTCTGGAACGTTGTTATTGTTACTAACATAGTTTTTAAGTCTTGTAATACTAACAAATAATATGGAATTTATTCTGAAATAAATTTGATTTGATTTGATTTGAGTGTACAAGTTCCAAGTGGTATCTAGTACAGGTACAAACAAAATACGATTTACAGGACTGTATGTACACATATAAATAAATAAAAATAATTTTGAATCCGGTAGTTGACTGCTAGTCATTTGAGTTACTTTTTATCAAATGTCAAAAACGGCATTTTGTTCTAAAAATGTTTGAAATTTTGTACGATGACGTCATTGTTCAAAATAGTAGTTTGCATACTTATTAGGTAATTTTTATAAATTAAAAATTGAAAATGCAATGAAAACTAAAGTGAATAAGTTTTTCAATAATTTCAATTAAAAAGCTATTTCGTCAATAATATTTCGCAATTTAATTTTCATGCAGTCAACTCCCGGATTGTAACATGCATTATAATCTTATTTCCGGCATGATAGAGGACGAAAACTGACAAAGCTCGCCGATAGAGGCGCTGATATCGCTTGACTCATACTAACTGTCAAAACGTATAGAAAAAAATGTTTACGTGAACTAAACATAAGATTATTAAAAAATGCCGCTTTTTGTGGCGATTGGTTGCAATAATAATGGAAATTATTAATTTCCTAAAGATTTTCAGATGAAGAAGATGTGGGAAAAGTTACGTTTTCAATTATGTACTCTTCAACTTCGCCTTTAATTGAGGAACAGTCCAAGTCGCATACATTTTCCATTTAACAATTTTACAGAAAAAAAAACTAGTTTATAACACCTCGATAATAAAAAACGCGGAACTAATTGAAAGTTGTTATGAGTCAAGCGTTCGTAGCGCCATCTGCAAATAGCTTTGCGTTTTCTTCCCCATTGCGTTGGGGAATCTTGGTAAGCCTGCTTCCATCTTCGGCATCATCATCACTTACCATCAGGTGAGATGATGCCAAGGGCGTACCAATTGTGTATACAAAAAGAATTAACATAACTATTAGTAATTCGCTGTCTATTTCTGTTACAATCCGGGAGTTGACTGCATGAAAAATAAATTACGAAATATTATTGACTAAATAGATCGTTAATTGTAATTGTTGAAAAACGTAATCACATAAATTTTCATTACATTTTCAATTTTTAATTTATAAGAATTTCCTAATTAGTATGCAAACTACTATTTTGTACAATGACGTCATCGTACAAAATTTCAAACATTTTTAGAACAAAATGCCGTTTTTGACATTTCATAAAAAGTAACTCAAATGACTAGCAGTCAACTACCGGATTATTATTGTGATATTTTGTAGCTGTTGGTCATTTAAATAAGTGAAGCTTAGAAAATTAATGTTAATTTAGGTAACTAGAAATCATCGAATTCAGGTGTTTCACTTTTAGTGACAGATGCAATGGCCGCCTTCGCCACATCGTCGCTCTGAAGCATTGTCTGGTTGATGAGGGCCTGGAGCAAAAGAAAAAAATGGAGCTGAAATAACCTAACCATAAAAAAACTACTGCATTAAAATGTATCCTATATCAATCTGGGTATCAAGACGAATCTAATGACACCTCTCAAGCTAAAATCCATAAAGCTGTTTGGGCTACAGAGCGTTCCAAAGAAATATACTTAAGTACATATAGTTCATTCCAATAAAAAAAAAGCAAAAGGTAAACACACTTAGTTTGCAATTGACGTTGACATGTGTCAGTTCCATAGTAAGTTTGTTTGCCTTTTGCTTTTGCTTGATTTAACAAGGTACACTTGTAAAACATAACCCTCCTTCTGGCGCAGTCGGGTTATACGAGTAACATCATACACACAAATAAACGTGTTTTCTATCTATCTATCACCAGAAAGTAACCGACATAGCGCACAAAATAGAGGGATGTTGACTGCAAGAGTCATTTGAGTTCTTTTAAATATTTTAACATTTTTTTAACGCTGATTACCGTTAAAATTCGCCTGACAGTTTATTCGGCGGGAAGTTCGTAGTCAATGTCAAACAGACTAATGGTAAGATGAACAAATATTTTATCATCGGAAAAAATAATTAAATAAAATGTCAAAACTAACAATTTGTTCTTAAAATGTTTGAAATAACGAACGATGACGTCGTAACCCATACTTATTATTATTACGAATTTGCATATAAATATTGAACCATCCCTCAACTCTGGGCTCTACTGTGCACACACTGAACACCGATCATTTCCCAAACCTAGCTCTACATCGCTTTACTTACAACATGGCTCAGTTCGTCGTTTGCCCGAATTGACCAAGTAAGCTTTGAGAGTTGGTAAATCTGGCTCATATTCATATCTACAGTCATCGGTATCCCATCATTTCCAAACCCAGCTTAATGTCGCTTTACTTACAATATGTGCCAGCCCCTCGTTGTTTGGCCGGCTCTGCGAGTACACTAAGCTCTGCTTCGTCACTTGAACAGCTACGGGACTCTTGGCTGCGATTTCTTCCGCCATTTTGAGGACATTTTCAAGCGCTCTGTAATTTTAGTCATAGAATTTAACATGTATTAAAAATCTTACATCCATGGCGACGGGTGGATTCTGTGATAAGAAAAAAACCAGAACAAAAATGTACATTTAAGCCCATGGCATCATCTCACCTGATGGTAAGTGGAAGATGGTAGCGGGCTTAACCAAGATTCCCCAACGCAATGGGTAACTGGCTATCTTAGTTCTTTTAAATCAAAATGCAAACAATTTTTATATGAATGGGTACGGCCTTCCATTTTTTCGGAACTAAACTAAGACTAGTTCATCTTAATTGTTGTAGACATATTTAAAGGTACCTATAAAGACTCTGTTCTACGACTATGCTGAAAAGGCAAAAAACACTTACAGTTTCCATACAAAATTAGTCAAAACCACTGCAAATGAATTTGTATGAAGAGTCCAAATTATTCTTTTATTGGTTTTATTCAATAGATCAGAAGCTGAAGTTAATAACATTATGTTGTAACATCCTTTTCCTAAAGTATATCATAAATTGGCTTACTTTTCCTTATCAGGGTAGACTCTGCTGACCAGGCCCAGCGCCAGAGCTTCCTTGGAGTCCACTTTTCTAGCTGTGAAGCACAGCTCCCTTGCTGTGGACGTGTTGCCTATTACCTGGAATTAGTTTTAAATTGCAAAATTTACTGAATGCTTCTCTCGTCTCAAAACCGCCTCCATACCCTTGTGGCTTGTCCGCTCGCTTTACATCAGGAGGTCGCAGGTTCGATTCCCGGCGGGCTTCAACTTTGTAGGACTCGGTTTGGTTGGTGGTAGGGCATTTTCTGAGCCCGCCTGGCTAGCTACCACCATCTTATCTAAGTCTTGCCGCCAAACCTCAATGTTAACAGCATTTATGTGTTCCGGCATGAAGATAAGATAGCCAGTTCCCCATTGCGTTGGGGAATCTTGGTAAGCCCGCTTCCATCTTCGGCATCATCATCACTTACCATCAGGTGAGATGATGCCAAGGGCTTACCAAATGAGAGTATAAAAAAAAAGTTTTTTTGCAATGGGGAAGAAAACGCAAAGCTATTTGCAGATGGCGCTACGGATGCTTGACTCATAACAACTTTCAATTAGTTCCGCGTTTTTTATTATCGAGGTGTTATAAATTAGTTTTTTTTCTGTAAAATTGTTAAATGGAAAATGTATGCGACTTGGACTGTTCCTCAATTAAAGGCGAAGTTGAAAAGTACATAATTGAAAACGTAACTTTTCCCACGTCTTTTTCATCCGAGAATCTTTAGGAAATTAATTATTTAAATTATTATTGCAACTAATCGCCACACAACGCGGCATTTTAGATAACCGCCCCGGGTGCCAACCCATGCTACGCCGCCACTGTAACCTTATTTTGTTGTACAAATAATAAAGCACCCACATAAAACACACGAATTTACCAACTCTCATTACAAAAATGGTTTGACGGATATTAGTAAAACTATACAACTACACATAGGCTAAGTAAAGCGAAACACAAAACTCCCTCAACTCAAGCATATTATGATATCGAAAGGTTTGATATATTCGCTTTCTCTCTTTCTAAGAAAAAAACATTTCATTAGTGCGAAAGAAATGCAGCGAATATTGAACTGGGACGGATATCAGCGGATGATAGGCGAATGGGGAAGAAAACTGACAAAGCTCGCCGATAGAGGCGCTGATATCGCTTGACTCATACTAACTGTCAAAACGTATAGAAAAAATTGTTTTATATAAGATTTTTTAAAAAATGCCGCGTTAAGTGGCGATTGGTTGCAATAATAATGGAAATCATTAATTTCCTAAAGATTCTCGGATGAAGAAGACGTGGGAAAAGTTACGTTTTCAATTATGTACTTTTCAACTTCGTCTTTAATTGAGGAACAGTCCAAGTCGCAAACATTTTCCATTTAACAATTTTACAGAAAAAAAAACTAATTTATAACACCTCGATCATAAAAAACGCGGAACTAATTGAAAGTTGTTATGAGTCAAGCGTCCGTAGCGCCATCTGCAAATAGCTTTGCGTTTTCTTCCCCATTGAACATTACGGTTATTGCAATACAGTTTAGATTGGACTTGATAACGCGTGAATTTGTGTTTCCGTTCGTTTTCTAAACAAATAGATAAGTTACGTTTGAAAAGCGATTAATATCGTGCTATCCATACCGATATCTGAAAACGGTTTTCGATATCGATATGAAAACTTCATATCGGTTACAAAACCGTTTTCCAAAAAAAAAACGCCCATGTGGAGAGTTGAAACATTTTCAATACACATTTACCTGTAGTACAGGGGTCACCAATTACAGTGTACCTAAACTCTTTAAAACTTCTTTCGATATAACGTAAAACTTCCTATAATGTAGAAATTAGTTCAATTTGGTTGGTTTACCTTAAAATCCATACACTGATTCACTCTTTACAGCGCATCAGCCATTATATATATTACGAAGAATTATATTCATATTTATCAGCATTACTGTTTATGTTACCAGTTGACCGAAGGCTCCTACAAATTTTTCAGAAATTTCTAAGATTGACAGCTGAGGTCGTAAACAGCCGCCTTGCTTTTGTTATTGTTAATTGCCTAGAACACGTGTGATTACTCCTGCATAGTATTGTGTTTAGGAATGTTGGCCCCAGTTACTAAATACACTAGGCACCTCCATATAACGAAAACTCTCTGTAACGAAAGAAACTGCTGTCCCTTGAGTTTCGTTAACAAGAGTTTACACTGTAGTTTCATTTGTAGTCCGTTTTAGGAAATAATATGACCGTCGCGGTTTGGTCCTACTTTTTTAAGGCAGCTGAGGCAGCAAAGACAAAATGCGGGAAACTATAAATTAGGTACTGGAGTATCGTATAACGCAATTTTTTTAACTGTGCACGTCGAGCTGTCAAACAATGTATGGGATTTGACTTTAACGTTGTTATATGTAAATTTTGACAGCTCGATTTGCACAGTTAGCGTAAGTTGATTTGTTTACTGAAGGTCCGCACAAAATAGGTCGGCGGTCCGGATTCGGACCGCAGTCCGCCATTTGGTGGCCCCTGCTGTAGTAGTAGTAATAGGTAATTTATATGGAGTCCTGTCTGGATGTATCGTAGGTAAATAAAGTACCTTAGGGAGCCGTTGGAGGGTACCAACGTCAGCTGCTAATCCGATATCTACTTCTTTGACCTGGAACCACGCATCTTCTGTGCAATACCTGGAATATGAAAAAATATGACACTATGTAGTTAGTTCTTTGTATGCGTGGAAGATAGGTTGCTCTTAGTTTTTTGCGATTCCACTGGGAACCCTTCACTTTTATGAATAATAATATGAGATAATAAGTAGCCTATGTGTTAATCTAGATTCTAGATTATAAACTGTGTGCTAAATTTCATACAAATCATTTCAACCGTTTTCGCGTCATTGAGTAATAACATTTATTCTTACCAATATCCAAATTTCACATTTTCATTATTAGTAGTGGTACATGGTTATGCATTTGAAAAAGATGTTTGATCATTGTCTCAGCAGCAGGGGTCAATAATTTTAATATCTACAATATACAGGGTGTAACCAGAACACATTAACAAGGGGCTTCTTATCATCACACTGAATACTGAAAACTGTGTTAGTTTTTTTTTTCTGGCCTCTTATTGTGTCGGCCACGAGTGTTTTATCTATCTACTTACCAAATTTCATCCAAATGCGTTAAGAAGTATTGGCGTGAAAGTGGAACAAACAAACAAAAATCCGTACTTACCCATTTATAATATTAGTGAGAAAGTCAAGGAACATATATTCTGAGAAAATGCTTAAAGAATTAAGTACCTCATGTCCGCAGCTGTGATCAGATCAACACCAGCGCCCACGCACGCATTATGTGTGACTACCATGACTGGTTTTATGCATTCCTCGATGCAGGTAATGCCGTCCTGAAAGTCAAACATATATCTGCATTAGATTTATTTAAAAATACATATGTATTATTAGATGGCAGTCGTTAAGCCATGTCGGAGGCCTTATAGGCGGTTGAAAGTTCTGACACTGGGGTTGGCCACTAGCCCTACAGCCTCCACCAATGCGGACTTGGCCCCCGTGTGTGGAGTACGGCCTAACCTTCCCGAAGTATGGGAAGAGACCCGTGCCCTTGCAGTGGGGACGATATGGGTTGTTAACAATGTATTCTTTATGAATATAACAATAAAAATGGATAAAAAAATTCAATTACCTGGTATTGTTTTATAAGCTTACTGAGAAACCTGGCTTTCCTTGCAATATCACTTAGGTCATTGGCTCTAGAGCCATTCTCAACAAAGCTGTTTATGTCTATACCTGAAAATTAAATATTGACATTTAATATCACTCAAGCATGAATTCGCAGAAAATGTAATGTTCTTATTTATTAATATTTACAATAAAAGATCAATTTTACAAATAATTTTATCAGTATAAATTTAAAAACTTGTAACAATGCAAAGATATCAAAAAACTTCTGCTCTTCTAATGTAAAAAATAAATGTTGTGAACTCTTTATACAAATTGATCAAATTTTGTATGGACTGAAGGGTCCAACATGTTTTGTGATTTCAGTATAGTGTATAAAGAAGCCATAGCCAACTCATATAAACAGGGGAAAACAATACAGGCAGCTTTCATTATGTGAATCACTAATTAATATATTAATATTGTTACTTGAATTAAAAGTAACGATTTAGAGTACCATCTTCACAGTCCCGCTAAATCTAAAGTAGACAAATGGCAATTATACTTACCACCAGTGAAGTGTTTTCCCTGGCCAGAGATAACCACAACCCTACAGTTAGGGTTGTCACTCAATGATGAAAAACATTGCTTTAGTTCTCTAGAAAAAATATGAAAGTTACGGTTAAGTGCTACTTTAAAAAAAACTCAATTGTGGTTTAGTTTGGTTTGCATGTTTGTGTCTATTACACAGATTAACTGATTAAGGACAAAGTCATAACCTGGATGAGTTTTACTGTTAGTGGCATCATCTGTAAAGTGTGATTTTGTGAATGTCAACATCTATTTCAAGAAAAGTATACAGCTCTAATCCCCAATCACAGTTCTAACTCGCGGTAATGTGCACTTAAAGTCACGCCACATGATAGATTTTTACTTGACTGTTGAAGCGAAGAGAAAAGTATGACAGTTTCATTGGTAGCACCTGTAGTCAAAACGACATGATGGATTTTATAGTGTGAGGCGTCATTAGATTCAATAAGATACCCAGATTAAAACTGGAAACATTATATTCAGGGTTTCTGAGCTTATAAATTAATATAATATACTTACGACCACATATTATGTGAGAAAGTGTTTAATTTATTTGGCCTTGCTAATTCCACGTGATATACATGTTTCTTAGGCTCAGATACGGCTAAAGTCTCAAACGAAGGAACTTCTGTTGAAGAATATGGCCTAAAAACGTCTGGAAATAGTCCAAAATGTGAACTAAGTGGTTAGGATAATCAAAACAATTGCATAAAGCAATAAATACACTTACTGACTGTAATAATGCGTGTTGGGCTTGACATAGTCGCTCTAATCAATGGAAGAAACATTTTATTTAACAAAAAATAGTTAATTCTCAAAGAAAAGTAATAAAAACAAGTGAATGTGCAAAGTCCAAACTTCCAAAACAAAGAATTTTGTTTTGTTTGATGGAAGTCGTTCCATAACCAAGTTAAGATTCACCTGACAAGAGTTTGTCCCTTTTACACTTCAAAAAAATATAATATGCTATCCTGCTGTCAGAGTGAAAATTACTCTAACGAAACTAATTTGGAACGCTTTCTTGGGTTGCGTTCCAATACCAAAGATTTCACTCGGGGTGATGCGAATTTTACCCTAAATCGTTCCAAAACCGAGCCGAGTGAAACCGAGGGTAACCGAATGATCGCCTGACAGTTCTCCGTCGGGATTTTGGAACGCCTTCGTGAATGCGATTTTCACTCTGACAAGTGCGATTTTTAACGCTGTTTGATTACCGTTAAAATTCGCCTGACAGTTTATTCGGCGGGAAGTTCGTAGTCAATGTCAAATAGACTAAGACATACAAACATTTTATCTTCGGAATTGTTTTGAAATACGATTGCTTGTATCTGCGAAGGTGTTAAAGCCATAAATAAGACAGAATACTACCCAAAAAAGCTAGAAACCTTTCTGAATTATTTTCGATGACATTTGTTAACCTGTCACTCTGGAATCACTCGCAAGCGTTCCAAAATCATATTTTTTTCTCTTTCTCAAAATAGCTACGTCTCTTTCATTTCTCCGAGTTAAATTCTACCTCACCCTACCTTGGTTTTGGAACGACTTCTTGCTTGACAGACAGCTGTAATTCACTATGACTTCTTCGTTCTGTAATAAATTAATAAAGTATCGTCTTCATTTGATTTCAATGAAATGAATTAAATATTATTGCAATATAATATACATAAAAAACCTATAAAAATATTATTATCTTGCGCGTTTTTGAAAATGAGAAAAATCTGTATCAATTTATTTATGTTTTCTTTCAAACATTTTATAAAACTATGAAACGAACATACCGACTTAGCGACAGCAGCTCCACCTTTGTATTGTATACGCAACTAAACTAGCTCCATCAGCCTGAAGTTCATCCTGAGACCAATAGATGGCAAAGTAAGTTACTACTTAAGGTTAAACGTCAGTCACCCTATTTCATACAAATTTACCTGGCTATTAACTACACAAATAACCACTATATTTTCGATTTTATCTGTCCAACGTAAACTTTGCAACCTTTTATTTTCTCCAAATGTATATAATTATATTATTTATTTCTGTAATATCATTAAAAACTGCAGTAAAATATCATAAATTTTACGCATGTAGTGGTGTATAATTCAGCACCACCTTTCTGATATTACAGTAACTACAATCTCAACTAGTCTGATAAGCTTTGTTTAGCTCAGGATTTCGTTTTTAGCGCCATCTTGCATTTTGCTTGAGCATTGCCAAAGTAGCAAATTTATTATAAAGACTTTTTAGTCTGAGTAATTTATGCTGGCAAACTTTTTTTATATTCAGAAAAAAAGACGCTGTCAGTCTCACGTCAGGTACATCTGAAAGACGAAAATATTGTTCACCCAACAAGGTCTAGTTGTGAGTTTCAGCTCAATATTTGTGATATACAGGCTGATATTTTTACTTATACAGGATGTAAAAAGATCACTCCGGGAAATTTAAATTATGGGATCCACTCATGAAACTGAACAACTTTTCCGAATGAACCTTAAGAATGCTGAATACTTAAGACAATTTTTGGACACACCATACAAAATTGGTCGGTTAGCTTACCATATTATATGAAACCTTCATTTTTATGCGAATTTTGTATGGGTTGGTATGTTAAAGTTTCCAGAAGTTACAGCCTGTATAAGGTGCATTCAAAAATTTTTAGACTCATACCATGCCCCATTTCAAATTTTAACCGCCTCCGCTTGTCCGCTCGCTTCACATCAGTAGGTCGCGGGTTCGATTCCCGGTGGGGTGTAACTTTCTGGATTCGGTTTGGTTGGTGGTAGGGCATTTTCTGAGCCCGCCTGGTATATGCCACCATCTTATTTAAGTCTTGCCGCCAAACATCAACGTTAACAGCATTGATGTGTTCCGGCATGAAGGTAAGATAACCAGTTCCCCACTGCGTTGGGGAATCTTGGTAAGCCCGCTTTCGTATTCGGCATCATCGTCACTTACCATCAGGTGAGATGATGCCAAGGGCTTACCAATTGGGGGTAAAAAAAAAGATGATAGCTAACCAGGCAGGCTCCGAGAATGCTCTACCACCGACCAAACGGAGTCTTACATATTATAGTTAGACTCTGCCGGGAATCGAACCCGCAACCTCCTGATGTGAAGCGAGCGACTAGACAACGGAGGCGGTTTTCCGGGAGTATTATTATTGTCTCGTTTGACAAAAAGTAAGTAGTTACCAGCAACCACGTGATACAACCCGAACCTTAGATATGTAGATTTTCATACACGGAAAGTAAAATCCCGACAAAAAGTTTCACATATCAAGTAAAATGTCTTACACGTCAATATTTATAGACTCGACTGTAAAAAGTAATGAATTCACGCCATGTAGCACAAAGTTTCAGGTTATAGAATAATTTATTTCTCACAAAAGGATAAACAGTTATTCACTTACACAATATTTTTTGTCACCAAAATATATTCCTAAACATAGTCGTCTATGTACAAAAACCTCGTTTTATTCAAACTCACTTGTCAAACATGGTTATGATAATTTTTTCCAAAGTATTTTGGCGCTTTCAATGTGGAGACATTGAAAGCGCCAAAATACTTTGGAAAAAATTATCAGGCATTCCAGGTTTCGAACGCGGTTTTCTTATCTCTTCAATTAAAGGCTAAAAACAGTATCACTCCCTATCAGAGCATGAAGTATAGGCAGCATTGTTGCTTTTTATGTTCTTGAAATTGTGTCAAAATCGCAGCATGTTAAGGTTTTATTTTAAATTACTTACCTATACGAAAACTTTATTTTTAGATACATTTTGTAAATACGAAACTCCTGATTTAATTCTATTACAAGACCAAAAAAGGAACAATGTTGTCCTTATTCTATGCTCTAACAGGGTGTAACACCGTTCCAGCCTCTAATGGAGGAGGAAAGAAAACCGCGTTCGAAACCTGGACTGTTTGTTCTCCAGCAACTCTCGGTTTCAAAACGCTGGCTTGTGGAGACATTGCAAGCGCCAAAAAAGCTTTCGAAAAATTTATCATAACCATGTACTTATGACAAGACAGTTTGAATAAAATTATATTTTTGTATTGTACATAGATTTCTCTGTTTGTGGTATAAAATTATTTTAAATTGATTTGTTTTAAATATGTTTAAGATCCAGCTAGTGCACCAGCTTAACCGATTGCAGGCGAGAATTATTCTCTAAAAGAGACCGACAAATATATAATATTCCATCAATGGACAAAAGTTTTCAACAACATCTTCTGAGAGCACTATACCAGGGTGTCCACGTATGGGATCAGACATTAGTGCCCATTCAAAATCTCTCACGTCCGGCTTAGTGAAGGTGGGAAATAACCACAAATAATCAGTAGATACCGACATGGACTACTGCTGTGGCTGCTACCGCTTGTTTAGAGCTAATTTGGTGCAAATGCAGTTCAAATCACATTGTAGCTTTAGATGTAACTGTTAAAAAAAACAAATGAAATGCCCCGAATTATGCCTTTGCAGTTCACATTTTCAAATGTCGGAAGAATGAGCACTCAGCTAGAACAAAGGTATACTCGTTATTCATTAGTCATGGGTTTCTGGCCTAGTAAAATATAAGCTTCCCTATTCCCAACTAGTTGTTGTGCAAGTGAGGTACTTACACATCTGGATTCTGGACGAAGCGATCGCCCGCCCTTTAGGATACGGTGCTAAATATTTTAAGAGGGAATAGGAAATGGACAGTAAAATTTTTTTTTAACAAAAATAGTTAAGATAAGATAAGATAAATATACTTTATTGCACACCAAAAGAGTACAAATAACAACGAAAACATAAAATATTTAAACATTGATACGCAAAGGCGGTCTTATCGCTATCAAAAATAGCAGGTCCGATTTTTGTTAATTTTATTTTTTTGTCTGACATGGTACAAAATCAATCCAAAACTGAAGGCTGCATCCTCGGTTCATCCGAAAACTACACCAAATTCAAGATTATTGCCCAATATAATAGATAACTGAAGCGCGGCAGATTAAAACGCTCACGCATGCCTTGCGCCGTGCAACGTTCAAAATTTATTTCTGAAGCTTTTTATTTAGTAATTGCCGTTAGTGTCTCTGTTTTTTTATTTTTGATTAGTTTGGTTTTCTACAAAAAATTTTTGTTTATGCCATTAGTGCACATTTTTTAAACTATAGCATCTTGTTGGTTTTTGTTATTTTTATTTTATTAGTTTGTTTCACAATATGAGTAATAGATTGAACAAAAGTAATACAAAAAATGAAAGCTCCATTTTTGTTTATGCCATTAGTGCACATTTTTTAAACTATAGCATCTTGTTGTTTTTTTTTATTTTTATTTTATTAGTTTGTTTCACAATATGAGTAATAGATTGAACAAAAGTAATACAAAAAATGAAAGCTCCATTCTCGGTTTATTCGAAAACGATACCAAGTTCAAGATAATAGGTCAAATAGACCTGCCAGGGGGTGTGGGGTGGCTACCGGGCTAAATCAGCTTCTATTTATGTACCATATACGTGTGCCAAGTGGTTTTCTTTAATCATAAAATTTGACCTCGGATACATATAAGCTTACACTATTCAGGTGCCAACAGTGAAGGAAGAATTTTTAAATTAAAAGAATTATTTGTGCTATGTTAGGTACCTTGTATTTTTGTATTTTATCCTGTACAGAGAAAATAAATTAATTATGAATTATTTATTAATATTCATATCCGCCATTAAAAAAGTTACCTTGTGTATCCAGAATTCAAATAAAATTAAATGTATTTCAGAACAGAAGTTACAAATGGCACATTTAAAACACATTTTTTATCATCAGTTCAACAAAAAAAACCGGCCAAGTGCGAGTCGGACTCGCGTACCGAGGGTTCCGTATAAATTCATAATCACACATGTCTTGAACTCTATATTTTTTATATTTGCGTTGATTGAATGAAAGGTAATTTTCGGTTTACGATTTATGACGTATTAAAAAAAAACTAATTACTAAAGCTCGTTCAAACCAGTTTTCGGTGGAAGTTTGCATGATAATGTACATCATATAATTTTTCTACTTTTATCATTCTCTTATTTTAGAAGTTAAAGGGGGGGGGGCACACATTTTACCACTTTGGAAGTGTCTCTCGTGCAAACTATTCGGTTTGGAAAAAAATGATATGAGAAACCTTAATATCATTTTTAAAGACGTATCCATACCATACACGTACATGTTTGATGAAAAAAAATTTTTGAGTTTCAGTTCTAAGTATGGGCAACCCCCAAAATTTAGTGTTATTTTTTTTTCTATTTTTGTGTGAAAATCTTAATGCGGTTCACAGAATACATCTACTTACCAAGTTTCAACAGTATAGTTCTTATAGTTTCGGAAAAAAGTGGCTGTGACATACGGACGGACAGACAGACAGATATGACGAATCCATATGGGTTCCGCTTTTTGCCATTTGGCTACGGAACCCTAAAAAACTAGATGCTTTATCCTATACTATTAAAAGAGTTAAGTGTCCCGACGATTTTGAAAACGGCTTGAAACCTTTTGATGAAAATCTAGGATTAGGGGTTAAAAATCACCATAAATCCAGATCTATGAGAGAATTATCTTCGAAAAGATTCATTTAAGAGAGAATTCATTTAATATAAGGAGAACGCATATAATGCTTAAATTTAACCATCGCTTATAGGTACATTGGTAGACTAGCGGTTTTGGTGCGAGCCGCTTACGTTTTGCTGCTTTTAGGTCCGGATTCGAATACCACCCATGAGACTTTATAGTTCTTTGTTTTTTATTTTTTTTATTTTGTGTGAACTTATGTAAATATTATGAAAATAAATATAAAGACTTAAGAGTGATAAAAAAATATATTTTAACCTCTTTGTATTTTAGAGACAAATAGCGCCATCTTTGGCCATATAAGTTAATAATATACCTGGTGATTGTGCCGCTCTGTCCCGTGTTTAAAAATAGGAAATTTTACAAGGTTTTCTCTAAACTCAACCAGATGGCGCTGATAACATTTGCAATAAGAAAATCTCTAAAAAGTCGCCAAAACTGATTGATATTACTGACTTATAAATGATGAACAACTTTCTTATATTACGTATCATTGAATATTTTTCTATTTTTTTTTATCAAAAAAAAGGATGATTTGCATGTATTTTTTTCAATAGAATCAAATTATAAAAAAATATTATAGATATTTTCAGAACAAATATTGCTTGTCCTTTCGTCCCTTAGAAGGCCACTACCGACTAAAACAACACCCTGCAAAATGTTTCATAGAAAATATATCTTATATGTACTAAACATTTACTACTAAACATTTTATCTTAGTTTATAAAAACTCCGATTGAACGAGCGACGCTCGATCTCCCAGCTAGTTCAATATAATAAGAAAATTATCAGTATCATTATTTATATAATAATGAATTATTTTAAAATTATAATACCCATTTAAATTCAGTCACTGGGACGATATTGGGTTGTTAAATAAGTAACTATGATGGTTATCATCCCAGCGAATGTGTTATTATCAATCAATCTGATGAGACCGTGAGAGTGACTGAATTTAAATGTATATTGGAGTAATTTATTATTCTTTAAATGATTATACTGATAATTATGTTATTTTAATTAACAAAACATCAACTTTTCTTAATCAATTTTATCAATTGAAAAACTTTCATCTGTATGGATAAAATAAATTGAAAAAATTAATAAAAAAATGAATCAATTTTTCTCGATAATGAAAACTAATTTCATGCTGCCACTACACGGAAGTAATAAGGGGGCCATTCCCTATGACATATACATAAAAGTTATGGTAATCTGTGATTCCTAAGTTTGATACTCTCCTTAGCTTGCGGAGGCACTACCGTGATTCCAAATAGCGTAAGACTTGGCTTGTAAAGGCTTGCAAGGCCGTGCCTCCACAAATTTTCGACATCACTTCGTATCTCCTCGCATGATACGTATCTCCTTGCAGGCTATTGCTAGGCAACGTTGTTATTCAATAAATGTTATGTGACTGAACAGATATTTTATGTTTTTAATATTGGCGACGAGGCCAATTCAATGGATTTAAAGAAATTAAAACGTACAAGAAGCTCAGTACAGTTTACTAGCGCGCACAGAAAATGTGCTCGACACTCAAGACCCAAGTAAGTATATAGCCCCGCTTGGAGTCACTCGACAAAACAATAAAGGATTTCACGAAATACAGAACAACATAGAACTAGAAACCGAAGATGAACATCTTGAGGAAGAAACCTTCTACAGATTCGAGTTTGAGGAGTTGTGTATAGCACTGAAAACTACATTACGAAAACTAAGTATTGCTTCACCACTCAAGGGGAGACCTCAGTCCGCTTGAGGCAGACAGAAACTCCAAGAGGGACTCCCTCCCTACTGATGTTTGGAAAAGAGTTCAGAACCAAGCTACATGCCATGCTAGTCCCATACCTAGACCGGAGCCACGTAGTCAGAGGACAAGGAGGCATTTCTCTCCTGGAGACAAGGTGGCCAGGAGTTACTCCTCTCTTGCCCAGAAGTTTGAATTCGGCACAAAAACCCGACGTCTGGGTGGAGTACATTATGAAGTCAGAACCGATGGGGGACTCCTGTGGATCCGTCACCTCGACCAGCTGCCGACGACGTGATACATATATCCTTGCAGGCCAATGCTATGAATGATTGCTATGCGACATTGTTATACAATAAATGTTTTTTTTCTTTTAAAAAATCTTTTCTTTTATCGCTCTTGGGTCTTGTTATTTACCTATTTACTTATGTTCATACTAAATAAAAAAATAAAAAGACAAAAACAATAAAGTCTCGTAGGATACGAACCCGGACCTAAAAACAATAACGTAAAAAGTTCGTACAAAATTTGCCGCCTGCACCTCTGGGTTATGGACTACTTATAGAGGTTAGTCAAAAATAAGCATCATATACGTAAAAAAATTATGTATGTGTGCGTAATTTGAGCCCTTATTCATACGAGATAAACGCAAAACTATAATTGTAAGGGGACAAATATATCGAAATTCTTATTAAATTAACATTATTATGGTTTATTAGCGTACATTGATCATGTAGCTGCTCGCTGTTTTACGTAGTATAGTTTAGGGTTATTTATACTATTTTTAAATCGAGAAACCAAGTTATAGTCAGATTAACGCCATCTAACGGATTTTTTCAACCAGGGAGCACTTACGTTTAACCTTAAAGAAACTTCGCGGTAAAAGTTCAAAAGTTTCATTCTAAAGTTTTTGAAAATAGATTTAATTGTAGCTTTAATAGGACAGTTACGTCCGTCTGGCTTAACTGAATCTTTTGACCATCATAAATAGATTGAAATTATCACATAATAAAAACCGGCTTAAAATTATGTTATAACATTGTTACTTACGCTTACGCATAAGCATTTGCTTGGAAAATAATTATTTTTTCGACTACAGAAATAATAAATAAATAATTCATTTGACGATATACAAAATCAACGGAAGAGGAAGACGGTTTCACTTCAAAGTAAGTAAGTAGGTACCATTATTGATGAAAGAAAGGCGACCTAGGCTATTTTAGGTATCCTATTTAAAACGATAGACACACTAGACTCTCCTTATGTGGTAGAATAATAAAACCTGTCACTATTTTCGTAACTTTACGAGTGGAGTCAATTTGAATACAAATAAAATACAGACAGCGCATTTTGTGGAACACCTTAGGCATGCGAACGGTCTAGACTAGACCGCTACTCGACTTTCGCAAAGAGCTAAGATTGAAAGCGGGAAACACACAAGCAAGAAAAACACAAAGCACCCTCAAAAACAACATTAACCATTTGACCGCCACGCTTTCAGGGATTGTGTGGACCATCATGAGATGAAGTCAGTGAGAACTGTAGATTACATGCTAACATTACAGCAGGTTACAGTGAAACGATAAGATCTGTATTTATATTTTATACTTACCTGTAACTGCGATAAAGAATTTTGATTTCTTGAATTGGGGCAGAGTTAGGTACGTCTATTACCATTACCGCCACGCTACGCTATGAGAAAT
Source organism: Coleophora deauratella (assembly GCA_958295455.1). Classification (NCBI taxonomy): domain Eukaryota; kingdom Metazoa; phylum Arthropoda; class Insecta; order Lepidoptera; family Coleophoridae; genus Coleophora; species Coleophora deauratella. The sequence goes on from OY282412.1 coordinate 8,003,887, forward strand.
CGTGTGACGATTCTCAATGTATGAAAATCTCAAATCCTAGCGTGTGCGCCACGAAAAACCTTTGTCGGCCATAGCCGACTGTAGCGGTCAAAGGGTTAACGCGGGCGGAGTCGCAGGCAAAAGCTAGCTCATAACAATATTCACCCACTACGATGTGTAATGATTCTCTTTTAGGCTCCAAAGTTAGGCAAGCGCCAGCATTAAGCAGTTATAGCTGTGTATAATGGGCACTAAAACAACCATCGATCACGTGTAGAGGAACCATTTAATTTTGCCATTTTTATTCCCAAAGCCTCATGTTATTGCTTCCTATGAACGAACAATGTTACACGGTACAAACAATGACCTTTATTTTAGTTAGTAAGGACGAGTTTCTTGACGTTGAAAACGAATTCCAAATACCTAAGTGCATTTAAATATTCAAATAAGTTATATTCTTCTACAGTCCCTTAAACAGGATATAACAAAATAAGTGTAGCAGCCGTCTAAACCTTGTGGATAGGACGGTTGGCTAAATGAGACGATAAGAGAGAGAGAGAGAAACTGGGGTTTCTACTAAAATACATCACATCTACTGAAACACTTAAAAAACTTGTTTATAAAATCAGCTTATTGACCAATAGGGTATTTCACCATTTTTTGAAAAGTATCTCAAATTGATCATTAGGTGGGAAAAAGTCGAAAATATATTTTGAATTTTTTTTGAAACCTATAAGTACCCCAAAAACACATTTTAAATTACCATTCCCAATTAGCGCGCGAAAACGCTAGCCGCCATGATGTTTAGGTCGTGACGTCATTTCAGGAGTAAACAAAACAGCTCTGTACTAAAATTTTGACACATATTGCGAACAAAATGTCATTATTTACCACTATTGTGACGTCACATGACAACCAGCATGGCGGCTGTCGTTTCAGATATTTGAATAACACATTAAAAAACTAGATTTTTGTAAATCAAAAATAAAATGTTTTTCTCATTTTATTATATAGAAATCATATTAATTCGATTACTTATTACAAATACCACAGTAAATAAGCAGTTTTAGTTTTTTTCTTGTATAGAGTAAAATACCTTATTTTGTAGGTATTGGAGGTCTTATAGTACAAAAGCTTTTCAGTATTCTGAGAAAAAAACCCCAATAAACCTATTTTGTTCCATAGATAAAATAATCATAGAACAAAAAATATTGCAATACTCCAGTTACTTTTTGATCTTCAACGCGCTCTGAAACCTTTAAATCAAAATATTCAGAAGCCACGACAACCTCCCTCCATCAATCCGGACTTGATCCCCGTTTGTGAAGTATGGCTGGCCTAACCTTCCCGGTGTATGGGAAGAGACCTGTGCCCCTCCAGTGGGGACAATATGGGTTGTTAAGGTTCAGAAGCCATAATCTAGAGATATAAGTCTATGGCGTAATGATTCATAGGTAAATAAGGTGCCATGCCATAGACAAAAATGGCCAACGGTTTTCTACCGACTCGCTTGCCTCATTCATTTTGGAACCTCTAAGGCACTCATTACACATACTAATAAGGTCTTCATGACGCAGCGCAGGAGTGGATTTTTTCATTGTAAGTTAACACGTAGTATGATGAATCTCCTTAAATAAAATGTTACAATGTACGAAGAAGACTTTAATTAGATACATTTACAGAGTCATTGTAATCCGGACTTGGCCCTTGTGTGTAGAGTAAGGCCTAACCTTTTCTGTTCTATTTTTCTATTTGGCATTCCACATCTCATATCGAACGTGATTTTGCCAATGTCTAGTGAAAAATGGGAGAATCTTAAATAAAAAAAATGGCGGAACGCCAATGTCAAGTGAAAGTGACGGCTCTAAGGGTGATGGGCACTTAAAGACGCTCCACGTGGTGGTTTGCTGCTGGAACTCGGAAAACGGAGCTGTCTCCCGAGTTAATCCTCTTCTTATTATTTATTTGACATTGGCGTTCCGACATTGGCGTTCCGCCTTATTATTGACTGACTCGGTGGCTAATTGGTTAGCGATCCTGACCTCTGATCCGAGAGTCGTGGGTTCGATCCCCACACAGGGCAAACTTTTCTGTGATGAGCAGAATTGTTTGCTCTGAGTCTGGGTGTATTATATTTATATATGTATGTATTTAAAAGTATATGTGTATGTATATCAGTCTCTGGTTCCCAAGATACAGGGAATCCTAGTTTGGGGCCAGATGACCGTGTGTGATTTGTCCCAGATATTATTATTATTAGATATTATTATTATCGCTTATCTTAGAATGCGGATCACAGCTATTTCTCCATCACAAAGATAACGTTGAAACTATTCTAAAACGGTACCTAATCATTGTAAAATTAACTCAACAGACGTGTGCTCGATACAAGTCCCGGCAACCAACCCCAGGCCTAACCTTTCCGATGTATGGGAAAGGGAAGATACCCGTGCCCCAGCAGTCAAGAAGTTAAATTCTAGAAGTATTATTCCAAGAACACTTTCGTGATAGTGTATTTTATCCTGACAGCAGGATGTCCTATTATTAATCCTTTAAGTGTGAAAGTGAAAGGGGCAGACTGATGTCAGTCTGTCAGATAAATCTTACCTTGGTTCTGGAACGGGAATTAAATGATTATCTCTCGCAACTTACGACTCTATCAAAACACCTTTACCGCCGCGCCGCCGCCGCCACATATCTTTTTGCACCGTTCGGTTCCAAAATTAATAATAAATAAATATGATGTCAACTTCCGTCAAAAATAACTATACTATTACCGACTGGTGAGTCAGATCACTATGTTACACATAGTAAACAGCACATGTGTTTGAATGTCTGCGCTTTACGAAATAATAAGTAGGTAGGTATAATATGAGGTAACTTTGTATGAATGAAGAGTAAAATTTTTTGTTGAGGTTTTTTTGTAAGACACATTATAACATGGAAATAATATATAGGTTTTATTCATATTTATGACTAGCTGGTGTGCCCCGGCTTCGCTCAGGGAGTTGGTATGAGATCGCGCTGTAGTTGGAATAAAAGGAGAAAGCTTATAATCTAAAAGGTATTTTTTTATTGAAAATATATTTAAACTATTTACGATGTGTTAACAACCCACATGGTCCCCACTGCAGGGGCACGGGTCTCTCTCTTCCCATACCTCGGAAGTGTTAGGCCATACTCCACACACGAAGCACACAAATCCAAGTTATGACCGTGTCTGTAGTCAGTTAACCTGCGTGATCGACGCGACCACGCAAGCAGCACTGAGCGAAGACCGTTTCTGCTACAGTACTTGTTTATAAACAACATTTTTCATTTTGTTAATCGGGGTACATATTTTTCGAATTTCCTACTCGAGAGCATATAGCTGACCGTGAGAAAAGCAGGAGTGTTAATTCCAGAACATTCCACAACATTAGTGTTCCCTTGTGTGCACCTCCCCCTTATCCCTACCCCTCCACCCCTCAGCCCCCCTCCCTCCCCGCACCTCAGCCCCCCCTCGCAGTTCTCGAACAGAATTTTTTGCCACCCACACCCTCCTACTTTCACCCACCGATACCAAACTCTCTTACTTTTGAATGCACACCAAGGGCTATCTATCACTATAATTACGAGTGTTTGGCATGGCAGTAAAAGTTCGTGACGATGGTTTAGGGTTCCGTACCTCTAAAGGAAAAAAGGAATATAGGATCACTTCGTTGTCCGTCCGTCTGTCCGTCTGTCTGTCGGTCTGTCGGTCTGTCGGCCTGTCGGCCTGTCGGTCTGTCGGCCTGTCGGCCTGTCGGCCTGTCGGTCTGTCGGCCTGTCGGCCTGTCGGCCTGTCGGCCTGTCGGCCTGTCGGTCTGTCGGCCTGTCGGTCTGTCGGTCTGTCGGTCTGTCGGTCTGTCGGTCTGTCGGTCTGTCGGTCTGTCGGTCTGTCGGTCTGTCGGTCTGTCGGTCTGTCGGTCTGTCGGTCTGTCGATCTGTCGGTCTGTCGGTCTGTCGGTCTGTCGGTCTGTCGGTCTGTCGGTCTGTCGGTCTGTCGGTCTGTCGGTCTGTCGGTCTGCCGGTCTGCCGGTCTGCCGGTCTGCCGGTCTGCCGGTCTGCCGGTCTGCCGGTCTGCCGGTCTGCCGGTCTGCCGGTCTGCCGGTCTGCCGGTCTGCCGGTCTGCCGGTCTGCCGGTCTGCCGGTCTGCCGGTCTGTCGGTCTGTCGGTCTGTCGGTCTGTCGGTCTGTCGGTCTGTCGGTCTGTCGGTCTGTCGGTCTGTCGGTCTGTCGGTATGTCGGTCTGTCGGTCTGTCGGTCTGTCGGTCTGTCGGTCTGTCGGTCTGTCGGTCTGTCGGTCTGTCGGTCTGTCGGTCTGTCGGTCTGTCGGTCTGTCGGTCTGTCAACAGCCTTTTTCTCAGGAACGCGTAGACGTATCAAGTTGAAATGGCAATGCCTTTATACCTTTATCTTTAAAAAATCTAGTAATTAGAAAAATGTAGCTGAATTTAATTCCCTCCGAGTAAAAGACATCAACGCGGGCGACAAAGTTTTTGTTTATTGCAGTGTACCCACAAACACTTACACTTACCCGTGACCCCTTGAGAAAGCCTTCGCAACTCCCCCCCCCCCACAGGTTGAAAAACACTAATTTAAATAATTAAAACATGCATCCATTTTGTTAAACCTGCATACATTTATTTTGTACTTCTGACCATAATAATTTAACTGAAGTTCCTGAACTGAAGAACGTTCTCCACGCGGAGATCATTAGGTAGGTAGGTACTATACTATGAGAACCAGAGACTAATGTACCTTCAAGAAAAGAGCGTACTCCCAAATCAAAGGCCGGCAACGCACTTGTGACTCCTCTGGTGTTGCGGGTGTCTATGGGCGGCGGTAATCGCTTACCATCAGGTGATCCGTCTGCTCGTTTGCCACCTCTGCCATAAAAAAAAAAAAAAAAATGTACTAGATACTAATAATTATTAAATACCCAGTCACGAACAATGTCATTGTCAAATAATTGAATCTCAGCCAAAGCCAAACAAACAAACAAACATACATCCATAAAACATTACCCTTCCTTCCATAATAGTCGGGTAATTCATGAAACAACCATAGCGTCATATAACCGTTGAAAACGAGACCTAATTTCCCTATTAACTACGGCAACACTATCTGGTACGACCTTTAAGGTGATTAACGAGCGCAAAGAAGGACGAAGCCGCCGGATGCGGCATGTATAGTAATGTGAGCTTTTTATTCAGTATAATTTATGAGAATGCAGATAAAGTTTCAATGGTGTCGAGACCAGGAAATTTTATCGTTATATCTGCTACGACTATAAGTTATAGACGTTTATTTTCGCTATCAAAATAAATAAAGGTAGCATTGTTTTTGAACGACAACTCAATTTTTTATGGGATAATAAATAATGATGCCAAAAACAAACGTTTTTCAGGAAAATATTAAACATCTCGTTTAAAAATGACAGATCTTTAAAAAGTGCAGCTCTTTTTAAGCAAGATTTTTTTTATTTTATTTTTTTAATATAAAAGGTGTTAACTACCTACGTGTTTCGGAGGTACACCCTGTTTATATGAATAAATAAATATTATAACATTAAGTTAGTTTTAAGCTTAGCTAGTTTAGCTCAGCTAGTCTTGTCATGTGCTATACGTTATATATACGTTATCTATCTTTCAAATTCTTTTTTTATTTATTGCTATATACTATAACCAAAAGTAGAGTCATTGTCACACTTTATCTTCTTATCCATTTGTCACACTCAAGTAGTGCACACTGCGCGTGCGCACAAGACATTGCACAATACAGATGCACCAGTTATGACCGTAACAACATGGTACTAATTAACATTGAGTCACTTTGACCCTGATTTGACGTGTGGACCAATTGTGCCCTTCTATGAAAGAAGGCGGCAAAGCATATGGAAACTACATATACAGTGAAACATGGATAACTGGGACATCAAGGGATCTGCAAATTTGTCTCACTTAAAGAGGTATTTCACTTACCCAGTGTGTCAGATATCCAGGCATAAATAAATATCTGTCTCATTTACAGAGGGTTCCAGCAATAGAGGTGAAAATAGAGGTTATTTCAGTTTCAGTCAGTGAAAGACACAAGAAAGTCCCAGTTATAGAGATATTAAATTGATGTTATCTCAGTTACAGAGGTTACTACTTATGAAATTCAAAGAAAAAAATTAGTAAAAGTATTCTTTAAAATGTAGTCTCAGTAAAAGAGGTAAAATACACTCGCTGTCTTAATTATATATAATAGAGGAATTATGGCGATAAAATCTAAAGAACTAATCCCAGATATAGAGGTTTGGTTTGTCCCACTAACAGAGGTAATTCAGTGCAAAAGTCGGGACCTCAGCATGAGTCCCAGCAATGGAGGTTTCTCACTTATTCAGGTCCCACTTAACCAAGTTTTAATGTAAGTAGATACCTTGCGGCCTTTTTTCTTATGACAGTAGAATTGTAAAGCGACATTAAAATAAATGTTGTTTTTAAGAGTACTGTCTTTTTCACAAAAACCTGAACCAGCATTTTCTTAGGGCGCTTTTATTGTCATGCGGATTTTTACACGGCGTTTCCAAAGCGACCCGCGTGCATGTAACATGCATACATGACAATAAAAGGGCTTCAGTTTTTGGTCACAAGCTGTGGTCGTTTCGTATATTGTGAAATGTCAACAATTTTATTTCGATTCCTGAGTAGAATTATCAGTTTTCAGTCTGCAGGTATGCACCAAAAATAGAAAGATCATAATTTTTAATAAAAATAAATCTAAAAAGAAATGGTCGAAAATTTAAAACAAAAGTCATAAGACTGCGAATCAGTTTTTCATGGTCGAAGCATTCAGGACTATATTAAAAGTTAATGAAATTATCAAACGAAAAAAAAGCGGCCAAGTGCGAGTCGGACTCGCCCATGAAGGGTTCCGTAGCAGCAAGTAACATAATATAAAAGTTTTTGTAGTTCGTTGTAACTTGAATGAAAGGTAAATTGCGGTTTTCGATTTATGACGTATTAAAAAAAAACCACTTACTAGATATCGTTCAAACCAATTTTCGGTGGAAGTTTGCATGGTAATGTACATCATATATTTTTTTTAGTTTTATCATTCTCTTATTTTAGAAGTTACGGGGGGGACACACATTTTACAACTTTGGAAGTGTCTCTCGCGCAAACTATTCAGTTTAGAAGAAAATGATATTAGAAACCTCAATATCATTTTTGAAGACCTATCCATAGATACCTCACACGTATGGGTTTGATGAAAAAAAATTTTTTGAGTTTCAGTTCTAAGTATGGGGAGCCCCCAAAATTTATTGTTTTTTTTCTATTTTTGTGTGAAAATCTTAATGCGGTTCACAAAATACATCTACTTACCAAGTTTCAACAGTATAGTTCTTATAGTTTCGGAAAAAAAGTGGCTGTGACATACGGACAGACAGACAGACAGACATGACGAATCCATAAGGGTTCCGTTTTTTGCCATTTGGCTACGGAACCCTAAAAAGGTGCCAAGTTCAAAATAAGCTAATCACTTTTTTAGAGTTCATTAGAGAAGAAAGCCAATCTTCTTCATTTTTATTTTAACTAGGTACTACACAATCCAACAAATAGATTAAATAATTTAAAGAAAACCCGAAGATTTGAAAGAAAGCTATTAATTTACTTAGTTCAAGTACTTATTTAAAGTTCTTGTAAAGAAAACAGTGTTTTATGTTACTCACAAAGGAATTAGGCTTATAAGGATTAATAGAGTTGAGCTTAAAGCTCGGTTCCATGCGTTTGTGTGCGTGAGTTAGTGAATGTAGGATAATGTTCTTCGAACAGCGTTGGGGTGGTGACTTATCGATAGTTTGTGTCGATATCATTTTTGGTGGGTTCGGTATTCTTTTTTTTTTAGGCTTCCATACAAAAGCCATTAATGCGAACTCTGAATACAAATTGTTTCAGGTTTCAGGTGTTATAAAAGTTTTTGAGTTATGTGTAAAGATAAAATATAAAACTTAATTATATATACAGAGTGGATTTTATTAGTTCTGTTCCCGTAATAAATTTTATATGTGGCATAACCAATAAACTGAATAAATTTTACTGAATAAAATTTATTCAGTTTATTGGTTATGCCACAACGAACGGGATTTAATATCCTCAGGTAACATATACAGTTGGAGCAAAATTATTTTTGGCCTTCTCATACAAACTGATAACATTGTTTTTTATTCTATAGTATTTTGAGCTTGGGAAAAGTTTTTGAGTTTGACGAATAAAAGTTATAGTTTAATGGAGATGAAACAAATAAAATTTTAATAAGATGAAACAAGTAACAAAAAGCGGCCAAGTGCGAGTCGGACTCGCTCATGAAGGGTTCGGTAGCAGCAAGTAACATAATATAAAAGTTCTTGTAGTTCGTTGTAGGTAAATTGCGGTTTACGATTTATGACGTATTAAAAAAAAACTACTTACTAGATCTCGTTCAAACCAAGTTTGCATGGTAATGTAAATCATATATTTTTTTTTAGTTTTATCATCTTCTCATTTTAGAAGTTACAGGGGGACACACATTTTACCACTTTGGAAGTGTCTCTCGCGCAAACTATTCAGTTTAGAAAAAAATAATATTAGAAACCTCAATATCATTTTTGAAGACCTATCCACAGATACCAGATTTTTTGATGAAAAAAAATTTTTGAGTTTCAGTTCTAAATATGGGGAACCCCCAAAATTTTTTGTTTTTTTTTTTCTATTTTTGTATGAAAACCTTAATGCGGTTCACAGAATACATCTACTTACCAAGTTTCAACAGTATAGTTCTTATAGTTTCGGAAAAAAGTGGCTGTGATATACGGGCGGACAAACAGACAGACAGACAGACAGACAGACATGACGAATCCATAAGGGTTCCATTTTTTGCCATTTTGCTACGGAACCCTAACAACTTTCCTTATTTTTTTCAGATAAGATAAAGCTTATCAACTGTGGATATAAAAAACTACATTTCACTATGCATATCACTAACGAAACTTAAAATCTGCTAGTCTATTACTTATTACATTGTCATCAAGAATACAAAGAGAATTCGCGAAATATTTTGAGTTTTCTAACAAGTTGAAGTTAAAAACTTTTTCACGAATTTACTATAGTGTTCCTTGAAGGAAGTTGTTCAGTTTCATTAGCAGAAGCCCCAATTTAAATAGTTTTGGCAGATTTTTCAGATCTTATGTGGAATTACCTTAAATGAAATGAAAATTATACATGAATACTCTAAAGGTCTTGTTATTTTTGCATTGTTTACAGTTGAACGCAAGTAAATATAAAGGTCAACTTCATTTTCCTGAAATATCGTTAAAGACACAGAATTTTTATCGACACTTGGACGTCACTAGAACACGTCACGCACACAGCCATGCACCAAGTACACATCGCGCCACTGCTGCTAAGCTAGAGATGTATCGCTCAAAGCTAACCGACGGAAAATACACGCTCGAAAACGAAACCCGCTTTAGTTCAGTTTGAGAGCGCGCCGATAGAGTCGCGTCCGGTCGCAACGGTACGTTCCATTTTCGAAACTCAAATAACTTCAATTAAAAAAAGTTCATGATTGCGTTCCGTTATAAAATAAAATAAAATAAAAAACACAAATCACGTGCCAGTTTCTAAGGAGTTTTTATTTGAGTTTTTCTCCGATTCGTGTTTTTGAAAGTGAGATGGGCTAAGTAATCTGCATTTCAAATTTTGATTTTGTTCTATTTGTGTTGAGGTGACAAGTGAAAAATAAAGTAAAATAAAACGTATTCGAGCGGTTCCTTTTTACTGTGCATTTTGTGTTTCTCATCTCATGGCCAAGGAGGAGAGTTATTAATATTTTATGTTGTTCTTTTTCTGTGTCTCAGTTTATTTTATTGTAGCGAAGTTGAAAATAACTGTGGAGAGCGGTAAGGGATTTATTTTAGATCGGCCGGTCGGTGGCTGCATTTGCGGCGGTTTTACGCTTCAAGTAGTGCAGAGAACTAAATTTCACTTTTGTGGATGACTTAAAAACTATTTCGTAACCATGAAATGACTAACTGTTCTTCTGTGACTATGACACACATAAGTGACGTCATAATTTTTTTTTGTTTAAAAATATAATAAATAGATTAGCAGAAGCAAGATGATGAATATAAATAGGTAGGTAGGTAGGTAGAAATTTTGGGGGTTTAGTACAAAATTAATATATGTTTATTTCATATTTCTTTTACTATTTTTCGAATTTTCGCCCTTAAATTAATCAACAACTTTTATTTCAAAATAAGTAGTTAAGAAAAATGCACAGTTACGGTGCGGTGTGTTAAGTAAAGGTTTGATTTAATCTTTTCAAGCTTTATTGTCGTGAACTCATGAATTAGCATCGTCACCAATAAATTACATGTTAGCTCACGAAATGCAAAATAATAATTAATTGTTATCATACATATGCACGATAAAATTATACAACTTTACACGCTTGTATCGACCTTGACATTGAATTCAACGCAAAAAGGAATTTGCTGAAGAGAATGTTACATTTATACTTTAAAAAAAAATTTTTTTTAGAAGAATTAATTTCTTTTACGAAGGTTTTATGACTCGTTTTATGTAGTTTGATTTTATAAATTTTACTTATTTTTACCTAGGACACAGAATACCCAACATTTAATAATTTTTGATTTCATGAAAATATATATTTTTTTCTATTTCGCCAATCAGTTATGTATGAATATTTTACTATACTAGGCTTTGCTAGTATCGACTATTTGATATAATCTGGTTATCACAAAGATAAATACGATAAAACGTACCTATGTAAATCCACATATAACTACGTAACCAGTGATAATTTGAGGCCGCAAAATTGTAGTGCGTTGACATCACGTGTGATTGTTGTAAAGATCTCTGGTACCTAATCTTATAATTATATGTATGAAGATTTTTAAATTTTCATTAGGGATCTGGATTTATGGTAATACCTATGATAGCTTTGTCTGGAAGAAAAACTGCGAAACACCCACAGCCAGTAACGGCTAGCTATGCAAGCAAGAATACCTAATAGAGCGAATGTTTTCATGCTTAAATTTGAAAATTGTTATTTTCGTAGACCGTTTTTTATTTTATTTTATGCAGAGAAGGTATATATTCTGAAGGTTTGGACTTGCACCTCGCTAAGCGGAGCAACGATATAAAACTATATGAAACTTCTTTGCTGAAGGTATATAGGTATACATATAGTCTAAACCAAACCACTGACCACATTAAGAAAACAGCATTCAAACCATTCATTCGAAACCATTCTTTATAAGCGCTTCTTAATTTGAATTTTTAAATTTGACAAGGTATGTAGTTACATCGCTTTCCAAATTAGCGAGACATTAATGAGAGCTGACGGTACAACCACAGACTTGATTCTAACCTAACATTTTATCTAGCCAATCGTAAAGAAACCTGTGTATATCTGTGAGAGAGAACTGAGTACACGAGTACACTCTAGCAGATAATGTGATGATGAAGAGACAGTCACGAAGTCAACCAAGACAATCTTCCACACAAGTTTAATTCGAACAATAAGTAAGGAAAGCGGAGAAAATCAATTCCGCACCAATAAAATTACGTGACCAATAATAAAGTAAGTGGCATTAAATATATTATAATATTATTTATTTATTATATCGCTGTCTTTCGATATCTCCGTTTTATTGTCCATAAATAAGTAATGACACGTCAAATTACCTTTCTACCCCTGCCTTTCGTGAAATCCTTTTGCCAAATACAGTTTAGCGCATGATATAGCACTTCTATTCATTCACTCACTCATTCAAATACGGTTATTTAAATTTCAAGTTTGGAACTTTCAAGGTCTCTGTCACCCGAAAAAAATATAAAGGGATCTTCACACCTTTCACTGTGTGGTTCTCATGTTACCAACTCCATTGTTTTGTGACCCCTAATGTTTGCTAAATGGCTTTTTGTATTTTTTCAAATTAAATTTCAAGGTTAGCTACCCCTGCTATCTCACGCAGTCAGCTGGTGTGTATTTTTTTTTGTATTGGACCGTAGGTTTGGATTACATTTAAAAGTGACTACGATATATTTTATTTTTATTTTTTTATTCTCGCTATTTTATTTTTTAGAACATCGAAGAAGAACATGTAAAACACTAATATATTTAAACAATATTTTTTTAAAGCAGCGGCTTTTTTGATCTTGGCGTGGACTCTGCTGTATCTCTGAAACCCACTTTCTTTATATTACCTACTGAATAATCTTGTCACTGAATTAAAAACGGGACATTTACAATCAAAAATCTATCAAAGCATTTAGGCTTTAGTTTCAGCTATACTATAGCCATACATATAAAATTCTGTTTCTCTGATCTAACAGAATGCTTCTATACATATTAATATCCCTAGTAAGCAGGTAGAGATACGAAATATCGCACTTACGATAAGCGTAGTATTAGTAAATACCTATGTCATTCATAATCTTACGAAATATTTATCAATGGTTGACAACAACAAGGTTTTTATAAAATAAAACCTTTTTATTTACTTGATTTTACTCTATAAACTAAAACAATTCAATAATTATCTTAAAAAATTGTTTTGAAACGTAAAAGTGGACGAAATCAAAATTCTGTTAAATTCATTGTAGTTGAATTTCTTCGAAAATTATATTAGATCACCGTTGAATATCATTTACACCTCACAATTTAAAAGGTATGTTTACCTAGCCCAGTTTTTTTTAATACAGAAAAATCATTTTTTCGACTACTTTCTAAACAAAATAATTAATATAACTAATGAAAAATCACTTCACGGGGGATGACTCTTTATTTTTTGAATTGAAATACTCAAATTAATTTAAATCTAATGAATAAAAAAACAATCGATCGATTTAAGCTCAAGCGCAATCTGAAGTAGTAATTCTGAAAATTCCAATTTTAAAAAGATCATACAATTTGTAAAATCCCGTTACACATATAAACTAAAGAAGCGTGCAGAACCAACCAATTACACGATAATAAGTATGATATTACATATCGACAGACCTGTTTCATACCAGCAGACAGAAGTACAAATACTGTGTCAATTCGATGCAGCACAAAACAAGTTTCTCAAGCCCATATTGCCGTCTTCAATTTAAAAAAAAACTTGTCTCGCTGGTTCTTTCTCGATTGTGAGTTTCCTCTTCCTTTCTCGATTAAAGTGCCAGCATAATCGATTGATTGTAATTCATCACTGTTTTAGCAATGTGACGTAATAATGCGTCACTTTTATATACAATTGTTTTTTTCCTGTTTTTTTTTTAATTAACTACGTGGTAGATCGTTTCATTCATCCTGGGTTTAAAAAATGCTGATTATAAATAATGCAAACTGTTTTTTACTCTATGATAAGTAACTACATAGGTACCTAGGCATCCTATATCTACTTTGAGAACTTAGCTGGTGCATAGCCGTGCATCCACTCAATTTTTGACATTTAACTATAATTTTAATAGTAAACATATCCTGTATGGATATAAAAAATATAATTTGAAATTTTAAGAGGTTATTCAGAATCAATTACAGAATACAGCTAGAGATGCATTTTTTTAAACACAGAATTTTTTAATATTTTTATTGCATTCTATATTTGATTCTGAGTAACCCCTTAAAATTTCAAACGCAGTACTTTTGTACACCCTGGAGTTACCAAAATTCTTTAAAAAAATGTAATTTAGGCACCGATATTTGTTATTTTCCAATATAGGTAATTCATAGGCAGTTGACCGTATCCAATGATCTCTTGAATATAATTTACATAACGAGTTAAAAGAAGACCTATTTTTACAGTTGAACGATCAATATACTGATACTGAGCCAATCTTTTAAGTAGATTTATGAACCAATTTAGTTTAATCACATTGAGTCTATATTACGCGTTTAATTTAACAATAATGCACTTACCTACCCGCTGTTTGAACCCATAATTGGGACACGGGGACGGGTCTGAGGTAAACTTAGGTAGGTCACAGTATATACATTAGTCATAGGAAAATGTCTATGATTTTTAAGAAAAGAGTGTAATTCTGGAGTAGAAAGCCTCTTCCCAAAATTCGGGAGAATAGGTCACACTCCACCCACGGGCACAAACTCCGAATTTTTGGAGTTTGTGGAGCTAGTGTCCAACCCCAGTGTCAGAAGTTTTCAAGCCACCTGTAAGGCCTCTAACATGGCTTAACGACTGCCGTCTAGTGATAGCAAGTTAGCAACGTACCTACCTACGTCTTTGCAATAGTTAGCTAGGTATTTACTATGATAAGCTATCACGATTTGCGTCAGATTGTTTGTTAGTCCACCCACGGTAAACTCTGATAACGGAATGCGGAGGGGAATAAAGGGAAAAAAAGGAATAAACTGGAGAAGAAGGGTAATGTTCAGGTAATATGAGTGTATTATGTATGTCTGTTTGAGTGAGCTTGTAGCGTAAACGGTTTGACGGAATTGGATTGGAATGTATAGTATTTGAATCCCCAAACTGTCTCAAGATATTTTTTAACTAACTAAGTTTAAATTAAAACTATAGTTGTTTTTCTTTTTACTAAAATTAAAACTGAAGTGCATATAATGTATCCTACCTATCTCTAACAATTTGGAAATCAAGACGAATGTAAGTATGGCTCACATTTTAAAATTCAATAAGCCTTTTTTGATGCAAATGTTGACAGTAGAACGTACTTACATACATACACTCTATAAAAAAGATATAGAGATATGCTCTGTAAAAAAAAACTATGTGAAACTGACTTTAGATCCTCGTTATGCTGCCCGAGTTGCCCGACTCACATTCTAGTGAGGTGATAGGTCAAATTATCGATATCGATTTACAAATAAATCTTACCAAATGAAAGGAGCGTTTGTCCTGTATTATCGAGAAAGCTGACCCGTTGAACTGGAGACCCAATATGTTTTATGGTTATGACATTAGATTTAATAATTAATTGTTAATTACTTAATCAATTCAGTGCTGTGATTTTTGAAATGGCTTATTTATATTTAATGGTGACTTTTTGACAACTTTGTGACAACTGACCAACTTTTTAAAAAAAACTATACAATTTAGAAGGAAAACTTCCTGTTCCTAGTAATTCTGTAAATTTTTCGATTTTTTTTTTCGTCTCGATTGCATAGGTACTTTGGGGAGAGATGTTCACTTTTATGAGTAGGAGTTAGCATTCGCCGCTTTTCAGTGAAAAGTACCACGAAATTTCGATCTGTGATTAAAATTTATGAATTTCACTGGTTTTACTAAGTTTTCAATCTACCCGAGTACCTATATTGAGGCTTTTGCAATTACATAATCAGAAAATAGTTATTTTGGAATCTATCGTAAAAACCGAATGTCCTTCATTTTGATAATGTTTTGCAGCTAAATATAGGTCAGTAGTACATACCACAACTAACTATGTAGCTATGTATATATACCTAACCAAAACGGACGTCAGTCAAACATCTTAAGCAAACTTACGAACGGACGAACAAATATTATTTCACGTTCGTTTTCTATACTACAGATTGGTGGTCTGAGGTACGAAAAGGGCATCTCAGATAATAATATGGAATCTTTTTGAACGCTTCTATTATAAATAGTTTTGTACCAAGGAGATGTTTATCAGACAAATTGGAATGTAGAGCTGGCTGGTAGAGGTGTCGAAATTATTCTTAACTTATTTTACTACCGTTAACCGTTATTAAAAAGAAAACAATTTAAAAGGAGATTACATATACGTATGACTTTAGTTCCGCGCCGCGGTAGCAACATTTTACTACCTAGATACTTAGAAAAAAACATACGATTTTAAAAAGAATGCGAAGAGCAGTAAACTTTTTTTTACAAGAATTGAAGATTAGATCTTACGTAAAAAAATCCCAATTCATATTTCTTGTAACTAAAATTCAGTATCTCTCAAACCAAAAGCAAATGTACAGTAGCTAAACACTAAACACACAGAATGCGATAAAATGATAAACCGTAAACCGAACGATCGCAGCGTTCAATTGAAAAAAAAAAAAAAAACTATAAATAAATTTTGATTACCCGCTAAGGAACCCTCGGGCAATAAAGCTTACGCCACACCTAGCTATTTGGAATTAGGGTCGTATTGTCTGTCTGTCAGTAAGCCATTGTACGTAAGCCTAAACTTAACGGTGGAGTAGATTGAATAGGAGCTTGGAATTAGCCTTTTTGCTAGTCAAATACTCCGCTATCAGTTTACAAAGTTTTAATTCAGGTTCCTAGGATAAGTTGTTCAGTTTCTTGAGTATAATCTGTCATTGGCCGCTTGTCGGCGAACAAAATCACCCTGAATTTGCATTTTCTTTAAAAAATACGAATTACTTGAATTCATCTGTGTTGATGCTAAGAAATATTTACCTTAAATATCAAACTTTTCATTTTACGTAAAAACTGGGGTTAGAGGCATCTCGCACATGAAAATCTCTTGCACACGTGCGAGTTTAGACATTAAAGAAATGGTATCCTTTCGCACACCTATGTATTGGCCTTTTGTTATATTAAAAATATTTTGGGGACATTCTTTTAGTCTACTAAAATCCTACAATCCGAAAGTTGAGTGCATCAAAAATAAAATTTGAAATAATGTTCACTAAATATTATAGTTCTGTTGTTGAAATTACAGGAAAGAACTTATTCATTAGAATTTTCATTACATGTACAATTACAATTAAGAATAATTTCGTAATTCATTATTATGTAAACTACTATATTACTGAATAATAACGTCATCATACAAAATTTCAATTATTTTTTACATCAATATTTTTTGATTCTTATTTGATTAAAAAATAACTTTGATGACTAGCAGACCGGATTACTTTTAAAATCTATTTGTAAAATTTCTGCAACTCTATCACTTTTGGATACGTTTCGTTTATTTGGTGTTTTTCGTTCAAAACTACTCAAAAGATATTTTAAACGATTCATCGTCGTGTTTCAGCCAAGGTTACAGCGCTTTTGTTTTAGTTAAATGTTATTGTAAATGTTCGGTCACTGTCAGTGCCGATGGCGTTTACAACCGGCTAAATCTGGATAATATTTTTCTGTAATTATTTCAAAAATATGATCTTTAAGCTTCACTCTTCTAATTTAATTTCGAAATATTTATTATTATATAAGAATACGAGTATTATTTGGTTTAAGGGGCTCCGCTAAAGAATTTTAGGAGCTCCGCCGTTGCGGCGCGTCGCATCGTCGCCGTACTTTAGGAGCTCCGCGATTACTAACTTGTATTAAGCGTATGTTTACGACAAAAATGAAATTTGTAAAAATTTTTGTTCAAGTAAAATTAATCCGTATTTTTTCCTTAGGCCTTGTTTTTATGTGGACAGTCTTATCTCCATAATGCAGTAAAACTCAAGGTCTTAACTTATGAATCAGTGATTTTTATTCTCAATGCTATCATTGTGCAAGCGGATTTATATCGTAATTAGGAGTTGGGTAATAAAACTTTTAAAAGTACTGAACGAACTGAAAATTGCCTGAAAATATATTGAATGTGGTAGCATTTTGAAATAAGTATTTAAAAAAATTGCTAGTAAGTACTTTGCTTTTTTACAATTTTTCTTTTTTGCTTTTATTAATTGCTACTTTTACACAATTTTTTGAGAATTCAGTAGGTCTAGGTGTGTTGGGAAACTTGTTCAGTTTCATAAGAAAGCTCATCGTAAAATTTCCGGCAGTGGTCTTTTTATACATTGTTACTGATCCAAAAACATACCTATTTATTCATAACTATACTGATTAAAAGATCACTATACCTACTACAGTTTCGAGAGCCCAGGAAGCGCGCACTTATGAATACAGATTGGTTACAGAGCAACACAGTTAAAAATAACTGAAAAATTTATTGGTTTAAGTCGGCCTCATCCTTTTTCTTTGAAGTTTAACTTAGGGTTAGTTAGGGTAGATTAATGTTGTTACTCGGAGACGTAAAACGTTGATGAGTTTTCAAGGCGAGATAGAAGAGACAGACTGACGCGTAACGCAGATAGATACAAACGGATGTTTTAAATTTGAAATTGTTAAGTATGTTTTGGAAAGTGCCATATTTATTGGAAATTTATAAACTATTTGATTTATGATTGATTACTTTACAAATAATATCTAGGACAAATATCTATATAGGACAAATCACACACGGTCATCTGGCCCCAAACTAGGATTCCCTGTATCTTGGGAACCAGAGACTGATATACATAGACATATATTTTTAAATACATACATATATAGATATAATACACCCAGACTCAGAGCAAACAATTCTGCTCATCACAGAAAAGTTTGCCCTGTGTGGGGATCGAACCCACGACTCTTGGATAAGAGGTCAGGATCGCTAACCACTTAGCCACCGAGTCAGTCAACAAATAAACTTGTTATCTTTCTGTTTGTATAAGCATTAAAGACGAAGAAAGAAGCAAATTATACTAAAAAATAATTATTTTTATTTTTATTTTTTTCATCTGTCTACAATATTACAGAATTTAATTTATTCATTCATATTTTTTTCCTATTTTATATGTAAGTATAATTATTTTATTTTTGTAACACAAAAATTAACTTCAATATCATGGAAACATCATAGCCTTAGAGGATACAAGTCATCAAGATACCATACAGTTTGAAGCTAAAGGCACGTCGATCGCGTGCCAGCTTGTCGTACGTAGGTACCGGGTTCGATTCCACCTGGGCAAACATCTGTGTTGAATGTGAAGTATTTGTTTGCAACTGCTGAGTTTTGAAATGTGGTTCAAAAATTGTGTTAAGCTCTAGAATTTTAAATAGAAATCTACTTATTTCATATACTTGAAAAACTAGTGATTATGTCAGTATGGGTTATTGATCTCATTGTTAGATATTATATTCTGACAAAAGCTGATCGGTAGGTATATCTTTCAGTGAAACGTAATTATGGGATTTCATTATCAGTGAGTAAACGAACCACGATATTGTACGAACGGCGAATGTGAACAAATTGAGAACTTTACCTCATGAAAAATAGTACATTCCAACTGCTTATAATTAAAATACAACATAGGATTCCTCTGTAATAGTTTAAAAGCTGTCAAATCTTCCCTTGAATCTGAAATACTTCCGCCACGCTTAAAAGTCGATCGCTTGAAAATTAATTGGATTTCTTATACTCATTCATCAACTGATTCGCAAAGTATGGACGGGAAGATCTGTTTTTACGAATACACCTTCCAGATACCTTGAAGAAAGTCATACAGTTTTACAAATAGAAAAAAGTTACAGTTTCATTCGAAATAAATCAATTTCCCCATCATTTAATATAAGCAGAAAGAAATCCATTTTAAAGCAAAGACCTGCCTGCCCTAAGAAATTACACAATGACCTTTACTTTTTCATACACCACAGTTATCTTAAATGCCTTTAAAAAATATTATTTGATTCAATCCCATCTATTCAAAATCAAGCCATCCCCAGATACATCTGTGCACACTAGCAATATTCTCTCACCTAAATACGTGCGACTACAAAACACATTTTCTTACCTACCTTACCCTGTTTTGAACTATGCAACAGTTTAGATAGTCGCAGTAGGGCAGTCGTACGTCAATAAAGTTTCGAAAGAGACTCACGACAAGTCTGTCTGATTGATAAGACACGCATACTTGTTGATAGGCCACTATTGCAAGTTACTTATAAATATAATACTTATAATCTAGTATACTTATCTGTTTCATTATTATAATGTATCGTAGTTCCGCGCATCGGAAGACGCTGCGCTGTGTAGGCAGGCCTCCGACTCGGAGGACCGACGACGACCTGCCCTATTAGCATGGCGACATATATCGCGCGCGACGCGAGTTTTAAAAGCATTTGTTTCGTTCTAATGCTAAGCTAATGAAAGAGACGACTGAGCTGTTTTGTCGCGTTTGGCGCTGGATGCGAGCAGCACAGGGCCGGTTGGTGTGGAAATCTTTGGGGGAGGCCTTTGCGCCGCAGTGGACGTCTTTCGGCTGATGATGAGTTTCTAGTTAGACTCTGTAATAACAATTTAGGCAATGATAAAATCTGTTACCAAGAAAGACAATGCTCTTTGGGCGTTTTTAAGTTTTGGTTTCTTCGATTTTTTAACTTAAGAAAAATACATATATCAAAACGGATCACTTAGTTACTACATACTCGTATAATATTTTTAATTTACAAAAAAAATTGTAATGAAACGATTATATCAAACTATGACGTCATAGATCACTATTTTAAACATGTTTAGAGCAAAATATCGTTTCTGACATTTCATAGACTAGCGCACATGTACCCTATTGTGATACTAGTTGTCTCTGATTTTACTGACCAAATTTTCTGATAACTTCTAACAATAGAACTTATATAGCCATACATTTAAAGAGGTCAGTAAAACTGCTCCCTATTATTAAAGTTGTTAAAAATAAAAGTTAACACTGAGGCAAGAAAATACCACAGAATAGCAGTTACGTCGTCGTGAAATTTGTACAATAAAATCTCTTTATTGCACGTCACGATGCCGAGCGAGGGAAAACAGAGATGCTATTTTTTTCTTTTTTTTTTCTCATGGACTAAGGTCGAAGCCATTAAACGAATCTGGCTAGTTTTATAGTGGTTTTAAATCAATCTTGCGCCTACTCGTATTTTAAAATGGATGTCCTTTTAGTTCCTTTTAGGGACTTGCCCGCTGAGAGCTGAACCTTACAAAACTAGCTAAGCGCGTGTCGGATTTGTAACATCGAGAATTCCGCAGCACCAAACAATAGGGGTCGTCCATTAATCACGTGAGGCTCAAGACGGGGGGGGGGGGGGTTCAGAAAAAATCACGAAACATCACAAGGGGAGAGGGGTGTTGTACTGAGATATCACGTGTATTTATTTTTTCGTTGAACGCGCGATTTCTAGAGTATTTTCCGAACATCGGACTGTTGTTTATAACTCTTCCCAAGGTTCTAAACGACTTTAGGCAGTCAGAAGCAACTTGCAACCTTAATGTTTGTCTGGAATTTTTTATCACGGTGCTTAATTTTCCAGAATTAAATTACATTATACCTGTTTTTAAAGATAATATTTTGTGCCAAAAAATACACGTGATTTTGGGTGGGGGGTGGGGGGGATAGTCTAAAACCTCACCACGTATCACCAGGGGGAGGGGGGAGTCTAAAACGGTTGCTAAAAACATCACGCGATTAATGGACGGTCCCTTATGTTTTTTTTTTTCAAAAAAAAAAAACCTGACTCACACTTCGGTGATTTAATTATTATTAGTTTTTTCATAACAACATTTTTTATGAAACCCCTTAGTTTGTATACCGAACCCTTAAAATGGCCATAGTATAAATCACCACAGTTCTACGAAACTGCACAGTAAAAGGAACGAATCATAAAACTAAATAGAGTTGAAACGGAACGCAATCATATTTTCAAAAGTAATATTATATGTACTTGGATATCGTAATTAAGATACTCATGAAATAAAATGATCAGAAATCATTTTACTCAGAGACTAGTCATTTTTCTACGACTTGCTAAATTTAAATACTAGGCCTTTATGGCTACTACTAATAAAAAATTGCATAAATAGATGGTTAAATAAAAAAAATAAAAGGCCAAAATCTTCACCAAAGTTGTAGAAAAAAAAAATAGTTCATTTTGATTCGTAGAAGTCAATCAGTATGAGACGTATTGTAGACAGATTGTAACTAAGCAATTTTACAAACGGGCTAGCTGTTTCGTAAACTGTTATGTAAAGAACGACGAGTTATACCGAGTCACGAGTCAAGAGTCGGACGTCATATCTTTTTATGTCTTTTTACTATGGTACTAGAATATGATACCAGACTAGACCAGACAACCTAAATGTCCGTTCATCCGTCATATCATAATAACTGACTTCATTCGTAGATTTTGAACTAAAAAGTTTATAAAGCGGCTAGGCTTTTTGTAAAATGGCTAATTCTACAATCTGTCTACGAAAAATAAATATACACTTATGATCGTTACACATTAAAATTTAAATATTTTATTCCACAGATTTCCGACTGAAGAGTGCCTGGTAGGATGTGCCTTCAGTGATTTGTGTTACACCAGTGTGCCCATTATAGAAAAATAAAAATATCTTTTTTATTTTTGTAGAAAAAAATATATAAAAGTTAAACTCAGTGCCTATTTTGGAAAAACAGTGTTTACTGATTGTGATATAAAGAAGAAAGAAGATGGAATTAAGAAGATTGTCACTTTGTTTAGCTGCGCTAGTGTTGGCTGTGGTCACACAGAGTTCAGGTGAGTTTCATTTTTGTTTTCACTTTTTTTATTAAATAATTATTTCATTCATGTCTAAGGTCTTTGTTGAGGTATCTTTGATCGTTCACCATGCATGAAATGCGGTTAAAAGCAAGAGTTTAAAGTGAATTTTGATATAATTTTTCGTTAACTCAGTGTTTTTGGAGAGCCTTAACATAAAATAGACGTGAGGAAGAAATTTTGTTGTATCATTTTTCATATAATTATTTTTGCTTAACTTAATATAATAATCTATTTTAAATACCATGTCAACACTGACATTGCATAAGTATCAATATAGGAAAACTGAGATTAGGTACAGATTAAAAATAATTTAAAAATCTAACCTTAAATTTCCTCAATTCGAAGTCTAGTCAGCATTGACTTTGAATCAACTGACGTATCGTTGTAAGACAAGTAGGAGTATTGTATAAGTAAATAAAACCACACTTTTTTGTACTCAGAGTAGATAGAAACCATAGAAACCGCAAATCTGCGACACGTGAGCAAAGTCACGAAGTCTTTTTTAGTCTTGACAATGACCTCCTTATGACGAAAAGAAAAAATAAGACAGATCATAAAATACCTTTGCTAGAATCTGTTTAAAATGTCGTGATGTATCACTGAATCATCATGGGCAAAAAAATATAACTGTAATATATTAGTTAACCAAATTAAATACTCAATGTAAGCTTTAAAAATCCAATGAGGTTTTTGTAGCGGGTTCTAATTGCCAGGTTACGTGACATGTACCTGTCAAAACCGACGTTAAACTAGCTGTCAACATGGCAGCTGTCAAAGTTCACTCTAGGTCTTTTTGGCGAGGATAAAATATGTATAAATTTTAATACAGTTATTATTTTTTATTTTTTTATTCAAGATTTGGGAGAGTTTGACTCCAATCTCATCTGATGTGTGTTTTTTATATGTTTGAGCTACTCATGATTATATTGAATGTCAATATTTGAATAGACAAGAATAATAAATAACAATTATTACTACTACTATTTCAATCCATCTGTCACTGTACTATAAGAAACGCTTGTATGTTGTTAATAAATTAAGATATAAAGTAACTTTATTTTTAATTCTTAGATATAATTTTCTGTAGATAATCATGTAAGAGCAACCGGTTCCTAGATTTCATCTATTCATAATCCCATAATTCGGGAATATACCTACTCCATACTCGGAGACCACATTCATTTAGCCATAATAAAATTCCGGTATACATAATATACGTAGGTAGTTAAGTAAGAGTTCGTTTTAAATATTCTTTATGATGATAATATTCCTAAAAATTGTTTCTCTAGAAACCAAAAATTAAACTTTGCATAAATGTGACCTGTTTTATTAATAAGCAGTCAGATATGCTTAGCCGTCATGACCAAAAATATTCATTTTAGTCCCCATTACGAAATTATACGACCCAGATCCGGATTCAGTTCATTTCAACTATAAATCCGTTGCCAAGAAACTACAAAGGATTGACTGTTTTGCGAACTGTACCGTTAGGGTTAAGACACATTGGATTAATTTTATGATCTTTGACGTTCTAGATATTTGTAAGTTTGTGATTGATGATATAGTGATTGATACTGTTTATTCGGAAAGTTTCTGCGTGACATATGGAACTTGAATGCTAATTTGTTGATACGTCTAGTCTGTGAGTTATAAATGTTACGATTTACCTGATACACAAATTGTCTCGTTTGAAGTTTGTCGGATCGAATCTGAACTTTGGAACTATCAATAGAAATACATATCGATGTCTGTAGTTATTTATTTCTAATGTTCTAACTAAAACAAAACTTTTACACTCAAGAGATAATAGATAATATTAAAATAATATTTTAAAATACTTAAATAAACTGATTCTTTTTGTATGTTTACATCAATCTTGTTTGAATAAATAAATTTTTAACGCCGTGATCCCAGTTGATTACATTACCTTAACTCTAAGGCGGATATCACACTGCGCCGGAATCCGCTCCGGTGTGCGGAGCTGCGAATTTTTGTTTGACACTGACAAAAAAACTGCAGCACCGCACACCGGAATGTGTGATATCCGCCTTAGAATAAATACCACTGGGTTGATTTGAATTCTCGAAACCGTGAATCATCCTTTGATCTGCGCGTGATTGATAGCAGAGTTGATCCTGATTGCGATTCTATTGTCTTGCTTTGTAATTGGCAGTCTAAATCACTGTGGTATTTGGAACTATGGTATATAAAAGTTCCAAATACCACAGTGATTTAGTTAGGCATTAAGAACGGTTAGGTAGAAATTTGGGACAGGAAGGAAACTTTGATGAAGATTTTTTGTCAGTTGTAGACACGTGCTTCCAAGACTGCATATCAAGAAAGATTATATTAATATCAGAGGTCTGAGAACAGTTTTTCACAATTACTTTATTTTATTGGATAGCAGTAAGGCTGACGGCCCACCTGATGGAGTTGTTACCACCGTTTATGGGCATTTGCAACACCAGGATGGCGAACCTTCAAAAACCTTTTCAATCCCTTCTTGACTTGATGGATATATGTAGTTTTGTTTATTTGATAATCATGGTTAGTTCAAGCTCTTCCTCCAGTAACTCGAGAAATGATATGAGAATTTCAGAGCTCAGAGAATAAAAATTTACACTGCGGTTTTCGATTTTGTTGAAAACACGCTAGTAAATTAAAAGAAAATCCATCTTAGAACATGATTGATCAATCTTTTATGTTTAGATTAACTAAAATGATTAAAATAGATTAACTTTTTAATCATAATCTTCACCCGTGGTGTAATTATTTTGCTATCCATACATTATCTATTTCCCTATTACCTATTACCATCTAACAGTTTGTTAGTGGCTGTATAAATTGAACGTTTCGTCAGTAGTTAAGGAATGTTGTTTAACTTGTAGTTGTACTATACAGCTACAATGATTCTACAGGGTGTAACAACCCTGTGTTAAAAAAAGTGCGTTTGAGATTTTAAGGCTTTACTCGGGGTCAAGTATAAAATAGAAGAAAAATGTTGAAAAAATCCGGTCTTCAAATTTTTTCAGATTCCCATACTAAATCTGAATAGCGGATCAAGAATTTGTATGGAAAACTGAAAAAAAGTGAACAGCGGATTTTTTCAATATTTTTTCCTATATTCTATTCTTGATTCTGAGTAACCCCTTAAAATCTCAAACGTACTTTTTTATACAGGGTGTAGGTAAAAAAATGTAGGGCCCGTAAATGGTAATTCTACTCTTCACACGTGCTTCACACCGAAACACAAAATTGGTTTTTAAAATTAATTTTCTGATCCTATAATTTCAGTAGGTTAAGGTCGCACCTTAATTTTATTTTAAATTGAAAAGCATCTAAACTCATATCATAGAATATAGAAACTTACTGGCTTTTAATGAATTATAATATACCTATTTCTATCTTGTCTCTGGTTTCGTATAATTTTTGCAGTTAACGTCAAAAATGTTAATCTTTCTATAATTATATTGCATTAAATCTGTTTTATATTATTTAAAGTTTTAATATATATTTTTTTAAACAGTGATAGCTTCACATAGTCTTTAATTTTTTTTTGTAGTATGTAACTTAAGTTATATTTGGCTTACATTATGGCCTTAAAAGGAAAACTATACTCGTAAAGGTTTCTGATACCTACTTATTTACAATAACTACCTAACAAATGTTATTTTATATCTACCAAAAATTAAAGTTACTTAAAGTCTTAATTAATAATTTAATGGGGAAACAGACAAGTTTTAATATATAATTAATTATTATTATTATATATTTAATTATAAATTACGTATATTAATTTGTGTTGTAAATTATGCACAGAATAAGGTGCCAGCTATAATTTAACTTTTAAAGGTAAACAGCATTATAGCGTGTCCAAACGTCGTTTGAGTTCCCAACTACTATGCTATACGGTGATCTATAGATCCTCGATTCAAGTATAACTTGTGATGTAAATGAAAAAGGGCATGTTTCGTTTATTAAGATTTTAAATAGATAGATGCGGTATCTACCCTTTTTCTAGCAAGTACGAATACGTTTGAACTGATACATATTAAACATAGAGTTATGTTGAAATCTTACCTGAATAAAAAGACTTGTTTCTACTCATCTTACTGACCACCTTACAAAATTCGTAAAAGAATATACTGTTCTTACAACGGATAAATTCATCAATTATTGGTACGAGAAGTCAGTTTTTTTTGTGATTTAACTATAGATTTCTGGCGAAAGTTGTTCAGTTCCATGAGTAGAATAGAATCTGTGATAAAATTTTCAGGTATTTCGTTTTATACGATAATAATAATAACTATTAACTACCTAACCCTTCATCTCTAAAACTACTGAATCGATTTGAACGGGGGTTTCTACTGCTGGGTTGCTTAGAACTTTACCATTATACTTATTTAATTATCTTTTTTTACTTTAATTTAATCTTTTGTTGTCTTTTAAAAATTTAAATTGCACACATAATTTTAAGATTCGACCATTTCTAAAGCCTAAAAGGAATATACCATATCCAAAAGTTCTTACTACTTCAAATTACTTCGTACTTTCATAGCTATTGCTCACAGTATGATAATATGGGCTAATTAATAGAATGGGGTTTTTGAACCTTGCCTTATTGCACCATAGCTCCATAGCTCACTTAAGGTTTGGGCGCGCCCATGGTGTAGGACTGTAGGGAACGCGAAACTAAGACAAATGAACAGGTAGGAATAAGTAGCATAGATAATATCGGTAGGTAAAAATAAATATTCTACTAACAAAAAATAGAAAATGGTAAAGATGTTGAAAAAATGGCTTTTATTTTTATCGACATCACTAGCCACTAGATGCGATAATGCCGAGAGCTTACCTTCTTCTTAAAATTTGGGCTCTTCGGTGCAGCTCACACCATTCACTTCTTTTCAAGGCCTTCTCCTTGACTTCTTTGTACGACATCATATGAACCATCTTCTTCATTAATATTGGTCTAATTTGGTCCATATAACTTGTCTTCGCTCTTCTAGGGCTTACCAACAATGGATTTAAAAAAAAAATGCTTGTTTTTAGAGAAACCATTTTTTCAGTTCTTTTTTTGCTAAAGAGTTCAGTAAATTCATATTATAATATGATAAAACCTCTTTTGTAAAGCCCTTGCGGTACCGACGTCGGTTTCATTATGGTCTTTCAATAAAACAGGTAGAAATTCGAAAAAAATAATTACTTAATAAGTCTTAGTCTTTTCTGCTATTAGAGTTTCTATTAATGTGAAAAAATAGGTTTTGTGATTAGAAGCCTTCAGTTTTGAATCCATTCAGCGAAAATCGTCGCCCATACAAACTGTATTTTGTATGGGCGATGTATTCGCTGAATGGTGATTTTTATTCACGATAAAGCGGAAAATCTTAGTTGTTACTTTAACAACTTTTCACAAGTTACTTACAAGGTACGATCGAAGCAAAGAAAGAATTTCTAATCTTATGATATACATAATTGACAGTTGTATGGGAACTCAATTTTTTTTTCATCCTACTGTAGGTTTAGGTTCTTTGACAAAAGTTGTTAACACGTATCAATTGTCGGTAAATTAAAAAGTCACTTGCACGATATGTAAATTATACGAGTAATATGTATTAATAAACATAATCAAAAGTTAAAGTACATCTCTTTATCAGAAAGTGCTCGCCAAGACAACCCCGGAATGCGAGCTCCCGATAAAAAGATTCATTGTATAACATTTCGTAACATTTGCCAAGAAAGTGGGATAACAGACGATAACAGCTATCAGTTATGTTATCGCTCTCTCTGTTACGCAACAGGGCCACAGAGGTTCGTTGTGTCACGATAGACAGAGATAGGTAAATGCTGCTACGTTATTAACGCTCGATATCATAAAATAGGGTTTGCTATTTATGATTTCAGATCACTTTCCACGAAAAAACGTCGAGTAAATATACTCGATACCGTTTTGGTCCCATTCAGTGTTGTATTACTCCATTTTCAAGGGCGATACTGATTTAAATACTTTAAAAATATGTTTTGGGAAATAGAGTGTCAAATATTTTTGTGGTTACATACAAAATTGGCCAATAAGGCTAACCGATTTGTATGCAAAGAATTTGGTGGGATTTATTTTTTATAAGTACATACCTAATTTATTTTTCGTATTATCCGTATTAAGCATACTATCGCCTCCGTAAACGGGGTTGTTGACTCTAAGAACATCCTGTATATAAAATATGAAGTTTTTTCACTAATGAGCACTAAATGGTTGTTGTTTCTCATGAATCTAAACAACCTTCCTATTGTATACTTTCCTCTAGGAAAGTTGTTCAGTTACATAAGTTCATTGACCTTCACGTCCGTCTGTTGCAAACAATTCAATTATTGCCTCGTAGGCAACTTTTATTATGCTTTTATGGCGAGTAAGTACCTACACCAATGCTAGAGAGGAAAATTCGCAGGCCTCACAGGAAAAGTTTTTGTCTGATGGTCTTTGCGGTCCTGGTTTCATGACTATCATCTCCCATTTTTCGCTTGTCACCTAAAAAAAACAGTTCTTTTAAATAGGTTAGGCTTCTTCTCGTCACAATGAAGTTTTATGACGGTAAACTTCCGTGTACTTGTTAACTTACAATTAATGTCAATATGACGAAAACTGATATCAGATAATCTAGTGCCAAACATGGATTATCTCACAAGCAACGCGTTTTGAGTTTTATGGTAGTGATTATGCCATAAATTAAGTGTCATCTTAGTTTTGGCGAAAATAACTTAGTGCTGTGAATGATAAGACGACGGTGATTTAATCGAATTAAAATTAAACAAAACCAGATACTTTTTATGAAATGTCAAAAACTACATTTTGTTCAAAACATTTTTGAAGTAGTGAGTTATGATATCATAATTAAATAGAGTCTTTTTCATATTCATTACGAAATTTTAAAAATATGTAAAATATTTTGCATGTCGAGGCCTTTCAGGAAGAACGTCGTAAGCGCCATTCGTTTCGTTTAGTAGTTTCAATATTTTTATGACACACCGAGCACACGTCTGTTGAGTTATTTTTACGATTATTACAGTTTTAGAATAGTTTCAACGTTATTTTTGTGATGGAGAAATAGCTATGATCCAGATTCAGAGATAAGCGATAATAAGAAGGGGATTAACTCGGGAGACAGCTCCGTTTTCAGAGTTCCAGCAGCAAACCACCGCGTGGAGCGTCTTTAAGTGCCCATCACCCTGAAAGCCGTCACATTCACTTGACATTGGCGTTTCGCCATTACTTTATTAAGATTCTCCCAAATATTCGCTTATCTCTTTTCACTTGACATTGGCAAAATCACTCTTTATTATTGTGGAATGCCAAAGGGAAAAGAAGCAGAAGAAGTCTTAAATTACCTGATATGTTTTTTTGAGTTTACGATGTTTTTTCCGGAAAGCTCGATATAATGAAAAGTCTGTCGAATATTTTTTTATGTGATTTCAGTAGACGAGCTGAATAATATTTCATAATAAATTCTTTATTCACTCAACTAAAATTCGACCGGAATCTATCCATTCTCCATCCGGTAACTATTTCCCCTTCTCATCCATCATCCATAGTTTTTTCTATTACTAAAAAAAAGTGATGTGTTCTCCATTTTTTACTGGGTAAATTGTTTTTTTTTTCAATAATTATCTGTCATCGTTACGTCAAATCAGAACTTACTGCGTACGGCAGGGTAATTATAGAACGAAGGGGTTGAAGTGAGGTGACGAAAACGTACGACGTAATAAATAAACGTTAATGACATTGCTTGTTTTTGTATTCTTATCTTAAATACGTATATTTATGGTCTGTGAAAGAAATATTGTTAACAAACCATATCATCCCTACTGCCGGGTCTTTTTGGTAGCTCGGGAAGGTAAGGTTATACTATAATACATGAGCCAAGTCTGGATTGGTGGAAATTGAGGGGGCTAGCGACTCCCTCCCTGTAATATCAAGCTTTTAAGCTTTAAAAAGTTTTCAAGCCGTCTGTATGCCTCTGAAATAGCTTAACGGCTGCCAGTGCCACCTAGTGATAGCAACTGGCATCAACGGCTTCGCGTGGCTTGCGAATTACTAAAATGGTAGAGATAAATACAACTAATAGTAAAATTCATCCAGGCTAAAACCGTTCCTGCAGTCAGTTAACTTGCATGATCGTAGCAGAGCCACGACCGCTTCCTAAAAAATTATCGACTAGTCATAAATAAAGATTTTTTGCTATTATATTAGAACTGATAGGATGGGAACTTCCGATTGGGTACTTACACGAAGGGTGTATATACAATGGAGTAAGTAGCAATCTCATTCCCTGAGCCCTTCTTTGTATAGAACTAGCTATCTTCCCGCGGCTTCCCTCGCAAATAGTGTTTGACTTTGTCACGGGAAACACTTGAATTCCACGGGAAACATTGAGGAATCGGTATAAACATAGCCTACGTCCTACAGGCTACCTGAATGCCTTTCGTCAAGATTGTTGTGGAATTGATCAACTTAAAAAAGTAAAAAAAAATTATAAATAAAGTTTGGACTACCAAGTCGCAACATCAATATACAGGGTGTAAAAAAGGTACGTTTGAAATTTGAATTGATTAGTCAGAATGAAGTATAGAATACAGGAAGAATATTTAAAAAATCCAATCTGCATTTTTCAGTTTCCCTTAAAAATTAATTGATTCACTATTCAGATTTATGACGATAGTACGGAAAACTGAAAAAGAATTTTAGATCGGATTTTTTGGATATTTTTTTCCTGTATTCTATGTACTTACGTATTCTTGATTCTGAGTAACTCCTTAAAATTTAAAAACGCATTTTTTAACAACCTGTATAAGTACGCATTGCTGAATCACGTCCAAAGACCGCACCATAGCGAATGCAGTACGTGTCCCTCAGAAAAAAGTCTTTATGCGTGTCCCGCTTCGCCCGATTACTAAGGAGGGAATGACTTGGCCTGTCAAATATATGTATGTTTTATGTAGATTACGCGGAAATATTTGGGGTTTGTTTTAGGGGTTCACTAAATAAAATAGCATCGTAAAATTTGATGTGGACGATCGCAATTATAATTAATTGGAGTGCAGTTTTCTGTTTTAGTTTTTGTGTTTGAATAAATTGAGGTTATAGGGCTTGCTGTGTTTTGGTCAATTACTACAGACCAAAGTTGCTATTTAAAAAAACCTTTACTTATTTAGTGCTTTTATTAATTTATGTGTAAAAAAATACCTTGAAAAAGCAGGGTTTGAAGTGATAATTATCGCTTTATTTTGGATTTTATCTTTTTTAATAGGCAAAGTTTTGTTCAGTCTTAAAAAGTATAATAAGTCACCATAAATTGGACGTAATAACCACTACGCGTCCATGCATACAACCCTTATGTTTAACCATAGGTTTAACCCTATCAGTGACACATCGTCTCTTTGAACCCGCATTTAACGCATTAAATGGCTTTTCACGGTTTACTGGCTTTTTTGTCGTAATCAGCATTTGGGCGTTTTGACACTAATCTCATTTTCATGTAAGGGGCAAAATCGTTTGATGATTATATGTATATACATATACGTATATACAGGGTGTAACAGAAAGGTGTGATAATACTTCAAGGTTGGCTTTTACCCATCAAACTGAACAACTTTTGTTCTACAACTTTGTACAAATCGCAAATATTTTTTTTGACTTTTCTTACAAATCGATCAGCTGGCGAACCAAGTTTGTACGAAAAGTCCGAAAATTTTTATCTAGTCTAAAGTCCCTACCACACTTTAAAGTAAACCAAAAATCGTCCATCTTTCACTAATTGGTAGGTATCATAAGTGCTGACATTGAAACGTAAGTGAAATGACAGCACGCATTTTTATTCAATTGAGCACCCGGAAGAAAATAATTTACAGCAAATAACATTGTTCTATTACATCATGCTAAAACAGGGATTCTCAAACTGTTGCAATCTGTAGCGCACTTTTACTAGTAGTAGTACTAGACTGTCGCGCGACCACGACATGGTCGGTAGGACGTGAAGTCGTGTCTGCCATGGAGCCATCTCGTTGCCGCGGCGTACTGATTACTGATGTACTGATGGTACTGATTTACCGTCAAATTTAACAATTTCATTTCATGACGCCTTTCTAAAAGTATTTTTACGATGGATTTAAATTATGAACAGTAATATACAGTGTGATAACATTACTCCTTTAAACTTAAAGAAGACTATTACTTCTCATGCTTCGCAACTTTATTTAGGAAATTACTGAATTCTCACAAAATTTTTGGACAATCACCTGTTCCTACTCCTGAACCTACTACGTCTAAGATATATATAAGTATTTAGCCTTTAAAACACGGATGGAGCACAAAAAAGGAAAATGAGTGTTTTATTATTGCGTCTACATACAAAAAACGATGTTTCAAAAGTTTTAAACAATTTCAATTAAATTACCTCTTCAAACTTTAAGAACCCCTGCCCAAACACAACTGTTCGTCATAATAAAAAGCTGTCTTGCGAATCAATTAAATGCAATTGGCAATGAACTGTCTAGTCTAAACAAGTACATATCAATATACTGCATTTTGTCTCGTTTTGATTCGCAATCAATCTGTCGCAAATTCTTTAGTTGATTCATTAATTGAGCGTGGCAGCGAGTGTGGGAAAAAAGACATTTTATAAAGTGACTTTATTATTTTACTAAGTATTTATGTCTGTCTGGATTCTTGTGCGTTTGTGTTTTGAATTCGGAATCGATCGGTCGACTAGACGGTTTTATGGCATATTGAATTTAAATTTAGTAAACAATGAAAAGTGTATAAGCTAGAATGCACTTTTAAGACTGCTTCAGACTTTTCAGTGTTTATAAATATTGCATCTAAACAGAAATTGTACTAAGTGAAATTCTGTTTATCCCCATTCGTGGACAGGCTCGTGGGGATAAAAAGGAAAAATTCAACATACCTAATTGTATAGATAGGGTCCTTCTAAAACAACAAAATCATAAATTTTTGCTTCCTTTCATCAAACTGAACAGTCCTCCCTGAGGAACCAATATAGAATTCACAAAGCTTTTTTGTACTTTTCATACTAGGTATTTGATCTTCTAACTTTGTGTGGGAACTTACTTTTTCTACGAATTGAGTAAGTATAAATGCTGCTGAGCCCTTCTGTTAATGCACTCAGGGGGTTGCTGCAAGTATGTGAGTCCTATGCGAATAGTCATGGTTTGAAATATAATACAAAAAAGTGAGCTTATGGTATTCACAGCGGGCAGCAGTTCACCTGGGCGGGTGCCTCCTGTCAAATTGTATGGTTGTCCCTTGAAGCAAGTAAGTCAAGTCAAGTATCTTGGCCACATTGTTACGCAAGACCTAAAGGATGACAGTGACATTGAGAGGGAGCGCAGGGCGCTGGCGGTCAGAAGCAATATGCTGGCCAGCAGGTTTGCTCGTTGTACAGATCAAGTTAAGATTGCTTTATTTAAGGCTTTCTGTCAGTCTTTTTACACGAGTAGCCTGTGGGTATCATATACACAAAAGACCTACAGCGCGCTGCGAGTCCAGTACAACAATGCCTTCAGGATGCTGCTGGGACTGCCTCGATTCTGTAGCGCGTCCGGCATGTTCGCTGAAATGAGAACTGATGGTTTTCCCGCCATCATGCGGAAAAAAATTGCGTCGCTTATGTCCAGAGTACGGGGGAGTGGCAGCAGCATCCTGAGGATGATCGGTGACAAGTACGAGTGCCCAATTATCAGGCACTGGAACGCCATACTTGTAGCCAGACCTATAAAATGTGCCGGATTTTGTTTTTGACTTGTGTTTGTAAAATTTTGACATTTTATTTGGACAATTGTGACATGCCTGTATTGTATTGTATTTTATTCTAATTTTATTTCAATTTAATTAATTACTAACTTAGTGTCTTAAGTTTTTACTAACAGAACTGTATATGGACCATATTATGTAGTCTGAAATAAATGAATTATTATTATTATTATTTATTTATTTATTTATTCGAACAGTGTACAACAACCCTCATTGTACTCATAATGACTTTCAAACGTGTCCATCTCAAAATTCAACTGACCCGAGAACTTTTAGTGAAAACTTACACCAATTTAACGATCAATCCATCATATTTAACAAGTTGAATAAGCGTAGAACAAGGACCTTTACGTTCTGAATCGATCTACACGGTCGGTAGTCTGGGCCACCCCTAAGGAACATATGTGTATTAATTGGCTGTGGTATGACCAATTTATAATGAGCTTAGACATAATTATTTGTTACATACTAACTATAAAAGTGTAAAATTATGTAAAATATTATTTTGATTTGAAATAAGTAGTATTTGATAAATATTGGTAATAAAACAATTTTCAAAAGTCAAAGATATTCGATCACAGGGTAAATCTCAAGGCATATTTTATTTTTCTTTAACTTTGATATTTAGAAATTTGGTAAAAAATATGAATTCAGAGTCTTTTACAGTGTCAATAAAATACAGAATTAGAACTATTTTGTTCCAATTTAAACAATTTGGACACGCTGTGAAAACATTTTGAAGCAAAGACTATTGAACTTCGGTAAAACAAAAAAAATGTACGGTATTTTAGCATACCACAGATCAGCTTAAGCTGGTGGTTCTCGCTCACTGAACCGGCAGTGTTTACATTACGCTCACATAATTTATTTTTTCACCGGTCGTTTTTCATTTTGACGGTAATTTTGTTTAGACTGCAACTTGCAGCTGCGGTGGGGAGATTTTTTTTAATATTATGAAAATGATTCAATTGTTTTTCGTGTATGATTGATTTATTTTATAAGTTTGAAGTTTGAAATGTTTTGTGTTCAATATTTTCTGATGATTAAAGTCCAGGGGCAAGCATTCATCAATTTCATCATTCATGTAATCGTTTTGATTTTGTTATTTATGTTTATAGTGATTTGTTAATCAAATTTTACACTAAATCTTTAATTTGATGTGAAAATAATAAATTATCGTTTAAATTATACTTAAAAAAAATTCCATACCTACAACTGTTATACGATTACGCGATTGATTTGGATGAAATGTCAAAAAAATGTATGACTTCAGTGTAGGTTCTTTGGGGAAAGACTTTATTTTAAATTGCATTTTTTTTGTGAAATCTCAATTAAAATCGAAATGTAAAGGGTTCCAATATGCCTTTGCTCCCATGTGCTCTATTATCTCATTTTATCTTCCACCTTATTTTACTTGGTATAAAGTGAGTGCTAGAATTTGATGTCAAAAAAGAAAATCAAACCTCCATCCACAAAAACATTTTCTAGATGTAAAGAATATCCTTTTTTACCACTCACTCACTTCTTGGTATCCTGAAGAATGCGCGTATTGTTAGTATAGTTATTTTGAGCCCTAAAAAGAAACTTAAGCCAAGTATATTTCTTGAAACAATGACTTTACCATGCCCTCGAGTACAGCATGTTTAAGTTAGTAAGTCAACACGTGAGTCAGAGTTAAAAATAAATCACCCTTTGTAAAAGCATTCGGTCTGTGGGACAACCAACGCTGCAGTTTTAAAATTAACCGTCTCACTTTAACTAGAACACATTAAAATACTTTGGTGTCGATTCGGTGTTTACGATTAAACTTATTTGACATGACTTAACTAATTTAACCGTCCTGTCCTTGTCTTTTCGATATAGAAAGAAAAAGACAGAACACTTAAATTAAGTTTAATCCTGTCAAATTAGTTTAATCGTGAAATCCGAATCGACACCATTGTATCACAATCTGATATACCTATTCTATGAATAATACTGGACTGGTTTAAATCAAATAGTTCTTTTTTAATTTGAAAAAGAGTGATTTTAAAACTAAAGTGGACATCTCTCTCTTTTTTAAAAGAAGTTTTCGAACTTCGGGTTATTATCGCATAGAAGCAAAATTCAAATTCATTTGTTTCCCTTACTTTATTCGGATCCGTCGTTTTTCTTCATTAATTATGTCCTTTTTTAGTATTTAAATTCTCACTCAAATGAAGTAACTAAGTACTTCTTTTGTATACAAAGTCTCACTCAAATGACGTCACAGTAATTTATAATCCGGGATAGTCATTAGACAAAATGGTAGTTAATCAAGTCACGGTCATTGTAGTACCACGCCTTTCTAAGTTATTACCAGATCGCGGTGTGGTGTGCTTAACTTTTATGTTCATTTATGGGTATCGGTCGGCTTCTTTTACGTTAAATTAACTCAATGATCTTAGTTGACTGCAACTCATTTTGAGTTACTTTTTATCTAATCTCAAAAGCGTCATTTTTTTCTAAAAAAGTTTGATTTATAGGGAACTTTGCCGTATAATTTCGTATAGGTAGTCGTTTCCATGATAATGGTGAAATTGTAAATAAAAAATGCTTGCACAATTAGAAGAACTAAAAAAACATGAAACAGTTTTAGTCACAGAAAATGAAATGCATGTAACATGCACATACGATGCATGTTACATTCGTACTGGGTGTAGAAACTGCGACATTCTGGACCAAGACAATCACGAGGACATCGCATTTATTAAAATAAATAAAAGTAAACAACCCTATACGAGCAAAAAATCTAATAATAAAAGCGAAGATATTCATTCATAACTTTTTTATATGAATTTATTTTAGTCGGAAGAAAGTCTGCAAAAAAACTAAAATCGATGGTATAAGAATATAAAATAACAAGGCACCTTTAAGTTCAAGGTTAATTTAGCACATTATATGTACATGTATTTATAAAAATAAATATCGTATCGTAAATTATGAATAAAAAAATCTATTCAGTAATTTTAACAAAACGATATTTATAGATCAGTTGACCTTGGTCACATTAGAAAATATAATAAAATATAATTAGTCAGTTAGGCATGTATATAAAAACACATTTTCGATAATTTTAACGAGTTAGAAATTAAATACTTACTTTGATATACCCACATAATATTTTTTATGATAAGATTTTGCAGAGTAGAAAGTATTGTTTTTTTATACGTTAATATCACAGTCCTCACTGTTGGGGCATACTCTTCCCATTTTTAGGGAAGGTAAGGCCTCACCTATACATAGGGGCCACTCCCGGATCAACAGTTACCGCGCCCTACGAAGCAGGGAAACGGTCGAATAAAACCTCACTAACCAATAAATTTTTTCATAAAAAGCAACTAAGTATTATCGATCCACAATTTGCAGGACATCAAAACACCTCAAAGTTTATGATTTTTACGCATTAAGCATAAGTCGAGAGACTCAGTCACTGTTGACTTGAATCCAAGGCCGTCATAGCAATCATTATGCGGTGTAGACTATGTTTGCGCGGTTGTTTGCCGTATGTCCACATATTACGTATTTCTTATGGACACATTAAGCCTCACCAGAGACTTAGGCAGATTTCACGCGAATTTTATCCAGTGACAGATAAAAATAAGTTTTAAATTCAGTGTGGCTAATGACTAATCTCTCTTTTCTTGTGGCATTATTGACCGAGCTATTTCATGGGAAAGACAGCGGTTGCCTGGTGTTGCACTTAGCATCACCGCGGTCACGTGTAGGGCATTTTTTTATTAATTTACATCTACGGACGTGTGCAATGTGACCTTCGTACACTTTTAGTAATCAGATGTGTAGGATTCCTTACGTTATTTGTCCAAACCGTTAAAGTTTTTTTAAACCGATTCGTATATTAGCCAGGAATCGAATCCGGACCTCTGTAAACTTGGTTAAGTTTTGGTGATTTCATTGGGATAACAGATGTTTAGATATTTATACATTAAGATACTTTATTTCATTAGGAATTGATGGAATTTTATGGAGTCTCTAGAGTCTCTAGGTATCCTCTAGGCAGATTTCTGGCGATGACGTTTTTAGTCAGAAGAACAATAGCAACAATAGTCGCATAAAAAACCAAAGTTCATATCTTCACTCTCACATTTTATAAAAGCATATAAAACTCTGTGACACCATCATAATATCGAAGTCGTTTCGTGTGAGACCTTCCTTAGATGCCTACTCAATGTCGAAATAGTAATCAAACAGATTTCGAAATAAATACTTGTACCTACAAGCAGATCCATCTGCGCATCAAGGTACGTAGTACCACAAAATACATAGATACAGAAGGTTCGCTCAATACGCTCACTAAAATCCTAAGATATTCATGCTTATATACGTATACGGTCGTTCTAGGCAAGGTCACGATACTGTGCGATCGTGACCTTGCCTCGAACGAACGCATATTTCTATAAGCATGTATATGCTTACGATTTTAGAGATTTGTATTGAGCGGACCTTCTGTGTCTATTTTGTGGTAGTACGATACATTGGTACTCACTGCATGTAGGTATTTACTTTAATGACGACATGCGTTTGTAGATATTAGTTATATATTAGGGAATAATTTAACCAAAAATAAAACAACCTCAGACTGTTTAATATTAAGTAGCAGGACCTTAGTGGACGAGGTTCGACTGGGTGGGTGACACTGTTCGCTCTATTTATCATTTAAAAATTTATTTCAAATAACATGACTCACAGTTGTTAGTAAACTTAAAAGTGATGTGTTAGTTAGTATACATACAATTTTGTTAGTAAATTAACTTAACTTACTATACCTGCCGCCTGCCGTCAAGAAGCGTGCTGTGTTACGACAAGTAGGGCGAGGTAGCCAGCGTAATTATTGCCACAAGAGGTATTCCATCTGCCCTCTAGAATCCGACAAGCGATAAAGGATCAAGGGCGTCACACACTAACACTATACTCTGATATAAAATCCGCCACACTCATGGACGGCAGTTCTAGCATGAGGCTTCTAACTTCACGGTCATCCCACTCTGTCCATGAGTGTGGCGGATTTTATAGTACAGTATAGCTCTAGTGTATGACGCCCATCATACTCGAAGGGGCAGGTAACATGCTCGCTCTAACCTGCCGCCAAGCAGCATAATATGTGTCGGCGGGTAGGACGAGATAGCCAACGTAATTACCGGCACAAGATGCATTTCATCTTCTCTCTAGGATCCGACAAGGTCAGGAAGTGTCTAATACGAAGGTCTATACCTACTGTAAGTCTGTAAGGCCTAAAATACCCAAGGTATAGGACATGTCTGGCTGTCTGCCTCTACAGATTCATACATTATCGTCGCACAATTTCTCATAGCGTAGCGTGGCGGAAATGGTAATAAATGTACCTAACTCCCCAACTAGCAAAGAAAACCAAATCCGATGATCCGTCTGCTCGTTTACCAGCTTTGCCATAAAAAAATGTTATAAGGGTGTTATAAAAGCAACGTGGTAGCTGGCGTCACTAACTCTGAAATATCACCGATATATCACCAAATAGTGATACTGATAATCGTTGCTAAAATACAATCAAATAATATCACCAAATGGTGTTAAAACTGGGGCCATTTCGCGATGATATACACGTTTCTATCACTGATATATCACCACACTTTGATAGTTGGGTCTGCCCCATCTACAGTTCTCGCTGACTTGATCTCGTGATAGTTAAGTCACGATCCCCAATCCCTGAAAGAAGAAATAAAAGAATGAAGAAGAAATGACATGAAAGAAGAAGAAGCGTGACGGTCAAAGGGTTAATATTTACTGACCAATGGCTTCCTAGAGAAAATTATTCAGTAACCTGAGTATAGTAACACAGTCACACAATACATAATTCAGCATCCGGTCATGTTGATGTAAGATAAAATGAATATTTGCTTGTCCGTCCGTCTATGCGAATTTCTTAGAAACTTTTATACCATGTTGGCATTTCTAGATAAGAATGTTGACAATAAAAACGACACTGCTGACTGCACTTAGATATCACGCTATGCAGTTATTTGAGAACATACTTTGACAGCGGATTAGTATTAACTATACTATTTAATAGACTTGTTCCCATGTGATTTCATCTGCATAAGCTTATGCCATGTGAATATTTGACTGACAAAAATGTACGGTTAGATATACAGAGTATTAAAAAAGTGTGTTTGTTTTAAGGGGTTACTCAGATTCAAGTAGAGAATACAGGAAAAATAAAAAAAAAATCCGCTCTTAATTTTTTTTTTCAGTTTTCCATACTTGATTCTCTTTTCAAATATAGTATGGAAATCTAAAAAAAAAGTTTGAAGAGTTTACCCT
The DNA here is from genome assembly GCA_958295455.1 of Coleophora deauratella. Classification (NCBI taxonomy): domain Eukaryota; kingdom Metazoa; phylum Arthropoda; class Insecta; order Lepidoptera; family Coleophoridae; genus Coleophora; species Coleophora deauratella. Next base: position 8,044,406 of record OY282412.1, read on the forward strand.
CTTATTATTTTATATGTTTTGAGAATTAACCCCTTAAAATTTCAAACGCACTTTTTTTAACATTCTGTATACACTAGACAGAAATTATCATTATCCAAAAAACAGCAACCATTAAAATTCCAAGGAAATGATTTGGTCGGATATTGAAGTTCCAAAATAAAAATATCGTAGCAAACTTTTAAGTTCTTATCAAAAATTGCAAACTCTCGGAAAGAGAGATGAAAGAGAAATGAAATGAAAGGGATGTTAAGTACGATGTTACCAGAGACAAGATAGGTATGTATATTATGATCTTCCAAAACAATTGAGCTAATTGACAATCGTGTTTGACATTTTTTTTTCGTTTTGCGATTTAAACAACGTCATAGAACCAGAGGTAGAACACAAGTTTTTCAGTAATTCAGTAGCTATGATGACTAAAAGCCCTAAAAAATGTGTCCTAAAAATATTTTGTTTTACCCTGTAAAATAATCTGCATTTGCACAGATAAATACAAATATTTTGTTTTCTGTTACGTGTTATGTCTGCTTAAGACTTAGTTATGAATAAAATATGAATAATAATAATATATATCCAAAGCATAACAAATTCAAAACTACAATGTTGCCATTTTTCACCAAAAAAATAGTTTAATCTCGTCTTAGCTACAGAACAGTTGACACAGCTAATCGATTTTTACATAAAAACAATAATATCGTAATTAAAAATAAACACAATGAAAATGACATAAACAAAGGACGCTATAAAACATAGCTTAGAATTCTTTCCCACGGCGATATATCTTTCTCTTTCTAACTGATTAAGTGTGAAAGGGAGGGTTAATCAGTGTTAGCATGCGGCGTAAGTCATTTATTGTAATTTAGTATGGAGAAGCAGTTTTTATCAATGATCATGCGGGCAGTAGGGCCAAAGGGCTTACTTACTGTACTGTATAATATGACGATTCTCATGTAAGGTAGATGAGGTGACAGGAAATAAATGAATGATAAGATTTTTTTTAAAACAGGTCACGGGGTTGGTTGCCGGGACTTGTACCGAGCACACGTCTGCTGAGTTAATTTTTAATTATTTCCGTTTTAGAGTAGTCTCATCTCAACGTTATTTTTGTGATGGGAAAATAGCTGTGATTCCAATTCAGTGATAAGCGGTCATAAGAAGAGGATTAACTCGGGAGACAGCTCCGTTTTCCGAGTTCCAGCAGCAAACCACCACGTGGAGCGTCTTTAAGTGCCCATCACCCTTAAAGCCGTGTCTTTCACTTGACATTCGCGTTTCGCCATTTTTTTTATTGAAGATTCTCCCATTTTTCACTAGACATTGACAAAATCACTCCTTTAATAGAAAAATAGAATAGAAAACAGGTCACATGGTACTGTGAGAAACATTAGAACCTCAGTATAAAAAAAGATTGATAATGTTTATTTTCACAAATAAATTACTATGCTGATTGTAAGCCCTAAAAATGTGGTATCTTTACACTCAAATGGAATTATATTTAATTATTTTAAATGTAACTGGAGGTAGTTTCTTTGGGCCCGACTTTCTTCTCTCTCCGCAAACACTTCCCGAAATGTTGGGTCTACGAGTTCCAAGTGGTAGGAACTTCGTATTAGGTAGAAAAAAATATGACTTATGAAATATATACAGTGATACCTACTTCGAATAAATAATATTTTGATATTGATTTTTGATTTTGTACTTATACGAGTATGTATGTATTTAATTAACAGGACGGAGGACAGCTTTGTTGAATACATTTATTTTGATTACATTTCAAAACAGATTTAGGATTTAAATTAACACATTGAATGCCAATCCCGCTCCGGGGCGGGGAAGGGATACCGCGACGGGAGGCCGACCGACCCCGCCCCAGAGCGGGCTTGGTGCTAGCCAAATTCTAAAGTCGGCTCCCGCGTGAAGTAACCAGAGTACAGAGCGGCAGTCAAAGTGTTAAGTAGGAATTCACTGAACAGGTAATCATTTAGTCACCTCACGTATCTAGAATTTATTTATTGCCTCGTCTGTCGTAAGACAGCAATAAATACAAAAATTCTTTGACGTATAGAATGCTAAATTTGACATGACCACATGCACCATGCGTTTTATAGCTAAAATTGACCAATGTTACTTTATTTTACGGTCAGTTGCATAAGTATTGTAAAATTAACATAACCACTGTAGAATGTTTGTTAAAAAAAACTATTGGATGAATAGTATCCTCTTCTCGCCATTTAAATGGATATCTGTAATTTAATATGTAGTTAATTTAGTAGATAAACCAACACGGATCTTTATATTTCATATCTTACAAAATCCACACCCGACCGTAAGATGTATTAACTGAAAAAAAAAACACAGAATAGATGATCATCAAACATGTTTATACATTGTAATCGCAACGAAAAATCCTTTTTCTATGAATATTTAATACAAGCAATTAAAAATATATATATATAAATATTGTTTATTTCAGGCAATAAACCCATATTACATCATTGTACATTAAATAAAATAGATAGATAGCAATAAATCGTACCACAGCGGAACTAACCGAAATATATCTAAACATGTTTTTACCAATATCCCTTTTTGTTTATACACAATTGGAAAGCATATAATACATATGAATTGATAATTTCAATTTCAATTTATATATTTTTCAGACTTCTAGGTCCATAAATGTTAGTAACAATGTGGCTTATAGATATTGCCTACGTATGTATTAAAACATATCTCATTTTTGCAATTGCTAACCCACGTCACTGACGTTACGCCCTATCTAATCAATACTCGGACGAGTCAATCGACAATCGATCGTAATAAAAATAAAGATATCTACAATACTACCCACCCTGTATATGAGGGGTGAGAGAGCCAATTAGCCAAGACCACCCTTGGAGAAGATATTTTGACATCGGCCTAGGGCGAGTGTATGCTTTTAATGAATATGTACATTGTATCAAAATGGACAACTGACATGAAATACTGGGGTCAGTTTGATGACGAAAAAATTAAGCGTTTCTTGTTTTTCGGTTAAATTTTAACCAACAGTCCAAGCGTAAGGGTAATGTTTTTCCAGTGTATGTATGAATGTATTTTTTTTAATTTTTATTTATTCTTAAGAAGGTAAGAAAAAAACATTCCGACAACGTGTCCCGCAAGTGGTTAACAAAACAAAACTGCGGATCAGCACGATCGGAAATTTTGGAAATGACACATAAATGATACTGTGCTTTTACAAGAAAAATGCGGAAAAATATATAAAATCTAAAGGGAGTCCTGACAATGTAAATACATTAATACAAAAAAAAGTACACTGTTTGTTAAAACTAGTCAAAGGTTTACAATATGAGTTGTAAATGCGAGGTGTATTAAGATTGGTCTTGCTTTACAAACTGATATAGCTTACATTCTATGCAGGCGTGTATTTTTTTTATTAAATTCTTTAGGTTATCTGTTTAATTCTAGAATAGCGCAGAAACGCTAGTAACTAGGCACAAAACGGTACAATGCAATGACATAAGCACCTATCTACTTTTAAAACATGATTAATTTTGCAGACTTAAAAAAAACTTAAGTACTACTTCGCGTGTCTGTTGCAAAATTATTCTTCGTTTTGAAATATGTATTCATTTCATGAAATATATCCAGATAATGAGTTAGGTACTAAACTGTGATGGTTGAATGGCATAGAGAAAGGTCTTAAGGTAACATCGGAATCGAAAAAGAGAAGGAGATCAGAGCTCGTTTACAGACGAGAATAATGCCAATAGGAAGAAGACGAATGAATAAGATAGTTTAAATAATACTGAGATATACAAAAATCTAACCAATTTAATGAAATAATAAAAATTAAACCCATAAATTATATCCTATGTCTCTTTCGGGATCAAATCAAATCTAACGATACCCGCACTTGTAATTCACATAATAAAACACGCAGTCATACATACATATATGAAACATTACCTTTTCGGAAGTCGAGTAAAAAAAAAACACGAGTTGAAGCGGGAGCCAAAATTTTAAGGTGCCTTAAAAATTTACTTTCTTTAATGCAGGTTTAATTTTACGTTCTTGACATTAAGTGACGAATTAAGTACCCACCATAACCTATATTTTAAGTGTCAATGTCATGTTGAGAACCTATTGAAGTTTTGACAACATCTTGACCCCCGAAATGAACCTCAAGCCGTTCTATTCGACATCTCGTTGACTACTTTCTGCTTACCGTTACAGTAACGGAAAAACAAGTTGGTTTTAAATTACTTTCGATGTTATTTTTACATAGTTATAAAAGCATAAAGTTAAATGACTTATCATTATCTTATTTATTGAAACTATTTAAGAAAGTGTGTATTTCTGGTATTTACTGTTTTAATTTTATTCTATGAAATACCAATTAAAATTCATTAAAAATGCAGTCTTAGGTAGTTGAATGCATCTAAAATACATATTTTAATTGATTTTGTTCAATAAATAGCTCTTTTATTGAAACTCCAGGAAAAGCTAAGAAAATGTTTTGATGTTTATTACATTTGAATGTAATCCTTATTTTATAAACAAAACAATCGAAATTGGTTTTGAATGATGCCATCTTTACTGTTTCAAATATTTTTTGAAGAAAACGGCGTTTTTTTAAAGAAAATTTAACATTTGGTAAAAAGTAACTCAGGTACTTAACTACTTATTAATAGTCAACAAAATCAGAATGCGATTGTATTTTGTATTTATACCTACGATATTAAGTGGTGCTTTGTACTTGGCCTTAACCATTGGGTATTCTGTGGCTTAAGCTTTGTGCCTGAAGCAAGCTTAAATATTATTGTAGTTATAAATTCAACGGTACGTATAGTAGTTGAAAACATTAGACCTTTTTATCCACAATTAGTAAGCCCTTGGTGTCATCTCACCTGGTGGTACGTGATGATGATGCCGAAGATGGAAGCGGGCTTACCATGATGCCCAACGCAATGGGGAACTGCGGCATCTCATGCTGGTACACTTGCCCACAGAGATATCTGAACCCCTACTAAAGCTATTCGTGATACATAGTGTATTACGGAGAGGTTCAGATATCTTTGTGGCTGTCTGTATACATAACATTTTGACCAGTATTCTTCCAAATAAATAAAATAGCAATTTATTTTCCAACCCCTATGCTCTATGGACGTGCGCGTGCGTGCGTCAATTTACTTTAGATTTTAGCAATGCAAATACTTGTGTGAGAATTGAAGCAATTTGGCTGAGTGAAGTAGATACTATGGAAACTCGTTTTTAAGTAGTTAAATAAGATTTTTAATTTATATTTCCGTCAAATGTTGGTAAGATTTTTTTTCTATGTGGTTTGAAGGTGACATATTCATCTGTGTAATTAATTAGTGTAACGTAACAAAATAGGTGTAAAGTAAAACTCATTAAACGAAGATTGTCGGATCGAAAAGAAACACAATTTTACGCAAAAAAACTTACTACATTTCCGGAAATATCAAACTTATTTTTAGATTTTCTTCTTTACTATAATTTTATTTAATCTTAAACTAATTTATGTCCTATAAGAGATAATCTCTTTTCTAAAATATTTCATATTTCTCCGTTACTTATTCTTGTACCAATGGAACTCGAAGATACGAATTATCTTCGAGTTCCATTAGTTACGAGTTCAGTTCCCCATAGCAATAGTGATGGGAGCAATTTTCACCAATCAATCGATGTAATTGGCAACTAGCCATTTTACGGCCGTATGTTAACTTTACGCCGACTTGGGATGGTCTGGCCACTAGGTCACAGCGTAATTTACGTAACGCAATGAATGTTACATGCTTTGTATAATTAGAATAAAATGTTTATTGGCTGATTGCGAAGGATAATAAAATTTGTCATCTACTACCGGTAAATTAGGAAAAACTAACGTTTCCTTTTACTAGAGGAAAAATTGTATTTAAAAAAAATCATTATTAATATATTTATTTCAATGTTAAAAGTTAACTAAATCTGAATAGTGAATGTATGGGAAATTGAAAAAAAAAAATCGGATTGTTTCAATATTTTTCCTGTATTCTATAATTGATTCTGAGAAACCTTAAAATTTCAAACGCACTTTTTTAACACCTTATTTATAATATGATATCATCGACCGATTTCGGTCATGGCGACCACTTAGTCGACTAGGACCACTCCTTAGTCGACTAGGACTGCTGGTGAGCCCGAAGATGGCTAATATAGCCGATCTTCGCGGCAAACTCCATTAAAGGCACGTGAGTACGCCGTCTACATAATGATACTGAATGGCGGCAGGTGGACAGGCTTTCATCTCGTCACGTTTAGTGTCGAGGTCAGTTTTACGCTGCTTCTCGAAATCGCTTACTCGCTTCTAAGTCTGCTCCATTCAGGACGCTGTGTTGCCAAACCTTCCTATCGAGAGGGCAAAATGTTGCACCTTTTCATGTGTCGCGAAATGTATCACTCCCTACAGTAAAACTCGAACAACTCGAAAACCACTGAACCCATTTTCACCAAATATACCAAAAACAAGCTCAATAAAACTTGCTTCCTAGCAAAAAAAACGCATTCAAATAGGTCCAACCGTTTCAGAGCTACTATGCCACAACAAACAGACATAAGTTTGAAATTTATGATCACTCTTTTTTTTAGAGTTTGAAAAATATAATACAAAAGTTTATTGCGCTTTTATTATTTGTTCTTACATACACTTAAACGCTTTTCAGGAAATGTGTATTTGAGTTACTTCTAAAGCCTTTTTGTACACGTTTTAATGTGATTTATGTCTTGTTTTCAGGTAAATACGATACATAATCCGTTTTCTCTGGAGTTCTGTCACGGTGAACCAAAGGTATGAGTAATTGAGACAACACATTAAAGTCATTTATGAGGAATAAACCTAAATGTACGAAGAGATTTTGTCATTATCTTTCTAAGATTTAGAAACTTTTTCGTAAATGAGGAAATGTTTGCACACGGATTAATTATATTTGACGCGTTCTGTCATATTATTCACTTGTTTTTGAGTCATAATATTACTGTATTTGATGAATAACAAGATGTTTTTATGTTTCTTCGCTGCGGAGAAATGGGAAGAAACGATTTGACTGGAGACATTATGCGGCTATCTATCAATAATGTTTATCGATAAACTTAATCTTGACCCTTTCTGTGTGGTCCCACTATTCCCCACTTATGGACTTGTTTACATGAATATTATAAGTACATATATAGGGTGAAAATAAGAAGATGTAGGTAGTAAAAGTTTAAGAGGTTCTACTAGCATGAAACTGAACAAAATTTTTTGAAAAACGAGTCTAGCTTATACGTATTTATTTAGTCACTACAATAAAATGAGTCTCAAAGAGCTTAATAAGCATCAAAATGAGAGATCTGTCCAAATTGTTATTTGAAATAGGGTGCGAAAACGACGCAGAGGTTTCGTAAATTCACAAATTCACTAAAACTGATTGCTATTGGTATATCTTACATGCTGAGGGCAAATGATCGAGTACCTCCTTGGTTGACAGCTGTCAAACTGAAGCTGTCAAAGCAAAGTGAGTCTTGATACCCAAAGTTTTAGGCTTATTATTGGACATATCAACACAAAATTAAATGAATGTCGGTGCACCCCTATTTGCAATGACAAAATACTCGTATTTATTTTATTTTGTGCGGTTATTATTTTAATTCGGTGTTTCAACTTGTCGCAATCAATTTTACCACAATAAGCTTAAACAGTTTAATTTAACCACATACCTAACATAACTATACTACAGAGATATACCCAGACTATCCTGACAGATGAACAGACTTGTGGTTATATTTTTTATTACCCATATCATGTGTTGCTTGCATTTGTTAGATATAGGGTTGTCAACGATTCAAAACTCGCAACATTTATTCGTCTACATATCGTTAATGCCCGCTGTTGCTTTGTTAAAATATAAGTCTCAGGATATTCTTAAATAAAATTATTATCATTGTATCAGCCGGAAAATGTCCATCGTTGGACATAAGCCTACCTCATAGACTCCACTCAGCCTGGTTTTGAGCCACGTACATCCAACGGTTTCCTGCAAACCTGACCAGATCTGCAGTCCACCTGGTCTTACATTACGTCTTCTAGCCCGTGGTAGCCTTTCGAGAACCGTTCATTCCCATTGGTTATTTTTATCTTATCAGTTCTGTGAGCTAGCGCCAGCCTACCCTTGCCCGCACTAACTTTTTTTGTAGCGCTTCTACAGTTTTCCTCGTTTTGGATTCGATCACGTAAATAAACAAGCATAGCATAGTGTACAAGTTTCGCGTGGAAGAACTTGTACTAGGTAGAAAAAAATGACGATTTCAAAGCATGTGTGAAGCATCTACTTAAATAAAAAGCATTTTGAGTTTGAGTTTGAATCTCCTTTAATAATAAATAATCCATCTCATCTTAAATAGAAACATACTGATAATTTCGAAAGAAAATAAAAGTTTTAATGGTGCTTTTATTAAAGTTAAATAAGTAAACTAACGAAAGCATTTAAAACCTCTTTTTATTCATTACGCAAAAGTATTTGGCAAACGTTGGCAACCCTAAAATATCAATAATACTGCGAACGCGGAAGTGGGTAGCTCTATAAACTCCTATTGCGGCTGATTTGATATTCCACATGTGTATGCTTTTGCGCATTCTAGTACAAACAACACACATTGATTGATAAGGGAACCATTTCATTCATGAAACTACATAACACCTTAAATTGTGTACGTGCTTATTGCGAGATTTCTTGTAGGAATGTTGTAAAGGAAGTATGTGGGAATGAAATTGAAAAGCTAGAAAGGATTTATTTTATACATATAAATACAGGGTGAAATTGAAATCGTGGAATTATTTTTAACTGTGGATTCTGCTCATGAAACTGAACAACTTTCTCTAAGGAACCAATTCAACCGGAGCGAAAAAAATTGGACTCTTCATACAAATCGATGAGCTGAGTAGTTGAGTACCTTTGTATGAAAAATCCAATATTTTTTCTTTGATTGAATTGGTTCCTTAGAGAAAGTTGTTCAGTTTCATGAATAGAAGCGACAGCTGAAATTTGACCCGCGATTTCAATTTAACCCTGTATATTTGTTTATGTTTTTAAGTTTCCAAATTGTGGGTTTCACTTTGCTTGTGGCTTTTGGGTATTTAGATTTTAGGAGGACTGTATTTAACTGGCGATTTATGTATATGTATTTATAAAACGAATTATATTGTACAATATTTAATAATAACATATTATAAATGTAATTTAAACAAAAGATTAAATTAAAAAAAAGTAGAAAACACTTCAAAAAGCAAACAAAAGTGCATTTAAATTAAAAAAACTATCTATCTTCCGATTTCATTTCATTCAACTTTTAATTCGTTTAAATTTAAGTACTTTATATTTATTATTTTCTGTTGAACCTAAGAGTAGAAATTACGCTCTTTAAAAAATCGTATCGGCTTACCTACAAAGATCTCAGCTTAAAAAAATAGAAAGCAGAAGCACGTGAAGCAGTAGAAGCAAGTGTTAACTGAGCGATCAATATTCCTAACTACTAACTAGGCCGCTAACTACACGATAAGCAGAAATATAATCTCAAAACACTTTCACGTTTGCTTTCGAGAGCAATCTGCATTTTGATTCCCCTTAATCATGCCTTTAATTTTGATTTCGATATAATTATTATCCGTTATAAACAGAGCAATATACCAAAGACCAAAGTAATGGCGGACATATCTAAAGCTGTTATGTAGTTATTATTTTGATCAAATGTGTCATATTTGTTTTTTAAATAAATTACAAAAAAATTAAAATCTGACGATGTATATTTGTATGGGTAGTTTTTTGTCGTTTATTTATTAAGTGGTTGAAAAGAAATTAATTGTCACATTCGATCTAAATCAACTTATATTTATCGTAGCTTGGATATGTTCATATTTGTATCGGTCATTAAAAATGTACAAATTCATTATTATTCACCTGTTGGGCTAACTATGTGTTCCTTGAAGTTTCGGTTTATGAGTAAAACCCATAGTATTTTTAACCGACTTCAAAAAAAGGAGGAGGTTCTCAATTCGTCGGAATCTTTTTTTTATTTTTATATATGTTCACCGATTACTCGAAGACGCCTAAACCGATTTAGAAAATTCTTTTTTTGTTTAAAAGGGTATAATTTACAGGTGGTCCCATATAAATTTTATCGAAATCGATTCAGCGGTTTTTGAGAAAATCAACAAAAACATAGTTAAATTGGAGTTCTTGCGATTGAAGTCGGTTGTTTTTAACGTATTCAGCGTGGTCAATTATATTTGTTGTGGTTAATCAGAAGAACCCTGCAATTCAGGTTAGGTGCCATTATCAAACTGACCTTATGCAATATGGCTAAAATTAGAAATCACTCGTTCAATACCGCTAATGACAAACTCACGAGGAGTTCGTTCAGAAGATACGATAAATGATCTAACGCAATTGCCTTGCTAATTATACTTAAATAGTTGTACCTAAAGATCTTTTGAAACTAGCTCTCTGGTTTCTATTCAAATTGGAAACAATATAAATACCTCAATAAAATGTTTCATAGAAGTTAAAAAGTTTCTATAGGTACCTTCTATATTATCTTTGGTGATTTGGTGTCATGTATATGTATGTTACTGTAAAAGCCCGAACCTTTTGAACCTACCGAACTACGGTAAATTCTAAGATTTACCAAATATGAATGGAAAAGTCCAACCTAACCTAACCTAAAATGTTAGTAAATCCTAAGACTTACTTGGTAAAACCTAGGAGTTACCAATATATGGGCTTTTACAGTGACATATAGATGATATTAAGGATCTTCTTCTTATCGTGTGGCACATTTAACCGTTCTATCCACAAGGTATAGATGGCGGTTGCCTAGCGTTGCACTTAGCATCATCCGCGGTCACGTGTAGGGCATTTAGATTTACACCTAGGAACGTGTGCAACGCGACCATCATACACATCTAGAAATCAGATGTGCAGTTTTCCTCACGATGTTTTCCTTCATCGTTAAAACAGTCGGTATGAAAATGCACGTAAGTCTCAAAAAACTCATTGGTGCACTGGCCAGGATTTGAACCCACGACCTCTGGTTAGGAGGTCGAAGTCAATGCCGCTTAGCCACCCACGCCTTTTTTCAAGGATAATATAGGATGATATCTTATTTATGTTTTATTCCGATAAAAACACTAACTTACATTAGAAACAGGAAAAGGGCTCTATAAAACAGTTAAACAATGAATCCCTGTCTATCTATTCCCACTGTTTTATATTTGGAATCTATTCAAATTTGGAATTCTACCATTGTCGGCCATATTTGTCTAACTTTTTTTGTTAATCGTCAGAGATATATGGCTGACTTCCGACGCGATGGTTTGGTTTTGATACGTGTGTTTTAGAGCATACTGTATACGTTTTAGGGTACGGTTCAAAGTAGCGGCCTGTATTTGGGAAATGTCACCCTGTGTGTATTTTTAATAGAGATTGATTTGTTTTAGTCTTACTTCTGCGTTCTTTCTGAAACTTTTTTAAGAAGTACATTTCACATTGCGTTCACTTGAAAAAAAAAGTAGATATGGTTGTCCTAACTATAATTTATTAGTCTTTGTTTTCGAGTTGGTAGAAAAGGAGACTTGTTTTCTAATTTTGGCAAAAAAAAATAGTTTTTTTTGCATAGAGCAGGTTGGATTAAATTCACTTAAGGTGCTTTAGAATACTTATACCAGTTGAATAATGAAAAAATTAAAATTCACAACAATCCCTAACGAATATTTGATAATTATTATTGGTTTAACCCTTCAAAAATGTAATGTAAGTGTTAACAAAAAATGGAACACTGCTGATTTTTTATATTAGGACTTTTTTTGACATGTTTGATCTATAATAATGATAATTCCCTATGAAGATTTATATTTATGTTTTTTTTTAAACTGTAAAAAGCAATTTAAAACTTGAAAGGAAATATTGCAAGAAGATTGGTATTTCACGCAACCTCAAGTATGTATGTATTTATACAGGACTAAAATAATTAAATCGCTTTACAATATGAATGTGTAACGAAATACTCGTATAACCGAAATTACTCCTCATTCTTGTATGCGTTTTGCACTGTAGTTAATTAATATATGACTCCTTTTAATTTCAGCTAAACTAAACACAATTTTATCCCAGCAATAGGATTGGATCACTCGACCAAAACGACATCCATTATAGCTGGCGCAATGACGTCACATCACATCACCAATATGTTGTGGACATCTGCTTACATTCAGATGTTATCTACTTTTTGATACTTATGCCCTTTTAAATTCAGTAGTATGAAGGATATTTATATGTATTACGTAAAGTCTATAAGGTCATAAGCACCATTAAGTACTTAAAATATTGTAATTAATGAAATAACCTTAAAAGTTTAATAAACAATGTAAAGTCTGTCTCTGCTTAAAAATATCCTGGGATTAGGATTATGACGAATCTTATGACACGTTTAGGCTTCAGCTTAAGACAAACAAGCAAACATACATACACCCTCGAAACACTTACTGGGTCTGCTGGCAGAAAAGAACGAGTACAATACATAAACACATTAGTTTACTTAAAATATAGTATTATTTTATGTTTTGGCACATATTTAACAGAATTCTGAAAAGTGATTTGATTGGAAGTTATACGAAAAAAATGGTTCTTTATCGGTTCAAAAATGTTTTTAAAGAATAAATTTTATAAAATGTTGTAAAAAAATTGCTTAATTTATGTCCATAATATGGCCGTGTCTGACAATAGATCTACGTAATACTAAATATGGCTTCATTAACTCGTGTTAAATGCTACTTAAAACCATTATTTATGTAAAATGGTCCCAATTGGTCGATGACACCCACTGTTTAACGGCTTTGTTTCTACAAATGAGGTACCTAATTGTGAACCGGCCTTAACAGCTTATCACAGATGTCTAATTAAAAAGTAAAATAACATGGGTTTCCCTTTATTGAATTCCTGAAGAATAATAGGGGTGTTATAATAAGTTTGAAGCCTGTGTGACTACGTGTATGTGTGTGTGTGTGCGTGTGTTTGTGTTTTATTGACTGACTCGGTGGATCAGTGGTTAGTGCTCCTGATTATGGATCCGAGAGTCGTGGGTTCGATCCCCAATACCCCACCCAGGGTAAACATTTCTGTGATGAGTAGTTGTGTTTGCTCTGTGTCTGGTGTGTATTGTTTTTTTTCCAAAATGAGCTAAATCCACTTGCAAATATGGCCGAAGTTATGCCAACTATGTTAGGAATAATGTTTTGAAACTTTCATATAAAATATGTATGTTTTTAAAACATATATGTGTAAATGTATCAGTCTCTAGTTTCCATAATACAGGGAATCCTAGTTTAGATGAATGACCGTGTGTGATTTGTCCCGGATATTTATACGTATTTATTATTTATTTTCATGACGAATAAAACTACTCCTATATAATCATGGAAGATTACTTGATCCTTAAACCCTTTTTTTGTTTAACATAATACGAATGAATTATAATTAAATCGATGTCGGAACATCACAGACAGCTTAGTCGATCGCTTGTTGAAGTGAAAAGAATCGATTCATCCCGATGTATCGATTACCATTTCAATGTAAAATTACAATTTGAATGGCTCTACTTTGCATAATACTGGAGCGGGTCTTTAACATGGTAGTTCTACTAATTAAAAATCAAGGTTTATGTTACTTTCAACCTATCTACAATATTTTCGAGTAAAAAAGTAGCCTAAATCGAGTTATAACCCTCCTCTTTGGCAGCTGGTTAAAATAAAAATGTGTGAAAAATAGAAAGTTTCTTGTTGTCTAGTGTAGATTTTCAATTTCGCTTTTTTTCACCATTTTCCACAAACCCGTATACTCGTCATTCGAGGAGTTGAAATTATAAGAAAAGGGTTTCTTTTAAGGGGCAGCATTATTGCTGCTTTTACATCAAGACTTTTCTTTAAAGCAGTTTGCAATTTTAATTTCTTGCGTGATATTTATAGTTACATAGTAGGTATACTGGCTTATAGTCCGGGAGTTGACTTCAAGGGATTGCACTTTGGGAGGCGCCACGGTGACGCGATCGGTTGCCATGGAAACACTCCCACTTTGACATCACAAGTAGGGTGACTGTATTATATTGTACTATAGATAAAAAGTGTACAGTGTATATTTAGGTTCATTAATACAAACAAGAAGCTTGTAATGATAGACAAGTGGGGAGAAAAATTTAAAACAGCTTACCAACTATTTCACTCATTAGTTAGATACATTCTTTATAGTACACACAAAAAGAACACAATACAAAGACAAAAATAAATAAAATTATTTAATTTATTAATAAAATATAATAATAAGTAAAGAGCATTATATATATATATATAATAATAATAAGAAAATAAAATAAAATAAATAAAATTTACTATATTGATTTACTTACGTATGGAAACCAACGAAAGCTTTGTATTTTGTAAAAAACGAAAACAGGTTTCATTTTAACTAACAGAGTTCTATACGATATTTTTCTTGATATCTGATATCTGTATAATTTCCTTTCTGTGCTTATTGAAAATTAGCGCTGTAGGTCCCATTTATACAATAGATAGCTATTTTGCTAAGCTTGGAGCTGTTTGACAACTCGACCCAAGATAGTCATGTTTTTAGTGTGTTTGTTTTTCTATAGTTCTGTAATTATGTATATCAGCAACCTGTTCTTTTTTTTGTATTTTGTGTCATGTTTTTGTGAATATTTTTCTACCTATCTATAGGATACCAAAACCAGTAGAGTCGTAAACATTATTTACGTTACAAATTCCGCAGAATCCCTAAAATTGTGGTCACATGGGTTGTGCTAATAAAGTTTGCGAATACATTTCAGTCCAGACAGCAAATGTAGGGCAAGTTCCTTATGTTTATTTACTTGTGCATTTTCGGAGATGGATTCGGTAATATTTCAATAAATATAGGATTTTTTCCTTGTCTTACAGTCATGCTAGAATAATTAGAATACCTGTGATTTTTTTATTTGTATTTATAGCGTGAGTCCGGATTGGTGGAGATTATGAGGCAAGTAGCCGAGATAGTCAGTCGAAATGACATAGCGCATTTATTACATATGATTGATTTTATTGATATACTTAGGTACTTAAAGGACCCTATTGAAATAACCGTAAATGTCAGACCAATGCCAGTTCTTGCGATACTTCTTCAAATCTTTTTTCTTTCATTAGGAAAAGGTTTTAAAACGGCTACCTTTCTCTCTCTCTCTTGTCCCGAATAGACTCACGCGTATCGCATTGTCAATTCAAGAGGCGATTTTAGAAAGGTTAACGTACATTACCAAGGTTCTAAAAGTAGCGAACACATTGTATATATCTTTATTCAAATCTGACAAACAAATTATTACAATATTAAGATATAAACGATAGTTAGGGGGGGAGAAGGAAATAAATGTTCTTATTTATGTAGCTATAAATACTCGTACGCCAATATGTGTGGATGTATGTCTGTTTTAGGCAAATACTTCTATTTCAGTTTATAATAGAAGTCTTTGGTTTTAGGCAAAGAGTGGTTAGATTCGTTGTATTTTCTTTAGTAGGTATGTCATTTTTGGCAATCTAATTTAAAAAAAAAAAATTTTTCACCTTCTTCCCTTATTATAAGACGGTTAAATTTTCCAAAATTTTAAGTTTATTGTCAAAGGTAAGATGATGCCAAGGCTTAACAATTGAGGTTAAAAAAAGGTTATTTTAGAAAACAAAAAAACAATCACCAAATTGAACTACGATATGTGCAAAAATATGGTTTAAATATAGTTGTGCAATAACGGAGTTGGCTCCTAAGGTAGTTTTGTAATAAGGTGCCACAAAACGGATTATTTCAGCACCATCTCAGGTGTGTAACAATGGATAGTTTCTCGGACTTCCCGACTTCCTTCAAAAAAAAAAATCCGTTCTTACGTTCTTCACTGCCAATCTAGAGCATTTGTTTATAATCTAGAAATATCTAAGCATCCTATTGACCTAAAAATTAGTTTGAAAGATGTTTGAAAGTAGTCCAACGTTCTCAAACACTATGGTTTATTTACTTCAGTGTGCACAGCTACGTTCTTTGCCACAGTTTTTTAGGCTTATGCTCATATGCTTTAAAAAAAGTTGATGCTTTATACATTCTTTTAAATCGTCATTTATTTACAACCTTGAACAAAGTACTTCAACCTCTCAACCTCCACCAATCCGGACTTGGCCCCCGTGTTTGGTGTAGGCTGAGGTATGGGAGGAGACCCGAGCCGCAGTAGTGGGGACAATATGGATTGCTGACGAAAAAAGTATCCACCACGCGGCACTTGTGCACTCAACGCTTCTGGAAGTATTTGCGAAGCGAGAAGAAATGCCGAACGTAAAAGAAATTCGCCCAAAAGACTTTCATTGTATCTTTTATTTAACAATGAAACTAATTGCGACTAAATCGCACGTACCTGCGCATAGCTCAGTGTGTAACAACTATAAAATTTTAATGGTCAATTCAGTTAATATTCAAAACACAACTCTTTAACGTCAGCATTTCTTATAAAACGGATAACGAAAAAGCAAAAATATAATTGGTGAATCGAAGCACGCTTACTTTAGGTAAATGGCTAGTGTTTTATTGGAATATTAAAATTAATTTAAAGTTCCAAGGTAACTATAAAATTTTATGAAAGGCTCGGTACTCGTAAGCCTAGAGCTCTTTCACTGGTACTCACTCGAGTCCTATTGAATTTTATTGTTGTCGCGGCCAGATTATAGAAATGGCAAGATTATGAAATGACTTACTTGTCATGTTGGTATACTTATTGTCAACGAGCTCAGACAGAGTCAACGATACGGTAAAACTGGTAACCTAACCTGAACTAGAGGTTTTGTCGGGGCTTTGCAACATTGTGACCAGTCGTTTCATGATCTGGCCAATTCTATAACATGGCCACGACATAGCCAATTCATCAACTACTTTTTTAATCTATCAAATCAACTAAAATTTATTTCAGAATAAATTCCATATTATTTGTTAGTATTAAAAGACTTAAAAACTATGTTAATATTGTTACACCTCCTTTCAATAAGAGAATACAGTCGCGCACAAAAATTTATGCACATTTAATTAATTAATATAAATTTGATTTATTTATATCTAATTTGGATTACTGAAACCACCATTACAATAACGATCACTCATACAGAGTACGTACCAACTATTAACTAGCCTATATGTAGTGTAACTATTGTTTATAGCCGTACATTCTCTCAAATCTAGGTTTATTACTGTACAGTGTTTTGCACAATGAAATAATAAATTTGCATGCAACAGTTGTTGCAAAACGACTTATCCTATCTTTACTATTAATGTAATCTACTATAATGAGGTCACCGTGACTGGTAAATAAATAAACAGTCCGTCGAATCTATAGATAACTGTTTTCTATACAAATTTTGGCTAAGTGGAGTGATATTTTGCTGGCGAAAGCTGGATGCGCATGACCGAAGTAGCGTGTTTTAAGGAAGTTCTATGTCCAACAGTAGACTAATGAATAAGCTGATATAAAGTCAAACATTCTACTCCACCTACTTATATGGATCCTCTCAACCAAGTTACGTATGTTAAAATTTTGGAATTTCTGTCTTCAATGGTTTCGGCTATGCATTGTCTGTTACAAGTGTTAAAAAAGGATAAAATCCTTTTGTTGGTTACTTGATTCTTCATTTTGCTGTCGATTGTACTTACGTTTATGTTACGGTGCAATTATGAAATTGAAAGAATGCTTTAATTACCCGTAATTATTTATAATTGGAATATCAGTATACATCGCTATGGATAAATGCAGTGATTAATAGACCTTACGTATCTCATTTTTAAGGACTGGCATGTTTTTTATTATCTATTCTGTGCTGGAGGTTTTCCTTAGTGGATGTAACTTTACCTTAACAAACTTAAGCAGTGGGTTCCACTCATGAAACTGAACAACTTTTCTGAATGAAACCTTAGTTTTTTTTGGAATCTCTATACAAAATTGGTCTGTTGGCCGATAGATAAATTGCATGAAAAGTCCAATTTTTTGTGTTCAGTTTAGATTCAATTGGAAAAATGTTTAGACTCATGAGTATAAAACACCCTGGTTAAGTTGCGGGAGTGATTACTACGTCCTCTATATTAGTCAGTAACAGTGATAACATATTATCTTAAAGTCAAAATATTTTTTATTTAAGTAGATGCTGTAAGCATACTTTTAAATCGTATTTTTTTTCTACCTAGTACAAAGTTCCTACCACTCGGAACTTGTACATTCCAGATTTCTTTCCAGACATACCACCCAGGATAGCTTACTATAGCCAGATAATACCACCTCAGCCTCAAATATCTCTCTTTATGCGATTGAATAAACATTTCCCATGAATGCGCGTGGGCACATAGGATTGTTATTTGATATGTTATGACGTCATAAAGTTAGATTACGCAGGCGTAAGGATAAACTGGTTTTAAGGAGCGAAGGTAAAGTGATAAAATTTCCTTTTCTTTGTACTTGAATAAATTTCAACAAAAAAGCAGCAATAAAATGAAGTGACATGCAGGATGTAAAAAACATACTATTTTTGTTGATTTTTTCAAAAACAGCTGAATCAATTTAGATAAAATGTATGTGGGACCACCTCTCTAAAGTATTACCTACCAATCAAAAAAAGAATCATCAAAATCGGTTCATAATTGGCGGAGTAATCGCGTAACATACATACAAAAAAAACATACAGTCGAATTGAGACCCTCCTCCTTTTTTGAAGTCGGTTAAAATGCGATGACAGAACCCTTTAATACAAATAAAAAACTAAACAAAGAAGCTAATATAGAACCCTTATAGAACTGTCAAGTCATAAAATAGATTCTTTTCTAATCGATATGTACGTATAGTAGCAATTAAAAGATATCGAGTGTCGGTAACAGTATATTGATCAATGATCTATAGATCTCGGCGCAAGCTTTCGATTTGCAAGCAGCTGTGTATAGGTTTGGAAGTAACGGTATCTACAATATTATTGTATTGTCATGTTATGTTACTGTTAAAGTTTAAATTTGTACTTTTCGAATAAAATATACTTCCTCGCTCTGTTGTAATAAATAAATAAGTAAAAAAAAAAGTGATAAGGTTCGTACATAAAACAGAAAAAATATTAATTTCATTTGAGTATTTATTCATAAAAACACATTAATAAAATCCCTTCGGCCGTCTACGTAACCGCAGTTCGTAATCAGCTTCCATCTTTGTACAAAACTATGTATAAACGTAAATAATATACCTAGGTACATATTTATGTCCTTAAACTCTATATCTCAATAATCTATAAAATTCCGTTATACAAACAAATTAATGACCTTTGTAATTTGATATTTCCAATAGATATAATACATGAATTATTGTGACTATAAAACATCATAATTTCACTAAAAACGTCATTGTATTGGAATTTTCAAGTTAAAATTATCATTTTTCGATACCACCTATGGTGTGAATTTTAGGGTAAAAGGTAAACTGTCCAGTTTTTTGTTTTGAAAAACTTAAGGGCTATTGTTTTCGGTGTTTTAAGCCGTGTCGTATGTCAACCCCTTGTCAGATAATGATAAAGTGGTTAAAATGTTAGATTTTTGTTATTTTGACGGCTTTTTAAGTGTCTGTTTAAATTATGATACCATAGAATATATATGACTCGTAAAGTGAACCCTAGTAGGGTAGGGTGAGATTACCCTGAATCGAAATTTTGATGATCAAACTAATTGTTACAGGACTTTACCGACACTGGCAAAAAAAAGGCCAAATCAAAATATGATAGACTTAGCAGTGGAAGCATTAAAAAAGAACACAATGTCTTCGTATGAGGCAGGGAAAGTTTTTGGTATACCTCGTCGAACATTATTGGATAAGTTACATATTAAACACGCTAAGACACCCGGATGCCCAACTGGACTAACCGATCAGGAGGAAGCCAAATATTGTTACTCAGTTTCTACGTTTTTGATTATTTTTTAACTCTACTATTTAGCTGCATGGTAAGCAATAGATATATGCTTACAATGCAGTTAAATAACTGCTTTGACTGACCTAGTCGAGTCTGATTTAATGTCTAAGGGAAAGTATTGATGTACCGAGGTCCCTTAGTGAATTTACGAGTACAAGTCGAATATTGCTGCTTTTTATTACCAATTGTTATGTTTTTAGGTACTTATATACTTTAAAAAATAAATTGTGTACTTACAATTTTGTTTTGTTCAGAACCATTACCACCCTTTATTTTTCAGTTAGGTAAATGAAAATTATTTTGGCAGCCCTATCAATATTATAGCAAATGTATGGAACCAACTTCAGAGTGTTGCTTATCTTCGCCTATTACACTTTGTTTTTAAAAAAAGAACTCTATTATGTTTCTAGTAAGGTTTATATTCATTTTTCACATTCTAAATTGCTTAGCCTAAGATGTACTATGTAGTATTTCAAATAATTGTTTATAATTGATACTACGGTAGGATGTAGGCGAAGTAAGGCAACTATACCCATACTTCGCCTATTACGTTTAAAGCCAATTTTTGTGCCATTAAAAAAATAAATTTAGATAGTAAATTGTTTATAACGATAACCAGAAATAATTAAAATCGTTTTTTAAATCATCACGATTCAAAATGCCTTGGAATCTGAAGAAGTTATTAAAAAATTGACAATATCCAGGCGAAGTAACGGGTCACGACGGTAGTCATTGCGGCCCAACGACCTAAAAATAGGTCCAAGTGGTTGCAGACCAGACTTTCAATATGCTAAAAAATACTTAAACGATTCCACTCAAATGTGATATTTCTATACAGTGTGCATCTATGGTTCATTCGAGAATGGCGCCAATATTCAAATCGTAACACGAGTTCGAAAATAAGGTTCTAATTTTAGGTAGTTGGATCTGTATAAAATGATCTAAATTGGGTCTAAACTACTACTAAACCTATGTCTTAAAAATAGGTCGTTGGGCCTTACGAGGGTAAAGTCATCTTTACCCTACCACTATTCATGAAACTTCATGAAACTTGACCACTTTTATTACATGACTTTGCTATAATTGTAAATAAATTAGAACTCAATTAATTTAGTTTTACGAGTAGCCCAAGTACACCCACGATATACCTTAAGGATATACCTTGTAAAAAATACAAAAATACTTAACAATGAAATACCCTGTTACATTTAAAAATATGTCAGGACAATGAAATTTTGTTTAATCGTCATTTTTGATATTAAATGAGGCTATTATATTTAATTTTCGAGGTCATTTAGAGATTTTATTACTTTAATAATGACATTACTATAGTCTTAATTATTTTGCAGCTTCTATTTGAAGCTACCAATAAACCTTTTACAAAGGGAACAAAACATGAGAAAGCCATCAAAACCTTTTACGATCATTTAGCGACATCAATGCACAAACTACTTTCAGATAAGACAAAAAGGTTACAACTGCTTTTGTTTCAGATTCGTACTTCTTTATTTCCTTCCAAATTCAGTTCAAAATCGAAGACAATGCCACAAAAAGTGGGAAACGATAAGTTTGTATTATCAAGTGCTATTGTTTCTTTTAAAATGTCGTCAAAATCAGAACCAAACAGTAAAGTTTTGCCTTTGTATGTAATCTATTCTTAAGTTTTGATCACAAAAGAAACCGCGGTTTTTGTGGCGTGTTAGATGTTTTTTGTTTTTCGTTTTTTTTCTCCAAAATTCTTGAGGCCTTTACCTGCTTCTTATAGAGAGAGATGATTAAAAAATAAAACGTTCAAACATGGAATTTGATTAAAAGGTGGTAGAGTTCACATTTGTTTGAATTGTTAGTTTGACTGCTGCATACAATTTTGGACGGTAGGAATAGTGCAATCAGGAGGCGCCTTTTTAAAATATCATTTAAAGTTCTAAAATAATGTAAAAGGGTTTTAGGGCATGGCAGGGTATACCTACAGGTGGAATTTACAAGGTGATACATTCCACATTTTATTTGGAATTTTTAAGAAACCAGAATCCTTCTTAAATGCGTACGAATTAACTATAGGGTGAATCAATCTCATTGGTTTTACGAGGCAAAAATCATTGTTAAGTACGAGTAGTTACCAAAAATCTGTACTAATGGAGCAAAATATCAAAATTCCTCGAGTTTTGTCGTCCCATGTCATGTAAGTGCGGAAAGTTCGTTGAAAAAGTATGTCATTGTTTTGAATCGAGTTTCGCATTTACTTGTATTAAAACTTTTTTGGATTAATCAGAAGTTTTTTTATATAATATGTCTTGATTGACTGACTTTTTTAGTGTATGGATTTTGATAAAACACCAGCTTTTAGCATTCAAAATATTCAAATGGAATTTCACAACGCGGATCGAATTTTAAAACAACTGCCATTTTGTTTATTTTATTGTCTAGAAAATTACGTTTCAAGGCTTACACGGATTTCAGCTTTCTGTTTTCGCAAAACGTTTTATTTGTTACTCAAAACGTTCCAACTTTCTAGAAAATAAATTAACACGACGAAAACCGTTCTTTTCTAGAGCCCAGCAGCGTTTCTGTATTGTAAAACGATTTCAATACACAGTTACGAGAACAACGTGCCAAAATTTACTTTTATATGTAAAACGAAACTTATTTATTGGGTATCCAACAAAATGAGTTTTTTTGGGAAAGTACAGATTTTATTAATATAAGTAGGTGTAATTACGTATGCCATAAATAATTAAAAAAATATATTTTGAGAATGTTCCGCATAATTCCTAAAATCGTAAAACACACTGAGCTATAAACAAGTGGTTTAATAAATAGAAAATGTATTTTTGTGCATAGTATTGATCCTGTTTTATGCCTCTTTAAAAAAATAAGAGACTACTTAACATTTTTAACAAAATCCCAAAGTTATGAGACATTTCCGAAATGTAATAATGTATGTTTATTAAGTAGTGAAAAACAAGGTTATTCAGACGGCCGGAATTTCAGGTTGGAAGTACAGTATTGGAAATTTTAGACTGAACATTATATATAAATTAAAGAAATAAATAAATATCTGTCAAGTACGAAGACATTAATATTTACTGTATGAGATCTTGCAAATCGTATCAGAATCCAGAACTAAAGCGTTCACATTTCACTTGATTTAATTGCAGGTGAGAGTAGGCTCGTGTCCCGAAATTCTCGGAACATTGGTCACCCTGCAGTACGCTTGTGCCCAAAAGAGATTTATGTCCATTATTAAACATGAAGGCGCACCGGTAGGGCAGGTGACGGGCGGACGAACGCACGCGTATACTTTGTTCCTTACAAAGACCTTACATAAAACTGTAAAGACAAGGCCTTTGGCCTCTTTTAGGGAGACGCGGGGCATTGCGCGGCGCGTCACCCGTGTAAATTCCTCATAACGAGGCCTTAGGCGTTGAAGCGAATCACTTGTATAAAGTTGAGAACGTGTGCAGAGATTGGGAGAGTATTGTGAAGTGAATATATGGGATAATCCAGTGAGAAGTGGCCCCATGGAATGGGAAGTGAGAGTGGAAGTGAAAAGTGCTCCCAGCAGAACGCCTCAGGCATTAATGAGGGATGAAATAATGCTGGGATAAGCGAGTATTTGTTTACAAAAAAAATATTTCAACAATCAGAAATGATATTGACGCAATGTCTCTGCCAAAGTCCTTTACCAAAGTAAGATTTACAGACTCTCCTCTACCTTTCTCAATTAAAGTAAAACTTACTCTCACGAAAGTGTTCTAAAATAATTTCCAAAGAAAATAATCAATCAACCAAAATATTACACAAAATTGTTTTTGTTGGTTGCCGTTACTCCAGTTTAAAAAAAATAAAAAAATTATCGATAAATCTTAAAACTTGTCCTTATATTCTATGTCTTCGACGTACACGTATTTTGTTCCTACATTGTTATTATTATATTGAACAAATGGCGCGCTTTGAATTTCGAATTACGGTTTTGGAAACTTTTCGTTTGTTGCTTTGAATACGGACTTGGCTAAAGCAGTGTTGCCTGCCTCTTTCTTAGTCAAAATCTTGTTGGTGTTGCTATTGTTCTTTTACTATAACTCTATTCAAATGTTGTTTCTTTTTAAGAATTGAATATACATTTATGTACTATGGATGTATACTGTTGAATTCATTCATACATAATTTTATGAATTATTTCAATAAGATTTTACATTTTTAGTTCCAGTTGAGCAATCTGCCAGCCAAAATCATTCAAAATGGTATTCCAGCTTTGCCACAGTTCCCTTTTATTACACTTTTTATGTATATTTAAAAATATTTAGTCGTAAGTTACATGCATGACTTTTATAGTTTCATCAAATAGCTGAAAAAAGAATGAATAAACCAACAAATGTTTTCGCATTTTGCAATGTCTTTTTGCTCAAAACTACTATCAAAACTGGAAGATACCCATTCAAAATACTCTATACCTAAACAATTTAGTGGTGTACGAAAATAAACGAATAAACAAAAATGGATGCAATCATTGGATCGGATAGTCGTTTCGGAGACCCGATGAACCGGAGCGAAAGCCCGTAATGACTCCAAATTACGAATCACAAAGGGGTATGGGACCACCATAGTATGAAGTACCGTCAGCAAAAAAATCTAAAATGAATTTAAAAGATCAATGAAACAAACCATTCCCATAAATGAATTTCAAAAAACAACAATGCAGCTTGTTTGAATGATCTTAAAATTACTGAAAACATATTATTTGTAAGTACCACAAAGTAAAAGTGACAGTTTTTTGTGTAGGTACTAGTTGTTTTGAGTCTAAAAATGAAATATAAAGAAAAAATCATCCAACGTTAATTTTTTTGGTTACTCTACATTTTATTGGCAATCATCATATTAATTTCTTCAATATATCTTTACCGAATCATTGTAAGAATTTGAATCGATTTCATGACATCTTTGCTCGCGGTTATGAATTTTAGAGCTAGCAACTTTTTTGTTGACCCTACAAGATACAGCGATGTGGCTAAGATAACTTCATATGGGTGGAAACTTAACAAATGGCCTTTTGTTCTTTTTTAATTTCGATATTCTAATAACGAGTTGTCACTCTTGAATTATGGAAGGATTTAGAAAGAAATAAAATAAAATTAGAATAGAGATCGATGGTCTAACCTTACCGAATAAGTTAGAAAAAGACCCGTGCCCCAGATATGGGGGCGATATGGATTTTTAAAATTAATTTACACTTTTTAGTACACCAATATATGAAATTATAAACAGTAACTAGTGGGATGAGAATGTGCAGCTGGGCGGTCTTATTGCTATAAGCAATCTCTTCCAGACAACCATCTGGAAATAGGTTGTTAACATAACCTAGATATACATATTTTTATCTAACATTAATTTTGTCTGTATGATCGTTATTAACAAATTTATTTTTTATTTTTCAGGTAATTATCATATTCAGTCAGCATCGTCCACAATGCCCTAAGGTGAGGTTAAATAAATCTAGATTCTTGTAAATAATTCTATATTTGCAGGTTTGCAGACGGTTGAAAATGACTTTACTATACTTATAGAAGTTGTAACAAAATTTACGTAGAGCACATGCCCCAGTTGGGCATCTACTTAAAAAAACTGAACAACTATTGTTCTAAGACTTTGCTGAATTTGCAAAAAAAACGTTTTAACTATCCTCCTTACGAAATTCGATAGGACTAGTAAGTAATTATACGCTTGAGAAAAAAATACAAATAGAATATCATTGACATTAAATGCAAAGATATGAATGAACTCTTTATCTTTTGTTTTCTACAATAATTGTATTCTGTCACGGTCGCAAACCTTTAGTTTTCTGTTCAAAAAAGAGACCAATCATTCTATGTCCGAATTCAAATTTTACATCCAACAATGCTCTTCGTATTATTATTTTTTCGCTCGAGGCGGGCATTTCCCGGAATGACCAGGTTCGTCCAGGTAGTCTCTACATTCTTTTGCTGATTTTTTCATGATTCGCTGCTTAAGTTGCCACACAATGAGTACAAGTTTTAAGTGTGTTCTAAGTTTTTGTGGCAGCTGTTTGATTAAGCTACTTGCTCTCTTTTTTTTTTAAACGGAGGAAAGGCAATGCCTCGCTGACTTGGTAGACGAATGTAGCTAGGGATATAAAGAAGGCGTTACACGAACTGAAAATCCAGTACAAACTGTTCTGACGAGAATAAGTAAGCAGATCCCGACCTCATATAAGGGGAATTGGAGATGAAAAAGACTTTTTAGACATATGACATTTTATTAAAAGTTCGCAGTTTGATTGATCAATTATCGAAAATTTCTATAGAAAGGCTCCTTGGGGAAAGTTGTTCACTTTCAAAAGTAGCATCTATCATTTGTAACTTGTTAGCGAATTAATGTCACCCTGTATAGATATTAAACACCCAGAAAAATAGCAAACAAGTCTGCTTGCTATTAATAAATATGAGTGAGATCGAACCAACAACCCTCAGTCTAGAAATCAGGGTCGTTAACCGCTACGCCATCAAGTTTGTAGTGAAAATTTACAATTATTACAAATTTTTGGGTACTTTAAGATGAGACCTTTGCCTTTTGCCTTATTGCCTTTGCCTAAACGTGGTCGAAGGCACACCATTTGATCAGACTTTAATTAAACCTTAGCATAACCTACGTGATACTAAATGAATAGTCCTCCTTATCCAGTCCGAAACAAAGGACCCTTCACACTGGTTTTATTAACGACGCTATTATGCCGATAACGATGGTTTATTACGTGTGAAACACTCATTATAAGCTTGATAAATTAGATAAAGTCTCCTTTGTACTTGTCTTTTCGTTTCGTTTGATTAAAAACTCTTTTTGGGTCGGTTTTTTTTGATGGCCTGGTAGGTATGGATTGAGTTTAATACTTTGCGGCCCTCTTCCTTTTGAGGACAGTAAAGATATGTGTAGACCCACCAAGACGAAAACCAAGAGATTTTGTTGTGTAGGTATCCTAATTTCATTATTCGTTCAGTTGAGTTAAAAAGGGCATTCCCAATTTTGAATATATTTCGTTGACAGCCCATGTTATCCCTACTGGTGGGGTACTTTTCCTGCAACTCTCGGAAAGGTTATGTTATAGGAAATTGCCTGCCATAGTGAAACAGGACTGTCATACTCCAAACAGTCTGTAATGGTGAAGGTGGTAACTACTGATTAGCACCGGTTTCAGAAGATTTCAAGCCGCCTATAAGACCTCTGAAATATACAATAGAGTATAATGTTATAAAAGTGCATTTGAAATTTTAAAAGGTTACTCAGCAGAACCAAGTAGAGAATACAGGAAAAATATTGAAAAAAATCCGATCTACATTTTTTTCAGTTTCCCATGCAAATTCTTGATTCATTATTCAGATTTAGTATGAGAAACTTAAAAAAAAATGTAGTTAAAAATGTGTAGTAAAAAGTTTGTCCTATATTTGATTCGGAGTATAACCCCTCAAAGATTCAAATGCACTTTTTTAACATTCTGTATATACGACTGTCTTCTTTAGTAGCAACGCTCTCAAAGCTCGGAAACGTTTTAACTTTTAAGTTTGGTCAATCAACTGAACAATTTTGTCCTCAACAGCTGTTCAGTTTCATGAGTAAAAGCACGCAATAAAGTATTGCAACACCCTGTACAAAACAAGTGGTTTTCGACTTTAGAAACGTGAAAGTGCTTTTGCTATATTATTGGGTATATTTTACGTTTACAACCAAAGCATCCCCTCTACTGGGGCCCATTTGACTTAACGTACTCCCATATCGAGGCCGGCAGCGCACCTGTGACTCCTCTGGTGTCTATAAGCGGCGGTAACCGCTTACCATCAGGTGATCCGTCTGCTCGTTTGCCACCTCTGCCATAAAAAAAAGACCTCGGTGAGTCATGCTATTACGTATTCAAAAGCTTCGCAAACGAAAACTAAACACTTTCCATTTTCCAAAACAAAAGACTTAAAAGCTCAGACACTTTCACAGAAAATGTAAACATGTATACAAGTTGGACTAAGCGAGTCAAGTCTATGTATATGACGTAAGGTAACTCATAGCTATGGTACAAGAAGACACAGTAGAGTACAAGAAGTGTATTTGTATTTTATGAAAGAAAGATAGCGGCTAAGTAAATTTCAAAAATCATACATGACAAGATCTATAACTACAGTAATTTCTCCAATAAAGATTTTGACCTAATTGATTTTTTTTATATATATTTTTTAATCACACACTAGGATTCCCTGTATCTTGGGAACCAGAGACTGATATACATACACATATACTTTTAAATACATACATATATAGATATAATACACCCAGATTCAGAGCAAACGATTAGACCTATTATTACAAATAAGCCATATTTTTCCATTAAAAAGAAAACAATGAATTTCCGGTTACCCTACAATTGCAGTAATTTATGATAGTTACGAGTATGACCCTAAGGAATACAAATTGTTCAAAATTTTAAGGAAAACCTATTTTAAGTAAGTAGTTATAATATGCTCCTATTTTATTTAAAGTTGACTTACAGAGTAATTTTTTTCTGCATCATTTATTATTTACAAGTACAATAATATATTTTCAATTTTGAAATAACAACTGTACACGTGTGAGTAGGTATGTATATGGTTATGGCATGATAATATGTTACCATCCCAGTTAGAATACCCTTTCTTATTGTACCATGCTCAATGCTCATGCCATAATCTTTAGACAAACAACTGGTTCTGTTTGAATTTTCACTGATTTCTATCGTCTATTCATCCGTGAATACTTACAGTGTGTGGGAAGCTGAGATATCAAAAATCTTATAAGAATTCTGATCCGGGGATGAATACAAATATGAAATTAGAGTTATCGTTTTAGATACAGTTTAAAACTATAAAAATGGTTTCCAAAAATGTAGTGTTATTATTATTTTATAGGTATTGAAATGAAGAGATTTCTGAAAATTATTAGTGTTTATTTTTGTTAAGAATGATGGCTACTTAAGAAAAATATATAACAGAATATATTTTTTCTGTCTCAGTTATTTTTTTCATCGTTTTTCCTAAATATTCCGAGTATGTAGTTATGAGAAAATTATCTTCGGTTATCTGTGCCGCATACGTCAAAAAAAAATGATCAAAATTTATTGTTATATGTTTTATACATATTATAAATAAATGCGATTATTTTTATTCTATATGACTATCAAGCGCTCAGAATAATAAACTGTAGCACTATATGATTTTAGACCATGTACCATTTATGGTACACTGCTACAATGGACCCAAACGAAGACTGAGTGAACAGTCAGACGACATCGAGATTATTTACGCTATGAATATATAGATTAATACTATATTTCTATGTGACTGGACGACTTATTCTAAGTACGTCATGCATGAGTACTTTCAATAAAAACTAGACTTTCTGAAATACATTAAAAACTGAGGTTATGCTCATAAGTATTCAGCTCATTCCTTCATATATATTAATTCCTCTGAAGAAGCTTCGATAGCGCGCTCTAGGAATTGTAACGTACTTTGTGGCGAGTACTATTAGAAGTCTCTACACGAATCTGTCCAATAATGTTTTTGATTGCTCATTAACCTGTTCAATTTTAAATCGATTTCAGTTTAGATCAGAGATCCAAAGTGACATTGATGAAGACACAAAATAAAAGTACATATCTGAATTCACCAAAGTGCCGAGGAATAGAATTGTATGTTCAGTTACTTAGAATAATTTTATAGTTTGGGCACTCTACAGTATAGTTAACCCTACACTTTATAGAGGTTGTCCTAAGGCGTGGGCGAGCCAGTTCTGGGTCTAAAGCTAGCTAAACAAATACGTATTGACTCAGGGTTAAGGGATTTCGTTCTTAAAGTCCTTGATTTCTTAGAGTTCATTGACTTATAAAGTATGTTTTACCCGAGTACGCAAGCGGAGGACAATGTTTTTCAAGTGTATAAAATATGTGTTATTTTTTACTGAATGTTGCTAACATGGCTTGGTTTTTGAAGTGCAAGGTATTGTACATTATTCTTGAAACCCAGACTGAAGTAAGTAGGACATATATGTCATGCAGTCGGGTTTTTATGTTGTTGTTAAGTTAGGCTAGGTTATTACATAAAATAAGTTAACATACGAATTTTTTTCAATGTGTAATATTACGCGAAATACCGTATGGTGGGATAAATAAATAAATCTTTATTTCAGACAATATTTATCCATAGAATATTAGTAACTAGAAGAGAGTAGAGTAAGAGTAAGAGAAGTAAGAGAGAGAGAGAGAGAGAGAGAAGATAGAAGAGAACACAACGCTAACGTTAGAATTGTCTGCTGAGCTATTTTGTATGCAGTTTATAGAGGCTGTAAAAAAGAACTCTCTCGGAAACCTAAACGATGGCTTCCCCATATGAAACTGAACAACTTTCTTCCTAGGAATCCATATTCAGTACTCAATAAAACTTTCGACTATCCATTTGATCTATAAAAAATTGTCTGATTGGCCTATCAGTTTGAACGAAAAGTCATTTTTTTTGTTAATTCAGTAAAGGTTACATTAAAATACCCTCTTTAAGAGCCCAGTAGTAGTCTTAACAGTTTACACCCTGTATATTTAGGACTTCTTTAGTAAGCCCTTCCTGCCTACAACATATTCTAAGCAGATTACCTTTCTGTCTCAATTTTCCATTAGATTGAGTAATAGATTTCTTGTTTGTTACTTGTTAGTTTGTTCGTTTTTTATTTTTTCCAATCAGAGTTTCTGACAGTACATGATGCATGACGCGTCTTAAAAATGTAATTTTTAATCTGTGCCCTCGTTAAGGCAGTATGGTGATCAATCAATATTTAGTTTTTTTTTTTATTAAAGTTCAAACTTGTTCATTAAGTAATGTAAATATGTGCTTCTGTTTTTAATATACGAAAAGTTTACGTGGCTACACTGATGTATGCGTTAATAATAATTCTTCAGTGTTTTGTCTCCAAAAAAGTGTTTTAAGTATGTAGTATACGGATAGCCTATTTTACAAAAAAAATAATCATTAAACAAATTGCACGCAGTATATCATTAGATAGTCATCGATTTAATAAACGAATCTGTTATACTTCAAACAAAATCTGACAAGTCGTTTATACTCTCTGACAAACAGACTGACATACAAACATATACTCGAAAAACATTATTCCACTCATTCTGGAGGCATTTACGTAAATGTCACACTGAAATAGGTACCCAATTATTATTTACTAGCTTTTGCCCTAGACTCCGCTCGCGTGGATGTTTTTTTTATTTTAAACTCGGGAAGACTGTCGTTGATGGTGCAATTTGCTCGAGCCGCAAACTGCTAGCGAGCACAGAAATTCGGTTTTTGGAATAAAACTATTTTTATTCTATATTACTCGTATTCCCCGTCCCCTGCGAAAGCTCTGTGCCAAATTTCAAAGAAATAGTTGAGGTTTTATTATAGCAATAAATAGCGTTACATTTCCCGAAATTATTTCCCGAATTTTTATTTTCGAAATTATTTTCCCGAAGGAAATAAATTTTATATAACATTTTTTTTCAGCATTAAACGTAGTCTATTTGACTTCTCGACCCATTAACTATCTCTGTGCGAAAAACCGTGTCGATTCGTCGCTTCGTTGCGATGCGATCCGAAGGAAGGAAAAACAAACGCACTTTCGCATTCATAATATATAGGTAGTAAGAATTATGTTCTTATCACCTTAACATGCTTTTAATGGCATTAAATATCAAAATTACATACTCAAAGTCCATATTTATACTCTAAATCCCCTGTCATTATTATTATTAAGCAATAAAGTTATCTTATGATGATTCAACACCATTCCTAAGATAAAATTAATTTTGAAATTGAAAAAAAAAGATAGTTATCATCATCCAGCAATCAAATGAAGCGCATCGTTTCATCTCTGTCTTACACTCAATGTAATGACTATGTCTGTCTCTGTCACGTCAACACTTTCGTCGCTTTCTTTTGGAGATGAAAGAATAAGGGGAAAGGCCTCATACCCGCATGGGGTCAATATTAGGTCATGCCCTAAATACTTTTTGAGAGAACATTTTTCTTGTACTAGGAATAAACAATTTTTCAAGAAAAAGGATAGAAGCTCAAGTGAACTATGTATAATATCATTACATTGGTAGCTGGATAAATATTTTAATGGAGCCTCAAAAAAACCTTACCAATGTAACAAAAAGTGCACAAAATACAGGATGTAAAAAAAAGGTTTGGTGATACTTCAAGGTGGGCTTCTACTCATCAAACTGAACAACTTTTGTTCTACAACTTTGAAGAAATTGACAAAAAAATTGGACTTATATAAATCGATCAGCTGGCGAGCCAAGTTTCTTTGAAAAGTTCAAAAAATTTTTTGGATCGTGAAACAAAATGAGTAAGGAGCTTTAGTATCACCACACCTTTTTGCTACACCTGTATATCATATGTGAATCTATGGATATGGAATATTTTATTTATATAGAGGGTTTTCATGTTTCAAACACTGTATCCTAAATCTAAAACAAACGCCGGTTTTCTTGAAAGCTCGATAAAATCTCTTCGGCTCATCAAAACGTCGGGTAGCTTTGATATGCTTGTGTCTCTCTCTCACTTGTGGAGAGGAAGTACTGCCGTCTCATTCTAAGGAAGTGAGCTTGGTACGTGTAAGATTTTGATGCGTGATTGGTTAAAAAAGGAACAAGTAGGTTTGAACTAAAAAGTTTTTACTCTTATTGCCATGAAGAATATAACGGTTAGTTTTAACTTCAAATTAAACAGATGACTACTAACGAAAAAAAAGTAACATGTAGAATTTGAAGATTAACTCTTAACTAGTATGTATCTGGAATATAGTACAATTTGGCACCAAAACTTTGCTTGGCAGCAATTCTAGAATTTAAATTCCAACTAGGTCAGGAGAGAAATATTCTTTATAAATATTATGTTGTGATGAAGTTATAAAATATTTTTCCTTTGAAACGATTTACAGACTCTTTAATTTAGCGACTGTAAAATCTACACGAAAAAACGTATTTTTCATATGTATATTTTTATGTGTAAGATGACAAATGACACCTGATGGAAAGTGGTATCTGCCGCCTATGAGCATTTAAAACCCCAGAAGGGTTATCATAATAGCCTTGCTGATCTTGAAGGCTAAGGTGGAATGCCTCTTATGCCGGTAACTGCTCTGGCTGGCTATCTCGCGCCACCCACCGGAACGCAGCGCGCTTCTGGCGGCAGGTATAGAGCGAGCAGTGGAACCCACGCAGTCTGATCTTGTATAATAAGGCCCTTCCACTGGTGTTAATGTTAGCTTAAGGATCTAGTTAAACTTTTTGTTTGAAGTCTTTATCCTCATCAATATCTTCCCAATAGAGCACGGTTCTTAGCCAGATACATATAGTAGCTTCTTAGCTGATTATATCTTCAGTCATACGGTGGAGAATTCAATAATACCTTTTCCGCCTCACGATGCCAATTATGAACCTTTCTTTGCCATCAGTTTAATATTTCAGATCTGTCAGCTATATGGTCTGCTTATTGCTACATAAACTTGTTTATACTATGATCTGTTTCCACCTGCGTCAGCGGATTTAATATGCGAAAACTACCAAATGGCTTCTAAGTTGACTATTTTCGTAAATACTACTTTTCTCTATATATAAGCTGTATGTTTTCCGAAATAAATAAAATAAAATAAATAAATAAATAAATCTAGTTTTTGAAATCATATAAAATAAATAATAGTTACGTAGAGATGACCCAGAAAAGTTAGTACTAAAATGGACTATTCATCATGAAGCAAAAGCTTCCTCGTTCTTATACATCCATTAATATACCCAATAACACGATGTCTGTCTGTCTGTCTGTAAATAACTTCGTAACATTGCGTAACAGGCTGGAGTGAAAGCCAAAAATAACAATAATATGCGCTCTAGGGCGTTCGCTTTGGTTTATGGGTCCGGTTTGCAGAAAAGAAAAAATAAAATAAAAAGAGAAGAGTATCGTAAAATGTTTGTAGAATTGATACAGTTTTTTTTAAAGTGTCATAAAAAGAAAGATAGGAAATTAGAGGTAGAGGAAGGCCGAGTTGAAATTCAAAAAGAAAATAAAATACTTTTTTGTCCCAAATATAACAATTTAAGGATGTCCAGAAAATGTCCAGACGTAGCAGGAAAGCATTTGAGTGACAAACTGAACTTTCCAATACTTACATTGAGACATTAAAAAAAAATCACCTGTAGAGTAATTAGTTAGATTTTTTACAACCTGTATAGTTTTGACAGTATCCTAATTTTGTTAAAATTACTTTGTTTTTATTATTTTTTCCCATTGCGTTTGAGAATCTTGGTAAGCCCGCTTCCATATTGGGCAGCATCACCACTTACGACCAGGTGACATAGTGCCACGGGCTTAAAAATTGTGGGTAAAAAAAAACGAAGTGGTTTCGGAGTAGCTAAACATACGCGTTATACATACTTTAAAAAATTGGAAGCCGGAAACGGGACCCCTATTGTACCGAAATGGGTCAGATAATGACCCTAATTAATATACTTCGCACTACTAATTATTGTAATCAAAAAGCTTATTACTATGTATGTATGTATGTCCGAGTGTATACGTTACGCGTGTACATTTTGAACGGTAATCAATGAGTCGGCTTCATTCATACTTTTTAAGCTATTTTATACCATTATAGTAATGAATGAGGAAAATCGAGTCATGGTATAAGCTCGAGTGAATAATTTATTCATAATTCGGTACAATCAACCGCAAAAAGTGGTAATAATGTACGAGTATAATACCGCCAAACTTTGAATACCAGACGCTAATGAAAGTTTTACTCATGTGCGTTCGACTGTACCTGTGCCAGAGTCTATAGGGTGACTTTAAATTAGTTCTTGATACAAAAGGCTATGCATGTGCTGATGATAACAAACAACTTTCCCTAAGGAACCCATGGTCTTTCGTATCAAGAACGAATTTAAAGTCACCCTATTTACATTAGCTATTACTATCAAGGGTATTTCTTCTTATCTCTAATACTACATACAGTAAGCCACTTCCTACCGTCCTACCCTTGTCTAAAAACCTAAAAAGGCGAGGGTAGTGAAAATGCCCCATCTTGACACAGACCGTGCTCATAGTCGCTTTAGCGTTGTCGACCAAGCCGAAGTGAGCAACGACAATTTATATTTTATTATTTTACTGCATATGCAGTTTGCTATGTGGAATTCCAATAAAAATAACATACCGCGAACCCTTTTCCAAAAACACCGGAAGTCCTGTGACGTTTTGTATGGAACAGCAACAGAACATTAACCCCGATGAAAATGCTTGGCTGTGCGAGTTTACTGCGTTTTATGACATCTCGCATAATGCAACTTTATTGTTCTAGGATGACCATACATTTTGAAATTTAACTGCAAATAAAATATTTTTTAAAATTATTTTACTTATGTATTTTATATTATTTTAAAAAGTTTGTGGTTTAACTTACTCGATGGTTCAGTGGTTAAGCCTTTTGACTTATTGTATAATCCGAGAGTCGTGAGTTCCATTTCAACCTAGATCAAAAAATGTAATCAGCAGATTTGTTTGCTCTGTGCCTAAGTGTCTTCATCTTTGGGTTCTGAAATAGGAACTGAGACCACAGTTTTCTACTCGGCCCTGTCTGTATTTTCCTGTATGATTTTTTTTGTAAGTTTATCGAGCTTCATATTATTATTATATTATAGCTTGTTATCGATATTACAAAAATCATAAAATATTACTTAATAATTAATATTATTAAGTATAAGTTAATATTAATATAAGTTATTATTAAGTAGAAATTCCCTCAAAATAAACTCACGCCATCAAGCCACTTCGTCAATAATATTTTGTCAAAATCGAATTGCAAGTTCTTTTTAAAAAGCTTCTTGTCCTAAATAAAACCGAACTTATACTGACCCTATGTTAAAATAATAGTAATAGTAGCGAGTGACTAATGTGTCCACATTTGTTGGGCTATTAACCGCGGACAAAGCCGCCAGCTCGAGGTAGTAGAGCGAAAACACATAGAAAAGCCTGATTAAAGTGTGACCCGCTGATGTATAACGAGGGTTCCTTATCCTATTTTATTTTACTAAAAAAAACGCGAATCCTATAGATGGGCATTATAAAGTATAAAGTGTAGGGAAACATACCAGAGGTCAGCTGTCAATGTTGTTTGAAAAAAAAAATGGCAGTGTAACTATGATTATTATCGGTTATCTATACCCGAACGCAAAGAATACGGGAGTTAAACTTACGTTAAGTTTTAAGTCTATATGTTTGTCTGTGTAATGGCGGTAGCTCTCAAATTGATAGATCGATTTAAAATGTTTTAAAACAAGTTCATTGTAACGATATTTTACAGTGTTTGATGAAAATCAGTTTAGTAGGTTTACGAGGTATTCGAATTTTACCAAAACTAATTTTGTTTTTTTTTTAAAATGAGGTATGCTTATATTTATATTTCCGAGCTATATTACCTATCAAAAAATTACGAGTTGCAGGTGTTTTTTGTATTTTAAGGTTTTCTCTGACCGACTGCGGTACCCTATAAACCCCTTTTTAACGTGGTCACCAATTTGTGCTTACAAGCTCAATAGCATTTGTACTTTTATGTTAGAAATCATTATAGCTTATTGGATCATAATGATGTCATTTTGTTTAATAGATTTTTAAGTGTTTGGTTTGGTGATTTAATTGAGTTTATCTATGATTTCACGATCCGTGGGTAACACAACACTAATAAAATTGTTTTCTATTTATACACCGAAAAATACTCTTACTATTAAAAAATATTTCCAAAGCAACTTACAAGTAAGTTTCTTTTTGAGAGAAAGAGAGAGAGCAACTGCAAGTAGGGATAGTGGTATGTATCTATGTTTTTGTTTTCTTAAAGGAGGTATAGCAAGTATATGTTATCTTATCATAGTTCATTAAAACAATGATCGATTGATCATTTTTGAACGGTAATGATCATTAAAATAAAGAAGGTAGGTATATATTTTTTGCATTGACACGCTGAAATAGTACAAACAGAAAAAAATACATTAGTCATTACATCATCAAGGTCATCGTTCAGGGCAATAGCCTTAAAAATAAATGACGTAGAACAACGAAAAACGATGTTGGTGCAGTTTGTCGAATTCTTATAATGACCAATGTAAATTGTAAAACTTAAAAAGGAATTAATCTTAGATACTTGTATTCTGTGCTGCCTGAGCAATCTTAAGACACTTTTCAAATAAATAAATAAAATAGTTTTCAACTATGGGAACAGTTAAAACCCCAGTAATCTTCATAAAGTTACAACATAATTCTATACTAGGTGGAGTTTTCTGAGCATAGTCTATATGCAAATACATATTGTTATACAATGCTGTGTAAATCTATAAGTATCTAATAATTATACATAACAAGATTTTCGTGGTTAAACTTCAACATCCTTGGTAATTCTTGGGTGAATATTTTTTTATAAAACGGAAATTTAATGATTCAGTATCCGATACGAATAAACTGTTCTTAACAACGAAAAAGTTCTACAAAATTCGCACAAACCTTCTATTATAGACGTTATGGGATTTAGACATTCTGCGACTCACTGAACTGAACTGAAAAAACTATTCAAATTAGTACTGAGAACTAGTTTAGTAGATGCCATTATTCGTGAACTAAATAGACCGGAGCACTCACCTATATTGGTTGCCAAATGCCACGCCTGTTTCAAATGGGTACTAACTAGTCTTAAATACTAAAACCTAGGCAATTCATTTTGGAGACCTACTTACCTGATGTATTTACGAGGAGTGTATGGAAGTAAAAAGCGAGTAATATATTTTGGTGAAATAACATTCGTAGTCCTCCATTTAAATGAAAAGAAAATACTATTCATAAAAATGCACACAAAGAAAAAAGAAAAAAAGCACCGACAGAAATAAAACAAATAAAAAAAAAATTGGGTCTAGTTTTGATTTGTCTTAAAAACAAAATTTAACATAAAATTCATCATCTAGCAAAAATTAAACAGATCTTTCATAAGATTTACATCCCAGTAAGTAATGTTAGGTAAATATTTATACGTATTTTATAACAGCTGGCTGCCAATTTTTATATTTGTATAAAAAAAGAAACTTTAGCACAATGAACTTGTAGTTTATTTATAGGAATGTGTAAATATTTAAACTTTTTTGAACAACATATAAATTGGATGAGAGCCAGTTCAAATTTTTAAGATGACATAATTGCCTGGTGTTAAAAATTTTGGCATAATCTGCATATTGTTCAACTATAAATATTTTCTTTATCAGGTGATTTGAATTAAAAATTAAAAGTAGGAATACATTTTTACCCAACTGTCCAAAGGAAGTTAATGATTTTCAGATGTGTAATATGTATGTAGATTTATCAGTTTCATTGTTATTGCCTATAGCCAAAACGACTGAATATATTTTGATTTGTGTAGTTTTAGATTTGTCTTTAACACTAGAATGTCATTTTTCATACAAATTGATTAGTAGATTGCCCAATATTGTATGGAAGGTCAAAATTATTTTTTTTGCTATTGCAGCAGTCATATAAAAATAAAATTGTATGATGACTATGATGAGTCAATTAAAGCTTTAATTTCCGGATCCTACACAATTATGTAACATGCTGTATTATAATTTTCGTATTTTTCATCATATATTTTTTCCAAAACATACAACATAAATTCCTGCCTTCAGTCTAAGATTAAACTATAAAATTGTTAACAAAATAGTCAATATTATTTCTTCTCGGTAATAATTTGGCCAAGTTTG
This sequence comes from Coleophora deauratella, assembly GCA_958295455.1. NCBI lineage: Eukaryota > Metazoa > Arthropoda > Insecta > Lepidoptera > Coleophoridae > Coleophora > Coleophora deauratella. The sequence continues at coordinate 8,083,366 of OY282412.1, forward strand.
ACCCCCATACACAGTTCAAAACGCTCAGTGGGTCGAAACACCATGTGCGACGGATACAGTTATGGTCAAAAATAAAATATAATTGTGTATATGAAGTGTGACAATAATTTTGTCATTTTATGAGATAATTATGTCGTTTTGTCATTTTCATAAAGTGGGAGATGTTATCGCGGTTAAATTTAATTACTAGAGTTTAATTTGGGGTGTTTGGTTAGACTCTTAATTTTATAAATAGGTTTCCAATTTTTTGGAAACAAAATTTATTTACAATAAATAAAACTCCATTTCACTAAAGAAAAGTTATTATTAATTATACAGGGTATTAAAAAGTGCGTTTGAAATTTGAAGGGGTTAAAAAATTTTTTTAGATACTAAATCCGAATAGTGAATTAAGAATATGTATGAAAATCTGAAAAAAATTGGAAAGCAAATTTTTTCAACAGTTCTATACTTGATTTTGAGTAACCCCTTAAAATTTCCCTGTATAATACTTTTTATTCGCTGACAAGCAGCAAGCATTCTTCTTGAACTGTATTTTAGAGTTTAACATTACATCCCCTAAAATATACGTTTTAGAAACGTATCTTAATAAGAACTCATATTTTTGTTTCAGGTACTTTGTCCCAAATTATTAAACTCGTCATGGGCACCCTACACTACCATTATTTAACACCATTCGCCATGCTCCGTGAGTTTACAAAGGTGTGGTCACACTACCTATACGTAATTATATGTAAGTAGGCCTTAGACCATATCATTATATATGTATAGTAATTCATGGTATTGTACCATCTGGTTAGAGATTTAAGATAGAGTAATTCATAAAGAAAATAAACATTGTTCTCTCTACCTCAGCATCGGAGTTAATAAAAAGAGTTATTTTTACTACTAATCTAGTGTTAATTATTATTTTTTGATTATTTTATAGTAATTCTAAATTCTATGTAGTTTACATTGTTAACTATTGTGTATAATTGGAAAAGATATATTGTCTGTAGATATTTTAATTTTCGTCTTGCCAAGGTATTTAGGACCGCGTATGAGCAAACGTAGCGTGCGACGCCCCCCGGCTAGTTGGAGTTTTGCGCAAGATTGCTGGTAACAGCTAGATGCGCGTGGCCGAAGATAGGTATAAGTGGCGTGCCTTGGGGGAGGCCTATGTCCAACAGTGGACTAATACAGGCTGATGATGAAGGTATCTCTTCTTCTTTATCTTAAGAGCTAAGCTCTTGTTTTATCTTAAGAGCTAAGCTCTTGTTTTATCTTAAGAGCTAAGCTCTTGTTTTATCTTAAGAGCTAAGCTCTTGTCGGTGGAGTAAGTAAAGTACACCTAGAATAAAATAAAGAGAGCAAGTATATATTTAGCAGGTTTAGTTAATACTAGCAAAATACACGAATTAAGATCCCAAACATATACATACGGAATGTTAGAAAAGGCTGTTTGAAATTTTAAGGACTTACTAAGAGATCAAGCATAGAATACAGAAAAATATTGAAAAAATTCGCTCTTTAAATATTTTTTCAAGTTTCCCCTACGAAATATGAATAGTGAATCAAGAATTGGTATGGGAAACTGAAAAAAATATTTAAAGAACGAATTTTTTCAATACTTTTCCTGTATTCTATACTTGATTCTTAAAATTTCAAACATAATTTTTTTAACACCTGTATATTTTTATTATCTTTACGTGTCCTAAAGAATAGGCGGCGGCGGGCGGTGGCCCGGAATTGCACTTAGCATCACCCGCGGTCACGTGTAGGGCATTAAGATTTACACCTCTAACAATGAGCTAAGGCCCGCAACGCGACCTTAATACACATCTAGAAGTCAAATGTGTATAATTCACTATAAATTAAAAAAAAACAACCAAGCAGTTTATTTGTTTTATTAGGAGAGTGTCTTGAAGTCACTGCCGACGTATTATACATTCATTTATTATCAAATACTTATATTTTTATCAGCTGTCTTTTAGGTTAATGTAATTCATAAAACTAAAATATTTTTTCTTATCTCAAAACTATTTTATGCAACATTTCTTCACTGTTTTCTCAATTATTATGAGGATGTTACGCAAAGACCTATTTAGTTAAATAGATAAGGCGGTTCTATTGATAGATATAGACGAACATACAAACAAACATCTTCGATGAGATCATTTATTGATATTCAAAGCATAAACATAAGCGTCATTGCCAATTAAACTATAGTTATACAGGATTTAACAAAACGATTAAGTTATACTTTAAAGTGAGCATAGTTAAGTATGAAACTGACCAACTATAGTTATTTAATTTAAAAACTGATTTTTTCAAAAAAAAAAAATTGTTTTGAGTTAAACGTATCGTCATCAATTATCAATCATCATATACTACTACTAATAGTAAGTAAAAAAAAATACGAAAAAAAATTGACGATTTAAAAGCATGTGTAGAGCCTCTACTTAAATAAAAAATGTTTTGAGTTTGAGTTAACATTTATCAGTTTACAATATTATGTCTATTCGTGTCAGATTTTGTGTAAGAGATAAGCTTTACAGGGTGACTGGTACTTAACTGTTGAGTCTACTCATGAAAACTGAACAACTATTGTTCTTCTTCTTTACTGAAATCGAAAAAAAAAAACTTACTTTTCATTCAAAAGTCTGTGGGCGGCGGTAATCGCTTACCATCAGGTGATCCGTCTGCTCGTTTGCCACCTATCACATAAAAAAAATCGATCACATTGTGAGGCAAAATTGTATGGAGGATACATTTTTTCCCCTTTTTTTAAAAAGTTATTCAGTTCCATGGCTAAAGTCACCATGTTAGCAAGGTTTGTACCAGTCACCTTTTAGTAGGGGCAGTGCATCTAAAATACATATTAACAGACTAAACCAACTCATGGAATTATCTCTTTTTTCGATAAAATAAGCTGTATTACTATTATCGTACCTATCTACTTCCAATGCGTGACACTAACTGGCAATATCAAATTCAATGTTACGCTCCATACCAGATGGTGGAACTTCGGAAAACACAACGTTGATGCCAGAATGGGATGCTGACCCATTTTGTACGTAGTTTATTATATTTAGGGTTTGTGTCCATTATTTTGTACCATATGATACGGTAAGTATACGTAAATGTTTATTTTTTGTATACTAGTTTTTGCCTGTGGACATCGTTATTGGAGCGCTGACGTTGATGGTGCGCAGTGCGCGAGCGCACGCGGCTCGCGAGTATGAGGTGTTTTTTCCACATAAAACTAATCTATGTTGTTTCCCGCCCTGAATTTAAGCTCTTCGGCAAATTTCAACGAAATCGGTTAAGTAGTTATAACGAAAATTGTAAGTTGCTTTATTTCTCCTTATAAAGGTTAAAACAAAACAAGTGCAGGGCCCGAAAACTCGGACTTCAACTCATCATACTAAAAAAATTGTATTCAAATGCTTTGCTGAAAACGAAATAAAAGAAAAATGTTTAGGTAGGCAAATCTCACTCAAAAAGTATTAAAATAAATAAGTACTTACGGAATTTTATCGTAATACATTGAAAACACGCGGCGACGTTTGCGCAAGCCGTCTAGTGTTTCAGTACCACATGTGATGCGCAATGCCATCATATAAATGATTTCAGGATATAAAATACAATGTATACTCCCTTCTCCCCATATCCTCTCCAGTTTTATGTTCTTCGAGGCAACAATTTTTTTAGTACTGAGATGCATTATTATCCGAAAGCAACATAATGTATCCCTTCGAAAAGTGCGAGGGAATCGGTTGTCATGGGTATGGGTATGTTATGAGGAGGGACAAAAGTCCTGTGATTAGGAGAGTGTGGATGGATTAGTGGGAAGAGGAAGGCCAAAGAAGAGATGTCTGGACTGTGTGAAGGATGATATGAGTATGAAAGGAGAGAGCTGAGCACTGAGGTGACAGGAGAGATGAATGGAAAAAAGACACATTGCGTCGACCCCAAATGATTGGGAACAGGACAGGTAGATGATGATGTTAGTTTCCTTTTCTAGACTGATCTAGTTCCAGCTTTATCCGGTGCAGACATAACAGAGGGTGAAATTATATTCCTTTCGTCTTCGTTAGCTGTGGTTTCTACTCATAAACAACAATTTTCTCCAAGAGAAATACAAAGTCAATTCGAACATACAAATTCATTTTTGTATGAAGATTCCAAAAATTTTTTAAAGCTAAGAAACAAAGAAAAAACTAAAGATAAGTCAAGCTGGAAGGAGTGACAGAAAATTGGACCTCAACTCAGCATATGCTATGACTGGTGACAGCACTGATTTTCAGCGGTGCCCAGTCATATAGAATAGAATAGTAATATTTATTTGATCTGAACTGTATCCTGGTCTTTCCGTCTGTTAAGAGAAGTCTGCGGTGTTGTTACGTGGTAACTAAATGATGTAGCTGTTACTAAAAGGAAGGAAGTTAAATAGAGCTGTAAACAGTTTGCAACCTTGCATTTGGCTTGTTTACTTAGAACTCACGAACTTAACCTAAAGTAATCATACTTTAGTTACACGGCTAATAATAGGAATATATTTTGAAAATAGTAATATCATGGCCTTAGCTATACTAAGGCCTCTAGCTGTCGGATCGTATAGTGTTTTATACAATTTATTTAGTCCCTTTTGACTGTGGCTTCTATCTAATGTTGAAATTGATCAACTGAATACTTGTCCCTAGGAATAGAACCTTTTTTTTTGGACTTCTTAGTCTGAAACCTTGGTTAACCGACTTCAATTTGACAAAGAGAAGCCATAGAAAGCAATAAAATTACCCCATATATATACAGGTCAATGGAACATAAGTGCAGCCTTTTAACTCATGACTCTCAATGATACTGAAAAACTCCTCTTCAATTTTTTTTCTAGAAATGAGCAAAAATCTATGCACCCGTCAACTATGGTTGTATTCTTGTTCTGGTTCATTATCAGTCCAAAGTTTACTGCTGCATAACAGCCTTCCCCAAAGATTTCCACGACCACCAGTCTTGCACTGTCCGCATCCAGCGGTTCCCGCGACCTTCACCAGGTCATCGGTTCACGATAAAAGGAGGTTAAGGTTTACATAATTTGACTAAAAATTATTATATCGCGAAAGTCTGTATATTTTTTATATCACGTAAAGGTGGCTGAACTGATTTTTGTATCATATTTTATTTATAAATTTTAATTTTATTTCCAAATTTTTTTATTTTGCTTTTTTAAAGTCAGGGTTTGTCTTTGCGCTGTTTCTTGTAAATTTTAAAGGTAAAGCTATTCACATTTATTTTATTATCAAAAACCGTACTTATCTAATGAGTACTTTGGCAAAATGTACTCAGAAATATCTCCTTTTTATGGCCTTCGTACATACATCGGCCGTCATTTCTTCCAACCATGTCTAAAGTGTCCATAAATTTTGTTGTACAACTATTAAGTCTTAGGCATTTACTGTTTTCTAGTAAGGTGATGTAAGATGTTATTTTGTGCTTGGCATATAGCCAAAATGTCTGGTTATGTATTTCTGGACGTGACTGAGACTGCAGTGCATAGTGATAGAAATCCTAGGTTACATGTTAGGGTACCTACATTGTACTATTGTACCACTCTTTGCTTTGATATGAGATGGAGAGACTTGGGCAGTCAATTGCACTAAAATATATGGTATACATATATTCACTAAATATCTTCCTGAAAATGTGTATAAAAAATTGAATTTGACCGCGGATTAAAAACTTACCTATTCATTTGAGGTTTCTTAACGTCTTATTAAGTATGAAGAATAATTTATAAAATAAGAAAAAGTTGATTCCAAACGACTTTATTAAATTTTGACGATAAAATCCACTACCTATTTCAAACATTTTTAGAATAAAATTATAAAAAGTGACTCAGGTGACTAGCTGTGAACTACCGGCGTATGGTTCTTATATAGATAATATTGTAAAATAATACGATTCAAGGAACGAAAGGCATAATATTTTACCGATAGAGTTACATATGTGTTGTATTTAAAAATATACAACAAGATCCACGAATCAGATCTGTCATCGTAGCTAGTTCAAACCGTTATTGACATTTGATCATATTTTTTTTTAAATCATACCAATCTACATACAATTTTCCCAACTTGGTTGTGTTATGTCAATTGAAAGTTACAGATTAAAAAACTGGTTATGGCCTACTTCTGTCAATAGGGACGTAGACTCTAAGGTGGCCCGTGTAATGTGTCATTCCTCATATGGTCACTGGGCCATGCCATGAATAGTAGGCTTTTTGCTGCCATCCCAAGATTGTTAGGGGTGGGATGTAGCTTTTATAACTATCGATGATTGATTTTTAAATATCGTATTTTACTAATTGGTAATATTTTGTGTGTGTGTATGTATGTCTTTTTCTTCGCCTGTTTTTTTTATTTTAAATTATATAATGAGATCTGTCTGAATGATTCGGCTGAAACCCCTGGTCACTGAGTGCCAAAAGATATGAAATTGATTAGGATTAGTTGATTTTGCTGATCATGGTTAGTTATTGTAATGACCCTACACTTTAAGGTGGTAAAACCCCTACCGTTGAGTCTAAACAATTTTTATAGATATCAGAATAAAAACCAATCAGATGATCGGGTACACTTTTTTATATTCTGAATATTTATACTCTCTTATAACCAGTAAAGGAGATCATTCATTTTGGGCCTTTTATGAAAGTGTCGGCCAACAAAAAAAAAATAGTACGTAGTGTTAGAACTAGCTATTTGGAGCAATAGTTAATATGACACCAAAGTTGAAAAATGTAATGAAAATTGTTCCAAATGATAAGCTCTAGCAATATCTGAACTTTCAGAAACCAATAAATATATGAAAGTGACGAACCATCGAACGTGTATAACATTGTTCATAATAACCCTACAACTTTTGTGTCATATTAACTATTGCTCCAAATAGCAAGTTCTAACAATACATAAAATTTTTTTTTGTTGGCCAAAAATGTATAGAGCCTGATTATACCTATTTGACAGAAATATAGTCAGACTTTATTGCAATGCAAACGTATTGTATACGTAATGTTTCTAACTATAGCCTTAACTAAATGGTAAATATTTTATAATTGACAAGATTGTTACGAAACCAATTTTAAAATCTAAATAAGGCTTAGAGATCTCATTAATTTTTCATTACTACGACTGTTACATATGAATTAGTCACTTATCAAATCGACCGTGACTCCTATCGATTCAATCGACTTGTCTAGACTGCATCGATAAATTACATCGATAATAAACATCGTAAATAGGACATCACTGGAACTGTCATGCCACAAATCGTTTTATTGGAATCAATATCTTTTTTCCTTAAAGGCACTGAGTGGAAAAGTGAAATGTTTCCTACAAATTTGCTTTATTTATTGCCTATCATAAATAGTATGTTGCATTTCTGTTTAGTTAATCAGAAATAGCCTGTCCAGAAACTGCAGAGTAAGGAAATACTGCTGTTTATAGCAAATATCACTAAATCCGATAAATATTACTGACTTCTTCTACGAAATTGGCTAAATGGCAAGTGAAGTAAACGAACACTGACATATTTTAAAGTCCTGGATAGTCTACTATAATTACTAAGTACTTTAGGCACAAACTAAGTACTTTATGTAAATTTTGTCTAAATTTTTGATTGTTATTTGCTACTAATAAACATTTTCTTTCTTTCTTTCTTTCTATTAATCACACGATATCTCCTTTTCTCAAATGTATCATATATCGTTAATCAAATAACTCATATCGTTCGCTGTACAGGGCTGTAATCAGTAATAACATTTAATTCAAGTGGCCCTAGATACGGTGTCAAGTACCCAATGTCGACACAAAGACAGCATAGAGAAGAACCGCACTAAACACCATCAATGGACCACTTAGGAACGTGCCAGCAGGGCCAGACTCAGAGAAGAGGGGTGATGAATTAAAAATGGAGTTAATATCGTAGAATTGTCAAGTAGAAGAGCGAAACAAGAAAAATATACTTACTTACAGGGTGGGACATTTTTGTGTTAGATAGAGGTACCATATATGTATAGCTTTTTGTGACATAACATACTATAACACGAATATTCTGTGATCACATTATACGCGGACAGACTCTGCTTGAACTGTCTGAAATAAATGCGCAAAGTCTAAGATTAGACGAAGAGTGTCTTGGTAGCAATATTATGTTTAAATCTTCCTAGAACACTACTTTCTCATTAGAGTCCGTCCCTGCGTAAATAAAAGCACATAGTGTTACACGGCGCGTGCGCAGACAGATGCATTCACCAAGCAGATGGTATATGTGGCGCAATGGGCTCTGAGGAATGCAGTTTTTGTGAATAAAACCTTTTGTATGTATGGAGTTTGGATTGCGGCTGTGTTATAGAGCTATTCTGCGCTCATAAGAAAGAAGACCGCAAATTATATGGAATTTCCGTATACTTTGCGGCCTTTTTTCTTATGAGCGCAATATTATTATTTAATATGCTCCAGTTCTACAAATTTAGAATTAGAAGGTTTATTATATTGTAAAATGTAATAACATAAAATATTTTAAAAGAAGATCTTACCCAAAAAGATACTCAAAACAGATCTCAGTGGCGTCGCATGGTGAAGAAAGCAGACCTCTTAATTTTCGGTTTAATTAATAAAATCAATTAAATATAGCTCGAGAAGAGAAGATTTGTTTTTTATAAAATAAACCGAAAACTTTATTTAAAAAAAACTGTAACTTTTAACACAACAAAAACACGAAAAAAATATTATTGTAACGTAATTCTAACCTGTTTCCCGCTATACGACACCAAAGTTAACCCTTGGCTGCCGGTGTCAAACGCATCAGACATGTCTACCCAATCCTTCCTGTTTAACACTATTCTGTCTCCACAGTCCCAGCCATCGAGACCGGGAACAAGTGACATGTCATGAAGAGGTTAAATTTAGGAACTAGACTGTTGTGTGAACTGGTGTTGTGTGGATTGGCAAATTGGGCATTAATTTGTTGTTATATGAGGATAATTGCATTTCTTTTTGTTGGATAGCCGAATACTCAAGAAAAATACTTTATAAATATCTTAGAGGAGTATAATATGTTTTGATACATAAGTAGGTATAAGAACTTGTTTTCACTGACTCATACTACGAAACTCCGACGAATAGAAAAGAATATTAAAATTACTTTTCTTGCAAAAAAAAACTAAATTCTTTCGTTCTTCAAAATCTATGGGAAAAGTGAATAAAAATTACTGAAAATAAAAACATAATTATTTGAATATTTCTCTAGTCAACATCATTCAAAGTAACATAACATCACATCACTTTTGCTAAGCCGATAATCGAATGACAGAAATGAAAATAATTAGGTAGGTACTAAGTATGTTCTTAATTTTTTTAAGAAGGCAAGCAATACAAATACCAATTAAACTTCATCCAAAAAGCAAAAAAAAACTTTATTACTGTTTCAGCAAAGGAAATGATCCGTCCTCCCATTTCCTCAACACATGATATGACGCCAATTTATATCGGGCGCACTATACGCGAGACCGAAGACCATAATATATTTACACTGTAAAGACAAGGTCATTCAAATGGCACCATTGAGCTTATTTGGGAATCACTTTTTGTCAGTTAACTATTAAGAACTGTCAGTTAAACTCAATGAATTCAACTCATTTTGAAAGAAATATTTCTTAGCTTTAAACAAGTGCCTCTATTTTACTAAGGGAATATCGTATTTGCAACCGTATGGTCCAGGCCCAGGCCAGGGCAGTGTAAGGCCCAGTCCTTACATGTAAGGTCTTTGTCATGACAGAAGGTTTTGGAAGCCAGCCAATGCGGACATTTCACGTCAGAGAAAATAGATTACGATTCAAAATAAAAGCTGTCCATGAACGTTTTGCAATTTGCATCTCACTGAATACGGGCCTGGATTTATAAACAAAATGTTTGACGGGATTAGATCAAACGGGAAATCGGCCAGTTATAGATTACCTAGTTAAGAAATATTGTGAGTTTAACAGCTAAATTGGCTGTTGTCGAGTGGTCAATCTTTTATTTAGTTCTCCTGCTCTACTTATCCTTTAACTTAAATTGATAACTTTCAAATTTTTACTGTAAAAAAACCATCACCCGGAATTTTAAATGGTGGGTTACGCTCATGACACTGAACCACTTTTCCTAAGGAACCCCATACAGAATTCTCAAAAATTTGGTCTTTCCACAAAAAATTTGCTGTTCAGACGATCAGCTTGTGTGAATTAACAAAAATAAAATAGTTTTTATGTTTAAATCATGTATTTAATACAACATTTAAAGAGTTTTTATAACAAACACATGGATGGTATTGAGTCTGTGACTACAGGGTGTAGTAACAAAATATATGTAAGATCCGCCGACTGGGCTTGGGCTGGGAAATGTATGTATATTTATACAGGGTGTAACAGAATTAGCGTAGGACCCGTTAACTGGGGATTCTACTCATCGTACTGAACAACTTTTGTTCTACGACTTTGCTCCAATCACAAAACATACAAATTGATCATCTGTTTTGCCATTTTTGTATGGGGAGTCCAAATTTTTTTTGCGATTTGACCAAAGTTATAGAACAAAAGTTGTTCAGTACGATGAGTAGAATCCCCAGTTAGCGGGTCCTACACCAATTTTGTAACACGCTGTATATGTGACTTCACAAGGCACGTTAAGCCGTTGGTGCCGGCTGCTATCACTGGATGGCAGTCGTTAAGCCACATCGAAGACCTTACAGAGTCACCTTGAAAACTTCTGACACTGGGGTTGGCCACTAGCCCGCAACTTCCACCAATCCGGACTTGGCCCCCGTGTGTTCAGTATGGCTTATCCTTTCCGAAGTATGGGAAGAGACCCGTGCCCCTGCAGTGGGGACGTTATGGGTTATTAACAACAATATGTGACTTAGGATTTCGAACGAGTATTATGGTCTCTCATGCTATGAATGAGATGAGTCACCTCATCTAGACGGTTAAAGATGTATGTGTCATCTTTTCAATGGTTTTATGACCATTTACAATTAAAATTTATGTTCTTCTAGGTCACATTTGAATTGTACATTTGTTCTTAAATCTAACTTGACATAATATTTTGGAAAAACTTACTTTATATATTTTTTTAACTCTAACTACTTACATCTATACCAGCGCTTCCGAAGATTTTTGTAAAAAAAGTTATCAAAACTATTAATTTATCTGCTTTATTTTGGCTAGTCACGGGAGGTCACGGCCTTCTAGATTGTCCGCCAACATTATCTGAAAATTTTGGTCTACCAAAGTAGCCCCATTTCAGTGCAATGAACGTTTTTGGCGCTAAAATATTTGAAATCAATCAATCATTGAAACATTTTTATAACCGCATTGAACTATTTTGAATTTGGAAGCAAAGATAACAAACAGTTTGTTTCAGTAGAAAATAGAACGCTATCAGAAAACAGACGGAAATCTCGCATTACTGGCAGGTACCAGTTTATATTGAGCTCAAAAAAGTATTACAGAATATCGAAATAAAAGCTTTTTGTTAACTGGTGCATGAAATGTCTGTTCTATTTTCAGTTTTCGCGCGGAAAATTAGGTTTCTAGGTTGAAAAATATATGTCTGTTTACTTTGAATACCTATAAAGTTTGAGGAAATGCTTTTTAAACGTGTTATTGTATATTCAACTTTTATAACTTTTTTATTCTTTTTTTTTTAATTATATTTAGGAGCTTCTTATAAACTATGTTTCGTTTGAGGCGATATGTTCCAAAGGGTAATAATATGTCTTAAGAGTACAAATATTTAGAAGAATGGAAGTCTTAGTCAACCAATGAATCCTTAAATGGATCCTAGCATGCCAACTATTGGTACTGGTATGTAATATTTCATGTTTAATATCTTTATCCAAAACGGCTTAATGAATTTTGGTAAAACAGCAATGTGTCATTATATTCGTTATATGTCCAGAGCTTTTTAAAATTCCAATTCCAAGCTATTAAGTTTATCTACTTTTTCAATAATAAGAAAAATATTTCTATTCATATTTATTTGTTGATGCAGGTCTACATTATTTCTAGGTCATTCATAGATATAGACAATCTTTATTTCTGACATCATAAATTAATATAAAACAACAACAAAAAAATGCAATTAAAAATACAAATAAGCATAACATATTAAAATGTGTATGTGCCAAAAACTCTGCCGTGCTTACGATAAGAGCAGTAAGTATATTTATAAAAGCAGTAACTTCATCCTTTTCGTCATTTAATTATGTAAGAACAAATAAATGAGACAGATAAATGATAACACAGTATAAAAGTACTAAATCTGAGCTACACATTTCAAAAATTGTATCTAAAATAATCTAAGGAAACAATTCGGAAAATTAAAAAATGTGACAAAAAGTCGAAAGTGAGTTTCACAGACATACTGCTCCCTTCGTACGTACGCACGCACGGCATAACTGCTCACCGACTCAGCAAATGCTGCAGTCTGTGGCAACACAGTGCAGCGCTGGTTTTCAGCAGGGCCAGTATTCATAAGGCCAGAGTGTCATTCCACTTTAAACCGACATCAAAAAAAGGAGGAGGTTCTCAATTCGTCGGAATCTTTTTATTTTTATTTTTTTATATATGTTCACGGATTACTCGAAGATGCCTGAACCGATTTGGAAAATTCTTTTTTTGTTGAAAAGGGTTTACTTCACAGGTGGTCCCATATAAATTTTATCGAAATCGATTCAGCGGTTTTTGAGAAAATCAACAAAAACATAGCAAAATTGGAGTTGTTGCGATTGAAGTCGGTTGTTTTTAACGTATTCAGCGTGGTCAATTATATTTATGGCAAACTCCAAGCACTGCTACAAGAAGGCGTGACATATTACGACCATTAAAAAGAACTGGCTACCATGACATAAGCATAGTCGTATAACGTAATTGTAAGCCATAAAACGAACAAACAGAACCACGCTGTTTTGTCAACATTACTACTCAAACGCGTTATGTGAAATTGACGAATTCGAAAAGACGACTTTTGAAGTGTTGTTAATAGGAGTGTGGGCATGCGAAGTAAGTAATAATATTTTAAACACGTCTTCCATATTGTTAAATTAATGACTGAGCTGGTAGTTCCAGTATTAATTCCTCGGGTACAGTCTACATTACATTATTACTACAGTATGGACACTCCCTGTGCCTCTCTAAAGGCGATCACACTCCTACGGGTAAGATCTGGTGACAGTTGCCACGTAGATGGTGCAGATGGTAGATGCTACATGTAAAACTGAACAACTGTCTCTACCTGCACAAATGGTGAAAAAAATGCTTCACTTATAAAGAAATTCGCAAATTGACAGTTTCGAAAGTTCTAACACTAGGGCTGGCCATTAGGCCTCTGCATACAGCCTCCGCCAAACCGGCTATTAATGTAATTTCGTCACAATTACAAATCAAATTGAAAACTCCTTGGTCATACTTCTCTTATGTCACTATTGTGTCCCATCTATCACGTCACTCCATTACTAAATTGCAAGCCTACTCAAAGTCAACGCTATTACGCAAAGTGCGCGCGCGCAATTTTGTACAAAGCAAACATTTCATTGACGCCCCTATAAATAAGTGTGGGAAAATCAAATATTTTTGTTTAGAATAAGTGGGTACTTGGGTACAGCGTCGAGGTCAAGTTTGGAAAGGAGTGGTGAAGGAAAAGGTACTTCGCTTACCCAACTTCTAAAGAGCGATATCGAGTAGTTTTATTATAGTATAAGTGACGGTTGCGGGAAGCCGCTGGATGCGGGCAGCGCAGGACCAGTCGTTGTGGAAATCCTTGGGGGAGGCCTTTGTCCAGCAGTGGGCATCTTTCGGCTGATGATGATGATAATGACGGAAACAAAAGGCCTCTGTGAATAAATTTTCACAGTTTAAGATTGGAATTATAACAAAGTTCTGGAAGTTATTTAAAAAGTTCTTCTTGCGCAGATCTATTCTAATAAAAAGTGTAAAATTGCACGAATGATTGTTATAACGCACTCTATAGAAAATATAATATCTTATTTCTACATATAATATTATTCGTAAACTAAGGTCTTAAACTACGCAGTGATGAAAATTGTAGTGTGGGTGTCCTATTGGCACTTCCACTTGCTAAGTAACAAGCCATTTGTGACTGTGTGGGTAGGAGTTTACATTAACAGAAGTACCTTTATATTATGTTTATGTCGTAACTATAGTTAGGCTTTTTGCAAAAAAAGGTAAATTTTCTGGGTTCCTTAGGGAATTAGTTTCAAGAAGTGTCAAGAACAGAACAACCAGTTCCAATTTTTTTTGCTTTTTTTTTTTATACGTTATTATAATAATATTAATTGCAATATTTTTGCCTTGTTTCAGGTAACTAATATGAAATCTTGATAATTGCATGAGAGCGCAGAGTCATCTTATCTTCTATTAAAGATGGGTCTGTTTTCAACAACAATACGTAACTTAGATTATCAGTACCCATTCAGTACCCGTCAACGGACGTGCAGTATGTTTGATCGTGACAGTTGACGTTTATTCTCTTAAACTGACATTCCGTCATTTTAAGGCGTGATTCAATAATTACTACAAGTTCTATAGTTACAACGAGCGATAATAACTCATATTTTTGAGAAAAACCTTTATTCCAGGGCAGGGTAGGCTGTAGAATAGAGCCTTATCCTCCAGTTGAATTAACAACTTTTTTAGTTCTATTATAATATTCATAAAAAGTTTTTTTTTATGGCAGAGGTGGCAAACGAGCAGACGGATCACCTGATGGTAAGCGATTACCGTCGCCCATAGACACCCGCAACACCAGAGGAGTCACAAGTGCGTTGCAAAAAAATGGAACAAAAAAAAATTTGGAAAAAATGTTGTCTATTAGGCCTACGACTAGACCATAGTCCCTTTTTTCTCTTGAAAGGCAAAAATGAGATCAGAACGACGAAAATAAAAAGGTTTGCCAACATAAGAAAGTTAAGCAAAGCAAAAGACAGGGTGTCCACAATAATACAAAGTAATTAAAAATTCCACACACTACCGAAGATCCTTTTGAATACTAATTTTTATAGTGACATTGTAGGATTACTCAATGAAAATGAGTAACACCTCCCTCCATTCATCAATATTCAGTGAATGCAAACTATTGCATATTTATGAATGAAATTATAGTGTTAGGACTTAGCTTCGTATAATGTTTTAGTATTGTGCAACTATGAAAATTATAGAGTTTATAATTAGTGTGTAATTAACTCTAATTTGGGTAATTTTAAATGGACGGAAATGTAATTTTACAAACATTTTTTATGTTTCCGTTCAAAAGGTAAATTTATGCGTTTTAATAGAAAGATATTATTCTAGATTACTTAACCCGACTATCCAAGTGAAGGGGTAATGTTTTCGTATGTATATTCAAAATGGCTTTTGGGATTTTGTATTTCGATAATTGTCTTGTTCACGTGAGTGTCACAGGGTATTTATATTTAATTAGTAGTCTTGTGTTTAAGTATTCAGTTATATGTTTAGTTCGATTTTTGTTGATACGAGTATATTCATGTTCGTTTAACGTTCATAAATAAACCGTGGTTGGTGCGTCGCCATTTTCCTTTGCTAACTTGGCTGTCACTCCCGTAAATATACAGGGTGTAACAGAAAGATGTGACAGTACTTCAAGGTTGGCTTTTACCCATCAAACTGAACAACTTTTGTTCTACAACTTTGTTGAAATCGCAAATTTTTTTTTGGAGTTTTCATACAAATCGATCAGCTGGCGAACCAAGTTTGTATGAAAAGTCCAAAAATTTTTTGCGATTTCAACAAAGTTGTAGAACAAAAGTTGTTCAGTTTGATGGGTAAAAGCCAACCTTGAAGTACTGTCACACCTTTCTGTTACACCCTGTATAAGTAACGCTGTAGGTCCCGTAATAAAGTATTATTAATATTTAAAATAATTCGTCTTTGGGAGAGCCATGCTTTGGCAGGAATGGGCCGGCTCTACCGGAGTGATACCGCGGCCTCACAGAAAACCGGCATGAAGCAATGCTTGCGTTGTGTTTCGCCGAGTAGTGAGGGTACCGGAGGCCCAACCTCCCCTCCCCCCAATTCCCCCCATCCCCCCATCCCATTTCAAAGGTTGGCAACGCACTTGTGACTCCTCTGGTGTTGCGGGTGTCTATGGGCGGCGGTAATCGCATACCATCAGGTGATCTGTCTGCTCGTTTGCCACCTATCACATAAAAAAATATACAGGGTGTAACAGAAAGGTGTGATAATACTTCAAGGTTGGCTTTTACCCATCAAACTGAACAACTTTTGTTCTACAACTTTGTTGAAATCGCAAAGAAATTTTCGGACTTTTCATACAAACTTGCTTCACCAGCTGATCGATTTGTATGAAAAGTCCAAAAAAAAATTTGCAATTTGAACAAAGTTGTAGAACAAAAGTTGTTCAGTTTGATGCGTAAAAGCCAACCTTGAAGTATTATCACACCTTTCTGTTACACCCTGTATATATAAATTTTAAGACATGTATGTACCGGACTGTAGAACTGTTGAACTTTGAACTTTCTGCCAATAACTTTGTGTGTACAGTTTAACTGTTAAAGCAAGTTGCAACCTAAAATACAAGCGATTTAGTCATCAAGTCATCTTATAATTTGTAAACAACATTCCTAGGAATAAATTATCGTAATTATAAATTGCACATAATTTGTGGTTACGATATTCTAATCAATGTACGATCTTACTAGGTATTCATAAACTTGCTGGCTGGTTGGCCGTCGTCGTTTGTTTATTTTCGAAATTTTCATAAGAATCTAATAAACAATCTCCTTATAAAAAATAAATAAAAAAAAACAACAACTTACCTCAGAGAGTTCAAATTTCGAAAATAGTACTTCACCGCGACAGAACTCACCATCAGTGATGCGACGTAAAAAGCTACTGTTTCCCAGAATCGAGATGTCGATTATCGATTGTGGCGTGGCAGTGGCTGTGAAATCAATTAAAATAATTGATTTAACAAAATACACGGCTTCCTCAGTTAGAAGGGGACGGACGGACGTAGAGATTGATATCAGTTCGGTGCGTTTCTAGATTGGATCTCGATAATTTCGAAAGCTTTATGTTTAATTGTTAGGAGTATAGTGAAAGGCCTACAAAGACTTGAAAATTTTATAAATTAACTTTAAGCTATATAAGGCAAGATCCCATTACGAAAAGCTTAAATGAATGCTCTTTTATCTATCCTTAAATATCCTTAAAGTGCATAATTTATTTATTAAGATAGACTTTAGGTCTTGATTTAAAGGTTATCATCATTATGGCAAAAAACACCTTAAAAGGCCCAATAAATAAAACTTTATAAAAAATAATGAACACTATAACTCTTTCCCGCCATTTTTATCACACCCTTCGTCATTTTGGCGTTTCCCGCCTTTATTTGGAAATGTCATCACAATAACCCCTTACGGCAAGTGTCAATAAGCATATTTCTTCTGTTTGAACTTTACTGGTTTGTTATAAAGTACATTATGTTATTTCCGAACGGAATAAATTAATTTGTGTGACAACCACGTTCGCCCTTCGTTATTCTAGTGATGTGTTATAAAATAACAATCAGTAGCTTACGTTATCGAAAATATTTTTAAATTACTGTTTTTATCGATAAGCTAGAGTAAACTTAACTGATTTTTCAGAGGATCCAGCATGTCAAGATTTAAGTTCGGAAATTAAATTCAAGTTTAGTCCTGGGACTACTTTTGTTCAACTCAAAACTCAAACTCAAACTCAAAATGTTTTTTATTTAAGTAGATGCTTTACACATGCTTTTAAATCGTCAATATTTTTTTTCTACCTAGTACAAAGTCCCTACCACGCGGGACTTGTACACTCAACGTTTCGGGAAGTGTTTGCGAAGCGAGAAGAAACGTCGAGCCCAAAAGAAACTCGCTTCAACACATTTTTTAAATAAAATCTTAAATTCTATTACAATTCATGTCAACAATAAAATTGTGAGCTGGAGGATCTATACATGTCCATATATCATTATCATTTACATAATCTAGTATTTTGTAATACCCTCTAGAGCATAAACAATTTTTCACATGCAATTTGAATTTGTTTTCTGGCAAACTAGTCACATTTTCGGGTATTTTGTTATAAAATTTTACACACTGCCCCATAAATGACTTCTTAACTTTACTCAGTCTCGAATAGGCAACATCTATGTTATTAATATTTCTTAGATTAAAATTGTGTCTGTCACTGTTTTTATGAAACAAGTGCAAATTTTTACGTACATACATGATATTTTCGTATATGAATTGACTAGCAACGGTAAGAATATTAATTTCTTTAAACAAATTCCTCAACGACTCGCGGGATCGCATCTGGTAGATTGCGCGAATTGCCCTTTTTTGCAAAATGAAAATCGTTTCAATATCAGCCGCATGTCCCCAGAGTAAGATTCCGTAAGACATTATACTGTGAAAATAACTAAAATACACTAGTCTCGCAGTATCTACATCTGTCAACTGTCTTATTTTCTTAACAGCATATGCAGCTGAACTAAGCCGTCCCGCTAAGGTTTCTATGTGTGGGCCCCATTGCAGTGTAGCATCTAAAGTTATACCTAAAAAAACAGTCTTATTTACAAAGTCCAATACATTATTATCTACAATTACACTGTTTTCAATTTTCTTTACATTTGGTAATGAGAATTTTATGCATTTTGTTTTTTTTGCATTTAAGAGTAGATTGTTAACAGTGAACCACTTTAGAATCTCTGAAAGAGTGTTGTTTACTTCGTCAATTTTGCTATCTTTCCTGTCAATCTTAAAAATAAGAGAAGTATCATCAGCAAACAACACAATGTTTGACAAATTTTGCACCATATATGGCAAGTCATTTATATATGTAAGAAAAAGAAAAGGGCCTAATATAGATCCCTGGGGCACACCCATTTTAACCTTAGAGCCGGATGAATTTGTGCCATTTACTTGAACTTTTTGCGTTCTGTTGCTTAAGTACGAATTAAGAAGACTGAGGGCCCCGTCCTCGACACCGTAATGCTTTAACTTTATAAGCAATGTATGATGTTCAACGCAATCAAATGCTTTAGATAAATCACAGAACACTCCTATTGCATTCTGTGATTCCTCAAAAGCATCATAGATGTTACGAATAAGAGATACTCCTGCATCGGTTGTAGATCGACCTTTTGTGAAACCAAACTGTTGTTTATGCAGAAGATTATTTTCATTAAAATGTTGTAGTAATTGGTTGAGCATAATTTTTTCAAAAATTTTACTGAGAACTGGTAGTACAGAAACTGGTCTGTAATTTCCCGGATCACTTTTGTTACCAGACTTATATAAGGGTATCACTTTACTACATTTCATTAGGTCCGGAAATACGCCACTATCAATACTGACATTAAAAAGACAAGCTAAATATGGCGCTAAAGTCATAATTACATTACTAATTAAACTTACTGATAGTCCCCAAAGGTCTTCAGTTCTTTTCATTTTAAGAGATTTAAAAGTTTTGACAATAGTGTCTGGTTCAATTTCTCTGAAGGAGAATTTTTCATTACAAATACTGACATTATCTTCTAACAATTGTTTAGCATGCACTGGTGACGAATTCAAGGCCTCAGTGGTCTTAAGTGGAATATTTGTGAAAAAAGTTTCGAATTCTTTGGCTACATCGGCATTTGTTGTAATTTTACCTTGATCTGTTTGCAAAACATATTCATTATCGCGGGGTTTGACCTTGCCGGTTTCTTTGTTTATAATATTCCAAACGGTTTTAATTTTATCATCTGATGATTTTATTTTTCTGGCTAAGTAATTCGATTTTGCTGCACGGCATACCTGTCTAAAGATTTTCGAATACTTTTTTACGTACTCTTTAAAGTTATTATCTGATTCTTTAGCTAGCTACAGTCGTAAATAGGCACCAAGTTACACCGTTCGCTCGCTAGAACCAAACACGTAAACATAATAGTTGCCAACAATATTGTCTAATTCACGATTAACTATAAAAATCTTACAACTAGGTACATAATCTCGAAAAATACACAAGGACGGTGTAAGTAGACAAAACACATTACTAATATTAAGTAGTTTAATTCTGTCCAATTAATTAATACATCGATAAATTTGCACATAGAAAAAAATGTAGAAATACTTCAACATTATCTAAAATTACAAAACGCAATAAATAAAATTTTATAAAGGCACGTTAAGGCACTGTTACGTCAAGATGTTATCACAATCTTACTTTTATCGATTACAAGACGCGTCACGTCAACGCGTGTTACATTTCAAATACTCGATAACAGAGAAAATCTCAGTCAACATCAACTGGAGCTTATTTTTTTTATCGTATGCATCATCGCCAATAACGAAGTCAAGTCACATCACTAGTTAGCAGGTTAATAACCCTCTAACTAAAACAATATGGGTTAGAGGGAATTTGGTAATTTGTTACCAAAGTAGCGCTTCCCTAAAGTTTGAAACACACTGAGACATAATTACTTAATTTGAAATGCGAAGAATAGGTACTTTTTTATCGTCCTTAGTTCACACGTAGTGTCATCTAAAAGTTAACTACCTATATTGGAAAGGATCACTTTTGAAACAGATTGTTATTGCTTAAAATGATTACGAGCTGATAAAGTTATTTTAATTTTATCATCATATAGGTACTACAAGAACAAACTACCTACGTATTCATAGGCACGGCAAAACAGAAAAAGAAAACTTAGTGGCAAACTATTTAGTCCAACTCAGTGTAGTTCCGTCGTCGTCGTTCAAATTCAAAATAAAAACGTGGTTAGTTCCATTAATGAATTTGAAATTCGAACTACGACTGGCCGTTGCGGTGTCGTTGTTTTTTTTTTCACTCTCGTGGCTTTGGACAGGGCATCCTTTTTTCTAGGATTCGGATTCTTGGCAATTAGAATAATTGAATCGATTTATTTTCAAGCGAAGAATAAAAATAAAGTAAAGAGTTTTATATCTCGAACGCTTCTAGTGTTAGTTCAACGTGGGTGGTGTCTAATGAGTTTTTATTTGAATCGAAATAAAAAAGGCAGTTTATTCTTCAACGTTAATGACTATCCTAAGTTTTATCGCCTTCATAATTTAATGATTATTTAATAAACAGCAGGTGAAGATATTAATTAAGATTAAGATTTATTTAAATGCATTAATGGTTTGTAAGTAAATAATTTGAAGGTATAGACTGACAGCTTTCTAAAAGTCACATGTATTTGAAGTGAAGAAAATATTATATTGAAGAATCTATGGATTAACATAATAAGGAAGTCAGCATGTCAGAGAAGCGAATTAAGGTTGAAAATATAGCAAAAACACAAATTCAAAGTTAAAATTAAGACGTGGTTAGTGCCCTTAAAATTAATCATAAAAATATTATCATTGTTAAAATTTTCGTGTTTATGTTGCGCAATAAAGTGTTTTTATTCATTCATAAAAAGTTACTGGATATATAGCATAATTTGTTTGATTAGACTTCATATACAAAATGCGTGTTCTCTGATCTCATGTTTTAATTAAAAACTAAATGTTAATATGATTCATATATGTATATCTATGTGTATACTCATTACTCTGCAACGTATTTCCATGACGTTTTCACTCCACAGTATTGTTGTATATTTTATAAGTTTTATTCATTTACTTTCAACAACCAAGTACCTCTATTTTACTCAACAATGAGATGAACCTAAAAATAAATATAGAAATGCACTTTTCAATTCCGAATTCTCTAAAATGTAGTCACGAATAGCATTGTAACCAAATTCAATTGGAAACAGGCCAACAGTTACTATTGTTTATTCATACCCTACTAATTTGTGTGGATCATATGGAACTGTTTAACACATTAACACCCTTTTTCGAAGCAAAGTCGTTGAAGAATGCCGATGCCGATGACGGTAAAGGAATACATAAAAGCAAAAACCATGTAAGTATTTGTGTGATGAGGCACATGCTGCTAGTACAAAAAAGTAATAATTACATTTAAAAAACCCAAATTTGAAGAATAAGAAAGTGTTATTGAAACATAAAATTGGTGCCGTGACCAGGATTTCTTGATCTTATAAACTGGTTTTGATTGAAAAAAAAACCTACTTCACTCACTGAACTAGTTAGGAGGATTAAAAGAAAACAAAATCAGATTTATTCTCAGAATGACTAATGGTCTATTAGATTAAGGAAAAATATTGATGAGATAAAAGAAGTTTTTATTTCAAGATTAGTCAATACTATGATGATTGTGCTAATGAATAATACAAATCCCACATATTACCTATTACCATTAGAATTGTCTGATGAAATTATATTTTGGACAAAGACAATAGTGTTGAACAAAGATATCAATAGATCTATCGAGATCATTTTTATAGTTCTGATACTTACAAAAATGGTCAAGGTTTAGCAAAATGACACATTTTAACAGAAACCTCTAAGATGTTAACTATATAACTAAGAAAAGAACTGAAAACATAAATACAACCGCATATTAAAACCATACAGAGTTCGTAAGATGAAAATGACTAAAACTATGGAACGCAAGCTAAAAATAATATGTTGCAGAAATACGACAATCTCATAGTCTATCGGTACCTCACTTTTCTATCTCTGACAATTAATTCAGAATTTACGTACAGTACAAATAATCACACTGCCGCTGCCACAAATAATGCACTGACGATGAGTTCCTCAATGGCATAGCGGAGTCAACTCATTCGTTTATTTAACTGCAGTAGTAAGTACAAGCGACAATAATAAAAACCCGCATCGGTTGTAACACGTTAAAATTCTTTCATTAAAGAGACCAATTGAAAGAGGTCCTTGCACTCAGAGGGATGAAATTTTAATCGATTACAATCAAATGAAACAACATTCGAAAGATTTATATTATCGATCCAGAGACAAGTATTGTCTTTTTATTTAACACCGCCGTGAGCAAATGCATAACAATTGGCTGAATGGAGATGGATCAGTGCTTAGACTACAAAAAGTCTTTAAGTGTCACAACAATAAGAAATAAAAGCTTACTCGCGCTTTTTATACCGTAGCTGTCAAATGTAACAAACTAATAACTTTGATTAAAGCGTGTTAGCGTTAAAAGTAACTGGAAATCCCATTAATACAATCTGTTACTTTGAAATCGTGAATGGGAATTATTGTTGAAACATTTTCGAAATTTTTGAGGTTATATTTCAAATGGCGGGCATTCTTTCGTTCTATTTTAGCGCCATATTGGGTTCGTTGCCCTCGTGGTGGCGCGCACGGTTCAGTTTTACGCCGCGGTCGCTAGTCCGTCGTTTACTATGCGCCTGAGTTCGCGTTTTGCATAGCTAAGCCACTGTATTGAATGTGGTTTAATCAGAGGATATATGTACGCATTATGTTTGCTTGCTAAATAAGGCAAGACATACCGACGGGTGCTACTGTTGTGTCCAGCCAGTTTAAAAGGAGTGAAGTCTAGCTCAGAATAGCCTTATTCAGAAAAGCACATTAATTTGTAAATAGACTGAAAGAGACTATTTGTACATAAACTTAACAGAGATAACAAATACGCATCAACTGTATAGGAATTGTCTATAAGAAAATGAAAAAAATAAGAAGTACATATTTATATGTAATATCAAAATATTGATGACATGTCCATTCAAAGTTATCATAAAAACCCTGTTTCTTTTTTCCTTTTCATTTATTTCAGTCCTTTGATTGGATCGCATATTTAATTTCATTCATCTTTTTTGAACTCTTGTAAGGTTTACAATTGGTTAGGTACATATATTGTGTTCATTATTGTTTTTTTCCTCATTACTTTGGATGGATTAAGTTCTTATATTTTGCGAGGTGATATTCAGTCTAGAGCTGTCGGCTCGGACGAATTATTGATATGTTGGTCTAGCACTTAAAGGAGAGCAGCCTTTTCCTCTTTTGATTTTCATTTAATTTGTAAGTTTTCCAATAGTTGCTACAATTCCAATTATAACTTTTCAATTTCTTGTTTGAGTGACAGGTTTACAAGATTCATACTCTCTTTTGCGTCTTATACTACTGTTGTTTATCAGCAAAGATTCATTTAAAACGTTAACGTGCTTTGATCATTAATCAGCTTTTTTCACCTATAACCAATTTAGTTGATTGCTCGGCATTAGGTTCTTAAGTGATATAGTATTTCTCACCTCCCCCTTGGCATTCATTATCGTCCATCATCATTATGAGCAATATTTTCTTTGTTTCGTATATTTCGCATTCGTTTTTACAAGATACCTATGTATTCTAGAATTTGTTCATTCCATCAAATGGGCTCTCATTATTAACCTTTTAACTTTAATTTTATCACTGCTTACTTCTTCTTCTTATCGAGTCGATAACAATCTTATTTTAAGTATGCTGGCCCAAAATTTGCTTAAGTATCCAAAATACGTGCCTAATCCAAATCATCAATTTTGAATTTACTGTCACAAATTTTATTGAATACATTCTCCAATTAATTATTTACCTTTATCTTTGCCCTAATTTTCTCCCATTTATAAGTTGGTCCAGCTTTATTACCTTCTTCTTTTACTAGATGTATTCTCTTGTTACCTGGTAACATCCAACTGAATAAGTAATAGGAATATAGTTTTATTATGCAGTAGGTCTGTATAACAGATTCCCTTCACCGTTTAGTCTAGTAAGTGAATACCAACTTCAAGTAGTATTTGACCTATGATCTTTGACATCATAGAGCCCTGTAGTGTTATCTGTGGTGTAATTGGCTTCGGGAGATGTTCCTTTCTCTTAGGTATGTGTTTGAATATGAAATTTTCTTTGCTAGTCAATAAAATATTATATATTTCAATTTAAAACGACGCGACGGAAAAAAATTCAACAAAGTCATCTGTAAAACTATATTGTATTTTGTTATTAGGTGGGCCATCACAATCAGTATTTTTGCCAACAAATCGAATAGATACGTCTTTAGTACCGTATCAAATTGTTTATTGATGTTCAATTGTAAGTAAAATAGTAAATACAACAAAAATACTCTATTTTGATTTGTACTGGCCGCCTTTTCACATTTTGTAGTTTAATTAGCCTTTAAGTTTAAAATGTTCTTTGATGTTGGTGTGCAATAAAGTATATTTACTTACAAAACAAAATAATAAATGAATATGCATTCAGTTCTCCTGTTACTGAACTTTTAATACGATTTGGTGGCGTTTATAAGTATACTTCATTTTTCTTATATTTCTTATTATATAAATATAATATATCTTACTCCTATATATTGTGAGATACCCCTAGGTTAATGCTGTAAGTTGTATATGTTGTTTTTAATGCCTGGTGTGTATAATAAACGTTTTATCTATCTATCTATCTATCTACTTGCTCATCATTATTGTTATTTCATAGATTTGGAAAAGCTATTTATTAAGTTTATATTAAAATATAAGACAAGTAAGAAAAAATGACGTATACATGTAAGTACGATCTAACTTTGAAGCGGATTTTTTTGCAGTGCTTTATGTTGTAAGATGTAGGTATTTAAAAAATGTATTTCTGGCCACACAAGGCTGCAACACTAAATGTTACCAAATGTTTCACACATGCTGTGTCATTTTAAAAATATGAGAACATTTTAAAATTAGCAAGACTCAGCGCGCTGCCGGGCATGAAGATTTTATGTTAATTAATTACCACCAAAAAGATTTGTTAGTTTTCGCCCTCCTTGCTTGTTTTATTTTTTAATTATAAAGTCTGTTAGCAACAAGTTAATTTTGAAGAATCAAGGTCAAAATGGCGCCAAGTTTAATTACAACAGTGAATTGCAGATTGTAATCATAATGGTTTGTGTAAGTGAAGCCAAAGATACCATCAATGATATATTGTTGTGTGTTGACTTTCATAAAAAAATTGTGCAGTCTTTGTACACATAGTAAAACGATAGATTTCGGATTTCTAAAAAAGTATTATACAAAAGACACTGTTAGAGAAGGAACAAATAGTTACTTGTGTAATATTAAGACAGTTAATTTTTGTTGCGAATGCCGAGTTTGAATTCCGAACAAGCGAAGGAAAAGGTTAAGTGAGAAACCTTAAACTAATGAGGGATTCAAATTATTGCTTAAATCACTTTGATCATGTGTAATTGAAACACAAAATCTCCTTATTAGCAAGAAAAACAATATGTATTTGACAAAACAAGAAAATTTTACAATATCTTTTTAAACGAAATAAAATTGAGCATAAAACCCTCATAATCGTCTAGTATAAAAAGATTATAAAATAACATTTAATACAAATTTTAAAGATTTTAATATAAAGCGAGAAAATATGTAGTTATATTGTGTACTTTTAATAAAAATAAAGCTGTCTCATCCGTCATTAATTAACCATCACATTTCTATTAACCATATTAACACAAACCAAATTAAAAGATCATAATCAATATAGTGCATGCAAACAAAATTTATCGATATCGATAGTAGGCTTTCTTTCTATAAATAACATCCACGTACCGATGCTAGCAAAGCTAATAGCAATCATGCCGTTCTAGGAACGAAGGGCCAACGTGTGTGGACTGGAAGCTAGACTGAACGACGCCTGTGGCTTGGAAAGACTTTATAATGGGTACAGTCCAACGTTACTCTTTCTTATTCTAAATGCGGCCGATACTGCAACTAAGATAATCAACAACGCTGAATACGTTAAAAAACCGACTTCAATCGTAACAGCTACCATTCTGCCTTTTTTTGATTTTGATGATTTTTTCAAAAACCGCTGAATCAATTCACATAAAATTTATATGGGACTACCTCTGAAGTATTGCCTACCAAACAAAAAAGAATCATCAAAATCGATTCATAATTGAAAAAAAAAAACAAAATACATTCAAATTGAGAACCTCCTCCTTTTTTGAAGTCGGTTAAAAATCTTACTATGGCGGACTTTTTTTATGGCAAAGGTGGCAAACGAGCAGACGGACAGTAAGCAATTACCGCCGCCATAGACACCCGCAACACCAGAGGAGTCACAAGAAAGATGGGTTTGCAAGTCTGAAGCCTATACTGCCCTTTTAAGAGAGAAGGCCGCAACGTATATGGAAACTCCATATGCTTTGCGCCCTTTTTTACATATAATACCTATTGTGTCTGTATGTGGCGTCGTAACTCTCGAATGGATAGACCGATTCGATTGCACATTCTCAATAAAAAACTGAAAAATTCTAAGAAGACATTACTTTACTATAATGTAAAAATTTAAGAAATGATCTGTAACAGACAGAAAATTCCACATTAGAAAGAAAAGAAGGGCATGCATTATATAAACTAAATTATGTAAAAAGCAATTCCGATACTATCTTTAAACTCTTGTTTAGTCACAAGATTAATAGAGCTCAAGTAATTTTCTAACACAAACGTCGCTAGATCAAGCATCTTAAAATTTATGGCATAGAATGTGGGTGTTAAAAGTCCAAACCCAATAATGTGTTAAATAACCACTTGTCGTTTACGTTTATTTTTATTTCCTCCAACAAAAAGGCAATTCCAACTAACAGAGTTGAAAACGTATTACTTTTTTAATCTTAAACCTTCGTAATTCTCCCAAGTTTACAGCTTTATAATCCCAAAGACAAACTTACGTGACCCCTTCCTTCTCTTTCGCTCTTGAGAATGATATTCCTTGTTAGAAAAGGACAAAACAATGTATAGGCCCTGTAATGCAATGTTCATTCACTCAGAGACTTACTGCACCGCATTCTGAAGTAGAGATGAGATCTAAATTGACAGTGTCGATATCGGTATTTTTTTCCACATTTGGTAAAACTCTTGACATTATCTCACCTGATGGTAATACAATATAACAGAAGGATTGATGACAACTTTTTCTTTTCTAATTATTTCCTCCCGATATTTGTTTTTTTAAATTCACCTTTTCCCTTGAATTTATTGGTAAACGCCTTGAATTAATAAATATAGAGTCATAAGAAGTTATGTCAGAAACTTTTGGGCTTCAGCCAACGTATCTGAAACTTTATGATATGGCCCATTTACAAAAATTATTTGCATTCTTGTTTTGACAGTAGATTGTGTAAGATGATTCAGTTTTTGAAAATTACCTTGACATAAATAATTTGCAAATAATTTATCTAATTTAGTTTGTATTTTTAATTGTTATTAAACTTTATAAATTTCAATTTTTTTTTAATAATATAATATTATTTAATAATATAATTTAATAATATAAATAAAGCAAACCCATCGACATCGATTCCCACTTCTCTCGACATGACCACGTCACTACAATCACCGGGATAGCCAACCGGTTCGGTCGAATTGGCACAAAGATCGTTTTTCTGTCTACCCTGGACACACAGACCAGACGAGTCCAGATTTAGTACAATATAATATGTAATGTAGTACATATCTATAGAATCATGGATACCTACTGCGTGTCTAGACATGTATATCTCACTATGGCAGTTAATTTGTTTCATTCATGTCATAAAACAGGAATGACGATTGACGATACTAAAAACACTTGATGGTGCCATTCTGATCTGTTTAAAGTTTATTTATGAGAGTAAAACAATGTATAAAACACATTGTTATACACGCTTCTATAGATGTACGTAGACTGAAAAATCACAGCTTAGGGTCTGAAGAAAACATGACGCACAAAATCATTTGATTTGAAATTAGAATTCATTAAACGAATTTATTTAAATATTATTTTTATCGCCAGGAAAAGTGAGTGTGGAAGGAGATGGTATACCTGTAGTAGTTTCATCTCATTTCCTAACATATCACAGTTTTAAAAAGTACCATTCAGAGCGTTTAAATATGTTTCAGGTTTTTAGTATCACATACTAATTAAATAATCTACAACTGCCACTACCATAGATAAAACAGACAAAACTCCTCAAATGTGCAACAGTCCGTAAAAAATTACGTAACACAACATAAAATACCTCGAAAATGACGAAATTTTACTAGAAAGTTTTACTCTTCTCAGTATCTTAGACAATGTTTGCCGGGGACCATACCACAGCGCTTGCTATCAAAGAGATGAGGGGTATTTTATGATGACTATATCAAGATAAAAAGTCGTGTTTTTGATACGAGATAAGGAAACTGGTTTAAGAGATGTTTTTGTGGTTAAAGTTGGAACATTTTATTTTATTTGTGAGTGACTTGGCTACTTTGCTTAGGCACAGTATACTTATTTATTTATTTTATAATTAATTGTGTACACAAAATAGGCATAATATACAAGCTTAAAATAAAATATATACAAAGGGTGCAACTTATACAATACAGGTTGTTGAAAAAATTGCGTCTGAAATAAGGGGTAATAACCCCTTATTTCCCATACAAAGTCTTGATTCACTATTCACCTTAGTATGGAAAATAATAATTGAAGATCGGATTTTTTCAATATTTATTTAATTATTCTGAGTAACCCCTTAAAATTTCAAACGCACTTTTTTAACACCTTGTAGAGGGTGCTTCTAAAATACCTGAAATAAATTAACAGTGGCTTCTATTCATGAAACTGAACAACTTTCCCAAGGAACCTATACTCAATTCGCAAAAAAAAAATGAGGACTCCAAAGAAAGTTGTTCAGATACATGCGTAGAAGCCGTGGTTCAATTTTTTTCAGGTATTTTATAAGGACTCTATATATACCTACTAGCTGCCTGTCTGTTAAATCATAGCATAACTATTTCTTCCTTATATGGGGGCACGCCTTTTACGCCGCTTATAAACAGGCCCTGCCGGCGATATTATTAATATTAAATATTCCTATCAGGAACGCTGACGCGGATGCATATTTTTGTAGCCAACTGTACTTTGTCATTAGTTTGTGCAGGGCCCAACTCAGGCCTCGAATGGCTGATGAATATGGATATATTTATTTTCTTACTTACTTTTTTGATTGTTTTATCGATCGAGACGTTGTATGAAAGGATACCTATCTCTTTATAGGATAAGATCGCCTTTGTACATGATAATATATTTGAAATTTGAAAGGGTTACTCAGAATCAATTGAACACTGCTACCTACTTCGAATAAAATATGTTCATTTCACTTCAAGAATATGATATAGGAAGAATATTGAAAAAAAAAAACGAAAAAATTTTTTTTGTGAATCAAGAATTTGTATGGTAAACTAAAAAAACTGCGGACCGGATTTTTTTAATATTTTTCCTGTATTCTGTACTTGATTTCATTGGCGTAGCTAGGGATTTTTTCTAGGGGGGGCCGCACAGAAGAAGTACTATCACAGTCATTTGGACCCGGCAAAGCGATAACACGCGATCCACGCGCATTTTCGAAAAATTATGTAGTAGCTTTATTGCGTTTGTATGGAACAAATAAACATCCATACTTTCGCATTTATAATATTAGTGAGATGAGAAGCGTTACAGTTTTTGGCTTATCGTGTAGTTAGGTCAT
The DNA here is from genome assembly GCA_958295455.1 of Coleophora deauratella. NCBI lineage: Eukaryota > Metazoa > Arthropoda > Insecta > Lepidoptera > Coleophoridae > Coleophora > Coleophora deauratella. The sequence continues at coordinate 8,113,883 of OY282412.1, forward strand.
ATAGATACATGTATAATTTTTTTTCTATTTATTTGACCAAGCTCTTGAAATAAATTGCATTTTTTAATAGTTTTAGATGTACTTAGCAAGTCTGGTACAAAAGCGCGAGCGAAGCGAGCGCAAAAATTTGAGATTTATCTTAAGAAGTTCTATACATGATAAGAGATCTTTTCTCCGCGAGCAAAGCGAGGATAATCCCACTGTAATGCTATTTGCCAGACAGTAGAATAGTTCTTTAAGTTAAACGCGAGCGAAGCGAGCCCGAATATTTGAAATGACTTCTGATTTGTAGCAGAAATTTAACAAATTTTTGGTCAGTTTTCGACCTTGTTATGTGTCGGAAAAAATCTAGTGGTTCTGCTTATATATTGTAAAAAGTTGTGAGAGGACCGAACGCGAAAATTTTAAGAATGACCTCGGTCTTAGTCAGGCCTACTGCTGATTTTTCTAGGGGGGGCCAAGAGATTTGTAGGGGGGGCCTGGCCCCCCCTGGCCCCCCCCTAGCTACGCCCATGCTTGATTTTGAGTAACCCTTAACAAACGCACTTTTTTAACAAGTTGTGTTTGTTAATGGATTACGTGACATAACAGTGACATCTCAGTTTCTTTACATGTACGAGATATTTTGTTAAAAATTTTACTGTGTAGGAAGACAAAAAAAATTGTAGGAGAGAATGGTGATTGCTCCACCGACAAGAGCCTAGCTCTTAAGATAAAGAAGAAGGAAGAAGAATATAGAAATTGCATTTTTCCCAACGGGTCTTTATTCACTACTTTACCTGCATACGTCTCTGCGTTCGTTGCGTGTATGTACTATGTACTGCAAGTATTCTGTTACCTGGACGTTAAACAAGATTGAGTACGCATCACTCATGCTCTGATATTTAAATTATAACATTTTGAATTTTGATACAGTAGGATAAGCGGTCGTGGCTCAGTGCGGCTTGCGTTGATCGCGTCGATCACGCAGATTAACGGACTATAGACACGGTCATAACTTGGATGGGTTTGACTGTTAGGGCATCTATCTCGACCATTTCCATGCTTTGCAAGGCACGTTAAGCTGTTGGTCCCGGCTGCTATCGCTAGATTGCAGTCGTTAAGCCACGTCGGAGGCCTTATAGGCGGCTTGAAAACTTCTGACACTGGGGCCTGGGGCCTGGCGTTGGCCACTATCCCCACAACCTCCACCAATCCGGACTTAAGCCCCGTGTCTACAGTATGGCCTAACCTTCCCGAGGTATGGGCACCCGTGGCAGTGCAGTGGGGTCGATATGGGTGTTAACATACACTAGGTAATTGCTATAATATTCTATAGCATTAATGTCATACGATTAGAGAGAAAATTCTACTCATTCTGAGAGAATTGGGTAAATTCTCTTCTGTGCTAAAAGACGGAAACTTCCAAAATACTACGCAAAAGTCCTCTTAATATAATATGTAATAATATTATAATAATATGACAATGATCTCAAAGATTACTCATACGTTCGACCACTGCACCGTTCCTTTCCATACATAACTACATACAAAGTCTCGTACAACGTCCCATACATAATTTATGATGTATGGAGTACGGAGCGGAGATTCGATATCATGACAATGGGTGTTGAGTGATTGGGGTTTGTTCCGTTTAAGACGAATGTTCAACGCGTTGAGAGATCGTTCAGATGAAAACAAAATATAAAATAAAATAAATCACACACGGTCATCTGGCCCCAAACTAGGATTCCCTGTATTATGAGAACCAGAGACTGATATATATATACATATACGTATAGATACATACATAAATAGATATAATAGACCCAGACACGGAGCAAACAAATCTGCGCATCACAGAAATTTTTGCTCTGGGTGGGGATCGAACCCACGATTCTCGTATCAGTAGTAGTGAGGAACACTAACCACTGAGCCACCGTGTCAGTTATTTGGTTTCAAAGGTAATATTGTAGCTTCTGACAACCTGCGTCTTTGACGTTTATGGTATTTTGCATATTTTATACGTAGTTTTTTTGGTGTTTTGCGTATAGGGGGTAATACGTCGGAATCAACAGAGATGACTTAGTTTTAATTTTGTAAACGTCTAGGTAATTTAGGTAGGTACCAATAATAGGTAAGTCCATGAATGAAAAATTGAAAATAACTGGTAAATGCTACTTATGAAACTGAGCAACTTACCTCAAGTAATCTATACAATAGGAGTTAACATTTTTAATTTAAAATAATTGAACAATCATAATTATGACCGATAGAAACCAATTATAATCATTTTTGCGTTATGTTAAAAAACTTTTAGAATACATTTTCGGTGTGACGAGTAGTTGCCGAAATAAATTAGCGAACTTTGTATCACCAGCCTAAATTACTTTTTTCTTTTTTAATTTGCAAATCGTAGATACAATCGTAGATAAATATTTTGATCCTTCTTCTATGACCAGCCGTTCCTCATCTCTCTCACTGTTTTAATTTCGTCTTGCATACTATTAGTACAAGCATGAGTCTCTGGATGGCGCTGTTTGACTTTTAAAACGCGCTATTGTTTTGCTTGTTGCAAATATCTGTACCTGTTTGTAGTGTCAACAATTCATAGTCTGGATGGATGCAGTCGTGTAGGTACCGACCGATTTACACGAATTACGAGTTTTTGGGAAGTTCGACTGATTGCGAGATCTACTCGAACTTCTATGTGGCCATCCAGTAATCACGTGATGTTTTTTAGCAACTTTTTAGACCTCCCCCTGCCTCCCCCCTGGTGACACGTGGTGAGGTTTTAGACTACCCCCCCACCCCTTACCCAAAATCACGTGTATTTTTTTATACAAAATACTATCGTTAAATACAGGTATAATATAATTTAATTCTGGAAAATTAAGCACTGTGATAAAAAATCACAGATAGACATTAAGTTTGCAGGTTGTTTCTGACTGCCTGAAGCCGTTTCCAACCTTGGGAAGAGTTAAAAACAACATAACAACAACAGTCCGACGTTTGGAAATTACTCTAGAAATCGCGCGTGCAACGAAAAAATAAATACACGTGATATCTCAGTACACCTCCCCCCCCTTGTGATATTTCGTGATAATCACAAAAATATTAATATGACTATACCTATGTTCTTTCTTACATCCAAAAAATGTCACCGCGACCATTATAAACCTAAGTGGAATATACTCTCGAAGTAAGTACACGTTGAGTCAGCGACTGTAAGCGCGGTCTCCCGATGATGGGACTCAATTGGAAAGCTGGACTCCGTGACTCGGCAGTCATGACGTTGCAGCAACATAAGTCATAGGAGGGAAGACCAATTGAACATGTCACTGCGAGGGGAAAACCACAGAGTTGCAAAATGTCAATGTCAATTTCAAAATGCTCTTATTAGAGTGCGTTTCAACAAATAGTTCCAATGCGGTTATGTTGGCAGCAATGTTTTCCATACACACTGTATAGAATGCAGATACACACTAACAAAATCGGTAGAAGCGTCTACGCGTGTTGATGTCATTGACAGACAGGGGAGCCAACATAACGGCATAGGAACTATTTGTTGAAAATCACTCTAGCAACTACTGTTTTTGAGAGCGAGAAAAACGCCACTACAATGGTGTCAGTTTCGTCCTTACTTAACTTACATTCGCTCCCGAGACTGGCATATGCTGAGTTGGCGCCCTGTGGTTGCAGTAATATGTTTGTTCCCATTTAGTATGTAGCTCTTCTTAAAAAGATTTTACTGAAACCAATAAATGTTTTTTATTTATTCGTAGACTTCTCTAAATAATATCTTTTTTTTTCAAATCACCATAACGACTTTCAATATTGTACAATCGATTTACATATTTTGTATGATAACTTTTATTTGCTTCATTTGTATAGGACCTTAAAAATATGTTTAGTTTCACGAGTATCGTCTATCTATCGTTTGTTGCTTCGATTTCAGTCGTACGCCGTCATTCTGTGCACCGCTATTACTCATAACTTATACCGCACTCGAACAAAGTCACGCATCTCCATTCAAAGTTAAATTGTTTGAACGAAGTGCATCGGGAGTTGCACTTAGACACACTGGTGCTTATTCACACTCACTTAAAATAAAACTTGGTCATTTTAGTTATTGTTTCACTCACTGTACAGGAATAGAGACTTGTTATTTAAGTAACTAATATTTATTTTGTTTCTTTGCTACAACAAGAGCATTTGTTTTGATAAGTATACTATAAGGTTCTACTGTATTAGTGTCTGATATTTTAGTCAGTGCTTCTACTTCCGATTCTGATCAACTTTCCCCAAGGAACCCATAGTCAAATCGCAAAAAAATTTTTGGACTTTTCATACTAATTTGGCCGCTCGCCTGATCGATTTACATAGACCAACATTTTTTTTTGCGATTTGACTATGAGTTCCTTAGGGAAAGTTGATCAGAATCGGGAGTAGAAGCACTCACTAAAATATCGAGCACTAATAAATTAGCACCTTATACGGGGTGTAACAGAAAGGTGTGATAATACTTCAAGGTGGGCTTTTACCCATCAAACTGAACAACTTTTGTTCTACAACTTTGTTGAAATCGCAAAGAAATTTTCGGACTTTTCATACAAACTTGGTTCGCCAGCTGATCGATTTGTATGAAAAGTCCAAAAAAAATTTTGCGATTTGAACAAAGTTGTAGAACAAAAGTTGTTCAGTTTGATGGTTAAAAGCCAACCTTGAAGTATTATCACACCTTTCTGTTACACCCTGTATAGGGTCCTTCTGAAATACCAGATTTTTTTTACAGTGGGTTCTACTCACGAAACTGAACAGCTTTTTTTTATACTCATTTCGCAAAAAACATTTTGGCCTTCCCATACAAAATCGGCGGATCAGTTGATTGATTAGTATGAGAAGTCCAAAAACTTTTTGGGAATTGAGTATAGGTTTCTTTGGGAAAGTTGTTCAGTTTCATTAGTAGATGCCGTGGTTACATTTTTTTCAGGTATTTCATAAGGACCCTATACATATAGTTTGCTATATCTCGGAGTTTCAATTTATATTAGTATATAATTGATCTTGCTGTAAGGTTTCCAAAAATATTCGAAATGAAAAATAATCTCTTGAACTTTCCATAGGTAAAAAGTTGTCGAATGAACTGATTAATTAGTATGACTGAAGTTAAAAAGACACCTAATTCACGATTTAAATACTAATTCGTAGAGCAAAGTTTAGTTGCATTCGAAAAAACTTTTTTTTTCAAAACACACGTAGCCAAAAAGTTTTTCAATATTATGAGAAAGACAAGTAAATAATATTGGATTAGGTAATTATCTCCTTTTTTCAAACACCTTAACGTGATTATTCTTCTTTTTTATCTTAAGAGCTAAGCTCTTGTCGGTGGAGCAAACTCCGTAACTATTTGGAACAACACTATTTTCTTTCTTAGTACTCGTAATGGTTTGAGGTAAATACGACCCACTTACCTAATTTAGTTTTGTTCAATTTGAAATTAATAATTTCAAAGTATAAAATCAGTGTCATAAACATTAGTCATAAAATCAAAGCTTCAAATAAAATTATACTTATGTAAAGTTTAATATTGCGTAACTATCGCAACCAATGTAATAAAAAAACGATCAAATAAATTATTGTACCACAAATTGACTAAACAAAACGATTAAATTAACAACAAATTCGGTTGTCACTATTATTATATAATCATAATTTCAAGGTCATCTTAATATTACTCATATATGATTAATAAATAAGAAATTAATCATTTAATGGCTACCTACACGCATTGCTAAGATTCTTTATCAAGAAATAACATGTTATTGCAATATTCGATAGAGATGGCAAATTATCGATAGTTTTACGGTCGATGATAGGTTAAAGAAAAGAATTAATGACATGTGGTGACAAGTCAAGGAGTTGGCGAGAAACTAAAATTTGTGGTGAAACTAGCTTTTAACAGGAAAAATAAGAATATCTGATTATTAATAAATAAGGCTAAAGCGTAGCGTTCAGAACTGATGAAGCCAATTTATTCTTGAAAATTCAATAAATATCGATGTTAACAGTATGTGTTCAAACGTGAAGATAATATTGCCAGTGCACCATGTCGTTGGGAAATTTTGGTAAGCCGGCCAAGGGTTAATCAACTGTATTTTAAAAAAAAAACTACTACTTTTTACGTTCATGTATTTGAAATAAAACCATCATGAGTGATAATCAATATTTATTTTCTACTACCGTTTTGGATAATTAAAGAAACATGGTCATTGTATAGATAGAATAATCGACATTTGTGAAAATCATGAACTGAATTTAGGTTACAATACTAAGAGTCACAATTATTAATACTCGTTAGACATACTTATTCCCGTTTTCCTACTCGATATCGATAATTCTCTACGGACATCACTAGCTGCAATAACCACTGCAAATAACGCATCAATTGATTTGCAAATAAATTGGCTCTTTGTTGACTCGTGCTCTGACTCAGTATAAGTTAGTACTGGTAATCATTTACCATGATTTATACAGAAAGCATCAATGTAATGTTTACTACTTTACAAAGAAATCCTTGTAAGTTTATACGTTTTGAGGATTTGTTGTAATTAAAAAAAACTTATACGTATGTTATAAACGTTAAAGTAACCGTATTTGTTTGTTTATTTTGTACTAAACTATTAAACGGATTTGATTTGAATTATTTGAAAGATTGTCTCTTCTATTCTATTTTTCTATTTGGCATTCCACATCTCATTCCGAGCGTGATTTTGCCAATGTCTAGTGAAAAATGGGAGAATCTTCAATAAAAAAATGGCGAAACGCCAATGTCAAGTGAAAGTGACGACTCTAAGGGTGATGGGCACTTAAAGACGCTCCACGTGGTGGTTTGCTGCTGGAACTCGGAAAACGGAGCTGTCTCCTGAGTTAATCCTCTTCTTATTATCGCTTATCTCAAATCGGGATCACAGCTATTTCTCCATCACAAAAATAACGTTGAAACTATTCTAAAACGGTAATAATTGTAAAATTAACTTAACAGACGTGTGCTCGGTACAAGTCCCGGCAACCAACCAGATTGTCTCTTATTCCTAAAATAGTGGACACTTGTCTTTGCAACTCTTGGAAATTAATTTTTCCATAAAAAAATTTTTCACCCCATTTCCAGCACTTAGGGATTTATATTTATTTATTCAAAAAATACTGTCTTATTACTCATATACATCCTCTAAAAACGTATTTTTCAGTTTTTCAGTTTCTCTGCAAACAGGCTAGGAAAAAAGTCTGTGAAAAAAGTACTTATGTGTTTTTTTCTATAATGGTTTAGTTTACGCTGTTCGTTACTTTTACAGTATCTGCTGAATTTATTCTTATAAAATCAGTAAGAAAAAATATTATATTCTGCATAAGTGCATTTAATAATCGAACTGTCACGAAGTCAAAGACAAGAAACTGTATAACAATGTTTCAGATATAGAAAAGACCTGATAGTAATCCCTTACATGGTCTCCTTTAGTCACGACTGTAGTTTGACCCAACGGTTAGAGGACTTCATTAATTTTTATACCCCATCCCTATAAGGAGGTGAAACTGTCCTATCTGTCATTGTTTGAGCTATGATCTCATTCTTAGGTCATAGATTAATATGTAAGAGGTGACATAGGTCTTTAATGTGTAAAATGTGGTCTGGTATTGAGGTCATATGATCATCTCATTTGATGACTAATGTTTATTGCGAAATTAATGACAGGGTATTTTTCCCTATTCCTCTTTACGGTTTTTTTCTTGAAAGGTGATTCAAGTTTTGTCAATTTGAGGTAGGAAAAGATTTTATTTTACTAATTATAATTTGTTTAATTATAATCTACAGTATGTTCTACTAGAATGACCCACTTAAGAATAATAATTTATACATAACTATGTATAATACATTATAATATGTCCATAATCATAAGTTACAATACTGAAATATGTATATATGATTGATACTAGAAGATAAGGCATTGAACATTACCAAAAAAAGTTTTTTCATACACTTTTTTTACCTATGGTGAAAATTAGGTTCACCTCATTTGCGATTTTCACATATAAATTTTTTGAAATTTTTTGAAATCTCTTTATTAAAGTGGTTTACTTACGCAATTTTTTATATGACTCTCTAGGTGGTACTCCATTTGAATTGTTCTGACGTCACACATAAGATGACCTAGATTTTCCAAGGGAAATTTCCTTATACCCTTAGTCCCAGACAGGAGTTAATCGCTTCAGATATACACCTAGTACATTTAGGTCTCTGTGACATCATCCAGGCTAAGGGCTAAAGGCAGCCACAGACGATTAGAAAGTGAAAGAAAGAAAATACATTTATTTCACAGTGAAATAAAAGTGAAAGTCTAATATTGTAGATCAAAAAGATATAATAAATAAATTAACTGGAGTCTTTAATTTTATGTTCGTTTCCTAAAATTGTAAGTTTAATAAGCGATTAAAAAGGTTTTTAAGGATCACAAAAGTGACGTTGGAAGTGGCTTGTATGCGTAGTGATTATATTTCCTTTAATTTTGAATTCCCTGAAGACCGCACCAAATCGTACCCACAGTGGGGGTACCAATTAGTCCAATTTAGTTTAATATTTAAGGTCGCATTAAATATCAATCTCCTTGCACTATTTCCTTTAACTGCAGCAGTTAAAAGTTTTCTTTGTTTTTTACATTTTCACTCAAAGTGCATTTAATGTAACTTACTCCATACAAATGTTCGGAGATTCAGTACACTTATTATACTTAATGCACTATGACTTACAAAAATCATAAATAACACTAGAAAGCACGACACTAACCTTTCTCTGTTTTCATTATTAGTATATAGTATAGTATAAGACTGTCTGTGTCCTAAATAAATAAATAAATAAAATTCTAGTGTCCTAGGTTTGGGAAGTGGTGACTACTCACTTTTAAAACTTAGTATGGGTATGACCCACAATCGAAAAGCATGCACATTAAAACTATATATTATGTAATACGAAATTGTGTCAAATATGTAATCAACTGTTAACACTAAGAATCATTGTTACTCCTGTTATCTTGAAAATAAAGTCCTATTACTATGACTTTGTTCCACTATCGTATCGTCTTGTCTGTAACCGACTTTACTCTCGTCTCGCCCTCTCCACGGGGATGTTAGTACCCCGTCCTCCGCGGCTTGACGTCAATTGTATAAGTTTATGGGTCGGTACTAGGTCACGTTTTATTTGTATGACCCATGTTTACCACTTCATCTAATGCTGGCTGAATGTCAGCCATTTTATTATAGGTACAATATCAGGGCCGGGCGTGTCATACATAAGTTAATACATCAAAAACATTGATGTGGTCATTATAGATAGGTATTATGACTGCTAATATGATAACGAGGTTGTTTTATTTATTATTTATTCTAATAAAACTAAACATACCCAATTACCCTTAGATAGCAGTGATAGTTGCATTGCAGTACCCTTATTTTAATTAATATAGTGTCCTAATGAAATACTTGAAAGAAAAACCACCGCTTCTGTTTCTTTCCCGAAGAAACCTCTATGAATAGAGCAGAAAAAACTTCACATGCAAACTTGTTAATACATATTATAAATGCGATCTATATCTCTGTCTGGCTGCCAGTCTGTCTGTTGCCTTTTCACGCCTAAACCGCAAAACGAATTTGATGAATTTTGGTATAGAGATTATATGGGACTTTGGAGAAGGAAGTAAGCCACATTTTTTTCGCAAACATGAAATTTGAATAGGGAATAAAAGTTTACAACCAAATATTTCTCAACACATATTAAATATAGGGCGATTATAAATGATACAGGACCAAGGCTGACCCCAGAATTTAGTTCAGGAATCGCAAATATTGTCCGATCTAATAGGATGACGTTACCGATGATGTTGCCATATTTGAGTTTAGGGCATTGGGGCAAGTTGATTGTTGACACTCAGCAAATTTACCCGAAGTAAGTTTGCAAATGCCCCACAGGAAATAAGGTCAGCGTGTTTCCGTGTTAGTAAGATGGATTCTTAAACGATTTAGGTGGTTTCTAGTTTTATTCACAAACGCTACTAACAGGAAAACGGCTTTGCTAGATACCTACTGTGTTATTGGAGAAAGTTGTGCAGATAGTACAAACCCCTGTTTTAGTCTAAGAGTACTGTATAACAACTAAATACTAAGTAAGTTATATTTTCTTTTATCTTATTGGTATTGTGATAACATATATTATGCCATGAATAAATCTTTTCTATTGTATTCTATGTATTCTATTATTCGGGATATAATTTTTCCGTGCAGTTTCAGCGTCAATTTGTTATTTTTTGTAGTTGATATGTATGTCTTTCTCTCTCGCACCGAATACTCAACAAATGGTTTTAAATCTCAGACAATCGTATTCATATTTCGAATATTATAATAAATTAATTAACGTGTTTATGTGATTAAAGAGTTTCATGGTTGACTAACAAGAATTATCTTCTTTTTCAGGTAAACATGACATGTCAGAATTACCACCATTGACCGCAATGTTTGGAGCGAAGCGAAGTAAGTTCATGTTGAGTCATCTCCGTACCAAAGCAAACAAAAACGGCAGGTTTCTTTTAAGGATACAGTCACGAATTATTAAAGTAGCATACTTCTCAAGGGCATGACAAAAGTACAATATGTCGAATTCTATTTTTAATTTGGATTGATGACATATTAAAAACAAAATATGAAATATTTTTACTAAATAGCACTTTCATTGGAATTGCCCAAAAATTTACATGTCAATTTTATATTTATAATAAAAATCTCGTACTGGGTGTAAAAAGCAGAGACTTCTATGTTTAATAATAGAAGTCTTTGGTAGAAAGGCCGATAGATTATGACGTCAGAGCACGTTTTTGACATTTTATAAAAAGTATTGTAACTAATCAACTACCCTATTTTCATGTCAGAAGTGACGTATACAACCTGAGTCTCTTTTTGGGATCGGTTGCCGGGACTCTAATCCGAACACACGTCTGTTAGGTTAATTACCATTTTAGAACAGTTTCAACGTTATTTTTGTGATAGAGAAATAGCTAGGATTCAAATTCTTTGATAAACGATAATAAGAAGAGGATAAACGCGGGAGACAGCTCTATTTTCCGAGTTCCAGCAGCAAAACACCACGTGGAGCGTTTTTAAATGGTCATTACCATTAGAGCCGTGATCTTCACTTGACATTGGCGTTTTGACATTTTTTTATTGCAGATTCTAAATACTCGCTGATCTCTTTTCACTTGACATTGGTAAAATCACTCTTCAACATGTGGAATGCCAAATAGAAAAGAATACAAGGTTCTTTAAAAAGTAGTAGGAATTTAAAATTCTGGACTATTGAGCTAGACAGCAGTGCGTTCAGCTAAGTCTTGGAGCTAAGTTTACACTTTCACGGTCAATCAACGTTAACATAAACTATCTCCTTTCAACCCATAGCACATGGCTTAAAATCTCCTTTATTACTACCCTTGTTAGGATAGCATTTAATTATAGACTTTATTGTAATCCGAAGACGTTTTTATTACCATTTAACGTCGTTTCATTTGAATGGTGTGGGTTGAAATATGCTTTTGGTCTGTTAAAAGGGGTATAAAATGATTGATAGAGTGACACGTAATGGACCACAGTTACGTTGTGATACTAATAAACTATGTTTTATTCATCTAGCTACATACTGTGTCATCTTCTTCCTAAATAAAAGGCGGAATTCATAATAGAAATGCATGATTGATTAAGAAAAAAGCGGCCAAGTGCGAGTCGGACTCGCCCATGAAGGGTTCCGTAGCAGCAAGTAACATAATATAAAAGTTCCTGTAGTTCGTTGTAGGTAAATTACGGTTTACGATTTATGACGTATTAAAAAAAAAACTACTTACTAAATCTCGTTCAAACCAATTTTCGGTGGAAGTTTGCATAGTAATGTACATCATATTTTTTTTTAGTTTTATCATTTTCTTATTTTAGTAGTTACAGAGGGGAAGGGGGTTTAGTTCTAAGTATGGGGAACCCCAAAATTTATTGTTTTTTTTTTCTATTTTTGTGTGAAAATCTTAATGCGGTTCACAGAATGCATCTACTTACCAAGTTTCAACAGGATAGTTCTTCTATTCTATTTTTCTATTTGGCATTCCACATCTCATTCCGAGCGTGATTTTGCCAATGTCTAGTGAAAAATGGGAGAATCTTCAATAAAAAAAATGGCGAAACGCCAATGTCAAGTGAAAGTGACGACTCTAAGGGTGATGGGCACTTAAAGACGCTCCACGTGGTGGTTTGCTGCTGGAACTCGGAAAACGGAGCTGTCTCCTGAGTTAATCCTCTTCTTATTATCGCTTATCTCAAATCGGGATCACAGCTATTTCTCCATCACAAAAATAACGTTGAAACTATTCTAAAACGGTAATAATTGTAAAATTAACTTAACAGACGTGTGCTCGGAACAAGTCCCGGCAACCAACCAGGATAGTTCTTATAGTTTCGGAAAAAAGTGGCTGTGACATACGGACATACAGACAGACATGACGAATCCATAAGGGTTCCGTTTTTTGCCATTTGGCTACGGAACCCTAAAAAGATAAAGAATTTAGAGGTTCATCCTCGCTAGACAGCAAGTGCTTTTTAAGATTCTTATGAAGCAGTCGGATGGTTATGGCACAAAACCGCGCTAAGCGGGAGGTTTTTGTTCAGCAGTGTACGTCGTCTGGTTTATATAACGAAGATAATAATGAAGTGTTTTAATATACTTAATATACTTTTTAATTTAACAAACAATGAAAACGAACAACAAAAAACAATTAGGTAATCAAATGCTGAAAAGCGGATCGATGAATGAATATAATGTTGCTATGCAGTTTGAGTACCTATCATATACATACTCGTATTGTCGCCTGAGAGTCTTCTTTGTTTTTCGTGTGGCACATTTTTTAACCGTTATATCCCCACCTAGCGATTGCCCAGTGTTGCACTTAGCATTACCCGCGGTCACTTGTAGGGCATTTAGATTTACACCTACGGGCGTGTGCAACGCGACCATCATACACATCTAGAAATCAAATGTGCAGGTTTCCTCACGAAGTTTTCCTTCACCGTTAAAGCAGTCTGTATGAAAATGCACGTAAGTTTCGAAAAACTCATTAGTACACTGGCCAGGATTTGAACCCACGACCTCTGGTTAGGAGGACGGAGTCACTACCCGCAGCGCCACCGTTGCAAGAGTGAAAACCTCGTATGTGCGGAAAGGGTAATTTTTCAGGAGGAAGGAAAAACCTTCTCGTAAAAAATTTGTTACTACTACAAGTCCAAAAATATATGATGTGTCCATTTAAGTGTGTATTCATTACCAAATTTGATGAGGTTTCAGATGCTTCTACACTTCATTTCGAATTATTGTCTTAAACTCTTTAAAAGCTATAAATTAGCAATTTTGCGTTCCCGAGGTTTTCTCTCTCCAGCGACGATATGTACAGCATAGGTTTTATAGGGTATAAGTATTAAAATTATAATAGAGTATCTATAAAATTCATAAGGCATATAGGCCTCATAAGAAGGCTCAAAATCACCCAAAGGGCGATGGAGCGTGCTATGCTCGGTGTTTCTCTACGTGATCGAATCAGAAATGAGGAGATACGTAGGAGAACTAAAGTTACCGACATAGCTCTCAGAATCGCTAGACTTAAGTGGAAGTGGGCAGGGCACATAGCTCGTAGAACAGATGGCCGTTGGGGCAGTAAAGTTCTCGAGTGGCGACCGTGCACCGGAAGACGCAGTGTGGGCAGGCCTCCGACTCGGGGACCGACGACCTGGTGAAGGTTGCGGGAAGCCGCTGGATGCGAGCCGCACAGGACCGGTCAGTGTGGAAATCCTTGGGGGAGGCCTTTGTCCAGCAGTGGACGTCTTTCGGCTGATAGATAGATAGATAGATCTATAAAATTTACCATGTTATTAGTCAAAAAGTAAAAAAAAGTCAAAATGTTTTTTATTTAAGTAGATGTTATACACATACTTTTAAATCGCCTTTTTTTCTTCTCTTTTTCTCTTAAAGTTCTAAATTTTAGAGTAAATCAAAAAGTTGTAAGTTTCCACTCGAGAAAATGAACGAACGAGGTAGCTTCAGAGAGCGGCAAGGAGTGTCCGTACTGAAAAAAAATATTTATACCTACTGTGCTCATTACTATTCAATGGAAATACCCTCCCTGCCTGCTGATGGGGGAAATATACCGCCATAAACATGGGACATAAACCCCTAATGGGATTGCAGCGCCGTAACAGCCCCATAAGCTACTGTGATGAAGTCATTCATTAGGGAAACTGAGGGCATTTGACTGATTGTGAGTAGGTAAAATGAAATATAGGTTTATAGGGCAGGAAATGATTATATGAATACATCAGTGGCCTCTGCGTGTATTACAGACGATTTAGTGCAGTGTCTTGGCGCTATTCCGTATTGTTAAACTGCAAAGTTGCTGTGGGTGGAGTAACCTCTCTCCAGACACTGCGCCGCCAGGGACGGAGGTAAGGAAACGCAGGGTTGCCCAGGACTTGTCGGCGGTCTCCTGCAATCAAACTGGCTTGGCTCCACACGTATTGTCTTGCCTTTCCTGTGGAATCAGCCAGCGAGACCGAGAGGGGATATGAATACAGGGTGTTAAAAAAGTGCATTTGAAATTAAGGGACTATAGTCAGAATCTAGTATAGAATGAAATGAAATGAAATAATATTTATTTGAAGTAGGTATCTCTGTACACTTTTCGAACGTCATATTTTTCTACCTAATACGAAGTTCCTACCACTCGGAACTCGTATACCCAACGTTTCGGGAAGTGTTTGCGGAGAGAGAAGAAACGTCGGGCCCTAAAGAAACTCCCTCCAACACATTTTTTAAAATAAAATTCTTATATGCTATTACATAATTCAGGTAAACAACAAAGATATAGTTAGCTTAGTTGCATACTATTACAAACGAATGTGAAAGGATCAACAAAAACATACAAGTACAATGTGCAAACAGGTAATTATTGTGACCAAACACCAATGACAAGAGCAGGCCAGTTCACACGGACAGCACCCGATCACGAGTATAACGCGGGAGTCAGCCATCGCTCCCCTCAACCATATTTGAGGGAAGGGAACGACCCGGCTCCCGATACGCCACCATCCGCACGAACATTTAAGCGAGCATGCACCGCTCCGGTCAATGGGAAAATATATTAATGAATCTTCAATCCTTCCAGACCCTCCACAATATGTATACAACAACAATATGAATACAGGAAAAATATTGAAAAATCCGATCCACAATATATTTTTTTCAGTTTTCCATACAAATTCTTAACTCACGTCACTTGACGATGTAGTATGGGAATCTGAAGAAAAAATTGTAGATCGGAATTTTTTCAATATTTTTCCTTTATACTTGACTCTGAATAAACTCTAAACCTTAAAATTTCAAATGCACTTTTTTAACTTGCTGTATAATAGCAAAAAAGAATAGGTATGGAGTCTTTATACAAACTGATCAGTTACTAGGTTTTTTGTATAAAAGTTATTTGTAAAGAGGTTGTTTTCAAAGGTTCTGACTACTGACTGTTTAAACTAGGACTTCTAATCTTGTAACTGAACAACTTTCCTTCAGAAACCCATAATCAATTTGTAATTGGCCGACTTAGTACGGTGAATCCAGCTTTGTAATTTCAAAAGCCAGTTTTATAATTGGAAAGCGTGGATTATATCTCATCATCACCCGAAAAACGTCCACTGCTGGACAAAGGCCTCCCCCAAGGATTTCCACACCGACCGGTCCTGCGGAGTGTAGGCAGGTCTTCCACTCGGTGGACCGATGCGACGGCCTGGTAAAGGTCGCGGGAAGCCGCTGGAAAACCTATATCATATGTATAAAACGATATTTGGATAAAAAAAAACATTCAGTTAACTACTCAGTTCCTTTTTGTTCAAGTAAAGTTGTTAATATTTAGATATCATACAAAATTATGTATCTATGCACCTACAGTAATAAATAACATTTTCCAACGCTGACTCTGCCGAGCATGACTCACTTATAGGTACCTATCAACAGCACTTAGATATTCCCACACCTCACCCGTCAACACAAGATTATTTCTGTCAACAGTTTTCAATTATTATTAACTTACAAACGATGAGAGATTACAAATAACAAAAGCACAATAAGTAGATTTGATAAATTACTTACAATTCATTGTATCTTGATCAGATGTGAAGTAACATTTTTACACCCAACGCAAAATAAGGATGTCACAAGTCTGAAGCCTGTGTATGTCTCTTTCTTCCATCATAGCTTTCAAAGTAGTGAACGGATTTGGATGTGGTTTAGTTTATTAAAACGCGGGTTTCATGACGATGGTCCTAAGCTATGTTTCGTGAAAATCGGTTCAGTCGATTTCGAGTTATTCGATTTTTACTATCCGGGATGGTAAAGTTTTTAATTTGGTTGGTTTATCTTACATTTTTAACTTCGGTTTCATCATGACTACAGTGCAAACGCATAATAAAACTCGAATCCCCAATAAAAAGACAGTAAACCATGATGTAATTCAGCGACTATGTATACTAGGATACGACCCGGTTTCGGTTCTCAGAAATAATTTCGGGTCAGACTTATTTTCGGACGGGAATTTGTGTTTGTTATTTTATTAGGTTAGGTACAGTCTGTGCCACGATTACGTGATAAAAGTTTATAAGGTCTAACAAAATCAGATGAAACTATTTACTGTTACTCATGAAATTAAAGACATCTTTTCCAAAAGAACGCATTGACAAATCGGAAAAATGTGGACTTTCAGATGATCAACTAAGTGGATCGCTCAGATGATCAACTTGTTAGAGAAGGAAAGAAATAGGTATGTTCGCGGATTGTCTATGAATTTTTTGGGGCAAATTGTTCAGTATTCACTTACGAGTTTAAGTTTATGAGTAGTTCTTCTGAACGTCCGTAAACTTGGTACCTAGAATTTAAATCAAATTCATCATAACATAAACGTCATTTTGAAATATCCAAATAATTTATTTTTAATCAAGAGTTAAATTATTTGAATAGGGAAGATGCAGTATCTGGGGCTGTGAGTATCTATGGTAGGTTACTAAATAAGTTCCATATGTAAAAGTTAATTTGGGAACCTGGTTATACCTGCCTAGTCAAACGGAAATAATAAATATAATATATATTATTATTATTATTTCTGAACTGGGAAGAACCGCCATTTTTAATAAACTTTCCGAGTAATTTGAAGACTTGTGTCACCTTGTACAAGAAACTAAATAACTGAACAACTATTTGGTTCAATGAATTCATATCTCAATTTACCAATCTATTTTTATCCCATACGGATACGAATAAAAGTTCATCTCTTAAAGGAACCGATTATCCATAAGGAAGTTCGATCTGGTAGGTGCGTTTTGGAACGGAAGAGATGTTTATAAATATTTTTTCAGCGTTTACTTAACGTTACTATTACTTCCCTTTCCGTATTTTTTAAGTACCTTTCTGACATGGTGTAATAAAATAAAATATATCACTCTATCACTCCGATCCGTTCAGTACTTTTCGAGAATACTTAACGGGAGGGAGTTAGAGTTTAACAAACAAGAATGTTCCTAGCTATGCACGTACAAATATAGGAAACAATAGCATACCCACACGTGGGGTTAGTTGGGGCTAGCATTTGAAGCAGGAGTGGGGTGAAAAAGCAAACAACTGAAAAAAAAATGTCAGAAACACCTGTTCAGCTTCTGTTAGTATTTAACTCGTAGTTGAGTTTGGTCCGATTGAGGAAATGAAGCGTTTTTCAAAAGTATATTTTGATGTCAATAAAGCTCAAAGTTAGAACAAATGTGCGTTAGGGTAGAAAGTTTGCGTGTGGTGATTTGCGAAGACGCAGCGTAGGTAGACCTCCTACTCGGTGGACCGATGACCTAGTGAAGGTCGCGGGATGTCACTGGATGCAGGCAGCGCAAGACCGTTCGTTATAGTGACGAAAAGTGAAGTGAAAAAGCGAGCTACGATAGTAATCCTACTCATAAAACCAAACTTTCCTATACATTCGGAGATACAATAATAATTTTTGATTTCCACAAACTTAATGAACATTCTTCTACTCTTCTTTTTCAGTGTTTCTGTGACATTATAATTTATGAAATAAATTACAAAAATCTTGTTTTCGTATGAAAGTACCAGTCCTTGTCAGTCCCTATATTACATATTTATTTTGAACATGAAATTAACCACTTTTTCATGCCTTGGGCCGCAACAATAAATGTAGGTAAACATTTGAGAGCAAACACCTGCAAGAATTTTCACGGGTTCAACTCTCGCGCCGGTCAATAGATCACTGGTTTTAGGTCAGTTTTATTTTGTTTGGGGGTTAACACACTGAAATCAGCTGTTTGAAATTAGATTACTGTGGGCTGTGGAGATTCCCACTCAAAACGAAGGAGGTTCCTAATATTTATTGATTTAAAAACTTTTCAACATTGATCTTATTCAAAATCTTTTTATTTTTAGCTGCCTGCCCCTGTTGGGCTGTGTTTTTAAGCTGGGGATGTAACTTATGCAGCTTGATAGCTTTTAGATTGCGAGGTCACGTTAAACTCTAATCCCGGCGTATGCGCATTTCTGCTTTCGAGCATGCCAGTAACTGGATCGTGACGAAATAATTTGGGCACGTTATTGACGGTCGAATTTAATTAAGGGAACTAATTGAAACTTAATCCATACATACAAACTTAGGTACATAGTTAGTGAAGCTCAAAAAAATGTGTTAAAAAAGTTAGTACACAAAAACACATTTAGTATTAAACTGAGGACTGAATGACGCAGGCGTGGATCCAGGGGGGGGGGGGGGGCAATGGGTGCAATTGCCCCCCCCTGAAGCCTGACCGAAGTACTAAAACATCTATAAAATATAAATACATAGAGGCATTTCTTAAGATTCAAAAAATTTCGCGACTTTTTATATTCATAGTCTACTACCGTCGACCGCTTCATAAATACGGGTACACTAAAAATTTGCCCCCCCCTAAACGAAATCCTGGATCCGCACCTGGAATGACGTGTATCGTTACAGCCCCCGTATCAGATAATAATAATCTAGCAGCTTCCTGCAACCTTTATTAGATCATAATATCATAACTTAACCTGGAAGATAACTATTCCATCTACGATAGGGTTTTTGAAAGGTTTAAACTGTAGCACTAGTGCTTCACTAAGAAAAGAACGGTAACTTTTAAGAGCAGTTTAACTGACGGCTTGTTCAAGTACCTCTTGGAACTTATAAATAAACCAAACGGTCAATAGCTTTGAAGGTTTAACCAAACTGTAAGAGAAGGGAATAATGAGATCAATAGATAAATCAAAATCAATCATCTCAAAATACTACGAATAAATAAATAATAGATAAATGATAGACTCTATCCATACCACTCCTGCCGTGCTGATGATAACAGCAGTAAGTATTTTTTTTAACAAAAATCTTTTAAAATCTTTTTTTTAAGTGATAGGTGGCAAACGAGCAGACGGATCACCTGATGGTAAGCGATTACTGCCGCCCACAGACACCCGCCACACCAGAGGAGTCACAAGTGCGTTGCCGGCTTTATCATAAGCGTGGCAGAATATTATAAATACAAAAGTAACCCTGTCATTTTGTTAGGCACGTTTTCATATGTAAAGAAAAGAAAGAAAGAAAACACGTTTATTGGTTACAATAACACGACATAATTACAAAAATATTAAATATGGCTAATTAAAAATTGTGGTGTAACTGCAACCACAGGGCCCCAACTCAGCATATGCTAGGCCCATATGTAAACCACAGAATCGATTTTGGTGAAACTTAGGTATTATCATGTATTATAGAAATATCTACTTAAGTGCATACAGCTAAGTAAATGACAAAATTAGTCAAATATTTGTATGCAACAGCATGATCTGATCTAATAATAAAATGAAATTATTTGAACAGCTGCGTTAGGCGGGGATGAATCATGCTGTATATAAATATAAATAAACTCGCCTACAGGGTGGTCAGTTTTCAAGTACTTACCACTTGTGTTGTTCGCCTACGGCATTCCTACCAATAAATCTGATTCCTATTCCTATTGCAATAGAGTTCAAGTGTTTTGGTTTGACCAATGTACTTTGCTATGCTTGAACCTTTAACCTTGCATTCCAAAGGCCCGTATGCTTTATACTGTACCATAGAATCATGGTATAGACCATAAAGACTCCATAAAAATGTCTTTCTTTAAGATTAATTAAGGCGTTGAGGCGTTAAGAGCCAACAAACATATTTTTAGATAGATAGATAGATAGATAGATATAGACAGTGATATCCTCACTATAGTGAGGATATTATCGACGGGGAAGTGCTAATAACTCGTAACTTACATTTTTTACGAAAACGACTTATGAATGCAGTTCGACAGAGAATGAATTTGCGCGTCTACTGGTATATGAATTAAGTTGAAATTCGCAAAATTGATGTAGCTGGCCACCGAGGAAATATCTCCTATATTAAGGTCCATCACAATCTGATTAATTTTGTCTGGAAATATATTCAAAGTTTGTTAAACTTTGTAAGTTAGGAGTTGTTAGCACTTCCCCATCGTTATGTTACCTAATCTAGGTTTTCTAGCCAGCTAACAGAAAATCATATCCATTCTATGCTACCGTGACAACATCCCATAAATTACTAGGTATACTGTTTACTAAAATACCTTCTCATTAACCTAATTTCCTGATAGCATACCTAATTAGGCTATTAGGTCAAGGGCAATATCTGTTTTTGCGAACTAGAACATTTAATTTTCCTAATTGATGAAAGCAATTAATTTATTGTTCTACAGTAGGTTAGATATTATTTGCTATTACTATTTTAAAAAATCACCCAATTACGCATCTAATTGCACCTCAAATTCCAAAATTGTTTTTTTTTTTTATGGCAGAGGTGGCAAACGAGCAGACGGATCACCTGATGGTAAGCGATTACCGCCGCCCATAGACACCCGCAACACCAGAGGAGTCACAAGTGCGTTGCCGGAAAAACCGTTAAAGCTATATAGATTCAATCGAAAGAATATACATTTGTACACCTGAAAGGTTGCTCTCTTTTAAGACAATTGAATATATGAGACAAGATTCTGCTAATTCGTAAAAAAACAAAAATGGTGGTGGTTCCAAGGATTGTGCGAATGATACATTTAAAAGCAAACCAATAAAGTGCTCCCGACTCGTGGTCCCACGGTGTCTTTTAGACTATTCCATGGTCATGTCGCAATGCTAGGCCCTCATACTTAAAAAGTCCGCTCCCGACTCGTGGTCCCACCGCAATGTCCCATTAATTAATTAATTTACGCCTTTCCTTACAGTGCAGTAAAAGATTTTAAGTATATAAACTCCTTATTGCCATGCCAGTAAACCACAGAAAAAGAACAAAATTGTGAATCACCAAAAAGCTTCAAACATGTACCGACAAACCTCAAGGAAGCGTTTCAGTTGACAATTCGTAATTGCTAAACAGAACCGGGGCAAAACAATTAGTGCAATTAAAGCAACTGACAGACAAACACATTTTATATACTTACCTACGTATATGTTGCAGTAAGGCGAAATTTCAGAACTATTGCGGAAACCAATGCCTAAGGTTTATTGTTCAAGACTTCAACAACATCATCAGTCCATCGTTGGTGGTTGCCTGGTGTTGTAGTTACTTTCTGTATGCTTATTGTATGATGTATTTTGTCTATCTATACCTTTATACGAATGTTACCCCCCGGCAGTGGGTATAACCGATGGCAGTTTCTTAGCATATATTTACGCTTGTTTTACTAACGTCATATTTTTATGTAGTCATAACAAGCAATTATAATAACACAGAAGTTTTGTTGAAAGGCTGGGGGATTAG
Source organism: Coleophora deauratella (assembly GCA_958295455.1). Classification (NCBI taxonomy): domain Eukaryota; kingdom Metazoa; phylum Arthropoda; class Insecta; order Lepidoptera; family Coleophoridae; genus Coleophora; species Coleophora deauratella. The sequence goes on from OY282412.1 coordinate 8,135,857, forward strand.
TTTGCCTGCAACATAGATAAATACCAATTAGGTAGGACTAGGTCATACTGGATTATCCTGACATATGCGCTAGCGCACAATGGTTGGTATAACGATACCGTCTCGGTGTTATCGTGGTTTATCCTAACTCCTGACTGCTTTGCTTCGGGACGTGGGGTTTCTCATTTATAGCAAACACCTGGTGGAAGATTAGTTTGTTTTCTCTTTATCTTTTGTTTTTATTAAAAATTTGAGTGCATTTGTCTACATCTATATCTATCTGTGTTAAAAACTGCTAATTCGGTCGGTAGCTGTATTTAAACTGCGGTTTTTAATCATGAAACTAAATACATAACCCCCGCAAAAGTGATAGTCATGGTTAGTTTTATGGTTTTTATCATACTCTCTCTCTATTTGTAATATGGGCTAACAGAAAACATTTAGTTTGAGACCATTTAAATTTTCATTCGTACTGCCATCGTTTAAAGAGCATAGAAATGCATTCCTTCCTACTAAATATGATAGGGCAGAACTCCTCAGTCAATTGTTATTCCACACACCGCACTAGACAAGCAGTCTTTACTGTCACAGGGTGTTTTGTATTCACACGATCACACGCACATGTTAAATTATACAAAGTGTTGACTGGAAGTTAAAGAAGCAAAGAGCGACCGAACGCACATCACTAGCGATAGAACCAATTTAAGCTGACCTTGCTTTCTGTAAACTTGTCTGTGTAGCGTAGCTCAGTATATACTAGTTAGTAAAAGGTTACATGCGGTTAACAGGACTTAGTATTAAAAGTTCGTTCTTGAATTGAACATTTAATGGGTTGAATGAAGAGTGAAGAATTTGAAATGATACAATTGGGTCGGTTCTATAGAGGGATGGTAAAGGGGCTTTTTTGTATTAGAATACTCGTGTAAAGAATACGTATTGGTCTCGGTAACTCTGATGATTTTTCGAATCTGTAAATAATTACACATCACATAGAATACGTTTTTAATAAAACTAAGCTTCAAATACTTACTTATCTTATAAATTCAATAAAATATTTTTTTATTTATTATTATGGTTTAATTACAATATGAATTTGACTTTATCGTGTATTGAAAGCTTTACAATAAAAAAGGACAAATTAACGGTTTCACAAATATACCTACCTATTCGTATATAAAAATTGTGTTATTGTCTTTGATATTTAGATAGCAATAAATCTACTGATCCATTACACTAATCGATCACCCAGCCACATCCAAACACGTCAGAAGTTCAACAAAATCAACGATCATTGACAAACATGATTATTTCTATATAAATAAATCAAATAATTTAATTACGCGCGTTAAAAAGAACAAAAAAATAAAAAAATGGACACAAAAAAGATCTGTTTAGTAAAAAAATATTCGCACTAATTTCAGTTTAGTTTCTAAATCAAACCTTTTCAGCTCGATGATGAAAGGTTCTTTACACTTCTTTCTTAACACTTAATAGCATTGCTGCTGAAGAAAACGTGTCGTCTCACATCAACCATTCTCTGGAATCCTGTATCCCAAGTTGTGAGTTGCTTCCACGAAAGTGTGTTATGGCAGATTGCTTAATCTAACACTCCACTTGGCGTGAGCACTGCCGAGCTAACAGAGTTATTCGACATCGCTATTTGGAGTTTAAGGCTCGATTTCAAAAGCGTCAATCATTAACAAAACGTGGTCAGACGAGATATCCGACAGTTAGTCTGTTTGTACAAAGAGAAAATCCTTCTTAATAGGATCCTTCTTAAAATGCTAATAGAAAAAACAAATCGTTTGAGTGGATAACAGTTTTAGAACCTCTTACTTGTAACTTTACCAGTTAGAATGAGTTAACTGAGTTGAAGTTTGAACTGTTTCGTTATCAACATGTTTAACTGATTCGTTCATTGCTCGAAAGGGTTATTTTATTATTTTTGAAAAGTAGTGTGTTTTTGTTACCGTCTATTGGTTTTTGTTCGTGTTGTTCCTCTTGGTGCCTAAACATTTGAAACAATCTTGACGAAAAGCATGAACATAGCCTGCAATATCAATATGGAAAAGCGCACAGGCTACATTTGAGTCCGATTTCTCAGTGGGTCCCGTAAAAAAACAAAAAACCGCAAGCAGAAAGTCAATTTCTACATAAAAAGTAAAATATTTGAAATCATGACAACTTCCGTAATAGTTTCTCATCGTGTTTATGTTCCAAGCTAACAGCATTTATTTATGATTGTTACAGAAGCAAGACATGCTATGCATCGGAGAGAAGCAGACAATGCGGACTATGTTGATGATCCACTGCTTGGTGATGAGGCCAGCGATGATGAAGCACAGAATGATGCGGATGGAGGTAAGAATACATTAACCTAACTTTCTCCCTGCCCCAACAGGGAAACGAAATTCCTCAAGGTCTCAAAAAGGCCACCAATCATGAATATTACTCAACTCACGCGTATTTTCACTAAAACGTTCATGTTAAAGCAATTGGTATGAAAATGTACCTAACGAATTTAAATCCGAGGAAGAACAGGAAGAAGGGGATTGGAGCCGCAGCCCTGTGGTTAGGAGGCCCAAGTCCAAGTCAAGCCATCTAGTATCAATAAGTGGCATAACGGAAACGTTTTGCGACGCACTTGCATCGGAAATATTACATTATGACAAATTTTTAACTTATTCTTCTTCTTCCCCTTTCAGGCAATGACGCTGACGAAGACTACGTTCTAAACGGGACCATTTTAACTTTGCCCACGCCCTATCAAGTCAACATAGGCATGTCGGTCCAGCTTGAATGCAAAGTCTCACCGCCACGTAAGTGAAATATTATAGTTTTATTTTTATAGTAATTAACGGGGCCCTTGCAAAAAAAATGTTTTCCTTTATTTACGACAATTTTTCAATTTAAATATCTGTAAAAATAGTTTTTGATTAATTCCATTATTCACTGAGATATTGCAGTTTCAATCAATGTCGCGAACCACGACCCGAAAAAGCTTCGTAAAAAATAGTGACGTCACTACAGTCATTTTCCGCCATAAAATGTATGGAGGACGTGCAAAAATTATTAAACTTTTTAATAAATGTTTTGGGCATATGCTGTCCTACAATAAAGTTTCACAAATGCGTATTAGGGAGATTTCAAAAGTAGATTTTATTTAATATTTGTAGCATTTTGGCACTTTTGGAATCCTAAACAAAATTGTAAAAATAAAGTTATTTATAAGCTGAATTTCTCACAATCCCTTTTTTGGGTTCTTCTGTCATGTTTATTTACTTTTATTAAAATCTTAAATTCATGCAATTATCTTCTTGTATAGGTAAGTTTATGATTATGCATTTATTTATTTCTAAAACTTTGTTGTGCAAAATACAATATTTATTTCAATTGATAAAACATGAGTAGTATTAATCTAACTTTTTTAACTTACAGCACCTTAAATTCAATAAAATATTGAAATGCAACAATTATAAAAATTAAATAACTTTTCGCTCGTAAAGTGTAATTTATAGCCGCAATAAAAAACTTGTCGATTCACAAAATGGCGCCCGCATTTCCGGTGGCGCCAAAAACGTGTATGCACACGCTTCCGGCTAACTGCCATGCATTTTAAACATGGCTGCCATAGACAGTTTGACGGCGCGGCGGTTCATAATTTAAATTTTGTCAGTTATTTAGAAAGAAATAAATCGACTTCGTTATACAAAAAATAATATTATTCATTATTGAGTCGACAACAATATTTTGTAGATGATTTACTTATATAGGCTCCTTATGAAATACCTGAAAAAAAATTACCACGGCTTCTACGATAAGTGACGATGATGCTGAAGATGGAAGCGAGATTACAATCAATACACATTCACATACACACATAATACACATCTTTCAATATAGGGTTCTTCTAAAATACCTGAAAAAAATTTAACACTGGGTTCTACTCATGAAACTGAACAACTTCCCCATGAAACCTATACTCAATTCGCAAAAAATGATTTGGATATCCCATACTAATCAATCAACTGATCCGGCAATTAAGTACGGGAAGTCCAAAAATTTTTTTGCGAATTGAGTATAGGTTCCTTGGGGAAACTTGTTCAGTTTCATGAGTAGAAAGAAGCCACTATTTAATTTTTTTCAGGTATTTTAGAAGGACTCTATATTGAAAGATGTGTATTATGTGTGTATGAGACTGTGTATTGATTGTAATCTCGCTTCCATCTTCAGCATCATTGTCATTTAGCATCACGTGAGATGCCAAGGGCTAACTTATTATGGATAAAAACAATACTGGCAAGAACACGGTCTAGATTATATTTGACTGCTCTAATGGTAAAGGAAAACATCGTGAGAAAACCTGCACATCTGATTTCTAGATGTGTATGATTGGTCGCATTGCACACGTCCGTAGGTGTAAATCTAAATGCCCTACACGTGACCGCGGGTGATGCCAAGTGCAACACTAGGCAACCGCCGTCTATACCTTGTGGGGATAGAACGATTAAATGTGCCACACGATGAGAAGAAGAAGATTAATATTATGTTGTACTTTTCATCTTACAGAGGGCTTGGTGGTAGCATGGCTGAAAGACGGAGAGAGATACTTTTTAGGACACGCGAAAATGCGAGGTCCCGACACGATGTCTATGTAAGTATAGTGACCTCGATCCTTCTATGGGCAAGATCTGGTAAAGGTTGCGAGTGTTCAGTGTATTGTTAGGCTATGGTACCCCGACATACTAAACCGTAGATCTGCATAAATATGGAAGATAGAACTAAATGAAAAATATTTTTGTCCTTCTTTACATGAAAAATGGCAGCATTGGTTACGTTGTAACTTTCACTTAATCAGTATCTAAGAGTTAAGCGCCGACTAACTGAGCCTGAGGATGAGCAAATTTGTATTATGTTCTTTTTTTCATGTATTTCTATTCAAATTTTAGTTTTTTTGCCAAAACAAACAGCTAAACAATGTTAGTTATGAAATAAAAATTGCAGTGTTTTAAATTTTAAGTGTATGTAGGTATGTCTACCTCTTTCCATATTACAGGATATCCATATTTGAGGCCGCCCAAATCCCGATCATGTGTGATTTCTCTCTGGGTAGATATTTATTCGTTTAATTGTGTTTTTCCACTTCCAGTGTACCCGGCACCTCAGACCTGCTCATCAAGGACCTTAGAATTTCAGACAGCGGGAAGTATACCTGCCAGATTGAGCAGCAACCACCGGTTTCCATCGATCACACCCTCTTCGTTCTGGAATCTCCAAGAATCCGTAGTAAGTATTGATAAGTTGTAGGTTGCCGGGACTCTGTACGGAGCACACGTTGTGTTAATTTTTCAATTATTTCCGTTTTAGAGTAGTTTCAACGTTATTTTTGTGATGGGAAAATAGCTGTGATTCAGATTCAGAGATAAGCGGTCATAAGAAGAAGATTAATTCGGGAGAGAGCTCAGTTTTCCGAGTTCCAGCAGCAAACCACCGCGTGGAGCGTCTTTAAGTGCCCATCACCGTTAGAGCCGTGACTTTCACTTGACATTGGCGTTTCGCCATTTTTTTATTGAAGACGAGCTTCCGCCCGTGACTTCGTCTGCGTGGGCTTCAGAATTGGGTCCAAAGAGAAATAAAATGTTAAGGCAGCGCCATCTAGTGACAAATAAAAAATTAAGTTTTTAGCCATTCCTCCGGGAACCCTCGAGTTTTATCCCTAAAGTTTTCGGGGATAAAAAGTATCCTATGTGTTAGCCCAGTGCTTTATCTATCTACCTACCAAATTTTATCCAAATCCGTTCAGTAGCTTCGGCGTAAAAGTGGAATAAACGAACAAACAAATAAACAAATATCCATACTTTCGCATTTATAATATTAGTGAGATGCGATTCTCCCATTTTTCACTAGACATTGGCAAAATCACTCACAACATGTGGAATTCCAAATAGAAAACTAGAATAGAAGTATTGATTATTTACCTTTCGTAAAGCCTATCGCTACGCCCTTGTAAAATTAAAACGCGAAAGTGAGTCGCCACAACTGGAAGTTGTTTTTTGAAGTGAATATTGTTTCCTTGGGAAATGTTGTTCTGTTTTATGAGCAAACTCTTGATAAGCCCGCTTCCATCTTCGATATCATCATCCGTCACTTACTATCAAGTGTTACCACTTGTGGATAAAAATGTCTTGAACTACAATTTTGCAGTCTGTGTGAAGGTGTACTTTAAGGCACAGTTTTAGGTCCTCCGCTATATTTGATAACAGAGTATTCTAAATAATTGTTTTTTGCTTAGTTCCTAGTAAAGTCTCCCATTAATTTTCTCTTTTTTTTTAGACTTCACAGCATCAGAAACCAATCTTGTTGAAGGACAAGACCTGCTCTTAACGTGTGATGTTGCCGGCTCGCCGAAGCCAGAGATCATTTGGTCAAGATTCAGCAATGGCATGGTAAAAAACATGTTTACCTCGATAAAGCAAACAAACATTTCTTTTGTGTTAGATAAGGGTGAGAGTAATTATAAAAAAAAAACAATTAATTCATAGATTTTAAAGGGTTTATCTTGCAAATCAAACTCACTTTGTTTACAACTTCAGACAGTATTCATGAAACAGCGTATTTTTGTATTTTATCCATAAAAAATTAAAAGGAAAATTCTATTGATAAAAAATGAGTAATATTTAACTAACGTGTAGGGAACCGTTCTTTTTAAAAACTTTCGATCTCTCTTACACTTACAGAACTACAGGCTGACCGATAAGGACGGTACGATGTCCAGCAACACGTTCTTTGCGAAAAACATCAAAAAAGACATGTCTGGCGTTTACATCTGCTACGCTTTCAACAATTTGGGCCATCAGGAGGCCAAACTCACAATTGATATTTCTGGTAAGTGTCATCGTCGCTAGTAATAGGACCTTGGTATGCAACGTAAGCAAGGTTTGAATGGATGGGTGCCACTGCTCGCTCTATACCTGCTGCTAAGCAGCATGCTGTATTCTGGGTTTTGGGGTGAGATAGGCAGAACATTTACCAGCAGAAAAAGCATTTCAAGGATCGTAAAGGCTTTTGGTGACGATGCTCATAGTTGACAGTAGCCACTTTCCATCAGGTTGGCCTTTTGCCACCTCACACAATAAAAAATAAAAACTGGAAAAGAACATTTAAAGTGGAAAGACGGAGATCAGGCAAAATGATCATCAGTCAAATTTACACTATGTCGGATTGAAAATGTTCAATGTAGCATCAGTGTTATAAAGATCGCTAGCGGTATTACTGGTACTGGACGTATTCCACTATCTAAGGATCGAACAAGCTCTGGCGATCGGCTGGAGCACTTCTGTTTCGAAATACATATGTCCATAGGCTGCCAATGAATTTTAAACGTGTTTTAAAAACCTTTCGCCTCTATTGTTGCTCTATAATTCTGCACTATCCACCAACAAAAAAAAATACTCCCAATACTTACTCTTAAGTATCTTCTTTTTACTTTTCCAGGTAAACCCCGAGTACATGTCCACAAGACTATAGTGAACTCTGCTATTGGCGTAGAGGCTGTGCTACAGTGCTCAGCGCATGAGGAACCTGCGTAAGTTTCTTTAGTATTTCAACAAACATACTAGGGATCATATTTGACTGAGACCTACTTGATTACTATGAGACCATGTTACTGACCTAACATTCTCCTGGTAGGAAACCTGTAAATAGAGACCACCATATTTTTAAGTATTTTCCCCCAAAACAGTGTTGATAGCAATTATATTTTTGTCATTAGAGGTTCTTACCTAACTAAAATACATTACACAGCCGAGTTCTTTCTCTTAGCCAGTTCTACTCTGAGTTAAGAAGTCTCTTCGTAATCCAGGTTCAATTTTCTGTATTTGTACCAAAATCATCAACAAATGAAAGTAACCCAATTCCCAAACTAACGTCAATAAATTTTGGAGAGATTCTTAGTTGAGATTATGATGTTAAGACTAACAGATATTCTATTACTAAACTAATTTTGTTTATACAAATATGGGACAACATGTCTTCCAGTGAATGATGATGTAATAATACCTACTTTTGTTCCAGCCCCCACATCCGCTGGTACAAAGACGACATGCTGATCGAGGATTCCTCCATTAACTACGTGGTCAGCACGCATGGGTCGTCCTCCAACCTGACAGTCACGCCTCGTTCTGACGTGGACTTTGGGAAATTTACTTGTGAGGTACGTCTAATAAATAAATAAATAAATGAATTAGCCAACCAAAAAAAATTTTTTTTTTTGTTTAGGATAACAACAGTCAATTATTAAAAGTAGACATAGTACATTGAGACAGATAACAATAAGGCCAATAATATCGTAGATAACCACTTTATATTATGTAGTACCAAATGCAGTGATTAGGTGTAAAAAGGATCGACCAGATCCGAACCACATAAGTATTATACCATAATCAAAATAGCCGATGTAGAAAAAGAAGCTGCCAAACTCAAACAGGAGTAATTTGCTCAATCTGCCACATACAACCGATTAAGTGGATGAGAATCGCCATGGAATTGATGCTTGAACGTTGTCGAGGTCGTGGCAGACCAAGAAGAAGACGGAAGAAAGAAATAGACTGGTTTCGCAAGGGATGTCAAAAGCTGACTGAGGCGTGTAATCAATGACGTTAGGTTTGACTTTTACTATTAAGAGTTCGTAAATCTTAGGATTTGCCGTAGTTCAGGCTTTGACAGTCTCATCTCATCTCACTTATTATAAATGTGAAATGAAAGTATGGATGTTTGTTTGTTTGTCAGTTTGTTTGTATGTTTGTTCCGCTTTCACGCCGAAACTACTAAACGGATTTGGATGAAATTTGGTAGGTAGATAGATAAAGCACCCGGCTAACACATAGGATACTTTTTATGCCGGAAAACTTTAGGGTTCCCGGAGGGATGCTTAAAAACTCAAAATTTCCACTTCGTCACTAGATGGCGCTATCTTAACATTTTCTTTCTTTCTGGACACAATTCTGAAGTCCACGCGGACAAAGTCGCGGGCGGAAGCTAGTAATATATACATTAGTACTTAATATGGTCACTCCCTGGTCTTTAAAGGCGACTTCTGACCGCTTTGCGCAAGCCACGCAACGCAGACTTTCATGCGTGTACAAGTGTTATATTTTTATGTAGTAGTAAGTATAATAATATAACGATACAGATTACTAGAGTGTCTACGATGGGTAAAAATCTATTTTTACCAGAGTGTCCACAGTGGGTAAAAATCTAATTTTACCAGAGTGTCCACGATGTGCGAAGATCTAACCTTACCATAATAATCTTACCATTTAACCTTAACTTTTGCTCTCTATAATTTCCAGGCTGAAAACGACCACGGCAAACACAGCAGGTCAATTGAGTTGGTCGAGTCTCCAGTCATCGAGGATATTGATGTCAGCGGGCCTAAGCTGTACTGGAAGGTGCACTCCCATCAGCCTCTCGAAGAGATGGAGGTCCACCTTAGAGGACTTAATTCGGTAACGTCTTTTATTCACTACTTAAAACATAGGAAGCACTTCTTTCACTTAATGTGATGGATGTCGTTCCATTCTATATTCTATAATAGGGTGTGACAAAATTAGTGTAAAACCCGTTAACTAGGGATTATTTTTATCATTCTGAACATCTTTTGTTCTATGACTTTGCACCAATCGCAAAAATTTCGACCTTTGGAGAGTCTGCAGTTAAATAACCGCTACACCGATTTTGTTAGGCCTGTGTGAGTAATTGTGTCATTCGCTAAAAATTCAGGAAACTCTTTGATTAGCTGATGATAGAGATAGAACCTTGCTTTTCCACTGTAATATAATAAATGTGTTTATTTTTTGTTAAGTATCTCTTGGCGCCTTACGCCTCAAAACCTCAAAATGTTGAAGAAAATTGGCACGCACTTAGCCTGTGTCATGGAGAAGGGCATAGGCTACGTTTTATCACGATTCTTCAAGCGATTCCCCTAGGTTATCCAAAAAACTTTATCGAGCGAAGCCTTGGGTAGAAAGCTAGTACCTAACGATAAGCTACGCTACGTACAATTTCGAGAACTTAACGTACAATCTCGAGAAAGGGACCTGTGCCGTGTCGCATCGTGAGACAAAATAAATAATAAAAAACATACCAGTACCACACTCTCACATGATTCAAAGTCTAAACTGAGTAGGTCAATATCTCGCCGTGTCTTATATTAATCGCCATTTCTCTTCAGGACGCTGAATGGAAAGTCCTACAAGTGCCTTTACCTCCTCAAGAGGACAAGAAACACGAGTACGAAGTGATCTACCTCCTGGACCGAGAGGACCTGCAATCCGGGAAGTATGAGGCCACAGTCCGAGTGAAGAACAGCAAAGACTGGAGTTCGCAGGTTGAATCGAAGATGGTTTATATAGGTACGCTGTGGTCCAATCTGCTTGACGAAGTGGTCCGTGTCCTTTAGAGTGGGCTGCAATAGGGTGTGGTTTATGTAGTTTGTGAAGCAAGATATTGGAGTAGACTTATAAGTAGATTTGCTCAGTTGGATTTTATACAGCCATTTACAGAGTATAAATTCTATGTTATCTTCTCATGGCGCTACCGGCATCTGTGAAAGTTATGGTGTCAGCTGGGAGAGAAAACACAATTCCGTAATACAATATTTTGCGATATGGTCTCACCCTGACAAAAATCTGGCGTTTACAAATATTTCATGTTTTTATCTGTTACAAATAAATACAAGAAAAGATTGATTATAGTAGATAATAAATATCTAAATTTTAAAGTGACACCATGTTTTAGTACTTTATGTGTAGAAATGACTCAATATTTTCAAAATTTTACCTCTAAATATCTTTAAAACATCTTCGTTTTTTTTATTGAATTGGCTTTAAGTGTTTTTTTTTAATTTACACTTTTTAATCGGGCTTATTGATTTTGGTTTTAAATTATTTTTATTTTGTACTCGTAACTCAGATTTAATTGGCTTTAGATTTTTACTTCAAAAGATTTTGTTTTTCCTTTTTACCAAAAATTACACTGTTTTAATTAGTTATCAAATCAGATTTTGTATTTTTTTATTCACACGTCATACAATTCACTTTTTTTTATATTAACTGTGTGAATAACATGCATGATTTTAATTTGCTTCTTTTTTCTTTTAATTTCTAGAAACACAAGCACAGCCGATCCAGAAAGCGTCAAGTAAGGATTTTTGTCTTATTTATGTAAAACTTTTATTTTTTTAATCGTTTAAATTCTCTACAATTTAAAGATGTATATTTTATTAAAGTACGACATTTAAATTTACATTTTTCCAAAGAAAACTGACACAATTGGTAGTTAAATATATTTTTTCAATTTTGTGTTTTTTTTTTTCAGTACTAGGCTCGAACGGGCACTCTATCCGGCCAGCGACAACTATGCTAACAGCTGCACTGATGTACCTACTCGTCCGAATGGTCTAACTACATGTCTAGCATAGCTTATTTATTATCTATATCACATAGTATTTGTCAAGTGGCAGAATAAAAGGAAAGCCTTTGCGCTATTTTTTTCTCTTCAAAAGTCATTAAGTCCCTTCAGAAAATATGCAACTTTAATTTATGAAAATATAATATAATTCATGTTTGCAATTGAATTTTTATCAGAAATATTGTAATTCATATAAGAAAATTGGAAACTATAAAGTTATTCCTAACAATATGTTATATAATTAGGTTATGCATTAATTACTTATACATTATAACATATTGTTTTTTGCTTCCATTGCTGTGTTTTCAAAAGTGCTTTGATGTTCATATAAAAGAGTACGTTTTGATTTCACTGAATTAAATTAATTTGTAGTAACTTTTCGTACATACTGAAGTACAGTTCAATCTAATTTAAATTAAACAAGTACAGTTTCGGATAAGTACATTTTTTTTTTAAATGAAATATGTCTTAATTTTCCCAGTGTTTTTTTCTTATTATTCGTATTATTGTACAGAACAACGCTTAAGATAAATCTTATTATAATGAATAAAAAGTGTTTAATAGATAATTGTATAAAATTGTTATTTGGCTAAAACATGCGTAGATACATAAAATAGCAAGTTACTTAAACTTTCTTAGCTGATTAAAACAAAAAAAAAATGTTTAATGTATTTATACGCATTTTAAATTAAAATTTAAGTTATCCAATTTTTCCAACATCGCCTATCTAGTTAGAAAATAAAAAAATAAATATGTTTGCGAAAAATACGTAAACCCAGCAAGTGTACCAGTTTTATCATTCTGTAAATATTTTGCGTAGTTATTACTTTATGCTAAAATAATTGTTTTTTTTTTAATTGATAAAGGAAATAGCATTTTTGTAATGTTAGAGCTCGTAGTGACTTTAAAATTAGTTTACTATTAGAAGCTATCTCTTGTTTATTTTTTAAGTCTACAGAAGTCGTTTTCTCACATTAATTATAAGCCTTAAAAATAATAGGTAATTATTACCAAAGTGTAATTAGGAATCACATTAGTTTTATGTTCATCTTATAATTATAAAAAAACACTTTTCCGCTGGTTTCATGAATACATTTCACATTTATTGTGTCAAATTTATAACGCATATATAAGTATTTATATAAACTATAAGTATAATTTAAAATAATCCATTGTGACCGTTCAGTACTATTTTGTTATACATAATTATAGTAATTTTAAGGTCAAATGCAGTTGCCATAATATTACAATAGAAACTGAATACCTAATAATTAAATAATCTATAATCTTATTCAGCCTTTATAATACATGTTATATAAAAAGTTGTATGTATAAGTGTCTAAGTTATATAAGTACCTATATATAACTCTATCAGTTCCATGCGAGGTGCTTGCTTAATATACATACATTTTATAAAAACAATTTACATAAAAGTAACTATAATCTTATATACATATAGCAGTTAAAATAGGTACCAACTAGTCTGAACTAATATTAAATATAAACACTAATCATATACTAAAAGTGAATAAACTTATAATTTTTATCCTACAGTATAAATTTCCAAAAAAAAAACTTCGAATCAATTAACTTTAAAAATATGCTATGAAATTACGGGTGTTGTTGTAATAACATACTTTTACTTTAAAAGATATGTTAAATAGATGTACCTAACTTAGAATACAAGAAACTGGGCAGTTGACTGTCAAAAAATAAATAATGAAACACTATAAAAATGTAAACTTAGTACGTTGAATTATCATTTATTTATTTTTTTATTTTGTTTTTTTTTTAAATAGTATGAAAACGACTATTATAATTATAACGTCATAGTTCGCTATACAAAATATTTCAGAACAAAATGTCACTTTAGACAGTTGAAAATTAATGACATTTTGTTCTGAAATATTTTGAAAACTCCAATGACTAGCAGTCAACTACCGGATTCCAATTGGTTTATTAATTAATATAATAATTTATATCGACAATTGCCAAGTCTTTGCATCCCTTAGAAACGTGAAAGGCTGTTTAAAATCATACTAGGTTATGTTCGCTTCAGTCAGATCTTGTGCCCAACCCTATTCAATATTGTGTTATGGAAGCGATAAAAAAATGTCGTAGAAAAACGACACACCATTTATATTGTAAAAATGTGACGAGTGACCTTACTGTGTCTTTGAAATTTACCTTTTTTGACAATATGTTTTTTTATGAAATTGAATTCAAATAAAAGACAGACCAAATCGATTATTCCCGAAATATCCGTACGACGTACTACGACTACAACTACGACTGTATGTATTTTACTTATTATCTGTGCCTTCTCGTATTAGATTTTGACGAAGGTGATATTTTTATCTAAAAATTTAATAAACGATTAATGTTTGTAAATAATACATGAATTGGTTTCCTTTAAGTATATTCAAAAGTTTTAACCCTTTGGCCGCTGCGCTGTCCTCAGATGACAAAACGCGGTAACCTAAAATTAGTGAAGTTGAGAAAAACGCGTTTAATGTTCGCGATTTGTTAAACATTCTATAGGATTTTTAGGTTACTGTTTTTGTATTTTGGTTTTAAATGGAGTAAATTAATTTTTTCCCACATTACGTCATGGGTCAGGAGTAGTAGATCAAATTAAGCTATGTTACGACAAAACGCGGTAACCCAGGTTGCCGCGTTTTGTCATTCGAGGGCAGCGCTGTTGTCTTACATAGGAGACTGAGACGCTTAGTCGAGTAAATTATAGATTTGAGGTTGAATTAAATATAAATTTCCTTGAATATTTTCTTTCAAGATACCTATAACTTTTCTAAGTAGGTACATAAATTATTCAATATCTACTCAACATATGGATCTCGACCGGGATTATTATTAACTGTTAGTATTAATGAAACTTTAAATAATATCGTTTATTTTTAAAGGTTAATTACCCAACTATTATCAAATATTCGAATGATTCTTGTGAATTTTAATTTTTCAATTAATTATTCAACTGATATATTCTAAATTTATTGCAACCTGCTCCATACATCAAAATATTATGTACCTACTATATAGCACGCTAGCTCCATTTTTGGACTTTTGATACAAAGCGACAAGTCAAGTTTGTATGAAAAGTTCAATTTTTTTTTGCGATTTGAACAAAGTTACAACTTCAAGTTCAAGTTCTACAGAACAAAAGTTGTTTAGTTTGATGTTGAAGTATTACCACACCTTTTTGTTACACGCTGTACAGTGTAAGATTGAAGAACTCAAAAAACAGAACACTCTGTTTATTTTTAACTTAAATGAATTGTGGAGACTAATTTTGACAGTAAAGTTGAAAGTGTTCCACCACAGACTCTAAGACACAAAATTCGGCGAAAACAAAACGGAATCTGTTATCATATGATACTTATATTATGTGTGTGTGAATGTGAGAATAATAAACTAATAAATACAAAAATCTTCTTTCGCCTTTGCGTTGCACGTAAAATGAAGAAATGATTACCTACAAGACAAGAATGCAATAAGTAAATCTATAATGCTAATCATACGCAGAAAATCAATTTTCAAACATCATGCTATGGACAAAAGAAATCCATGTTAGAAAATAAACCAATAATATAACTTCATGTCTCAAGAACAAAGATAGTGAATGATTTTGAGTACCTATCCCTTACTATTAAAACACAAAAAATATGATGTTTCTAAAACATAAAAAGTCACTTTTAATATTTTTGTGTTTATACTTTGTGAGTATTTATAATAATCATTATCAAAGAGAGGCTAGAAAGGTTCTCGAGAAAACTTAATTAAAAGTTCCCCGTCAAATGGAGATCTAGGTAAAAACTTGTGATGCACCGAAATACAGGATGTTAAAAAAAGTGCGTCTGAAATTTCAAAGGGTTACTCAGAATCAAGTATGGAATCCAGGAAAAATATTGAAAAAATTCGCCCTTAAATATTTTTTTTTTCAGTTTTTCATTTTTCATTCATTTTCATTATTCAGAGTTAGTATTAGAATCTGAAAAAAAAACATTGAAGAGCGGATTTTTTCAATATTTTTCTTGGATTCTATACTTGATTCTGAGTAACCCCTTAAAATTTCATACGCACTTTTTTTAACACCCTGTATAAGTTAAAATGAAACAGATTAACCTTTCAGCAGCTTTTACTGACTTTCAGTTTAGACCGAATTTCGTCAAATAAAACCCCATTTACCTAATATCGACCAAAGGAAGGTGCCTATCTCGAATCACTGAATCGGAATTGTCTCTTTTATTGAAAAATTGTCTAAAAATCAACGCAACCAGTCTTTAATTTCGGAGTTATTACATCAATCCACGTCAACAGTCGTACATTCTTTTTTTTTAAATAACTGTACTAATATTACAAATCATCATTTTTGAGGATTTTTTTGCAAAATAAGAAAAATTAATCAACGTTTTTCATTACCTTTAATAAAATAGATGTAAACAAACCTCTTAACGGCATATACCTCGAAAGTTAGCACATACGTATACCTACAAACTAAGCAAAGAGATGAAAACAAAATGATCAGCATAGCCGAATAGTCGGCGACTAGTCGGCTCATCATCACTGATATAAAGCTGCCATCAGATGACAAAACGCGGTAACCTAAAATTTGTGAAGTTGAGAAAAACGCGTTTAAAGTTCGCGATTTTTTAAACATTCTATAAGATTTTTAGGTTACTGTTTTTTGTATTTTGGTTTTAAATGGAGTAAATTAATTTCTGCCCACATTACGTCATAGGTCAGGAGTAGTAGATCAAATTAAGCTTTGTTACGATAAAACGCCGTAACCCAGGTTGCCGCGTTTTGTCATCCGAGAGCAGAAAGATATAAACAACTTGATTTTTTGACTTATACATTTCAGTTTTTAGCCAACGGTTCTTTGCCTGAAACTTTAAAACAGCTTTATGATGATGCTATTTCAAATTTTAAGAAGATTGTTGTAAGTGTATTTTCATAATATTCTACTTTTATTAATTGTAGGTTACCTATTGATATTTTATATCGATATCATTAGTATGCATTAATAAGTAAGTATTGAAAATGCATGCATGACGCATTTACAAATATTTGAACCCAGAACTATGGCTAAGATGGTTTTGATTGTCTAGTCATTGATCCCATAGTAAGCGTTTATGTATCAAAAAATGGATAATTATATTAATGCTATTAATAGTACTTACGAGGTTTTTATAAAGTCGGCACAGGCGCCAGGCGATTTTGAGATTGTTATACTTTTTTTATTTATTTATGGAGTTTTGTTACAAAAATATAACGATAGCGCTCTGCAGAAAGCCAAAATTAATTTACCTTACTCTAAAGTAGAATCTAATCATTCTGTATACAATTTTGGCCAAGTCAGATGTGGGGCAAGCCAAAGTACTGTTGCACCCTTATACATATACATTTTTGTCATCTGGAACCGACGTTGGCGGTGGGAGCGTCGACGATTAGACATAGAAAAGCGTGGCGATCAATGGTTTAAAATTCAAATCATTTATTATACATATTCACTTCCAGGGAATAACAACGACAGAACAACCAAAGCTCTATTTAGACTACGAGGACTATAGCAATCATCAACGGTATAAAAACCCTGGAATGCCTCTGGGGACTAACAACCAGAAACCTTACGGGCTGATAAGAAAACCGCAGGCAGAACTTTCTCCTGAAGGGCTGGGCTGTCCCCCAGATCCATGTAATGACCCTTGCAAAAACTCAAACCCATGTTGCAAACAGCAATGTCCCACAATAAAGGTTAGTTACCTAGTTATAATGGTAAGCGGTAATGCTACTAAAGCCCCTTTAAAGGTTAAAAAACCGAAACCGAAAGTGACTGAGGTTCATAAAGTTACTAATAAAAACGGGACTAATATTAATGGTACTAAAACTTAATGAAACTTCATTTCCTATCCGTTATACAGGGTGTAACAAAAAGAAAGTAAAGACAAAATTGGACGTCCCTTACAAAATTGCCGTATATTTAGTTGATCAATAAGTATGAGGAGTCGATTTTTAGGATTATGTACCTCAAAAGGAAAAAAAGGAACCCTTATAGGATCACTTTGTTGTCCGTCCGTCTGTCTGTCCGTACACTTTTCGAACGTCATTCTTTTATCTACCTAATACGAGGTTCCTACCACTCGGAACTCGTATACCCATGCGAGTGTCTAAATATGCAGCATAAACGGCCGTATCTCTTGATTGCGTTGGCATAGAAGTTTAATTTTTTCACAGCTTCATAGTCGGGGATTTAGTGCGATGAACCGTTTTATTTTGGATCCGGCGCTCAAACTTAGCATAGTTGTTCCCTAGGCCATTCTGAGTGGATTAAGCTCGGGAGCCATCGGGAGCCATCCCCCGTTTGGCAGGGGGAGGGGGGGAAAGTTTGTTTCTGCCGCGCTCCATTTGTGGGCTTATATCTCCAAAGCTATTGGTACTAAGGCAAGTGAGATATCATTTTCGTATGATTCAAGGATAACGAATTCATTTCTGTACCAAAAAAAAAGACTTTCCATATATAAAAAAAGAAATATTTGATAAAACGTATAAAACATGACTACCTTTTTTTTGAATATGTGTCGATTAATTTTTGATGGTCTAAGATATAAGCATGAAAAAAATATATTCTGAAAGCCACACTTCCTAGGATTATAAAAATATAAATTACATTAGAATAGCATAATAAATACTTAGTGAAAAAAAATAAAATTCAGTGCGTGGCAGCGTGGCATAAAACGCGCGGTCCGCGCGGTTCTCAATTTCATATTTCTTTTTTTTTCTATGAAAAGTTTTTTCTTTGTTGCAGAAATGAATTTGTCATCCTTGAAATATCCGAAAATGACATCGGACTTGCCCTAGTACCTAAAGTTATGGAGATATAAGCCCCAAAAGAAGCGCGACCCAACAAGTAGATAATGAAGTGTGGGTGGTTTTTTTCCACATAGATATTAGATATTATTATTAAAAATATGTTCTGAAAACCACATTTCCTAGGATTATAAAAATATAAATTTCATTAGGAAAGCGTAAAAAATACTTAGTAAAAAATATATTTGATGCTCGGCCGAGTAGCTTAAAACGCGCGGTTTTAGTATCTGTTGTTCGTAAGTAAATAAAATGAATCATCTAGCGCCCAAAAATGACTGTTAAGTAACATAATATAAATAGGTACATAATATTTCTCGCAATCACAAAATATTTGTCACGTAGAACAAAAAATATTTTCCTTAAAAACATATAAGTACCCACGAGAAAATCCGAAAATGTGACTATTTCTCATACGAATTATGGTGGTTTACTATCTATCAGTCGAAAGACGTCCACTGCTGGACAAAGGCCTCCCCCAAGGATTTCCACACCGACCCGACCGCTCCTGTGCGGCTCGCATCCAGTGGCTTCCCGCAACCTTCACCAAGTCGTCGGTCCACGGAGTTGGAGGCCTGCCCACACTACGTCTTCCGGTGCGCGGTCACAACTCGAGAACTTTACTGCCCCAACGGCCATCTGTTCTACGAGCTATGTGCCCTGCCCACTGCCACTTAAGTCTAGCGATTTTGAGAGCTATGTTGGTAACTTTAGTTCTCCTACGTTGGTATCTCCTCATTTCTGATTCGATCACGTAGGGAAACACCAAGCATAGCACGCTCCATCGCACTTTGGGTGACCTTGAGCCTTCTTATGAGGCCTATAGTAAGGGACCATGTCTCGGATCCATATGTCGTCTTATCACTGGCAACACACACTGATCAAAGACTTTAGTCTTGAGACACGACTTGAGACGATCGAATCAAAAGCTTTCTCATATCCATTATACTCTTCGGTCTTCTGTATAATCTGCCGCAGCGCATGTATGTGGTCTATGGTACAGAAGCCTTTTCGGAAACCAGCTTGTTCGGGGGACTGGAAGTCGTCAAACCTGTGTGCAAGACGATTCGTAATGACTCTCGACATGGCTTGTAGACATGGCTCAGGAGTGAGATGGGTCAGTAATAATTCAGCAGAGTCGTTATGACTCTGCTGAATTTTCTGCTGAACCCTTTTTGAAGAAGAGCACCACCACACTTCTGTGCCATGCTGTAGGCGTTTGTCCCTCGAGAATGACGGAAACGAATAGCTTCTGAAGAGGTAAAGTACCGGTTCTCCACCTGCTTTCAAAAGCTCAGCCGTAATTCCGTCATCACCCGGTGCCTTGTTGTTCTTAAGCTGTTTGAGAGCCATTCTAATCTCGCACAGGCTGACGTCGGGGATATCTTCGGTACAGTGTCTGTTCAATCCGGCTCTCGGATCTTCAGCCAGATTACTGACAGGTAAGCATGTAGTCATGTATAATTGTCCGTAGAATTTCTCAACCTCTTCCAACAGCTAGGGCTTGGACGACACGACTCTGCCATCCTCGGTCTTCAGCTTTGTCAGTTTGGCTTTGACAGCAGACAGATCCCTTGCCAATACCTTTGACCTTTTATTGCGCTCGATAGCCTCTTTTATACGATTGGTATTAAATTGGCGTATATCGCGGGTCAAGGACTTGGAGATCTGTCTGTTTAGTCGCCGATATCTTCAGAGGATTTCAGAATCAGGCTCCATTTTTCCTCCATGAGCTTGCTGGTGAGGTCCAAGATCCGATATATTTTTTTTTAAGTCTTGTTTTGAAGGCCTTATTCCCAGCCGTTTGGACAATTTCCACAAACCTGTCGTTGTATTCGTCCACATTTTCACATTCTCCTAGGCATTCGAAGCGGTTGTGCAGCTCGAGCTGAAATCTTTCGGGGTTTTGGAGTTGTATAGGCGCTGGTCGAAGCTTCATCAATTGTCATGAAAATAATTTGACGTGGCTTGCGAAGCACGGAAATGGTTACGAGATTAATGCGCCAATAAGAGTCAAACTCATTATGGTTATGTATGACCTTTTCTGGAGTCAGTTAACCTGGGTGATCAACGTGACCACGCAAGTTACATAGTAGACAGCCATAATACAACGCAAGTTAGATAGTAAACCACCATAATTCGTATGAGAAATGGTCACCTTTTGCGGATTTCCTCAAATAAGTTTTTATAAGGAAAAGTATTTTTTGTTTTACGTGACAAATATTTTGTGCGTGCGAGATATATTTAAATAATAATATTATGTACCTGTTTATACTATGTTACTTATCAGTCATTTGGGCGCTAGATGATTCATTTTATTTACTTAGGAACAACAGATACTAAAACCGCGCGTTTTATGCAACTCTGCCGAGCATCAAATTATATATTTTTTCACTAAGTATTTATTATGCTATTCTAATGAAATTTATATTTTTATAATTCTAAGAAGTGTGGCTTTCAGAATATATTTTTTTCATGCTAATATCAAAGACGATTAAAACTTAATCGACCCATATGTGGAAAAAAGGTAGTCATGTTTTATACGTTTTATCAAATATTTCTTTTTTTATATATGGAAAGTAATTTTTTTTGTTACAAAAATGAATTCCTTATCTTTTAATTATACGAAAATGATATCTCACTTGCCCTAGTACCAATAGATTTGGAGATATAAGCCCACAAATGGAGCGTGGCAGAAACAAACTTTCCCCCCCTCCCCCTGCCAAACGGGGGATGGTTCCCGGTGGCTCCCGGGCTTAATCTACTCAAAACGGCCTAGGGAACAACTGTGCCAAGTTTGAGCGCCGGATCCAAAATAAAACGGTTCCCATACTAGGCGTTGCACTAAATTCCCCACTATCAAGGGATTGCAGGCCTGAGTGTTTGATATAGAGTTCAAGACATGTGTGAATATGAATTTATACGGAACCCTCGTTGCGCGAGTCCGACTCGCACTTGGCCGGTTTTTTTACGAACTGAGTGTAGGATTTGTATGGGAAAGTTCAGTTTCATTAGTAGAAGGGACATTTAATTTTTTTCAGCTATTTTAAGATATAAGGACCTTAAATCACTAATGAGTTCATAGCTTTAATGTTCTCTATTATCATACTATAGTATAAGCATTATAAGAGAACTTTAGTAGTTTTATAAAACTCATTCAAAAGAATTAGAAGAATGTCTTGTCAATCTCACTAAAAAAGAGAATAATCAAACCCTGGATTACCGCTGGTTTATTGAGATGTATAAAAAACCGAGATGCATTACATAGAAAAAGTAAAATGGAGCCTGATAATGAAATATTAAAAGCAACGTATAAGCGATACAGAAATTTTGTAAACAAAACTTTATTTAAACTAAAGCGTGATTACGACCGTGCTGAACTTAAAAAAGCTGGTAAAAATAAAAAAATCGTATGGGACGTCATCAAGTCAACGGCTAATCTTAAAAAACCAAAAGAAGCAGCACTTGAACTGTTATCACTAAGAACTGATCCTAAACAAGCAGTTAACAACATAAACACTTACTTTGTTAACATTGGTAAAACTCTCTCTAATTCCATTTTAATGAATAATAAATTGCCACAACTTAACTTTAATTTATTAAACAATCCTAACTCTTTCGCGTTTCTTGATACTGATGAAGAAGAGATAGAGCGGATTATAATGTCACTAAGAAGTGATTGCGCTATTGGCTGGGATGCCATTTCCGCTAGATTTCTTAAACAGTACAAAGATATACTAGTACCTCCAATCACGCATATCTGTCGACTTAGCATATCGGTCGGAATCTTTCCCAAAGCTTTCAAAAAATCGATAATACATCCTATTTTTAAAGGTGGTTCCAGGCACAATATAAATAACTACCGTCCAATCTCAATTTTGACTGCACTTTCTAAAATCTTAGAACGTATAATGAATAATAGATTAATTGGCTTTTTAGAGCATAATAAAATTCTATCGCAATCTCAGTACGGGTTTCGGCGTGGAAAATCGACTGCTGATGCTGTTCATGACCTTACAGATTACATAACTAATAAGATGGATACTGGTCATAAGTGCATATCAGTCTTTCTTGACCTAAGTAAAGCATTTGACACAGTGTATATACCACACCTTGTTAAAAAACTTGAATCCTTAGGAATTAGGGGCAAATCTCTCGAACTCTTCTCAGATTACCTAAGTGACCGACACCAATCTGTTTTTATCAATAATATCACCAGTGACGACTTGCCTACTAACTTCGGGGTGCCTCAGGGCTCTATTTTGGGCCCTACCTTATTTTTAATTTATGTTAACGATCTCTGCCAAATCCAACTGCCCAATACAAAAATAATAGCCTACGCAGACGATTCTGCACTAGTTTTCTCAGCCAAGACCTGGAAGGGTGTTTTCGAGACTGCTCAAACTGGCCTAAACACAATTTCCGCATGGCTTAACCAAAACTTATTAACCCTGAATTCATCCAAAACAAAATATATGATATTTGGAATGCGCAATAACTCCCTTCCTGTAAGAGATGACTATAGCCTTACTGCTCACTCTTGTGAACTCCAAGACAACCAACCCTGCAATTGCCATAAACTTGATTCAGTATGTACTATAAAATATTTAGGATTAATAATAGATCAACATCTCACATTTTTACCACATATCGAGACACTTTCCACCAGAATCCGTAAATGGACTTTCGTTTTCAAGCAAATCCGTCATATCGCTGGTAATTACATAATCAAAACTGTATACCAAGCACTATGTCAATCCCTCATTACTTACTGCATCACAGTTTGGGGTGGCGCTGCAAAAACACACCTAATAAAAGTCGAACGTGCCCAAAGACTTATACTCAAAGTAGCTTATTTTCGACCCTTCTTGTTTCCTACGACCGAACTGTATCTACTTTGTCAAACCCCCTCAGTTCGCCAACTCTTCATCCTTAACACTATCCTCAAACAACACGGTTATACCTCTCCTACAGAACTTGCTTCGACAAGGCATAGACCTTTGGTTTGCAAATTACCGAAGTGCAACTCCTCTTTCAATAAAAGATTCCTCAGCTTTTTAGGTCCTTATCTTTACAATAAAATAAACTACATTCTTCATATTACTTCCCTAAACAAGTACGAATGTAAACAGACTCTTCTAAAATGGTTACTACAACTAGACTACGAAGATACAGAAAATCTATTAAAATCTAATTAACATGAAAATACTTTGCATATGAGCACACACACACACACACACACCCACACACACCCACGCACGCACACATACACACACTCACACACACGCACACGCACACACACACACACGCACACGCACACGCACACGCACACGCACACGCACACGCACACGCACACGCACACGCAAACGCACACGCACACGCACACACACACACACACACACACACACACACACAATTTCCATACAAAAAACAATTTTTGTTACTCTTTTAAGTAAGAAATTGTTTAGAAAAATAGCTTGTTCCCTCTCGTGGGGTGGAGGCCTGGTGACCTGTAATACAGACTTTTCCAAGTCTAGCTCAGGCACCAGTCCAACACATCCTATTTTCTGTAATCATAACTTTTATATTAATAAGTTTAATGATGTGTTCTGGAAAATAAACATAATTTTATTTATTTATTTATTTATTAATTGCAAGTTATATATTTGTTGTATAACTTATTGTATCGACGTATGAGGTATTTTATAATTAATTTTAATAATATTTTTTTTAGTTAATTTTTATAATAAAATATTAAATTATTTTCAAACAAAAAACTGGTTTTTATACTAACCTTGATGCAGTTAGGTGCAGTAACGCATATGATTATAATAATTCTCTATAAATTATACACAGTACTAAGTAAATACTATTTTGAGAATAACAAAAGAAATATCAAAGAGCAGAATAAAAGATAAGAAATTAAAATTAAATTTAGTTTCTCAGAAGGCAAAAATCTCTTAGGATATCATAGACCACTCTGAAAAAAAACTGAATAATTATTTCGTAGAATTACTCATTTGAATTAAGCACAATTAGATGGAACTTCTTAAGTCTATGCCTTGTTCCAATCACGAAAAAGCAAATGGTAAACAAACTTACTATGGAATTGACACATGTCAACGTCAGTTGCCTAATAACTCTGATAAGTTTGTTTACATGTGTCAATTCCATAGTAAGTTTGTTTACCTTTTGTTTTTTTGTGACTGGATGAACAGTGCAGCTATATTTTTCAGAATCCACAAGATTCTTGGTCGTCGGAAAGTTCCGAATCACAAATTTCGTATTCTAAAGAAAAAGGTTCTACACGTCGACCACCTCATATACCGACGCCGACTTCACCTTGCATATTTAAAGTAAGAAAACCTTGACACTTCCGTGAGATGTTTTTAAATGATTTTTAAAACAAACAAACTTAAATTTAAGACTTTTCGGCAAAGGGTATTTGCTTTTTATGTATTTTTTTATTGATTGGTGTATGTTTTATCATATGAATGATTATTACGTTATATATGAATTATTATGAACGAAACCTTAATTTATACGAAAAAATAACGTTTACTTAGAAGATAAATTAACTTTTTTTTTTTTTTTATGTGATAGGTGGCAAACGAGCAGACGGATCACCTGATGGTAAGCGATTACCGCCGCCCATGGACACCCGCATCACCGGAGGAGTCACAAGTGCGTTGCCGACCTTTGAAATGGGATGGGGGATGGGGGAATGGGGAGGGGGAGGGGGGTTGGGCCTCCGGTACCCTCACTCACTCGGCGAAACACAACAAGCGTTGCTTCACGCCGGTTTTCTGTGAGGCCGTGGTATCACTCCGGTCGAGCCGGCCCATACGTGCCGAAGCATGGCTCTCCCACGTCCTACTTAGCTAGTACCTTTGGTGTAAACTGAGGTTAATCTAGAACCACAGTATAACGACATTATACAGTATGGACACGCCCTGCCGCTCTCTGAAGGCTACCTCACCCCCCTCCCTGTGTGACTTCTAAGTGACTTCCAAGAGATTGGCAAACCAAAGAAAATTTTATTTTCATAAGGAGAGAGGTATGGCTTCTAAGGCTATACAGCCTTGTCTCGTGCTTACAGTATATTCACTACCTACATTAATAATGTCCATTGTTAAAGTCTGTCGTTTATGTGCATATCTGTCGTAAAAGTTCTAAACAAATAATTTTAAATTTAAATAAACAAGTTAATAAATGTAAAAATAAATGTTAGGTTAAGCAAAAAGCTTTTATGCAGTTTTGAAGCGGGGCAATCTTTTTTGTATAGGTACCATTAGTTCCAAATTCAAACTCAGGAATATCCTAAAGCCTATGGTCTATAGTTGGAAACTTTAAATCCTAGATGGGCCGATAGATGTGTCTGGAAGTGTAATATAAAATTCAATTACATCCATATTTACTTTTTCATTTAAGATAAACTGTGAGGGTGTGCAGTGGTACATGAATGGCGATCCTGGGATAGGACGCTGTTATGGTCTAAAGGTAAAATACATATTTATTTTCAATCTGTATTTTTTTCTTCTACAATTTCGCAGAAATGGCAAAATAATCTTGATAGGTACCTAATGTTAAAATACTGAGATAGAGTGATAGAATTTTTTTTTTCAGTGTAATCATGTACAGGTTTGTTTAATCGTTACTTTTATTTTGTAACATAATAATATCGCATTAGCATAAGTATATCGCAGTATGCAGAACTGCAAAAAAATTGAAAGCCATTACATTACGTGAACCTGATGACTTTTTACCATTGATTCACCAAATTCTAATAGCTTCAAAAAGATTATTACATAATTATGTTTCTTTAATAGGGAATTTTCCACGGGTTTCTCTAAACTCAACTAGATGGCGCTGATCAACATTGGAAAAAAGAAAACTGACTGATATAACCGACTAATATCCTAATAATGATGATTAGCTTTCGAAGATTACTTTTCATTGAATATTTTTTTGCAGTTTGATCCAAAAAATACTTTTCATAATTTTTGATGCACAAAGCTTATCAGTATTGTTTTTGTATTTCTTAAAAGAATTCTAACATAATTCCGAGTTATAAATTGCATTTTAATCATAAGAATGTATTAAAATCAATTTATTTTTAGTTTGGAAGAAGAAATTACATATAACAGAGGAACCAGAACGCACCCAGGTTATCCATACTTGACCAAGTTGGAAATTTATTGTTTCTGTTAATTCAATTAATAAGAATCTATGTTCAGGTAGTTTTTTATATATTTCTAACCATACTAAATCTATTTTGCTACCGTAAATTCTACGCTGTTATTAAAAATATATTTCCAAAGTTTAGAAACGCCATCTATTGAGACACTTATGAACGGTGTGACATACGTCATCTGAAAACTCCCTATTAGATTTGACACATTTAAGTAAAAAATATATATACATATCTTGTTTATCTTTACGGTTGGATAAATTATTATTATAAAATTATAAAAAATATACTTACCAATAATAAATTAATAATTATTTCTTTTACAATTAATTTATTACTAGAAATTTATTAATAATCTTTTTTCTTATTTAATTGTAGTGCGACTTGAAGGATGGTACACAGTGTTATTTATATTTGGTAAGTCAAAAGTTATAATTAATATGTTTAATATTATTGTTCTTCTTTATTCAACTTTTTTCTCAGTTCAGCTGGGGTCGGGTCTCCTTGTACGTCAGAGAGCCTAATGTTATTTTTTTAACTGTATTTAAAAAACTAATAAGTGTTAAATACTTTATAATTTACTAATAAACACCTGTATATTATTTTTAATTAGAGGGGGGAAAAACAACATATTGTTGAAGTGAGTAGAATATTAGTATTTCGAATTACATGTAAGTAACTGCAAGTTCTATAAGTTTATTATATATAAAAATGACATAACTCTTATATGTATATAATACTATAATTTTTTATACAAGTTTTTTTTTGTAATCCACTCGAAACCTCATGTGGTCATGTTACTCATGAAACTGAACAACTTTTGTCTACATCATTTTTTGTAATGAATACATACGCATGCTGATCGACATGTATCAACGAAAAGTCCATAAACTATCTGCGGTTACAGCAAAGCTGAGCAACAGTTGTTCAGTTTCATAGGTAGAATCACCCTTAAAAGAGGTTTCGGGTGAATGACAAATATGTATATGTTGCAGTAAGATAGCTAAAGCCGTGATATAGTTATATCCTTAGGGATATATAGTTATATCCCTAGGGATATAACTATAGTTATGAACCGCTTTCATATAACTAAACCCCGGTATATATCTATATCCCTAGGGATATAACTATACGCCGTAACATAGTAATACGTAAGACGTTTATAACTATCTTACTAGGGATATGACTATAATACGGTAATTCAGTACTAATATAATTATATCACTAGATTAGTCTAGTGAAATAGTTGTCTTAAGGATTGAAGGAAGATTATACTACTTGATTAGGTAGGTACTTCAATATTATGTACAAGATTTTAATAATTTCCTTACTTTTTAGGGTTCCGTAGCCTAATGGCAAAAAACGGAACCCTTATAGATTCGTCATGTCTGTCTGTCTGTCTGTCTGTCTGTCCGGCTGTATGTCACAGCCACTTTTTTCCGAAACTATAAGAACTATACTGTTGAAACTTGGTAAGTAGATGTAGTCTGTGAACCGCATTAAGATTTTCATTCAAAAATAGAAAAAAAACAATAAATTTTGGGGGTTTCCCATACTTAGAACTGAAACTCAAAAAAATTTTTTTCAACAAACCCATACGTGTGGGGTATCTATGGATAGGTCTTCAAAAATGATATTGAGGTTTCTAATATCATTTTTTTTTAAACTGAATAGTTTGCGCGAGAGACACTTCCAAAGAGGTAAAATGTGTGTCCCCCCCCTGTAACTTCTAAAATAAGAGAATGATAAAACTAAAAAAAATATATGATGTAAATTACCATGCAAACTTCCACCGAAAATTGGTTTGAACGAGATCTAGTAAGTATTTTTTTTTAATACGTCATAAATCGTAAACCGCAATTTACCTACAACGAACTACAAGAATCCTATAGTTAAGTGTCCCAACGATTTTGAAAACGGCTTGAAACCTTGTGACGAAAATCTAGAATTAGGGGTTGAAACTCTCCAGAAATCGATCTATGGTGGAATTATCTTCGAAAAACTCATTTAAGGGAGATATGAGCGAAATTTCATAATATAACTACACATATAACGTTTATTTTTAACACCACCTTCAAGCGCGAACTGGCCTAAAGGTTCGGTGCTGGCTTTTTTTTATGTAGGTTCGGATTCGAATCCCGCGAGACTTTATTGTTTTTTGTCTTTTTATTTGTGTTATTATTATTATTCCTATACTATTAAACGAGTTAGGTGTCCCGAGGATTTCGAAAATGGCATGAAACTTTTTGAAGAAAATTTAGGATTAGGGGTTAAAAATCACCAAAAATGGATTTGGAACATTTCAAATCGGGTGCTGCAGCGTGAATGACGTAGGTACATTTTTTACCTATTTTATCGAAGATAGTATTTTTAAAAAAAATCGGCGTGCGCTGATTTATCAAGTTTTATATAAAAGACATCAACGACTGCTACAATGTTTATGTTTCGAATTTACTGTGCATTAAATTTTGTTTTTATTTTTGTCGAAAACGATTCTAACAAAAATAATTCTATCGATCTATGGTTAGTTGTTTCGGATCTACAATGGATCTATGAGGGTCTAAACCTTACAAATAAGGAATTTATTTTGATAGTTGGTTTTTTGTTTTGTAAATATATTTCACTAATGGCGCCATCTTTTGTCGAGTAGGTGAATTACCAGTGAATTACATTACTTGGGAGGCCTTGGAGCCCTTTGTTGCTAACATTGACCGCGCTACTCGACAACAGATGGCGTGCAGTTCTGAAGGAATGAACAGAGGAATGACAACATACACTGACATGTTCGAGTATTTTTCTGCCATTTTGGCGTGGTTCATCTGGATATGTCGTTTTCAGTTTTTTTACAAACGCTCCGATTGAACGTGCGAAGCTCGGTCACCCAGCTAGTTTTTATTATTATTGTAAGCGCAACGTTGTTGTAGGTTTTGCATTCACTCTGTGATCAGTTTAGTTAGGCCTGTTACAAAACCAGTTGGTTTTTATATTATATTACTTGCTGCTACGGAACCCTTTATGGGCGAGTCCGACTCGCACTTGGCTGCTTTTTTACTATCATAATTTGTTGATTCTGTACTAAAATATAAAACAGATTGTTTTATTAATTTTTATTATTTTAAGTATTACTTACCTTCTTCTTCTTATCGTGTGGCACAATTTAACCGTCCTATCCACAGAGTATAGGCGGCGGTTGCCTGGTGTTGCACTTAGCATCACCCTCAGTCACGTGTAGGGCAATTAAGATTTACACCTACGACTACGGACGTGTGCAACGCGACCATCGTAATCAGATGTGCAGGTTTTCTCACAATGTTACCCTTAAGTTAAGTTAAGTTTCGAAAAACTCATTGATGCACTGGCCAGGATTTGAACCCGAGAACCTCTGGTTAGAAGGACGGAGTCACTAACCGGAGTACTACCTATAACATAGTTTGTTTGCTTTGTTTTTGAGATTTTTGTAATAAAAAACGTATTTTATTGGAGCGTTTTATTTAAAATGAATGCCAGTTGTGCAAATTAAAGAAAATATACTTATATTACTAGATTAGTTTAGTAAGATAGTTATATTACTAGATCGTGCACGTATTATAGTTATATCCCCAGTTAGATAGTTATGAACCGCTTTCATATAACAAAATCCCGGTATATTACTATATCCCTAGGGATATAACTATATTACGGCTTTTACTATCTTACTGCGACATATATACCTTTTTTCTATTCTTTTCATGTTCATACTCACCCCGGACACTTCATACAAATTTCACGCCGTCGTTTACTACAAAGATATTCATGTTTATACACATGTAAATGTGTGCGAGATGTACTAGGGTTGAATCGAGATTATCTTCAAATAAAGTGAAGGCTGTTTACACCAGACAAGGCTGTATAGCCTTAGAAGCCTTTAGCTCTTTCCTTAAAAAATCAAATTGTCTTTGGTTATTATATTTTGCTTTGGTTTGTTTGTACCAGCCTCTTGACAAATGGTCACACATCGGTCACACAGGGGGGCTGAGGTGGCATTCAGAAAGCGGCAGGGAGTGTCCATACTGTTATTCTGTATAATATCCTTATACTGTGGTTCATTTAGTAGGTTGATTATAAATACGAAGGTAACTTACTATAAACTGTTGATTCACGTTCGAAATAAATGCCTGCTATTATTATTTATGATATCTAAATTGCAATTTTTTTACAAAAAAAAACTAAACTATTGATTTTTTTTCAGTGTCAAGGTGATGGATGCACCGTAGGAGTAAGTTTAAATTATGTTTAATTTTATTATAATTATTTCTTCAACATTTACTTAATATTGTGTCATTTTCTCATAGGATTAGTTCTAACAAAACTGAACAACTTTCCCTCTGGGTACTCTGGTACCCAAAGTAGTTCACGTTAACGAGTCGGTCTGCTGACTGAGTAGCTTAGTACCTATGAAAGTGAATATTTTTCTTTCGCGAGTTGCCTATGGAAGAAGTTGTTCAGTTTTCTAAGCTTAACACTTTAATTTTCTTATATTTTACTGTTAGGTGAATCCTTAACTAAGGTAAATCCTTACATTTACCAACTCTTAATTAAATAAATAAATAAATATCCGGGACAAATCACACACGGTCATCTGGACCCAATGTAGGATTCCCAGTGTTATGGGAACCAGAGACTGATATACATATACATATACGTTTAAATACATACATATATAGATATAATACACCCAGACACAGAGCAAACAATTCTGCTCGTCACAGAAAGGTTTGCCCTGGGTGGGGATCGAACCCACGACTCTCGGATTAGTGGTCAGGAGCGCTAACCACTTAGCCACTGAGTCTGTCAATAAATAAAGTAATTAATGATAAAAATCTAACCTAACCTTACCCTTATTTACCACTTTATGTTAGCAAATCCAAATATTGGCTAGTCAAATAAGATTTTTTTTTAATATAATGGCTTTTATATTTATTTATTTTTGTCGCAATTGTTGTGTTTTTAGTGTGAAGGCAAAGGATGCAAAGCCATGGTAAATAAAAAAGTTTGGTAAATAAAAAAAATATTGCTTATCTAGTTATTTTTATAATTATTCTAAAAAAAAACTAACTCTTTTTTTAGTGCCAAGGTTCATGCTGCCACGCAAAAGTAAGTCAATTATTTAATTTATTTTAAATTCAAATTCGAAATGGGTTTTTTCTTCATTTTATTTCATTTAAAATTAAGACAGTTGTTTTTAATTTCTTCGTTCTACGCCGATAAGTGACGCCATCTTGCAGTGTAGTCATAGTAAAGTTGATGTCTTTTGTATGGACATGAAAAACAGAAAACGCAGTGTAGGCAAGCCTCCCACTCGGTGGACCGATGACCTGGAATAGGTTGCGGGTAGCCGCTGAATGCGGGCAGCGCAGGACCGGTCGGTGTAAAAAACCTTGGGGGCGGCCTTTGTCCAGCAGTGGACGTCTTTCGGCTGATGAAGATGATGGTATGGTCATGACATTTCACTTGTTCTATGGTAATATTGTAAATACGATGAAATCCGAGCGCATACGAACGCCCCACTATAACTTTTTAAATTTCGTCGTAACTTTATTATAACTAGAATGTTCTAAGTTTTCTATATACCCACAACTGGTAAGCCCTTTGGAGTCATCTCACCTGCTGGTAAGTAATGATGATGCCAAAGATGGAAGCGGGCTTACCAAGATTCCCCAACCCAATGAGGAACTGCCTATCTTATCTGCATGCCGGAACACATCAATGATATTGTTTGGCGGCAACGCTAAGATAATATGGTGGTACTTAGTAAACCAGGCGGGCTCCCAAAACACCAACCAAACGGAGTCCTACAAATTTGAACCTCGCAGGGAATCGAACCCGCGACCTCCTGATCTAAAATAAGCAATGATTACTCGTCACTAGACCACGGAAGCGATAGGATGTCTGTTTTGTTTTAAAAATCCTTTTCCATATGAAACACAATAGTAAGTCCAGATTTTTTAACCAACTTCAAAAAAAAGGTGGTTCTCAGTTTGACTTGTATGTTTGTATGTATGTTTGTCCAAGATTATCTCGCGTTTGGCTGAACCGATTTTGATGCGGTTTTCAGAAAAATATTTGTTACATTTAGGAGAAGGTTTTGGTATTATAACCGACTTCAAAAAAGGAGGTTCTCAGTTTGACCCGTATGTTACGCGATTACTCCTCCAATTATGATTTAATGATTCTTTTTTTTGTTTGGTAGGTTACTTAATACTTCAGAGTTGGTCCCATATAAAATTTTATCGAAATTAATTCAGCGATTTAAAAAAAAAAAAAAAAAAAACAGCAATATTGTAGCTGTTACGATTGAAGTCGGTGTTTAACGTGTTCAGGATGTCGATTGTTTATTTGTTTTGCTTTTAAATTTAAAAAAATACGATAATTTACTGCCGGGGCGGCGCCATTACTCTCATACATATTAATTTCATAATTTATGCTTTTCAGTGCCATGGATACGACTGCACAGCAACCGTAAGTTTTCACTTATTTATAATTTAATGTAATTATATTATTATTATTATTATTGTTTTTTTACACCGCCGCTATTTTGCGGAAGTATTTGCGAAGTGAGAAGAAACATAAATATGTCAAAAACTAAAATATAGCTAAAAACGAAAATATGTCTAAGTCAAAATATTTTTTATTAAGTAGATGCTGTACACATACTTTAAATCTTTTTTTTTTCGACCTAGTACAAAGTTCCTACCACACAGAACTTGTACACTCAACGTACGCACTCAATTCATTGTATTTTTAAATATTTATATTATTATTTTAAATATTAATATTAAAATAAATCGTAAACAGAAAGTAATGAAAACAGAAAAATCACAATATAGGTAACAAGAAAATAATAAGCAAAAATATCGTTATGACAATGACAAAAGCAGGCCAGTCCACACGGACAGGACCCGATCACGAGTATCGCGAGAGTCACCTATCTCTCCCCTCAACCATATTTCCAAATAAAACTATTTTCTTACTTGAATTTTTAAATTTTATATAAGGTCTTACAAAATCAGCGGAAACAATTTAAACTGGGGCTTCTACAATACTTATGAATCTGAACAACTTTTTCCAAGAACTTCATTTCAATTTGAAAAAAAAAACGGACTTCCCTTACTAAGTAGGCCGATCAGCTGCTCGACTTCTTAAATAGGTCAAAAAAATATTATATTTCGAAAACTGACTATGAGATCCTTGGGGAAAGTTCTTCAGTTAGAAGAAGCCCCAGTTTAAATACACTGGTGGACTAAAAAATCTACTCAAGATTTGTTACTCGACTTTTGAAAAAAATAACTCAGTCTACAAAACTGCTAAACATTAGATAAAAGCAAAAAACTAGAAAACCATCAAACTAAAATCATAAACAGTAAACACACAGTTTTTGAACTTTTGGTTTAGTTTTATTCTGCTATATTGAGTTAATTTTCCAAAAGTCGTGCGTGAAACTTTGAGTCGATTTTTGTCCATGAGTATAGTTTTAGCAGAATTTTATTTTATTTTTAACCGACTTCAAAAAAAGGAGGAGGTTCTCAATTCGTCGGAATCTTTTTTTTTATGTATGTTCACCGATAACTCGAAGACGCCTGAACCAATTTGGAAAATTCTTTTTTTGTTTAAAAGGGTATACTTCACAGATGGTCCCATATAAATTTTATCGAAATCCATTTAGCAGTTTTTGAGAAAATCAACAAAAACATAGCAAAATTGGAGTGTTGCGATTGAAGTCGGTTGTTTTTAACGTATTCAGCGTGGTCCATTATATGTATATATTGTATGAGATGGCAAAAGGTTGACGGCCCACCTGATGGAAAGCGGTCTCCGCGGCCCATGAGCATCTATAACCCCAGAAGGGTTATCAGAGCCTTGCCGATCTTGAGGGCTAAGATGTAATACCTCTTATGGATTGATTTGGACCTTGCATATATTTTTTACAGTGTACAGGAAAAGAGTGTACAACTGAAGTGAATGCCCACCTATTGTGTCATGGCCAACCCTTGGAAGGCTCAGTCAAGACACAGTACCTTCAGACCTGCGGACCCAAAGAGTTCCTGCGCGGACGCAGCGAAACGCAGAAGACGAGAAACTTGGTGTACTTCGATATGCGTTTTGATCACGGCAGTGTTGGTTCTTTATTTGATAGTAATTAAATTTGAAGTGATAATTTTGTTTTGTTAGAAATTAATTTTGCGCGTAATAAATAGTAAGTGCGTTATCACTTTTTGTTATTTTTGTTTCGTTTGGAATTATTTATATTAAACTGATATTTTTTAATAGCGTATATGAATTTATTCGGGGTTATTGGTCGGGTTAAATATGACAACTTTTGTTCTACGTTTTAAATGAACGTTCAAATTTGTTGTTTTCCATAGGGGAAGATAGTAGGTATAGTATCGGAAAGTGTATAGTATCGGACAATGTCGATAACATCTCTATTTCACATCTTAACCCCATATGCAACGCACAAGCAAAATATATCATTCTAGATACGCGACGAACCGATCTGTGGCAAGCTGCCGACGCCCCTGCATCGCATCGATTTGTTTGAGTAAGTCAATTTCAACGTAAGGAATATATTTTTTTGCTTTTTTTTATGGCAGAGGTGGCAAACGAGCAGACGGATCACCTGATGGTAAGCGATTACCGCCGCCCATAGACACCCGCAACACCAGAGGAGTCACAAGTGCGTTGCCGGCCTTTGATATGGGAGTACGCTCTTTTCTTGAAGGTTTGAATGTCGTATTGGTCCGGAAATACCGCAGGCGACAATTCATTCCACAGTTTGGTTGTGCGAGGCAGAAAGTTTCTAGTGAAACGCACAGTTTTGAACTGCCAACCATCTAAGTTGTTATCTAAGCTTTGTTTACTATATGCATAATTTAAGTTATTAAAAACAGAACACGTTACAAGAGTATCATAAGTTTATTGCAGATTGAATTGATGATAATAAAACAAATGAGAAATTGCATGTTCTTTTTTAATTAATCTTTTGATGTCGTGTTGTATTGTATCCGACAGGGAAAGTTCGTATAGTATGGGACACGTCCGCGTGTCCATTACTACACGTAAGCTTATAAAATATAATAATAGAATTGCCCAAAAATTAATAAAATATTACCTAACACTTTTAATTCTTACAAATTAGAGGGTTACGTTACGTTACGTTCGTCTTTTACTTAATATCGATAAATAATACCTAAATAAAATAAAAAGAAAAATAATAAGATGCCCGGTACTAAACCAAACTGTCCGATACTTAACGAATTAGTTCCTACATTGTATAGTTTACTTTTTTCTTGACAAATATGGCATTAGAGGCACCCCTTTAGATCTCTTAAGAAGTTACCTCACAAACCGTAAGCAGATCGTAAAAATTGGCTCGTACATTAGTGATGAAGCTGACATTACATATGGAGTATATTACATTGGGCCAACCCTGTTCCTAATTTACATAAATGAGCTCTGTAAAATGAACATTAAAAATGCTCACATATACTCCTACGCGGACGACACTGCGGTTGTTTTTACTGGCAAAACATGGAGCAATCTTCGTGTAGAGGTTGAAAACGGCATGAAAACGATTGCAAAGTGGCTTGATGGTAACCTCCTCACCTTAAATACTAAAAAAACTAATTACATCTGTTTTACTCTTTCTAACCGGACTCAAACTGACTCAAACTTCAAAATTAAAATTCATAGATGTAGTAATTCACGAGACTGCGTAAGTTCCTGTCCTATAATTGAACAGGTTACTCATACAAAGTATCTTGGTATTGTTGTTGACCAAAGACTAAAATGGCATCATCAAATAGAACAAATCTCAAACCGAATTCGAAAATTAATATGGATATTTAAAACCCTTCGTCATGTTGTTCCTACTAAATATTCACATACGAACTATAAAAAACCTCAAACAAATCTCCTTAATACTATTTACATTGCTTTGGCACAATCAATCATCACATACTGCATTCCTATTTGGGGAAGCGCCCTCAAAACTAAATTTCTGGAGGTAGAAAGATCGCAGCGCTCATTGCTCAAAGTAATGTATTTCAAACCTTTCCGGTTCCCCACAGAAACACTTTATTTGACATGTGACTTGATGTCAGTACGTAAATTGTATGTTCTAACTACTGTACTAAAAAAACACAAAACTTTAGTATTTGACAAAACCTTACTAACTAAAAGGAGGAAAGACATTGTAGGTTACACCAACACTATTAGATCAAGTTTTGGTAGTCAACAGTATAATATCGAGGGTTCACGGGCGACTTGTATTAAGCGACATTTTTGGAAACACAGGTAATCTTTACTTTAAAAATTTATTTCTTACACTTAATACCTCACAAAAAATAACTTCTGAATAATATTTAAAATATTAAGAATATCGAGAATCTATATAATACTAAGAAGTTAAGTTTTAATGATTATTTTTCTAAGAAATATTATTTTAAATCAGTCTCCTGAACATTTCTAAAAATGTCGCTTAATACAAGTCGCCCGTGAACCCTCGATATGATGTCCACTTACCTGTACAATGCTGTAAATAAAAAACTTAACATCTACCCATTACCAAACTAAGTCTTAATTAATTATTTAGAAGTACTTTACATAGTCTTCTTTTGTTTGTTATAGAAGAGCGAAAACTTCTAACACAAGCAGATTATTCTGCTTACTAGAAGTTTTTAGAAACTGATATTGTTTATGTAAGTAGATTAATGAAATAAACTATTTATTCTTAAATGTCAATAACTTCCCTGTTGAACACGTCTGTAAGATATTTATTGAAAGTGTTTACCTATTCTCACTCTCATTAATATATATTTTTTTGGCCTTGTAAGTATACTGTCCGATACTACCGCACAATGTCCGATAGTACACAAAATTTTTGTAAAATAATAATTGATATAAATCGGTTATCGATAAAAGTATTTTACTTTTTACCAAAACGGTATAACGAATGAACCTCAATGTTCATAATATTATTTGAAATTATTTTTATGTCTCCAATTTCGACACTTATTTGTTAAAACTGAAATGTGTCCGATACTTATACTATCTTCCCCTACAGAGATTTTTTACTGATCATTTCTGTGCGTAGAAAAAAAATTATACAGCTACAACTTCGCGAGTACAATTTTGGGAATAATCCGTGTCTAGGGTGCGTTTCTGACGCGGAGCGGAGCGGAGACGTGCAAAAGTAACCAATCAGATTTCTCAAAACCTACAATCCACTTCATTTCGAGCAATAATTTAATTTGGATTGATCAATTCGGCATGCTTCGCGTCAGTGGAAAGGCACCCTTAAAAGTGGGGATGATATACAGAATGTAAAAAACATCTCTCCTATAAACTTAAAAGAAAGTTAACCAATAAGCCAGCTGGTTTGTAGAAAATGTCCACAAAATAATTTTGAGAATTTTGTTATAGGCAGGTTCCCTATGCAATGTTCTTTAATTTATAATGTGATGAGTGAAAGGCTCCGTTAGTTTCTAAAATAGAGGTATTTTTACACCGCTTATGTTGTTAAATTAATTATAATAAAAATCATTAACAACGGGCATAATAAATGAATAGTTAACTTTAAAAACTGAACTGAGATTAGTTTTTCAAATATTGCCTTAAATTAAAACTTTATGGCACGAGGCACTAGATGGCGCTAAAATAAATATTGTCCTTTTGCCTTAAAATTGTGTAACAGCTACTTTTTCTACCAAGACCACGTGTTTAAATTGTCTTTAATAGTTTTATTTATAAAAGTTTAATACATTACTCGATGTCGCTCGTAAACAGTTACGCAAACTAATTAATACAGGGATTATAAGCCTTAAGTCGGCTTTCCTATAAAGAGTCGTTTCTATAAATGACTAAAATTGACCAACATGATAGACACACAACTACCTACATAAGATCATAATGGTATGCTCTTAAAGATACAAATATGATTAAGCCATGCATACTAAAATATACTTCAATCATTCATGCGTAAAATTGATTAATAGGCTTTTATGACAAGACAATAGATAGAATCAAAGAGTAGTTTTCATTTTCTAGAATTGTATGCTTAATAAACAGTAAATAGTAATTTTACAAAACAGGATAATGCTGATTAAATATAGGAAATCAATTTCAACAGTTTTATGTGTAATCTGTGTAAGTACACGTCATTATGATTTATACCATCCTCGCCTTCATAAAGAAGAAGGCCGTTAAGTATTGGCTGCCCGCATCCAGCGGCTTCCCGTGACCTTCACCAGGTCATCGGTCCACCGAGTGGGAGGCCTGCCCACGCTACGCCTTCCGGTGCGCGGTCGCTACTCGAGAACTTTACTGCCCCAACGGCCATCTGTTCTACGAGCTATGTGCCCCGCCCACTGCTACTTCAGTTTGGCGATTCTGTGAGCTATGTCGGTTACTTTAGTTCTCCTACGTATCTCCTCATTTCTGATTTGATCACGTAGGGAAACTTGGAGCATAGCACGCTCCATCGCATTAGTAACCTTGAGCCTTCTTATGAGCCCCATAGTCAGAAGTTGTGCCGGGATATTTGAGATAGGTATGGGGAGTCAATTTAATATTTAAAAGTGCATTACTAGAGACCATTTGCCCAAATATTTTCAGAGTTTACACTATTTTATAGCCATGTGGAAAATACATATTTGGGTTCACCTTTGGTCTGTAGTCACTGAAGTTTTCTTATTTTAACCATACCATGAGTATACCTCACTTAGTCGTTGTTTTGCTAATAAACGTAATTATCTGACAAAGATCTCACAAATGGCGTATGCTATTTCATAATCATCAGCCAATAGACGTCCACTGCTTGACAAAGGCCTTCCCCAAGGATTTCCACGATGACCGATCTCGTGCTGCCCGCATCCTGGCAGCGGCTTCCCGCGACCTTCATCATGCGTATTTCAATATGAGACTTAAGTAGACTTAAGTAGTACATAGTAATATTTCGTGAAAGAATAAGATAGACAAAAAAAATGTAATATTAAAGTTTCTTCGTACTTTGTACGGAAAATCAAGATTTCCTTTTACTATCAGACTGGAAATGCTTGAACTGACTTTGTGCTACTGATGTTACTGTAACTTTTTTTTTTTAAATATTATTTTTAATAAACTATTTTTAAATACACTGGTATCAAAATGGATGAACTATAAACAGTACAATCAAAAAAGTTTTATGACTTTCTTCCCGACCTTTGTGTAAAAAATTCTGAAAATAAAATGTTTACAAATTATTTTTAGTGTATCGCAAACGGGGCTCTATCTGGCACCATACAAAAACTTTTCGACGATGCCATTTCAAATTTTCAAAAGATTATCGTAAGTAACCATTGCGATTTTTTATGAAAAAATATTAAACATGTATTTAATTTTACGTAAATCATTTTGCGTTGTGCGAGTCGTCGTCGATCATATAGGTTAACTGACAATAGTCACGTTCATAACCTGGAAAGGTTTGACCGTTGGTGGCATTAATTTGAACCGTTTTTGTGCTTTGCAAGGAATGTTTCGTTTTGGTGCAGGTTACTATCACTAGATTACCATCATTAAGCCATATCAAAGGACTTAAAGGTGGCTTGAAAACTTCTGACACTGAAACTTATCACTAGCCCCACAACCTCCATCAATCCGGACTAGGCCCCCTAACCTTCCTGATCTGTGAGATCTATTAATTAATCTATACGAAAAAACTCAGTTATGAGGATTCATTAATTTATTTACGTATTGAGTACCTATTTTGTTTTAGCAAATTGTTAAATTTAACCACTAGAAACTACATAAAGTTGAATTTATATTCACAAATAAATTATTAAAAATTTTGAAATCTTCATCTACTTACTTTAACTTTTCAGGGGATAACAACAACAGAACAACCATATTCATACATAAAATACCCACCATTAAATAACCACAAAAAGCCTTATGGTTTGATAAGGAACCCTCAGGGGGAATACCAGGGCTACCTCGAGGATGGCCTGGGCTGCTCCCCGGATCCGTGTGCTGACCCGTGCTCAAACCCAAGCCCTTGTTGTAAGAGACAATGCCCTTCCACAAAGGTCAGTTTCATACAATAAATCATCTTCCAAAAGTATAAGACT
Source organism: Coleophora deauratella (assembly GCA_958295455.1). Taxonomy (NCBI): domain Eukaryota; kingdom Metazoa; phylum Arthropoda; class Insecta; order Lepidoptera; family Coleophoridae; genus Coleophora; species Coleophora deauratella. The sequence goes on from OY282412.1 coordinate 8,176,519, forward strand.
GTCATGGTATACCGAACGTAAGAATATACAGAAAAAGTAAAATGTTAAAAAAGTGTGTTTGAAATTTTAAGGGCTTTCTCAAAATCAAGTATAGAATACAGGAAGAATATTGAAAACTTCGATCTATAAATATGTAATTTTTCAGTTTTCCTTACTAGATCTGAATAGTGAAATAAATATATTTTCAACACACTTGCTCATAAAGTGGCTCTATGGTCACCGCAATTAGGCACAGAATGACACCCATAATCAAACTGTGACTTTTTCATTGCTATAACTCACTAGTGAGTTATAGATTTTTTAAAAATTTTATTGTTTGAGTTGCTTTCCTTGGCTCTCTTAAGACCCTCGCCTACAGCTCGGGTCTCAATGGCGCCTCGACGACGGTAATCACCAATGTTACACACTAGTACCATAATGTACTATTATTTGGCACTTAAAAATTTATGAATATTGCAAATGTAGCCCTAGTTCTCCAACTAGTCATAAGATTGTATCTTGGAATCAAGAATTTTTATAAGAAACTGAAAAAAAAATTATAAATCGGATTTTTTTCAATATTTTCTTGTATTTTGAGTAACGCACTTTGTTTAGCAACCGGTATACAATACTAAAATAATAAAAAAACAGTTATAGCTTGCTAGTTTAAAAGATGCGGGTATCTGATAACAAAGTGTATTCAAAACCCAAAAATACAGACAAAGTCAAAGTATGAAAAAATTAAATTATATGAAAAGTACGAAAAAGATTAAAATATCAAAAAAGAGGTACACTTCGCTAGTAAATAAAATAAAAATAAAAAATAGCAAAATTGGTGCTGTTGTTTTTAAAGTTGTTCATGATCTAATGATAATATTATAATGTGTATAATACACGAATACACAATAAAATACAAAATATAATATATAATACTGTGCCAACCGTCCTGTTTTTCCAGTATTTTTAGGTATATCGCTTGGAAAACAAAAGGAGAGCTTAGGATTCAAAAGAGTTCTCCTAATCCATTTGTCGTCCAAGTATAAAATGGTTCATTAATTATTTTAGAGATGTGATATTCTTGAAATCTTTTAAACATAAGAATATCTATCTAATAAAAAGCTATGTGTATTAAATTGTTTTTTTAGGAACCCTCCCTCGAACTTTCTGTGTCAAGTGAAGAATATATTCCGGAATCGAAACCCCCGAAAAATGAAAAATCACCGTGCTCTGTAAAAGTAAGTAACCAAAACTGAATTTAGGCTTAGTCGTTGAACTGAAAAACTTCCCAGAAAGAAACTTTACATAATTCGTAGAAAAATATGAAGGTTTTTTCCGAACTGACAAAATATGGTTTTCTTAGGGTTTTTTTTTATTTTTATTTTATAATGATGATAATAAATTGTATCCCAGAATTACCAGACCATCCAGTGTCTCTACATAGTGTATCATGCGACACTCAATCAATGATTCATTTGTTATTGATCTGAAAGGCAAATAATGATGAAGATAATATACTCCTTATACTGGAATAAAAAGACCCGAAACTTTATCGGGTATTTCAACTCTTGAAACTGAGCAATTTTTCCTATCGAATAGATTCGTATAGATACTGAAGTCGAAAAAAACACTTTTCATTACATTACTTTTTTGAGTACCTATTCAGTACAAACCATACTAAATACTCAATTTTTTGGAAAAGTTATTTAGTTTCAAGCGAAAACCAGCATTGATGTTTTGGGCAGTGATTTTTTACGCCAACTTTGTATTTTTTTTATAGATATACTGTAATGGGCAATGGAAATTCATAAATGGAAACCCTGGAATAGGCAAATGTTATTCTTTAAAAGTAAGTATCCCAGCATTTTTTTTAATGCAGAGGTGGCAAACGGGCAGACGTATCACCTGATATATTTAATTCTAACAAAATTAGCTAAAACCGTTAAAACTGGTCAACTTATTAGAAAAATAAACTTTTTCTTTACGAATTGTCCATCTATGGTACTTCTAAAATACCTACTTTAAAAAAATAACAGTCGTTTGTACTAATAGTTCAGCCAATGAATTCAGGCCCAAAAGGAATTATATAGTGCACTCTAAAAAAATCGTAAGCGATTTTTGCAGACACGTGTTCAGGGTGCTTAGGAAGTGAACATACTAAAAGTCCCCGCCTCTAGGGGGTGAGCCGGAGTGGGTGGGGGGTGACATAAAGGTCGAACTTTTGAGTTTTTCGCCAATACCTCAAAAACGGTGCGTCGTATGGAAAACTTATCTGCTACGAAATGAAAGCTCATTAAATTTTCTACAAATTTTATTCTATACACTTTTTCCGTATTATCCTTAAGTGTAAATCTAAATGCCCTACACGTGACCGCGGGTGATGCTAAGTGCAACACTAGGCAACCGCCGTCTATACCTTGTGGATAGAACGGTTAAATGTGAGAAGAAGAAGAAACGTCTAAATGATTACCTACTAGCTTTCGCCCGCGACTTCGTCTGCGTAGACTACAGAATTGGATCCAGACAAAAAAAAGTTAAGGTCCTCGCTCTACAACTCCTTTATTGACTGGACTACGAGTATAATGGGGAAGAAAACTGACAGAACTCACCGATAGAGGCGCTGATATCGCTTGACTCATAACAATCATCACTAACTGTCAAAACGTATAGAAAAACTGTTTACGTGAACTAAACATAAGATTTATAAAAAAAAAATGCCGCGTTGTGTGGTGATTGATTGCAATAATAATGGAAATCATTAATTTCCTAAATATTCTCGGATGAAGAAGACGTGGGAAAACTTACGTTTTCAATTATGTATTTTTGAACTTCACCATAATTAAGGAACAGTCCAAGTCGCATACATTTTCCAATTAACAATTTTACAGAAAAAAAACTATTTTATTACACCTTGATAATAAAAAACGCGGAACTAATTGAAAGTTGTTATGAGTCAAGCGTCCGTAGCGCCATCTGCAAATAGCTTTGCGTTTTCTTCCGTTTCTGTAAACCCCAAGGAACCTGAATTCATTTCGAAAAAGAATTAGGACTTCCTATACAAAATTGGCGGATCGTTTAATTTTGATAGTTAGTAGGAGTCCAATATATTTTTGCGATTGAGTATAGGTTCCTTTGGGAAAGTTGCGCAGTTTCATGGAGCAACACCGTGGTTATTTTTTTCAGGTATATCAATTTTTTTAATTGCATAAGTGAAAGCCCCAGTTTTGTTTAAGCTGACCTTGTCAGACCTTATTTAAGATCTTAGTTCCCATTTCAAAGGTCGGCAACGCACTTGTGACTCTTCTGGTGTTGCGGGTGTCTATGGGCGGCGGTAATCGCTTACCATCAGGTGATCCGTCTGCTCGTTTGCCAGCTATCACATAAAAAAAAGTTAAGGTAGGCAGCTAGTTAAATAGACTAATATACAGGATGTTAAGAAATGCGTTTGAAATGTTCTGATTAACACCTTAAAATTTCAAACGCACTACAGTATAAAGAACACAGAAAAAATATTCAATAAATCCGATCTGCAATTTTTTTTAGTTTCCCATACAAATTCTTAATTCACTATTCAGATTTATGGGAAATGTATGGGAAACTGAAAAAAAAATTGTAGACCGGATATATTATTTTAATTCCTGTATTCTGTATTTGAGTCTAAGTTACCCCTTAAAACAAACACACATTTTTAACACCCTGTATAGTTTGTGGCTACTTTTTGGTGGTCCCATAACTTCAAAAGCTTGGAATGCACCAACAATTTCAATACAGTTTTCGACACGTAAAGGATATTATACTCACACTCAGCAAGTTAATTTTAAACAGTTCGGCTGTGAGTAAAAAAAAACTGATTGCAGTGAAAAATGGATCCATGAGATAGATGACGTAGGGAGCTTGGATTTTCCTAAGGGCCTTTGTCCTGCAGTTGACGTTTTCGACTGATTATGATGATAAAGATTAAAGATTTGATTATGATTTAAGACCGCCATTCTATATTTTTACTGTTACTTTTAAGTTTTGTATATTTATTTCTATTTGCAATAAAGAGTTTACAAACAAACAAACAAGATATTTACCTACAACCACATTAATTGAAATTATTTTCACAGTGTCAACAAATGCAGGTATGTAAGTACCTGACCTGTCCCTTTAGTTTTTATTTATGACTGTTCTATGTAGAATAAGCCAAAATAAATTCAGTTTTGACTTTAAATAGATCAAACATATTTCTCGAAATAATCTTTTTTTTACCCTGAATTGGTAAGCCCTTGGCATCATCTCACCTAATGGTAAGTGATGATGATGCCGAAGAGTGAAGCGGGCTAACCAAGATTCCCCAACACACTGGCTATCTATCTTCATGCCAGAACACATTAATTCTTTTGACATTGATATTTAGAAATAGAAACTCTTTATTTAATGTAAAAACACAACACCTTAAAGTAAGACATTCGTTCTTAAGCTAAAAATAAATGTAGGTGCTGCATAGTGACACTAAAAAGGTCCCCACTCAGCATTAGTCGTAACAGGCAGGTGCTGCTACAACGCTGGTTTTCTGTGTATTTGGCGGCAAGACTTAGATAAGATGGTGGTAAGTATAGTTCATTCCAATCAAAAAAAAGCAAAACGTAAACAAAATTACTATGGAATTGACACATGTCAATGTCAGATGCATACTATGTTTGTTTACTTTTTGCCTTTTTCTTATTGGAATGGACTATGAACTTTAGCCAGGGAAAGTTGGACCCCGCCGGGAATCGACCCGCGACCTCCTGATGTGAAACGAGCGGACAAGCCACAAGGCTACGGAGGCGGTTTTTTTAATTAAATCATTAAATAAGAAGAGAACAAGTAGACTATGACTGTATCTCGAAATAATTATGTATGGATGTATTTCTAAATATCCTTCTAAATATCCTTAGGCCATCTAAGACTCGAATCAAGTACACAACTTTTAAAATTAGTCCCCACTTCGGTAGCAAAGGATGTTACCTTCGCACACCTACACCTACTACTACTACTACTACTACTACTACTACTACTACTACTACTACTACTACTACTACTACTACTACTACTACTACTACTACTACTACTACTACTACTACTACTACTACTACTACTACTACTACTACTACTACTACTACTACTACTACTACTACTACTACTACTACTACTACTACTACTACTACTACTACTACTACTACTACTACTACTACTACTACTACTACTACTACTACTACTACTACTACTACTACTACTACTACTACTACTACTACTACTACTACTACTACTACTACTACTACTACTACTACTACTACTACTACTACTACTACTACTACTACTACTACTACTACTACTACTACTACTACTACTACTACTACTACTACTACTACTACTACTACTACTACTACTACTACTACTACTACTACTACTACTACTACTACTACTACTACTACTACTACTACTACTACTACTACTACTACTACTACTACTACTACTACTACTACTACTACTACTACTACTACTACTACTACTACTACTACTACTACTACTACTACTACTACTACTACTACTACTACTACTACTACTACTACTACTACTACTACTACTACTACTACTACTACTACTACTACTACTACTACTACTACTACTACTACTACTACTACTACTACTACTACTACTACTACTACTACTACTACTACTACTACTACTACTACTACTACTACTACTACTACTACTACTACTACTACTACTACTACTACTACTACTACTACTACTACTACTACTACTACTACTACTACTACTACTACTACTACTACTACTACTACTACTACTACTACTACTACTACTACTACTACTACTACTACTACTACTACTACTACTACTACTACTACTACTACTACTACTACTACTACTACTACTACTACTACTACTACTACTACTACTACTACTACTACTACTACTACTACTACTACTACTACTACTACTACTACTACTACTACTACTACTACTACTACTACTACTACTACTACTACTACTACTACTACTACTACTACTACTACTACTACTACTACTACTACTACTACTACTACTACTACTACTACTACTACTACTACTACTACTACTACTACTACTACTACTACTACTACTACTACTACTACTACTACTACTACTACTACTACTACTACTACTACTACTACTACTACTACTACTACTACTACTACTACTACTACTACTACTACTACTACTACTACTACTACTACTACTACTACTACTACTACTACTACTACTACTACTACTACTACTACTACTACTACTACTACTACTACTACTACTACTACTACTACTACTACTACTACTACTACTACTACTACTACTACTACTACTACTACTACTACTACTACTACTACTACTACTACTACTACTACTACTACTACTACTACTACTACTACTACTACTACTACTACTACTACTACTACTACTACTACTACTACTACTACTACTACTACTACTACTACTACTACTACTACTACTACTACTACTACTACTACTACTACTACTACTACTACTACTACTACTACTACTACTACTACTACTACTACTACTACTACTACTACTACTACTACTACTACTACTACTACTACTACTACTACTACTACTACTACTACTACTACTACTACTACTACTACTACTACTACTACTACTACTACTACTACTACTACTACTACTACTACTACTACTACTACTACTACTACTACTACTACTACTACTACTACTACTACTACTACTACTACTACTACTACTACTACTACTACTACTACTACTACTACTACTACTACTACTACTACTACTACTACTACTACTACTACTACTACTACTACTACTACTACTACTACTACTACTACTACTACTACTACTACTACTACTACTACTACTACTACTACTACTACTACTACTACTACTACTACTACTACTACTACTACTACTACTACTACTACTACTACTACTACTACTACTACTACTACTACTACTACTACTACTACTACTACTACTACTACTACTACTACTACTACTACTACTACTACTACTACTACTACTACTACTACTACTACTACTACTACTACTACTACTACTACTACTACTACTACTACTACTACTACTACTACTACTACTACTACTACTACTACTACTACTACTACTACTACTACTACTACTACTACTACTACTACTACTACTACTACTACTACTACTACTACTACTACTACTACTACTACTACTACTACTACTACTACTACTACTACTACTACTACTACTACTACTACTACTACTACTACTACTACTACTACTACTACTACTACTACTACTACTATTACTCCTCCTCCTCCTCCTCCTCCTCCTCCTCCTCGTCCTCGTCATCGTCATCGTCCTCGTCATCGTCATCGTCATCGTCATCGTCCTCGTCCTCGTCATCGTCATCGTCCTCGTCATCGTCATCGTCATCGTCATCGTCATCGTCATCGTCATCGTCATCGTCATCGTCATCGTCATCGTCATCGTCATCGTCATCGTCATCGTCATCGTCATCGTCATCGTCATCGTCATCGTCATCGTCATCGTCATCGTCATCGTCATCGTCACGTATGTCACACTTTGAAACCATTGGAGACTTTATTCTGAGTTTGGAACAGATTTTTCTAAATGTGTGGGTGTGTAAGAGGCAGCCATATTGTTTTTTGTATATAGAATCTAAGTATATCATAATATATTATCTTAACTTTATTTCTAGTGTGATACTGCAGATCTTACAATGTGTAATTTAAACCTTGTAAGTTCAATTTATTAATTTACTTTACTAATATTATACTGGGTGTAAGGGGCAGGTTTCCGAAAACTTTCCCGTGGGAGAGCCATGCTTCGGCACGAATGGGCCGGCTCGACCGGAGTGATACCACGGCCTCACAGAAAACCGGCGTGAAGCAACGCTTGCGTTGTGTTTCGCCGAGTGAGTGAGGGTACCGGAGGCCCAAACCCCCCCCAATGATAGCGCAGTTACCAAATATGTTACCCCAGGAGGGTACCAGCTGCGCTAGCGCTGGAGAATCCCTCTCTGGACGTCCATGCTCAGGATACAATGTGCCTGAGCCTGGACGTCCAGGCCGCCCCTCGTCGTACTCTGGGGGGGGGCATAACAGCGCTCCATCATCCAGTTGCACAAGGGAAGGGCAAAAACACCTTGGCACCCCCTGCCACGCTGGCCGTGGACTTCTGCAACATCAGGGGCTTACACTCAAACATTAATGCTGTTCACTACCACCTAGAGACAGCAAAGCCGGCCTTGCTCTTCCTGACCGAGACACAGATATCGTCCCCAGCAGACACATCATACCTCTCCTACCCTGGGTATGGACTGGAACACTCCTTCGTGCCTAGGGCTGGAGTGTGCGTGTACGTTAGAGACGATATCAGTTCTCGCCGTCTCAGCAACCTTGAAGGTAGGGACCTCTCCACCATATGGCTACGTGTAGACGGCGATGACCATCCCCGCGTCTATTCGTGCCTATATAGGTCCCATACCGGCGATGGCGAAACTGACCGACTCATTGAGCACATCCAAATGGCTGCAGATACTGTGCAGCAGCAGATCCCATCCGCTGAGATCGTGGTACTCGGCGATTTTAACGCCCACCACGCCGAATGGCTCGGTTCTAGCAAGACCGATCATGCGGGGAGATCTGTTCACGACTTCGCCCTGGCATATGGTTTGACACAACTGGTTACTACGCCCACGCGAATCCCAGATGTGGAGAACCATGAACCTTCACTGTTGGACCTTCTGCTGACTTCTCATCCGGACGGCTACCAAGTATCCGTTGACGCCTCACTCGGCTCTTCGAATCACTGCCTTATCCGGAGTACGGTGCCACTCACGTGCCCGCCGCGACCGCGAGTCGCCTGTCGCCGTCGTGTGTGGCATTACAAGTCAGCAGATTGGGATGGGATGCGGTCTTTCTTTGCGTCCTACCCTTGGGGGCAGGTTTGCTTCACGCCGGATGATCCCAACTTCGCTGCCGATTCTGTCGCTGATGTGGTGCTGCAGGGTATGGAGCTTTTTATCCCATCCTCAGTGGTCCCCATTGGCGGCAAATCCCAGCCTTGGTTTGGTCGGTCCTGCAAAAAGGCTTCTCGCCGAAAGCAGGAATGTTACCAAGCCTGGGCAAATGCGGCGAAGGTACGGGATGAAAAGACCAGCGTATTAAAAAAGGAGTTTAACTTTGCCTCCAGGTCCTTCAAAAGAGACATTGCCAGGGCAAAGTCAGCGCACATAGGCAGAATTGGCGAGAGACTACAGCGTCTTCCTTCGGGAACTCGTGCGTTCTGGTCTCTGGCCAAAGCTGTCCAGGGGAATTTCTGCATGCCATCATTTCCACCACTGCACATGGGAAATGATTCATTGGCCCACGACGCAAAGGAGAAAGCCGATCTTCTAGGCAAACTCTTTGCGTCCAACTCAACGTTGGATGACGGGGGAAACGAGCCGCCGACCATACCGCGGTGCACGAGCTGTATGCCGGATATCCGGTTCCACCAACGCTCAGTGCGTAAAGCACTTTTTTCCCTCGACATTCATAAGTCGAGTGGGCCCGACGGAATCCCTCCTATCGTGTTGAAGGTGTGTGCTCCAGAGTTGGCTCCAGTTTTAACGCGCCTTTTTCGGCTTTCATACTCCACTGGCGTAGTCCCGAAGTCATGGAAGACAGCTTTGGTGCACCCGATCCCTAAAAAAGGTGACCGCTCGAATCCGTCCAACTACCGGCCGATAGCCATAACCTCCTTATTCTCAAAGATAATGGAGTCCATTATCAACAGCCAGCTCCTTCGGTACCTAGAGGACCGCCAGCTGCTTAGTGACCGACAGTACGGTTTCCGTAAGGGCCGGTCCGCTGGTGATCTTCTTGTCTACCTGACACATCGTTGGGCACAGGCGATCGAGACTAAGGGGGAAGCTTTGGCCGTTAGTTTGGACATAGCGAAAGCCTTCGATCGGGTCTGGCACAAAGCACTTCTTGCGAAGCTTCCTTCTTATGGGCTTCCCGAGGAATTACGCAATTGGGTCACTAGTTTTCTTGCAGACAGAAGCATAAAGGTCGTAGTCGACGGTGCATGCTCAGATTCTATGTCTGTGAATGCTGGTGTCCCTCAAGGCTGTGTGCTTTCGCCTACACTGTTCCTTCTGCATATCAATGATATGCTGCTGATTTGCAGCCTTTGCACTCATTGTTATGCGGATGACAGCACAGGTGATGCCTTCTATACCGGCCGTGCCAACATTTCTCGGGAAAACGTTATCGAGAGCCGAAACAAACTTGTGTCGGAAATTGAGGCCTCTTTAAAGAAAGTCTCAGAATGGGGTCGACTTAATTTGGTCCAATTTAACCCCACTAAGACACAAGTTTGCGCGTTCACTGCCAAGAAAATGCCATTTGTCGTATCACCTCGTTTTTAGGACACTCCCCTAAATGCCTCAGCTAGTATCGGAATTCTTGGTGTCGACATATCGAGTGAAGTCCAGTTCCGTGGCCATCTAGAGGGTAAGGCTAAATTAGCCTCGAAGAAGCTTGGTGTGCTCAATAGATCGAGACGGTATTTCACTGCGGCGCATCGCCTGCAACTTTATAAGGCGCAGGTTCAGCCTCATATGGAATACTGTTCTCATCTCTGGGCAGGGGCACCCCAGTACCAGCTTCTCCCTCTGGACCGCATTCAACGGAAGGCAACTCGAATCGTCGACTGCCAGGATATTTCAGATCGGCTTGACTCCCTGGCGCTGCGTAGAGATGTAGCCTCGCTCTGCATTCTCTATCGCATGTACAATGGGGAGTGCTCCGAGGAATTGTTCGGATTGATCCCTGCCGCCTCTTTCCGCCATCGTTCTACGCGACAACATATTCATCCCCATCACATAGATGGTTGGCAGTCCACAACTGTGCGTTTCACTAGAAACTTTCTGCCTCGCACAACCAAACTGTGGAATGCATTGTCGCCTGCGGTATTTCCGGACCGATACGACATTCAAACCTTCAAGAAAAGAGCGTACTCCCAAATCAAAGGCCGGCAACGCACTTGTGACTCCTCTGGTGTTGCGGGTGTCTATGGGCGGCGGTAATCGCTTACCATCAGGTGATCCGTCTGCTCGTTTGCCACCTCTGCTATAAAAAAAAAAAAAAAAAAAAAAAAAACTTTAAGGGCTTGCTCAGTAGACGAAACTGAACAACTTTCCACAAGATTTTTTTCCGGGAAACAAAAAAAAATCGGCTTCTCCATACAAAATTATAAACTTGATTGGACAGTTTGTATGGAGAATCCGATTTTTTTTTTCGTTTCCTGAAAAAATTCTTATGGAAAGTTGTTCAGTTTCGTCTACTGAGCAAGCCCTTAATGTTTTCGGAAACCTGTCCCTTACACCCTGTATATTGTTTCCGTTATTAAGTTGAGGTAGCAAACTCCAGATGGAAAGCTACTGCAACCGTCATCTGTGTCTGTGCATCTATAATGTAACCTGAGGACAGTGCCGTAAATAGCCTTTTTTGCGCCCTGTGCGAGCTTCTATAACTGCGCCCTTGTTTTTTTTTAGATATTATAGGTATTAGGTACCCTAGAGCAATGCTATGTATAGGCTTACTTTATTTCATTCAGGGCGATAAAATAAAACTTGGTGAGCAGTTATGTAATATTTCGGAAGAAAAATCTATTTTTTTAAAGAACTGATGTGGGCAAACAAGCAGACGAGCCATCTGATGTTAAGTGGACCCTTCGCCTATTATACCACACACGGTGTCTCGCTGACTAAAACCCAAACACAAGTTCACTAGTGCATATGCGTTGCCCACCCTGATGCTTAAGATTTAATTTTTGGGCCACTATGGTTTTCATACTTCTATAATAAAATAACACCCTGCAAAGTTTCAGTAAACTATAAATTAATTTAATTTTTTATTTTATTTTAATTTAATTTAAAAATGTAATTTAATTTAATACTTGGTATCAGAGTTTTGAATAAGGAAGGTAGCATAATATAAATTGCGTTTAAGTATGAATTGGTGAAAAAATGTTTATTAGAAAATATTTGCAAGATTATTCACAACTACACAATACACAAATGAATGGGTTCAGATAATAAAGATTTATTAAAGCAAGCCATAAACTTTTTTAAAGATTTACTTTTCGCGCTTTCTTCATGATGATACTGGCATGTAGGTACGTATGTGTTGGAATCGAGCACTAGGGGCGCAGCGGGAACTTATCAGGAGCAAACCGAAAAAATAATAGTCCTGCCTGGTCTGGCCATTCTTGCGCCCCCCAGAGTCTACGCCCTGTGCCTGGGCACCGGTGGCACCACCCTATTTACGGCACTGCCTGAGGAGTATCAGTACCTTACGGGCTAACATGGAATGCCTCGCCGGTAATTGTGCCGGGCCGACAGAATACTCGTATCAGCGCTGTGGTTTGCCACAGCATAGGTATTCTGAGTCAGAGCCCTTTCCATGCCACGTACAACAATGCTGGTTGCTATTGAAATGAAATGAAATGAAATTGGAATGGAAGCTTAGCTTAAATCCATACAAAATCTGCTCTTATTCGAGCGTGCAAATTGTTGTTATTTTTATTATATTAGTTGCAAGTTGGTTTTTTTAGTTTTTTGTTCAATGTTTCTTTACTTTATGCAATGTGTTTCTTTTTACTATATGTATTTGTGTTGTGACATCGAATAAATGATTTTCTATCTATCTATCTAATTCTGCCATCTAAAAAAGAAGGTCGCAAAGTATACGGAAACTCCATACTTTGTTCCCCCCTTTTTAATTTGATGAAAAGAGTACTTGACAGAGCAATAACTAAGGCCTGCAACGCACTTGTGACTCCTCTGGTGTTGCGGGTGTCTATGGGCGGCGGTAATCGCTTACCATTGCTCGTTTGCCACCTCTGCCATAAGAAAAAGACTAGACGAATAGCGCAATTGACTTATAATACAAAGCGTAACCCTTTCTATTAGGGCAGAATTACTAATTCTGTCTCGCCCCACCAGTCAGAACACAGCGCGCTGCTGGTGGAAGGTATCTACAGGTTGTAACAGAAAGGTGTGATAATACTTCAAGGTTGGCTTTTTACTTTACAAAGTTGTAGAACAAAAGTTGTTCAGTTTGATCGGTAAAATTCTTTTACCCGAACAACTTTTGTTCTACAACTTTGTTCAAATAGCAAAATTTTTTTTTAGACTTTTCATACAAATCGATCAGCTGGCGAACCAGTGAAATGTATAAATCTCTTTGTGGTGAACCAAGTTTATATGAAAAGTCCGAAAATTTCTTTGCGATTTCAACAAAGTTGTAACACAAAAGTTGTTCAGTTTGATGGGTAAAAGCCAACCTTGAAGTATTATCACACCTTTCTGTTACACCCTGTATAAAGATTAGTGGTACCCATCCAGTTCAACCTCGCATAATAAGGTCCTTCCAATAATTATAATTTTAATGCTAATGTAATGTATGTAGAATACTTTTATCCCGGAAAACACGAAGGTTCCCGGAGGAACAGCAATTAGCTAGTATTTCATAAATTTTGATCTGATAATCTCCTTTTTCATATACCTAAGCGCGGTGAAATGCAGACTATAGAAGTAAGTAAAATACAGTATATTAGTATATAAGGTATAACTATATTTTTAAACTAAACCACATTCTCAAATATAGACAGTCAATTCGAAATTGACTCTTAAAACTTGATTTCTTGGGACTTTTTTAGTTTTAATTTATCTCTAAACATATTTAATTTATAACTAGGTACTTAAATGTTTGATAACAATATGTTTTATATGAGCATGTTTATGCGATTTGAGCAGTCGTAAACCAAATATTGTGTATTTTTATAAATATAAGCCTACTTTAACGTTTCTATTGCTAAACCTTTTAGCTACACCTTTTTTTTATTTAAAATTTGAGTGCGTTTGACTACATTTCACCTGATGGAAAGTGACGATGTAGTCGAGGATGGTACACGCAAACTCAAATAATGCCTATTCACTCTCGTCTTGAAGACCCCCAAATTATAGGAATCGGGAAACACGGTTCCACTCCTTCGCAGTTCGCATAATAAAAGAGGAAGCAATCGCTTCGTGCGAATAGGTGGAATGTCAACTACAAAGGGATGAAAGGCCTCCCTACGCCTAGTTGACCGAAGGTGGAATGGAGCTGGGGGAATTAGGTCATGAAGTTCTTGAGCACACTCTCCGAAATGAATTCGATAAAAAACCGATAAAGAGGCGACTTTGCGGCGATGCTCAAGGCTTTTGAGCTTATTTAAAACAAGCTCATCATCACCTTAAACATATTTATAATAAAGGATTTCAAACTGTTTTTGAAAAAATAATCTGATCGCGTCCATCAATATAATTTTAACAGCACATTTTTTAACAGTGTCATGGCAATGGATGTACCGCAGCAGTATGTTATGTTATATTATTAAAATACTTAAATATATATAGGAATGTGCAAAGCCCGGCGGTTCCCTGGTGTTGCACTTAGCATCACATAAGGTTACTAAAGGGAATTCCGGATTTAAACAAACGACCATTATCGTACACAGCTAGTAATCAGATGTGCAGGTTTCTTTACGATGTTTTATCGGTGGTACGAGGTGATTTTAATGGAAATATTAACATAACCAGGCTATAAAAAATACAAAAAACTAAACTTTGAAATGTTAAAGATCCCTAAGTACAAACTGTGGTAAATAATGTATTTTATGTGTATGAAGGTGCTCAGTTACACATAATCATAATAAAATCCACAATAAATTACACTTAATCAAAGTAAATTCAACTTTTTAGTTTAAGTTTGCATAGTTTCAAAAGATGCTTAAAATTCATAATAAATAAAGTTTTTTTAAGATGCTTAAAATTCATAATAAATAAAGTTTTTTTAAGTGCACTTACACCTTCATACTTTTCAGTGTGAAGGGGAACTATGTAAGTCCAAGGTAAGTAAGAATTTAATGTTTAATTCAAAATGGGGTTCCAATATTTTTTTATCAAAAATATAATTATTAAATGTATTTAACTGTGTAACTTATATTTAAACATATTTTACATACTGTTTAGTGTCAAGGCTCGTGCTGTCATGCGGAAGTAAGTTATTCCAATTAACGCACAAGCACGCGCACACGCACGCGCACACGCACGCGCACACGCACACGCACACGCACACGCACACGCACACGCACACGCACACTTACACGCACACGCACACGCCACGCACACGCACACGCACACGCACACGCACACGCACACGCCACGCACACGCACACGCACACGCACACGCACACGCCACGCACACGCACACGCACACGCACACGGTCACTCACACGCACTTGCTCACGCACGCACACACACACACACATTCTTGAAAACTTGAAAACTGACGCTAGCCACTATAAGGCTCTACAACTTCCACCATTCCGGGCTTGGCCCCTGGGTGTGGGATATAACCTTTCCGAGGCATGGGAACAGACTTATTGCACCTACCGTGGGATGGGGACGATATGCCCTTTAACACAATATTATGTAAGTATAGTTGTGGGGCTAAACCCAGTTTCAGAAGTTTTTAAGCCACCTGTTAGTCCATTGACGTGGCTTAACGACTGCCATCTAGTGATAGCCACCAGAACTAACAGATTATAACGTCTATTGTAAAGCACGAAAATTTTCACCCAGAATCACCCTCATCCAGGTTATGACCGTGTCTGTAGTCAGTTAGACTGCTCCATCGATCGATCAGTGCTACTACGCAAATCGCACTGAGCCCTAACCACAAGTTACTTGGGGGATTTAAAGGAATGTGTACTATAAAAACATTTTTATTTTGTTATTTTTTATATATGTATTTACCTATAACCAGTTCATTGTTTATGTAATTTTTTATAGTGTTATGGGCGAGGCTGTACAGCGAATGTAAGTGTATAAAATTGTTGTAACATAAAACTAAATAATTTATACAGTTTGTATATAGGGTGACCCTAAATTAGTTCTTGATACGAAAGGCTATGCATGTGCTCATGATAACGAACAACTTTCCCTAAAGAACCCATAGTCAAATCGCAAAAAAAATTTGGACTCTTCATACTAATTTGGCCGGTCAGTTCATCGATTTGTATGGAGACTCAAAATTTTTTTTTGCGATTTGACTATGGGTTTCTTAGGGAAAGTTGTTTGTTATCATGAGCACATTCATAGACTTTCGTATCAAGAACTAATTTAGGGTCACCCTATATAATGTACAGGTTGTAAGGGACAAGTTTCCGAAAACTGATATTTTTTGACGGGTTCAATTAACTCGTCATTCTGAATAATAATCCACAAAAAGTCTTGGAGGAAAATTTATATTTCTTTCTCGTGTTTTTTGTTATGATCCCAACTTTAAATATAAAATAAGGCCAGGTTTTTTTCAAATTCACTGCACACAACGTGAATATTTTATTTTTACTATGGTCATACTTTGGAACTGAATTTCCTGAATGTCACTTCACTTCAGTAATCACTATCATGAATATTATAAATGCGAAAGTATGGATGTTTGTTTGTTCCACTTTCACGCCGATACTACTGAACGGATTTGGATGAAAATTGGTAGATAGATAGATAAAGCACTCGGCTAATAAGTAGGATACTGTTTATCCTAGACAACTTTAGGGTTCTCGAAAGAATGCTTAAAAACTCAAAAGTTCCACTTTGTCGATAGATAGCGGCATCTTAACATTTTCTTTCTCCCTAGACCCATTTCTGAAGTTCACGCAGAAGAAGTCGCGGGCGGAAGCTAGTACGATAAAAAACGTATGCAATAAGTAATGAAAATTGACTCACGATATACGCTTTTCATACACCGAATGTCGCCAGCTGGGCGCGACACGGGAATTTGACGTAATTTTGTTTTTTTTTTTTAGTGCAAAGGAAGCGAATGCACGACCAAAGTGAATTCTCACGTGTTCCGGAACGGTCAACCGGTAATAGGTCCTCTAATGGCCCGACATCTTCAGATCTGCAGGTCTTACAATGTGCTCAGGGCAACAGAACCTAAAGATACCAGTAATAATAATAAAAATAATAAAGTTTGGAAAACAGAAAATAATAATAAAAAGGTTAGGAACTTAGTGCACTTTGATATGACTTTCGACGCTAACAATGTCAATTCCTCGTTTGGTGGTGGACTTTTTAAGTTTTTATAAAGTTTTATTAATTAAAATGCAATTTATAAGTACCTCTTATATTTATTATTTTATTTAACAAAAATATAGTTATTAAGTATACCCCAAACAGAGCAAAAGAACAGCGTATACAGGGTGTAAAGGACAGGTTTCCGAAAACTTTAAGGGCTTGCTCAGTAGACGATTTTCGAGAAAATGAATTTAAAGACTATTTTTTTTTTTAACAGTAAAATAAAATTATAAAAATCCATTAAAATTTAAAAATAAACTGATATAGATGTATAGTAAATTTAATACATTTAAATAAATTCACGATTTGAATTATTTATTGATTAAAATAACAAATTATAAATAAAAATAAATAAATAAATTTGGAAAAATATGAGTCTTTAAATTTATTTTCTCGAAAATGAAAGCGAAGTGCGGCTTATTGAGGGGAGACTACCCTACAACATATATAAAAATCTGCGGAATCTGTGATTCCTAAGTTTGATACTCTCCTTGTAAGAGCTATGGCTAGGGTGGCTGACGACGTGTCCGCTAGAGACCTGTTCCAAGAATTCAGGATACTGACTCTCCCTTGTATGTTTATATATTCTATTGCCACTTTCATGAAACAAAAACTTGGTTCTTTTACTAAAAGAGGGGAAACCCACTCAATTTAATACTAGACACAGGGACAAACTGTGCCCTGTGCCACATAGTTTGACTAAGTCTGAGAAATCGGTATATGTCCTCGGTCCGGTGCAGAACACACAGTCGCATCGGGAGCGGGCGCTTAAAGCTAAGTTAAAGTCGTGGTTGCTTAAGAAGCAGTTTTATATGATTTAATGCTTTGAAAGAATTCATGACGCTTGACAAAAAGTTACTTAAGTAAATTCCCAAGTGAATATGTTATGTTTATTATTAATTACAATATTATTATTGTATTATTGATTCTTGTTCGAATATTGAATATCAAATGACGTGTAAATGATTTTATCAATAAATTATTGTATTGTATTGCAATTTGCATTGTACTGGACCAGTAGCCTTTTTAACTTCGCAAACATCTTTTTCATTTTTCCACCATTATATTATAAGCCTGATTTCAAGATTAAATAATTGAAAACGCTAACACGTTAAAAACAACCGACTTCAATCGTACTATAATTTTGCATTTTTTTATGTTGATTTTTTCAAAAAGCGCTGAACACGTTAAAAAACTGACTTCAATCGTAACAACTACCATTTTGCAATTTTTTTTTTTAGTTTTTATTGATTTTTTAAAAAGTACTGAATCAATTTCGATAAAATTTATATGGGACCACGTCTGAAGTATGGCGTACCATATAAAAAAAGAATCGTCAAAATCAATTCATAATTGGCGGAGTTATCGCGTAACATATAGACAAAAAAAAACATACAGTCGAATTAAAAACCTTTTCCTTTTTGAAGTCGGTTAAAAATAGATGAAACTCGATGGTTAATTTCGAGTAGAAATCAATCAGGCATGTAACAAATCAATTATCATCTATGTAGGTAGTTAAAAATATTACTTAATCCTAATAAAGGCAAAGAAAATTTTGACGTTTACGATTGACGTATTCTGTGCTGTGTGGCTCATACATTAGTGAATAGTTATAAAAAAAGTATTAAAAAACTTTACATTTTAAACTATAAAAGTAATAAAATTAAAAGCATATTTTCAGAAATCATCGTAAGAAATCGACCAAAAAGCGTCGGTGGCTCCACGGTAGGACTTCGACCTCCTAACCAGCTCTCTCTGGTTAGGAGGTCGTGGGTTCAAATCCTGGCCAGTGCACCAATGAGTTTTTCGAAACTTACGTGCATTTTCATACCGATTGCTTTAACGGTGAAGGAAAACATCGTGAGGAAACCTACACATCTGATTTCGTTACACACGTCCGTAGGTGTAAATCTAAATGCCCTACACGTGATCGCGGGTGATAAGTGCAATACTGGGCAACCGCCGTCTATACTACCTTGTGGATAGATTGGTTAAATGTGCCACACGATAAGAAGGTCGTAAGACAACCTGCACATCTAATTACTAGATGTGTATGATAGTCGCGTTGAACACGTTCGTGTGTAAATTAAACGCCCTCTAAACGTGATCGCGGGTGATGCTAAGTGCAACACCAGGCAACTGCCGTCTATTGTGATTATATCGACAAAAGGACGCGGTACTTTAACCTGGTTCATGAGGTTACGTATTTGTGGAATCCATTGAAATCATTCCTGTAGTCCTGGCCGTAAACGGTATGATACCCGCTGACCTGAAAAGTTACCTTACAATTAGGCGGCTGGTACTCCGAGTCAGATCTATAATTACAGCTATTCAAAATGCAGTCTTCCTCGACAATGCCGTGTCGTACTATGTGGCGCGGCCACCATCGGCTATAAGCTTCATTTTAAATCAGTAGATGCTACAGTAAGTCTACTATTTAGTACTTTATAGAAAAAAATAGTACTTAATTACTTTAAGAGTTATCGTTTGTTTTTGGTGGCCGCGCCACAAAGTATGCTTTCCCGCGCGGCCACCTTCAGATCTAAGTAAGTACTAGACATTATTCAATTTTATGAATTAGGAATAAATCTACACAGAATATCAAAATTTATGCAATGAATAAACGACGAACGTCATAAATGCAATAAGTAAATATCATAGAACTAAAGTGCCTTAAGAAATTATTATAGCAATTGTTCTTTCTTATGAATTCACATCAGGCTTACTACCTTACGAGTATGATCAACAAGCTTTCGTGTAGAACTTACATATATTATAGGATTATATTTAGCAGTTTGCAACAACTCGTACGATTCCATTTGTTATAAAATGAGAACAAATGAACTGCAAACAACATTATGTACAGCATATATTATGGTATCTGAGAAATTACTAAACAAGTTCTTAAGTATTTTTATAAAAATCAACCTACCCGCATTTTTTTTTGTTTCGTGTGTGAATCATTTATTGGTCGCTTAGTTATTGTTAACGAGAAATTAAATTAATATAGAATGTAAAATGGATTCTACTAGCAAAAAAAGAGGAAAAGTGTTATCAGTGTCCCTTGAGGAGCAAAAGTTTTTAAAATACAAAGAGTTGCTGGAGGAAGATAATCTGCCTTCAATAATAATTGCTATAATAATTTCTTAAGACACTTTCTTAGTTCTATAATAATAATGTCCGGGACAAATCACACACGGTCATCTGGCCCCAAACTAGGATTTCCTGTATCTTGGGAACCAGACACTGATATAAATACACATATACATTTTAATACATACATATATAGATATTATACACCCAGACTCAGAGCAAACAATTCTGCTCTTCACAGAAAAGTTTGCCCTGTGTGGGGATCGAACCCACGACTCTCGGATCAGAGGTCAGGATCGCTAACCAATTAGCCACCGAGTCAGTTGTTCTATGATTTTTACCTATTGAATTTATGACGTTCCTTGATGATTCATTACATAAATTTTGATATTCTGTGAGGTACTTTTTGCGTAGATTTATTTCTAATTCATAAAATTGAATAATATCTAGTACTTACTTAGATCTGAAGGTGGCCGCGCGGGAAAGCATACTTTGTGGCGCGGCCACCAAAAACAAACGATAACTCTTAAAGTAATTAAGTACTATTTTTTTCTATAAAGTACTAAATAGTAGACTTACTGTAGCATCTACTGATTTAAAATGAAGCTTATAGTCTATGGTGGCCGCGCCACGTAGTACGACACGACAATGCCCTGCAGTCGACTGTCCTTCTGCTGGAATAGCTCCTGCAACTTCGCCTGTTACGAAGTGGGCAGCGCAGCAAAACTTTATTTTAAAAATAATATGATAAAAGTAGCGAGTGGGCACGTAATGCTGGACCCTCAAGGAGCGCGTTCAGCCACTCACCAAATGTTGCACCTTGCGGCACCCTGCGTGCTGCTGTTTTCAGCGGCCCCTTGACTCGACTTAGCTAGTCACCGTCGTCTGCTCATTATTTCTTATTAACATTAGTCGAGCAGGCGCCATAGTCCCACTCATAGTGCCAGTTACCTAGTCCACTAGCATCTCAACTCAATAGACCGTTTCATTATTTTCTCTATTTTTTACAAATCCTTCAGTAACTGCGATTGTCCTTGTAAGCATTACTATTAGCGTATATCCACAGGGATACTTAATAACTGGAGAGTGTCGCATCATTTTTAAATTACATGTCTAGGTCTCTATGTGCTGACTTCGGCCGCACGCAAGCCTTCCAAAGGTCCGGGACGTAATTGCCCGAAATTGAGGAATTGTACACAATGATGACTAGATGGACTAGGTCTCAAAATGAGACCCTACTGCGAACGTTATCAAGTAGAATCCACCGTAATTATTCCCGTAGTCCTGTCCGTAAACGGTTTAATTCTCGCTGACCTAGAACGTCGCATTAGGCGACTGAGACTCCGAGGCAGATCGATAATTGCAGCTTTGTAAATAACAAACCTCCTCGACAATGCCCGGACAGTCTAAAAGTGACACTGACCTCCAGCCGACTGTACTTCGGCCGGAGTAACTCCTGCCATTTCGCCTAACGCCAAGTGGGCAGAGTTACCAAAATAATGTTAAAAAATAATTAAAAACCGCAACATAAATACACTTTTAAATATTCAGTTGCAAATGTTGAGGTTCTACTTCCTAAGATAGGGAAAACCCTAGGATAAGGCTAAAGTGGCTGCAACGAAGCTGGGCATAATTTTTGAGGTGAGACGGTACTTCACACCCGGACAGCTTCTTACATTATACAAAGCACAGGTCCGGTCATGTGTGGAAAGTATTGTTGACACTTATGGGAAGACTCGGCTCACTACCAGTTGGAAGCCTGAGATGCTTTTGACCGACGTGTCAAAACTAAATACGATGAGCTAAGTTTTAAGAAGCTCCAAAGCCTTCAGCATCGCCACAAAGTCGCTTTGTTATCGGTCCTTATTTAGTTATTCCCCCAGCTCCATTACACCTTCAATCAACTAGGCGCAGTGAAGGTGACCATACCCTAAAACTGATATTCCACCTGTTCGCACGATGCGCTCTTATACTTCCTTATTTATTATGCGCAGTGCAAAGGAGTGGAACCTTACCTACCTTAAGCTTTTTCTTTTGACCGACGCGCCAGAAGACTAATCGGTGACGATGAGCTGAGTTTGATAAGCTCCAAAACCTTGAGCATCTCCGCAAAGTCAATTCATATCGGTTCATAAAATATTAACCCCAGCTCCATTCCATCTTCCGTCAACTAGGAGTTCCATTCCTTTGGAGTTTATGTTCACACGAAGCGCTGTTATATTTCCCTATTCATTATGCGCAGTGCAAAGGAGTGGAACTCCTTACCTGCGTTTGTATTTCTTACGCTCTCCCTCACTGCTTATTTGATACTATTTAGGTCCAAGTAATATAACCAATTATATTTCTAGCTATCTAAATCATGAAGTGTAAACATATTAAAATGCATTTGATTGTATTGTTTCTATTTCTTGTTGTGAGTTATATCTGTATATTAAAAGATATATATTTTTATATAGGTATCTATAATATTATTGATTGAAAATGAATAAACTTTTCAGAATTTTTCAAATTGTGATTCCCAACCTAAAAACATGATGAGTAGCATGATAACAACATATTTCAAAGAACTGTTAAAATTCTATAAACAAATATTGGTAAGTGACTATCGGTTTACTTTGGTTAAATATCGTCCCCACTGCAAGTCCCTCCCTATATATCGTGAAAGGTAGGCCATACTCTAAATATTCTACTACTACTACTCTACTCTTAACATGGTGGATCGGTTATGCGTGGCCGGCTAAAGTGGAGTCGCCATAGCATACTCGAGGGCTGGAAGTGTCTGCGTAAGTGTCGATTGGGCAGGCGATATTGGACCCTCAGGGAGCGCGTGATCCTCGTTTAAAGTCCAGCGGCACACCTACACCCTTCAACCACTAAGCAAATTCTGCCCCTTGCAGCACCTTGCATTCTGCGGTTTTCGGGGGCACATTGACCAGAGTTGGCTAGTCACCGGTAACCATTTTTAGGGTTCCGTAGTCAAGTTTGACATGTCCGTCTCTGTCTGTCTGTCTGTCTGTCCGTGGCTGAGCTCAGAGACTATGGGTACTAGAGAGCTGTAATTTGGCACGGATATTTAGTTTAATCACGCCGAAAAAGTGGTAGAACATAATTTTGAAAAAATATTTTTTTCAGTAAAGTAGGGATGAATTTCTTTTCTCGACTATCCCATGGGGGTGTCGTTGGATAGGTTTTTCTAAAATATTATATCTATCGCCTATTGGGCAGAGTAATAAAAATACATATTTTATAACTATTATTTTTATTTCCGACATTAAATCTAAATTTAAAAAACAAATAACAAATCGTCGCTTTATAGATGATCAAACAAAAGCAATCAGTAGGTAAAAACTGTGTCGTTACCAGAACTGTGTACTTAACAATCTGTAGCAAAGGAACCTACGCTAAATTAAGCAAATTAAATCTGCTTTGTATACGAAGTTGACTGATTAGCTTTCTGATCGAAAAGAACCAAGAGTGGTATTTTTCAATGTTATATTATTCATCTATCAATGTTTTTTTTTTCAGGGTCAACCCTTAGACAAGAAGCTTAATGTAAAATACACTTACCCTCCTTTCTATATCATCATTACGCAACTTCCAAACCTTGAAGAAAACTCAAGCGAACCACCGACCGAATATTAAATGTTACGAATCTGTCTCCGTAATAAAATTATTGAAAAATAAAATAATCACAATAACAAAAACGTTTGATTTGCATAAGCCCTTGGGATTCTTCTTCTTCTTCTTCTTCTTCTTCTTCTTCTTCTTCTTCTTCTTCTTCTTCTTCTTCTTCTTCTTCTTCTTCTTCTTCTTCTTCTTCTTCTTCTTCTTCTTCTTCTTCTTCTTCTTCTTCTTCTTCTTCTTCTTCTTCTTCTTCTTCTTCTTCTTCTTCTTCTTCTTCTTCTTCTTCTTCTTCTTCTTCTTCTTCTTCTTCTTCTTCTTCTTCTTCTTCTTCTTCTTCTTCTTCTTCTTCTTCTTCTTCTTCTTCTTCTTCTTCTTCTTCTTCTTCTTCTTCTTCTTCTTCTTCTTCTTCTTCTTCTTCTTCTTCTTCTTCTTCTTCTTCTTCTTCTTCTTCTTCTTCTTCTTCTTCTTCTTCTTCTTCTTCTTCTTCTTCTTCTTCTTCTTCTTCTTCTTCTTCTTCTTCTTCTTCTTCTTCTTCTTCTTCTTCTTCTTCTTCTTCTTCTTCTTCTTCTTCTTCTTCTTCTTCTTCTTCTTCTTCTTCTTCTTCTTCTTCTTCTTCTTCTTCTTCTTCTTCTTCTTCTTCTTCTTCTTCTTCTTCTTCTTCTTCTTCTTCTTCTTCTTCTTCTTCTTCTTCTTCTTCTTCTTCTTCTTCTTCTTCTTCTTCTTCTTCTTCTTCTTCTTCTTCTTCTTCTTCTTCTTCTTCTTCTTCTTCTTCTTCTTCTTCTTCTTCTTCTTCTTCTTCTTCTTCTTCTTCTTCTTCTTCTTCTTCTTCTTCTTCTTCTTCTTCTTCTTCTTCTTCTTCTTCTTCTTCTTCTTCTTCTTCTTCTTCTTCTTCTTCTTCTTCTTCTTCTTCTTCTTCTTCTTCTTCTTCTTCTTCTTCTTCTTCTTCTTCTTCTCCCTCCTCCCTCCTCCCTCCTCCCTCCTCCCTCCTCCCTCCTCCCTCCTCCCTCCTCCCTCCTCCCTGAACATGAGTTAGGACCAGGCATTATGAGAGAAGAATTTGATGAAGCTATAAAAAGTATACAAAATGGAAAAGCTGCTGGAGAAGATGGTATATATATTGAATTGATTAATTATGCAGTATGTGATCCTATTTTAGACGAAATATACCACATTATTGAAGACATGTATTTAACAGGAAAAGTACCCAATGATTTTAAAGTTAGCAAAATAGTTACATTGCCCAAAAAAGTTAATACTGTTAAATGCGAAGAACATAGAACCTTATGTCTTATCTCTCAAGCATCCAAAATTCTTCTTAAAATTATTCAGAAAAGATTAAGAAATAAGATAGAGGGAAAAATAGGAGATGATCAGTATGGATTTAGAAAAAATAGAGGCACTAGAGAGGCTATTTTAGCTTTGAGAACGATTGTTGACAGACGCATGGATTTAGGACTTGAAACACATATAGCTTTTATCGACTTGGAGAAAGCATTTGATAAAGAAAACTGGAAATTAATGATGAATGTCTTGAGAAACGCCGGAATAGATTACAGAGACAGAAGAATAATTTATGAATTATATAGAGAGCAAAAAACACTAGTAGAAATTGTAAACCTTTATTTCAAAAATTAAAACTGCTTACCCTTCCTTCAATGTATATATACGAGGTCTGCATTTTTGTGAAAAAATACCCTGACTTGTTTGAAAAGAACTGTGATAACCCTTCTTATAACAGAAGGTATCCGGATAATCTAATAATGCCAATTGTACGAACAGAATTATTTAGAAGAAACTGTTATCCAATGGCTGTACGCATATTCAACAGGTTGCCTGGTGAGATGAAAACCATCCCGCTGAGCTATTTTAGTAAGAAATTGTACTTGTGGCTCTCTGATAAAGCCTTTTATTCAGTCAATGAATTTTTAAATTTGAAAGTCTGACATTTATGGAATCAATTATTTATTATTAATATTATTCTATTACTTATATATGACATGCATTTAATTTACAAATTGTTACTATTTTTCATAATTTATCTGACTGTAATATTAATAATTATGAATGAGTTATATGATAAAATACTTAATAATATTAGATTAAGTATTTTATCATATAACGCCTAATAAGGTAGAATTTAATGAATCTATATTATATTTTTGTTACCATCATTGTCACTTAAATTCTATGCATAATAAATAATTTTGAATTTGAATTTTTGAATGGGAGAAGAAAAGGATTTTGCGGTACTAAGACAAGGAGTTAGACAAGGTTGTCCACTTTCACCCCTTATTTTTTAACCTTTTTATAGAAACTGCTATGGTAAAAATTAAAGAAAATGAACATGGAGGAGTTAAATTAAATGGAAGTAGAATACATGTAATTCGATTTGCAGATGACATTGCAGCTTTAGCAGAAACTTCTAACTAACTGAATAACCTAGTTACATCCATGGATGAAATCTTTAGAGAATATAACCTCAGAATCAATATTAACAAAACTAAAATACTCAGTACCGCTAAAACAACCCCACATATTATACCGATTACACTAAATGGCCATACACTAGAACAAGTAAAGTATTTCAAGTATTTAGGTAGCATCATTAACCAAGACTCTAGATGTACTCAGGACATAATTACAAGAATCGCAATAGCTAAAACATCATTTAATAGTAAAAAGTCCATACTGAAATCAAAGAAAATATCTATAAAATTAAGGAAACGTTTAATAAAATGTT
Source organism: Coleophora deauratella (assembly GCA_958295455.1). Lineage (NCBI taxonomy): Eukaryota > Metazoa > Arthropoda > Insecta > Lepidoptera > Coleophoridae > Coleophora > Coleophora deauratella. Next base: position 8,203,218 of record OY282412.1, read on the forward strand.
ATATTTGCAGCGTAGCATTATATTTTAGTGAAAGCTGGACAATGACAAAAAGAGATAAGGAAAGATTGCAAGCATTTGAAATGTGGTGCTGGAGACGAATGGAAGGTATAAGCTGGAAAGAAATAGTCACAAACGAAGAAGTGTTGGATAGAGTGAAAGATAAAAGAAACATCATAGACACTATTGAGAACAGAAGAGGAAATATGATTGGACATTTGTTACGACACGACGACTTCATAACGAACATCATGGAAGGAAAGATAGAAGGAAAGAGAGGTAGAGGGAGGCCAAGAATAAGTTACATCGATCAAGTGAAGGCCAAAGTCAATGTCATGTCGTACCAGGAAGTCAAGGAGTTGGCAAGGAGTAGAAAAGAATGGCGGTTACTCCACCGACAAGAGCCTAGCTCTTAAGATAAAGAAGAAGAAGAAAACCCTAAGAGATGGCGACACAGTTCAATTTTTGATTCCACGTTCCTATCTAGGTACGTAAAGCCTGTTCATTTGTACATTTCCGCATTTCTTTTTTGCTGTCCCATTTAGTGAGAAAAAGAAACATGGATCAAACAGGTGACAAATAATCAAATAAAAAAAAATATTCACGACATGCAAAAGGGAAAATATCACATAAAACGAAACCAAGATCGAAGTTGATATAAACAAAGTATAGCCATCTATTAAACGAAAATTACCATGATACATATTTATTCTTCACCAATTTTCAAGTATTCAAGTTCAAGTTAATTTAAGTTGCTCATGGTTGGTCTTTTCTATGGAAGAGCGGGGCTTCCTAACACAGGCAAATAAGCTTAAAAGGAAGCCCTAGTAATATTAGTTATTAAGCAACCAATGTTAAAGGAAATAAATATTTTATTTATCCTTCCTTGTCTTCTAGATTTAATTGGTTAACATGTAGTAGTAGTCCTCGTCTACGTTTGACCCACTCGCACGTAGTTTAGCGCCATAAGAGAAAAAGAGACAGCTAGGTACTCTCCCACCTCGGTGCCATTGCATGGTCCAAGCCTCATTCGTTTTCGTGCGCGCACGGCTACCGCACGTAGTAAAAAATATTTCTTAAAAGTTCGTTAATTATTTGAATTTAACAAGTGTGCAAAAATGTGCTTAGAAGAAAATAAATCCTTACGTTACTTTTAGATAAGGAGATTATGTGGAAAGGAAATACGAAAATCATTTTTTTAAAAAAACAAGTGCAGTGAAAGTTATTTTTATTTAAACATGATAGGAGAATATCAAATAATTTTATTTTGCTTCGAGTCAACGCGAGACGTTGACCAATAGCTATTTTTGCTTCGAGTCAATGCGGGACATTGACCAATAGCCAGTTTTGCTTCGAGTCAATGCGAGACATTGACCAATAGCCAGTTTTGCTTCGAGTCAATGCGAGACATTGACCAATAACTTTTATTAGAGTTAATGCGAGACATTAACCACACTATAATATTCCTGTTTCGTATGAACTGGAATCACCAGCTTTCTAATGCTTATGCGGCTGCTCCATCAACCCTCGCTCGCCGCCACAGGTGAAGCGTTGGCAGCATCGTGGCTCATATCACTGCACTGCTACCACAGCCACCGCCGCTTATGCAGCTGACAACGTTGCTGAAAAATCGACAACGACGATGGACGGATTGCCTCCCGAAACCTCCCCAACGGCGCTGCTGTAACCGCCGTCCGCCAAAACCGCTGCCGGCGCCGCCACCAAAACTGCCGCCGCCTACAGGTGATATGTACCATAAGCACCATCACGTCTATTTAATCTTCCGGCACATATCCACTGCCATCGTGCGTTCATACTGATGCCTACTATCCGCAGTTGAGATTCCTTCTAGTGTTTCCAAACGCATGTGTTATTATTTCAAAACCAACCTTGAGAAGGACGGTCTTTTTAAAAAATAAAAATTAAAATTCTCGAGTTTGTCATCTGACAATAACTCCAGAAATTGAGGCGATGCTGAACTATTAATCTAAGATGGAGCCAAAAATAGGGATATTATAGCTATTTTTCTTAACCATAACCTTACGGTTATGTCCAATACCTACCGCTAACCTGATTTATTGAAACAACAGACATCCTGTCATTTCAGTTTAAAAAACTGATTGAATGAATGATGAAACACCCGACCGATTTCGGTCATGAGTCATGGCGACCACTTCGACTCCTAGTAGACTTGTTGACTGTGGGGCGCCCGAAAATAGCTAATATAGCCAATCTTCGCGGCAAACCCCCGTGCACAGTGCAGTTTAATTAAGTAATATACCAGCCTTTTATTTATTTCTTCATCATATTATAAAATACTTATCTGCGAGTAATAGTGTTCTGTGATACTTATACACTGGAATCGAAAGGGAGACATTTATTCGGTGTTGTGTTCGGTGGTTTTGTGAAGATGTCAAAGGGCATATACAAAAAGTTAAAAGAATTGAGTTGCATCGGATAGCGAGCAGGGAGATACGTATGTATGTATGTGCCACTGCCGCTCAGCCAGCCCAAACGCAACCCGTCGCGTCGCCGCCGCGCCGACGACGCGCTGCCGCCCCCGCGCTGGCGCGCTGACCGATCGCTGCGAAGCGCGCCCTCCGCAGCTCAGCCGCATTTTAAGGTAGCGGGTAGATGGAAATATTTTATGGATGCATTAAAAAGGTATTGTTTAGTATAACTAGACCATTTACACAAAATATTGAGATAAAGACTCTCATTACCCCAGATGACTTTTTTGGCCCTGGACAAGCCGTGGCCAAAATATGGTATATTTTTGATCAAAATTGTAAAAGTTAACGCAGCAACCCTATGAAAAACTCTTTGCTTCGAGTATTATTTTTATAATCCATAAAAATGAAGACAAGTTTAATTTTTACTGGATTTAAAATGTTAATCAAATTTTGAATATTGATAATTTGAAATCTATTTTATCGTACCTACATAGTTGCCCAGGGCAGTTACATGGTAAAAGCAATAAATAAAATAGGCCGATATCCTCGTGCTCATGCACGATTTTATCTTACTTAAAACACTTTTTTCTATATAAGTACTTGTGTTTTACCTTTCAGCCTGTGCTCAACTTTTATAGGACTATAGTCCTATGAACACTATAGTGTTCATTAACTTTATGAACAGATACAGGAGTTTTTTCAATCTGTTTTTACTATATTATTCTATGTTATTCTTCTTTTCGGTCGATAACAAACCTAAATAGTCTCGGCCCAAAATTCAGCCACGCGAATTGCACTGTCCGTGGCACTCATTAGATCTGCCTGCCTGCAGTTATCTGGGCATGCAGGGCACGACGTCAAATACTCCATTGTTTGGGGAACTACGACACTATCTTCAACGTAACTATCTTCAACGGTTCCCACTTTTTCCAATTATTATGAACTTCATATTATTATTTAGAAATTATGACTTATTATGTAATAAGTCTTAAAAAAAAATGCTGCTCAAGCTACTAGCGTTTTCATACCTGACGTAGGGTCAGTTATGAAATCAGAATTTATCTATATTTTATTTCTTATAAGTGAACCTGAAACTTATATTTTCAAATATTGTCTCAAATATTTACTTATTCATTCGTATAAGGAACGAACAAATGCATATCGTCAGTGCTGGATATAAAATTCTTATCACTGGTCGATAATACCAAGTTTCGGTTCACGTCTAGCTTTAAACAGTGGGGGAATATTATCGATCAGGAGTATAGATTCGTTGGTTTGTTCACGGCTCATCCCCATTGCGGGTATACCTATAGTTATTCGGGTTTATTTTGTGATACATTTTTTGTCAAATTACCTAAAAATGAATTTCAGATGTTCAACGTGAATTATTCAAGCAGTACATGAAAGATGTACAGGTTAAAACCATATTTGTTAAAATACGATAGGTACATAGTGTAATTAAGGTTCCAGAATATCGTATTAGATTACCATCTTAGCAGTTCTTTGGACTTAGAACAGATGTTCCAAATAGCTAAAAGGATGGAAATGTCAAACAGGTTCCCTATGCATCGACGTCGGTTCCCAACGACGCTGCATATACCTTTCATAAAACACTATCGTCTATCGCTGCACTTATGCTAAGTGTAACCTCATCACTCAGAACCTAACGTCAAGTTCAACTAACAATCACATTTATAAAATTGAACAAGATTTAATTTTATTTTCATATTGTTTATTTGATAACCTTCTAGGAAGTGTTATTTTTTAATAATTTATTGTGTACACAAAATGGGCATAATATAAAAGCTTACCATCAAATATACGCAAGGGGTGCAACTTGTTTCTAAAGAAATTTCTTCCAGAAATAAATTTCTGTTAATTGAATTACAGTTATAAAATCTCTCAGATTATATTTTATTGCAATAATTCTCATACCTATTACCTACAACATTGTTAGTCTCTCTAAACATCTACATGTTAACCAATTAAATCTAGAAGACAAGGAAGGATAATTAGATGATCAAACGAACTTACCTCAAGTGAAGTTCGATCTTAATTATCCTTCCTTGTCGGAGAGATTTAAGGTCCCTCCCTGCCCTAGAGTAGACAATACTAGGATGCTAGTATTAAAACCCCTAATACCAATGTTGTAGTATGTTGGTTGCCTTTTTTATTCTCTAAAATGAATGAGGCTTGGACCATGCAATGGCGCCGAGGTGGGAGAGTACCTAGCTGTCTCTTTTTCTCTTATGGCGCTAAACTACGTGCGAGTGGGTCAAACGTAGACGAGGACTACTACTACATGTTAACCAATTAAATCTCTCCGACAAGGAAGGATAATTAAGATCGAACTTCACTTGAGGTAAGTTCGTTTGATCATCTAATTATTTATTTATTATTCATTGATTTTAAATAATGGAAAAGTTAAATTTCGCATTTTTACTATTTATTTAATTTTACTTTGTGTAAATTATTAAATGTTAGATCACAATGTTCGAAGTTTGTTAAACGTATGTTATTAAATTGAAGAAAACACTATAGCGTTATCCAGTTCGCCCCGTGTAAACTATTGGAAAACTGCCCATTTGTTCCCGTAAGCGTCGTTAGAAGAGAAAAAGGAAAAAAAAGAAACAAGGAAGTAAAACGAAGGAAAGTGCCAGAGATTCAGAACCAAACTCGTTTGGTTACCATTTGTCTAATTCATTCTTTAAAAAAAAAGCTAAGCACACATTGAATCTATATTTACTTGACAATAATGTAAGATGATACGAATAAGCCAAACAAATAAATTAGGTAAATATTATTTTCGATCTGAAAAAGATCTGCAGAAAATAAATCTCCGCAATGTTAAGTGATTCATTAAGTCATTCCACTGAACAAACTGATGATTATCATTACGACTATTTTGCCAAGTGACTGACGAAACACAAAAAACACAACTTAATACGATACGTAATGCAACCGACGCTATGGAACAGTTAATTAATTTAATATCACATACACACGAATATAAATTCTATCAGAGGAACTAACTGTAAGCATGTCGAATGTTTAATGGCACTACCAGATATAAAAACATCATGTATAAGAAAAAATCTATTTTCATGATCCTTAAATGGAAATTAAAGTTTAAACAAATTAAGTTATAAATGACGATTTTTTTAATAAAATGTTCAACTCAGTTAATTCGAAATAAAAAGTTGAGTCGTGCTTAGTCCAAACGTTTTTCGAACGTTTCAACATGAGGTTAAAAGTTTTGAGAGTTATGTATGAGTTAAGACTAATATTATTAGTTGAAACGTTTTTCGAACGTTGAAACATGAGGCTTTGTATTTAACATGAACAATACTGTTCATTTCTTAACATTTTATGTTAACATTTATGTGGGTAGTTTGGTTTTACATGGTTTGAAAACTGAGGCAAGAAAGAAAACACCGCACTGCATAGTGTTTTTTAGAAATTAGGCGAGATAGATTAGATATAAGTTTTAATGAATGATTATTTATGTAACTGGGAATAAAGTTATGTTTCAGAAATTGAGATAAGAGGTCTACAGAGATTATTACTACGTAAATTTCGCAAACATTACCAAGCTTGATCAGTGTGATTTAAGTGTTACAAAATAATTGAAAATTTCTAAGGAGAATAATATAAAAATAAACAGTATTTAAAAAACGATACAGTGGATACTGTTAACCAGCTTTGTACAAATTTCGTTACTTTTTCAACTATAATGTCCTTGCGGAAGCTTTCCAACTATCATCAATTGCCAGGTTTTCCAGGATTTTAAACAGAATAAAGCGGAGCCTATACGGCCTTACCGGGTTTGGCAGTGTAGTTGTAGATTGTTTCGTCTCGAACAAGGTAACCCGATGTTTGAAGCCGTGGCGCCAACAGCAGTCCTATTTCTCCAGAAAAGGTGGTTCTGCGAGCCTCACGTGAATTTTGAAAAGCACAGCATCCGTCGATATTCGGCAGGCCTGAAGGACTTGTAGGGACACCATAGCGGTCCACATTACACGAGATGAATACCTGAAAGTAGAATAGCATTAGCTCTGGGCAAGAATTGCGTCATCCCACTTCTGATGTTAGAAACAGGATGTAAAAATATAAGCACCTATAAGCTCCAACAAGCTTTAGCAACAAAACAAACAACTGAATAAAGAAGGATTAAGAAAAACGAACATTAAATTGATTTAATTGGAAATAAAATATATTTTAAAGCAAAAGCAAATATTCTTTATAAAGAGTCTTTTAAGACTCAAGTTCAAATCTAACAGATAAGTAAAATTATAATTGCAAAAAGACAAATTAAGATATTTTTGGAAATAGAAATGGTATCTTGTTATAGAAATATTACCTATATGTAATTCAGATTGGGGTTACTTAAAATCGAGGAAATAAAAGAAGAAATTATACAGTTAATTATTCTTTTTATTTTAATCTTTTTTTGTTACCTAATACAAAGTTCCTACCACATGGAACTTGTATACTCAGCGTTTCAGAAAAGTGTTAGCGAAACGAGAAGAAACACTGAGCCGGAAAGAAACTCGTTTCAACACATTTTTTAAAAAAAGGTACTTAAAAATCTATTACAAATATTATATATTATAAAAAAAGTAATACGGTAAACTATGGCATTTTTATCAGTCTAATATTCACATATCTTACAAAGAGTTACAAATTTAAACTGAATCGGCCTTCTCCGAACACAAGAACATATTTTAAAGAAATAATCAAACATAGTTACAGCTTAAAATACTTATCTTTATTTGAAGGCCGAAGAACTTAGCAGTAGGTACAACTAGTTGATTTCTCACGAACAAAATGTCCTGAATTTTGGGATTACAGCCCTTTTTATGCTACTCGGCTTCAGATTATTTTACAGTTAAACGATTTTACCACTTTTTTTAATTTTAAACCAATACAACAAATTCTCGAATCTGATTGGATAACCAATCAGAACTATTGACCAATAAGAACTTAAATCCAAGACTCCCAAAACATTGTTAACATTCTGATATTATGAAAATTAGATTTATCTATTTGTTTATCTTATAAAACCATTGGTTAATTTAATAAAACAATTTATGTAACTGTTACTTTTCATAAAAACACAATATTCTAGCAAACATAGAAATAAACCATTCAATGACTACAGTTCTATGCAGTATTGCCAATTCTATTTGTTATTTCAAACATTTATATTAATGTTGCCATTTTCTCTTAAAATTCCTAACAAAAATATCAATTTTGAAAAATAAATGCAAATTTTACTGTTTAATTTTAAACTGAAATCTAACACGCGCTCCATCACACTTTGGGTGACTTTGAGCCTTCTTATGAGGCCCACAGTAAGCGCGATCATGTCGCACTTCCATATGGGCACTGGCAACACACAATAGTTAAAGAACTTAGTCTTTATACACTGCTATATTTTGGACGTAAAGATATTTCGGAGCTTCCCAAACCCTGCCCAGCCGCGTTGGATTCGGCGATTCAATTGGATTCGTTATGGGGCTAGTGATCAACCTCATGTCAGAAGTTTTCAAGCCGCCTTTAATGCATCCGACGTCGCAGATGGCACCAAAGGCTTAGCGTGCTTGGTGAAGCATGGAAATAGTCATACTCTATGATGTACTAATGTATATGCGGTGCCAGGATCCTTTTTCCACTACCAACACATATCTGTTGCATTTTAACACAAATCAAAGCCTAGTTTCAAGATGAGAAAATAGGTATAACTCGGTTTAATTTTTTGTAGAAATCATTCTGGCATGTTATTAATCAATTATCATCTGTGTAATTAAAATATGTATTAATCACAGCACAGATGGCAAAGCAAAGGAAATTTTGCGTGCCATCTGTTCTGTGTCTCTCATACGTTTGTGAATAGATATTTTTAAAAAATCGATACATTTTGAACTATAAAATTCATATAACTTAAAGTATATATTAGGAAAACCTTGTTAGGCAATCTGTACGTCGATTAGTAGATGTGTATGACGGTTGCGTTGCACACGTCTGTGGGTGTAAATCTTAATAAATGTTCTACTCGTAGGGCTAGGGCTAATACGTAAGGCAGCTTGTGGAGTGCTATTGGGGGGGTAGCGACCCTACGTACCCAAATACTCCAATGAAAATGCCCTGTTCCCTATCTCCGGATTGCCTTCACTGGCTGTCTGGAGTGAATAATGACGGGGAACAGATCTCCCACCTCTGTGTTGCCTTAGCTGGCCTGCCAGAGTGGAGTCGCGAGACCCTCATGCTCGAAGAAGTGTCTACGCATGTGGTGAGTGGGCACGTGATGCTGGACCCTCAGGGAACTCGTCATCGCTGTTTAGAGTCCGGCAGGTTATCTTCAGCCACTTACCAAATGTTGCCCCTTTGCAGCACCTTGCGTGCAGCTATTTTCAGAGGCCCATTGACTCGTGTTAGCCAGTCACCATCTGCCCATGTTGCGGAAGCATTCGGCATTACTTTTGAATTAAATGTCTAAGGGGTCTCTACGTGGTGGCTTCAGCCCCAAACAAGTCTTCCAGAGTTCCGGGACGTAATTGCCCATAATTGAGAAATCTAGACAGTGATGACGGACTAAGACTCAAAATGAAAACCTCATGCGAATGCTCTCAAGTGGAATCTACTGAAATCATTCCTGTAGTCCTGTCCGTAAACAGTTGAATTCCCACTGACCTGGAGCGTCATCTTGGGCGGCTGGAACTCCGAGGCTGATCGATAATTATAGCTATGATAATAGCAGTACTCCTCTATAATGCCCGGACTCCTTCTCTCCTCGATGCATTGACCTGCAGATGACTGCTTCGGCTGGTGTAGATCCTGTCTCTTCGCCTAGCGCCAAGTGGGCAGAGTGGTCAAAAGTTATGTTTAAAAATAATAATTATGTTTATTTCTTTTAACGTGTAATAAAACAGCAATATAGATAATGAATACACCATAAAATATACAGTTCCACAGGTGGAGGCAAAGGTTTCCATACCTTAAAATTGATATACCACCTGTTCGCACGATGCGCTCTTATACTTAATCATTTATTTTGCGCATTCAAAAGTAGTGGAACTCTTTATGTACGTTTGTGTTTTAAGGTCATAGCTCATTAGAGCCACCCGGCACGTGACCAGCACCGCCTCAACTTGTGCGGTAGTATTATTTATACGGACTACTATGGATAAGCGCTCACCATATAAAGTTCGTATCGCCACCGCACCCGGACCGTTGAGCAAACAAGCTGCCCATGCGCGGGCGGCGAGTGAGCCACTCGGTGACCAATCGCTGCTCCTACGCTTGCCTTGCGACGACCGCGGGTGCCATCACTACCCGCGAGTGCTGCACACGCGGGGACGACGCGCCACCGGCGGCACAGCGCCCTCCCACTCTTCATACCCAGCCGTTCTTTCAGTCGAGTCGGTCGTAAAGTAAGACATAACGAAACACACGTGTAGAAATTTGTGATGATCCCCGACAGACTACTTGTTTATCTGCGAACTAGTCGTTGGCAATGCCACGTCCATCCGTGGACTACCTGACATTAATTAGTTGGCAACGCGGCGTCCACCTGTCGACAACGACTGGACGCCGAACGACGAGTCGGTGCTGGTCGGGTGCCGGGTAGCTCTAAAATGAGCTATGACCTCGCTTTCCCTCACTGCTTATTTAACGCTATTAATATAGGTACATTGACTATTCCAAGACGTTTTTACAATTATATATAGGCATCTAAATCATGAAGTGTAAATATATAAAAATGCATTTGGTATTATTATTTCTAGTTCTTGTGAGTTATATCTGTATATAAAAAGATATTTTTATGTAGGTGTCAGATATGTTATAAATTGTTATAACTTTTCAGCATTCTTCGTTTTGCGATATAAGCCAGCTGCCAGATAAGCCAGATGAAACGATGATAATGATGCTCGGATTTTTACCAATATATAAATATTTAGTCGTAAGTAACATTCACAGTTATCTATCGGTTTATTGTTGTCATAGTAACTTGTCTCTGTTGTTGTTAACAACGCGTATCGTCTCCACTACAAGAGCACAGGTTTTTCCTATATCGGGAAGGTTAAGCCGTATTCTACACACGGGGCCAAGTCCGGATTGGTGGGTCGCTTTATTAGATATAAGAGTTATTTGGCAATTGTCAAAGAATATGCGCCTTTATCTTTACCAAAGACCAAGTCCATATTATAATTAGGGAATGCTAAAACCCTTATGAAACTCTCTCAAAATGATAATATAAAACTATCATAAGAAGAAACTATTATATAACAAATTAATTAGTGAAGGTCGCGGAAAGCCGCTGGTTGCGTAATTGGTACTTAGTATAAACAATCATTTGACTAGCAATCATAGTACCAGCACTGTAAGACCAAGAATTAATTTAACTAATGGTCCAAAATACCAAAAGCTGTAAAACTAAAGTGGAATTGGTCAGGAAATGTCTGTCGTACGCACCTAGAAAAGTGGGCACAAATCGCCAGGAATGGGTTCCATAAGGCCGCTGAGGTTGCAGCAGACCAAGATGGAGATGGCGGGACATGCTACAGGTTCAAAGCTCGAGCTGCGAGGTGGTAGTACGGGATCGAGATTAAGTGGCGAGTGGGCACGTCATGCTGGAACCCAGGGAGCGCGTGATTGTCGGTTAAAGTCCGGCGGTCCCCACCCTTCAGCCACTCTAGGTTTGTCATTGACACGAAAAAAAGGAGCCACTCAGCAAATGTTGCCCCTTGGAGCACTCTGCGTGTAGCTGTTTGGCCCATTGACCCACATTGACTAGTCACCATCTGCCAATTTTTCCATAATATTAATATTGGTCGAGAAGGCGCCATATTCCTTTCCATAGGGCCGGTTACCAGTCCAATAGCATCTCAACTGTAGACCGGTTAAATTATCCCATCTCTTTACAATACTCCTGCACTATCCGGGATACTCCTGCACGCCTTCTAAGGGTCCAGGACTTAATTACCCGTGATTCAGGCACTATGCATAGACTTCTTCTTATGGTGCCATGCTCCTAATTGGATGTTGGCGACCATCGTCCGAAACTCTTCTCTCTCTGCCGCCATTCTGCAAAGGGTGACGATATCATGCCCGGTCCACTCCTTCAAGTTATCAGTCCATGTTGTTCTTCTTCTTCCTCTACCTCTCTTTCCCTCAATTTTGCCCTGGATTATATTCTTATTAATTTTGTACTTTGTGTCGTTTCTGTAAATATGACCGAAATATGCTGTTTTCCTTTTTTTTAATAGTGGTTACAACTTCTAAATTCTCTTCATTCTTCTTAGCACTTCTATATTAGTAACTTTATCTCGCCATGAAATTCGAAGCATGCGTCTATAAATCCACATCTCAAATGCATTCAGCTTATTCATATGTAGTCGCTTTGGTAAGAATCCACCCTTCTGCACCATACAGTAACGCGGATATCACACTGAGGCGGAATTCGGACGGGAGCGCGGAGCGACGAAATTCGCATGCGGCAGCGATCCGCTCTACCGGACGGTTTCCGTCGGAATTTCGTCGGAAGCTGCAGTGCACGACGAAGGCGCGGATTCCGCGCCACCGCCGGGCGGTTTCCGTCCGAATTTCGTCCGAAGTTGCGGTGCACGACGATTTTCGTCATACGTTTATCTAATATTCGAACGTGTATGTATGTAACAAGGGTTGTTTTTGTTTGTAACAAGCTCAGAACAAGAATAGGCATAGAAACTGAATTCCATACAATACTCCTTCCAAAAAGCAGGGTAGTACTTTATCCTATATATACGTATACATCTTTGTCAACAGAGGTCAACCTTGAATGTTAAGTCGCGATGGTTTCATATAACTGTTTTCCATCCAGTCTAACTTGACCTATGCGTATGCAAAACCACAGCGTAAAGATTCAATCACGGAAAAACAGCAAGCAAACTCAGTAAATCGAAGCAACAAAATGTATGTTATAGAATAACGAAACGGGTTTGATTAATAAATATATTAATTTCTTAATATTTCTTTGCAAATTATCAGTATTATAAACGCAAATTGCCCGTTTTTTCATGTTAAACAACTTTCGCGTCCAGGAGTACTTTACTTACTGTTATCTCTGTATTTCGATACAAATAATAACATTATTGAGTAAATCACATATTATAACATTTATTATGCGATAGTAGGTACCACACTCTCTGTCAGTCTCTGGTTCCCATAGTACAAAAAAAAGTAGAGACGACTCTATTTGTTGTCCTACCGACCTTGTTCTGAATCAGTAGTTCTGTTTCGTTTTAGCGCGAATCGCGCGCGAATCGAGCCTCCGGACGGAGAAACGGCGTCAGTGTGTGGTACCCAGCGAATCGCACCGCGTCTCCACCTGGGAGCGCGGATCCGTCGTGCGAATCGCGCCTCCGGGCGGAGAAGCGGTGCCAGTGTGTGTTACCCAGCGGTTTTTGTATACAAATCAACATTTTACAATACAAAGTTTAAATCCGCTCCACCGCAATTCACCGCGGTGAGCGGAGCAGTGTGTTTTCCGCCTAACACTCACAGTATAAGGACGGACAGTATAACCCCCCCCTGTGTGACCGATCTGTGACCATTTATCAAAGGGTTGACAAACCAAAGCACAGTATAAAAACCAAAGACAATTTTTTTTACGGCAAGAGCAAAGGCTTCTAAGGGCTATACAGTCTCGTCTGGTGTATACAGCCTTCACTTTATTTTTAAAAGTCTAGCTAACAATAAAGATAATCCAGTGGCTTATCCGCTCGCTTCACATCAGGAGGTCGCGGAATCGTTTCCCTGCGGTGTCCAATTATGTACGACTCGGTTTGGTTGGTGATAGGGTATTTTCTGAGCCCGCTTGGCTGGCTACCACCATCTTATCTAAGTCTTGCCGTCAAACATCAATGTTAACGCATTGATGTGTTCCGGCATGGAGATAAGATAGCGAGTTCCTCATTGCGTTGGGGAATTTTGGTAAGCTTCTTCTTCGGCATCATCATCACTTAAAGTGAGATGATGCCAAAGGCGTACCAATTGAGAGTAAAAAAAAAGTCAGCTACCCAGTTATTCATATTACTAAACTCGTTCCAAACTTTGAACGTTTATATGTAGAGTATTACATTGGGACTCCTTCTTACTCACAAGTCACAACCATTTTAGTTTTCGAAATGTTCATTTTTTATAACAGTAAAAAAACAATTTGTATTTGTAAAATATGGTTCGTAAGTTGTATTATTTAACTTGTTACTGACATAGACAACAACGTCTTCATTTTGATTATTGATTACAAATGTTTTATTTATCCGATTATCAATAGTAGATAGCCAACACTCAGTGAGGATTTTCACATCTGGAACAATCTTAATTCTTGTTAGCAGGAGTTCAAAACCGGTAAAATTAGCGTATAAAGCTTCTGATATTTTGGCATATAACTGTTAGGTTGTTATAGTTTGCTGTAGTAAAGTCTTCGAAAGCTTCTTGAAATATAAATTCTGAATAAAGATTAAATAGCATAGGAGAGAGGATGCACATGTGTATGTATACTAGGTAATAAATAAAATAATAAATTAAATCAAACTACTACGAAGATTAGTAAAAAATATTATAACTGGAATTTAAAGAAAAGGCAGTTTTTAACCGACTTCAAAAAAGTAGGAGGTTCTCAATTAATCTTTTTTTTTATGTATGTTCACCGATTATTCGAAGACGCCTGAACCGATTTGGAAAATTCTTTTTTTGTTTAAAAGGGTATACTTCACAGGTGATCCCATATAAATTTTATCGAAATCGATTTAGCGGTTTTTGAGAAAATAAACAAAAACATAACAAAATTGGAGTTGTTGCGATTTAAGTCGGTTGTTTTTGACGTATTCAGCGTGGTCAATTATAATAATATGAGAATGGTTACAACAATCATTAGTTTTAAACTGTGTCTTCACTATACTGAGCTGTATACTAAAAGTCTGAAGCAAAGGAACCCGCGCTGAATTCCGAAAGTTATATCGCCTTTTAACACAAAGTTGACCTAATACCTAGCTATAATAATTTGTATGTTCATAAATCTTTTTTTTTCAGGGTGTACCCCAAGAGACGTTGATTAATTTTACTTATACTGGTATACATCCTTTAGTTATCAACATTCAGGAAATTCCCAATATCAAAGAATGGTTTAAAAGCAAACTAAAACCGTCGACTCCCGAACCTGCATATTAAATCGTACGTGTATCTACCGTACCTCCATCTTATTAAATCAAATTAAATCTAAATGTTTTTTATTTATTTAAGTAGATGCTGTACACACATGTTGTTATAAATCGTTTTTTTTTTCTATCTGGTACATAGTTCCTACCACACTGAAACTATTCAGGGAGTGTTAGCGGAGCGAGGAGAAACGTCAAGTCGAAAAGAAACTCACCCAACACATTATTTTAAAAAATTTTAAAAACCCCCCGACACAAAAAATAAACTCTAAAAACTAACAAATAATATTTTAAACCTATTATAATTATTATCGTCACATATATTATGTAAGTTCAAATATTTTTATTTTCCAAGCGTCGTCGCGTCGGGGGACCGCTAAAGTTTATAAAGTATTTTTTCAACAACAGCTAATTAATTATTAAGAATTACATTTAGGTATGAGCGATCTTTAAATTCATGCATAGTCTACGCACTACGTAATGCCGCACGCGGCGAGCTCGGTGTGCGGTATGCGGCGCGGGGGAGGCGTCACCAAGTGCGGCGACCCGAACGGGCATACACGTGAGGGCAGACGTCGTTGACGGTTGTGTCGATTTTGCGAATTTTTCGAAGTAAATTATTTTGTTGCAATCTGCGACTACACCTGTTTTTCTCACTTAGCGGTCCCCCGACGCGACGACGCTTGGAAAATAAAAATATTTGAACTTACATAATATATGTGACGATAATAATTATAATAGGTTTAAAATATTATTTGTTAGTTTTTAGAGTTTATTTTTTGGGTCGGGGGGTTTTTAAAATTTTAATTTTACTTTTATTTTGTCCTTTTTAAAGTAGGTATAAATATTAGGAAGGTATTTATAATGATTAGTTAGTTGAGTTAGTAACGATAGGACATATGGAAGGTAGTCAGATCCACTCACCAACTATTAAAGAGCTGATGATCTTCAAACGGCTGATCAGGTCATGGTTACCTTACCATATACTTTCAATATCATTGAAGTAACATGGTACCAAATTTCGAATCGATAGGACATATGGAAGGTAGTCAGATCCCCTCATCAACTATTAAAGAGCTGATGATCTTCAAACGGCTGATCAGGTCATGGTTACCTTACCATATACTTTCAATATCATTGAAGTAACACGGTACCAGATTTCGAATCGATAGGACATATGGAAGGTAGTCAGATCCCCTCATCAACTATTAAAGAACTGATGATCTTCAAACGGCTGACCAGCTCACGCTTGCCTTACCATGTTCTTTAAATATCGTTGAAGTAACACGGTACCGAATTTCGAATCGATCGGACATAAGGAAGTTAGTCAGATCCCCTCATCAACTAGAAAAGAGCTGATGATCTTCAAACGGCTGAACAGATTTTCATGAAACATGGCTAAGAACACTCGGGATAAAATTATCTATGACACAAAAAAAAAAAACGAAAATCGCTTCATCCGTTTGGGAGCTACGATACCACAGACAGATACACAGATACACAGATACACAGATACACAGACACGTTAAACTTATAACACCCCTCTTTTTGCGTCGGGGGTTAAAAAATACCGGCCAAGTGAGAGTCGGACTCGCGCATGAAGGGTTCCGTACCATGACACAAGAAATACCAAAAAATATGTCTCTTGTATGGGGAACCCCTTTAATTTTTTACAAGTTTTTATTTTTAATTTAATTTAATTTTATTATTATTATTTTTAACGACGATGACATTGACAGGGGGGCGCATTTGTCGCAAAACTGACATTTATTTCATAGAAATAGTGTCATTTTTCAAGATAACGGCGTTAGTTCCAGCTTTTCACCACACACCAAAAGATCTCAGTCGGACTGTAGAAGCGTCATCACGCGCGTTTTGTTTGTACTGAAAAACGCGCCGCGCAACGCGATGCCTGACGCACCGCGCAACGCCTCGCGTCTCCCTAAACGAGGCCTAATACAATTCATGGGAGAACATATTCAACAGTGAACTAATACAGGCTGATGATGATGAGAATTCATGTCATTTATGAAACAACGAGCTGAAGGATATGTCCGGCCGCATAGCTTTATCATTTACATAGTCTCATGTTTTATAAAACCTTTGGAACAGAGGCATTTCTTCTCTTGAGTTTAGAAGTTATTTTCAGGTAAACTAGTTAAATTGTCAGGATTTTTTATTATAGAATTTAATACACTACCACATAAAAGACTTAATGACCTTACTCAGTTTCGAGTAGGGAACTTTAATGTTGTTCTTATTTCTAAGGTTAAAATTATGCCTGACAGCGTTTCTTAAAAAAAAACTCTTACGAACAGATATGATATATAATATAAAAATAGTTTCTGTACCAGCTGCATGTCCCTAAATAAAAGGATGCCGTAAGACATTATACTATAAAAATAACGAAAATACATAAATCTCGCAGTACCTACTATATCTGAAACTGCCTTATTTTCTTAGCGGTGACATCTGAACAACATTTTTTTGCAAAAGTTTCTGTGTGCGGTCCCCATTGTAAGGAAGCATCTAATATAATACAAAAAACGGTGGTGTTTACGAATTATAAGTTTTTGCTATTTAAAAATACATTTACTTATCGTAGGTTTGTTTAACATTTGGCAATCAGAATTTTAATATTTTTTAATCTGAATGAATTTTAATAACAAATCATTAACAGTTAACCATTAATGTAACTCAAAAAGACCTACCTTAATTGTCATCTACAAACAACACAATATTTGAGAGATATTGCGCCATAAATGGTTAGTCATTAATATACACAAGAAAATAAAACAAGACCTAAATTGGATCCCTGGGGAACACCTATTTTTTACTTCAGAGAATTGATACCTTTTACTTGAACCCTTTGTTGTATCCTGTGTTGATGCGGCCATTGATTGCAGTGAGTGAACTGATCGAGATTAGCATAAGTATGGACAGACAAAAGTATATTTGACCTTTCATGGTCATATCCACAGTCATGCACCCCGCTCCAGCGGAGCGACGATATAAAACTTCTTTGGTCATATTATCGTTCCTTCTGCACTGCAGGGGCACGGGTCTCTTCCCATATATCGGAAAGGTTAGACCATACTCCATACATGGGGGTTAAAGCGGATCGGACACACGGCGGCCAATTCCGGATTGGAATCTGTTATTATTTTTACACAAACAATAAAATAAGCTTTCGACCATATTTGCTATGTCATTTCGAGCAGGCGGACGATGGATTTAAAATTATCTTTTAATGACGATAACTTTTTTCATTTCGATGAAACAAAGCCTATAATAATATGTTGCGCCAGAGTTCAGACTAAGCCTAATCTACCTCAGAAAACCTCATGAAAATCCGTTCCGTCGTTTCTGATATTAGCGTGAACAGACAGACAGACAGACTATTTAGTTTCTTTATTTGTGTTCTATTTATTAGTCCTATTTTATAACCCCTTCACAATTTTCGGTAAAAATATAAAATATGCAGACACGCGGTTTCTACTTTTTAATTATAGTATAAATATAAAAGACAGACGACGATAACTTTTTCAGATATCCATTTCCGATGAAATAAAGCCCATATGTTGCTCAAAATTAAAACTAATCTACCGAGAAAACAGCTTAAAATCCATTCAGAGTTTCGGAGATCAGTGTGAAAAGTCAGACGGTCTTTACTCTTTTATTAGGGTTCCGTACCTCAATCGGAAAAAGGCAACAAACGTCATCGACACGTCATCGACCGGATCCCGAATACGTGACAGCTTAGGTTAAATTCAAGACCTGTGTGATTATGAATTTATACGGAACCCTTGGTGCCGACTCGCACTTGGCCGGTTTTTACTGTAGCTAGATAGATATTGATATATTTTATTACCACCGTTATAAACCTGATATTAAGGTTTTTTTATTATAACCTAGTGAAGTTTGCAGTTTTTTTCTATGATTGTGGTAAGCCGCTGGATGCGAGTAGCACAGGACCAGTAGGTGTGGAAACCCTTGGCCTTTGCCTTTGTCCTTTGGCCTTTGTCCAGCAGTGGACGTCTTTCGGCTGATGATAATGATGAAAGTATGAAAGATATAGAAAAACAGTTAAATTGGGTAGTAAAAAAACAATCAGGCATGTAACAAATCAGTTATCATCTGCGTAATTAAAAAATACCAGTTTAAAAGCAAAAATATTTTTTTATGTGCGTACTATGCCGTGTCTTTCAAATATTCGAGAATAGATAGATATAAACTTTATATATTCACATTTTATATGTTTTATTTATGTAAACTTTGAACTATATAAGTCATAACTTAAAGTATATTTCAGTTTAACTGAATTATGTGAATTGGTATATTAAAAATACACAATCATGAAGTGTAAAAATATGAAAATGCATCTGTTTGTTTTATTACTAGTTTTTGTGACTGATTCAAATTGCAATAATTCTTTCGAAAAATGGTATACAGACGCTATGAAATACATAAAAAAGTTGTTGGTAAGTTCTTCTTCTTCTTCATCTTTGCTCCATCCCACATTAGGTGGGGTCGGCTCTCCTAATTTTTCTGCGCCATGCCATTCGGTCTAGGGTTGTCGGGTCAGGTAAATCCTCCTTATCTATTAATTTGGCCATGCTGGTCTACCACGTCGATGGAGGGCGGCCTCTTCCTCGTAAGCTTGAAAATATCTTTTAATAAATATTAATATAACTGACTCGGTGGCTCTGGCTCAGTGGTTAGCGCTCCTGAATACGAATTCGAGGCTCGTGGGTTCAATCCCCAAGACAAACATTTCTGTGATGAGCAGATTTACTTGCGCTGTCTGGGTGTATTATATCAGATTTTTCTGTCATATAAAGGGTCCTTTGGAAATCTTCTTCTACTGCTTAGCGTTATCCTGGCTGCAGTCAGGGTTCGCTTTCTAACTCAATCTACTTCACTTTGCCCGATCTTCAACATCCTCCTCAGTGAGGTCATTTGCTCTCATGTCCGCTCTGACAACGTCAAGGAAACGATTCCTTTCCACTGATTCTTAAATACCATGAAAAATTCATCACAGCTTTTACTCGTGGAACTGAACAACTTTATTTAAGGAACCTATACTCAATTCGCAAACAAAATTTGGGCCCCCATAAAAAACTGGCGGACCAGGAGTTCCGTTTTTTTTGCTTCATGAGAAGCCGTGGTTATTTTTTTCAGGTATTTTTATAACGACTTTATGTATGCATTTAAATGTATCTATGTATGTATATTACTCTCTGGTTCCTCATAATGCAGGGAATCCTAGTTTGGGGCCAGATGACCGTATGTGATTTTTCTTGGATATTTATTTATTTTATTAGTCTGAATATTCATTATAGTCATTACCTGGATGGGTTTGACTGTTAATTGCATTTATCTCAACCGTTTCCGTGCTTAGCAAGGCACGTTAAGCTGTTGATGCCGGCTGCTCTAACTAGATAGTAGTCGCGAAGCCGTATCGGAGCCTTATACAAGCTTGAAAACTTCTGATACTAGGTTGGCCACTAGCACACAA
The DNA here is from genome assembly GCA_958295455.1 of Coleophora deauratella. NCBI lineage: Eukaryota > Metazoa > Arthropoda > Insecta > Lepidoptera > Coleophoridae > Coleophora > Coleophora deauratella. The sequence continues at coordinate 8,223,386 of OY282412.1, forward strand.
CCTCCACCAATACGGTCTTGGTGGAGTATGGCCTAAACTTCCCGAGGTTCGATAAGAGACCAGTGACCCTGCAGTGGGGATCATATCTGTTATCTAATCTGTGACCGTATGTGTTTCTTACGTGATGAGTAGGATGATGAGTATTTCCATTTCCGCAAGTAGAGTATTTTTAACCCCGTGTTTTCACCAATTTTTTTTCCAGGGTATACCCGAAAACGTGTCAATTACTTTTGAAAACTTTAATTTTGTCATTAAAGAAATACCTACAACACCTAGTGACTCAAACGAACCAACATTCAATTTGTATAAACCTTACGAGTCCGCGACTCCGTCTAAAGAACAGTATTTGAATCGGCCTCAAAAAGGACCTGTAGTGAACGAAGTTCCAGTTGCTTCGATAGTTATGGGAGAGGGGAGAGGAGACGAAGACGACGAAGAGGTGAACCCTATACCTATGAAAGGTTACAGCGAAAACTTTTACAACTATGGAGAAAGTCATCGCAAAAGGAAAAAGTTGAAAGGATCAGGAAACGCAGGAATGATAGCTGCGAAGCCGGTATTATATCAGTGGACAGAATCAAAGCCGTTTCCTATACCAAAAATACCAAATGGAAAACCGTATCCCACGTCTAAAGCTGATACAATTTATAAATCTGGTGAATCTTGGCCGTTACCGATACCGAAGATTCCAGATGGCTGGACACCAGTGCCCTGGAAGACAAAGAAACCGTGTCAGTCAAAGGATCCGTGTGCCACGAAACCACGCAAACCATCTAAAGGGTTACCCATACCGACTGTTGACTGGGAATGGGTGAGATTTTTTAATATTACCAGGACCTTAGGGCGCTTTTGTTGTCATGCGGATTTCTGGCCACATGCGTGCCGCCCGCAACTTATCGTTTCAGTACATTTTTAGGGCCCTTTTATTGTCATGCGTGTCACACGCACGCAGGTCGCTTTGGAAACGTCGCACGCATACGGGCACGGCCTTTTACCATTTTACACAATAAAAAATAGTTGATCCGTTTTAGTTGATCGGTTTAATTGGTCAGAGTGGAAAGAAAAAAAAACATAAGTATCTCAATATAATAATAAATTACAAATATATTTTTTTAAGAAACCGAAACCCGACTATGAAGACTCTTCGGAAGAAAAGAAGGTGCCCACTGGAAACAGACGTTGCACGGTCAAAGTAAGCGATGAGATAAGCATTTTACTAGTTTAGTTTTAGCTTTAGTTTAAGGCCTCCGTAGCGTAGTGGCTTGCCGCTCGCTTCACATTAGGAGGTCGCGGGTTCGATTCCCGGCGGGGTCCAACTTTGTGGACTCGGTTTGGTTGGTGGTAGGGCATTTTCTGAGCCCGCCTGGCTAGCTACCACCATCTTATCTAAGTCTTGCCGCCAAACATCAATGTTAACAGCATTGATGTGTTCCGGCATGAAGATAAGATAGCCAGTTCCCCATTGCGTTGGGGATTCTTGGTAAGCCCGCTTCCATCTTCGGCATCATCATCACTTACCATCAGGTGAAATGATGCCAAGGGCTTATCAATTGAGGGTAAAAAAAAAAAAAAAAAAAAAAGGCCGGTAACATACACTTTGACTCCTCTAGTGTTGCGGGTGTCTATGGGCGGCGGTAATCGCTCACCATCAGGTGATCTGTCTGCTCGTTTGCCACCCATGCCATAAAAAAAAGATACTATTGACTTGGTGTCCACGTGAGAAACATTAGTACTGAAATATTTTATTTCTTTTATCCACAATTGCTACAATAAGCTATTGGCATTATCTCAGTTGCAGCCGCACAGGACCGGTCGGTGTGGAAATCCTTGGGGGAGGCCTTTGTCCAGCAGTGGACGTCTTTCGGCTGATAGATAGATAGATAGATTATCTCAGTTAATGACAAGTGATGACATTGTATTGTTATTGATAATTCCGAAAGATGGAAGCAATTAAATGTTAATGAAGTAATGAAAGTCTTAGAGGAACTAAATTGGTAACATTACTTACAGAACAAATGAAATGAAATCAATACAGAGATTACAAACAAACAAAGGTGACATGACATGACATGACATGACATGACATGACATGACATGACATGATAGTGGAGGTTTACCTACTAGTGTTAAGAAAGTTCGACTGGTTGTAACAACCATTCGAACTTTCTTAACAATTGCTTGCTTTTTTCAGGTAAATTGCGATGGAGAATGGAAACGACTGAGAGGTATCCCCGGGATAGGGATGTGCTATTCGAATCGTGTTAGTATCAAAATTAGTCAAGATAATATTACTTCTAAAATACTTACTGAAAAAAAATGACAGTGGCTTCTGCTCATGAAACTGAACAACTTTTGGATTTCCTATACAAAACGAGGATCAGTTGATCAATAAGTATGAGGAGTAAAAAAATATTTTTGTGTATGTTTGTTCAGTTTCATGAATAGAAGCAACTGTTAATTTTTTTTTTATATTGTTTGTTTACCTGTAAACTAAACGGCACTAGAGAAGCACACGTCTTAATTCTTTGAATGATTAAATATTTGTATTTTATATTCTGTACATATGTACAATTCATATTCATAGGAAAGACGGAAAACACACTGGTCCGAAAATCAGACGACAGTCCGAAGAAACACAGAAATTTGCATGCGGCAGCAAAGGCACGAATTTCGTACCATCGGACGATTTTCATCCGAATTTCGTCCGAAGCTGCGGTGCACGACGATTTTCGTCATGCGTTCATTCAATATGCCACGCACCCCGCAACACCTCCCGCGCACTGCTTTTCTACACAAAAATTCGGACGGCACAAATTTTTCGTTCTCTGAAAAAAAAAAATGTAGAAAAAAACGAGGGTGCTATGTTTATTTCATGATTGTTTTTCAAAATTGTGAAAAAACATTTTGTTTTTTTTTCTATTTACATTACTAGACAAACCCTGCGAATCGCATCGTATCGTCGTCCGTGAGCGCGATTTCGTCGTGCGTGAGTTTCGATTTCAGTGTGTGGTACCCTGCGATTTTTGTATACAAATCAAAATTTTACAGTAAAAAGTTCAAATTCGGACCATCGCATTTCGTTGCGATGTGCGTAGCAGCGTGTTTTTCACCTTAGTCGTGGGAAAATGAAGATTTCCTCCACATTTAAGAAAAGTATTCTCGAGTTGGTTTAATTAAATTACAAAGGGAAGTCGTGGTAGGTAATAACTTTTGTGGAGTGTCTGAGGTGTGCCATTACGTTCTCAAATTATTGCAATTGGCAATAAATAATAAATTTATTTTCGCAGTGCGTCAATGCTAAGGTAAGAATGCAAGGTTTCAATTCAAATATTAAAAGTAGGTACCTAGTCAGTTGTGCGAATTGCATATTTCATTTACTGTAGACAATAATATAAGATCTTGGTTTTGTTCTTATCTATGAGATGTGTATTTTGGAAGTACCTATTTGGTTTGTTTGTGTTGTATGGCGGAACAGTCAAACCCATGGTTATGACCATGTCTGTGGTCAGTTAACTTGCGTGATCGACAAGACCACGCAAGCCTCACTGAGGCACGACCGATTTAATTATCTACTTTATTATAACTTCATTTTCTGTCTCATGTAAAATAATACGCAATATTTTATTATAAAATAAAATAAACATAGTAAGTGAGTAGGTAGTTTTTTAAAATTCGGTTTAAATAATACTTATTTATTCATCATATTTAATTACAGTGCTCCAGAGCTGACCTCACACAATGTTCTCTAACTCTCGTAAGTTTCTCATCTCACTAATATTATAAATGCGAAAGTATGCATGTTTGTTTGTTCCGCTTTCACGCCGAAACTACTGAACGGATTTGGATGAAATATTTTAGGTAGATAGATAAAGTACTCGGCTAACACATAGGATACTTTTATCCCAGAAAATTTAAGGGTTCCCGGAGGAATGCTTAAAAACTCAAAATTTCCACTTCGTCACTAGATGGCGCCACCGTAACATTTTCTTTCTCTCTGGATCCAATTCTAAAGTCCACGTAGACGAAGTCGCGGGCGGAAGCTAGTTTTACATAAAGAAGCAATTTTAACAATTAAAGAACTGGTCAAGTGCGTTTCTTACCACGCGCAGTGTAGGGTTCCGTAGAACTTCAAGGGGAAAACCTCCCGTCTTACAAAATTGAATACTACTCGGTAACTTGTACCTACGCCTTAATACTACTTAGCTGTGATAGTGTTCCTTTTAATTTCATTATATAATAATATACTACTGCCGTGAATTTTTTCACATTTTTTTTTTTTACCCTCAATTGGTAAGCCCTTGGCATCATCTCACCTGATGGTAAGTGACGATGATGCCGAAGATGGAAGCGGGCTTACCAAGATTCCCCAACGCAATGGGGAACTGGCTATCTTATCTTCATGCCGGAACACATCAATGCTGTTAACATTGATATTTGGCGGCAAGATTAAGATAAGATGGTGGTCGCTAGCCAGGCGGGCTCAGAAAATGCCCTACCACCAACCAAACCGAGTCCACAAAGTTGGACCCCGCCGGGAATCGAACCCGCGACCTCCTGATGTGAAGCGAGCGGCAAGCCACTACGCTACGGAGGCGGTTAAAAATAGAACATTTCTAGAATCAAGCTGGCAGGAGTGGACACATGACTTTAACAAAAATTTGCACTTTAAAACTGAGTATTTCGAAAAATGGTTTTCGCAAACCCACAATTTTTTTGAAAGACCTATCCAACGACACCCCACACTATGTTATAGTCGAGAAAAAAACAACACCCCCACTTCACGTGTAGGGGCGGTACCCTATTTTTTTTTTTTTCTAGATTTTATTTTACCACTTTGTCGGTGTGATTAATATGCATATCCGTGCCAAATTACAGCTCTCTAGTACTAATAGTCTCTGAGCTAAGCCGCGGACAGACAGACAGACAGTCAGACAGAAGGCCATTGCGAAACTATAAGGGTTCCTTGTTGACTACGGAACTCTAAAAAAACTAGTATTTAAACTAGTATTTAAAGGCATTTTAAAGGCATATTATTATTTTTAAGTATTTATTACTTTTTTCAAGATCGTTTGGCAAAAAAACTACTTTAAATATCACATATTATGTTGTTATTTTTTTTACATTCTTTTTAATTTACGCAGCTTGGATCAAAACAGATTGTAGACGTAAGTTGCTTATTTTAGCATAAAATTTAACACTTAAATAAATGAATACAGATGCCGTCAATTTTCAACTGTTCAATTAATAACTTTCTTAACTTTTTAACTGACGCAAAAATTACACAAAATACGTAGCACAGAAGGTATACGACCGTATACTTCTATAAGCATGTATATGCTTACGATTTTAGTAGTTTGTATTGAGCGGACCTTCTGTGACTATGTATTTTGTGAAAATGAGGAGATTCCGAAATCTACGTTTCTTATTTTTACAGTGCTATGGACACTACTGTGTATCGTCTGTAAGTATCTTCAGTATATTATACAAGCTGTAATGTCACAAAAATATGTTAATACTTTTGCTAAAAAGAAAAACATTCCACAAGTTTTATGGCTTATTAAAGTCAAAAAATGTTGAAGACTGGACCTGTTAAAAGAAATGCACATGTGTTCACAACCCATATCATCCTCACTGCAGGGGCACGGGTCTCTTCTCAAGGTTAGGCCATACTCTACACACGAGGGCCAAGTCCGGATTGGTGGAGATTGTGGGCCTAGTGGCCATCCCCAGTGTCAGAAGTTTTCAAGCCTATAAGGGTTCCGGCATGGCTGAACGACTGCCATCTAGCGACAGCAGCCAGCACCAACGGTTTAACGTGCCATGTGAAGCACGGAAAGGGTCGAGATAAATGCCACTAACAGTCAAACCCACCCAGATTATGCCCGTGTCTGTAATCAGTTGACCTGCGTGATCGACAAGATCACGCAAGCCGCACTGAACCACGAGCGCTTTTTCTTCTTACTGCACATGATGAAGAAGATTATCTGAGAGTTTCCTATTTTCAAAAAAATGTGCGGCATTGATGAAAATCGATCAACCATAAATAAATATACTTTTTTGTTGAGTTATTTATGTGAAAAGATTTCCAAGCGTATTGCTACAAAGTTTTTTTTTTAATAGGTATTTTTAATAATTTAAACGGTCAGCAAAATATTCGTATTTTGGTGAGCAGAAATATGTATTTGGTCGGCAAAAATAACTAGTTGGTCGGCAACTTACGGCCAGCAAACATTTCAGATTCGATCAACATTTAATGTGATACTGGATTATTTAAAATTTTATTGGACAGCCAATTAATTCTTTTGGCGGCATTAAGTTAGCTACATTTAATCAAAGGACACGTTTCATTTTGTGCCTGGACATGTACGTAGTACGAAAAATATAGAAAAATATAGGCTTTCTAGGAAAAATAATGAAAAAAATATTAGAAGCAGGGTTGCGTGGTTCAAGCATAATGTTTTGTCAGCACTTTTTACAATATAAATAATAACACTGAAGCTTGCAATAGTAGGTCACGTTCAGAAATTACGGCTTCATCCACATATTCCTCAGATGTCATTCATTTTTTTTTTTCAGTGTGTAGGAGAACTCTGCATAGCACGGGTAACTATCTTATTATGTTTAGTCCGACTGAATTAATTTCAAATCATTCTAAATAAATAGGTTTATTTATTTAATATTTTATAGTGAGTATCTTAGTTTGAAATACTGGGATTATCAATTAAACCCCAAATTACAATAAAAAATTGCCAACATCAATTTTATTACCATTGATGTGTACCAGCATGAAGATAAGATAGCCAGTTCCTCATTGTGTTGGGAATCTTGGTAAGCCCACTTGCATCTTCGGCATCATCATCACTACCATTAGATTTGATGATGCGGTACCATTAGATTTGATGAAGTAGGTACAAAGATATGCAATCACATCGATGCCGATGCTTTGAATGCAAGCAAAGCATGAGGTAAACCTAAGCGCCTGTCAATATATGTGGGAACATAACACCGTTAAAACTGGCAGGCGCATTCGAAGATAAAGCATAGACTGAGTATCTCTAAAAGTAGATAAATTGAGCCCTTTTTTTGTGTGTGCGTGGATTGAGTGATCTTTTCAAAAACCTTATTCAACCCCTGCCAAAATTTGGAAGGATTTAGTAAATAATAGTGAAAACTTCATAGTAAAGTATAAAGTTTGTGAAACCTAAATCAAGAAAGTTATTGTTAATTAACTGGATCACTTAGAATAGAAGAGAATATTTTTATTTGCAAAGAATACACATTAAAAAGATACATGCAGTACCTATATTCTCGGATATATGTTATGGATTTTTCTTCAGGTTTCGAGATTGAGTGATCCAGTTAATTCATTACAATATAGCTTGCTTGATTCGGCAAGTTCACTTTTATACTTTACAATGAAGTTTTAACAATTATTTACTAAAACTAAATCCTTCCAAATTTTGGTAGAAGTTGAATAAGGTTTTTGAAAAGATCACTCAATCCACACACACACACACACACACACACACAAACACACACATATTTTTTACGGTATATACCATTGTTCGGCCTAATAGTTGCAGCTGAGTGGTATGCTGTTGTCCATTGGACAGGATAAGATATCAAGCGCGATTACCATTTTTTTTATTTGAGTAAATGTTGTATACATTCTTTTAAATCGTCATTTTTCTCTACCTAGTACAAAGTTCGTACCACTCTCGGATCTTTACACTTTATACAATAATACCAGCCATCTAACCTGAGTACTTTTAAAGTCATTTAACTAAATTGACTGACTCGGTGGCTAAGTGGTTAGCGATCCTGACCTCTGATCCGAGAGTCGTGGGTTCGATCTCCACACAGGGAAAACTTTTTGTGATGAGCAGAATTGTTTGCTCTGAGTGTACAATATATATATATATATATATATATGTATTTATTTAAATGTAAATGTGTATGTATATCAGTCTCTGGTTCCCAAGGTACAGGGAATCCTATTTTGGGGCCAGATGACCGTGAGTGATTTGTCTCGGATTAAAAAAAAGAATAATAATAATATGGCCAGTATTTTCAGCATCTGACCAATTCTACGACAAGACCACGACAATACTTATTGTACATCAGTAGTACACAGAGTATGGACTCTCTCTCTGCCCTCTGAGGGTAAGACCTGGTGACGGCTGCTTAGAGCAAGTCACGCAACACACATTCGCGTGTACACTGGCCCACAGAGATAGGTAGCTGAACCCCTACTAAAACTATACATGGTATATTACGGAGAGATTCAGATATCTTTGTGGCTGTCTGTACAAACGTCATATTTGTATGTACTATAGGTAAATACAGGGTGACTTTAAATTAGTTCTTGATACGAAAGGGTATGCATGTGCTCATGATAACAAACAACTTTCCCTAAGGAACCCATAGTCAAATCGCAAAAAAATTTTGGAGTCTCCATACAAATCGAGCAACTGACCGGCTAAATTAGTATGAAGAGTCCAAAAATTTTTTTGCGATTAGACTATGGGTTTCTTAGGGAAAGTTGTTTGTTATCATTAGCACATGCATACCCTTTCGTATCAAGAACTAATTTAAAGTCATCCTATATAATACCATAGTTTGTTGGAGTGTCCGCGATCTGTTGTGTGTTTTGAAGCATTGACCACTCGCTCATCGCTTACCATCAGGTGAAATGGGAGTAAAAAAAAATTGATAGGTTCCGTAAACACGATATTTATGTAAGTACTTATTTTTAAACTGTAATTTTTTTAGTGTATGGGAATGTACTGCGAGGCAAAAGTAAGTTGTTAAACGAGTATTTTGTTTATTTACGTAGTTTAAAATACAGTTTAAGCTTTCTTATCACGTTTAGTTTACCTTGGGGGATAGCAATACTATCACTGAAACTTAATTCTGTTGTGATTTGTACCAACTGTACCTTACACGGGTTACTGATACCATAAATTCATTTCAAGAAGGTCAAAGGTCAACTAAATTTGAAAACGTATTCTTTATTGCTAAGTTAATAGGATAATTAGTGCCAGCTGCTATCACTAGATGATAGTCGTTAAGACATGTCGAAGGCCTTATAACCAATCCGGACTTGGCCCCCATGTGTGGAGTATGGCCTAACCTTCCTGAGGTTTGAGAAGAGACCTGTGCCCCTACAGTGGGGACGATATGGGTTATTAACGAAACAGGTTAATAATTAAATTCAGTGAGATAAGTAACATAATAAAATCTCTTCAGTTTTAATAAAATTCAAAATTCAAAATCATTTATTTCTTTACGTAGGTACATTAAGCACTCTTATAAACGTCATATCATTTTGCTAGAGGAATATTCCAAATGTCATTATCATTAAAATAATCTACAGTCTTATAGTATCCTCTTGAACAAATACAGCGTTTTATATGTTTCTTAAAACATTCTGGTAGTTCACACACGTCATTCGGAACTTTGTTATAAAAGCGTACACACTGCCCCACAAATGAATTTTTCACCTTACTAAGCCTCGAGAAAGCTATGTCAAGATCTGGGGGCGCGGGAGTGCCCCCGGGCCAAGGTAGCGCGACGCTTATTTTTACTTCTCAAATTACGGTTATGTCTGTCACTATTTTTGAAGAACAAGTTTAGATTTTTACGAACGTACATGATATTTTCGTAAATAAATTGTCCGGCAACTGTTAGAATATTTATTTCCTTAAATCTATCTCGAAGTAATTCTCGGGATCGTAGTTGGTATATAGCTCGGACTGCTCTTTTTTATATTTTATATTTAATAAATTTATATTTAATTTTATTTAATATTTTATTTTACCAGTGTCAAGGTCACAAATGCAAAGCAAACGTAAGATTTTTTTTCAATTTTGTTAGAAATAAATAAAAAATATCATCATTACTATATTAAAAAAGTCGGACTCGCGCACTGAGAGTTCCGTATAAATTCATAATCACACAGGCCTGAACTCTATATCAAATTCTCAGGCCTGCGATTCCTTGAAGCTGTGAAAAAAACAAACTTCTATTCCAACGCAATCAAAAGATACGGCCGTTTATGTCGCATATCTGTACATTCGCATCGAAATCAAAACCTATAAGGTACTTCCCGTATACCTAGAATCATTCAGATGCTACCTAGCGCATGCGTGGTAAAAACAGACTAAAACTAATATGCAAATCATGAAATTTGGCAAAAGCAATTGTCTTACAGCACAAGTAAAGGGAAAAGCGAAAACCATAAATTTGTAGTTACATAATTTTTTTTGTGATGTTAAAAATTTATCGTTTCCTTTAATTGTGCTATAAGCATTGCGCGTTACCAATTTCATGATTCTAGTCTAGGTCAACGGGAAGTACCCTATAGGTTTTGATTCCCATGAGGGTGTCCAATTGATTGAGTATCCCTTGAAATTTAAAACGCACTTTTTTTAACATTCTGTACAATATTTATAAGGTTTTCAAAAATTTACTCAAACTATTTAAACTGGGGCTTCTACTCATGAAACTGAACAACTTTCCCCAAAGAATAGATAGGAAATCCGTATTATTTTCTTTTGCCGCTATAGTAAGTATATCAGCTGATCTTTAGGCTGCTTTTCCATCAGAGAAATGTGCAAGAAAAATGTGTTGTACGAGGATGTGTAGCTGTGCTGTGGAAATGTGTGGGGGTTTCCACCAAACATTTGCAAGGAAAGTGTCTCGTACGATGATGTGTATTTATCTAGCATTTCAACACATCCCTCGCAACACATCCCTCGGAACACATCCCTCGCACACATTTCTCAGTACAAAATACCTCGCTTCGCTAAGTCTTTTTCCACCTAAGCTGTGCTAAGCGAGGCTAGGAAAATGAAGTGATTCTATTGGTGGATTTTTTCCTCGCACACCGCTAGCTTCCTGAAAAAGCAGCCTAACAGTGGACAACTTACCCCCAGCCCCAATACAAAAGTGAGATATTATAAGATATAGAATCTACTAGCTTCCACCCGCAACTTCGTCTGCGTAAACTTCAGAATTGGATCCAGAGAGATAAAATTATAAGGCAGCGCCGGCGAAATAAAAATTTCAGTTTTTAGCCATTCCTCCGAGAACTTCCGATTTTCCGGCACAAAAAGTACCTATTCTATGTGTTAGCCGAGCGCTTTATCTATCTACATACCAATTTTCACCCAAATCCGTTCAGTAGTTTCAGTGTGAAAGCGGAACAAACAAACAAACCAACAACAGATAAACAAACAACATCATCAGTATTCGTGAAATGTATTTATATGTCTCTGCCTGTGGCTTCCGTACTTCTAGATCGAGAGCCAATTTCAACGCGGTTTTCTTCACTCGAAAGCGGATTTTATCTTATTGTTAGTGGTTTCAGCTAGGTTTGGTGAAAATCAGTTCAGCGGTTTTCGAGCTACTCGACTTTCACTGTCGGCGGTGATAAAAAAAATATATTTAACTTTATCTGTTCTATTTTCAGTGCGTAGGATGGAACTGTGCAACAAATGAAAATGGCATAGTTCTCAAACATCTCAGGGTTGGAGATAAGCTAGGTGCCTATGACAGCGCACACAACTATCAAGATTTTGGTGTCTATGGTAGGGCACACAACGATCAAGACTTGGAGTACGTTGATACGGTGTTTGAATACGACGACAATTTTTCGGGGATTTACAATAAAACGCTCTCATCCACACCAACACCTTAGTCCACTGTTGAACACAGGCGTTCTCCAACTCCCCACACTTTAAGACTGTTTATTCTGTGCATTGACAAGTGAGATTTTTTTTATAATAACCAGAAGTGTCAATATTTTTAAAAATACTGCAAAGAACAGTGACAAACTACATTCAAAAACGATAATAACAAATAAAGCTAAATATAATACCAAAGTTGTATAATCTGACCCAAATCGTTTACAGGGTGAAACAAAAGTAGGACCCGTTAATCAGGGATTCTACTCATCATACTGAAAAACTTTTGTTCTTCGACTTTTAAGTACTTCTAGTTATCGGATCCTACACCAATTTTGTTACACCTGTATAAGTAAGTAAAAAACAGTAAGTAAGTAAAGAACATAGGTATGCTATACCAAATTTAGAAATGCAAAGGTACCTAAAAAAATTCGTTCGAGTGAACGTGTTGGTCTTCCAAGATCTCACGGAAAATACTTTTCAAATTAGCAGATACTACGGCTCCATATGCCCTGCACATACCCAGATTTTCAATAAAATAATCGTACACGATAATATATAATATATACTTAATAAACTTTTTGTTTTCGCACTGTCTTTTTGTTGTCTTGCCTAAGAATCTCCAAGCAAGGCAATGGGTTTGTACTGCATTCTTGAGGCCACACTGGTTGCACTACAAAGTTCCGAAGTTGCATGCGCTTTCTAAAACAAAATAATTGCAGCTGATTGTGATTGAAATGCAATTGAAAATCAGACCATACATCAGCAACCCAAATCGACACCACTTTTGGAAAGTATTTGCCATACTTCGGAAAGATACGGCCTACACGGAGCCAAGGAAGGCAAATCATGTCAGCTCACCAAATTGATGGTACCGCAGCTAAATTTCTTTCAAATAAAACGAAAGGTTATCTTATAAATATATACCGGAGATACAAACAATGGGGATTACTTTTCGCTGACAAGGAAGCTATACACTCAGAAATAAAGATGTTTGGATTTTCAAACTGATCGTCAAAATCAAATGATTCTTCTTCCGATCTATCTATCTATATATCAGCCGAAATAAGTCCACTGCTGGACAAAGGCCTCCCACAAGGATTTCCACACCGACCAGTCCTGTGCTTCCTGTGGTTCCTGTGCTTGTCTTCCGATCGCTAATCGAGAACTTTCCTGCCCTAACGCCATCTGTTCTACAAGTTCTAAAGCTAAATAATTTATGAAGGTTGAATGATGTGGATGACGATAACTTGCCTTTGCGCATCAAGCCTTATATAAACTTCTTCATCAATCGTACCGTTGTTAGGCTGATCAGACCACAACCTTTCAGCAACAGCAGCTGCCCTTGGCCATAAGTGATAATCTAAATTTCCTGAAAATAATACAGAAAACTCTAACTACTACTCAATTAACTACTCAATTAATTTCCTCTCATAGAAAGTAATGAATATATCTGTCAACCCTAGGCTTTCCGCAACCTTCACCAGGTCATCTCTCCACCGAATGGGAAGCCTACCTATGCTACGTCTTCCGGTGCGCAATCGTCACTTGAGAACTTTGCTGGCACATCGGCCACGACTGGTACTACCAATGCCGAATACAAGTTATGATGCCACGCCCACTGCCCCTTCAGTTTAGCGATTCTGTGAGCTATATTACTTTGGTTTCCCTACGTATGTATATCCTCATTTCAGATTCGATCAATCAGAAACTCCAATCATAGCACGCTCCATCGCCAAATGGCGAGCTGAAAGAAAAGTGATCTTGATACTTCTTATGCGGCACATCATCACATCACTGGTGAAAAACATTCGTTTTGAGACATTGCGGTATTTTGGACGTGAGGGACGTTTTACTAGTGGTAGATCCTTAATACGTATGAAGAGTCCGACTAGGAGGATACCACTGCTCGCTCTTTATCTGCCGCCAGCAGCGTGCTGTGTTCTGGTGGGTAGTGCAAGACAGACAGCGCATTTACCGGCATAAGAGGCATTTCATTTTAGCCATCAAGAATCCGCATGCCATCAGCACCCCTCTTCTTAGCCGAGTTGGCTTCGACAATTTGATTATTGACCACACATACCTTCTATTCGTTCGGCGCAGTCTTTCCTTCACTTCATTCGAGTCCTATTCTGAAGGAATACGCGGTCCCCTTTAATGTTTGCTAGGCCAGATACATCATCACAAAAATTCTACCTATGGCCTAAGTGCTGTGAGATACTTTAACTCTTCAATTTGTTTTATTATTATAAAGGTGGTAAAAAATACGGCCCGACTGAAGGAAAGTGGTTACTGTTACCTATAGGCATGTGCAATACTTACCAGGGACGTTGTGAATACCCTGCTGATCCTTCAAAAATCTTTTCAATCCCTTCTTGAACAGTTTCTCAACTCATTGTCAAGAAACAAGAAATGTTAAGTTTCCGCTTACCTTTATCAACTAGATCTGTCCAGAGCAAAGCTTCACCACCACTGTGTGAAATAGCCTTGATATCTATCCAAGGTCTCCAGGTATAGAGGTTTTGCCATGTCCTGTTAGCAAAAGTCCATAACTGACAACATTTCACATTTTTTTTGGAGTTTTTTTTACGTGTATTTTATGAAATAATAAAACTCTCAAGTTTATTTTTACTTATTACTCTGGGTATACAAGTTTCAAGTGGTAGGAGCTTCGTATTAGGTAGACAAAACAAAATGAAAATCAAAAAGTGTACAGTGCTACCTACTTTGAATTAATATTTTTCATTTGATTTGATTACAAAATGCGCACACGTCTATCTATCTCTAAATCCTATCTAATTATTTAACACTTGTCGCTACTAAACAGCCTTACCTATAAAACGAACATCTCTGATTCTTGATCAAACAAGACAACTCCCATTTACTAGAGTGTATCAACGTGTAGTTACTTAGAGATATATTTTTGAACCCCTCTTGCCAGACGTGGAGATGAAAGCCACGCTTGGCCCAGGAGTTGTCTCTGAGGATGTATCTAAGAAAATTGATAAAACCTTTAATAACTTAAAGCTATTTCACGTGACGTTAATGAATTTTGGAAGAAACGTGTTCTAGATAAAGGATATCAGGCAGCTCTTAGTGCCTTTTCTCATGCCCTGTCTGTAAGGTATCTATCTCAGCCAATAATTATAACCACTTCCATAATCTAGTGGTTAGTCTGCTCGCTTCACATCAAGAGGTCGCGGGTTCGATTCCCGCGGGGTCCAACTTTGTAGAACTCGGTTTGTCTATTTAGTTGGTGGTCGCGGATTTCCTGAGCCTGCCAGGCTAGCTACCACTATCTTATCTAAATCTTGCCGCCAAACATAAATTGTAATAGCGCATGGAGATTCTGCGTTGGGAAATCATGACACGGCTAATTGTGCCACATGATAAGAAGAAGAATAAAACTCACCTGTGATACCAAGCTAGGACTAACTCCGGTGCACGTCCTTTATTCGCCGCTACCAATCGCTCCAATGCATTTTTCAAAAATCCATCTCTATTGCTCAACAAAATTTTGCAGTTCAAAGAAAATACACTATCACCTATGTGAAACACATCGTCTACTGATGTCATTTCAAGTACGTACTCATAAATCTTCTGTAAAATATCGAAATTAGACTTTTCCATTTTTAGCTGATTGCAAAGGGCACTATTACATGTCTCTTCTCTTCGAGCACAAGTAGTATCTTTGGCCCATGACCAAGCTCTGCCAACTGGTCCAGGAGCAGTTATTTCCATAACAACTCTTATTCCCTTCTGTGCTGCTCTTTCAGACAAAGTTTTTACATCATAAATTGAATAAATCATGGATGAACTATATGCACCATAATCTGATAGTTCCGGAAGATCAGGTATGACTAGAGGAAAACTGGTCGCGTCACTGATTCTCCAGTGGAAGGTGTTCAGTTTGCACGTAGCCATTGCGTCTATTGTGTTCATAAGATTTAGTAATGGAATGAAATTTCTGGCTGTATCTATCATTAAACCTAAAAAGAAAGAAAAAATAAAACTTCATGTATCTATTAACAGAATACCTGTAAAGGCTAGGTGGTAATACGGGCCTTGAAAAACCCACTGATCAAAAATCATATAAGCACAGAAAAGAACATTGAAATTTATTGTTTAATAAACCAATTCTTTAGGCACTTAATTTAAGCAAAAATATTGCATTACATAAAACGATTTAAATACTCTTAAGCGGCAGTACTTTTTCATCTTATTTTCATGCAACAAAATTCAGAGTCTAGCTCCTAGGTAAAGATTTTCTCTGCCTATTACTTCCCGCCATAGGTTGCATGAGCGAGTAAGATATGTCAAATCCAGATGAAAGTGTTCTTCGTCATCAGCTGAAAGACTTCCACTACTAGACAAAGGCTCCCCCAAGATGTTAACTCGTTGTAATCATTTATTGAACTCGTTGTGCTTTCACTTACTCGAAAACTATGGTACACCTCCATAAATTATCATAAAAAACTTTGGAAACAATGTTATTTAAAATTTATACAAAAGCACTCTGTAATAGATTTCGCTAAAAACTACACTGCCAGTGACGTTCATTTTTATAGACAAAATCAACAAGTTTTATAAACAAACTGTAATTTTTAAAGTTAATAATAACGAATAAGAACTTACCTCTGTATTTAAACTTTGGTTCATCATTAATAACAACATCGTTCAAAGTTATCAAAGTGCCTGTCACACCGTCAAACATGATCAACTGCCTTAAGGTTTCCAATCCATGCCTCGCTCCGCAATATGAGCTCGCATTAACTCTTATAACCGTCTCAGCATCTTTCGTCTCCAGAATTATTAGATACGACTCGTCTGTATCCAACCTCAATCTTGGATTCGGATCGTCCGTCACTGCAATCTTTAGTTTCGTCTTATGAATTTTTATATCTGACAACGTCACTTTCGAAGAGCTTTTCAATGACTCCAAAATTCTGAGATCTGATAAAAGCTCATTGTATTCTTTGTATAAATATTGTTGGATAATTTCTGATGGTATGCTATCGTAGTAAATGTCGATGTTTTTCGTGGATAAACCAATAAGAGAGCGGTTGAAGGATTTGAAGACAGTAGGGTGGGGCCAAATTTGTGGTCCCATGCACAGCAAAGTGCATCTGTTGTAGGATAAGTGTATGGCTTTGTTTTTAGGCTCAAATATTTTGTGACATATACTGTTTCTGCATTCCCAACCCCATATTAAGACCTCTGGTGCAGTTCTTAGTATGTTCTGAACGTCGTAAGTACCATCTTCATCACTGAGACTAGAACTAAAAATTAGAAAAAACTTTATGGAGGTACTACGGTGCCTCCAGATTATATTTACCTATAGATAATGGATATAATGGTGGTACGATACTTCGTTTGTTAAGTATTACATATTTGGCAAAATGGCTAAAATATACTTCTCAGCATGCGAAGGAAGCCTGGTGTATCAGACACCAATGAAAAAATTGTGCTAAGAAATTGTACCCCTCAATTTGTGTATTATGTAAAATATTCCAACGACGGTTCATTCGAGTGTTCGAGTTATGGACGTTAATTTTTGCATAAAAGATTCTTCACCATATCGAGAATACTTTTTGCAAGTGAATGACGGGCACCATCTTCTTAATAAGCAGCACTGCATCGCTGCTTTTTTACCAGCTACTTCTTATTCTTATTTAGATTAAGTACACGATGTCTTACCTAGTTTTTATTTTTCTATTATCTTCTATATTATTCAAGAATAAAATTAATGTAAACAACAACCCTGCGATCAAGCCTCCTAATATGGTCCATTTTGTCACCACGCAACAGCATCCCAGCCACGACGATGGAAGGAAATCCTTGATACTGTAAAGATGGGGAGACAGAAATTGGTAAGCCTGCTTCCATCTTCGACATCAGTATCACTTACCATCAAGTGAGATGATGCCAAGGGCCTGCCAATTGTGGATAAAAAACTGAAATCTCAATAAAATCTCTGATTCTCCATACAAAATTGCCTGATTGATGGGTCGAAGTATAGTTTTTTGCGAATACAGTACCTACACGTTCCTTCCATAGGAAAAGTTGTTTACACATTCATGATTCATCCTCTTAAAGTTTCTAAAAGTGTTCTTTTTACATTGGTCACAATAGATCTACCCAGGTCGCAGTGATCCCATAGGGTCCACCTTTAGTCCTACACCCTTTTACCCCCAAATAATAAATATCTATACAGGATGTAATAAAATTCCCACGACCCTTGGATCAGTCAGTCATTATGTGGAGGTACTCACCAAGGAGGCGGCGAAGGGGTATCGTCCTTATTTTTATCTTTATTTTTTTTAGACTCCTTAAGGAGGTTCATTAGCCGACACTTTGCGCATTTACATCCTATTTCACATGAATCTGAAAAACAAAGTCGTTTTTAATCCAGGGATTATATGGAAGACAGCGCTGATTCGTAGTCTAGTAATCCTACTAATACAAGCATTAAGTTCAGATTTTTCTAACTCAATCACGCAAAAACGGCTGGACAGATTTGAATGAAATTCGGCAAACAAATAGTTCATAATCTGAATTGACATAGATATAACATTATCTACTTTTTATCCTGGAAAAATGAAGTGTTCCCGGACGAATAGTAAAACTGAAATTCTTAAATGCTTCAATACCTAAAAACCATTACATCGATTTTATTGTTATTTGACATAATGATTCCTTTTCTGCGCATAAACATGCGTTTTTTTATGCACGGGAACATGTCAAACTCTTATCTCTGTAAAGCGGACCAGACACTATCAGTAATAATGACAGTATCTTCAAGTTATGACAGTATACTGACAATATACTGACAGTGTAGTGGTTGGAATGAAGGTCTGACGCATACTAAACGATGGAATGACAATATACTGATGAAAATATATTGTCAGTATTATTGATAGTGTCTGGTCCGCTTTATACGGCCTAATTTGTTAAGATAAAATCTTAACTATTTCAAAATCCCTATAAGTACAATACGTCCAGTCATTAGACCGCATATTCTTGGTCCTGAAAAATTAATGGAATTGCACAAGAAATGCAGAAAACTGTATCTATCGAATGGCTCAATGAGTTAAGGTGAAACCATCACTCTTAGATTAGGTACCTATATCGAATATACCACTCTATTATATGAAATAACAAGCTTTTGCTCGCGGCGCCGTCCGCGTTAATTTAATTTTTATTATAACTATCGTTGAGGGCAAGCGACTCGCTAGAACGGAAATTAACATAATATATGTATATTTACTTAAACGTCTGCAATAAAATATATGTATATTATATTATACTTACTTACACGAGTCGGGTTTTATTTTTTGCCAAATTACTTTTCAAAGATCAGTTTTCATTGTGGGGATAAAAAAAACAATATATACATACATCTTGGAGGAGGCCCCTGTATGCAAGGGACAGACCTCTGATACATGCTTGAATCGCATTGCTCATCGTTAACTCGCATAACAGCCATTTCGTTCTCATAAGTAGAAACGGAGAACACATCTTTTTTTATTACATCAATGTCCTTTTTTGAGGAGTCAGAGCCGTGGGAGATAGACGGCTGTATGATGGCAGAAGGTTCGCATTTGAGTGTACGCGAGTTCTTGCTGACTTTTGATGTTACGCTTCTTGATGATGCGTACGATGTAGTTGATGATTTTGGTACAAAGTCAAATGCATCTGTAAAAAAATATGTTCCTAATATATAGGTGTTAAAAGTACGCTTGAAATAAGGGGATAATCAAAATCAAGTATAGAATACAGGATAAATATTGAAACAATCAACAACGCTGAAAGCGTCAAAAAACTGACTTCAATCGCGTAACATACGGGTCAAACTGAGAACCTCCTTTTTTGAAGTCGGTTAAAATACTAAAACATTCTAAATGTAAAAAATACTTTTCTGAAAACCGCATTAAAATCGGTTCAGCCAAACGCGAGATAATCGCGAACAAACATACATACATACATACATAC
Organism: Coleophora deauratella; assembly: GCA_958295455.1. Lineage (NCBI taxonomy): Eukaryota > Metazoa > Arthropoda > Insecta > Lepidoptera > Coleophoridae > Coleophora > Coleophora deauratella. Next base: position 8,243,065 of record OY282412.1, read on the forward strand.
AGGTCAAACTGAGAACCTCTTTTTTTTGAAGTAGGTTGAAATTCCAATAATTTTTATTTTCGCATACTAAATCTGAATAGTGAATCGATAATTTGTATGGGAAACTGAAAAAAAATTGTAGATCGGATTATTTTCATATTTTTCCTGTAACTAATCTATACTTGATTCTGATTAACGACACCCTGTATAGGGTCATTATTTTAATGAAAGTAAAATAATTTGAACATAATTTTGTAAATCTGGTCAAATGTGTTTATTTTGCTTTTGCTTTACCATTATTAGAAAAACGTCAATTTTTGGACCCTCATTTTCAAACCTTGAACACTCTATTATAGTCACTTCCAACTTAAGCGAATTTGGTGGTTACTTTTGTAAGTTACCAATTTGCAGACGAGTTTTTTCATAGATATAGTCCATGGTCACTAGGTATTAGTAATGTAAAAATTACGTGCTAACTCGACTTGGTTTAAGAGAAAAAATTAAAAAGAAAAAAAATTAATTACTCGTGTTGTACTGACTATAAAAGGTTCGAAATAGCTTCATAAAATAAAGCTTTAATTATTGTTGTAGATAAAGGAATCAGATTATCATTTAGTTCATTAAGTTTGGAGCAGTAATTTTTTTCGTTTTTCGGCCAAATTGGGAGGGAGATTTTCGAAAACTCACTGCTTCGAAACTATGCAGTATTGATACACGGGAGTTTTACTCCGCCTTTTTAAATACTAAATACTAACTACTTCCGAAATAAAAACAGGGTGTCCGAAAATTATGCCAAATTCCACATAGTGTAACGGGAAAAATAGTTGTGTTACAAAAGACGATACAAAAATTGTCTCGTTGTCCTCCACTGGTGGACGTCGCAACTAAAATTGTGCCACAGTCCCCCATTTACCATGTTACTGTTTGACCTTGAGAAAAAGGTGTTATATTGTTCATACTGCTCTCATAAGAAAGAAGGCCGCAAATTATATGGAATTTCTGTACACTTTGCGGCATTGTTCCTTATGACGGCAGCATACACGTGCTAACTCGGTTACACCAAAGACTTCTATTATAAACGAAGTCTTTGGGTTACACGCGCTCCATGCTTGTTTACCTTTAACTAATGTAGGTAGGCATATTTATCTGTTTTTGTGCTATATAGGGAACTTCTGAAATACCTGAAAAAAAATTAAAAGTACGCAAAACTAATTAATTCTTGGTAATATAGTAATAAATTATGTAGGGTCCTTATGAAATACCTGAATTTTTTTACCACGGCTTCTACTCATGAAACTGAACAACTTTTCCCAAGGAACCTATATACAGGGTGTAAGGGACAGGTTTCCGAAAACTTTAAGGGCTTGCTCAGTAGACGAAACTGAACAACTTTCCACAAGAATTTTTTTCAGGAAACGAAAAAAAATCGGCTCCTCCATACAAAATTATTAACTTGATTGGACAAATTGAACGGAGAAGCCGATCTTTTTTTTCGTTTCCTGAAAAAATATCTGGTGGAAAGTTGTTCAATTTCGTCTACTGAGCAAGCCCTTAATGTTTTCGGAAACCTGTCCCTTGCACCCTGTATACTAAATACGCAAAAAAAAATTGGACTTCCCATACAAAATTGGCGGTTCAGTTGATCAATTAGTATAAAGGACTGCAAATTTTTTTTTGCGAATTGAGTATAGGTACCTTAGGAAAAGTTGTTCAGTTTCATGAGTAGAAGCCGTGGTAAAAAAATCAGGTATTTCATAAGGACCCTACATAATTTATTACTATATTACCAAGAATTAATTAGTTTTGCGTACTTTTTAGCAATTTATTTTCTAAGGCGCTAGTGGAGTGTGAGCGCCTTATATAAACTGATTCTTCTTCTTCTTAGCGCATCGATGTACAATTTTTGAGGACCAGAACTAATATAATAAATTATCTATACGTCTTACCCTTAATAGCCCTTTCCACACTTGAAACAGTTACAGGGCCAGCGCTCAATTCCTCACACAAATTCAGTATGATCACTTGATCACTTTTGCTCATTTTCTCGCAAATGTCATTTGTAAAATCCCCTTTAGTGTTGACACAGCAATGATAGAGCAGCAATGTAAACAATATGTAGAGTTTCTTTGGTTCATCGTTGTTACTGTTAATAAAGTGAAAAATTTCATTTAATTTGCTAATTCAAATGGATGCTCCAATTCAAGAAATCACTAAGTCCAAATTTGACGGTTTTGAATTGTTTTTATTTTTTTCATGACATTCATTGTTAACATAAGTTTATGATTCTTTTAACAAATAAAACCGCTAAATTATTGACATTACTTTTACTTTCATTATTTTTTTAACCTGCGCATATTATTATACATATTTCAGAACACATTTAAAACATAATAACATCAATATGTCAAAAGTAACTTTTGGACTTAGTGATTTCTTGAATTAGGACCTTCTGTATATGTATCACCGCTTTGTAAACCATCATTATCATCAGACAAAAAACATCCACTAGTAGACAAAGACCTCCCCAATGTCGTGAAATAATAAAATGTTATAAATAAATATCCAACTTATCAGATAAGGTAATATATAGAGCAATTGTGAATCATAATTATAGTTCCCAAAAATAATCTAGTTTTACATATTAATCGCATCTATTTAAGGCCGTTTTAGTATAGTTTTATCAGTTATCTTTATTGTATCCATTAAGGCCTAGTGCTGGTCCATTGACTAGACATTTCGATGTTATTTGTCTAAATTTTTATGAGTATTCTATGTAAAATAGTTAATAATAAAATACCCACAAATTTTTATAACTTTAGGTCCATATTTATCTAGTGATGACTTTTGAAACTTCATATAAGAAGGTATAACTAAAATAAATTATAAATAAATAGATAATAAAAATGTCTGTAAGACTTGGCCTTGGCAGCCGCATGTGGAGTATGGCCTAACCTTCCCAGAGTTATGGGAAGAAACTCGTGCCCCTGCAGTGGGGACGATATGGGTCGTTAACAGAGCCCTGGATCGTCATATATTTTAATGATATTTCAACCACATTTATATAAAAATAATTCACCTGTAAGAAAAAAAACTGAGTACAAATTCATTATTTTTAAGTAGATGCTTTACAAGTCTTTTTAGTCCCTTCGGTTTGGCCTTTACCTAGCACAAAGTTCACGGACGGACCCTGTATACTCATCGTTTCGAGAAGCTTTAGCAACTCCATTTAGTTAAATCAATCCTAAACTAACTGGCGCCATCTACTTTTAAAAATACGATACGATTCTCCGTATGAAGTTTAGCAATCTACTCAGACTTTTTTATTGTGTAAGATGGCAAAAATCTGACGGCCCAAGTGATGGAAACCGGTATTCCAGAAGGGTTATCATAATAGCCTTGCCGATCTTGAAGGCTAAGGTGGGATGTCTCTTATGCCGGTAATTGCGCTGGCTGGCTATCTCGCGCCACCCGCCGGAATGCAGCGCGCTGCTTCGCGACAGGCAAGGAGCGAGCAGAGGTACCCACCGCTCCCGACTCGTCATCCCACCGCAGTCAGACCTTGCATAATGAGGTCCTACCACTGGTAGATTATCTTTAATTTAAACCTACCTCAGTTCGATTGGGTATTCATTCATAAGAATCTCCTCCACTTCTTCCGATGAAAATATCTTGTTTGCACTGTCAAAAGAGACGTCATCGTTGTAAATTTCCGCCACTTTCGAAAGAAAATCAGAATGCAGTGTCTTTACATCACTATCTGGTGCTATACACATATTTATCTGCAAATTTTAAAAACAATGGGGACACTGCAATAAATAAATGTAGGTTTCATCTTAGCGACATCATGGGCACTCCATAAAACAGTGGCGTTCTAAAAAATAAGTTAGTACACGTGCCATTTTGTATCACCAGATCTTACCTACAGGGGTTTTTGGTTGCCGTTAGAGAGGGGAAACAGTGGTCAAAACGTATAAAGATGTACACTGGCTCACAGAGATATCTGAACCACTACTAAAGCTATTCGTGATGCATGATGTATTACGGAGAGGTTCAGATATCTTTGTGGCTATCTGTACCAGCGACAAGAAATATATCCCCTTTTTTCTAGGTAGTACTTGTATATGTCGTTGCCAGATCATAGGATTTAACCAGATCATATTACAATATAAAATGACCAGCCATAACGTCGGGGAGCTCTGACAAGTGTCAACGGAGCCCCACTTAGTGGGGCTCCTACAGTAACATATAAACTGTACCTAGGAACCGTGTGTTCCCACTCTTCGGAGGAAAAGGAAGGTTAAGATTATATTAAGATTATTTTTTGAACCGACAAAGATTATCACACAAACATTTTAGTTCGTAAACAGCTACATTAGTAAAAACTGTGTCGCAGCTGATTACGCCCATCTCCAGATTAGAGGTAGGTTCTGGTGTACCTCCGCCAGGAGAGGTGGTATGCCTGGGGACCAGCCATGGTCCAACCGTTGATGGTTGGATATTGTATACAAGGTGTTAACAAATTAGTTGTCATTACTTAAACGGGGGCTTCTACTAGCGAAACTGAACAACTTTTCCCAAGGAACCCATAGTCAATTCGCGATAAATTTTTTGTAAAATACGATCTAACAAGTCGGTCACCTGATCTGCGAAGAAACTTCGATATCGCGTTCTAGATTATTTTGAGGCGAGTACGGTAGATGTCGCCACAAACCTAAAGATCTTTCGAAGCTCTTCTCTTCTTTGACTGACTCGGTGGCTAAGTGGTTAGCGATCCTGACCTCTGATCCGAGAGTCGTGGGTTCGATCCCCACACAGGGCAAACTTTTCTGTGATGAGCAGAATTGTTTGCTCTGAGTCTGGGTGTATAATATCTATATATGTATGTATTTAAATGTATACGTATATCAGTCTCTGGTTCCCAAGATACAGGGAATCCTATTTTGAGGCCAGATGACCGTGTATGATTTGTCCCGGATATTATTATTATTATTATTATATGGCTAGATTTTATGACCTGGCCAATTCTACGACCTAGCCACGACCTACTGTATCTTAACCCGTCGAGGATCGCCAAAGATACCATTTAATGTATTAACAAACCCAATTCAATAAAATTTGCGTCCATTTTCTTTCTGCAGTTTCTACTTTGCAATCAATATAGGAGGGTTCTTCGTACATATTTTCTTGGTTCTTATTTAATTCATATGCGAAATCATGGTAAAAAAACAATACACGATTGAAAAGATATATAATATACACTGGTCTAAAATAAAAAGGCTTCAAAAATTCAAAAATATAAATATACCGTAAACTATAATTGTAAACGTAAACTATACCGTAAACTATAGTTGAATGATGATTGAACCACAGAGTTTTTTTTTTTTTTTTTTTTTTACCCCGAGATGGGGAAGGCAAAGGATCAGAGCCATACAGCCTGGTCTGTTGTAAATCTGCTGTTGTATTTAAAGGCTAAAAGCCATTTCTTCCGTATCTCTTCGTCTTTATAGGAAAATTCAATTGAGGCCAAAGCCATTTCTTTTGTATTTAAATTTTCCTATCAAAAGTGCTATCATTTTGCTGAAGATTTCATGGACTTCTTGAGAGCACTCGAAACACAGTCTACACACTTTTATTTCATTATCCTACATATTAGACACTTAAATGGCACTTTATTGAACAATACACTATCAATATTATGCATTAAAAACCACGATATCTATTTTTTCGGATAATAAAACAAAAATGACAAACTCTTGCCGCGAGTTCCCGCCAAAAAGACTGAACCACAGAGTACTTGATTGAATAATATGCATAATGGTCTATGGAGATTCGTAAGTCATGTTCTATAAAGAGATTTTATTACAAAAATACATTGTTTCTCAAAGTATCAAATATCTAAATTGTCTCTGAAAAATTGAAACAACTTTCTGAAATGAGATTTTCATAGGGGCTTCTCCATAGATATAAGAACACCAGATACGTCCTACCCGTGGCGGAATTTTCCCTTTCGTTTGAACGTTAGAAAATTTTACTCCCCCAGTTTTTGGGTTTTTGCAATGAAAATTTCACTGTGAGTGTCATCGACGACCTCCTCCCAAACCGGCAGGAAGTGGACAAAAGAGATCCATTTCCTCTCGCTCAAACCTAAGCAGAATTCATATCTACCTACATCCTTACCCCACACACCGAAGTATCCAAATGGACGAGTCTTTCTTTAAGAAATAAAGATTCTTTAGTCTGAAAGCTTTTCTGTTCCATTCACAGACAGCGCTACTCTCCATATTATGGAAAAAAATAAAGCTGTCGTGGCTATATCATAAAATGACTAGCCATATAGTTCAGGAGCTCCGAGCGATTGGGAATCTTGGTATAGCCAGGTTCCATCTTTCGGCATATTATCATCACTTACAATGAGGTAATGTTAATTCTTCAAAATGAACAAAATTTTGAACACATAAGTAAATAATCGCTAAATTTTTAGGCATATGATTTAATTTTTCGAAAATTTTATCAAGTGTAACTGATGTGAATTAATTAATTAAAATATTTATTTATTTAATAATATTGTAGTGAATATTTTTTATATTAATGTAACTTTACTATTTTAAAATAAATGAAAAAAATCAGAAACTAAGCGGTTTCGCGTATTATTTACTTGTATAAGTTTCACCATAATCTCACCTATTCATTTTGAACATATACATGGTGTAATAAAAAAGGTGTGGTAATACTTCGAGGTGGGCTTCTACTCATCTCTCTCCCTCTGAAGTATTACCACACCTTTTTGTTACATTCTGTATAGGGTCATTCTGAAATACCTGAAAAAGAAACCATGCTTTGACATGAACACTGACTCGGTGGCTAAGTGGTTAGCGATCCTGACCTCTGATCCGAGAGTCGTGGTTTCGATCCCCACACATTGCAAACTTTTCTGTGAAGAGCAGAATTTTTGGCTCTGACCGATTACATCTTCATATATATGTATATTTAAAAAGTATATGTGTATGTATATCAGTCTCTGGATCCCAAGATACAGGGAATCCTAGTTTGGAGCCAGATGACCGTGTGTGATTTGTCCCAGATATTATTATTATGAATTATTATTTATATTAACTTTATATCTATATATGTATGTATTATATTTAAAAGTATATGCGTATGTATATCAATCTCTGGTTTCCAAAATACAGGGAATCCTAGTTTGGGGCCAGATGACCGTGTGTGATTTGTCCCGGATATTATTATATTATTATTATTATTTCTACTTATGAAACTGAGTAACTGTCCCAAAAAAAGTATACGAAATCAATTTTTGACATTTCATATCAATAATTAAATAAATCTGTTAATTTTGTATGGGAAGACCAACATTTTTTTTGCTAATTGAGTATAGATAGCTTCCTTGGGGAAAGTTCTTTTGTCGTGTTTTAAGAAGGCCCCATATTTGCATTATAACGTTTATTAAATATTTACATTTATAGACTACTCTCCTTGCAGATACTTTTAATTACTTATTTAATTTTCAAAGAGCTAAAATATAATATTTTGTCACATTGTAGAAATGCACAATTTTAATGCTTCCATTCACAATATCGCTTAATCAAAATCAAATCAAAATCAAAATGTTTTTTATTTAAGTAGATGTTTTGCACATACATAAAACGATATTGTTTTTTATGTCGCAATACAAGTAATTGATGTCAAATTTTTCCAGTGTCGTCAACCTGATATAATTTTATTATCATTACGTAATGTTAATAACCCATTACGTCCCCACTGCAGGGGCACGGGTCTCTTCCCATAACTCGGGAAGGTTTAGGCCATACTCCACACACGGGGGCCAAGTCCGGATTGATGGAGGTTGTGAGACTTGTGACCAACCCAAGTGTCAGAAGTTTTCAAGCCGCCTATAAGGCCTCTGACATGGCTTAACGACTGATAGCGATAGCAGCCGGCACCAACGGCTTAACGTGCCTTGAAGCACGAAAACGGTCGAGATAAATGCCACTAACAGTCAAACCTATCCAGGTAACCGTGTCTGTAGTCAGTTAACCTGCGTGATCGATCATTACGTAAAGTAACTAAATAATTAACTTCCTATCGTATGTACAATTTAACAGTTCGTATCACGTCCGTCCGTTTCGTCCGTGGGAGAGCCATGTTTCGGCACGAATGGGCCGGCTCGACCGGAGTGATACCACGGCCTCACAGAAAACCGGCGTGAAGCAACGCTTGCGTTGTGTTTCGCCGAGTGAGTGAGGGTACCGGAGGCCCAACCTACCCCCCTCCCCCAATTTCCCCCATCCCCCCATCCCATTTCAAAGGTCGGCAACGCACTTGTGACTCGTTTGGTGTTGCGGGTGTCTATGGGTGGCGGTAGTCGCTTACCATCAGGTGATCCGTCTGCTCGTTTGCCACCTATCACATAAAAAAAACAAAGGATAGACGGCAACACTGCCCTCATAACAAAGAAGGGCGTAAAGCATATGTAGTGGCCGTATTTCGTAAACTTTGCGGTCTTCTGTCTTAAGAGGTAATGTCAATTCTTGAAAATGAACAAAATTTTGAACACATGAGGGCAGCGAGATGCCTACTAAACACAGAATTGCCTAGGGCCTAGTGTTGCACTTAGCATTGCCCGCGATCACGTGTAGATAATTTTTCGCCATTACTCTTTAAGAGAGGTCCGAGGTACTGAAAGTCGGAGGAGACTGGTAGAGGTACTCCATCTAATGCAATGGCCGCAAAACCCGAGAGACTACCGAAATCGCAAAACATATTCTCAGTTTTTTAACACATACAAATATCGGCCAGGATTTGAAACCGAGACCTCTGGTTAGAGATCGCAGTCACTACCACTAAGCCACGGGCAATAACTATTAATGGCTTCATACAGACGTACAGACAGACTGAGACAAGCGGTCGTTGCGGTTTCCGTGGTCGCGTCGATCACGTAGGTTAATTGACTACAGAAATAGTCATAACCTGGATGGGTTTGACTGTTAGTGGAATTTATCTCGTTCGTTTCCGTGCTTCGCCTTTTACCGTTGGGCCGGCTGTTATCATTAGATGACAGTCTTTAAGCCATGTCAGAGGCCTTGTAGGCTTGAAAACTTCTGACACTGGGGTTGGCCACCAGCCCCACAACCTCCACCAGTCCGGACTTGGCCCCCGTGTGTGGAGTATGGCTTAACCTTCCCGAGGTATGGGAAGAGACCGGTGCCTCTGTAGTGGGGACGATGTGGGTTGTTAAACGACAGACTAAGAGCATTTTTACTCGACTTCCCAAGAAGCATAGGTACTGTCTAAAATTAATTTCATGCAATGTCAAAATAAATAAAATTTATTATTTAAAAACTATTTTAATAAGTGTAACTACAGTGTAACTTACATTATTTGATACGGAACAAACATTACGAATATTATAGTATTTATTTAAATTTTCTAACCATTGTTGGTTTAATCTGAAATGTCAAAACAGGTCACGTCTATGCCCTAAACGCCCTACACGTGACCGCGGGTAATGTAAATATAATACAACACCAGGCAACCGCCAATTTTCCTCATCCCCCGAATTTTTACCCGACTACGCCAGAAGGAGGGTTATGTTTTTCGAGTGTATGTATGTATATTTGTTTGGCACGCTCTGTAGCCTAAACGGCTTGATGGATTTTAGCTTGAAAGGTGTCGTAAGATTCGTCTTGATCCCGAGAGTGATATAGGATACATTTTAATGCAATGGGGTTAATTAAAAAAATGTTAGGTTATGTTAGTTTATTATTAATAATGTGGAATAATTTTTTTTTAATATCCCTAATCATAATAATATAAACGCGAAATTATGGATGTCGTGTTCATTTGTTTGTTTCACTTTCACGCCGAAAGTGCTGAACGGATTTGAATAACGTAAAAAAAAACATTTGAAAAATAGTAAAGTGACCACGCATACGGACCTATTGCCGGTCGATTCCTACTCGGGGTCAAGATAAATTTTGTTTATGTTTTAGGGTTCCGTACCCAAAGACTAACGGGACCGTATTACTAAGCCTGTCCGTCCGTCCATCCGTCCGTCTGTCTGTCAGCGGGCTGTAACTCATGAACCGTAATAGGCATACAGTTGAAATTTTCACAGAGTATGTTTTTCTGTTGCCACTATAACAAATAATAATTTATTGTCACCGGGAAGAGACTGACTTCCCCGACACAGGGTATCCTAGTGGGAGAGTTATTGCGACATGTCTTTGTAAAAAACCTGTTATTTGTTACTAAATAAATTATTTATTTATTTATTTATTTAATGGACAACGCTGAACACGTTAAAAAACCGACTTAAATCATATCAACTACCAATTTGCTATGTTATTAGTTTTTGTTGATTTTTTCAAAAAGTTCTGAATCAATTTCGATAAAATTTATACGGGACCACCTCTGAAGTATTATCTAGCAAACAAAAAAAATCATCAAAATCAATTCGTATTTGGCGGAGTAATCGCGTAACATACATACAAAAAAAAAACATACAGTGGAACCTCCTCCTTTTTTGGCCAAGTGCGAGTCGGACTCGCGCACCGAGGGTTCCGTATAAATTCATATTCACACATGTCTTAAACATGCCAACGCAATCAAGATATACGGCTGTTTATGCCGCGTATTTGGACACTCGCATGGGAATCAAAACCTATAGGGTACTTCCCGTATACCTAGAATCATGTTTGGCAGGAAGCAAAGTCTTTTAGCACAAGTAAAGGGAAAAGTCCGCAAACCAAAAATTTTTACCTACATCACAAAAAAAATGTGATGTAACTAAAAATTTTTGGTTTTCGGACTTTTCCCTTTCCGTTGACGGCCGTATCTCTTGATTGCGTTGGCAAAGAAGTTTGATTTTTTCACAGCTTCAAGGAATTGCAGGCCTGAGTATTTGATATATATTTCAACTTGATAAGTCTACGCGTTCCTGAGAAAAAGGGTTGTGGCAGACATACAGACAGACAGACAGACAGACAGACGGACGGACAACGAAGTGATCCTATAAGGGTTCCTTTTTTCCTTTTGAGGTACTTCCGTACCTCTACTAAAAATAATAAAAATAAATTAAAAATTAAAGAGGGTTGCCCTACTAGAAACGTGTTTTTTGGGGTTTTTTGCTCGATCTTAATAATGGCACCATAATGCTCTTTTTTTTAATGCACAGAGTTTGTATTGCCATTGTCACAAAAAATATGTATATATTAAAAAATTAAAAGACGAGAAAAATAAAATAAAGAGACGTGTTTTTGGAGTTTCTTGTACGATGGTAATGAACCCGAGTCCGACTCGCACTTGGCCGGTTTTCGATGTATTTTAGCCTGTAATATTGCGTATATGTATACCTGTCTTTAGTTCCCGATTTTGGAGTTATATTTAATCCTAATATTTATAATAATCTGCAATCTTATCCTCAAATCTAAAATCTGAATTTTATAGTATACTTATAATAGGTACCCAAAATAAAGTCATATTGAGCAATACTTACATTAGTTGATAAATAATAAACACCAAATTACAATAAAATTACACAATATTATGTGTGCACCGAAATCTGTTGCCCTAAGTTATTACCGCATTGTCCAAACTCAAATAATTAACAGGTACACAATCTTTTTGTATAAATAAATGAAACAAACGCGAGCGGTAGGCCATTTGTTACCCGACCACGGGAACGGACACTTGTTCTCTTTTTTAAATTCAGACGCAGCAAACATCGTGCTTTCAGTCGCATTTTTTAAAACTTCAATCCGTTCCTTTTCATTTCATTACTCACTATTTTTCGATCGAGATCACCTTGGCCATATAATAATACTTAGTTAACGCAAAAACTGGTTCCTCGCTCCGCTTGACCGACCATTGCCATTCAATAACTTATTAATCGAGTCAATAATTCACATTCTGTCAAAGTGACGTTCGAAAGCGCGCGAAACGGCCATAGTTCCCGTCGTGTGTTCTAAATTTGAATCTATTTTTTTCTTTTTGAGTCGCGGTGTGTTCGATCGGAATCAGAATGAAGGAGCTCAACACTCATGTGTCAACCAGCCAAGAGAAAAATGGAGTCATCGTAGCGAAGAATGGAAAGATTACAGAACACGGTAAGTGTAACTCTGTTCACTTGTTTTATTTTAATTATTTTTTTATCGAAAAACGCTGCGTATTAATGCAAAATCACGACAACTACAGGATGATTTTTGATAAGCCGCCAAACGGTACATAGAAATTGCTATGTATGGAACTGAACAACTTTTTAAACCCCTAGGAACCTACATAATCAGAGTAAGACATATTTAATAACTCACTACCAACTGTCAATAACTGATCAGTCAATTTGCGAAATTTGTATGTAAAATAAGATTTTTTTGCTACGATTGTATAGGTTCTTTTGGGAAAGGTGTTCAGTTTGAAGAGTAGCAGCCATCGTTTATCGCTGGTCGGCGAAAAAATGTATTTTTCTTTAATTTCTTCTTCTTTTTCTTCTAATCTAGTTAATTTTTCGTTTTATATGCATATTTTTACTAGAACTCAGACATAAGAGATAGAATGTAAGTTTAGTCGATTTCTGTAACCTACATAAAAAATCTCTACACTAATAGTTATTTTATTATTACTTATTTTATTATTGTTACAATACCGATTACGGTTAATTTATTACGATACCCAAGGACTACAGTTTTTAGAGTTTTGTATCGTACACAAAAAGGGGCGACTGGACCCCTAGGTACGTAGCTGCTCCTAAAGGCCGATTTACACTTCACTTAGTACAGTGGTGAGTTAACTAGTAAGTAGAAGTCCATTGCTTATAGAGGTGGGTCGGTACGCGATTTTCCAATACCGAAACGTAACAAGTTATCAGTACCCAATAACGGGTTTTGAAACTATTTATTTTAATTACTATGTATCGGCGACCGAGAAAACGATACTGGTATTGTAGGGTGTTGGTATTTCTACGTTACCAGTTATCTGTGGTTATCGGTGTTATCGCGTTATGGTGGTAAACATGGTATTGAGTGATATTGGTGTCCCTTTCACACTTGCGAGATTTGCTATAGTCCGTCCTGTCTTCAGACCGAACCGTTTTTCGTTGCTCGTGCGTGTTCTGTCTGAAACACTTCCGCACGAGAAATTATTCCTTGATAGCAGGACGGTCTTTTACAAAACTCGTAAGTGAGAAAGGGCCATAAAATGCATGACTTGCAATAACTTGAGAATTGAAACATGCTTCTCATTTGTTCCCAATAAATAGTTTCGAAAATACATAGTTTTCGTAATACCGAATACCGTATTTCGGTTATATATATAGTTACAGTATAGTTACAGAAATTATTTACGTTTTGCTTACCTCGCAACTGTACTTTTACGAAATACAGATACATATGCAGTTGCGAGAAGCAATGGACATTTACTTACTACTTAACTCACCGCTGTACTTACTGAAGTGTAAATCGGCCTTAAGCCTAAGTCATCTGTAAGTCAGTCTTTTCTATCCTATTTATAAATGGTTGTGTCTTTTGATCCGTAAAATGTATTGGGTTGATTTTTTATACAGTTTCACAGAGTATTTGTTGTCTTTGCGGACAGACTGATAAATAAGAAAAACAATTATGGAGTTGCCCATTAAATAAATGTGGTATTTTTGATTTTTTTTTTGTTGCTGCAAAGTAAAAACGATTATATGTATGTATACCCATGTTTCTAATTTGGTGTTATTATACTTAGGACAAACTCTAAACAAATCGGTCAAGAGTTAGTTGGACTCACGGTCGCGGCATGAGTTTCCTTTTTTTGATAAAGTACAAATGTCTGGAAGAAATCGTTTTCAGCGATAAGTCTACTCAAGTTGCACCGCCATATTATTCTTCTTATACTTGAACATAATTCGTCATTTTTAACTACCTCCGTGGCCCAGTGGCTAGTCCACTCGCTTCTCATCAGGAGGTAGCTGGTTTGATTCCGGTGGGATCCAACTTTGGAGGGCTCGGCTCGGTTTGGTTGGTGGTAGGCTATTTTCGGAGCCCAACTGGCTAGCTACCACCATCAAGTGTTGCCACCGAACCTCAATATTAATAGCATTGGGGGATTAAGTAGAATCTAAAGACACCTCTCACACCAAAATCCATTGATTTGTTTACGCTACTAGATCAGCCATAATAGAAGACCCGAAAACATAACACTGCTTATCAGTTATCATGGCAGTCGGGTAGTAAAAGCTAAAACACTTCCGCTTCCGATTTTAATACGTTTGCGTTTTAACCTTGCGTTTATTTGCTCTGAATAATTTAACTGTTACAATAATTGGTTAGGTGTAACTTCTCACTAAAGAATTCAGGGTCAATTCTGGTAACTTGATGTAATACAATTTACTACGCTGTTAAATAAAATGTAACTATTGTTCAACATTAACTACAGTTCTTTTTCGATCTTTCACCAAAACTGAACACTACAGGATTTTAGTCCTGTAAGTGAACAACTTTTGTTCTATGGGGCGTGGCAGAAATCCGGTTCGTTTGAGAACAAATTTTTATATTTGTATTACGAATTAATTTATATTCATTTTTCGTAGATAATTTATATTCATTTTTTCGTAGATAATTTATATTCATTTTTTCGTAGATAATTTATATTCATTTTTTCGTAGATAATTTATATTCATTTTTCCTACGTAATGTCGCGGAGAATTATTAGTTTCATTTTACAACAATTTACCATTACAACCAGTGTACAGTTACAGGGTGAATGGTTATATAGGGTGACTTTAAATTAGTTCTTGATACCAAAGGCTATGAATGTGCTCATGATAACAAACAACTTTCCCTAAATAACCTAAAGTGAAATCGCGCAAAAAAAAATGTTGACTCTTCATACTAATTTGGCCGCTCGGCTGATCGATTTGTATGAAGAGACCAAAATTTTTTTTGCGATTTGGCTATGGGTTCCTTAGGGAAAGTTGTTTGTTTTCATGAGCACATGCATAGCCTTTCGTATCAAGAACTAATTTAAACTCACCCTATATCCAGGGTGTAACAAAATTGGTGTAGGACCCGTTAACTGGGGATTCTACTCATCGTACTGAACAACTTTTGTTCTACGACTTTACTCAAATCACAAAAAAAATGTTGGACTCCATACAAAAATGGCAAAACAGATGATCAATTTGTATGAAATGTCCAAAAACGGATTTGTGATTTGAGTAAAGTCGTAGAACAAAAGTTGTTCAGTGCGATAAGTAGAATCCCGAGTTAATAAGTCCTACACTAATTTTGTTACACCTGTATAAATTAAAAAAAAAGTTTCTGCTTTAAACTGATTACCTTTAAAATTGATGATTTGCACTTTAATTTTAATACTTCCAACGGATTTTATTTAAAATCAATAGTTTGCAGTGTAATTTTATTACTTTTAACTTTTTTTACCAACAGTTGTTTCGTTTACTTTCATACTGGGAATCCTAAAATAACAATGTATATCCAGAAATTACTGGTATAATTTCGGAGCACCCTGTTTTTTATTTTTTATTATTCATTTATTTTCGGGCAACTTAGTAACTAATGTACAGGCCCATAGATACATAAAACATTATACCATTAAAATGACATAAATACTATCATCGTCATCATCAGCCAAAAGACGTCCACTGCTGGACAAAGGCCTCCATAAAAACTAAAATATAAATAAATACAATTATAAGTTATTCTACTTTAAATCTAAGTATGGATAATTTAAGTTCAAAAGGCTATGATGCAAGCCTCTTACCTCGTAGCTCGCCTCTTCATCATAGCAGACAAGATATCACAGTCTTCTTGGTATATGAGATAGAACCATTTAAAGGAGCCCCGAGGCTCGGGCTCCATCGAGTGCTTCTTTGTTATTAACTTTTGATCGAGTTTAGTGCAAACATAATCGATAAGTACATTTAATTACTACAGTGGTGTCGATTCGGTTTTAACGATTAAACTTATTGGACAGAACTAAACTTAATTTAAGTGTTTTGTCTTTTTAGGGTTCCGTAGCCAAATGGCAAAAAACGGAACCCTTATGGATTCGTCATGTCTGTCTATCTGTCCGTCCGTATGTCACAGCCACTTTTTCCGAAACTATAAGAACTATACTGTTGAAACTTGGTAAGTAGATGAATTCTGTGAACCGCATTAAGATTTTCATACAAAAATAGAAAAAAAACAATAAATTTTGGGAAAAAAAAACTAGAAAACAAACTAGCAAAAAACTAGAAAAAAAAAAAACAATTAATTATACTTAGAACTGAAACTCAATTTTTTTTTTTAACTCAAACCTATACGTGTGTGGTATCTATGGATAGGTCTTCAAAAATGATATTGAGGTTTCTAATATCATTTTTTTCTAAACCAAATAGTTTGCGCAAGAGACACTTCCAAAGTGGTAAAATGTGTGTCCCCCCCCTGTAACTTCTAAAATAAGAGAATGATAAAACCAGAAAAAATATATGATGTACATTACCATGCAAACTTCCACCGAAAATTGGTTTGAACGAGATCTAGTAAGTAGTTTTTTTTAATACGTCATAAATCGTAAACCGCAAATTACCTTTCATTCAATCAACTCAAATATAAAAAATATAGAGTTGTAGACATGTGTGATTATGAATTTATACGGAATTTATGCGAGTCTGACTCGCACTTGGCCGGTTTTTTCTCTCTGTATCTAATGGAGATGATGCTTAAATTAAGTTTTGTTCTGTCATTAAGTTTAATCGTAAACACCGAATTGAAACCATTGCAGCATGTATGTTAAAGTGGCAAAATGGTTTTTATAAGTATTTAATTTTTTATAATGCCTTAGAAATATTTGTTGTTAATTTTAAACTGCGTTTTAATACATGCCGATAAAGTCAATAACCAGGTATTATTTCATCACCTCGAGTTCCTGTATTCTATAATCCAGGGCCGAATTCAGGAGAAGTTTTCTTTAAGAACCAACCATTAAACAAAGTAATTTTGCTGCGTCACGAGCCTCTCATCACCTATGTCTCGGGAAGGTAAAATACGGTTTTTATGTATGTCCGTGTCACCTGTAGTTAAAATGGTTTATAAAGAACCGACTGTAATGTTTCAATTTTTAAGTTATTTTCAATGGTTTTAGGCTAATTTATATTTATCTCGAATGTTTTTACGCAACGTCAGCCACGTTACTGGGCACTAGCTCCGACTTTGGACCCCGTCTGTTGAATATGGGCTATCCTTTCCTTGGACTAACCGAACCGAATCCAGTAGATACCCGTGTCTCAGTAATGAGGACGATATGGGTTGTACATACATACATACATACAAATAACACAACTCAAGCAATTTAGTAAAGAAGTCTTGTAGAGAGACTTATCACGAATAAACCACGCTATAACCTACTTGCAAAAATTATTTTGCACATACTTACATTGAATCTTCTTATCATTGCGGATATAAAAAAAAATATCTATATTTTAATCGTGACCTCACGGTCATGGCCTTAGCGACCACTTGATACGGCCCTAGTTTTTTTTACTAAATATAGGATATAGATTTGATACAAAGTAGAAACAAACGTCGAGTTGAAAAACGTGACTTAGATTTGACTAATAAGCAATTAATCGTGTTTGTTTCATCATCCATCATGTTTGCACTAAAAGGTAGCATAAATATACAAACAATTATTTTAAGTTCATTGACACTGCTTGCATAGTTTGAAGTTTTGTGCCCTTTTAAGGGTTACGTGCGTAAAGGATTACTGCGAAATAATTTGTTGTTATTGTCATCGCCTTCAGCCTGTTCAGCCTTTTGTTTATTTCTATAACAATAGTATGTCAGCTGATCGGCAAATCTATATTGTTTTCTAAATCTGTAATCTAAATTGTTTTTTTGTGACCTAACCATGAAATCCTTAAGACAAATGGTTCAGTTTCACAGAAACTCCGTTTAAATATTTTCAGTTGATATTGACAAAACCTTTACAAACTTATATTAATGAGGTAGTATGTTTTTATAGCAGGTTGAAATTCTTACAGAATATAATGTTACAGTTAGTGGTGTACCTACAAATAATTGAATAAACAAATATTTAAAAAAAAGCGTACTAAGAACGATGTTTCATAAATTCAAAACTGTAAATGTAATGAAAATACGAACGGGTAATTTTTCTGCAATTTCAATGAATGAATATTTAGTGAACAATATTTCATATTGTTATTTATTTTTAATGCAGGCGTACCGGTTTTATACTTAGGATCAAGACCAAGTTTAATAAAAAAAATCCCAAAAAAGTCAACTTATTAAAAAAACAAAACAATATCCTATATTTTTTTGTGTGTTATGGTTTTTCATGTTTTTTGTGTCATAATAAATGTTTTAGGTAGAAAAAAAAAACAACTCCTATCCTAACTTAAAAATCGGATCCACTTTTCTTTCTCCGATCTTTTGATCTTCTATTGTTCATTTTTATAGTTCTGTAAACAGAGCAGTCAAAAACCCACTCAGATTTATCCAAAAAAAGAAGAGGTCCTCAATGCGACTATTATGCTTTTTTAAATGTATTTTACGTGATGCATTCGCCTATAATGAACAGATTTTAATGACTATTTTTTATTGGATAGTTAAGAGCGCGGTGGTCCCATATAAACTGAATTATAATCGGCTCAGTCCTTTTTTAGTAAATTAACAAAAGCAAATGTCATTACTTTTGATGTCGGTTACAATGTTTTTAATGTGTCTCAACTAGTTTTTCAAAACCTTAGCAAAGAGAAACATTAATTAGTAAGATATAATTATAAGTTAAAATTCACGAGAACGTATGAGTCATAAGTTTTAGTCATCCTACCGATATACATACAGCCTAAGTAAAGCTTCAAGGATCGTTAAGCAATGTTAATTAATTTTAACTGTATCGTTAACTAGCTTATGCGAGTTTACTGGGTAACTTGAAAACCACCCGTCTTATACTAAAGGATTCATTTTATTACCACATGATTAACGGTTTTTTTATTAGTTATTGTACGTTTTTCCAAAAAGGTTCCACTCGAAAAAAATTACAATACAAAGTTGACTTATCAGTGGATCTGTCGCAGTGATATTGTCAAATAGTGGGTTCGATCCCCACCCAGGGCAAACATTTCTGTGATGAGCAGATTTGTTTGCTCTGTGTCTGGGTGTATTATATCTCTATAATGTGTATGTATATCAGTCCCTGGTTCCCATTATACAGGGAATCCTAGTTTGGGGCCAGATGACCGTGTGTGATTTGTCCCGAATATATACAGGGTGTAAAAGAAAGGTGTGATAATACTTCAAGGTGGGCTTTTAACCAACAAACTGAACAACTTTTGTTCTAAAACTTTGTTCAAATCGCAAAATTTTTTTTGGACTTTTCATACAAATCGATCAGCTGGCGAACCAATTTTATATGAAAAGTCCGATAATTTCTTTGCGATTTCAACAACGTTGTAGAACAAAAGTTGTTCAGTTTGATGGATGAAAATCCACCTTGAAGTATTATCACACCTTTCTGTTACACCCTGTATATTTTTATTATTAATCCGTGATATTACAATCTCACTAGTGAAATTATAATTACACGGGTTTTTTCAATCGCGACCAGCTCTTACGATTTCACGGGTTCTTTTCAGTGTTATTATAATTTTACGTTATTATAATAACCCTAGGTACCTACATTATGAGTTGAATTTTGGGCAGGGTTCCTCGTGCGTTTTGATTGGTTGATTCCTTGTAATCCGTGAAAACGGACCAATCAGGCAGCGTCTAACAAGTGAAAAAAATCAGTAAATAAAAAAAAATAATAGACTGAGTTTGATTCGCTTACTTGTCGAATTAGACCCTTGGACTCTTAAATTATCTAGTTTTATTACTTGTGATATTGATGATGGTAGACATAAGATCACCTTAAGGTCAACTAAGGCTAACCTCACCGAGATCTGTCATGCGTGCTGTAGGTACTATGGTCTAATTATTGCATGCGAGGTCACATCGATAAGGCACGGAACATCGAATAACTTTATATCGAATACGTTAATTGCATTCGCTGCTAGACGCAAAAAGCAAAAAAAAAAACAACAAAAATAATGTGAAGTGGCTTTTACTTGTGAAAGTAACAAAATTAATCGTAGTCAACGTGTAAAAAAATATGTTTTGAGTTTTCTATATCTAGGGACTGAGGGAAATCATCTAAGACTTTTTTAAAAATGTGTTGGAGGGAGTTTCTTAAGGGCCCGCCGTTTCTTCTCACTCCGCAAACACTTCCCGAAACGGTGGGTATACGAGTTCCGAGTGGTAGGAACCTCGTATTAGGTAGATTAAAGAATGACGTTCAAAAAGTGTATACACTGCTACCTACTTCGAATAAAATATTTTTATTTCAAGAAAATTATTACAGTTTTACGGATTTAGTTCTGTATTAAAAAAAAAGATTTACTGCTATAAGAATAACGATTATAATAAAAACAATTTGTAAGTATTTTAATTGAAAGGCATAATTTACCATTAATTTCAATCGATGAGAATAATGTTAACCGCAATCGGAACAATGATCAATCTATGTAGTGTTTTCGACTTAAAGATATTAGATATTGAACACGACCTTACAAAGCGAGGACAGGCCAATAATTACCTACTTGTAATGATACTTTAATATAGCTAAGTTATACAGAAAATAGTATAAAAAATTAATTAAGTTTAGTTTAATTTAGTAATAGTAGTTTTATTTAATTTTGCATGCATTTAATCGCAAATACGTATACTACGCAAAATAAAGCAAAAGGATGGCATTTGTATTACAAAAACCTCGCAATTCACATTGCATTTCCAAACCTTTTAAACTTATACGTTCTTTAAATAAAAAAAAGTAACCTAAATACTCATATATTATTATTTCGAGATCTCTGACGAAATAAAACACTTTAGATCCGAAAACCTATAGAAAGAACATGAGAAGTCATTAAATGGTTTGCTGTTATTTAATTTGGTTAGCAACAAAAATCTGCTATTTAATTATTTGGACAGCAAACAACTATGTATTTGTCTGCAAAAAAATCTTAATGTAGTCAACAATTTAACCAATATGCAGTCAGCGTGTAATATTATTGGTCTGCTCAATAAACATTCGCACTACTAAATAATTACTTGTTTAGCAAGATTTTATATTTGGTCGACAGAAAAACTCACCTATATGCAGTTTATATAAACGTAGGCATATTTAAAAAAAATGATTACTTAAATAATTGAGTTTTTTTTAACCGACTTCAAAAAAAGGAGGTTCGCAGTCTGACCTGTATGTATGTATGTTTGTCCGCGATTATCTCGTGTTTGGATGAACCGATTTTGATGCGGTTTTCAGAAAAGTATTTGTTAAATTTTGGAGAAAGTTTTGGTATTTTAACCGACTTCAAAAAAGGAGGTTCTCAGATTGACCCGTATGTTACGCGATTACTCCTTCAATTATTAATCGATTTTGATAGTTCTTTTTTCGTTTGGTAATACTTTGGAGGTGGCTCCAAAAAAAATTATCTAAATGAATTCATAGTTTTTTGAGAAAATCAACAAAAACTAAAAACATAGCAAAATTGTAGCTGTAGCTGTTACGATTAAAGTCGGTTTTTTAACGTTTTCAACGTTGTCGATTATTTTGTATTGAAAAATCGCTAGTTTTCGTTAAAGTTTTCGCTATGGTGGTTTACTATGGAGCAAATGAACACCACAGGTGTTTGAAGTTTTCAAGCCACCTATAAGGCATCCGACATGGCTTTAAAGATTGCCATCCAGTGATATCAGCAGGTTAGTGACGGTACTTGCCTTGTGAAACGTGCAAAACGGTCGAAGGCAGGAAGGAAGGAATTTTTTTAGTCTGTAGGAACTCCCACTCTTTGGAGGAAAAGGGAGGTACCTCCGCCAGGCGAGGTGATATGCCTGGGGACCGTCCGTGGTCCAACTGTTGATGGTTGGAAGTCGTATATATGCGTAGTGCGAATAAACTTCCGATATCGCGTTCTAGGATTAGTTTGTGGCGGTGCGATAGATGTCGCCACAAGTCTACAGTGTCGATTATCTTACCCAAATGGGTGGTAAATAAGTATTATTTAGATTTCTATGATCTCACCGTAGCAAGAGATGATCATGCCGAGAGATGGAAGCAGGCTTACCGACTTGGCGAAATGCATTGACTGGCTATCCTATCTTCATACCGGAACACATC
Source organism: Coleophora deauratella (assembly GCA_958295455.1). Classification (NCBI taxonomy): domain Eukaryota; kingdom Metazoa; phylum Arthropoda; class Insecta; order Lepidoptera; family Coleophoridae; genus Coleophora; species Coleophora deauratella. The sequence continues at coordinate 8,265,277 of OY282412.1, forward strand.
AATGCTATTAACATTGATGTTTGAGGGCAATACATAGATTAGACGAAAATTTAAAGTTTTCTATGTATAGTTATACAATATTTATGAAGTTTAATTACCTATCTAGTTGCTTCCCATCAGGGGCGCCGGGTTTCAGAAAGCCTCGTGGGTGCCCGAAAAATTTTTAGGTGGTGCGAGATCTAATGGTGGCTCCCATCTCCATGTACAGAAGTTATGTTCCTTCGATACATTTATTTATTTGTTCGTAATTATATTCTTGTACAAAGGTTAAATTTAGAAAAAAAATATCCGTGCATACATAGATATTTATTTTTTTTACTTTGAAGAAACGAATTAAGTATTGTCATGCCAAAAAATTGAACTTGAGATTTTGATTGGGATCATGCAGGGTTGCGACTTGAAGGTATTTGATACCCTAAGAAATCTACGTCTGTGGGCCCTTTATCCACTAGTAAAGTCCACTATAGACTGGGTGCGGAAGAAGGAGAAATTGCGGGTTAAGTATGGAAACGCGTGGCTCGAGTAATAGATATGTTACGAAGTTCTATTGCGTACCCAGATTTCAAAACAAAGGGGCAGGGTCCTTAACATTTTTTGATTTATTTATGGTATTTGTTTTCGGCTAATCATGTACGTATACAGCCAGGTTATATACTTATACATATATGTTTAAAAGTTTTTCCAATTTAGCTCCTCATATTGATAGAACTATTGAACAGTTTTAGCTGTACTTTGCAGGTCTGGTATTTTATAACGTTTCATCCAAATTCATCAGAGCCATTTTTGAGAAAAAAAAACAGACCTTTACAAATTGTGTTAAAAAAAACTAAAATAACGCTCCTTTACAATACGTATTTCCTTCTTCACGAGGCAGCATAATTGATTATCGTGTACATACAAAGTTATGCGAGGGAAGCGAACGCGAAAATTTTATTTTTGTGTACCGGGCCAAGATACAGTAATCACTGATCAGTTTTATGTCTCTTCTCGTGGGTGCTCCGCACCCACTGTTTGAGTCTCGTGGGTGCCCAAGTCCCCGAGCACCCACGTAGTCGGCGCCCCTGCTTCCCATATATCTTGCCTTGTCTTACTAGTCGCAAGCCCGGGTTACATTAGTTAAAGTACAGCGGTAAGTTAAGTAGAAAGTAAAAGTCCATTGCTTGTCTTGCAACTGTACTCTTTGAAAAGTATAGTTGTGAGAAAGCAATGGACTTCTACTTACTACTTGACTTCACCATTGTACTTGACCAATGTAAACCGGGCTTAAGCTACAGAACGTATACGTCTAAGTCTAAGTCTTGCCGCCAAACATCAATGTTAACAGCGTTCATGTGTTCCGGCATGAAGATAAGATAGCCAGTTCCCCATTGCGTTGGAGAATCTTGGTAAGCCCGCTTCCATATTTGGCATCATCATCATTTACCATCAGGTGAGATGATGCGAAGGGCTTACCAATTGAGGGTAAAAAAAAACGTACAGAATTACTAAGTTAATACAAAATACTATGTCAATTTCATAATACTAGCAATGTAATACAATAACGGTAGGTTAACCGTAACCGCGTAAGTATAACTTGTAATTGTAACATATATCACCTATATTGCATATACAGGCTGTTACAAAAATCTAAATAGGTGTAGAGCTCATAAACTACGGCTTCTTCTGGCCATACTGCATAGCTGTAGTTCAGTTAATTCCAATAAAAAAAAGCAAAAGGTAAACAAACTTAGTAGGCAACTGACGTTCACATGTGTCAGTTCCATAGTGAGTTTGTTTACCTTTTGCTTTTTCTTGATTGGAACCAGAGACAAGTCCTCCTTTTCTCTGTTGGTACCAGAGACAAGTTATTGGAACACACTACAGCAACCCCAAATTCAGATAAAAGTACTCTTAAACTATTAAGGTATTTTTTTTTAAAGTATGTATTGTACTAATTGAGTACAAAATATTATGTACATTCGTGTTATGTATTTAGAAACAGTTAAACAGACGATGGGGTTGCCAGGGAGCACGACGCGACGTAACAACTTTTGTTTGACTTGACTTGACTTCTCTTCACTTCATCATCAGCCCAAAGACGTCCACTGCTGGACAAAGGCCTCCTCCAAGGATTTCCACACCGACCGGTCCTGTGCGGCTCGCATCCAGCACTTCTTTTACGTCAAATTTCTTATCAAATTCCTATGCAATACGTATGGATTCCTTAAGGAACGTGTTTTAATTTTATACGTAGAAGCCGCACTTTAAATAAACGATTTTTAACCGACTTCAAAAAAAAGGAGGAGGTTCTCAATTCGTCAGAATCTTTATAATTTTTTTATGTATGTTCACCGATTACTCGAAGACGCCTGAACCGATTTGGAAAATTCTTTTTTTATTTAAAAGGGTATACTTCACAGGTAGTCCCATATAAATTTTATCGAAATCAATTCAGCGGTTTTTGAGAAAATCAACAAAAACATAGCAAAATTGGAGTTGTTGCGATTGAAGTCGGTTGTTTTTAACGTATTCAGCGTGGTCAATTATAGCGGATTATTTTTTACTTTTTATAAGTATGTGATGTAAAAAAGGCTAACGGGTCATCTACCTCGTCACTCCACAACTACTTTTCTACCACTTTGCGGAAATCACAAATACTGATGGGCTTTTAGCCAGTTTTATGTAAAGTCACAAAAAAAACTATTTTTTATGGTTTCAGAAAGATAGTTAAACAAAACATTGTTCAGTAAGTTTAGTGTTTATTTGAACAACCCACATCGTCCTCACTGTAGGGGCATGGGTCTGTTCCCATAACTCGGGACTCAGCGTATACGTAAGCTGAAGTAATTGTGTCATACACGTATTTCATTACATCCTGTATTATAATATGTATTTATAGAATAGAGAGATATATTATTTGTCAACCATCTCAGGTTACAACAAGCTATTTTGATCCTTGGTAACTCAATATAACGGGAATCCATTACATATCTTTAAGTACTTGTATCGAGATTACAATAGGTCAAGAAAACAACTATAGAATATATGTATATGTAGGACTTCATTATGCAAGGTCTGCCTAGGTAACCACTGCTAACTCTGCAGGCTTTAAATCTAGTCCTGTGTCAAATTTTAATCAGTGCTTCTACTCCTGATTCTGATCAACTTTCCCCAAGGAACCCATGGTTCGCAAGAATCGCAAAAAAAATGTAACTTCATACAAATCGATCTTGATTCTTGTCAGCTAATTGATTGATTTATTTATTTTTTACATATTAATTACATTACATTACGTTTTTTTACAATATTTGTATGAAGATATCAATTTTTTTTTTGCGATTTGACCATGGGCTCCTTTGGGAATGTTGATTAGAATCAGGAGTAGAAGTACCTGTATATCTACCTGTCGCCACAAAATACACAGATACAGAAGGTCCGCTAAATACGCTCACTAAAATTCTATGTATATACATGCTTATAGACGTATACGGTCGTTGTAGGCAAGGTCACGATACTGTTGTGATACTTTTCCGCGTGACCTTGCCTCGAACGACCGTATATTTCTATAAGCATGTATATACTTACAATTTTAGTGGTTTGTATTAACCGGACCTTCTGTGTCTATTTTGTGCTGTCGCCAAGCAGTGCGCTTTTAGCCCTCTATGATCGGCGAGGCACTGGTAACCTTTCTGGGGTTTCTGAGGGTCTACTGGCATCGGTAGCCACTTTTTTAATTTTTTAAGCCACAACTGGTAATCCTTTGGCATTGTCTTACCGATGGTAAGCGATGATGATGCCGAAGATGGTGGTTCAATTCTCATTCAGAGTAAATAATCTCCTGTCGAGCAAGTTTGTTTGTTTGTTTGTAAGACACATAAAACGATCGAGACAAGACAGGTTATGTATGGCTGATGGACGCATTAAGACTCAACTACCAATGTTCACCAACTTACAAAAAACCTATGAACTCGACCTGTTAAAAAGCTTCATATCCTATCAATCTTAAAAATTCACGGTGAAAAAACTATTTTTTAGAGGAATATCTATGTATATTATAAAAAAGTATATTTTATTTTTGAACATTCTAACTAAATTCTAACTAAAAACACACAAAAACTTAGGAGTAAAAAAAAACTATCTATTGTTAAAGCAAAAGAAAATATTCGTGAATTGTCTATGTATTTCTTGACGAAATTTTATTTTATTTTCATGGGTAGAAGCCGTATGTGAATTGTCTATGTATTTCTTAGGGAAAGTTATTCATTTTCATGCTTAGAAGCCATATTCTAAATATGTCAGTATCTATATAAACACCCTTTTCATACATGAGGCGTAAAATATCCTTAAAAAGGGTATCAGATAACAAAGCCTCTTTAAAATAGCACATCCAGCTATATCGAATGACAAATAGAGTTCTCCATTCCACTCCACACCATAATACTTTCGAAACAACCATAAGTGGGCTTCTTAATACCACTCAAAGAAGCCTTGGGCTTCCTACTTCCAGAGCTTTTCAGTATGAAATTACAGACCTTCATTCAACAATGTAGCGTTGGCAGAAAAGTTAACTGATATTTTAATGGCCTGTCTTTACTCGATTGCTTGAAAAGAAGGTTAATGGTTTTCTTGAGTGTATACGTGTAACTGCCTCCGTAGTCTAGTGACTAGTCCACTCGCTTCACATCAGATGGTCGCGGGTTCGATTCCCGGCGGGGTCCAACTTTTTAGGACTCGGTTTTGTTGGTGGTAGGGCATTTTCTGAACCCGCCTGGCTAGCAACCACCATCTTATCTAAGTATTGCTGCCAAACAAGAAAGCTAATAGCATTGATGTGTTCCGGCATGAAGATAAGATAGCCAGTTCCCCATTGCGTTGGGGAATCATGGTAAGCTCGCTTCCATCTTCGGCATCATCATCACTTACCATCAGGTGAGATGATGCCAAGGGCTTACCAATTGAGGTTAAAAAACATGTATGTTAGCCTGACTATTCTGGACTTGACTTCCTTGTGTGGAGTAATGTCTTAAACTTCCCAGGCTATGGGAAGAATTCGATGGGAAGTAGAGATCCGTACCCCAGTAATGGGGTCACAATGGGTTTGGCTAAATGTACCCAAAAAGATTTGATAGATTTTGTAATACAATTCGTCGTGTTTTTAGTTGAAATAAATATTTACTTATTTTGTTACGAAAATAACGTTAAGTTATTTTAATGTCCACTAGAGGTCGTTGCTAGGAATAAAAACTCGTTATCGTTATTCTCCATCTGATAGTTTATCTTCTTATGTCCCTTTCTTAAGGGGGTGGGTCCATTTGAAAAATGTGCACTTTTCAATAGTTTTAAAACGTACTTAAACCTAGGGCTACAGTAACGAAAAAAGCGATTATTTGTGTGCAATATGTTTCCACATAAGTACCGAAGAATAAGTCATGAATCGCTGTTTTTTTGTTCCCATTGCATTACGTTTAATTAAATACGTTTTATAGTTATTACAATTTTTTCAAATGGAGCCCCTTAAAATAATGTGACTTCCATCAATTTTGGAGGATCAAATTATTGGAGGGCACCATCCTTTGGGAATTTCTGCGATTGCCTTAAGATTTAGAATATTTAGAGACCTTTGAAATTAAAAAAATCTAGGTACAACTATTTATAGTTCAGTTCAGACGACGCGTATCGTATTTCATTTGATTCGCAGATTTAAAGATATTAACGGATTTTCTTTCTAAATCACTTAAGTTATCTTAATTACTTTATAAACATAGCCGGAACAAGTTTATTTTTTACTCACACATTCATTAATATTCAATTAGTTCAAATGACGCAATAATTGTTACAATTGCACCATTTTACTTCACTTTCTCAATTATATTTAAATAAACCTTGAAGCAAAGACTAATAATTTTTGAAGCTTTCCAAAAAATGACACTTTTTCCTAGACTCGAATTGGAAGTACTTAATATTTTTCGAATGTAATACGTAAATGTGTGTATGTCTGTTTAATTTTTGACTAGCTTAAGTTTGTCGTTTCGACGTTTTTTTCAATAACCAAATTGACATAATGATGTGTACAGATGATAATATTAGGCTTCCTCGTTTTCCTTTACGAAGAATGTATCGTAATATCAAAATAAAAATTAAAAATATGTAATACCTAAATATAATATATTTTATTCTCCGATTTTGTTTTGACCTCTTCCTCCTTATTGACCTTAAATAATTTGATTTATCTATGTATGTAATCCTTTTTTTGGGAAAATAATACGATACAATATTTAGAATAATCTGTACAGTTGAATACAGCTGAATCTAAAAAGCCTTTTAAATCTCAAAAATATTTATTGTAAAAACCAGACGTTCGTACCTTTTCATGGAATAAGGACCAAGTTAAAATATATTATACAGGGTGTAAGGGACAGGTTTCCGAAAACTTTAAGGGCTTGCTCAGTGGACGAAACTGAACAACTTTCCACAGTAATTTTTTTCAGGAAACGAAAAAAAATCGGCTTCTCCATACAAACTGTTCAATCAAGATTATAATTTTGTATGGAGAACCCGATTTTTTTCGTTTCCTGAATAAAATTCTTGTTCTTAAAGTTTTCGGAAACCTGTCCCTTACACCCTGTATAGTGTTTTTAAAGGTATTTCTTACTTAGATATACAGAATGGAATTTTGTAATCTCACCTGGAGGGAAAATACTCTAAATAATAATACAGAAAATTTTACTAAAAGGAAACATTCCTTTATTTTTAAAAAGAAGCAAAACTATATTCAATATTTTTTTTAAATATGCTTGTCACACCCAGAAATCGAACCGCCTAAAATCCTATAATCCTATATAAATATAAAAAATGGTAAATTAAAAGAAAGGAAAACCAGAAATCTAAACTTATTAACTCAATGAGACACTTTTACTCTAACACTATAGCACTTTTACTCAGGGGTGCATCGGATTGCTTATGTTGTAATTAACAGTTATAAGATAAGATAAATACTCTTTATTGCACACAAAATACAATTTCATTATAAAAACAAATATAAAGATATATAGTGGTGCAACCTGGGCGGTCTTATCGCTGAAAGCGATTTCTTCCAGACAACCCGGGGACACGGAGACAAAACATAAAATACAGGTAGGTAGCGCACGAGTATCTTAAAAATAAACCAATTACATAAAACAAAAATTTAAAACATAGTTTCAAATTAAAGTACTTAATACAAACTAGCATTATAAATACATACATTATAAAATATATAAGTACATTTCATATAACTAAAAATAAATGATATATTCATATATATAAACATATAATTACCAAAGTTAACTATGGAGAAGTGAAGAGCTCATCAGTTATCTTTGACATAGTTTGTTAATTAAAAAGGCGAAGAACTATTTAGGTAAGAAAATTGCACGTGTTTGTAAAGACAATTGCTATTTTCTTAAAATAATACATTAGTGTATCCTACAAAATGGAGCTAATTTCGAGCAACTAATTAGTTATTTTAGTCGTTTTTTTTTTTAATTAAAATAAGTTTAGATTTCCTAAGACGACCTGGTGAAGGTTGCGGGAAGCCGCTGGATGCGAGCCGCACAGGACCGGTCAGTGTGGAAATCCTTGGGAGAGGCCTTTGTCCAGCAGTGAACGTCTTTCGGCTGATAGATAGAAGTTTAGATTTCATGGTTTTCCATTCAATTAACTTGCCATGTTTGTAAGAAATATTTGATTCTTATGATTGACCCTATCAATTAATTTAGAGTACTATCCCTCCAGGTGAGGTTACAAAATTCCACCCTGTATATTATAATAGGGTGCGCTCAAACTAGGGTTTCCACTCATGAATTTGAGCACTCCCATAAGAAACACCGTCAGTCAGCAAGAAGCTGATGTATTTATAATAAAGACTCCATCTTTTTTTATGCTAATTAGTTGTGTGTGTGTTTACCAATTCGAAATTGATGTTTTGATTGTGACGTCATTGAGGTGCAAAAAAAACGATTCCACGTACGATCAAACCGCACAGTTACCATCTATTTGTTTGACATTTATTATTTACACTAGCAGAGTAACGTCACATCCAAAAAGTCGTTCCAAATATTCGAGGAACCGACCGATTAGAAAAGTTGATTTTTGGAAATCAAAATTAAAATATTATTTTACATTTTTATTCATAGAATCATTTTTTCTATTGCTATCGCAAATACTATCGAAAAAACAATTTTTTGAATTTGCCTTGCGTAGAGTAAGACTATTAATATTATACAAAAAAAAAAACAATTCCACAGATTAACGAACGTCACCGAGTTTTTCCCGCCGTTTTTTCCTTCCTCCACAAATTCCAAGTTAGAAACAGCGGGACCCGGGTTTTTACCTTACACTTCCGTACGTCATAGTTATCACTTTACCTTAACAAGTACGTAAAATATGTCCTCTTTCCTATGATGACATGAATCGTCATAAAATATTAAAACTATTTAAAAATATATATTTTATAATCTATTCTTAATAGTGGAAAATAGCTTAATAGGGACTAGTCAAAACTTCAATGATGTTTTTTTTGCCATTAGAATAAGTGTTGCAATGAATTACTTACTAGATTTTTTATTACTTAAAAATATTAAACATTATTTTTCTTTTGATTTGATTCGTCTCTTATTATCTCCTTTGATTTTGTGATCGGGTATGAAAATATTTCTATGACATAAATATTTTTTGTTGGAATAAACATAAATAACTATTGACTCGCTCTATAAAAATTAGAAAAACAATGATCACATTATTTTTAGATCGATTTCATAGTAAACTGTTATCATTAGTATAATATTGTATTATAATTAGTGATCGGAAATTGGGATGCAATTTCGTTTTTAGAAAGAATAGTATGGATATGCCTTTCCCAATAAATGTATAGATTTTCATAGAAAAAAATCTCGGGATACCGGGATCGTAAAAGAGTTTGGATTCTTAATTGTAATGATCTGATTGTAGTGAATATTATTATTATTATATATTATTGAAAATTTTATTTATGCTATTATGTGTTTATATCCACGACTTATTTTATGTACACAGGGTTACCGGTAATCCTTTTAGGAGGTGATAGGGGGGCTGAAATGTGAAACATTTAACACTACATATATATGGCCAATAGTTTCCAATTCTATTTAAAACGGCATGTCCATATTATGCTAACTCCCCAACTTTAGGTATAATTGCATCTGAATTTCCGATCACTAATTATAATAGTTTGATTCATAAAACAAATTAACTAAAGAGCGCGAAAAACCTAGCAAAGTTCGTAAATTATTTTGGCGTTGATAAAGAAAATAAGCACTTTATCACCTTTCGATAGAGTTCTATTTAGCCTAGCATAGTAGTTTGCAGATAAGGAAACAAAGTTGTCAGATCAGTGACGCATTTATCGATTTTCTAGTTTTCACACAAGCGCAGTCCTAACTTCCCCATTCAAGAACAAAATTCATCTGTTGCGCGGCAATACACCCAGTCAGCCATAAGACAGAAACGCGACCACGCGTTTCCGAACGCAGCTTTTGTTTTTACTTTTTTAAATTAAAACTTTTTCAATTCGCCTTCGAGAAAATTTAAACAGTGAATAGAGTTTTGTTTTTGTTAAATCCAACATCGGTTCACGCCTTGTAAGTAAAACGTTCGAAGTTTGAAATTTGAAAATTGAAAATTTGTACGGATTGTGATGGTTATGTTATTGTTTATTTACTCGTTTTAAATGTGTGACCTGTGGTAAATATTAAAATAAAAAATTAAGAGGTATAAAACTATTGAAAATAGATAACTGATATTTCGTCATAAACCGATACTTTCTGATGTTTGAACTAAATTTTTACATACAAAAGCTATTTAACTGAAGTGGAAGATATTACTATTATTTCTTAATTAACCTTTAAAAATAACGATTATTTGAAGCGAAATTTACAATTTTATTTTAATTTTGAATATATTTAAATAGGAACTTAAGAAATCAAAAGGGAAACTGTAAAGAAATAATTAACTTTATAATCTGTTGAACTATTAAGAGAAATAATACATATTAGTTTTTTCTTCGGGTTTTAAACATTTAATTAATAAAGAAGAAATGTTTTCATATAATATCTATATATGTATGTATTTAAATATATATGTGTATGTATATCAGTCTCTGGTTCCCAAGATACAGGGAATCCTAGTTTGGGGCCAGATGACCGTGTGTGATTTGTCCCGGATATTATTATTATATTATTATTAATTACTATAATTAATTCATATCTATTATTAGAATAGTGTAATTATTTGTTACCTAATCAATGTAATATCGTATAAGAATACAGTGTCACACTTAAATAATTTTACAAAATACATAAAATACGTTTATTTTGCTAAATTTAAATTAAATAGTGCATTAATAAGAATTTAATTATTTTGCTTGAGCGTGTAGAATTTTATTAGAATGAGCTACATGACAGCATCAAAAATAAATCATTTGATATTCTTTACTAAATTGTTCCCCTGCATAAATTTCAGATAACAATACTTATTTGTTTTGTTTGTTTTGTTTTGACTGACTCGGTGGCTAAGTGGTTAGCGATCCTGACCTCTGATCCGAGAGTCGTGGGTTCGATCCCCACACAGGGCAAACTTTTCTGTGATGAGCAGAATTGTTTGCTCTGAGTCTGGGTGTATTATATCTATATATGTATGTATTTAAAGTATATGTGTATGTATATCAGTCTCTGGTTCCCAAGATACAGGGAATCCTAGTTTGGGGCCAGGTGACCGTGTGTGATTTGTCCCAGATATTATATTATTATTATATTATATTTGTTATAATAATATACAGGGTGTAACAAAATTAGTGTAGGACCCGTTAACTGGGGATTCTGCGCATCGTACTGAACAACTTTTGTTCTACGACTTTGCTCAAATCACGAAAAAATTTTTGGACATTTCATACAAATTAATCATCTGTTGTACCATTGTTGTATGGAGAGTCCAAAAATTTTTTTTGCGATTTGACCAAAGTCGTAAAACAAAAGTTGTTCAGTACGATGAGTAGAATCCCCAGTTAACGGGTCCTACACCAATTTTGTTATACCCTGTAAATATTTTAATAAAAACAAAAAACAATGATTAATACTCATCTAGCCTAATAGGGTACTTGACTGCATCAACAATTAATTTAATTATGAAATATTTTTCATTTCCTGTGCAATTTTAAATTTATAAGAATTTCGTAAGGAGTAAAAACTGTACGGAGTTAAGAAGTCATAGTTTGCTATTTCAAACATTTTTAGAATAAATTCGTTTTTGACAGATTTAAATAGTAACTCAAATGACTGTATAGTCATTTAGCCTATTGGCCCTTCCATTTTCAAATACAATGCCTAAATAAAAACACATAGACTATGTTTTTATGTACTTAAGGACTGTCTTAAGTCTTAACAATGTCTTAAGTTGGCCAATAGTTCAAAAGATACAGGTCCTAAGTACTTGCTGAATGTCCTTGCTACGTTCCAAGTGAACGCGTGTCCTTACAACTTCACAGCACAGCGAAATAATGGTTTTATTAATGGATATTAATTATTGTGGAAACGAAGCCGTCGTGGCTGAGTGCGGCTTGCGTGGTCGCGTTGATCACAGGTTAACTTACTACAGACACGGTTATAACCTGGATGGGTTGATAGTTATTGGAATTTATCTCGGCCGCTTCGCAAGGCACGTTACGCTGTTGGTGCCGGCTGCTGTCGCTAGATGGCAGTCGTTAAGCCATGTAGGAGGTCTCATAGGCGGCTTGAAAACTTCTGACACTGGGGTTGGCCACTAGCCCCACAACCTCCACCAATCCGGACTTGGCCCCCGTGTGTGGAGTATGGCCTAACCTTCCCGATGTATGGGAAGAGACCCGTGCCCCTGCAGTGGGGACGTAATGGGTTGTTGACAATCTGTCACAGTCTCATATTCTTAGATATTGTTAATCCTGCTAGGTACCTGTTAAGGTTCCAAAGATACAGCCATTTCAAAAGGACAGACGGACAGACAGACCGATATCATCGAACTCCAAAAAGTCACGTACATTAAAAAAAAACGGTAGAATTCTTTGAGAACATTTATTTAAACTCACTAGGTAGTTATAAAATTAATTAAAGCAATTAAACTCGATTTAGTAAATATTCCAGTTTTCGACTTTCGAGTAAAAGTTTTATTTGTTGACGTCGAGACCGCTTTCGTTATTTTTATTTTTATTATTGTTGCATGAGCACTTTCTTTCTGCATTTTTTGTATTTTATGTCGCCATAGTTAATCCACTGAATCTTGCTATTTTGTCATGGAAAGCAAATATTTTATATAATTAATGGATAATTAATTATTTTTTAACGAATTAATGAAGAAACTCATTGAATCTGACACGTTTTGGCGTAAAATACTTGAATTTTTCTGCCATAAATTGATTTATCTTTTAAAAAAACCATAGTGTGCCGAGGTAGAAAACAAAATTATTTTAGAAGTAGGCGATTATTAGTTTTTTTTATGGCAGAGGTGGCAAACGAGCAGACGGATCACCTGATGGTAAGCGATTATCGCCGCCAATAGACACCCGCAACACCAGAGGAGTCACAAGTGCGTTGCCGGCCCTTGATATGGGAGTACGCTCTTTTCTTGAAGGCTTGAATGTCGTATCGGTCCGGAAATACCGCAGGCGACAATTCATTCCACAGTTTGGTTGTGCGAGGCAGAAAGTTTCTAGTGAAACGCACAGTTGTGGACTGCCAACCATCTAACCCACATAGCATTTATTGTTCAAAAACAACTTTTTGAAACAACAGAATGCTCTTTAAATTCATTACCGCCGCGTGCTCCTACTAAATTCTCCTACTGGTATCAGCAGTTCCATTTTTGGATAAAATTTGGTAGGTAGTACCCGTTATGGGGCTTCTTCTGATAATACTGAATAATTTTTTTAATGGGACCAATAACATTAATCTCAAAAGCACTCTCTTCTATCAAAACTGCTAATAGATTTATGTGTAAAGCATTTTTTTTACAATATCCACAAAATGTGTTCAGTTTTTGTTCAGTTTCGTGAGATTCGTCTTAATCCCCAGATTCGTATAGTGCTGTCAAGTTTTTGATTTGTAGTTTGTTTTTTTAAAGTAGTTTAAGTTTTTTTTAAATTACCGCATTTATTTGGTTCCTTGGAAAACGATTATTAGTTACATAACTAGTGGCTAAGAACGAATGGCTAATAATATTAATAAACTAGAATTTTCTAATTGAGTGTTGGAAAGAGGTCTAGAAAAAACCCTTTATTTATTAATTAATGTTGAATACAAAAAATCCTATCTTTCAAAATAGGTATCAATATGACCTTACCAAACAAAATATAAACAATAAAAATATTAATTATAATTAAACGTTACCAAAAACACAACATATAAATCAAAAATTTTTACATTATCATTAAGTATATATTATTCAATTTTTTTTAATTTAAAACATTAATTATTAAAGCAAACATAAATCATTAACAAAACACGAATATAAATAATAAAACATAATAGCAATTTACTTATTTTAGACGTCGGTAGCAAAAAGTGTCTTATTACTTTGTTACTGCAAAACGAAAACCTCATGACAGCATCAATTCCATGATTTGGTCAATAAACAGACACCTTCAAATAATGGTGCGTTTCCACTGAGGCGGAGCGGAGCGGAGACGTGCCGAATTGACCAATCATATTGCTCGAAATGAAGTGGAGCCGAGATTTTGAGTAATCTGATTGGTCACTTTTGCACGTCTCCACTCCGCTCCGCCTCAGTGGAAACGCACCCTAAATCGGACATTTGCGAATCGGAGTCGTGTCGTAAGGGTTCCTTATTACAAACAACAGAGCGGCGGAAGTACCGTCGCCATTTTTATTATTTGTCGGCAATGAAATTATTGTTTTGTAGGTGAATTAAAACACGGAACTTAGTTACACTTGGTGACTAATTTATTCGCTGTAATATATAAAATAATGTTGATATACATAATTACATATAGTATCAGTATATTGAATAAAAAAACCGGCCAAGTGCGAGTTGGACTCGCGCACCGAGGGTTCCGTATAAATTCATATTCACACATGTCTTGAACTCTATATGAAATACTCAGGCCTGCAATCCTTTGAAAAATAAAGTGAAAAAAAATTGTGATTTAACTAAACATTTTTGATTTTCAGACTTTTCCCTTTACTGTTCATGGGCGGCGGTAATCGCTTACCATCAGGTGATCCGTCTGCTCGTTTGCCACCTATCACATAAAAAAAAAAATACTTGTACTATAAGACATTGCTTCCTGCCAAATTTCGTGATTCTAAGTATACGAGAAGTAACCTATAGATTTTCATTTCCATGCGAGTGTCCACATATGCGGCATAAACGGCCGTATCTCTTGATTGCGTTGGCATAAAAGTTAATTTTTTTTACAACTTTAAGGGATTGCAGGCCTGAGTATTTAATATAAATTTCAACTTGATAAGTCTACGCGTTCCTGAGAAAAAGGGTTTTGACAGACATACAGACAGACGGACGGACAGACGGACGGACAGACGGACCTTATTTGACCGATAAGTTGAGCGTTTTTAAATAATTCGATTTGTTCTCGAATTAACTATTATTTCCCTGTGAAAAATTCCAGTTTATAAAGTTTCTGCTGATTTTTAACCGGATTAAAATAAAGAGGTGCAAGGTATTTATTTCTACTAATAACACAGGTTATACAGTAGATATAAATGCCTATTTATTAGGTATTTAAAAGTCTGCCTAGCGTAGCACCCGATCTCACTTTAATATTGGCACCCTTTGGACAGGGAACCCTAAAAATTTATTTTACACGCGTGACCGGTGTTTTATAGACACAAAAACCGGTAAACAGACTTATACCAAACAAGTTTTTTTCTCGGACTGTATAAGATGTAGTCGCCTTGATATTGATACAGTAACCTAGATTCAAGTTAGAGGTTAACCCAAGGTTTTTTTTATTTCCGATTGTATTGTATTTCTTGCAATTTTGTTGTATGGAATATTATTGGTAGGTGTGTATGTATACGGACGGGGTGTAAAATATCACCAGGACTTAAACAGTGGGTTCGGTGGACTTAAAATCTGAATAAATTTTTTTCGAGGAAATTATAACTAAATTAAAAAAAATCGTCTCTCCTTACAAAATTGACCAATCAATTGCTGTGAGATTTATTTCTTTTATAAATTCAGTACAGGTTCCATAGAAGTTGTTCAGTTTTGTTAGTAGAACAAACTGATAAAATTTCAGGTGTTTTTGTACATCGTTTGTAAGGTCTTACGAAATTGGCTGAAACTAATTAAACTATGGTTCCTGTTCTTGAAATTAAACAATAAACAATATTACCAGGAACCAATAGTTATTTATCGAAGTTTTCCTTTTCTAATAAACCAATCAGCTTATCGGCAAACTTAGTGTGGAAAATTAAGTAGCGATTACACTATTCTGAATCCGGGAATTAACTGCATGAGAAATAAATTACGAAATATTACTGATTAAATAGCTCTTTCTTTAAAATTGTTGAAAACCTTAATCGCTTAAATTTTCAGTACATTTTCAATTTTTAATTTCTAAGAATTCCCTAATTAGTATGCAAACTACTACTTTGTACAATGATGTTATCGTACAATTTAAATTATAAAATTATAACATTTTAAGAACAAAATGCAGTTTTTGACATTTGATAAAAAGTAACTCAAATGACTAGCAGTCAACTACGTAGCTCTGCGATTCGAATGATTTTTTCTACAACACATGTACCTACAGTGTACCTTATTTTACCTTTTACGAAATTGTGTGTACGTCTTTATATTCGCAGAAATTTTGAAAAATAGGTACTCTTGCCATTCTGAATTATATATGATATATTCTACAAAAAAAACATTCGAATCACATAGCTACACTCGCCGTCTTGACGCACACCTAATTAAACTTCCTAAATTCAGGATAGTGTAAAAGCTACTTTAAACCTTTTCTGTGAATTAACTACTTATGGGTATTTTAGAGAATTGTTTTCAGTTCCATTAGCAAATGTGGCAAAACATGAATGTTCTAAATAAGCATTTAAAATGTTTTATACCTTGTTTTTGTCGCCTTTGCTTTACTTTATTTTGTGTATGATATTTAATTTTTATGATGCAATAAAGAATTTACAAACAAATGTATACATGAATCTTTCGGTCATTTTATGTCAGTTACAAAAATGTATATATGTAATACCATTGTCTTAATCGCGTCAATTTTAAAACATTTATTTTACACTGTCAGATTTTTAAACTGTCCTCGTATAGGTTATCATTTCTGAAAAAAATATTTTCGATGTATGTATGACACTACGATACCAAGGTTCAAATGCGATAATAATTCTTTTATTCCACATAATAATCCAAATAAAATTATCAATTTTATAATGGAAAAATTTAGGCACTGCATTACCTAACCATGTGACCTAATACCGACCGTCACAACAGTATAATAACAGTTTAAAATCAGTATGGACACTCCAGGACTCTCTGAAGGCGACATCCCCCCTCCGCCCCTCTATGGGTACCATCTGGCGATGTTCCATTCACCATACAGTCGTCACTCAGTTCTTTAGCTCGTCTTTACCACAGTATAAGGACATAATACAATATCCCCTCCCATAGGACACTCCCTGCCGCTCTCCGCTGAAGGCTACCTCACCCCCCCTGTGTGACCGATTAGTGACCATTTGTCAAGAGGTTGACAAAAACCTGAGCACAATATAATAATCAAAGACAATTTTATTTTTTTAAGGAAACAGCTAAAGGCTTCTAAGGCTATACAGCCTTGACTGGTGTATACAGCCTTACTTTATTTGTAAAAGGCTAGCTAACAATACAGAAAATGAGGGCTAATTGAATCTCGATTCAACCCTAGTACATCACGCACACATTTACATGCGTACAAACAAGAATGTCTATGTAGTAAACAATGGCACGAAAGTATGAAGTGTCCGGGGTGTAGTCTTTACGTGTTAGAAGTTGTAGTAGGTTTAACTCGGAAGGTTTGTATGAGTGTCCGTGGTATGACGTCACACTGCTTATCACACACGGCGAGGAAGTAAAACACATGTTTGTTTTGAAGACAGTACAGTCACCTTAATTATCAACTTTCTTCTTGTTTACTATTAAGCCTATATTACTTACATGCAAGGCGATTTGTTAAAGGTGAATAATTATGGAAACTTTTCTGAACCTTTTTAAATAAACTTAAAAATTATTTCATTCCCCATACAAATCGATCATCGAAGGGACCATTGTTTTGTAATATATGTAATCTAAGTCGATTATATAATTTAATTTTCCGTGGGACTTTCCTTTCGTGCGAGAGTTACTAATTATGTTAATTATTCATGATAACTTTATCATTAGATAATACTGCCAATTATTAAAGTTACGGAATTCTGTTTAATTTTATAAATGCAAAAGTGAGTTTGTTAGTTTGTCTGTCCTTTTTCATGTCGCAACTTATCAACTTACATCCATACCCTCTATGTCTGAGGTGGCCAACTTGATTAGATCCAAGATCGACTGACGAAACCCTGTGCGATTTTCTAATTACATACATTTTGAAATGTTCACTATTTTTTTTAGAGTCTATGTCGATCCATTAAGTCCAAGCCTAGATAGGAAAAACATATGATAAATATATTTTTTAACAAAAAAAACATTTCAGTGCTCGCTAGCCCCGCTTACAGCTCGCGCACTGTGCTCCTTCAACGACAGTCGTAATGCGGGCTAAAGCCAGTATCTTAGTAAGACCCACTGTCCATAAAGAGGAATAATTAAAACCATTTACATTGGCAAAATAATTATCCGTTAAATTATCTACAACGGGTAAGCAACTGTCAAAGTGATACCAGAACAAAGCAAATCCAAATTGCCATACAATCTTCTTTGGTAACTTCTGTAAAAAGTATCTATATCTTTAAGTAATTGACATCCGGTCGCGGTAACGCGGGCATTTTTTTTTTCAATGAAATAGAGCGTTTTAGTCTACAAATAAGTACGTATTATACTTATATTATAATGATAATTGCCTAATTAGGAGGGACGAAAATCATGTGCCTATAGGAGAGTGTTGAATTTGAATGTGAATGGATTGGTGGAAAGAGGAATGTATAAGAGGAGTGAGCATTGAGATGACAGTAAGAAAAGATGATTGGAAGAAGAAATTATGTAGCGTCGACCCTTAATAAATAAAAACAGGGCAGGAATTTATAATGAAATTTATATTTCTTATGTTAGTAAAAAAGTTGCAATCTCATTGCTGATGCACGTATTTCGTACTTTGGGAAAACGTTAATCAAAAGCGGAAGCTAATGACCCCAGCGTTAAGTTTACGTAAAAATAATGGGGCCCCTAGTGAGAGAAATAACGGCTTCGCGTGCCTTGCAGAACACGAAAAGGGTCTAGACCTAAATATCTGCACTTTCAAGAAAAACTCATCCAGGCTATGACCGTAACTGTAGTCAATTACCATACATGATAGATGCGACCTCGAAAGCCAAAACATATCTAGGAGCAAATTAAAGCCGTACAAAAATGAAGCCAATCTAAGCTAACGCCATCTACAATTATTGATTGCCAACTACAGACAGCACAAAATTATCATATTTATTTTTATACGAAAGAAATAATTCTAAACTAATCCAGAAATCGTAACGCGGGGGGCTTTTATCTAAAATGTAATGACAGACAATAATAAGTAAACGTGATAACCCACCGCAGGTCAAGCATGATACATAACAAATTGCATTTAGTCTTAGTAGCACCTCACAATCCGTACAAAACGAACGTATTACATATTAACGTATCAAATAACATTAAATTAAACATAATAAAAACATTTTAGCTAGTAACTTGATGCTCTAAAAGAAAATGGCGACAGTCAACGGAAAAGATTCGAATTCGGAAAATGTGCCGCCATCATCGCTAATAAGGAAAGTCAGCTCCCGATCTGTTCGAAATTCGATTTCGGAGGAGAAAGAAAATGGCGTCGACGCTGTTGCGAGCGCGGGAAACTGCAATTTTGTATCTAAATACAAAAAACTGCCAGAAGCATTGAAAAGTTTTCACATGAATGAAGCCGAAAGTGAGATCGAGGTCCCAGGAACGCCGATGACTCCAAGAACATCTACCACACCCGGTTTGTATATTTTTTCAGCTAGTTATGATTTTTGCTTTTTTTTCTAAAAAGATTAATCTGAAAAGGTGTGCAATCTTTTTATTATCTTACTTTTTTATTAGGTTGTGGATTATTTTAAATTCCGCGTTATCTTAAAATACATAAATCTTCCATTTAATTAAGCTATTTAGGAAAAGTAATTATTACATTATTTACATATTAAAGTGTTTCTTAAGTGCCTAAAGATTCAGATGAATTTTAAGTTATTAGTTTTGCATTTTAAATTTAGCATTTTTGATGATTCTGGTTCTTTAAAATCATCAAACAGTGTAGATAATGACTTTTTTCTTACCGGGTGGTACTAACGCTCCTAGGTTGAAGTTCATTCGAGGGTTCTATTCCCACCAAGGCCTACTGTTTAATATATGTTTTAATATGTAGGTACTTAAAAAGTACTTTTCACTAGATTCCATAGTAAGTAATATACATATATAGAATCCTAGTTTGCAGCCTGATGGAAGTCTGTAGACATTTAAGTTGCTTTTACTTTCACAATTGAAAAAAACACGTTTTGCATTTTTATAATATAAAAATATTGGCATTCATTCATCAAAAAAGTCACTATGCAACAACTTTAATCTAAGGTCATTGGAGTTTATCTTATAGTTAATATAATTGACAATACACGTAATGTTTCTTGTAGTTGCATTTTAATTTTAAATAAGTGCTTAAAAATATAAATCTATTTCATTAGATCTTTTATTTAATTCGTATTAAGCGAACAAATCTAAACCTAAACGCGCAGCCAAGCTCGAGAGACGGATCCAAACCGTTATTTCGTGAAATTATGGTTTTCCGTCAGATAACGTATCAAAGCATTAATTGCACCATGTGTCGCTTTTCATTAATAAAAATTTTGATTACTCGCTTACTGTGAAATGTATTAAATATCATCAACCATCGTCTATACTTTACATAATTCGAAAAATGTAAGGTGCTACTTTATAAGTGTCCAATATTTTAGTCAGCACTTCAACTCCTGATTAAGTTTTTTTTTTTTCCAAGAAACCCATAGTCGGCTCGCAAAAAATTTTTGGATTTTGGAATCGGGAGTTGAAGCGCTGACTAAAATATCGGGCACTAATAAAGTAGCACCTTATATAGTTTATTCAGCATTTTGCGAATATAACTAATAAATATGTTATGTATACGTGTCTTGATATTATACCTACATACTTGCAGCAAATCTCTGGTGAACTTTAACTGGTGACTTTGCTAATGAAATTAAATGAGTTTTGTTCTGTAACTTTTCTAAAATCGTATCTGTCTGTGCCATTGTAGCTCCTAAACGGATAAACCGACTTTAGTTTTTTGTCTGAGAGTGTTCTTAGCTATAATTCAAGCAAATCGGTTTAGCTATTTTCGAGGTATTTAACCTAAATGTCAGAGATGCTAAAATATTAAACTTTTATTGTCGCAAAGTTATTTTTTATTTTACTCAATACATGGCTCACTACTTGGTTGATTTGTATGATTTTTTGCGATTTCAGCAAATTTTTAAAACAACAGCTGTTCAGTTCTGTGAGTAGAGTCATCATAATTTAGAAGTTTGCATGTAAGTACTTATGTACTTACTTACTGGTCAGTCGGTACACTTAATGCGAAGCGTAATACAGGGTAGCTGGAACATGCAAATCTTAAATAATTTGCGAATTCATCAAACGAGTAAAATAATCATCAGTTTCATCACTAAAATCACCATTAAAGAAGCCCGCTTCCATCTTCGGCATCATCATCACTTACCATCAGGTGAGATGATGCCAAGGGCTTACTAATTCTGGATAAAAAAATACAAACAAACAAACAACACATTCATCCGACCTTGAACTAGATAAAGATTTATATCATATATAAGGTGCTACTTTATTAGTGCCCGATATTTTAGTCAGTGCTCCTACTCCTGAATCTGATCAACTTTCCCCAAGAAACCCATAGTCAAATCGAAAAAATATTTTTGGACTCTTCATACAAATCGATCAGCCGAGCGGCTAAATTAGTATGAAGAGCCCAAAAAAATTTTTGCGATTTGACTATGGGTTCCTTGGGGAAAGTTGATCAGAATCAGGAGTAGGAGCACTGACTAAAATATGGGGTACTAATAAAGTAGCGCCTTATATATTAACTTGTTGAGTGAGGGTACCGGAGGAGGCAATGGAGAGTATGAGTTTCTTGAAAAAGATGTCAAAAAATGTCATATTTTTATTGTGAGAGTCGAAACTTACGTTATAAAAAATATTATTTCAGCAGTAAGAATTTAGCAGTACAAATCGAAGACATCAGAATCTCTTGGCGCAAAAACATTTCTAACTCTTTTTTTCTCCATTTACTATTAGGTGATTTAATGGAATTTTAATTCTTTATTGAGCTGAGCTATTGTCGGTTAATCCTACCCCCTTCCCCTACCAAGAAGTCAAGTAATGCTTTACCAATTATGGATAAAAAAGTACTTAATCTTAAGTAGGACAAAAATAATAGCTTGTAATAAGATACGTAGGTAAGTATAATATTATGATAAAAATATGTGACCCTTATAATTGTTATGCATGACAGAAAATTGTAAATTAATCCGTGCGTCGCGTCGTCGTTACTATTTTTGCTACCTAAGCACAATTCACCAACATAATACTAAATTCGTTTAGGTAGTAAATGGACTATGAAACTATAGGTATATACAGGTTGTTAAAAAAGTGCGTTTGAAATTTTAAGGGGTTACTCGGAATCAAGTATAGATTACACCCAGTGTTTTTCAACCTTTTTTAATACCCGACTCCTGTATAAGTTAAAACATTCTTGCGACCCCCCTAGAGCCATAAACATGCAAAATGTTAGTGATTTGAAAGACTACGTTTATATTGGAGCATAATTTTCTTCAATTAGAAAATGATTTAGTTATTATATTAATGTTCCCTGGGGGT
The DNA here is from genome assembly GCA_958295455.1 of Coleophora deauratella. Classification (NCBI taxonomy): domain Eukaryota; kingdom Metazoa; phylum Arthropoda; class Insecta; order Lepidoptera; family Coleophoridae; genus Coleophora; species Coleophora deauratella. Next base: position 8,287,453 of record OY282412.1, read on the forward strand.
CGCGACCCCCAGGTTGAAAAACACTGCATACAGGAAAAATATTGAAAAAATCCACTCTTCATTTTTTTCGGATCCCCATACTAAATTTGAATACCTAGTGAAACAAGAATTTGTATGGAAACCTGAAAAAAAGTTGCAGAGCGGATTTTATCAACATTTTTCCTGTATTCTATACTTGATTCTGAGTAACCATTAAAATTTCAAACGCACTTTTTTTAACACTCTGTATAGCTGATGAATAACACTTGCTCAGCATATTATTTTGCGTATCCACAAAAACAATTTAAGCTTTACATGTACTAAATAAATTAATAAGAATACTTTACGAATAAACTGAATACACAAAATGGCTAGAAGAAGAAAAGCTCCAAAATTAAACCGGGCATAGTGTCTCCAGGTGCAAAGTCTATACCACATAAAAAGTTTATCAGTTTAAAAAAACAACACCTTTATACAGAGTGAAATATCTATCAGTCAATGAAAAGCAGCAAATAATTGTTATTTTTATTCTTGAGGTTTCTTTAATGAGTTGTTTAGTTTTTTTAAGTACATATAAATATAATCGAATGTAACATGTATTATTACTTAAAAAAGGCATAAATGTATAAAAACAAGAAAGCGCGGGTCTTCATAATAATTGAAGCAATTCCATTGATGTCTTTTTCGTGTTGAAAATGTTGAATAAATATATATTCATTTGTACAATGGAAATAACTAAACCGCATAAAATAATACTTACTTGTTTCTATGTGAAAATGGTTTGCGGAATTGTCTGTATGTAAAACAGTGCTATTACTCACTGAGATTTATGAAGGATAGAATTCAGCTCACGTGAAGGTATTTAATTTATGAATGAATACAAAAAAAAGAATTTGCCAAAGTTATTTGAATTGACTGTAATTTTTACTTCTAGTTTAGGTAACCCAACCAAGTTCTAAATCTTCTTTTTCTTTTCTTTTTTTTAATGTTTATGTTTTTATTTTCCTGTTTTGTTGTGCAATAAAGTGTTTTCATTCATTCATTCATTCTTCTATTTTAAACAAATACAAATAATTTATTTACAACTTGTATAACATTGGTAACTATATCCATTAATACAGGGTGTAACAAAAAGGTGTGGTGATACTTCAAGGTGGGCTTCGACTCATCAAACTGAACAACTTCTGTTCCATGACTTCGCGGAAATCGTTTTGGACTTTTCCTACAAATTGATCAGCTGGCGGGCCAAGTTTGTATGAAAAGTCCAATTTCTTTTTGCGATTTCTTTTTTTACACCCTGTATTTAATTGCTGATGGTCCTCACACTAGGCCGAGCCTGTGTCGTGAGGGCCATACTTAATTTTTATTTACTATTTATTGGACTTTTACATCCTGGATCTAAAAGAGACTTCTTCTTTTCATTGAATTGAAATTTTATTGTTCCAGGCCATGAGAACTGCACTTTCCACCATGACCTGGAGCTGGACCACAGGCCTCCAACCAGAGAGGCCTTGCTGCCCGATATGGCGAACTCGTATAGACTACTACTCACAGGTTAGATGATCTTCCTTCACCCCAGGTGTTGCAGGTCTTGTAATAGTCTTACTGGATCTGGAGCAGAGATATTCAGTTTTCCTATGTCAACGTCTTAAGGGGATGATTATGGCTGGATACTTTTCAAGTTTTCAAGGTTTAAATTGATGCTTTACTAGTCTTGGAGCCGTATTATCAGTGAGTCAAATAGCAAAGATAATCTCGTCAGAATATATTGCTCATGATATTGAGAGTGGTAGTTTGAAATTATGTATTGTTTTAGAACCATACGGCACCAGATACTTTCAAGTCGAAGCTAGATGGCGCTATGAAATATCATAAATTTGATTTGATAATTTGTTTTGCTAAATTCAACCACTTCCGTGTTCTAGTGGCAAACCTGCTTGCTTCACTACATGAGGTCGCGGGTTCATTAAATCCCCTTTGACTTGGTTTGGTTGGTGATAGGGCATTTCGTGAGCCTTCCTGACTAGCTTAGCTACTACCATCCTTTCTAAATCTTCCCGCCAAACATCAATGTTAATAACATTGATGCATTCCGGCATGTAGATTGGATAGCCAGTTCCCCATTGTGTTGGAGAATCTTGGTAAGTCCAATTCCATCATCAACATCATCATAAATTACCACCAGGTGAGATGATGTCAAGGGCTACCAATTACCAAACCAAAATAATAATAATAATGAAAAAAGTGGTACAATTTATTCTCTTTGTACTCTCAGGTCTTGGTGAGGATCCAGAGAGACAGGGTCTGCTGAAAACACCGGAGCGGGCCGCCAAAGCGATGCTCTTCTTCACCAAAGGATATGACCAGAGCTTGGAAGGTATTAACCATACTTAATGGCTATTAAATAAGACGGAGTTTGAAGTGTTAATTGTCAAGGTAATTATCATGATAATTGCCAAGATAATTATCATGATAATTATCCTAGATAAAATAAACACTTGCAGAATTACCTTAGCTCAATCCATTTCTTGTGTTGACGCTAAACATTACCCTTTTATGTTCGAATATGGAGAACAGATTACCAGTCCCCAATTGCATAAAAGCACAGCTCGCTAACATCTTCGGCACCGTCATCACTTACCATAAGCAAATAATACAAAGTTTCATTACATCAAAAAGCCGATTCGGATGGTAATGAAAATGTCCCGCTCCTGAAAACGTTACCCCTTCGCAAAATGTCCCGTTTTCGAAAAGTCCCATTCGCAGAATGTCCCGTTCTCGAAATGTCCATTTCTTCTCCTTCGCTATTTTACTGCCTGCGACTCGTTCAGTAGCTCTTGCTTCCATACAGTCATTACCCGATTACCCCGCTCGCTCCTAGATGTTAGAACGAAAAACACGTAGGTATGTAATAGCTATGTCTTTCGATCAACTTGTATAGAGTATCAGAATTTTTCGTAAGAAAAGGTGGTACCAACATCTTACCAAGTGTAAACAGAAAAGCAACATAAATTTTTCTCTCATCAAAACAGAGGTGCTGAACAATGCAATCTTCGACGAGGATACTGACGAGATGGTTGTCGTCAAGGATATTGAAATGTTCTCCATGTGTGAGCATCACCTGGTGCCGTTCTACGGGAAGGTGTCCATCGGCTACTTGCCGCAGGGCAAGATCCTTGGACTTAGTAAGCTTGCAAGGTATGAAAACAGTGTTTTTAAAGTAAACATTTTATTTAGGTGCACTTTGCGCTCTTTCTGAACAGTGAACAAAACTGAACTGGTACACTCGGGTTGTTAACCCTGAATCAGCTATACTCAGCGCTGAATTAAATAGTTTGCATTTCTATAGTTTGATTCCCCAGAATTTCCAGTTTTCAAATTTCCGGTAAACATTCAAAAGAGTGGTTAGCAAGTTAATATGCAGCGTGTAAAAATGTCATTTGTTTTTCTAGTGGAAATAGCCAATTATTACGAGACAGTTTCTATAGTGTCCAGAGTGTAATATTATATACTTAAAGAAAGGGTACTTCTGCTCTTAAAATTGGCCACTTTCCACAAAACTATAAATGTTAAACTGGTCCAGAAGTCGATGGTATGGTTATCAAGAAGTTTGACTAGAGATCTACATGAAATCGATTCTTGTTTAAACATATCGCGTTTCTCTCCATCCACATTATAAGAGTCTGCTTATCTTATAGCAGATTTTTTTTATGTGCTATGTGGCAAACGAGCAGACGGATCACCTGATGGTAAGCGATTACAGCCGCCCATAGACACCCGCAACACCAGAGGAGTCCAGGAAGAGTTGCTATTATTTTGTCCTTCTTCTAATCAAATTAATCTATTCAGGCTTAAAATGTGACTGTGACCATTTCCAGGATTGTGGAGATCTTCTCCCGCCGTCTGCAGGTCCAGGAGAGACTGACCAAGCAGATCGCGAAGGCTGTCACCCAGGCCGTCCGCCCCGCCGGCGTCGCTGTGGTCATCGAGGGAGTGTGAGTAATATTTTGTGGTGTAAACAATGGAACAAAATGAAAAGACTAGAGAGGCCTTAATTAATTGGTCGTAGTTATGCCATAATGGATAGGGATAATGTACTTTACGTCAGTGGCATAAAGTACATTATCCCTTACTTACTTTAAAGTCAGTTGGATCGTTATGGCATAACTACGGCCAATTAAGATTAGAATAACCTACCCCCAGATGAGATAGTGCCAAGGGCTTATGATATGGGCTTATGTTATCGATATCTAAATAACCAAAGTAATCAAAAACAAAAATCCTCCTCAGAGGATAAAGACGATTCTAACGACTTCTCTTTTTAAAAAGGCTTTATGAGGTGAGGTTTATACTTTTGTAAGAAAATATTAATTTTAATTTAAAAAAAATACAGCCAGGTAATACAATTTACTAGGTATATTAGGCATGTGTTTCAAGAGAGTGCAACAAAAGAGATACTATAATTATCGAAGACTCTAGAAGTTTTCACAAACCCCATTAACCATCACAGTCTTCAAAGAAAGTGCTGCCATCTAGCGGAGTCCAGACAAATTCTGATTCTAGAAACTATATTGTGGGGGGGGTGGCACCAACACCACTGTCTTCAAAGAAAGCACCCTTTGCAAAATCCATTAAAAACGAAACACACGAAAACATTATATCGATGGCATAGAAGACAATCATACTAAGTGCTTTTAAGTGCAAATTAAGAACACAATAAGTTACAGATTTGGTGCGATTGATTTTGAACCTTATTCGAAACTCAATACGGTTTACTTCAATTCCCGCCAAATCTGTCACTCACTGTGTTCTTAATATGCACTTAAAAGCACTTAGTATGATTGTCTTCTATGCTAAGTAAGTAGTAGAATTTAACTAATATCTTGTTGTCTCCCCACAGACATATGTGCATGGTCATGCGTGGAGTCCAGAAGATCAACAGCAAGACTGTCACCTCAACGATGTTGGGAGTGTTCCGTGATGACCCGAAGACACGCGAAGAGTTCCTCAACCTCGTTCACTCCAAGTGAGGCTCAAGTCTCAACATCTTTTCGTTTCCACAGATCCACTGTATTTTGTTCTCTCTGACTTTCTGAATGTTGACGAATTAATACAATAGTTCAGTTATGCTGCTATAGATGGCTTTTCACGAATGAGCGTTTTTCTTTTCAGTATTTCTCTAAAGTGTCACTAGATGGCACATATATTTTTATTGTATTTTAAAAACAGCTTTTTTGTATGTAAGATCCGCGTATTTCATTTATATTTTCTTGAAAATTCATAAATGCAAACCGTAATTTACCGAAAAACAGTTTCAAACCGTAAAATTGTGTAGATAGAAAGTGGCCGATGTCTCCCGATGGGATCGCGTACAGACCATCGATAGCGCGCTTTTTCAGTTTTTAGTGAAATTATGGTTTACGTGATCTGACAGCGACACGTATGTCGTGTCGTGATCCTGTCGTATATATGATATGATTTTTTGAAAAACAAGAACGCTCATTGGTTTCTTTTATTTTATCTATGGTTTTGTTCACCTTATACGACGTTCGTTGCATTTTATCGTTTCTGGTTGTTTTATTTGTTGGAATGGCATTAAAAATGTTATTTCTGGTTCACTACCATTGCCAAAACCGTAACGTTGGCTTCTGAATGGTAATTATTTGGGTTCTTTTTGTCACATCTAGACACTGATATCTTTCTGAAAAGTGGTGAATTTGAACAATTGTCTCTTTGTGTAGCTAATCCTGAATTCGTTTTCCAAATAGTTGCGAATCAGTTAACCAAAAGAGTTATAATTTATAAAACATATCATAGCTGTATGGTGGGTGACAAAGTGCCCCTTTTTTTAAGTTTAACATTTGGTTTTTTATTTTAATCAATTTGAAAAGATCTGTTAAATTATTATATTCTCTTCTGAGAATATTGAATGAAGTAAAGCAATAAATGGTACACATTTTATTTTTAACAAAAATGTGTTTGTCCTAAATGAAATAAATGAAAATTACTTATGTTTAAAATTATTACAGTTAAATTCTTAGTTTTTGTTAACGAACGTCTGAAAATGCAGATTAAATATTTTTATGTTATTTTTTTAATATAATCTGTTATAACAAAATACCATTATGGTGATATAATTCGTGCCAAAATATATTTTTTATATAAAAGATGGTAAAATGGTGATATTTTATCGTATTTTCCAATTCAACAAAATTAAATAAAAACCAACAGCTTATTCAAAGTAAAATATTTTTCGTTAGATCAGTCAGATTTAAAGTTTATCTTGAAAATAGGTAAAATTCGTGTGCGTTTGAGTGTGTGTGACCTATTCTGAATTTAAAAAAAAATAGAATACTGCCTTAGTTATTTCTAAGTAAAATTACGTTTTAGCTTAAGTTAATGCAAAAATATCATTTATTTAGCTTTTGCTTCAATTTATAACATAACGCAGTTACCTTTTTTAATATTTTAAAAATAATTATAACCACGAAGTATTTATTTTTTATGGAACTTATCAATATTTTACGACAATAAATAGAAATAAATAATATTTATTGTTTAATGAGAAATATGGTAAAATAATATATTGCCCAAAATAATTATCATATTTCTCATTCTTAGCATTAAAAGGTATAATAATTGCATTTTGTGCTTATAGTTTTTTTAGTACAAATCTCACTAAAATTTTAATTGTGGACCAATTTTAGTTTTATTTGAAGATGTATGTATTTTATAAGAAAATATCAAGCATGTTATGGCTGATGCTTGATATTTTCATGTTTTTTAAAGAAAATTATTAAAAAACTATATCTAGCCGATAACAATGCCTTATAATAAAAACTGTGAGTGTACGAATTTTTGAATATATTTTAATGATAATATATATTAAAATAGTTGATTGGAATTGAAACAATTTCTCGTTTGATACATTTTAATAAAGTTATTTTTTATTTTAAGTTTAAATTTTGTTTTAATTCTTACCCGTAACTTAGAACATTTTAATTTCAGGTCGAAGACGCAACTTTTATGGGGTTGTGATGGAAAAGGACGCAATCGGCGGTCTCATCTCTAAATTTGTTTGTTTGTAAATTCTAACACAGTTACATACAACATTAAAATAAGTTACAGAGGCGGACTTATCCAAAAAAGGGATCTCTTCCAGCCAACCCTTGAATTAAATAGAGGACTTAAATTAAGGGGCGAAAAAGAAAAATGGTACAGTAACTATCTAAAAGCTAGTTTTACGAAAAGCACAAGTACAATTTTATTAATAAATAATAATTTTAAATTTATATCATATTGTAACAAACATCAATGAATTTTATCATCAAATGAACATAAAATACAAATGCACAATATTAAGTATGTACCTTTCGTATGCCTTAACTGCCGCTGACACACGAACAGCTTAAAACCTATTATCATTGCTGTTGTTCGTCCTAATTCACAGTGAAATGTTCTAGTGTTACGCACATCACCGTTTGTGTTTGTAGGTATTGCTATTAGTTTCAGAAATGTGTTGTTTTCTGTGTAATTTAGTTTATTAATATTTAGACTACGCTTTCTGCTAGCGGCTTCCCTCGAAAACAAATTTTGGTTATCTCGAGGGAACCACTTGAGGATAAAAAATTAATGATAAACTACAAACTTCAAGAATAAATGTAAGTAATTTCAACCGTTTTCAGAACTTTAATTTTGATGTATTTGTCAAATTATACCTATAAAACAGTATCGTGACTGACAGAAAACATGCTGCCTTTACTATTGAATTTTGGAACATGAAAATTTTAACATACGTTTCACAGAATGTGCAAATCAGTAAGTACTAAGAAACAGTACTTATATTATAAATATTACTACGATTCATGTATTATAACATCTGTACAGGGTGACCTTTAATTGGTACATACTGAGCATGAAACTGAACGGTGAACAACACTTTAGTTTGTGAGGCACTGTTTTTTTTTTTATTCAGGGAAACAAACAGTTTAGACTCAATACAAAATAATAATAATAATATAGCTATGCAAAAGGCAGTCCTCCTCGATAAAGATGCCCGGATTGTCCGTCGCTTTCTCTCCTCGTCGCACTGACCTCCAGCCGACTGATGTGCTTCTGCTGGAGTAGCTCCTGCCATTTGACCTAGCGCCAAGTGTGCAGAGTAGCCCAATTTTATATTCCGAAATAATAATAAATCTTTATTTCACATAAACTAACAATAAATTTTTACTTCACATAAAATAATAACACCTAAGTACTATATTATTTTATACGCATTGTCAACACTTTACAGTCGAAATATGACACTGTTAGCTTATAAAGTCTCAATTATAATCACATAACTTATTTATTGCCATTCGGACTTTTCATTTACATTTAGGGATCCGTGTGTAAGGGCCAAACGACGGTTTGAAAAAAATATTTAGTTTTGCTTATTTCCCAAAACTGGTTGATGTTTTTAAAAAAATTTATTTATCTAAAGGGAGAGGGAGCAAAACAGCGCCGGTTCCCCACCGCCCATACATACGGTCAAAAACATCAAACTTCATAAAAAATGTGCTGTGACAACCCTGGTGCTGCGGAGAGCGTAAGCCGATACATACATAAGCAGCCTCTCTGTTTATACAAGGTGTAACAAAATGAGTTGAAAATTGAAATTATTTAAACTGTGACTTCTACTAATAAAACTGAACAACTTTCACCAAGGAACCCATAGTCAATTCGCGATTTTTTTAGGGCTTCGTTGGCCGATCAGGTGACCGACTTGTTAGAAATGTCCAAAATGTACCCATTTTTTGCGAATTGATTATGAGTTCTTTGGGGAAAGTTGTTCAGTTTCATTAGGAGAAGCCCCAGTTTAAATAGTTTCAGCTGGTTATGTTAGAACTTTTTTTTACTTTGTGACTCCGCTTTTCTGTGGCCATGTTGGTCACCAAACTTCAAATTTTCAATTTATTTTGCTAATATTTAACCAATATTCAAACCATAATACAAGTTCGAAAATGGTATCTCTTTTTAGGTAGTTGGGTCTTTATACAACGATTTGAAAAACTTGATTGGGTCTGAACTACTACCAAACCTATGTCTTAATAATTGACCACGCTGAATACGTTAAAAACAACCGACTTCAATCGCAACAACTCCAATTTTGCTATGTTTTGTTGATTTTCTCAAAAACCGCTGAATCGATTTCGATAAAATTTATATGGGACCACCTGTGAAGTATACCCTTTCAAACAAAAAAATAATTTTCGAAATCGGTTCAGGCGTCTTCGAGTAATCGGTGAACATACATAAAAAAAAAAAGATTCCGACGAATTGAGAACCTCCTCCTTTTTTTGAAGTCGGTTGAAAATAGGTCGATGGCCCTTACCAGGATAGACCTTATACATACCCAACTAGCACATTAGCGCTAAGATAAGCGTTATAAGGCCTGTACAGTGGTTCTTACTAACGTTTTAAGTGCAATATCAGTGTTAAGAAGTAGAGTTATAGCATGCTATACAGAGGATATATCCACGAAAGAGGCCCACGATCTTAGAGCTTAAAGTTCTTTAATGTTTGCATAACAGCGATATATCAGAGTTAAGTTGAGTTACAAGAGCGCTACAATTGGTTTACTTACTGCTTTAAACTTTATAACAGAGATACAATACCGCTCCTTACAGCTTGAAGCGCTACTACTGAGATTCAGCAGTGATATTTAGCGCTAAAAACATTATAACTGAGATACAATAGTAGCACTTATCACTCAAAGCGTTTTTGCTGAGGTACAACAGTGGTAATTACCTCTTAAAACGTTTTTGCTGAGATATATCAGTTGTAGTTGCCACATAAAGAATTATTACTGAGATAATTATAACTTAAATATTAAGAGTTTCTAATATATTATTATATTTTTTAGCTTTTTGACAATTACATCAAATGCATATCTTATGTCAGTGAAATTTGTAAATGTCTATTCGTGACGGGATAAACTTTTAAAAGTTAAACAATTGTTGTTCCGGCTATTTAGTCTGTGAATACAATTTTATTGATTATTTGACTTTTTCAAAGTGAAATTTAACTGCGCTTATCAGTTTACTGTAAATTTTATGGTGTTTTACATTTCAAAATCAATGCGCCCTCAGAATATTAAAAATTTAACATAAAACCTACTGATTTGTAATAGGCAGCAGGCATTAAAATTACAAAATTTGTCCTTTTTTATGTAACCATAGCTTGATTTTAATCAGATTGTACTCAGTTTGATTTTTTTATACATATCATTTGTAAAATTAGTGGAATTATGAATTGCGATATTTATTGTAGACTATTTAATCGAAATAAAAATGGCGATTTGAGGTTAATGCTTTAGACCAGTGGTTCCCAACCTTTTCTTGACCAGGGACCACTTTGATTTCTTTGTTGTTAGCAGGGACCACACGTACAAAAAAAAACTGAATCAATTCGAAAATAAACCTTAATCAAGAACTCAATATTAACATGCATAAACAGTATTATTTTAATTGAAAAAATATCATTTTAGTAGAAATTAATTAAATAAGTTTTGAATCAGTGTGATTTTTAACCTCGTATCTTCTTTCTAAGTTCGGTAATCTCCTAAGATTACCGAACTTGTAAAGAAGATACGAGATTTGAGAAATAACATTAGCTAGGGCTAATGTTATTTCTCAAATCTCGTATCTTCACGCAAATCATCACATAGGCGGTTATCACATTGCACTGGAAACCGCTCCGGTGTGCGGCGCTGCGGTTTTTATTTTACCCGCTTACTTTCAATCGATACCTGGCCTTGTTTTTAATTGCCAACAAAGCAGAAAACCCTTGTTCGCAAAAATAAGTAGTAGTGAGAAATCCAAGGACAGCGCAAGGCGATTTCTCGAATTTTGGTTTAAGGAATTGCTTTTTTACACCAAAACTTCAATTCTAATGCGTCCTTAGAGTTTCTATATTTTTTTTATTTAATAAGTACAATGAGTTCTTCGTGGATTTCTTCTGTTACTTCACCAGCATCCGCGCTAAAAGAGTTGAGAATCAGTTTTTGATCAACTTTAGCTTCTGTTTCGGTATATTGTAGGAAGTAACTATTGAATTCAACATTTATAGATATTTTCTTGTATGTTTACCCTACTCGCGTAATACTTTTTGTCCTCCAAAAGTTTTTTTGATATCGTGAAAGCAGAATATTTGTTTTAAATCGTTTGCGGACCATATTTTGGCTCCTGCGGACCACTGGTGGTCCGCGGACCACTGGTTGGGAACCACTGCTTTAGACTTTTATAAGCACTTTTATAGCACTTATTCCTGTACAGAAGCAGTAATAAGCCTTTTGGTGCAACTTTAATTGTTACAATAGAGTTAAAGCGTAGTTCTCTAATGGTTCAGGCTATAGTTATAAGCAAAATGCAACTTTATTCTTTATTTAAATACAAATTAGGGTTCTTCAAGAAATAAACAAAACCCTGTTCCCATAAATCTGCAAGACTAATTAATGCAAAACAATAGGGTATTTTACTGGATTCATAATAAATTATAAAATTGATTACAATAAATAAAAATTCTCCATAAAATGCAGGAAAACTGACTGTTATGGTTTTCAATTTTAAAACTAGGAAAATAGTAAAATAAGTACGTCAGAAACATCATTGAAATGTGACGTCACTACGTTAGTAATTCAAACATTTTTAGAACAAATTGGCGTTTTTGACATTTCATAAAAAGTACCTAACTAATTTGACTAATAGTAAAATACCCTATTGTACCTAAATCTTTTAAAGCTGTTTGAGTGATATTTTTTTCTATAGCCCATCTCCTTAACTTACTTTTGAAATCAATGTTTTTTGTATAATCATTACATTCCTCTTCATCTGAACTGCTTAGTATTAATCCTTCAACACTTTTCCGCAATTCCTCATGTATAAATATATTTTCTTGTACTGAACCCTCACCATCATGTATCGCTTGCGCTTGACCAATCCCATCCGTATTACCCTTGCTGTCTTCATTATTATTTTCACTATTATGGACTACATCATGATGTGTTCCATTTTTCTCAATATTTATTAAACCTTTTGCCACTAAACAATCTTGTTGCTCAATATTATTTGACTGTTTGGCATTAATTAGCTGGGATAGTTGATTTAAACAAGAGCGATACTCATTTTTCACTCTTTTCTTCACAGCACCTGTTCTTTTTTGAACACTCCACGGTTTTATTCGTTTCATATTTCAATTTTTCTTTATTTGGTATTTTATTTTTTGATATTTTTTTCTATAGACGCAATTCACAAAAACTGAAAATTTTAGGTTATGATTATGTCACTTTAAACTCTAAAATAGTGTTAATAACGAGTAATAGAAATAATTTGCGCTATAAATACTTTAACTAACACTCTAGACTGCATAAAAACTTTTATGGGATCCATTGTACAACTTTGAGTTGCATAACGATATTTCCCAACGCTAAAAGCATTTGGTTTTACTACTGTTTTAATTAACTATGATATAGAACTCACAGATCTCATTAGAACCATACAAGAACTTAAGTAGTTTATAAGAGTCAGGTCAGACTCCTTTTTACAGCTGTTACTGCTATGGGAAGCTTGTAGCTGTAAGAGAGATCTATATAGTGGGTATAGTTACCGCCAATATACAACAACAAGCTGTAGTAGTTGATAATTAGACTTGATATACATCTTAAAGCATTAAGTATCGCTTGTTAACTCTTCTAAACCTCTGTAAGCTGCTATTGAAACTATTGTAAACCTATAGTAGCATTTAAAGCTGTAAAATAAGCTGCAATAAGCACCAATGTGCTAGTTGGGTATTTACTTTGTGACTGCGCTTCTCTGCACCCTATCCAGTTACCAGCCTTCGAATTTTCAAGTCGAGTAATGAACAGAATTCGACTAGATTTAATGAATACATTTTTTGAACTTTAAATGAATTCCTCTGGCGGCTGCCGTGAAGGTTGACCGAGGGTCCAATTGGTATATTTCTTCAGAAGATTGGTGAACCTCGTACTCAGATAAAATCATGGCCAGGAAGACCTTGACTTGCAATTTTCCATGTTTCATACCTGCGATAGAAATGCTTTAGTAGTAAAATGTTTTTTCCTATTTCCAGTAACAAATTTTAATTTCTCTGAGGCGTTAAATTCAAAAAATAGCTGAAAATCTTCGTAATTCCCGTTTTTTTATAAAACCCTGCTAAGAATCATCTCAACAATTATACCCAAACAAACAAAACAATTATATGAAAAGTCCGAAATTTTTCACGGTTAAGTAAAATTAAACTTTTTCAGTTTTATAGCTATTGTTACCAGAGTACATATGCGACCATCCATAAATTACGTCACACGAATTTCATGATTTTCGACTCCCTCCCCCGTCCTTGTCACAGATGGTCACATTTGTAGGACCACCCCCTCCTTGGTATGACGTCACATATTTAGCAATTTTTCGCCCAGAATTGAATAAATAAAAACAAAATTATTTATATTTTTTTAGTTTATTGTCTGACGTCACAACGTTTATGACTCCCCCTTACCCCTTGTCACATAATGTCACACTACGTTGACCCCCTCCAACCGCCTTGGCGTGTGACGTAATTTATGGATGGTTCCTAATTTACACACTCACCAACACACATCTTGGGTCCGGCACCAAAAGGAATATAGGCGTCGGATATTTGTTTGTTATCACTGAATCGCTCGGGTTTAAATGACTCGGGTTCATCAAAGAATTTTGGGTCACTGTGCATACCGTATATTGAAATGTAGATTGGAGTACCTTTCTCAATAACGATATCTGTATTGGGTATCTGAAATATATAACTGTTATTGTTAACAACCCATATATTCCCCACTGCAGGGGCACGGGTCTCTTCTTCATCGGGAAGGTTAGGCCATACTCCACACACGGGGGCCAAGTCCGGGTTGGAGGAGGTTGTTGGGCTAGTGGCCAACCCCAATGTCAGAAGTTTCCAAGCCACCTGTACGGTCTCCGACATGGCTTAACGGCTGCCATCTAATGATAGCAGCCAGCACCCAACGGCTTAGCGTGCCTTGCGTAGCACGGAAACGATCGAGATAAATGCCAGTATACCTATAATCCAAATCCAAATTATCCAAACTAATATTATAAATGCGAAAGTAACTCTGTCTGTCTCTCTGTCTGTTACGTTTTAACGCCTAAACCGCTGAACCAATTTTGATGAATTTTGGTATTGAGATAGTTGGGACCTTGAAAAAGGACATAGGCTACTTTTTGTCGCGAAAAAATCTTGAAGGGGGTAAAGGGGGGATGAAAGTTTGTATGGACAACCAATCATTTCTCAAATTAGTGACACAAAAACCATGTTAAAGCGGGCGAAGCCGCAGGCGGAAAGCTAGTAATATAATAAATAACATGTCGGTTCATATTGCTCGACTACAAGAGAACTTTCATAATACAATTAATTTCCCCTGAAGCCGGTAGTTGCTAATTGACAACCTACAAATAAGGTCCCGTTCTAAACCAAGTTGAATTTTACCTGAGAAGTGTTTGTCCCGTTTACAATTTAAAAAATCACAATAGGCCCCTATTTTCATAGTAAAAAACACTCTCTCAAAAGTTTTCTAAAACTCTTTCTTAATATTGGTCATTTTTGGGTCATCCTCCCTCCTCAAGGCCTCCTCCAAGGAGTTTCTCGCCGGTCTTCACTGCCCGCATCCAACGGCTTCCCGCGACTTTCACTAGGTCATCAGTCCACCGAGTGGGAGGCCTGTCTACGCTACGTCTTTCAGTGCCAACAGCCATCTGTTCTACGAGCTATGTTCCCCAACTACGGCCATTAAGCTCAACAGTTCTCTGAGCTATGTGTTACTTTAGTTCTCCTACGTATCTCCTCATTTCTGAATCGATCATGTAAGGAAACTCCAAGCATAGTACACTTCATCATATTTGGATGACCTTGAACCTTCTTATGAGGCCCATAGTAAGCGTCCATTTCACTGTTTCATATGACATAACTGGCAAAACCTTAGTCACACATCAACTGGTCAGACCTTAGTCTTGTGATACCGTGGAATTTTGGGCGTGAAAGCTATACGGCCTGCCTATTGCTCCTTAAACTTGCTTATTCTACGAGCTATTTCAGTGACTTTATAGTTCTTCTACAGATTTCCTCTTTTTAATAGTAATAGTGCTACTAGCTGGATGGAGTATACCTACTTTGTAATCCTGATGCGTATAGCGATCAATAGTAGTAACAGGAGGGTGTAATCTGAGGCTTTCGGCAATACATTGGTCCAAGTATTTCATATCATTAAAGGCTTCAAATGTCCATCCGTGATAATTGATAGCTCATTTAACATCTTCTCTAGCAAGTTCTTGATATTCCTTGTGCTTTGCCAACTGCATTAGAGTAAAAGCAGATGCGGTAGAACCTGATTCGAGGCCGGCAAAAAATATTCCAACTTGATGGAAAATGTTGTCTCCTTGTAATTCTGGAACAAAGTACAATTTATGTTAATTTTATTTTATAAATTATACCACACTAAAGGGATGCTACTCGAACGAAATATCTTCTTCTTTTCTATCTGGCATTCCGCAACAATAAATTTTGCCAATGTAAAGTGAATATTTGGTAGAATCTTCAATAAAATAATGGCGAAACGCCAAGCTCTAAAGGTGATGGGCACTTAAATATGCTCAACGCGGTGATTTGCTGCTGGAACTTGGAAAACGGAGCTGTCTCCCGAGTTAATCCTCTTCTTATTATTGCTTATCTCGGAATCTGAATCACAGCTATTTCTCCATCACAAAAATAACGTTGAAACGGCAATAATTGAAAAATTAACAGACATTTACTCAGTACAGAGTTCCGGCAACCAACCAAACGCAATATCTGTCTTCAGCAGAATAGTTTTCATGTTATGAATGTGTCACTATGTGGATCGATGACCTGATAATGGTTGCGGGAAGCCACTGGATGCGGGCAGCGCAGGTGGAAATCTTTGAGGGAGGCCTTTGTCCAGCAGTGGACGTATTTCGACTGATGATGATATGTATATTGGCCAGGGTTTGAAATCAAAACCTCTGGTGAAGAGGGCCAATTCAATACCGCAGAGCCGTCGATGTTTTCTGACGCATAATACAATATACGTACACATAAATAACTTACTGTAAACATCGTCTTGTCCTCCATTTTTTAATTGAATAATAGAATCTATGAAATCTCCCCTTTTATTTCCATTTTTTTCGCGAGATTCGAGAGCTCTCCAAAAAATTCTACGTGCCAACGATAAATTAAAGAACACTTGAGGGCCTAATATTTGCCCCACTTCGGGGACAAAAAATACCACAAACAATGACACCATACGTCTGAAACCGTGGAAGAATTCCATAACTGAAAAAAAATACGCTGCTAAAAAAATGCATCTTCGATGGCAGTTTGTTACTTGATTGTTCGTTTTTTTTATCGTAATTTACAACAGCGTCACGTCTACGTTACCAATTTAACAGCGAGCATAAAACAACTACAGGTTTCGAGATAATGAAGATCACTTTATTTTTGGAATGCCTTAATGTATTAAGATGAAACTTCACTGTTATATTGGCACGTAAAAGACATCACACATCATAAAAATTGATTCCGGAAAATCCAGGGTACCTCAAACTGGAGGGATTCTAAAATTTTTCTTCGATTGTATGAAAGGGTCTGTTAAATTATGTGTGTCGTAGCAAGATTGTAAACTTCACCGAATCATAAGAGGGCTGGCAACTTAGTTAACTTCTGTGTAAAAAACTACAAATAAAACCGAGTCGGTCAGACGGGCGGCCAGGTAAGGTTAGGTTATCTGATGCCACCATAAAAATAAACTCCTTCCAAATCGGCCTGATTCGAACACCTTACACAGGAGTGTACATAGTAGCCAGCCGGTTTTATAAAACGGATAATTCCACTATCTTTAATCTATTCTTTTATCGTAATCATAATATATCAAATAGTAGTAGATTGGGCTAACTGAAATATTCTACTAAAAACTTTTGAAATAATACTTTTCACAAACTCAGTAATGCTGAATGTCACATTTTAACTTACGCAATTTAGTGTATTCTGAATTAGAATTATTAAAAGAATCTGTCTTTGAGCCAAGAGCGATATTAGCAATAAGATCAGCGCTATATTTGTCAGTGATTTCCTGAGCATCGATAAATTGATCATCAGTGACATTTTCTCGTAAATACTCCATCATGGGTTGTCCAGTTTCAATCATAAACGGAAGCAATTGCTTCAGTTTACTACGACTAAGGGTCGGAACAATTTTGTTCTTCAAGTATTTGTGCGCTGGATTGTTCAGTCCGAACAAATTTTTCATTCCAGTGCTGTCCCTTTGTGTCGGTCCCCCGAAATGTCTATCAGAAAAATTATCGTAGTCACGGATCAGAATCTGCTTAATCAATTCTGTATCCTTCAACAAAATGGATGGCTTATGAAAAATGTAGAACCCAACATAAGGTGCATCTTGAGGTGCTTCGCGATGAATTTTTTCCATCTGACATCCCGGTGAAACGCGGAATCTTGCTGCATCCTTGAAATTACCAAATATCAAGTTAGTTTTATGTAATTGTTGGACACCACGTCTTCTCCAATAGTTAATTTTATAGCGACAATAAAAATAAATTGATAACAATATCACTGGTAGTATAAAAAGGTTTATGCAATATTTTAAATATTCAGTAAAATTCATTGTCACCCGTATAAAAATAAAAAAAAACGTTTTGTCACGTTAATTCACTGGATTATTGAAAGCGTTAGTGCGTGTTAATATACTTTACTTACTGTCTTATATTAAACTCGAATAGGTTATCGAGCTGATGACCAATGCCACGGCGGCGGGAAGGATCACACCCCGGACACTTCAGGTGCGTTACACACGGGCGCTATGCTATACAGCTATATCTTAAGATATTACGTGACACCGTGCGATACGGAAATCATAGCGTAGATATGATTTTGATATGAGGGATGAAGGGTATCACACACGGGCGCTATACTGTGCTATTTTATCGTAAGAACAAATGTCACTCGCTTTACAAATAAATGGACTACCATACTATGGCGCTATGCTATACTGCTTTATCTTAAGATATCACGTGTCACCATACGATACGGAAATCATAGCGTAGATATGAGCGTTATTTACTTGTTGACGACGCGCTGGGGTGCGGTGCGGCACGCAGAGGTGTTTTAATATATGTATACTATCGTATCGCCGCCGTTTATGATAGCTTGCTATACTATCTGCAGATATCGTAACATGAAATAGACAGTATAGCGCCCGTGTGTGATGCCCTTCATACAATTACTACTACATAGAAATTGACACTTATTTATGACTATACAGTGTACACGTATTAGTGTATGTGTGATATCTAGGGTTGCTTAGGCTAAGGCTTTTTGGTTTATCTTAGGTTACTTAGGCCTTATCTTAGGTTACACATCTTTTTGCTAAGTCGACGTCTTTAATAATAGATATTTGGGTCAATCAACTATTCTTTGTATCTTACTGTGTCCGTGACAAAATCAAAGTAATATGATTATTTATTTAAATAATCGCGGGCTAGTTTATAACTCGAAGTATTCCTAGTTCATTTATTTAACCATTAACAATAACCAATCTCAATTTATATAAAGAATATTTGAGTAATTTTCTAGTACACAGGAGACAAATTTTCAACGCCATACAAAACTGACGTGTCCTCGCGGCTACTTCTCAAACTAAAGAAGTGAATAATTTAATACAGGCCAATTTTAAATATGCAAGACATTTGGCAGAAAAGAAATTAATGATAAATCCATTTATCAAAGGCGTAAGAATACCAAAACTTAATAAACTAAAATGATTTTTATTATTATTTAATTTATTTTCATGTTAAATGCCCTACACGTGACCAAGGGTGATGATAAGTGTAACATCAGGCAACCGCCGCCTATATCTTGTAGATAGGATGGTTAAATTTTGCCACACGATAAGAGAGAGATATATTATTTAACTTTCAATTTTCATATCAATGATCTGCTTAGACCCGGAATCTTTGTGTACGAGTATGCAGACGATAGTACTGTCACGGAGAGGTATTTATCCAGCTCAAGAGCCAGTGCCACCTAAATAACACCCTTAGAGAGGACATGGTGGAGCATATAAACTTGACGCTTCAAGCAGTATCCCAATGGAGCGACGATAATCTCGTTAAGTTTAACGCTCTAAAAACGCAAGCGTCTCTTTTCTCCGCCAAACGGAGTCCTTTTAACTTGACTACAACTTTCTGAAATGTTAACTTACCTATTTCCGACCATCTGGAACTCCTTGGAATGGACTTGACGAGTAACCTTAATTTTGGGCGTTACATTGAATCCAAAGCAAAAACCGCTGCTAAGAAACTGTAGATCCTCTCCAAGGTCAGGCGCTACTTCACACTGGGGCAGCTTTTAACACTATACCAAGCTAAACTCCGTTCAAGTGTGGAGTACTACTCATACTTGTGGGATGGATCCGCCCGCTACCAGCTGGAGGCATTGGACTCAATCGATCGTCGTGCCAGGAGACTGATTGGCGACGAGGAGCTTACTTCATCTGAGCTCCAAAGCCTAGAGTATATAGGCGTAATGTCGCCAGTCTCTAAGTTTTTTATAGGTTGAATTTGGAGAGTGTGCACAGGAATTATACGGATTGATTCCACCAGCCACATTCCACCTTCGGTTGACCAGGCGTAGGCGAGGCTTCCAGACTAGTAGACATTCCACTCTTGCGCACGAAGCGCTTTGCCTCATCTTTCATTATGCGTACTGCAAAGGAGTGGAATTCCTTGCCGGCATCGGTGTTTCCCGAGTCTTATAACCTAGGGATCTTCAAAGCGAGAGTGAATAGGTTTTGTGAGGCGTGGCGCCATCCTGCTGAAACCAAGTGTGAGAGCTGTTCGATGGCTGTTCTCTAAGTCTCGTAATAAAATATTTGTTAATCATGCGGCGGTAGACATCACCATCAACAGTTACGGTTACTCCATGAGAATTCTCAAAGAAAAACGGTCCAATTATTCCATTGGGAGACAGAGCTGCACAAACGGTTACCTTCAAACTGCGCAAGCCTTGTTGATGTTTTAATCGTGGATTTTGTACTCTCGGCGTCCAATAGCGGCAGTTTTGATTATTGACAAAACCATTTAAGTGAAAATAAGCTTCTGTGTGTCTGTTCTCTATTTCATCTGTCTCATTGCTGAGAAAGTTTTCGCAAGTGTGTGCGCCGCGACGGAAAACATTTGGACAGATTGATCTTTAAAAAATAAAATCCGCAAGTCCCTTCTTTATTTTAATAACAAATACATCTGTTTATTTTGTAAACCAATAACATCTTCTAATTTAATTTAGAAATCCAAAATCGCCCACGGGGCACCCTGTACCTATATTCAGCGTTTTTCTTAGCTGGGCACTCAACGTCAACTGTTTTGTGTTCACTTGGTTTTTTAAATCGAAGGCATGTTGCACATTTTGGAGACTCGGGTTTGTTTGAGCATTCAGCAATCAAGTGACCTAATTTGTCACAATGTCAACACGTCGATGTCGTTTCTCTGCATGACTTGGCCGCATGGCCATACTGATGACATTTTTAACACCTAGCCACCAAAGTAAAGTCTCTTACTGGGCAGGAGGTCCAGTTTACAAAAACTCTTTCTTGACTTGTAGTTACAAGTCTCGGCATCCCTTTTTCCCGATTTCTGGCGTAGTTTTATACTGGTCAAAAACGCTTCACGGGTCATTGTTGGAAGCTTGTGGGCTAAATTCTGCTCATAAATGCATTTTAGGGCTTCATTTTCTGCCAGAGATGCGGGTATTCCTATGACTATTATTCGAGGTCTGCGCTTATGAGGTTCATCAACAGTGAGGCCAGAGGTATTGAGTTGTACCGACTGCTTCTGATATTCTGCTGATTATATGTTTTTAATTTAATTTTATATCATATTGTAAAAATTAATATGGTGACTTCTTATTGGTACATACAACTCATGAAAGATGTTTTTATGTAGTTTACCCACATGACGAAGCAGTTGTGGCTCAGTGCGTGCGGCTTGCGTGGTCTCGTCGATCACGCAGGCTAACTGACTACAGACACGGTCATAACCTGGATCAGAAAGTTGATCAGAATCAGGAGTAGAAGCCCTGACTAAAATATTGGGCACTAATAAAGTAGCACCCTGTATTATTATTATTTATTTTACATTATCTTACTTGTTTTTCTTTTACTTGGATATTTATTTATTTTTTATTTAAATAATATTAAATAATAAAGAAAGTCTATTTAAAGCGCAAGGCGTCTACCTCCAGCGCTTTCTTCGAGAATTGCACGCCATCTAGTGTTATTATTAAGTAGTATTAAGTAGTAGTATTATTGAGTGTATTGTAGCAGTCTCGTATGTTTAAAGGTGATACTGGTACGCGCCAGAAGGTGGCGCCATAAGTAAAGGATTGTACACAGTACGTATTACAATCTTCTTAAATGAAAGTTTCCGAAGATAGAACCCTCACAGATTGAGTTCTGGACTTTTTTAACCCCTAATCCTAGATTTTTGTCGAAATGGTTTACGCCATTTTCGAGATCGTTGGCGTTTACAAAATAACTCGTTTAATAGTATTAATAAGATAAGACTTAGCCCCCTTTCCTTATATTCTATTTTACTCATTGTAAGTTAGATAAGATCACAAAAAAACTGGCTACTTAAGCACGTTAGTATCGTAATATTCCATAACAAGAAAAAGAAAAGCAATCGTGAGAGATTCGAACCCACTGCATCAAACCCAATCATAAGGGTCAAAACTGCATTTCTGAAAAGCGACGGTTGAATATTTGTATCACTTGTTACAGTATACAAAATCAAATGTCTCTAAAATGAACGTTTTCGAATTAAATATAATTCCATCACAGATCGATTTCTGGATTTTTTTAAACCCGAACCCTAGATTTTCGTCGAAATGGTTTACGCCGTTTTCGAGATCGTTGGCGCTTACAAGAACGTTTCAGATGTGTAAGATGCGGACTGCAAAGGAGTGAATGGAACTGCTTGTCTACGTCTATGTTTCCCGGTTTTATTACAATCTGCGGAGCTTCGAGGCGAGAGTGAATAGGAGTTCTAGACTATATCATCACTTTCCTGAAATGTATTTAAACTAGTCGACAACTTTCATACTCTGCGACTAATCGACAAGAAATCTAGAACTTTACTTCAAATTTTTCATAGAGGGTTTTTTTGAGACGAGATGTTAGAAATGCTATGTAGAACCATCTAGTTTGCTATCTAATAATAAAGATGAATGACTTATCTTTCGTCGTGGCTCAGTGGGGCTAACTCAGTTAACTGACCACAAACCAGGGTTCGGAAACCGGTTTTTTGAAAATACCGGTTTCGGTCATTGACCCCTATATCGAAATAATTTCGGTTAAGGTTTCGTTCAGGTTTCGGTTACCGGTATATTTAACCGGTTTAACCAAAACCGATATTTTTTCGTTCGAACGGAATTAACCGGTTAATTTGAAGAATATGCGACTTTTTAGGCATGTTTGCCGCGTGCAATCAATTGAAAGCGTGCGAGAAAGTGTGCAGAAGACTCGGGCAGTGGCACCCGCGCGACGCGCCTGTACTTGACTAAGTTTGGTTTTAACCGGTTAATTTAGTTCTTATTTCGGTTAGAAAACCGCTTCCTGATTAACCGATATTTTATTCAAATTTACCGGTTAAGCTGGAAACCGGTTTTAACATGAACGGAATCGTTAACCGAAATTCGAACGAAATTAACCGGTATTTGTTAACCGGTTCCGAACCTTGCCACAAACATGTTCATAATCTGGATGGGTTTAACTGTTAGTGGCAAATGCCACGGAAACGATCGATTTATCTCGAAAGCTTCGCAAGGAGGTACGTTAAGTAAACCGTTAGTGCCGCCATGTGTTAGAGACCTTATAGGCGGCTTGAAAACTTCTGACACTGGGGTTGGCCACTACTCCGGACTAAGCCCCGTATGAGGAATATGGCCTAACCTTCCCGAGGTAACAGGAGACCCGTGCCCCTGCAAGGAAGCGATATGGATTGTTAACGAACTAAAATCTTGAATCAATGCATGCATTAATATTTCAACCTTCACTGGTATCTCAGTAATCTATGAGATATCCCTATCGAGATCAATGTGGAAAGTAAAACATTAAATACATTTCATCAAAATCGTTAGAATGGATACCAAGAAACCGATTGCAATTAAATCAAATATAACCTCATCCGTGGTGTTCCAGACTCCTTGCTGTAAAGAACTGGTACCTATTGTATATATTTTTAAATGATAGAAGAAATTGACTTATGTTTGATCTTGTGTTTTTTGGTTGTTATGAATATAATGGAGTAAAATAATATTATTTATTATCTTTTATTATCTCATATATAAATATTCGATCTTCTTGATCCCTTGCCTCTATCAGTATTGTCATTGGCGAAATCATAGAAACCGCCATTTTTTTTTTTTTTATAGTAGTAGTAGTAATATTATTTTTTATTTTAATAATCTTTCATAATTACCACTTGAAATTATAGTGGTCCTTCGAAATTGTGAACTGCGATAAATTGTGAAGTATAATTGTTGCTGTGGGCCATATATTTATATTTGTTTACGTCATGTCGCTTCGTAGAAGCAAGAGAATTGCGTTAAAAACCGGCGAAAATACAGAAAAGAGTGAAAAAAGCGATAAACTGCGCTCGACTAGTGCTTCACAACGACGCTTATTGGAGGCGCGGGCCGCCCGCGAGCTGGCTGAGCTACACCAGTGAGAGATTGTAGCCGCGCGGGAGAAGGCGGAGATGGAAGCCGAATTAAAGAGAAAAGAGATCGAAGTGGAAAAGGTTTTAGTACAAGCCAGACTAAATGAGGAATTGGCTTCTCTACATAGTTCGAGTTCCATTCTGTCGCAGACTGAGGAGGCGACCGAGCTCTGGGTGGAGAGTACCCGCCGCTCCTGTGGAGCCTCTGCAGATGACACTGAAAGGCGAGAGGTTGACTTTCCTGCGCACTGTGACAAGCACGACAAGCCATGTGATACTGTGGCCCACGACAGTGCACGGGTCAACCGCCACGACCATGAAGACCGACAGTGTTTTAGGGACAATAGTAGTAGTGTTTTAGCCAATTTGACTTGTTCTATAACTAAGGCAACACATTGTCTCACAGTAACAATAATAAACTTTTAGGCAGACTCACAAGTGCTAATCTACCCATATTTTCAGGCGATGCACTAGATTGGTTGCGTTTTAAAAATGCTTACGATATCACGACCAGGGTTGGCCAGTATTCTGAGGAGGAGAACCTTGCCCGATTACAAAGGTGCCTTCAAGGCGAGGCGTGGGAGGCGGTTGCTGCCCGATTGATTGCGACTACGTCTGCGTCCGACGTCATGAGGATTCTGGAGATGAGGTTTGGTAGACCCGATCTAGTCTTAGGTAGATTGATTGCCGAAATGAGAAGAGTGCCTAAGCTGTCTGGTATACATTCTGAGGTTATTTTGCTTGCGACTAAAGTAGATAATTGTGTAGCCGCCATACATTCAGCTGGAAATTTAGGTTATTTATATAATCCAGAGTTGATTAATGAAATTTTGAGAAAATTTACTGAGCCTTTATTTTATCGCTGGCTTGACTTCAGTAAGGGAACAAGTATGCATCAGTCGCAGTTGGCTTTACTCGCTAAGTACCTTATGTCAGAAGCTCAGGAAATTTATAAGCGTGGCGTATTAGAGCAACACAAAAGGTTAAGATTGGTGTTTCGAACATAAAACCTCGTTCTCTTCTAACGACAACTGCTGTGGAGGTCGAACAGCCCAGTGACAGTGAGTTTTTGACTTGCGATGATGGCACTGTACACGAAGCGATTAATGCGATGTCTTCCTCTAAAAAAAAAGAAACGAGTTGTGTTTTTTGCTCAGAGGTAAGTCACACGATTAAGACTTGCCCGAAATTTAAGGTTGAGCCTATAGATAAGCGCTGAGAGTGGATTGTAAAGCACCGATTGTGTTTTAGATGTCTAAGTACTACTCATAGGCGCGATAGGTGTAAGTCTAAGAAAAGGTGTTCCATGTGCAGTATGAGGGGTCATCATACGCTTTTACACAAGGACATGGTTAAGGCGAATGACAACGCGGTAACTGAGCTTACGAATAACGAGACATCCGCGAATGTCTGGTCCAGTCAGAGGAAAAAGGTTTATTTAAAAGTTATTCCAGTCGACATTGAGGGTCCTGCAGGTACGGTTAGCACATACACCCTTTTAGACGAAGGTCCGACTGTTACTTTAATTGAGAAGGAAGTGGCGAGTCAGGTGGGAGCAGTTGGTCCGAAAGCTGGCTTAAACCTTCAAGGAGCTGTAGGTGGTACTAACGACATAACTAGCGAGATAGTGGCACTTACTATACGAACGAGCGAGGGAGCTCATCGATTAGACAGGGTTCGTACGGTGGCTAATTTGACACTTCCTAGTTACACAGTTACTAGAGATCAGCTCTCCTTTGAACACTTGAAGGGAATTCCTGTATGCACCTTTAAAGGTAAACCATCTTTGTTGATTGGCCAGGATAATTGGCATCTCATAGTAAGCCGCGAGGTAAGAGAAGGTAGAAAGAATGAACCCGTAGCATCCCGTACTTTATTAGGTTGGGTCTTGCATGGATTTTTATCATTATGGGCTGACAGCCCATTTGAACAGTCTTGTCATGTACGACAAAATGATGATGAGATTTCAACGATTACTTGCGACTCGACAGTATTGGTATAAAATATCAGGATAATAAAAGATATTGACTTGATGAACGTCGTGCTTTGGACATTCTGAACACAAAGTTTAAGCGTAAAGGTGACAAGTGGGAAACAGGTTTATTATGGAGGTCCGATAATGTGGAGTTTCCGAACAACCGGAGAAACGCTGAGCATCGCCTACGGATAGTATAAAAAATGATGGACTCTGATGCTAGTTTTGCAGCTGACTACTCAAAACAGGTCGTGAACATGTTGGACAAGGATTATGCTGAAGAGGTTTCCGTTGGCTCCGTCAGGTAGAGTCTGGTTTCTTCCACACTTTGGGGTGAGAAATCCCAACAAGCCTGGTAAACTTCGTCTAGTACACGACGCTAAAGCGGAGACTAAAGGCAAGTCGCCCCAGATCTTTTAAATTTTTTTTTTAAGATTTTTCTACATCGCATCGGCGCGCTGTAGAAACTATTAACAAACGCCATTACGTCGATGATTATTTAGATTCGGTTGATACCGAGAAGAAGGCCAAGCAGTTGGTTCAAGACGTCATTATGGTGCATAAAGCTGGAGGTTTTGAAATACGTGGATGGGCTTCGAATAGAAGCGCTGTATTGCCACAGGAATCCGACAAAGCTGCTGAAGTCTACTCACTCAACCGAATGAAGTAGAACGAACTTTAGGTGTGATTTGGAAGCCCGCGACTGACACACTAGGTTTTGATCTGAGCCTAAAAAAGTCAAAGATGTAGTTAAGTGTTTACAGAACCCGACAAAGCGTGAAATTTTAAGGGTAGTAATGTCAGTGTTTGATCCACTTGGCCTATGAGTCCGTTTATGATTAAAGCAAAGATCCTACTGCAACAGCTATGGCAAAGCCGTAAGAGTTGGGATCAACACGTAGACAGCTCTATAACACAGCGCTGGTTTAGTTGGCTTGATGAGTTGAAAAAATTAAAGGAGTTTAGGATTCCTAGATGCTATGGATTTCCTGAGTTAAATAACCTACAACTACATGTTTTTGTAGATGCGTCCGAGGGAGCCTACGCTTGCGTAGTTTACTTGCGTAGGAATGAAAGTGTCATTTTTGTGGCTGCCAAAAAGTCGAGTGGCACCGTTAAAATCCGCTACAATACCGCGGCTCGAATTACAAGCAGCGCTCCTCGGTGCTAGACTTGGGCATACAGTTGCTAAAGAACAGTCTATCGTTATCGATAGGAGATTTTTTTTGGACTGACTCAAAGACGGTGTGGTTTTGAATCAATAAAAATCCTAAGAAAGACAAAGTCTTTGTATCAAACCGATTAGCTGAGATAGACGAGGACGAGTTGAAAAGGCCAAACGAGTGGAGATGGTTACCAGGAACTCTAAATGTAGCTGATGAAGCGACCCGAGCTAAAGATAATTTAAAAAGTAGGTGGCTCAGTGGCCCCGACTTTTTGCGCCTCCCGGAAGAAAACTGGCCCCAAATGGTGCCAGACCCCGATAATGCCACACAGACTGTTACACAGATTAGTGAGTCTGTTCAGTGTTTGCCTACACAGAAAAGGTTAATCCAGGAGGAGCGATTTTCTAGCTGGCGTCGTTTAGTTAGGAGTTTAGCTTACGCTTTATTATTTGTGAATAAATTTTGTTTAAAAAAATCTGTTCATTTGACAATGACTCCTGACTTAGAGAGTACTTCCGAACGATTAATATATTTGCAAGCGGAAGCGGAAATGTTTACAGAAGAGATCGCTGCGCTTAAAAAAAGAGAAAAACTGAAGGCATCGAGCAAGTTATTACAGTTGAATCCTACATTAGATTCTGAGGGCTTACTTATAGCAAGAAGCAAACTTGATTCAAGTAAGGATCTGCCGATACGTCTCAAGCGACTCATTATTTTGGATGCTAAACACAGAGTAACGCGACTAATAATCGAGCATTACCATAAAAACTTGGGACATAATAACGCAGAAACTCTATTAAATGAATTGCGTCAGCGTTATTATATTCTACGCTTGAGGAATACCGCGAAGAATATGATTTATATGTGCGTGACCTGTAGAAGAAAGAGAGGCTGACTTAGTCAGCCGATGATGGCTCCTCTTCCAGAATTTCGGCTTGAACATCATTGTAGACCGTTGACTTATTGCGGTGTTGATCTTTTTGGTCCAATGACGGTTACTATTGGTCGACGCAATGAGAAGCGATGGGGTTTAATTTTTACGTGTTTTGGCACACGTGCTGTGCATATTGAATTAGCATCGTCTTTGTCTGCCGATTCTACAATCCTGGCAAATCGTCGTATGGCAGCACGTCGTGGATTTCCGAAACGTATCCACTCTGATAATGGAACGAACTTCCGAAGTGCTGACAAGGAGTTACGTAAGGCTGTTCAGAATGTATTGACGGATAATAGCTTGATACAGGGAGTGAACAACCTTGGCATAAAGTGGACGTTCAACCCTTCAGACGCTCCTCATATGGGTGGTGTTTGGAAGAGGTTAGTCAGATCTGTCAAGACAGCGTTATCGTCGACGTTGCTAACTCTGTCTCCAAAGGAAGAGACCCTTCTAACGCTTCTAATGAAGGCAGAGAATATTATTGTTAATAGTCGCCCTCTGACGCACGTGTCACTTAATATAGATGACGAAGAGGCACTCACTCCTAACCATTTTTTACTCGGAGCTTCCAATCCACTACCAAGACTGGGAGAATTTTCCGATGCTGATCTTCATCTCCGGAAGCAATGGAGACTGACGCAGCGTCTAGCTGACAAGTTTTGGTCCCGGTGGTTGCGCGAAAATCTCGCTAGTCTTCAGGTTCGTCATCGGTGGACGATAGACGTTGGTGGTCCGATTGAGTTGGGCGACTTGGTCCTCATTGCCGACCCTAACTCACCGAGGAATGTTTGGCCAAGGGAAAGGTCGTGAAGGTCATTCCTGGTCGGGATAAAAGGGTGCGCATGGTGGAGATCCTGACCAATGGAGGGGTGTTGCGTAGGCCTGTTAATAGGGTGGTTGTACTTGTGAGGAGTCTGCCTATCCTGTGATCTATCTGATCCTATCCTGATAGCGAGGAGGAGGTTGTTCCAGACTCCTTGCTGTAAAGCACTGGTACCTATTGTATATATTTTTAAATGATAGAAGAAATTGACTTATGTTTGATCTTGTGTTTTTTGGTTGTTATGAATATAATGGAGTAAAATTATATTATTTTTTATTGTAATAATCTTTCATAATTACCACTTGAAATTACGTGGCCTAGTGGTTTCAATGGCATCAGGAGGTCGTGGATTCGATTCCCAGCGACAACTATATAGAATTCGATTTGCTTGGTGATAGGACATTTTCCGAGTCCGCCTGGCTAGCTACCACCATCTTATCTAAGTCTTGCTGTTAAACATCAATGTTAATAGCATTGATGTGATGTGATCCGGTATAGCCAGTTCCCCATTGAGTTGGGGAATCTTGGTAAGCCCGCTTCAATCGTCGATATTATTATCAGTTACCACCAGGTGAGAATTAAACCATTTCCTTCCAGAATTGGCAGTAAAAAAAACTTTAAAGTATTAGGGAAGGTATTATTTTAAAATTGTACTGTACCTGTAACTGTGCCATTTTTTAAATTAAAAAAAAAACTAGCTGACCATACTTTGAATCATTTAAAACTTAAACTCGGTTGGTTGCCGGGACTTTGTACCGAGCACACGTCTTTTGAGTTAATTTTTCAATTATTTCCGTTTTAGAGTAGTTTCAACATTATTTTTGTGATGGGGAAATAGCTGTGATTCAGATTCAGAGATAAGCGGTCATAAGAAGAGGATTAATTCGGGAGACAGCCCCGTTTTCCGAGTTCCAGCAGCAAACCACCACGTGGAGCGTCTTTAAGTGCCCATCACCCTTAGAGCCGTGCCTTTCACTTGACATTGGCGTTTCGCCATTTTTTTTTATTGAAGATTCTCCCATTTTTCACTCGACATTGCCAAAATCACGCTCAATATGAGATGTGGAATGCCAAATAGAAAAAAAAAATAGAATAGAACTTAAACTTTATAATTTCATCTAATATACCGAGCGACTTTTTATTAGTCAGAAGCAAATGGTAGATTAAACTCATAAGCCTGAAAAAGTTTCCTCCGGGAACCTGCACAACTGACATAATATAAGTGCTTCATGTAAATTGTACGCGGAAAAGACGTGGCTGCCCATCCTCCGGTTTATACAGGGTGTAACAGAAAGGTGTGATAATACTTCAAGGTGGGCCAGTACTTCAGTTTTACCCATCAAACTGAACAACTTTTGCTCTACAACTTTGTTGTAATTGCAAAGAAATTTTCGGACTTTTCATATAAACTTGGTTCGCCAGCTGATCGATTTGTATGAAAAGTCCAAAAAAAATTTTGCTCAGAACAAAAGTTGTTCAGTTTGATGGGTAAAAGCCAACCTTGAAGTATTATCACACTTTCTGTTACACCCTGTAGATCCTTTAGTCGCCTTTTACGATACCCACGGGAAGAGATGGGGTGGTGCTATTCTAACGCCACACCACAAGCTGGTATTACCTATTGTTGGTATTTACCTATTCTTTAAAAACCTATGCCATCTTACTTCAAGACATTGGCCTTAATTAAGAAAACTCAAGTATTTTTGTTTTATTTAAGAATACTTAATGTCAAAGTCGACAACAAAGACGGAAAGATAAAAGAAATCAGTTTTTAGTGTTCCGTAGTCAACAAGGAACCCTTATAGTTTCGCCATGTCCGTTTGTCTGTCCGCAGCTTAGCTAGAGACTATAAGTACTATAGAGCTGTAATTTGGCACGGATATACATATTAATCACGCCGACAAAATGGTAGAATAAAATCTTGAAAAAAAAAAGGAAAAACGCTTTTTTTAAACATAAATGTTCGTACGTAGATTGAAGCGGTCGTGGATCAGAGCGGTCGTGGCTCAGTGCAGCTTGCGGGATCGCGTCGATCACGCAGGTTAACGACTACAGACACGGTCATAACCTGGATGGGTTTGACTGTTAGTGGCATTTATGTCGACCGTTTCTGTGCTTCGCAAGGCACGTTAAGCCGTTGGTGCCGGCAGCTATCGGTAGATGGCAGTCGTTAAGCCATGCCGGAGGCCTTATAGGCGGCTTGAAAACTTCTGAAACTGGGGTTGGTCACTGGCCCCTCAACCTCCACCAATCCGGACTTGGCCCCCATGTGTGGAGTATGGCCTAACCTTCCCGATGTATGGGAAGAGACACATGCCCCTGCAGTGGGGACGTAATGGGTTGTCAACATGTAAATTATGCAAAAATAGAATACATACATTTTTTTTTAATATTTGTTAATAATTACATATTTCTCGAGAAAATTAATTACTTTTTTCTACGTTAGGCTAGGTTATAATTAGGTTTATAATATGTATGGTACATATTATGCATAGTGCCTATAAAACCCTTACGGGAAAAACAATATTTTCTCGACAAATATGTTATTGCTATATTAAAAAAAGAGTGAATGCTTTTTCCTTTTTATTTATTTATTAGGGATCAAAAATGTAAAATTTTGTCGTCATATTTTTTATGATCCTCCCTATTGTGGACATTCATACACACTTTTGTTGTAACCAAAGTAATTGCCAAAATCGCTTCCCAGAGAAATAGATGTAGGTTGAATAACTACCTTGGCATAGGGTTTCTCAACTTTTTCATTCTCGTATATCTCATACATTTTGTCATCAATGAAAGCAGGAGTAGCGTATTTTCCAGGGCCAGTAGGAGGCGATCTCAATAGTATGATCTTTTTCGGGTTAACTGGTAAACCCTCAATTTTCTTTACACCGTTTTCATTTACAACAAACACACGTTTTTCAGAATCGTAGAAATAAATGTGGTCTTTTCCATTCAAAACTATTTTTTGAGCGTTTTTAGCAAAGTCAACTTTTTCTTTCTTATCTCCGTTTTCAGTGACTTTGTAAAGCACTTTGTCCGCCGTCAGAGCATAAATGACATCTTCAGCTTGTGCTTTAGCAATGCTTATGATATTGTCAGTGATTGACCCATATTTCTCAGCTGTGTTCTTTTCAGCGTTGTATGTATAGATTCCGTCTGTCGCAGCGAAGAAAATTTTATTGTTATCATTTTGAGCTGTAAAGTCTACACCATTATCGAGGAGTTTGGTGGCTTCTCCCGTCTTGACGTTTAAAGCAAAAAGACCTTTATAATCAACTTTTTCATCTTCCTTGTAGTCTCCTTGAACAAAGAAAAGTATAGGGACTCGTTTTTCATCGCCGATTTTAAATGGTTTAATTGGCGTGAAAATGTTAACTATTTCATGTTCGGCAGTGTACTTCTTATATTTGTCTGAGACCCATTCCTCTGTTATAATCTCCGTTATTTGTTGAGTTTCGTCCCCGCTGGATGCGGGAGCGCCAACAGCTATCCCAATTAAAAGCAGAATAACGAAAAGTTTCATGGTCGCTCTGAAATCAAAGAGTTCATTTTATATTATTTAGGTAACAAGATATGGCCCTGTGACAGAATACCAGACCGACAAAATAGACGACAACGTAGGCTATAATATACAAAAGGTACCACTTCAGGTATCGTTTTCAGTAAGAAAATTAATAATAATAATAATATCCAGGACAAATCATAAACGGTCATCTGGCCCTAAACTAGGATTCCATGTATTACGGAAACCAGAGACTCAGATACTATACAAACAGAAAAAGAAGAAGAAGAATAAGGATACGTTTAAATACATACATATAATTACAGTTTAAATAGATATACATAATAATGTAAATATGTTTATTTTTAAAGGAGACGTTTCACGGGACTATGGAGCTTGGACCTGGTCTGTGTACTTAAACATCATAAATAAGTCATTAGAAACATAGTCTTTTCTAATTGTACATTTCCTTCGATTTACCTTCGTTGCGAGGTTCATCTAGTTTCTCAGATTTAACAATCGCAACACATAAATCACCCAACATGGCGAAGCGAGCGCAATTTTGAGCATTTTACGTTCAGAAACGAGATTTTGTACATACCATTGAAATTAATAATTTTGTTGTCCGACAAGTAACTCGAAAACCAGCTGTTATGCTTGTAAAAGAGGCAAGGCATATCCGTAGATTTTAAAAATCGTACACCAATGTCAGAAGTCAGAACAGAAGCGTGTTCAGTCAACTTCAGTCAGTCAGAGTCGGAGAATGCATCGGAGGAATATGTGGACGTAGCCGTAATTTCTGAACGTGACCTACTATTGCAAGCTTCAGTGTTACCATTTATATTGTAAAAAGTGCTGACAAAACATTATGCTTGAACCACGCAACCCTGCTTCTAATATTTTTTTCATTATTTTTCCTAGAAAGCCTATATTTTTCTATATTTTTCGTACTACGTACATGTCCAGGCACAAAATGAAACGTGTCCTTTGTGTTTAATTTGTATGTTTACTGAGCTTTCATAAAAATATTATAGTATAAGTAGGTTTAATACGTAATTGGATAAATTGCCCATGAAATTAATTGTAATAATAAATAAATAATACACACAGACACAGAGCAAAGAAATCTGCTCATCATAGAAATGTTTGCCCTGGGTGGGAATCGAACCCACTATACTCAGATCAGTAGTCATGACTACTAACCACTGAGCATCTACTTAAAATAAAAAAGTATTTTATAATATTAGATTATACTTTTAGGTCTTATTTTTGGTGGAAAACAAAATTGCATTTGACCTCAAAGCAAAACAGTTTTTCATTTAAAATATCTTACCGTAAAAGTAATTAATGATTTTTAAAAATATGAACAGACTTTTTAAATACGTATTTGCAAAAGAAATATAAAATGAAATCAATGCAAATTAAGGCACAGAAGATATAATAGAAACACTAGTGTATACTGCCTGTGAAATACTAATTAAGTTAAACTTAATACTTACATTTTGTTTAACGGTCTGCACCCAAATGCAATGTGTTTTTGAATACGTCTTATAAATACTAAGCACTAGCAGATAATGGTCTCATTACATGAAGCGTTTATGATGGTTTGTGATCGCGCAATCTCTCGAATAATTAACATTATTACTTCTTATTATTATCACACTTGTGTAAATCTAACAAACAATATAAGAAAATCAGGTTTTTCAAAAGTTATTACACGGTAAAAACAATTTCTTTCATTCAAGAAAGTATCGTTTCATATATTCAATTCAATTTCATTTATTTAAGATCAACTTAGTGTCAACTTAGTGTCAAATAGATCAAATATATTGTTAGTAATTACTTAAAAAAATTAAAAAAATTATGTATTTTATAATAGATAGGATACTATCTAATATAAAATCTTACTTTAGCCAAAACAGGTCCGGTTACCGCCACATGAACACTGCAGCAGTGATTCATGTAACAGCAATCAAATCTGTCCGCTATCATGGCCAGGATGGTGTTGGGGCCGCTGCGCACTCTGCGCACCAGGAACGCGCACCTTTTGCGCATGATGGAGTAGAAACAATCAACACGCGCCAACCATCAACCATGAAATATTTTTTTCAACGAAGAGTATGAATTTCTTGAATCGGCCCTCAAGAATGTCATATTTTTATTGTAAGAGTCGAAACTCGTTATAAAAAATATTATTTCTGCAGTAAGAAATAAATCCAAAACATCAGATTCTCTTGGCGAAAAATAATTTCCAACTCCTTTTTTCAGGGTAGGATTTTGTTCCCTGAGGATTACCTTTAAACGCGACTGTCTTTAAAACCGCAACAGAAGTCAACATTATTGCATACTTATTACAATAAGTGGAATCGACTCAGAATCATCAGCAACAAATTTATTTCTTCCTATCCTTAAGGAAGTAAGTATTTTTCGAAATAAAATGTATCCTACGAGTATATTTATCTCCAACCGTTATTTTAGCTCTGTGCCAAATTTCGTTAAAATCTATTGTGCCTTGTCAAGGACATGTTCTCAATAAAATTCTATTGCGAAATATCAGTTGTATTTTATCGTGAAAGAAACACAAAGAAACACAATTTTGTATTTTTATGTTGTCATATGTGCACTTTTATACGTGTCTGTGATGCGGCACTCGAAAAAATACCACCCGTCTCTTCCGTGGGTGTCATAAGAGGTATTCAAGGGATCAGGGAACCGGAGGATGGGTAGCTGCGTCCTTCAGCGGACTGTACCGCCATTCTGTGATCGCCAACCCGCCTGCCAAGTGTGGCGAAACCTTCATTTGGGGAAAGCCCATGTCGAGCAGTGGACGTCTTGTGGCTGTGGATTATGGTGACAATATTGTCATATTATTAAAGATTTTGCACCTAACACGCTAGGTTTAGCTGGGCACTTAAAACTTATACCTATTTCAAAGCTTTTTTTATCAAAAACAAAATTATCATTTTATGACAGAAGAAATTATCATTGTGACCTTTTATGTTTAATTATTATAATGCCCAAACAAAATGCATTAAGTCTAGATGGTACCTACATACTTTGCCAATACGATAACATATATTTCTGAATACCTACTTATTTTGGACTGTTGCCGGTAAAATTTTTGCTATTACTGACTGCATAATATGGTATGCTTAGTTCAAATATACAGGATGTAACAGAAAGGTGTGAACAACTGATCAAATTGAACAACTTTTGTTGTACAACTTTGTTGAAATCGCAAATTTTTTTTTGGACTTTTCATACAAATCGATCAGCTGGCGAACCAAGTTTGTATGAAAAGTCCGAAAATTTCTTTGCGATTTCAACAAAGTTGTAGAACCAAAATTGTTCAGTTTGATGGGTAAAAGCCCACCTTGAAGTATTACCACACCTTTCTGCTACACCCTATATAGGGTGTAGGGTCCTTATAAAATACCTGAAAAAAAATTAACCACGGCTTGTACTCATGAAACTGAACAACTTTCCACGAGGAACCTATAGTCACTTCGCAAAAAAATTTTTGGAGTCCTCATACGAATTGATCAACTGAACCGCCAATTTTGTATGGGAAGTCCAAAAAATTTTTTGCGAATTGAGCATAGGTTCTTTGGGGAAAGTTGTTCAGTTTCATCAGTAGAAGCCGTGGTTAATATTTTTTCAGGTATTTCAGAAGGACCCTAAAGGGTGTCCAAAAAGTGAAGGATAATCCTTCACCTGCGGATTGGTCGAATCATTTCCAACTACATACCAAAAAATTTTTCTAGTGAAAGTCCCACCATTTTTGTGATATCGGTATTTTTTTTTTCAAAAAATTTACCTTCTTACGTTTAATACTACAAATTAAGACATTTTTAAGTCCTGTTTTTTTTAAATACTCTTGGATACATAATTCATCAAACACAATGGTGAATTATTTCTTAAAGGGCTGGCAAATCCTGTAAAAAAATAAGTTTTGCAAATTTTTTACAAAAACTTTTTTGAATAGTTAACTTCGATAAAAAAAATAATAATAATTGGTGTAAAAAAAAATACTAAGCTGATCATGCTAACAATTTAAAAAAAATGCTTAGTTATTGACAATTCTAAAATGGTATAATTGTTTGACATTACATTAAAAACATTTTTTTTTCAACCGACTTCAAAAAAGGAGGAGGTTCTCAATTCGTCGGAATCTTTTTTTTTTATGTATGTTCACCGATTACTCGAAGACGCCTGAACCGATTTCGAAAATTCTTTTTTTGTTTTTTCACAGGTGGTCCTATATAAATTTTATCGAAATCTATTCAGCGGTTTTTGAGAAAATTAACAAAAACATAGCAAAATTGGAGTTGTTGCGATTGAAGTCGGTTGTTTTTAACGTATTCAGCGTGGTCAATTATATGATAATTCTAATGCACTAAGGTCGAATTTTGGGAGTTTTGCTATACTAAAATTCTATCGACATAAAGTAACTAAGTAAGACTTTGGTTGGTTTGTTCATTTGAATAACGAACTAACACGTTACGCCAGAATACAATGGATAAAAATAAAAGACAGTATGGATAAAAAATATCTTTATTTTATAACAAAAGTTCAAAATTTCCGCCGTTAGCCCTTATGCATGCTCTACATTTTTACAAAGAACTTTTTTACGGCGGGCGTATCCTTCTCTTGAAATTTGTTCTGCAGCTCTGTCTGTTTGTTCTCGCAGCTGCGTGATTTTGAAGTCTCCGTTGCATAGACTTAATCTTATAAGCAGCCCCAATAAAAGAAATCCAGGGGATTAAGGTCTGGCGACCTTGCGGGCCATTTCAAGTGCAACGGGTTCAAACCTTAGAACCGAACGACTACCCATAAAGATCAGAGTTCTGCAGAATAAATGAACGAAGATAATGAGTTTTTTCATAAAATTCTATGACGCGACGAGTCTTCGGGCTGCTTAAAAGATTTAGTCTATGCAACGGAGACTTCAAATGTCACGCAGCTGCGAGAAGAAATAGACAGAGCTGCAGAACAATGGTACAATTCCGAGACGGGCTGCAGGCGACAACCGCAGGCGACACTGCGGCCGGCCGCTGCGGTCGACCGCATGTCGCTGCCGCCGTCATTCCAAACGCGACTGCACTTCAGTCAGCTTTTGTACCCTGTCGTTTCCGTACCTTCGCGCGAGTCAGAATATCGGACGTGTTTAACAATAATTTACTGTGTCATTTGTTAGAGGAGGAAGATGACGACGAATTGTTGTTATTATATGCAAAAAAAGAAAAGAAATGCGTGTAACCGCTCTGCGGTCGGCCGCACTACTGGTCCTGAGACTTGCAGTCGCTGCGTGTAGCCGCCGCATGTCGCCGGCCGCGGCCGCATGCGACACGTCGCCGCGCTCGAAATCACCTTCATAGAGATTCATAGAAACCAGTAAACTTGCGGTCGATAAATGCGGTCTATCGCCTGTCGCGTGCGGTCGGCGACTTGCAGCCGGTCTCGGAGTTGCACCTCAAATTTCAAGAGAAGGATACGCCCGCCGCCTAAATAGGTCCTTTGTAAAAAGATGTAGAGCATTTATAAGGGCTAATGGCTGGAATTTAAATCTTATAAGCAGCTCCAATAAAAGAAATCCAGGGGATTAAGGTCTGGCGACCTTGCTGGCCATTTCAAGTGCAGCGGGTTCAAACCTTGGAACCTAACGACTACCCATGAAGATCAGAGTTCTGCAGAATAAATGAACGAAGATAATGAGTTTTTTCATAAAATTCTATGACGCGACGAGTCTTCGGGCTGCTTAAAAGATTTAGTCTATGCAACGGAGACTTCAAATATCACGCAGCTGCGAGAAGAAATAGACAGAACTGCAGAACAAACAAGAGAAGGATACGCCCGCCGCCTAAATAGGTCCTTTGTAAAAAGATGTAGAGCATGCATAACGGTTAATGGCGGGAATTTTGAATATATATATTTTTTTTAATAATAAATATTCCATACTGTCTTTTATTTTTATCCGTTGTATCCTAGCGTAGCGTGTCAGGTCGTTATTCAAATGAACAAACCAACCAAAGTCTTGCTTAGTTACTTTATGCCAATAGAATTTTCGTATAGCAATACTCCAAAAATTCGACCTTGGTGTATTAGAATTATCATAAAAAATTGTTTTTAATGTAATGTTAAATAATTATACTATTTTGGAATTATCAACAAATTATCAATAAGCATTTTTTTTAAAGTGGTTGGCATGATCAGCTTAGTATTTTTTTTTTACACCACAGGCTATCGAAGTTAACTATTCAAAAAAGTTTTTGTAAAAAATTTGCAAAACTTGTTTTTTTACAGGATTTGCCAGCACTTTAAGAAATAATTCACCCTTGTGTTTGATGAATTATGTATCCACGAGTATTTAAGAAAAAACAGGACTCAAAAATGTCTTAATTTGTAAGAATGTCATGCATTAAACCTAAGAAGGTCAATTTTTTTGAAAAAAAAACATAAAATACCGATATCACAAAAATGGTGGGACTTTCACTATTAAAATTTTTGGTATGTAGTAGGAAATGATTCGACCAATCCGCAGGTGAAGGATTATCATTCACTTTTTGGACACCCTGTATAGGTGATTTTAAATTAGTTCTTGATACGAAACGCTGTGCATGTACTCATGATAACAAACAACTTTCCCTATAGAACCCATAGTCAGAACGCAAAAAAATTTTGGACTCTTCATACTAATTTGGCCGGTCAGTTGATCGATTTGTATGGAGAGCCCAAAATTTTTTTGCGATTTGACTATGGGTTCCTTAGGGAAAGTTGTTTGTTATCATGAGCACATTCATAGCCTTTCGTATCAAGAACTAATTTAAAGTCACCCTATATATTTTTTTTGATCAGGTCTAGTTTTTTTATGGAATTTGTTAGTGTCAGTATAATGTATTGCAAACAGTGTATGTGTGTGTGTGTGTGTGTGTGTGTGTGTGTGTGTGTGTGTGCATGTGCGCTTGGCCGCGTGTGAGCATGGGCGCGTGTGAGGCTGTGCGCGTGTGCGTGTGCGTGTGTGTATACTAAATATATTAAAAATCAAAAGTAAACAATAATTGAAAACGAGAATATACAGAGTGTTAAAAAAATTGGTTTGAGATTTTAGATGGTTACTCATAAATTATGAGTCATAATCAAGTATAGAATACAAGAAAAATATTTAAAAAAACCGATCTTTACCTTTTTGTCAGTTTTCCAAGAATTTGTGTAAGAAACGGAAAAACAAAGTAATATTTTTCTTGTATTCTATACTTGATTCTGAGTAACCCTTTAATATCTCAAACGGACTTTTTGACACCCTGTATAAATGTGTATTGATATTTGTGTATAACCCTAAATAATAGTCACCAGGAGCATATACAAGAAAATAATCATATTATATATACAATGAAAAATAGCTAAATTAGCTAGAAACAGACCAGAACCAATACTAGTTTGTTTATGTATTTATGTCAGAGACATTATAAAGTAGTTAACAGATACTATAGATATTAATGAGCATTGGGCAACATCCCTAAAAATAGAAGATAAACTAGAAGAATAGAAGATCAGCGTCTGATGCTTGACTGATATGACTGATATTGGGTTTTACTGAAAAGTATATGAGCAAATATAGGTAACGTACGTAAGTCTTTTATAATATTATTATTTATGTTTTATGTATCTCTTGGGATCGGTACGTAACCGCTGCGATTAATATGTCTGGAGGCTGTCAGACAGTATTAAGTTAAGTATTGAGCAACTCTGAGAAAATCTTGCTTTGAAAGAATTTTTGGAGTCGAGAAATGGATCCAGACTACTGAATTTCGTATTATAAATTCTGAATAAGCGAATAATTACGTTATAGCAGGCGTAATTTGTTCGTTGGTAGGGAACATTAAGCATGGCGGTATGCCTAGTACGCTTACAAGGTATTATATATTATGATATACTAGATAATAAGTGAGAGCAGTCGATATTGGAATTCAGCACATCATGTAGGAAAGACATATCAAGCATCAGTTGACGGTCCTCTAAAGGATTCGGATATTTTTGAATTACTTTAGTTTTCTTGGTTAAATATATTTTTTGTATAGGGTGTGTATATAAAAATGTGATTAAATTGTACTGAACACACTCCCTCGTAGCTTATACTGTTTCTAACACCGCCAAACCGGAATAAAATAACGATTTATTGCAATAACTTTTATTCATCCTGATATTCCTGAAGTTTATTTATTTATTTATATCGCAATTCGTGACATGACATAAGCTATATCTATTCTAGAAGACTTCTTCAAGAGACACCTTATTTTCTTAGCCTTACAAAATTCAGTAGTTTTTCATGTGACTAGTATTTTTAATCGATGGATTTGATAAATTTATTGGTTTGACGTAGTGTTTATCAATACTTAAGGGGAAACGTCGCGGAATTTACTAGCGCTCGAGAGTTTATTTTTATTTTTATAAAACTACAGAAGATACATAGACTTCCTTTTGTTTGCAAACATTACACCATAGGGTGGTATTTTAGCGAACATTGCAAGCATTGAGAATATCTCCGTGTAGTTATAAATAGGAAAAATGCTAAAAGTGGCCACAAACCGATAGTTTTTAATCTCGAATGCTTGACGAAAATCCGTTAAGTGGTTTTCGGGTTATTCGACTTTTTACCGGCGGGAGTGGTATATTTTTTTGGGTTCGAATCCCGGCGAGGTCGAAGTTGGTTGGTGGTAGGGCATTTCATGAGTCTGCCTGGTTAGCTACTACTGTCTTATCTAAGTCTTATCAGCAAACATAGATGTTTATAGCAATGATGTGTTCCGGCATGGAGATAGAATAGTCAGTTCCCCATTACATTGGGGAATCTCTTTAGCCATCATCATCACTTACCATCAGGTGTGATTATGTCGAGGACTTACCAATCGTAGCAAAAAATATAATATCGTAAATCACCGCCTTATAGGATAATAATGCGAGATAAGTTACGATCATACACTGGTAAAACATTATATACAATAGAAACATGTATAGATACACCAAATCAAAACTCACCATTTCCTTTCAGATTAGGTAGTAAAAGAAACTTTTATATTTAAATCTAAGGGCAGAGGTTTATTTTAAAATTATATTACATATATCTGTAACTGTGCCTTTTTTTAAATAAAACAAAACTGGCTAACCATATTTTAAATCATTTAAAACTTAAACTCTATAATTCTAAAACCATTAAAATCATCTAATTATCGAATATACAGAGCGACTTTTTATTGGTTAGAAGCAAATGGTAATGGTAGTTTCATACTCATAAATATATTTATTTTGACATGGTATTATTATTATTGAATGACATTTGTATACATAACTTATTTTATACTAATATAGGCTAAGTTTACTAACAAAATGGATCAGTGTTGTCTGAGAAATAAATGAATTGAATTGATAAAACTGAAAAAGGCTCCCTCGGCAACCTACACAATAAACAACATTTAAAATTTTTGAACTTCACTTACATATAAGTTCTTTATGTCACAATTTACGTAAATTATGCAAAAATGAAACACCTACATTTTTACTTTTATTTTATAAATTTTTCTCGAGATCATTAATTACTTTTTTCTACGTTAGGCCGAATAGGGTCTGAAGCCTTTTCGTCAGGTCATGAGTTTTCAATTATTTTTGGTTGTAAAAAAAATTACGGGGAAAAAACAATATTTTCGCGACAAATATGTTATTACTATATTTTAAAAAAAACTGAGTATATTTTTTTATTAATTATTAGGGATCAAACATTTAGATCTTATCGTAGGGATTCATACACACTTTTGTTGTAACCAAAGTAATTACCAAAATTGCTTCCCAGAGAAATAGATGTAGGTTGAATAACCACCTTAAAATGAGCTTTCTCAAATGTTCCATTCTCATATATCTGATACAGTTTGTCATCAATGAAAGCAGGAATAGCGTGTTTTCCAGGGCCTACTGCTACAGATCTCAATAGTGTGATCTTTTTCGGGTTAACCGGTAGACCCTCAATTTTCTTTACATCGTTTTCATTTACAACAAACACGCGTTTTTCAGAATCGTAGAAATAAATGTTGTCTCTTTCATCCAAAATTATTTTTTGAGCGTTTTTAATATCGTCAACTTTTTCTTTCTTATCTCCGTTTTCAGTGACTTTGTAAAGCACTTGGTCCGCCGTCAGAGCATAAATGACATCTTCAGCTTTTGCTTTCGCAATGCTTATGATATTGTCAGTGACTGACCCGTATTTCTCAGCTGTGTTCTTTTCAGCGTTGTATGTATAGATTCCATCTGTCGCAGCGAAGAAAATTTTATTATTATCATTTTGAGCTGTAAAGTCTACACCATTGTCGAGGAGTTTGGTGGCTTCTCCCGTCTTGACGTTAAAAGCAAAAAGACCTTTATAATCAACTGTTTCATCTTCCTTGTAGTCACCTTGAACAAAGAAAAGTATAGGGACTCGTTTTTCATCGCCGATTTTAAATGGTTTAATTGGCGTGAAAATGTTAACTATTTCATGTTCGGCAGTGTACTTCTTATGTTGGTCT
Source organism: Coleophora deauratella (assembly GCA_958295455.1). Classification (NCBI taxonomy): domain Eukaryota; kingdom Metazoa; phylum Arthropoda; class Insecta; order Lepidoptera; family Coleophoridae; genus Coleophora; species Coleophora deauratella. Next base: position 8,330,237 of record OY282412.1, read on the forward strand.
GAGACCCATTCCTCTGTTAGAATATCCGTTATTTGTTGTGTTTCATCCCCGCTGGATGCGGGAGCCCCAGCAGCTAAACCAGCTAATAGCAGAAGAACGAAAACTTTCATGTTCGCTCTGAAATCAAAGAGTTCATTTTATATTTAAAATTTTGCATAAATCTTAAGTAAAAGAAAGTTTCCCTATTTAGACGCCTATTTAATCGCTCCTACTTATACATAGTTACACGTAAATTTGAGTACTTCAAGTGCATATAGGTAAATTAATTCGTTTAATTAAAATAAACCAGCTAAGTACGACTCGAGCCCTGGCAACTGTGGCACATAATTATGCATGCCGCACCGCGCCGCCGCCGCTGCCGCTGCCGCTTAATACGATTTATTTACATAGTTTTTCACTAACAAAACTAATGAAAACCATTTTCATAATTATTTGACCGGGCAAAATCAAAACTAATGAAAACCATTTTCATAATTATTTGACCGGGCAAAATAATAAAAAACTGCCAATGATTATTTTTGAAGAAACAAACAAGTTCAAGTGAAAATGAATCAGTCGAGTATCAATAGTAATAATAGTTCCGCATTCACACTCACAAATTACTGTTTATTGCTAAAACTGAATACTTTTAATTTATTCGTTAGTAATTTACTGAAAATCGGTAAGAAGGTGATAACACGAGAGTTTTGAACCATGCTTTTTTTAAATATCGTGACCCCAGATGTTATTGTACACGTGTTCTTGTGTGATAATGTTATTATATTTAGGGAACAAGACAGAATACCAGACAGACAAAACTGACGACAACAACGTAGGCTATAATATCCTAAAGGCGCCATTTCGGTTACGGAATCCTATAAGAAATAATATTAATAATCCTTTAATATATATTTTATTCAAATAAATAATTTGAATTTGAAAATTAAATTATAATAATAATATTGAGGACCAATCACACACGGTCATCTGGCCCTAAACTAGGTATTACCTAATTCCCGGTATTATGGGAACTAGAGACTGATAAACATACATATATAGATACGTTTAAATACATACATATTATGTCGATATAATTTATTTCTAATGTATTTAATCTGTATGTTTTACTCATAATATAAAAGATCTTAGACATAGTCAGAATATGATTAATAAACTGGAAGGTATAAATTCATTTTTGGGATAATACTCAGTTGAACTTTAAAAAGTGAAACGGCAATTTCATAGGTAAGCATCTAAAAATATTTTTTCATTTTAAAATATCTAATCATAAAAGCAATTTCAGATTCTTAAAAATATGAACAAACTTCATAAAATACGTTTTTTTTACCCTCAATTGATAAACCCTTGGCATCATCTCACGTGACGGTAAGTGACGATGAAGCCGAAGATGGAAGCGGGCTTACCAAGATACCCCAACGCAATGGGAAACCTGGCTATCTTATCTTCATGCCGGAACACATCAATGCTGTTAACATCGATGTTTTGGCTGCAAAACTTAGATAAGATGGTAGTAGATAGCCAGGTGGGCTCAGAAAATGCCCTACCACCAACCAAACCGAGTCCTACAAAGTTGGACCCCGCCGGGAATCGAACCCGCGACCTCCTGATGTGAGGCGAGCGGACAAGCCACAAGGTTACGGAGGCGGTTAAAATATAGTATTTGCAAAAAAAAAAGAAATCAATGCATGTTAAGGCACAGATGATATAATAGAAACACTACTGTATACTGCCTTAGTAAAATAGGTACTAATTAATTGCTTCAGTTAAACTTATTACTTACATTTTGCTTAACGGTCTGCACCCAAATGAAATATTTTATTAAAAATGTTCTATAAATACTAAACACTAAGCATATAATGGTCTCATCACATGAAGCGTTTGATATTGTTTGTGATCGCACAATCTGTGTAATATTAATATTAACACGTTCACTGCGGCATGTCCAGTATCGGGCCATCAGCGACTACACCACAGTGCGGCGCCCAAAATCGCAGTTTTCACCGTGGTGCGGCGGGGTTTTTTATATGTTAATCAATGAATAGAAAAGAGACAAATATATTTTTGTGATCACAGTTTGAAGTAGGACTCAATTTCGTTTAAAAATCGCATGGCAAAATATTGGACACAACGCATAGAAAAGAAACCGTTTCTTTTGTGTGCGGCATGTCAAATATTTTGCCATGGACAAGCACCTCATGCCGCACTGTACTGCGGGCGCGCCGCGTGTCAGTCTCGCTTAGTGATGCACCAGGACCGCACGCGTCGATATCAAATTTTTAACAAATTACGCGTGTGAATATTACGAAAATGAAAAGGTCTAGAAAGAAGTTAAAGCTCAGTGGGGACGACAGAAGTCCCAGTCCCAGTCCCATTAGTGTACAAGTTCCTAATAGTACTCTATAGACTCTATAGTATAGAGCAATTAGTTTTTATATGTGTGCCATAATTTCTACCTTATTTTCTTTGACTGAGTGTTTAGCATATTTTGGTTATATCGCCAAACAAATAATTGTTTAAAAGATATTAAAGATAATTGTTTAAATTACCTACTTATATGATAAGAAGTTTTTTATTTGGTTTAGTTTTAATATTTGTTCGTAGCATTTGTTTTGATTTTCATCGAAGCACTTTTCTTTTGTTTTTTTTTTTAAATGACAATGATACCTTAGAGGCTTTAGTTTTTTTACTTTCTTTTATTTCGTAGCATAAATGCAAAAATGTGATGACAGTTGTGAAAATAATATAAAACATTAAAACAAAAGTTACTGAACAAATTAAAACAAAAGTTACTGAACAATTTCCTGATAGTACCTACTCTATCAAGTACCTTGTTTTATATGTGATTTTTTTGTATCGGTAATAACGATCTCGTAATCTGTAATCAAACAGACTGAAATATACAAAGTTGATTTATATCGATATCGATGTTTTATTTTACAGTGTTTCCCATCGCTATTACTGTAAACATGCCGTATCAACGCAGTGCGGGATGGCAAATAATTTTTCACAAAATCAGGGGTTTACATTTTCCCTCATATCTTTTAAACTATTGGGTCAAACTAAAAGTTATTTATGCGGTATATACTAGACTATATATACTATCATCTGAAAAAAAAATATTGAAATATCTTGAAATTTCATGAAATTATTAACCTTCAAAGTCAGAAGGTGCGATGTGATAAAAATGGCTCATGACGCACAGTGGTGAACTTGCCGATGTGAAGTATGGAAGACATGCCGCACCACCGGTAAATTTGGCATTTTAGGTGCCGCAGTGAACGTGTTAACACGATTAGTTCTTGATTTAGTATTAATATTACTGTCACACTCTGTCTTAATCTAACAAACAATATAAGAAAACCAGGATTTTTCAAAAGTTATTAGGGTTCTCTTCCCTGAGGATAACAACGGCCTACCCTTAAATGCTCTCTTTCAAACCGCAATAGAAATCAACAAACTGTAGACTATTACAATTAGTGGAATCGACTCACATTCAGTATCAACAGCAGCAATTTCATTTCCACCTATCCTATGGAACTATGCACTTTTCGATATAAACTGTATCCTACGAGTATATTTAAGCTCTGTGCGAAATTTCGTTAAAATCTATTGTGCCTTCTCAAGGATATGTTAAGGATATGTTCACGATAAAATTCTATTGTGAAATAATAGATGTATTTCAATAATAGTTGGAACCGGAGGATGGGCAGCTGCATCTGCATCCTTTAGCGGACTGTACCACCACTCTGCGATCGACAATCCCCCTGCCAAGCACGGCGACTACGGCAAAACCCTCATGGGGAAGACCACGTCCAGCAGTGGACATCTTGTGGCTGTGGGTGGTAGTGATGATATTGTCATATTATTTATAATTTTGCACCTAACACGCAAGGTTTAGCTGGGCACTAAAACTAATACCTATTTCAAAGCTTTTTGTAACAAAAACAAAATTATCATTTTATGACACTTAGAAGTATTTTATCATTGTGACCTTTTATGTTTAATTATTATAATGCTTACAACAAAACAAATAAAATGTAGAGGCTACGTACATTTAAAGCGTTATCAGACTGGCGGTTTACCAGCGTTTTCAAAGCGGAACGGGTACGCAGCGAAGACGTCGCGAACGCGCAGCGAAGAATTCGCGGACGCGCAGTGAATACGTCGCAGACGCGCAGCGGGCTCGCCGCGATTAGCGTCGTGGACGCCATTTTGTACACTCTCGCACAAAAGCTAGTCCGCCCTGCCCCACTATCAAACAGCACAAAATAGTGACGCTGTTCTAATCGATTACTGGAACTGGCTACACATTACCATTGATGTGTAGCTACAAGACTTAGATAAGATGGTGATAGCTAGCCAGGTGGACTTCGAAAATGCCCTACAGAGTCCTAAAAAGTTGAACCCCGCCTGGAATCAAACCCGCGACCTCCTGCAGTTAAGCAAGCAGACTAGCCACTAGACTACGCAGAAAAAAATTCAAATTCGAAAAACAATCCACATTCGTCGATGTATTTGCTTTCATTTTCGATTCCTGCGCCTCAGAAGTAATTAAGCTAACAGCATGGTTTTCTCGTTGGAATCCATTCTGTTACTGAGCGTATCGTACGTCACGAACTCGCTGCGCACAAGCGTCGAAAACGCTGCGCACAAGCGTCGAAAGCGTCTGCGACGGCGTCGCTGCGCACCTGCGGCGTGTTCGCTGCGCGCCCGCTCCGCTTTGAAAACGCTGGTAAACCGCCAGTGTGATAACGCCCTAACACTAAGATGACGACTCTTACTGAATACTTACTTATTTTGGCTAAATAATTAATGACTTAATTTTAGCTACGTAACATTAACTGGTAATTTCTTAATAAACATACTTACTTAAGAAAAACCTACAAATTTTGAATGTTATTTCTTCATATCATCATCATCAGCCGAAAGACATCCACCGCTGGACAAAGGCCTCCACCAAGGATTTTCACACCGACCGGTCCTGAGCTGCCCGCATCCTGTCAAAACGTAACCGAATCTAAAATCTGTGCCTCACTCTAAACGTCTTTTATTTATCCACAATTGGTAACTTCTTAGCATTAGGAATTTATTTCATTTCTCACCTGATGGTAAGTGATGATGATGACGGTGGAAGTGGAATTACCAATATTACCGAATGCAATGGGAAACTGACTATTATCACCATGCCAGGACGCATCAATGTCATTATCATTAATGTTTGGCGGCAAAACTTAGATAAGGTGGACTCAGAAAATGGCCTACCCCCACCAACCAAACCGAATCCTATAAATTTGAACCCCGCCAGGAATTGAACCCGCGACCTCCTGATTTGAAGGCAGTGGAGTAGCCGCTAGACCATGGAGGCGGTAAAATGACGATGGCCGTTTTAAGTTTGAGATCAACAATTGCGATCCATGGTCATTTTTCATACATAACATAATTTTATGGTGAGATAATTATTTTTTACTTGCAAAACCGATAGTTTTTAGTCTCGAATGTTGGACGAGAATCCGTTTAGTGGTTTTCGGGTTATTCAACTTTTACCGGCAGGAGTAGTATTTTTTGTTACTTGCTCTTGTCACTCTTCAAACTTAGTTGATCAATCAACGTGATCAATTTGTATGAGTCAGAACAGATAATAGGAACAAAACGACTATAATTTCACCCTGTATGTATGTTATATCTTTGTTTTCGTTACTATTAGTTTAAACCGTGTCTAGATAAGACAAAAGACCAAAAACTGTTGAAGCAATACTAATCTAAACATTTACAAATAGGTATCAAATTCAAATAAGATACACCGCCTCCGTAATCTAGAGGCTAGTCCGCTCGCTACACATCCGGAGATCCCGGGTTCGATTCCCGACGGGATCCAAATTAGTTGGTGGTAGGGCATTTCATGAGCCTGCCTGGTTAGCTACCACCGTCTTATCTAAGTCTTGTCAGCAAACATAGATGTTTGTAGCATTGATGTGTTCTGGCATGGAGGTAAAATAGTTCCCCATTGCATTGGGGAATCTTTAGCCATCATCGTCACTTACCATCAGGTGTGATTATGTCGAGGACTTACCAATCGTAGCTAAAAATATAATATGGTAAATCACCGCCTTATAGGATAATAATGCGAGAAAAATAAGTTCCGATCATACACTGGTAAAACATTATATACAATAGAAACATGTATAGATACACCAAATCAAAACTCACCATTTCCTTTCAGATTAGGTAGTAAAAGAAACTTTTATATTTAAATCTAAGGGCAGAGGTTTATTTTAAAATTATATTACATATATCTGTAACTGTGCCTTTTTTTAAATAAAACAAAACTGGCTAACCATATTTTAAATCATTTAAAACTTAAACTCTATAATTCTAAAACCATTAAAATCATCTAATTATCGAATATACAGAGCGACTTTTTATTGGTTAGAAGCAAATGGTAATGGTAGTTTCATACTCATAAATATATTTATTTTGACATGGTATTATTATTATTGAATGACATTTGTATACATAACTTATTTTATACTAATATAGGCTAAGTTTACTAACAAAATGGATCAGTGTTGTCTGAGAAATAAATGAATTGAATTGATAAAACTGAAAAAGGCTCCCTCGGCAACCTACACAATAAACAACATTTAAAATTTTTGAACTTCACTTACATATAAGTTCTTTATGTCACAATTTACGTAAATTATGCAAAAATGAAACACCTACATTTTTACTTTTATTTTATAAATTTTTCTCGAGATCATTAATTACTTTTTTCTACGTCAGGTCATGAGTTTTCAATTTTTTTTAGTTGTAAAAAAAATTACAGGGAAAAAACAATATTTTCGCGACAAATATGTTATTACTATATTTAAAAAAAATACTGAGTATATTTTTTTATTAATTATTAGGGATCAAACATTTAGAATTTTGTCATCATATTTTTTTACGTTTATGTTTCTGCTTATCGTAGGGATTCATACACACTTTTGTTGTAACCAAAGTAATTACCAAAATTGCTTCCCAGAGAAATAGATGTAGGTTGAATAACCACCTTAAAATGAGCTTTCTCAAATGTTCCATTCTCATATATCTGATACAGTTTGTCATCAATGAAAGCAGGAATAGCGTGTTTTCCAGGGCCTACTGCTACAGATCTCAATAGTGTGATCTTTTTCGGGTTAACCGGTAGACCCTCAATTTTCTTTACATCGTTTTCATTTACAACAAACACGCGTTGTTCAGAATCGTAGAAATAAATGTTGTCTCTTTCATCCAAAATTATTTTTTGAGCGTTTTTAATATCGTCAAATTTTTCTTTCTTATCTCCGTTTTCAGTGACTTTGTAAAGCACTTGGTCCGCCGTCAGAGCATAAATGACATCTTCAGCTTTTGCTTTCGCAATGCTTATGATATTGTCAGTGACTGACCCGTATTTCTCAGCTGTGTTCTTTTCAGCGTTGTATGTATAGATTCCATCTGTCGCAGCGAAGAAAATTTTATTATTATCATTTTGAGCTGTAAAGTCTACACCATTGTCGAGGAGTTTGGTGGCTTCTCCCGTCTTGACGTTAAAAGCAAAAAGACCTTTATAATCAACTGTTTCATCTTCCTTGTAGTCACCTTGAACAAAGAAAAGTATAGGGACTCGTTTTTCATCGCCGATTTTAAATGGTTTAATTGGCGTGAAAATGTTAACTATTTCATGTTCGGCAGTGTACTTCTTATGTTGGTCTGAGACCCATTCCTCTGTTAGAATATCCGTTATTTGTTGTGTTTCATCCCCGCTGGATGCGGGAGCCCCAGCAGCTAAACCAGCTAATAGCAGAAGAACGAAAACTTTCATGTTCGCTCTGAAATCAAAGAGTTCATTTTATATTCAAAAATTTTGCATAAATCTTAAGTAAAAGAAAGTTTCCCTATTTAGACGCCTATTTAATCGCTCCTACTTATATATAGTTACACGTAAATTTGAGTACTAGTTTGAGTACTTCAAGTGCATATAGGTAAATTAATTCGTTTAATTAAAATAAACCAGCTAAGTGCGACTCGAGCCCTGGTAACTTTGGCACATAATTATGCAAGCCGCACCGCGCTGCCGCCGCTGCCGCCGCCGCTTAATACGATTTATTTACATACAAAACTAATGAAAACCATTTTCATAATTATTTGACCGGGCAAAATCAAAACTAATGAAAACCATTTTCATAATTATTTGACCGGGCAAAATAATAAAAAACTGCCAATGATTATTTTTGAAGAAACAAACAAGTTCAAGTGAAAATGAATCAGTCGAGTATCAATAGTAATAATAGTTCCGCATTCACACTCACAAATTACTGTTTATTGCTAAAACTGAATACTTTTAATTTATTCGTTAGTAATTTACTGAAAATCGGTAAGACCTTCTTACCGTGATGATAACACGAGAGTTTTGAACCATGCTTTTTTTAAATATCGTGACCCCAGATGTTATTGTACACGTGTTCTTGTGTGATAATGTTATTATATTTAGGGAACAAGACAGAATACCAGACAGACAAAACTGACGACAACAACGTAGGCTATAATATCCTAAAGGCGCCATTTCGGTTACAGAATCCTATAAGAAATAATATTAATAATCCTTTAATATATATTTTATTCAAATAAATAATTTGAATTTGAAAATTAAATTATAATAATAATATTGAGGACCAATCACACACGGTCATCTGGCCCTAAACTAGGTATTACCTAATTCCCGGTATTATGGGAACTAGAGACTGATAAACATACATATATAGATACGTTTAAATACATACATATTATGTCGATATAATTTATTTCTAATGTATTTAATCTGTATGTTTTACTCATAATTTATTTATATTTAACATCACATGCTCGTCATCAAATTGCAATAGAACAGCATGGTTTCTTTCGTGGTCGTGGCGTTAACACAAATCTGGTGACCTATACCGACTTCATTCTCAATGCTCTTGACGCAGGCTGTCAGGTGGATGCCGTGTATACTGATTTCTCAAAAGCCTTCGACAAAATTAACCATTGCACGCTTATTACTAAACTCTCAGAACTGGGTATACACGGTGACCTGTTGAGGTGGATTAAGTCATACATTACTAATCGTAGTCAGGCTGTGGCACTGAAGGGGTACTGTTCCAGGTTCCTCAAAATACCGTCCGGAATACCACAGGGTTCTCACTTGGGACCATTTCTCTTTACACTATATGTTAATGATGTTAGGACGTGTTTCGAGAACTCCTGCCACTTACTCTATGCGGACGACACCAAAATCTTTAAGGTTGTTCAAACACAGGTGGATTGCCTTGATTTGCAAAGTGATTTGGAAAGGTTTGCGACATTCTGCTCCAATAATCAACTATTTCTTAACGCTGACAAGTGCTACGCTATAACATTCACTCGAAAAAACAACTCTATTGCATTTAATTACAGTCTTTCAGGTCAGTCTATAAAGCGAGTTACCTCGATACGAGATCTAGGTGTTACTTTGGACTCCAAACTGCATTTTAACATACATATCGACCATATTGTAGCTAAAGCATATAAAAAACTAGGATTAATTCTTCGATTCGGAAAACCTTTTAAAAATAGCAATACGCTAAAAATATTATTCAATTCATATGTACGAAGTGTTCTTGAGTTTGGTAGTGTGGTTTGGAGCCCACAGTACGCCGTGCACATAGATCGCATAGAAAAAATTCAAAATAAATTTTTAAAATCACTCGATTTCAGAACAGGAAACATCTTTATTAATTATAAAACAAGTGCTGCCACACATAAAATTGAATCATTAAAAACAAGACGTAACTTTTTAGATACAATGTTTCTCTATAAAATAATTAATAACTATATAGATTCAAATTCCCTTCTAGAAAAAGTTACCTTTAAAATACCACGTACATCCTCACGTTCAAAAGATACGTTCCATATTTCTTTTAGTCATACAAATTATGCAAAAAATTCATTTATCAGGCGTTCCTGTGACTATTACAACAAATTCTTGAATGATGTTGACATTTTTGGCTGTAGTTTAAACACTTTTAAGCGTAATGTGTACAAAAAATTAAACAAAAGTTAAAATTAAAGCATTGGTACTAAATTCATTCAAAATTATGAATTGTTCGTTTGTAAACTCTTTATGTATGTGTTAATATATTAAAAATAATTAATTCATTAACCTACAGATATTATGTTGTGCTATTGTTAAGTACCTCATTTATAAGCTCAATTAACTTTGTATTTCTTTGTGTTCTGTTAATGGACCTATAGGTCATGTTGTAAAATTTATTAGTATATAGTATAGTATAAGACTGTCTGTGTCCTAAATAAATAAATAAAAAAAAAAAAAAATATAAAAGATCTTAGACATAGTCAGAATATGATTAATAAACTGGAAGGTATAAATTCATTTTTGGTATAAATTCATTTTTGGGATAATACTCAGTTGAACTTTAAAAAGTGAAACGGCAATTTCATAGGTAAGCATCTAAAAATATTTTTTCATTTTAAAATATCTAATCATAAAAGCAATTTCAGATTCTTAAAAATATGAACAAACTTCATAAAATACGTTTTTTTTTACCCTCAATTGATAAACCCTTGGCATCATCTCACGTGACGGTAAGTGACGATGAAGCCGAAGATGGAAGCGGGCTTACCAAGATACCCCAACGCAATGGGAAACCTGGCTATCTTATCTTCATGCCGGAACACATCAATGCTGTTAACATCGATGTTTTGGCTGCAAAACTTAGATAAGATGGTAGTAGATAGCCAGGTGGGCTCAGAAAATGCCCTATCACCAACCAAACCGAGTCCTACAAAGTTGGACCCCGCCGGGAATCGAACCCGCGACCTCCTGATGTGAGGCGAGCGGACAAGCCACAAGGTTACGGAGGCGGTTAAAATATAGTATTTGCAAAAAAAAAAGAAATCAATGCATGTTAAGGCACAGATGATATAATAGAAACACTACTGTATACTGCCTTAGTAAAATAGGTACTAATTAATTGCTTCAGTTAAACTTATTACTTACATTTTGCTTAACGGTCTGCACCCAAATGAAATACTTTATTAAAAATGTTCTATAAATACTAAACACTAAGCATATAATGGTTTCATCACATGAAGCGTTTGATATTATTTATGATCGCACAATCTGTGTAATATTTTTATTAACACGATTACTTCTTGATTTAATATTAACATTATTGTCACACTCTGTTTAATCTAACAAACAATATAAGAAAACCAGGATTTTTCAAAAGTTATTTGGGTTCTCTTCCTTGAGGATAGCAACGGCCTACCTTTAAATGCTGTCTTTCAAACCGCAATAGAAATCAACAAATTGTAGACTATTACAATAAGTGGAATCGACTCACATTCAGTATCAACAGCAGCAATTTCATTTCTTCCTATCCTATGGAACTATGCACTTTTCGATATAAACTGTATCCTACGAGTATATTTAAGCTCTGTGCCAAATTTCGTTAAAATCTATTGTGCCTTCTCAAGGATATGTTAAGGATATGTTCACGATAAAACTATATTGTGAAATAATAGTTGTATTTCAATAATAGTTGGAACCGGAGGATGGGCAGCTGCATCGGCATACTTCAGCGGGCTGTACCACCACTCTGCGATCGACATTCCCCCTGCCAAGCATGGCGACTACGGCAAAACCCTCATTTGGGGAAGACCACGTCCAGCAGTGGACATCTTGTGGCTGTGGGTGGTAGTGATGATATTGTCATATTATTTAGAATTTTGCACCTAACACGCTAGGTTTAGCTGGACACTAAAACTAATACCTATTTCAAAGCTTTTTGTAACAAAAACAAAATTATCATTTTATGACACTTAGAAGTATTTTATCATTGTGACCTTTTATGTTTAATTATTATAATGCCTACTACAAAATAAATTAAATCTAGATGGTACATATGTACATATAGCGATGACTTATCTTTCTCAATACCTACTTATTTTGGCTAAATTAATTAATTAATTGATTTTATATTCGTAACATTAACTGGTAATCTCTCAACAAACATAATAACTTAAAAGAAAAAACGAAGTACTAGCTTTTTCTGTGTGTTAAAACGTGCAGTGCGGCATCACCATCTTCAGCCAAAAGACGTCAACTGTTGTACAAAGGCCTCCCCCAAGGATTTCCACACCGACTGGTCCTGTATCCACTGGATACGTTACCGATTTGAAAAGGAGATGGGTAATTTTGTATGGGCACCGTAACTAAGGCACTGTAGCATTATGAACGATGTTGGTCTTTGTTGCCCTCGTGGAGTAGTTCAATTTTTCCCAACACAGTATGCCTTAATTCACTTGGAGAAAAAGAATGTTTTTTGAAAGATGAACTGATTTTCGTAATACAATTAAATATTTGTTCCAGGAATGTACGAGAAACTAGGTTTTTCTCCAAGCAAGTGAATATAGACAAGCGCTCTTAGGATAAATTAAACTACTTAGGGCAAATCATACCGACATAGTCCATAATGCTACAATTCACTTTGTGTTTGGGTACGCTGTTACCCATTGTCCTTTGTGCCTTACTGCCATTGTTTTTTATCCACAATTGGTAAGCCCTTGTAATGCCGTTGTAGGGGTTCCACTTGGATGGTTGTTCAGTTCCATTAATTTGTTCAGTTTCCTAAGTAGAAGCCAGTTAACAGGAACAAAAGTAATAAAATTTCACCCTGTACTTATACAGGGTGTAACAGAAGTGTGTGACAATATTTCAAGGTTAGCTTTTACCCATCAAACTGAACAACTTTTGTTCTACAACTTTGTTGAAATCGCAAAATTTTTTTTGGATTTTTCATACAAATCGATCAGCTGGCGAACCAAGTTTGTATGAAAGGTCCAAAAATTTTTTTGCGATTTCAACAAAGTTGTAGAACAAAAGTTGTACAGTTTGATGGGTAAAAGACAACCTTGAAGTATTGTCACACACTTCTGTTACACCCTGTATATGTAATATGTTTGTTTTCGTTACTGTTATACCGAGTCTAGATAAGTGACCAAAAACTGAAGAAGCAAAATCTAAATATTTACAAATAGGTAGCAATGTTACTCCTCAGCTGTGTCTGAGTTTCCCGAATCCTATAATATAATCTGCAGAGCTTCAAGGCGAGAGTGAACAAGCATTATTTGAATTTGCGTGTGGTACACGCAACTCGACTATATCATCACTTTCCATCAAGTGAAATTTAGTCTTGTCTCATGCCCAGTAATTAACCGACTTCAATAAAAGGTGGAGGTTCTCAATTCGTCGGAATCTTTTTTTATATATGTTCACCGATTACTCGAAGACGCCTGAACTGATTTGGAAAATTCATTTTTTTTAAAAGGGTATATATACTTCACAGGTGGTTCCATATAAATTTTATCGAAATCGATTTAGCTGTTTTCGAGAAAATCAACAAAAACATAACAAAATTGGAGTTGTTGCGATTGAAGTCGGTTGTATTTAACGTATTCAGCGTGGTCAATTATTTCACTTAACGGTCCCGGAATTCACAAGTAGATGTCGGACAAACGGGCATCAAGACTACTAGTCCGGCTTCTTAGCTTCAAATACGGTCCCATCATCGGCAGAAATCATGAAACTTGGCATGCATGTAGCTTTCACAGGTAAGTACATTAAAAATGGAAGCGGGAACATGTCCTATAGTGATTTTTACAACTTGTTCCCCTCTTTTGTGCCCAAAATGGCAGTTTTCAATGTTTTGTGAAAACGGTCAAACATATACAACAAAACTGACAATGAATGAAATATTCTCCATTAAATTATCTACAATAATTGTCTTGGAAATATGTTGATTCTTATAGTTTTCAGGTGCACGGTAAGCATGGAAACGGTCAAGATAAATACCACTAACAGTCAAACCCATCCAGTTTATGACCGTGTCTGTAATCAATTAACTTGCATGATCGATGCGACCACGCAAGCCGCAGTGAGCCGCTAACGACAATACGTAGTTTTTATTTTTATTTTTTTTGCAATATTTGTTACTGCAGATATCATAAACATTAGGTCACAGTGTGGTTCTGATAAACGATAAACAACTAGAAAGGCAATACCTTACAGTAAATAAATGTTAGTAAGTAACATCTTTAAGTAAATAACGCCAATTAAATCACTTGAGATTTCAACTTCTTGGTTTAAGGGGCTAGTCACAGATAACGTTTTTTAAACGCTCCCTTTGACACAATCGGCGAGCACTTATAATTTAACCAACTAGTCAGTTCTAAAACTGCCGACTAGTAGGTTGACGAATTGGCAGATCATTAGAATTCACATATCATTTCGCTTACATTCTTACTAATGTAATAAATTTCTCATCTCGTCTCATCTCACTTAATATTATAAATGTGAAAGTATGCGAAAGTTTGTTTGTTTGTTCGACTTTCACGCCGTAACTACTGAAAGGATTTGTATAAAATTTGGTAGGTCGATAGATAAGCACTCGGCTAACACATAGGATACTTTCTATACCGGAAAACTTAAGGTTTCCCGGAGCAATGCTTAAAAACTTAATATTTGCACTTCGTCGCAAGATGGCGCCACCTTAACATTTTCTTTCTCCCTGGACCCAATTCTGAAGTCCACTCAGACGAGGTCGCGGGCGGAAGCTAGTTTTTCAATAAAAAAGGAAATCTGACTAGTCGGCAGTTTTTGCCGATTGGTAAGCATCTCTCATTCTCACCTGATAATAAGTGATGATGATAACGTAGATAGAAAGTGGACTTACAATCATTCAGCTATACAGGTAGAACTCGCTCTCTCATTGAATGGGAGAACAAATCAGTCCAGCCGTAGAGATGACAGTGGAGTCCTACAAAGTAGGACCCCATCGGGAATCGAACTCGCGGCCTCTTGTTGTGATGTCTCTTTATACAGGCTGAGCCAACGCGATGGTTCACAACGATCGATGGGTCATTTGTGTAAAGGGTGTAGTGGAATAATGACTTATGATGCATTGCGATAGCCCGATTTGGATGTGTTGTTCGTTTTTCGTCCACAAATCAAAGAATTGGACCAGTAATGGCGGAGTGCTCTACATGTGACCGATGTAAATATTAATGCTTATTTTTTTTCATGAAAAATACAGAACAGTACAGTATTATAGCAAAAAAAATGTCTTATCTATGGGGTCGATAAGAAATAGTTGAAATACAGTTTTTTAAATGTTTTATGAGTGATCTTTTTCTGAAAATGGTGTTTTATGTTAACGGATATCTTACAAATTCCAGCATTCCGTGAATCTGTCATTTAATAGACTCGCCGACTGTGGACGCTACATCTAAACGGACATTTATCCACTTCGTATTTATATGAAACTGTTTATAGATAACTGTCATTTCGCGGGAGACCTTCATACAAAACGTAAGTTGGTGAGTGAGTTTTGTGTTTTTTATTATTATTCACAACTAGTTGACCTTTGGCATCATCTCACCTGCTGGTAAATGATAAGAATAGAAGCTAATAAGATTCAACATAATGGAATTTTTTTTATTTTTATTTGTAATGTCTATCTATCTTTACCTAAAGGGGTTCTTTGTTGTGAAACTGAATAAAACAAAGATGTAATATTCAAAAAATGTTGGTCAAATTCTGTGATTTTGATTCTTTTTCATTTCTCGATGAGTTTCATTCAAAATTCAGTCATTAAAAATAAGTAATAAGCTCTTTCTTTCTAAATTCCGAGCTCGCTTCACTAGTTCCCGCTTTATATTGTGACTGAACTTATGTTTAAGTATGATTATTTAACTATAAATACTGGAACTTGTATCTAAAATGCTGTTGGTTTTAATATGACATAATTAAATTATTTTGTATTATTCTTATCAATTTAATGACAATTTATATTTAATTCATATGAATGATGTGTTGCAATATTTGGTACAATCTACTAATGTAAAACTTGACTTGTAACCACTGTTATCAATAATATATTTCATTTCATTTCATTTCATTATATTCTATAAACAATGATTTCTTCATTCCAGAATCAACATGAGAATTCTGGGACTTTTACTTCTAGTTGGCTTAGCAGCCAGCGCTCCCACCACGTCAAGTGAAGACGAAACCATATACATCACAGAAGAATTTTTCCCGGATTCACTTAAGAAGTACACATCCGAACATGATATTGTCAATATTTTCGTACCAATCAACGCCTTGAACGTTGACGATGATGGTGACAGTGCTGAAAATAATGATGGAGGTGCTACACTTTTCTTTGTACAAGGGGACTTTAAAGAAGATGGCAAATTTGAGAACAAAGGCCTATTTGTCCTCAAAACTGAATCTGGCGTAGCTACGAAACTATTAGACAATGGAGTAGACTTTACAGCCGTCAGCGACAATACTAAGGACGTATACTTTGCTGCATCAGACGGAATCTACCTTTACAATGCTGAAAAAAATACAGCTGAAAAATACGGATCAGTCACAGATAACATAATAAGCATTGCTAAAGCGAAAACTGAAAATGTCATCTATGCTTTGACTGCAGAAAAAGAGCTCTACAAAGTAACTGAAAATGGAGAAAAGAAAGTAAAAGTTGATGATGTTAAAAACGCACATCAAATCGTTTTGGATGACGAAGATAATCTCTATTTCTATGATGATAAGAAACATATTCATGTCGTTTCGAAAGATGGAATAAAGAAAATTGAGGGTCTACCAGAAAATCCAAACAAAATCACGCTACTAAGACCGCCTTTTGTTTTGGAGAAGAGTATACCTGTTATTGTGGATGATATATCTTATTTGGTATACGCCAATGGAACAATTGATCCCACATCATTTGAGTTGAAAGTTCACCCAACAGCTTATTCTTTGGAAGCTGCATTGATACAATACTACGCTTATAATAAAAGCATCTATGAATATAATATTTTGGAGATCATTTTGCAGGAAACAATTAAAGAACTCAAAGATTACTTGACAGATAAAACAGAAAATATCCAGAACTTAGCAACGAGGTCCAGAAGTGACATTATTGCACATGGCAACCATTTGTTGTAAATAACTAAATAAAGTAATATAACATGTATCTTCTTAAATATGAATGATGTTACATGATTATTGATCATCATCATAATAGTAAAAAACGATTATTTTACTTTTTTTTGTTTTTATAATATTTTTATTATATTCCCAAGAAGGTCGATTTTCTTTCGCACTTACTACGAAAGAATCGTGAAAGCATCATACTAAACCAGTATGTTTGTACAGGTTTGTATTAAACGACAAATTCTGTCAATGAAACTTGATAACTTTACCTGTATTTTTTGTCCTTAGCCTGTTGTTGTTAAGTTTTTCGTCAAACCAGATTCGACTCAAGTTAAAACTTAATTGACACTTAAACAACATTTTGCAAATAGCATTTTTTTTAAATTATTCTCTTCAATTTAAAATCTTGACCGATTAGCTGTTATCTAATTATCACAGAATTTAAAAGATTTCTTGCAAACTCGAAAAAATATTTTGGAGTCCTTATCAAACAAACCGAGCAACTGTCGCTGTTTGGATTACTTTTAAAAGGAAAATCTAACTTTTTGTGCAAATCGCCCTAAGGTTTCTGGGGAAAATTATTCGGAGAGTCATGTGTAGAATTATCGGCATTTTTTTTCTTTTCATTGTGTAAAATCTCATATAGGATCCTTAAGAAATACCACAAAAAAAAACTTCTACTCATGAAACCGAATAACGTTTCTCAAGGAACCCATACTCAAATCGCAAAAAAATTTGGACTCCGCATACTAATTAATGAACCAATCTGCCACTCTTGTGGTGTACACATATTTTTGTCTTTGACTGTACTACGGGAAGTCCAATTTTTTTGCGTACTTAATATATCCCTGTAAAAAAAACTGGTATGCTAGTGCTAGAAGGACCAAAGGCCTAGACCCTAGACCTAGACCCTACACCCTATTTACTGACCGCAAAAATTATCTTAAAAAAATGATATTGTTTGATGTCTATTTATATATTTATACAACAGAATATAAACTTTTGTATATTTGTCAGACCTCTCTGATACGACTCAACAGCGATAAACTCCTGACTCTTGCTTGTTATGCTATACATAACTACACGATTCCCGTAAAATTTTATCTTATGCATAAACAAAATATTATAACACAAAGTACACACGTATGTCACCGTATGATCGAGCAATCGGTTTTATCACGAAAATAAGTGTATCTTCCCGAGGCCCCAAGACTCGTGTCCCAGGGGATCCTCTCTACTATTATATTCTGATAGAGGTCTCAAATAAAGTCAAATAAGATCACAGAAATTCTTAACTATAGTTCTCCACAAAATATTATTTCAACTAATTAGCTATAACAGATTCCATTTATATTGATCTGATTTTTATTTTTAATATTACGAATGATATGATATTAAAAAAAAAATTTGCTCAACATTTCTTAAAATATAGCTTAATACAATTTGCCTTTCATATTTGCTGACAAACTGCAAATGCTAGATGCCTTACAGATACGAGTCAAAAGCGATAAACTCTCCTGACTCTCGCTTGATTGCATGTACCTATCTACAAAATTTCCGTGAAGTACAAATACCGATAGTAATAAATATAGGGTGACTTTAAATTAGTTCTTGATACGAAAGGCTAAGGCCATGCATGTGCTCATGATAACTGATAACAAACAATATTCGCTTAGGAGCCCATAGTAAAAGCGCAAAAAAGTTGTGCAGTCTCCATAGTAATTTGGCCGGTCAGTTCATCGATTTGTATGGAGATTACAAAAACTTTTATGCGATTTGATTATGGGTTCCTTAAGGAAAGTTGTTTGTTATCAATCATCATGAGCACATGCATAGCCTTTCGTATCAAGAAGTAATTTAAAGTCACCCTATATAAAGATGCGAAGAATTGTAAGTTTACGATGAAACGCGTCCTGTGAAGAGACGCAATGAACAGACCTGAGGCGGATGGTATAAAAACTCAGATAAATCCTTTCAGAAGAGAAGATTTCTCGTCAGGCGTTCGTCGATTGAAAAAAACGGAGAAACTCTGACTAGTCAATATACTCGCTCGTACAGTACGACATTTTTCTTAGTTGAGGCAATTTATCTTTATAGATATTAGATCTGAAAGCGACGTCGAAAAATTACGAGAGGTTATGTACAGTAGCAGTCACTTGGCCCTTGTGTTTACAACTCATAACGTCCCTCTGCAGGGGCACGAATCTTTTCGCATACCTAGGGAAGGTTAGGCCATACTCCACCCACGGGGGACATGTCCGTTTTGGTGGAGATTGTGGGGCTAGTGGCCAACACCAATGTCAGAAGTTTTCAAGCCGCCTATAAGGCCTCCGACTAAATCTGAATAGAAAAAAGTTGTAGATCGGATTTTTTCAATATTTTTCCTGTATTCTATTCGATTTTGATTAACCCTTTCTTTCGTAGTACCCCTTCTGAGTAACTTCTAGTTACCATGATGCTCATGTTGATGTATTTTTTGTGACTGTCTGTTAAAAGTATCGTTAGGCGTAGAATTGTGTCCGTGTACTTAAGTTTGTTAAGCGTAGAATTCTGCTTTCGTATATTTATTTTCTATATCAAGACCGTTCGTTTCACAGATTGCTTATAATTCGATTATAAATTCAAGATAAGAACAAAATATATTTGCATAAACTGAAATTATAATATTGTTGTTACACTGAAGCGCCTTTAATAAACCTCACAACTATAATACGATAATATCTGTCTCATTGCTACTTTGCTCAGTGGAATTAAAAATAGACTCATTTTACATTCATTTATTTTATTATTTTATTTATTTATTTTCTGTACAAGTGGGTACATTAATTAAATTATCTTCTCTTAAATTGTTTATTCTACTACTTATTTATTGAATGAATGAATGAAAACACTTTATTGCACAACAAAACAAGAAAACATTAAACATTTAAACATCTATTGTCCTCAAAACATTACATTTTTAACACGTGACCATAAAATGGTTTAAGGCGCTTTGGGTAGAAACCTAAAACAAAAACTCAAATGGTTTTAACTTAAATATGTAGTTGCTTTAAACATTATTTAGCTTGTAAGTTGAAACGTTATTTTAATGTTGGTGTACAATAAAGCAAACAGGGTGTTAAAAAAGTGCATTTGAAATTTTAAGAAGTTACTCAGAATCAAATAGGTAAGTATTAGTAAGTATACAGAATACAAAGTCTCATAATGGGGTCGACTTAATTTGGTCCGATTTAACCCCACTAAGATACAGGTTTGCGCATACACTTGCCAAGAAAATGCCATTTGTCGTATCACCTCGTTTTGAGGACACTCCCCTTAATGCCTCAGCTAGTATCGGAATCCTTGGTGTCGACATATCGAGTGAATTCCAGTTCCGTGGTCATCTATAGGGTAAGGCTAAATTAGCATCGAAGAAGCTTGGTGTGCTCAATAGATCGAGACAGTATTTCACTGCGGCCCATCACTTGCAACTTTATAAGGCGCAGGTTCGGCCTCACATGGAATACTGTTTTCATCTCTGGGCAGGGGCACCCCAGTACCAGCTTCTCCCTCTGGACCGCATTCAACGGAGAGCAACTCGAATCGTCGGCTGCCAGGATATTTCAGAATGGGGTCTCGGAATCGGCTTGACTCCTTGGCGCTGCCTAGAGATGTAGGCTCGCTCTGCATTCTCTATCGCATATAGGTACTATCACAGAGTATGGATATGGGGAGTGCTCAGAGGAATTGTTCGGATTGATCCCTGCAGTCTCTTTTCGCCATCGCTCTACGCGATAAAATTTTCATCCCAATCGCTTAGATGGTTGACAGTCCACAACTGTGCGTTTCACTAGAAACTTTCTGCCTCGCACAACCAAACTGTGGAATGAATTGTCGCCTGCGGTATTTCCGGACCGATACGACATTCAAACCTTCAAGAAAAGATGCCGGCAACGCACTTGTCTGGTGTTGCGGGTGTCTATGGACGGCGGTAATCGCTTACCATCAGGTCATCCATCTGCTCGTTTGCCATAAAAAAATACAAGAAAAATTTTGAAAAAATCCGCTCTTTTTTTCATTTCTTTTTATTTAGCTGAAACTATTTAAACTGGATCTTATCTCACGAAATTAAGCAACTTTCCCAAGAAACCCATAGTCAAATAGAGAAAAAAAGTTTTGGACTTTTCTAACAAGGCGGTCACCTGATCGGCCAACTCAGTATGGTAAGCCCAATTTTTTTTTCGCGAATTGTCTTTGGGTTCCTTAGGAATAGTTTCAGTTAATTTTGTTAGACTATATTTACGTGCTTCTTTTAAATCTAAGCTCTTTTTCTACCTACGTTATTAAAGAACCTAGTTGGAACCAGTTTTTTTTTTAATATTACAAGTGCATGTCCCGTGCATGGACCCTGGCTCCAGCCGGGATAACGCTAAGTAGAAGAATAAGATTACAAGTGCATGTCCAAACACCAATTTTAATCATAACAATTAGAATATTCGTACCAAAATAAGTATCACGTTTTCATTTCCCCTTGTAAAAAAAGGAATATCCGAATATTATGATAGGTAGGTATGATCTTCTCTCCGCAAACACTTTCCAAAACGGCTAATATACGATTTCCAAGTGGTAAGAACCTCGTATTATATAATACGAGGTTCTTAATCTATATAGATTTAAAAAAGCCTTCAAATAGTAAATATGCTTGCTATTTTTTTTTTATGTGATAGGTGGCAAACGAGCAGACGGATCTCCTGATGGTAAGCGATTACCGCCGCCCATAGACACCCGCAACACCAGAGGAGTCACAATCACAAGTGCGTTGCCGACCTTTGAAATGGGATGGGGGATGGAGGAATAGCTACTTCAATTAAAATATTTTCATTTTCAACTTAAATATAGTTAACGTTTTTTTTTTGTAAATAAATAAATTAATTAACGTTATCAGAAAATGTGTTACATATTGTTATATAAACACAAAAAGTCTTTTTTTTTAATGTAATTTAGTTCGCCTTAACGTAACAGAAAAGGTGTTATGATTACATAAACACTAATAAGTATTGTCAGCCGTTGTATAATAAAGTTATAATATGGTAATAGATCACGCGTGGTCTTTCGAGCGTCCAGTTAATACCACTAAGTTGTTCCTACATTCGAAGCGAGTGTTCATTGTCCACTCCGATATAGGACTACAATACAGGTGTGCAAAGATTTAGCGAAAACAGTTAAAAATATATATGTTGTACGTAAACGTCCTAATTTGCAGCAAATCCTTAAAGTTTGCGATCTTTTCTGAAACTTAAGCAATATGTTTAAAAGAAGGTCTGAAAACTCCCGGTTGTTTTGGTGGCCCGCACAAGACGCGTCATAAAATAGCTTGTATTTTTTTCTAGCAGTTATTTCTTCATGAAAACAATATCTAATATTTACTAACACATAAAACATTGCGACAAGACAAATGTAAGAAAATAATATTTGTTTAATATTATACTGTAGTAGTTAAAAGTCAAAAAATGTCATACGAACGTCCCGCACGCGACTGTAGAATGCTCCAAACGTTTTTAAAGTTGTTTTTTATACTTAGACTAAAGGCTTTTTTAGTGAGAGTTTTATAGGTACATATTTCAAAAACATATCAAAAACCAGGACCGTGGTTCTTTCTGGGATCACGTAACAATATGAATAACAATTAAACATCAGATAATTTAGATCAATAATTATCTATATTATTATTTATTCATATTACTAAAACAATTTGTTTTCAAATCAATACACTGCACAGTTCCATTTTTTTATTAAAGCCTAAAGCAGATAAGTATACCATACACACTTATAATTTAAAAATATAAACTAATCTACTTTTACGCATGAGAAGAAAATATGCAGTGAAAACGTGCACTAGTCGTTTCCTTCCGATACATAACAAAACATCATATATAACGGCTTATCGACTGCGATTCTTCACTAGAACAAAAAATATCAACAAGTACACATAAAATAGTTTATTTTTAATTTAATATCAGTCAAAAAGTTGCTAAATGTTGTTTACTGAAAATAAAAAAAAGATAATAAAAATATTGCAAAATTAGAACATCCTTCTATTTAAACAAACGTTGTCTAATTTGGATTTTAATTTATTATGAAGTGACATTTTATTGCAAATAACTTTATAAGTGCCCCATTTCGATATAAGTTCGTTGACCCTAAAATGATAATAAATAGTAAACCGAATCACAAATACGTTGTTATTCGTGTCTAAGATTGTGTGCTGTGAACAATTTATAAGGAATTTAACTCTTTGGTGTCAAAAAAAAAGTAAGTGAAAATTTTGTAGTTAATGTTAAATTACTTCGAAAATGTGCCTAAATGTGCTTTTTGAAAATAGTGTGCCGATAGAGCGAATTCTTTTTTGTGTTTTACTAATATTTTAGTAGGCTAAAGCGTTTGTTCATACTATACGCTGAAATAGCAAAAATATTTCCATTCCATGGCAACTTTTACAATATTTCAAATTTCAATTTATACTAAACCGAAGCAAAGTATTATATTACTGTAGTCTCTGACAAAACTGGTTATCACCAGAGACCTTTGCTATCACCAACTATGCGACGCTAACTGTACCTTAATATTCTATATTTTATTTCAGACAACAAAAATGTTGCCATACCTGCTACTGGCGCTACTATCAACGGTTTTCGCTCAAAACTGTTCTTACAACTTCGATGGACAATCTTACTCCAGGACCTCTATGCTGATGATCAAGGGTCTACCAACAAACCTAGCATACAACCCAAACACTAAAGACTTACTATTTACATTAATAGACCTAGATTCTCTACAAAATGACGATGAACAGACTAAAATGGATCAATATGTTTTAAGAAGAGGAGAACCAATCAAAATTGACAATGTTAAAGGCCAAGCAGCGGCGGTTGACGTGAAAAATAACAAAGTGTATATAGCCAGCGAAGATGGTCTAAATATACTTAATAGAACTGATAAAGCCAACTTTGTCAGTCTAAAAGACGAAGATATAGTTCAACTATTTAAGCCTGTCCACACTGATGACGTTTACGCTGTTATATTTCCACAGAACGAAGTTTATCAAGTTAATGTCAAAAGAAACGAGAAGAAGAAGATTGAGGATATTCCTTGTGCGTTCATTCTGGCTGTAGATATATATGATAACATATATTATGAATGTGATTCTAAGTACGTTAAAGTCCTGCTCAAAGACTTTCATGAGCCTATTGAATTTGCAGGAATAGCTAAAAACACAGCTAGAGCCGTAGCCGTTGATGGGCTAAACCGAGTGGTTTTGGCTACTAATGATGGTTTATACCAGTTGAAACCAGACAATTTGATCCCTACGAAACTAATGAATCTCGATTTTGTCCCTTCTGGCATAGCTTTTGATAAAAATGACATATACTTATCGACAAATGGAATTATTTATAAGTACAGTAGTCAGGAATGTCTTTAGGTAGTAATGGTTACTTAAAATATTATATTATGGTGGTTTCAAAATATCTTCCAGGGCTCAAACTAGGATTTCTACACACAAACTTCATGACCTGGAAGGTATTTTAAGAGCAACTTAAATTTAAGTAAGTTCTGTTTACTAGTTTTAATATGGTGTATAATTTATTTTTTTCCTAACTGAATGCAAAAAAAAACAATACAAATTATATCAATACCTCACCAAAGAGGTCTGATTAAAACATTTGTCTTTTCTTATTATTTATGATTTCATTTTGATTACCTTATTTTATTTATTAGGATACCAACAGGATGTACTTACATCGTTATTATAAATCAAAACATGTTAAAGAAATCAAAATTGAATGTCACCCTAATATTATAGGCAACGACAACATGCACTAGTGAAAAGTTACAATTTATATATAAAAACCGGCCATGTGCAAGTCGTACTCGCGCACCGAGGGTTCCGTATAAATTCATATTCACACATAATATCTTGAACTCTATATCAAATACTCAGGGCTGCAATCCCTTGAAGCTGTGAAAAAATCAAACTTTTATGCCAACGCAATCAAGAGATACGGCCATTTATGCCGCATATTTGGACTCTCGCATGGGAATCAAAACCTATAGGGTACTTCCCGTATAGGCATAGAAGTTTGATTTTTTTACAGCTTCAAGGGATTGCAGCCCTGAGTATTTGATATAAATTTCAACTTGATACGTCTACGCGTTCCTGAGAAAAAGGGTTGTGACAGACAGACGGACGGACAACCAAGTGATCCTATAAGGGTTCTGTTTTCCTTTTGAGGTACGGAACGCTAAAAATTTTAGTAAGAAAGTGATAAAATAATTTAAGGTTTTTGAACTCATGAGGATTTAAATTTCATAAAATTATTTGAGAAAATATCTATCTGAGTAGACCTGACAATTGTATTGTATCTTCTCATGAGTCTATTAAGAGGTGAATAGTGCCCTAGATTTGTACGAGCTCGTTGTTCACATAAGGGCACATATTTGCCTGGGCCTGGAGATATACCTTTGTACGAGTCGGAGCATGAAAATTTATAAAATTCGGAAGATCAGACGCATCCAGAACACCGTTTGCCAGTTTCCAAAGAAACAAACTATCCAGCAGGTCTCTTCGGCTTTCGAGAGATGACATATAGAAAATAAGTAAGTTTATCAGTGTTACTGCGTAACACCTTAGTTTTATTGCAGCTGAATGTTAAATGCCATATAAATATTTCTGCACACTCTCCAAGCGCTTATTTTAACACCCTGCATACAGTATACATCATAATGCGAGTTCCATACCACACTGTAATTCCGAACGAAATATAGTGCATTATGCAGTATGATTTTAGTTTGTGGATTCCTAAAATCCTTACAATTTCTTATAAGAAATCCCAAAGTTTTAAATGCCCTCGCTCGTGACAATTTTATCAAAGTGGGCGTTTGAATTGCTTTTGACCCGATATCACCCCTTATCTGCTCAACATTAACAAGTATGCGGTCAGCGATGGTGTAAACGTTTAAATCTAATCTGTATGTTTCTTTTCCGTAAAAGAAACATTATAACATTTATCTGTATTAAGATGCATTCCATTAGCTTCACACCAGTCATTGAGTCCTGTTTGAAGAAATATTGAATCTAGATCCGAGTTAGTTACCTGTAAAACTTTAAATCGTCTGCAAAAAGCAATACATTACTATGCAGTAACATTGGTCTGTCATTTGTAAAAATGTTAAAGAGGAGAGGGCCTAAGTGTGACCCTTGAGGGACACCAGATAGAGCAGTGAATAAATCCGTATAAAAACCGTTTACTATACG
This sequence comes from Coleophora deauratella, assembly GCA_958295455.1. NCBI lineage: Eukaryota > Metazoa > Arthropoda > Insecta > Lepidoptera > Coleophoridae > Coleophora > Coleophora deauratella. Next base: position 8,356,588 of record OY282412.1, read on the forward strand.
TGCACTTCGACCTACAAGATAGGTTGAGAACCATTTTAATAATCTACCCGAAATATCATTATTATCAGACAGCTTTCACCTTTATTATTCTGTCTTATTGAGGTCTTACTTAACTATGTATTAATTTTAATAATATACTATAAATAAACTCTAGTAAAAATCCTTTCAATCACAAATCCATCAAGTCAAATGCCTCAAACCAACCACAACACTTTTTGATTTCTTTAAATCACTACCACTACCAAACGTAATTGCATTAATAATGGATTTTTCTTAAAACGTATTTCAATATACTGTTTATATTTCATGAATCCCATACGCTGAATAGAATACATCTTTATCTCTACATTCATAATAGAAATCAGAAGTATAGTTATACTATCAATATCAATCACTATGAATGACATCACTATTTGTTCTATTATCCGTTAGTACAGGGTGTTTATTGTAAATGGTTATTCTACTGAATCTACTATCTATGTGTGTAGTATCTAGTAAACCGAATCTACTATGCATTTCACATGACCGCGGTTGCTACTGAGCAAAGAAGATTGTTTCTGATACACAGTTAAAAATAATTCACTTTTAAATTTGTTTACCTTTTGATAAGTACTACTTAAAGAAATGGGTACAGCAATTCTCAAACTACTTATTCCTTTACAACGAGTTGCTACAAGAAAATTTAAAAAAGAAACACTATTATTTAATCAAAGTTTGTTAATAATTTTGATGTTAGATACTATTGCTAAACATCGAAACATGTAGTTTTTATTTCAGTAAAATAATCATTTATTTGTGTCTATTTTTATGGGTCGAGTAAATGAAGGATTTCCCACTTACAAGTCTAAAATAAGTTACATAACTACAGATAAAGCTTACTGGGCCTTTCCTCCAATTTTTGAAATAAGATCTGTTAGAAATTACACCACAACCTGTATACTGTAAATTTTTCTCGTCCCAAAGTTTATAAACACAATGAGTAGTATTTAAATAGAGCAGTGTTTTATAAAGAGAATGTGAGATTTGCGGGAGATAACAGTATACGTTGTGCCGTGTCAGTAATCAGTGTATATTGAGGTAGGCAAAAAATACTACCTGTGGTGGTGATGGTAATCTTTTTAAAAATGCGATGCTTCCATTAGAGTGACCAAAAGGGAATACTCCTGGTAGTTATAATAACGATTTTGCGTCTATATAAAGTATTTGATTTCAAAACGTTTAAATTAGTTTATATTGTCCTGCTTGTAAAGAAGCAAGAATGTGAAAAAGTGTATTAATTACTGTTTCCAAATACATTACTTATAGAAAAAAAAACATTAAATAAAAGCTAAAACTCTTATTAAACATTTGCTCTATTTTTCGAAAAAATACATATCTCACAACTTCATGTCCAGCTTTTGTAGGAATAGCAATAACATGTTCTTTTTTCATCTGGTGCCAAACGTGTTTTATATATACATGTGTAGTTATAAACACGTTATTTAAAATGTATTTATTTATTTCCTTCCAGATTCCTGTCTTGTCATGAAACAAATATGGCTATCCTAAAGGATTTCCAGGCTCTCCTTCTGCTTTTCGTGAATTTGCTTGCATATGCTATCGCAGAAAAATGCGAACGAGTGAAAATTGGAGAAGAATACTTCAAGAGACAGCTCATAGCTACCATAGATGGATACGCTACTGGAATAGTTATAGACCCAAAAACGGAGAACATTATATTTATTCTCCACAAAGCAAATTATACGAAAGGCATCCATATCTTGAAACATGGAGCTCTCGGTATAAAAGAAGTGCCAGTTTCAGATGATCTGATAGGCCAGTGTGTTGGTATAGATGCGCTGAACAACATCATATATGTTGGAACGAACCAAGGAATAGTTACATTAGATGAAGCTAAACCAGAAATCACAGCGGAAAGACCTATAGGCGACGATGACGTCAGAAGTATTTTCATAGACAAAACCGATAATCAGATGTATATTATAACCGGATCTAGTCACGAAATATTCAAGTTTATGAACGGATCTGCCGCTGTTAAAAGATATGAAAGAATACCGAAAGCATACAATTTTGTTCTGGATAAAAAAGGTAATGCCTTCTACGAATATGTAGATGGAAGATTATATTTCTTCTCCGTTGATTACTACGAGCCGGTGCAATATAAAGGTTTTACAAGAGAATTAAGGTATATCCTACAATTAAATAGAAACGACGAAGCCATAGTAGCTGTTAAAGGCTCTCTCTTTAAACTGTCAACAAAAAGTATTCTGCCAACAAAAATAGGTCAACTGGGTTTCAAAATAACCGGTATGGCTTTCGACCATAAGAGTAATATAATCATTGGTACTAAAGGGAAGATATACAGATACAAACCTATCGATTCTACTGACCCATGCCCACCGGATGACTACTTTATGTCTAGTATTTAAGTAGAAGGATATGTATAGGTTGAATTTTTGTATGTTGATAATTGATAATGTCACTCTGAACATTTCCAAGGAACCTACAAAAAAATATAGTTTGACTTTTTGGAAAGTGTTTGAAAACCGATTAATCAATTAGTAAATATCTATGGGAATTATTGACAAGTAGTAAAGTACCCATGGGAAGATTCTACTCACGAAATTGAACAACTTTCCCGAGAAACCCTTGATGATTTTTTTTTTAAATTAGGACTCCCCAAAAAAAGGGTTATTGGCCGATAACGTATTAAAAGTGTCATTTTTTACGAGATCAGTATAAAGGGTCCTTCTAAAATACCTGAAAAAATTATCGTAAGTAGATAGTAGATACAACTTTTTGTCACTCTTCAGTAAATAGTATTCACCTTGCATAGTTTAATAAGATTTATTGTCTGGCTCTAGATTTGTACTTCATACTTGTTTATTAATTTATTTGTTAGCCCGAAATATTGCAATAAAGAGAACAAATCGAAAAAGTTTTTCAATGCCTATACATACCCATTTCTTCTTTATTTTTAACACTGCACTGTAGTGTTATACTTTTTTCTATTTTCGAAAGATGTACATACATTTTTCATCATTCTAAAAGTTCTGTAGAACTCAACTCATCATTTTTTCATCATCATGTTTTCATAGACGTTGTAATAATAAAAATCAAAGATCCAATTTGCTTCTTGATTTTTCTTTTATCTTTATTAAATAAGTCTTTTTTACCCTCAGTTGGTACGCACTTGGCATCATCTCACCTGATGGTAAGTGATGATGATGCCGAAGATGGAAGCGGGCTTACCGAGATTCCCCAACGCAATGGGGAACTGTCTATTTTATCTTCATGCCGGAACACATTAATGCTGTTAACATTGATGTTTGGCGGCAAGACTTAGATAAGATAGTGGTAGCTAGCCAGGCGGGCCAGAAAATGCCCTACCACCAACCAAACAGAATCCTACAAAGTTGGACCCCACCAGGAATCGAACCCGCGACCTCCTGATGTGAAGCGAGCGGACAAGCCACTGGGCTATATTGCTACCAACTTATCTGTAGAATCAGTGATGGCGCCACAATCGAAAATTGCATACAAACTGACAACAACAAAATGACGTTTCCATACTGGCGTCATTAGTTCCGCTTTTCTTCCGTTCTACAGATAAGTTGTTGGCACTATACGGAGGCGGACAAAAGTTGTCTATGGTGTAACTCCACTCAAGGAAAACATGTATCGTGTCAGTTACTACGTAGATGTACATACTTTTTTATTATAATACCTAATACCTATCGTATAAAGATTAGGAAATACAATACTTAACTCGATACAACAACAAACATCGATATAAGCTCCCATATCGATGACAACAAATATATAAGGTGCTTCTTTATTAGTGCCCGATGTTTTAGTCAGTGCTTCTACTCCTGATTCTGATCAACTTTCCCCAAGGAACCCATAGTCAAATCGAAAAAAAATTTTTGGACTCTTCATACAAACCGATCAGCCGAGCGGCCAAATTAGTATGAAGAGCCCAAAACATTTTTTGCGATTTGACTATGGGTTCCTTGGGGAAAGTTGAACAGAATCAAGAGTAGGAGCACTGGCTAAAATATCGGGCACTAATAAAGTAGCACCTTATATAAATGTTCCGTCCAACCCAGTTTTACAACAGGCTCTTACTTATTACCAATTTGCAACACTAGAAACAGTTGCTTTACCTAAATCTTAAGTAGGTATGTTTCAATCAATAGAAACTTGTAACATTTGTGTAACCAATGATCATCCAATGATACGTAATTTTGGAAAGTAGCGCCAGCAATCATTGATGATAAGCAAAAATACAAGTAACATAACATTTCTTGTTAGATCTAAATTCGAGATTCAAACTAAAAACAAAAAGTGATTTGGGCTCGTCCGGGATTTGAACCCGGGACCTCTCGCACCCTAAGCGAAAATCATACCCCTAGACCAACGAGCCGGATGACTGACGTTCGAAATCGGTGTACACTCGCTAAGGCAACTTAAGACGATCACGTGGCTCACGTGGTGACGAACGATGACGACACAGAATGACTGGATTTATAAATAGATAAGTAGATAACGGGCCACTTCATTTTAAACTCTCTAGCTCCATATTTACAGAACGTTTACAGTTCTCGCATAAATAGGATTATACATAATCGATTTTATGGAAGGAATCGATAAAATGATGAATAAAAATAAGTTATTTAAAGAATTTCAACAACACTGTGATGTGATGAATGATGGTTAATAATCTTAAATACTTTTACATTTGTTTTTTTTTTATACAATGTAGGTAACAAACCTATGTATGTAGGTATGTACTTAAATAAAAATAATAATGAACATCACATTTAAAACATTGTTTTGTAGAATTAAATTAAAGGTAAGTACCGACATAATCAAAATCACATAATTATACCTAAACTTGATTTCCTGAATACTGTTCCAGTTCTATTTTTCTTCGTAAAGAATTTTACTCAAATACTTACCTACCTGCCCATAAACATGCCTCCAAAAAGGGTGTAGAAAAAATAAAATATACCTAATTGTATTTCGAATAAGTGGCAAATTAAGTTATGGATAAATTAACATTATATTAACCTACCTAGACCGAGCCTAGTCCTTAATTCGATTAGGTCGTTTTATAATCGTCTGTGAAAATCGCGTAACGATTGTAATAAAATAAAAGAACCATCTCTACGTAACTTAAGGCGATGTGTAAGCGAGCGCCTATTATAAAGTAGGTATTAGTGTTTTTAACCTCCTCGGTCCTCACGTCCCCTATTGCAGTGTTTTTCAACCTTTTTTAATACCCGACTTCTTTATAAGTTAAAACATTCTTGCGACCCCCCTAGAGCCATAAACATACAAAATGTTATTGATTTGAAAGACTAAGTTTATATTGACGCATAATTTTCTTCGATTAGAAAATGATTTAGTTATTATATTAATGTCCCCAGGGGTGGCGAGCCCCAGGTTGAAAAACACTGCCCTATTCCAAGTAACAACATTTTCCGTGGGGCTTTCCCTGGCAATCTTTTCAATAAAAATTATTGCAATGCATTAGAGCTAGATACAAAAAAGTACTACATATCTTAAAATAAAGATTTACCTATTTATTATCTCCACAAGTACTTTGATACATAAATAAAAAAAGTTTTAGAAGTTTCTACAAGTAAGGTTGTTAGATTTTATAATACTACGTGATTTGTAGTATTGACATAATTATGTTGAATATACAAATAAATACATAGATGTTCGTAAATTATAGTGGTATAAAAAGCTAGAAAAAACATAAACGTATAAGTATGAGCAATGTGTATTTGTGCGCGTGCCTTTGTGTGAGTGTGTGTGTAATTTAGTCAATAAACATTTGGAAAAAAATAAGGCTCTATTGACCTGTGTATTTTCTCATTTCAAAGAAATAAAAGAATATAGTTTAGGACTAAATTAATTATTCAATCTAACACAAAGTTCATTTGATGCACAGATTTATACTTTTATGAGTAAATCATATCTGTACTCGAATGTATGTACTAAAAATACACACTAAATCTCTCTGTTTACATTAGTATTTTATTTTTTCATTATGCGTTTTATTTCTAGCGTGTCGCTCCAGTCTTTCCCGTTTTTAGCGGACTTCAAAAAATGAAGAGTTCTCAATTCGACTAAATGTTTTTTTTTTAATAACATACACGCGATTACTCCGTCAATTGTGAATTGATTCTGATGGTTCTTTTTGTTTGGTAGGTCATACTTAAGAGTTGGTCCCATTATCGAAATCGATTCAGCACTTTTTGAAAAAATGACAAAAATGAATAAATAGCAAGATTTAGTTTTTACGATTGAAGTCAGTTTTTTTTAACGTTTTGAGCGTTGTCATTTTTTTTATACCAACTTAGATTGGGCCGGCGGGCGGCGGCGCTGTGTAGAGCCTTAAGCTGCATTAGTATAATAATGAAGAGATGGTTCACAAGGTCGTGTACCCAGTTCATTGTGATATTATGTCAGAGGTGAAGTGAAATTACATTCGCATTCACGTAAACGGCGATTGTGATCTGCTCCGTTGTTCTGTGGTCTAACAAGTGAATGTATGAGTTTATAATGTATAGTAAAATGAGTCATAAATAACTAGAGACGTAAAAAAACGTTTTTTTTCTGAATTGAAAAAAAACGTTCATGTTTCGAGCAGTGGTCTATCTACACCCCCTGTAGATCTTTTGCTCTTACTACTGTCTCAGGCGTTACAAGAAGTATACAAAGGTATATTCTTTTAATTTAAAATATTCACAGCAATGTATAAAAATAACGCAATTTATTTGGGGAGAAAAAATTGAATCTGATTTCGAAAAATATCAATATCAATATGGAAATTAAAACAAAAATGAGACCTTACACTTCAGGTCAGACTCCATCTAGTAAGTTTAGGCTAAAGGCGGTTACAATAATACGGGCATACATACTTTAAATATTCAGGGAGAAATCACTTAAAATCTCACACGGTCATCCGACCACAAACTAGGATTCCCTGCATTATGGAAATCAGAGACTGATACATACACATATAATGAAATAAATAAATAAAATAAAATAAAATAGCCTTTTATTACTGAATGAATAGCATTTTATTACTGAATGGCCGCAGATACTGTGCAGCAGCAGATCCCATCCGCCGAAATCGTGGTACTTGGCGATTTCAACGCCCACCACGCCGAATGGCTCGGTTCTGGCAAGACCGATCATGCGGGGAGATCTGTTCACGACTTCGCCCTAGCATATGGTTTGACACAGCTGGTTACTACGCCCACGCGAATCCCAGAAGTGGAGAACCATGAACCTTCACTGTTGGACCTTCTGCTGACTTCTGATCCGGACGGCTACCAAGTATCCGTTGGCGCCTCACTCGGCTCTTCGGATCACAGCCTTATCCGGAGTACGGTGCCACTCACGTGCCCGCCGTGACCGCGAGTTGCTTGTCGCCGTCGTGTGTGGCACTACAAGTCAGCAGATTGGGATGGGATGCGATCCTTCTTCGCGTCCTACCCTTGGGAGCAGGTTTGCTTCACGCCGGATGATCCCAACTTCGCTGCTGATTCTGTCGCTGATGTGGTGCTGCAGGGTATGGAACTTTTCATTCCATCCTCGGTGGTCCCCATTGGCGGCAAATCCCAGCCTTGGTTTGGTCGGTCCTGCAAAAAGGCCTCTCGTCGGAAGCAGGAATGTTACCAAGCCTGGGCAAATGCAGCGAAGTTACGGGATGAAAAGACCAGCGCTTTAAAAAAGGAGTTTAACTTTGCCTCCAGGTCCTTCAAAAGAGACATTGCCAGGGCGAAGTCAGAGCACATAGGCAGAATTGGCGAGAGACTAGAGCGTCTTCCTTCGGGAACTCGTGCGTTCTGGTCTCTGGCCAAAGCTGTCCAGGGGAATTTCTGCACGCCATCGTTTCCACCACTGCACACGGGTAATGATTCGTTGGCCCACGACGCAAAAGAGAAAGCCCATCTTCTAGGCAAACTCTTTGCGTCCAACTCAACATTGGATGACGGGGGAAACGAGCCGCCGACCATACCGCGGTGCAAGAGCTCTATGCCGGATATCCGGTTCCACCAACGCTCAGTGCGTAAAGCACTTTTTTCCCTCGACATTCATAAGTCGAGTGGGCCCGATGGAATCCCCCCTGTCGTGTTAAAGGTGTGTGCTCCAGAGTTGGCTCCAGTTTTAACGCGCCTTTTTCGGCTCTCCTACTCTGCTGGCATAGTCCCAAACTCATGCAAGACAGCTTTGGTCCACCCGATCCCTAAAAAAGGTGACCGCTCAAATCCGTCCAACTACAGGCCGATAGCCATAACCTCCTTATTCTCAAAGATAATGGAGTACATTATCAACAGCCAGCTCCTTCGGTATCTAGAGGACCGCCAGCTGCTTAGTGACCGACAGTACGGTTTCCGTAAGGGCCGGTCCGCTGGTGATCTTTTTGTCTACCTGACACATCGTTGGGCACAGGCAATCGAGACAAGGGGGGAAGCATTGGCAGTTAGTTTGGACATAGCGAAGGCCTTCGATCGGGTCTGGCACAAAGCACTTCTTGCGAAGCTTCCATCTTATGGGCTTCCCGAGGAATTATGCAAATGGGTCACTAGTTTTCTTGCAGACAGAAGCATAAAGGTCGTAGTCGACGGTGCATGCTCAGATTCTATGTCTGTGAACGCTGGTGTCCCTCAAGGCTGTGTGATTTCGCCTACACTGTTCCTTCTGCATATCAATGATATGCTGCAAATCAGCAGCACTCATTGTTATGCAGATGACAGCACAGGTGATGCCTTCTATACCGGCCGTGCCAACATTTCTCGGGAAAACGTCACCGAGAGCCGAAACAAACTTGTGTCAGAAATTGAGGCTTCTTTAAAGAAGGTCTCAGAATGGGGTCGACTTAATTTGGTCCAGTTTAACCCTACTAAGACACAGGTTTGCGCGTTCACTGCCAAGAAAATGCCATTTGTCGTATCACCTCGTTTTGAGGACACTCCCCTTAATGCCTCAGCTAGTATCGGAATCCTTGGTGTCGACATATCGAGTGAAGTCCAGTTCCGTGGTCATCTAGAGGGTAAGGCTAAATTAGCCTCGAAGAAGCTTGGTGTGCTCAATAGATCGAGACGGTATTTCACGGCGGCCCATCGCCTGCAACTTTATAAGGCGCAGGTTCGGCCTCATATGGAATACTGTTCTCATCTCTGGGCAGGGGCACCTCAGTACCAGCTTCTCCCTCTGGACCGCATTCAACGGAGAGCGGCTCGAATCGTCGGCTGCCAGGATATTTGAGATCGGCTTGACTCCTTGGCACTGCGTAGAGATGTAGCCTCGCTCTGCATTCTCTATCGCATGTACAATGGGGAGTGCTCCGAGGAATTGTTCGGATTGATCCCTACCGCCTCTTTTTGCCATCGTTCTACGCGACAACAATTTCATCCCCATCACTTAGATGGTTGGCAGTCCAAAACTGTGCGTTTCACTAGAAACTTTCTGCCTCGCACAACAAAACTGTGGAATGAATTGTCGCCTGCGGTATTTCCGGACCAATACGACATTCAAACCTTCAAGAAAAGAGCGTACTCCCACATCAAAGGCCGGCAACGCACTTGTGACTCCTCTGGTGTTGCGGGTGTCTATTGGCGGCGGTAATCGCTTACCATCAGGTGATCCGTCTGCTCGTTTGCCACCTCTGCCATAAAAAAAAAAAAAAAAAAAATACATGCATTGAATTAATATATTGCTTATCCTATAATATTCAGTCCGCCCTTTTGGCGAAGGCCTCCTCCAGTCTCTTCCATTCTTCTCTCCTTCTTGCAGTCCTAGTCCATGTAATTCCTCCCATTTTTTTGAGATCATCTTCCAATCTTATTTTTTGTCTCCCCCTGCTTCTTTTCCCGTGTCTGAGGTAGCTTGGGGCAGCCACTCTGTAGCTTTTTTAGTCCATCTGTTTACACTTCTTTGTATATGTCCAGCCCATTTCCATTTTAATTACCTTATTCTATTTGTTGTCTGTTCGTTTCGTTTGTTCTCGTATATCTTTGATTTTAACTTTATCCTTTCTCTTGATGCTAAGCATGCTCCTTCCCATATCTCTTTAGCATATAGCAATATTTTCCTCATTTTTAAGAGCCCATACATTTGGCACCCATAAGTTATGCATGGCAGGCAGTATATTCGAGTCGAATACTTTATTATTGCAAGCTATTGGTAAATGTTTACTTTTCATTATTTCTTTGAGAGTTTAGAGACCAGTATCTTTTCCAGGAGTTGGAGATTCTTCTATATAACATATAAGTACGATTAAATACATATAATAAACAAGACATAGAGCAAACAAATCTTCTCATCACAGAAATGTTTGCCCTGGGTGAGAATCGAACCCGCGACTCTCCGATCATTACTAAGCAGCAAGGAGCGCTAACCACTGAATCACCGAGTCAGTCTATTACATTACCTACCTACAAACATACACACACTCAAAAAACATTTCCATCCACTTGAGTAGATGGGTAATAAAATATGCTGAAAAATGTCTATAGTTAAAAAATACAACTGCGAACAAATTCTTATGACAGTCAAAGTAAAGGTAATAAAAATCTTTCTGGTTGTATTATTATGTATGTTGGTATGTCCTTTTGTTTGTAGTCGAAACGGTTTAATAAGTTTAAGAGCTTTAGATGTTTCTATTCGTCAGGTTAAAATATTGTCATTCATTCATTTCTTCTTCGTAGTTAAATGTAATTGTAAATTATTTTATTCTAAGAAGCAAATATGTTAATAAAGTTTTACTTTACGTAACTTTTCTATTGGCTTTCGTTACACGATGAACCCAAAATACAACTTTCACTGCGCGTTAAAAAAGAAAACAGCTACAGAGTTTAAAAACAAAACCCGCAATGTACTGCAAACATTTTAAACTTGCTTTAAGCATCATTAACGCTCATGTATTAAGTGAAAGTAAGAACTTTAATCTGTGTAGTAATCACTATTCGTCTCAAACTACATTGCTGGCTTTATAACAAAATAAATAACCAATTGTCAAAGAGAATCCGCATTGAAATGTATGACATTTAAATAAACCTACAGGTTTAAATTTCGAATTGATGGTTTCTTGTAGCGCCCACCACTTGCGGTGTCAATGGCTTAAAATGAAAAACATTTAACTTATGTGGCCAGTACGCATTGAGATTTCGCAGAAAAGGCTTTTATTTATTATTATTTTTTCTTAAAATAAGTATTAAACTAGTGTTGTGGATTTTTAAACAGTTCCTGTTTATTTAAGGTTTAATATTATATTAATTTATGGAGAAGAAAGACTGGTGTTAAATCAATGTGAAAATCTAAAGTTTCCCTGATTTCCTTTAAGATATTTGGACTCGTGTTGTCTGTAAGTATCTGTTAAAAATATATATTTATATAGATTTTTCCATGATGTTAATAAAAAACATGCGAGAAAAGATTTGAAAATATCACGTCTGAAGCATTAGCATCATACATATACATAATATACAAAATCATAGCCATTATTATAGGACTAATGTCAGTAACTCTAGACTAGAACATCAGTAAACTTTCAAAGTGGTATTAATTACAAAAAATAAAAATTAAGGTGAATTTATTTAAAAAGAAATCACTAAGAAAATGCTACTTAAAAAAATTTCGCGCTACCATATTTAGATGGCCTGGGTAGTAATGTAATTTTGTATTTGTATGGTTTTATTTTTTTGTCATAGTATGTCGTATTTATTAGCATAAATCAAATGAAATGTCTCGGCCATGCGAAATATACCAACAAGTGTTTGTAGTATTTTATAAGTAACATTGAAAATTTTAAAGTCACACTGTATATCTAGAATCTTAAGCTTAGCTGATTTTTTGCTCCAAGAACGAGCTCTCAATCAAAAAGTTTCACTTCAATCCATTCAGTAGAAAAAAATACGGATCAATCAGCTGTATTATTTGTATACTTTATACAGGATATATTTTATTTTAAACCACAATTTGGTAAGCTTTTGGCATCACCTCACCTGGTGGAAAGTGACGATGATGCAGAAAATGGAAGCGGTTTTAGCAAGATCCCCATTGCAATGGGAAACTGGCTATCTGTTTTCGTGTAACAACATTTGTTTTAGATCCTGTTAACGGGAGTATAGCCATACTCAACTACTTTTGTCTATGCTTTAACTACACTGGTGGACTAAACAATCGACTCAAGATTTGTTGCTCGACTTTTGAAAAAATAACTCAGTCTACAAAACTGCTAAACACTACAGCAGAAAACTAGAAAACCATCGAACTAAAATCATAAACAGTAAACACACAGATTTTGAACTTTTGGTTTAGTTTTATTTTGCTTGATTGAGTTAATTTTTCAAAAGTTGTGCATGAAACTTTGAGTCGATTTTTTTGTCCATGAGTATATAATTGCAAAAATATTGAACTCTTCATACAAAATGATTAGCTGTGTAAAAAAATTTTTTGGAGTGTATTTTTTAAGGAATTCAGCAATATTGTAGAATACTTTTTTAATATGATAAGTAACTGGTAGGTACTTAATTTTTTTACACCTGTTTACCAATAAAATTGCAATATTGCACTTTATCGTGTCGCATTGGGCCTCAAAGCGTTTACTTAATAACTATGTAGGTTCCATTACCGATATCAGTCAAGGCTCACAACTTTCCTGAGAGGACAGATTAACTCAGTAGGATGCATCCTGGCACAGTTATAAGATGTGAAAAAGTGCGTTTGAGATTTTAAGGATTTACTCAGATAGTCCAGTCATCGAGGAGGTTGAGTTATGCATTAACTCCTCTGTCCGTAAAACTTTGCAGTATGATTAAGTAGGTTCCATAGATGAGGTGTGACAAGGTATCCCGGAGATTTAAGTTTTGGAAGTAGGTATTTTATACCTAAACATGAATATTGCTAATAACTCTTACCGAATAATTTCTCAATCTATTATTCCAACGCGATATGTTAGTGTTAGGTTGTTATTATATGTATGTAAAACTGTCCAAAACTTTTTCGAACTTTTTAACTTCGATATTTAACAAAATATGTTATTTTGCTATAATTACCAAGGTATAATTTCTCGATTAAATTTTATTTTTTACTTTGGTTTTATACCTTATTAGACTTTTCTATGTGTAAGTATCCAAAACATTTTCCTATAGGAACATAATGTTATAGTTTCCGTATAAATGCTCACGGCTCATAATTTCTCAGTCCAATTTTATTCCTTTAGAAGTCATAATTTACAGAAGTAAACAGCTTTTTAAAACTATCCAATGAAATTTCGGCAAATAGTAGTTTTAGAATTTCTTTAGATAATACGTTTATTACACATTCACGGCTTACGGGGTGGCGGCGGACGTAGACGTGATGCGCGTGGCGCGTACCGCATCCGCTCAAGGTCAAACAATGAAGCGATACATACATCTACATTCATTTGAAAAAAAAATCGATATACTCTGCTTGGGGAGTCTAAGAAAGGGTGCCGATATTATTTTTACTGTAAAGGATACAGAGTTTAGATTTTTCCTTGACTAATACTATTGAATTTTTTGCGTATTATGTACCGTAAAGTAAAAAATCAAATTTTACTATTGTTACCCCGTCTGAGTGTACGGATATTAGGCTATGTAGATATGCTCGTGACCGAAGACTGTCATTTTCAGTAACTTTTTTATCAAATGTCAAAAACGGCATTTTGTTCTGAAAATGTTTGAAAGGTGAATGGGCGATTTTGGCCCATATGTTGTAACACTTGTAACGCATTGTGACCTATATCGTAAGATAGGTCACACAAAGTACTAACTTTTTTTGTATGATAGCTCACCTGGATCTCGTACAGAAGAAAAGTTTTTGGCATAATCTAACGAAAAAGTTTGTACTTGATATAGAATAGAAAAGAAATATGTTTATTCAGCAAATACAAACATATATGGAAGCAACAAATACAGTTGATTAAAATAACATAACATAGTAAAAAAAAGAGAAAAGAGCAATAAAATTACATCAATTAATTGTAAGTATTATTGTAACTTATGAAAATATAGCATAAAATATACTTATCGAGGTAAAATCATGATTTTGCTTATCGTTACAGCCAAAACACGCTGTTAACTGTGCAGTGGTCATGGTCATCAGATCATGTAGGTTAACTGATTACACGTACGGTCATTACCTAGATGGGTTTGACTGTAAGTGGCATTTATCTCGACTGTTTCCGTGCTTTGAAAGGCAGTTGTTAACTTGTTATACCACATCGGAGGTCCATGAGGATGGCCTAACCATCCCCATACAGAAAAAGTATCTGCGCTAACACTGGGGACGACATTGATTATTATCAAAAAACGTTACTGATTTGCTTACTGAGGCATGTAGTTCCCTTATTTTATTTTTTAACTTTGAAATGAAAACTATTAGGTATTAGGCATTATGAAGCTTCTTAATAATAATAATTTTTCAAGGTTATTGATAGGCTTCCCTTTAGGGTTTTCAAAACTGGTCTTGCGTTGCCCGTCTCTAATGGCTTCCCACGACCGTCACCAATTCTATGAGCTATGTGCTCCGCCCATTGCCACTTTCGTTAAGCGATTCTGTGAGCTATGTGCGTTACTTTATATTCTCACTACGCACCTCCTCAGTTCTGATTTGATCACGTAAGGAAACTCCAAGCATACTTCATAGCGCTTTGGGTGACCTTGAGTCTTCTTATGAGGCTCATACGAAGCGAACATGTCTTATTGTTAGTTCCATATGGTTATTACTAGCAACACAAACTGATTAAAGACTTTAGTCTTGAGACACTTGAGAGGTATCTTTCTTGAAGTTAGACGTACCTAGCTGGACTTTTTATGCAAGGTACATATATAGGGTGACTTTAATTAGTTCTTGATATAAAAGACTGTGCATGTGCTAATGATAACAAACAACTTTCCCTAAGGAACCCATAGTCAAATCGTAAAAAAAAATGTGGACTCTCCATACAAATTGACCAACTTACCGGCCAAATTAGTATGAAGAGTCAAATTTTTTTGCGATTTGACTATGGGTTCCTAAGGGAAATTTGTTTGTTATCATGAGCACATGCACACCCTTTGGTATCAAGAACTAATTTAAAGTCACCCTATATTAGTCAATAACTTCGAGTATAGTCTCCAAACTTCAGAGCCATGGGTTTTCAGGACATGGACTTTTGACATCATTTTTGTCTTATGTTCATTTTAAGACCGAGTTGTTGAGATGGTCTATTGAGTCTATTGATATCTGTACCTTGGACTTCCAAAGTCTCAGGCAAAATCATAGTTATTACCGTCAACGATCAAATGTGGATGATGTACTCACTGTTAATGTTGGTGCCGAGCTCTTTCAATCACAGGCAGGACTTCTTCCATAACAACAGTGAACAGGCTGTTAGATATAACGTCTCCCTGTTTCACCCTTTTCTGCAGCGGGACAGATTTCAAATTTTTGTTTTGATAACGGACTAACATTGCGGCGTTCCCGTTCAAGCGCTTTAGCCAGGACTCGATCCAATCAAAAGTTTTCTCATAGTCCACAAACGCTGAATATAATGGCTGATTATATTCTACGATTTCCTGTTTTGTCTTCCGCACCGCAGCATATGTATGTGTTCTATGGTACGGATAACTTTTCGGAAATCAGGCGTGTTCAGAAAGCTAGAAGTCGTCAAACCTGCGTGCGTGACGATTCGTAATGACTCTCGAAAACAGCTTTTATATAAAATCTGAAGTGAAATACGTCTATAGTTCGTCTTTGCTCGATGTTTGACGTAAAACAGCATCTTAGGTCAGTCAGTTATCTGCGATTGATTGATTGGCTTTCTGTGGTTGCATGAGTATACGCCAGTTACACATTGAAGCACAGAAGTAACATTTCACAAGAAGTGTATACGATGGCTCAATGTATGTGTCTGTGAGCATGTGCTTGGTTCTGGTTTGCTTGTGTGTACGTGTGTACAACTCATATCATTCCCACTGCAGGGGCACGGATCTCTTTTCATATCTCGGGAAGATTAAGACATACTCCAAATGGAGGTAGGCAAGTCCAGATTGGTGGAGTTGTAGGACTAGTAGCCGACCCCAGTATCAGAAGTTACTGCAGCTGCTTTTAAGCCATATTATTTAATTAACGACTGAAGTCGGTACCAACACTTTTCTGCTTTTCTTTCTGCTATTTCTTTAACAGTTTTATTCTTCAATTTGGCTTCAACTTGTCTTCATTAACTGAAGTTCTTGGCCGACGAGCGAGCGTATCATTTTCAACACTTCGCGACCTTCTATAAACAATTTGCACCATTCATACAACATGGACTGACTAATATCCTAATGTCCATATTGTTTATGAAGCCCTGCAAAAAATTCATATATTCTTTCTTTCCTTAAATCAAAGCTCCTGTTATGTGTAACGTTCTTCAGTTCAAGTTCAATTATAGGAAGAAAAACTCACAAAGTCGCACTTTTGAGTAGCAAAGAACATAACAAATTTTCCTTTGTAGTAACTGAAGAACATTATACAAGACAGGATCCATAAGTAATATCTGGTGCGTAGCCCTTGTTGGTTTAGCTCAGACTGAGTGCAGCGGGCCGAGACGCTTTCGTCGCAGCTTTGCGTTTACGTAATAGTTATAGCTACTTATGTTCTACTTATAGGTAAGTATATTACTGTTAAAGCTATGTGGAGTCCGTCGCCAATAGGCGCTTTTATTGTCATGTGGCTTTCTGGCCGCATGTGGGTCGTACCCGCATGCGTGCCGCCCGCAACCTCTCGTTTCATTACATGTTTTTAGGGTCTTTTCATTGTCATCCGTGGAACACGCACGCGGGTCGCTTTGAAAACACCGCACGCATGCGGGCAGAAATCCGCATGACAATAAAAGCGCCCTTAGCTGTGATAATTTTCCTTTTAACTTCGTTATGCCGTGAATTTTTTAACATTTCTAGAAACAATTCCCGTGTTTTTTTTTCATTTCTAGTAACAACCGTTTAGCTGGAAGAAAGATGGGGGACATGACTTTAACAAAAAAATTGCATATTAAAGCTTAATATTTCGAAAACGGATCCCTAAATTGAAAAGTGCTTTTCGCTAACCTACTATATTTTAAAAAACCTACCCAACGACTCCCTATTAGATTTTTTTTTATCTTTTGTTCCAACTACATGACGATCTTACATCAACTCCCTGAGCGAAGCCGGGCCCTCCAGCTAGTGAAGATATAGTTCACTTCGATGTTTTTCTAAGAATGTTTGCCGTAGTAAAAATATTTTCGTTAAAAAATGAAGTAGACGCGACTTCACTATCAACTCTGTTCTAATCAAAACGCTGTGACGTGAAATGCCACAGAACACAAAGATAACAGTAAGTAAAGTACTCCTGCTACGCGAAAGTTGTTTAACGTGAAAAAACGGGCAATTTGCGTTTATAAGACTGATAATTTGCAAAGAAATATTAAGAAATTAATATATTTATTAATCAAACCCGTTTCGTTATTCTATAATATACATTTTGTTGCTTCGATTTACTGAGTTTGCTTGCTGTTTTTCCGTGATTGAATCTTTACGCTGTGGTTTTGCATACGCATAGGTCAAGTTAGACTGGACGGAAAACATAGTTATATGAAACCATCGCGACTTACCATTCAAGTTTGACCTCTGTTGACAAAGATGTATACGTATATATAGGATAAAGTACTACCCTGCTTTTTGGAAGGAGTATTGTATGGAATTCAGTTTCTATACCTATTCTTGTTCTGAGCTTGTTACAAACAAAAACAACCCTTGTTACATACATACACGTTCGAATATTAGATAAACGTATGACGAAAATCGTCGTGCACCGCAACTTCGGACGGAAACCGCCCGGCGGTGGCGCGGAATCCGCGCCTTCGTCGTGCACTGCAGCTTTCGACGAAATTCGGACGGAAACCGTCCGGTGGAGCGGATCGCTGCCGCATGCGAATTTCGTCGCTCCGCGCTCCCGTCCGAATTCCGCCTCAGTGTGATATCCGCGTAAATGACAAGCTGCCCATACCAAATTTTGATAATGAACCAGAAGCCAACAATATGTACAATGATTTGTTTACAGTAATTGAGCGAGAATTTCAGGAAATTTTTAAAACTAAATCTATAAATATTGATAATAAATTTAAGTTTTGTGAATGGGCTACTGTAGGAATTTATAAAAGCCGTCAAACCTTATTTGATCTTTATGAGAAAAAAAGTTATATATTTGATGACAATTTCAGAAATTATGTAAAACGTTATTCAAAAATATTCAGAAAGGTATGCTGCGCAGCCAAATCTAATTTCTTAGCCAGAAAGATAAAACTATCTGATAATAAAATTAAGACGGTTTGGAATATAATAAATAAAGAAACCGGTAAAGTCGAGAAACACGATAAAGATTTTGTTTTACAAACAGATAAAGGCAAAATAACATCTAACGCAGAAATAGCTACGGAATTCGAAACGTTTTTCACAAACATTCCACTTAAGCTAACTGAGGCCCTGGACTCATCACCCACATATGCTAAAAAAATATTAGAAGAAAATGTATTTTTTTGTGATGAAATATTCTATTTTAGAGAAATTGGACCTGAAACTGTTGTTAAAACTTTTAAGTCGCTTAAAGTGAAACAAACTGAGGACTTGTGGGGTTTATCAGTTAAATTAATTAGTAATGTAATTGACGTATTAGCACCACATTTAGCATACCTTTTCAATATTAGTATAGAAAGTGGTGACTTTCCAGATCTCATGAAGTGTAGTTTTTACTATAGTATTTTTAAGTAATATAGCGGAGCCACCGCGAATCGCAGTCTTTCGATTGAATGCACTGGCCATATAATAATTTTTTATACCTCTTTATAAATCAGGTTCCAAAACTGATGCGGTAAATTACAGACCTGTTTTTGTATTACCCGTCCTTAGTAAAGTCTTTGAAAAAATTATGCTCAACCAAATGCTACAACACTTCACTTTAAACAAACTTCTGCATAACCAACAATTTGGCTTCACGAAAGGTCGATCAACTACCGATGCAGGAGTAGCACTTATACGAAACATCTATGATGCATTTGAGAAATCACAAGATGCAATAGGAGTGTTTTGTAATTTATCTAAAGCATTTGATTGTGTGGAACATCAAACTTTACTTCTTAAACTAAAGCATTACGGTGTGGAAGATAGGGCTCTCAGTCTTCTCAATTCATACCTTAATAATAGGTTACAAACAGTCCAAGTAAATGGCACAAATTCTCTCGGCTCTACAATAAAAATAGGCGTTCCCCAGGGATCTATTTTAGGCCCCTTTCTCTTCCTTGTTTATATAAATGACTTACCATTTATGGTGCAACGTCTCTCAAATATTGTGTTGTTTGCAGATGACACATCTCTTATTTTTAAGGTAGACAGGAAAGACAGCAAAATTGACGAAGTAAACAACACACATTCAAAGATACGTAAATGGTTTACTGTTAATAACTTGCTATTAAATGGCACAAAGACAAAAGTAATAAAATTCAGATTACCAAATGTCAAGCAAACTCACGATAATGTAATATTAGATAGTAATATTTTAGAGTTCGTAAATAGCACTGTTTTTCTTGGTATTACTTTAGATGCTTCCTTACAATGAGGACCACATATAGAAACCTTAGCAGGAAAGTTTAGTTCAGCTGCCTACGCCGTCAAGAAAATAAGGCAACTAACAGATGTAGATACTGCAAGACTAGTGTATTTTAGCTATTTTCATAGTATAATGTCTTACGGCATCTTAATTTGGGGACATGCGGCTGACATAGAAACTATTTTCATACTGCAAAAAAGAGCCATTCGCGCTATCTATCAGATGCGATCTCGAGAGTCATTGAGGAACAAGTTTAAAGAAATAAATATTTTAACTGTTGCCAGTCAATTCATATATGAAAACATCATGTATGTTCGTAAAAATTGAGATTTATTTCCAAAAAACAGCGACAGACATAATTTTAATCCTAGAAATAGAAATAATATCGAAGTTGCTTATTGGAGACTGAGTAAGGTAAAGAAGTCGTTCATGGGGCAGTGTATAAAATTCTACAATAAAATACCTGAAAATGTAATTAGTTTATCCGAAAATAAGTTTAAGACTTATGTAAAGAAACGCCTGTGTTCAAGAGGATATTATAAAACCCAAGACTATGTTAATGACAATGATGTATGGACATGTATAGATCTTCCAGCTCATAGCTTTAGTAATGACATCAATTGTAATAGATATTAAGTATTTATTTCAAAAAATGTGTTGGGGCGAGTTTCTTTTGGGCTCGACGTTTCTTCTCGCTCCGCTAACACTTCCCGAAACGTTGAGTGTACAAGTTCCGCGTGGTAGGAACTTTGTACTAGGTAGAGAAAAAAGACGATTTAAAAGTATGCGTACAGCATCTACTTAAATAAAAAATATTTTGACTTTGACTTTGACGTTTTTAGTGCAGAGGTGCATAAAAATTAAAAAATCGAATTAAATAATTAATTTAATAGGAACTGTGGCGACAGCTCTTCAGCGGGAAGTGAGGTACCTTCGCCAGGCGAGGTGGTATGCCTGGGGACCAGCCGTGGTCCAACCGTTGATGGTTGGAAGTCGTATATATCCGTAGTGCGAAGAAACTTTCAATATCGCGTTCTAGGATTAGTTGATGGCGGTGCGATAGATGTCGCCACATCACTCCCCCTCCGAGACCGGAGGTCAATCCGTTTTGAGTTGACGGTCCAGTGTTGCCGGTGCATACGGCGGGGCGACGACGCGCGTCGCGATGCGGCGGCTGCGATAAGTAGAGAACGCCAGGCCGAAGTGCTCAACTCAAGTCCAAAGCTGAGTCAGGACGAGGAGGTTCAGGCGTGCGGTGCAGGGGAAGCAGGCGTCGTTGAGCGCGTGCTCTATACAGCGTGGGCTGCCGACAGCTTGCTGTCTGAAAAGTGACGCTCGCTGGTTCCATGGTGTACGATGCGGTGTCAACGGGTTTGCGAACCTGATGGGCTTCAGAGTGAAGTATCAGGGCCAGGAAGCTCAATTGACGGCTTTCGTTGGTCCTGGTAAACTTCGATGTACTGGACTGCTGTGCTGCTGCGGCTTGCATTACCAACTGGAAGGTTTTTGAGGAGTGTGATGTCTAAGGTTGCGTCAGGATGTTTAGCGTCTGGGGTCACCACTGTAGGAACTGTGTGTTACCTCTCTTCGGAGGAAAAGGGAGGTAACTCCGCCAGGCGAGGTGGTATGCCTGGGGACCGGCCGTGTTCCATCCAACCAATGATGGTTGGAAGTTGTATAGTTAATCTGAAGAAACTTTCAATAGCGCGATCTAGGTTTAGTTCGTGGCGGTGCGATAGATGTCGCCACAAATCTAACGCGGAAAACACACTGCTCCGCTCACCGCGACGAATTGCGGTGGAGCAGATTTAAACTTTGTACTGTAAAATGTTGATTTGTATACAAAAACCGCGGGGTATCACACACTTCCACCGCTTCTCCGTCCGGAGGCGCGATTCGCACGACACGGATCCGCGCTCCCGGACGGAGACGCGGTGCGATTCACAGGTATACCACTGCACCGCAGTACCGTCCGAATTTTTGTCTACGACGGAATTCGGACGAAAACCGTCCGGTGGGGCGGAAACCGCGCCTTCGTCGTGCACCGCAGTAGGAAACCGTCCGGTGGAGCGGAACGCTGACGCATGCGAATTTCATCGCTTCGCGCTCCCGTTCGATTTCCGCCTCAGTGTGATATCCGCGTAATAGTCGTCCCAGGGAGGGGGAGGATGATGGAAGGACCCCATAAAGGGGGTTGTTTTAGGGTAGAAATGGGCCATTCGGGATATACTGTATATGTACGAATATTAATCGACACATTAAAATCAGGGAGGTTGGGGATGCAGATTCTTTGAAATCCGCGGATGCGGATATTTAAAGGCTCATCCGGGGATGCGAATCTTAATACTACACAAAAAGAGAAAAGGACTACACAAAAAAATCGCCCCCACCCACAACAGATTACAAACGTATCTCAGTCAATACATCTGTGCAGCCTGATGTTTTTTTGCTATGACGACATCCGCCGTAGATATAGGGTTTTCATGCAAATCGAATTTGATTTCCAATACTAATTTGGAGGCTCATTTGATCAAATAGTATGAGGAGTTCAAAAACTTTTTTGCGGGAAATTTGTTCAGATTCATGAGTAGTTGTTGTTGTTACAACATACAACTTTTCACCTCTACCAGCTAGAAAACTTTACACGATAGTGATAGAAGCTGATGTTCGAAATTCGAACACTTTAACTAACATTCGCAGCAACAAGCTGCTTTGAATCAACAGATTAATAAACAGTTTTTCACCTGTCCAGCGCGAAAAGAGTGCCTTTGGTCCCTGAAAACTCGCAGCAAAAGTTGTTTTTGCTTTTGGCGTGAGAAAAAGTGATTCGAATTTCGAACATCACCTTTGGCGCGACGCTGAAAAAAATATGAGCGATGGTTGGTTCAGAAACTCATTTTGGCGTAGGGAGCGTTTTAATTGATAAGCACACAATGTTATATGTTATTTAAAGAAATTCAAGTTTATAAATTGTGCTACTGTATTTTTAAAGACGTAATATTTAAAATAAATATGTAGTTACTAGTAAACATGAATATCGTTTACCTAAAAATATCATATTTATATCTAAGGTTTTTATAAAAATGTTAAGTAGCGCAGTTTCCGAACCCAACCTCTAAAATAAAAACATTATAATAAAAAACTATATTGCCTCCAGAGAGAATTTAATCATCAAAATCAATCAAAATCAAAAATCTTTTTTATTTAAGTAGATGCTTTACACATACTTTTAAATCGTCATATTATTCTACCTAGTACAAAGTTCCTACCACTCGGAACTTGTACACTCAACGTTTCGGGAAGTGTTAGCGGAGCGAGAAGAAACGTCGAGCCCCAAAGAAACTCGCCCCAACACATTTTTTGAAATAAAAACTTAATAGCTATTACAATTGATGTTATTACTAAAGCTATGAGCTGAAGGATCTATACATGTCCACACATCTTTGTCATTTACATAATCTATGGTTTTATAATATCCTCTTGAACACAGGCATTTCTTTACATAAGTTTTAAACTTATTTTCGGATAAACTTGTAACATTTTCAGGTATTTTATTGTAAAATCTTATACACTGCCCCATGAACGACTTATTTACCTTACTCAGTCTCGAATAAGCAACTTCAATATTCATCTGCGATTTTACTTTACTCGCTGGTCGAAAGTTGTATGTTTAACATGAGAGCAGGTCATTTTTATGTCTCGTGCCTTTAAATCACTCACAATGCTCAGTAGTCTATATAAGAATCACTTGCTACGCTCGTGATTCAATTGTAGACTACCTCGCTAGCTCGTGATTTAAAGCTAGCACTCGAAGCGAAAAATAACTTTGCTCATTAGTTGAACAAATAACTATTCTCGTATATTTTAATAAATCCCTATCATTTTTCGATTGAAAATGGTTATTATTATTTTAATGGGACGTCACAATAATTTTGAAACTAATGCCACTTCTGTTGGTGGGTGCGGATAGGGTCCATATAATTTTTTGCATAGTCCTTTGTATGGGTTTGTATGGGCATAAATAAATGAAAACCGGCTAAGTGCGAGTCGGACTCGCGCATGATGGGTTCCGTACCATCGTACAATATTTGGGATTCCACCAAAAGTACGTTTCTGGTGTCACCCTACCAGCCCCTTTAATTTTTAAGTTTTTTTTTTTTTTTATGGCATAGTTGACAAACGAGCAGATGGATCACCTGATCCGCAACCTCAGAGGAGTTACAAGTGCGTTGCCAGCCTTTGTTGTCATAGTGGCAACAGAAATACACACTGTGAAAATTACAGCTATCTACCTTTTACAGTTCATGAGATACGGCCCGCTGAGAGAAAGACGGACAGACAGACATACAGCGGAGGCTTATTAATAGGGTCCCGTTGATCTTTGGTTATGGAACCCTAAATAATAATACTAATCCTTGTTTTTTTATTAAATTATTAAAGTATTGAAAGTTAAAAACCTGGACCATTTTGTATGAAATAAAAAAAAAATTTATAGAGCTTTTGTTATTAATTATACAATTAGTATTATAATAATTTATGAATCTAACTAGCCAAATTTTGTATGCCTATTGGCGAAACATAGAGAACATTAATGATAATATTTTGTTTTAACATCCGAAAATAAATAAATTGAAATTGAAATTATTATTAATTATTTATATTAATAATTACAAGTAATAATTTACAAAATTATATTCCTGAAATAAAATATTACGATAATTAGTTATGCTGTCCTAGATCCCCCATCCGCATGAAAATCCGCATTGAATGTTGCGGATGATATAGATACGGATGTCAAAATTTATGCGATGCTCCATATTTACGGATGCCGATGCGGATATTAGCAACATCTCTGATTAAAATGATTTATTTTTGTTTTTTATATTATTTTATTGTATTTTTTAGCTTTCGTACTATGGGGCTGAACGCCGCCATACGTATAATATTTTTTTACATTATTTATAGGTACCTAACAAGTTATTTGATGTTGATGTTTTTGTAATCTATATTTAACAGTCTTTTAGTGAGTTTTTTTTTTTACTATCTGTGGAATACCTACTTACGCGTAATTTTATGCAGATCAAACGAATCCGAACATATTTTTTAGAACTATTACTATTATACAAAATAAAGTGCGAAAAGGCCGGAAATGGGTAGTGGCCGGCAAACGGATCGCGTGACCTTACGTACGTGTGTGACGCTTCATACATATAAGTTTAATGTATCGAAATTTTATTGGATAACCTGAAATACTGTTTATATTTATTATTATGTACCATATAAATAAATAAAAATGGACTGAGAAATTTTACATAATTAGTTATAGCATAAAAACTATTATGCTATGATCTTAAAGGAAAATCTTTTGGATACTTATACAAAAAGATGTCCAGCAAGATATAAAACTATACTGAAAAATAAAACTTAATCGAGAAATTATTCATCGGAAGTAAAATCGAAAAAATCATGTTTTGCTTAACTTAAGCGTCACGAAATTCGAAAAAGTATTGAATACTGCTATATACGCGTGCCATTAAGTTACTACTAGCGAATAGTACAGAAATATTCGATCGAGCAATTATCCACCGAATTTTAAATGCAATTTTCATGTTTAGGTATAAAACACATACTTCCAGCCACAAAATCTTTTGGCTTCTTTGTCATCTTCCATCTATACACTATCCTTCACAATCGTGCAAAGTTTCATTGATAGAGAAATTAATGTTGGGGTCTCCATACAAAGAAACTCCTCGATGACTGGGCTAAGAATCAAGCATAGAATACAGGAAAAATATTTAAAAAATCCAATCTACAACTTTTTTCCAGCTTCCTATACAAATTATTGATTCACTATTCAGAGATAGTATAATAATTTGTATGGGAAACTGAAAAAAATTGAAGATCGGATTTTTTTGAATATTTTTCGTGTATTCTGTACTGTATTCTGAGTAACCCCTTAAAATTTCAAACGCACTTTTTAACAACCTGTATGCTTTTTTGCACACCAACATTAAAATACAGTTTGAACTTAAAATAATGTGTAAAACAATTATTTAAGTAAAAACCTTACGAGTTTTTGCATTAGTACTACATTCATGGATACTCAATGACTTGGTGGTTGGCACTCCTCCGATGGTCGGCGGTTCGATTCCCAACCAAGGTAAACATTTATGTGAGAAGTTGTAATGTTGTTTGCTCTGTGTCTGTCTTATATCTATATCTGAATTGTCATTAACTGGAATACTGGAATATAGAATAGCCATTTACAGAAAAGTAATCCAGGTAACTTCTGTGTACCAAATTTCATTTAAATCCATTCAGCCGTTTTTGCTTATTTGGCTAAAAAACATATACATCAAAATTTTAATTTATAATTTTATTTTGAGCATGGTTTATTTATGAAAGTATTCTTCTTCTTATCTTTCTTATCATGTGTCACAAACGTATATCCCTAATGTATAGTTAGATGGTATGAAAGTATAACCTAGGTCAAAGTTACAAAATTATGCAAAGGAGACATAAGGAAGGTCGTAAAAAGATAATAAATTTTATTTATTTAAGAAAAAGTTACGTGCTCCACATTTGGATGCGATATTATTTAAATTCCGAATTGTGTCAGGTCAGCCGGAAGACCGGATTGGCGGTAAGTTCCCGCGCAAACTGCTCTTATTGCGTCATCAGTTCACATCACAGAAACTTACGTAAATCCGCGTGTCATCCGTTTTCGGTTGTGTGATCGTCCATACAAGATAATTAAAAACAGTTTAAAAGATAAAAGTGTAAATTAAATTAAAAAGTTGTGTAGTTGACTGCATTAAAAAGGAGGTAGTTCACTGCTAGTCATTTAAGTTCATTTTTATCGAATGTCAAAAATGACAATTTGTTCAAAATATATTTGAAATAGTAAACTATAACCTCATAATTAAGTATAGTCCGTTCCATAGTTTTAAGAAATGGCAAAAATGTTAATAGCGAATTGACTATGGGTTCCTTAGCGAAATTTATTCAGTTTCTTAGAATATTTTAAAAACAAATATGTAGTAGTTTTTGATATTTAATTAAAAGTAACTTAATTGACTAGCGATCATCGACCCGAATATTATAATGTTTTTTATCGACCTCAAAATGATTGATAATATTATTTATGCTTTTTAGATGCAGAGGTAGCGCGTGAAACTTTATAAAATTACTAAAATAAGGAAAGTATAAGCAGGTCCTTACTCTATTTAGGTTATATAGTTCCGTGGAAATCCTTTCTGTTACAACTGGCATAAAAAAATATTACGGGTAATTGAATGGAATGTGTGTATAATTTAATTATCCATTGTACCTTGCCAGTCTCTTTTCAGGGACCTTAATGTTAACACTAATAAACGAACAATAGAAATAGCTGTGCCGAAAATAAAACGGCTACCTAATTAATGTAGGTACCTAAAAGTGTTTTTATAACATGTTATTTTGAGAGATAAACTCACACGGGAAAAAATGTCGTTACGTAAAATGAAGCAGATATTCGAAAACTGAAAAAAAAACTATGTACAATGTTACTTAATGTCTAGAATATTTACAATATGATCAAAGTAATAGTAGATACAAAAGTTGTTCAGTTTCATGAACTTAGCCCAGGTTTAGGATCCGTTTACTGAGGATTCTACTCATCGCACTAAACAACTTTTGTTCTGCGACTTTACTCAAATCACAAAATATATTTGGATATTTCATACAAATTGATCATGGTTTGCCATTTTTGTATGGAGTCCAAAATTTTTTTTGCGATTTGAACAAAATTGTAAAACAAAAGTTGTTCAGTACGATGAGTAGAATCCCCAGTTAACGGGTCCTACACCAATTTTGTTACACTCTGTATACATAACTTAGCTTTGATAGTAAGCTCATCACCATTTGACTACGTGAGGGTATTAACTACACAGCGACCTTAATGTGTCCATAATTTATTCTCAGTATTGCAACACTAAGTACCTAGGCAAGCACTAGGTATTAAGAATGTTGGTATTTAAATATAAGTTATATCCTTTGACTGGAATACCGACAAACTTTATGAACCGCAACTATCAAGAAATAATTTGAACAGTTTTGTAAGATCAAGTTTTATTTTAAATTGTAAATCCTGATAGTTCCACTGCTAAACAAAGCCCTCCGTTATTTTATTGTACGACAGTAAAAGTCAACCTGTATGTGATTTATGCACTGCTTAACCTTGAATAAAGTTCAATGTTCTATTCTGACCTGATAAGTAAAAGTCGGTATACAACTATAGAATTTTCAACAATAGCCCAAAGATGTAACTTCGTAAAGACTGGCACATCGACGTTCAAAGTGAGACCACTCTTGTATAGCCAAAGTGGAGTATACTAGAAGGTCCCGTAACTTCTCATACTGAACAAGCTATTTTATTTATATATTTTATACATGTATTTTATTCTACAACTTTGTAGAAAAGTAGAAATCACAAAAATAAAATGTGTATTTTTCGTAGAAGTCGAACGAATGTTGGGCTAATTTTGAATTGAAAGTTAATTTTTTGTTTGATTAGAATAGGCTGGATTGATAACAATGTTTACAATACTATAGATATCATTGAATTACTTTTAACATCTGTCAAAAAAGACATTTTGTTCTAAAAAATGGTGTAATACGAAGACGTAACGTCATAGTATTTCAGCGTCGTTAATGGACTCATTATGTAATTTTTATTGTAATACTTAATTAAAAGTTCAAGATGAAATGGAAAACAAAACAAATATTATGTTTATTTGAAAATATGAAGAGTAGAGCCCCCACATAAAGCGTCATCGTACAACTATTTAGAAAATTTAATTAAAGACCGCTTTTTAGAAAATTAAATGTCTTTCTGTTACAGTTTCTTTACGTAATCGAAACGGCTAAATTCGTAAAACTCAATTGTCATTTACCTATTCTATAAAAAAGCTAGAAATAGTGCGCAAAGATGTCTAAGATACCCCAATATACTGATAATGGAAGATATTCCCCAAAGTACAAATTTTAAAAGAAACAGTACGATTACAATATATTTATTTACAGTAGATTTTATCTTAAAATGCTTACTTTATTATTTAAATCAAAATGTTCAGAAGGACAAGTCTAGAGGGAGATGTCTATGTTACTATAATTTGATTTATGATTCTCTATCAAGAGTATTTTTATTGTTAAATAGTTCTCATGGCACGAGACTTTCATTCAATTGCTTTTTTATAACTTAATAATGTTTTGATTATTGTGTACTATTGATAAGCGAGAAACCATATAAATCGCTCACATCATTTGATAAATACTGATAGGTGATGTAAATAACCATCAATTTACATAGGTACATACACAAAACGTTCACGGCACAAGACTTTACTTTCAATTGCTTTTTTAACCGACTTTAAAAAAGGAGAAGGTTCTCAATTCAAAAAAGGAGGTTTCATTTTTTTTGTATGTTTGTTACGCGATTACTCCGCCAGTTATGAATTGTTTTTGATGATTATTTTTCCTATATATTTGGGTCCTATATAAATTTTGTCGAAATTGATTCAGCACTTTTTGTTACGATTGAAGTTGTTGAAAATTAACGTGTTCAGGGTCGTAGATTATTATTCCTTAAAAATTTTCTTGACTATGTGTACAGTCCCATGCACCTAAAAGTATACAGAATAGCCGTGCCATCTAGTACTACTTGCACTACTTGACTGTATACTATTAGTTGCACGAGACTGTACTATTATTGATAATCGGGAAACCATATTAATCGCTCACATCATCTCACAAGTAGGCGAGGGCCCATTCTGCAGACATACATGCACTCGAAAAACATAGGTACTACACCCAAAACATAACTTGGGCATTACCCGACTGGGTAATAACAAAAAAATGAAGGATATAATTAATCATACAAACACATTAGCACAATAGATAATTATACAAATTACATCTGCTTTTGTCATTGTGGCAAGTAGTCACAGTGACAGCACACAAGTCTTTTTCCGCGACAGAGATGTTTTTTGAATAGTGATAGATAAGAGTTTGTTTGTTTATCTACAATTGATTAGTCCTTGGCATCATCTCACCTGGTGGTAAATGATGATAATGCCGAAGATAGAAGCAGGCTTACCAAGATTTTCCAACGCAATAGAGAACTGGCTACCTTATCATCATGCTGTTCACATTGATATTTGGCGGCAAAACTTAGATAAGATGGTGTTAGCTAGCCAGGGTGGCTCAGAAAATAGCCTACCACCAACCAAACCGACTCCTACAAAGTTGGACCCCGCCGGGAATCGAACCCGCGACCTCCTGATGTGAAGTGAGCGGACTAGCCACTAGGCTACGAAGCCGGTTAAGTGTACGTCTCACTAATAATAAAATAACTAGACTCTATGGTCTGCTTGCCTAAAAAGTTATAAATTACACTTAAAAATTACTTACCTTCTACAAACATTTAGTAAGTAAAGGTACTAAATCATATGATGTAAGTGATAAATTTAAAAATAACGTAAGATTAATAACAAAGCGGTAGAGCACCGTCCCGTAATAATGAATCACTTTTTTCTGAACTTTCATTTTGATTTAAGTTCATAGTAATATACCTATATAATTATACAGGGTTTAACAGAAGTGTGTGACAATACTTCAAGGTTGGCTTTTACCCATCAAACTGAACAACTTGTGTTCTACAACTTTGTTGAAATCGCAAAAATTTTTTTGGACTTTTCATACAAACTTGGTTCGCCAGCGATTTGTATGAAAAGTCAAAAAAAAATTTTGCGATTTCAACAAAGTTGTAGAACAAAAGTTGTTCAGTTTGATGGGTAAAAGCCAACCTTGAAGTATTGTCACACACTTCTGTTACACCCTGTATACCTTCATAAATAATAATGTTATCTGAATAAATATGTGTAAATTAATTACACCTTTCTGAAAATGTCTTAAGCATCTTCTAGGCAATTAAATTACACTCTCGCATATGCTCAGCCACGTTTCAACAAATCTTAAAATTATAATTATGAAGTTGTATTAACTTAATGTTAGAGAGAAGATTGTATGTTTCCGTCTTATATTCAAACTTTTATGAGCATTATAAATACTTATAACGACATAATTATTAAACTTTTCCTTTTATTTGTTGTCTAACGACAGCAGAAAGTTGGAGGTACTATGTATGTCCACACATCTGAGGCCTCGTTTAGAAAAGGGATAAAAAACGTCGATTTGAAAATTAAATCCCCTTAGCATGTTTAAAAACCAAAAATCAAACAATACAATTACAATTAAAAAGTCAATAACAGAATCTTAAGGTATATGTCCATTATAATATCTTAATCATACACATTCCATATTTGAAAAAATTTTGGATTACTTGTGTTCCAAGCGTAAAAATAAAACCAAATTGTGATAGGACTCGTAAAATGGGGCTTTTAACAACACACTGAACAACTTAACAATACGACTTTTTTCCCAGAAACCTGATTAATCAGTTTTATTAGTAATGATGTATTTTGCATGTTTGCAAGTTTCAAATTTAAATTGTAGTCCAAATTTTTCTTTAAAATCGTAGGGGTACAAAAATTGTCACTAAAGGGTGAAATTGAAATAGCGGAACAAATTTTAACTGTGGTTTCTGCTCATGGAACTGAACAACTTTCTCTAAGAAACCAATTCAGTCGGAGCAAAAAAAAAATGAACTTTCCTTAAAAAGTTGGCTACCGAGGGCATCGATTTGTATGAATAGAACAAAGTATTTTTTGCTCCGATTAAATTGGTTTCTTAGAGAAAGTTGTTCAGTTCAAGAAAAGAGCGTACTCCCATATCAAAGGCCGGCAACGCACTTGTGACTCCTCTGGTGTTGCGGGTGTCTATGGGCGGCGGTAATCGCTTACCATCAGGTGATCCGTCTGCTCGTTTGCCACCTCTGCCATAAAAAATAAAGTTCCATGAGCAGTAACCGAATTTACAATTAGTTCCGCGATTTCAATTTCACTCTGTATATGCTGAGAAGTAGCCACAGTTACCAGATCTCACACCTATTTTGTTACCTACATCGTGTCTATTTGCTGTGGAGCTCACTCAGCCTTCTCGTGACTAAACTCCAACATACTTTTATCCCAAGTTTATGGTCAACTAAACGGACAGACGGACGCAAGACCGGTTCTTATTACGTATATAAATATGTGCATGAACTATGGCGCTGCGCAGTGAAAGTAACCAAGTTATGGTCGATGAGCCTTACCTATAATACATGTGTTTGCGTAGATTCTATAATTTTAGACCATGGAGGCGGTGTTTTTGATTAAATATTGATAAACTAATAAGTATTGTAGCAAAAACTATCATCAATAAAACATACAAATATCCAGTTCAATATTCCCAAAACAATTTATTGTACTTAAAGTATTTTATAGCGACGATAGGTCTACAGAGTAAAATTATCAATCAATTAACAATATATCTATTATTTCCAGGTAAAATGATGGGAAAGAACATCGTCACTATAACACTACTCTGTTTCGTCCCCACATCAATGTGTGGACCCACGAAAATGAATTCTAGACCAGTTCACGAAATCATTAATGAACAATCTAGAATAGATGACAACATGAGACCACCTGATAATCCTGCAGTTTTACCATATGGCAACCCTTTAGCTGGTAACTCTAAACAAGCCAGAATATATGCTCAAAATCAACAAGCTATGTTCCAAGCAGAGAGAATGAGACAGCATAGAGCACAACTTCAAAGATGGACGAAAGCCCCTCAACAAGCAGATAGCTATATGAGAGCATACCACGAATCACAAGAAAATCATCACCTAGCTTTGGAGCAGCAACAAGCTATACTAAAAGATATGCATATGACTATAAAAACAACAACCAAATCTATTAGGCCAGTGACTAAAGCACCTCCTAAAGTCAGACCATCTCAAAAACCAAGACCAGAATTAAAAAGAGGACCTAAAGTTGTCCATAATGTAGAAGCAACAAAAATAACCATACAAGATGCAATCAAACCCAATAATAGGAATCACAGATCTTATGGTTCGCATGACTATCAACAGTTGCAAGATAAAAAATATCAAACAGTATACCTCTCTCCAGGCCCGACATATGATCAAGGAGTAACCATCAAACCACATGGAAATGTTGGCCTGACACATCTAAAATCGATTCCAGAAGAAATAAAGTTATACACTGAAGCTGCCCCAAGTAAAACACAGTATGTCTATCCTAAACACTATCACCAAATGCAAAACTATAAATCAGCGCAAGATATTGATACACTTAACTCTTTGCTTAAAAAACCCGCTACAGAGCAACTTTCAGAACTCAGTGCACTTTTAAAATCTGGTAATCAAGAAGAACCTCAACGAAGCAATCTTAATACACCTATAGACTTATTCTTCTACCTAAAAGACTCACCAGTACGAACATTACCTGAACATTATGAGCAATCCTCTTACGCTGACATAACACCAACATATGCTAGTGCTTATATGCCACAACCTATTAAAGATCATACACCTATAATAGAAGAAATCGATGATGTTGAAGACCCTAATAAAAACAAAATACTTAAAACTTACGGTTTACAAGCTATCCTAGCGACTCAAGCACCTCAAGAATCCATCGATACCACTACAATGACAAACAATTATTACAAAGTTAAAGATACAAGTCATGCTTCTTATGAACATAAGATACCATATAGTGAACCGGAAGTTAAATCGACATACCAAGCATTACACACTCATCAAACTCTAGATTTTTACGTTAAAAAAGGTCATAAGACTGAAGTAGATTCCAGTGAAAGATATCTCCATCATAACGCACAGCCTACAGTCATACAACATCTTAACGAAGATGGTACGGGAGTGTCAGCTTATGGAGATGATAATGTAAGTATTTCTAATGTCGATGCTAAGACGTATAACAAAACAAGAATAACAAGATCTGCTTTGGATACCAATCCTTTTGTAGTGTCAAGCGCTGAGTCTTTAACAGAATCGCCTATTCTAAATGCTAATTCAACTAATGTATTAAGTAATGATAATTATACAGACATTAAAGCTGAAGCCTTAAATTACAATCCTTACAATAAAAGAGGAATCTCAACATTCTTAACTACACCCAAATTCCCAAAAGGTGTGGCTAAGGACTACAACAACTATGATTATGATAATTATCAACCGCTATCACTAAATAGACCTAACAATAATGAAAAATATCAATTTTATGAAGACGACGAGGATTCTAGCGAATACGATGATGAATTTGATTCTGAATACTTGGATCAAACTTTACCGACCCTCTATTCAGTGAGACCGACTAATTATTTCAAAAATTACGCACCAAATTCTGCATATAACCAAAATGTAGATTTAAAAGGTAGTTTCTCGAAACAGCATAGACATTTTTATAGTCAACCTACTATACCGACGTTTCCTCAAATTTACCCAAGTTATGGTCCCCCTACACCTTTTACCCCTCCTATACATTATCATACACCACATAATTTTGCTGAGCCTACATACGAGCCTTTTAAAGTAAGAAAACATAACTTTCCTATAAATAATAATCCAGATTTAATAGAACCAGTGTATATGCTGACTCAATCTCAATTAAAAAGTTTAATTGGAGACCAAAACATAAATATACAGCATTATGATGTATTCCAACTGCCGAAACATAAACCAAAACACTATAGAAGAAAACCTAGCAAACATTACGGACACAGAAAGAGAAATTTTAAGAAAAATCTTACAAAGTTACATAAGCTACATTTACTGTGACAGGATAGAATATTCTTTATTGAAACTTAATAATATGCTGACCCGTTAATATAGAAATCATCCATGTAAAGAAATAAGGGGGTTCGAACTGGTTCGTGTAAGTAATTGGTACACTTGGCTCAGCTAGGCATTTAGACCTCGGCTATGCACTAGCCGTTACATAATATGATCTATTATTTATAACTTAAGTTATTATTTCACATAATGTATTTATTACTAATTGTATTGCATTGTGAGTATCATTAATTTAACCTATTTAATAAAACATTTTTGTATGTAAATATATTTTGTAATGTTTATTTTATTAAATTAGACCCCTTATTAGCTATTCTTATTTAATACAAAGTTATTTTCTTCTTCTTCTTCTGGTGCCAATGTTGGCGACCATCGTCCGAAACTCCTCTCTCTCTCTGCCGCCATTCTGCCAAGGGTGACGATATCATGTCCGGTCCACTCCTTCAAGTTATCAGTCCATGTTGTTCTTCTAAAGTTAAAGTTATTTTAGCACACAGAAAATTACTTCTCATAAACCCTAATCGATAGACACAAGCACTTTTATAATACGTCATTGATCAAATGGCCGTGACTCTAAAATGCTACGTCAGTATTAACACACATTTTACTTTATATGTCAATGTTAATATAATCAATTTACATAATTACAATTTGAAGCAACTAATGCTACTTAACTACTAAGAATATACAGTATTTCACCTTTTTATTTGAATTGATGGATGCTACCTAAATAAGCATGATACCAAAAAAATATTGGAATCAAACGGTGTAGCAAAATAGGCGTAGAACCTGTTAATTGTAACTTCTCTCAGTTTCTGTCATCGTAGTGAAAAAAATGTTCTAAGACTTTTTTGAAATCTAAACAACAAAAATTTGGGCTCACTATACAAAATTTACCGAGCTTATCGATTTACATGGAGTTCATTTTTAGGGTTCCGTACCTCAAAAGGAAAAAAGGAACCCTTATAGAATCACTTCGTTGTCCGTCCGTCTGTCTGTCTGTCAATCTGTCTGTCTGTCTGTCAAGACCCTTTTTCTCAGGAACGCGTAAACGTATAAAGATGAAATTTATATCAAATACTCAGGCCTGCAATCCCTTGAAGGTGTGAAAAAATCAAACTTCTATGCCAACGCAATCAACAGATACGGCCATTTATGCCGCATATTTGGACACTCGCATGGGAATCAAACCCTATAGGGTACTTCCCTTATACCTAGAATCATGACCAAACCAAAAATTTTTAGTTACATCACAATTTTTTTGCGATGTAACTAAACATTTTTGGTTTTAGGACTTTTCCCTTTACTTGTGCTATAAGACATTGCTTCCTGCCAAATTTCATGATTCTAGGTATAGGGGAAGTACCCTATAGGTTTTGATTCCCATGCGAGTGTCCACATATGCGGCATAAACGGCCGTATCTCTTGATTGCGTTGGCATAGAAGTTTGATTTTTTCACAGCTTCAAGGGATTGCAGGCCTGAGTATTTGATATAGAGTTCAAGAAAAGTGTGAATATGAATTTATACGGAACCCTCCGTGCGCGAGTCCGACTCGCACTTGGCCGGTTTTTTTTGTATACAAATCTGTTTTGATAATCGATGAGGATAGTCACTCAGTTACTTCTATTTAAAATAATGGTAGTTCGATTTTTTAGATAGTATTTAATCGCACGTCAAAAATAATACTAGTTGCACATCAAACTAACTAAATTGCAAAAATCTATCCTAACTTAAAGATGGCGAAATAAATAATAGTATTTTTTGGTGGGCGATTAAATATTTCCCGATTTTTTTTCTCAAAGTATTTTTTTAATAAACAATTGAAATATTACAGCTCCACTACGCAGCTAGCTACGAATTCGGATACCGGGTGCGCGACCACCACACAGGCAACGATTTTGGACACCATGAGCACAAGAATGGCGGGAAAACCAAAGGACATTACCACGTTTTGCTGCCTGATGGCAGAATGCAGCAAGTGCGGTACATAGCCGGGCCAGAAGGCTTCCACGCGGATATATCTTATGACCATTTGCAATGACATTGTTGGTTACGTTAACGCATTGATTTCCAAGATGATTAACAACCGATCTTTTGTCGTAATCGGTTACAAAGGGAGAAATACCCAAGAAGTCCCATAATCAAGAAGATTTACCTGATAACACCCCCCTGTCCAGAAACTTCTTTGATAACAAGATTAAATTGGGAATTCAGTCAGAAACCTTACTTTTGCCTACCATTATAATTTGGAAGATCAAAGGATTAAAATAGTTCATGCCAAAAGGGACAATTCTTGGGTGTTTAACTCTACAAGAATACTCTTAAAAATTTTTTGAACCAGTGAGCATAGTTATTTTTTGCTGCGAGTGCCGACTTTAATCACTAACTAGCAAAGTACCTTGTATAGAATTGAATATTCGTAGCGAGTGATTCTAATTTAGGCTACTGAGCACAGTGAGTGATTTAAAGGCACGAGACATAAAATAACTATTGCTCTCGTGTAAAACCCTTTTCGTGCTGGAGAGGTGAAAATATTTCTAACACGTCACAGATCATGTAAAACTTCTGTCAACTTAGCGAGATTGAAGTGCGCTTACCTTGAATACTCAAATTATTTTTTATATAGATAAAGCAGTAGATATTTGGAAGTTAATTAAGTAAATAATACACAGGAGGATAATATATTTATTGTAGTCGAACTTATTACATACGTAATACATATACGTGTTGATATAAATACATTACAAAGCAATTACAAATATGAACTTATGAAGGAATCTTATCTACTAATATCTACTAAAAGAACTTTAATACAAAAAAAAACAGATCTTAAACAACAAAAAACATAAATAACACTACGCAACCACCGTCTCTACCTTGTGAATGGGAGGGTTAAATGAGCCACACGATAAGAAGGAACGAATAACATAAATATACTTAGGTTTTTCATAAAATAATAACAATTCATTAAATACTTAAATTACCTATTCAATTCAAAAAACTACCACTCTACAATAGAATACGCACACTACCACTCCAGAATACGCAAAATTATATACGGAACACGCCACACTAAGTTCGCTATTTTATAACTTCAGTTAACAATATTTAGGCACAAAAAACACTCTCTATCTCAGCTCTCTATTCCTTTTATTTTGATTTCAAAACGTCTTCTTTAATAACCGTAGTGTTCTTTATCTGAAGATAACTGAAAACACTATTGTATACGAAATACCTGTAAAAAAGTAATTAACTATGCTTTTACTCACGAAACTGAATAACTTTCTCAAAGGAACCTATACTCAATTCGCGAAAAAATTGTTGGACTTCCCATACTTTTTGATCAACTGATCCGCCAATTTTGTATGGCAAGTCCAAAATATTTTTGTGCGTTAAGTATAGGTTCCGTGGAGAAAGTTGTTCAGTTCCATTAGTAGAAGACACTGTTAAAATCGCTATGAATTAATCACTAAGAAACCTTCAAAGGCTGTTCACAAAAAACTACAGTGACTTATCTAACACTTTGTATTCCTTTTGTCGAAACTTGACTTCTTCCTCCACGTGGGTTTCTTGTTTATCTGGACAGTTGCGAGTAATTGCTATTCCTCTCGTGTCCAATCTTCTAGTCACAATGACGCAATGTTGGAGATAGTGTAAATTATATACAGTTTCCCCGCTACTCGCGCGCAAGTGTAATGCCTACTTAACTTGGTATATGAATTGTGAATTCATTGAGAGACAACAAGTAAAATTTAATGTTTTATTTATGTATTAACAGTCGGGTACAACTATTATTTCTGTTTAATAATTCCTGTTACCTATTTATCTTCCGTGTAAGACATCTAACTGTAGATACATAACGGACAGAGTAATCGATTGCGCAAAATGTTTTAAAAAAAAATGTAATTAAAATGAGCAGAAAACAATTGGCGTTAGAGTAAGTAGTTATAACAGCGTGACTGGTATAGCTTGTAACTGATGACTCTACTCATGAAATTTAACAATTTTTGAACAAAAAAACTCAAAAAATATTTGGACTCTTCATACAAACTTGAATCATACATAAGCTGATTGAAAGTAGTCCAATTTCATTAGTAGTTAAGATGTTTGCAATTATGTACCAGTCAACCAATATTTTTCATACAATAAGTATTTGTTTGTTTGTTAATAAATTATTATTTTCATTATATTCATCCTACATTTCCATTCATCTCAACGATCGTTGTATGAAATCGTCGTTGTCGTATGAAAAATTTACTGAAAACCATTTACGTAGATGCTATATTTTATAAACAGAAATTTTAATACTAACTTAATTACTAACTAGTCCATGCATGTGTCTATTTTTTCGTAAATATGTACCTAGTTAATACACTTTATAAACATAATGTATAAGTATGTTAGTAATTAGTATTGTAAGGGATTGGTGCAATTAATTGATGTACAAATCTAAGTGTACAAGTTAAAGGGAAGTGCAATGAAAATAACACATTATATTATAGTTAGGTTAGTGTTAGATATTGATACGGAATATGTCAAATCGAAACTAAAATCGAAAACAAAATATTGAATTGTTAGTTCTTATTTTAAACATAAGATTGTCCTTTATACAGGATATTAAAAAAAGTGCGTTTGAAATTTTAAGGGGTTACTCAGAATCAAGTACAGAACCCAGGAAAAATATTGAAAAAATCCGCTCTTCAATTATTTTTTTCAGATTCTCATACTAAATCTAAATAGTGAATCGAGAATTTGTATGAAAAACTGCAAAAAAAAAATGAAGAGCGAATTTTTTCAATATTTTTCCTGGATTCTATACTTGATTCTGAGTAACCCCTTAAAATTTCAAACGCACTTTTTTTAACACCCTGTATACCTACCTATGTCCTATTACCTATAGCTAATTTATCATTAAAAGGGTGCCTTATTAATATAATTATAGTTTATATGAATTTACAGTGCTAATAAAATAAGAACTAATGAAATATTTATAACAATATCTAGGTACTACCTGTATGCAGGGTTTACTTAATTTTGGTCACTGAATGTACCGTGTACCTACCAACTTGTTATTGTTGTTTATTAAAACAAACTAAGATATTTTTTTATCACTTTTTTTTATTTATGTTCCCTTCCACTAGCATACCTGTCTCTTAGTGTAAGTAAATAAGATAACGTTTTATTTTATGCTCTTATTGAAAGGGTAACATAAAACCCAGGTCCTAGGGCTAATCCTTGCGGAACTCTTGAATGAAAGTTACATTATGACCGGTAACCTTTCACCATTTTTGTTTTAATACATTAAAAAATATATATTGCTGTAATCATCATATTGAAGTAAAGCACCACCATACCAAAGATTATTTTCACTCGCAGGAATGAATTAATATGAGCTACAATGTCAAACATGGTCAAACGCTCATTCAAAATCAAGTCACCTAGACTTGATTATCAATAAACTCATCGTGCTCTCTTATTTCTGAGTCATGTCATGTTTTCCTGGTAAATACCAACTGCTACTTACAAAGAAAAAGTGAAAACTGTGAAAGTAGTGTGACATATTACCTGTTACAACTATGTTACATAACGGCATCTAGTAATAGTTACTGCGTTACTATGTATTAGGATTGCGTAACAATAGCTTTTTAAATACGTACGTTAAATACGTATACTTACTAAGTATGTGGTTATGGCTTACAACAGGTTTACTACGCCTATTTATGAGAGTCCATAAGTTCATAGACAGTTTATGTTCCTCCTATCTACGTAAAAAGTGGATGTAAGCTTAAATCTAACAGGATTTGCAATCCGGATATAAAGAAAACTAACTTTGATCGATTTTTAATATCTATTTTTCGGGTATACAAAAATTTATAGAAAAATTATTATCTGGGACAAATCACACGCAGTCATCTGGTCCCAAAACTAGTATACCCTTTATTATGGAAACCAGACTTATATACATATATAAATACGATTAATACATATTATAGATATCAGTATCACAAAAAAGTTAGCCCTGATGGATGGGAATCGAATCCAGGCCCAGGACCCTGGGATCAGTAGTCAGGAGCGCTAACCACTGGGCCACCGAGTAAGTCAAAGCATCCGCAGACTGACACAGAACTACCTTGTTGACGTATTTTGTTTAACTGATGATGATGTTGCTTGTAAACCAGTCGAATTTGTTCGACAACTATGTTCCGTTACTACTAGCCCCCAAAAACTCCATCAATCCGGACTTGGCCCCCGTGTGTGGAGTATACAGGATGATTGGTAATTCGACGTGATCCTTCAAAGGGGTTATAGGTACTAGAGGTCATTTGCAACAATTTATGTCCTGTTGACCGGGGATCAAAAAGTATGGTTACTGAGATATTACTGTTTTTAGATTTTTTTGAAATTTTCTACCTTGTTACCAAAAACAATTAATTATGAAAAAACCATTACACCGTTTACATTACAAAGCTGAGAAATGAGCGCTTGCTTTGAAAAAAAAATCCTTACACAAAACTCACACACTCAAAAATAAACGGTCTTAAGTTGCATAAAACTATTATTTTGTATAAATTTTCCCTAAGTAATTGATTATTACTAGACAAAATGTAGGGAACTTGGCGTACAAATTAATGACAAAAGTTCCTTGTTTCATAAGCTTTCTAAATCGGTACAAATGTTACCAACTTTTGCACGGGATCGAAAA
This sequence comes from Coleophora deauratella, assembly GCA_958295455.1. NCBI lineage: Eukaryota > Metazoa > Arthropoda > Insecta > Lepidoptera > Coleophoridae > Coleophora > Coleophora deauratella. The sequence continues at coordinate 8,397,770 of OY282412.1, forward strand.
AAAATCCAATAAACCAAACAAGTAACACATTTTTTCCATACATATCCTGCTCGGTGCCGTCCTCTCTTTTACTCGTGTCGTGCGTGACTCGTGAGCTTAACATGATTCGATAATTTGTAGCAATCTTCGCGAATAAGAATATTAACTAATTCAACGAATACTGTGACTTTTCTGTCCGCACGAACTAACCATCTGGTTGGAAACTGTGCAAGTTCGTGTCCACGAACTGTCCAGGATATGTATGGAAAAAATGTGTTACTTGTTTGGTTTATTGGATTTTTTTTTCGATCCCGTGCAAAAGTTGGTAACATTTGTACCTTTTTAGAAAGCTTATGAAAGAAGGAACTTTTGTTATTAATTTTTACGCCAAGTTCACTACATTTTTTTCTAGTAATACTCAATTACTTATGGAAAGTTTATACAAAATAATATTTTTATGCAACTTAAGACCGTTTATTTTTGAAACTATGTGAGTTTGGGTAAGGATTTTTTTTCAAAGCAAGCGCTCATTTTTTCATAATTAATTGTTTTTGGTAACAAGGTAGAAAATTTTAAAAAATCTAAAAACAGTAATATCTCCATAACCATACATTTTTGACCCCTGGTCAACAGGACTTAAATTGTTGCAAATGAACTCTAGTATAACCCTTTTCAAGGATCACGTCGAATTACCAATCACCCTGTATATGGCCTAACGTGGGCCTATCTTTCCCGAATTATGGGAAAATACCCGTGCCCCTGAAGTGGGACGTTATGGGTTGTTAACGATAATAACTATGTACTTACTCGTATTTAATTAAAGTAGTTAACATTATTTTTAATTCACGCAGGGCACCAAAAGTACGCATAACGTAAACCAACCAATAAAACTCGACTCGTAATAAACAGGTGAAGGGTATTTAAGGAGTATGTAGTGTTTTTTTATCCCCAGATTTAGATACATATTTAATTTTATCATAAATCCACAGTTGGTAAGCCCTTGACATTATCTCACCTAGTGATAAGTGATGAAGATGCCGAAGATGGAAGCGGTCTTACCCAGGTTCCCCAGCGCAATGGTGAATGGTTATCTTAGCTCCATGCCGGAATTGCATTTAATATTATGCAGTTGCAGTCCATATTCAATTTTTTGCAGTCCAGTGTTTTTGTTAACCCTATGACCGGCTAGGGCCGACAACCGGTTTCCGAGCCGCAGGCGCCAGTATTTGAGATTTTCATTCATTTTTGTCGGCTGGAGCCGATAATTTGTGTCCCGGCCGTGGAAATCCTAGGAAATAAGACGAATGATTATCGGTAATAAAAAAAAACATATATTTTTTCATAGTTTTATTTTTTATTTTAAGGAGTATTTTCGCGTAATACTTCATTACATAACTCCTTTTATAGGTACTTATATAGGTATACATATATTTTTATATAATCTAATGACAACAGTTAAGCACAAAACATGTGACATTTATTATATTTTAATTTCATATACCACATAAATAAATATACAGAGTGTAACAAAATCTCTTTCAGAATCTTAAACGGCCTTAATCTTCTTCTCATCACACGGTACAACTTATCCCAAGAAATCCGTGCGGTATTCTCAAAACATTTTTGAACACTACACACAAATCAGTGAGCTGATCTGTCAATTTGTATGGGAAGCAGAGAATTAGTTTTCAGTATGATTACTGAAAAAGCTTACAGTGAATCAATATGATAAGTAGAAGCCATCTTGTACTTTTTACACCCTGTATGTACACACATAATAAATGTATGAGTCTAAGGGATGTTGCGCACTAGCCGGTTGCTACCACGACCAGTGGCCGCAACGACCAAATGTTGAAGTTCCGAGCGGTAGGAACTTTGTACATGGTAGAAAAAAATCAAGATTTAAGGTTAAACGTCAGTCACCCTATTTCATACAAATTTACCTGGCTATTAACTACACAAATAATCACTATATTTTCGATTTTATCTGTCCAACGTAAACTTTGCAACCTTTTATTTTCTCCAAATGTATATAATTATATTATTTATTTCTGTAATATCATTAAAAACTGCAGTAAAATATCATAAATTTTACGCATGTAGTGGTGTATAATTCAGCACCACCTTTCTGATATTACAGTAACTACAATTATACGTCAAAATTAAATTTTAAAATAACATAGTACAGCTCAGGGCTCAGACACATTTGTCTTTATTGAAGACATCCAAATAAGTAGTAATTTGAAGAAAAAGTTGGTCGCTGCTGCCACCGGTCGTAATCGTGGAAGGGAAGTGCGCGAGAGCCCTTAAGTTGGTTATATAATATTTATGTCACATTTAGTAAGTAAGTATACATTTTTTATGTTATTATAAAACTACATTATATTATAAAGAACTTGGCGTTTGTTGAACCCAGCTATAATTTGGTCACAAGTATTTTTTTTTTATTTAATCACCTTACAGTTTAAATTGCCTGACGACGTTTACTGCGTTAATCAATTTAGTTAAGTGTTAATCGTTCAAAAATAACGGAAATATTTAAAAAATAAATCTATCATACATCCGTTTAATTGTTAATTAACAGGTATTTAAAGTGTAGTTAACATTTCTCTGAAAATCAAATATAATTTCAAAAATTTTCAACACAAATATATGTATAGCAAAAATGTATAGCAACACTTTAAAGTCATTCTTTTTACCCAACTATGGCAAAGCCAGGGTTATGATTTCCGACTAGAAAGTATGCCCACATATTTTTTACACCTGTATAAAGTTTTCGTTTTTATACAATACAATACACAAGCATACAATTCGTTACTAATTACGTACAGACGCTTATTTGGATTTTTATGGAAACGATTTTTTTTAATAAAGAAATAATAAAATTGTGACTTGTAGTCTTGTAGTGAGAATACATATTAAAGATGGTACAATCTTATTTTTTCTGAGCTTATTTGCACGCTTAAAATATAAACTCTTTAGTTCATAATTATACGTAAATAGAGTTTCACCCAATAAGTAAGAGGTGTCGGGTAAAATGACCATTAACGTCATTTAAATAAGCTAATTATAACGTAATAATAGTAAAAAGTTAACCGAGATTTTGTTTGGTAACGCTATTTCTCAATCAAGTAGAAAAGCGACTGATATAGAATTTATCTGATTTGAGAGAAATACATTTGACTGTAGGTAGTTATACTCCCAAAATCAGATCTGATTCGTCTTCTTTGTACAGAAATATCATTTTTTTACCCAACTACGACAACTCCAAAAGGAGGGTTATTATTTTAGCAAGTTATGTATGTTCATCTGCGTTTTCAATGTCATGAATAAATGAAGGATTTTTCTGACAAAAGTTCTACGAAAATCGACAGAGGGCGTAGATACAAAACGAGAGATGGATCATGTTTTGCAAAATAATTAAAAAATTAATACAACGAACGTTTAAACATACTAATAATAAACATAGTAATATTATTATTATACTCTTGGCACTTGCCCTGTATTTTTTAGCAAATCAGGAACATGCCTCGACAACGCCATCTATCAAGCTACATCAGAAAATTTTCTAAAAATATCGAACTAAATGCATTTCAATTTGTTATTAATAATTGACCAAAACATAAAGCTAATTAACTAATCTTTATATTTATCAACAGTTTCATACAATATTGTGTTAAAAATGGGAAATAAACAAATATGTAAATATATAGGTAAATCAGGAGGCTCTCGTTCCAAAACACAAAGGAAAGATTTATTACCATGACAGCCTATTATGAGTGAAAGACACGCATATTTGTTAAGTAAATTAAGTCGTTTTGGAACGAGATCGAATATGGACCGAGAAAAATTCATTAATTTAGGGTCATGCTCTGTGACGTATTGAAATTGTAATATCTCGGTGAATAATTGAGATAACGAAAAACGACTTGTACAGACGTTTAAATTATTTAATTCTCCTTTCTTTGATAAAAAGACATGAAAGTTCTAGTTTTTGTTTTGCGAATTCTGTCATTGAACCTAACATTGAATATAATATGTATATAGGGTGACTTTAAATTAGTTCTTGATACGAAAGGCTATGCATGTGCTCGTGATAACAAACAACTTTCCCTAAGGGACCCATAGTCAAATCTCAAAAAAGTTTTGGACCCTCCATACAAATCGGTCAACGGACCGGCCAAATTAGTATGAAGAGTCCAAATTTTTTTTTTGCGAAATGACTATGGGTTCCTTACGGAAAGTTGTTTGTTATCATGAGCACATGCATATCCTTTGGTATCAAGAACTAATTTAAAGTCACCCTATATATTATGTATACTCAAAAACTTCTAAGCTTAGTTACAACGTTTAGCAATCTTCGACAATAAAGTGGCGAACATACACAATAACTCACTGTATATAACATAGGCGGAATCAAAGACAGATAAATACCCAATTTTTAATGTATAATTTTCAATCTTAAAACAGTCTCTGATCGCTCATTTTATGTTTTAAGTATTTTTTAAACATCAATTTAATTATTTTTCTTTTTCTTACTAATCACAACATACTCTATTGCTTTTTTACATTCATATTTTTTCACTCATACAAGATCAATTTTGATTTTGTAATAACACATTTTTTTTTCAATATATTTCATTAACATATTTTAGAAAATCTTTTATATAATACAGTTTTTAAAGAGTAAAATCGAGCATCCCCTCTTATTTTGGAAATTCACTAAAATGAAAAACCTAATATTACCTTAATTTTATAAGATTATAAATACGAAAGACTCAGAAAATAATCACATTTACAACAAATCTCTACACCCAAATTCACGTTTCAGAAGGAGTAAAAAAACAAGTACTTCCTTACATTAGCCTTATTTTTTTCCATACAAATCACTCTTGAAACTTCTGAAACTCTTTAGCGGCCTCTTCAAATCGCTTCACAATACATTCCATCTTTTGCTTTTTTGTCTCAACATCTTTTTCTTCCGAAGTATTCAATGGACGCTTAAGTTTTCCTTCTAGACTTTTCGACAGATTGGTTAATTGCCTAATTTCGTTGGTGATACCGCGAATTTTGGCGATTGTTGTTTGTGGTTTGGGTTTTGGGGAGCTGGTGGGGGAGGTTGAGGTGGAGGGGAGGGGGGACAGTTTGGGGATTTTTGGGGGCGGCTCTGTATCGTCTTCGGACAAGCTGGGCAGCTTGATCAGCGGTTTTCGTGGTTTAATGTTGGGTAACACTGAAAATGATACAAAATTTAAATTTCAATGACTACATTTCGCAGTGTTATTCCACCAGCCCCATTGTACAAGGCTTCTTCCCCTATGCCGTATTTTTTTATCTACATTTGGTTATATCGATAGATAGATAGATAGATAACTCGTTTATTTGTTACTACAAACACACATATTAAGTATTACATCAGTACACACAATAAAATAAAACAATACTTAAAAATATGTGTGTGTTGCAGTAGTACAAAAGGGTGGTAGCTCAGTGTGTGATTTGCTCTTTCGAGCAATACACTGGTATTCTGCCACAACGAGAGGTTATCGAACTGGTGGTAAGAGATGAATTGATGATGAAAGCTTGCTTACCAAGATTCCCCAACGCAATAGAGAACTGGCTATCTTATCTCCATACCGGAACACATCAATGCTTTAAACACCGATGTTTGGCGGCAATACTTACATATGATGGTGGTAGCTAGCTAGGCGGGCACAGAAAATACTATCTACCTTACCACCAACCAAACCAAGTCCTAGAAAGTTGGACCCCGTCGGAAATCGAAACCATGACCTCCTGATATGTAGAGAGCAGGAACAGTGGCCCCCGCTTGTAGGGCCTAACTTTCCCGAGGTATGGGAAGAGAACCGTATCCCTCTTCTAGTGACGATATGGGTCATAAGGCTGCTTTTCCACCAGAGATGTGCGAGGAAAATGTGTCGTGCGAGGATGAGTGGCTGTGTTGGGGTTTCTACCAAACATGTGCGAGAAAAATGTCTCGTACGAATCCTGGTGTATTTATCTAGTATTTATCGCAACACATCCCTCGGAACAGAGGACTCAGTACAAAGGACCTCGCTTCGCTAAGGCCTTTTCCACCACAGCTCAGGTGGACTAGGTGGACAGCGAGGCTAGGAAAATAGAGCGATTCTATTAGTGGATTTTTTCCTTGCACACCGCTCCGCTTCCTTGTACATCTCTGGTAGAAAAGCAGCATTAATGTATCTCAATTTAATCATACTTTAATTATCACAACTCACTTTTGCTGGCGTTCCTCTTAGAAGTGCCGATGGGTAACACAGAGAGATCCAGTTTGATCTGGCTACCGAAGTGACGGAGTGGTTGCCCTGAGGAGGAAGCCTCACTCGCTGTGGTGGCTGGAAAGAAAAGTATAAATCACACAGCGTTTTTTTAACACCTGTATGTAAAAAAAGGACTTTTTGATCTGAGAATGACTGAAGTACTAATTGATTGATTGATTGATATACTCTTTATTGTACACACACAAAAAAAATATATACAACAACAAAAGACACAATATTAAAATAACAGTGGTACAATTTGGGCGGTCTTATCGCTAAAAGCGATTTCTTTAATGTGATGTTTGAAATACTGATGTGACTTAATAGCTTTTTAACGTCATTAAACGACATTTATTTTGAAACGGAATTTATTTTGAGAATAATGTAGGGAACAATAGCTCCTAATCAGGGGCGCTGACTTCATAAAAATATTGGGGGGCTAGGGCATTTAAAAATGTTTATTTTCTGATATTTTCTAACTAGCTTTCACCTACGGCTTCGCCCGCGTGTATATCTTATTTATCGTTGATTATTGGGGGGGGCTCAGCCCCGTTTGTAATGTTATTGGGGGGGGCTCGGGTACCCCCCAGCCCTATGGAGTCGACTCCAGTGCTCCTAATTGATTTTTAATGCAGTCATCACCCTATTACGGACAATTAGTACGAATGGTCGATTTATTTTTACTCTTGTGTATGTTCCTTGGGGAAAATTGTTCAGTTTCATGAACAGATTTCCATTTACCAATTGTCGGCAAATTTTAAAATCAACCTGGATATAGACTAATCAAGGGAAGAGACGCGTGCCCCTGCAGTGGGGACGATATGGGTTGTTAACGATAGTCTCATTCAGTGTTTTTCAACCTGTGGGTCGCGACCCCCTGGGGGGTCGCGAAGCCTTCCTAAAGGGGTCGCGGGAAAAGAAAAAGTAAGTGGTTAAAGGTCCTACACTGCAATGAAAAAATACGATTTCAGTGAGAAGGCTGGTCCTGTTTATTTTTTAACAATTTGTCAAAACGTGGTCCTATTTTGGAGACGTTTATAAGTAAATCATTTTCTAATTGAAGAAAATTATAAACCTAGTCTTTCAAATCACTAACATTTTGTATTTTTATGGCCCTAGGGGGGTCGCAAGAATTTTTTAACTTGTAAAGGGGTCGGGTATTAAAAAAGGTTGAAAAACACTGGTCTAATCAATCAACTTAATCTATTTATAAACTGGAGATTTTCCAATTACTTTAAATATATCGCACCTTGAGACCAACAATGTCATTATACATTTAAACATTATACATTAAAAACAGTGTTTAAGCTTTTAAAAGTTCGAAAATTGGTGATTGAGGTTTAAGGCTTCATCACACCAAAAGCAGGTCAGACGCGGAGCAGGTCAGTAGCAGCGCAGGAGACGGCACACTGAATGCAGACGGCAGTTCCAATGCGGTTTTAACGCGGGCCCGCGTTAAAACCGCGTTCAGTGTGACGTTGACGGGTGGAGGTTAGTTGGCTGCAAGATGTCAAACGGATTCTTGCTGCTTTTGAGTCTAGGTCGAAAAAGAAAATTTTACTTGAATATTATATTTCTGTAATATTTGTCTCGAAAATCGTATATATTTATGTTCCCACGCATTAATTCGATATTTTTTTCGTTTAAATCCATCAGCGGTTGTAAAAAATACAACTGCTGTGTAACCGCGTCGCCGCGCTGCGCTGCACTGCGACCGCCCCGCCCCCGGTGTGGCATGCTAACATGGTTGCCATAGTTATACAGCAGCGCGGGCCCGCGATCAAACTGCGCCGCGCCGCGCCTGCGCTGCTTCTGACCCGCGCTCGCGCTGCCCGGTTTGTCGTCCGGCAGTTGCAGAGCGGCGCGGCGCAGCGCAGTTTGAGCGCGGGCCCGCGTTCAAATTGGGTGTGACGTACTTCATATAATTTCTTGTATTACAACATGCGCGGGCCCGCATTTAAACCGCGCTGCTACTGACCTGCTTTTGGTGTGGTAAAGCCTTTAGACCATGTAAACAGTAATAGTCACTACGCCATCCTATCCTTTTTTATCAGTACTAGCTCCACGGATGTCTTCACATTCTATAGTTTAGGGCTTAGTAAAATAGATGGCGATAAAAGCTGTTAAGATTTTGCCAAATTTCATATAATGACGTTGTTGGTCTCAACGTGCGATATTCCATTCCAAAATGTGTCCATGTATCATCATCATCATAAATTCATCATCAGCCAAAAGTCCACCGTTGAACAAAAGCTTCCCTCAAGGATTTACACGACGATTGGTCCTGCGCTGCCCGCATCCAGCGGCTTCCCGCAACCTTCACCAGGTCATCGGTCCACCGAGTGGGAGGCCTGCCCACGCTACGCCTTCCGGTGCTCGGTCGCCACTCGAGAACTTTACTGCCCCAACGGCCATCTGTTCTACGAGCTATGTGCCCCGCCCACTGCCACTTCAGTTTAGTCAAATACATCAATTGCATACCCGCAATCACTTTCCCGCCAACAGCTTGATTTGTGTGTGTGAGCTCGCTGTATTTTATATCGCACTCCTCTATGCGTTTCTTCAATTCAGCTGAAAAAAAACCTTATGTTATGAGTTATGCTGAATAGACTCTCCGCATTTCGAGAGTTAATGTATTAAAAATAACTCTTTTATTAAAATTGCGGGAATTAAACTACATACTACATTGAATTTGACAGACTCGGTGGCTCAGTGGTTAGCGCTCCTGACTACTGATCCGAGAGTCATGGGTTCGATCCCACCCAGAGCAAACATTTCTGTGACGAGCAGATATTTTGTTTGCTCTGCGTCTGGGTGTATTATACAGGGTGTAACAGAAGTGTGTGACAATACTTCAAGGTTGGCTTTTACCCATCAAACTGAACAACTTTTGTTCTACAACTTTGTTGAAATCGCAAAAATTTTTTTGGACTTTTCATACAAATCGTATGTATATGTATATATGTATGTATTTAAATGTATATGTGTATGTATATCAGTCTGTGCTTCCCATAGTACAGGTAATCCTAGTTTGCGGTGTCCCGGATATTATTATTAATATTATAATGACGTCATCGATCACAATTTGAAACATTTTTAAAGCAAAATTTTTTAAACATTTGTTAATGTTAAATCAATCAAATGACTAGTAGTAAACTACCGAATCTTTATGAGGGACTAAAGCACCATCTTTTTTAAATAACTTCATTATTAATGTTATACAGGGTGTAAGGGACAGGTTTCCGAAACTTTAAAGGCTTGCTCAGTAGACGAAACTGAACAACTTTCCACCAGAATTTTTTTCAGGAAACGAAAAGAATAATCAGCTTCCCCATATAAAATTATAAGTCCCTTACACACTGTATATAAATTATATATTTTTAAAGAAAGGATTTTCTTTATATACTCTGGTCAAATAAAGTGTTACCTATGTTAGCGTCCTGGTCACGTTGCGTCCTAATCACCTGCCGAAGAGTCTTGTGCTGGCGCCAAGCGATCTTCTTATACTGGATCATCTGCCAAACGAAATTATGCATAATTGACCACGCTGAATACGTTAAAAACAACCGACTTCAAACGCAACAACTCCAATTTTGCTATGTTTTTGTTGATTTTCTCAAAAACCGCTGAATCGATTTCGATATTTATATGAGACTACCTGTGAAGTATACAGTGAAGTTTAAACAAAAAAAGAATTTTCCAAATCAGTTCAGGCGTCTTCGAGTAATCGGTGAACATAAATAAAAATAATAAAAATAAAAAAGATTCCGACGAATTGAGAACCTCCTTCTTTTTTTGAAGTCAGTTAAAACTGAGATAATACAACAAAAACTCTTTAGGACAAAATACTTATAACAATTAAAAAGAAAAATCTAGTAAAGAGAGACAATAAACTACATAGGTACCTATTCTTTTTTTTTGCAAAACTTCAGTAAAACACTAAATTCTAATATGTAGATGTAAGATTCATTAGTTCCATTACCTACCTATTTCGAAAACATACGAGTGTCTTTATTTTTTTTCAAGTTTTATAGTATGTAATTTAATAATAAGCATTTTTAAAACTCATACTTCATTATTTCAAACATTATAAATGAATCTGCATTAACTGACCGATTGTATATCACTGACCTTATCATACACCTTCTTATACTGTTTTGCGAGGTACAAAGACAGTTTGGCGTTCAATATGGAACGCCTGCGCAGATTGACCATCTCTGTGCGGATGGCTAGTGGCGCCAACACCGCTGGAATTGCATAGAAAATGGTTCAATGGACAGTAGTAGGGAGCCTACCTACCTGCATATTAGTTTCAACTTACAGTTAATCAAAAATAAAAATATTAATTATTACTATATTAATTAAAATAAATTATAGTTGCTAATAAAATTGTGAGTAAATAAATATATAAATAATAAAAAAATACACGCCACGTACAAATATAACAATAGCAACAATAATAGAATAAATGTGTTAGAGGAGTTTCTTTGGGGCCCTCGTTTTTCTCAACACTGCCCGAAACGTAGGGTATACGAGTCCAAAGTAGTAGGAGCCCCGTATTAGACACCCATGTCTAAACAAGGCATCATCCATTCTTCATATGCGGTTTAAAGTTACTCAGAGACTTGCAGTCAACTACTACAAAGTTTCATTACAGTCTGTTCATTTTCACATAACTTTGTATGTGGAACTACTTGTCTCCAGGCTTCCCACTCGGTTGACCGATGACCTGGTGAAGGTTGCGGGGAGCCGCTGGATTCGGGCAGCGCAGGACCGATCGGTGTGGAAATCCTTGGGGGAGGCCTTTGACCAGCAGTGGACGTCTTTCGGTTGATTCGATGATGATGATAATGAGGAACTACTAGCAGGGACCCTTGAAGTTTCATCTTAGTATATGTATGTATAACACGCATCAAAATATAATACAAAAAAAAGATAAATAAAATTAAACCGATACATAAACAAGTATAAAGGATACATATTATAAAACTAACCAAACACTCCAGTATATTTATAATCATGCTTCCAGAAAACACTATAGCCATCTCGTTCACACTACTTACAAGAGTAAGCGAGAAGAGAATGGAATTAACCAGAACCACAACATTTTTGTGCCAGTTTAAAAAAAACGTCGTGCCATGTGAAACCGCTATACAAATAAAGCAGGTCCAAACACTGTGCATTCGATTCCAGACACATCTTTTTTGTTTAAATTCGTAATTCAAGAAAGAAGAGTAAAAAAATTATGAAGCTCCTTTTTTGACTTTCCATAACCAGTAATTGTATGGAAAGTCTAAATTTTGCTCCGATTATACAGGCTGTAATAAAATAGGATGTAGGACTCTTTAACTGGAGCTTCTACTAATCATCGGAGTTGATACATGCGTCACTTTATAGTTAAAATAAACTTTTAATTGTTTAAAGTCCAAACGAGGTAGGCTTTGCGTCACTTTCTGTACTTGTAATAGTTGAAAGTCTAAACAGAGTAGGTTTAAGTGTCACCTTGTGTTCAAACTCCGATCGGGGTAGATGTATGCGTCACTTTTATGTACTTCAAATAGTTCAAAGTCCAATCAGGGTAGGTAAATATGTCGCCATGTGCACATACAAGCACAAAGATGCGTCCACAATCGAACACACAGTACACACGTTGCGTATTGCAAACGGCCCCACATCACACGACGTGCAAAGTGGTCGCATGGAACGACACGGACTTATTGAGGAAAGTCTGGACTCCACAAAGAGACTGCAATTTGTTTTTTTTAGTACTGGTACTTATACTCGTCTTTTATTGTTTTTTTTGTTTCAAAGAAATATCTTGGAAACATAAATTATAAAAATTAATATGCGCGACTACTTTATTCAATAAAAGACAGAAATGCACTTGGACAAAAGTGAGAGTTAAAAAATATGATTTGGTATCCAATTAGAGAATAACGACTTACGACTTACGACTTTTCAAAATTGTTGTTACGAATATTGTATTTTGCTACACTAAGTTAAAACAAAATGCTATCACATTACGTGAAATGCAGTACATAAGTTTAAAAATTAATATTTTTTTAAACAGATGCAGTTGCAAACAGACTTTCCATCACGCTCCGCATACGAACGACTAAATAGTTTGACATGTGAAGATGTTTCAGTCTTTCACTTTACAATTTAGGCAACCGCCGCCTATACCTTGTGGATAGGACGGTTACATTGTGCCACACGATAAGAGAGAAAGTGTGTAATTCGAAATCCCATATACTGGTAGTGACCTTATTTAATCCAGAAAAAGATAGCTGTGTTGGGTGGGATAGACAAAACAGCTGCCTTTTTAGCGTTTTTACTTTTCAAAATGTTTACCCATTGATTACGCAACATAACTTTGGGTTGTCTGGAAGAGATCGCTTATAGCGATAAGGCCGCCTTTGTACACATAATCTCTCTCTTACATTCATCTCAAAATATCCATCTAACATCACAAGAAGTATTTGTAATACTTAAACCCACACCAAAAATAAGATAAAAATAAAACTGATAAATAAATAATAAAAATCAACCAAACTGACACATCCCACCAAACGTCAAACAAAAATGTCCGTCGCATCGTATACGGGAGACAAAAAGTCCGTCTCGCCCATGCGACCACGTGACGCTTACCGTGCGGCGGGCGCGGCGGCGGCTGGGACACGCCTTCTTGGAGCTTCTTGCGGAAAGCGGGCGATATCTTGTCGTCGAAATGCTCTATCGCCATACTGGATATGTCGCGTAACTCTTGGAGCACCTCGTGGGCGCGAGGGGGGGTTTTTGAGGTCTCAACGATGGCCAGTACGCGCTTAATTTCATCTATTACCTGTGAGGAGAAAGGACAGCAACACCTAAGTATTTCTTCTTTTTTTTTTTTTTTTTTTTTATGGCAGAGGTGGCAAACGAGCATACGGATCACCTGATGGTAAGCGATTACCGCCGCCCATAGACACCCGCAACACCAGAGGAGTCACAAGTGCGTTGCCGGCCTTTGATTTGGGAGTACGCTCTTTTCTTGAAGGTTTGAATGTCGTATCGGTCCGGAAATACCGCAGGCGACAATTCATTCCACAGTTTGGTTGTGCGAGGCAAAAAGTTTCTAGTGAAACGCACAGTTGTGGACTGCCAACCATCTATGTGATGGGGATGAATATGTTGTCGCGTAGAACGACGGCGGAAAGAGGCGGCAGGGATCAATCCGAACAATTCCTCGGAGCACTCCCCATTGTACATGCGATAGAGAATGCAGAGCGAGGCTACATCTCTACGCAGCGCCAGGGAGTCAAGCCGATCTGAAATATCCTGGCAGTCGACGATTCGAGTTGCTCTTCGTTGAATGCGGTCCAGAGGGAGAAGCTGGTACTGGGGTGCCCCTGCCCAGAGATGAGAACAGTATTCCATATGAGGCCGAACCTGCGCCTTATAAAGTTGCAGGCGATGCGCCGCAGTGAAATACCGTCTCGATCTATTGAGCACACCAAGCTTCTTCGAGGCTAATTTAGCCTTACCCTCTAGATGGCCACGGAACTGGACTTCACTCGATATGTCGACACCAAGATTCTTTAATGAAGCTTTCTTATTCTTTAATGAAGCTGATGTTTTTCAGTGTTAACAAGATCTTATGGCGCGTGGATTTCACTGAGACGAAAGTAACCCAAATCTGACTTATATTTAATAAACATATCAATTAGTGACGTTTTACAAATGGCAGCGGTATTTCCGATGGCGACACGCCATAAAATCTTGGTCGCACTGTACACATTGTTTTAAAATCGTACTTAAAAATGTATCCGATGGAATCAAATATTTCATTTATTACTCTGGGGATTAAGACAAATCTCACGACATCTCGCTCAACAAAATTCATCCAAACATTTTGTCTACAGTCTACCGGCAGTATCAATCAAACATTACTTAATCAGATAATAAAAGCGGCCAAGTGCGAGTCGGACTCGCCCATGAAGGGTTCTGTAGCAGCAAGTAAAATAATATAATAGTTCTTGTAGTTCGTTGTAACTTGAATGAAAGGTAAATTGCGGTTTACGATTTATGACGTATTAAAAAAAACTACTTACTAGATTTCGTTCAAACCAATTTTCGGTGGAAGTTTGCATGGTAATGTACATCATATATATTTTTTAGTTTTATCATTCTGTTATTTTAGAAATTACGGGGGGGGGGGACACACATTTTACCACTTTGTAAGTGTCTCTCGCGCAAACTATTCAGTTTAGAAAAAAATGATATTAGAAACCTCAATATCACTTTTGAAGACCTATCCATAGATACCCCACACGTATGGGTTTGATGAAAAAAAAAATTTGAGTTTCAGTTCTAAGTATGGGGAACCCCCAAAATTTATTGTTTTTTTTCTATTTTTGTGTGAAAATCTTAATGCGGTTCACAGAATACATCTACTTACCAAGTTTCAACAGTATAGTTCTTATAGTTTCGGAAAAAAGTGGCTGTGACATACGGACGCAGACAGACAGACATGACGAATCCTTAAGGGTTCCGTTTAGTGCGATTTGGCTACGGAACCCTAAAAATAATTATAAATAAGATTCTCAGTTTTACATATTATTATGAATTTCTGAATGTTCCACCAATTCGGACTTGACCCCTGTTCGTGGAGTATGGTCTATCCTACATGAACCGCCCTCATAAGGCAGAAGGCCGCAAAGTATACGGAAACTCCATATACTTTGCGGCCTTCTTCCTTATGAGGGCAGTGAAGAGATCCGTGCCGCAGCAGTGGAGACGCTCTTGTAAACGCAATGTTTGGTATTTGCAGTAATTTACTTGACATAAGTAGAAAAATAAACTTTTAAATTGTCTTTTTTTATCCACAATTGGTAAGCCCTTGGCATTATCTCACCTGATGGTACGAGTAAGTGATGATGATGCCGAAGATGAAAGCGGGCTCACCAAGATTCCCCAACGCAATGTATTCTGCGTCTGCGTCAGGTGCCAAGTTTAAGTGTCATCTCACCTTGCCAGGTATAAAGCAGCACATGCTACAGTCTATGAACTTGGAGTAGGTCATGTTGAGCATCGAAATACGCGTCTCGATGGATGTCAGTATATCGCAGTGGCGCGACAGGGGGTGGTATCTGGAACGTTAAAAAACAACGTTAATTTATTGGAAATGTCACCGTAAAACGTTGAAAAACAACGATAACGTATTGGAAATGTCACTGTAAAATCGATACAGTCTGTTTTATTTTTTGTAATTATACGCGTTAATTCACGAAAAACCGGATCGCTAAATAGATGCTACGTATATGTTACAAAAAACGGCTTCAATACGTAAACACAGTATCTTAAAATAGTACATGGATGGACACTCCCGTTGCTCTCTTAAAGCGACCTCACCCCCGTCCGATTAAGATCCGGTGACACTCCATACTCCATACAATCGTCACTCAGTTTTCTCGCTCGCTCTTATCCGCCACGTCAGTGTCAGAGGCATTATAGGCTTAGAGCTTCTGGACTAAAGTCGGCCAGTGCCCTAGCAGTGGGGACGGGTTATAGATTGTTAACATGTAAACGTTTTATATTTACCACTACATACTACAGAAAAAGTTTGCAGTTACACGAGATCCGATTTTGCCTCGAAGAAAACGAAACATCCCTTCAAATACTTTTGCGCGGAACTATAGTTCAGTTAAGGATCTGCTCTCTAGGCTGACCGATGGTAACACCAGAGGCCATTAGGGAACTCGACCCCTGGTGCATCCTATAATTTATCGAAGGCATTTTACATTCAATAGGCATTTGTAAAAAAGGTCTACCTAGGTAGCTGTGATCCGCATCTCTAGTCCTATTTCCCATATATGTATTTCCGTTTTACCCAAACCAGTACATAGCAGGTCAGAATCGAACCCGCGACCTCCCCTATCAAACCCACAATGCACGATGACTCATTTTCGCCACGCAAATTTAACTACGCATCTCAGATATTTTTATTTGAAGGTGTCGTACACGAGAAGTGAACTACCTATAATCAACTACAGCCCCATAGTATCACAGCCAGTATTAGCTGAACTACGATATAAGGGAAACTTCATCTGAAGAGAGACCAACTTAACCTTATAGGAGGACCACTGGCGTGCGGTCGTCTTTAACATTATGTGACTACGTAATAAAAGAGTCTAGAAATCTATAGAACAGGATACGATCGTAAACAATACAGTTGTAATACTGTTGTCGATTTCGCAATAATTACATCTACGTAACTGTACTCGGTAACATTATTGCAAACCATCCTATTACCGGAATATGTGATGTGATTTATTTATTATTACTGCGACTGCTTACCTAATATTATTAACATCGACTTATATGGGTCAATCAACTATTCTTCGTTACTTTTGGAAGCTAGGATCGTGGCAATTTTTCTAAAAAATAAAGTTCTTATTCTTGAGTCCTACACACAAAAATTTGATAGAGTACTGAATGAAGCTTCAGATAAGCTAGCGAGCAGAGCACTGTTTAAATTTTTAAATAAGAATTTGCCTCAATACTTCAGATCATGCCGAAAATTTTTCCACAAAGTAACGAACTTTAAAAGTACTATTTAGGATACAAAAATAAACACTATGATTAAATCAACCGTTTTATTGTGTTAAGGTATGGTAATTCTTTTACACCACCGGCAATATTCTTAATTATTACTTTGCTATTTAATCACAAGATATTGTATCATTAGTCTATTTATGTCGTAGTAACTAGTTTTCTTACAACTAGTCGTATACTAACGTGGTATCCGAGATACGGAAAACGAAAAGGTAGACCTTACAAAAGATGGGACGACGACATAGTTAAATTTGCAGGGAAAACTTGGATAAGACAAGCACAGAACAGAAATGAATGGAAAAAGTTGTAAGAGGCCTATGCCAAAGGGCAAGCAGACAATAATTTTGATTAAATTTTATTAGTTTGTAACATTTTTGTAAATTGAACATTATAATATTGTCTGAATAAAGGGCTTATAATAAAATTTAAAAAAATAAACTAGTTTTTTTTATCGAAATAGATAAATTGAATGATATACGAGTTTCTTTATTGATAAATTTTAGAGACAAACGTAACGTAGGATACAGTTTTGGTAAATTAAGAGACTTACTAACAAATTAATACTGGTTTGTACTACCACGCGCCAAGGGGGCGTTAAGGGGGTGTTAAGGGGGCGCCCCAGGTGCGCCAAGGGGATGTAAGGGGGCGCCAAGGGTGTGTTAGGTAGTATTAGGGCGTTAACCCCATTGGCGCCCCCTTAACCCCCACTCTGCCCCCCCGCGTTCAAAAACTCGCATCTGGAGTTCCCACTTCGGGTACGTTCATTTCTAGCTAAGCCCTGCATATGCTATTAATTTGAGCGAAATCGGTGATGACGAGTACGGACCCTCACCTCGTGAGTCACCTCCGTCACGTAACTTAAGAGACAAATCAGGGTCAAAGTTGCATAAATTGTTTTTTAAACCAATTTAACATAATGACAATAATTATAGTAAAATACTGGTAAATTCAAACAAATAAGTGACACGACCCGATCATTAGCAAAACCACGACCTACCTATATGATGAGGTTGATGATTATGATGCAGGTGGTAAAACTGGTAAAACCATATTTGAGATCTCAATGGATAAAACAAACCTGCGCTCTGACTCGCGACGCGGGAGTTGCGTTTTGACGCTTTTTAGCGCCAACGCGTGACGCCGCTCGATCATCAGAAAACCGCGGTTCAGCATCCGCATACATATCTCGTTGAACGCCTTTGACACCTATGGAAATAAATTCAAAGCAAATATATATTATTTAAAATTTTAAAAGTAAGTGGTAAGTAATATTTAAGTTAAATATTATAAGTATATTATAAATTAAGTGAAATTATAGGAAGAGACTGGTTACCCTCAACACAAGGAATCCTAGTGTGGGGACCAGGGCTACCCTTATCTTTGTTAATGTTTTTATATTTTTTGGTAAAATAAAAAATATTATTATGTATACAAATATGGGATCGCAAACAAAATGATGTAAAAACGAATTGTGCAATCTTACAGGGACAGAGACAACTACATCTATTTTTAACCGACGAAAAAACGGAGGAGGTTCTCAAGTCGACGCATATATTTTTTTATTTATATGACCTACATCTACTTTATCATATACTAGTACCAGGTTGTTGTCTGGAAAACTGTTTATAGCAATAAGACCGCCTAACTGCACAATCACATAATTACTTATACAACTTATAATTACATATACAGGGTGTCCCAAAAAGTTTGGTCAAGCGGAAGTCCAGAGATAGAACAACTCTAGGGCTACCAAAATCACCCCCATGTATGTTCAGCGATTTTTGGTAGTTTTCGAG
Source organism: Coleophora deauratella (assembly GCA_958295455.1). Classification (NCBI taxonomy): domain Eukaryota; kingdom Metazoa; phylum Arthropoda; class Insecta; order Lepidoptera; family Coleophoridae; genus Coleophora; species Coleophora deauratella. Next base: position 8,416,440 of record OY282412.1, read on the forward strand.
TTATGATTTTTTTTAGGATTTTTTAAATTTTTTGGCCGAATCGGATTTAATATTATTTTTTAAAGAATTTATTACAAATTTCCGGTATTTTTTTAATGTCACATAATCGTTATGAATTGTACTTTCAGGCATAAAATAATAAGCTTCGTAACATTAATGTAAGTAACAAAAGTTATGATAGAAAGTCAAGAATTTTAGATTGAGCGACTCAGATTTAAACTTTCAGCATAAAATAAAAAATACAAAAAGGTGTTTCCAATGCTCTTCGGTAATTTTAAAAACTGCATGAAATTCTAAGCTTTCAGAATAATATTCAAAAGATAGTACTTAATGGGCTTTTTTTCCAGAAATAAGCCGTCGAAGTTCTTAAGGTAGAAATTTCCTAATGAAGTTATTTAATTTTTGTTGTCTCTAGTTATCAAAAATAATTAGTAATTTAATGAGTTTTATAGAAAATTTAATAAAGAACGTTTTGAGCAGAATGGTAACGGAAATTATCACCTTTTTTTAAAAAAAAACTGCGCATTTTTCTTTTAACTTGAATCATCAGTTATTAGATAGCGGAAATTATCACACATTTCTTTTTATTTTATTTATTTAAAGGTAATCAACAGCGTTTTTAGAATAATTTAAGTAAATGTAAAAAGTCAAAATGTATGGCCAATAACAGATTACCCTAGAAATTACGCGTGCGTGCGTGCGCGTGTGTGTGTGTGTGTGTGTGTGTGTGTGTGTGTGTGTGCGTGCATGTGAGTGCGTGGGTGCGTGCGTGGGTGCGTGCGTGCGTGCGTGCGTGCGTGCGTGCGTGCGTGCGTGACTCATCAGCTAATAATTGCGCAGGACGCAAGAAGTCTGCACGAGTTTTCTACTGTATCAATCACTTTACGAGTCCATGATGCTTACATTGAAGGTCGCCAACCTAATACAAGGTCTGCGCGTCCATTAGAAATTCAAGATCCAGATGTAGTCGAATCAGTACTTGAAGAATTGGCGAGAGACCCATCGACTAGCGTGAGAACCATAGAAAACCGTATGGGAATCCCAAAATCAGAGGCACATCGAATAATCAGAGGCAATCTAATAATAACTGATGAGTCAAGTTAAAAGAAAAATGCGCAGTTTTTTTTTAAAAAAAGGTGATAATTTCCGTTACCATTCTGCTCAAAACGTTCTTTATTAAATTTTCTATAAAACTCATTAAATTACTAATTATTTTTGATAACTAGAGACAACAAAAATTAAATAACTTCATTAGGAAATTTCTACCTTAAGAACTTCGACGGCTTATTTCTGGAAAAAAAAGCCCATTAAGTACTATCTTTTGAATATTATTCTGAAAGCTTAGAATTTCATGCAGTTTTTAAAATTACCGAAGAGCATTGGAAACACCTTTTTGTATTTTTTATTTTATGCTGAAAGTTTAAATCTGAGTCGCTCAATCTAAAATTCTTGACTTTCTATCATAACTTTTGTTACTTACATTAATGTTACGAAGCTTATTATTTTATGCCTGAAAGTACAATTCATAACGATTATGTGACATTAAAAAAATACCGGAAATTTGTAATAAATTCTTTAAAAAATAATATTAAATCCGATTCGGCCAAAAAATTTAAAAAACCCTAAAAAAAATCATAACTCGAAAACTACCAACAATCGCTGAACATACATGGGGGTGATTTTGGTAGCCCTAGAGTTGTTCTATCTCTGGACTTCCGCTTGACCATACTTTTTGGGACACCCTGTATATGTAACAAAAATTTATACAAATAAATATGTAGGTATTTTAAAAGTTGTTGAGTGTCATGCATGAGTAACAGCAAACTGGAACAAAATAAATAAAAATTATCTCTCTAAAATTCTAAATGTACCTACATATTAATTTTATAATAAAAATATTGACAGTCTAAAGGAAGAAAGTGCATAAGCACCATTTTCAAAACTTTACAGGGATGAGGTTTAAAGTTTATTTTTTTGTACTAAAAATTCATATGTGATATGAATTTTTAGTACAAAATTTTTAACCGACGAAAAAACGGAGGAGGTTCTCAAGTCGACGCATATATTTTTTTATTTATATGACCTACATCTACTGTATCATATACTAGTACCAGGTTGTTGTCTGGAAAACTGTTTATAGCAATAAGACCGCCTAACTGCACAATCACATAATTACTTATACAACTTATAATTACATATATAAGGTGCTACTTTATTAGTGCCCGATATTTTAGTCAGTGCTTCTACTCCTGATTCTGATCAACTTTCCCCAAGGAACCCATAGTCAAATCGCAAAAAAAAATTCTGGACTCTTCATACTAATTTGGCCGCTCGGCCGATCGATGTGTATGAAGAATCCAAAATTTTTTTTGTGATTTGACTATGGGTTCCTTGGGGAAAGTGGATCGGAATCAGGAGTAGAAGCACTGACTAAAATATCGGGCACTAATAAAGTAGCACCTTATATATGTAACAAAAATTTATACAAATAAATATGTAGGTATTTTAAAAGTGGTTGAGTGTCATGCATGAGTAACAGCAAACTGGAACAAAATAAATAAAAAATATCTCTCTAAAATTCTAAATGTACCTACATATTAATTTTATAATAAAAATATTGACAGTTGAAAGGAAGAAAGAGCATAAGCACCATTTTCAAAACTTTACAGGGATGAGGTTTAAAGTTTATTTTTTTGTACTAAAAATTCATATCACATTTTCCTTATTGAATATTTTGAATGTTATAAAAAAAACGATATGGATTTATTGAAAATTTCATTAAAAGACTCCTCATAGAAAACAAGATATAATTTTATTTGTGCTGTTGTTTTTGCAATTAGCTTGTAATTAGGGTCATCCTTTAATCACGTGATGTTCAAACAGGGGACAGCAAAACACCACGAAACATCACCACAGCGGGAGAGAGTATAATGACTGTGATAATCAATATATTTTTCGTGCGGCAAAAAAAAAAATTAAGTGTGATGCGTAAAATACTTTTAAAATTTTAATTTCTAACTAAGTGAAAAAGTGGCCTGAAAAATCTCACATGATTAAAGTTCAACCGATAACAATATACACATTTTTTTTTAATGTGTTAGATGGAGTTTCTTTGGCCTCGTATGGATTCAAAGCAATTAAGAGGCTTAAGTGGATCAGCGCAATGAAGGCTTTCAGGGTAAATGAGTCTTTTTATCTTATCCATATTATATTTTCTAAGCCCTTTATTCAGACAAATAAGTTCCAAGTTACAAAATATTACAAATTCATAAAAATTCTTGTCCGTTTTTTTTATGGCATAGCTGGCAAACGAGCAGACGGATCACCTGTTTGCCCTTTGGCATAGACCTCCAACTTTTTCTGTTTGTTTCTGATCTGTGCTTGTCTAGTCTAAGTTAGTTAAGTAAGTTAGTCTTGGCTAGCTACCACCATCTTATCTAAGTCTTGCCGCCAAACATCAATGTTAACAGAATTGATGTGTTCCGGCATGAAGATAAGATAGCCAGTTCCCCATTGCGTTAGGGAATCTTGGTAAGCCCGCTTCCATCTTCGGCATCATCATCACTTACCATCAGGTGAGATGATGCCAAGGGCTTATCAATTGAAGGTAAAAGTTTTCCCTGCAACATAAACTATCGCCGGTGAGCAAAAAACGCCGCACAGTTGATTTTTGGTTTTTCTGACATGAGTGATTGGATGCAAGTTTTAAACACACTTCTATCTACCTATAAGATTTAGGTAAACATATTGGCCGATTAGAAGCTGTTATTTAAAAAAATAAGACTACCTACGTAATTTTTCTGAGCAACACCACTAATCAAGTAGTTTTTTTAGGTGACTTGTACAGTAGGTAAAAATGACATACATGTTGTTTGCCGATGCTATGTCATTGTCCCATCTTTTGTAACATCTCCCTATTTTGCTTTTTATGTAAAAAAGGGAGATTCATGTTATATACCACATTTAAAATAGTACTGATTGTATAGAGATAATGTTTATAGGATGCACAATAGACGGTAGCTTAAAATTATTAAGAGAGCCAAGTTTTTTAATAGTTTTTTTATAAATTTTATTTGGGGACTTGTAGTTTATAATATGACAGGAAATACCTCCTCATATAGTAACTTGAAATTTATTATTTCTGTAGAAATTGCCATCAATCAAAGAATTCGATAATTAAAGCTATTGTCTTTTGTTTCTGAGTACCAATCTATTTTTACTACCTACATATACAGGGTGTCAGGGACAGGTTTCCGAAAACTTTAAGGGCTTGCTCAGTAGACGAAACTGAACAATTTTCCACAAGAAACTTTTTCAGGAAACAAAAAGAAACGGCTTCTCCATACAAACTGTCCAATCAAGTTTATAATTTAGTATGGAGAAGCAGATTTTATTCAAAGAACTTAAATAATGTTTTAGCTCCTGAATTAATATGAATCTTTACAAGTGCAAAACTGACACAAAGGTCTTTCTTTGTTACCAGTTTTGGTTTTATAGGTATTGGAGAGGAGTTTGATGTACTTAAATATAAATAAAACGAGGGATCATACATTTGTATCAAAAGCACAACACAATGTATGAGTCAGAGCTAAAAACCATCCCATGCATGTTTCTAGAAAAACAAAACTGCTAAATTGAAGTCTATATTTAGCAAATCCAGGCAGATTTGACACAACTTCCTAGACCAAAATAGAACATGTACAATCTGTATTTTGCCTAGAATAAGGCAAAAATACAGTTGTTTCTATAAATAAATTACTGGAAAACTCTACTTACGAGTCTGTTCTTAGCTATTTCATCGTAGGATAGGTACGAAAATATGTTTTCGATCATAACCACGGGCAGGCTCAAGAAATCCATGTTTGGTTCCCTTGGGTCACGTCTGTCGATCCCTCAGAAAATACCACTCACATGGAATATTACAATTTCATTGAAAAACGCCCAATGTTTACACATTTGAAAATAATCTTCCTCCGAATATTTTTTTTCGCGATGTTTCTTTTCAACGTACAAACGAAAACGGTGAACGCATGACTGTCAGGCAGGAGGAGGTTTTATTGCTTCAACTCTTTCGCTCTTTATGCTATCTCCGTTGTGTAAAAGAGATGAAAAATATTTCAGCTTGCGCCAGTGCGCCGTAGTGCGCCGCACTCAGCTGTCAAATAACGTTTATGTTGCATCTGTGATGGTTGCAAGAATTGAGCACGAAAAAGAAAGCTTTTCATAGCTGGTATAACTCTATCTCGCTTTAACTTTATTTATGAAGCAAAAACTTTGTCAAGCAAGAGCACATACCTAGTTATAAAATGCCATCTATCTATGCTATGGGGAAGAAAACGCAAAGCTATTTGCAGATGGCGCTACGGACCTTGACTCATAACAAACTCATAACAGCTCATAACAACTTTATCGAGGTGTTATAAATTAGATTTTTTTTTCTGTAACATTGTTAAATGGAAAATGTATGCGACTTGGACTGTTCCTCAATTAAAGGCGAAGTTGAAAAGAACATAATTGAAAACGTAACTTTTCCCACGTCTTCTTCATCCGAGAATCTTTAGGAAAATAATGATTTAAATTATTATTGCAACCAATCGCCACACAACGCGGCATTTTTTTAATAATCTTATGTTTAGTTCACGTAAATAATTTTTTCTATACGTTTTGACAGTTAGTATGAGTCAAGCGGTATCAGCGCCTCTATCGGCGAGCTTTGTCAGTTTTCTTCCCCATTACTTTTTGATTGCTTTTTAAACGACTTCAAAAAAAGGAGGTTTTCAATTCGTCGGAATCTTTTTTTTTTATGTATGTTCACCGATTACACGAAGACGCCTGAACCGATTTGGAAAATTCTGTTTTTGTTTCACAGGTGGTCCCATATAAATTTTATCGAAATCAATTCAGCGGTTTTTGAGAAAATCAACAAAAACATAGCAAAATTGGAGTTGTTGCGATTGAAGTCGGTTGTTTTTAACGTATTCAGCGTGGTCAATTATTGTAGGTACGTACCTACCACATGTTGGATGTTTTGTCGTTTTTAGAATAAATTTTTAGAATAAATTTTTGATTGCTTTTTAAACGACTTCAAAAAAAGGAGGAGGTTTTCAATTCGTCGGAATCTTTTTTTTTTATGTATGTTCACCGATTACACGAAGACGCCTGAACCGATTTGGAAAATTCTGTTTTTGTTTAAAAGGGTATACTTCACAGGTGGTCCCATATAAATTTTATCGAAATCGATTCAGCGGTTTTTGAGAAAATCAACAAAAACATAGCAAAATTGGAGTTGTTGCGATTGAAGTCGGTTGTTTTTAACGTATTCAGCGTGGTCAATTATTGTAGGTACGTACCTACCACATGTTGGATGTTTTGTCGTTTTTAGAATAAAATGGCATTAACAGTCTGAAGTTCAAACTTCTTTGAAAGTTCTAAATTGGGAATTTGTTCTACTACTTTACTCAAAAACGCAGTTTTCATAAAAACTTTTAAACTGATTTCTATAAAAATGGATATAGTCCAGTCATCGAGGAGGTTGAGGTATGCATTAACTCCTCTGTCCGTAAAACTTTGCAGTATGATTAAGTAGGTTCCATAGATGAGGTGTGACAAGGTATCCCGGAGATTTAAGTTTTGGAAGTAGGTATTTTATACCTAAACATGAATATTGCTAATAACTCGCACCGGACAATTTCTCAATCCATTATTCCAACGCGATATGTTAGTGTTAGGTTATTATTATATGTATGTAAAACTGTCCAAAACTTTTTCGAACTTTTTAACTTCGATATTTAACAAAATATGTTATTTTGCTATAATTACCAAGGTATAATTTCTCGATTAAATTTTATTTTTTACTATGGTTTTATACCTTATTAGACTTTTCTAAGTGTAAGTATCCAAAACATTTTCCTATAGGAACATAATGTTATAGTTTCCGTATACATGCTCACGGCTCATAATTTCTCAGTCCAATTTTATTCCTTTAGAAGTCACAATTTACAGAAGTAAACAGCTTTTTAAAACTATCCAATGAAATTTCGGCATATAGTAGTTTTAGAATTTCTTTAGATAATACGTTTATTACACATTCATGGCTTACGGGGCGGCGGTGGACGTAGACGCGATGCGCTTGGCGCGTACCGCATCCGCTCAAGGTCAAACAATGAAGCGATACATACATCTACATTCATTTGAAAAAATATCGATATACTCTGCTTGGGGAGTCTAAGGAAGGGTGCCGATATTCTTTTTACAGTAAAGGATACAGAGTTTAGATTTTTCCTTGAATAGTACTATTGAATTTTTTGCTTATTATGTACCGTAAAGTAAAAAATCAAATTTTACTATTGTTACCCCGTCTGAGTGGACGGATATTAGGCTATGTAGGTATGCTCGTGACCGAAGACTGTCATTTTCAGTAACTTTTCTATCAAATGTCAAAAACGGCATTTTGTTCTGAAAATGTTTGAAAGGAGAATGGGCGATTTTGGCCCATATGTTGTAACACTTGTAACGCATTGTGACCTATATCGTAAGATAGGTCACACAAAGTACAAACTTTTTTTGTATGATAGCTCACCTGGATCTCGTGCAGAAGAAAAGTTATTAGTCATAACCTAACGAAAAAGTTTGTACTTGATATAGAATAGAAAAGAAATATGTTTATTCAGCAAATACGAACATATATGGAAGCAACAAATACAGTTGATTAAAATAACATAAAATAGTAAAAAAAAGAGAAAAGAGCAATAAAATTACATCAATTAATTGTAAGTATTATTGTAACTTATGAAAATATAGCATAAAATATACCCACTTATCGAGATAAAATCATGATTATGCTCATCGTTACAGCCAAAACACGCTGTTAACTGTGCAGTGGTCATGGTCATCAGATCATGTAAGTTAACTGATTACACGTACGGTCATTACCTAGATGGGTTTGACTGTAAGTGGCATTTATCTCGACTGTTTCCGTGCTTTGAAAGGCAATTCTTAACTTGTTATACCACATCGGAGGTCCATGAGGATGGCCTAACCATCCCCATACAGAAAAAGTATCTGCGCTAACACTGCGGACGACATTGATCATTATCAAAAAATGTTACTGATTTGCTTACTGAGGCATGTAGTTCCCTTATTCTATTTTTTAACTTTGAAATTAAAACTATTAGGTATTAGGCATTATGAAGCTTCTTAATAATAATAATTTTTCAAGGTTATTGATAGGCTTCCCAGTAGGGTTTTCAAAACTGGTCTTGCGTTCCCACGACCGTCACCAATTCTATGAGCTATTGCTCCGCCCATTGCCACTTTCGTTAAGCGATTCTGTGAGCTATGTGCGTTACTTTATATTCTCACTAAGCACCTCCTCAGTTCTGATTTGATCACGTAAGGAAACTCCAAGCATACTTCATAGCGCTTTGGGTGACCTTGAGTCTTCTTATGAGGCTCATACGAAGCGAACATGTCTTATTGTTAGTTCCATATGGTTATTACTAGCAACACAAACTGATTAAAGACTTTAGTCTTGAGACACTTGAGAGGTATCTTTCTTGAAGTTAGACGTACCTAGCTTGACTTTTTGTGCAAGGTACATATATAGGGTGACTTTAATTAGTTCTTGATATAAAAGACTGAGCATGTGCTAATGATGACAAACAACTTTCCCTAAGGAACCCATAGTCAAATCGTAAAAAAAATGTGGACTCTCCATACAAATTGACCAACTTACCAAATTAGTATGAATTTAAATTTATGTATGTTTTACGTATGTATGAAGTTAGTATGAAGTTTTTGTATTTTAAATTAGTATGAAGAGTCAATTTTTTTGCGATTTGACTATGGGTTCCTAAGGGAAATTTGTTTGATATCATGAGCACATGCACACCCTTTGGTATCAAGAACTAATTTAAAGTCACCCTATATTAGTCAATAACTTCGAGTATAGTCTCCAAACTTCAGAGCTATGGGTTTTCAGGACATTGACTTTTGACATCATTTTTGTCTTATGTTCATTTTAAGACCGAGTTGTTGAGATGGTCTATTGAGTCCATTGATATCTGTACCTAGGACTTCCAAAGTCTCAGGCAAAATCATAGTAATTATCGTCAACGATCAAATGTGGGTGATGTACTCACTGTTAATGTTGGTGCCGAGCTCTTTCAATCACAGGCACTTCTTCCATAACAACAGTGAACAGGCTGTTAGATATAACGTCTCCCTGTTTCACCCTTTTCAGCAGCGGGACAGATTTCAAATTTTTGTTTTGAAGACGTAGTCCGTGAGCCCACTCCCAAATTGCCTACGTCATATGACATCACGATATAATGCATGGCACACGGTCAAAAAAGTTGTGCTGAGCAAGAATCAGAAGATTATCGCACCAAAATTTGGCCGGAAGTTGGAAAAAAACCTTCATTCTAAGGGTTTATTTACGTCATGTGACATCATTACGAGACACGTGGCATCATTTAGACCTTTATTCATAGAAAGAGTAAACATAAGTCTGCCAGTCCTGTAATGGCCGGAAGTACTTGGCAGACCGTGACAAAAATGGCCATTGGATACGTTTACCTACGTCACATGACGAAAATTAGTGTAAACTATGTATAATAATAGTCTTTTTAAGAATAAATAAGTCTGCCAAACCAAATCCGGCCGGAACTCCTTCAAAACAGTTTTTTTTAACTATTAGGTAAAACTTAACAAATCATGGTTTATGCGCGTGATATAGCCAACCATGATTGATTAACAAGGATTATCGACTCGTCCGTCGTGGTGGGTCAATTTTAACTAATCTGTTAACATTTTCATAACACAGTATAGGGTAACTAAGGGTACCAAAGTATAAGTCGACGGGCACATTTAATACAATCGCGTCGTATAGGGTGACTTTTAAATTGGTTCTTAATACGAAAGGCTATGAATGTGCTCATGATAACGAATAACTTTCTGTAAGAAACCCATAGTCAAATCGCAAAAAAAAATTGACTCTCCATACAAATCGATGAACTGACCGGCCAAGTTAGTATGAAGAGTCCAAATTTTTTTTTTCGATTTGACTATGAGTTCCTCAGGGAAAGTTGTTCGTTATCATAAGCACATGCATAGCCTTTCGTATCAAGAACTTATTTTAAGTCACCCTATAAGTAAGTACATTTTGTTCGCCGAAGTTTCTTTCATTATTAATGAGCCCGTATATTTCTGCAACATTCGATGTGATAGCCATATTCTGTCTTGGCTTGAGGTGGCAGTTGGAGCTCTTTATATTTAAATCCGTTAAATTCACGCACATTCAAAGAGAAAATACACTTATCAAACACTTCGTCAGTAAAATCCTTCGTAAAGTAAAAAGTTAGTAAAAATCAGGGCCAGGAAGCTCAATTGACGGCTTTCGTTGGTCCTGGTAAACTTCGATGTACTGGACTGCTGTGTTGCTGCGGCTTGCATTACCAACTGGAGGGTTGTTGAGGAGTGTGATGTCTAAGGTTGCGCCAGGATGTTCAGCGTCTGGGGTCACCACTGTAGGAACTGTGTGTTACCACTCTTCGGAGGAAAAGGGAGGTACCTCCGCCAGGCGAGGTGGTATGCCTGGGGACCGGCCGTGGTCCAACCAATGATGGTTGGAAGTTGTATAGTTAATCTGAAGAAACTTTCAATAGCGCGATCTAGGTTTAGTTCGTGGCGGTGCGATAGATGTCGCCGCAAATCTAAGGTGGAAAACACACTGCTCCGCTCACCGCGACGAATTGCGGTGGAGCAGATTTAAACTTTGTACTGTAAAATTTTGATTTGTATACAAAAACCGCGGGGTACCACACCACTGCACCGCAGTACCGTCCGGATTTTTGTCTATGACGGAATTTGGATGAAAACCGTCCAGTGGGGCGGAAACCGCGCCTTCGTCGTGCACCGCAGCTTCGGACAGAAACTGTCCGGTGGAGCGGAACGCTGCCTCATGCGAATTTCGTCGCTTCGCGCTCCCGTCCGATTTCCGCCTCAGTGTGATATCCGCGTAATAGTCGTCCCAGGGAGGGGGAGGATGATGGAAGGACCCCATAAAGGGGGTTGTTTTAGGGTAGAAATGGGCCATTCGGGTATATGTACGAATATTAATCGACACATTAAAATCAGGGAGGTTGGGGATGCAGATTCTTTGAAATCCGCGGATGATATTTAAATTAAAGGCTATTTAAAGGCTAATCCGGGGATGTGAATCTTAATACTACACAAAAAGAGAAAAGGACTACACAAAAAAATCGCCCCACAACAGATTCCAAACGTATCTCAGTCAATACATCTGTGCAGCCTGATGTTTTTTTGCTATGACGACATCCGCCGTAGATATGGGGTTTTCATGCAAATCGAATTTGATTTCCAATGTAAATTTGGCTCATTTGATCAAATAGTATGAGGAGTTCAAAAACTTTTTTGCGGGAAATTTGTTCAGATTCATGAGTAGTTGTAGAAAGTTGTTGTTACAAAATACAACTTTTCACCTCTACCAGCTAGAAAACTTTACACGATAGTGATAGAAGCTGGTGTTCGAAATTCGAACACCAGAATTCGAATTACTAACATTCGCAGCAACAAGCTGCTTTGAGTCAACAGATTAATAAATAGTTTTTCACCTGTCCAGCGCGAAAAGAGTGCCTTTGGTCCCTGAGAACTCGCAGCAAAAGTTGTTTTTGCTTTAGGCGTGAGAAAAAGTGATTCGATTTCGAACACCACCTTTGGCGCGACGCTGAAAAAAATATGAGCGATGGTTGGTTCAGAAACTCATATTGGCGTAGGGAGCGTTTTAACTCATAAGCACACAATGGTATATGTTATTTAAAGAAATTCAAGTTTATAAATTGTGCTACTGTATTTTTAAAGACGTAATATTTAAAATAAATATGTACTTACTAGTAAACATGAATATCGTTTACCTAAAAATATCATATTTATATCTAAGGTTTTTATAAAAATGTTAAGTAGCGCAGTTTCCGAACGCAACCTCTGAATTAAAGACATTATAATAAAAAACTATATTGCCTCCAGAGAGAATTAAATCAACTACGATTTTCGAAAGTTATTGACTGGTCGAAAGTTGTATGTTTATAAATAATAAATCTAAATAATAAATCTTTATTAAGTTTAACATGAGAGCATTTTTATGTCTCGTGCCTTTAAATCACTCACAATGCTCAGTAGTCTATATAAGAATCACTTGCTACGCTTGTGATTCAATTCTAGACTACCTCGCTAGCTCGTGATTTAAAGCTAGCACTCGAAGCAAAAAATAACTTTGCTCATTAGTTGAACAAATAACTATTCTCGTATATTTTAATAAATCCCTATCGTTTTTGGATTGAAAATGGTTATTATTATTTTAATGGGACGTCACAATAATTTTGACACTAATGCCACTTCTGTTGGTGGGTGCGGATAGGGTCCATATATTTTTTTGCATAGTCCTTTGTATGGATTTGTATGGGCATAAATAAATGAAAACCGGCTAAGTGCGAGTCGGACTCGCGCATGATGGGTTCCGTACCATCGTACAATATTTGGAATTCCACCAAAAATACGTTTCTGGTGTCACCCTACCAGCCCCTTTAATTTTTAAGTTTTTTAAATTTTTTATGGTATAGTTGACAAACGAGCAGATGGATCACCTGATGGTAAGCGATTACCGCCGCCCATAGACACCCGCAACCTTAGGGGAGTTGCAAGTGCGTTGCCAGCCTTTGTTGTTATAGTGGCAACAGAAATACACACTGTGAAAATTACAGCTATCTACCTATTACGGTTCATGAGATACAGCCCGCTGAGAGAAAGACGGACAGACGGAGAGACAGCGGAGGCTTATTAATAGGGTCCCGTTGATCTTTGGGTATGGAATCCTAAATAATAATACTAATCCTTGTTTTTTTATTAAATTATTAAAGTATTGAAAGTTAAAAACCTGGACCATTTTATTTGATTAAAAGTAACTTTGCTGCCTTTTGGTGTAATAATGTACTTTGCTACTTACTTGAAAATATTACTGGTTTATAAAATTGTATGATTAAAAAAACTTTTTTATAGAGCTTTTGTTATTAATTATACAATTATTAAAAAATATTTATATTAATAATAACAATTAATAATTTACAAAATTATATTCCTGAAATAAAATATTACAATAATTAGCTATGCTGTCCTAGATCCGCATCCGCATGAAAATCCGCATTGAATATTGCGGATGATATAGATACGGATGTTAAAATTTATGCGAAAGCTCCATATTTACGGATGCGGATGCGGATATTAGCAACATCTCTGATTAAAATGATTTATTTTTGTTTTTTATATTATTTTATTGTATTTTTTAGCTTTCGTACTATGGCGCTGAATGTCGCCATACGTATAATATTTTTTACATTATTTATAGGTACCTAACAAGTTATTTGTTGTTGATGTTTTTGTAATCTATATTTAACAGTCTTTTAGTAAGTTTTTTTTCTATCTGTGGAATACCTACTTACGCGTAATTTTGTGCAGATCAAACGAATCCGAACATATTTTTTTAGAACTATTACTATCAGGGTTCGGAAACCGGTTTTTTGAAAATACCGGTTTCGGTCATTGACCCCTATATCGAAATAATTTCGGTTAAGGTTTCGTTCAGGTTACGGTTACCGGTATATTTAACCGGTTTAACCAAAACCGATATTTTTTCGTTCGAACGGAATTAACCGGTTAAATTAAAGAATCCCTCTCCCCCCGAACAGCTGATAAGATCAGTCGTGTTTTCTGTATTCTTTATTTTTTAAATTTAATTACAATTTCAATTCTTAAAAATCGTGCAACTAAAATAGGAGAACATAAACGCACAAGATGTTCTACATTCCGGTAGCCGGCTAGCACCACACGCACACAAGCACCTCCGCCGCCGTCCGTGAGTGATTCATACCATTGTAAATACGCACGGGTCAAGTTGTACTGGACGGAAAGCCGTTTTGTATGAAATCATCGCGACCAACCATTAAAGACTGACCTCTCCGTAATCACCGCCTTGAGATTCTTTGTCCTGCTGCAGTCCTAGTACTTAAGGCCATCTTACCCCGAGCTACTGCGCATCCATCTGCGCAGTACTAAATGCAAGTCCCACCCGCACGCGCCACACGAATTATATACGTTTTTATTTTGGTTTTTTTTCTGAATGAAAGTGTTCAAACTAATGGCGTAGTTTCCTTCATATCGTCGAAAGCAATATTGTCATATAATTTTCAATTTTATTCTTTTAATATACAGGCATCTGTTTTAAGTTTTAAGTAACGATAGACCCATTTTTGGTTTTTTTTCTATCGAGCCGAAATTGTTGAATCGTGTTTCGGATGGCGTATGATCTTAGGAAATATAGTCAAAAATAAGTATAATTTTTCAGACTTGAAACTTATACAGTTTTCCGTCAAAACTGTTCAAAAAACGTAATTTTGGGGTAAGATGGCCTTAATGGGTCGCTGATCGACAGAACACCTCCGACTTCACCGGCACAAAGCGCACTATCGACTTTTTGGTCCATCGATAGTTTAGTCGATCTTGCATTCAGTATGGAGCTATATGTGAGTGCGCGCACTCTCGACTAAACAATTGATCGACCAAACTATCAAAAACCACTGAACGATCGCTACTCAACTAAACAGTTGAGTCGATCGGTGACTTTGTATGGCGCAGTACGCAAGTGCGCGCACTAGACTCAACTAAACAGTTGAGCGACTGTCGGCCGATAGTTGACTTTGAATGGCGCAGTACGTGAGTCCGCGCACTATCGACAAAACAGTTGAATCGATTGTCATAGTGAGGAAGCCGGCATCCACATTATATTTGTTTTTGTATATATTGTTTTAGTTATTACAGTAAAGTATATGAATTGAATATACAGGGTGTAACAAAAAGGTGTGGTAATACTTCAAGATGGGCTTCTACTCATTTAACTGAACAACTTTTGTTCTACAACTTTGTTGAAATAGCAAAAAAAAATTTGGACTTTTCATACAAACTTGGCTCACCAGCTGATCGATTTGTATGAAAAGTCCAAAAAAATTTTTGCGTTTTCAGCATAGTTGTAGAACAAAAGTTGTTCAGTTTGATGAGTAGAAGCCCACCTTGAAGTATTACAGTAGTACACAAAAAATAAGGGCCCATTCACATTTTTTCCAGAAATCGCACATTTTGAGCTCGTAATTTTCTACTTTCGGAAAGAGTTATACATTAAAAAAAATATGTGTTCAGTAGATTCGTGTTTCTTATTGTAAGTTAATGTTTCAGATTTTAAAACATTTGTTCCATTATTTTATATAAAAAATAACACGCAGTCATGTTTTCGCAAAAAGGTTCGCACGGTCATTTTCAAGCCCCTAATTCTCTAACTAGAAAATATTTATTATACCAGAAAAAATATCTACAAATCACTTAAATAAATTTATTGTAAGTTAATGTTCTCGTTTTTCGATTAAATGTCACAATCTCTAGTAAAAAAATATATTTCTAACATCAATTTCAGCGAAATACGTCTATATTAAACCGCGACTTTTTATAATAAAACCAAAATATTTTTGATTGAAACTGACATCAAAATAAACAGTGTTATTTTAGCAATAAAAATGAATAAATATATCTGCATTAATTAAAAAAGTTTCAAAAATACAATAAATTAAATTGTACCAGAAATCTACGATATATTTCATTGCCTCCGCGTGGATTGATCAGTACGGGGCGTGAGCGCCCGTCAAGGAAGGACCTGTATCAGTTTTGCCGCGCTTCGATAGTACTAATTATACGCTGCTCCACAATCCACAACGTTTTGATCATTGTGAATATACATGTTTTTTAAATTGATATTCTGAGTGACATCTACTTTAAGCATAAAAATGTTAAACATATAGGTACTTTGAATATTATATTTACATAAAAATAACATTATCATTTTTCCATATTTTCTAGGGTGGTCGCTCTTATTAGATAATATGAAAAAAATTCATTGTAGTTTTCATATGAATATACAAAGTACATGCATGCTTGTAATTTTTTTGTCCTTGAAGTACATGTCAGCCCGTATATTTAACACGGAAGAAAAAGGAAGAAGGTGTATCTTTCGTGTTATAAATTAGCACTACAATGCTTACTCGCTTTGATTATCAGTAGCTTGCTATACCTGACTTTCTCGACACAAGAAATATGAAAGTATGCGAATATGTAGTGTTCTAGGGCGAAAAAAGATGTATGTTTTTACCCTGCTTCGAATGTATGTATTTATGCACCAAAGGGTGCGCTGTACAACCTTAACCGTTTGATGGATTTCCACACATGAAATTTAATTAGATTCTTCTTAGATTGTGGGAGTGATATAGGATATATTAAAATAATAAAAATTAACAAGTTTGCTTTATGGTACCTGTTTACAAAGCGGCTAGCCCGTTTCTTAATAGACTAATAATGCAATAAGGCTACTTTACGTAATGTCAAAAACCTTTTAATTTACGAAGCTCGCTCCAAGACAGGGTTATTTTTTTTTGGTGAAATCTACTCCTCCGTTTTTTTTTGCCAAAAATGCAAATATCTCAGAAACGGTAAAAGATATCAGAAATCGGACAGAAATTTTGAAAAACTTAACTGAAAGAATGTAATACATGAGACGCATATTGACTATAAAAAAAATAACCAAACTCAATTTTTTTTCAGTTTCCTATACAAATTCCTTACTCACTATTCAGATATCTCGGAAACGGTAAAAGATATCAAATCCGACAGAAATTTTGAAAAACTTAATCAAAAGCATATAATACAGAGACGCATATTGACTATAAAAAAACCGGCGAAGTGCGAGTCGGACTCGCGCACCGAGGGTTCCGTAGAAACTCATAATCACACATGTCTTGAAATCTATATTTTTTATATTTGAGTTGATTGAATGAAAGGTAATTTGCGGTTTACGATTTAAAAAACGTATTAAAAAAAACTACTTACTAGATCTCGTTCAAACTAATTTTCGGTGGAAGTTTGCATGGTAATGTACATCATATATTTTTTCTAGTTTTATCATTCTCTTATTTTAGAAGTTACAGGGGGGGGACACACATTTTGCCACTTTGGAAGTGTCTCTCGCGCAAACTAGAAAAGAAATTAGAAACCTCAATATCATTTTTGAAGACCTATCCATAGATACCCCACACGTATAGGATTGATGAAAAAAAAATTTTGAGTTTCAGTTCTAAGTATGGGAAACCTCCAAAATTTATTTATTTTTTCTATTTTTGTGTGAAAAACTTAATGCGGTTCATAGAATACATCTACTTACCAAGTTTCAAGAGTATAGTTTTTATAGTTTCTGAAAAAAGTGGCTGTGACATACGGACGGACAGACAGACATGACGAATCTATAAGGGTTCCGTTTTTTGCCATTTGGCTACGGAACCCTAAAAAATAGCCACACTCAATTTTTTTTTCAGTTTCCCATACAAGCTCTTTACTCACTTTTCACATTTAGTATGTAGTCCAGTAAATAAAAGATTTGAGGTGGCATTAAAGACACCTGACTAAAATGGTTTGGAAATAAAAGTATTGGTGTTTTACTAAGCATTCGTGGTATTTGTTTGATTTTAAGGGCGTTCAACCCTTAGAAATACCTAAAGACGCCTTTTAACTTGTATACGCCAAACAATAAATGCACTTTTGGTGAAAACTAACTATAGTTACCTTATAAATATGGTACTTAAGTTGTCTCTAGCTTATGGCAATAAATTCTTAACATTACGATATTTTTTATGTTATTGCGTCAAAAATAATACTTACAAAATGGAGCCTTCGGATATTTTTATGTTTTTTAAATCTAATTATAAGGCTTGAACATGTGTTAAGTTTTCACCTAGGTGACTATTTCAGAACCCAGTTAAAAATGATTTTTTTAATATTTCTGTATTACACATTAAAGAGACTTCAATTATTTTCTTGGCTGTGCCGTAACACTAATGTTATCTATTGTAAATCATCATCGTCCCTTGTACAAACAAAGAAGTTTCTTCTAAAAACGCATTTTACCTAAAATGTATTAGACATTAATTAGGTATATTTCAAACGCCGAGAAGATGCGTGAACTGCCACGTACGCATAGCCAGTGTGCGACAGAGACGGAGCTATTGGGTGCGAAAAAGACGAGTGCGCGGATAGCTAGATGGATAGTACGAAACGCAAATGTGATAAAAAACACAATTAATAGGTAGGTATTCAATAATTGTCATACTGATTGGATTGTGGGCATCCAAACGTGTTCATAGTACCTACCTACTGATTTACCATATAGATTTACCTACTGTAAATTAATTCGGGAGACAGCTCCGTTTTCCGAGTTCCGACAACAAAGCACCACGTGGAGCGTTCACTTGACATTGGCGTTTCGCTATTTTTTATTGAAGATTCTCCCATTTTTCACTCGACATAGGCAAAATTACGCTCGTTATGAGATGTGGAATGCCAAATAGAAAAGTATAATAGAACAGAATATTTCTAATACAACATGTTGCAGCAAATCACCAGCTAAGCTAGAAGTACCTAAGAACGTGCGGGCGCCGCGCATGCCGCATTCCCCCGCCCGCGCCCCCCGCTCGCCCGCTCGCGAATTATAATTTGTATTAGATTATTACAGAAAATGTGCAACAGATTGATCGGGGATTTTCTTGTCTTAGTTTAAAAAAGATTACTATTAGATTTCATAAAAATATTCCTAGTGTATTTAGTGTGCAAGGGTTAAAATCGAATAAAACTTAATAAAAAAAAAACGAAGTCGCCTTGGAGATAATTCTCATGGTTATTGACAGTGGCTATGTACCCCTAAGGCAAAATATCACTCATTTTTTTAAATATATTATATTAAATATCTACTCAATGTTTTGATCCTGATCGGGGACGATTATATATATAAATAAAACGTCTTATAAGAAGCCCTCATTTAAAAAATCACCAGTTTTCTATTTTTTGTTCATACTTAAATTTAATTTTGTTTCTTTAGGGGCTAATTACCGAAAAATTATTAAATGCTCATAAGAGATTTTCATGAATTTTCATTTTGCCATTATTTAAGTGACATATTCTAAGTTTTCACCCAAAGTGCATTAAATAGTGCAACCTACTCCATACAAAAATTCGTAGATTGACTGGACTAATGCGAAATCCGAAAAAAATGAGTTAGGCCATTTCTCTCATAGTCAACATGCGTCTCATGTATTACTTGCTTTTATGTAAGCTTTTCAAAATTTCTGTTAGATTTTCGATATCTCTTACCGTTTCAGAGATATTTACATTTTTTATAAAAAAAAACGGTGGTCGAGATAACTGAAAAGTGAATCAAGAATTTGTAGGGAAAATTTAAAAAAAGATAGTTTAGCCTTTTTTTTCATAGTCAATATGCGTATCATGTAATACACGCCTTTCGTTGACCTTTTCAAATTTTCTGTCAGATTTTCGATATATTTTACCTTTTCCCAGATATTTGTATTTTTTAATAAAACAATTTTTTTTTTGCAAAAACTGCAAATATCTAGGAAAAGGTAAAATATATCGAAAATCTGACAGAAAATTTAAAAAGAAAACCATTCTTTTTTATAAAAAATGCAAATATCTCTGAAACGGTAAGAGATATCGAAAATCTAACAGAAATTTTGAAAAGCTTACACAAAAGCAAATAATACATGAGATGCATGTTGACTATGAGAGAAATGGCCTAACTTATTTTTTTCGGATTTCCCATACATAATTCTGAGATATTTGCATTTTTTAATAAAAAAATGTTTTTTTTTGCAAAAACTGCAAATGTCTGGGAAAAGGTAAAATATATCGAAAATCTGACAGAAAAGGGTCTAGCCGAACTTCCATAGCAAAACTGCCCCCAATAGGAACTTATATCGTAACCTATGGTATATTGTAGAGGATACTAATAGAAGTTGATGGAGTAGATACTAGCTCCATATCTCACTTAATTGAGGAGCTATTTGAAAAAAGTGTCTGGAGACGACTTTTATTCAAAATGATATAACTTTGTTATTTTTAAAGCTAGGAAAATGAAACCAATTCCAGTATTATGGTAAACTTTATAATTTATTTTATAGCAATTTTCTATGAGTCAAGCCTAAAAAGAAATATCAAAAAAATCCAAAAAAATTAATAATTTATTTCTATCAGGCCTAATTAAATTACCACTTTGAAAAAAATATATAATAATTGCCTACACCTTGCCTAACTGCATGTCAAGTTTCATTAAAATCCAAAAGGTGCAAATTGTTAAAAAAAAATGTTAAATTAAGTGTATCACCTTACGACTACTGTGTTCAACGCTTTTAAATTGTAATACTTTTTAAATTTTTCAATATTGGGTATGAACAGTTTATAAAAAAATGAGATAATAGGTTCTGAGTAATAATTAAAACGAAAGTCATAAAAAATAATTAGTCATCATCACTATTTTTATAAATTATAACGTGATCGCTGTTTATCGAAATAAATTGTAGAAAGTAGTTCAATAAGCGCCAAGACCACTGGACGGATTTGAATGAAATTTGGATTAGGGCAATATTTAATATCTCTAGCCATTTTAATTTTTTTTAAATAACGCCATATTTTAGGTTTTCCACCATGGTAAAAATACTTATAATTTTTTTGCTCAAAAATGGCTTTAAAGATTTTGATGAAACTTTGTACAATACCATATTTTTATATTACCTATGATATTAAATAGGTCCATAGGAAAAATCTGCTTCTGATACCTGCCATACAAAAAATAGATTTTCGTTTTTTTGTTTTTCAAAAATAGCTGTAACGATTTAAATGAAACTGTGTACTTTTTAATAACTTTATACGACCTACTATACTAGGTCATGAATTGTTACGGGCCAAGCCAGAATAAGGTACCTCCCATACAAAACAACACTCTGATAATTTTTAGGCTATCACTTGCTAGTTATTATTAATTTTTATTGCTGATTTATGTTAAGCTATTGCAATCTTGTGTATGCCAAATGATATATATAAGGGATTTCCAAGAAAGTGTGTACAGCGTGGCTGTTCAATTTATTTCGATAAATAGAGATCACGTTATAATTTACAAAAATAGTGATGATAATTAATAAAAGTTATTCTTTTATGAATTTAGTTTTAATTGTTATTCAGAACAAATTATTTCATTTTTAGGGTTCCGTAGCCAAATGGCAAAAAACGGAACCCTTATAGATTCGTCATGTCTGTCTGTCTGTCTGTCCGTCCGTATGTCACAGCCACTTTTTTCAGAAACTATAAGAACTATACTCTTGAAACTTGGTAAGTAGATGTATTCTATGAACCGCATTAAGATTTTCACACAAAAATAGAAAAAAAAAAAAAAAATTTTGGGGGTTCCCCATACTTAGAACTGAAACTCAAAATTTTTTTTTCATCAAACCTATACGTGTGGGTTATCTATGGATAGGTCTTCAAAAATTATATTGAGGTTTCTAATATCATTTTTTCCTAAACCGAATAGTTTGCGCGAGAGACACTTCCAAAGTGGTAAAATGTGTGTCCCTGTAACTTTAAAATAAGAGAATGATAAAACTATAAAAAATATATGATGTACATTACCATGCAAACTTTCACCGAAAATTGGTTTCAACGAGATCTAATAAGTAGTTTTTTTTAATACGTTTTTTTTAAATCGTAAACCGCAAATTACCTTTCATTCAATCAACTTAAATATAAAAAATATAGATTTCAAGACATGTGTGATTATGAATTTATACGGAACCCTCGGTGCGCGAGTCCGACTCGCACTTGGCCGGTTTTTTATAGACTGTTCATGTCCAATATTGAAAAAATATAAAATGTATTACAATTTAAAAGCGTTCAACGTAGTGGTCGTAAGGTGGTCCACTTATTTAACTTTTTTTTTTGACAGTTTGCACCTTTTGGATTTTAATGAAACTTGGCATGCTGTTAGGCAAGGTATAGACAATTATTATATATTTTTTTCAAAGTGGTAATTTTATAAGATCTGATAGAAATCAATTTTTAAATATTTTGTTTGCATTTTTTTGATATTTTTATTTAGGCTTGGCTCATAGAAAATTTCTATAAAATAAACTATAAAGTGTACCATAAACACTGGAATTGGTTTTATTTTCCTAACTTTAAAAATAATAAAAATATATCATTTTGAAAAAACGTCGTCTCCAGACACTTTTTTCAAATAGCTCCTCAATTAAGGAAGATATGGAGCTAGTATCTACTCCATCAACTTCTATTAGCATCCTCTACAATATACCATAGGTTACGATATAAGTTCCTATTGGGGGCACTTTTGGTATGGAAGTTCGGCTAGGCCCTTTGAAAAGAAAACTTTTTTTTTAATTAAAAATGCAAAAATCTCTGAAACGGTAAGAGATATCGAAAATCTAACAGAAATGTTGAAAAGCTTACACAAAAACAAATAATACATGAGACGCATGTTGACTATGAGAGAAATGGCCTCACTCATTTTTTTTCGGATTTCCCATACTAAATGTGAGTAAGGAATTTGTATGGGATTTTTTTTTTAGTTTCCCATACAAATTCTTTACTTACATTAAGTATGGGAAATCCGAAAAAAAAAAATGAGTTAGGCCATTTCTCTCATAGTCAAAATGCGTCTCATGCAGGGTTCGAAAATATCCGATATTTATAATAAATATCAAAATATCCGATATTTTTGATATATATCCGATATTTTTGATATTTATGATATTTTTGATATTTATCAAAATTACGTACTAATTTCGATGTATTATTCTCGAATACCTTTTTTTGAAATAGCTGAATTTAAAATGTATATTTTATAATATGAAAATGTTTATAAAAATTATATTCAAATTTTACAATCTGATATTTTTTTTTAAATCTGATAATTTTAAATAATTAATTATTAAATGAAATTTTACTTTTGCTAATTTTAAGATAGTTAATTTAATTAAACTCATTTATTAATTATTGTTATAAAAATAACATAAAATAGGCTTTTATTACTGAAAAAATTATACATGCATATGAATTAATACATTATAATGCCTAACATGATTCAGTCCGCCCTTTTGGTGATTACCCAAAAAAGATGTCATGGAAAAAAGAAAACTACCTACTAAGAGAGAATTATTGTTATAATCATAATAATATCTTTATTCATATATCTTTAGTCAACATTTAGAAGCTAGGAACGTAACGAATACAGTTAAAGTAATTTCAGTTTAACTTAAGTCTACGAGAGGTACATCACCTTCAGAATCCCACTCCAACCAGAGATTCTACCATTTCAGCAGGGGTTTGGTTAAACATTTTGCAATAGAAAACTTAATAGCGTGCTTTAATTTTGTACAGCGCCACCTAGTTGATGTAAGTGTACTATTTCTTCAGTAGAATTAATTTAACGTTTAAAATTTAAAAAAAAATACATTAAAAATATAAATATCAATATTGATATATATCAAGTATAAATATCAATTGATATATATCATGATATATATCCGATATATATCAATTGATATATATCATGCGAACCCTGGTCTCATGTATTATTTGCTTTTGTCTAAGCTTTTCAAAATTTCTGTTAGATTTTCGATATCTCTTACCGTTTCAGAGATATTTACATTTTTTATAAAAATAAAATAAATATAAAAAATGTGAGTAAGGAATTTGTATGGTTTTTTTTTTAGTTTCCCATACAAATTCTTTACTCACTATTCAGATATCTTGACCACGGTTTTTTTTGCAAAAATTGCAAATATCTCGGAAACGGTAAAAGATATCGGAAATCTGACAGAAATTTTGAAAAACTGAAGTAAAAGCATATGATACATGAGACGCATGTTGACTATAAAAAAATAGCGAAACTCATTTTTTTTTTCAGTTTCCCATACAAATTCTTAACTCACTGTTCACATTTAGTATGGGAAATCTGATAAAAAATGAGTTAGACTATTTTTCTCATAGACAACATGCATCTCATGTATTATATGCTTTTGATTAAGCTTTTCAAAATTTCTGTTAGATTTTCGATATCTCTTACCGTTTCAGAGATATTTGCATTTTTTACAAAAAAAAAAACGGTGGTCGAGGTATCTGAATAGTGAATCAAGAACTTGTATGTAAAATTGAAAAAAAAAATAGTTTTGCCATTTTTTTCATATTCAATGTGCGTATCATGTAATGCACGCCTTTCGTTAACCTTTTCAAATTTTCTGTCAGATTTTTGATATATTTGACCTTTTCCCAGACATTTGCTGTTTTTGCAAAAAGTAACAGAGGTCGAGAGGAAGAGATGAGAGAAATGGCGTAACTCTTTTTTTTTCGGATTTCCCATACTAAATGTGAGTAAAGAATTTGTATGGGAAACTAAAAAAAAATTCCCATACAAATTCCTTACTCACATTTAGTATGGGAAATCCGAAAAAAATGAGTTAGGCCATTTCTCTCATAGTCAACATGCGTCCCATGTATTATTTGCTTTGGTCTAAGCTTTTCAAAATTTCTGTTAGATTTTCGATATCTCTTACCGTTTCAGAGATATTTACATTTTTTATAAAAATAAAATAAATATAAAAAATGTGAGTAAGGAATTTGTATGGTGTTTTTGTTAGTTTCCCATACAAATTCTTTACTCACTATTCAGATATCTTGACCACGGTTTTTTTTTTGCAAAAATTGCAAATATCTTGGAAACGGTAAAAGATATCGGAAATCTGACAGAAATTTTGAAAATCTGTAGTAAAAGCATATATGATACATGAGACGCATGTTGACTATAAAAAAATAGCCAAACTCAATTTTTTTTCAATTTCCTATACAAATTCGTAACTCACTGTTCACATTTAGTATGGGAAATCTGATAAAAAATGAGTTAGACCATTTTTCTCATAGTCAACATGCATCTCATGTATTATATGCTTTTAGTTAAGCTTTTCAAAATTTCTGTTAGATTTTCGATATCTCTTACCGTTTCAGAGATATTTGCATTTTTTACAAAAAAAAAACGGTGGTCGAGGTATCTGAATAGTGAATCAAGAACTTGTATGTAAAATTGAAAAAAAAAAAATAGTTTTGCCATTTTTTTCATATTCAATGTGCGTATCATGTAATGCACGCCTTTCGTTAACCTTTTCAAATTTTCTGTCAGATTTTTGATATATTTGACCTTTTCCCAGACATTTGCTGTTTTTGCAAAAAGTAACAGAGGTCGAGAGGAAGAGATGAGAGAAATGGCGTAACTCTTTTTTTTTCGGATTTCCCATACTAAATGTGAGTAAAGAATTTGTATGGGAAACTAAAAAAAAATTCCCATACAAATTCCTTACTCACATTTAGTATGGGAAATCCGAAAAAAATGAGTTAGGCCATTTCTCTCATAGTCAACATGCGTCCCATGTATTATTTGCTTTGGTCTAAGCTTTTCAAAATTTCTGTTAGATTTTCGATATCTCTTACCGTTTCAGAGATATTTACATTTTTTATAAAAATAAAATAAATATAAAAAATGTGAGTAAGGAATTTGTATGGTGTTTTTGTTAGTTTCCCATACAAATTCTTTACTCACTATTCAGATATCTTGACCACGGTTTTTTTTTTGCAAAAATTGCAAATATCTTGGAAACGGTAAAAGATATCGGAAATCTGACAGAAATTTTGAAAATCTGTAGTAAAAGCATATATGATACATGAGACGCATGTTGACTATAAAAAAATAGCCAAACTCAATTTTTTTTCAATTTCCCATACAAATTCGTAACTCACTGTTCACATTTAGTATGGGAAATCTGATAAAAAATGAGTTAGACCATTTTTCTCATAGTCAACATGCATCTCATGTATTATATGCTTTTAGTTAAGCTTTTCAAAATTTCTGTTAGATTTTCGATATCTCTTACCGTTTCAGAGATATTTGCATTTTTTACAAAAAAAAAGCGGTGGTCGAGGTATCTGAATAATGAATCAAGAACTTGTATGTAAAATCGAAAAGAAATTAGTTTTGCGATTTTTTTTCATAGTCAATGTGCGTATCATGTAATGCACGCCTTTCGTTTACCTTTTAAAATTTTCTGTCAGATTTTTGATATATGTTACCTTTTCCCAGATATTTGCAGTTTTTGCAAAAAGTAACGGAGGTCGAGATCAAAATAATGTAGATCGGTTTTTACAATATTTTTCCTAGAGAGTGCCAACTATTTCGAGCTATTTAATTACTATAAATAACAAATACATTCGTTTCAAATGTTAAAAATTAATAAACAAAACAATGATACACTTATTTAACGATAACTACCTAAGGATATTTTATTTCATTTTCATACACCTGAAAAAAAACCTGCGCCAGAAAAAAATCGAACGTTTTTTTTTCACCTCAGAAAAACCAGTTTTTAAATCTCTAATTCTGAGTATCCCCTTAAAATTTCAAACGCACTTTTTTATAATTGTACACATACTTTAAAATCTACTAATCATAATAATTACGTAATACTATTTTCATCATTTTGAATTACTTATTTTTATCCTTCAATAACTGATTTAATGTTCAAGTAGCTTAAACATGGAACTAAATTAAAAAATATATGTAACCTAAAAAGTAAGGTCAAAATATAACGATATCTTATAAACGTCATAGTAAACACGTTCTTGGCAATTACAGTAAACAATACACGCAAAACAATGCAACGGCTCGGCGTGCGGCGCCCGCCGGCGCGGTGACTGCGAGAAAGAGAGCGAAATACACGAACAGTGGCAACAGCGCGGCGCGCCTGACCTTGACTGCGTTTGGTTTTAACCGGTTAATTTCGTTCTTATTTCGGTTAGAATACCGCTCCCTGCTTAACCGGTATTATATTCAAAAATACCGGTTTAGCTGGAAACCGGTTTTAACCTGAACGGAATCGTTAACCGAAATTCGAACGAAATTAACCGGTATTTGTTAACCGGTTCCGAACCTTGATTACTATTATTTAAATATTATTATTACAAAATAAAGTGCGAAAAGGCCGGAAATGGGTAGTGGCCGGCAAACGGGTCGCGTGACCTTACGTACGTGTGTGACGCTTCATACGTATAAGTTTAATATATCGAAATTTTATTGGATAACCTGAAATACTATTTATATTTATTATTATGTACCATAAAAATAAATAAAAATGGACTGAGAAATTTTACATAATTAGTTATAGCATAAAAACTATTATGCTATGATCTTAAAGGAAAATCTTTTGGATACTTATACAAAAAGATGTCCAGCAAGATATAAAACTATACTGAAAAATAAAACTTAATCGAGAAATTATTCATCGGAAGTAAAATCGAAAAATCATGTTTTGCTTAACTTAAGCGTCACAAAATTCGGAAAAGTATTGGATACTGCTATATACGCGTGCCATTAAGTTGCTACTAACGAATAGTACAGAAATTTCGATCGAGCAATTATCCACCGAATTTTAAATGCAATTTTCATGTTTAGGTATAAAACACATACTTCCAGCCACAAAATCTTTTGGCTTCTTTGTCATCTTCCATCTATACACTATCCTTCACAATCGTGCAAAGTTTCATTGATAGAGAAATTAATGTTGGGGTCTCCATACAAAGAAACTCCTCGATGACTGGGCTAATATTACTATTTCAGCATAGTTGTAGAACAAAAGTTGTTCAATTTCATGAGTAAAATCATTTGTGAAGGATAAGTTATCCTTCCTTCCTATCCTTCCTTAGGATAGACATCCTGATGGACACACTCAACAGGAGGCCACTCACTGGTCTGAACTAGCTGGGAGACCGAGCGTCGCTCGTTCAATCGGAGTTTTTATAAACTAAGATAACTTGTTTAGTAGTACATATAGGGTGACTTTAAATTAGTTCTTGATACGAAAGGCTATGCATGTACTCATGATAACAAACAACTTCCCTAAGGAACCCATAGTCAAATCGCAAAAAAAATATTTAGACTCTTCATACTAATTTGGCCGGTCAGTTGATAGATTTGTATGGAGAGTCCAAAATTTTTTTTGCGATTTGACTATGGGTTCCTTAGGGAAAGTTGTTTGTTATCATGAGCACATGCATCGCCTTTCGTATCAAGAACTAATTTAAAGTAACCCTATATTTACGTATCACTCACTAGCTATATTTTGCTCGCAAGCTGTATTTAGCTACTGTATACAATATGTGTCGCAGATGGATTGCATAATCCACTATTTTACAAAATCGTTTTACTAACTCAAATAGAGAACTACTTAAATCAACAATTTGAACCGGGATTTTGGGGAGAAATACTATACTTTTAAATACACTAACAAAGTAAAACGAGCGCAATCAAAATACTACATACCCATGTCCAATTGGATTTCAGAGTTAAAGAAAAGCGAAGGACCTAAAATAGAGCTTATAAAAGAAGGAACACAAACCATTTCCGAAGAAGACTGTCCGAAGGCAATAGATATAGCAAACATTATAGCTAGATTACGAAACGGCACTGTCCCAGGCACAGATCAAATCGTACCTGAACTTTATAAGGCAGCACCCCTTATATTTGTATTCCAATTGGAACTAATAATGTGAGACGCCTGGCTAAACAATAACATTCCAAAACAATGGCTACTAACCAAGCAGGTACCTATACCAAAAAAAGCAAACCCCAAACAAATAGGAGATTTCAGAAGAATCTCAATATGTAATGTAGGATACCGTGTATACACCAATTACTTATTAGAAAATCTAGACGAAAAAATACAGGAACTAGGATCATACCAAACAGCATTTCTGGCTAACCGGTCTACGGATGACCACATCGTCACACTAAGAAGAGTTCTAGACATACACTGGAGATCTGGAGATAAAATATTTCTAATAGCACTCGACATAGAGAAAGCCTTTGACACGGTAGACCTCCAGGTTATACGGAGCTTACAAAAAGCCAATGAATTGCAATATCGGAGAGTAGAAGTGAGATGAAAAAGATGGCTGAAGAAATATACGACGTACCGGAAACCGACACGGAATCTGAAGAAGAAAACAACCCAGAATAGACAAGGATCAACATGAACATTGAAGCAGTCATTCTCCTACCCTGTATATATTACACACCAAGTATAGTATCTATCTTCCCCATACTAGCTACGATGCCAAGTATTCGGGCCGGTTCCAACTCCCATCTCTCCCCTCCTGACTGCGCCGCCCTACACTCCTGTCCTATCTACGCCCCCCTCTGGTGTCTTGGGCCTCCGCGTCCTTGCAGCAGTAATGCTGGCTGGAGGGGGGCTTGAACTGAACTGAACTGAACTGACTATGGGTTCCTCAGGGAAAGTTGTTTGTTATAATGAGTACATGCATAGCCTTTCGTATCAAGAACTTATATTCTCTATGAAACATTTTGCAGGGTGTTGTTTTAGTCGGTAGTAGCCTAAGGTCTAACGGACGAAAGGACAAGCAATATTTATTCTGAAAATATCTATAATATTTTTTATAATTTGATTCTATTGAAAAAAATACATGCAAATTATTTTTTTTTATAAAAAAAAACAGAAAAATATTCAATGATACATAGGTAATACTAGAAAGTTGTTCATCATTTATTATGATATTAGGCAGTAATCTCGACCGGAGTGATACCACGGCCTCACAGAAAACCGGCGTGAAGCAACGTTTGTTGTGTTTCGCCGTGTGAGTGAGGGTACCGGAGGCCCAACCACCCCCCCTCCCCATCCCATTTCAAAGGTCGGCAACGCACTTGTGACTCCTCCGGTGTTGCGGGTGTCCATGGGCGGCGGTAATCACTTACCATCAGGTGATCCGTCTGCTCGCTTGCCATCCCATAAAAAAAAATAATATCAATCAGTTTTGGCGACTTTTTAGAGATTTTCTTATTGCAAATGTTATCAGCGCCATCTAGTTGAGTTTAGAGAAAGCCGAGGAATATTCCGTATGTAATTCACTTATATGGCAAAAGATGGCGCAATTTGTCTCTAAAATACAAAGCGGTTAAAATATTTTTTTATCACTCTTAACCCCTAATCCTAGATTTTCGTATGATTTTCGTCAAAAGATTTCAAGCCGTTTTCGAAATCGTCGACACTTAACTCGTTTAATAGTATAGGACTAAGTGACTATTGATAAAATTACCAACCAACAAAATAAAATAACACCAAAATACATTTTATTATTCCACAAAATGAAAAAATACTATAATATAATTATTTAACAGATTAACCAAAAGTAGGTAGATCACAGTGTTTCGTTTTAACATGGAACCGAAGAGAGGTATTATATTTTGATGCAAATGGACAAACTTCACACTTGAAACGTTTCTCAGTTGAATGTTTGTATTTGTGCTGAACCAAATTAGCTGGCAGTATAGTAGAATAATCACACTGATTGCAAGCATACTTCTTTTTACCAGTTAAATGAGCTTCTTCATGATATTTCATGATATATTTGTTCATAGTTTGGAACGTACATTTGGAACATTGCAATTTCACACCTTGTTCCTGGTGTTTTTGCTTATGTTTGCTCATAGCACCTTCGTAGTATGTCTTATATCTACAATTGGGGTAGTCACAGTTAATCGTTGTAGCGTTCTTGTGTCTCAGCATATGCTGTGTCATACTAGCTCGAACGTCAGTCTTGAATTCACAGTATCTACATTTAACTTCCTCCATAGTTGTATGATTAACTTTTATATGTTTTTGTAATTCGTTCTCCTGAATCATTTGTCCACAGACTTGGCACTGAGTGTAATTAACGGTGTAATGTGACTGTTCAAAATGCAATCTTAGTTGCTCCCAATTTGCAAAGGTGTCCGTACACTTTGTGCAGTGAAACGGTTCTAGATTTGGTTCGTCTTCCTTTTTCACCTCAACCAATGCATGCTTCGCAAATTCCGAAGACGGATCAAGATGAACCAAGTTTATATGTTTACATAATTCAAACTCATCTGTAAAGGTTTCTGAACACTGTTCGCATTGCTGCAATTCATAGTTCGAAGAGCTTTTTACGGGATGAAACTTTTGGATATGGCGTCTGTAACTTTCCCTAGTTTTAAAGACTTTCCTACAATAAGCACAGGTGTAAGATACTTTTAAATGCACCTTCATCAAATGCGGCTTCAAGAAACGCTTATCATGAAATCCTTCATTGCAGATACTGCAAAAAACAACTTTAGGACTTTCAATTTTGTGAGTACATCTCAAATGTTTGCCCAATCCTCCTTGAGAAGCAAACAACAGCCCACATAATGAACATTCTTTTGCAACTTTTACATGTGAATGATTCAAATATGCCTCTCGATCTTCAAATTTTTTATCACAAATATTACAATGGGTTTTTGTCCCATGTTTCCTTCTTATATGCCTTTTCAAACTTTCAACTCTCTCATATGATAAATTGCAAATCCTACATTTAAGCCCAAAATCGTCTCTCAAAGCATTATGCTTTCTCCTCATGTGTAATTTCAAGAAGTTTATAGATGAAAAGACTAGAGGACACTCTTTACAGGCAATTTCACCCTGTTCATTTCTACAACTTTCCCAATACTGATCTTTATTCTCAATGCTACCATCTTCATTACATTTATGCTTTCTTTGTATGTGTCTCGCGTATGTCTCTCTATTCGTGTACATTTTTGGACAGAACGGGCAATTATACAACTGTGTTACAACCGGTTTCTTAACTTTAGAATGTTTTCTACGCATATGAACAATTAGACTACAATATTTTTCGTAAGTCAATCCACAATCTGGACAAACGTGTTGGAATGATTCTTCATAGTAGTTATGTTTTCTCCTCATGTGCATTCGGAGACGCCCCATTCCTTTAAATACCATGGCACAGATATCACAGGAACGATTCTCTGTATCATTTGGTGAAGCACCAGGACCGTGTTTCCTCCTTATATGTGCGACTAAACTGTTCTTGAATTCATATGACATGCCACAGTAATCACAAATGTGTTTAAAGTTACGCCTGAAGACTTTGTGTTTGCGTTTCTGATGCATCTCTAGTGTCTTCGATGATTTAAAAAATAAATGGCACACTTTACACAAGTAACTTGCTTCTGAATTTACGTTTACATCTGTTTTGGCCTTGACAACATTTTCAAAGGTTAATATGACAGCATCATGGTTTTGAGGCTCAATCTTGATTTCAGGTTCCTGAGTTTCATCTACGTCGCTTTTAACCAGATCAGTGTTGTCTATGAACTGAAAATGTAAACATTATGATATTAATTTTAAAATAAAATTGAATAAAAAGGATGTTGGTTGTCGGTTACAAACTGTCATATTGTAACAAGCTTTTTGGAGATTTTTGTCATCATTAAAAAAATTATATAAGGCATAAGAAATTAGTGATCATTACTTAAACTGGGGCTTCTTCTAGTGAAACTGAACAACTTTTCCCAAGGAACCGTCGCCGGAATAGTCACGTTTTTTTTATATACTTTTCTAACAAGTCGGTCACCTGATCGGCTCACTTAGTATGGGAAGTCCAAATTAACCCAGTTAATGATTATTATTTGGGAAAAAATGGGCAAGTTTCATAAGTAGCAATCCCATTCTATTTATACCAAGCAAGGTATCTTATTAAAACTCTTAATTTTAAAAAGTTTTGTAAAAAAACATTATTTTAAAGTGAAAATAAAATTCTATTTAATAAACACTATTAAACTAAGAACAATACATACTAATCACTGGCTCAAATGATTTATTTAGATTAGAAAGGTTTTATCTTGAAGAGGAGTTAAAAATAACGAGAATACATATTTTAAAATTCACTGAAATGAAGCTAACTATTGTATTATGAGGAAAATTTAAATTCAAAATGTGTTGCTATACTGCTATATGCCTTACCATAACATGAAAAATGTTAATGTATTCTGTATCTACTTACTTCATTAAAATCCAGATCTACTTCAATATTTTCTGCTTTAATAGTAACCTCAGGGTCAAAAATAGTGTCCGTTTCATCTTCGGCCATCATTATTCTCTCTGTAACCATAACTTTCTCTGCTATATCTTTGAATGGATCTTCTTGTTTCTTTTTCTTCTTCTTCTTTTTCTTTTTTATTTCGTACGACATTGGCTCTTCCGGTAAAAGTGATGTTGGATCGCATCTTGTGTTGTTTTCACCTTCAATTTTAATTTTCAAATCAATTGTCTCCTGTTTAATGTCCATATCAGCGAACTGAAATATATTGAGGAAAAAGGATATTAGGTGAGTAAAGCATATTTTAATTGTGAGAAGCATACTTATACCTAACTAAAGTGAATGGTAATGTCTTTTAAATGGAGGAAGTCATATCTTTGCCCTGCTAAATGAAATGTAATATCCGGGACAAATCACACACGGTCATCTGGCCCCAAACTAGGATTCCCTGTATCTTGGGAACCAGAGACTGATATACATACACATATAATTTAAATACATACATATATAGATATAATACACCCAGACTCAGAGCAAACAATTCTGCTCATCACAGAAAAGTTTGCCCTGTGTGGGGATCGAACCCACGACTCTCGGATCAGAGGTCAGGATCGCTAACCACTTAGCCACCGAGTCAGTCAATAGAAGCCTTTATTCTGACAATAGTTGATGACAATCTACAATAAAACTGTTGACTATTGCATTAAGGTTTAAAAACTAAATTATACTACTGTAAAAGACTGTATATTGGCAATCTTAGGTTTAACTAGTAAATCAATGGATTTATTATTATTATTTAGTAATAGGCGAGCAGCTAATAGCTAATACGCCTACATCTGTGTTGGTGTTATATGATAGTCCATTCAAGTTCACTTTGAGGATACACTAAATTGGATTGTCTTTGCACCATTTGTCCAGTCGTTGAGGGGCGCCGACTTCATAAAAATATTGGGAGGGCGTAGCGGAAAAAAGCATTGCCTATTTTCCTTATATTTTCTAACTAATTTATATCTTTTTTGTTATTATTGTTGAGGATCTGCAGTACAAGGAAATGTGTTTTTGGGATGAAAGTATCTTAAGAAAAGAGACACCATTATTTTAATATAAGATATTGGGGGGCTCAGGCACCCCCAGGCCCTATGGAGTGGGCGCTAGTAGTTGAATAGATGATGATGATGACATAAATACTATAATTTTAATCCTTCACATCAAATAAATAAAAAGCAGATATTGACCACATTAAAAACAATTTTTTACGGAACACACGCACATCGCTAGGATGGCCTCGACATACTTGAAGTTAGGTAAATTGAAAACTGATGTAAGGATGTAAGTTTATCAGATGGTAATTTATTCATAGTTAAGTTACCAATTTAACATCAATTTAACAATATTTTCTGTTAGGTATCTATTGTTATAACAAATATCCCCGCCCCTAAGGCTACCCTCTGATCCCCTAAGCTAAGGCCAACAGGCCTGCGAAATAATAAAACACGTCATTTTTACACTTACCGATAAAACGTCTACTATTTATCATGTAACAACCGTGGGACCAAATAAAAACACTTCAAAACGAGCTGTGGGGAACACACATTCCGTAAATCATAGTGCGGAAAATATGAAAATGACAAAATGTTACTAATTCGGTATCAATACCGAAATATTCTTGCTGAAAAATCAATAAATATTGATAACTTTACAAATTATAAAAAACATCTTTTGCTTCGGTTTGACGTTTGCTTGACGTCGTTCAAAGAGTAATGTTTTTTTTTTTTGTTTGGTTCTTTCCTGCTTTTGCAAGGAAAAGGCAAAGGCTTCTCTGGCCATACAGCCTATTCTTACGTAGTTTGCTCTTCTCTAAATATTTTTCTATTTCATTTGAGTTCTCATTTATCAATTTCTGTCGTCTTTAACTATTTCTCTATTCTTCAACAAAATGATAGCACTTTTGATGAAGATTTCATGGACTTCTTGAGAGCACTCGAAACACAGTCTACACACTTTTATTTCATTATCCTACATATTAGACACTTAAATGGCACTTTATTGAACAATACACTATCAATATTATGCATTAAAAACCACGATATCTATTTTTTCGGATAATAAAACAAAAATGACAAACTCTTGCCGCGAGTTCCCGCCAAAAAGTCTCAAAGAGTAATGTTCAGGTCTTTCATTCGTTTTGAACAGTGTTGCCATGCCACCTCCTGATAACCAGAAATCTGTTCCAAAATAGGTTTCGTGCATGGACGTACTATTCAAACTGGACTGAGCAGTTTGCAGGAAAAAAGTGACGACAAAGATGTTCAACTAGAGCCCTGCATCTCTTTCTACGTAGGGTGACCAAACTATTGTACGTTTAGGGAATAAGATTTAATATAATAATAAACCATCCGAAAAAGTAGTTTTCTTAATTTTGGAAGGTCCGTATCCTAGCTAGACTATTGTAATATAATTTTCAAGATGACGTTAAGAATAATTAATCACGACTATAAATATTCTGATACGAATTAATACAGATTTATGAAAAAGTATTTATTGAAGTATTTTTCGTGCTATACTCCACATACGAGGGCCATGTCCGGATTAGTGGAGGTTGTGGGGCTAGTTGCCAACTTAGTGAAGAAAAAAAAAGAAAAAACAGCACCGTATTTTTTTCCAAATTTGTTTTTTTTTTCAGAGAACGGAAAACACAACTGATGTAAAAAAATTAAATAAGTATGTGATTTTTATAAAGGCGTTATCTATCTATTGTCTATCAGCCGATAGATGTCCACTGCTGGACAAAGGCCTCCCCCAAGGATTTCTACACCAACCGGTCATATGCGGCTCGCATCCAGCGGCTTCCCGCAATCTTCACTAGGTCGTCGGTCCACCGAGTCGGAGGCCTGCCCACACTGCGTCTTCCTGTGCGCGGTCGCCACTCGAGAACTTTACAGCCCCAAGGGCCACAAAGGCGTAAAGGCTATAAAGGCGTTATTACCTAATAAAAAATTTAACATTTTTGAGGTATTGTTAACGCCTTTGTGGCCACAAAGGCGTAAAGGCTATAAAAGCGTTATTACCTAATAAACAATTTAACATTTTTGAGGTATTGTTAAGGTACGCAACCAGTAACTAAAAAAATATATTTCGTCCTAATTTCAGATATAAGCGATGTTAACGCAGGTGAAGCGATGGGCGGAATGCTAGTAGTACTTTGATTATTATGAAGGCTTTCTTACTTTATATACATTTTATTATTTAAAAAAAGGCTTTCGAATTGCGTAAATAGGTACTATTTACCGAACCGTGTATAGAAAATGAAGAATACATGTTTTTACTAAACAAAATATATTTTTTTTAATTTTCAAACCTCAATATCTCCGAAAATACAGGGTGTAACATTCAAGGTGTGCAATATTTGTTGAGAAGATACAAAATACATGAACATTATCAAATTCATGATTAAAGTTAAATTGAATTAATTAATCTATTTTTTCTGTATCATTTTAACGATTCCGTGGCATTAGAATACTGAACGTGTCTGCTCTGTGACAGGTGCACAGGCAGCTGCGTGTGCCGCTGCGTAGTCGCGCGACCTTGAGCCGCGCCGTTGGGGGATTATTATCGAAAGTTGATAGAAAAAAGTTACCTATTCTGAAAGTCATTCGAAAATAAATTTTTTTGAGAAGCTTAATCACCTCTGTAAATATTGCACACCTTGAATGTTACACCTAGGGTTTCTGATTTCTCGACCTTTTTTATTTCTCGAGTTTCGAGAATTCTCGAGGCCAATTTCTCGAGTTTTCTCGGGTCTCGAGTCTTTTTATATAAACCGTTGAAATTTGTTGAAATAAATTTAAAAAAAGCATTTTTTTTATCGGATAGTTTTTTATTGCACCATAATTATTATTTTGTAGTATTTGGTACCTCTTTTTTAAGGAAGGAAAGGAATAAAAATTAAAATCTTACATAATAAAATAGATATACTCTAAACAAAACAACTAAAATCAAAACTTAACACTAAAAGACATGAAAACGCGTGCAGTTATCTGCAACTACAAACACCAAAAACAAAGAAATTACGAAAATGATGTGAAAACGTAATCAAATTAATACTCTACTAACTTGTAGTAACTAGTAGTCTGATTTTCCAGTCTTTCAATCAATCAGTCATACGACATAGCATAGGTAGAGGCGCCACTATGTTAAAACAAAAAACGTGTTCTCTTGTCTGTGTGTGAAAAATATCATCATTATCAGCCGAAAGACGTCCACTGCTGGACAAAGGGCTCCTCCAAGGATTTCCACACCGATCGGTCCTATGCTGCTCGCATCCAGCGGCTTCCCGCAACCTTCACCAGGTCGTCGGTCCACAGAGTCGGAGGCCTGCCTAGACTGCGTGTTCCGGTGCGCGGTCACCACTCGAGAACTTAGTAAAGTAGCCCCAACGACCATCTATTCTACGAGCTATGTGGCCCGCCCACTGCCACTTAAGTTTAGCGATTCTGTGAGCTATGTCGGTAGCTTTAGTCCTCCTACATATCTCCTCATTTCTGATTCGATCACGTAGGGAAACACCAAGCATAGCACGCTCCAGCGCCCATTGGGCGACCTTGAGCTTTCTTATGAGGCCCATAGTAAGCGACCATGTCTCGGTTCCATATGTCATCACTGGCAACACACATTGGAAAATTAAAACTATACTCCTACCAGTTCATCAATAAGCTTTGTGTAAAGGAACCCTATTACGAAGTGTGCACGAAGCGCGGGCACGGTTACGCGGCGAAAAATGGTCGCACGGCGCGCTTGGCGCAATTCAAATTAGGAACTCGAGAATTCTCGAGTTCGAGAATTCTCGAGTTTCGATAATTTTTTTCTCGTCTCGAATGAAGCCAAATTTTTTGAGTTTTCTCGAGTTCGAGAAAGGTCGAGCAGAAACCCTAGTTACACCCTGTATATCATCGAGTTAAGCATACCATTTGTAATTACGTTTACAATCCTTGTATTTATCATGTATCAGTGTACACTACACAATAAATAAATAAATAAATATATCACTTTCGAAAATTTATCACAGAATATTTTCGATTTGTATTTTTATTATCCGTCGATTGCATCATATTTCTACATTGGCCGTCAAAATTTTATTTTCCCATAGTGGGGCCCGGCTGGGTGACCGCCATGAAGTTTAGGTATGCCAGGCTTCATACAAATAAATATGCTAGATGTTCTTAAATTGATAAAATCAATACAATTCTACATTCATAATAAATAACCAAACAAGGATTGGATAAATCCTGTCCCTCAATAAACATTAAACACCAGTGAGTGAGAACTATTTTCATCTATTTGATTACTATAAAAAATAAAAACGTTTGTTCCAAATGTTCAAAATTAATAAACATAACACTGATATATCAACTAATATTTATTAAAGGATGGACCTAAGGATATTTTTCTCTTCATACACTTGAAAAAAACCTGCGCTTGCAAAAAACCGATTTCTTTCACCTAAGAAAAAAAAAACATTTTTTTACATCTCTAGGCCAACAACAACAATCATACAGCTTTATAAATCTTATTGTAGTCAAGGGTCAGCCTGTTTCCTAAGTATTCTAATACTTCTTATACTTTTTCATTCGTTATTTTAACAGATTAATATAAAAAAAACATGTTCCTTTTATAACTTTAATTTTTTAAATCAATTACCGAATGAAATAGTTATATATTTCTACTTTCACACTCTATTGCTATTAGGGATTGCAATCCGGATACTTCGAAATTCGAAAAAAGTTGAAAAATCCGGATTTTCGGGTGTTTTGTAAATCCGGATTTAAAAATCTAAATCCGGTTTTTTCGAATTTTAACGAAGTTAATAATATCCATCATTTATCTTCATTGTATTTAATTTGAATTATCACAATTACTCAGACACATTAATCCGCACAATATTTTAAACTCGGCTCCTTTTTTGCGGGATTCTGTTGTCAAGCACACCGTTTGATGAATGGACATCAATGAAATGGTGTACGTTACCACAGCCAGAAAATGTCGAATTTCGTCATTCGAGTGTAATAGACAATTAGTTGTCCAGCTCCTGTAATTGTTGCGCATATTTTTGAATTTGTTCTGCTGATAGTTTTTTAGTTATTTGCCAAAAACATATCTGGCTGCGGTAACGTTACCCCAGCCAGACTATTTTTGATTTTTTGGGTATATTAAAATAAAAATTAGCTAAATAATTAGTAGTCTAGACGAAGTAAATGGTGCGACTTAATTTGTGCTGATACGTTTTACGGTTGCGAAGTTATTCAAATTCCGGCTGGGGTAACGTTTGCAGGTTTGCTGGATCTCTGAAATGGTAAAGCGCACATTTATAATTTTTCGTATACCACTTCTTATGAATTAGTTCTAATTTGTTCATCAATAAAAAAACAACAATAATGTACCGTTTAAGAGTTACACAAATAAATAGAATTTTCCTTTAAAAGGTCCTAGCACGACGAATAAGAGGTCTCAAGACTCACTCAAAACGTTATTTTGTAGCTTAAAGTTGCCTTCAAATGTCTGTGAATTTTTATAAGTATACTGTAAGTAATTAATAAGTTATGATGAAATTTAATTCAGTTGGGGCTACGATACGCAATCGAGTTGTTTTATCGTCGATTGACAGAGTTTTTTGTGGTTTTTAAACTGAATGTTACGTCAACAATTAGTTGCCTAGTTCAATTTCGTAACTTAAAAATTTCAGCGTTCTACATTGAATAATTAACGAGATAATCGAAAAAGAGACATTGTGAAGTGCATGACCGCGGTAACCCGACCAAGTTAAGATGGTCACAGAAAAGCCGCCGCGCAGTACATTACTCTAGCATTTTGTAATTTATAGGGTAGTGTTACGAGTTTTATACAGATGCGTACACAAGTGTAAATAAAAATTATTTTATTAATGCAAGTCGGTAGTAGGTAAAGATGACATGGAAGGGTAAAGATGCCGTGTTTGACGGTATCAATATATGTATTGTCAACTCGTGACCCGCCCCGGCTTCGCACGGGTGAATGCTAATATTATGCATGTATTATACAGGGTGTAACAAAAAGCTGTGATAATACTTCAAGGTGGGATTTTACCCATCAAACTGTAATACAGACTTTTCCAAGTCTAGCTCAGGCACCAGTCTAACACATCCTATTTTCTGTAAACATAACTTTTATATTAATAAGTTTAACGATGTGTTCTGGAAAATCAACATAATTTTATTTATTAAAAAAAAAACTGAACAACTTTTGTTCTACAACTTTGTTCAAATCGCAAAATTTTATTGGACTTTTCATACAAACTTGGTTCGCCAGTTGATCGATTTATATGAAAAGTCCAAAAAAATTGCGATTTGAACAAAGTTGTAGAACAAAAGTTGCTCAGTTTGATGGCTAAAAGCCCACCTTAAAGCATTATCACACCTTTCTATTACCCCCTGTATACATATAAACCTTCCTCTTGAATCACTCTATCTAAGATTAAAAAAACAGCATCAAAATCCGTTGCGTAGTTTTAAAGATCTAAGCATACATAGGGACAGACAGACAGCGGGAAGCGA
This sequence comes from Coleophora deauratella, assembly GCA_958295455.1. Classification (NCBI taxonomy): domain Eukaryota; kingdom Metazoa; phylum Arthropoda; class Insecta; order Lepidoptera; family Coleophoridae; genus Coleophora; species Coleophora deauratella. Next base: position 8,456,999 of record OY282412.1, read on the forward strand.
CTTTGTGTTATACTATGTAGTGATATACTGTCATCACTTGAAAACATTGTCAGTATTATTGAAAGTGTCTGGTCCGCTTAACAATTAGATACATAAAGAAAAAGAATTAAAATCATAGAATGTTTACTATAGCTCGGGGTAGGAGTTTATTTTTCACTCAAACGATAATGCACGCGTCTGTATCTTATTTGTGAGATTATTATACTACATATTTTAAAAGGTAAGAATTGAATTGAATTGAATTGAATTCTTTATTTAATAACAATAGTTACAGGTCAATACAAAGAAAAAGGTAGCGTAGTACACAAATCGTACATAATATTATATAAAATAAAATAAAAACCTAATTACAAGGTATTTCGAAAAACTCTTCGTAGCTGTAGAACAAATGATCTAACAGCCAGTCTTTCAATTTATTTTTAAAAATCACAGTGGAAGATGCACTTTTAATATATTCGGGCAGTCGATTGTATATTTCCGGACCGATTACATATACCGATCTTTCAGATTTCGACAGCCTGTGTGGTTCTACTACGAGACGATCTTTATGTTTGTTACTGCGAAGATTGTACTCGCTAACGCCCTTACGTTTGAACAGGTCTAAATGTTCACGGGTGAAAATTGCTATCTGATAAATATACAGGCTCGGTAGCGGTAGTATTTTAAATTCCGAAAAATATGCGCGGGCTGAGACGTCGTCCGGCACGCCGGCCATCGCACGCACAGCTCGCTTCTGCATAACAAAGGCGCGGCGCCAGTCGGCGGCGCGCGCCCACAGCTCGGTGCCGTAGCACAGCTGCGAGTGCACGGTCGCGAAATAGCACGACCGCACGGTGCTGGTGGCTGCGGTGCGCGCCAGGCGGCGCAGCGCGAAACAGGACTTTCCCAGTTTAGCGCACACCTCATCGATGTGGGTCTCCCACACTAAAGCGCTGTCGATTTGGAAACCTAACAGTTTTGCGACTGATACTTGCTCGATAAGGGTGTCGCCTGCGTACACGCTCATACGACGAGAGCTATGGCCGTTCAGGCTAAAATGCATAACGCAAGTTTTTTGCCTATTGAGTGCCAAACCATTTGACTGGAACCACTGATTCAGCCGCTGCACTGTCTCATTTAGGGTTTCCTCGAGTTGATTTAGGGTGGGGGCACTGACAACCGCTGTCACGTCGTCAGCATACATATAGATCTCGACCCCATCCACAGCTTGCGGCAGGTCGTTTAGTAATATACTAAATAAAGAGTTCGAAAGGCAAGAACCTTGTGGGACTCCCATTAAGTTACAGAGCTGAGATGAGGTCGTGCGTCCCATATTGCCGACGACAACCTGGGCCCTGTTTGACATAAACGATCTTAGTAAAGAGAGCGCTGGACCACGGATGCCGTAGTGGTCAAGTTTATTGGCCAGAAGATCATGGTCTGCTGTATCGAAAGCGCGCGAGAGGTCGCAGCACACCATAGCTACGTGTACTAAGCATAATGTACTGCGCGGCCGCTTTTCTGTGACCATCTTAACTTGGTCGGGTTACCACGGTCATGCACTTCACAATGTCTCTTTTTCGATTATCTCGTGAATTATTCAATGTAGAACGCTGAAATTTTAAAGTTACGGAATTGAACTAGGCAACTAATTGTTGACATAACATTCAGTTAAAAAAAACACAAAAAACTCTGTCAATCGGCGATCAAACAACTCCACTGCGTATCGTGGCCCCAACTGAATTAAATTTCATCATAACTTATTAATTACTTACAGTATACTTATAAAAATTCACAAACATTTGAAAGCAGCTTTAAGCTACAAAATAACGTTTTGAGTGAGTCTTGAGACCTCTTATTCGTCGTGCTAGGACCTTTTAAAGGAAAATTCTATTTATTTATGTAACTCTTAAACGGTACATTATTGTTGTTTTTTTATAGATGAACAAATTAGAACTAATTCATAAGAAGTGGTATACGAAAAATTATAAATGTGCGCTTAACCATTTCAGAGATCCAGCAAACCTGCAAACGTTACCCCAGCCGGAATTTGAATAACTTCGCAACCGTAAAACGTATCAGCACAAATTAAGTCGCAACATGTACTTCGTCTAGACTACTAATTATTTAGCAAATTTTTATTTTAATATACCCAAAAAATCAAAAATAGTCTGGCTGGGGTAACGTTACCGCAGCCAGATATGTTTTTGGCAAATAACTAAAAAACTATCAGCAGAACAAATTCAAAAATATGCGCAACAATTACAGAAGCTGGACAACTAATTATCTATAACACTCGAATGACGATATTCGACATTTTCTGGCTGGGGAGTAATTTCCAAGCGTCGAACTGTTGTTGTTATGTTGTTTTTAACTCTTCCCAAGGTTCGAAACGGCTTCAGGCAGTCAGAAACAACCTGCAACCTTAATGTCTGGAAATATTTATCACGGTGCTTAATTTTCCAGAATTAAATTACAATATACCTGTATTTAAAGATAATAGTTTGTACCAATAAAATACACGTGATTTTGGGTAGTGGGTGGGGGGTAGTCTAAAACCTCACCACGTATCACCAAGGGGGAGGGGGGTCTAAAAAGTTGCTAAAAACATCATGTGATTAATAGACGGCCCCAAACCCAAACGAGCAGACGGATCACCTGATGGTAAGCGATTACCGCCGCCCATAGACATCCGCAACACCAGAGGAGTCACAAGTGCGTTGCCGACCTTTGAAATGGGACGGGGGATGGTGCAATTGGGGGGGAGTTAGGCCTCCGGTACACTCAGTGGCGTAGCGTGGGGGGGGCCGGAGGGGCCATGGCCCCGGGCGGCACATGGATAGGGGCGGCGAGCGCCGATTTTTTTTACCTAGTAGAGGCGGAAAATTGAGCAATCAGAATATATGACAAAAAATATTCAAAGTTATATGACCCAGCTAAAACGCCATGAAAACAAATGTTATCGTATGAAGAATGAAACCAGTACAGCAACGGCGCACAGTCACTATTTTACACAGGCAGGGCCGGCCTTTGGTTCGTGCCACCCGGGGTGGCAATCAAAGGCCAGCCCTGCCTGTGTAAAATAGTGACTGTGCGCCGTTGCTGTACGAGTTTGCTCGAACCCCTGTGCCGAGCGTCGAGCTCATAGGGGCGCCAAGCACCCTGGTAGTTGGGTACCTACCCTAACAGAAACGGCGCTAAGCGCTTCAAGTAAAAGGGTTTTTGTTGGTTTAACATTAATATTTTTAGATATGTTAAAAATTTTCGCGCTCGCTTCGCTCGCGCTTTTTATAAATCAATTGCATCGTGTACACTCGTCCACGGAAGAATATAATGCGCTCGCTTTGCAGGTTCGATGTCCGGCGGGGTTTACTTGGTATTACGGATTTCGAATTTAGCTATAAGTATAAGCAATCGAACATGACATACACAAAGGGGCGGCAAATTTTCGATCGGGCCCGGGCGGCGAAAACCCATGCTACGCCACTGTCTGTAATAAGCTTTGTGAATCAAAAATTATTAAAAGTGCTTTTGGATCAAAATACAACAAGAAATCAATAAAAGTAATCTTTGAAAGCTATTCATCATTATAATGATATTAGTCAGTAATATCAATCAGTTCTGTCTGACGATTTTATTACCGATTTTCTTATTTCCAATGTTGATCAGCGCCATCTAGTTGAATTTAGAGAAAGCCGTGGAAAATTCCCTATTGGTGCAGTAGTTCCTTGGTTCCAGAGATGAGGCTGGCAGCCTCTGTGAAAAACTCGATTTTTTCTGAAACTACAATAGCACATTTTTTTCCTTTGGGCACTAATTAGGCACTATTTATTGGCATAAGAGTCGAATAGACTACGTAATATTACTTAGACTCTGCTAAACGCTAAAGAAGTATAAAATAGGTATTTTATGTCACGTAAACACTAAAAGTTACTAAAAATAAAAATTTAGAATTATAATAAAAAAATCTTTGATAATTTTTTTAGGTTTTTCTAGACAAATGACTTCTTTTACCGTTAACCAAAAATAAATAAAATAATTCGTTTTTGCTAATAGTCTTGAAATTAATTTTATAAACGTTTTTGCTAAACAAAAACATCATCGACGACGTTAAATGCTTTGTCAAATTAATGTTGCTATTATTCACAACATGTGACGCAAAAGCGACGAAATTTTAAAATAATACAGAATCATTTGTTGTAAATACGAACAAGAATTTATCGACATTAGCCCATTGAAGTTGAAGATATGTTTTTATTAAATGCGCTAGAGTACAAAAAACAGGGATGCAATCATGTCGATCCAGTTTAAGGTAAGCCAACGATTTTATTTTTGTTATCCCTTTTTACGTATTCCTGGCAATATATGAAGCTAAAGTCCAACAGACCAACAAGTTGAAAAAAAGTAAATAGTTATTGAAAGTATCTGTGAAGAGCACTTCACTTAAGTTGCGCAATAGTATAAAATAGGAGCGAAAAGGAAAGACATATTGAACGAATTTCATGCAGTCTGATGTGAGTTACCTTTAACATTTACCAAATAATCAAAAAGTTGTAGCTTCCTGAATCCGCCTCTGTCTTCAGATCGAGATATCATAACTATTTTAATACAAGAATCGTCCATCACTCTGAGGGAACAAGTTTGGAACAGTGAGCGGTTCTCAACAGGGCGCTACTTCTGAATAGATTGATATGAAGATCAACTCCTCATTTAGAGCATTAGATGGTGGTGCTTTCTGTGGAGAGGCTATCTGGATAGAGAGAAATTGTGAAAATTTTAATATGCAAATAGAAGAGTAGTGATTTATATTTTAGTATGAATAACTTAAGAAAAGTGAAAGATGTACTTATATAGGTATGTACAATTTTAGGATGCTCAAAGTAGTCAAGTCAAGTAGTCAAAGACGGCTATCTGTTAAATTTATTCAGTTTAATTAGATTATTAATCAGAATATAAAAATTCGATCATGAGAATTCTAACTGAACGCTCACCTTCCACTTCGAAGTTCCAAACCTTTCAGTAACTTGAAATAGCTTTGTCTCTTTTTCGAGTTAAAGTTCTACCCACATTCTGGAACGGCCCCTTTGTGTTCTGTCAATGTCAAAACCAAAATTATCAATTTCAAGAAGCCGCTCGCGAAAGTAGTTTTGTGAATTTTTAACAAAAATATTAATTTCCATTAATTTTATGCATAAGTTTTCGTCATGTTTCAAACAGTTTTAAAACGGTTAATCGTATTACAACATTATAGGTTACAGAAACCAACATTCTCATCAATAAAAAGGCAATTCCATGTATCTGTAGGTTAGGATCATTTTACTCTTTACATTTGTAATTTACTTAGTCATGTAAATGATTTGTGTAATTTCCACAGGATTAAGGCACGGGGAATATGAATGGCAAGACCCTAAATCGGAAGACGAAGTGTTAGTATGGTTCCCTTTCAGCAAAGTCACCGATTTTGTATCATCAACTGATTAACAAAAACATGTTTATTTTCAGTGTAAATGTAGTGTATATAGACAAGGATGGCAAAAAAATAAATGTGAAAGGCAAAGTCGGGGATAATGTGTTGTATTTGGCGCATCGACACAAAATTGAAATGGAAGGTATGCTTAAATACAAAAAAAGTTACCATTTCTAATTAAATTTAAATACCTATAAGATTTTCAGTGTGTTAAAGCCTGTTAATTTTACGTTGTCGAGAACTGACTATGTGATTGTCATAAAAGGGGTGTCAAACCATGCTAAAATGAATGAATATGAAGGAATATGGATATTTAGGTTATCAATTATCTTTTACTTTTGTCCTAATTCTTTTTCACTTTTGAATATACTTCGTTATCAGATTTATTTTTATTTTAGAAATTCAATTGCCTGCCACACTTACAGCGAACCAAACGGTGAAGCAACGTTCACGGTTTTTCTAGCGTTTTTCTACCAGTGATACCAGCGTTTTTCTATATATTGTTTCTAATAATCTGCAATTGAGTGAGCTGTATTGGCCTTCAGTGTTTAATACCACTTTATTTATTATTTTCAGGTGCCTGCGAAGCATCGTTAGCTTGCACAACATGTCATGTCTACGTAAAACATGAATACTTAGACAGATTGCCACCATCAGATGAGAAAGAAGACGATTTATTGGATATGGCACCGTTTTTGAAGGAAAATTCTAGATTGGGTGAGAATTGCAAATAGTTCGTAAAATAAAACTATAAACTTACAGATTATAAATATTTCTACCAGTGTGAAACTAGTCATAGTGGCATTGCATTAGGTACATGATAAATGTTATTGTTCCCATTACAATCATTACTGGTATAAAAAAAAATATTGATATTTAGTATATGACCTTGCAGAATAGATTTAAAAGAAAGACATAATTTTAAGTTATTTTTTAAATAGGTATTCATTATTTAAAATAAACCTCACTCACTCACTAATAAACCTTTTCATGCTTTTTAAGCAATGTTAATTATAAAAATGTCTTTATTGCAGGTTGTCAAATTGTGCTTACCAAAGAATTGGAAGGTATAGAGCTGACATTACCAAAAGCAACGCGTAACTTCTATGTCGATGGCCACAAGCCTGCACCGCATTAAAAAAAATCAAATGATTAGTGTAAATAGTAGGTCTGTCATCATTTGTATGAAATGTTCATGCATAATATTAATTAATTTGAAATTAGATGATTAATTAATTAATTTAGGTGTCAAATTGACATCTTGTTGGAATGTCCATTCTAATGACAACTTGCAATTATTTATCCATTTACTAAAAGTAGCATCCTAGAATTCCTAGATGCATCATGCAGTGACAATGAAAGTACAGACAGGACTTAAATGAATGATAGGTGATAGGTGGTACTTAAGGAGTGATCAGAATCAACTCAAATAATACATGGAATATAAAAAACCTTTGCAATATTTTTGCAGACTCTTCATACTCGTAAAAACCTACTTATTTATTTTTCCTGTGTGCTAAGTCGATTCTCTAATATCATTCTCTAAAATGTCATTCTTTTTAAAATACCTACCTAATAAAAGTGTTGCATTTTGTAAGTAAATACCGAGTTGTACATATATAGGTTTTAAGATGAGTACTCTACTTGCAAAACTATGTTATTTTATTTTGTTTCATTTGAAGTAGATAACGATAGTTGTTTTTTTTTGAAAAACAAATTAGATAAACAAATCAATTATTGACGTTTGTGTTTTATTCTTGTGTGAACATATTCATGCTATTATTTATTTAGATCGTCAGATTAACATAACATTCTTCATTCAATAGGAAACAATTTTTTGGAAAATAATTGTATCCCTAACTTTAAATATTTGTACAAAGAAAAATTTAATTAGTAACAGAAATGAGAAATTAACTTTTCCTTTCAAATTCCGATCATAATAACTCATAAGATTTCAAATCAATGAATACTTGGAATTACAGTACAAGGTGTTAAAAAGTGCGTTTGAGATTCTACAACTTTTCTTTTAGTTTTCTATACAAAATCTTAATGGTGAATCAAGAAGTTGTATGGGAAACTGAAAATAACTTGTAGATCGGATTATTTATATTTTTTTCTGTATTCTTTACTTGATTCTGAGTAACCCAAAATCTGAAACGCACTTTTTTAACACCTGTATGGGACATGTTGTTTAGCAACTTTTAGCGGGGGTGTAGAGGGCGAGGCGCATAGTGCGGGGGTGAGAAATGAGGTGGGGTGTAAGACTAAGCATGTGCTTGTTGCGTTACTTCCATTACGTTTCGAAATCCGTGGTAACGTGTAAAGGGAAGCCGAAATGTAACGAAATGGAAACATAAGGTCGTAAGCAAAATGTATATTGTATTTTATTTTTTAGTTTCTGAAAAACATACACTTTTACGTTAAATCGGATTAGTGGGGAATTTAGTGCAACGTCTAGTATGGGAACCGTTTTAATTTGGATCCGGCGCTCAAACTTGGCATAGTTGTTCCCTAGGCCGTTTTGAGTAGATTAAGCCCGGGAGCCACCGGGAGCCATCCCTCGTTTGGCAGGGGGAGGGGAGGAAAGTTTGTTTCTGCCGCGCTCCATTTTTGGGCTTATATCTCCAAAAATATTGGTACTAGGGCAAGTGAGATATCATTTTCGTATGATTAAAGGATAAGGAATTAATTTCTGTAACAAAAAAAATGACTTTCCATATATAAAAAAAGAAATATTAGATAAAACGTATAAAAGATGGCTACATTTTTTCCACATATGGGTCGATTAAATTTTAATCGTCTTTGATATAAGCATGAAAAATAATATATTCTGAAAGCCACACTTCTTAGGATTATAAAACTATAAATATCATTAGAATAGCATAATAAATACTTAGTGAAAAAAATATATAATTTATTGCTCGGCAGAGTAGCATAAAACGCGCGGTTTTAGTATCTGTTATTCGTAAGTAAATAAAATGAATCATCTAGCGCCCAAATGACTGTTAAGTAACAAAGTATAAACAGGTACCTACATAATATTATTATTTAAATATTTCTCGCACGCACAAAATATTTGTCACAAACAAATAATACTTTTTTCTTATAAAAACGTATTTGAGAAAATCCGCAAAACGTGACTATTTCTCATACGAATTATGGTGGTTTACTATCTAACTTGCATTGTATTATGGTGGTCTACTATGTAACTTGCGTGGTCATGTTGATCACCCAGGTTAACTGACTTCAGAAAAGGTCATACATAACCATAATGAGTTTGGCTCTTATTGGCGCATTAATCTCGTAACCCCGAAAGATAGATAGATAGATAAAGCATTTATTGTAATTGCTGTGATCACACACACAAAACAAAATTGAACACAAAAATGATAAACACAAGAAAAATAAATAAGAATAATAACATACAAACTTATAACATATTAACAAAATATAAATAAGAAAAACAAAAAAATAAAATAATAAGTAAAAAAAGAAAAAACAAGCAAACTTAAATATCTATGATGTGCCTAGTGTGTGTGCCGCAGCGATCACAAATGGGCCACAGCTCAGTGTTGTTACCCCGCCCAAGGACGGGACACTGATTTTCAGCCACCTCCCAATGAGATGCGCTTTCAGCTCGAGTTGCACAACCGCTTCGAATGCCTAGGAGAATGTGAAAATGTTGGCAAATACAACGACAGGTTTGTGGGAATTGTCCAAACGGCTGGGAATAAGGCCTTCAAAATAAGACGTTAAAAAAAATAACATATCGGATCTCGGACTCCACCAGCAAGCTCATGGAGGAAAAACGGAGGAGGACTGATTCTGAAATCCTCTAAAGATGCTTGTCAATATGGCGACTAAACAGACGGATCTTCAAGTCCTTAACCCGTGATATATGCCAATTTAATACCAATCGTATTTAAGAGGCTATCGAGCGCAATAAAAGGTCAAAAGTATTGGCAAGGAATCTTTCTGCTGGCAAAGCTGAAGATCGAGGATGGCAGAGTCGTGTCGTCCAAGTTCGAGTAATCTGGCTTAAGATCCGAGAGCCGGATTGAGCCGACATTATACCGAAGATATCCCAGACGTCAGCCTGTGCGAGATTAGAATGGCTCTCAAACAGCTTAGAAGGCCGTGTGATGACGGAATTACTGCTGAGCTTCTGAAAGCAGGTGGAAAACCGATAATTATAGCTATTCAGAAGCTATTCATTTCCGTCATTCTCGAGGGAAAAACGTCTACAGCATGGCACAGAAATGTAGTGGTGCTCTTCTTCAAGAGGGGTGATAAGACTCTGCTGAAGAATTACAGACCCATCTCACTCCTGAGCCATGTCTACAAGCCATGTCGAGAGTCATTACGAATCGTTTCGCACTCAGGTTTGACGACTTCCAGCCTCCCGAACAAGCTGGTTTCCGAAAAGGCTTCTGTACCATAGACCACATACATACGCTGCGGCAGATTATACAGAAGACCGAAGAGTATAATGGCGTTTGTGGACTATGAGAAAGCTTTTGGTTCGATCGAGACCTGGGCTGTGTTACAGTTCAACGGTGCCAAATTGACTATCGATACACATCGAAGTATTGAAGTGTTTGTAGGAAAACGCCACCATGTCGGTCCACCTCCAGGATCAGAATTCGAAACCTATCCGGCTATAGCGTGGGGTGAGACAGGGAGACGTTATATCTACGAAACTGTTCACCGCCGCACTGGAAGACGTTTCCAAGCTTCTGGACTGGAGAGGACTCGGCATCAACATCAATGGCGAGTACATCATTCACCTTCGATTTGTTGACGATATCGTGATCATGGCTGAGACCTTGGAGGACCTAGGTGCAATACTAGATGGACTCAGTACAGTCTCCCAACAAGTGGGTCTTAAAATGAACATGGATAAGACGAAAATCATGTCAAACGTACGTGTTACACCCACTCCTCTGAAGGTTGGAGACTCTACACTCGAAGTTGTTGACGAATATGTATACCTGGGACAAACAGTCCAGTTAGGTAGGTCCAACTTCGAGAAAGAGATCAATCGTCGAATCCAACTCGGCTGGGCAGCGTTCGGTAAGCTCCGCAATATATTAACGTGCAAAATACCGCAGTGTCTCAAGACAAAAGTCTTTGACCAGTGTGTGTTGCTAGTGATGAGACGAAATATGGATCCGAGACATGGTCGCTTACTATAGGCCTCATAAGAAGGCTCAAGGTCACCCAAAGGGCGATGGAGCGTGCTATGCTTGGTGTTTCCCTACGTGATCGAATCAGAAATGAGGAGATACGTAGGAGAACTAAAATTGCCGACATAGCTCTTACTCTTAGAATTGGTAGACTTAAGTGGCAGTGGGCAGGGCACATAGGTTGTAGAACAGATGGCCGTTGGTGCAGTAAAGTTCTCGAGTGGCGACCGCGCATCGGAAGACGCAGTGTGGGCAGGCCTCCGACTCCGTGGACCGACGAGCTGGTGAAGGTTGCGGGAAGCCGCTGAATGCGAGCCGCACAGGACCGGTCGTTGTGGAAATCCTTGGGGGAGGCCTTTGTCCAGCAGTGGACGTCTTTTGGCTGATAGATAGTAAACCACCATAATTCGTATGAGAAATAGTCACATTTTTCGGATTTTCTCATATATGTTTTTTAAGGAAAATATTTTTTGTTCTACGTGACAAATATTTTGTGCGTGCGAGAAATATTTAAATAACAATATTATGTACCTATTTATATTATGTTACTTAACAGTCATTTTTCGGCGCTAGATGATTCATTTTATTTTCTTACGAACAACAGATACTAAAACCGCGCGTTTTATGCTACTCTGCCGAGCATCAAATTATTATTTTTTTCACGAAGTATTTATTTTGCTATTATAATGAATTTTATATTTTTATAATCCTAGGAAATGGGGCTTTCAGAATATATTTTTTTCATGCTAATATCCTAGACCATTAAAAATTAATCAACACATATGTGGAAAAAAAACACCCACACTTCATCGTTTACTTGTTGAGTCGCGCTTCTTTTGGGGCTTATATCTCCATAACTATAGGTACTAGGGCAAGTCTGATATCATTTTCTGATATTTCAAGGATGACAAATTCATCTCTGCAACAAACAAAAAAAAATACGTTTCATAGAAAAAAAAAGAAATATAACTGCTGAAATTTAGAACCGCGCGGACCGCGCGTTTTATGCCACGCTGCCACGCATTGAATTTTTTTTTTCACTAAGTATTTGTTATGATATTCTAATGAAATTTATATTTTTATAATGCTAGGAAGTGTGGCTTTCAGAATATATTTTTTTCATGCTGATATCTTAGACCAATAAAAATTTATCGACACATATGCGGAAAAAAGGTAGTCGTGTTTTATACGTTTTATCAAATATTACTTTTTTTATATATGGAAAGTTATTTTTTTTGTTGCAGAAATGAATCCCTTATCCTTGATTCATACGAAAATGATACCTTACTTGCCCTAATACCAATAGTTTTGGAGATATATGCCCACAAATGGAGCGCGGCAGAAACAAACTTTACCCCCCTCCCCCTGCCAAACGGGGGATGGCTCCCGATGGCTCCCGGGCTTAATCCACTCAGAACGGCCTAGGGAACAACTGTGCCAAGTTTGAACGCCGGATCCAAAATAAAACGGTTCATCGCACTAAATCCCCGACTAGATAGAAAGTATAAAATTAAATGAAAAAGAGGTCTAATCACACAATACTCGATAATTTGAACTAATAAAAATAATTTGAGTTAAAATTAGAGATGTACCGACTAGTCGGAAAAGCCGACTATCCGGCTATATTTTTAGTCGGCGACTATTCGCCGACTAGTCGGCAAAAAACGCCGATTAGTCGGCCTTTTATTTTATTAATACTAAAATGAAATAAATTATCTGCAACTATGTATTGTTGCAATAACCAAAATACGGTATTCGCTATTAAGAAAATTATGTATTTCCCAAAACTATTTACAGAAAATAACTGAGAAGTATGTTTCAAAAAGTTATGCATTATTTGACAAGATTGTCCCGCAAGGCCGTCTTGCTATCAACTAATAATTTCTCGTGCGGAAGTGTTTCAGAACACGCACGAACAACAACAAAAAATTACATCAGGTCACACAGGAGTACATTCCAAGTCTACGTTCTGACAGCAACGGTTCGGTCTAAAAACAGGACATGCAAATCTCGCAAGTGTGAAAGGGATAGCAATGTCACACAATACCACGTTTACCACCGTAATGCGATTACACCGATAACCACAGATGACAGGATAACTGATTTCAACAAAGTCGTAGAAAAAAAATGTTCAGTACGATGAGTAGAATCCTCAGTTAACGGTTCTTACGCCAATTTTGTTACATATTGTATAGATATTGTATATGTATAATAATAATAATTATATAGGGTCCTTATGAAATATCTGAAAAAAAAAACCGTGGCTTCTACTCATGGAACTGAACAACTTTCCCCAGGGGATCTATAATTCAATTCGCAAAAAATTAGTCAATTGAACAGACAATTGTCTTTAAAAAAAAATGCGAATTGAGTATAGGGTTCCTTGGGGAAAGTCGTTCAGTTTCATGATTATAAGCCATGGTTAACTTTTTTCAGGTACTTTAGAAGGACCCTATATAAACTGATGATTTCCTATAAAATGTTTACTGTATTATGGCTACTGCCTTATAGTTACGTTACTTCCTGTTAACGTTACCGTCCGTTCCATGAACATCGTATTTTCTTAATTTTCACTTCATTTATAAATTATTTTGCTATTTTTTTTTGTTTATAGATAGTTTAATATAGTTAATTTTAAATTTTATCTTGAATCATGTTAAAATTAAATATTTATCCTATCTAATAACAAATAAAATAATGTGCCATTCCAACTATGTGGTAACGAATGTACCAGAAAAGTGCCTAGATATACGATATTTTTAAAAATATGTCTTAAATTTTTGGTTTTTAGGAATAATAATAAGCTTTTGAGCAAAATAAAGCCTTTTAGTACCTTAAATTGCATTTCTTTTATTTAATAATCTTCAAATATATCTGGTAACGCAATGGAATAAAATTTAGGGCTTGGCTTCATTTAAAGCGTCTTACAACGAAATTGTTATGATATTAGGCTGAACTTTTACTAAATTTCGACAGAACATGATATTTATAACATCCTAAATGCTTCAAATCACAGATAATCTGATACTGCAAAAAACTCTTCATTTTATGTCTGGCTCCTGTTTAGAAAAAAATGCCCTTACACCAATATTTTTTTTAATGATATTTACCTTGCTTTTTATTTATTTTGTTTATTTATTGATTTTTAGATTTATACGATTTCAGGGATGTGTTGTTAAATGGCAATACAGTTTCTAAAGTCATGCCATAGTCATGCGCGGAGAGCGCGTCGATCTTTCAGTCGTTCAAGTTGTCACTTTCTTCATTCGTTCATTCAGTCTGCCCGCGATCGCTGCTGTAATAGGAGGTGTTTCGTTTCTCGTCCGTGTTATAGCGCGTTTCGGTGTGATTTGTGTTTTGTTTTGTGGTTCATCATGGCTTACAATGGCAGTGGTGGCAAGAGGCTGTGTACAGGAACCGACCTGGACGTGGAAATGGTGAGTTCACATTATTATCAGAACATTTGTTTAGGCACCTATCTACGTCGACTCTGTTCAGTTGAAAATGGCCGTGTTTTTGTACGGCTCCTCATTCATGTTTTGTTTTATAATCGTGGTACAATAGTTTAAAGCATGCTTACCAGAACGTGAAAGCGTTGATTAGCATATCTGGATACTGAAAAACATTGCGAAATAAGTAGTCTGTCGCATCCACGTTTTCATTGTTGATTTTAATGAATTTGAGGTTAGCTACGCTGTTCGGTCGTCTTCCTGTACTGGGAATCGTTCTTATACCGGTTAATATTTATTTGGCAAGAGTTTGTCCTCATTTCTACTCTCAATGATAGGATATCCTGGTGTCAAGATGTCAATCGCGAATATTTGGAACGAAAAGTTAAGTGGCACTTTTTTTTGCTATAAAAAGTTTAATTGTATACTCTACCAACTCCTAACCTACCGGCATTGTACTGAAATCAGGACTGAAATGTACGAAAATATCCCCACGGCAGACCGTCTGGTCTGTCAATTATTGTGATTGACACTGTTAGGTCATTAGGGTTCGGATGGCGCGCGAGGAATCCCTCGATTTTTCTAGGCCAACTACAAAAGATTCTTCTGGCCTCAATGCAGTATTTTTTTTAATATATATTTTTTTAATATTTTGCCCTTATGTACTAAGCTTCTTCATTTTTAGAATAAAAATATATTAATTATATTAAAATTTCAAAATATTTTTGGACATATTTTTGTTTTATTTGATTTATTTTGTTTAACGTAAAGATAGCTTTTTCATTTGATACCTATTTCATAATAAAATAAAAATAACTAAACATTGTAGGATAAACAGAAGTAAACTTCTCTCTCAGTATAAACTATTTGCTAATATTACAGAGAGTAATATTAGCAAATAGTGATAAGGAATCAAGCATGAACAGTAATACAAAAACTAAAATTGTTTTTTTTTTTCAATAAGTAAGAAGTGCCTACCCACAAAAATTTACATTTAATGATTCAAATTATAAGAGAAGAGAGCTGTAAGATTCTGGAACATTTTCCAAGAAAACTTTAAAATAAATACAGTCATGCTTGTTCAATTTCAACTCGTGTATGCTTGTAGTAATGACCCGTTAAATTCTATGATCTTCTAAAATCATTGTGCACATGATAAACATCTGTTGCTTTCTGTTTTTTGATCAAAGCGTGACAGAAATATATCATTAACTGTCAACGCTGGGTTTGAACGGAGCGGAGATGCAAATTTGTGTGCTTTATTTAATGTCCTGAAATAAACAAGAAAATCTATTTTTACCTTTTTTGAATATATTCATTTTCATATTATTGTTAAAATAACGTTGAGTGTACAAGTCCCCAGTGGTAGGAAGTTCTAGGTAGAAAAAAAAGATTATTCAAAAGAATGTAGCATCTACTTACATAAATAAAAAACATTTCAGAATTAGAATTAATGAAATGCTTTTTACTTACAGAAGAAATATTGGTAAATTGCGAAGTATCCAAATACACTGGTGGAATAAAAAATCGACTCAAAGTCTGTTGCCTGACTTTTGCAAAAAACAAAAAAACTAGAAAACCACCAAACTTAAATCATAAAGAGTAAACGCTCAGTTTTTGTACTTTTGGTTTAGTGTTTTTTTGCTAGATTGAGTTATTTTTTCAAAAGTCGTGCAACAAACCTTGAGTGTATATTTTTGTCCATGAGTATAGGTTTTGGGAATTTAGATTACAAACTCTGTGCTACAATAAAACATTTTTTTCAACAAACAAAACTATTAATAAAGTGCTTATATCGCTTTAATTTTTAAAATTTATATACATGTTCCAGATGATACCTTCTTAAATACTTAAGAGACTATCAAATTAAGAGTTTAAGGAACTTGAGTATTTTTTTTCTATAGATAATAACTTAAGTTAATCATTTTATTTTCCGTTTTAAAATCCTAATCAAACAATGGCGGCGATCTGCGCTGGCGCCGCGAGTGTTATCTTGCGTATAGTTCTTCTTTTTAACAGACTTAAAAAAAAAGGAGGAGGTTCTCAATTCGTCGGAATCTTTATGTATGTTCACCGATTACTCGAAGACGCCTGAACCGATTTGGAAAATTATTTTTTTGTTTAAAAGGGTATACTTCACAGGTGGTCCCATATAAATATTATCGAAATCGATTCAGCGGTTTTTGAGAAAATCAACAAAAACATAGCAAAATTGGAGTCGTTGCGATTGAAGTCGATTGTTTTAACGTATTCAGCGTGGTCAATTATTCTTTATGAAGCCAGAAGACGTCCACTGCTGGACACAGGTATCCTTCTCATAACAGACTTTCGTTTAATGAGACGAAAAAATAATAATTTACTTAATGCTTAAAACATAGAAAGTTTTGTTAGTTTTATTCGTTCGCGTGACCGTTCGAATAAACAAAATAAGTTTCGTGTTAAATAAAAATTATTTGTCTGCCTGTCAAAGGGTGTAAATCGACCTTCAGTTTGCAAATCGCGTGTTTGCTACAATGTTCAAATCGAAGACTAAAATAATAATTCGTGAGGACAAGTCCAGCGGCATTGAAAGTGAGGGTAGTTTTTCAGTGATCAAGTGAAGCCTATTAGTTTAAGAAGTCGTTCCAAAACCAAGGTAGGTATGATTTAACTCGGAAAAATTAAAGAGACGACTCTATTTCAAGAAAGAGAAAATTAATACGATTTTGGAACGCTTGCAAGTGATTTTAGAGTGGCAAGTGTTTTAGAACGATTTTTGGGTAAAACGTCATCGAAAAGAATTCAGAAAGATTTCTAGCTTTTTTCCGTTGTGTGCTGTCTTAATTTGGCTAACCTTAGCAGATACAAGCCAATAGTATTTCAGAACAATTCCAAAGATAAAATGTTTGTTCGTTTGTGTTTGACATTGACTACGAACTTCGCAAGTTGACTGCGAAAGAGGCTCGATTGATGCTCTACCACACAAAAACTGTATGTGTGAATATACCTTGATGCTTAGTTTAAAACTCAGACCACAGATTTTGGAGTCCTCATACTAATTGATCAACTGAATCGCTAATTTTGTATGGGAAGTCGAAATTTTTTTTTGCAAATTGACTAATTTTCCTCGGGGAAAGTTGTTCAGTTTCATAAGTTTATTTTAGAAGGACCCTGAAGAATACAGGAAAAATTTTGAAGAAATCCGATCTACTATTTTTTTCAATTTCCCATATAACTTTTGATTCACTATTCGATTTAGTATGGGAAAATCCTATTTTCTAATAATTAAAATAAATAATTATCCTATATACTCGAGTTTGACCCTTTAAATGTTCAAACGGAATTTTTTATCACCAGTATACGATTTGGTTTAAAGAAATCGGCGCTTTACTACGTAAACCTCGCTTACCATCAGGTGATCCATCTGCTCGTTTGCCGCCTATCACATAAAAAAAACAACAATTTAATATTTTCGTTATATTCTGCATTCTTGGGAATCCCTGGGAACGCAAAAAACCATTCCCGATTCCTGGGAATGAAAATAACCCGGGAATCCCGAAACCCTAAACGCAACCTTAGTTGACAGCAGGTACTGTCAATCTAGTAGGCAATGAGGCGTATAAAAATCGCGGCCTACTACATAGTAGGCCGCGATTTTTGACTATTAAAACTGAAATATTATCCATTTAAATAGCATTCATCCGAAAATAACAGAAAAACTAAAGAGTATACAAACAAACAAACAAAACTTAAATTTTATATTTTAATTCATTTTCCATTTTATGTTTAAGGAAACGACCAGTTTCATTCATCATAGTCTATTACGTCTCATGCCAGTAACACCAATAGTTACAGCACAAAATGTCGGTTTTGACAGTTGCCAAAAAGTAACTAAAATGACTAGCAGTAGTCGAATCGAATACCGGATTAAAGTAAGATCTTTAAGGGAAGATCTATTTCTAGATGTAGAACTTCAATTTCTATATTCGAATGAATTTAAACTGTGGACATTTTACCGGTGCGTTGTGGCACGAACCTATGGTTTTTTTTCTGTATTTTTCCGCATTCTGTGAAAGATAATGATATTCTCTTATCGTGTGCCACAAGGTATAGAAAGTGTGAGATGGGCCTCGTTAACATTGGTCTGCAACCCTTCTAGGAGAAGGAAAACTCCGAAATCAAACCCGGCGTGGGGTATCCGTTGGGCGCGAGTAGGATGTAACCCTAAAAGCGGCAGGAGCAGTCAAAGTGGCTCCACACGTATGGGCATGCCTTTCTTGTAGAATCAGCCAGCGAGGCCGAGAGGGTAACGCAAGTCCTGGGCAGCCCTGCGTTCCTTAACTCCGTCCCAGGCGGTGCAGTGTCTGGTGAAAGGTTACTCCACCCACAGCAGCTTTGCTGCGTGGTTTACAACACAGAATAGCGCCAACACTGCAGTAAATCATCTGTAATAAATTGAGACGGTGGTGTGCTGGTGATTACGATATTGAGAATTAGCTTTTGTCCTGTGTTTGCGGGGGCGCGTGGATATCGTTTTATGAATGTCGTTGAGAGTTCAGGATGCGCTGCGCAGTGCGCGATTAAGGCGCCTCGCGTGCACGGAATCGAGTTTTTCGGGATAAAACTGTCCTATGTTGTTCCCCTGTCTCTATCCGAGCCCTTTGTAAGTTTCAATTTGGAGATAAAAGTATCGATCCTATGTTGTTACATATCCTATCTTTAAGCTCCTTGCCAAATTTATTGAAATACTCGTAGATTAGGTAGCAAACAATAGTTTTGCTTTCTCAAGTTACATTATTTTTGGGTTCCCGGAGTGATTCCCAAAGTTTTTTTTACCCTAATTTGTAAGCCCTTGGCATCATCTCACCTGATGGTAAATGATGATGATGCCGAAGATGGAAGCGGGCTTACCAAGATTCCCCAACGCAATGGGGAACTGGCTATCTTATTTTTCGGCCAGAACACATAAAAAATGTTAACATTGATGTATGGCGGCAAGCCTTAGATAAGATGGTGGTAGCTAGCCAGGCGGGCTCAGAAAATGCCCTACCACCAACCAACCAGAGTTCTACAAAGTTGGACCCCGCCGGGAATCGAACCTGCGACCTCCTGATGTGAAGCGAGCCCACTAGCCATTAGACTACGGAGGTGGTTAAATTTAATATTTTTAGAGTATAAAATGTAGCATCCCGTTGACTATCTGTATGCAAAAAGTAATTTCGTTCTATTGCTCTGTTGTGACGCGAACAAACTTGATTTCGCATTTATTAATAAGGACCTCACCGACCTGATGAAAAGTTTGACTTTCTAGAAAACTCAGTTAAGTAAATCAATAAAAATAAAACAAAGTTTATATCACAGGGAACTTGTACAATCAACTCATGGTAAAGTGTAAATTAAGCGCCGGTATATGTATATATCCTTAAAGTACTTATTTGTTTTTATTCTTATTTACAAAATCAAATGCCATTATTTCCCAAAATTCATATTCAAAATTTATACGGACAAATCCTTTATTGTTTTATTAATTAAAGGCGATTTTTAAACCGATTAAGAGAAATCGCCGCCAGATGGTGCTCAAAGCAATTAATGGTGAGAACAACTTGAATTTGGAATCTGTTCTGTGGTTTTCCAAAGTTTTCGGATAGATAGGTATAGAATTGTTCTTGAAAATTCCTCTGATTAGAGATTAAATATACTAAAATACACTGCCTCAAATATTTAATAGTAATCGTACGTTTTTAAACCGTAATGATGTACCTGTTTTGAGTTAAAAAAAAGTTCTAAAAACAAAAATCTTCTAATTATTTCGCACTAACCTACCCGAATACATTAAAAGAAAAGAAAACGCAAAGTATCCATCATTTATCATCGCTTCTGTACATTTTTTTACGTGTAACGTGACGTAAGCCGACCGCCATCTGTCAAACGCGCTGACAGCACGCATTTGACATTTCCAAGTGACTCACACGCACGCTAGACCGCGGCATGCCAAGTAGGCGTGGTCTAGTCTCGTCACCAGTAAATACTGTTCCCCGATTGGCCCCTGGCAATGACATTTACACCCTTTGGAATGAACTTGTTTTCGGCTTTCTTTGTTTTTTTTTAATGGTGACTAAATGCTTTACAGCCCACCTGTCTCCTAATTCATGATGATTCAAATTCGTTCCTGTAAAAATAATTTGCTTTATAATAGAACGTGTTCGACTGTGTGGCCAGTTCCTTGCTTTTAAGGCATACATGCAGTTCAAGATATAATTGGTGGAGGTTGTATGTAAGAGGCCAATATGGTAAATGACTACTGGTCATTTGAATTACTTTTTATTTACAAAAACGTCATTTTCTTCTAAAAATATTTGAAATGCCGTCGAAGTTTTTCAGCGTCCTTAAGCGAATAATTTGTTTTTATTTTTAATAAAAAAACAAGATGTGATGGAAAACAAAAATATGTGTTGTATTGAAATTTTACAATGAGAACGATTTAGGGTATAATATAATTTATTTTTGGTGCAGCAGGTCCAAAATTTTGAAACCTTTGACTTCGCTTAAAGACAGCTCAGCTGTGTAGGGAAAGTTACCGACAGCAATGGCTTAATGTCTTAAACGTTACATATAAACTGTAAATCATTATCATATCAGCCGGAAAAAGTCCACTGCAGGCAACTGCCGTCTAGCACGGTTAAAATGTGCCACACGATGATAAAAAGAGAAAGATACTTCACTACATAGTATAAAACAAAGTCGCTTTCCGCTGTCTGTCTGTCCCTATGTATGCTTAGATCTTTAAAATTACGCAACGGATTTTGATGCCGTTTTAGACTTCCACTGTGCACTTACTTTTCGTGGAACAGTGTTCAGAGCCGCCGGATCTGGCTTTGTGCAAGTCTGGCTAGATCATTCAACCTCCTCAACAATAGGGCCAGTCGTTTCATGTTTTTTATTATTATCTATATAATGGAGACAAAAGGCTGACGGCCCACCTGATGGAAAGTGGTTACCGCCGCCTATGGGCATTTGCAACAGCAGAGGTGCTATCAGTGCTTTGCCGATATGGCCAATTCCTGTGAAGTGGCCATGACAAATCTGCACTAATAAGAAGGCCGCTAAGGAGAATCCGTGTACTTTACGGCCTTCTTTCTTATGAGCGGCTGAGGGCAGAAATATTGTACATTTTCATTAGAATCCGACTGAATTATTAGTGGGAGTAATAATAACAAGTGGGAGACGGATTCTGGTGAAGTCCTTTCAATAAAATTGTTTGTTTGGGATAACTAATGATCCAAAGGGCGATGAAGCGTGCTGTGCTTGGAGTTTCCCTAAGAGATTTCGAAATGAGGAGATACGTAGGAGAACTTAAGTAATCGACCGACATAGCTCACGGAATAGGTAAACTATGACCGATGACCTGGTGAAGGAAGCCGCTAGATGCGGGTAGCGCAAGATCGGTCGTCATGGAAATCCTCGACAAAGGACTCCTTTGTCTAGCAGTGGACGTCTAAGCTGATGATGAAGGATCCATAGTAGAGTTAGTGAAACTTAAAGTAAGTTAGGAACAATAGAATAAGTAATTAGTAATAAAAAAAAGCGTGGGTTTTGTTTCATATCACTATGCCAAGAGTATTCGTTGAGACTGTGTACCTTGTTTCAGTGATCGTCTTTCGCACAAGACATACTGCGGATCATGAATGTATTTTTTTTTCTAATAACACCTGCCAAAGACATCAGTCTAATACTACGCAAACTTTCCTGACGCACTATACCTATATACAGAAGTGGGGCCGCCCCATAATAATCCTAAAGAACTATTATTTAAACCTACAATTTCCAAAACCGATTATACTTTCCAATCCCATGACGCGACCAAATTAACTCAACACGGCCCTGTAAAGTCGTTAATATTTGATTTGACACACACACAATTGGTTACAGAAAGACAAATATGTGTGTCGTGGCTAAATCGATTTTCTCGTGTGGAGTTTCTTAACTTTGTATAGGTACATAAATACGTTTAATTTATTGTTTTTTATCCACTATTCCATTTCATGTGTTTGATACGTTTGCTCTAAAAAGTCGTAAGTAGGCAATTCAAATTGTGTCTTTTAATGCATAAAATAATCAATTTCGTACTGAGGCCGTGTTTTTTTCCTTTTTTCAAATTCAGTTGTTTGATCTGAGTAATGTTTTTGAAAGTATCTTATTTGCAAATACAAATTGGGATCTTCTGAAATGGTTTATCATTTCTTTTATAAGTATGCAGCACAGAGTATGTATTGCTATAGTCGCAAAAAATATATTTAAAAAATTAAAGGGGTCCCCATATAAGAAACGTGTTTTTAGAGTTTCTTGTACGATGGTACGGAACTCTTCATGCGCGAGTCCGACTCGCACTTGTCCGGTTTTTTATACCTAGTGTCTTCAATAAAGATACATAGACTAAAAAGAAGTTACTGAACGACGGCGACCTCTGCGTAAGCGTCTAAATTGGGTCAAATTTTAAATAAAATATAAACGGCCACAAAATGTAAGAGAAATTAATCACACAATACTACCTTTTTATCGGTGGCTGAGACCGTCCGTCCGTCACAGAGAACACGCTAGCGAAATTAAAATTCAATTTAACTGACCGTAAAAGTCGATAGAATTTCTGAGTGCTGTTAAATTGCCGTTTGACGCAATCGTATGGCTATTTGTATGGCAATTATATTTATTGATTTATTTAAATATTATAATAGAATCCAATTCTATATATCAGCCGAAAGACGTCCACCTCTGGACAAAGGCCTCCCCCAAGGATTTCCACACTGACCGGTCCTGTGCGGCTCGCACCCAGCGGCTTCCCGCAACCTTCACCAGGTAGTCGATCCACCGAGTCGGAGGCCTGCCCACACTGCGTCTTCCGGTGCGCGGTCGCCACTCGAGAACTTTACTGCCCTAACGGCCATTATTAGAATCCAATTACTTAATACAAAAAAAGTTGAAGTTGCTAATGTTCTTCTTCTTATCGTGTGGCATATTTAACCGTTCTATCCACAAGGTATAGACGGCAGTTGCTAAAGTTGCGTAAGTTGCTAATTTAAAGATATCCTCAGGATATTAAAAAAAAATGAAAATCTAAAATTTTAAAGCCAAAGTAGGGGGATAAAGGCAGACTTCCGATGCTAGCGGCCGATGCGACAGTCGCGCGCGTCTGTCGCACGAGTAATTAATTGATGAAGTCCAGTCATTGTGGTTGTTACGGTATTTATTTGTATAAAATATTATTACATTAAAATGGCTACATTGTAGGTCTTAATTCTAAGACGGTCGGTTGGGTAGTGCCAGCAGAATCCACGCTTGGAGGTCTGGCAATATTCGTGTTCTATTAATAGATCCCAAAAACAGTCAGGTATACAGACAAGTAGCTCGGCGCCTCCGGCGCCGCCGTCGCGTCGTCACTGCATCAAGTGCAGCAGGCAGATGGCACGTTATCTATCAGCGATGTTAACTCTCCACGCCCGGAATTGAAAACAGTCCTGCAAGGTTTGTTTTCAATATGTCAAGTTAGAGTTGACATATGTATGTTGTACGGTCTTACTTTTGCTATTCAAAAAAAACTGTCACCTTTATTTTGTGCAGACATCTTCCAGTTAGTATCTTCTTATCAGTTTCTTCTTAAATCGATAACTGCAGTTTTTGGTTGTAGGAATTTCTTCAAGGTTATTTTTTCTTGGTATTCTTGTACTCAAGTAACTGCCAAATATCAAACTGAAAATATAATAGGAAATAAAGGTAACTAACTATGAATATTCAAGTTTAATACTGAAGGGTTTCATACAAACTACTTCTTACATTCATGTTTTATTGTGTTCAGATATTCTAATTCTGATTTAATGATATTGTGATGGATGAATTATTTGAATGATAGTTGTTGTTATTTGAATTTTTTAATTACATAGTAATTTTACTATGCTGACATCTTATTTTTGACGTGTAATGTATTGTATTTAGTGTCATTTTTACATAACTTTTATAAAAGATTTCTTAATTATTTATATTGTTTGACAATCTTATTATTTGATTATATTAAGTATTATTTCTGTAATGTAGGTAAATATGATATCAGTAACATGAAATAAACTGTCCCACGTATATATTTTTTTTATGTCAATATTGTTAATATTTAAATTTAAATTTTTAATTAGTATATTGAATGAGAAGTAGTATAATCTTCACATTCCTTTCTCGAGTCTTAGTAAAGTGAATTAGTTATTTGTGAGGCAGTATGTACCTGCGCTATCGCAATAAAATATTCTATCTAATGACGTCCGTGAATTACCAGAAAGTAAATTAAAAATATATTTTATACACTGTAAAGTTCGGAAGGATACTATTAGACACTAGTATAGCTTTATGTTCCTACGTAAAGGAATAAACGATTTTTGGTTTTGATTATTTTGTCCTGATGAAGATAAAATAGTTCATGCTACAAATTAAAAACCCAGGAATATCGTTACTTTCATCCCTTTTTATCTATTTATGTTTTATTTTTAATATATATGTTTATCCGTGTTTTTATTATAATATTATGTTAAACTGCAACATGTAACATATTTTGCGAGTAATTACTGAAAATTTAGCTGTGCTAAAATTATTTTATTTTAAACAGTCCCCTTTATGCTGATGTTACGTACTCATACCTAACAATTAGAGCTAATTAAGTGCTACGTCAAGATTCCCTTTTTTTGACAAAACCTACACATGGGGTATTTTGGTAAGCGAACAATGACAATAGCTACTCTAATAAAAAAAATACGACTAACATTACTAAACCTACTATTTAGAGCTAGGTAATTAGGTGCCTCTGTCAAGATTCCCTTTTTTTGACAAACCCTACACATGGGGTATCGTTTAATAAGCGATTTAAGACATTAGCTACTCTAATCAACTTTAAGCCTACATATCTATAACATACTTTGTTTATCTATTATTTTTTTCTTTATAGTTGAATTAAAATTATCAAATGCCTAGGTTGATCAAGATTTCCCAATATTTGACAATCCTTACATATGAGGAGTCGTTTTTGATGAGAAATAGTGATACTAGTACCTATCTAACATTTATATTTCTATAATATACCTACAAGTAACTTTAGGATGCAGTTTTTGACAAACCCTACACATGGGGTGTCGTTTTGCATAATGACGTTACTAGATTACGTTATTCCATCCAACTTATTAATATTTTATCATTTATTATCTAATTTCAATTATATTTTCTTTTTAATCATTTTAGGCTCTAGTCCATATGCTAGGCGATTTTATTTAAAATAAATATTCAATCTTCATTTTTTTTAACTCTACTCCTTATGGTAGATTAATCGTACTTATTTTAAGACGACATATCTATGTACCATTTTTCTTCTTATAAGCCTAACATTTACCTTTTATAACCTAAGTCTTTATTTTAATTTTGTTTTGCTTTTTTTATATATATTATTTATACTCTCTGTCAATGTCGATCAATCGCAGTATTTCTTTAAATTTATTTTAACTACTAAGAGGTTTATCAATTTTTGCTTCACTTCCAGATTTTTATTTATGTTTTGAAGTGATTATCGATTAATTATTTATCTGTTAATAATATTATAACTTAAAAATCTTTAGAAAACTTTTAAAAGTAAACCATTTATTTTTTATGTTTTAGCCCAAAAATAAAATCTAATGTCTCTTCGGATGAAGACGAACAGAGAACATTACAGCTTACTACTATTACTACTTATTATTTCAGGCAATGAATTATTTAAATTAATAAAGAGTTATATTTAGGGAAACTGATATGAAATGTATTTAAAATAATTTAACACGCACTTCATATTTTTTGAAGTTATCTTTTAAAATTTTTAAATTCATTATTATATTCGTTAAATTTTGTTATTTTCTGTGAAGACATAAATACTTTTTACTCTGACTTATTTTCTGTAAAAGTTTAGACAACCTGTTACACGTTTCTCTTTTCTATATCATACTGTACTTTAATCTTCTGTGAAGTTATGAATATTACAATATTTAGTTCAAATGGAACTAAATGCTATGAAGATGTTGATAATATATTTGTTTATTTCTTTAAACTTACTTTACTTTATATTAATGCGAACAAACCGATTCATTTTACTTTTATAAGTT
This sequence comes from Coleophora deauratella, assembly GCA_958295455.1. Taxonomy (NCBI): domain Eukaryota; kingdom Metazoa; phylum Arthropoda; class Insecta; order Lepidoptera; family Coleophoridae; genus Coleophora; species Coleophora deauratella. The sequence goes on from OY282412.1 coordinate 8,483,220, forward strand.
CAGTTGATTTATAAATTCAATTTTATTCCTTAACATGGTTTATTTTTTATTATTAAGGTTATTTGTTTTATTAATTCTTATTTTTAAGTTTTATTTTTAAGATTGACAAACAAATGATATGACTACCCAAGTACCATTTGCAATGTGGAAATAGAAACCCATAAGGTTTATAAACATAGATGAACCATCGTTCATCCTACACCTAAGTGTGAATTTATGCAAAATTATTATGTTTATTTATTTAATGTATATCAAATTAAATTTTTAAAATAAGGAACTGGGGAACATTGTGATCAAAGGAAACTTTAAACGGATAATGTGCAGTACTTACAAATGTACATATGTGCACTGCAGGATTCATTTGGCCGATGACCGACGATTTCAATGTCTCTGATGTCCGCGTGATTTTCTTCGGATTCAGCACTTTCTTCGTGATTACCGCACAAGCCAGGGTGCGGCGTCGTGCGGTCGCATTAATGTGTGTCGCAGTAATGCTTGAAGTATGACACTGTCAGTGAGGCAGTCCCATCCGGTCGCAGAACATCTTGGTGGTAAAGGTTCGGGGTGAAGTTTGTTCGGGGTCCATTGTCCAAGGGCTTGAAAGCCGCCGAGCCACATCTTCATGCCGTTGTAGGTGCCGGGTACCAGTTTGTGAGTTTGGAGATTTGACTCTTGGCTCGTTCCTGGTCAGCAGTGTACTTAGCGATGAAAGAGCACGTGGTGTCGTGACGATGCCCCACGTTGGGCGCCAGTAATTAATTGATGAAGTCCAGTCATTGTGGTTGTTACGGTATTTATTTGTATAAAATATTATTACATTAAAATGGCTACATTGTAGGTCTTAATTCTAAGACGGTCGGTTGGGTAGTGCCAGCAGAATCCACGCTTGGAGGTCTGGCAATATTCGTGGTCTATTAATAGATCCCAAAAACAGTCAGGTATACAGACAAGTAGCTCGGCGCCTCCGGCGCCGTCGCGTCGTCACTGCATCAAGTGCAGCAGGCAGATGGACGTTATCTATCAGCGATGTTAACTCACGCGACAATACTGAACATTAGAAAATGTATGGCGCCGCTTCCGTACCCCGCGACAGACGCGCGCGGCTCTTCCATACATTTCTGGTGTTTAGTACTGTCGCGTGCGACAGTCGCGCGCGTCTGTCGCATCGGCCGCTAGCATCGGAAGTCTGCCTTTAACATGATTGGACAAACGTTGCTCCATACTTTATCGGTGGCTTTATTTGAACTGACTTTTGTTTTATTTTTGTATAGGTGATGTTGATCCACCGACATAGCTAACAGAATCGCTAAACTGAAGTAGCAGTGGGCGGGGCAGATAGCTCGTAGAACAGATGGCCGTTGAGGCATAAAAGTTCGAGTCGAGTAGCGACCGCGCACCGGGAGACGCAGTGAAGGCAGGCCTCCCACTCGGTGGACCGATGACTTGGTAAAGGTTGCGGGAAGCCGCTGGACGCGGGCAGCGTAGGACCGGTCGATGTGGAAATCCTTGGGGAGGCTTTTGTCCAGCAGTGGACATCTTTCGGCTGATGATGATGTTAATATTTGTCTATCCATCGGTGGACTTTTAGAATAATTAATTATGACAGCATTTTAATATAAAATATATTTTTGCTTATCAGTATTTATGAAGTGGATCCGAAAGAAGTCCAATCTCAAACTCATTTTTTTTTTTAAATATAAAAGTAGATTCTTTACACGTTCTTTTAAATCATTATTTTTTTTCTACCTAATACAGAGTCCTTACGCGGAAGTTGTACAAATCTACACTCAACATTTCGTTTGACGCTACACCTTTTCTTTCACCTCTTTAGTATCCACCTCCATCTTCGTAAATTATAGCCACAGAATACATGAACGATGTAGAGAAAAGTTTTTATTGTGGCGATAATCATTATGGTTAGGCCTTAGAGAAGAGAAAAAAGCGGCAGGTGGCTCCAAGGTAGCGAATTCGAATTCCTAACCAGAGGTTTCGGGTTCAAATCCTGGGCAGTATATCAAGAAGTATTTACATATTCACGTGAATTTTCAAGCCGATTGCTTTCACATCGTGAGGAAACCTGCACATCTGATTACTAGATGTGTAAGATGGTCGCGTTGCACTCGTCCTTCGGTGTAAATCTAAATGCCTGCAGGTGACCGCGGGTGGTGCTAAGTGCAGTACCAGGCAACTGCCGTCTGTCCTTCGTGATAGTACGGTTAAATTGTGCCACACGATAAGAAGAAGTGGAGTTAAGAGTCCGTCCATTGGAAGATTTAATTAAGGCTGGCTTTTTTTAAATTCATGATTTGGGAGCATTTGACTCCAATCTCACGTGATGGTAAGTAACGATGGAGTCGATAGTGGAACACGCAATTTATGTTCATAACATTATCTATCAGTATTTACCTTATATTTCGCATCTAAAGCGACTTTTTTTTAACAAAACCAAAAAAAAAACTAGACTGATTTCGAATTCGAATAGCCGAAAATTGCAGAATGATAGTTTAGTAAAGTTCACAAGTGTCACAATAAATTGGGACGTTGACAGACCGATATTCGAGTTGCGTCGGAGCGATACGTTTAGTAGTAATAAACGACATTATGTCGACTCGAATTATGAACGACTATAAACGCAGACGTTTTCGCGGGAAAACGGTCGGTTCGTTGGTTTATACACGGTAACTTTTTTATTGCCATTTGCAGCTTTTCATCTTTTATAAAGTTATCCTGTTTTTCTAAGTGGCGATATGAAAGTGTTTGGTAGGGGACTATTAATAGAATAGTAAGAGAATTTGAGAATAATGAGACTTTACGAGCAGTACCATGCAATGTAGGTGTCTTTTCCATAAAACTATAATTTACAAATATGTATGTACATAAGTCGATTAGCCCATGAAATTAAAAATATTGATTTAGGGTTCTTATGAAATACTGAAATTATTAACGTCTGGCTTCCACTTGTGAAACTAAACAACCTTCACCAAAGAACCAATACTATGCCGAAGATGGAAGCGGGCTTACCAAAATTCCCCAACGCAATGAGGAACTGGCTATCTTATCTCCAATATTACAATAATTTTAATAGCCGTGAAGGTCACAGAACCCTGCAGTCGCGTGCTTTTCCCCCATTGATTGAATCGTAATGGTTTACTTCCTATGGCAAACGAGGTTTTAGTCAACCCCTACGGTACAGACTGTAGATAAGAGTTAAAATAATATGCTGCTTTGTGCGGGGTTATTTTGTAGTTTGTACAAATATAATGTAACGCGGCTGAGAATGGGTTGAGTGATTGGCGCTCCTAATTACTGATAAGAGGTTCGTGGGTTCGAATCCCAACCAGAAGAAACACTTCTGGAATTAGCAGATTTGTTTGCTCTGGGTCTGCGTGTCATATATCTTATGTATGTATTATATTTAATCGTATATTATGTGTATGTATATCAGTCTCTGGTTCTTAAAATACAAGGAATTTTAGTTTGGGGCCAGATGGCCGCTGTGCTAACATTACTGTTTTATTTACACTTATCCAAGAAACATACACATCATTTTACTTTAATAATTCTACTGATAAGTAACACAATTATTTTATTACGCACGAACACAGGTACACCACTTTTAGTTGCTCGAAATTAGTTTTATCTAAGATCTGCCACGGACAAAAGTATTACTATACAGGGTGGCCAGAAGATTGACGTCAAAAAAAAAAAATTAGGTCCCTCGTATCGTGGGGTATCTGAATCACCCCCATGTATGTTCCGCGATTTTTCACGGTTCTCGAGTTATGATTTTTTTTCTGAATTTTCAAAATTTTCGACCTGACCAACTTTAAAAATTTCTAAACAAAAAAGTAGAACCCTTTTCGATAAGTTTTTTTTGGAAACTTAATCCTCATAAATTGTACTTTTAAGCATAAAATAATCAGCTACGTAACTTTCATGAATATTAAGTAAATTTTGGTCACAAGAGAAAAAAATACGTTTAGTGAATTATGACTTAGATTTTCAAATTTAAATCAAAAATCTAAACAGATGACTTAGTGGTTCCTGAGTAGGCTTAAAAACTGCACCATTCTCTTAGTTTTCGTAATCATTAAAAAAAAGTAGTACTTAATGAGCTAGTTTTGTTAATATCGGCCTTGAAAGATAGGGAGGTCATAAATTTTTAAAATTAGCTATCTGATGAAAAAAAAAGTTTGGTCATTTTATCTTTCCTTAGGTTAAATTAGTCTGTTAATTAACCAAAAATTACTGCAGAAAAACATTTTGAGGTTTCATTTATTCACTTTTCGATCAATTCTGGTGGATAACGGGTTGTAAAAGTACTTTTAGGCGCAATTCAAAGAATAAACCCGCAATAACAATAGGCGGCGATGATAAGAGATAGAATTATTGCCATCTCTCTCACTCTAGGTAGTGAAAGGGGCCGCCACTCTAGCCAGCCCGAAACAAATACCTGCCTCAGTCGTACTCACTTTGTGTTTACTGCTACACGCGTCGCCGCCATTTTAGTTGAATACATTCGCTCGCCTTACTTGTTGACTACTTTGCTCTGTTCCTCGACTGTTTTGCATTCTGATTCGGACTTTGTTTACTGTGAAAGTGTAAGTGATGAGTTACACATTAAGCGAATATGCAGAAATGCATTATTTTTATGGAGTTGCACAAGGAAACGGCCTTGAAGCAGCACGATTGTATCGCGAACAACTTCTACGACGTGGTGGGCCGCAACCTGAGAATTATCCCGACCATCGTGTTTTTACTAACACGCACAATACCCTAATGTCAGGCCGCATTCCTGGACAACGCGGTAATCGTGAAGGCATTCCTAGAACTGATCCAGATCGCAGAGAAATGGTGCTCGAAGAAGTTCAGCGAAATCCGTCTACGAGTACGAGAAAAATGGCTCGTGCTCTGGATATCCCAAGAAGTTCTATCCAGGCCATACTTCGCGATGAAGGATACCACGCATTCCATATCCAACGTGTCCAAGCTTTGCTGCCTACAGACCACCAATTGCGCGTGGAATTTTGCCAAACTATGCTACGAAAAGAGCAAGAAGATCCTGGATATTTTAATAAAGTCTTATGGACAGATGAGTCACGGTTTGAGCGATGTGGTATATTCAATATCCATAATTATCACACCTGGGCGATTGAAAATCCACACGAAGCGAGAGATTCAACGTTTCAACATCGTTTTAGTGTTAACATGTGGTCTGGTATCCTCAACGGTGAACTGATTGGTCCATTTGAATTGCCATCTAGACTTGATGGAGCAACATACAGAAACTTTTTAGAAAATGATCTTCCAATATTGCTGGAAGATGTGAGTCTTCAGCTTCGACGAACCATGGTTTTTCAAAATGACGGCGCTCCGTGTCACTATGCGACGCAAGTCCGAAATCACTTAAATGAGACATACCCCAACAGATGGATCGGACGCAGTGGACCAATTAGGTGGCCACCACGCTCACCTGACCTTAACCCCATTGACTTTTTCATTTGGGGTTATTACAAGGAAATAGCATACGCTCGAGAATGTTCGAGTGAACAAGAATTAAGGCAAAAGATTGCAGAAGCCGGACGTGTTGTGACAGAGAACAGGGAAGCCTTTAGACGATTAAAAGACAATTTTTTACGTAGGTGTAGAATGTGTATTGCTGTTGGAGGTGGCCACTTTGAAAACCTGTTGTAAATGTTAAAAATAAATATTGTTTTTACTTTATCATCTTTGATTTATTGACAAAACCACTTTTTACTTAAAACATTTTTTAACCAACTTCTACGGCATTTTTCATGTTAGTTTCTAGCATTCTCTATCTTTAAATAACCTAAGGAATGATTCTCTATCTTTAAATAACCTTAGGAATGATAAAATGACCAAACTTTTTTTTTCATCAGATAGCTAATTTTAAAAATTTATGACCTCCCTATCTTTCAAGGCCGATATTAACAAAACTAGCTTATTAAGTACTACTTTTTTTTAATGATTACGAAAACTAAGAGAATGGTGCAGTTTTTAAGCCTACTCAGGAACCACTAAGTCATCTGTTTAGATTTTTGATTTAAATTTGAAAATCTAAGTCATAATTCACTAAACGTATTTTTTTCTCTTGTGACCAAAATTTACTTAATATTCATGAAAGTTACGTAGCTGATTATTTTATGCTTAAAAGTACAATTTATGAGGATTAAGTTTCAAAAAAAAACTTATCGAAAAGGGTTCTACTTTTTTGTTTAGAAATTTTTAAAGTTGGTCAGGTCGAAAATGTTGAAATTTCAGAAAAAAAATCATAACTCGAGAACCGTGAAAAACTAGGAACATACATGGGGGTGATTCGGATACCCCACGATACGAGGGACCTAATTTTTTTTTTTTGACGTCAATCTTCTGGCCATTCCATTCCTTCCATGATTCCATGATTCAAACTATTATTGTTTATACAGGATAAACAATAATAGTTTGAATCATGGAATCATGTTTAAATGCTCTTCTATACTTTGTTATTTATTACTGTAACCGTACAAATGTATTGCGTTTTATTTGATCTTTGAATAAATAATGTTTGTATTGAATTTGTTGCGTTTTTGGTTTGACCAAATTTTGTTTGAAGTATAGGTTCAGGACATTAATAATAGCTGTAACGTTGTGATAGGGGACGATGATCAATTTTTCAGATTTATTTTTAACGGGGTTAGTTGCTAATTAACGCTGTTTAAATCATACGTTGTTTTACATTTATAAATATACAGGGTGTAACAGAAAGGTGTGATAATACTTCAAGGTGGGCTTTTACCCATCAAACTGAACAACTTTTGTTCTACAACTTTGTTGAAATCGCAAAGAAATTTTCGGACTTTTCATACAATCTTGGTTCGCCAGCTGATCGATTTGTATGAAAAGTCCAAAAAAAATTTTGCGATTTGAACAAAGTTGTATATATATTTATATATTATATATTTTTGACACCTGTCCTGTCCTGTTGCGTGTGACAAACTGAAGCAAAAATAATTAGAAAGAAAGGAAGAAAGAAATTACAATTAATTTATTCGACAATAAAAAAATTGCAAAATCATTTTACAAAAACTGACTCTTAAAAAATCTTTAACTGTTAAAAAGGAAATTAACTGTCAGTAGTGCTAATTTAACGGGATAACAGAATGTTATTTTAGAGTTTTTTTTACCTATCAACGCAGTAACGAAACAATTATTCGCCTAATGGAATTCGATAAATGGTTTGTTCGATTTGTACTTATAATATTTCTTGAAACATTCCTTCCCTCCTGACTGATCTATGTTTGAAGTGATGTTTGTATGGTATATTTTGATTGAAAATACTCGATGGAATTCAAATGGCTCGCTCTAAATTCAAGTTGCAATAAATATTAACGGGCTATTTGAAATGGAAGCGGTTAAATAGAGTTGCAAAGTGAATAAATGTTTGTTTTCGGAACTGTTTTAGAATATGTTTTCATTTGTAACTTGTATTTGTGAACTGCTAAAACATAAAGCTTGTAGTAGAAAGTGTATTTTTTTATTATTTTCCTCGGTAACTGCATATTTGAAACCTAATTGGTTTTTTTATTGCAATAGGGAAATTTTGAAATACAATGAAAAGTGTAAAATTTTGCTTCCGCTCATGTAACTGACTGAACAAAAATTCTCCAAAAAATATTTTAGTACTAAATTCATTAAGTAAATCCTTTTTTTGGACTTAAGCATATCAGGTGATTGTGATCAGGGACGCCGATTTTGTTTGTCTATTGTGTATGTGTCCCTTTTAAATACTATAGAATAATTATCTTTTATCATTTCACTAAATCAATTCAGGGATTTGATCAAATCACAAAATTTGTTTAGGGAAATGACAAAATCGTGTTATTATTTTAACATCCTCGGAATTTCATCAAATCCCTTAGGAATTTTATCAAATACCTGATTTTGTCATATCCCTACGACATGTGGGTTCCAGGGTAAAGTTGTTCAGTTTCACAAAATAAGCACGACAGATAATGTCGTTTATGTAAAATTTCATTTGCCTGCTAAAAGCTGGTATTACTTAAATCAATTTAAAATATAAGTAGGGTTTAGCTCGTCTTACTCAGCGAGTAAGAAGTTTCATTGTCTTCTTAACGCTTATTAAATCTCCTTAACAAAATTCCCCTTCGTATTATGTCAAACAGTACAGTTATGCTGTTATAGAAGCTCTTGCGAACATTTCACATATTTTACCCCAAACTTTGTATGTGTATTTATGTACATATAAAATATAATATAACACCCGTATTTTTTATTAACATTTTCTCGGGATAATAACTTTTCCTCCATTGGTGTTGTAAAGGCTGTATAGGGTATGAAGCCTTTGCTTCCGAACGAGTAAAACTTTTTTAAAGTGCTCATATATTTGGCAAAGGCATATTACCTTGATAAAACCATTGTTACTATAATAACAAAGGAAAAATATTAGCACAAAAATATATATAATTACCACAAAAATACTATTTACCTTAACACAAAATATCAATAAAAAAATTCGTAAAAATTTGAAATGTCGGCGATTGAGAGTTACTGGTACTGAGTCAGTTAAATCGTTTCGTTACCAAGCATTATTGATTATACAGTACTTTCTGTTATGCCAATCCCGTCTTTGTTTTAGACGTTGTGGGTAGACTGGGCCCACATTGTGCTGGATGGAAACATTGTTTTTGAATCCCGACATTCTACTAATTGCTCTGTTGATAAGATAATTATACGTTATAATTATTATATGTCGCGATAATTAAAGCAATATGGCGCGACGCGGATGGAGCGTTAGCACAACAAAATGGGTTTACTGCCTCCGTAGACTTCAGAATTGGGTCTAGATAGAAAGAAAATGTTAAGGTGGCGCCATCTAGCGACGAAGTGGAAATTTTGAGATTTTAAGCATTCCTTCGACAACCCTTAAGGCTTCCGGGATGAAAATCTATCTTATCTACCTACCAAATTTCATTCGAATCCGTTGAGTAGTTTCGGCGTGAATCTGGAACAAACAAATAAACAAACATCCATACGTTCACATTTATATAGTAATTAGCAAGATATTAGTGAGATGCATGACTGACTCGGTGGCTAAGTGGTTAGCGAGCCTGACCTCTGATCCGAGAGTCGTGGGTTCGATCCCCACACAGGGCAAACTTTTCTGTGATGAGCAGAATTGTTTGCTCTGAGTCTGGGTGTATTGTATCTATATAAGTATGTATTTAAAAGTATATGTGTATGTATATTAGTCTCTGGTTCCCAAATACAGGGAATGTGTATGTATATCAGTCTCTGGTTCCCTAGGAATCCTAGTTTGGGGCCAGATGACCGTGTGTGATTTGTCCCAGATATTATTATTATTTCTTCGACATCTACAGCCGGCTTTCAATGCAAATGGAATAGTATTCAAGAGTGAAAGAGACAGTACGATTACAATGTTTTGACAGCAGATTATCCGATAACGATAAGCCTTTTGTCATGAGTTGTTCCCTGTCGGTAATCATTTGAACTTGGAATACCAAACAGTAGGGTATTTGACTCTATCAAAATAAAATTGAAAAATATTATTCACAAAATAGCATTTGTCCTAGAAAAGCGAAAAATATTACTGGAATGATGTTTTTGTTCATTTTAAATTTTTATATTCATTACAATCAGAAAATAAGTTCGTCAGAGACTGTGACGTCACACGCCAGTAACACGAACGATTTTGGAACAAAATGTCGTTTTTGGCAGTTGATAAAAAGTCACTCAAATGACTAGTAGTCAAATACTGTATTGTTAATAATGGAGATGTAACTCCGTTATGACAATGACCTTAAAGGCCGGCAACGCACTTGTGACTCCTCTGGTGTGGCGGGTGTCTATGGGCGGCGGTAATCGCTTACAATCAGGTGATCCGTCTGCTCGTTTGCCACCTCTGCGATAATAAAAAAAACCTCTTTCCCGTAAATTTGTATACAGGGTGAAATTGAAATCGCGGACAAAACCTCTAGTCATGACACTGAACAACTTTCTCGTGGTTTTTTAGATGGTTTTTTTTTAATAGTTCAGATGTTCATTTATTTTTGTCGCTCCCCTTTTCGATTGTAGACTTATCGAATGAGGGATACATTGTATTAACGCGGTTTGCTTACGTTACGTGTCCGTCTGTCCGTCTGTCTGAAAATGAAAATGAATGAAAATGAAAATATTTTATTCGAAGTAGCAGTTTACACTTTTCGAACGTCATTCTTTTATCTACCTAATACGAGGTTCCTACCACTCGGAACTCGTATACCCGCCGTTTCGGGAAGTGTTTGCGGAGTGAGAAGAAACGGCGGGCCCTAAAGAAACTCCCTCCAACACATTTTTTTTAATGTCTTATATTCTATTACATCTTCTATTACATCTTAATGCTAGATCAATAAATGAATTATACAATGTCATGTCTGTAAATAAAATATTTAAAAAAATAAGAATAAAGAAAGAAAGGATTCGAAAGAGATAAAAGTATTTTTTTTTAAGCTAATGACTAACAATTCCAAAAAAAAGAGCAGGCCAGTTGACACGGACAGCACCCGATCACGAATATACCTAACGCGAGAGTCAGCCATCGCTCCCCTCAACCATATTTGAGGGAAGGGAACAACTCGGCTCCCGATCCCGGTCTGTCTATCAAGACCCTTTTTCTCAGGAACGCGTAGACGTATCAAGTTGAAATTTATATCAAACACTCAGGCCTGCAATCTCTTGAAGCTGTGAAAAAATCTAACTTCTATGCCAACGCAGTCAAGAGATACGGCCGTTTATGCCGCATATTTGGACACTCGCATGGGAATCAAAACCTATAGGGTACTTCCCGTATACCTAGAATCATGAAATTTGGCAGAAAGCAATGTCTTACAGCACAAGTAAAGGGGAAAGTCCGAAAACCAAAAATTTTTAGTTACATCACTTTTTTTTTTGTATCTCTTGATTGCGTTGGCATAGAAGTGTGATTTTTTCACTGCTCCAAGGGATAGCAGGCTTGAGTATTTGATATAGAGTACAAGACATGTGTGAATATGAATTCATACGGAACCCTCGGTGCGCGAGCCCGAATGGCACTTGACCGTTTTTTTTTTAATTAAAATCGATCGGTCAATAAAAAAAAACAACTTTGTATGGTGTTGACTTCTTGCGGAGCCCGTAGCTATCACCTGGCCTTGCTACGACATTTGGCGCTACGCCGTAACCGTAGTACTGCTACGAACTTGTAATCGAAACGTATGGAATTAGTTTTGAATCAGATTTGTTTATTTGAGTGATTTAGGTATACAGGGTGTAAGGTATAGGTTTCCGAAAACTTTAAGGGCTTGCTCAGTAGACGAAACTGAACAACTTTTCCACAAGAATTTTTTTCAGGAAACGAAAAAAGAATCGGCTTCGCTATACAAACTGTCCAATCATAATTTTGTATGGAGAAGCCGATTTTTTTTTCGTTTCCTGAAAAAAGATCTTGTTGAAAGTTGTTCAGTTTCGTCTACTGAGCAAGCCCTTAGAATTTTCGGAAACTTGTCCCTTAGACCCTGTATAAATAAACCGGTACTATAGCAACCGGTAATTCTATAGTATTTACCATAATGAATTACTAGCTTTTGCCCGCGGCTCCGCCCGTGTGGGTATTACTTTCTGATACAAATACTAGTACTACTTTCGAAATAATATGAAAGTGTATGATAGTATATGAACGTGAGAAAATTCATCTTGTATTACTGCGTACTTTTCATCCATACAGAAAAATCAGTTTGAAAGTATGACACTCCCGACTCTTATGATATGATAGTGTTACTCTGTCCTCTCTCTCTTTTACCACCGAAATACGGTCAACGCATTTTTTTTTTACTAACCCTAATAGTTCCACTACTGAGCAAAGGCCTAATACAGTATTTGTGGAAATCGTTAAAGGCTTTTTTTGTTAAATATATCTTCATCAACTGTAACACTATACAAGCTGTTGATTTCCAAAAGAAAAAAAAAGAAAAGAAAAAAAAACAATATTATTTGAGTACGTATGTTGCCTACTGTGCAACGCTCATAATGAATAAGAATTAAAAAATAATAATTTGCTTTTGTAATTGTAAAAAAACACCAAAGATTAAAATCACCGGTTGTCGTCATGACAATGTTTCCCACGAAAAAATTTATTACGATATTATCGGCTAACAGCACCGACACGGCTTTTATCGAGCCGATATTTTTGTACACGCAGCTCGCAGTAGAGAGAGACGTAAAATCGATCAGAATGATTAACGGTCTTTGTCTTTGAACGCGTTTTTCATTGATGGATTATTTATTTTTTTATTATGTTTTTCTCTATGGGTGGTTGATGGTGTAGAGTTGATCTATGTTATTAACAGTAATCTTAAGAATTTGCTCACTGGCTCAGTGGTGAGAGAGCCTGACTACTAATCTTGGTAAGTCCGCTTCCGTCTTCGGCGTCATCGCCTATTATCATCAGAGCTTTCCAGTTGTGGATAAAATATGTAGTTACGTTAAAAAAAATCTAACAAACTGAAAACACGATTGCTAATTCCTATGTCAGCTATGTTATCATCATCACTCGCACTGGGAAAGGGCGGCTCGTCGTCCTGAATGGAGACGAAGACACAAAATAGACACAGAAGGTCCGCTCAATACAAACCACTCAAATCGTAAGCATATACATGCTTATAGAAATATACGGTCGTTCGAGGCAAGGTCACGGTCGCACAGTATCGCGACCTTGCCTACAACGACCGTATACGTCTATAAGCATGTATATGCTTAGGATTTTAGTGAGCGTATTGAGCGGACCTTCTGGTATCTATGTACTTTGTGACGATGGGTTCACAACAAAGTCTCCGATTTTGAAGAACGTCACAAACAAGACGACACTGAACGCGACGAATTAAAAGCATGTCCACCTGTGGCTATCACCTATAACTACGTGAGCGGTGTTCTCTCCTGTCCCCACTGCTCACGGCAGTTCACACAAAAAATTGGCTACTTCAGCCACAGAAAGGCGCACATGCGTCAAAACCAAGACGGAGCCTGAAGTGGTCGCCGTTGTCGAAATCGTCTGGGAAGGCATCATCATCATTATGTTCATCATCGTGTCAATCTGGGGATCAAGGCGAATCTGATGACTCCTCGCATTCTACAATTCATTAATCTATTTTGCCTGTAACAAATAAACGGACAAACAAACGTGAAGTCTTGAGTGCATAAAATCATATTACTTTGATCTGAAAAACGTTACCCTCATTTAAATATTCTTTTTACGATTGCTATAGTATTTCTAAGTGTTTTATGAATAACTGTCCGTGTTTACCTCTCTCTCTGAAAATGTTCTCAAGATAATACTTGTTTTTAGAAGGAACTTAAACGCGAATATTAAGACAGACTTTGTCGTAAGAACTGCTAGCTTCCAAAGGATTTACGTGGACTGCGGGAAAGAGATAAGAAGATTATGTACAGTTTATACCATATATACTTACATTTAGTGTTTGGTTAGTTACGAAAATGGTGTATCTTGTAAGAATGCGGAATGTGAATTGTCGTAAATAACCCATATTCGTCCTTACTGCGAGGCTCGGGTCTCTTCCCATACTTCGGGAAGGTTAGGCCTTACTCCACACACGGGGCCAAGTCCGGATTGGTGTAAATTATGATTACTTAGGAAACGTCTTGCTTCTTGGAGCTGATATTGTAAATGAAAAATGTATTAAAAATCTTTATGTTTTTGGACTTTTCATACAAAATTTGATAGAAAGTCTAATTTTTTTCAAGGAACTTTTAATCGAAACATTACATCCTAAATGCTTGTTATTATTTTATAAATACACTGGATATTGTTCAATCCATAATCCAGAACAGACACATTACAAAAATGTGATATTTTGCAGACCACAAAATGTTATATTTTACTTTAACAGATCAGGTAATCCCATCTCTGATCCCGACTAGCCCCAATTTATCAACGGACTGACAGGCTCATCGCCAGCTCTCATAATTAGCGGGCAGTGTTGCCAGTTTGTGAAAATTCCACGGAATTTGAGGGATTTATTATTAGAGAGATGATGCAATTTTGAGTGTTTTCAGGCTGCAACTGATTAGATAGACATACCGCGTTTAAATAAAAATTAAATTTCTTCTATAAGACTAAATAAATATAATATAGTTGATCAGTATTAAATTTTATGGACTTTATATGGCAACTCTGAAACCATTAAGCTGCCCAAATTAAAGTATTAATTATAAAGAAAATAAAGAAATCGTGCAAGTTCAAAGTTTTATTGTTAGCGACGACATGTGAAATTCCGTGTTTTAAAAATAGCAACCCTGTATAAAACTACAAAGCATAATAAATACACGGCTCGCCTCCGTCCGGACGTCATTTTTTGACAAATGTCGGCCATGTTTGTCTGTCCAGCGACGACTTAATAACATGTAAACAAAAAGGGGAATAAATTGGTCAGTAAAATAATGGATATGTCAGAAAGATAAGTGAGTAAATAGGGGGTGAGCCAACACACATGTTTAGGTAGGTATGGTATGGAAATGTTTACGATGGTTTTTGGGTCATCCAATTGCTTCTGTTATGTTTACTTACTTTCTACCAGTGAACATGCTGAAGCTTTTGTCAGTATGACATAAACTGTCTGAAAAGTTAGTAGTAAATTTCTTATGAACAACCCTTCAGGATCGATTAGAAGTTATAACGCATGTTTCTCTCGTCGTTATTAATAATGAAGAAATCCAAATTATTTTACATTAGCTTTTGCCCGCAGCTCTGACCGTGTGGATGTCGCTTGAGGTATAGAGGTGTGGTATGTACGAGTAGCTTGCGCTTAACGCGCACCTGTTTAATGAGACTTGTACTAAGTAGAAAAAACTATTTAAAATCACGTGTAAAGCATGTACCTAAATAAAAAAAACATTTTGAGTTTGAGTTTGACCGACTCTTACCCGCAGAGGATGTGAGGTCGCCATTACCGTACAGTATCTTGTAGTGGTCATACTGTATTTTGTTCTTCTTTATCTTAAAAGCTAATGCCCCGTGGGTGGGTATGGGTCCTCTCGTGTTCTACGGTACTTTAGAGTTCACGAGTCTGACTAGCACTTGGCAGTTTATTGACTTTCACTTGGTAGTTAATTTACTTTAGCAAGAATTTTAATTACTGAAACTAAGAGCCTGAATAAACGTGGCAGCCAACCCCCCCTAAAACCACGTGTAAACACAGCTTACCAAACAAATGTTTAGCGCTGTATTTGAAATTCCACAACCAATCGAGTGACACGAGCGTGCAGCTATGAATTTAGACTGGCGCGCATAAATCCTGCGTGCACGCAAATAGTGGCGACCTTTGCGCGGCACAGGTATGCGCTTGCGACGAGTTAGGCACACGTCACACGTCGAACGTTGTTTTGTAAACAACAAACGTGTTTTTTTACACGATTGCCCTAGCGAAGGGTAATGTCTTTCATGATATGTAACAGGACTTGTTTCAATTTCAGGCACAGGATTTAGCAAAAATGGATGTGGCTTTATCTGTAATAAAACTCGCTATAAATTACTTTACTAATACTAACAATAAGGGAGTAGTGCAGCGCATTCGACTTGTCCGCGTAGAACTTGGATCAGACAGTTTATTATGGAATCCGTTGGAAATTCAAAGAGATGTACCTATGATGTTTGCTTCTCGTTCTATCGTAACATGTGGAAGCGAGGATAACTGTATGACGACATTCATCATCATCATTTAGAGGGCCTGGCCCTCTGTCGTTGCAGCAACCTCCATTTCAGCCTATCTTGAGCCATCGTCTTCGTTTCTTGATATGTGTGACTACAGCACCATTCGTTCACTTGGGTCATGTATTGTTTCCTGGGGCGCCCTCTTCCTCTTGTCCCTTCGATCTTAGCCTCCAAGAAGTTTATATTTAGCTCTCCGTGCCTGAGGATGTGGCCTGATGACGACACTGTACGGAAAAATTGAATCACTGAAAATCTCTTTTCATTTTCAAGGGAAAAAATACTTATTTTTGGTTTTTAAAGGCTACACTTGCACTTGCACTTGCCCCAGCGCGTTCCTTGTTATCCCATGTGCTTTTGAACATATTTCGCGCAATATTCATGATTTTCAGATGACATTATCATTATAATAACCACTCTAAAAAACGGAAGTAAAATTTAAAAGTAAATGTTGTCAACTGTAGTACTTTTAAAATGGTTACTGCTCCCAGACTAAAAGCCTCTAAAACAAATCATCCTCAAATTGTATCCCAAGAATAGACCGATCCGACCCATTCGGCTAAACTCTAGACTAGCCTAAATGTAGACCTATTTTGACAGTTTAGCGCTATTTTCGCCTGCGATATTTTAATTTAAGCGATGTTCAATGGCTGGAAATAGTGGAACAGGCACGTTGCACGTCTGTGTTCTGAAATGTTTCTTTTATTTTGGATTTTCAATTAAATTTAATATACTTTATTGCATTATAAATTGTCATTGGTGTTTAGTAATCAAAATTAATTATCTGTTTGCAATTATACAGGGTGTTAAAAAAGCGTTTGAAATTTTAAGGGGCTTAATTTATTATTTATTTCTTTTAAGTATAATAATTGATAACATTGCAAATTATTTTTTCCACTCCGAGTTTTTGTGTGTGTATTTTGTAAAATATTGTAAATTGTTTACATGCCTTCTATAGTTGAATGTAATTTAAGATCTGACATTTATACCTTCGTACATTCTAGCAAATAAGGATTTTCTGTTCTGTTGTGATATACACAAAAAAAAATGTTACTCGAGGGCTTTTAATATATTTATTTAATAAGATGTTTTACTCTTGAGTCTATCTATCAGCCGAAAGACGTCCACTGCTGGACAAAGGCCTCCCCCAAGGATTTACTCTTATATATCGATATTACTCTTGAGTACTTACAACAATTTTGTACATTCACCATTTCGGAAGGAGAAGAAACGTCATTATTTTTCACTAAACTCTTGATCGACGCTTCACATAAGATTGACGACAAATAACATATTCAAATTGAATGAAACAAAACAATAATAATAAAAACAAAAGAAAAAAAACCAGCTAAGTGCGAGACGGACTCGCGCACCGAGGGTTCCGTATAAATTCATAATCACACATGTCTTGAACTCCTTATTTTTTATATTTGAGTTGATTGAATGAAAGGTAATTTGCGGTTTACGATTTATGACATATTAAAAAAACTACTTACTAGATCTCGTTCAAACCAATTTTCGGTGGAAGTTTGCATGGTAATGTACATCATATATTTTTTCTAGTTTTATCACTCTCTTATTGCAGAAGTTACGGGGGGGACACGCATTTTACCACTTTGGAAGTGTCTCTCGCGCAAACTATTCGGTTTAGAAAAAAATGATATTAGAAACCTCAATATCATTTTTGAAGACCTATCCATAGATACCCCACACGTATAGGTTTGATGAAAAAAAAATGAGTTTCAGTTCTAAGTATGGGGAACCCCCAAAATTTTTTGTTTTTTTTTTCTATTTTTGTGTGAAAATCTTAATGCGGTTCACAGAATACATCTACTTACCAAGTTTCAACAGTATAGTTCTTATAGTTTCGGAAAAAAGTGGTTGTGACATACGGACGGACAGACAGACAGACAGACATGATGAATCCATTGGGAATCCTAGTTTGGGGCCAGATGACCGTGTGTGATTTGTCCCAGATATTATTATTATAAGGGTTCCGTTTTTTGCCATTTGGCTACGGAACCCTAAAAAGTACAAAGCAAGTCGCTTCAGGAGGCGCCCTCATTTTTTATCAACATCACACTGCCAGCTGACCCGTAAAACTTCGATAGATCTCGAACCGTCGATCACACAGCAAATAAACGTCAAAATGCGAAATCAAAGCGACTTCAAACGGTATAATGTTATTTCATAGTGCACGCTTCTTGTTACAGAGGCTTGTCTTTAGCACTGTTATTTGTAAACATCACTTTACAAAGGAGTTAGCGTGTGCGTTAACATTATATCGTACTATCTACATACTACAGAGGTAATATTGTAAACAAATTTAGGTACATAGTTGCAAATGATTTGTAAACAGTTCTGCCGAAGAGATCCCTCAGAGTTTGTGTCTAACAATAAGTGGGTTTGTTACTGCTTAAAACCTTAGATAAATAAAATTAACACATTTCAAAGTCAACAATAAGGTAAATATATCCATTATTCAAAATATCGCGTTGCAGTTTAACCAGTCTGTGGCCGCTTTTATTTCCAAAATTATTTGGATATAAAAATCAAATGTTTTCTTGGCCATTATTTAGCCAGGTGACCGTATCTTCGGCGTGGTTTCTGTCATAGTGTGTTTTGGCCCTTAGCACCTAGACAAAGTCCTAAAAACTGCCCTTTGTGGGTGAATATTTACAGGGTGTTAAAAAGGTGCGTTTGAGATTTTAATGGGTGAGTCGGAATCAAGTATAGAATACAGGAAAAATATAAAAAAACAACATTTTGATTCACTTTTCAGTATTAAGTATGTATACAATTCAGCTCTGATTTTGTCGCTCGTGTGCTGTAATGTGACTTGAAACTTGGAGCCTATCTTATTATAAACTTTACGTCGCGTAGGTGGGCCTTAGTCTTTTTCACCTTATGTAATTAACAAAATACTTTCGCAATGAAAAAGCTTCACTTTGTTGTCAGGTTAGTTTTTGTTACCCGACTGTAAAAAGCGAGGGTGATGTGTCCGTTTTATTATAACCACATTTAGCCATGAAAACGGCTTGATGAATTTTAAAATGCCAGGTTTCATTAAATCCATCTTCCTTCCCAGAATGACATATTTTATGCATTCATATAAATTCGGATACTCGAAATGAATAATTTTTATACTCGTTTTTATGGCCCATATTATTACTACCTTACTAATGTAACACATCAAAGAATAACACTAACTGTTAATAACATTTCTATTTACATCCGACATTCTCTATCACATATTTTTTTTTATGAAAGTCCATTCGCTCAAATGGTGTCGCTCGACATTTATGCGAGTACCGGACGCCATCGCCACTTCGACATGAAAATATGTTGACACCGACAACGACGTATTGTTTGATTCCGTGTGTTTGTTCCTGATTTCTGTTGGGAGTGAACGACACTGTTTCGCTGAACAGACTTTACTTGAATACGACATTAGCTTTTAGGTAATTTTAAGCCTGTCTGAAATTATGCGAGGAACGTTCAGTCACAAAATAGACACAGAAGGTCCGCTCAATACAAACAACTAAAATCGTAAGCATATACATACTTATAGAAATATACGGTCGTTCGAGGCAAGGTCACGCGGCCAAGTATCACAACAGTATCGTGACCTTGCCTACAACGACCGTATACGTCTATAAGCATGTATATGCTTAGGATTTTAGTGAGCGTATTGAGCGGACCTTCTGTATCTGTGTATTTTGTGGTTCAGTGTACTGAAAAGTTTTACTATCAGTCGTAAACGCCATAATGATTTAATAAATTAGGCTAGGCCCGTGTTCTCCAAGTTTAATGAGCCTTTGATGAGACTCAAATTGAATATATTAATAATTTATTGTTTAATGTGTGTCAATGTTGTAAATCCTGGGTAATTTAGTCTGTCTGTGCTCGAAGTCATGTGAGTTCCTTCTAGCATTGTCGTTTTGCAGATGCGTTTTTATTTATATTATAGTTTTATGGTTTTATGGTGATTGAGCTTCTGTCCGAGGTTTTCCCTGCGGACCATATGGAACTTTTATAGAAGGGTTTAAAGTTGTTTTTAAGGGTTCCGACAAAGCATTGACAATGCACCTGGTGATGCAAATGCCTAAAGGAAGCGGTAGCCACTTTCCAGCAGGTGGGCCGTCAGTCTTTTTGCCACCTTTTAAAATAAAGACACCTTGTATAATATCGAGTTCTAGCTGGCACCTCAGTGTGCGATCAAAATTTGCTTCGAAAAAAACGAAAGCAGAGTTCAGTTTACATAAAAAAAAATGTTTCCTAGATTATTATTAGAGCTTATTATTAGAGCTTATGATTATCAAAACCTCTTACCTTAAGAATAATAAAATCATTATAGATTTGGCACACACCAATGCTTTTGGTGTACAAAGATGTGTTTGAAAATTCATTTGTAGTTTTGTAGTGTAAAAGAAAAAGAAACAAGTAGACAATCTGGGCGGTCTTATCGCTAAAAGCGGTTTCTTCCAGACATTTTTTTTTGTCGTTTATTTAAATACTTAACTACATACATACGTTGACAACCGCCAATAAAAAAAAAGCAGCCAAGTGCGAGTCGGACTCGCCCATGAAGGGTTCCGTAGCAGCAAGTTACATAATATAGAAGTTCTTGTAGTTCGTTGTAACTTGAATGAAAGGTAAATTGCGGTTTACGATTTATGAAATATTAAAAAAACTACTTACTAGATATCGTTCAAACCAATTTTCGGTGGAAGTTTGCATGGTAATGTATATATATATATATATATATATATATATATATATATATATATATATATATATATATATATATATATATATATATTTTAGTTTTATCATTCTCTTATTTTAGAAGTTACGGGTGGGGGGGGGGGGGGACACATTTTACCACTTTGGAAGTGTCTCTCGCGCAAACTGTTCAGTTTAGAAGAAAATTATATTAGAAACCTCAATATCATTTTTGAAGACCTATCCATAGATACCCCACACGTATGGGTTTGATGAAAAAAATTTTTTTGAGTTTCAGTATGGGGAGCCCCCAAAATTTATTGTTTTTTTTTTCTATTTTTGTGTGAAAATCTTAATGCGGTTCACAGAATATATCTACTTACGAAGTTTCAACAGTATAGTTCTTATAGTTTCGGAAAAAAAGTGGCTGTGACATACGGACAGACAGACAGACAGACAGACAGACAGACAGACAGACATGACGAATCCATAAGGGTTCCGTTTTTTGCCATTTGGCTACGGAACCCTAATACCTTGTATAGGGTGTTACAATATCGGCTGAAGCTTTTTAAATTACTGATGTAACTGAACAACTTTCTTCAAGGAACCCATAGTCCATTCTAGAAAATAAATTATGACTTCTGTCAGCCTTATATTTAAATAGTTCCGCGTATTTCTTTTACCTTATATTTATGTGCGCCCATTCACATGTGTTCAGTTCTCCGAATAAAGATATTATGTTAATACTACTCTACATTTTCCAATAATGTAGATCATAAATTAAAATGTCAGTTGACATGCGCGAGAAACTAATTGACACATTTGAACTAGCATAAATAAACTTACATGAGCTAAACATTTCTGTGTGATAAATATAGGTTTGTTGACATAAATTCTGCAGCACATATTTCACCGCAGCGCCGAAGCAAATATTTGTTTACCTATCTTCAGTGCTGTTCGTCCAAAAATAGATCAAAAGCGTGCCCTTGCAACAATAGAAAACAGTTTTAGATCATATTAATGCACCGATGAGGTATTCAAAACTTTTTCTGTAATAAGTACATAAAGACTTATAAAACTATGCACATCTTCCGATTCCAATGTAGATAAGATAATAAGGGAGACTTTGAACATATGTATGTATCTTATATCTCTGTATTTTCCACAAATCTAATCATCTATTATTTGAAATGCGCTCCTTATCCTTCGAAATTCTATTGGTGGAAACTTCTTATTGGCATTGTTATATTCTATTTTATCCTAATTGATAGTTTTGTCTGTAAGTTTTTCTAAAATAAAGAAATAAAAATAAATATCTACCTAAGATAATGTAGAGGTATGCGCCCGACATGTAATTTTTTTGTTCCCTTCCACGTGTACAGTGTAGTGCAAAAGTGGAGAGCGGATTTCTGTAAACGCAAGAATGACACACAGCTCTCAGATTTATTGCACTACACTGCAGCGTACTATAAATACAATACTATATATTGGGAATTCACTGCGTGGGTAGTCCCCCTGTAATACAGTTTAGAAAAGTCTACCTGTTCATTCAATAGTCTATTTTCTACGTTCGAGTGGAATTTCAAATTATGCAATGGATATATTTGTATCGAGGTCATAAGGGCAATAAAAAGTGTGTTGCTCCCATTTTATGTTTTGTTTTTTATCGTTTGAGGTATATATTATAATATGTTAATGCTTAAAGGTGACTGCCCACCTAATGGAAATTGGCCATCACTGCCTGTTATGCACATATGTAAGTGGAAGAGTAACAGCGGCTTGCCGATCCTTGAGGACATAGAATACTTTATGTCGTAAACTGTGGCTATCTCGCGTTGCTTGGCGGCAGGTATAGAACAAACAGTCACCCACCCTTTAAGATCCTACTACTTGTTAATGTTTTACAGAGAACACTAATCCATCTCCAGCAGCTTTCTTTTTCTTTTTCAGGTCCTAAAAGTTGATAGGGGTTCCTAGCGCTGAGTCTACATTTTCCCAGTCGGATCTGTTCCCAACTGTAGTCTTCACGAGCTCCAAGGATGTGTCAGCAGCCGTACCTGTACATATACAATATTATTAGGCGCAAGGTCATCCAGGTTGCAAATTGTCTGGTCTACAATACATAATAGGCTGAGATTCATCATCATTTTGGCACTCTCGTCAGAAAAAAAACATACTTCCACAAAGTCACTCACCCGAAGCAGCAATAAAATGCCCGTGAAATACGTGAATCACCAGATCTCGAGTCACCTGTTACTCGGTGTACCAAAAATTGTGCCTGGCACGGTTCCAGTGTGTCGATGCTATTGTATTTACCTACATTTTGCGTGCCCGGTGCGGCTGACGTAATATAATTTATTAATTTAGAAATATTTTCAGAAATTTAGGTATTTTTCGGGAGATCAAATGGAGCTGCTGATCTGTTTGTCCTTCGAAAATTGTTCCTGCATTTTTACTGACTTTATAGTTTGGTATCGGTCGATTCGGATTCGATAACAGCTGGTTCTTAGACTCATTTATTTGAAAAAAGAAATAGATTTGAGGTTGAAATGGATTATATATCGCGAAAATCTGCATAATGTCAATCAATCAATCGAATAAATGCTCAAGTCTGAAGATCGTTACATAGAGCGCGTCTTGGAGGGAGGCCTAGCTTCAACTATGAACTGGGTTTCCGGTGACAGTGTGTAACTTAGCCCCGTCTTACGCAATGTGCAATTTTTCAAATGAATTATGATCACCAGCGCCTAATAATCTACAATTGGAAAAAAGCCAAGGTGCGCCGCTGTCTTTCTTCTTTTTAACCGACTTCAAAAAAAGGAGGAGGTTTTCAATTCGTCGGAATCTTTTTTTTTTTATGTATGTTCACCGATTACTCGAAGACGCCTGAACCGATTTAGAAAATTCTTTTTTTGTTTAAAAGGGTATACTTTACAGGTGGTCCCATATAAATTTTATAGAAATCGATTCAGCGGTTTGAGAAAATCAACAAAAACATATCAAAATTGGAGTTGTTGCGATTGAAGTCGGTTGTTTTTAACGTATTCAGCGTGGTCATTATATCGATATAATATTTTTCAAAGTACCTAAGAAACACTTAAGGCTTAAGGCATCATAGTCGGCTTGAAACTTCTGACCCTAGGGTTGGCCACTAATGGCACAACCTCTGCCAACTCTGACTTGGCCCCTGTGTGTGGAGTAAGGCCTGACCTTCCAAAAGAGACCCGTGCTACTTACTGCAGTGAGGGCAATATGGATTGTAAACGTACTACCATCATCGACTATATGTCGTCACTTTTTAACCGACTTCAAAAAAGGAGGAGGTTCTCAATTCGTCGGAATCTTTTTTTTTTATGTATGTTCACCGATTACTCGAAGATGCCTGAACCGATTTGAAAAATTCTTTTTCTGTTTAAAAGAATATACTTCACAGGTAGTCCCATATAAATTTTATCGAAATCGGTTCAGCTGTTTTTAATAAATTAACAAAACATAGCAAAATTGGAGTTGTTGCGATTGAAGTCGGTTGATTTTAACGTATTCAGCGTGGTCAATTATTCTTTATTAGTGGAAAAAGAAGCTATATATTTTCCAAGAGGCATCTTGCGTCAATCATTGCTCCGCCTGTTATGCAGGATCCAGTGTAATGTATCTTTATGCTAGTAACTATTCCTTATATTGTGGAATCGTATAATTTCACAAGAATAACCGCCAAGTAACCGCCCCCGTGGCCTAGTGGCTTGTCCGCTCGCTTCACATCAGGAGGTCGCGGGTTCGATTCCCGGCGGGGTCCAACTTTGTAGGACTCGGTTTAGTTGGTGGTAGGGCATTGGAGCCCACCTGGCTAGCTACCACCATCTTATCTAAGTCTTGCCGCCAAACAGCATTGACGTGTTCTGGCATGAAGATAAGATAGCCAGTTCCCCATTGCGTTGGGGAATCTTGGTAAGC
This sequence comes from Coleophora deauratella, assembly GCA_958295455.1. Taxonomy (NCBI): domain Eukaryota; kingdom Metazoa; phylum Arthropoda; class Insecta; order Lepidoptera; family Coleophoridae; genus Coleophora; species Coleophora deauratella. The sequence goes on from OY282412.1 coordinate 8,507,671, forward strand.
CCGCTTCCATCTTCGGCATCATCGTCACTTACCACCAGGTGAGATGATGCCAAGGGCTTACCAATCGATGGAAAAAAAGAGTGGGACGGTCTTGCGCTGCCTGCATCCAGTGTGCATCGTTGTGGAAATCCTTGAGGGAGGCCTTTGTCCAGCAATGGACGTCTTTTGGTTGATGATGATGATTGTGATGTCATGTGGGGACGGTACTGCAGTGCGAGCTCATTTATTACTAATATACTTATTATCTAATCTGTGCTAATACATTACACACCTCTGCGATAAGCTTTAATATAGGCCCTTTCAATGAGTGCCACTTGCTTGCCTATCTTCGGCCCAGCGCTTCCAACTGTGTACAAGTCCTGCACCGGTAGCTTGACGACGTATCTCGCGCGCGACGCGAGTTTTAAAAGCATTTGTTCAGTTCTAACGATAAGCTAATGAAATAGACAGCTGAGCTGTTTTCTCGCGTTTGGCGCGACAAACAGCTTTGTCTATGTCTCATGCTACCCGTGCTGCTGGAACTATAAGCAAACATAGCTCCACGTATCCAAAGCTTTCTTCGCTCGCTTTTTGTTCTAGAAATTTCGGTGTCCAGTCCAGGAACGGATACTGAATTATTCGCAGAGCTTAATAAACATGAAATGCAATAAATCAAATCGACGGACGAAATATAATTGTAATTGTCTTACCACAGTTTTATGGCCTTACTTCCTGCACATGAATAAAACGTTATTATTTCAGGAAATATGCTAACATAAACACTAAATTAAACCTATTTACGCCCAAAAGCACGACTCTAGAGTTTGTTTTAATAAATCAAAATCAATTCTCCATTTAACCTTGTATTGTATCTCGGGACTTAAATAGCGGTCTCGATGGAATCTTTAAGGAGCGAGGAACCACTTATATGTATTATCCCCTCTAAACTTTAGTTCTCTGTTTTGAGAAACTTGTCCATTCGCTTGGTAGAGAATATAATATTAAAAAATAACAATTGTTTCAGTTTTAAGTTTGCTCGTCTGTATAAAATCCCTTAATTTCCCTAAATCAAAAACGGCTTAGGTATATTTCTGTATCATAACCCGCATAAGTGTCAAACTGATCGATTTTTGCATACTTAAGTAAAAAAAAAATTATTTATTCAGACTACAACAACATTATTTATTTTTTATTAACTTCATTGCTTAACTTTGTATAAAAGGTATTTTAACTTTTTTCGATTTAGCATCATGTATACTAGTACCCCTGAAATAGTCTAGTACTTATTACTTTTGTTCCTTATCCAACTTTCTTTGTAGAGAAACCAAAGCGACTGAGCAGATGTTGACTCATTCATTTACATAAATAAATCTGTCTTTGTCTACTTCAATCAGTTCTTTTGGATTGCATTTGAAATTCAGACTTTTCTTATTATATTAGCGAGCGAGCGGCAGAAACTTTATCGTGATTCCGAAGTTATTTTGTTATAACAGTTACATTAAAGCGCATTTAGATTTTTGAAAAATTGCAGTATTGAACGCTTGCATTAAAAATAAATGTTGGTTAAAAAAAGTATTTTTTGTGTGATAAATAAAAATCAGTGCAGTACCTACCGAGATCGGTTATGTGATGGTCTATTTTCAATACGGCAAAAAAATATCTCTCTTTTGTATTTAAAAAAAAACATTAGCAACGTAGCAAGATACGGAATCAGTTTTTGATGTAAGTTCTCTTTAGTAGTCAAGCTTGAATTTCAACAGATAAATGTAACCCCTTTTTGCTGAGACTTGAAACCGCGCATACATTGTGTGACCTCTGAAATGGCTTAATCGTACCCATGTCATGTAAGCAAAGCGAATGGCTCTAACAGACGTACGTGATTTGGTTGCAAATTGTGACAACACACTGTCATTGCATTGCATAGGGTGATTTGGTTTGGGAACCCTTGAGGAATAATAATAATACTGTAATACAATTTTCAGCCTGTAGTATGACTAGTATGGATCTAACGTCACCACCCTATTTTATTCCGTGAGTCGTTAGAGGCGACTAAGGGATCAGGGAACCGGAAGATGGTCAAGAAACGTTGAGCGTACAAGTTCCGCGTGGTAGGGACTTTGTACTAGGTAGAAAAAAATTGACGGTTTAAAAGCATGTGTAAAGCATCTATCTATCTATCTATCAGCCAAAAGACGTCCACTGCTGGACAAAGGCCTCCCCTAAGGATTTCAACACCGACCGGTCCTGTGCGGCTCGCATCCAGCGGCTTCCTGCAACCTTTACCAGGTCGTTGGTCCACCGAGTCGGAGGCCTGCCCACACTGCGCCTTCCGGTGCGCGGTCGCCATTCGAGAACTTTACTGCCCCAACGGCCATCTGTTCTACGAGCTATGTGCCCTGCCCACTGCCACTTAAGTCTAGCGATTCTGAGAGCTATGTCGGTAACTTTAGTTCTCCTACGTATCTCCTTATTTCTGATTCGATCACGTAGGGAAACACCAAGCATAGCACGCTCCATCGCCATATGGATCCGAGACATGGTCGCTTACTGTGGGCCTCATAAGAAGACTCAAAGTCACCCAAAGGGCGATAAAACATCTACTTAAACAAAAAAGTTAGTTTGACACCAGCGTCCTTCACCGGATTGTACAATCACACTGCGGTCGCCAACTCGCTTACCAAGCGTGGCGATTACGGCAAACCCCCCTAATTTGGGGGAGTCCAATGATTGTCTTGTGGCTGTTGATGATGATAAGAAAATTCCAGGACAAATCACAGGGTCGTCTTCCCCCAAAACTTCCCCCCAAGGGTCCAAAGTCCCTGGACCCACAGAATGATATTTGTTTAGAAATAAGCTAAACATTAAATATTGCAACACTTTGCTTATGTCAAATTTGACAGTTAGTCATAATTTTGTATCGCAACAATGTGAACGCGTGTGACTCTTTCTGGCAATAAACTTGCTTAAAATATTCTAATCATGGTTTCCTTAACATGATTAAGTGGTCCTTCGTCGCTTAAATAACAAACCCAGCGAAAAGTGCGCGTCGCGACATGTGTGCTATCAATATAGTTCGCGGTCGTCACCGGCTCCGTAAAACGGCGTGGCGTGTCACGATGTCTGTGGAATAAGTCCAATAGGACACGGTTAATGGTATTTCATGCCAAAATAATAAAAACAGCAAAAAGTGCGCGTCGCGACTTGTGTTCTTACAAAATGTATAGTTCGCGGTCGTCACCGGCTCCGTCAAACGGCGTGGCGTGTCACGATGCCTGTGTAATAAGTCCAATAGGACATTTGTGAAAATCACAAAATAGAAAGCCTATCTTTCTAATTTAATTAAAAGGCCAATCCTTCTACAAAAATGTGTTCAACGTGTAAAGTTTTCGTATAACAAAACATCCGCCGGCCAAGCCGCGGACACGTGGGGCCCTTCATAAAAATGAGAATTCCAAAGGTATTTCTCTGAATTGTGCAACTGTACGAGCCGGAAACGATGGATCTACCTATATTTCACGTTTTTGGAAAGTGACCTGACATAATCCGAAGAAAAAGTCATATATTTTCATCCATGTGAAAACTGAATTTGCAGCAAGCTAAGCAAAATTGAATTCCGCCATTTTTCGTTTCCGCCATGAAGGTTCGAACAAAGTTCGACCAGATGTCGCCGCTGTGCTGATTGATATTGAACGGAACGGGAGATCCAGAGAGTGAGACCTGAAACGCAGTTCATTCATTGGGCTGTCAAGTTCACTCATCCAGCATTTCGCGCGAACTTCACTTTGCTCCGCTACTCTTCATTCTTCGAGTTTGTCCAATAGCATTGCTCCATTGGTCCCTAACTTCATGTCGTCAGTTGCCGAGTTGTCAGCCGAGCTGTCAATTTACATATGTAAACAAATAAACTCCTAACCTCAACAAAAGTGTTCGAAGTGTATTGCGTTGCGTTTTCGGCTAAAAAACACAGTGTAGTGCTAAAATTAAAAAAGGCAAATAGTTAATTAAAAAGAATCAGTGCGTTTCTAGTGCGGTAACTGCGTATTTTTCAAGATTTCGACAGAAGTGCGCTCCCCTTGCGTACTGTGACTGTAAGGAACATTTAAGGTACTATCTTTCCTTTTACTACTACACTATGGCTAACGAAGAAATGTCTTTGCAACAGCGTTTAAAAGAGCTCCGCACTAAGCGAGCTTCACTCAAAGGTGCAATAACTCGCATTGAGAACTTTATAAGTGATCCAATAAACTTGAACTCTAGTGTTGAGATGTTTGAGGTTAGGCGTGATAAATTAAAGTCTACTTTTAAAGAGTATGAACAAACTCAGATCGAAATCTATACTTTCGATGAAAAAGATAAAGAAGATGTTCCTTCTATAGAGGAAAAATATTATCATCTCTTGTCAAAAATAAATAAGGCAATCAAAGAGGTTAGTGCTGTTGTTACCGCTCAATGTAGTAATGTAGCCACATCAAAATTGCCAAATATTGAACTTTCTGTATTTTCGGGAAAAGATTTCACACAGTATAAGCCGTTTATTGAACTATTCAATGCTGTAATTGACAAAAACATTGCCTTGTCTCATGTGCAAAAATTGTTTTACCTCCGTAAATATCTTACTGATGAAGCGTTGAGTTTAATTGTCAATTTACCACTTGTCAATGACTCATACCTAAAGGCATTAGAATTGCTTAACAAACGGTACGATAATAAGTCACGCTTGATCAGTAATCATATTAATTTGATCCTGGATATTCCTGAGATGCAAAAGGGTACAGCACAAGCTATTCGCTCATTTGTCGCTGAAGTCAAGCAGCAGCTTTATGCTTTGAAAAATCTAAAAATGCCCACAGAACACTGGGACATGCTTCTCATAGGAATATTGATACGAAAACTCGATCAATACACAATTAGGGCTTATCAACTAGACAGAGATACAGAACAGCTTCCCACCTTAGAAATGTTTTTAACATTTTTGGAGAAACGCGCTATAGCGTTAGAAGATAGTCCTCCAATAAAAAATAATTCAAATAAGACTTCCTATAGTAAGTCATCAAGTAATAATAATTACAAAGTAACTAATATTGCTATAAAAAATAACTGTTTATTCTGTAATACAGACGGACATCCACTCTTTGCCTGTCCTAAATTCAAATTGGCTCCTGTGAGTGAGCGACAAGATTATGTCACTAATAATAAAATATGCCCGGTATGCTTGAAGTCTCATGCTGGAAAATGTAAATTACACTTTAAGTGTAGGGATTGTAATAAAAAAGATCACAATACCCTTTTGCATGTTGGCAATGTCAGGGAACAACCAACTAAAAAACCAGTAGCTAATAATGTTGTTGAAATTCAACAAGAAAATACTTGTGTTTCAAATAATGCATGTCAAGTTAATAAAATGTCTAATATGGTACTATTACCTACTGTAAAAGTAAAAATAAATGACAAAAATAATGGTTCCATTATAGCGCGAGCTTTGTTAGATACAGGCAGCCAAACGTCATTTGTAACAGCTTCACTGGTTAAAAAATTAGGCCTTACTCCTGAAAATCAGGAAACAAATGTTATAAGTATAGGTAACAGGCCAAACCAAATTGATAAATGTGTAAAACTTACCATAAATTCTTGCATTCAAGAAAATGTCAAATTTAAATTAAAATGCCACATAATAGATTCTATAACTACAACTTTGCCACAAAAAACAGTAAATATGTCTAATGTAATTTTGCCAGAAAATGTAAAACTAGCAGATGATGAGTTCTATATACCATCAAAAATTGACCTTTTATTAGGTGCTGATATATATTTCCATTCCCTTCTGGAAGGAAATCACAAACTTAGTAATGGATGTGTATTGCAAAACACCTTGTTTGGTTTTGTAGTTGGTGGAAATGTAAATGACAATAATTTAAAAAATGAGCTGGTATCCAATTTTGCTATTTGTGAACCTGTAAAGTTAGAAAATGTAATGCAACAGTTTTGGCTCTCTGAGGAACTACCCCAGGTTTCAGAAAAAAATTCTGATGAATTTCAAAAAACTGAGCAAATATTCCAAAATTCAGTAAAGCTTCAGGATAACAAATTTCAAGTAGATATGCCTCTTCGCTCTCCTTTAGAAGAGCTCCAACTAGGAGACTCATTTTCTATAGCTATCCAAAGATTTCTAGCCCTTGAGTCTAAATTTAACAAAGATCCCAACTATTTAGAAAATTACAAAAAGTTTATTGAAGAGTATCTATTACTAGGACATGCAAAAAAGATAGACATCACTACATATAAAAGCATATACAATGGTTCTGCTTATTTTCTTCCCCATCATGCTGTGCTGAATGAGGAAAGCAAAACTACCAAATTGCGTGTTGTTTTTAATGGCAGTATGAAATCTAAAAATAAAATAAGCCTTAATGATGTCATGCTAAATGGCCCTATTGTTCAAAATGAGCTCTTCAATATATTACTTCTGTTCAGGACCTTTTTATACACACTTATGTGTGATATTCAAAAAATGTTTAGACAAATCAGTATTAATGAACATCAAAGATGCCTTCAGAATATTCTCTGGAGAGATCACCCTTCTAAGCCTATTGAATGCTTACAACTACAGACGGTCACCTATGGCTTGAAAGCGTCCACATTTCTTGCAACCCGTTGCTTGGTGGAGCTAGCTCACCGATATGCAGATACTTACGGTCTCGCTGCCGAAGCTATCCTAAAGCATACTTACGTTGATGACGTCATATATGGTGCTGATGATGAGAGTAAGTTAGCTGAAATAAAAAATCAGTTAATTGAACTTCTAAAATTGGGTGGGTTTAGTTTACATAAATGGTGTTCAAACTCTAGCAGTGTCCTGGACAAAATAGAGGAAAATAAAAAATATTTTGACCAAGTCGAAATAAATAACAAAAATGATATTGTAAAAACTCTAGGTATGAAATATAAAATATCCACTGACAATTTTACATACACAACTCCAAAAACAGAAAATGAAAATTTAAATACAAAACGTAAAATACTAAGTTTTATTGGCAAAATGTTTGACCCTTTGGGCCTTATAGGTCCAATTGTAGTATTGGCTAAAATGTTCATACAAGAATTGTGGCAATTAAAAATCGAATGGGATACAGTGTTACCCCCTAAGCAGCTATCTTTATGGAATAGTTTTTTGCGTAAATTGCAAGATATGGGAACAATAAGCGTACCTCGAGGAATTAGCTCCACCAATGTAACTTCAGCTCAGCTGATCGGTTATGCTGATGCGTCTATAAAAGCATATGGATGCTGCGTCTTCCTAAGACTTATTGATGGTAATGACAGAGTAACAGTCCATTTACTGTGCTCCAAATCGAGAGTGTCCCCCCTTAATAAAGAGTTAACTATTCCAAAACTAGAGCTCAATAGCGCTCTTTTGCTGTCTCAACTAATAGATAGAGTCTCTAAAAATCTACAAAGTAGATATAATTTAAAAGTATTTTTATATTCTGACTCTCAAGTAGTCCTTTCATGGATCAATTCCGTAAAATCAAAACTTGACAAATATGTCTCTGTAAGAGTTAATAAAATTTTATCTTTGACAAAAGACCAACAATGGTCATATGTCAGGTCGGGTGACAATCCAGCCGACTTACTTTCACGAGGCTGTGACCCTCAAAAACTTCAATCGTCTCAACTGTGGTGGCACGGTCCCCACTATCTGGGCAATATTAACTTTCAACATGTAAAATATGAAAATCAAAATGATTCTACCTCAGTTGACAAATTAACAGAGACGTCTAATACAAAGGATTACCCATTGTCCACAAATGTGTGTAATGTAGGCTCCACATTTAATGATATCTTTGACAAGTACTCTGATATGAATAAATTACAGCGAGTAATTGCTTATATACTCCGCTTCAAAAATAATTGTACTAAAAACAATGACAAACTTCACGGTGCTCTGTCTCCAAAAGAATTACAAAATTCTCAAAATTTTATAATAAAATCAGTGCAGTCAAAGCATTTTTCAAATGAAAAATATGCATTACTTAATGGTAAACATATTAAAAATGACATGTCAGGTTTACACCCATTTCTAGATGGAGATGGCTTAATAAGGGTAGGCGGTAGATTGCAGAACTCCCCTGACATACCCTATAATAATAAACATCCCATAATATTGCCCAAGTCATGTCATGTCACGAATCTAATAATAAGAAGAGAACACCTGCGTCTTCTCCATGCTGGAGCTAAATTAGTGTTGAGTTCTTTGATGCAGTCATTCTGGCTGTTAAATGGAATACGATCTGTTAAAAAAGTAGTCCATAAATGCATGAAATGTGCACGCTTGAAAGCCAAGGTTGCTAAGCAACTAATGGGTTCATTACCCTCCCAAAGAATAACCGCTTCAAGGCCTTTCCAGGTGGTAGGCATCGATTTTTGTGGACCTTTCAATATGAAAGTAGCTAGAATCCGTAGACCAATAACAACTAAAGCCTATATAGCACTCTATGTTTGCTTTGCAACCAAAGCCTTGCATTTAGAGATAGTAAGTGATCTCAGAACTGATACCTTTTTAGCCTGCCTAAAAAGATTTATTTCAAGAAGAGGTTTACCATCCCAGATTTTCTGTGACAATGGTAAAACATTTGTAGGTGCCTCCAACCAATTAAAAGATTTATATCAATTATATTCAACTAAAGAACATACAGAAGGTGTAGAAAACTTTTGCTCCATGCAGTCTATACAATTTAAATTCATACCTAGTTACTCACCAGAGTTTGGGGGTCTATGGGAAGCTGGGGTTAAAAGTGTAAAGACACATTTGAAGAGAGTGGTAGGAGATCTCTCCCTTACCTTTGAGGAGCTATATACTGTAGTTACCCAGATAGAGGCTGTACTTAATTCTCGCCCCTTACTACCTATGAGCTCTGACATTTCAGACTTAACTTATTTAACCCCTGGTCATTTCTTGATTGGTTGCCCAATGACCAGTTTTCCAGAGATTGATCTCACTGATGTCTCTATAAATAGATTAAAGTTTTGGAACATTTGCTCTAAACTAAAACAAGACTTCTGGAAAGCCTGGTCTAGAGATTATTTATGTCAGTTGCAAAACAGACCCAAATGGAAATATCCTGTTATAAATATCAAAGAGGGCGATTTAGTGATTGTAAAATTTGAAAACAAGGCCCCATTGCATTGGCCAATGGCTCGAGTATTAAAAACATTTCAAGGACCTGACGGTAAAGTCAGAGTTGCTCAAATTAAAATTGGTAACAAAGTTTATACTAGATCTTATACTAAATTGTGTCCTCTGCCTATATTAGATGAGAACTCATAGTGTTAAAACATAAGTTAAACATAGTTTTAAAACTGTAAAAAATAAGATTACTAAGTAATATAAGTAAAATGTCTATAATAACTTTATTTAAGTAAAGATAAAACATTACATTTATAAGTAAATACGTTTAAATAAAATAAAAATTTAAAACTTAAGAAACTTAAACATAACACTAAACTAAAAATTTGTATAATGTAAACCTAAGGAACTATAAATAAGTTTAGTAACATACTTAAAGTAAAGTAAAATAGATTAACTTTATTTAAATTTAAAGTAGAGTTTAATACTTACATTGTTAACTTTTCTGAAATAGTAAAACTGCCTTGCCTTCCACAACTATTTTCAAGAGTAATATTGTAATTAATTTTTTAATTTGTAATAATTTAAGGTGTTACTAAGTGTGCCCCCCAACTATGTTTAGAAATAAGCTAAACATTAAATATTGCAACACTTTGCTTATGTCAAATTTGACAGTTAGTCATAATTTTGTATCGCAACAATGTGAACGCGTGTGACTCTTTCTGGCAATAAACTTGCTTAAAATATTCTAATCATGGTTTCCTTAACAATATTCATATTTTCAAAAGGGGGTGTATGCTTATGACCACACGATAAAAGCAAAAACTTATTTTTTCGACCGACTGGAGCCAAGTATACTCGATTCGTCAACGACCCGAGCGTGACGGTTCAGTTTTGTTCACTGTTCAGAAAATGCGCCTAAAGAAGTTTTCACTTCAGTAAAACTCATACATATAAATATAAAAAAACAAAACTGACAGACCATATGAATCTCGTCGTACATCTATTTGTCCTCGGTGCACCGAGCGGGGGTCGAATCCAGGCCTCGCTCGGCGTAGAAGTAAGGAGTGGTATCCAATACGCCATCGAGTCAGTTCAATGCACAATATTCATTCATTGTTGTTTGTCCAGTTCGATACTTAGCGAATTGTTTGAATTGAGGCCACAAATTAACTTCCCAACTAGCAAAGTGTGGCGATATATCAGTGATAGAAAGGTTTTATCACCGCGAAATGGCCCCAGTTTTTGTGATATAAGGGTTGTATTTCAGCAACGTTTTTCACTATTTGGTATCGGTGATATTTAAGAGTTAGTGACGCGTTGCTTTTATATCACCCTTATAACACTGTTTGGTGTTAATTGGCCCCCTTTTATCACTGCTTCGCTAGTTGGGTTGTGTACAATTCATGAAACTAGAAACGTTTGCCCAGAATCATGATCGATTATCTGGTTAACCAACTTTGTGGTCGACGCTAACTCCCAACTTTTCTGCTGAGGGCAAGTTTTTCCTTTCTTAGGTTTTTTTTTCAAAATATTGTAGAAGGGTAGATCTTTTTTCTTGTGTAAAAGCATAGGATAAAGTTTTGTCCAAAAGTTTATAAGATTTTTTTTTTTTTTTTTTTTTATGGCATAGGTGGCAAACGAGCAGACGGATCACCTGATGGTAAGCGATTACCGCCGCCCATAGACACCCGCAACACCAGAGGAGTCACAAGTGCGTTGCCGGCCTTTGATATGGGAGTACGCTCTTTTCTTGAAGGTTTGAATGTCGTATCGGTCCGGAAATACCGCAGGCGACAATTCATTCCATAGTTTGGTTGTGCGAGGCAGAAAGTTTCTAGTGAAACGCACAGTTGTGGACTGCCAACCATCTATGTGATGGGGATGAATATATTGTCGCGTAGAACGATGGCGAAAAGAGGCGGCAGGGATCAATCCGAACAATTCCTCGGAGCACTCCCCATTGTACATGCGATAGAGAATGCAGAGCGAGGCTACATCTCTACGCAGCGCCAAGGAATCAAGCCGATCTGAGATATCCTGGCAGCCGACGATTCGAGTTGCTCTCCGTTGAATACGGTCCAGAGGGAGAAGCTGGTACTGGGGTGCCCCTGCCCAGAGATGAGAACAGTATTCCATGTGAGGCCGAACCTGCGCCTTATAAAGTTGCAGGCGATGGGCCGCAGTGAAATACCGTCTCGATCTATTGAGCACACCAAGCTTCTTCGAGGCTAATTTAGCCTTACCCTCTAGATGACCACGGAACTGGACTTCACTCGATATGTCGACACCAAGGATTCCGATACTAGCTGAGGCATTAAGGGGAGTGTCCTCACGAGGTGATACGACAAATGGCATTTTCTTGGCAGTGAACGCGCAAACCTGTGTCTTAGTGGGGTTAAATTGGACCAAGTTAATCCGACCCCATTCTGAGACTTTCTTTAAAGAGTCCTCAATTTCTGACACAAGTTTGTTTCGGCTCTCGATGACGTTTTCCCGAGAAATGTTAGCACGGCCGGTATAAAAGGCATCACCTGTGCTGTCACTTTAGTTTTTCCTTAATGAAGAAGTTAACGTGCTAAAGTGTTAATTAATTGGCTTTTTTCTTGGCACAAAAGCTAATCTAGTATTATGAAAAGCCCATTTTTTTGGGGATTTCAGAACTTTCTCAGTTTCATGAGCAGAGAGAGTCACCTTTAAGAGAATTTTCAGACATCAAAAAAAAAATTTTTTTTCAATAGGCATGGACGCTTTTAATTCAAAAAATATAAACGGGTTTGCGAATAATTGTTCAGTGCGATAAGTATGTGATCCATTTAACGGTCTAAAGGTGCGCTTAAACCAAATCATTTTGTATAAAACCCATTTATTTTCAGATTGAAATTACGCCCATAAAATAAATCCCTGTTCCAATATAAAAGATACGAACTTTATATTCGAAGCCTTGTAAAATTTTTCTATAACAGTAAATAAGGCTTAGTTTACACTGTTGGATATTGCATTACGAGGCCCTCAGGCCGTGCCATGTGCACTGCAGGGTAGCATCTGTTACACGTTATATCTCGTTAGAGACATGTAGGTACGCCTCTAGTGCAAACGCAACATGACTGGAATGCAAAATGCAATTCGCCATTATTGCAAATCAGGTTACATTTGATGTGTAGGCAAATAGTCCATAATATGAGAGGAGTGATAGAAAATATACGTTACGTCGGACCATCTAACACTAATCTGGACTTGGTCTGTGTGTGAGTGGAGTAACCTTCCTCAGGTATAGGAAGCAACCCGCGTCCCAACAGTATTCAAAAAAATTCAAAATATTTTTTTATTTAAGTAGATGCTGTACGCATACTTTTAAATCGTCTTTTTTTCTACCTAGTACAAAGTTCCTACCACTCGGAACTTGTACACTCAACGTTTCGGGAAGTGTTAGCGGAGCGAGAAGAAATGTCGAGCCCAAAAGAAACTGGCCCCAACACATTTTTTGAAATAAATACTTAATATCTATTATAATTGATGTCATTACTAAAGCTATGAGCTGGAGGATCTATACATGTCCATACATCATTGTCATTAACATAGTCTTGGGTGTTATAATATCCTCTTGAACCCAGGCATTTCTTTACATAAGTCTTAAACTTATTTTCGGATACACTAATTACATTTTCAGGTATTTTATACACTGCCCCATGAACGACTTATTTACCTTACTCAGTCTCGAATAAGCAACTTCGATATTATTTCTATTTCTAAGATTTAAATTATGCCTGTCACTGTTTTTTGGAAACAAACCTAAATTCTTACGAACATACATGATGTTTTCATATATGAATGACAGTAGGAACGATATACTGACGTCGCAGAATTAGAAATCACAGAACAGAATATTGGTTCTGGAGAGAAGATTTATTTTACAAAACTCTGCCTCAAGCTAGTAAAGAGACAGCTGGATACGATATTCAACATTAGCACAGTCGCCTCACCTTATGTATGTCAATTTATTATTGCCTAAATGATCTTGATATTTAAAAATATACGTATTGCATATGAAAGACGTATTGGGAATTGGGCATTTTACGCCTGAAGCCCTCTTGAGTGCAACGAGGCCGTTAAATGACATTATTTGTCGCACACCCGGGGACAGTGATTTCGAAATTTTAGGCTTTCACTTTGTCATATATTTTGTTGAGCGTGTTTTCTATGCTCAAGAGATTGATACCGATTAGAATAGAGATTCGGTGACAAATGACAATGCAATATTATGGTACAAATAATTGACCACGCTGAATACGTTAAAAACAACCGACTTCAATCGCAACAACTCCAATTTTGCTATGGTTTTGTTGATTTTCTCAAAAACCGCTGAATCGATTTCAATAAAATTTATATGGGACCACCTGTGAAGTATACCCTTTCAAACAAAAAAAGAATTTTCGAAATCGGTTCAGGCGTCTTCGAGTAATCGGTGAACATACATAAAAAAAAAAAAAAAAAAGATTCCGACGAATTGAGAACCTCCTCATTTTTTTGAAGTCGGTTGATAAAAGCTTTTATATATTGTTTACATCATTTTTTATTATGGCACAAATTATACTCGACGATGATTGCTAATAAAATACTCTTAATAAAATACTACTGCTATTGTAGACCATGCCCCTTGCGTGTCACTTTCTATACCCGGGAATAACCTTCCAACATAACAAGTGCACACAAACACACACACTACACAAGTCGATAAATTATTCATTTTTCACAGCACATATGTTATGCGTACGTCTATTAGTACAAGTAAATAAAAATATTCACATAAATACTTACCTTTTTTGAACAATAAACAAACAAAAAAATAAACCGAAATGTATGTTTTTTTTTTTCATAAAATTGAAATATGCTCGCCAATAAAGACATTTTAGCGTACTTCGCGTGACAAATATGGTTCGCTCACGTCTGTATTGTTCTCTAGAGGCAATTAAACGTATCCCCAAATGGGACAGAAAAAATAGGCTACCTATTCCTAGAAATGAGGGTAATTTTGACAAAAAAGGGGAGTATCATTGGTTTTCGCGTTTATTTATTCTTAAAAATTTCTGGAATTGTTTATTTATTCTTAAATGAAGACGAATCAACGCCACATCGTACCGCAAAATTTTGTCTGTAAGCGCAGCGGCAATAATGAAAGAGAGATGAGCCCTTTGATGTTTAAACGACTTTCAATTCAGTTCAGTTCAATATATTTTGTTGCATTATAAACAACTTACAAGAAAACATGATGAAGGAAAATAGGTGACATACTGTGCATTGTACGAGCTCTTAACTTGTATAATATTTTGGTGGATACTTGTTAATAGCATAGGTCGGCCTATTGTAAAAAAATATAGTTAATATTTGGCTGTAAGTTTTCCAAATAAATATCTATCTATCCACATCTATCCACCCGCTGTCTATCCACTTCTCGTCTCCTCCATTCGCCAAAGGTTGTCTGGAAGAAATTAGCTCAATGTTTCAAATTTTTTATGTGTTTTCGTTGTTATTTGTACTCTTTTGGTGTGCAATAAAGTATATTTATCTTATCTTTATCTTATCTATATATTAAAAAAAATATTTTGACTCTTGGCTGTGTCTAGTTGTAAGTTGATGTATGGTCTCGACTGTGATGTAGTCAAATTTTAACTGTGTAGTTAAAACAGTATCCATTTGAACCTGACAGAGTTAATTTCGTTGGTAACACAAAGTTGGTTTAGTAAGCCATTACATTGCATTGTTTCATAATGTGGCCTTTATTTATGAGAAACATGATAAAAGCTTGATTGTTTTCACTGCAGGTGGTTATAATGTTGAAGGCAAGAGAGTAATATTATCTCGCTACAAAGTTAAAAAAGGATGGCTCTATTTTTAACCGACTTCAAAAAAAAGGAGGAGGTTCTCAATTCGTCGGAATCTTTGTTTTTTTTTTTTTTTTTAATGTATGTTCACCGATTACTCGAAGACGCCTGAACCGATTTGGAAAATTCTTTTTTTGTTTAAAAGGGTATACTTCACAGGTGGTCCCATATAAATTTTATCGAAATCAATTTAGCGGTTTTTGAGAAAATCAACAAAAACATAGCAAAATTGGAGTTGTTGCGATTGAAGTCGGTTGTTTTTAACGTATTCAGGTGGTCAATTATATTTCCTAAAAACTTACAGAAGTAAAGGAAGGTCTTGTTCCATTAGTTCAAAATATTCGAACGTGCTCCTCACGATTCTGGATAATCTTTACACAAACCATAGACATATTGCAGGTTTTTCTGAGCATGTGGAAATGTCACACCTTTAACAGTTCTTTTTGCGCTACTAATTTGAAAATTAAAGTTTTAACGTAAAAGTACTGACGTTACATACAGGGTGTAAGGCACAGGTTTCCGAAAACTTTAAGGGCTTGCTCAGTAGACGAAACTGAACAACTTTCCACAAAAAAATTTTTCAGGAGACGAAAAAAAAATCGGCTTCTCCATACAAAATTATAAATTTGATTGGACAGTTTGTATGGAAGAGCCGATGTTTTTTTATTTTCCTGAAAAAAAATATTGTGGAAAGTTGTTCAGTTTCGTCTACTGAGCAAGCCCTTTAAGTTTTCGGAAACCTGTCCCTTACACCTGGTATAAACTGCGTTATGTGGCAGGCAAGCTTAGTATATTGACTGCGCGCTGTTTATTGTTTGTTTCCCCTGGCCCTCGACGCTCATAAACTTCGCTTGCGCAATGAAATGGCGAATTTCGAATGGAATGTCCTGAGGTTATAAACATAACATTTCGAAGCTTTATTTTGTAATCTCCGTGGTCTAGTGGCTGGTCCGCTGGCTTTACATCAGGAGGTCGTCGGTTCGATTCTCTGCAGGGTCGAAGTTTGTAGGACGAGTCCTACCGAGGTTGGTGGTAGGGTATTTTCGGAGCCCGCCTGACTAGCTACCACCGCCTAAAAGTGATGCCGCCAAACATCAATGTTAATAGAATTGATGTGTTCCGGCATGGAGATAGTCAGTTTTCCATAGTAAATTAAATTACAATTAACTTATCTACTATTGGACGTGGATGGTAAATTTGTTTTATCTACGAGTAACTCGAAACTCTTCGGTTTGTTTGTTGTTTGAATCGAGTTTTGTTTGAGTTCAGCGATTCCTATAGTAGGGGTGAGTTAGTAGTTTCCACCTCTTTTATGCCTATGATGCCTGATTTGGAATAATTAGATGTTCTGAATGATGGATAGTGCGGTCTAGGTTTTGTTGCACAATTCGTCTTTCGCGTAATATTTGTCGTAGCCTGATCGTAGAATCTCATCTTACTAATATTATAAACGCGAAAGTATGGATGTTTGTTTGTTAATTTGTTTTTTGTTTGTTCCACTTTCACGATGACGCTACTGAACGAATTTGGATGAAATTTGGTAGGTATCTCTTTATCTATCTAGATAAAGCACTCGGCTAACATACTTAAGGGGTCCCGAAGGAATGCTTAAAACCTCAAAATTTCTACTTCATCATTAGATGGTGCCTCTTTAACATTAATTTGTTTTTTGTTTGTTCCACTTTCACGATGAAACTACTGAACGAATTTGGATGAAATTTGGTAGGTAGATAGATAAAGCACTCGGCTAACATACTTAAGGGGTCCCGAAGGAATGCTTAAAACCTCAAAATTTCTACTTCATCATTAGATGGTGCCTCTTTAACATTTTCTTTCTCTCAGGACCCAATTCTGAAGACCACGCAGACGAAATCGCGAGAGAAGCTAGTTACTCATAAGTTATTTTTCACCAAGGAACCAATAATGAATTCGCAAAAAAAAAAATACTTCTTATAATTTGTTCACGAGATAACAGATAACATAAACGAGTTAACTGATCTTAAAAATATTTATATTACAAATTATTTTTTCTTTAGATTCCATGGGTATTTTCTGGTATTTCAGATGGTCTGTTTATTTTGTTGTTGGTCCCATTTCTTTCTAAGCGACATTTTACCTTTATAGGTGGAATAATGTAATGATCATTATCTTGTTATATTTGAACTACTTTATAGAAAAGTACCGTCATTAAACGCAAGCCGTAGTTAAGGCAGCATTTGAAAATGATAATCTAACTAATGGTTTATTGAATACTCTTAAAAGAAGTACAATTAACATTTTGTCATTTATCATTCAGTTATTATTTTCATCATATTAAAATACTGTTTTCTTGTTCTGTTTCAGGTATGTACGGTTAGCAAGATGGCAGAGATCAAATATGTACTGTTTTTGGAATAATTTGGTACGTCTATCCGTATGGAGATTGTTTTAGTTCAAACATATATTGTTTTCCCCGTATAGATAGGTATTTGTAGAAAACAATATTTATGTTGACCAAAAAGGATATTTTGGTGTATGTATTAAAACAACCTTTTTTCCGTGTGTGTGTCATGTTTATTCCGCTTCTTCGCTTAATATAGTGTATGAGAATGTATTAGTTTCTTTCTGTTTATTTTCTTTCAAAAAGCCTATACACCGTGCTAATTTAATGGCTGTTTTCCTGAAAACTACGTGCTATTTGCATTATTCCTAAGCCTTAGGGACTGTTACTTTAATAAAAAAACAAAATATAAATAATTTAAAATTAAAAAATAACAACTGCTTCTAGTGTCCCTACTGAATCTTAATACGGGCATAGCTTAGCTACTACAATAATAAATAGGTACGCACGCATGCAACTGACCCGCACTTTCCCGCGCAAAATGACAATGTACCTAATCAATCACGTAATCTTTGAAATAAATCCGCCGAGCATTGACCTCGAGGTACCGACCGTTGATAATTTTAATGATAAGGTGGCAATCGCAAAAAAATACGTAAAATAAGTATGTTGATATTTTTAGCGTATTTAAAAAAATGGGAATCAACTTTTTGACACTTTTTACTTTTGTATTAAAACTATTTTCATTAGTCAGATTATAAAAACTCACCTTATTCTAACGATACTGCAGTAATTGTTCAAATTGGTGACCCTCACGCTCAATACACAGTCGGCAACGTTTAACAATGCTTCCCTTTAGCTTTTGCAAGGTCTCAGTTTGAGTTTTTACCACTTCAAAAGCGTCAATAATTCTTGTTTTGAGTTTGTTTAAACTTTGCACTTCCTCACTGTACACTAGTCTTTGATTTCCGACCATAAGTAAAAGTCCATGGGCGTAAGGTCAGCCCTCCTTGGTGGCCAAGCCACAGGGCCTCCACGGCCTATCCAGCGATCATCAAATTCGGAGTTTAGGTACGCTCGGACGGACAGTTGGTAGTGCGCAGGACAGCCATCATGCTGGTAGTGCAGTGTTGATAAGTATGCAAGGGGCATACCTATGTATGCCCCTGGCACTTCGTCGACTAAGTCAGGCACTACGCGCTGCAGCATGTTTACTAGCACTAGGTGTTCCTGTTCAGCGTACAATCGCCTAGCTTCTGCCATGTCATTGCATACATTCTAACCATTTGCAAATACTCGATATTGGAGCAAACATAATGTGGATCACCCATGTCAGCGTTTTACGCGCGCGCGTCACTCGAAAACTATGCAACAGGTACCCCGTGCATGCACGAAAATTAGACTGATTTTGATTTGTTTTGTGATGTGTGATGTGATTGTGTAGGGGAGGGGGTTGTCGCGCGAGCGCGCATCTTAATTGGTCGAGAGTCCACGTGGACTTTGTTTTATTGGTGTTTACGTAAACTAGGTACAGATCGCGTTCGTTTGCTTGTTGTTGCCGATGAGTAGCAGTAGCATGAATGGGAACCACGAAAGTACAAGTAAAAGTGAACATAGTAGGGCAACCTATTATTATTATTTTTTTAAAAGCTTTTGTTAATCTTATCTAGGAATTTATTTTTTATGTAGATGCATATAAGATATTACATACATTAACATATACGCGGGAAAACAGCCATTAAATTAGCACGGTGTATAGATGTGATCGAACAGTATAAACGTGGTAGGAACTTCGTATAAGGTACTAATAAATGACAATTTAGGAGAACGTTTACTGCATCTACTTCAATAAATAAAAAGCGGCCAAGTGCGAGTCGGACTCGCCCATGAAAGGTTCCGTAGCAGCAAGTAACATAATATAAAGTTCTTGTAGTTCGTTGTAGGTAAATTGCGGTTTACGATTTATGACGTATTAAAAAAAAACTTCTTACTATATCTCGTTCAAACCAATTTTCGGTGGAAGTTTGCATGGTTAATGTACATCATATATTTTTTTTAGTTTTATCATTCTCTTATTTTAGAAGTTACAGGGGGGGGGGGGGACGACGACGACACATTTTACCACTTTGGAAGTGTCTCTCGCGCAAACTATTCAGTTTAGAAAAAAATATATATTAGAAACCTCAATATCATTTTTGAAGACCTATCCATAGATACCCCACACGTATGGGTTTGATGAAAAAAAAATTTTTTTGAGTTTCAGTTCTAAGTATGGGGAACCCCCAAAATTTATTGTTTTTCTTTTCTATTTTTGTGTGAAAATCTTAATGCGGTTCACAGAATACATCTAATTACCAAGTTTCTATAGTTTCGGAAAAAAGTGGCTGTGATATACAGACGGACAGACATGACGAAACCATAAAGGTTCCGTTTTTGCCATTTGGCTACGGAACCCTAAAAAGTTGCCCTAGAATCATCTTTGGCAAGAAGCAATGTCTTATAGCACAAGTAAAGTCAACTACCTCCATGATACAGTGGTCAGTCCGCTCGTTTCACATCGGGAGTTTGTGATTTAAGCGGGTGCTACACGGTTGACAACAAGCACCCCAGCCAAGGTGACATTCGTTGTTTCCAACCGTATAGACCGTGGTTGGTGACCAAATTTTGTTGTCTACACGGTTGGAAACAAAGAAAGTCACCTTGGTTGAAGTGCTTGTTGGCGACCGTGTAGCAACCGCCTTATAGCACAAGTACAGTCAACTGCCTCCACGATACAGTGGCTAGTCCGCTCGTTTCACATCGGAAGTTCGCGATTTAGTATACAATTGGACAGGCGACAAATCACGATTCCCGGCGGGGTCCAACATTGCAGGACTCAGTTTGGTTGGTGCCAGGACATTTTCTGTGTCCCCCTGGTTAGCTCACATCTTTAAGTCTTGCCGCCAAACTTCAATGTTTAAAGCATTGATGTGTTCTGGCATGAAGATAAGATAGCCAGTTCCCCATTGCGTTGGGTATCTTGGTAAGCCCGCTTCCATCTTGGGATCATCATCACTTACCACTAGGTGAGATAATTCCAAGGGTTTACTAATTAAGGGTTATAAAAGAAACTGCTCCGGAATTTAGATTGTTCGAGCCTGCTCAAAATTTTACCATAGGTAGGCCTATCACATCATATTATTGTCACATTTATTTCAGACGGTATCTTTTGCAATAAAACCAATATTCAAGTAAAGGTTCCATTGTGGACCACCTGAAAAAAAGGCGACGTATATCTAAAAAAGAACCGCATTTTTATAGTGGCGATACTTCTAGTGTCTGAATAAAACATGTTTGGTACAGTCGGCTACGAGATAATGTGACCCAACTAACAGCAGGCGTGCGTTTTGAATTACAAAGGAATTAATTTTGAATAACAACCTCATATAAAGTGAGTCCATGTATTTATAACAAGTCTTTTATTTCTTGTTTAAAAAATGTTCTATCGCAAATAAGAAATTTTTTTTTCTAACGTTTTATTTTGAGAAAAATTGAATACCGTAAAAGTTTTAAGTGTGTATAAACGTTCATATGTTTGTATAAACGGTTTTGCGCTGTCTATTCACGAAGAGTGGTGCGCCCTCTTTAGGCATTCTTGCTTTGGACACGGAAATACGTATACGTATCAATCCGTTTTTTTTTTAATATAATTATGCCTCACGACTGGTAAGCCAAAGGTCTTAGTTTGGATCGCAAAAACAAGGTATGCACGCATGTTTTTCGGGTGTTGTAACGTATAACCTTTTCATTTTTATCGTCTGTAGCCAAAAAGACTTGATGGATTTTGAAGTGCGAGCTGCCTTTGATGCGTATTGATGCAGGGTACGTTTTAATGTGGTCGAGTTTATCATAATCTTACTTATTAGTGAGGTTAGTTTTCTTTAATTTTGACTTATACTTCTTTCTTTCTTACCTTAATTGTAATTGTTCTAACGGCGAATGTTACAACAATTCATATCCATTTACTAACTGTACCACTACGTAGGTATCGAAATAGACACTCTTTTTACGACGCACATAAAAGTGTGGTTTAATCCCCGACGCGTTGCGTTTCGTAAGTTTACGACCGTCAATAATGCGGTGAGCGTAAACTCTAAATCATTGCACTTTGTTTTGATGATGTTTCTTTTGTCCGCGCCATTTGTTTTTTTTTTGCTGCTGAGTGTACCGTTTGAGTCAGCGTTTCCTTTTATTTTGATTTGATGTTTCAATTTCTTTAAAGAGTTTCTCTTTAAAGGAAACGAGGAAATGAAAACTTTGATCATTGCGCTGTGTTTGGACGGAGGTACAGAAATTTAAATAAATGTCTATTTATTTAGAGTTTTGTGAATAGAGATTTCCGTTTGTCTTTTATTTAATGGGCCGAGTGTAGTTTGTATATTTTATATAAAAAGTTTCACTTCTTTTTAATACTTATTAATGACACTGGAGTAATATAACATTTCTAAATATATTTTTATTTCGTTTTCTTGAATATAGTCTGCTTTTATTATTTAGCTTGGTAATTAATCTTCTTTTTATCGACTAGCATAATTTAACCGTGCTTTTTACAAGAGCATAGCGGTTACCATGTGGACATGTGGACTCAGTAATAACTTATGGTATGTAGAGAAATTCTTCTAAACCATATCCTTGTTTCCATATACAGGGCGTAGATAAATGTTTGGACCGGCATGGCAGCAGCACGCGGTTGTAAACACGTAAAGCATGGCTCCGATATTAAATTCCAAGCTTGAAATATTGCTTGCGAGCGATTTAAAATTGCCTCGAGACCACTGAACGGTGTCGTGTTTAGGAACCGCCTCCTAAATGGGTAGCGTAAGCGTGAGCGGTAGCGGAAGCGGTAGCGGCCAGTAATATAAGAAATCCTTTCTTCCTATCGTGTGGCACAATTCGCATGGATTGTAGCCGATATTCCCTCACAAACACACAAAACCGTCTGTTACATTAGAGATGCGCCTTGCATCTCGAGAACATTCCCCGGGATTATTGAATTAAATTAGCGGACAAACGAAGAGGCCCGCGCGACGTTGCCCCGTTAGCTGTGTTAGAGTTGGGTAAAAGTTAGTGCTTGATAGTTTCTACCCGACTAGGGTTGCCTGGCCCAGAAATAAGTTTGGTGTGTATATCTTCTAAATGATATATCTTTTGTGTTGATAGATTCCATTACTTACCCAATATTTTCAAGTGTATGTACGTCCGTGACGTTGTCACACCCTGTAGCGCAATCGGCTTCACGGCTTTTGAGTGCAAGGTATCGTAAGATAATATTTTTTATGTTAAATTATAACAGTATAACAGTTGATCGATTTGTGAGCCCCTTAATTCTCAAATCATAGCCGTATTGACCCCACTGCCGGGTGGTCGTTTTCCCATAGGTCGGGATGGTTAGTCCATATACGAACAGGAGCCAAATACGGATCGATGGAGGTTGTGGATTACTGGTCAAACATAGTTTCAGAAGATTTTTGCTAGGTCTTTATGGACTAAAGATATGGCTGAGCAATATTCTCACCCGATGATAATAGCTGATGCTGATGGCAAGCTCACTAAGTCAAGACGACACGTTCGACCTAATACCGTTTGTATGGTGTTTCCTTTTTGTATTACTTATCTATGGAAATAAAGGGATTATTGATTTGTAGTAAGAATTTCCAATACATTTAACTGACTGTCATTTGCGATCAGCAATTGCGACATCGAAGGGCAACTCGAATCGTCGACTGCCAGGATATTTCAGATCGGCTTGACTCCCTGGCGCTGCGTAGAGATGTAGCCTCGCTCTGCATTCTCTATCGCATGTACAATGGGGAGTGCTCCGAGGAATTGTTCGGATTGATCCCTGCCGCCTCTTTCCGCCATCGTTCTACGCGACAAAATATTCATCCCCATCACATAGATGGTTGGCAGTCCACAACTGTGCGTTTCACTAGAAACTTTCTGCCTCGCACAACCAAACTGTGGAATGAATTGTCGCCTGCGGTATTTCCGGACCGATACGACATTCAAACCTTCAAGAAAAGAGCGTACTCCCAAATCAAAGGCCGGCAACGCACTTGTGACTCCTCTGGTGTTGCGGGTGTCTATGGGCGGCGGTAATCGCTTACCATCAGGTGATCCGTCTGCTCGTTTGCCACCTCTGCCATAAAAAAAAAAAAAAAAACCATTCAATCCCTCACCAGTACCGATTTAAGCCAGGTACGAGCCTGTTAAAAGCTTTTATGCTTTACACGTTTGCTAGTTTCATGTTTAAGTCAAAGCTCAAATTTATTATGATTAATCTGAAAAAGATGTGACGTCAGCTCTAGAAAACTACCCATCATGGGTCTTCTCGAATATTATATTACCAACCAAACATTTAATTTATGACTCACATGCTCGTAAGTAAAGAAAAACAATTGGATTCGCTCCAAACAATCCTTCAGTACAACGACCTATGAAAAAGTATAGGTTTTTTCCAGTTTTGCGCTGTTTTTTTTTATTGAGTAAGACAAATAATTGATCGTGTGTGGGTATTTCGTATACTTATCGGCGTTTAGTATTTTAATCATTACGTTTGAGGGGCTTAAGATTACGAGAAACTATACTTCATGTCAGTAAAACCTTTCGATGTTGTCCACGATATTCACTTATGCAGACAAGCGAGCCCAAACGCACAATCATGTCTTGTCAGACTCGCAGCCTCAGTTCAGGTGCCAGAAGTGCGGCCGTGCCGTGTCGTTCCAGAATCGGACTTTTTAGCCCCCGACCCAAAAAGAGGGGTGTTATAAGTTTAACGTCTGTCTGTTTATCTGTCTGTGGTATCGTAGCTCCCAAACTTTAGCGGTTTTTTCCCCGACGCGACGACGCTTGGAAAATAAAAATATTTGAATTTACATAATATATGTGACTATAATAATTATAATAGGTTTAAAATTATTTTTTTGTGTCGGGGGGTTTTTTAAATTTTGCTTTTTTTGTCACGAGCGGCGATGCTCCACTCACACTCGCGCTGCTTAAATCATCTGTCAAGATTTAGAAGGCCTGATGATAATATAATGATGAGATAAGATGGTGGTAGCTAGCCAAGTGGGTTCAGAAAATTTCTTACAAAGTTGGACTTAGCTGGGAATTGAATCCGCGATCTCCTAATGTGAAGCGAAAGGACTATAGGACACGGAGGAGGTTAAACTTGGCTCCCACTATTCCAAATTGTAAGCAAATGTTGCTTCCACACACATACGCTGTATTCAAGTCGCAGGATGATTCAATAACACAGTGCTAAATTACATGTAGGTTTCGTGAGCCGCATCCGAATGGACTGTTACTGTGCGTGAGTAATATTGTTAGTACACATTCGGGTGTTATAAATTTTGAACACCCCTTATCTACCTGTACACGTTTCAGATAAGGTGTCCATTGTATATTATTAATGGCGGACCACCTTCTAGTAGGTAGATTTTCTCGCGAGGAATCGCCATAAAATGCCCTGACTGAACTATCCTATTAATGGTTATTGAGAGAAAAAAAAATCGTCAGTTTGTTAGCCCCCACGTGATGGTAAATGGTGAGTGATGATGATGCCGAAGATGGAAGCGGGCTTACCGAGTTTCTCCAACGCAATCTGGAACTGGCTATCTTATCTTCGTACCCGAACACATTCAGTGCTATAAACATTGATGTTTGCCGGCAAGGCATAGATAAGTACATAAACATTCACTGACTCAGGGGCTCAGTGGTTAGTGATCCTGACTAATGATCCGAGAGTCGTGGGTTCGATCCCCACCCACGGCAAACATTTCTGTGATGAGCAGAATTGTTTGCTCTGTATCTGGGTATATTGTATCTATATATGTATGTATTTAAATGTATATGTGTATGTGTATCAGTCTCTGGTTCCCATAATACAGGGAATACTAGTTTGGGGCCAGATGAGCGTGTGCGATTATTCCCGGATAGTTATTATTATTGATAGGGTGTAAAAAAAGGTGTGGAAATAGATATTTTACATTCATTTCTCTCAGTTTGATTTCTATTAGTCGATAAAGCCCATCAAGATTTATTCGATAGGAAACCTATCAGCTGCCAGCAGTAATGTCTTTGAACTAGTGCTGTGCTGCGCGAAAGTCGATGATTTCTTTTCGGTTCTTTCTCATTAACCCAACCGGTTTCCGTGCCACAGGCGCCAGGCTTTTAAATTTTCATACATTTTTGTCGGTTAGAGCTGACGGCGTTGGGGGCACGATTTGTCAAAGAATAGCGAAGTGGTCAAAAGCTTAACTATTGCTTCTGCTCTCTGAAACTGAACAACTTTTCTCAAGAAATACATACAATCTGAGCAAAAAGGCGTAAGATTAACTAACTAAGGCTCCTCCTTACTCAGAGACCCATGGTGAATTCACAAAATAAAATTAATATCAGTCAAAAACTATCAGTAAGAAATTTGTAAAAAAAACGATTTGAACAAGTTTTGTAATACTTGAGTAGAATTTCCATTGAACAGTCCTTATTTATGAAAGATTTGAATTACGATATAATATTCGTAAGTTTTTATTTTTTATTTTTCAACTGATATATTCTACATTCTCATCCGAAGTGCATTTAATATCTTAATTTGACTGGGCTAACAATATAACTATCATACATAATATGTACTAGCTGGGAGACCGAGCGTCGCTCTTTCAATCGGAGTTTTTTTATAAACTAACTTGTTTAGTAGTACATATCCCACCAAAAACATTTTCATGTAAAAATGTTGCCAAGACGAGTCTACGTAGCTTACCCTGTGAAAAAGTTATCAGATCTCGTATAAAGCCAAGCTCTAAAGACTGCACGCTCTAAACCTACAAGCTCTACACTACACCTTACTCAAAGTATATGAAAAAGTGGTCATATCTCATGTAGAGCCAAGATTTTTGATCTATAACCTAACCTAACTTTACCAGGCCTACCTTCACAAATTCTACATTTCAGTCAAAATGCGTGGCTTAGCCGTTTTGCTACCGTCACGAAGATTTCATAGGCATTCGTTCATTGGGTGTGAAATAAAACGGCCAAGCTACACGTTTTGACTAAAATGTAGAATTAGTGAAGGTAGGCCTGGTAAAGTTAGGGCGCATAGATCAAAAATCTTGGCTCTACATGAGATATGACCACTTTTTCATATACTTTAAGTAAGGTGTAGTGTAGAGCTTGTAGGTTTAGAGCGTGCAGTCTTTAGAGCTTGGCTTTATACGAGATCTGATAACTTTTTCACAGGGTAAGCTACGTAGACTCGTCTTGGCAACATTTTTACATGAAAATGTTTTTGGTGGGATTTCATTTATTTTTGTAAGGTAGTTAATGGTTTTTTATTGTTTTTTATAAGAAGTGTTTTAATTAAAATTCACTTATGTAGCACAAACTGTAGTGCAAGTCTCATACAAACTTCCATCGTAGTAGGTACTATTATCTAATCTGTGCTTCTACCTCCTATTCCCAGGGGATAGGTTAGGTTAGGTTTTTTAATTTTTTTGTTGTCTTTGTAGTAATATTAGCTTACATACCAAATTTCAGCTTTCTAGGACTTCAGGAAGTACCCTAACAATTTTGATGATCAGTGAGTCAGTGAATCAGTGAGTCAGTGACGTAATCGAGGGTTTTGAGACATTAATAAAATCTAAAGTATAATAGCTACGACATTTAAACTTTGTATGTTTAATGATTGTACTGATCGCATTCTATCTTAAAAAAATTAACTATTTAGCATCATCCAAAGCAAGTTCTGAGAGTTCAAAAAAACGACGAAGCGTTTCGAGAAAAGGTAGGTAGTGCCCTTGCGCTTCGCTTGGCTCGTCTTGGCGGGGGCACTTCCGTGCCCCCAGATAAGATATACGATTTTCTATGAAACATTTTGCAGGGTGTTTTTTTTGTCGGTAGTGGTCTTCTAAGGGACGAAAGGACAAGCAATATTTGTTCTGAAAATATCTATAATATTTTTTTTATAATTTGATTCTATTAAAAAAAATACATGCAAATTAATTTATTTTTGATAAAAAAAAAACAGAAAAATATTCAATGATACGTAATATTAGAAAGTTGTTCATCATTTATTATGATGTTAGTTTTGGCGACTTTTTAGAGATTTTCTTATTGCAAATGTTATCAGCGCCATCTAGTTGAAGTTAGAGAAAGCCGTGGAAAATTCCCTATTGTCAAACACGGGGCAGGGCGGCACTATCATCAGGTATGTAATTCACTTATATGGCGAAAGATGGCGCTATCAATCTCTAAAATACAAAGAGGTTAAAATATTTTTTTCATCACTCTTAAGTTTTTTTATTTATTTACATAAGTTCACACAAAATAAAAAATAAAAAGACAAAAACTATAAAGTCTCATGGGTGGGATTCGAATCCGGACCTAAAAGCAGCGAAACGTAAATAGCTCACACCAAAGCCACTAGTCCACCAAAGTACTCGCATGCGGTGGTTGAAAATAAGCATCATATGCGTTCTCCTTTTATCTAACTTTCGCTCATATCTCTCTTAAATGATTTTTTTCGAAGATAATTCCCTCATATAATAGATTTTTGGTGATTTTTAACCCCTAATCCTAGATTTTCGTCAAAAGGTTTCAAGCCGTTTTCGAAATTGTCGAGAAACTTATCTCGTTTAATAGTATAGGATATACCATAGCTACAAAAATACAAAACCCTCCGCTCGAACACTCGATTAAAGATTTACCTACTTAACATAATTGGAGGAGGATGGAATTTGGATTATAATATAATAATATCCGGGACAAATCACACACGGTCATCTGGCCCCAAACTAGGATTCCCTGTATCTTGGGAACCAGAGACTGATATACATACACATATACATTTAAATACATACATATATAGATATTATACACCCAGACTCAGAGCAAACATTTCTGCTCATCACAGAAAAGTTTGCCCTGTGTGGGGATCGAACCCACGACTCTCGGATCAGAGTTCTGGATCGCTAACCACTTAGCCACCGAGTCAGTCGAATTGAAATGAAAGAGATTCAGATTGAAATGAAAAAGAATTATAAAATCGACACGTTATTTTAAACACGTCACTATTTTTAAGTTCATTTCTTATCCGACGACGGCGACGGCTAGAACATAAACTTGCTATTTTTACGACGACTTTTAAGTTCGTACACGTCACGTCGGAGTCGACCTAGTAATAGTTCTTCCTATTTTGATTTTCGCAATCAGAGTTTTAATTAGTATTGCTAGTTTACTTTTAATTAATGTTCCAAGTTTCTTGAAAATATTTTTATTTTAGTTTGATTCTCGGAATTAGTTCCACAAGGTGTACTTTATTTGTCCTAAATTAAGGGAAGGGCCAGTGTAGCCAGATACAGTCTGCGGAAATAGTTTAGACTAGTTTAGAGTTAGAGCTACCGGTTACCTGGTATCACTTCACGTTTATGCTTTTTTAGGGTTCCGAAGCCAAATGGCAAAAAACGGAACTGAACTGTCTGTCTGTCCGTCCGTATGTCACAGCCACTTTTTTCCGAAACTATAAGAACTATACTGTTGAAACTTGGTAAGTAGATGTATTCTGTGAACCGCATTAAGATTTTCACACAAAAATGGAAAACAACAATTAATTTTGGGGGTTCCCCATACTTAGAACTGAAACTCATATTTTTTTTACCATACGTGTGGGGTATCTATGGATAGGTCTTCAAAAATGATATTAGGTTTCTGATATCATTTTTTTCTAAACTGAATAGTTTGCGCGAGAGACACTTGCAAAGTGGTAAAATGTGTCCCCCCCCCCTGTAACTTCTAAAATAAGAGAATGATAAAACAAAAAAAAATATATGATGTAAATTACCATGCAAACTTCCACCGAAAATTGGTTTGATCGAGATCTAGTAAGTAGTTTTTTTTAATACGTCATAAATCGTAAACCGCAATTTAACTACAACGAACTACAAGAATCCTATACTATTTAACGAGTTAAGTGTCCCGACGATTTTGAAAACGGCTTGAAACCTAGGATTAGGGGTTATAATCACCAGAAATCGATCTATGGTGGAATTATCTTCGAAAAACTCATTTAAGGGAGATATGAGCGAAATTACATAATATAGGATGACTTTAAATTAGTTCTTGATACGAAAGTCTATGAATGTGCTCATGATAACAAACAACTTTCCTTAAGACACCCATACTCAAATCGCAAAAAAATATTTTGACTCTCCATACAAATCGATGAACTGTCCGGCCAAATTAGTATGAAGAGTCCAAATATTTTTTTTGCAATTTGACTATGGGTTCCTTAGGCAAAGTTGTTCATTATCATGAGCTCATGCATAGCCTTTCGTATCAAGAACTAATTTAATACGGACACATATGATGCTTATTTTTAACGCTACTTGCAAGTGCGAACTGGCCTAACGGTTCGGTGCTAGCTTTCTTTTATTTCATTTCATTTCATGTATTACATTAAAATACACAAATTACATCATCATCACAGGTTAAAAACCTAAATCGATAATGCACACCGTTATTCCTAAAATCTAGCTTTAATACATTGCCAATACAAGCTTTAATACGTCTCCAATATCTCGATGTCTACTTGCCTGGAAATGTCATACCTATATTTTTCTTTATTTTGTTTGTCTGAGAATGTACTGTACTAACTTTTGTGTGCAAATAAATATTATTATTATATTATTATTATTATATTGCCCTTAAAAAAATCAATATCAATTTAAATCAAACTAACAACATTGACCGTGCTACTCGACAGCAGATGGCGTGCAGTTCTTGAAGGAATGAGCACAGGAATGACAACATGCACTGATATGTTCGAGTATTTTTCTGCTATTTTTGGCGTGGTTCATCTGGATATGTCGTTTCCAGTTTTTTTGTATTAATTAAGTAAATTAGTTTATAAACGCTCCGATTGAAGGTGGGAAGCTCGGTCACCCAGCTAGTTTTTATATAATGTTACTTGCTGCTACGGAACCCTTTATGGGCGAATCCGACTCGCACTTGGCCGCTTTTTTTATTTTACAGATGTGTGCAACCCAATCTTCGTTCGCATCTAAATTCTAAACTCTTATTTCTTTAGGTACTAATCAAAACTTAAATTTTGACACAACTTTTTATTGAAATGCGCATGTTAAAATTCTCATATGTATTTCTTGCGAATGCAGGCACTCTTTTGCATTTCTATTATATACGTAAATTCTCCTCGTTTGAGGATATTACCATGGCGATAGCTTTAAAAATAAATACTTATCAAGATTGTATACTTTCATTATCTAAAGAAAATGGAGTTTAGAAATCAGTTGTGCATTCTGCATCGGTATAATATTTTTTTGAAAAGTTCAGTGGCGCAGTCACGTATTCAATTCAATTCAGTATACTTTATTAAAGGAAATACTGCTTTAATTTTTTTCAGTAAACGGATCACTTGGAAATCAAAAAATCAAAATCAAAAAGTATTTATTTCTTTACCAAAAATAGCAATGGTTTACAAACATTGTTGGGTATACCTAGTAGGTACTAAAATACCTGTATCAGGTTTACCCGCTCTTCCATACCTAAGATAATTATAGTAAAGGAAATAAATTAACATATTATGTAAGTAATAAAGTGTGCGTGTGCGTGTGCGTGTGCGTGTGCGTGTGCGTGTGCGTGTGCGTGTGCGTGTGCGTGTGCGTGTGCGTGTGCGTGTGCGTGTGCGTGTGCGTGTGTGTGCGTGCGCGTGTGTGTGTGTGTGTGTGCGTGTGCGTGTGTGTATATGTGTGCGTGTGTGTATATGTGTGTGTGTTTGTGTGAGTGTGCATGTGATAGAAGGCGGATTTAAGTAGAATATTTAAATAGTGATTCAACATCATTATAGCTTAAAAGCTTTATCCATTCTATTACAGCTTTCTTACATTGAAAAGATGTAATCGGGTAGATTTCTAGGTATTTATTTATGTAATTATATAAATGAGCAGACTGTCTCTTAAACTGTCGACTAGCAAACGTTGTCTTGACGCCATTTACTTGAACAGCAGTATATGTACTTCTTTTTGGAAAGAAAGAAAGAATTAGGTGACGTTATTTGCCTTTGTCATTCCGTTGAAACATGTTATAAGTTTAGGTGTGTACATTTTTCAGGATTTTAACCCAGACCACTGCCGTACTTCTGCTCAAAAAAAAAATGAACCAGCTAGCTTCCACCCGCGACTTCGTCTGCGTAGACTTCGGAATTGAACCCAAAGAGAAATAAAATGTTAAGGCAGTGCGATCTAGTGACAAAGTAAAAAAATCAGTTTTTAGCCATTCCTCCGGGAATCTTCGAGTTTTCCGGGATAAATAGAATCCTATGTGTTAGCCGTGTGCTTTATCTATCTACCTACCAAATTTCATTCAAATCCGTTCGGTAGATTTGGCGTAAAAGTGGGACATACAAACAAAGAAGTAAACAAATATCCATACTTTCGCATTTATAATATTAGTGAGATGAGAAGGCAAAGTTAAATTTTTATTTTTATTTTTTATTTTATTTATTTGGGATAATTAACAACTATGTACTAAATATTACATTATAAGATGTTAAGGACTAAATTATGTGAATAAGTACATAGCCCACAACATTATCCACGGATTATATACAAACAGTGATAGAAACAGAGAGGGAAGAGATAAAGATAAATATGTTTTTTTTTTTTTTTTTTTTTTTAAACATTACCTAGGATCCAAACAATTGTTTACCAAGCTCTTGAATCTAAAGGCAGAGAGTGCAAAGATGTCAATATGAGGGAATTCATCGTTATAAGTCGAGACAATGCGTCTTAGTGGAGAACGAACACCAGCATTACTTCTACAGAGTTTAGTATAAAATAATTTATTACGATTGATTGTGCGCGGGTATCTTGAGGGAACATGCAGTGCAATATACCGAATGAGTTGGGGACAATCATATTGATTATTACAAATTTTATATAGGGTCATAACATTAATTTCTTTTCTTCTGTCATTAAGCGTCAATAGTGAGTACTTTTTGAGTAGTTTAGAATAGGATAATCTAGGTTTTTTACATCTGTAGTGCATGGATCGAAGAAATTTTCGCTGAACGATCTCAATCTGATCACTGTACTTATTGTACAGGGGATTCCATATTTGAACGGCATATTCTAAATGGGGTCGTACCAGTGCATTAAATAGATGCAAGTAAGTAGAAGGGCGCTTGAATTCACGACCGGTTCTCATAATGAAACCATACATTTGGAAGGAGTTGTTAATTATTTTGTCTACATGACTGTCCAAATGAAGCCGATAATCCAAAAGCACACCCAGGTCACGCACATTTTGAATGGAAGAAAGAGTTACATTACCTAAGTTATATGAAAAGTTAATAACATTTTTTTTTTTTTGTAAAGGTTCAGTGTACATTAAGTAACCCTGGTCCCCACACTAGGATTCGCTGTGTTGTGGGTAACCAGTCTTTAATCACTTTTATAGGTATTCTATTATCGTTAGTTACGCGTTTAGTATGAGACTTAAATGGCAACCCTCCCTTAGAGATGAGATCGTAAACGTGACACCTTCACTAAAAGCCATCCTCTCATAGCCTCAGTCCCCTTGGTTACGCAATATTGTGTGCTTACAGTAATATTGGGACGCTATGAAGCTTCATCAGTGTACCTACGGCGTCGATGATATAATGGTCACGCTGCGCTGGCTCGTTTGAAGTTAGGGTGGAATTTAGGAAATAAATAAGGTGTATTCTGCCCCTGTTTATGAAGATTGCGCAATGAAATTTTTATTGTGATTTTATAAATTATGTGGAATTTATTATTGAGGGTTATAAAAAAAGTTCATAAAAGGTTGTTTTTTTTTTTGAGAAAATTATAACATTTTTGAATTTTTTGATAGATAACATAAATGATTTTATTATAGGCAAAATAAATTGACAACTCTTCGATTTTTTACTTCCAACTTTTGCAAATGCTTTTTGTTAAATAAGCTATTATGAAACACGCACATTTTTTTATCAAATTTTGTGTACAAAGTGATTCTTTTAATGAAGAGTAGCCTGAATGTGTTCATATCCGCTATTAAAAAAAACCTTCTATCTATCTATCAGCCGAAAGACGTCCACTGCTGGACAAAGGCCTCCCCCAAGGATTTCCACACCGACCGGTCCTGTGCGGCTCGCATCCAGCGGCTTCCTGCAAAAAAAACCTTGTTAAGACTGAATGGGGATTTAAGTACGATAGTTGTCAGCCAGTTGGCAAAGTCTTGATTAATAAAACTGTAAATAGTCTATGCCATAGACTCTATGGATTTATTAAATGCAACCACGGTATGAAATTATTAAATCATTTAAAATGGTTGGCTTATTTACATTCAAACCCAATAACCCCGACAGCTTGCATATCGATTCGCGCAACAGCAGTTTTATTTCGGCCGTAAAACGGCCAAAACTCACAAAGGCATTCAATTAAACCGGCAGAGAACATAAAACGGGTTCATTTGGCAACCGTCGAGAAAATGCACTTATGTACCTACTTTATATGTACTTACATATCACATTAATATCACATGATCCGGTTTTACATGAAATGTGTACTCGTAATTTCACGAACAAACGGATAGTCGCGGAATCAGATCAATGCTTACAGAATTCGAACTGAATTTCAGTGGAAAGAAAACTGGTTCGATCCGTAAGATCGCCTAAATATGACGCTTTCAATAAGCATCGTCCTTGTTCGAATATGCTAACTTATCTTGCGTGTTGAAACGGTTATTTCACTAAAATACAGATCGGATTCCATGAGATAGCGTAATCTAGCATCGATTTATCCGGTATTTTGTCAAATAACCCGAACATGTATTAAAAAAATAATCTATTTTTAGTCATATGTTGCGTTAACTTATCAAACGTAAACGTAATCAAACGTTTGAAAATGTACGTAAGTTTCGAAACGTTGAAAGGGTTTGAACCCGAGTCCTCTACCCAGGTAACCGCCGCGCAGTTCGACAGATACCTTTAGTAAGAATTTGGGACTGTCGCGGATACTTTGTTTTGTTGACGCGGCAGATTCCTCAAGTAAATACAGCGCCTTCCCACCTGTGACAGCAAATATCTAATAATGTCACGAAATCTGGTCCAGCTATATCCCATAACCGTATCCTTTGATGTTATCGACAATGTCCAAATCGGAAACCTGTCGATGGTAAAGCTTTAAAACTTGGCTGGTCCCGCTTCATTTGGAGTTTTCTTTTTATCTTGGTTTCAGCTTATCTAAGCTTATCTTAGGGTGATGATAAGTGCAACACTAGGCAACCGCCGTCTATTCCTTGTGGATAGAACAGTTAAATGTGCCACACGATAAGAAGAAGAAGCTTATCTTCGTTGTGTTATGATGCGTGCACTGGCCACGCGACCGGTGTATTACGTCGCAAAGAAACGGATACTTGTAGAGGAAACTCATTTCCGGAAAGGCTGTATCAGGTGGGCCTTCTCGATATTCTTCATATCACACACACTTCCCGAAACGGTGGGTATACGAGTTCCGAGTGGTAGGAACCTCGTATTAGGTAGATAAAAGAACGACGTTCGAAAAGTGTACACTGCTACCTACTTCGAATAAAATATTTTCATTTTCATTTTCATTTTTCATTTTTTGTGAGGTATTTTGTAAGAAATAAATTTTTAAAGTAGAGGTTACCTGTGTTTCCAAAAATGTCGCTTAATACAAGTCGCCCGTGAACCCTCGATATGAAAAGCTTGATTGACTCTACTCAGTGATTAGCACTACTAAGTGCTGATCGAAGGGTCGTGGATTCCATACGCCCGCACGGCAAACATTTTTGTGATAAGTAGATTTGTGTGCTCCGTTACTGAATGAATGAATTATGTTTATTATTTATGTATGTCAGTCTCTGTTTCCAATAACACAGAGAATCTTAGTTTGCAAATCATGTTTTGCGCAACATTGATGAAAAGTGTAAAAAAACACTGTTACTGAATTGCCCTCCTCTTTCACGTAGCGCGATTCTCTCTCGTCATACTCTGTCAAACCTTGGCTAGATAGAATCTTTTTTGTAAAAAAAAAAATTAAACGTTTGCCCAAGTACAATGTCCCAGACCGTAGCTGTGCAAGCTTTTTTCTTTGGCGTGAAGTACGAATTGGATTACTTGTTAATGCTGTCTAGGGTCAAAGGTAAAGGGGTCAAATAAACCTTCTGAAGTATTTCTTTGTGAAGAACGAACCGTTTGTGTTTGGTGAATGACTGTATTTTATTTGGACTGCATCCCTACTATTTAGATCGCTCTGTTTTCGTGTATATAATTAATTTGCGCAGTTAAATGTTTGTTTATTAAAAGTATGGCTGCCTCCTAATCAATTCAAAATGTATTTTTTATTTTTATTTAATTAGATGCTGTACACATTCTTTTGAATCCTTCATTTTTATACCTAATACAAACCTACCGCTCGGAGCGTGTAGACTAAACCGTAGTACTTTTATCTAGTCTGTGTCTCAACGTTTCGAGAAGTTTTATCGAAGTGAGAAGAAACGTCATCCAAAAAAAAAAAAACTTAAGAAGCGGAATGATATGAATTTAAGTTAGGTTAGGTTGATTAGCGCTGATCGCATAGCCGAAATACTATCGCTGTTCTAGGACCGACGCGGGAAAATATTTTAAATTTTTACTCTGTGGATCTGTGGTTAGCGCTCCTGGCTATTGATCCGAGTGTCGTGGGTTTGCTTTCCACGCAAGTCAATTATTACTGTGATAAGCAGATTCGTTTGCTGTGTCTGGGTGCATTATATATCCATATTTATGTAAGTATGTATTTAAATGTATCTATTTATGTATATCAGTCTCTGGCTCTCATAATACATGGAATCCTGGTTTGGGGCCAGACGACCGTGTGTGATTTGTCTCGGTGATTTATTCAGTTTATTTATTTAAGTAAGTATTTATTTTATTTAAATGTTAACCGTTTAATCTTATTGCGGCCTCGTGGCATATTACTCATCATCACATCAGTATAAATTCCACCTGGCGATGCCGAATCGGAGCCATTATGAAGCGAAACATCTGTTTCAATAATACAGAGACTTACTCAGGTGGACGTATTTGGAGCGGGGTAAATTTACAAAATAAAAATGTGTCTTGAATTTGACTTACGGCTAAATGTATAGAAATACAAATTTCTCTTGTAACACTTAAAAACATTTATAAAATTCGAATCAGAAATTTCAACTCATTGCATTATGTAATACCAAAATGTCTATTACTTTTGATATTTCCCGCGGTCAAGTGTAGGGCATTTAGATATAAGGTGACTTTAAATTAGTTCTTGATACGAAAGGCTATGAATGTACTCGTGATAATAAACAACTCTGCCAAAGGAACCCATAGTCAAATTGCAAAAAAAAATTTGGACTCTCCATACAAATCGATCAACTGACCGGCCAAATTAGTATGAAGAGTCCAAATTTTTTTTTTGCGATTTGACTACGGGTTCCTTAGGGAAAGTTGTTTGTTATCATGAGTACATGCATAGCCTTTCGTATCAAGAACTAATTAAAAGTCACCCTATATACAGCTACGGTAATCACATCTAGTAATCAGACATCATACACTAAGCCACTGCTGTCTATCCTTTGTGTTTTAACGGATAAATTGTGCCACACGATAAGAAGAATAGGAAAGCAAAAACATTATGTTTATTGGAAATACTACGAGTACAAATGGCAGTATAAAAGCTACCAGGTGTGATAGAAAACAACTAATTCTAACTTAAATCTTAATACTAGTCCGGTCTATATTTTAAACTCAGTCCCCGTCGAAGCAATTAGTTGTATATGTAGATAGACTGTAATAAAAAGATGTGATTGGTACTTTTTCTTTTACAGCTTTAGCAAAATCTTAAATATTGAGCTTATTTACTCAGCTGATTGATGAAAATCAGAAAAAAAATATTCTGAAGGATATCAGTAAAATTGTTTAACGAAAAACGTTCAGATGAAATGAAGTGAAACTTATTCATTGGAAGTTAAATATATATTTTTTAAATAAACTTTGGCGTAGGTTTCTGTGTACACTTTGAAGATACAAATTATGAGTTGGAACTTATAACCGTCGTCGTTTCGAGAAGTGCTTGCGGAGCGACTTCTCTCGTTCTACAATTCTTACCACACGTTTTGGTGACTGTATATCCTTTAGGCTCATAATCCATCTACGACAAAGTAGCGTTTTTCCACCAACACGGCACCAGAACGGCGTCAGTGGTCGCCTTATATCGTACCGCCTTTGCCGGTCAGCAAAAAAAGTATTCATATACGTACATACATGCTTCCCCTAGGGCCCTTTGCTTTTTCGGACATATTATGCGAGTCACCCAGGCGTAGTTTAGGGAAGCACAGGTCAGATGGAAGGCAAACGACCCAGGGGTAGAGCACCTTTCCGATAGATACATATGTTGAAGACCTGTGTTCCAACCTGTAGGAAGGAACATTCATAGGGTAGTCTATCTTTAGCACCGCAGTCAATGAAGAGACCTTATTTCTAGTCGCTATCAGCATTGAAGGACCGAGAAAGAAGATGCTTCCCAAATTGCCGGACCGGTGTCGGCCAGTGGAAAATCGCTCAACGGCTTATCCCGAGTCCCGGTGCGGTAGTTAGCTCGCCTCACGGGAGCAATACATTTTGCTATAGATTAATAGGATACCCACATGACTACAGAGTTCAGACACCGTTAATGTATCTCTTGTGTCGGACATGGTTAATGTCTTCTGTGAAATATTATATTAAATTTGACAGCTGGAAATTTTGTAGGTTTAATGGGCCTGTACGGGCAAATCGATTTATTTCTCGTGGCTGTTGCCATGCCACAGCTGGAAATACACAAATTAATAATATAATAATCTCTTTGTAAAGGCTCACAGTGTTCTCTTTACAATAAAATAAAAAATCGTTCCATATCTCAGGAAATTAGTATTGATAACGCGAAAAAAAGTTTATATCAATGCACTAGAGTTTGCTATGTTGTTCTATAAGTAGTTTTTGACAAACAATGTTTAAAAATGTTGTAAGGACTAAATCACAAATAGTCTTACTTTAAATATTAGGTCCTTACCTATGAAATTGGCGTTTCAGTTTTGAAAGTTCAACGGAATAATATTACCCCAAAAATGAATTTACTTCCATTAAATTATATATCATTTTCTAGCTACATTCAAGGTCTTTCATGAATAAGTGATGTCATGTCTCTTATGTAAAAACTGACTGAGTAGGGTTTCATTAAATACTGTATTGGAGTTTTCTTAGAGGTCAATTGGGTAAATTTTTTCTACCAAAAAAAATATCTAAATTATCTGAAAACCGTGAAATATTATGCGCAATATGTTCAAAAAAAAATACATATAGTAACGAATAACACGCTGGGATAAGTGTAGCCTTCCAAAATAAAAAAAGTATTTTATTAACGAAAAAATGGCGATTTTCAGAGACGAAAAAATCAATTTTCACAGTTTCTACACCACTGTGCTCTCAAAATATTCAGACAACGTGCATTTAGCAAGCATTATTTTATTTCTAAATGTCCAATGGTACTTTGAAAATAATTAGTTGTTTTAAAACCTTAATTATTTTTATATTAATTTTGTCTTTGAACTTTTTTAACTAAACGTCAATTTCATAGGTAAGCACCTAATATTTCAATAACCCCACGGAAATGAATAAATATTTTGTTTTCGTTTAAATAAGTGAAAATAAAACGATATAGCGCTATAATTTCATTCCCTTACAAAAATAAAATATCGTCAGTGTGTAGTGTACGCGCCGCCTACGTCCTGGCAGGGTCGCCATGTGACGTAGGCGGCGCATACACTACAAGTGAAACTAAGAATCAAGAATATAAAGCAAAAAGTAACTTCAATATAGACTACTACAAAAGATCTGACCCTATTTCCTTTATACAAAATTTATAAAGTTCCAACTACGTCACATTATTCGTTTTACGTCACAAAGAGTATAGAATCGTTGTGGAAATGCATAGTTAGGTCCACTTATAATCCGTCTTACAGAAGGTCATATGCTACATCTTTAATATTGCATAAGACGGACGGAGCTAATATCGAAGTGATTTACTTTCATAGTGTAGTTGGAGCACAGTATACATATTCTTCTTCTTTCAAGTCGTAACCCCAGGGAATGGGGATCGTGACCATCATGAGGTCAAGTCAGTGAGAATTGTAGATTGGGGCCGAGTCAGGTACTTCCATTTTTCCCTGTCTGCAGCGGTGTCAATAGCGTCTTGCAGGTGAAGGTATACATATTGTGCTGTCATAAAGTAGCGATAACACTTTCCTGAATTTAGGAAGCCTAATTAGGAAGGGAAGGTAGTAAGGAAAGTGTAATCGGACTTAAGAAAGTTAAGTGAATATTAAAGCTATAAACTTTCTGCCTCGCACAACCAAACTGTGAAATGAATTGTCACCTGCGGTATTTCCGGACCGATACGACATTCAAGCCTTCAAGAAAAGAGCGTACTCTCATTTCAAAGGCCGGCAACGCACTTGTAACTCCTCTGGTGTTGCGGGTGTCTATGGGCGGCGGTAATCGCTTACCATCAGGTGATCCGTCTGCTCGTTTGCCAGTTATTCCATAAAAAAAGTCTCATTCATTTTTTTCAGATACCCTTAATGGTTTCCTAATTAGGCTTCCTAAATTCAGGATAGTCGCTACTTACAGCTATTCTTCGCCACTCTAAATGCGACCTAACCTCCCTGCAGTTGAGATCCGGTGAGACGGTTGCTTACGGCAAGTACGCAACACACGTATAAAAATTATATAATTTTATGTAGTTTTATGTTAGTTTTTTTATGTTAGTTTTTGTCCGCGACTTCACCCGTGTGTTTTTTTTTTTGTAATAGCTGACGTTGAGGGTGTGCAGTGCGCGAGCCGTGTGGCTAGCGAGCAACCAAATGAGTGATTCAGGATATAACCAACTATCCTTTGTTGGTTTCCACCCTCAGTGTAACCTCTTTAGCAAATTTCAATGAAATCGGTAGTTATAGAAATAAATAGCTGTGTTTTGTCAAGTTGCATCGTTTTTGTGTTCATTTTATATTTGTAAAATATAGTTGGACTCAAGTTATTTAATAGGTTTTTACCGAGGACGCAGTTTTCCTCACTTCTGAATTTAATAATCAGATATGTTACACTAAAATAAAATATATTTTTATCTCGTAACGAACGACGAACGCAGGAAATCACACGCTCTTAAATAACATTTAATATCTCCTTTCACAGTTTTTTTTCTTTCAGAACTGAAATGATTCGATGTAATTTACAGGTTTATTAACTCCAAAGACGTTCACGTTTCCTTTAATAAGATTTTTTATATAAATAACGACGTAATAAGTTAAGCTAATGTACTTCTTTGAGAAGAAAATTATGTATAATATTTTGTATGTATTTTAATTAAATAATGTGTATTTACATACTTCGTTGACAAAATAATCAAGTATTTTTTACCAATATGTATGGAAATGGACAATTTTAAACACGAAACCCGTTCCTGTGTTCGGATTGGTGGACGTTGTATGGCTTTTCGATTGTCATCTAGTAAAAGCAACCAGCACCAACGAGCTTTTGATCTACTAATATAGCAATAATATCAATCTTCCTTTCTGACTCATTCCACGCAAGCATAAGTGAGCCGTGATCGCTTCACTTTTGCACGAGAAAATCAATCTTATCTCACTAATGTTAAAAATGTGAAAGTATAAATTTTTGATTGTTTGTTTAATCCACTTCTATGCCAAAACTGCTGAACGGATATGGATGAAATTTGGCAGGTAGATAGATCAAGTACTGTATTAACAAATAGGTAAATTTTTTGTCCTGGAAAATGTCGTAGTTTCTGTTGGATGGCTGTTATTCCATAGAAATTATTCAGGGGCGAGTGAAGCGAAAATGTGCTATTTTGTCCGTCTTTCACGTTACATCACAGATCGGTGTGATTTATTACACAGAGATAAAACTAAGATGTTATTTAAGTACATGCCTTACATATTCTTTTAAATCGTCATTTTTTTAATAGGATGGGAAGTAATAGTTACCTTTTATTCTCAGAGAGATCGGAAAATCCTTTATACACTATTTAATGCAAAAATTTTGTTAGCCGATATTATGTATATGTCGCAGTAAGTTAGTTAAAGCCGTGATATAGTTATATCCTTAGGGATATATTATAATTATATGCCGTAACATAGTAATACGTAAAACGTTTATAACTATCTTACTAGGGATATAACTATAACACGGCAATTCAGTAGTAAGATAATTATATCACTAGATTAGTCTAATGAAATAGTTGTCTTAGGGATTTAAGGAACATACATTGTACTTGATTAGATACTTCTTTATTATGTACAAGATTTTAATAATTTCCTTACTTTTTACTGTCATAATTTGTTGATTCTATACTGAGGATGAAGTCTTGTTTGTTTGCTTTGTTTGTGAGATTTTCGTAATAAAAAAGTTATTTTATTGGAGCTATTTATTTAAAATGAGTACCAGTTGTTCAAATTAAAGAAAATATACTAATCTTACTAAATTAGTTTAGTAAGATAGTTATATTACTAGATCGTGCTCGTATTATAGTTATATCCCTAGTAAGATAGTTATGAACCGCTGTCATATAAGTAAATCCCGGTATTATAATCATA
Source organism: Coleophora deauratella (assembly GCA_958295455.1). Lineage (NCBI taxonomy): Eukaryota > Metazoa > Arthropoda > Insecta > Lepidoptera > Coleophoridae > Coleophora > Coleophora deauratella. The sequence continues at coordinate 8,549,717 of OY282412.1, forward strand.
TCCCTAGGGATATAACTATATTATGGCTTTGACTATCTTACTGCGACATATATACGGTTTTAGGGAAATATGGAAAAACACCGTGCCCCCTCAAGGACAGTCAATCCACGCGGACGGACCCGCGGGCGATAGCTTGTATTACATACAGTCATGTGTGGAAATGTTTGGGTGTTTTTCAAACGTAATGGTTTCGGCGTAGGTGCCAAATATCCCGGTTTGTCGGAGTGAAGGCAATGTTGCGGAACTGATGTGCTCTTGTTTTGCTTTAAATTTTAATACGCGTGTTAAAAGTTGCCTCCTTTTCCAATGTCCAGTTTTTTTGTATTATTTAGGCATTCCTGTTGTATACTTGCAAAACCTATAACTGTTCTCCAGCGCGATGAAAAAAAATATGATACGTATATTTATTTGCAGTATAATAAATAATATAAATCGGTAGTGCTAGATATTTTTCGAAACGAGTTTTGTCGTATGAAACGAACTCAGTTAGCGTGAATTGAGTATAGGTTCCTTGGGAGAAGTTGCTCAGTTTCATGAGTAGAAGCCATGGTAATTATTTTTTAGGTATTTAATATATGTATTTCAGTGGCAGTTTCTATGATCGTTTAAATTGAGTCAGTCCAATGGTTCCCTTCCAAGCCAGAATCAAGGATTAAGTGGACATCATAGTGCAAAAAGATCCATCAATGGATCTTTACAATGGATCTTAGTGGACCCAGGGCAATGGTTTGACTGTCGTAAAGTCGGTTGTTGGTCGTTCAACTTTTATCTAATTCGTAAACTTTTTTAGTTGAAAATACGATTATAGCTACGCTGAATTTCTTTTGTCTTCCTAAGACTTTTATCTTGGAATCTTATTAAGTAAGTAAAGCTTTTCGTCCCATTTATTTCACAGCTCCACTTAAAATAATCCCTTCAGTCAGACTATTTGATCAAAGACGAACCCTGAATAGACGTAATTTTCTGTAGCTGAGGTGGTGGTCATAAAAATATATATCCTATATACAGAGTGTAGCGAGATGGTCAAGGTTTTAGATAATAGACGCTGGGGCTTTCCAGATTATAAGTTCTTGAACTAAATGTCGATTGAAAAACAATTGGAAGCCCAATGACATTATAAAGTTATCTGTGCTTACCTGCTTACTTACTTGCTTATAAATAATAACATGTTTCATCAAATCAGTGAAATAAGTCCAGGTCTGTAGCTTAAAAAGTCCAGGTCTGTAGCTTCTTGTAATTACGATTGTATTATCAATGACCTGGTAGAAAGACCTGCTTCATTTTAAAATAGTGGTTTAACGTTACCCCATGTGCGTGAAATGAGCGTGGTGTGAATGAGAGGGGTTTTTGTGGAATCGAAAAATAAATAACCACAACAAATTGTTAATATTGAAGTCTATATTCAAATTTCTCTTTAAATCGCAAGTTATAACGCTGTGATGCGACTGTCCGTGACGGAAAGACAGAACAAACTTTTAAAGGTTTCTGTTAAGCCACTACTGTAATTAATTACATAAACGGAACCCATTCTGTCTCTGCGTCACTCTCTCTTATCGTGTGACAAAATTAACTGTTCCATACCTAAAAGAAAGATGGTACCTTTTCGAAAACCTCAACTGATGCACAAAGGCTTCCCTTCCCGTTCTACCTCACTTTTACCTTTGGCTTTTCGCAAAGCCTCACTAATCCATATCTGTGGGATAAAATCCATCTTGATATTTTCTGTTGATATTTTTCTTTCTAACTCACTCCCCTGGCTCTTCGACCCGATCAGGATCTTGGCATCCGACACTTTCTTCAAAGAGGAGTTATTTTTAGGGACTGGAAAATACAATATTGGACACCCTGTGTAATGTTGTGTCGTCAGCACAGCTATTGCAGTTAACATATAATTTTACAGCGTCCCTCAAAATCGTCCATTGGGCCGTGTTAGCCAAATTAGGTTGACGTCATAGCTGGTAGGGCTTGCGGTTAGTGTCTGTCCTCTATCAGTATTTGTATATAGAGTACTGAAAAAAATTCAACAGTGGGTTCCACTCACTAAACTGAACAACTTTCCCCAAGGAACCTATACTCAATTCGCAAAAAAATTTGTGGACTTCCTATACAAAACTGGCGGATCAGTTGATTGATTAGTATGAGAAGTCCAAAAATTTTTTTGCAAATTGAGTATAGGTTTCTTGGGAAAAGTTGTTCAGTTTCATTCAGAAGCCGTGGTTAAATTTTTTTCAGGTATTTTAGAAGGACCCTATACCGTATAAAGGACGATATGGGTTGTTAACGATATTAAATATCGTTATATTACAACATACAGTATGGCAGCGGTTCCCATTTTTTTCTTGCTGTGGAACCCTAATTGATCCACCATTTTTTGCCGGAACCCTACCTCGCCAAAGGGAATATGTCTTTAAGTCCCATTCAAGTTTGAAATTTTAATTTAATGAATGGAATTTTTGTACGCGCTATGTTTCTACCGTATGCGCGAAAGAGTAAGAACTAAGAATACTATGTGTTGCAGAGATCGGTCGGTACCTAAATATACCGAACTGAGCGATAAAAGACATCGTGTTTCCTATGTAGCTACATAAGGCCTAACTCTCGGAACCCCTGTGACCCTCCCACGGAACCCTAGGGTTCCGCGGAACACCTTTTGGGAACCGCTGCAGTTATTACGCATTACTTTCTGCAGGTGACCTCGCCATTTTGAGGGTTTGCACCCTGAAACAACTACGTGGACAGTCACCAGAGTGTTTTGCACTCATAGACAGAAGGCCGCAAAGTGTACGGAAACTCCATATGGTCTACGGCCTTTTTTCTTATGAGGGCAGTGGGCACAGTACAGGGCAGTCGACTCATCATCATCATCAGCCGAAGGACGTCCACTGCTGGACAAAGGCCTCCCCCAAGGATTTCCACACCGACCGGTCCTGCGCTGTCCGCATCCAGCGGCTTCCCGCAACCTTTACCAGGTCATCGGTCCACCGAGTGGAAAATAGTCTACTGTAATTAATATATTATTCTAATAATTATTACCCATCCTTACTACTTATTACTCTTATGTAAGATCCTAAAGACTAAAAATATTTATGGTTTGTTTATACAGGGTGTAAGGGTCAGGTTTCCGAAAACTTTAAGGGCTTGCTCAGTAGACGAAACCGAACAACTTTCCACAATATTTTTTTTTCAGGAAATGAAAAAAAAAATTGTCTTTTCCATACAAACTGCCCCAATCAAGTTTATAATTTTGTATGGAAAAGCCGATTTTTATTTTTGTTTCCTGAAAAAAATTCTTGAGTTGTTCAGTTTCGTCTACTGAGCAAGCCTTTAAAGTTTTTGGAAACCTGTCCCTTACACCCTGTATAAAATAGTTACGTAATAGGCAATTTTTGTGAACAGATAGTTACTATCGATATCGTATTAGTACTTGAAAATAACGATATTGCTTACTAGCCCTTGGTCATACAAACCTATGTTAGTGGGGCTCGTAAACGCATGTTTGTGGCAAATTGAGGGTTCTTGTGGCAACACTGTAATTATCGTTTTGGTCAACATGGCTGCGCTGTTAAGTTGATGTTGTCTGTACTTGATGGGTTGTTTCGATATGATGGTAGGTGGATTTGTATTTGGAATTGTCATTTGTTGATTATAATAATTGACCACGCTGAATACGTTAAAAACAACCGACTTCAATCGCAACAACTCCAATTTTGCTATGTTTTTGTTGATTTTCTCAAAAACCGCTGAATCGTTTTCGATAAAATTTATATGGGACCACCTGTGAAGTATACCTTTTAAACAAAAAAAGAATTTTCCAAATCGGTTCAGGCGTCTTCGAGTAATCGGTGTACATACCAAAAAAAAAGATTCCGACGAATTGAGAACCTCCTCCTTTTTTTGAAGTCGGTTAAAAATGAAGAATCACGTAGAAGGCAGAAGCACCCATTTGATTATAAATTCAATAACCAAACCTTAGTATTGCTTACTAGCTTCCGCCCGCGACTTCGTCCGCGTTGACTTCAGAATTGTATCCAGAAAGAAAGAAAATGTTAAGATAGCGCCTAACCTAAGATATAGTGACGAAGTGGAAATTTTGAGTTTTTAAGCATTCCTACGGGAAACCTTAAGTTTTCCGAGATAAAAAGTATCCTATGTGTTAGCCAAGTGCTTTATCTATCTACCTACCAAATTTCGTCCAAATCCGTTCAGTAGTTTCGGCCTGAAAGCGGAACAAACAAACAAACATCCCTACTTTCGCATTTATAATATTAGTGACATATTAATTAATATTATTATAATATTATAGTGAGATAGTGAGATTAGTGAGATTCTTATGTACATTCTACGACCAATCCCTACTGCATTAAATCTAGACACTATTGAATCAACGAGTGAAGACCACTGTACCTATACATATAAGTCAGTTTTCGCAAAAAGAAAAAAATAATGTATAATCGAACGACACATTCTATACTGCAGAATTAGTCAAGCAGTTTAGGCTACAGGCTTAGCCAAAGAAATATTCATACACTCTAACATATTACCCTTTTGATGCTGGTACACTTCACAATATTTTTTAGTATAGGTATAAGGTCCACCTGGTGACTAAGTACCCGCCTAACTCATGTATCGCGCAGACGTCAAAGTAATTGAAAACGTTTCCAACTGGTACCCCCAATTTTATGAGGGGTTTAGCTTGAATGGGCAACAGTAAAATATTGATCACATAAATTTATTTATTTTTAGAATATTTTCCTGTATATAACTCGACAACTTTTTAAAACACAGTTGTCTGTAACTCAGAAAACGCATGTTACCTAAATAGATATCATAATACGTGGCCAAATCATAAGAATTGAACAGATCATGAAATATCTAAATGGCCATATCGTCGAGGAGCTCCGACAAAACAGTCAAAGGAGCCCCTTTTTGCGTCCTTTATACGGTAACACATCAATGACCTAAGTTCACCTAACCTAACGTTTTTCGAAGCTCACCGATGTGTCTATTCTAATATAAATATACTTATATTACTAGATTAGTTTAGTAAGATAGTTATCTTACTACATCGTGCCCGTATTATAGTTATATCCCTAGTAAGATAGTTATGAACCACTTTCATATAACTAAATCCCGGTATATAGCTATATCCCTAGGGATATAACTATATAACGGCTTTAACTATCTTACTGCGACATACACACAGCACTTATGGTGTTAGTGAACATTTCAAACGTTCGTATTTGTAAAAGTTCCTAATTTAGTAAACAGGTTGGTGCCGGCTGCTATCGCTAGATGGCAGTCGTTAAGCCATGTCGAAGGCCTTATAGGTGGCTTGAAAACTTCTGACACTGGGGTTGACCACTAGCCCAACAACCTCACCAATCCGAACTTGGCCCGCGTGTGTGGAGTATGGCCTAACCTTCTCGAGTTATGGGAAGAGACCCGTGCCCCTGCAGTGGGGACGTAATGGGTTGTTAACATAGTGAACAGGGTTTAGTAGATCGGGTCGATGTAGCTACCCCTCACTAATTGCGACATCTCAAAAGCGGCACTAATTAGTGCCGATTCGATCCGCGTTGATTGGGAGCGTGTGACGTTGCAAGTTTCCAAGATTGCACATACAGATTAGATTTCTTAAATATTTTTCCCTTTGTACCCGAATGTCTCAAAAGATTTTCTTTTGTTCGTATCAGGGTTCGAAATTATTACCATCTTTCATAATTTTCTCTGATAATTATCCGTGCTGATTCATAGCTTGATCTGTTTAATTTTTGACTTTCAAATGATAATTTCAATTCATTATACGTCTATTACAAATACAAATTGTATCTTTATTACTATCGAGATAATTATCAGTTCAGATCTTGTTTTTTATGCATGTGTATCTGTTTCTTGGGTTCTAACTGTAGCCTAAACGGATTCAAATTTTATTGGATTTTACGAAATGGTACATACAACAGAGGTTAGCAGAAGCCTAAAGATATGACGTCAGACCTGAACATAGTCCTTGTGAATAATGATACAATTTGCTGACATAACTTGTTTGTCCCGTGTCTATTAAGCAGTAATTTCAACATTTCAGCTTGAGTTTATAATGTAGGCAGGTAGGGATTACTGGGGATCTGCACGGGGTAGGACCCTCATGTGGGGAGCATAACTGATACCCCTATTATACCCCTAGAAGATACCAAGATGTAATTTATGTGGAATGGATGATGCTTATAAAAATCTTGTTTATTTATGTTTTACTTATTAACGAGGATAATCTCCGTGGCGTAGTGACTTGGCCACCGCTTCAAATCAGAAGTAGCAAGTTCTATTCTCGGCGGGGTTCAACATTGTAGTACACGGATTGGTTGGTGGCAGGACAATCTCTGATTCCGCTACTATAGCTAGCTAACAGCTACTACCATTTTATCTTAGTCTCGCAGTCAAAAATTGTATTCCGGTATGAATACATATAAGATTGCCTGATCTTGATTATTCAGCTTCCATTTTAATTTATTCAGCTTCCTTACAATAAGGGATTACCTGTTGTAAATTTAAAAATAATCAAAAAGTCAAGCAGCGTATATTAATGAATCAGTACAAAAACAAAAAAAGCGGCCAAGTGCGAGTCGGACTCGCCCATGAAGGGTTCCGTAGCAACAAGTAACATAATATAAAAGTTTTTGTAGCTCGTCTTAACTTGAATGAAAGGTCAATTGCGGTTTACGATTTATGACGTATTAAAAAAAACTACTTACTAGATATCGTTCAAACCAATTTTCGGTGGAAGTTTGCATGGTAATGTACATCATATATTTTTTTTAGTTTTATCATTCTCTTATTTTAGAAGTTACGGGGGGGGACACACACATTTTACAACTTTGGAAGTGTCTCTCGCGCAAACTATTCAGTGTAGAAGAAAATGATATTAGAAACCTCAATATCATTTTTGAAGACCTATCCATAGATACCCCACACGTATGGGTTTGATGAAAAAAAATTTTTTGAGTTTCAGTTCTAAGTATGGGGAGCCCCCAAAATTTATTGTTTTTTTTCTATTTTTGTGTGAAAATCTTAATGCGGTTCACAAAATACATCTACTTACCAAGTTTCAACAGTATAGCTCTTATAGTTTCGGAAAAAAAGTGGCTGCGACATACGGACAGACAGACAGACAGACAGACATGACGAATCCATAAGGGTTCCGTTTTTTGCCATTTGGCTACGGAACCCTGAAAAAAATGATGAAGGGAGTATATTTTCTGATGTGGTTGAAGCTTGTATTTGGGAAATTAATAAAATAATACCTTCGAAAATTTTACTCTGTTTCCCATTTCCTACTATCCAAAAAAAAGCAAATTGTGGCGTATCTAGTGAATGCCGCAGACCTCAACTCTGCGTCTGTTTTAATTAAGGGCAGGAAACATAATACCTTAGCACAGGTCCTTACAATCATCTCGAAAAGGGTTAAGTTGCATATTGTCAGGTTTGCAAAATGTAGACTCATGCAGTACGGCCGATGATTCGAGTTATTGAGCAAGACTTACAGATAGGCTTTGTGCTGATGCTGCACACGGATTTTATTAAATTTTTACATTGAAGTTGAAAAAGGTGTTTTTTCGGTGTGTCAGTGTTTCTAATATGGTGCGAAAGCTAATAGGGGTTGTAGTTTTTTTTTAAACTAATTTCAGAAGTGACATGAACCGCTCTGTCATGTCAGAATTTTATTTTAACAAATTTAAATGTGTAGACAATGTTTTTAGTCGTGTGTTTGTCTGTCAGTCCTGTTACTTAAAAAAAAATATTTATTTTAACAGTGTGTTTTTTTGTTTCAATAAATAAATTAAAAATTAACTGTAAAACGTTAGAAACCTCAAATTAAAATTGGTTTCTGTAGAACTTGAAGGTTTTCGACTTCCTGACATTTTGCGCACCTTACAATCTGCGTCTAATTGTCGAGACCGGAGTGATCACTGTTACACAATACAGTGGTCGTACTGCTGCCCCTAGCGTATAATGCTGCTAAATTAAATGTCCCTTGAGGGTGGCTATCGATATTGAGATTAATTTATATGTCCTTGTTACGAAGTTACGTTCGGTTTTAGTCCATTACACCTACCGGTTTGTTAATGGAAAGCTTTGGTAGGGTAGTGTAGGTAAGCAATTACAAGGAAGGGATATGTGTCTCATTGTGGTTATTGATCTTACCGATTGTTCTATCAAATCTATGGTATGTTATGTCGTATTATTGCATGATGGTACAAAGTTGATAATACTTGTATGGACAAACCTAACTAAAATAAAAATAAAAAACTATCAAACTACTTAAAATATATCATATGTAAAAAGGCAATGAAATCATTTAAACTGGGGTTTTCAAAATTACAGAACTGAACCACTTCTCCATTTATGTTAACCCATATCGTCCCCACTGCAGGGGCACGGGTCTCTTCCCATATCTCGGGAAGGTTAGGCCATACTTCATACATGGGGGCTAAGTCCGGTTTGGTGGAGGTTGTGGGCTACTAATGGCCAATCCCAGTGTTAAAAGTTTTCGTGCGACCTATAAGGCCTCTGAACTAACGACTGCCAACTAGTGATAGTAACCGGCACCAACGGCTTAACGTGCCTTGCGAAGCAGTGAAACGTTCGAGATAAAGGGTTAAACCCATCCAGGTTATGCCCGTGTCTGTAGTCGGTTAACTTGCGTGATTGACGCGACCACGCCTATTTTATCTATTCATTTCACTTCACTATATTTGATAGCTCTGTTTATAGAATGGAAATGTATTCAAGAAAGCTTTCATCGCCACATGTTTTCATATTTCGCTATATTCTATAGTACAACGCAAAGTGTTATATCATGTCGGTCGCCTTTTGTTGGAGCTTGCTATATTTTATGCTTAGCTAGGTTATTTAAAATAAGAACTTGTTTTCAACCGACTTCAAGAAAAGGAGGAGGTTCTCAATTCGTCGGATTTTTTTTTATTTTATTTTTTTATGTATGTTCACCGATTACTCGAAGACGCCTGAACCGATTTCGAAAATTCTTTTTTTGTTTAAAAGGGTATACTTCACAGGTGGTCCCATATAAATTTTATCGAAATCGATTCAGCGGTTTTTTAGAAAATCAACAAAAACATATCAAAATTGGAGTTGTTGCGATTGAAGTCTGTTGTTTTTAACGTATTCAGCGTGGTCAATTATTGAAACCAGATTTTGAAACTTATCGTAAATTAGATAAGAGGGACCGCGAACAATTTATTTACTAAAATCATCATCTTCCTCTCCTTATTATTCTCATTTATTTGGTCTCGGCTTTATGTGTTTTAAGTGTCACTCTTCGTGTCATATGGTCCGCTTTATTACTCGAAGCTTCCGCCCGCGACTCGTCTGCGTGGACTTCTTGGCATGATGATGTTTGGCGACAAGTTACAAATAATATCTACAATAATATTTGTAATATGACGATATGGTAATCCATAACTAATGTTTTTCACAATTGTATTTTAAGATATTTTTTGTTCATAAACAAGTTCGGTAATTTCCTTTTTGTTTCCTTTACAGGTACGTTTTAGTGAGCGGCCGCGGCTAGGTGAGACTTGCGTGGTCGCTTCGATCACGCAGCTGTGCAACTGACCGCAGACACGGTCATAACCTGGATGGGTTTGACTGCTATTGGTATTTAATTTTTGAAAGTGAAAGTATAAAAGTTGCCGATTTTTATGTGTCGGTTTCAACAAAAACGAATGTTTTGTTTCTGTGACATTTTACAATAAAAGCCATTCTTATTATATTATTTATATTTTATAAGGCACTACTTTACTAGTGCCCGATATTTTAGGCAGTTTTTCTACTCCTGATTCTGATCAACTTTCCCCAAGGATCCCATAGTCAAATCGCAAAAATTTTAGACTCTTCATACTAATTTGGCCGCTCGGCTGATCGATTTGTATGGAGAGTTCAACAATTTAAGAGCTTAACCGTTACTGCTGGTTGCTATAACCAGATGGCAGGCTTTTTTTTGTTATTTATTTATTATTATTTTTTTTATAGAAAAAACCAACAGCTTATGAGATAATACAAAGTTGAGCTTATTCTATAAAATACAATAAAGAAAGCCAATTACAGGTTTTTCAAATGTTAAAAATTAGCAAGGGACACAGCAAGATTAGCAACTTATTAGCTATAAAAATGGTGTGTAGATTTGTACGTATGTGTGTGAATGTGTGCATGTTTGTGTGTGTATGTGTAAAAGAGTGTGTGTTAGTGTGAAAGCGTGTGAATTTGCATGTCTCATGTAAATAATGTGAATGAAAGCGTATATGTTTATCTTAATTACTGCACTGTATAACAATCAAATTTTTGGATAAGTTTTTTAATGAATGTATTCCTTTTATCAAGGAAAGGGTCAAGATCGGAGAATAATTTATTATAGGTGTTACATAATCTATTAAAAGGTGAACTCTGAGCGTAACGTGTTTTTTGTAGAGGAAAATGAAGAAGCCTATTTTTAGTATGTCTTGTACGTTTACCTGGGACACTAAGACCTATTTGAGAAATGAAATAAGAGTTACTAGCATAACCGTTGATAATAGAATGTAAAAGCATCATATCTGTGATAGTTCTACGATTTTCAAGAGACATTAGCTTAAAGTGATTGCATTTTTCGGAATAAGTGTTAAAAAATGTGTGAGTGCGGAACTGTAGATGTCGTAGGAAACGTTTTTGGATAGATTCTATTTTATTGATGTGGATATTATAAAAGGGAGACCAAACACTATTCGCATATTCCAAGACGCTTCGGACATAAGCGAAATATACAAGTTTAATTGAGCTTGTATCCGTAAGAGGCTTGCAAACCCGAATAACAAAACCAAGGTTTCTGTACGCTTTATTTACTATATTATTATAGTGAGAGGTGAAAGTTAGCTTAGTATCCAAGAATACACCTAAATCTCTGACACCATGAACTCTGACACAATGAAAAATCAAATTATTAGATGAATTTAAAATGTAGGTAGCTCTTTCCTCATTTTCATTTTGCAGCATGAATAGCACGATCTTTAAAGGAAACTTTGTTAGTCATACTGAGATTACGAAAGCTTTTACACTTAATGGCAAAATATTCGGGACTATTTTTGACTTTGAAACTGGTGAATATAGACTTGTTTGTTATTGTTGCCCTGGTTAAATCTGGTTTGTGTAGTGTAAGTAGTTTTAATGTATAATAATTAATATCCGATCACTTCTTTAAAGGTATGCTTCCTTACTTTAAGATAAGATTTATTTTCTTTGAACAGGTAATTACAGGCATTGATATTTTATTACAGTATCTTCTATCTAGCTAATACTAAAATTAGCATGCAATTTCCTACTAAAGTTTTATAAAGTTAAACTTTTGAAAATGTTACCAAAAAAATGTTGATATATAGGGTCCTTCTGAAACTGAACAACTTTCCCCAAGGAACCTATAATCCATTCGCAAAAAAAATTGTGGACTTCCCATAAAAAAATGGCGATTCATTTGATCAATCCAACCAGTTCGATCCAATTCGAATGTTTTTATTTGTTTATTTAAGTAGGTTCTTTTGAACCGTCATTTTTTGTAAAATATTTATTTTATCCTTATTCCTTTTTTTTGTCCCCAACTGTAACACAGACAAATTTTAATCCGATGTAAGTCCCATTTCAAACGACAGCGGCATAAAGGACTAACATAATACGATTAGGGTTTCCTTAGAAATGTTACAACTCCATAAGGGAGGGCTAGTTTCGGTAAATTAGTTTTTCTATCCGACCCGGTTGTGACCGGATAGTAGATTTGATAAATGACCTTTTTATTTATTATTTTATCTAAGGGACTATACACAAAAGAGCGAATCGGCGCGATGCGAATTCGCAACGCAGATATCTGTATGGGTAAATCAATGTTATATTGTGCAAGTTCACAGATTTCTGCGATGCGACGTCGCATCGCAGTTTTGTGTACAAGCCCTTTAAGCGACTTCGCTCGCAAAATAATTTTGGTTGTCCCACGACGGCAATTACCTAAGAAATCGGGGTCAAATATAGCCTGTGTCATTCTCCATGTAATTGGTTAATGTACTCGTCTAATTTCGTTAAAATTGGTTACGGCGTAGAGGGATCAAGAGGGAACAAAAATAAACATTTTCTGTTTTATTAATCAGGATAAAACTTGTGGATTAAATTGGTATCTAGAATAGTTTTGCAAAGTTATGTTGAGTTTAAAAAATCTAAAGAATACGCTTTGCCGATGTGTTAAAACAAACCAAATGAGCCAAAACTCGAGGGTTACAAACCATTGAAGAGTTCCACCATCCACTTTATGGTTCCATCATAAGAAATTGCTGTATAATTATAAGCTCAATAGAACCTATTATTAAAGTATATTGAATTGTATTATTCAGTTTCATGAACATCAAGTAGATCTACCATTTACTGTTTTTTAGGCGTTTCGTATTTTTCTTAATCAAAGGTTTTTTATTTAAGTAGATGCTTTACACATTCTTCAAACCTACTACAAAGTCCCTATTATTATATATTCTTATAGTACCTATTCTAAGAAACTATGTTGGCGTAACAAAAAAGATTTCTCTCTTCCCGCCTGCGCCCTTAAAATCCCAGAATAGTGCAACGTCAACCGTAACGTAACATACAGCCGTACAAGCGTTACACGGGTTCTGGATACGCCTTTCATGTTCGGGGAAGAATCGGTCGGCGCAAACGAAGGTGGATTGTAATGTAACGTGTCAGCGAAAAATAGGCGAATTGGACTACTCTGATACGTTCCACAGATGTTGTTGCTAGAGTCTAGAACTTTTCGTACCCCTACCCACAGGGTGGCTAAAAACGACTCTGCTTCAACGCACAAGGTCAGCACATAGTCGGTATTGGACAGAGCTGGAGATCTGTAGACAGGCTAGACAAGCACTACCGACGACGACCAACCCTAGCTTGTCCAGAAAACTCCTGAGCTTGGAGAGGCTCCAGCTCCGGAAGGTGACAGCGGTCATCACTGGCTTAACTTTTTTTTTAACTATTATATTATTACTATTCGCTCTTAAAAACGTTATTCTACCTACTTATAAATTCTTAAAAAACAAAAATGGTCACTGTACTTTGTTAGAGTCTTAGAGTTATTTGAAAAGTTTTTAAATTGATCATTATAATAGGTGATAAAAACTAAAAAAAAGGTATAAGTAACTTAAAAAAATATTTCTATTTACCATTACTTTCCGCAAGAAAACGATAGCCGCCATGATGCTTTGATGACTTCTTTAGGATGGTAAACAAATAATTTCACGGTTACTTTAACAAACACCTGTTCACTCTAGGTATCACCGACAGTCCCCTATGCCGAGCGCGTATGGAGTCCGAAGAGACAGCTGCTCACATTCTTCTGGAATGCAAAGAGGTAGCAGAATACAGGGTCAAACACCTCAAGGACCCGAAGACACTCCCGGAAGTCGTCGGCAACCTGCGGGGGCTACTGGGCTACCTGGAGGAGCTGGGTTGGCAGTGAGGCCAGCCGTCTCACGCAAAATGGGCGCACCTGTCGCCTGGTTGCGGAAACCAGCCCGTCCTTACAATTACAATTCGAGTCTAGTATGACACGAATTCAATGACAGCTGTCATATCCATAGAACTAGCGAAAGTCGTTCGATCAAGTTTCAAGATTTTATAGTCCAGTTTGTAATTCTGTTCATTGACTGTTTAGGAAAAGAAATACAATCTGTTGTCTAGGTTCCAATCCTGTTAAGGTCCACTTGAATATATTTTAATATTCAGTTTTGTTTGAGATGTTATGTTAAAAAATCCTTGCACTCCAAAAACTATCAAGCGGTTTCGGATATGATTGGTAATGAATGATCATACTGACATGCAAACATAATTAATGACCCCAATCCAAATGGGGATCTCGGTAAAAAGGAAACAAAGATTTTACTGTACATCTACTGGGATTCGGAAAGTTGTCAGACACGGGAAGGAATACTAATCCGGATTGACAATCCACTTAATTCGATTGAAACCTATTAAACTTAGTAAAAGTTGTTATTTTTTGATAATTTTGCTATGAGTTTGAGTAGAGTACGTTATAAGATCTAATAACCGGCCATGAAATAATCACTGGTTGACTCAGAACAATTTTACAGAGCCTTGTGGATCAAACGAGTTGGCGTTTCGACAGATTTGTCGCAAAGGCAAGACATGTCTCAATTGTGGATATGAGATGGAGTCTGCAAATGGCTTTAGATTTAGTTTGGGCCTATATTGTTTATCATGAAGACTTTAAGATGTACACTGTAATACAGTGAACATACTACGTCTTCATACTCTCTGTTACTAGAAGTTATTGACGATTATGTTCGTAGGCGCAGGTTATAACAGTGACGTTTGTCGTTACGTCATCAATCTACTAACTAAATGAAACAGAAATTCAGCGTTCTCAGCACTTATAAACCCGATCCGGCTCGAAGGACCAATATTATCGTATACTAACATTTCTACCGCTTTGTCATCCAACTTGTTTCCCGTTTCCCTATCGCTTGTCGGCAGAACAGAATGAGTGACAGGGCGTGTCTATAACCACCCTTACCCCCTCATATTCCGTTTTATCTAATCCTGGATCGTATAAAAAGAAATCTGCGAGTTTCACTGGTTTCGCGACGTTTCCAAAAAAATATGGATCTTTACCAAGTAGTGTTGTAAAGAAATGTTATTTTTTTATGACATAAAATTATTTTCGCTGTTTCAGAATTTCTTGAATAAAATTGTAGGTTATATTTGACATTATGACTTACTAAAATTGAAGTTTTATTTTTAACCGGCATCAAAAAGTACGATTATTAGTTTGGCTTGTAATGTATTTGTACTGTCCGCCATTTTAAAGAGAACCAATGAACGGATTTCGATGCGGTTTTCCTCAGTGAAAACTAAGTAATATTTTATTTCACTTTCATCTGACATCGGCTTTGATTTTCCGTAAACATTTTTTTGTGCTGTTTAATTTAGTATTAGAACATTTATAATATAAAAGATACAGTTACCAATTTAAACTCTGCCCCATAATTCTTTGTACACAAACGACTTTGAATATCACGATCTTCCTGTTTAAAAGCCTACAAGTGTATCTGTTAATTTTGTTTAAAAGCTATATTTTTAAACGGTATCTTTGATGAACTTTCTTAAACCAGTAAATCTTACTAAATTGATTTCCTATAACATAAACTACGTCATTTCACTTCAAAATGTTCATTTTCAGATTAAGCCTTTAATCAGGAAACTCTGTAAAACTTTTCGTATTATCCCAAAAGTTTACCTCCATCACTAGTAAAGCAATAACGGGATAGAGGATAAGATCTCTCATAGTGGTGCCTCACCCTTTATTGCGGTGTGCGGACCCCTTAGCGATGAGTTTGGAGCCCTGAGGGCGCGGGGTAGTGGGTAAACGGTAATAATACGTCTCTCTGTTAGATCTTATGATGTTTCGGTAACTGCATGTGCTTGTAAGGGCTGG
Source organism: Coleophora deauratella (assembly GCA_958295455.1). NCBI lineage: Eukaryota > Metazoa > Arthropoda > Insecta > Lepidoptera > Coleophoridae > Coleophora > Coleophora deauratella. The sequence continues at coordinate 8,565,246 of OY282412.1, forward strand.
CGAAAATCAGATATGGTAGTAGCCTTAAGGAAGACCTTAATACGGGAAGTAGGGAGGAAAAACTAAATTTATCTTTGAATAAAAACCTTAATAAATTGCTTAGGGTGTAACCGCCTTGGTGACGCAGTGGCTAGGTTTCTCGCTTCACATCAGGAGGTCGCGGGTACGATTCCCGGCGGGGCTGTAGGACTCGGTTTTGATGGTGGTATGGCAATTTTTGAACCCTCCTGACTAGTTACTTCAATCTGAGTGTTGTCGGCAAACATAAATAATGTTAACAGCATTTATGTGTCGCGGCATGAATATAGACAGTTCCCAATTACATTGGGAAATCTTGGTAAGCCATCTTCTATCTTCGGCGTCATGATCATTTACTATCAAGGGTTTGCAACTTGTAGATTAAAAATTTGTAACAAAATGAAATAAAATGAAATCAAGTTTATTATCGCAAAAAAAAACTTACACGTAATATAGTACAAAATTAAATAGACTTACCACTAAGTGCACTACAAATTAAAGACACATTTAATACTTTTAGCGGCAAATGGACCAGGTTCAACTGGTGCAGGCAATTTGAAAAAATAAATTGGATGTGGGTCTCGTTAACTGAAGCTTCTTCTCATTATATTGTACAACTTTTGTTCTGCAACTGTTGCAGTTTAGTAAAGTTAGTATGGAGTGTTCAGCAAAGCGCACCGAAGACGTAGCGTAGCGTATATAGGCTGGCCTCCAATCGATGCACCAGTCAGCGTGGAAATCCTTCGGGGAGGACGTCTTTGGGCTGCTGATTCAAAATCAAAATCAAAATGTTTTTTAATTAAGTAGATGTTTTGCACATACTTTTAAATCGTCTTTTTTTCTACCTAGTACAAAGTTCCTACCACGCGGAACTTGTATACACTCAACGTGTCGGGAAGTGTTTCCGAAGCGAAAAGAAACGTCGTGGCCAAAAGAAACTCGCTTCAACACATTTTTTAAAATAATACTTAATTACTAATACAATGTCTATTATCAACTACTAGCTGGTTGACCGAGCTTCGCACGTTCAATCGGAGCGTTTATAAACTAATTCACTTAATGGACAACTAATTCACTCAAAAAACTGGAGACATGAAAAATGGCAGAAAAAATACTCGAAAATATCAGTGCATGTTGTCATTCCTGAGCTCATTATTTCAAGAACTGCACGCCATCTGTTGTCAAGTAGCGCGGAACGTGCTTTAAAAGTCAATGTTAACCACAAAGCGCTCCAAGTAATGTAATTCACTGGTAATTCACCTACTCGACAAAAGATGGCGCCATTAGTGAAGTACATTAGCATTACATTAGTATGTAGGTATGTACAAAAATTACGTAGGTACTATCAAAATAAATTCATCTTATTTCTAGAATAAGTTTAGGTTTAGACTCTCACAGATTTATTGTAGATCTAAAACAACTAACCATGAATCGATAGAATTATTATTGTTAGAATCGTTTTCGACAAAGGTATAAAAAAAACAAATGTAATTTACAGTAAATTCGAAACATAAACATTGTAACACTCGTTGATGTCTTTTATATGAAAACTTGTTAATGCAGCTCGCGTTGAAATCTTTTATATGACACGTATAATTTTATTGTAATTTGCGTTCATGTATATAAATTACTGCAAACTTCAATAGATCCGAGTCATAGTCTTTGAATAAGGTACCTAGAAGCTCAGTCACTGCATTTCAAACTTTACTTGGTTCAAATCAAAACTATACAAATTCACACAATAAACTTTTAGATTTTATCTGTCCAATCTAAAAGTTAAAACTTATATATTTTCTGTAATTTCATTCAAAAAACAGTGAAATATCATAAATACATACAGCGCCACCTTTAGTAAACAACAGTTAATACAATGTCAACTTCTTTGATAGTTTTGTTTAGCCGTGGATTTTCATTCAAAATTACGATTGTCTCGTTTGACAAAATGTAAGTACGTTGTACCAGCTATGGCAACTACGCGATACAACCTGTAAATATTATTAAAACCTTAAAATGTAGAATGGTAGAATAAATAAATCCTATGTACGCGATAAGTAAAATTGCTGAATAAAACTACACTATTTTCGACACACTTCGTATCCCGCGTGCATGGTATTTTTTTATCGCTCTTAAGTCTTTTTATTTACATAATAAAAAAATAAAAAAAATACCCAAAAAAAAGACAAAAAATCAATGAAGTCTCGTGGGATTCGAACCCAGACCTACATAAAAGAAAAGTAGTACCGAACCGTTACGCCAGATCGCGCTTGAATATAGTGTTAAAAATAAGCATCATATGCGTTCTGCTTTTATGTAATTTCGCTCATATCTCCCTTAAATGAAATTTTTCGAAGATAATTCCCCCATAGATCGATTTCTGGTGATTTTTAACCCCTAATCCTAGATTTTCGTCAAAAGGTTTCAAGCCGTTTTCGAAATCGTCGGGACACTTAACTCGTTTAATAGTATAGGATAGGATAATAGTATAGTATACAGTTATCAGGAAGAGCAATACATTTCCAAATGTCTTTAACATTCACATAATCTATTATCTTATAGTAACCTTTTGAGCACAGACATTTTTTTACATGCGTTTTGAATTTGTTTTTAGACAGATTTGTTACATTTTCTAGTATTTTATTATAAAATCGTACACATTGCCCCACAAACGACTTTTTCATTATAATGTTCAGTACAGTAGCAGAACAACAAATTTTCAGTATCATGAGTAGACCCCTATTCTTCATCTATTTTGCTACAACCTGTATAAGCCATTAAAACCTCATGTAAGAGTTACCTTTGTTATCGAACTAAACAGTTAGTGTGATGCGCGGTCGACATAAAATTACGTGAATTACAGTGATTGCGGCCGACCGATCACGTAACTACGGGTATTTACGGTTAACCTTTTGTGCGGCGATTGCATTGGAATTAAATGAACTAGATAGACTAGGGAGGAACGGAGCGAACGTACAGTTAAACAAAACGGTCAGTTTTGTACCTGTTTTGTCACATATATTGTTTTACAATAAGACTTTTTTGTCTTATTATATACTCATGGACAAAAAAATCGACTCAAGGTTTGTTGCACGTCTTTTGGAAAATTGACTCAATCTAGCAAAAAAAAGACTAAACCAAAAGTTCAAAAACTGTGTGCTTACTGCTTAAAAATTACAAGTTTAGTGGTTTTCTAGTTTTTTGTTTCTAGTGTTTAGCAGTTTTGTAAACTGAGTTAATTTTTCAAAAGTCGAGCAAGCAATCTTGAGTCGATTTTTTTGGTCCAGCGTAGTATTTACTTCGACATATTTTCTCTATTTTACTTTTTCTTTGTTTAGTTACTTTTTTGTAAGTTGTGCTCTGTTTAAAAACTGTCTTGTAACTATTTCTTGGAAGTGACAATTTTGTATATGGTAGCTGTTTAGTATCTGTATCTGTTTATTCCGCATTCGTCCTACATAGATAACTTCGAGTTCGTCAATTACTTTGCTGTAGTCGACAAAGGTTTTTAATCAAATCGATATTGTGTAAGTTTCTGGCACTAGTTGCGCAAAAGATTTTTCATTTAGTGCTCATAAAAAAATACGCTTCAAACGTATTAACCATTCCATTCAACATTTTCGCAGTGCTCCCTCAACGAATATCATTTCCTTTTGTGAAGTCGCAAGCCATTTAGACCAATGACAAAGTGTCTCTTATCTTACTAATGTTATAAATGCGAAAGTATGGTTTGTTTGTTCCATTTTCACGCTGAAACTACTGAACGGATTTGGATGAAATTTGGTAGGTAGATAGATAAAGCACTCGGCTGCCACATAGGATTTTTACCACTTTTTATCCTGGAAAACTAAAGGGTTCCTGAAGAAATCCCTAAAAACAGAAATGATTACTTTGTCACTAGATGGCGCTGCCTTAACGTTTTATTTCACTCTGGACCCAATTCTGAAGTCCACGCAAAAGAAGTCGCGGGCGGAAGCTTGTATTAAAATAAAATGAAGCTCGTATTAAATTGAGAGTTATCGTAATTCGCCCTTAATTTGTGATGTGTGTGGATTGTGATGGCTCTGTGATTTCAGCGTGGCGCGGCAGAGAAAGCGTTAATGTAATCAAGGATTGATTGGCCCAATTTACCTGTGGGTTTAATTTATTTTGATTGATATGTAACAGTAATTAAATAATGTGTCCTTTTATGTGGAGTGGCCTGCTCTTGTCATTGGCACAACGTAATTGTTAGCTTGTAATTAAAATTGGCTTTTATCTCTTGAGTCCTTTATTTTTTTTGGTATATTTATTATATGTATAAAATTAACTCTTGACCTAAAATTAAGATGTTCGTATAAGTTTTTTTGTAAACGTGTTGGAGGGAGTTTCTTTGGTCCCGTCGTTTCTTCTCACTCCGCAAACACTTCCCGAAACGGTGGGTATACGAGTTTCATGTGGCAAGAAAAGGGTAGAAACCTCGTATTAGGTAGACAAAAGCGTAATCTATGAAAAGTGTACATTGTTACCTACTTCGAATAAAGTATTTTCATTTTCATATCATCAGCCGAAACACGTTCACTGCTGGACAAAGGCCTCCCAAGGAACAACTTTCTCTATGGAATCAATTCAGTCGGAGCAAAAAAAATTTGACTTTCCATACAAAGTCGGCTACTTAGCTCATCCATTTGTATGAAGGGTATTTTTAGGGTTCCGTAGCCAAATAGCAAAAAACGGAACCCTTATGGATTTGTCATGTCTGTCTGTCTGTCTGTCTGTCTGTCCGTCCGTATGTCACAGCCACTTTTTTCCGAAACTATAAGAACTATACTGTTAAAACTTGGTAAGTAGATGTATTCTGTGAACCGCATTAAGATTTTCACACAAAAATAGAAAAAAAAATGTTGGGGGTTCCCCATACTTAGAACTGAAACTCAATTTTTTTTTTCATCAAACCCATACGTGTGGGGTATCTATGGATAGGTCTTCAAAAATGATATTGAGGTTTCTAATATCATTTTTTTCTAAACTGAATAGTTTGTGCGAGAGACACTTCCAAAGTGGTAAAATGTGTATCCCCCGCCCTGTAACTTCTAAAATAAGAGAATGATAAAACTAAAAAAATATGTTATGTACATTACCATGCAAACATCCACCGAAAATTGATTTGAATGAGATATAGTAAGTAGTTTTTTTTAATACGTCATAAATCGTAAACCGCAATTTACCTACAACAAACTAAGTACAAAAACTTTTATATTATGTTACTTGCTGCTACGGAACCCTTAATGGGCGAGTCCGACTCGCACTTGGCCGCTTTTCTTTATTTTACTCTAGATTGATTTGGTTCCTTAGAGAAAGTTGTTTAGTGTCATAAGTAGAAACCACAGGTAAAATTTGTGCTAATTCAGTGTTACCCTGACATAATTTATAATTATACCTGTATTGTATTTGGAAAATTGATTGCCGAATAAAGTTCTTTTCTTTCTTTCTTTATATGATATGTAAGTTAATGACTGATTCGGTGGCTAAGTGGTTAGCGATCGTGACCTCTGATCCGAGAGTCGTGGGTTCGATCCCCACACAGGGCAAACTTTTCTGTGACGAGCATAAATGTTTGCTCTGAGTCTGGGTGTATGTATATCAGTCTGTGGTTCCCAAGATACAGGGAATCCTAGTTTCGGGCCAGATGACCGTGTGTGATTTGTCCCAGATATTATTATTATTAATACCAAATTATTTATTTTACTATAAAAAAATCGGCTTAGTAATTTTGACGAGCGCCAGTTAAGAAGGGTTCGTTGAAGTCTACTTAGCGTTAACCCTCGAATGTCCGCCTTAGGCGAGCCTCGCCTCGTAACTGAATTGAAAAAAGAAAAAAAAAACTGAGAGGATCCTAACACATTTAGGGTTGCCAGTGTGAGAAATACGGGGTGACTATTTAATTAATTGACGAAAAGCGGTAAATGATAGATGCTACTGTTTTAACTGGACTTTCCTGGAGGACCCTATTTAAAAAATGTGTAAAAAAATATCAAGTCTTTATACTAATTGCCTATAACTGAAAATTTTTATTTATTCATTTGTTAAGTATGATAAGTTATATGTTTATATTGTTGATTACCTTATGTACTGTCAAGAAGCATACCTACGTAATGTTTGCTCTGAGTCTGGGTGTATAATATCTATATATGTATGTATTTAAATGTATATGTGTATGTATATCAGTCTCTGGTTCCCAAGATACAGGGAATCCTAGTTTGGGGCCAGATGACCGTGTGTGATTTGTCCCGGTTATTATTATTATTATTATAAATATTCACTTTTGTCAGTGGCGGTTCAAAAAGGCAGACGTGTACTAGCATAAAAAAATACAACAATAAAGTTGATTTGTTATCTCGGAGTGGAAAAAAATAATAACCCATTGATGTGTACAGGTTCCTTGTGAAAAGTTATTCAGTTTCATGGTTATCGCTTTTGCAATAACCGACTTTATATACCTTTATTCAATTACCCAAAAGCTTTCGTAAGCTAATGTTATATTTGTTTTTTGCGCAATAAAGTGATAAATTTGAAGTGAAAACCCTATAAAAAATCTATTATAACCCCCAGGTCCGAATCTTGTCTCCTTTTACGAGCTTCATTAAGTGACTTGAGGGTTTGTCGTGTTTTCGGCGCGCTCAGCGTAAGGAATAGGCATAACGAGGGAACGAATGATGGGCTCACATTATAAACAGAAGATGGTGTAACAACATCTCGAAATATGCTCGAAATAATAAAAGAAAATTGCCAGAAATTGCCTTTGTGAAGGATCGACGATTTATATTTGTGTTTCAGTCTGAAGTGAAAAAAAAAAATATTTTATACGACGGAATGTTAAAAAAGTTCGTTAGACATTTAATAGGGTTACCCATACAATTTCTTGATTCACTATTCAGATTTATGTAGAAAATTATTTTAGGTAACTAAATATTATTCAGATATTCTCCTATAAGCGTTTCTTTTGTCAGTCGACTGTCGAGTCGCGACCCCTCGCCGGAAGACGTAGCGTAGGCAGGCTTCCCACTCGGTGGTGGACCGATGACCTAGTGAAGGTCGCGGGAAGCCGCTGGATGCGGGCAGCGCAAGACCAGTCGGCGTGGAAATCCTTGAGAGAGACGTTTGTTCAGCAGTGGACGTTTTTCGGCTGATGATGAATCGTTTTAAAGCCTATGTCTACTGTTAACTGGCGAATTTGTCTCTACCACTACAGTGCAATTGGCTTATCGCGTCTTACGATGTAAATTTTGCTGGTCGTGAAAAACACCACTAACGTGGAATATTCCGCTTATTGGCCGTGCTCGCAGTCGCTTAACCTGCTTGATTGACGGCGCCCATGCAGCACATCTGAGCCACGACCGCCTTATTATCCTACATGGTAATAAAGATATCTGAAAACGTAGTAACAGCTTTAAGTTTAACGAATTCCTTGCAGAGATTAAAGAGGGCCTCCGTCTGGCCCGTTGCCATCCCATTTAGTTTAGTGACAAATGAGAACAAGACTGCATAAAGCTGTTAGAAGACCGACTTAATCCTAAAACATCGTTGTTAACAAAATCTGGGAAAAGCAAAGAGATTCTTTCAAAAAATTTAAGAGGCCTAATGACTATGGTTGCGGTCTCTTTGTTATGAGTTGTTAACGAGACGGTTGTTTTCGAGAAAACGTTGAAGATAATTGTTGTACTCGTAGATTTAAATTGTGTCTACTGCGCAGGCACCTAAGCCTTATAAAATGTGTATTACTGTACCATGATTCCCCAACGTAATGGGAAACTGGCTTTCTAAACTCCATGTCGGAACACATGAATACTCTCTAACACTATTCTACGTAGAACCTAGGTTGACGCTTTCGTGTAATGCATCACATGCAAAGAACGCTAAGACTTTATAGTTTACTCCACTCTTGCGCCGCGCTGTGTATCGTCACGCCAAGACGTCATGTGAGTTAACGGTGTGTCCTGGCAAGTAAAATAGCGGATAAAGTGTTGAAACTATACAGATGTAACAGAAAGGTGTGACAATACTTCAAGGTGGGCTTTTACCCATCAAACTGAACAACTTTTGTTTTACAACTTTGTTGAAATCGCAATTTTCGGACTTTTCATATAAACTTGGTTCGCCAGCTGATCGATTTGGATGAAAAGTCAAAAAAAAAATTTGCGATTTGAACAAAGTTGTAGAACAAAAGTTGTTCAGTTTGATGGGTAAAAGCCCACCTTGAAGTATTATCACACCTTTCTGTTACACCCGTATAAGTTTTATTCTAGTCAAACCACAATGTTATAAGTGCAACACTATAATAGGCAATGCCGTCTGGCCCTCGTGATAACGCGGTTAAATGTGCCACACGATAATAATAATAATGGTACATATAATATATTTTTTTAAGTTTAAGTTTAGTTTTTATGTATTGATTAAAATTTGGTATCTTGAAAATTGTTTGCCGAATAAACTTCTTTTTTTTTCTTTATAATATAAGCTTTACAGACAATACCATATTTCGTTGCACAAGATTTTCAGCAATGACGGAATAGACTTTTTCACGTTCAATAACGAATCGCTGGTCGATTCGAAGATTATGATCGCGTAACAAGATCAAACAAAAAACTTTGTGACTAAATGTTTACCCATTAACTTTTCTTTTGTTCTTTGTACAATGTAATAATCAGAAATTAACTTGTACAAAAGTTTCGACAGCTTCTAATGCATCTTATTTTATTTCGAAGTTGGTATTCAATTTTAAAAATTGGCTAATCATCGTCTTTCTTGTTAACATCCATTTTAAAGAAAGTAAGACAAATTACAGTCTTTTTTTTTACATAAAAATAATAAACTGAAATGAGAATAAGGAAGATTACAGTCTTTATTTTTTTTACATCAAAATAATAAACTGAAATGAGAAAATTCATTTGGGAGTTAGAGCCAGGTTACACGATCAGTCTGGCGTCAGTCTGGTCAGAATGATCGGAGACTGATCGTGTAACCCACTGTCCGTGAAAATCATCCATCATTCTGGCGTCAGTCAAGACTGATGCCAGAATGCGATGATGAAATCGCGTTGGCAAGACTGACTCGGTGGCTAAGTGGTTAGCGATCCTGACCTCTTATCCGAGAGTCGTGGGTTCGATCCCCACACAGGGCAAACTTTTCTGTTATGAGCAGAATTGTTTGCTCTGAGTCTGGGTGTATTTATCTATATATGTATGTATTTAAAAATATATGTGTATGTATATCAGTCTCTGGTTCCCAAGATACAGGGAATCCTAGTTTGGGGCCAGATGACCGTGTGTGATTTGTCCCAGATATATGTATATATATGTATGTATATGATGGACCAGATTGACGCCAGACTGAGCGTATAACCTGGCTCTTACGGAAATTACGTGAAACTCAAATTTGTTGCTTTAGTTTATTTAGTTTAGGCACAGAGTTAGGGTTTGCCAATTTGTTTAGCGGTGGTCTGCTTCTGCTTCTGCTTCTGTTCGAATTGTGAAAGTTTGATTTGACAAGTTGCAAAGTTTTTTGAGGCGAAAGTTTTTTGAATAGCAGGTGTTAACGATGAATTGGACGCTGGAAGCTAGTTTTTTTATCTCGCTCGTGGATCCTCTTCCGATTGGATAAAAAATATTAGGATATGAAGAGTTCTTAACATATAAGAAGTCTTCATACCATAATGTTTTTATCCAATCGGGGGATAGTGTTTGTATGCAATATATAGGGTGACTTTAAATTAGTTCTTGATACGAAAGGCTATGCATGTGCTCATGATAACAAACAACTTTCCCTAAGGAACCCATAGTCAAATCGAAAAAAAAAAATTGGACTCTTCATACTAATCTGGCCGGTCAGTTGTTCGATTTGTATGGAGGGACCGCAATGTTTTTTGCGATTTGACTATGGGTTCCTTAGGGAAAGTTGTTTGTTATCATGAGCACATGCATAGCCGAATCAAGAACTAATTTAAAGTCACCTTATATACTGCTCAAAAGAAAATATGGGCCAGCAGGTTTTTTTGTTGTATCATTAGCCCATCATCATTATGTTATATTGTTAGACCCTACTGAGTATTATTTGAAACATTTATTAGCTAAAATTGTGATCAATAGCATTTTTTTAAACGTAGATATTTTATTAAAACGTAAAAAAACCTGCTGACCTTTATTTTCTTTTGAGCAGTATAATTTGGATTAATTACGAGTATTACTGTCAATAGCGGGAATGGCTGAAAAGATTTTATCGTGTGAGGTGTGGTTGAATAGGTCTTCATCCCGAGATTGACAACGAGATAATTATAGCAGTCGGTGTACTTCTTTTTACGGAGACTTGACTAAACTATGACTATGGAGTTAAAGCTAGGACCGTGTACTTTTCACAGCGGGTCACTTTTTAGACTACGGCTTCTGGTCAGTAGTTTACCTTAGTTTATGACTTGACTGACTCGGTGGCTAAGTGGTTAGCGATCCTGACCTCTGATCCGAGAGTCGTGGGTTCGATCCCCACACAGGGCAAACTTTTCTGTGATGAGCAGAATTGTTTGCTCTGAGTCTGGGTGTATAATCTATATATGTATGTATTTAAATGTATATGTGTATATATATCAGTGTCTGGGAATCCTAGTTTGGGGCCAGATGACCGTGTGTGATCTGTCCCGGATATTATTATTATTACTACTATACCAGCAAAAAATGCATTTAAAAATAGTAGAATTCTACAAAAAATGGCAAAACATTAAAACATCAAAAGCAGAACTTGAACTGAAATAAGGAGGACATATCTCTGATGTTGTTTCCATTATATTTCCGAACGACAGAACTTCGACGATTCCTTGTTGATGCCAGAACAAAAAATTATATTACTGCAATATTATTTTTTAAAGGTTTTTTCTGTTTTGTACAGGGATTCGACAATATTTATGTAATATATTTTTTTTGGCACATTTTTCTGGTACCATATCAACGCTGTACATCTTGGTAGCCGACTTTAATCCATCTCTTCTGTTAGATGATTATTATATTAAACTGAGGTACAGCTCGCGTCATGTAAAAAGAGCGCTGGTGTGCGTTCCGAGGGTGCACTCTGACAGCAACTGTTTTGTACCCTCTCTTTCACACTTACGTGATTTATATTATGCTGTCGTGTTGTCAGAGTGAACTGTTGTGCCCTCGGAACGCCCGCCAGCGCTCTTTTTATCTGACGCGAGCTGTAAAGGCTGACGGTTTTGTAGCTTCTGTAGTCTCTAACGCTGCCTATGGTCATCTGTACCACCTGACTGTCGACACTTGTTCTGTTCATGCTAAAGACTTGATGAATCTCATCATGCGCTGATAATCAAACTGGCATATTACCCCAACTGTCATGCATGGTGGCAGGAACGTAAAGAGGGAGTAATGGTACCCGTGTGAGACCCCACTTGCACAATATGATGGTGACACTTAATACGTAGGTGCTTCAAATATGAAAAGGAATTCTCAAATATTATTTTGTTTATTAGAAATATGAGCTAAATTAAAGACTATTTTTCTACATAGTCCCCTGCTATTGCATTGCACTTATGCCATCGTTCGGGAAGCTTCTTAATTCCGAAGGTAAATTGTATTTGGGTTGCATGTCCACCCACTCGTGCAAAGCACCACTAATAACATCGTTCGGTTGAAAATTTTCTATCCAAAAAAAATTCTTTTGGATTCAGTAGCAAATAGTGCACTCCACGTTTCATCACAATTTAATATAGAATTCAAGAACTTATCTATATCTCTTTGAAGTCGTTTCAGAAGTTGTGTTTCAGCAACCAATCCTGATTTCTCGTTTGGTTTTCACAAGATGAACCCACCCAGCGCACACTTTTTAAATTATTTATGGTCTTGTCTGCACTCCCTATATTTGTTTTTAGATTTTCTGCTATTTCTTTAACAGTTTTATTCGTTAATTTTACTTCAACTTGTCTTCATTGACTGTAGTTTTTGTCCGACGAGCGAGCTTATCATTTTCAAAACTTCCCGACCCTCTATAAACAATTTGCACCATTCATAGACCCTGGACTGACTAAGATCCTAATCTCCAAATTCTTTATTAAGCTTTGCGAAAATCTCACATAGAAATGATTATAAATGATACAGAAGCGGGAATATACGCACAACCAAACTGTGGAATGAATTGTCGCCTGCGGTATTTCCGGACCGATACGACATTCAAACCTTCAAGAAAAGAGCGTACTCCCAAATCAAAGGCCGGCAACGCACTTGTGACTCCTCTGGTGTTGCGGGTGTCTATGGGCGGCGGTAATCGCTTACCATCAGGTGATCCGTCTGCTCGTTTGCCACCTCTGCCATAAAAAAAAAATATATATATACAAACAACGACGCTTGTTAAAAGTTCAGACATAACTGTCTTTCCAATAATGCACGCATAATCTGCCTAAAGTAAACGTAGAACATGAAAATTCCTGTTTATATTTGAACCGCTTTACGTATGTTAATTTCTCAAGTTTTCCGTTCTGAGCATTATCATCAGACTTATTGTATTTTTTTTGGTCAATTCTACAATAGTAATTATTAATACTTATTGCGGTGAGGCAAGCAAAAAAAAAATGTTTCGTACGTCGTCGTTAACGCATAAAAAATACGTAAACCCGACATGAATGTGTCCTTTTATCGCATGCCATAAAAATATCGCAATAAAAACTATATTATTTTCCTTGGCTGCCCAAAATAAATGTCCACCTTTGTCTTCGGAGCTAAAACTGCGTGTAGAATATACTTTTTTCGTATTTTTTGTCGGGGCTTTCCTGGTTTTCTCGTCCCCTGCGGTTACCTGCGAATGACAGATAATGAAAGATGGGAATAGTTATGTCAACAAAAAAAAATATAGGAAAAAAGTAAAACAAACTAGTCGCCCTTCGGCTTTTCTTCCCTTTTTACCGCTATACGCTTTGGTAAAAAAATCCGTTTATCGTTTACTCGTTTATCTTCATCGATAAATCCAATAAGGTTATCTCTAGTAGCTACTTTAAATATATACTAGTATCTAATCTCTTTGCAATTTATGTGAATTTTAGCTGCTTATTACAGATTCATCAAAGCTATATCTATAGTGTTTGTAATGAGTAAAAAAATGTTTACTTGTTTGTATCCATGATTGGTTAGCCCTTGGCCCGTGATGCCGAATATGGAAGCGGACTTTACAAGATTCCGTAAAGCAACGGGAAAACTGGCTTTCTCTCTTCAGGGCTGTTTATATTGATGTTTGACGGCAAGCCATTGATAGGTGTAGTAGCTAAGCTACCTGCAGGCCAGCTCAGAAAATGTCATCCTACCAAACAAACTGGGTACATTTCGGACCCCGCAATACGCATGTAGTAGGGATTAAGAATTGTGGATATAAAAAATAATAATAATAATAGGAAATCACAAATTCATACAAAGGCTCATTGTATGACGCTTTAGCACTTTAGCACTGATTCGTTATAAAGAAATACTGAATTGATTTTGTAGGTTTTAATGGAGGTGCACACGACATACAAAAGTGTTATATTTTTTTATTTATGTTGCCATAGTGTACTTAAATGTTGCCAACACTTATTATTTTGCTTTTGCTATGTGTAAAAGCCTTTGAAAAGCCTAAGACACGAGGAAACCTTTATCATATCCGATTTCCATCACAGACATCAGAAATAAATAAAATCAATTTCATTCATGCGTTCAGATGCTGGTGATACTATCGTAGATTTACTATACTTACATCTCTGAAAAATCCGTGAATGAAACCGTAGTGAACACTGGTGATATTTAAAAAAAGATTACTCCATTAAATTTGGTATGTGAAGCTACATAAATATTGTGCTAAAAAACTACTATTTTATTAGACACGTTTCGGATACATTTATGTTTTGCTTACGTGACTCTTAAAATTGTCATCTTTGCTATTTAGTCGTGGCGTTTACATGCTACTTTGTGTGATTTGTTGAAATTGTAATGGAACAGTTTTATTGGTGACAGATATACGTACGAGTTTGTTATACTAAACAGATTTCAGTTTGGTAGGTGTTGAGTTGTGTTAAGAAATGGTCGTGGCTCAGTGCGGCTCGCGTGGTCGCGTTGATAACGCAGATTAACTGACTACAGAAACGGTCATAACCTGGATGGATTTGACTGTTAGTGGCATTTATCTCGACCGTTTCCGTGCTTCGCAAAGCACGTTAATGCTTAAAAACTTCTGACACTTGGGTTGGCCACTAGCCCCACAACCTCCACAAATCCGAACTTGGCCCCCGTGTGTGGAGTATGGCCTAACCTTCCCGAAGTGTGGGAAGAGACCCGTGCCCATGCAGTGCGGACGATATGGGTTGTTAACGAACTGAGTTTTGTGAACCGTTAAGTTAACTTTTTGGAAGAAATGTTCAGCATTCGTTAAAACAAATCTTGGACACGAAACAATAAAAAAAAATGAATTGTTAATTCGAGCTTAAAACTTGTGGGAAGTCAGAATATTTTTAGCTCTGGTCACATATTATGTTCTTTTGAAAAGCAATCGAGTCTGAAATGGCGTATTTGTGGTATACGAGGGATTTTTATCCCACTCAAGTGCTCAAGTTTTTCGAGTGAATGGATGTCGGTTTGGTTGGAGAAGATTATTGTAAAGGGCGTCTCACACGAGCGCTATACTGCTCTTATGCCTCCGTCACATTTATGGCTCATGGACGGATGGCGAGACGAGTGGGGTGACCTTGAAGTTAGAAGCCTCAAGCTAGAATTTACATTATTCCGATTATGCCAATATATACTGGCAAATAGTGCCAAAAGGAAAAAAATGTGCTATGATATATTTTCAGAGAAAATCGAGTTTTTTACTAAGACTTCTAGCGTAACGTTACGCTTACGATTGGTACAATCAAAATATCTAAATTCTAGCATGAGGCTTCTAACTTCACGGTCACATCACTCGACTCGCCATCGGTCCATGAGTGTGGCGGAGGCATCACGATAAAATAGCACATTATAGCGTCCGTGTGTGATGCCCTTAAGTACGGTTCAGTGGTATAATTCGGGAAGTTTCTTACACTAATAACTCTGGAACCCATTTGAATGCATCAGCTGTGATTGATAGCGACCAATTAAGAGGAAACCGCAGACATTTTGCCGCCATAACTCAATCTTGCAATCGCTCTTAGCTAAGCGTGACACGATCCGGTTGTATTTATAGGAATACTGCAGGGTTTTGATATTAGTACGTAGACAGGAAAACGTATACTACACTCATATGAAAGAAGGCAGCAAAGTACGATATAATATACGGATTATAAAAAGAATGTTTATAATATAAGTATTTTAATATATTATAACAAACTGTGTAATTTAATATTCAATAAATTTGCATGCTTGCCTCGAGCTGAATACTGTACTGGAAGTAAATTTAAGACATATGTATTGACATGTATTCTTGCTAATAAATGATTTCTATTTCTATTTCGGAGTTGCCGTACACTTTGCGGCCTTCTTTGTTATTAGGGCAATATAGACCTAAAGGATGTCTGTGTACAACGTGTGTACTTAACAAGTAATAAAATCAGTAATCTCATCTGACTAATATAAAACATGCGAAAGTATAGATGTTTGTTTTGTTTGTTTCACTTTCACGTTAAAAGTATTGAACGGATTTAGATGAAATTTGGTAGGCAGATGGATAAAGCACTTACTTTTTATCCTGGAAAACTTAGGGTTCCCGGAGAAATGCATAAAATCTCAAAATTTTCACTTTGTCCTTAGATGGCGCCACCCTAACATTTTCTTTCTCTCTGGGCCCAATTCAGAAGCCCATGCAGACGAAGTCGCCATCTGAAGCTAGTAATATTAATAATAAAATGAATGGGAGATAAATCGCCACGATCAAAAAAATTGTAATGCTTTTTTCTGTAATAACTGTCAGTAGCTGTCAATATTGTTATGCTCAGTCTTGTAGTCCCTATACATAACCCATAAACCATTGCTCGAGCATTGTATACGTATTTCAACGGCAAGGATTTATGGCTCGCCATTTAAGACCCGTTATTGTGAGAACAAGTCTAGATGCCCTCTACGCGATACGAGGAAGCCAAGGAAATCCTCAAGATTTATAATATGTGCTTCACGTTTCAAGAAAGGATTTCAGATGTTAGAGGTTAACGTCCTCCGTAACGTAGTGGCTAGTCCTCCGCTTAAAAGATGGGCGCGGGTTCAGTTCCCGACGGGGTTAACTTTGGCTAAGTGGAACTTTGTAGGACTTGGTTTGGTTGGCTGTGGAGATTTTTCTGAGCTCGCTTCATCTTAAATTATCGTAAAGTATGGTTTTCTTTTCGTCATAGTCATCTCAGTTTATTTTACTTACGTCACGGAAGTCTATTTTATGCAATATATCTTTGGGTTACTTTTGCCATTATCTTTGTGAAGAACTTAATATTGTAAATGTCCGTCCCATTCCTGTTTTCTTAATGCTTAATATTTTTAATGTGAAAAAGCATAAATCATGATTTTTTTTCACAATGAAATCTGACGCTCGCCTTTGTATTTTAATTAAAATCCTGAAAAAGTACGTTGCCGCTGAAATATCACATGTTGTAGAAAAAATGTTATTAACTGAACACCCTGTTAATTCGGGATAAAAGTAACATGATATATTGTAGCTGGGCTTGATGATGTGAGCTCTATTGTTTACCCAACCACGAAAAAGATAAAAGGAAAGATACATGAAAAATTATTAATTAATATAAATGACAATGCCTAAAACAACCGATTTAAATCGTAACAATGACAACTTTACCGTTAAACAAAAGAATTGCTAAAAAAGTACTGAACCCATTTTAATACAATTTATATTCGGACCACCTCGGAGTCATTATCTATCGAATAAAGATAAGATAGGTAGGACGAATAAGAGATTCGTCCTACCTATCTCAGTCTAACTGTAACGACACGACATCTCGCTGTTTAAAAGCCTAGAACTACACTGGTGGACTAAAAAATCGACTCAAGATTTGTTGCTCGACTTTTGAAAAAATAACTCAGTCTACAAAACTGCTAAACACTAAAAGCAAAAAACTAGAAAACCATCAAACGAAAATCATAAACAGTAAACACGCAGTTTTTTAACTTTTGGTTTAGTGTTTTTTTGTTAGATTGAGTTATTTTTCCAAAAGTCGTGCATGAAACTTTCAGTCGATTTTTTTGTCCATGAGTATAATAGAAGCCGTTCTGAATATAGGCAACAACAGTGAAACGGCTATACATTCGTATACGTATACATAATATATAGTATTACATACTCTCGAAAAATATAACCCTTCGCTTTTACAGTCGGGTAAAATTGGGTATAATCTGTTGTCTAAAGAACAAACGAGCAAGTTTAAATTCAGTTAAGAGACATTGAAAAAAATATAATAAAGCATAAAAACATATATCACTTTTTTTGTGTTAACTACACGCCATAATTTTCCTTTTTTTTTATGGCAACCCCATCATAATTTAGATCCTTAATCTGGAGTTTTGGATGCGAGGGACTTCATTTTGCGTTCCAGATTAAAAAGGGTCAATTTGCAGCCGTCATTTGTTAAATATTTTTATATGTAATAAGGCGACACCATTTTGTTTTCGCATAATTATTATGCAAATGTCCTTTGTTTGTTTTGGCGTGATTTTGTGAAAAGGTACGACGCGACGACGGGGAGCTAAATGAAAATTTCATTGCCAGTGACTTTGACTTTATACCTACTAAATATTTTTTGCATATTACTTAGGTATGTAGGTACTTGCTTTTGCCGCCCACGTGGACATCGTTTTTTTTACTGTCTATTAGCGAGCGATTCACGAACATGGAAATGAGTTTTTAGGATCAAACTTGCTTATGTTGCCCTCCGCCCATTTCAATGAAATCGGTTAAGCAGTTATAGAATAACTAGCTATTGCCCGCGGCTCCGCCCGCGTGCTGGATATTGTATTTGTGACGGTTCTTGAGGATGGCATGGAAATGTTTTATCCATATCCCCCTTAAACTATGTTCTACTATGTTGTTTTCTAGGCTTTACTTAAAAGTATTCTATGTGTTAACCGAGTGCTTTATCTATCTACCTACCAAATTTCATCCCAATCCGTTTAGCAGTTTCAGCGTGAAAGCGGAACAAACATGATGAACTAAAAATTTCACTTTCTAGCTATTCCTCCAGGAACCCTCAAGTTTTCTGGAATAAAAAGTATCCAATGTGTTAGCGTAGGCGAAATTCGATATTTTTACAGTATGAAATTTAGCTTAATAATTAAATAAATAAATAACTCTTTATTTCGGAGCAAAGAAATCCATTGAATATTAGTGTGTTAGTAATGTGCTTAGGTTACTTCTAACCCCGTCAGTTATCTCCATGCAATAATTGACCACGCTGAATACGTTAAAAACAACCGACTTCAATCGTAGCAACTCCAATTTTGCTATGTTTTTGTTGATTTTCTCAAAAACCGCTGAATCGATTTCGATAAAATTAATATGGGACCACCTGTGAAGTATTCAAACAAAAAAAGAATTTTTGAAATCGGTTCAGGCGTCTTTGAGTAATCGGTGAACATACATAAAAAAAAAAAAAAAAAAAGATTCCGACGAATTGAGAACCTCCTCCTTTTTTTGAAGTCGGTTGAAAAGCATGTCGAGCCGTAGCTCCGTTGTAATGCGAAAGTAGGAGAAACGAGCAAAGAAATTCACTTAAGCATTTACAATATTACTACGGATAAGATGTCTGTAAGAAAATTGTACTTATGTAACTTCATTACATTGTTACCGCCTGTAGATAAAAAGGGAACGATAGATCTTTCAGTGTGAGGTGTCGTTCAGTTCTGTCTTTATCCCCAGATTGACATAGGGATACATTTTGATGCAATCGGGTTTTTTGTGGGGACTCAGATTATTGTATACTAGGCAAGTTATAAAACAATTGTTTTTTTCTATGTGATAGGTGGCAAACGAGCAGACGGATTACCTGATGGTAAGCGATTACCGCCGCTCATAGACACCCGCAACACCAGAGGAGTCACAAGTGCGTTTCCGACCTTTGAAATGGGATGGGGGATGGGAGGAATGGGGGGGCTTGGGCCTCCAGTACCCGCACTCACTCGGCGAAACACAACGCAAGCGTTGCTTCACGCCGGTTTTCTGTGAGGCCGTGTTATCACTCCGGTCGAGCCGGCCCATTCGTGCCGAAGCATGGCTCTCCCACGGTTTACTATTTCACTTTCTTGCCGACGACGTATTAACACATAGTGTAATATTACATAAGTCCATTCACAACACTACAACACTAGTATTAAGGTTACTCATAAGGTTAAGTCAGAGGCTGCTCCTCACAGATAAGGAAAAGAAACTGACATTTATACTTACCTACTTAAGGGTGTTAAAGGCTTACCTAGTTAGGGTTCCGAAGTCGGATTCTTAGATGACATTGAAGTCAATGCAGATGATTGAGATTTTATAATGGGGTAGTTGACTGTTATTAATTTGAGTAACTTTTTATCAAATGTCAGATTCGACAATTTGTTCTAAAAAAATTCGAAATTGTAAACGATGACGTCATTATGCAATATAGTTAATACTTTTTATAAATTAAAAATGGAATGAAATTCAAAGCCAGTAAGTTGTTCTGTGCAATTTCAATAAAAGAGGTTTTATTAGGACGTTTACAGGTAAACATACTTAACATTACTCATCGTTTCGGTAGTTGAGTAAAATATTACCATACGAACTGTTAAACTATTTTTAAAAATAAAATTTAGATTTTGTACAGAACCCTCCATAAACAACAAAACACGTACTATCTCGCATTTTATACTCAGAAAGTGTTCCACGTTTTTGTGGCACTGAACTGTACCACAAAATACATAGAGAAGGTCCGCTCAATACGCTCACTAAAATCCTAAGCATATAGGGTGACTTTAAATTACTTCTTGATACCAATTTTCTGGGGTTGGCCACTAGCCCCACAACCTCCACCAATCCGGACTTGGCCCCCGTGTGTGGAGTATGGCCTAAACCTTCCCGAGTTAAGGGAAGAGACCCGTGCCCCTGTAGTGGGGACGTAATGGGTTGTTAACAACAACCAAAGGATATGCATGTGCTCATGATAACAAACAACTTTCCCTAAGGAACCCTAATTTGGCCGGTCCGTTGACTGATTTGTATGGAGGGTCCAAAACTTTTTTTGCGATTTGACTATGGCTTCCTTAGGGAAAGTTGTTTGTTATCACGAGCACATGCATATAGCCTTTCGTATCAATAACTAATTTAAAGTCACCCTGTATACATGCCTATAGACGTATACGGTCGTTGTAGGCAAGATCACGTACTGTGCGATCGTGACCTTGCCTTGAACGATCGTATATTTCTATAAGCATGTATATGCTTACGATTTTAGTGGTTTGTATTGAGCGGACCTTCTGTGTCTATTTTGTGACTGTACTGTAGTAATATAATGTGAGAAACTTTTAGCTACTATGTAAGTCAAATGACTTATGTTATATAGTCTGATTATGTAGTCTGTTTATGCTGAGATGAGAATGCTAAGATGGATGTGTGGAGTGACAAGAATGGACAAAATAAGGAATGAGTATATAAGAGGAAGTCTGAAAGTAGCGCCAGTGACAGAAAAGTTGCAAAGTAATCGTTTGTCATGGTATGGGCATGTTATGAGGAGGGACGAAAGTAATGTGGCTAGGAGAGTATTGAATATGAAAGTGGATGGATTAGTGGAAAGAGGAAGGCCAAGGAAGAGATGGCTGGATTGTGTGAAGAATGATATGAGTATGAAAGGAGTGAGCACTGAGATGACGGCAAGAAGAGAGGAATGGAAGAAGAAGACATGTTGCGCCGACCCCAAATAATTGGGAACAGGGCAGGAAGATGATGATGATGTAGTCTGTTTATCGAGATTTCTTAGAGTTGTAGTTTTGGGGTCAAATCTGAATGAGTAGGTAGGTACTTGCTTTTTGACCCTAGAATATATAATGTTAGCTTCAAACTTGGTTTATATTATAAACTTGATGAAAAAAATGGTGTGATGCGTAATTGTAAGCCACTCGCACCTCTTAACCAGATGTTCAAATCCTGTCAGTGGGCTCACTCAAATGTAAGTACTCCTAAGTAGAGATTTCAAAGTAGAATAACAAATACAAGTATTTTTTGAGATTTTGTTTTTTATTGGAGCTATTTGTATTTGTAGGCACATAACAATAGAAAATTGTGTAGAGACATACTGTATGTAAATGTATACATGCATTTAAATGTATATGTGTTTGTATATCAGTCTCTGGTTCCCATAGTACAGGAACTCCTCTGTTTGGGGCCAGATGACCGTGTGTGATTTGTCCCGGATATTATTATTATACTTATTTTACTATAGTGGATTACACGTATACATTAAGTGCATTTCCGTAAACGGAAAATCACTGAATAACCATCCCGAACAGTACCAAAATAACCATCAACTGTTACTTCCCTATAAATCAAACTACCCACAGTTGCTCGCTAAACGTCGGGGTATAAATCAACTGTCAGTTTGACAGCCGGCGTCGCTGTCAATTTTGGCTAATGTCAGCCGCTCGAATGACAGACGGGGAGGCGAGGCAGTGAAGCGTGTTTATTTTGCAAGGAATGCTGTGAAAATTGTGTAATTGCGTAATTGCATGCGAGATGTGGAAGTTTTATGATTAGAATTTAGGTGTGCTGATTTTGAATATATTTGTAGTTGATTTAGAGGAAAATATAATACACTTCCGGACACGTCTATCGGCCCACCTAGGATTTAAAGTTTTAATAGCCTATAGATAAAACCTAGCTATAGACATAGGATATTGGCTATACCTGAGTTCAAATTTGGAACTAATGGCATACTAAAAAGATTGCTAATGTGCCGGCTTCAAATCTGCATTAAAGGCACAGTTACCCGTTGTATCTCGTATGTAGACGATAAAATCAATTTGAAAGAAAGTATTGCCATAGAATTGTATGCACCCTGCATTTTTATTATCTAAGAAACAGCCTCTGAGGCGCTTGCTACAGAGTATACAACGGAAAATCTCAGATGTTTTACCTAGTTCTGTTGACCTGTTGAGTTTACTTCAGTTTTAATGCAGAATATTTAATATATTGTAGAAAAAAAAATAAAGGCATACTAATAGAAATCACATGTTTATGATACAGGGGGCGACGGGTTTTAGCTAACCTCATGGGTGCCCATTCACATTTGATGATTCATTTTGATAGAACTGACATAAGTCATTAGTAAGCATAACTCATAAGAGTTTAGTAACTAGAAGAGAAATGCATGCATAATGTTCCTCCTGAAGAACCGTTTGTCGAACGGACTAAGCCCTAGTAAACAATTATCAGTGTTAAGTCTTTTCTCGCTGGTGCTCAAGCCCCCGGACACCCACGTAGTCGGCGCCCCTTCAGACTTGTATTTTATAACTAATTTCATCTGTTCTTGTTACAGAGCAATGGAAACAACTACAATATGTCCGGTGAGCCGCGACGCAAGCGCGAGCCGCCGGCCCGACCGAACCACATCCTGCTGTACACCATCATCAACCCCGCCTATCCTATCACAGTGGTGAGTGTTGTTGTCACTATTATTCCGTTCTTTCAAAATGAGTATAGACATGTATCCTCCAGCTCATAGTTTGTATTTCAAAAAATGTGTTGGGGCGAGTGTCTTTTGCACTCGGACGTTTCTTCTCGCTCTGCTAACGCTTCCCGAAACGTTGAGTGTACGAGTTCTGAGTGGTATAAGAACTTTGTGTAAAGAAAAAAAATATTTTGAGTTTGATTTTATTATTGATTATAATATCATATCAAACCACTGACATCCCATCAGTGACTTGTGCGCCACATATTTTTCTTTTTTCTTTTCTGAGCACCGTGTTGTCTGAGAAATCGCTCAAAGCGATAAGACCGCCTGCACTGTAGCATCGCGTCTTTAATATTGAAAAAAGATAAACCGGCCAAGTGCGAGTCGGAACTCTATATTTTTTATATTTGAGTTGATTGAATGAAAGGTAATTTGCGGTTTACGATTTATGACGTATTAAAAAAAACTACTTTCTAGATCTCGTTCTAACCAATTTTCGGTGGAAGTTTGCATGGTAATGTACATCATATATTTTTTAGTTTCTAGTTTTATCATTCTCTTATTTTAGAAGTTACAGGGGGGGGGGACACACATTTTACCACTTTGGAAGTGTCTCTCGCGCAAACTATTCGGTTTAAAAAAAATGATATTAGAAACCTCAATATCATTTTTGAAGACTTATCCATAGATGGAGTATCTATGGATAAGTCTTCAAAAATGATATTGAGGTTTCTAATATCATTTTTTTTAAACGTATAGGTTTGATAAAAATAAAATTTTCAGTTTCAGTTCTAAGTATGGGGAACCCCCAAAATTTATTGTTTTTTTTTCTATTTTTGTGTGAAAATGTTAATGCGGTTTACAGAATACATCTACTTACCAAGTTTCAACAGTATAGTTCTTATAGTTTCGGAAAAAAGTGGCTGTGACATACGGACGGACAGACAGACAGACATGACGAATCCATAAGGGTTCCGTTTTTTGCCATTTGGCTACGGAACCCTAAAAAAATATCCTGACTATGTTTTCTTCTGTCGTACGCTATAAACAATGTTTCGTCATCCGCGGTATTGCAGGCAACTTCTCCGCCATTCGAAACTTGCTAACAGCTCGGCAGGGAACGTGCAGAAAATATTATCTCGCGCAGAACTTTCTAGATAAAGTATGAAGCGTTGTTATTATAACAAGTGAGTTTTTTTTGTAAATGGCCTATTGATAGTCTTACTTTATGGACAAGGTGTAAAAAGTTTGGGAATCTTTTCATAGTTATTTGTGCAACAAGATAGCGAAGTAATTTTTGATGTAAGTGCAGAGTCTAAGGTACAAGAAATAGACAACGATGTTCTTCAGTTGTTTGATACAAACATGACACACATCCATCTTTTCATACTTCAAAAAAAACGTGAGTTGTCGTTGCACTTTTGAACTCAGTAAAAAAAAAGTTATTGAATTGATAACGTTTGGATCGACTATACGATAAACACTGATTTTAACTTTTAAATTTGGTTTTTCTATTTTTGAAACTTAAGTCTTGCATTTTCTCGCTAGAGTGAGGCAGTGAGGCTATTCGGTAAAGCCAAAATATTGAAGTTCTATATTAATTAACTCCATCACGTAATTTACTTGCAGACGACAAGAATTTAACCCATCAGCTGACCTAAGACCCGGTCTTACAGACCAATTCAATTCAACTATTCCCAACTATTCCATTCTATGCAGACGGCGGGAATATACAGGGCGCTCAAGTTTTATCGCCCAGTCATTCGTGTTTAATATCTCGTGAAAATGCGCCCAGAACTTGGGCTGTGTAAACTTTAAATTGTGTTCGGTAGTGTTGTTTAAAGTGTCCCATTTTTGTTTCGATATCCGGTGTACCTACTGTAAAATTAATCACCGTAAAATCGCGTCTTCCCTTTTTTATGAATTCGTATTACGAATTATTTTACAAAAAATCTTAAATACAAAAATTTTGCTTATTGATTTATTATTATAAAGTTTCGTTGGAAAAGACCCGATCATTTTCAAGAAATTTTAATTGTAAGTTTGTATGGGAGATGACTTATTTTTATCATCATGTCAAAGTAATGATGTCGACTGCTTCTTCTTCGGAATCGAAATACGTCTACTGCTGCATATAGGCCTTGCTTATAGAACTTCACTTAGCACGGTTTTGAGCTAAAGTGCATCCAGCGGCTTTCTGCAAGCCTGGCTACGTTTAGTCCACCTGACGGTCCGTTCAATACTTCGCCTTCCGGCCCGCGGTCGCCATTTGCGAATGCTTTCATTCGGATATCTGATATCTTGTTAGTGCAAGAGAAATCGCAAAGTTTGTGGTATCTCTAGTTTTGTGTCCGGACTCCGGAGTAACTTTCAAGATGGCAGCATATGGGTTAAGTTTTGATGTTGCTCTATTGTGTTGAGTCAGTTTTACGTAGCGAGATGACCTGTCTCCTCATTTTAAGATACTCATATGGCCGGATGTGTTTGTACTCTAAAAGACCTTCTATTTCTCTACATAATAAGTAACAAAAATCAAAATTATAGCAACTATAAGTAACAAAGATAAGTTTTTTGCAAATTCAGTATAGCTTCCTTAAGGAAAGTTGTTCACTTTCATGAGTAGAAGCCACCGTAAATTTTTTTTTAGGTATTTTTATATATGTTTATAAATCCGTACGAAGACTCATTCCGTGCTGGTTTATCCGTATAATATGGAAAATAACGCTGTTCATTTTAGGTTTATATAAATGCCTATAATTTAAAGCCAGCCATAACTATTAAGAATACATTTTCTCCTTTTCAAATTACTATTAAACACACATTCACTAACATATAACATCGTAATGTCTATAAGATCATCTTCCGAAGCCGCCCATAATAAGTTTTCTCACGTATCGGAGATATTATCGACATCCCGAGATTGACAATCTGTTGACTAGTTACACACTCCTAGATCCGGCCCCGTTGCCGAGAGATCACGGCACGGAGCTCATTAAACTCAACTCTTGTGTAAACGACAGGGTGGTATTTAGGGCAGGGGCCTTGAATTTTCGACTTGAGCTTGGCTTTTTTGCTGAATTTCGCTTACAGTGACTAGGTTGCCTTAATTAGGGGCAACTATTTTAAATTTTCTGGAAATAAGTTAATGTTTTGTTCAGTGCTTGTATAAACTTTCCAACCGTTACAGGAGCGATTTATGAAATTGAATTTAAACCATTGTCCATTCGTAACAGTTGTTTTGAAATCTCTTATTATTTTCTATACTATTTACTTACCAATTGGGCTAGTTAACTGATGATAATTTTCCGATCAAATTTTGACTGGTGAAAGGCTTTTTGTATTAGCGTCATTTTTTAAAATTTTCAGGAGATATTTTTAAAGATTAAGTAAAGTAAAAAATTGCTTTATACAGATAGACTTTTCCCCGTTGATTCATAGTTTTCTTTCGACAGCTGTGTGTAATTTGTAGTTGTTTTTTATTTTTGCAAATTAACTTAAGGTTGAGGGGCCTCTCGTTAATCCACCCCTGTGCACTTTAGCAACAATGTACAAGTTTTATTTGAGTTTGATATTTTCTTTTCGTCTTGGCGCTTTCATTTTTATCAAAAGTGGATTACTTTTATGGGATTTGTTTTCCGTAGGAGGTTAGAAGTGGAGTGATTTTGATGCGACAGATGTCGGGATAATGGCTGTTTTACTAAGCTTTATCTTTATGGCGACTTTGTTTAGTTATTCAGAGCTTCGATGATCTTTTTTTGATTGTTATTATAAGAAATTGTGGTTTTACGCTGAACACTTTTACATATAACATGTTTTAAATATTGACTAGAGTACCCTATAAAAGTATCTTTGCATTTTTAAATCTTAGTGGCTGACCTAGACGCTATGTCTTTTTCCCGCTATCCGAGTGGAGTAGGCAAGCTTAAGATTAAGGCGTTAAGTATAGCCAAATCGCAATATTAAATTCAAATTCTTGAAATAATAGTTAAAGCTATCACCATGGAAAAAATATATAACATACTTGAAACAATAAAAAACAAATTGCCTTGAACAGAATCATAAAAATCACAAAAACCTTGATGAAATAAAAAATATCCTGTAAACCCTGTATTTTGTGTAAATTGCAAATTCTCTCGGAAACACAATATTTGTTTATGTTGAAACCAACACACAAAAATCGGCCATTTTAATACCTTCAATTAACCTTGAACGGATTTTTTTAACTTATTATTTGAAAGCCAAGAAAAGTAATAGAAACATCGAAATCTTGAGAATTTTGCGTTTGGCCTTGACGTAACCGCCGCGATGGTACCTACACTGATCTGAACTTAAAATGAGTGGCGTTACGGTCGATATTATATTATCATGCATCAACCTGCTCAGATTGAGTGTACGTCGCGCCTTAAGTTCACAAAAGTTGTCAAATGCAATGTGCTGGCTATCTCATGAACATGCGTTGAAAGCGTTGCCTAGTTTCTAAAAAATACTCTGTGGATTTCTTGGAAACTAGGCGATTGATTTAAAAAATATATACATGTAACTGGATTAAGGAGTCATGTCGCTCTAGGAAGGCTAGGTGGTTCGTTTAAAAAACTTAAAATGGATTTATAGATAACAGAAGGAGGTTTTTCTTAGATTTTCCATAAAAGCTGAATGTTTACTCAGTTTCTTTAATACCCGTAAATAAAAATCAATAAGATAAAGTGAAAATATAATATTTTGATAAAATCCTATTGTTTGTCTCGTCCTTACTCTGATTCGTGGTTGCGGCTACCTCCTAACTCGCTCTCACTAACTAAACGCAACGTATGTATGTCGGAAGGAACGTTAATGAATGGGCATTTAACTTGTGAGTTAGGTTTGGGTTATGCTTGGTTCAACTATGATAAAGTGGACTGCAGTAGAAGGTTTATCATGCGTATATGGAGTTCCACCTGTTAGCATCACTTTTAAGTCAAAGATACATAATGCGGCAAATACATAGATCTGACTCATTGACTCAGTGGTTAGCTCTCCTGACTACTGATTCCAGGGTCGTGGGTTCGATTCCGACCCAGGGAAACCATTTCTTTGATGAGACAATTTGTTTGCTTTGTGACTGGGTGTAGGTATTATATTTATGTACGTAATAGTATCAGTCGCTGGTTCCCATAACACAGGGAATCCTAGTTTGGACGAGATGATCGTGTTTGATTTGTCGCGGATATTGTTTATTTATTCTTGGAGAAAGTTACGTGTAATGAATGTGGAAGAAGCAAGAAAATTATGTCTGAACAGTAGCAAATGGCGATCCGTGTTTTCTGCCCACCCCTAAAGAAATAAGGCATGAGTATATAAATGTATGTAGGAAGTATGGTAGTGTTATTATTCATATCATCTCACTAATATTATAAATGCGAAAGTGTGGATGTTTGTTTATTTGTTTGTTTGTTCCAATTTCACGCCGTAACTACTGAACGGATTTGGATGAAATTTGGTAGGTAAATAGATAAAGCGAATTGGCTAACACATAGGATACTTTTTATCCTGGAAAACTCGAAGGTTCTCGGAGGATTGGCTAAAAACTGAAATTGTTACGAATTTCTTTTATGTCGCGGGCGTAAGCTAGTTCAAGATATACATATTGTGGCGGTACAAAATTGCCACGTTGCAGCTTCGTAACGAAGCAGCCCGCTGTGCTGACAAACGGTGTGCTTTCAATCTTGTGGTTTGCGGGTGTGTGGCTTACGGTGCGGCGCAATATGTGAGTGACTGCGGGAGTTCGTATGTTTTTGTTTTTAAACATCTTTTTTTTTTTTTTTTTTTTTATGGCAGAGGTGGCAAACGAGCAGACGGATCACCTGATGGTAAGCGATTACCGCCGCCCATAGACACCCGCAACACCAGAGGAGTTACAAGTGCGTTGCCGGCCTTTGATTTGGGAATACGCTCTTTTCTTGAAGGTTTGAATGTCGTATCGGTCCGGAAATACCGCAGGCGACAATTCATTCCACAGTTTGGTTGTGCGAGGCAGAAAGTTTCTAGTGAACTAGTTTCTAGTGACATCTAAAGAAATGGCAAACATAAAACCGGACAACATTGTATTTCAGTTTTATTTTTCTTATTTTGCACAAACTGACGATTTTTTTTAGTTACTTACAAGCTTACATAAAAGAAATTCGTAGTTAAAATTATTTATTGGATCTGAAATTCTTCTTCCTATATTTTTAAGAGATAATAGAAGAAGAAGAAGAAGAGAAATCTGTTCTTTCCCATTGAGAAATCTGTTCTATATAAGGTGCTACTTTATTAGTGCCCGATATTTTAGTCAGTGCTTCTACTCCTGATTCTGATAAACTTTCCCCAAGAAACCCATAGTCAAATCGAAAAAAAATTTTTAGACTCTTCATACAAATCAATCAGCCGAGAGCGGCCAAATTAGTATGAAGAGCCCAACAATTTTTTTACGATTTGACTATGGGTTCCTTGGGGAAAGTTGATCAGAATCAGGAGCAGGAGCACTGACCAAAATATCGGGCACTAATAAAGTAGCACCTTATATAATCCTTTATCTGTTCCATATAATTTCGTCTTGGTCTTCCTAAGATTATAAGTTAGGCGCCAGTATAAACTCTGTGGTTCCGGTTTTTAATTCGCTTAGTTAATTTTGATTATTGAGAACCAACAGATTGTCTATGATATATTAACTACATTCAGATTCATTTATTTCACGTCACAAATGCATAGTTATACATGTCAAGTCTTTAAAATAATATGTCAGTAGTGAGTGATACGATAGTAAGACAATGATTATATTGTAATAAAAAAAAAACTTAGAAAAATGTACTGAATGAAATAATAATAAAAATAATTTGTACGTATTATTTACTTAGTCTAGAACTAGGACCGATGTTTAGGTGTAAGATTTTTAAAATTCGTAAAGTTTCATACCTTTCTCGCGGTGCATCCGACAGCGTATATTGGAAACACGTCACTTATAAAATAGAGCAATATATTTTGAACTGAAAAATATTGGAAATTGTAGCGCGAATTCAGAAATATTGAACTTTCAAATCGTATATTCTATTTTCGAGATAAACTTGCAATTTATGATATAACATCACTTCACTATATTTTGATCTAAATTCCTTTTGGAATGTACGTAGATAGATATCTCTATATTCAAGATAAATTCTACGATATGCAATTTTCAGATAAGCTATGAAACTAGTACATTGCATCGTACTCAACAACAAAACTGACGCATTGGGATAAAAACTTTCATACGTAGCTAATATCATTTATTCTCTGTTTGTGTATATAAAATAAAATAAATAATGTACTGAGTTGGTATCACTGTCCCCTCTAAACGTGCTGGCAAGCAGCATGCTGTGTTCCGGCAGGTGGGGCGTGATGGCCAGGGTAATTACCGGAATAAGAGGCATTTCAACTTAGCCCTGAAGATTGGCAAGGCACTGATTACCCTTCTGGGGGTGATAGACTTTTAGGCGGCGGATGCCACTTTCCATCAGGTGGGCCGTTACACTTTTGTCATTTTACACAATAAAAAATATCCTTAACACTTCATCTACTGCTGAATGTTTTCTTTGTTCTATATTAGGTTTAAGCCGCTCCACAATATACAATACTGCAAGATAAAAACTTTATACACGAATTGTTTGTCACAATTTAATGTCCGTGTTTCATTGGATCCTTTGTTTTCGCTTCCGGAGCAATCTCGCCGTTCTAAGCCCGAGAATTCAATCTCGCTTTCATAAACAGATTG
The DNA here is from genome assembly GCA_958295455.1 of Coleophora deauratella. Lineage (NCBI taxonomy): Eukaryota > Metazoa > Arthropoda > Insecta > Lepidoptera > Coleophoridae > Coleophora > Coleophora deauratella. The sequence continues at coordinate 8,595,671 of OY282412.1, forward strand.
TCTGGAAATGAGAAGCGGCGTGGTTCAGTTTCAGTGTGGCTTGTATGGTCGCGTCGATCACGGATACGTAAGTACGGACACGGTCGTAACCTGGATGTGTTTGACTGTTAGTGCCATTTATCTCGACAGTTTCCGTGCTTCGTAAGGTAAGTTGTAGGTGCTGGTTGCTGTCATTAGATAGCAGTAGTTGAGCCATGTCAGAGGCCTTTAGGCGGCTTGAAACGTCTGACATTGGGGTATTTCACTAGCCTCAAAACCATCATCAATCTGGACTTGACCCGCGTGTGTGGAGTAAGGTCTAACCTTTTCTAAGTTTGGGGAGAGAACCGTGCACTATTAATGGGGACGATATGGATTGTTAACAAACGTGGAAATGAGAATTTGACATAAATGAGTTAACAGTGATTTTCACTGCTGGTAATGTTACAGTCCAAAACATAAGATAAGATAATAAGATAATAATTTATTCATTTGTAAAAGGTAAATAATTTACATAGGTTTCTAAAAATTAAACAAAGTACAAATTAATGGGTGCCTGAACTAGAATAAACCTGTATCTCAGGCAACAAAATTCTTACATGTTATACTTATGAGCATAATACAAAAATATCTTAATAATTATTGTTAGTTCTGAATAGTCTAAATATTATATGTAATAACAATTTGTTAACTGGGTCATCATCATCATCAACATGAATCGCCTTAGTGGCGTAGTTGTTACATAGTTCGCTCCAATACTATTGGTTATAGTTCGCGTCACGTAAAAAGAGCGCTGGCTGGCGTTCCGAGGATGCACTCTGACAGCAACTGTTTAGTACCCTCTCTTTCACACTTACGCGATTTATATTATGCTATCTCGCTCGGAACGCCCGCCAGCGCTCTTTTTACGTGACGCGAGCTGTACAGTTTTATTTGAGTGCCATTTTCTCATCATGCTTAGCTAGTTCCTCCATCTGTCTTAGTCTTGCGGCCAAATATGAAATGATGGCCGATACCCCATTGCGTTGGAGTATGTTGGTAAACCCTTTCTTCTTCGGCATCATCATAGCTTATCATCAAGTGAGATTTTGCAAAGTGCTTAACGATGCTATGAATTTCAAGAAAAGTCGCTTAGTTTATCTCCTTTAATAGTTCCGATGTCGAGGTTCCACATTCAAGCCTTAATAATCTTTAGACTTCAGACTTCAGCTACTACATCGAGTCACAAAGGCGCTTATCTCAAAGGACGAGATGTGATGAGTTAAACGACACCTTCAAACATATAGAGAGCTGAGATAAACTGAATGGAACATATCTCGTAGGGATGTGCTATTTAGTGAGACCGATTTTATGATTTTGGTGGAGCGACCGTTAAATTTGGTTTTTATTCGGTTCATAATACTTAACTAGCGTAGCGTTGGAGCTAGATTCTAGAATTAACTCTACAAAGCTATTCGTAATCGATATGAAGTACCTAATGCTTCAAATTATTATGGGGAAAGGACGCGTGAAAACTTATACTTAGTCTGTTACTGTAGAGAATGCTATTCCTTGTGATGAAAATATGTGTAAAGCAAACTTCAAAAATAAACTTAAAATTGCTTTATTAGAAACTTTTGATGAAGAAAGTGTGCGTGTAAATGTTAAAACTAAAAATTACTATTTTACAATATTAATATCAGAGTATGTTTGAATATCCAACTAAGTATAGACGTTTTACATGCTTACAACTTAATTTTTATTATTGGAGTGCATTTATTTCGCCAACCAACTGTTGCACAGTTTGGCGATGAACTAATTATATGTAAAACTTTTGTAATTTTATTTGGAAATAATTAAAAAAAAAAGTAAGCAAGCCGCTGTTTACTTGTGTGTAAAAAACTTTGTAATGTCTTGTCAAGTTACCTGCTCAAAGGTTGACTGGAAGAGATCCCTTCCAGGGATAAGTCCGCCTTTGTACAAACTGTTGTTTATTTTATTTACACAATATTGTTTTGTAAAATGTATGTTTTGTGCAATAAAGAGATTACAAACAAACAAACAAACAAAAATGAAACCAAGTCACACAAACAGACGGACGTTACGTTAGGCAAAAAAAGTTTAATTCGTAGTTTACGAAACAACTAGCCCCTGTGTAAAACTAAATACTTATAACTCTGCAATAAAAGGAGGTTGGGGTAATTGAATTTGAAAAAAAACTTCACCTGACGATCAACAATTGGCGACTAGCTTCTCCGTCGGATATTGTCCACTCTTGATTATGTCATTCTGTAAATAAACAACAGCATGATTATAAGCTAATGTATCCAGATTTTTTGTTTACTGAAATTACAAATAATAATTCTGGCTTAAAAGCGTCACGTCTCTGTTATCCTTTTCTTTAAAAAATAACCTTTATGTTCCTACCTTAACCTATTACCAACACAACGGATAACGACGCATCCCGTCTCTAGTATCATACCTATACCCAAAGAGGTTAAGTTCGAAGATAAGTGACAAAATGGCGGAAGACCTCACTTCAGGATAAGCTAACGTCACTTCGAGTATCGGCAGTGTTCAGAGATAATGTGTGGATGTGGATGTTGTGCAGTGTGAAAATCACTGTCGATAAAGTGTGTTGTGATGCTTTGGAGTCTGCGGTGAATATGATAAGAAAGAAAACCGTTTGTAGTGATAGCACACTTCTAGTGCCGTCAAGAACTTTAGTTTATTTACCGTGGTAACTAACTTATATTGTAATGTATAATACTAAATAATAAGAGAACTTAAAGAGGACTCACTAAAAAGTCGTAATACGTTTTTGTACCTTCATTATTATTCTGTATCTATTCCGACATTTCATTGTCAAACTGAAATTCATAAGCCCACAACAGAAAATTATATATTTACTGTGGTAACTTATAATGTATAATATGTATATTGTGAGAGACTTAAAGAAGAATTTCACTTAAAAGTCGTCACATGTTTTTGTACCTTCTATTATTATTCTTTTTCTAGATAATCCGAAATTTCATTGTCAAACTGAAATTCATAAACTGACAACACAAACTAAACCAGCTCAGAACCTTCAACTCAATTAAACGGTCTTTCTATTCAGGAATACAATTTTACTACCCATAAAACTCAACTAAATCACCCACGGTCGTTGTATTTTCCACCCTATTACCTTGTTTTAGGGGATACAGTTCGTTCCTAACTAGCGGAGTTTCATTCATTGCTCGAGCGGTACTTGCAACAACGTTATTTCAAGTGGATTTAACGTTTGTGTAAATATAGAGATTACAACTTGCAAAGCTATTGTTTCGACAGGTACGGATTTCATGTTCGTTAATACCCCAAATCCTCTTCACTCCACTGCTTGGACAGGACACGGGTCTGTGCCCATACCTCGAACAGGCAGACGGACGTTTCTTTATAAGTTTTTATTTTATATTTGCTGTTATAACTGTTCCAGAGTACAATTTCACTTGCTTGATTTCAGTTTTGCTGCTGTGGAGTATCCATGGTTTCATTTTCCTCAGTCCACTTTTCCACATTGGTCCTTCGAGCCAGATATTTATAAACCAGCTTACTGGAAATTTTCCTATTTAACTGCGCTAAAAATTTGTCACGTCTTCCAAGAGCCTACGGCAGTCGCTCTAATAATGGTAAAAGCAACACAATTTTGAGTTATAATGAATCCGAGTTTCTTGTTATCATATTTTGGTACATACAGTATAATAAACATTGCGCCGCATGGCAAGAAGAAGAAGATTATACAGTAGATACGGAATACGCAGATGTCAAAAGCAAACGGTTGATACATCTCGAACGTACTCATAATATAGGCTGGTATAAAATGTTACCATCTCTGGATAAGTTTGACAATGCTTTTAAATTAACATCAAGGTTAAATGAAATGTCAGAAACAATAAGTACTTATGGGACTCCAGTATACTTGTGTACCTGGGAATATTAAACGGTTTTCCTCATTAGGAAACGTTGGGCGTTGCCAATGCGCGACGAAAAGCTTTTTAAAACTTTTTGTTTTGTGATTCGTATGGTTTTCTCTGTCTGAGATAGAAAGTAGGTAGATGTATTTTACTGTTTTTACTTTAAGTCCCAAATACTTCACAGAAACAATATTTATTTCTAAAGGTAAATTTTACGATTGTGATTGAAAACCCTCCAACCTAAAAAGTAAACCTTCAGTTCCGTGTTCATATTTTTTTATATAAAATCATTACGTACGTCCATTTCATATTAAGTGTCAATCACACTGTAGAATTCAATATAAATTCACTAGTATCTCTTTTGAATATGCCAGCGCATTGAAATTTCCAATTTGAAACAGATTATCAAGCGTAGGTCAAAATCGGTTCCCAATTAAAATTCAGTACCATTTAGACATGGTGTGCTGTTGATGATAAACGCAGTAAGTCTAATATAATCCAGTCTTAGTGATTAGCAGATATGGTAATAGGTCAATTTGGGCTGGTGAAGCGGTAACAGCTTGGTGGCCTATTAAATCTACTATACTGATAGGTTCAGTTGGAGAATTTGGTACTTGTACTTAATGTCGTGAAATTGTGAACGTACTGGGTTTTGTTTGTTTGTTTGTAAACTCTTTGTTAAGATATTTATTTGCATTTTACAGTTCATACAGATTTTTATATTTATATAAAGGTCCAGCTAATACTAAAATTAATAGTAAAATATGTACAAAATATTTTATAACAAATACAAAAAAGAATTTTGATTAGTGAGGAGACGTGTCTTTAAATAAATACGTATTTCTCAGAGAAAACAACCAAAATATAATCTATTTAAAAATCCTTTTATTGTATAAATAAAAACAATACATAATATTATATAAATTACGTCTACGTAGGCGTAATCTCATGAAGGTTGAATCCAAAACTTCATGCAAATTTGCCTCGTGTTTCTTGGAAAATAAAAACATATTTATGATTCGAAGCTTCGGCAGAAATTTTCGGAGAAGTCAAAAATAGCCTTTTTAACACATAAGAGAGTAACATAAGAGAGAGAGTAATCACATCAGAGTGTTATATCGATCGTAAAATCCTCTCACGCGTTTAAGAACGGTTACTTCAAAGGACAAACAAGTCTTAGGTAAATAATGCTTAGCCAACATTTCATAGCTCTTCCAAGTCCCCAAAACCTCTTACAAGTTGTTAAGCAATTTATTAGCGATATAAAATGAAATATGATTTAATAATATGAACATACTTTGAACGAAAACATTTACAGCTTCCTGTAATAATTTAGTAAGTTTATTACAAAAATATTAAATGACTTATGACTTTTTTATGCGTCATTAAAAGGCCTATCGTTTTACGATCGTGTCCGTACATTAGAATTATTGTATTCAATTGTTTTTTTTTTTTTATAAAAGCCGAAAGCAAACTAAGATCATTCAAAGCTACACTGAAGTTCTTTAATATGAAGTCAAAAAGAAATATAGTGATAGTCTCCAATTAGATACACAATACAAGCCCAGTGTCAGAAGCCTTCAAGTCGCCTATTAAGCCTCCGACATGGCTTAACGTTCGCATCTAGGAATAGCAGCAGCAAACCCATCGAAGTTATGACCGTGTCTGTAGCCTGATAACCTGCGTTATCAACGCAGCCAAGCAAGCCGCATTGAGCCATAACAGCTTCGCCATTTTAAGAAAACCTTATAGCTCCTCTATACGATGGGCTATCAAAGTCAAAGTCAAAGTCAAAATATTTTTTATTTAAGTAGATGCTGTACGCATACTTTTAAATCGTCTTTTTTTCTACCTAGTACAAAGTTCCTACCACGCGGAACTTGTACACTCATGGGCGAGCAAGAGGAAGTTTCGTAATGAGTACTAAAAGGACTATATTACATTAGTTATAGTTATATATTACATAGCTCACTATTACAATCATTTTTAGTTCAAAATGTCGTTTTCTGGTGAACAGTACCTCAGATGACTAGGAGTTGTGTACCCTATTTCTGTTGTTTCAACATTTTAATGTCAGTTTAATATTCAAGGCACCGAAGACGCTCGCTCGCAAAGGTTGCATGTTCTGTTAATGGTACAATCATAATAAAAACAATCTAAGTTTTGATTGCGAAACCCTTTTAATCCCGCCTGTATTCTGGCCACGATTACTGCGATGGGGTGCTAAGTGGATTACCCGATTACACTACAGTGTTGCCCTTGCGAACTATCGTTTCACCCCAATCTGTTTACAAGTTGTAAGTTTTAGTAGAGGGCGAAATTTTCACTTGAAAATGAGTTTGTAGTTTACATTGACACAGACTGACTCGGTGGTTCAATGAGTAGCACTCTGAGGGTCGTGTGTTCGATCCAACTCAAAGCAAACATTTTAATAAAGGACAGGTTTTTTACAGTACTCAGACTCAATGGGTGTTAGGGTATGTCTCAGTTTATGGTTCTTGTAATACAGGGAATCATAGATTAGAGACGGATGACCGTGTGTTGTTTGTCCATGATTTTTTTTTTGTTTGTTCAATTTAAGTATTTTTCTTGCATTGGGAGTAAGTATGCGCCAGTTTCATTGTTGCTTGATGGACTTCTAATTGCTAGATATGCATAGATCTTGATCTTTAGATTGACATAGGGTACATTTTATAAAGTCTGTTTATTGACAAGTCTCCTCTGGTGTTGCGGGTGTCTATGGGCGGTGGTAATGGCTTACCATCAGGTGATCCGTCTGCTCATTTGCCGTCTATCACATAAAAAATTATATAGAATTTTATGTTGAATTGGTTAGGTTATTACAAAGTTCTAAGGGTTGCCTCAGTTCCTTACCTTATAAATTGAATTTTCCTAAAACTAGATCCCTTACAGAGACGGTCCTAAGTAAACTTAGCAGATAGAATTACCAGAAGTCAATTTCCTATATAAATAAAGCGTAAATATCTGTGAAATACGATAAATTTGCGCTAAATACCTGATGCATAGGTATATCTTCATAACTATACTTAAGAAATCTCACTAGGTTTACTCATGAGGATATGACTTCTGAAACTGAAAATGTTTCCTCAGGAATTAGATAAGATTTATGAAAATTTGTATAGGAAATAAAGATTTTTTAACTCGTTATGAATGTAAGTTCATTTATTTTTCCGTCTTTAGCCAAAACGATTGATGCATTATGGAGTGCGTTGCGAGGTTTCGATAAATTTTTATTTGTCCCCAAATAGGTATATACAAAATATGCAATTGTGTTTAAAAATATTGTTAATTGATTAATTTCATTTCTAAAATGTGCTGTCAATACTTCGAGCCCTTTCAATCATCTCTTCTTAGTTCCGCATAGAGCTACAAAGAGAAGCACATTTATTTGTCTGGCAACAAAGAGGGCGGTTTAATTAAAGTCGGGGGATGAAACGCTGTGGGACAGTGGAGGAGTTGACTCTTTGTGTGGTACGAGTCTGAAGATATTCAAATAATGTTGTTTGTACTGGTAACATTCGTGGCTCAGTGTGGCTTGCGTGGTCGCGTGGATCAACTGACTGCAGACACGGTCATAACCTGGATGGATTTGAGTGTTACTGGCGTTTTATCTCGACCGTTTTCGAGCTTCGCAAGGCACGCTAAGCCGTTGGTGCTGGCTGCTATCACTATGTGGTAGTCGTTAAGCCATGTAGGAGCCTTATAGGCGGCTTGAAAACTTCTGACACTGGGGTTGGCACTAGCCCCACAACCTCCACCAATCTGGACTTGGCTCCCGTGTGTGGAGTATAGCCTAACCTTCCCGAGGTATGGGAAGAGACCCGTGCTCCTGCAGGGGTGACGATATGGTTTGTTAATAGCTGGAAATATTCAGCTTCGTTTAACTAGTGCATAAAACCATTGTTTTTGCTCTAGTTAGCGGAGCGAAAAGAAACATCGAGTCCAGTAGAATTGATATTTATTTAAACATATTTAATTTATTTACTTATTAACTGTTTACTGGTTTTTTCCTTATCTCCCGCTTATCGCTTAATCCAAACATTATTCAAGAATTGGTAGAAAGCAATTAGGTAAGGGGTTTCGACAAATATCTCTTTACAACAAATTAAATTGTAGGAAAATTCGCTTCGAAAGACAAATACCTATTACTTAATTGATTAATTATTTAACCGCCTCCGTGGTCTAGTGACTAGAATGCTTGCTTCACGTCAGGAATTCGCGGGAAATCTTGCCGGCAAACATCAATGTTAATAACACTGTTGTGTTCCGGCATGGAGATACGAAAGCCAGTCCGCCATTGCGTTGAAGACTTTGGAAGCCCGTCCATCGTCAGCATTACAGATACAGATACAGATGTTTATTGATAACTCTTTGTTACACGTCATACTTATTGAATATTACAGCTATTGTTAACTTATTTATTATTACAAATTTTCAATTTCATAAATTCATTAAGTTCGTAATACTGTTTTTCAAGTAACCAATTATCATCATTTACTATCAGTGTTTTCCCATATTCAATGATCACTTGCGATGATGTCAATATCTTACTAATTGTGAATAAAAATAAACAGAAATGTTATTATGATGGCTCGCTGCGTTTATGTTTTTTTCACAGCTTCAAGGGATTGCAGCCCTGAGAATTTGATATTAATTTCAACTTGATACGTCTAAGCGTTCCTGAGAAAAAGGGTCTTGACAGACAGACAGACAACGAAGTGATCCTATAAGGGTTCCTTTTTTCCTTCTGAGGTACGGAACCCTAAAAACAGAAATAGTTTTATGGTAGTTTTTAAGGTTTTCCCCAAACTGATATATCTTCTCATGCTGGGTGGGCACTGGTTGGCCACATATTTACACATACAATAATATTAACACAGTTGCACATACCATGACTAATGTTTCTCTATCCCCCTTTCCATAGCCTTTTTTATCGCCTCTGTTCTGCTTAAGTGTTGTTGCGTTCTGTTCCCAAAGGGCTCCAACTTTTATTAGTGGTAAGGTATTTTCCAAGCTCGCCGGGTTAGCGGTCTACCACCATCTAACATACATATAGCTGATATCAGCGTAAGAGCCTTTAATCCGGTATGTCGTGAATAAACGCGTAATTTCACGAAATTTTATGTAGTCGAGGCTCTGTTACACGATTTTATTGATTCATTCTGTGTATTTGTTATCTAATTGTTCCAAACGATAGTGTTTTAAATAAAGGTAATGCTTTAATATCTTAATACTAAAATCTCTTTATTTTTTTATAACGTGCCTTAATAATATCTTGTTCACTATACAATACAGTGCAGAGATGTTAATAATGTTATTTTCGTCAAAGTAATAGAGGCCATGTTTTATACGCTCCACTAAAATGGCTTTAATATAACGGCGAAAATAGACTTCGGTGGTTATGTACGCCGCGAATTAAACTGTAATAATTGTTAATAGGGAATATATCGGTTTATTAGTTGAAAATTGAATAATGGTTCAGTATTTTCTATATAAGTGTACAGTATTATTTTTTATGTGATAGGTGACAAACTAGCAGACGGATCACCTGATGGTAAGCGAAGCGATTACCGCCGCCCATAGACACCCGCACTTGTGACTCCTCTGATGTTGCATCAGAGGAGTCACAAGTGCTTTGCCGGCCTTTGGAATGGGATGGGGGGAATTTGGGGGGGTTGGGCCTCCGATACCCTCACTCACTCGGCGAAACACAACGCAAGCGTTGCTTCACGCCGGTTTTCTGTGAGGCCGTGGTGTCACTTCGGTCGAGCCGGCTCATTCGTGCCGAAGCATGGCTCTCCCACGGTTAAATACAGAAAATAAATAAGTATTGTTTAATTATGTACAGTCTCGTGCATAAAAGTATACAGCCAAATAGTGCAAGTAGTACGAGATGGCACGGCTACCCTGTATACTTTTAGGTGCACGGGACTGTAAATTCTTTTATTTTTGTTGTTTCTATAAACTGTATCTATTTACCAGGGGGTGAAACCTGGTGTCGGCTGATGATGAATGATGATGATGAAGCCTGGTGTCCTAAAATACAGGATTTTCCCTAGTTTACGCACCAGAGTCACTAAAATTATCTGATTCCATTTATTTTATTGTCTTTTTATTTTATGTATAATACGTATCAGTTCTTTTACTTTTACGTATCAGTGTATGTGAGTAAATAAATAAAGTATAGGTTTGTTATAGGATATTTCTGGAATAATATTTTATTCGAAGAGATCCTTACTTCCATACTAATGTGTAAATGCGAAATTAGGTTTCTTTGTTTGTTTGTTCTTCTTTCACGTCGCAACGGAGGAACGGATCTACACGATTTTTGCACGCATATAGTTGACGGGATGGGAAGTATCATAGGCTGCATTTTCTCCTGTAAAAATATCTAATTTTCTCGGGAAATACACCGGGAACCCAAAAATAATGCAACTTGAGAGAGGAATGCTTACTGATTGCTATAATAACATTACTGCTCCACCGATTTCATTGAGCCAAAGGAAAATATTTGCTTGTTTGTTTGTTTGTAAACTCTTTATTATACAATATATTATCAAATTAATGTTAATACATATACTTCCGGACACATCTATCGGTCCATCTAGGAGTTAAAGTTTTAATTGCCTATAGATAAAACATATAGCTTTACTTTAGGCTATTTCTGAATTTGAAACTAATGGCCTACAAAAAAGATTGCTAATGTCTCGGCTTCAAAACTGCATAAAAGCTTTTTGCCTAACCTAACATTCAGTTTTAGATATAGTCCATTAAAACTTAAATGAATGCTGAAAACTTAATGCTAGGTAGGCCGATAGACGTGTCCGGAAGTATATGTATATCATATCTGTTGTTACGATTCTGACTTCAAAAATATATTTTATTTACTGGAGCTGCATTTATCTGCTGCATTGTCGTGTAATACAAATATCTGAACGCACGAATAAACGGCGTTTGCGAGGTGTTGCATTTAGCATCGGTCGCGTCTTATGCATTTACATAGCTCCTACATCATCTGCCCTCGGATGACAATACGCGGTATCCTAAAAGTAGTGAAGTTGAGAAAAACGCATTTAAAGTTCGCGATTTGTCTAAATATTCTATAGGATTTTAAGGTTACTGTTTTTTGCATTTTGGCAGTAAATGAAGTAAATTAATTTTTGACCACATTACATCATAGGTCAGGAGGAGTAGATCAAATTAAGCTATGTTACGACAAAACACGGTAACCCAGGTTGCCGCCTTTTGTCATCACGTCTTCGTATTTTTCCTTTTGTAGCAGGTGGTCTGATTTCCAAAATGACTGCTGTTCCAAATTTACCATTTCTCCATAGTGACCATTAATGATAGTATAGATTCATACTGAAACTTAAGCAGAAATGGTCATTAATATGGTACAATGATGATACATTAGACCAAGAATCTCATATTTGATCAATCTGGAGTCAGCAAGAAAATATATTTTTTATCATCAGTCGAAACACGTCCACTGCTGGACAAAGGCCTCCCCCAAGGATTTCCTAACTGATCGGTCTGGCGCTGCCCGTATCCAGTGGCTTCCCGCAACCAGATGACCCGTCCATCGTGTGGGAGGCATGTCTATGCTACGTCTTCCGGTGCGCGTTCGTCACTCGAAATCTTTCTTGCCCCAACGGCCGTCTGTTCTACGACCCACTTTAGTTTAGCGATTCTGTGAGCTATGTCGGTTACTTAAGTTCTCCTACGTATCTCCTCAAATATTTTATTATATTGTGTTGCGCCCGCCTGTTTGGGTGCATGTGGCAAATACTAATAGCCTTAGACATTATTTTAATAACTTTTCGATTTTTGTTTCAGGTAAGTGCTGTTTTGGATCGCTATTTGAAGAGAGTTTGTGAGTATGTTTATATGAAAAACGTTGTTAATCTCTTATTTTCTTTGGCGTTCCACATTTATGAAACGTGATTTTGCCTAAGTATTTACGAGAAACACCTGCAATCGTAAATATCTTTGAACAAGTCTGAAACTAAGTTTCAACTCGTTATAAACCATAGGTACTATCTATAATTAATCTTGCACAACTTTGTAGAAATACCGCACGAAGCTAATCTCAAACTGGGTAGCTGATTTCCACAAAACAAGTCTCATATACTCAAACTGGGGAAGTTTTTGGAGAGTTGAGATGCGTAGCAATGCGTTTATATCGTTATACAGATACGGTTAGGGATGATTATACACTGGTATTACTTTTGAGGACACACTGTAGTATGGATCGCACGACAAAACCTCAGTAGATATGTTTTGTGCGATGTGCGTGCGTGTGTCTCCCTTTCTTAAAGGGAACTCACCTGTGGTTAAGATCCAGTGACGGTCGTTGGCTTAGCTTAGAAACATACACATTAACACGACAGATTGTTAAAGTGTCCGGAGTGTGGCAAAACTAAAAATTTGTTTGTAAGCAGCTGCTGTCAGTTATCAAAATGCAAATATCAACAACCCAATTTTCAGTACATATGTTATGTATGTCTACACAGTGATTATACTCTACTGCTGTATTGAAATAATACCAAGGATTCTTTTACCAAGAATTTGTTATATTCCGGAAAACGGATTTTGCTTTACCGGTTGGGCGCCTTTTTGCTCAGTTGGTTTCAGGTGATAGAATGATTTCGCGTCTTGAATAGTCCCGAAAGTTTATTCTCTATCTACAAATTATAAAAATACAGCCTTCGCAGTATCTCACCACAGTAATTTATGGCTGTTCATGGATGTTGCTTTTTACTTGCCAGCGTCTGTATATATTAAACGTCTGTTGCTTTTAACTTTCCTTTTTATTTGCCAACCTTAATGTCTCTATGTATCCATGTTTAAAATTAAACCCGGCGCGTGTCTACGATAATTTTAATTAGAACTTGCAGTGAGCGATAAATAACATTGCATGCGCGACAAAGTTTGAGACGGGAGGACAATTTTATGTATATTTATGTATCGTCTTTATGTCTTTAGTAGCTATTTATCAATGTGTTTGTACGTACAATATTTCTATGTAATTAATGCGAATGATATTAAGTGGTAATTATAATCATAAGACTAAACAATTTTAGTCTACAACTAGGTAACTAGGTAAAAGGTAACTTTTATACTAAGTTTGCTGAATGGCTTACCAAGTTGCATACCTATTAAAAGTACAAAACATTGTTTTCTGATTTCAGCAGTTTTATAACTAGTTTAGTTTATTAGTAGAAATTCAAATACCTTATCAAGCGGTGTAGCTATTGAATTTACCAAAAAGTCCAAAAACACACCTTGAAGTCTAGCAGTCTAGCAGTCGGCAAAAATGTATGAACTTTATTAAGATTACTAAATTTGACTAACTGTCTGGCGACCAAGCCGACTTTTCTTTGAAGTCGAAACTGAGGCGTCGTGTCCAATCATTAGCTCGCATTCAACTATTTCCTCCACTTAAGTCTTCCTCTTTTAAAATAGGTTCATAAATATCGGTCATAGACAAAGCCAACACTTTTTTGTATCCATACTAACCGTTTTATGGTTGTCTTGTCTATACTGTTAAGAGGGCGCGGTTTGTCCACATAGCGCCAAAATGACGTTTTTAATGTTATATCTTTAATAAAGAAACATTAACATACCTTGCACTGTATTTAGATATTATTAGCGTAACTGACAAAAGTGGCTATCAATGTCGGTTTATGCTTCTTCTTCTTTCAAGTGGCACAATTTAACCGTGCTATCACAAAGGACAGGCGGCGGTTGCCTGGTGTTGCACTTGTAACTGGATTGTCTGTGCTATTTGTGTTTAGTGAACAAAAATTTGTAAACAATAAAGGAGGCAAGTACCTGCTGAAATGAACATCCAAGATGGCAGATTTAAAATTGCGGCTGCAAGGAAAGTTGCGCCGATTCGTCTGTTTGATATACGAGAGTTTATAGTGTTGCCGGTAACAAATATGGGGTTTCCGATTCCGCCATTTTTCAAGATGGCGACCACACTTTGTTTTTATTTTTGTATTGTTTGTCTGTCGCCCACCGAATAACCTCTAGCGTTATAAAATCCTTCACTACATGGACTGTACTCCGTTATGTAATTAATTATAATTAGTTCGGTCAACATTTTTCGAAGAAATTTTGTTTTTAGGTCAAAGAAATCGGCGCACTTTGCGTCTATTTCGTGCAGGTGTGCAAGTTTGGTGAGCTTACATAAGTTCATCTGAGAATACACGAAGAGTTTTGTTTTAATATAAAACTTTTCTAGAATAAAGTTATTTAATCTAAGAGCTTTTTTGTTGAGAGGGCGCAGTTCGCGAAAATGTAGTCTTTGAAATTTTCAGAAACTTACTGTGTGATTTTTAAATTCGTTTGTACTTGGAATTATAAGATAAATTTAAGTCAGCACCGTGTTACCTATATATTTTATTTTATTTTAATAGCTGGTAGGAACCGGCCACTAATTAAGTAAAAGTTTAATTAATGTGGGACTAAGTGAAGAAATCACGTTCTTTAAGTTCACCTCAAAAAACAAAACCTATTGCGTAATCAACATTTTATTGGCACTGGTGCGGCACAATCTATTTTCAATTAAACAAAAATAATTCGAAATTGCTTTTGATGTTTTGAAAAGTATTATGATGTTAAAATCGCTCGTTGCCTATTTCGAAATGAGAAGACATAACGATTAATGTGGCATTGAAAATTGAATTACTTCGTCCGAAACCTCATCTCCTGTTTTAAGCCGACTTCAAAAAAAAGGAGGTTCTCAATTCGTTGGAATCTTTATTTTTTTTTATGTATGTTCATCGATTACTCGAAGACGCCTGAACCGATTTGGAAAATTCATTTTTTGTTTAAAAGGGTATACTTTACAGGTGGTCCCATATAAATTTTATCGAAATCAATTCAGCGGTTTTTGAGAAAATCAACAAAAACATAACAAAATTGGAGTTGTTGCGATTGAAGTCGGTTGTTTTTAACGTATTCAGCGTGGTCGTCATTTTAATATTTCAATACGGAGTTCTTAAACCTTCAAGAATCTTGTAACGAAACCGTAGACTAGTCACGGCTTTTTTTTAATTAACTAATAAATTAGAGACACCCGAAGCTCACGGAAGCCATCGCTCACTCAACTGACAGATGTCAAAGTGACAGCGAGACGAGTGTCATATTTGACATATTGCCGCGGTCCAGTTGGTCTGTTTTGATGTGGTAATTTGGTGTTTGTTTCTTTTTTTATGGTGGGTGATATTTCAGCTTGGTAGAAAGGTGGTTATGTTATCATAGTCTAGGTCATGCAGTAGATATTTTAGTTAATCTTACTAATATTATAAATGCGAAAGTATGGACGTTCCGCTTTCACGTCGAAAATACTGATCGGATTTGGGTGAACTTTGTAAGTAGATAGATCAAAAACTGGATTGGACACGTAGGCAATTTTTTGTTCCGGGTTCCCGTAGGATACCTTAGAGACTGTCATAAAGCGACATGCACAGCTAGTACGTATACGTATACAATATGTATTTCCAAATACGGCTGTGAAACGGTGCACGCTCGTTTAAATGTTTATGCGTATGGTACTCTTAGCTAGGTACCAGTTGGTTTTCCCTCCAATATGGTTGAAGCCAAGGCTGTCTCACTATACTTATCGCTATCGAGTACTGACTTGACATTTTTTATTTATATTTAACGTGCATAACCTTTTCATATTCTTCCATACTTGATTTCGAAGATATTCCAGTTTAGATTTGTCATTTTGGACACATGTTAGACTTTCTTAACATAATTGAAACATCAAGCAGGTATTCTGGCAGATGAACCTGCGTTTCTCAAGGATAGCTAAGTAATTGGTAAAATTTCAAATTTTTAAGATATTTTTTTTATATGCTTTTCACGAAGAATATGCAATAATAAACCTCACATTTTTCCTTTTTAAAATAATAACATACTTCTTGAGTAAATTTTATTTTTCTCTAAGGTTTTTTAGGTTTTATACGTATACGTTAGATGTCTCTAGGTGGCCACTAATCAAACAAAAAGTTGTGAACTCGACCTGAAGGAAAGGCTTCATATCCTAATTAGCCTAACTGAGAGGAAAGTAATTATATCGAGAAATATCAAACTACAAAAATACGTGTATTTTAATTTTGCATTTTCTACATAAAATAGTCATAAAAGCTGGGGGTCAAAAATTTAACATTTTATCTATTTTCTTACAGCCACACCGAAATCAAATAATAATTCATTTCTGATATCAAATTATGTAATTGAAATCTTTCAGATTCTTCCCTTTACAAATAAATTGAAATGTATTTATTTTCATTGGTTGTTTGTACAATCAGTATTATTGTAAACAAGCATCTGAGGGGTTTCTTTCTTCTCGCTAAGAAATGGAATCAATTTATATTTTTCTTTAGAAATGCTATTAACTGCGAAACGTTGACTTTAATCAATCTTTTTTATATAAAATATTTGTTGTAATCGTGTTTTTTGTAACCTTAGGCAATTTCTTACTTCTTATTAGCAAGAGGTATAAATAAATAAATAATATCCGGGACAAATCACACACGGTGATCTGGCCCCAAACTAGAATTCCCTGTGTTATGGGAACCGTATACATCCATTTTATATGTTTGAAGAATATGGAGATATAACCTATTTAAACTGCGACTTCTACTCAAGAAACCTTTTCCTTGTAATTTTTTTAATATTCTAAGACAGTTACTTACTTGTATAGTGTCCGTGTCCCCATTTTACGTTTTGTTATTAAGTACAGCCTCCACCAATGCGTACTTGGCCCCCGTGTTAGAAGTATGGGCTAACCTTCCCGAAGTATGGGAGGAGACCCGTGCCCCTGCAGTGGGGACGATATGGGTTGTTAACGTATTAAATACTAGGAGACTTGTTTTGTTTATTGTAATAGTAGTTCATTATTGCACAGGCAAACTTTGCATCTATTAAAGAAAATTTTAAATTTCTCTACCAAATTTCAAAAACCTTTTACCCTTTGAACAAAAACGATATCATGATAAACAAAATGAATTATATTACAAGAGCAAGAAGGTCCATTATGCAGATGGGTTCCGCTGCATTGTGGTATAGATCTCATCAGACATAATGTATGAAACCGAAGCGAAGGCACGTTCTTTGAAAGTTTTCTTAGACACGACGATGTGGAATATATGAGATAGGAAAAATATGTTGTTCTTTATACGGTATTCTTCACAGTATAAGGACATTATACAGTATGGACACTCCCTGCCGCTCTCTGAAGGCTACCTCACCCCCCCTGTGTGACCGATCTGTGACCATTTATCAAGAGGTAGGCACAGTTCCAAAACCAAAGACAATTTATTTTTTTTAAGGATAGAGCTCAAGGCTTCAAAGGCTATAACAGCCTTGTCTGATGTATACAGCCTTCACTTTATTTGTAATAGTCTAGCTACTAACAAAGAAAAATGAGGGCTAATTGAGTCTCGATTCAACCCTAGTATATCACGCGCACATTTACATGTGAACAAATATAAATGTCCTTGTAGTAAACAATGGCGCGAAATTTGTATGAAGTGTCCGGGGTGTGGGTATTGTTAAAGGTACTGACAATAATGAAACTGAGGGCTCTACTTATGAAACTGAACTACTTTACCAAAGGAACCCAGGGTTTTTGGGTTAACTTGTTCAGTTAGTTGAAAACCTTTAAAACACCCTAGTTATTAGGTAGGCAACCTATTTATTTTGTTACACACTGCATATTATATGTGTTTCATATAATATGCAGTGCGACTGACTCGGTGGCTAAGTGGTTAGCGATCCTGACCTCTGATCCGAGAGTCGTGGGTTCGATCCCCACACAGGGCAAACTTTTCTGTGATGAGCAGAATTGTTTGCTCTGAGTCTGGGTGTATTATATCCATATATGTATGTATTTAAAAGTATATGTGTATGTATATCAGTCTCTGGTTCCCAAGATACAGGGAATCCTAGTTTGGGGCCAGGTGACCGTGTGTGATTTGTCCCAGATATTATTATTATTATTATTCATAAAGTTCTTGTAATACGAAACGAAACCACATATAGACTTGTGAAAGTTGCTTTCTATTACAGTTCTGATATCACGTGTCTATAATACTGTAGCCACCTGGGTAACAACTAATTTACAGTAAAAATAAAGTAGTGAACTTGCCCTCACGGAAAAAAAAGATTATCTTGTGATATACATATATTATTATAAACATAAAAATTACAGTCTTTTATTTTCGTAAATTCCACAAAATACACGCATAAAAATAACGTGTTAAAATTGTAAATGTTGTCAATCCGGAATTATTTTTTTCAAAATTTTGAGAATAGTGGATTGGATGTATATTAAGTATATATTTACAAAAACAAAGTCAAAGCAAAAGAAAAATATTTCAGGCAACCATTAGTACGCGTATTGCTTTTTTTCAAGAAATATTGGCCACAAAAGATGAAATCTTATTAAACTTTTAAAATTGTACATTAAAATCTAATATCTTATATATAGGATCGTGTTACAAACTGCGAATCGAAATATTTAATGCCGTTCATTTAACTTTTATTATTTCTTTAGAACGAAAATATACGACAGTCCCACAGATTCGTAATTATAGAAATATTTATAGCTTTTCAAGTTTCGTCAACTTCAGTACCTGTGATGGCTTCTGACGAAACGCGACCACATTTTAATTTTCTTCCGTTCGCTCCCAGCAATCGTGGATCGAACGCGTTGGAGTGGTATGCCAAATATTTGTGAAGCTATGAGAGGATTCCCGGCAAAGCTTATTAAACGATGCGCCACAGACATTTGATAGACTAGAAGAGCCGTGGGCGTTGCGGTGCCTTATATCTATCAAATCAGCCCACGTTAGCCCACTGCTGGGTATAGAACTCTTCATGTGTACGCCATTGGTCTGGGCTCCAGGCCAGTTTTGCCCAGCAGCGTCTAGTAACGCTGACTATGTATGTCATCCGACCTTCTGGCAACTGGTCTATTACTGATCTTTGTTCATGGTTGCTACTCTGTTAAAACTAGTCCAGCTTAAAGCTCTAGTGTCACCTAGCTAGAACCTATTAGTTTCTGAAATGGACTTAAATACTTTTAATACAAGGGTAAGGCCGTAGATTTTGCCACTTTTGCAATAAAAAATTATGTCCCCAAATCTTATTGCTCATTAAAAACGAACTACTTGGTACATTGTAACGAAGATATCACAATTAGATTATGTAGTTCTTAAACTCTTAGATTGTATTCTTAAAGTAAAAGTAAGTGATATATTTAAAAAAAGAAACATGTGTTCAATTCGTCTAGAGTCCCAGATTTAGTCAAAAACTTAGTGTCTCTTTAGTTCGGCCAAAAACTTGGCAGGCTATAAAACTATTTTTTTTCTTTTGAAATACCAATTAATTATAACTATGTGAAATGTCTCGAAGCTTAGGAGCTGCACAGTGACTTTCAATGATTAAATACGAGTTTTTATTTAATTTATCCCTATTCAAAAAGTTGTCTCCGTATTTTCACTTTTACGTTACTATTTTGTATGTTACCAACATTTGACATCAAAGCATTAAAAACAGCTTATGGTAGTATTTTGAAGGAGCACTGGCAACACCGAGCATCTAGAAATCAGAAAAAAAAAAAAAAACAACGCCATTTTGTCGTCGCTGGAGGCTGGCAAATGTGGACGCGTGTGTTTCGTCAGTGGATATTTTTGGAAAATTTTGGCTTCTTTCAAGGTAAATAATGTTTTTACTGCACACATCTCATGTAGTACTACGCGTAAGTGACTAATAAGTGCGTGGCAATGCATCTTTGTTTTAAATTCGGCGTGGTTTTGCAATTAAAACCTATTTATGACCTTGGGAACCCCGCTTCTACGTTACTTCTATGTTACTTTGACGTCACTGGTAACGTACATTGTATGTTACGTAACGCAGAAGTGTTGTAAGGTTTTGTGCATATCGTAGATTATTATAATTTTTATTTTGCGTGATAAATTACACCTAATAAAAAACTAGAGTACCTACCTACTTATTTCCGAATTTTCGGATTTCTGAATCGTTAGTTTTTTTGACTAGTTGGACACGGGACACTCAACAGTCCGACTCGCACCTGGTCGATTTTTATAACTAAAATTTTGAGTAAGGTAATGTTTAAGTATATAAGAATCATGTTTTCTTTTATTATTTTCAGTGTGCTTTATTGTTACTGATGTCAGTAAGATTTTTTGTTAAAAAGTTTATGATTGATTTATCATTGTTAATTGTCACAGATGCCGATGTCTGCAGCTGAAAAGCAAAAAAAATATCGCGAAAAGCTGAAAAAGGACAATCCTCAAAAGTATGAAGAAGTACAAAAGAAGGCCAAAGAAAGAGCTGCACGACACTATGAGAAAAAAAAGAGTACCTATACTGAAGAGCAGAAACAAGAATTACGACAGAAATGGAAGGATGATCGTAGAAAAGCAAAAGATGCAAAATTTGCACAACAAGGTGTACAGACTACATCAAATTTAGAGCAGGATAAAAATTGCCAATTAATTTGTCGTAATACCCAACGACGTGTTGAGTACAGACTAAAACAGGAAAACGCACAGTTGAGACTGCGGTTAAACACGTTGTCTAAAGGTTTTAAAACTCTTCAGAAGAAAATTACAAGACAACAGAAGAAAATAGACCAGATGCAGAAAGATTATCAAAATGTTTTAATTCAATTAGCAACAGAACCTGAAATAGACAACGTATCAGAAGAATTAGAGGAAAAAACACCAACGAAAAAAGTTGAAGAATTCATAAATAATAATATACCTCACATTGAAACACCAAAAAAAGAAGAAATTAAGAAGAAATTACTAGAACATACTGTTCTAACTGAGTCTTTAAAATCAGAATCTAAAACTGCTAACAATACAGAAAAGAAAGTTTTGAGAAAAGTTCTGGACAACAATATTGTCAAAAAATATAAACATAAAACAAAGTTGAGAATTCTTGTGGGTTACAAGAGTAATTTAAAAAACTACCGACAGAAGAAGATAAAAACTACTGCACTACAAAAGAAAATTGAATGTTTTTATAACAGAGATGATGTTACACGTGCCACTGCAGGCAAAAAAGAATACAGAGTGCGTAAAAAAGTTATGCGCCAAAAGAGGTATTTGCTAGAAAAGCTAAGATTACTCCATAGAAAGTATATCACGGAAGTGGGCCAAATAAGTTTCAGTACCTTTAAAAAGTACCGCCCGTTCTACGTACTTTCCCCAAAAATTAAGGACTGCGAAAGTTGCGCATGCATTAAACATTCTAATATGCAGTTTCTTGTTGATGAACTTAAATCACTTAACATTCTTAAGACTGACAACCTAAATGAAGTAATGACAGGTTTAGTATGTGATTTTAACTCGAAAAACTGTATGTATAATAAATGTAACGCGTGTTCAGAAAATAAATTAAAAGTTGATGATAGAGAACTACTATCGACGAAGGCAAGATGGTTTGCTTGGGTATCAAAAGAACACGAATATGAGAAGGCAGGGGAAAAGAAGAAAGTTAAAATGATGGTAAAGACAAAGAAAGAGGGTACCTTACAAGACTTACTTGAGATATTTAATGCAGAAATGAAAAAAATTAAAATCCACATATTTAACTTTTATTACCAATATAATAAATACAGAAATTGCATTGATAATTTAAAAGATGATGAGGCCTGTATCCATATAGATTTCTCCGAAAATTTCACTTGCAAATATCATACAGAAATACAGGCTATGCATTTCCTAAAAGAACAAATTACACTACACACTGGAGTTATTTACATCAAAGGAGAAGAGAAACCCATTTCATTCTGCTCTATTTCCCCTGACGGTCAACACAATCCAGAGGCCATATGGGCCCACCTCGACCCTGTTTTGCGGCACTTAAAAAGTAACTATCCCAAAATCTGTACGATTCACTTTTTTTCCGATGGTCCGACGACCCAATATCGCCAGAAAAAGAATTTTTATTTATTCAGTGAAAAAGTTTATGAATACGGGTTTACTCACGGCACGTGGTCGTTTTTCGAGGCCGCACATGGAAAAGGTGCCGCTGATGGTATCGGTGCGGTCATCAAACGAACCCTAGACGACAAAATCGCTCAAGGAAAAGATATCCCAAATGCCGAAACTGCGTTTGATATTCTGGAGTCAGGGGACACGACTGTAAAATTATTTTATATTCCTTCGATTAACATCAAGCCTATACTCACAAAGCTAAGTGCTTTGCCACAAACGATGAAAATTCATCAGCTGATAACAACAGAAAAACTAAAACTTAAACACAGAGATCTCAGCTGTTTTTGTGGGGATCCTAGAGGCAGCTGTGAATGTCACTCACCTGTATCTCATAGCTTTTTACCAGTGACTAGCACAAACGAAAAACAACCAAATACACAAAAAAAGATTAAAAAGGAAAAGAATGTTGGATTAACAAAGAATAGCGAAAGGCGAAAGAAAGTGAGGCGAAAGTCTATCAGTTCATCAACCGAAGAAGATGACAATGATGTTTATATTGAGTATGCGGAAAGCGATGCTACAGAGTGTTTTTCTGACGATTCTCTGAGTTTTAATTTTAGTGACGATGAAAACAGACTGATCACGGTACTTGATGAAAAAACAGGTGTTCTTAAGCCAAAAATTAATACAAACAGAAAAGTGTCTTTAATATCCACTGCAACTTTAAAGAAACCCGATGAAGAAACTAATACTAAAGAAGAAAAAGAGATAAAGATACCTAGTAATAATAGAGAATTAATGCAAAGACGATTTTCCGAAACTAGAGAACATATTGCTGGGAAAGATGACGTGACAGTTTTGTCCCAAATAAGGAAAATTCCGGAGAATATTTCAAGTTATGATTTGAGAAGGAGCAATATATTTGGAAGAACTGTCACAGAACTTGATGAAGAAATTCATGTCAAAAAACCTAAAATTGATCCAAGTAAGAGAGTAACTTTGCTATCCACAGTAATTTTAAAGAACCCTGACGATGAGAATAATACTGAACAAGGAAAAAAAAGAAAGATAATTTGTGAAAACGAAGAATTAATGCAAAAAAGATTTCGCCAAACTACGGAACATAGTACCAGGAAAGGTGAAACAGATGAAAACAAAGAAAATAAAAATCAAATTAAAGAAGAGGCAAAAAAGTCATTTAACGAAATCCTTGTGAAAGAGGAGAAAGACAAAAGTGATAAAACATACATGAAATATAATGACAGTAATAACAAGGAATCGAATACAAATATGAAGGAAGGAGATGAATTGAATGAAGGTGAGGAACAAAAAGATACAACTGAAATTGAATGTACAAAAGAATATGACATTGAGAAAAATACATTTAATTTAAATGAAAAAGAAGGAAGAAAAACGATCGAGAAAGAAGAAAATAAGCAGGATGAATTTATTTTGAACATAAATGATAGTGTAATGGTTAGATACTTCCAAAGAAAAACGTGGAAATATTTTATAGGATTTATTACGAAAATAGAATCTAAGGATGGAGAAAATAATTACAAGGTACGTTTCTTGAAAACAGTCAAGGATTCGTTGAATTCCGTCAAGTTCATTGTCCAAAGAAAATTAGACAGTGATATAGTGACTAATATTTCTATTGTCAAAAAAGTTAATTTGATTCAACATGAGGTCGCCTCTAAAGAATATTACCTGAGTGACGATTTTGATATGGTTTATTTTAATTAATTATTTCACTTTAATAAAAATTGTGTTATGTTATAATTTCATCTAAATAAGATATGTCTATGTAGTTGTAAGAAATGTTTACATCGAAAGAGCGAGATTGGGCGCGTGTCCATACCAACTCGTTCACTATAAAAGTGTTCACTTGATCTTGCGATTCCAATTGATTTTATACGTTTAATTCTGCCACGTCGCACGTCATCGCGGTCTCGCTCGTTAACACGCTTCGATGTGAAAGAGGTTGTTATAGTCACTTGCTTGATAAGATTTTCAAATTTTTGTGGTTTAACGAATGACCACAGTTGGTTTAAAACATATACCTAATGAATGTTATTTTATGTCCCTTTTCTAACAAAAAGTGTTTTTGAGTTTTATATTTCCTTTCTTTATTTTGATAAGAAGCTACGTTGTTTTTGTTTCTTTATTTTAATGATGAATGTTATGCCATTTAGCAAGCCTTTTGCCTAGCAAGAAGATGTTTTTGAGTTTTTGAAGTTACTTTACTTTATTTCGATAAGAAGTTATTGTTCTTGGTTATTTCATTTAATAAAGCAATGTTGTTTCAATTTATCGAGTTTTTATTTTTTAATAACATTCATTTAATTCATAAGTGGCCAGATTTTCGAGATAACAGAATCTCGACAGTTATACAGATAACTCCAAACTGTTGCAAGTATTAAAAGAGTTTTTTTCTCCTCCACGCACGCTAAATAATTTTTACTTTTTGTCCGAAATTATGTTTCATACAGAGTTTTTTTAAATTCTAATTGTAAATTATTTAAATGTACATCAGTATGCACTAAAGTTTGTCATTTTTCTGTATTCGTATAACTTTCGAACGAAATGATTTTTGTAAGTACAAGTAAGTAGAATAAATTAAAATTAAGCAAAAACTTGCACTTTTTGAAATCAGCCTTACAAATATTATACGTTACTTCTACGTTACTGTAACATAGAAGTGTGTATGTTACTCTATGTTACAAAGTGGCAAAATCTACGGCCTTACCCACATAAAAAACCCAAACTAAGTATGGTCTGAGCCAGGACAGTACTGCATTAGCCTTTGTAAACTTTTTAACAAGCAACATTATGACCTTTCTTCATTGTATGAGGTGGTAAAACGCTAATGACCCACATGACCGTAAAAAATTACTGCCGCTTATCGACATCGCTTAGCCCCAGAATGATTATCATTGCTTTGCCGATCCTTGAGGGCTATGATAGAATGCCTCTTATGCCGGTAATTACGCTGGCTATCTCGCGCCACTCGCCGGAACACACCACGCTGCGTGTTGTCTTTAGAGGTTAGTCTTCTGTAGGGACATATCCATTGCTTTTAGTATCTTTGTCGGATACCAATCGCACTTCGTGTAAATATTGTGCCTGAGCTATCACTGGACCTGAATGAAGCCGTGTACAGCCTGTTTTCATGTACAGATTACTTTAGTCCTCGGGAGGATTGAATTGCTAGGTTGTGTACAGGATTTTATACTTTACGAAACGAATTAATTTTAGAAATTTCTCACGCATTTCCAAAATTTTTTCTCTTTTTTTTTGGATTATTTGTATCTTTTGGAGTCAGCACTTCAGAATTCGCTGAAAAATATGTCAACATACTTCCCGAAATGTTGACTTGAATATTTCAAGTGACAGAAAATCCTTTTTTGTGAAGTTTTTACTTTCATAAATGAAAGTCCCAGTTATTCTTTATACGGTACAATACAAAGTTAACACACTTTGCAAGATGTGGGATCTGACCCAAAACAAATCTAGAAACTGCACTGTTAGATTTCAATTTCTAACTTTAGTCACGTAACATCGTAAAACACTATCCAGCCTCATTTGAGAAAGGTTTATCTGCGAACTATTCGAATCTCTGCAATTTTATTGACACTCCGCCCCGAACCGATCCCATCCATTTATTTAATCCTAGTCTGTGGATTACCCGTGAATCCCGGACGATTTCACCTCACGCACTTTTGTGCACTAACACTATTTCACCCCGACCTCTCGCCTACTATGGGGTGGAGTGAATTCTACGAAAAACTAATTAACCAATTTTGGCTCGGCTTGTCTAAAGTACTTTGGGGGATTGAGATGAATCCAACAAAAGCTCGTACACAAAAATCGATGGAGTCATCAAGTCTACAGGATTTACCATACAAGCATATATTAGTACCTACACCTTAACCCTAAATGTTTTTTTTTTATTTAAGTAGATGCTTTTAAATCGTATTTTTTAAGTGTAAGCTTAAGTGGTTTCTTAAATCACCGGTGCGAAGCTGGTGCTTTCGGCCTTTATTTTGAAGGTAGAATTACAGAACATCGGAACTTTTCCCTAAATGTTTGCTACCACACCACGAATATTTGTATACTGTCATACATACTTCCACCCATCCATCCTCCTGCGAAAAAATCTGGTGCCAGTTACTTGTACAATACATTTACGTGTGTATTAAGGTCATATTTTTGTGTATTCATAATAGGCACGTATAACGCGACAGCTTTTTGGAGTTTCGGGGTTGTGGTAATGGTATAAGTTAGGACTTTTTTAAATAAACGTCATACAAGTACTGGGATTATATAGTATGTAAATATACTTAATTCTTGACGAAGCTCCGAAGTGTTTATTATAGGGACTTATAAATTGTTACTTCCAGCGCAACCTCTTATCATGTATCTTCAGCGTTCTGAGAAGAATGTTGTGTACTTCGCCTGCTTATCAACATTAATAAAGTACTGGTTCGATACTTGGGCAGGGGCGTATTGACAAAATTTTGTATTCCGGGCGCCTATAATAATTGGGCGCCACTTTTGGCATTTTCTAAGGTCAATAATGTTTTTTTTTCTTTGCAAAATATGAACCTCAGAGTCATTATAAAAAATAGCAAATATCCTTATTAACACGTTCAATAGTAATTTTTCCTAAGTTAGTGTTCCTAAGAAACGCACCCTTACGAATAACTCATCAAGAAGTATGTGAAGTCTGCTTTAAAAAAAATTGTATTGGTTTCTCAGGGCAAGATGTTCAGTTCAGTTCAGTAGGCACTACAGTTAATTTATTTTTCAGGTATTCGATAACGAGCGGTCCTAGTTGAGTAGAAATGGTATATTATAATGTTTACTATTTTTATCTTTACACTGAAAAAAAAAATTGTTAATATACATCAAAAAAATGTTTAATATTATCAAGTCACTTGTTTATATACGAGCGCACAAAGCTTTGTGATTCCGGGAATCAAGCCTTCTTGATTGAGAAACGAAACAAGCATACATAGTACATTCCAACAAGTAATTGTCGGCTTAATCAATTCTAATCATTATTTTATAATATTTTATTGGATGAACTAAGTGTAATGTGTAGTAATAATAAAGCAACTTGATGGATCTAAATAAGTTGATGATAGAACTGACTATGCCTCGACATGAATAAAGTAAACTTATTAAATTCAGCAATTTCAATTTGATAAACGTTCAATCATTTCAGCTTTATTGTGGCAAGAAACCGTCAATTATTGTTTTTGATATTTCCTTAAATGATTTAGTCATATTTTTTTCAATCAAGCAAGATTGTAACTTATTTAGCCATGATTTTTTTCAGTGTAGTTACTTGGTCGGGTTTTTCAATAATTTTATTAAATTCTCTTTCGATTATAAGGTTTACATACGTCGTGAGTTTTCGCACCGTACTTAAATCTACGAACGATAAATATGTATCTATAATTTAATTCCGAGTAGCGCCTAGCCTTGGTACTTATTCTTTCTCAATACACCCCTGTCTTCGGCGCAAACATACGCGCGTGATATGAATATAAGCGGAAGACTTCGAGTTTATTTCCCTAATATTACACTATAAGTGGAAAAGGTTTCAATATTTTATAGGCATAACTGATATCGTTGCTAATAAATTCATACAAGAAAATCGTAGGTTCGTTTCCTGACGGGCTCCAACTTTGTAAAACTCGGCTTGGTCGGTGGTAGGTCATTGTCTCAGCCCGCCTGGCTAGCTACCAATATCTTATCTAAGTCTTGCCGCCAAACATCAATGTTAACAGCATTGATGTGTTTCGGCATGAATATATCCAGTGTGGAATCTTGGAAAGCCCGCATCCATCCTCGGCATCACCATCACTCACCATCAGGTGAGATAATGCCAAGGGCTTACCAATTAAGGGTAAAAAATACATGCAAAGTGAATACAACATTATTTTAAATGGTGGTTGTGAAAATATCCACGCTATTATTCGGGGTCAAATCGACCATTATTTTTCTACCACTTTTTATTCAAACGACTAGTTTTTTGGACTCTCCATACACACATGGTCAGTCCACTGCTCGATTTGTATGGAGAATTTAATTTTTGTCGTTTGTTTAATAAAGGTGACTCTCCTTCCTCCTCCTTTGTCCCAGTTTTAGTTCTGTGTAAGCATAAGCATAAGCATAACTTTGAGCCAACGCTTTCCGAGTCCGATCTGACAATTCTAGCCTTCAACGAATAAATCATATTGTCTAATGTATTCACTGTTACTTTTACCAAATGAAAATGAAAATCTTGTCAAATACGCGCCACTCTCGTTTCCAATCTTCACGATGCTCTGCACATTGCCGAAGACAGATAGACATGGCGAAAGTTCATCACCCAGAAAGTGTTTCCAAAGGGAGGTCACGACCCTCATCACCCCTCATCACTGAGGAATACGACACAAGGAGGAGGAGAAACGGTAAAACTCTAACCTAACTTAATCTTACATTTAGTAGCTTATGTTGGTACATCCTCAGATTTGCTTAAAATTTACCGATATACGGTGGGTTTTACAGTAAATCGTAGATGCCATTTTCATAGCAAACTCTGCACCGTGAAACTATCTATCACACTCAACCAAGGCCACAATGTACGGCGGGTGATTCTAAATTTCAAAGTTTGACAACTCGTAAAACTTGTTGTAACTAGTTTGTGAGAGTTTCTGAAACAAACAGAGATTTTTAAACAGCTTCCTTTCCTTAGCTCGTGTTTGAATTTGAATTTTCAAGTGATGTTTAGAAAGCAACCAGGGTATTAGAGATGAAAGTGGGATCTTTAAGCTGTTTGCTTGCGAAACTAAAATTATTTTTTCTCTTCTCATCGGCCCCCACATAAACCTGCTCCACTGAGCAGCATGTAGTTGCTTCTTGATAGTCTGACTAGATCATCTACGTATTAATAAGTTGACGCACAAAATTAAAATGTATGGGTGAGGTAATTTCCATAGAATATACTTAAACCTGACACCGTTAAACTAAACTTCGGAACTCAATTTAAACTTAATTATGAGCGGAATTGCCTCACTTCGGGCCCCCCGCTCTTACGTGCGGATATCTGAAAACGTGGAAAGTTGCGATACAAGTTAATTTTGAACTCTACAGGGTTAAATTTTAAAATGTTATTCGGAATGAAATTTTATTAGTTTCGTTTTCGTTAACTGTGGCTTCTACTCATGAGACTGAACAGCTTTCCTTAAGGAAACTATATTCAATTTACAAAAAAAAATTGGTCTCTTCGTACAAACTTACAAAAAAAGTGACCACAATAGCTGTAGTAATTTCTTTAAGGCATCCTTTAAGGCAGGAAATAAACAATAAGATGTACTGACTTTTGTCTAAATAAAGGCTTACAATAAATTTGTATGGTGTATCCAGGGTGTGATTCTGTGGACAAAAAGGACGGGGAAGGGTTATCTGTAACTACACAAAATACACTCGGCTCAGAACACAGGCTGAATTAAACTTTAAATTGAAAACTTTACATCAGAGCCGAAAAACTTTTGGGATTTCAGAAAAAATATCAACTCTGTATGACGTATTTCTAAGACTACTTCTTTAAAAAAAGTTTGCTGGTTACAGCGTTTATGCTTTTTCGCGTCGACATACGCTCGGCACACTACACATGCTATATTAAACTAAATTTTCTTTCTACTTTCCACGTCGCACAGAAATGTCGATACATTCGACCCATGTCAGGGATACGCGGATAAATTAAAATGCACCCCCTGAGGACGCGGCGTGACTGGAGTTGACGTCTCACTCAATATAGTCGGTTATTGACCGTCGGTGTGTCAATGTTGTATGCTGGTTATTGGTCTCCTGCGACCTCTTTCTGGGGTGGGAGTAAGAGATAGAGTCCAGAAACAGCACCCTTGAGACAAATGGACAGGACTGCAGGACATTAGCCGGTTGCACACCGGTCGGAGAATGTCAAATTATCATATTAAAAATATTGAATTTTAATGTACTTTCTTATATGCCGTTATTTAATTTTTTTTTTATGTGATAAGTGGCAAACGAGCAGACGGATCACCTGATGGTAAGCGATTAACACCGCCCATAGACACCCGCAACACCAGAGGAGTCATAAGTGCGTTGCCGACCTTTGAAATGGGATGGGCGGATGGGGGGAATTGGCGGGGATGGGGGGAAGTTGGGTCTCCGGTACCCTCACGCACTCGGCGAAACACAACGCAAGCGTTGCTTCACGCCGGTTTCCTGTGAGGCCGTGGTATCACTCCGGTCGAGCCGGCCCATTCGTGCCGAAGCATGGCTCTCCCACGGTCATTATTGTTTAAACACTCATCGTTGCTGAGCTTAAAAACACAATCAGTTTTGAAATAAACTGCAGTACAAAATGCAGGTCTGATTTGTGTAAACGCCTTTATTAATAGCCCTCCGGTCGACTTGGGCCAGTTGCAAACTAGACAACTTCCAAAACGTAAATTGTTCTTTTCCTGATTCGTCCATTTCTTATCTCGGTAATCTCCGAAGCTATCCACTTTCTCCCTCATTTCCAAAGTTCCCTTCGAAACATTATGATTCAACAAAACTGGTTTTTTTACATATTTTTCATATTGATTTAACTTTTGTTGAACGATTTTGCTGAATTCACAAAGAAATAACTTTTCATACAAGTCGACTTTGTGTAAGAAGCCTCACTTTGTATAAACTAAACTTAAATTCTTTCAAACTTATTTAAAGGAACGATTGTTTTTCATAACAGTTTTTCGAATGAAGATGAGCAATTCTCGAGTATGCTTGGAGAAATATTATATTTTCCTTGCTTTTCTTAAGCATGACATGACATCATTCCATACGTGTGAATGAACGAGAAAAATAAAATATGGCTGCGACTTATAATATCGCTGAGTCCGTAAATCATCTGTCAAAAATAAATATAAATAAATTGAGGTGACGACGTTTACGTTGCGCGCTAAAATAGAACGTACGGATATTAAGTTTGTTTCTTTTATACGTTTTAAAGAGTTTATGTCATCTTTATAACATCACCAGCGTCGGACCTTCTGTCTAAAGGATGCGTTTTCGTGTTAGAGAATTAAACGCTGAAACATAATTTCACACTCAAAAGCTATGACTTACAGTTTTGCGGTAATCAATATAATTTCCAAATTCGTATCTCATATTTTTACTCATCATGAAATTAATCCAGTCGATTAGTTCCTCACTGTGCAAAGCCAATCATTTGTTTAGCACATGGTTTATGTAAAATACTATTTTATAGACTGTGATATGGTGAAACTAATATACGCGGATGACATAGCAGTTTGTAGATGGACACAAAACGGCGCAACGCAATGCTTTGGTTGCCGCAGAAGTGCTGAGTCAGCGTTGTTCAGTTGTTTGTAGTCTGTGGACAGGGTGGATTTGTTAGTCGTGTGTTCTTTGTTTAGGCTTCGATTAGACAAATCGAGATTATACATTTTTGACGAATGTGACAATTGACAATCGACTCCGCGCTCGCCTCAGCACCAGAGTGCGACCTGTATACATCTGGGATGGGATGCCTGATGTCGGTGTGTACGAGAATAATTGAGATGGATGCAAGAAAAAGTAGTATATTGAAAATTTTGACATAAAATAACATACATACGATAACTTTAATGCGTCTACTTTTACATTGCAACCAGTCGATGAATTCACTGTATCGAAATATATCATGTCCATTAAGTCCAATGCCATGGGCAATGACAACATTAGTAAGGATATGATCGTTCTCACACTCCCACGAACCCTTGGTGTAATCACCTATATTATAAACCAGTCTATCATTACAGGCTATGTACCAAGTCAGTGGAAAGAAGCTGTTGTTAATCCGCTAGCTAAAGTTAATACACCGAGTGATCTTAAGGATCTTAGACCTATTAGCATCCTACCTTTCTTGTCGAAAGTCCTGGAGAAGGCGGTTTACTATCAACTAAGCAACTTCATAGAAATAAATAATATTCTGCCCTCTCTCCAGTCCGGCTTCCGCAAGGGACGTGGAACGGTTACTGCATTGCTTGATGTTACTGATAATATACTCGCAGAACAGGATAATGGACGCGGCACTATTTTGACGCTGCTTGACTTTTCGCGGGCATTCGACAGTATTAACATACCTCTTTTATTATCCAAGCTATCTTTTTATGGGTTAGACAACCGATCTGTAAGGTGGTTCAGTAACTATCTGCAGAATCGCACTCAGAAAGTAAAACTGCGTAAAGAAGATGGTAATAGCCTCATGTCGGAAGCTAAAAAAGTCAGTCGTGGTGTACCGCAAGGCTCTATTCTGGGACCGCTCTTATTTATTATATATTGTGCTGATCTTGCGACAGTCATTAAAAATTGTAAATATCATCTATACGCCGATGACGTCCAGTTATACATATCCTTAGATCCTAACAATATAGCACTCGAAATAAAAAAACTAAATGAAGACCTGGATAGGGTAGCTGAATGGTCAAATAGGAATGCTTTACTACTGAATCCCAATAAAACAAAATTTATGGTACTCGGCACAAAAACGCAGATCAGAAAGATTGTAAGTAAATGCCCTGTTGTCAGTATTCTTGGTCAAAATATTGATCGCGTTGAAAAAGCTAAAAATTTAGGTGTCATGCTGGATAGTGAACTGCGTTTTGAAAGTCATGTTGAGAGTCTTGTCAGAAATTGCTTTTACAGGTTAAAAATCCTCTACAAAATACGTAATTTATTGAGTGAAAAAGCCAGAATCAATGTTTGTGAAACACTTGTTCTCTCCAGATTAAACTATGCTGACTTAGTCTACGGGCCACGCCTTTTGTATAAAACGCAGCGATTAATACAGCGCGTGCAGAATGCATGCTGTAGATTTTGCTTTAATGTTCCTCCACGTAGCCATATATCGCCTTTCCTTAACAATGCCTCTATACTGAAGATGGAATCACGGAGACAATTGCATCTTGCCTCACTGATGTTCGATGTATACAATTTTAAAAGTCCGGACTATCTCTTTGCTAAATTAAAATTTCCCAAATTTACTCAATTTTTTGAACGTGATCCCAGATCTATCCGTCCACCGCTTGCTGTACATCGACACAGAAGAACGGCTTTCACTGGAAGTTTCCGCTACCACGCAACCAAGTGCTGGAACAATATACCACCCCCAATCAGGCAACTAAAATGTAAATTTACTTTTAAAACTAAATTAAAAGCAATATTGCTTGAAAAGCAGATGCTGGGAATTCCAGCATGGTTTGCGTAGGTAGCGGCAACACTAGGCACAATTACACACAGTTACTTATATTTACACAAAACATTTTACAACACTTTTTATATATTTATTTATACATATCGCAACTTATATACACTACAGTGGTTTGTTGGCAGCCCTTTCCACGCTTCCTCCTTAAAGGTTGTAGCAGAAAACCAGCGATTTGCTTAGGTTATTCCTGAGCAAATTTTCTGCTGAGCTATGGCCTATCTGCACTGCTGCAGCACACGCTCCTTTGTTAGTTTTTTAGTTTAGTTATGCATGTATCATCTTATTTTTCTTTGTTGTTCAGTTTTTATTTTTATTTTGTTATTGTTTTTGTGTGTGTGTGTGTGTGTGTGTGTCTGCAGTTGTACAAATAAAGCTTTCTATCTATCTATCTATCTATCTACATTATTTTATAATAATACAATTATATTGTGACATAACATAATTATTAATTGTAATTTAGATATAAATAAAAAAATAATTAATATACATAATTTAAATAGTGTAACGATTTGGTATACTGATACTGTATTTTCCTATTTTGAAAAATAAATAAATTAAATTAGATTAGGAGCAAAATTCAGCGTTCTTGGAACGGTTTGGAATTTAAATTTTGGCTCGAAAATAAAACAGGGAACATTTCGGGAAGTGGTCTTTTTGTACCTAAATGGTTTATTTTTGTCCAAATTTTTATCTGTTAGTTTTTTTTCTCCCCATGTATCCCATACATGGTTTACAAATTGTGCATAAAAACCTTTCAACGGCAAATGTATTTTTTCAAAATTTATTTATTTACGTTTCATGTCCGTGTTTACGTATGTCTCACAAATGTGTGTTAATGTCAACTTAATCAGTCAACTTAGCGTGACAGATGGACATACAAACGCGAGTTATCCTATAGTTTCGTTTCTTTAGTCGGTCGTACGGAACCCTAAAAATGTGCCAGTAACCCCTTCGGGCACGGAACCCTAAAACATGTATATTTGAATTTTTAATTAGGATGAAACTGGGAATTTGAATTCATACGAAACATAGTTGCTTTGTTGATTCTCATATATTTGCGTAATAACGTTATAAATGAATGCAGTAAACGCATATAAAACAGTAATATAGTGAAATAATGTCAGTATTTATGTCTGTTTGCATTGCTGGATGGCAGTAGATAATGAATTTATTTAGTGATTTTGCGACTAATTCGGTAGATTGTGGTGTGTTATGCGTCCATTTCGGAACCAAACAAAGTGTGGCGACAACTGCAGTACCAACTAGGGGCTAGTACCTGAAAACAAATGATTTCAATTTCAAAATTCA
The DNA here is from genome assembly GCA_958295455.1 of Coleophora deauratella. Lineage (NCBI taxonomy): Eukaryota > Metazoa > Arthropoda > Insecta > Lepidoptera > Coleophoridae > Coleophora > Coleophora deauratella. Next base: position 8,630,191 of record OY282412.1, read on the forward strand.
ATATCTACAGTGGTGGACTAAAAAATCGACTCAAGATTTGTTGCTCGACTTTTGAAAAAATAACTCAGTCTACAAAACTGCTAAACACTAAAAGCAAAAAACTAGAAAACTTCAATTCAAATCATAAACAGTAAACACACAGTTTTTGAACTTTTGGTTTAGTTTTATTTTGCTAGATTGAGTTAATTTTCCTAAAGTCGTGCATGAAACTTTGAGTCGATTTTTTTATCCATGAGTATATTTTAATATTTTAAACAAATTATATCAGGAGTCGGGGGAAATCTAAATTAATAGTCTTACAATTAATTCATAGTACCATAGAGATGTTAATATTTTCAACGAAGAAGACTAAGAATTGGCTTTAGTTTTACGCAGAGTTTAAATTGATGGTTAAATAATAATTATTATAGTTATATGGAAATTCTTTTTTAGGGTTCGGTATCTCAAAAGGAAAAACGAAACCCTTATCGTTGTCTGTCTGTCGGAACGGAACCCTCTATCTGTTAAGAACCGTCGGTGCACGAGTTCGACTCGTACTTGGCCGGTTTTTTTTTTGCAAATTAACGGTAGCGGCCTCAATTAAAATTGTGTCAGCTGATTTTATTAGACCTTTTATTTATATTACAGATCTTTATATATCCATATAAAATAAATCCATATGCCATAAAAAACGTGTTCGCTGTTCTAGATTCTTAGCGGTCTAGATTTTTGTAAATTTCGCTCGGACCAAGTCGGGCGTAGCTATTAGTTAAGATGTAGGTAATATAAATAATGCAACTTAAGGAATCTTCGCTCGGTAGCCTCGTAAAATAACATCTGGATGTCTGTTTGCATTTGTGCAATTATAATAAATACATACCTAGTGTTAATGCATTAACAGAATAAATTAAGCGCTTGCTCAATTTTGGATTAGCATGAGTGTAGGAACTAGGAAGCTGGCGAATAAATTGATTTAGAGTTTATGTGAAATAACAGTTAATTTATATAATAAAATGACACTTCTAATCCAAGGACTATTCACGTATCTGTGGCCAAGGCGGAAGATCAAGTTCTACCATCCTATACAGAGTGAAATTAAAATCGTGGACCAAATTTTAAGTGTAGTTTTTTTTGTACTTTCCATACAAGTTGGTTACTCAGTTCATTTGTATGAAGAGTACATTGTTTTTGCTCCGATTGAATTGGTTCCTTAGAGAAAATTAATCAGTGTCTTGACTAGATGCCGCGCTTATTTGGTCTGCGATTTCAATTTCACCCTTTTAGCGTAACACACACAGAGGCGGCTGCGGGGCGGTGCGAAAGCGTCCCGGGAGTGGTATTTTTTGTAATGTTCGGGTCATTATGAAACCCTTCACACCATAACCGCGCGGCGCCCGCCAGGTTTCGCACCGCACGCTTTCGCACCGCGCCGCGGCCGCCTCTGTGTGTGTTGCGCTTTATACCTTGGAGATAGGCAATTATAGCACAGAATATCCAATAGTACAAGTAGTTATAGACGGTTATTTGTGCCTCACGTTAAGTTTTTTTTTTAAATGCTAGCAATTTTCTATGAATCAATTATATCTAATAGGTATCATACACAGAACTGTAAATAAATAAGTACGTATTATAGAATACTAAAATACAGCTAATGGCGTGTTTACATACCACGGAACAGTTTAACGAGGGATGTAGATAACATCGACTACGGTTACTGTGGTCTACCCAAGTTTGATTAATAGCCGAGATAGAGAGGGGAAAGTGTTAACTGCTGACTGATAATATTTGGGGTGGTCGTGGCTCAGTGTAGCTTGCGTGGTCGCGTCGATCACGCAGGTTAACTGAGAAACACGGTCATAAACTGGATAGGTTTGGCTGTTAGAGGCATTTATTTCGAACGTTTCTGTGCTTCGCAAGGCACGTTAAGCCGTTGGTGCCGGCTGCTATCGCTAGATGGCAGTCGTTAAGCCACAACCTCTACTAATCCGGAATTGGCCCCGTGTGTGGAGTATGGCCTAACCTTCCCGAGGTATGGTAAGAGACCCGTGCCCCTGTAGTGGGGACGATATGGGTTGTTAACTGACTATAGACACGGTTATAACATAAACTGGATGAGTTTGGCTGTTAATGGCATTTATTTCGAACGTTTCAGTGCTTCGCAAGGCACGTTAAGCCGCACTGCGGCTGCTGTCTCTAGATGGTAGTCGTTAAGCCATGTCGGAGGCCTTTTAGGCGGCTTGAAAACCTCTGATATTGGGGTTGGCCCCTATTCTCACTCCCTCAACCAATGCGGACTTGCCCTCAGTGTGTGCCTAACTTTTCCGATGGCTTCATACATTTGACAGCGAAAAATGAATCAGTGACGTCACTGCATCGCTACATTTGTATGTAGGTCTTGCTCTGCGACATTCTTTTCAAACTGCAATATCTCAGTGGATAATGGTGACAAAAAAGACTTAGTTAGATACTTAAGTTTTTCAAATCTCTTTTTAAATAAAGAAAAAAATATATTCAAGCTCCCTGTTCAAGAAATTTGCATACATATCTATATTCTCACGCCTTTTCATTTTGCCCTTCGTGTAACAATGGTTTAAGTTCTTTCAGTACTTCAGTTGGCGCTGTAGCGTGCTCAGGATACGGAAATGGCTCAATTTTTTTATGGCGGCCATTTCTATTCAATGGTTCCCTCAACTTTATCACGTGTCAAGGAATATTTTATTTTATTCCTAATTTTTTTCGTTACGCGTAAAGAATATTAAATTTTGTCACGAATCTGTTTAAGTGTTGCTAACAGGAATGGCGGAAAGAGGTGATTTCGTTGTTATTGTAGGCTATTATTACACTTCCAGAGACATCTATCGGCCCATCTAGAATTTAAAGTTTCAATAGCCTATAGATAAAACCTATGAGTTTGAATTTGGAACTAATGGCATACATAAAAGATTGCTAATGTCCCGGCTTCAAAACTGCATAAAAGCTTTTTGTTTAACCTAACATTTATTTTTTGCTATAGTCCATTAAAACTTAAAATGCTAAAAACTTAATGCTAGGTGGGCCGATAGATGTGTCTGGAAGTGTATTATAGAATATTTTATCATTAACATTGATAGGGCCTTAGTATTTGTATATCAAAAATTTTGTCTCAAACTTATATATAGGGTGACTTTAAATTAGTTCTTGATACGAAAGGGTATGCATGTGCTCATGATAACGAACAACTTTCCCTAAGGAACCCATAGTCATATCGCAAAAAATTTTGGACTCTTCATATTAATTATCCATTTACACGACATTATACACTTTACACTATAAATTTTATTTAATATCCACTTTGATCAATGTTTTAATGCAATAATCAAAAATTTATATCAATTCTTTATGATTTTTATATTTTCTATATCGTATGTTATATCTATATTTTGTAATTGTTTTGTGCATGCAATGACTATGTAAACTTTTATTAATGTACCCACATTCCTTTTTGCAATACCTTATAAAGAGGTATCACAGCTGAACCTTAACAACTGTTACCATCATAAATGTACCTGTGATTGCAATAAAGAAATATGAATATGAATAATTTGGCCGGTCAGTTCATTGATTTGTATGGAGAGTCTAAATTTTTTTTGCGATTTGACTATGGGTTTCTTAGGGAAAGTTGTTCGTTATCATGAGCACATTCATAGCCTTTCGTATCAAGAACTAATTTAAAGTCGCCCTATATACAGGGTGTAACAGAAGTGTGTGACAATACTTCAACGTTGGCTTTTACCCATCAAGCTGAACAACTTTTTTGAAATCGCAAATTTTTTTTTGGACTTTTCATACAAATCGATCAGCTGGCGAACCAAGTTTGTATGAAAAGTCCAAAAAATTTTTTGCGATTTCAACAAAGTTGTAGAACAAAAGTTGTTCAGTTTAATGGGTAAAAGCAAACCTTGAAGTATTGTCACACACTTCTGTTACACCCTGTATATATTTTTTTTTTCATAAAATTAGCTAAAGCCAAAATAAACTCTTCGTAAACTTCAAGTCGTTTTCCCCCTAATATGAACTTTAATAATACACTGAAATTTGTTACCAGATACTGATTGCAGCTCTATTTATTCCCAGCGCCCTAAGAAAACAACAGAACCACTAGAACTTTTTTTTTTACTTTAACACTTTAAGAAACCCGTCCAAGACAAATGGCTTTTTAATTTGACAGTAATTGCCGACAAAGAAATCACTCGAACTAAACGGTAAGCCCGACAAACTGCGGTAAGTGTTTACAGCGTCTTTGCTATCTGAACATAAATCAAATCAGGGGGCTGAAGGGTCCCCGAAAACTAGTGGAGATTGTATCGATAACTGTTGAAATAATCGCGACTAAATGGTTTGTATAATAGTTTTTTTTAGTGTACCCGTGTTTATGAAGCGGTCGGTGATATTAGATCATTAATACAAAAAGTCGCGAGGGCAGCGAGCGCGACATTTTTTGAATAGTTAAGAAATGCTTCTATTTATTTCCATTTTATAGAAGTTTTAGTACTTCGCTCAGGCTTCAGGGGGGGCAATTGCCCCCTCCCCCCCCCACTGGATCCGCGCCTGAACTTGAAGGGGGTAAAATATTAGGGGATTATAGTTCGTATGGGAAATCAATCATTTGTCAAGTTATGGATATATACAAAATTATCATACTTTATTCTTATTACGCAGACGAAGTCGCGGGCATCGGGTTGTGTATAGTATTTAAGTTAAAAAGAGACACAGACTTTTACTAAATTCAAATAAATGCACACCGGATTTGATCTTCGCAGCGTTGACTCTTTATCTTCTACCTTTAGAAGGTGAGTGAACTCCTTACGTATAGCATAGACTATAAAATTATTCGACTCTATGCTCCGTCTACCTAGTGTATAGAAAGTAAGTGTGTATAAGTATACCAGAGTCTAATGAATATTGTGTTTCATTGCCGCGCATAAAGAAGTTTTAGTAACAGGCGTGAACATACAATCTTTTTGCTTGGTTACTACTGGTAAAATGGTAGTTGGTGATTATATCTTCAGTGATTAAAATCATAAGTTTCGTATGTATGTCCTACTGAACTAACATGCAATGCATACTATGTAAGTGCAGTATGACATGTCACTGTTCATACTTTATTTCAAAGAGGTATTCCGGTATCGGAAATAAGACTGTGCCAAGTACTCCACGGCATTTGGTATTCTCTTAGTGCAGACTAGATTAGGTCCAGTTTAGATAAGGTCAGAAAGCGGAGCCTTACTCATGTCGCGATGCTAGGTAGATAGAGATTGATGCAGATATTTACCGGACTGCACCAGAAGGAGGGTTATATTTTTGATTGTATGTATGTATATTTCTTTGGCACGCTCTGTAGCCTAACCGGCTTAATGGAATTTAGCTTGAGAGGTGTCATTAGATTCGTCGTGATCCCCAGATTTACATAGGATACCTTTTAATACCATCGGTTTTTTTTAGATAGATAGATAGATAGATAAAATATTTATTTCACTCAACCTAGCACAGTGTAATGAAGAAGCTTCTTAATTAATAAGATTAAAAACAAAACAACTTACTAGTTATATTACTTAAATAAAACTAACTATCATATAACTATAAAATGCTAACAGAATAATCATGCTAACAAAATAATCAATTAAAAGAAAAAGGAAGATGAACAGAAAATATAATAATTATAGTACAACATGCCAGGCCAGTGAAAAAGGTCTAGACTCAGCATAATTATTACAAAATATGGTTAGGTTATTTAAGCAATCATACGATATTTTATCAAGCTTGTATTCATTTACCTAATTTTATGTCAATTTCCTGCTATGTAATTCAGCCATTAATAAATAAAGAATAAAAAGAATTGTCACCAAGTAATACATGTCGACCATACCTTCACATTCATGAAACACTCCGCTAACATTAAAACGTTAAATAACCAGGCTGCCATGTTTACTTGCGTACATCCAAACTGTCAACAGTGCTCGCGATGACGGAGGCAACCAAGCGACCCGAAAGGGAGAAATGTGTTGCCAGGGTCAGCTGGAGAATTGCCCGGCAAAAGGAGCCGCGTTGAAAAACACGTTAGAGTTGATGGTTCCACCTTGCCAGATATGAGTTCCCATCCTGGAATATAAGGGTTAAAGAAACCGTGGTCTGTCTGTATTAAAGTTGCATTTTACGCTGCATACGTTTGTTTGTTTGTTTGTTTGTGAACTCTTTATTGTTACAAAAATACGATACAATATAAAACATCAAAAAATCAAAGAAAAAAATGTACAGAAATATACGTCTGTAAATAGGTACCCTATTGAACTATGCGTCTTAAAAAAAGTTTTAATGTCAGTTGGTTATTGTTTTACTCGGTCTAAGAACATGACAAAGCTCCCAGATATTTCCAATTTTTGGGAAATTTTCGTGCCTTACACTTGGCAACACTGTCGCCGTAAATTATTCAAGAGGAGGCGACGACGATGGCGGCGAGTATTCAACAAGTCGGGAGAACGACTCGGTGAGATATAGCCTCGGAGAAAGGTAAAAAGGGAATTTTTACAAGGCTATGTAATGTATTCCTACGGTATATAGGTGGTGGGTTTCGTAGTTTAAAAAAACCTATGCATAATTTTATTTGAGGGCCAACCAAAAATGGAAGATTAGGATATTTTTAAATGACTGGTTTCTGCCTAAGTTAAGAGATTGCAATTAAGTTTTTTAAAAGAGTCATACATGATACAGTGTCAAGTCGACTATTGATACAGGCATATCTAATACGGTCATAGGTAAGTTTCAGCCGGTTACTTCAAGTTAATTTAGGAATACAACGAAACTTTACATATTTAGCTCTGTTAATAGATCCGTCAGTGTCAGTGACGTTTGAGTTAGGTTATAAAAGTAAATAAACAAGGGAAAACTCTATTATAATAGGTGATTATTTATATGAAAAAACAAGCAACGTTTTCTCGGACGTTTTAAAGTAATTCAATAGTCATGTCATAGTGCATAATGGGCACCTTTCCACCGGGAACGTCTAGGGGTGGGCTATTTGAATAACGAAGCCTTTTGGTGGGTTTTTTTTTCTTGACATGTAACATTTTATACCTTTTTGTCAGTTTTAAATAAATTTATACTTAATTCAATAGTCTCTTTCTTGTTTAGAAGCGTGATAGAAGCAGATATAGTTCATTCCAATCAAAAAAAAAGCAAAAGGTAAACAAACGTAGTATGCAGATGACATTGACACGTGTCAGTTCCATAGTAAGTTTGTTTACGTTTTGCTTTTTTTTTTGATTGGAATGAACTATATCTGTTTGTGGCGAAGTTGCTCTTAAACGAGTGCACCGATTTTAATACGGTTCTTCAATTTCTAAGATACTTTTGGTGATAATAGGTTCAGTGGATTTTGAGTTACTCGAATTTACACGGAATATGGAAGTTTTATGAAACTGTAGAAAAAAAATATGAGAACGTTGCATAGAAAGCAAAGCAAGGCTATAGATTTCTATGGGAGTTAAAAAAAGTTTATACCAAAGTTGTAGAAAGAAAGTTTTTCAGTTCTAGTAGGTACCTAAAACCTCAGTTAAAACATCTATTCTGGGAAATCGATATTTTGTCTCGTAGAAACACCGAAAATTACATTTATTAATTAATTATTATACAATTTCTTGTAGTAGTTGTTTGACGTATCTATAGTTCACAGTTTCATTTCATTTATTAAAACCCTTTATAAAGCTGTTTGTACTGTACTGAATGCTCCTATTAACGTCCTACCTAACACCCTGTATGTGCTTACAAAATCCTAATTTAATTTGCAAGAAAATATGAATCTCGTAATTTTGTAAGTAACAAATTAATTTATGTTTGTGTTCTGTGAATGTATTTAGTGCTTTAATTAAAAGTTAAATGAAAGGATTCTTCTTTAGCCCAGGTCTCTTGATGTGTCTAGAATACCTACTTATTACTCTTTTGATTACTAAATACAAAATAACTCTTAATTATTGCGGTTAGGTGTCAGTTTACTCGACTTTCGCTAGCGGAGGGTAATGTTTTCGCGTGTATATATGTAGTTAAACAGTTATGAATTATTACATACTGGGTTATTTTTGGACCCCTGACCAAAACTTCACAGTGGGTATCTCCATACAAAATAGGCCGATCACATGATCAAATTAGTATGAAAGGTCCAAAATTTTTTTTGCGAATTGACCATTGGTTATTTAGGGAAAGTTGCTCATTTTCATGAGTAGAAGCCACTGTGAAGTTTTGGTGGGGGGTCCAAAAATGACCCTGTAGTTAGTCATTCCCAGGAATGTTGCTCAGTGTCATGAGTTACCCTGGTTACCAGTGAGACCGATTTAGGTCATGGCGACCAAGATGGATAATATAGCCAGTCTTCGCGGTAAACTTTTGTGCACATTTGAGGCATAATAATAAATTGTTATCATAATATTTATTCATCATAAAAATTTGTCACTCTGTATAAGTGCTAAGATTAGAAGAAAGTTTAGTCTCACAAAAAACCTAGATTATATGTTTTGTTTCACTTTCCAACCCGCACAAAGGAAGCGAGATTATCATAATTTGTCACTCTGTATAAGTGCTAAGATTAGAAGAACGTTTAGTCTCACAAAAAACCTAGATTATATGTTTTGTTTCACTTTCCAACCCGCACAAAGGAAGCGAGAAGCGAATAGACAAAGGGGAGGTTTTTATTTAAGTCGCATGGCCGCTGGTGTGCTGTCTTGGTAAGGTTGTGGCTCCAGTAACCAAAATTGAAGTCACTAAAAATAAATTGTTTGTAGAAAAAATGTGTCAGCTCCACTTTGCGGTAAGGCTGTCGTGTCGTAGCCAAATTGTAAATATTTTGCCATTTTGAAAACAGGTTGAATGCTTTGTAAACCACTATTTAAAAAAATACGAAAAAAATTTCACTATGCTTTATGCCTCCGTAAAAATTTGTTTCATCGAGTAGTTTACAAAGTGGCTGCGCCCGTTAAAAAACGGGTAATTTCACAATTTACCTACGCCAAGATATCCAACAACTTCATTAAATAAAACTACATTTGATGGGATCTTTTGGACCTGGAATATATATATTAGATGACCTCGAAACAATCTTCTGTGTCTAAAGATCTCAAGTTTTTCTCTTTACTATAATAAAAATTAGTAGAATGTTAAGTACAGCCCTACCCTGAGTCGGCATTTACCGCTTAAACTCAAAGGAAGCCACCAAGATTGCGACTTCAAGAAAAAGGCTTGAAGCAAGATCGTAAACGAGTGTTTGCCCCGACATTAATACAAAAAGGGCTTGAAAACAGCCGTCGTGAGTGTATTTTTTGAAAGATTACGTTCGCCACTATCATAGCTATGTATAGACGACCGACATCATAAAAATCTGGCTACATTCGTTTTATTATCATATGGATTGGAGGTTCTCTGCTAAAGAAGTTAGTTAGCTAAAGAAGTCTCTGAAAAAGAAAATACCTGTATGGCTATGTGAAATAAATAATTTATCTATCTATCTAAACATAGGCTTTTTACATGCATAACTACTTAGCTCGAGTTAGAATCACATGCATCTAGCTGCTTCCAGCAATCAGCGGATATTGACCATCCCACGCTATGTTTTCGGCCGCTCGAGATCCTTTATATCGGCATTGGTTTTAATAATAAGGTTTATGCACAGAGGTGCATACGTGCAGATGTCATATTCCATTGTCCTGCACTCAAAGCTACACTGTTGTGTCTTGTCAGGAGAAGTAAACATCTGTTTGCCATGAAAGTCTGACCATATGATCACTGGGAAAAACCCAAATAGTTCTATATTGTAATGTAAAGCAAATTAATTATACTTTTGATTTTTTTCATATTATACGGTACTTGTGATGATATTATGACTTCTTCATAAGTGTTTCAAGGCTGTTTAAGATCTGGATAAAATCAAATAAACATAAAATGTTATCGTATGTGCCTTTTATTCAAACAACACTTTATAATATATATTTTTAAACAAAACATTTTAATGTTTTCAATTGAAATTCTTCCAACTTCCGTTAAAAACTTTTTACAGCATAGTTTGTCACGACAAAGACAAAGAAAAAGGGTTATAAATTAACTAATTTAATGTTATCTTACCATCTTGTGGACAAATTAACAAGACGTGAAATTTGTTTTTTTTTTGTCATTAAAACGGGGGAAGTGTGGCTAATAAACGAAAAAAAGGAAACGAACGATTCTTATCTGCTTTCATTAATGTAATGTTGTAGAAAAATGGGGCGTTTTTAGGGGAGACTCGAGACAAGGCTGTTTGGGTTTGGACTATTCAATTCGGTACTTGTAACAGATAATCAAGTATTGATATCTTAACTGGTTACATAGAAGAGCGAGGAGTTTTTCTATTCTGTTTTTCTATTTGGAATTCCACATCTCATTTAAGGAGTGATTTTGCCAATGTCAAGTGAAAAACGGGAGAATCTTCAATAAAAAAAAATGGCGAAACACCAATGTCAAGTGAAAGTCGCGGCTCTAAGGGTGATGGGCACTTAAAGACGCTCCACGCTGTGGTTTGCTGCTGGAACTCGGAAAACGGAGTTGTCTCCCGAGTTAATCCTCTTCTTATGACCGCTTATCACTAAATCGGAATCACAGCTATTTCCCCATCACAAAAATAACGTTGAGACTACTCTAAAACGGTAATAATTTAAAAAAATACTACAGAATCTCGGCAACCAAAAAGAAAGAGTTTTTAATAATACTTTATTATATCGCTAATTGCCTAACGATATTAAGTAACATTGTCCTAGGATTGGGAAAGGTCAATCTGACACACGAGACATTTTACTGACACTTTCACAATGTATAGAAAACAAAAATACGGTGGGGATTGTCCTTTCAAAAATTTCTGAAAATTTGTTTCTAAACATACAGTGTTAAATTAGCAGTCGTGGCTCAATGCGGCTTTCGTGGCCGCGTCGATCACGCAGGTTAACTCACTACAGACACGGTCCTAACCTGTATAGGTTTGACTGTTAGAGGCTTATCGAGATTTATCTCGACCGTTTCCGTGCTTTGCAAGGCACGTTAAGCCGTTGGTGCCGGCTACTATCACTAAATGGCAGTCTTTAAGAGGCTTTAAGACTGTCATTTAGTGACACGTCGGTGGCTTGAAAACTTCTGACACTAGGGTTGGCCACTAGCCCCACAACCTCCACCAATTCGGACTTGGCCCCCGTGTGTAGAGTATGGCCTAACCTTCACGACTTATGGGAAGAGACCCGTGCCCCTGCAGTGGAGACGCAATGGGTTGTTAACAGAGTTAATTTATATACTGTTCGTTTTTAATGGTATTTGTCCATTAAAATACCATTTATTTATTTAAAGTTTATTAAAAATAAAGATTATAAACAAAGCAGAGCAAATTGACAGAATAAGTAAAAAAACGGAATACAAAACCACACGTCATTCATTGGTCACCAGCCAGTCTGTTCCACACACCGCGGAGACTCTCTGTGATATGAGAACTCCTCTTCTAACAGTTTTGTTCCGCAACTGCGGCTTCTTCACACTAAACATACAGTCCCATTTCCAAGACAGTTGGACCAAAAAAAAAACAACTCTAACTAAAGTACTTTACGGTAAAATGGGAATGCAGTTTCTGAGTTTGATGATATCTTTAGGTATGTATTTATATACAGAGTGACAAAAAACTGTTCAACAAAATTTTACACTGTGGCTTTGTCATCAAACTGAACAACTTTCCCCAAGAAGTAGATGGAGACTTGTAATTAGCATAGTCCTATTCATTTGATGAAATTATTTGCAAATGCAAATTATTTGGCTGTAACACTCCCGAGTATTAATTAAAAATATTGCTTCGCTAAATTATTTTTCCTTCGTAGTGAATAATAGTATTTTTATTTACGAAGCGAGTATCATAATTGTTTTATCCTAAAAGCATTATCCTTTTTTTCCTGACACAAAGAGATTTATCCAAATTACATCTCCCAGAAGGAATGCAAAAATTATTTACATTCTCACTAAATATTGAATATTTCAGCGTTCGGACCGGCCCAGCCAGCCCAGTTGTACCTTTGTGGGCCTAATTTCCCCACGGACGAGTGTGGGCTTTACAGGTTGTACCTTGTACAGTCGGTTTCGAAATCACCAAATTATTGTAAATAATCAATTGCCAAATGAATAAAAAATAACAAAAGAACGGGTGTCTCAACTCTTTAGGATCTGTACTAACGAATCGCCTCTCTGAAAATGTCAAAAGAATGTAAACAGCACCCACTTTCGTAGTGTGAAAACACTAAATGTATGCCATGCAGGTATAGAATATCAAGTATAGAATACAGAATCTCCACTTTTTTCTGTTTCCCATACAAATTCTTGATTCACTATTCAGATTTAGTCTGGGAGATGCAAAAAAATCGATCTGTCTATCTATGTATATCAATATCTTCTTCCCATAATACGGAATGACATTGTATGATTTGTCCTGGGATATTTATTTACTGCAATAATATTAGGCATCGGTCGTCTATTCCTTGTGATAGCATGTTTTAAAACATTGTGCCCCACGAGGAAATGATTTTTTTAAAGGCGCCTTTACTTTTTACTCACCACTTTGTATTCGACTGTACTCTAGCTGTGCTGGCTACATGCAAAATTAATATTAATTTTTGTTAATATCTCTTTGTTACAGGTAAGTTTCGAGATCCCCGGAGAGATGCTGCCTTAATGGCTGCTGTGGTATTCATTTCATGCAAAATTGCCAAGTTTTTCCTTGCAAACGAACAAGTGTAAATGCAACGTATTTGTATATTTATACCAAAGTGCCTTCATGTTTAAATTATATTTTTAGCGTGCAGGGTTTTTTTTTTGTTTTTCTTATGGCACAGGTGGCAAACGAGCAGACGGATCACCTGATGGTAAGCGATTACCGCCGCCCATAGACACACGCAACACCAGAGGAGTCACAAGTGCGTTGCCGGCCTTTAATATGGGAGTACGAGTACGCTCTTTTCTTGAAGGTTTGAATGTCATATCGGTCCGGAAATACCGCAGTCGACAAATCATTCCACAGTTGGGTTTTTTAAAACGACCATAAGCAAGCATAAATTGTGAGAAAACAATTTTTCAGTATCCAATCGTTAATAACCAACACCATCCTCACTGCGAGGCACGGGTCTCTTCCCATACCTCGGGAAGGTTAGGCCACACTCCACACACGGGGGCCAAGTCTGGATTGGTGGAGGTTGTGGGGCTAGTTGGCCAACCCCCAAAAGTTCCAAAAAAATCAAAATCATTTATATATTTACATAGGTATATTAAGCACTCTTGTAAACGTCATATTATTATCGCCATACCCCATAATTCCTTGAAAAACATTAGCTAGCAATAAATTGCCGACTAGGAGTCGAAGTAGTCGCCATGACCGAAATTGGTAGGATGATTCATTCATTCAAATAATGTAACACGGTTTTCATATCTTGACACTTAATAAATAAAACCTTACACATCAAGCATTTTTTTTTTGTTTTGTCATACTAATTGATCTGCCTATTTTCCAAGTTTGTACCAGAAATCCAATTTGTTTTTATAATTGATAGTTAATTTGACTAATAGAAAAACCATGGTATAAGCATAAAGATACTTTCAAAATTATATATATATTTTTTTCTTAAACAAATAACGTCCCAGCAAACATGAAACATTGTTTAAAGACATACATGATAACATAATAATTAAGCCACTTACATCACAATATACTCCAAGTTGTGAGGCACACGGCGCGCGGCGCATAGGGGACAGTTTTCCAGGACTATTAATTACGCAGAAGGGGCTTATTGTACCCCGCCTACCGATAAAACTCATTACTGCCGTCATAAGAAAAAAGGCCGCAAAGTATACGAAAACTTCTTGTTCTTTGCGGCTCTCTTTCTTATGAGCTTAGAATTCTACTTTTTTGGAAAATATTTTCTCAATACTCAGTACGTTTATTGCAAACAATATTGTTTTTAAAGGTCGATATGAAATTGGGACTAGTACAGTGTGGAGCCAGTTTGTGCACACCAATATTGGGAGAGTGGATATGTGTTTCAACATAAAAATGTAAAAACAATTTGATAAAACTAGCGTTACTGTGCGTATTAAATAGCAGAGGTTTCAGCAAAAAATCTGAATCTAAAAAAATATTTTTGAGATACTTGTGTTTATAAGTCGTTATACAGGTAAAAAAAACTCACAGAAGTTTGGCCATTTTTGTTTAGAGTCCAACATTTTTTTTGTCGATTTGAACAAAGTCGTAGAACCAAAGTTGTTCAGATTGTTGAGTAGAATAACCAGAAAATGGTTTTACAAAAAATCAATTAGTTTTACAACACCCATTTATAAATAAAACAAAAATGAAACGCACGCTTTAAACATGCATTACATGCTGTTATAACTGAACTTACTTGCCAGGTGGGTCATTGGAAAAAAAACAGCATTTGTCAAACTAGAAGGTCGCTGTCATTGCGACAATAACTCCGAATTTCTCACATTGCTCTCACGTTACTCTCCTACGCATAAAATGTCGTCCGACATTTGTCAAGACTCCTTATCCGTGAATAGGATTATATTACCCGAAAGATAGAAAGATAAGTCCTCCAAGAATCTCGGGGTCGACATGATTTAATACTGAATTAAAGGGGATCCCGCTTTATTGGAAACTATTCCACTGCTTTCCACTTCCAGGGTTCTTGGGAAAAGTTGACTTTTAAGCGGTGAGACCGCCTGCATACCGCCTGCGTCTCATTTGTGTACTAGTCTAGGTTTTGGTTTTTTTTTATATATAATTTTTGTCATTATTTTCACTCTTTAACAATATGATTGGTGGAAATCGTTTCAGTTCGATGTAGTTTTTAACCGACTTCAAAAAAAGGAGGAGGTTCTCAATTCGTCATTTTTTTTTATGTATGTTCACCGATTACTCGAAGACGCCTGAACCGATTTGGAAAATTCTTTTTTTGTTTAAAAGGGTATACTTCACAGGTGGTCCCATATAAATTTTATCGAAATCCATTCAGCTGTTTTTGAGAATATCAACAAAAACATAGCAAAGTTGGAGTTGTTGCGATTGGAGTCGGTTGTTTTTAACGTATTCAGCGTGGCGGATCGTGAACGGCCTTCAGATATGAAGGTTAGCTGCGAATATATTGAATAAGCAGTCCCCGACCATACAGCAGCAGGGCTAACAGGACGTGGCGGGAGGACCGGAGGGCCGGACCTACCTATAAAATACCATATGTCCAATGACGGTCTTGTGATATGGCGAATTAATGCCGCCATCAAATAGGCATTCCCCTAGCGCGGGTCAGCAGCGGCGCTAGTACTGGCAGAGGGCCGAAGACACGTAGTCTGGAAGGGCTTCTATCAGCACAGCGGCGGGCGTAACAACGGCCGCCGTACTGCGGTACGGAAAGCAAATGGGGAAACTACCGTACTACAATCCCCAAAACTGAAGCAAACAATGAACAGTACAAAAAATAAAGAATTGGTCCTTGACAACGGGCTGCCACGATGCAAAATCCCGTGGTGGTCTGAGTCCGGCAGGGGCAGACACAAGGCTGCACCGGTCGTCATTATGCAAAACCCTTGTATCATAGGAACATGGAACGTGAGGACAATGCTACCGCCTGGAAAAATAGAAGAACTGAAAATTGAAATGAGAAGACTGAAGATCGACATAATGGGATTGTGTGAAGTGAGATGGGAAGGAAGTGGAGACTACTGGAGTGACGAATTTAGAATTATTTACACAGGAGAAAAACAGGGCAGCAACGGAACGGCCATAGTGCTGAACAAGAAATGGGGAGATCAAGTTGAAAATTCGATACATTTTAGTTACAGAATAACGGTAGTAAAGATAAAAGCTGAACCACAAAACATAACCATTATCCAGGTATACATGCCTACGGGTAGTCATTCGGATGACGAAATTGAAGAAATGTACAATAATTTAGACAGCATGATCGACACAGTAAAAGAGAAAGACTATTTATTAATAATGGGAGATTTCAACGCAGTTATTGGGGAAGGAAGAGAGGGTAAGGAAGTTGGCAGTTTTGGGATGGGAAAAAGGAATGCAAGAGGGGAAAGATTGCTACAATTCTGTAAAGAGTACAAATTAATCATAGCAAACACTTTATTCAAACAACACAAACGCAGACTGTATACCTGGAAAATGCCAGGAGACATTAACAGATTCCAAATTGATTACATACTAATACGACAGAGAGATCACGACCGGCTAAAATCCTGCAAGACTATGCCAGGTGCAGACGTTAACTCCGACCACAACCTGTTAGTTAGTCAGCACACTTTCAAGACCAAGAGGAAGACAAGAAAAAAGAAATCGAAATCAATTGATCTCAATAAGCTTAAGGATATTGAGAAACGAGTGCAATATAGTAATAGTCTAGGAGATAAGTTAGCAGAGAGAGATATAAATATAGATATTAAGTCAAATAAAGATTTAGAGAGTAGATGGAATACTATTAAAGATATAATAAAGACTAGCGCAGAAGAATGCCTAGGAAAAGAAAAAATTGTTGCAAGGAAAAAATGGCTTAGCAAAGAAATTATTGATCTCATGTTGGAAAGAAGAAGAGTAAGAAATAGGAGAGATGATGACAGTATAGAGATATATAAGAAAATCACAAACAAAATAACGTCAAAGTGTAAAGAGCAGAAAGAAGGAGAAGGAAATAATTGAAACGTGCAATATTATAGAGAACCTGATGAAAAAAGGACAAATGGATCTAGCATACCGCGAAATAAAGGAAATGGATAAGAAACACAAGACTAAAAGTACAGCTATATTCGATAAAGATAACAAAATACTCAGTGACGAAAAGGAAATAGTACAGAGATGGCAGGTTTACATTGAAGAATTGTATGAGGGACAAGAACTGACAAAGGAAGACATAGAAGAAGAACAAGAAGTAGACATAGAAAGACTGGGCCCTGAAATTATTAGAAGTGAATTTGACAAAGCAATAGACTGCATACAAAACGGGAAGGCACCAGGAGAGGACGGATTATATATAGAACTCATCAAATTCGCAGAATGTGATCCCCTTTGCGACGAAATCTTTAGATTAATACAGAACATGTATAATACTGGGATAGTACCGGAGGATTTCCAAATCAGTAAAACAATAACATTACCTAAAAAGCCAAATACTCTTAAATGCGAAGAACACCGTACTCTGAGCCTGATCTCACAAGCATCGAAAATCTTACTGAAAGTCATACAGAATAGAATCAGAGCAGTCATGGAACAGTATCTTTCTCCAGACCAATATGGGTTCAGGAAGCACAAAGGCACGAGAGAAGCCATACTGGCACTAAGACTTATTATAGACAGAAGATTAGAGCTAGGGCTGGAAACACATGTTGCGTTCATTGATTTGGAAAAAGCCTTTGACAAAGTCAGTTGGAAGACATTGTTCCCAATACTGAGAAATGCTGGTTTGGACTACAGAGACCGAAGAATAATATACCAACTTTATAAACAGCAAGAAACGATTGTCACCATAGGCGAAGAAAAGGCAAAGGCTAAGATAAGACAAGGAGTAAGACAGGGCTGTCCATTATCACCATTAATCTTTAACATATTTATAGAGTGCGCCGTTAACAAAATTCTAGAAAACGAAACTGGGGCGGTCAAAGTTAATGGAAAGAAAATTCACTTCATCAGATTTGCAGACGACATAGCAGCACTGGCGGAAAACTCAAGACAACTAGAACAACTTGTTAATTTAATGGATGTAACCTTCAAAGAATTCGGACTTAAAATTAATTACAATAAAACTAAATCTTTAATAACCACAAAAACTAACCATCAAAAACAACCTATTCAGGTTTGTGGTATCAATATTGAACAGGTTACTAAATTTCGATACTTGGGCAGCATAGTGACAGAAGACTCCAAATGTACACCTGATATAATAACCAGGATTGGAATGGCGAAGACGGCGTTCAATAACAAGAGAAACTTGCTAAGTGCTAACATATCAAAAAAAATCAAGAAGCGCCTGATAAAAGTGTATATTTGGAGTATCGCGTTGTATGGAAGTGAAACTTGGGTGATGACACAAAGAGATAGAGAGAGATTGGAAGTCTTTGAAATGTGGTGCTGGAGAAGGATGGAACGCATAAGCTGGACAGAGAAGAAAACGAATGAAGAAGTGTTAAGGATGGTGAATGAGAAGAGATGCTTGTTGAGGACCATAGAGAATAGACGAGGCCGAATGATTGGACACTTGTTAAGACACGACTCCTTCTTTAGGAACATAATGGAGGGAAAAATTAATGGAGTGAGAGGAAGGGGAAGACCAAGACGAAGCTACTCCAAACAGTTGAAGGAAAAGGTTGAGATCGTGTCCTACCAGGATATAAAAACGTTGGCCGAAGACAGAGCACGATGGAGTTTGCTTCACCGACAAGAGCAAGTCTCTTAAATATCAGACAGACAGCGTGGTCAATTATTAATTTTGCTCTCGCTGCTTATGACAAATAATGATAACAATAATAATTTATTTTAGATTCACAATATTCAAACTAAAATAAAAATTCAGTTGAAAGAAATAAAATAAAACCATAAATTACAATAAATTTCAGTGTAACAATAAAATAATGCATTCAAAATAAAATAAAAACAGTAAATGAACAAAGAGAGAGATCGACTGGACCATCAACTTAAATACAACGATGTCTCGTTTTCAATCTGGAGCGCAGCAGAACTAACCTTACTGTAACGAGAAAAATAAACCCATATAGTAAGTACCTTTGCCCAACGAAATGGTGTATAATGGGACGGTATATCAGGAAAATAGACCTATCTGTTTGTGCTCATCTTTGGAGATTTCAGTTCAGTGTGATTTCAGAAAAAATACTGTAACTCTACTAATAACATTGTACGTTGCGGTTTTAGTGCAGTTTTTCTCACCTTTGCAACCGTTTTCAGGGAGTTTGAGTTAAGAGTTAAAAAAAATGAGTTTCACTTTTAAATCAGTATACAACAGCCCCGCAGTAAGCAGTCCGTCGTCAAAATTTTTGTACTGTATCGCCCTCCTATAAATATTTCAATGTTATCGACGATTCCTCTGTCAAGAATGGAATCCAGAACACGCGATGGTACCGGCTTGTGCTTAGTACAATGCATGTATAATAAATATAACGTGGTTGCACTTAAAATATAATATCTGCCAGGGGTTAAGTTAGGGTTTCTACTCAACTGTACAAATATTGTGAAACTGAACTTTCCCCGGGGATCTATGTGCAATTTGCAAAAAAAAAAATTGCCCCGTACGTTGTACAGATTTGACCGGTCAGCTGATTGATTTGTTGATATTTTTTTGCAAACTCACTGTGTTTTCCATAGGGAAATTTGTTAAGATTCATTTGTTCAAACCCCAGTTTCAGTTTAGAGAAATATTTTGAAAACACCTTCTTTAGTTAAATATCATAAAAGGGTGAAAACGTTTACAATGAAAAGTTTATATTTGCGGTTTTATTTAAGCGTTTGTATTTTTGCTATGAAATAAATTATTATGAATATGTTGTTTAATAAACGTCTCCAGAATTGGCAACATTTAATTTATTTTACCGCCAATTTTTGTGAATGAGTGTTTTATAACGTAATAATAAACCGCTAATAACATTGTTAATAAAGAGAATAAAACACCTACGTTTTTCAACTTAAAAAATAATAATTGTAATGTACTAAAAATGTCTGTATTAAGGTAACTAACTGCGTATAAGAAGTGATGATAGCTGATTTAAAATAAAAATATAGTTGTTAACTTCAAAACACTAGTGGCGCAAAAAAAAATGACAATTTCCATGAGGTTAGTATAAAAGTGAGGAATGGTCCTTTTCCATAAAATCAAAATATTTTTAAGTAGATGCTGTACGCAGACTTTTAAATCGTCTTTTTTTCTACCTAGTACAAAGTTCCTACCACTCTGAATTTGTACACAACGTTTTGAGTTAATGTTTCAAATCAAGAATAAGTTTAAAATGTTGCGTGCAATACTTCAATTTATTGTAAGTATTGCGTCTGTTATTAACACCTTTTGTGTCCCACTAAAATATTTCTATGATCAGTACGGAGGTCCTCTTTGTAACCTTGTGTACATCTGGCGGATCCCACGAATACGTGATAGAAAGGGGAATCGTATGACAAAAAAACCGGTCAAGTGCTAGTCGGACTCGCGCACCGAGGGTTCCGTATAAACTCATAATCACACATGTCTTGAACTCTATATTTTTTATATTTGAGTTGTTTGAATGAAAGGTAATTTGCGGTTTACGATTTATGACGAATTAAAAAAAAACTACTTACTAGATCTCGTTCAAACCAATTTTCGGTGGAAGTTTGCATGGTAATGTACATCATATATTTTTTCTAGTTTTATCATTCTCTTATTTTAGAAGTTACAGGGGGGGACACACATTTTACCACTTTGGAAGTGTCTCTCGCGCAAACTATTCGGTTTAGAAAAAAATGATATTAGAAACCTCAATATCATTTTTGAAGACCTATCCATAGATACCCCACACGTATAGGTTTGATGAAAAAAAATTTTTTGAGTTTCAGTTCTAAGTATGGGGAACCCCCAAAATTTATTGTTTTGTTTCTATTTTTGTGTTAAAATCTTAATGCGGTTCACAGAATACATCTACTTACCAAGTTTCAACAGTATAGTTCTTATAGTTTCAGAATAAAGTGGCTGTGACATACGGCCGGACAGACGGACAGACAGACAGACAGACATGACGAATCCGTAAGGGTTCCGTTTTTGCCATTTGGCTACGGAACCCTAAAAAGGGTTTATATGCGACCCTATTACTTGTAGTTCGACGTCAACGCATCTTCCTTTCTGTACCTTTAATAGACCCATAAGGGTTATTGGGACCCTTTGGGATTCTCTGTGCGCACTTACAGGGTGTAAAAAAACGACTCCTGTAAACATTAACAGGGTGTTCTACCAATGAAAGGATGTTTCCTTTTAAAATATTGGACTGGCAAAAAAAATGACTTTTCAAATTAGAAATTGATCGGCCAACCAGAAAATTTTGTATGGAGAGTTCTTTTTTTTGAGATTTTGGTATGTGTTTCTCGGAAAAAGTTGGGATCGTTACAAAAAGGAGTGTCGCTAGCAGCCTTGGTCATCAACCTTTTTTGAATATTATATGTTTTTATATTTTCTTTTTAATATTTTTGATAGTTAATGTTTTTTGAAGTAGTCTGTTGCCTGTCAGGGCTCAATAAAGGTGTAAAAGTCTCCTAAGTCTTTTCCCTGGTGTTCCCTCATTAGGCAGGCGACCCTAGGACTCCACAAGGAGGTTACAAAAACCGTTAAGGAGTGGTCTTTTTACTTCTCTCTATATAAGGTCTAAAAAATTATCTGAAATTGTTTAGACTGGGACTTCTACCCGTGAAACTAAACGGTTGTCACCAAAGAACCTATAAGTAAAACGCTTAACTGATTGTTTTTATTATGTATTTGATCAAATAATCCTAATAGTACACTGGCCCACAGAGATATCTGAACCCCTACTAAAGTGATTCGTGATACATGGTGTATTACGGAGAGGTACAGATATCTTTGTGGCTGCCTGTACATAAGTGTATTACAAGAAATGCATTTTAGGGTTTCATCACGAAAAGGGCCTTATAATCTCATTTTGTTTTAACAATTTAAAAGGTTATGTTACATAAAGTATCGACTTGCTTTTAGTTACTAAACCGATTAAGGGTCGGGCGGCACCTACTTAACTGGGTTTAGCGTAGCGTTTATGGTTGTACATAAAAGGTATATACCGGTAGTCAAGAGATGAAGAATATACACACACCGGCAAATTTAGCGAAACACAAAAAAGTTCGAATATTATTTTTGTGCAAAATTGTTGGCTGGTTTTAACTTTATTTAAATTTAGAACGAAGTATGCTGAATTGATAAAACAACTGAACATCGCCACACATGCAGTTTTTTTGTTTTATCTGCACTTATACCAATTTGAGCTCATTTCCCAATGGTTGTGCTTTTTTTGTGTTCCGCTAAATTTGCCGGAGTGTATGTATATGTCAAAACTCAAAAAATGATTTCATTTAAGTAAATGCTTTACGCGTTGTTTTAAAGCGTCTTTTTTTCTACTTATTACGTAGGCCCAGGTTGTTTTAAAGGTACTACCGAATATATATACTCATAAATATATGAACGATTTTCCTTAAGAAATCCATAAAAAAATAGCGAAAAAATATGTTGACTTCTCAAGTAGGCACATCTGCGCACCGGAAGATTTAGCGTATAGGCAGGCCTACTCGGTGGACCGATGACCTAGCGCTGGATGCGGGCAGCGCAGGACAGGTCGGCGGGGAAATTCTTGGTGGAGGCTTTTGATCAGTAGTGGACGTCTTCTGACTGATTATGATGACAAATTTTCTTTGGGTAAATTGTTTAGTAAGTGTCACGAGGAGAAGCTAATAATCAATTTTAAAAAACATACAGATTGGCCGATCAGCAGATCCAGTTGATTGAAAAGTTAAAAAAAAAAACTCGAATCGATGTCTTTCTTAGGGGATGTTGTTCAGTTCAATGAGTATTCTAATTAGTGTCCCCTTTAGAAACTCTTTTTTTTAGTAAGTAAAAATATTGTATCGACGACGCTTGCACCAAATACAATACATACCATGCACCATACAAAACAAACCTGTCCTACTAGAAACATATACAATGTATATATCCGTCTTACTCGTACACCAAAGACGGGAAAACATTCGAATTTTCTCTTATACCCTTCGGGCAAGTGGCAAGGGGAAACTTGGCCGATAATGATAACGACTATCTATATACACCCAGCTTTCCGAATCTCCCCTCTTGGTTGCGGAAATAGATTTTTTCGGTGAAAAGATATTAATTTTGTTTTTTTATCTTTTATCTTGTCGCCCCAGCTTAAGTTACTTTTGCACTTTTATGTGACTTTGCTATGAGCTGTGTGAATGAATTGCAAATTGAGTTTGTTATGAGGTGTAAATGTTAGTAAGTTTAGATGGAACTTTGTTACCTCATAAATGTCATCAAACCGTCTGTTTTTTTTTGTATAGTTATCCACGCATTATAGAGTTAAATATTATTCCAATTACGAAATTGTGCATTTTTATGAAAACATTGTAATGGAAACGACTGTACGAAATTGTGACGTCATTTCAAAAAAAATTCGAACTCTATGACTAACTCAGATGACTAGCAATCAACTATACCGTCTGTTTTTTTTTTGTATAGTTATCCACGCATTATAGAGTTAAATATTATTCCAATTACGAAATTGTGCATTTTTATGAAAACATTGTAATGGAAACGACTGTACGAAATTGTGACGTCATTTCTAAAAAATTTCGAACTCTATGACTAACTCAGATGACTAGCAATCAACTAAATATCTCATTATTTATATTTTAAGTGGTTTTTTTTTGCCTAAACGGGTTCGACAATGAACAATGATGATGAAGCTTAAAGAACATCAATTGCATAGAAGCTGTATTGTTATTATCAAAATAATTTACTATCAATAAACATAAAGTTAAACCATTAACCGAGTTCATCGTTGCACAATATCATAGTTATACACTTCCTACAATAACCCGCTACAATATTACCATCTGCAGTCGTTAACGCCCTTATTTATTAGCTCATAAATACTAAATTGCTTTGTTGGAGAACGTTTATAACATTGCAATGTTGCTTGACTCAAATTCAGGTGAGGTGTGTGTAAAGGTAAGAACGTAAGGTTGAAAATTGATTGTGCGAATGGTAAATGAGTTGGTGTAACGGTCTGGGAAGACGATACAGCGCGTACGTATTTAAGTGAAAGTTTTCGCGTTGCGGCGACGGTAAAAACCGCGAGTTTCGATGTTTGGTACAAAATATAAGCTACTAAGAACAACAAAGGGATTGGCCATTAGCCCCACAATCTCCACCAATCCGGACTTGGCCCCCGTGTGTGGAGTATAGCCTAACCTTCCCGAGTTATGGGAAGAGACCCGTGCCTCTGCAGTGGGGACGTAATGGGTTGTTAAGAAGAACTACTCAAAAGATGATTAAAGTGAGGAATGAATGATAAAAACTTTACACAGATTCTAAGGCAAGCCTACTTCGCACACGCAAAAAATAAATAAATGGCACATAATTATGGGTGGGACTTGCGTACAGTAATGCGCAAATCAATGCGCAGTTACTTAGTACAACCTCGCCTCATTGTTCATGTGTCTAAAAGCAGACTTCCGATGCTAGCGGCCGATGCGACAGTCGCGCGCGTCTGTCGCACGCGACAATACTGAACATTAGAAAATGTATGGCGCCGCTTCCGTACCCCGCGACAGACGCGCGCGGCTCTGCCATACATTTCAGGTGTTTAGTACTGTCGCGTGCGACAGTCGCGCGCGTCTGTCGCATCGGCCGCTGGCATCGGAAGCTTGTCTTTATACGATTTGTCGATGTTTGCCTGACAATTTGTCCACTTTCGGTCGTAGCACTACAAGGAGGAGACAGCTAACAACATTTCAAATTGGCCCATTTGTCATTTCTCAAGTTTCAAATTAGTACATTTTATTTATTTATGGGATTACTATTACGTGTTCTTTTCTGGTATTTTTTCTTTACAATTGGAACATCATGAAACCCCGCGTAAGCTTATGTTTTAAACACCGGAAAAGTGCAAGTGCTTTTTTTCTCTGTATTACGAGTGCATCAGTAACAAAACTAACTATACTAATTAACTGATAAAGAAGGCAATCTTCCTGGGTTTTTGCATTTATGATTTAATTTAATTTGATTGTCGATATACGTAATAGTGCATTGTGATACAAGGATTCTTATGTTATCAGTTTATAACAAAGAAGATTTACACTGTCACAATTTGAAAAGGATTATGTAATATTCCTTAATTAATTTACTAATTCAAATGAATTAAGTCTTATTAATTTAGGATTCAAAAGACATACCTTCCCTTGAATGTCGTCTTTTATAATAAAAGTTAATTTCTTTAGTTTAACTGTTGGGGGGATTATATTAAGTAAAGGATTTTAATTTATATAATACTAATTAAATTTGTATTATTCTGCTAGAAAAAACGTATTACTCTTAATATATTTTTTACCATATCATTGAACTAATTTAATGAATTGTATTATAAATACATTTTTATTTTTAAATATGAATGTGATAAAAAAATAATTAATTATTAGTTTCATTACTTATCTTAATTTTATCTTGTTTTGATTACCTTATCTAACATTTGTCTCTTATGGCGGAACACAGGATACTACGAACCAAATTATGTATGTATATTCGTTTATGCGCCTATATACCACAAATAAATCTCATTTTCATTTTCACTAATTAAACGGGATTTACCCCGAAACCAAATTGTCCATGTGAATGTAGATTCGGGGGATTTAAAGCGAACATTCGGAATTGGCCTGGACGTCGGGCAACGTACTCTAGATACAGTAAGCGTCAGAGTTGAGTAGCCGCTGCTGTAGGAGAAACTAAGTTACATTTTAGTACTTTAAATGAATGAGTGAATGAATGAAAACACTTTATTACAATATACACTTAACGTGTACTTTGCCACTGGAAACTGACTACATAGTTAGGATCAGCACAGTATGTGTAGTTGTACCTTGTTATTATCAAGAAAAAGCAAAAGTAAACAAACTTGAGATGGAATTTACACATGTCAACGTCAGTTGCCTAATAAGTTTGTTTACCTTTTGCTTTTTCTTGATTGGAATGAACTATAATAATAATAATTAATTTTATCGCAAGGGCATCTTTTAGCTAAAGGTTAATCCGGCGATGTCGTCGTGGCGAAATGAAACAGTTTTTGTGATAACTTTCTCAAGAATTTGTAACATGTCGGATAGGTACTTGCTGCGATCATAGATGTACAAACCATATATCAGACACTAGTGCCCATAATGCGCAGGTAGCACCATGCGTGATTTGTCTCGGATAGATGCTTATTTATGGGAGATATTTAATCACCCATCAAAAAATACTGAATCGCATTGCAAAAAATCTGTTTCACCATCTATACAGGGTTATTTTTGGACCCCCCCCCCCCCCACCAAAACATTACAGAGGCTTCTATTCATGAAATGAACAACTTTTCCCAAGAACGAACGGTCAATTCGCAAAAATTTTTTGGACCTATCATACTAATTTGATCACGTGATCGGCCTTCTTTATATGGAGATGCCAAAATTTTTTTGTCGAACTGACCATTTGTTCTTGGGAAAAGTTGTTGTTTCATGAATAAAAGCCATTGTGAAATTTTGGTGGGGGGTCCAAAAATAACCCTGTAGGTTAAGTTAGATTTGCAATTTAATTAATTTGATGTGCAACTAGTATTTTTCTGATGTGCGATTATTCCTTATTTATTATTTGTAAATGTAATTAACTCTTCCGCATCTCATCAAACTCCGTTTCATTCTGTATTGCTTAGTAAAAAAAAGGGCCAATTTCGGTCCCATTAAAGTGAGCGATCAGTCACATCGGGTCGGGACCGCACCTAAATACCGGCCACAGGGAGTCGTGTCGGTCGCAGAGGTAGAGGGTGGCTCCTTAGGGCTGCCACTCGGACCTGAACTTCAAACACATGCGTATAAACTGTGTAACTATGTAATAACTAAATTAACCAATATACGAGTTCCGAGATATAATAAATACACTTAATTGCATACCAAAAGAATAAAAAATAACAGTATGAAAACACAAAATCGATTAAACTTATTGATATGCAAAGGCTTTATTATAGCTTGTAGCGATTTCTTCCAGACAAACTTTGGCGAATGGAGGAGACGCAAAGTAGAAACCTTGTATTAGGTAGACAAAATAATGATTTTGAATTAAATATTTAAGTACATTTTCATTTTCACAATTTGAAATTTAAAATGGAACTGCATAAAATGCCAAAATATATATAATTATGTTAGTACAAGACTGGGAATTGTACCAAAGGCAAGGGACGACAGTTTAGTGTGCGCGACAAAAAAGATATTAACGCGCAATGCACCTTGCTCAAATTTTATAATTAAAAACTCCAAAATAATTTGATTTGTCACCTTGTGAAAGCACTTGTGTATGTGTTTTAAAAAAAAGAGGACCGATCGTTCAACACTATTTCTTTTGCATTGCAACCCTACGACTGAAACCACTATCTGTCCCGAAAGTCTTAATTCCAGCTACCTGTACCGTACAGTGTCCGGAGTGATTAGCCACCCGTCCCCGTTACGTACTGTTCCGTTCCGCGTACGTAGTTACGTACTGCCAATATCGCCTATCCGGAACCTGCATTTCAGGCCCGGGGGCTAATTGGGACAGTGATATGTGGAGCGTGAGGCGGTGGAGGGGTTAATGGTAATAGGTATAAATGTGTATTGTAGCAGTATGTAAAGTTAAAAGTACAATGGTTCAATTATAAAAATGGTTTTCGAATACTTATGTATAATTAAATAAAATCAAATGAAAATTGGTAGCAATTTTCTTTTGTCTGCCTTATTGAAACAGACTGTCGATGTCTTTTGTCGAAATTAATAAATAAAACGAGTAATATGAATGAAAATGATCCTAACTCAAGTGAAAACAGTTATTTTAGGAACAGTTTTTTTTAAAGTCATCAGAGTTTTAGGAAAGTCAGTGCGGGAATTGAAAAAAGCCGTGGACATTCGTTCGTTTTCATTGTAATATTGAGACTGCAGAGAAGCCATTCTGCATTATAGTTCATTCCAATCAAAAAAAAGCAAAATGTAAACAATCGTTTGACACTGACACTTGTGATCGGCCATGACACTACATTAGAGATGTGCAAGTTTACATATGAATGAGTGAATGAATGGATGAACGAACGAGGAGTTTAAAAATTTAGTTATTTGATACTATGTTTTCAGAGTTCGGAACCACCAATGAGATCAAATAGATATAAAATAAATTTCACAATTTTCGGTTACAAAATGGCGGATATGCACTTATAAAAAAATATTGTTATGGGTGTCATTTTTGACGATTTTCGTGATGCTAACTAGGAAAAGCTTATTAAGACCCGGGATCGAGATCACTAGATGAATCACTCATTTCGAACCACTGTAAATTAATAAAAATAACTTCAGTCATGTAGTCAGTTGATTCTGTAAGAATCAAATAAGGATTTTAAAAACTTATCCAATGAGGAGTCGCACGTAGTCAACACAAATCCAATCGTGAGCAATATCAAAGTCCTTAATGCGCAGCGGTTAATCGTCAGTTCCAAGAAAAATCACAATCCAAATCGCAAAGTTAACAGTGTACTTATATCAAAAGCCAAGTCGTTAATATCCAAACACAGAAGAACACACGTACGCATGACAAGGAATCGAAGCAACGAATGAGCAGACCGGTATGTCGAACGAAATTCAGTGTTGCCAGTGCCTGACAGAGTCGAAGCAAGAAATGAGCGTACCGGTACGAACGAACGAAATTCAGTGTTACCAGTTCATTGTCTAATGACTAATGACGAACGTACTAACGGATATTATTTGCAGTTTCTAACGGCAAACAATGTGAACATAGTGGTAGGAACTGGAACTAAATGTTGATTAATATCTAAAAATATCGATATCGTTGTCGACATCTCACACGGAGCATGAGTGAAATACAAATGTATTGCATGCAGATTTTTTTTCTACGTTCTTATTTTTTTTTACGTTATGTAAAGGTCCTACCATGCGAAATTTTTAAATTCAGTGTTGCTAGTACAATATAGCATGTATGTATGTATATAGTATGTATCTTGGATTTAAAAAGTTACGGATATTTAAATTAAATACATTTAAAATACAGAACAAGAAAACGTTACTGAACGCCTAAAAAGTTATACCACCACCAATGATAGCCCAAAATATAAAAAACAGGCCACACACAACCGTCAGACACTTATCACGTAACACTCATTCACTCATTCATTTACTAGTTCGTTCAAAGTATTGACACAACCTCATCACTATTTTCTACAGATAACAGTAACGTCTTGTCACTGAAACATAACCTAACAATCTGAGGTTAGACTGGAAATATTGTATTTTCATGCCAGTTTCGTATCATAATTTAGTGAAATCTATTAGAAAAGGCAAAAATTGTTACGACCTACGATTAGCATGTGTCAGTGTTAGCAGAAAATGTGTGATTCTTGAGGAATTTGACGAAATCGGTGGATGTTTCGTTTGTTTACCTTTTGCTTTTTTTTGATTGGAATGAGGTATACGTCTAAACGTGGTTAGCAGTCTTGTTAAACGTAGCGCATTGGCAATCTAGCTAACGATTTTGTAAAATAGTGGATTCTGCAATCCATCTGCGACACATATTGCATACAGTAGCTAAATACAGCTTGCGAGCAAAATATAGCTAGTGAGTGATACGTAAATATAGGGGGTGACTTTAAATTAGTTCTTGATACGAAAGGCGATGCATGTGCTCATGATAACAAACAAGTTTCCCTAAGGAATCCATAGTCAAATCGCAAAAAAAATTTGGACCTATACAAATCGATCAACTGAGTGGCCAAATTAGTATAAACAGCCCAACTTTTTTTTTGCGATTTGACTTTGGGTTTCTTTGGAAAAGTTGTTTGTTATCATGAGCACATGCTCACCCTTTGGTATCAAGAACTAATTTAAAGTCACCCTATATATGATAATATAATAACGCCCTGTGCTTAACGTAATTAATTCATCGTTCACCGGATTTATTGTGTCAGATGTAAACACATTCACTAACATTCGAGTAGGTAAAAAACCACAGGGAATTTCTGGTATTTATAATTTATAAAAGAGGGTTTGAGGTGGATCCTTGAGCCTTATTTGGTATAATTATTAAATAAGCTCCATCCTAATCACTTGTAAAATTCAATCTTAAATCTTATCACACCTTCTCCATAAATATCACAGCGAGATCATTTATAAGGTTCAGAGATATGATTAATTAATATTCCAGCTAAGTAACTCGCTCCGTGCTTGGAATTAATTAATGTTTGTTGGAATGAAGTTGTAGGTAGGTAGCGGCTCCGAGCTTGTTGCTTGCTCCAGCAGCTGTATAAGGTAGCGAAGTGGGTTGAAACAAGAAGAAATGTACGCCACTAACAGTCACTAGGTGAACCGATGACCTGGTAAGATCGCGGGAAGACACTGGATGCGGACAGCGCAAGACCAGATTTTGTGGAAATACTTGGATAACCCAGTGGACGTCTTTCGGTTGATATGGTGATATCTAAAGGGGGATTACCTACGTCGGGTTTGATGTTTCTATCTCCTTTCACTTTACCCAATACCTTAATGCCTACAGGAGAATATCTGTCTCATATGTATTATAGTTTATCCAAATCGATTGTAAAACCTAGAGAAACAACATTATTCGGATCACAATATGTGTTGTGTTTCCAATTTTACTGTTTCTACCAGCGGTTTGAGTGACAAGCTGTCAGCGGAGCAGAGAGATGGGAGGGTTCTAAAATTACTCAGTTTAACAACGCTATTAATAGAGCCTTTTGCCATATGGAAGGCGTTAACAGTTATGTCTTTTCACTTATTTGATAAATCTTTTGACTGTATTTGTAAGCGTAAAATATATGAGAAAATTCACTACAAAGCTGAACGTTGAGCAATCAGTGTTTTATTTCGTGACCTTACGCAGTACAAACCGTATTTCCAGTTCAGTATTTGAGAACACGTTAACGAATAAAGCAGGCATAGCTGAATTGGGTCGAGCCTTACACTTACGCGATTTTACAGACTGAAACATATTTTTTTTTAATGCAGAGGTGGCAAACGAGCAGACGGATCACCTGATGGTAAGCGATTACCGCCGCCCATAGACACCCGCAACACCAGAGGAGTCACAAGTGCGTGAACAAATACTGTATTTGTTGGTAGCACCGACATTTATCATAGTGTGAGATGACGTCACTGGCTTACCGTAGAAGTGACATACCGAAGTAACGCTCAAGTCGGGGACTCTCTATAAGCCCACCGCCACCTCCGGCTTCATTATCGCAGATTACATAATTTTGCTACTTTTCACGTTTAAATCGCTTCATCTCACCACCTGCACCATACACACCCCAAACAATACGAATGCAGCTACCGTACACTGAGTTGCAAACAAAAGTGAAGCTCAATCGACCTAATGGAGGGGTGATAAGCACTGGTTTATGTGAGCCACCATTGTCTGCACGCTGCTGTTCAGATTATAAACTCTAGGTAGACGCAGAACGACTGTAGAGAAATGTAAAAAACAATATTCACGTCTTCTAAACAGACATATGATACCTACAACTCTATGATATGTAGATATGGCAAGAGCTAGAAACAAAACTTTGAAAGCCTTGAAGCCTATCATTAAGGATTTATCGTATTTAAGGTAATCTTTTGATACCATGATGACAAGCTTTTGTGAAAATGGGTTGATAGTGCTATGTCTCGGGATCTTTATGTTATATTACTACCCGACTGCGCCAGATGGAGGGTTATGTTTTTCGAGT
This sequence comes from Coleophora deauratella, assembly GCA_958295455.1. Lineage (NCBI taxonomy): Eukaryota > Metazoa > Arthropoda > Insecta > Lepidoptera > Coleophoridae > Coleophora > Coleophora deauratella. The sequence continues at coordinate 8,661,805 of OY282412.1, forward strand.
GTATGAATGTATGTACATATTTATGTATGTATATTTCTTTGGCACGCTCTATAGCTTAAACGGCTTGATGGATTTTAGCTTGAGAGGTGACGTTAGATTCGTCTTGATCCCCAGAATGACAATAGGATACATTTTAATGCAGTCGGGTTAACTTTAAAAAAAATATATGGTTAGGTTATTTCCATAGTTGATTTCTGAGAACATTGCTTTCGTTTCTCGAGCATTTTTGCTTCCGTTGCTAGCCTCCATCGTTATGAAACCAACACTGTGTCGATCGATATTTCTATTTCCGTTTCCTTTATCGTTGAGACTCGTTAAGATGTGTGTGTTCGTACTCGCTTTGTGTTTTACCCGACTACAAAGCTACAAATGGTTTGTTTTTAATATCTATAAAATGTTCAACAAAGGGGGTTAAAAATTGTTTCACTTTTTGGAGCGAATACTCCGAAACTACGAATCAGTAGTGGCTAGTTAGGCATAAAAACTATCCTCCTTCGAACCTAACTGCGCTCTTAGGTTTCCAAACTTGCTTCGCCCACTACCTACTACTGAGAACTACCTACTTTTGAGACAAAAATTATTCTTAAAGGTCCGAAATTTCATTAACACTAGCGCATCCAAAAACATAAGCGAATTAAGAATATGCTCTAAAGAGATTGTCGTAGCTAAAGTCACATAAAAACTTATTATAATATACGTTCACATCAAAAAAATTAAGCATGTTTCTTTCTTCTACCTAGTACAAAGTACGTACGTTCTCTGAAATTGTAAACTCAACCTTGTTTTTAATTAATGTCATTGTTCATGTCTGGGGATTTTGTTATTGACATGACATCTGTGTTCCCGTGTTAAAAAGAATTACGCTAAAAAGTTGTAAATGTATATATCTATTATCTACAAATGTACACTGCAAATTATTTGCAGGTGCCCATTCGTTAAGACTTTGGAAAATCTACTAAACCTACTTTCCCGTAAAACAAAATTTGAGCTGGCTCAGTGTCTCCTCCAACCCATTTTTGATTACGCCTACGCGAGTTAACGTGATCTTAACGAAGACCTTAAGGCGCGAAGTACACTCAATCTGAGCAGGTTGATGCATGACAATATAATATCGACCGTAACGCCCTATTCATTTTAAGTTCAGATCAGTGTGGGTACCATCGCGGCGGTTACGTCAAGGCCGAACGCAAAATTCTCGAGATTTCGATGTTTTATTACTTTTCTTGGCTTTTAAATAAGTTAAAAAAAATCCGTTCAAGATAAATTGAAGGTATTAAAATGGCCGATTTTTGTGTGTTGGTTTCAACATAAACAAATATTGTGTTTCCGAGAGAATTTGCAATTAATGCAAAATACAGGGTCTACAGGATATTTTTTTTTTCATCAAAGTTTTTGTGATTTTTATGATTCTGTTCAAGACAATTTGTTTTTCATTGTTTGAAGTATGTTATATATTTTTTCCATGGTGATAGCTTTAACCATTATTTCAAGAATTTGAATTGAATATTGCGATTTGGCTATACTTAGCGCCTTAAGTCAAAGCTGGACTTTTAATTAAATGCATTCGCTTTATTTTTGCTCTGCGTAAATATATTCATGTATATGTCATATTGCGCGTAGTTATAATGGCTACCAATACACCAACGCCGAAATTTACCTGTTTACCTGAAAGAAAACTCATCTTACCTTGGATCAGACTACGACAGAGCCCTAAGGTCTAAGGGGGACAATCTTTTGAAACCACCTCACTGTGGCTCTCATTACTATAGTCCTTCACTGTAACTTGCGCCCTGCTATGGAACATTCTGCTGCCCCAGATTCGTCACACTGAGTCATACGCAGCGTTTAAGTTGCGTCTTAAAGAATTTTTCCTTATTATCTGTTGATTTCTGTCGACTTCATTTATTAAAATCGTTCAAACAAAGAAATAAATCATAGGTTTTGCCTTGGAAGGACCATAAAGTTTTAGCTTCGCTTCTAAAGCTAAACCTATCTACTTGGGAAGCATAACATTTTCTCCTAGGAAATATGCTTGTATTTCTTCCACCACAATGATATTAAAAGTTAGTTCTCCAAGAAACTATCAAATTCCTCTACGAATGATGAATTTAATTACACCTTTACTACTGAGAAACACGACTCATTATTCAACAACCCATTTGTACAATGACCAATCTTGTCTATCCCTGGATGGATGCCAGAACAACAACCAAAGCATCTTGACCTGCCCCCAACATGATGGAGTATCGGTTTTTGCATACATTAACCGCTTTGTTGGGCACGCTGGAGGTCCATTGTGAATTGGGCGAGTAATGTAGTTGCAATTTGGTATTGTTTACTAATAGTTGTGAATTTATGTAAATCTGTTCGAGTTTTAGTCACGTTTGTAGTGGAGTTGCTTAAGTTTGATGTGGTGTTTTGCTTTATGAGTTATTTTTGTATGAAGATATGTAATTTATATAATTGTCTGAGAACTCTTCGCATCCATGGCCTTCTTAATGTCTTTGGTTTTTTGGTTTAGATTATTATGAATGGATTTATATAATTAAGCTTTTTTTTCGAATAAATACTGTAAAATTTACTTAATAAATATGTGATATAAATCTTCTTTTAAAATCTGTTACTGACATTTTGAAATAACATTTATTGAATGTAGGTAGACGCAAAAATTTCAAATTTCCGCCTCGCGCCGTCATTCTATCGCTGATACGCGAAGCGAGCGGACGCGCATTCGGAAATTAATCTAACGTCACACTTTCAAATCGAAGCTTTGTTTCAGTCAATCGGCCCTATGATATTGAATTTAATGTTTTTTCAGAGCAACAAACTATAGGGTGACTTTAAATTAGTACTTGATACGAAAGGGTGTGCATGTGCTCATGATAAGAAACAACTTTCCCTAAGGAACCAATAGTCAAATCGCAAAAAAAAATTTGGACTCTTCATACTAATTTGGCCGGTCAGTTGATCGATTTGTATGGAGAGTCCATTTTTTTATTGCGATTTGACTATGGGTTCTTTAGGGAAAGTTGTTTGTTATCATGAGCACATGCACACTCTTACGTATCAAGAACTAATTTAAAGTCACCCTGTATATACAAAATATTTGGCAGTTTTTGCTAACATAAAAAACAACTAATTTATAGTCCTTTTTATGTGATAATTTGATGTTGTATAAAAGTAAATTGCGATAAAATTTTCACACAAAACTCTTTTGATGAGCATATTGCCTAGAATTTCTGTCCATCGCTCTCCAATAAATATGAAAAACGAAAAAAGCAACACCGTCCGCCCGGCGTAGTCAGGAAGAGTGTGATTAATCCCGATATATCCAGAGGTTTTATCCAGATATCGAAGCAATAGATCTCTGTGTGTTTGTTGCGTAAAACAGTAAAAAGATGGGTTAAAAAAATTACTAATTCATACTTTATTTATGTATGTAGTTGGAGGTATTTAAATTGTTTGTTAAAAAGCATTAGTTACTCGTAATATTCTGTGAATGTTAAAAACTATTACTATTACACTATTAGAGTTACATCATTTTATGGACAGACATTTGTGAAATTCGTTCTTAGTACCCCTCTATACTCACTAAGGATCTAAAGTTCTTAGTTTCTTTCTGTTTTCACTGTTTAACGTGATACGCTACTATTATGGTTATGTAGGTATAAAAGAGATTGTCAGTTTTCAGAGTTTTACAGTGACATAGCTGTGTGTTTAATCGCCAACACCTGCTAGCCTATGGATGAACGAATGTATCGAAAACATTCGGCAGTTTGATTTACGTATTTTCTGTTTTTGAACTTTTTGCGTATGCTTTGCACGATTAATAGTTGTTGTGTTTTTGTAGTTTGATATCCGGAATTCACTATCAGTTATTAATTTATAGCTCTAAGGTGTTTTTTTTTTTTTAGTTAGACCGAATAAAGTGGATAAAGTATACGATTGTATGTAACTTATTGACAGATTTCTTAAAATGATTATAATCTCAAACGACGAAGCCGTATAGGTCAAATCGCTATATTTTAGACTTCCGCATGTTTGCTATATATTTTTTTATGGGAAAACCAAATGGATTTTTCATACTTTAAAGAAAAACTAAAGTCCGGTTTGGTGGATGTTGTTAGGACGGCAACTTCCGTTTAACTTGATTGTAATTTAATTTATTTATTTTTGTATTTGATTATTAATGTAATATTTGCAATTTAAATGATTTTATTTTGATTTTAATTAATTTGATTGTAATTTTATTTATGTTTACTTTTATTTATATTGTATTCTTTTAAATTTGATATCTTAATTTAATTTAATTTATTTTTATATTTGATTATTATTATTTGATGTATTAATTTTGAATTTGATTATTTAATTTAACTTATTGATTTGACTTTTTTGTATATTATTGTTTTGTGTTTTATGGGGCTAGTACCTGAAAATAAAAATGTTTTCAATTTCAATTTCAATAATATGCGTAGAGGCACATACCCAAGCAGTGGAATCGCTGCGGATCTGATAGTGATCTATGTACTGACCTTTACAAGACAATAAGTAATTATACAATATTTCTTCTCACTCCTTTGAAGACTTGGCACCGTCTTATTGTTAGATATCATTATATCATTCTAAATTAGCTTTTAACCGCCATACGATTTTCGCCTTCCACACCCAGTAATAAAGTCCAAAAGTACGGTATTTTTGGAAGTCTAGCTTCTAGACTAAGGAAGCAATGGGTCGCATCGAGCAACTGGTACTTGTAACAATAAGTTAGGATTATTTCGTGTATTAGCCATGTTGAGCTAGTCAAATGGCGCTAACTCAGTACTCAAAATGTTTTTTATTTTTTATTTTAGGAAGGTGCGTTACACATTATTTTATGCATTGTAAATTGTCTTTTTTTCAAACTAGTACAGTCCCGTGCACCTAAACGTATACAGGGTAGCCGTGCCATCTAGTACATTTAGTTGCACGAGACTGTACAAAGATTTCATAACGCGGAACTTGTACGTACACTTATAACCGTTCATCACATATTTTTTAAGAAACTGAGATAAGTTCGTTGTTCGTGATCTTACGCTGACCCTGGTAAAGGGTTTTATTATTTATAACACAAAAAAACATAGACAAACCTTGAACACTATGGTAAGCAACTAGCAGTTTATAAAAGTGGCCACCAGGGTTAGTTGAGTGTTCTTATTCTTCTCGTGTCTTAGCTCAAAATGTGCTCACATCGATAGCCCTTGGTCGTTTTAGAAAAGGCCCAACTTAGTGCTAGAAATTGAGGAGGCAGGGCACGACAACAAGTGTGTCGTGGATTGTAAAGCGCCACACTCGCACTTGTTATCACTATCAGAGAAGCCCCACCTCTTTCTAAGTTACCTGCACCTGCCTACGCCCAATTTTCATTTCATTTCATTTCATGTCCTGGTGGAAGTTTTTCGGCAATGGGGATGTCAGAGCTGTCAGGACAGTAGCTTCTTGACTATAGTTCTATCCTATTGTTGAATGTTTATTGTTGGCTTGTCATCACAGAAATATTTGCCCTTGCCATAGAACCCACGATCCTCAGGTAAGAAGTCAGGAGCGTTGACCACTGAGTCACCGAGTTATAAAACAAGAATTTATGCTTTTCTCGGCCAAAGTTTTATAAGTAGGTATAAATTAAACATAACAGTTCAAATTTAAACTCAACTTGTGTAGTTAGTTAAAGTAACATAACTACAAAACGCCCAACACAACACAATAGTGTAAATGTTGTGCTAAAACGGATTAATTGCCACACTAAATCACAGTCGCGGAGCGAACGCGTCATTTAATTTAATAATGATTATTATTAATAATCGCGAAAGTTAAATGACGAATTTATGCAGACAGCTCTTGAAATAGATGTATTGGGGCACTACTTTATATTGGTAGGTAACTGAAAGGAGCTCGTAGGTCTGTTCTTGCAGTTATAGTCGTTAACAACCCATATCGTCCCCACTGCAGGGGCACAGGTCTCTTCCCATGCCTCGGGAAGGTTAGGCCATACTCCAGACACGGGCGCACAAGTCCGGATTGGTAGAGGTGACGCTAGTGGCCAACCATAGTGTCAGAAGATTTCAAGCCACCTATAAGGGCTCCAACATGGCTTAACGACTGCTGTCTAGTGACAGCAGCCGGTACCTACAGCTTAACATGGCTTGCGAAGGTTGTCTGAATATCCATCCGATAGGCTGATGATCTAGCGCAGTGTTTTTCAACCTGTGGGTCGCGACCCCCCGGGGGGAAGCCTTTTTCAAGGGGTCGCGGGTATAAGAAAAAGTAAGTTTTGGAGGTCCTACACAGCAATTACATAATACAATTTCAGTGAGAAGGCTGGGCCTGTTTATTTTTTAACAATTTGTCAAAACGTGGTTATATTTTGGAGACGTAATAATTAAATCACTTTCTAATTGAAGAAAATTATAAACGTAATCTTTCAAAACACTAACATTTTGTATGTTTATGGCCCTAGGGGGGGTCGCAAGAATTTTTTTATTTGTAAAGGGGTCGTGTATTAAAAAAGGTTGAAAAACATTGATCTAGCGAGACTTGCCCAAAGACATTAGCTCACAAAACTGTGAATATTACCGGCTATGTTTGCACTAATTATAGTTAACATGTTAATGCCATAATACGCATAATTCAGCGGCGGACGAGCATAAATCTGGCAAATGAGACGTAGCGAGACGAACGGACTGCTAGAGAGGACAACAATGGGACATTGTTGCTTTGTAGCCGTACCGTAATAGCGGACATTTCATATTTAATGGGTGCGTTAGTGGGCTTGAGTTTGTTTATTGTTACATTAATTTATTTTCAGGCGCTTGCCGTGAGTGTTGTCTTTCCTCATCCGTCACGATATTTTATCGTCGACTCAATAGCAAAAACTAAACTTCACAATCATCCAGTTTGAGGATAAGTACGATCGTTTTCAAGTAAATCGGGTAAAACACGAAAAACGTAACGTTTAAACGTTTTCTACTTAAGAATCTTTTTCTTCCCGAGCTATATGGCTGACTTTCGCATCACACTTTTATCATTTGGTGTTTTGTCATTAATAATTAAGTGGTTATTTTGTTAAAGAATCATTTCGTCCCCGTGCAGGGGCAAGGGTCTCTTTTCTTTGATATTATTATTATTTGTACATAAAATGTCAGCCTTTTGCTACCTAGCTCTTTAAAATAATTAGTAGCCGGTTTTGAAATACATTATTACAAGCAGATCTTTGTGCGTCGAAAATTGGAACCTAGCTTTTCGAAAACTCTCAAAGAATCGTTGACTCTATACTAACCTCTTTCGATTGGTAAATCTCATAACTTGAAAGAGCAAAAAAAGTCCCAAGAGCCCTCCCAGAATCACTTCAGTTTCTCCACGCAAAATTATATGCTACATCAAAAGGCAAAGATTTCTAGATAACTGGCAGTGACCTGGGCGAGCGCTGATTTATATAGCGTAAAATGGTTTGATCTAAGGTTTTCGTGAATTTAAGTTTAAATATTTTTGATAAAAATGTATGAGAGTTGGCTAGCTGTGTGAGAATTGTATAAAGAGAAAATCTGTTTTAATTTTTTATGACAACACGAAAACACTAAAAGAGTTGCGATTGGTTTTTTTTCATGAGTAGTATATCGTTTGTCAGTTTTTTTTAGCAGATTTGATTGCTCTGTGTCTGGGTGTATTTATAGCTGTCTCTTTATGTATATCAATTTATCGTTCCCATCATACAGGGAATCCTAGTTTGGGCCAGATAACTGTGTATGATTTATTTATTAGTTTTGTAGAAACGGTGTGTTCGCACTCTTCGGAGGAAAAGGGAGGTACCTCCGCCAGCCGAGGTGGTATGCCTGGGGACCGGCCTTGGTCCAACCGTTGATGGTTGGAAGTCGTATATACAGGTTGTTAAAAAAAGTGCGTTTGAAATTTTAAGGGGTTACTCCGATCAAGTATATGGTATCAAGGAAAAATATTGAAAAAATCTGCTCTTCAATTTTTTTTTTCAGTTTTTCATACAAATTCTTGATTCACTATTCAGATTTAGTATGAGAATCTGAAAAAAAAATTGAAGAGCGGATTTTTTCAATGTTTTTCCTAGGTTCTATACTTGATTCTGAGTAACCCCTTAAAATTTCAAACGCACTTTTTTAACACCCTGTATAGTTAAGCCGAAGGTTTAGTTCGTGGCGGTGCGATAGACGTCGCCACAGTTTTATTAGTAACTAGCAAATAGTATATCCATTTGCCATTTATCAGCTATTTAAAAATTTGCTCCTCCCCCCTTGTGTTCATTCTAATACAGTCGAGATTTAATGTCGAGGGCGCTTGCTTATCCTAAAATACAGGGTTCTTCCCTACTTTAGGAAGTAAGACCTTGACCCACAATATTATTATGTCACTTTACCATACGCTGTGTTGTACATTTTTTTTTCTCTATGTTAGTCTTATCTAAATTGTAAAACATTTATGGCGAATAAACTTATTATTATTATTATTATTATTAATTATTATTTTTAAACTGGTTAGGTTAGTACTATTAACGGGTATGATGTTCTATTAGAATACCTTGAACAATGCTACGGCAACGTTCTAATACAGCCATAGAGATTAGAGAGGCGCAGGACATTTGGCATCGGATCAAATCTTGGCTTCGAGCTCTAAATGCTCTGGCCATGTGCAATTGAATGTGGCTAGATTAGAAAATAGATATGTGACGGTTGACGGTGCTAATGTCCAACTGGGACCGTCTAGTTTTTGTAGAGAAATCATTGGCAGAATTGTTGCAAGGCAGTAGAAGAAAAAATTGAATTGAATTGTGAAGAATGTGGCATTGTTGGATTTTTCTTAAAGTATAAGTAAGTAAAGTAATATTTATGAGAAACTTAGGATGATGGAGGAATGATTAAAGCATCCAAGCGTATACTAGGACAATCATAACTTTTTAAATTATTATTTATTAGATTAAAAAAAAATACAAAATACAATAATGACGCCATACTTTTTGTAATATCGTAGGTATCTAAACAAATAAAAATGGTTTCAGTGGACGGTCATCGCTACCTTTTTATTTGGAACTTAGTGTTCCGCCCGCGTAGACATCGCTGTTGTGACTACATATTCTAATGAAAACATTCATTTTTCCGGAATAAAATTTTGCCTTTTTGTTAATCCAGTGCTTGATATATCTATATGCCAAATCATATCCAAATGCATTCGGCAGCTTCGGCGTGATAGTGGAACAAACGCCCATACGTATAGTAACATAGCGAGATTCAGTGGTCATCGCCCTCTAAATGTTGGCTCATGCTCATGCAAATAAATAAAAACCGTCCTAAAAAGACAAAGAGTCTTCAACCTCCGTGGTCTAGTGGCTAGTTTGCTTGCTTCACATCAGATGGTCGCCGGTTCGATTCCCGGCGGGGTCCAACTTTGAGGACTCGGTTTGGTTGGTGGTATTTTCAAAGCCCGCCTGGCTACCACCATCTTATCTCTTGCCGCTAAACATCAGTGTTAATATCATTGATGTGTTCTGGCATGGAGATAAGATAGCCAGTTCCCCATTGCGTTGAGGAATCTTGGTAAGCCCGTTTCCATCTTCGGCATGATCATCGCTTACCTCCAGGTAAGATGATGCCACTGGCTTATCATTTAAAAACCGCACTGGAATGACGATGTAAAAAGTACCAGAACGCCCTCATATGAACTAATCTGACCGTAATGTGCTCCTTCTGCTGGAATCCATTTCCTTTCCGTTCGCTGTTTCCGTTCCCTGAGATGTCGGAAAATTAGATACATTTATATTCAGTAATAATCCAGCTGTCAAACATATCATGAATGCAATCTCCTTCAGTTCAATGATCTTTCCATTTGGCCAGTGCGCCGTGCGAACGTTTTGGTTCGGTATTCAAATTCTCTATTCTTTGGATTAGTTGGTCCTTGCTTTCCTTATTTACGAGAAGGCAGCAGGAAACTAAATTAAAAATCGTTCAAATTTAAATAACTTTTAAATCTACAAAATAAATTAATTGACGTTTTTGTTGCTCCGCGCCTTGTGACTAGTCCGCTAGTTTCATATCAAGAAGACACGGGTTCGTTTCCCGGCGTCCATCTTTATAAGATTGTGTTTTGTTGGTGGTAGGTAGGGTATTTTGTCAGCGCATTTGGATTTCTACCTCCATATTATCTATGTAATTCTTACCGCCTAACATAAATGGTAACAGCATTTGCCGGAGATAAGAAAGCCAGTTCCCCATTCGCTCGTAATAATATTTTTTACAAATTATGAGAGAAGTTCCATGGGCTCTTTTATATTTCTTTCTTCTCGTTTGTTGGCCATTAAGAGTTCAACTTTGCCTTAATTATCTTATCCGTGAATTTCGTATTTCCACGGCTTTTTTGTTTATTATTGCATTGTCTAACTTTTGTTCCTCAAGTCGTTAGAATCTTCTTCATTTAAATTTTGACCGTTGGCAAACGAGCAGACGGATCACCTGATGGTAAGCGACTACCGCCGCCCATAGACGGGTGTCTATGGGCGGCGGCAACACCAGAGGAGTCACAAGTGCGTTGCCGGCCTTTTATATGGGAGTACGCTCTTTTCTTGAAGGTTTGAATGTCGTATTGGTCCGGAAATACCGCAGGCGACAATAGGGTATTTTACTCTATACAAGATAAAATCTAAAACTGCTTATTTACTGTGGTATTTGTAATAATCGAATTAATATTATTTCTATATAATAAAATGAGAAAATACATTTTATTTTTGATTTATCAAAATCTAGTTTTTTAATCTGTTATGCAAATATCTGAAACGACAGCCGCCATGCTGGTTGTCATCTGACTTCACAATAGTGGTAAACGATGACATTTTGTTCGCAATATGTGTCAAAATTTTAGTACAGAGCTGTTTTGTGTACTCCTAAAATGACGACACGACGTAAACAGCATGGCGGCTAGCGTTTTCGCGCGCTAATTGGGAATGGTAATTTAAAATGTGTTTTTGGGGTACGTATAGGTCTCACAAAAAAAATTAAAAAATATTTTTGACTTTTTCCCACCTAATGGTCAATTTGAGATACTTTTCAAAAAATGGTGAAAAACCCTATTCATTCCACAGTTGCCATCTCGATTATCGTTCTATTGTCCTACATTCTTTCTTTAGCTGTTCTTTAGTACCTAAAATGATCGGTAAAAAAAATGTGATTGCTCATACTCATCATCATCAGCCGAAAGACGTGGCCAATGACCTCCCCCAAGGATTTCCACATCCATCGGTCCTGAGGTCCAGTGGCAGTTAATATTGATGTTTGGCGGAAAGACAGATTATATGGTGGTAGATAGCGAAGCGGGCTCAGAAAAATCCTTACTACCGAGGCAAACTGAGTCCTAATAAATATGATCCCGCCGGGAAAGTTCAATCAATTTAAACAACCTGTATATATATTTTCAGTCAGGGTGAATAAATTTTCATAGACAATGAAAAAACATACATTAATTTAGTGGATTTTAGTTATCTGTACGTTTCAGTGGTCCGTTTGTCTTACCATCCGTGGAGTAATAAATCTCTCTTATTTATTTAGCTTTGACAATGCGCTTGGCTTGATTTACGATCGGGCAGGGTTGCCAATTTCTAGGATTTAATACCTTTCTTTTTATTTATAAAAAATAACTTAATGCACAGAAAAGTTTTGATTTATTTTATATTTAGTGCTCCCCTATGAAGTTGCTGTTTTAGTTTTGAAAGTTCAGTTAATGTTTTTATCGCAAACAATCATTTATAATACCTTTCTAATTAAAAATAAGTAATATTTGTTCTAAAATTATAGGTTTTGCAGTAATGAGGAAAACAAACGACAACAACAAAAATTTCATTGCTTCTAAACCAATCAGTATTGAGAAAACATATTTAGCAAGTATTTATTAATGTTTACATGTCAAGTACTATACTTAGAGAATTGGTGACTGTTTTAATAACTTTTTTAGGGTTTCGTAGCCAAATGGCACAAAAACGGAACCCTTATGGATTCGTCATGTCTGTCTCTCTGTCTGTCCGTCCGTATGTCACAGCCACTTTTTTCCGAAACTATAAGAACTTTACTGTTGAAACTTGGTAAGTAGATGTATTCTGTGAACCGCATTAAGATTTTCACACAAAAATAATAAAAAAAAAACAATAAATTTTAGGGGTTCCCCATACATAGAACTGAAACTCAGAATTTTTTTTTCATCAAACCTATACGTGTGGGGTATCTATGGATAGGTCTTCAAAAATGATATTGAGGATTCTAATATCATTTTAGGGTTCCGTAGCCAAATGGCAAAAAACGGAACCCTTATGGATTCGTCATGTCTGTCTCTCTGTCTGTCCGTCCGTATGTCACAGCCACTTTTTTCTGAAACTATAAGAACGATACTGTTGAAACTTGGTAAGTAGATGTATTCTGTGATCCGCATTAAGATTTTCACACAAAAATAATAAAAAAAAACAATAAATTTTAGGGGTTCCCCATACATAGAACTGAAACTCAAAAATTTTTTTTCATCAAACCTATACGTGTGGGTTATCTATGGATAGGTCTTCAAAAATGATATTGAGGATTCTAATATCATTTTAGAGTTCCGTAGCCAAATGACAAAAAACGGAACCCTTATGGATTCGTCATGTCTGTCTGTCTGTCTGTCTGTCTATCCGTCCGTATGTCACAGCCACTTTTTTCAGAAATTATAAGAACTATACTGTTAAAACTTGGTAAGTAGATGTTTTCTGTGAACCGCATTAAGATTTTCACACAAAAATAGAAAAAAAAAAAAAATTTGGGGGTTCCCCATACTTAGAACTGAAACTCAAAAAAAATTTTTTTCATCAAACCTATACGTGTGGGGTATATATGGATCTTCAAAAATTATATTGAGGTTTCTAATATCATTTTTTTCTAAACCGAATAGTTTGCGCGAGAGACACTTCCAAAGTGGTAAAATGTATGTCCCCCCCTGTAACTTCTGAAATAAGAGAATGATAAAACTAGAAAAAATATATGATGTACATTACCATGAAAACTTCCACCGAAAATTGTTTTGAACGAGATCTAGTAAGTATTTTTTTTTTAATACGTCATTAATCGTAAACTGCAAATTACCTTTCATTCAATCAACTCAAATATACAAAATATAGAGTTCAAGACATGTGTGATTATGAATTTATACGGAACCCTCGGTGCGCGAGTCCGACTCGCACTTGGCCGGTCTTTTATATAACATTTTTCTTTTTACTTTTTGAACTAATGTGCAAGTTTATAGGTAAGCACCTGATACTAATTTATTTATAATACATAATACAACACACACGCGCGCGCTCGCTTGGCATTTATAACACGACAGTTTGTGTTCAGTTTCGTTATGTGAAACGTCGTAACGTCTTTATCATTCTTTCTGTATCCCAATAAAAGCATAATATAAATGTTACCTCCTTAAATTCCCCTCAAATTCCTGAAACTTCCTCTTAAACACCTTTAATTCCGCTCTAAAATGGGGAATAATTTGTAATAAAAATGTCAAGACACAAATTACTCGAAATAGAATTGTGCCGCACTTTAGGGGCTTATTGAAATATTAAATAAAAAGGTGAAATTAATTAACATTGTTCCTTTTAATATTTAACTACTGCCTGCCGCCCTATTCTTACTTATGTTCATTAATTTTAATTAAAATAAATTTCCTTTTTTTCGCAGGTAAGTCAGCGTTTTCTGCGAACGACGACGCAGGTGTAATTTATTGGTATTAATGAAGGCTATTGTGCCGTAGAGCGAAAGTTTGGCTAAGGGTGAGTTGTTTTGTTATTTAATATTTAAAACAGTGGTTTTTAAAAGCCCTATTCTGTGATGTGTCACATAGCCAAGTGCACTCGAAAAATATTGTTCATCCCTCTTTTCCCATCCAAATAAAGTTTTTTTTTTTATGTGATAGTTAGCAAACGAGCAGACGGGTCACCTGATGGTAAGCGATTACCGTCGCCCATAAACACCCGCAACACCAGAGGAGTCACAAGTGCGTTGCGTGCGTTGTATTTGAACTGTTTTTGTGCCTTTAATGAAATTGTGTTTTTAGGACAGACTTAGGCATCGTTTATGGAGACGCGGCGCGATGCGCGGCGCGTCAGGCGTCGCATCGCGCGGTCAAATTCAACATATGGTATTCTATGAGAGCATTCATGAGCGCGCGTTGACGTTTCTGCATGAACGCTCCTTACCATAAAAAAGCGGCCAAGTGAGAGTCGGACTCGCCCATGAAGGGTTCCGTAGCAGCAATAACATAATATAAAAGTTCTTGTAGTTCGTTGTGTTAATAAACTTAAATGTTTTTATTTTATTTTTATATTTGAGTTGATTGAATGAAAGGTAAATTGCAGTTTACGATTTATGACGTATTAAAAAAACTACTTACTAGATCTCGTTCAAACCAATTTTCGGTGGAAGTTTGCATGGTAATGTACATCATATATTTTTTTTTTAGTTTTCTCTTATTTTAGAAGTTACAAGGGGGACACATTTTACCACTTTGGAAGTGTCTCTCGCGCAAACTATTCAGTTTAGAAAATAAAAAGCGGCCAAGTGCGAGTCGGACTCGCCCATGAAGGGTTCCGTAGCAGCAAGTAACATAATATAAAAGTTTTTGTAGTTCGTTGTAACTTGAATGAAAGGTAAATTGCGGTTTACGATTTATGACGTATTAAAAAAAACGACTTACTAGATATCGTTCAAACCAATTTTCGGTGGAAGTTTGCATGGTAATGTACATCATATATTTTTTTTAGTTTTATCATTCTCTTATTTTAGAAGTTACGGGGGGGGGGGGACACACATTTTACAACTTTGGAAGTGTCTCTCGCGCAAACTATTCAGTTTAGAAGAAAATGATATTAGAAACCTCAATATCATTTTTGAAGACCTATCCATAGATACCCCACACGTATGGGTTTGATGAAAAAAATTTTTTTTGAGGTTCAGTTCTAAGTATGGGGAGCCCCCAAAATTTATTGTTTTTTTTCTATTTTTGTGTGAAAATCTTAATGCGGTTCACAAAATACATCTACTTACCAAGTTTCAACAGTATAGTTCTTATAGTTTCGGAAAAAAAGTGGCTGTGACATACGGACAGACAGACAGACATGACGAATCCATAAGGGTTCCGTTTTTTGCCATTTGGCTACGGAACCCTAAAAAAAGTATTAGAAATCTCAATATCATTTTTGAAGACCTATCCATAGATACCCCAGACGTATGGGTTTGATGAAAAAATAATTTTGAGTTTCAGTTCTAAGTATGGGGAACCCCCAAAATGTATTGTTTTTTTTCTATTTTTGTGTGAAAATCTTAATGCGGTTCACAAAATACATCTACTTACCAAGTTTCAACAGTATAGTTCTTATAGTTTCGGAAAAAAGTGGCTGTGACATACGGACGGACAGACAGATAGACAGGCAGACTTGACGAATCCATAAGGGTTCCGTTTTTTGCCATTTGGCTACGGAACCCTAAAAATTAAATTACTTACCATATGTTTGATATGAACGCCCGACGCGACGCGTATCCACAAACGAGGCCGTACTGAACGGTCTTATAGGAGTTTTTCGTAGTTCGTTCCCTAAAAACAGGAGACATATTTACAATTACTGTAATCGAATAAACGACGTAAAAAGAAAGCCTAGCAATTCAACTGAAAAGTTGACTTTATTATTAATGACAGTCCGAGTTTTAAGGAAGTTCAGATTAACCTCGCACTCAAAAATTCATCAGGCAGTTTAGGCTACAGTTCTAGCCAAACAAAAAGACGTGCATACATCAGAAAAACATTATAAAGTTATGTAGTTACGACGCGAATCAAAGCGGAAAGTTACGCGAGCTTCACCGCGTGACATTTCGGTCACGTTTTCAAAATTAAACTTTTAAAAGGCCATAAAAGTCGTTGTAATTGTTCCCCTCTCCCCCCGACTTGCGGATATTATTACCCAATTCCCGGTTCCCGGTGGCTTTCTAGAACTTTCGAGGGTTGTTGCCTTGAGACCACGATAAGGTACGCACGTGACAAAGGTTTTAGTTTTAGCGAAGAGTGAGGGATAGACGAAACGTATAATTTAATTACAATATTGTTTTTATCAAAGAAGCGAAGAATATCAGTAGGTAGACCGGCGGCCAGATGGTCGGGTGACGTAGTTAGCGTTGTTGGACGTTGCTGGGCGAGACTAGCGAGGGACCGAGACAAATGGCGTGCAAAAGAAGAGGCCTATACCCAGCAGTGGGCTAATATGGGCTGATTAGATAGATAGATAGATTGTTTTTATGGGGGAGGCCTTTGTCCAGTACTGGACGTCTTTCGGCTGATGATGATGATGAATGCTTTCATGAATTTTAGATGACTTTTCAAATTGTTTGTGATTTTTGTTTTGTTTACCACATAAGTGTACATAGTATAATATACTTATACGTTAGTACATTTTGGAAAACAAATTTTTAAAGTTCTGTTAGTTCAACTAGTGTTTTTCACTCCACTTTAATATCTTCCGTTTTATTTCTTACAGTACATATATTTCACTTCAGTTCAATATACTTTATAAACATTATAAACAACTTATTAGCACACAAAGATAACACTAGGCTATCTTATTGTTTGTTATCAATTTCTTCCAGGCAACTTTCTTTAAGGCAAGAAATAAACTATGAGATTTGTTTTCATTTCATTCGTTTCTCTTAATTAACTGACTTTGTAACATGGTGGTTAACGCACCGTCTACTGATCAGAGGGTCGTGAGTTGGGTTCCCACCTAGAGTAAATATTTCTTGATTCCATTTCTATGTGTCTATGCATCATCATCAGCCGAAAGACGTCCACTGCTGGACAAAGGCCTTCCCAGAGCATTCCACACCGACCGGTCCTGCGCTGCCCGCATCCATCCAGGCTTCCCTATTGGGTATTCTTTGCCGCAACCTTCACTAGGTCATCGGTCCACCGAGTGGGAGTTGCTACGTATATAAGGTGTTAAGAAATTAGCTGTCATTTCTCAAATTGGGGCTTCTACTGCACTTCTACTTCAAAGCCTATTGCACCTCGCTGTTCACATGTTGCTTGTGGAGGATTATACGCAAAAGGGCCTACGGAGCCCTCCGAGTACAGTACAATAACGCTTTCCGGGTGCTGGTGGGGCTGACTCGCTTTTGTAGCGCATCAGGTATGTTTGCGGATGCACACGTAGACTGCTTCTACGCAACCATGCGCCAGAGGGGTGCATCTCTGGTGCGCCGGGTGCGAGCCAGCCCCAACCGTGTCCTGAAGATGATAGGGGACAGGTTGGACCGCCCCTATATGCTTCACTGCTGCGGACTTCACGCCCCCAGCAGTTAAGAAATAATATTGTAACTACTTACACTTAGAATGAGTCATTTATACTAACACATTGGGTCACTGTAACCTTGTTAAATAAATAAATTAAATTAAAATTGGGTCTTCTACTAGTGAAACAGAACAACTTTTCTTCAACCCATAGTCAACTCGCGAAAATTTTTTTGTACTTTTCTAACAAGTCGGTCACCTGGTCGGCCCACTTAGTATGGAAAATCAATTTTTTTTTTTTTGCGAATTCACTATGGATTTGTTTGGGAAAGTTGTTCAGTTTCATGAGTGGACGCCCCAGTTTAAGTAATGACAGCTAATTTGTTAACACCTTGTATGATAATTACGATTAAATTAAATTAAATGAAAATGTATATTTTCTATTACTAAAAGCTTTCCAGAGTTGGCTTTTATTCATGAAAAGTTTCATTTTTTCTGCTCGTGTACAGCCTTCCTATTAAAGACGTTTATTACAATAATAATAAAAGTCCAACGAAGCTAATTATTGTTTAATGCTATTGTGCCTTTTTATTTTCATTTCGTTTCATGGTTGTGTTGCGAAAAAAGCTTTCATTTTATTTTATTTGACCCGATTGCGCCAGAAGGAGGGTTATGTTTTTCGAGTGTTTGTTTGTATATTTCTTTGGCACGCTCTGTGGCCTAAACGGCTTGATGGATATTAGCTTGAGAGGTGTCGTCAGATTCGTCTTGATCCCCAGATTGACATAAGCTACATTTTAATGCAGTAGGTTTTTTTTAATATGGTTAGTTTATTTCATTTTTCATAGAACAGGCTAGTTAACTGCTAATAATAGGTTACTTTTGATCAAATGTCAGAAACAACAACTTGTTTTAAAAATATTTGAAATAGCATCCTATGACGTTATAATTTGGTAGTCATTTCCGTACTCATTACAATTTTTTTGTAAATAAAAAATTGCGCATGTAATTAAATTCCAAGCTAGAGGATCCTACTCATGAATATGAACAACTGTTGTTTTCATATTTTGCTGATATTGAAAAATAAAAATTACTTTCATACAAATCGAACGTCAAACTACTTCTTCGGTCTCCTAGGACTGAATATTTTACAAAAAATACATTGTAGTTCCATAACAAAAGGGAATTAAGCGACACTCCCCTCACTTGGAATATTCCGACCATCAACTTCACAACGAAAATGGCTCCCAACATTAACTTTACAATAGCATCGTTTTACGGTAATAATAGGCGACGAAAGTTATGCAAATTCCTCATTGCATATTTTTCTTTGGAGGAGAAAAAAAAAAAGAAAAAATCGCTCGAAAAAGTTTTTATTGTAGATCGTATAAAAATGTCCTTTCTTTTCGCGCCGCTTCTTAGGAACATGTAAACGCACTTAACAGTAATGATCATCGTCCGTGATGATGATGAACGGGCCAGTACTTGTTTCGTCTATGGCAGACGACTTTAAACCAGGGTTCGAATGATATATATAAATAATATAATAAATAAATATATATCATGATATATATCCGATATATATCAATTGATATATATCGGATATATATCATGATATATATCAATTGATATTTATGCTTGATATATATCAATATTGATATTTATATTTTCCTAGCTTCTAAGAGCTGCTTCTTACGAATGAATGTGCCAAATGCAAAGAATAAAGATATGATTATCACAATAATAAATAAATGAGTTTAGTTTAATTAACTATCTTCAAATTTGCAAAAATAAAATATACATTTTAGATTCAATTATTTCGAAAAAACATATCAGAGTATAAAATTTGAATGTTATTTTAATAAAAATCTTCAAATTATCAAAAATATACCTACATTTTAAATTCAGCTATTTCGAAAATCATGTATTAAAGCAAGAAATTGAAATTAGTATGTAATTTTGATAAATATCAAAAATATCAAAGATGTCGAAAATATCGGATATATATCAAAAATATCTGATATTTTGATATTTAATATAAATATCGGATATTTACGAACCCTGCTTTAAACCAATGAGATTGTATATCACGAACTACAAATCTAACTGTCAGCAGATTGACTGTCACGCATCCTCGCTTTGTGGTCTCCGCGGGAAGTCGTGCTTGGATATAGAGGAAGATAAAGCTAGATTCACAATGTTGCTTTGCCAACCCATAATAGCGTCCCCACTGTTGGAGCTTGGATCTCTTCCTATATATTCACACGGGAGATAAATCTGGTTTGGTCCACTTTTTAGATTCCACGTTTCAGTCAATCAGCCTCTTAAACTGAGTTAGGCGTTTTGAAAATAGCTCTTTTTGGCTCTCAAATGGTAGTCAACATTGATACAATAAAACGTACAATAGTATAAAAAAATGCGGGTACAATTTAATAGCACATATACACAATGAACGGTTTTATATAAAAAGAGACCGAATAACAGTTTCGGGTCACCGGAATTCAGACTTTTTTGCAAAGTGAACCGATCACCAAAAATTTTCTTGCTTACTTTATATTTTATACTATCTCTTGTTTATTAACAGGTACCAATTTTATTAAGAATCAGATGACTTTCCACGGAATGCGGAAACCAGTTAACAGTTGACGTTCCTTTTTTTTATTTGTATCTTTCAAACAGTCACATTTCAATTACATATATTTCTTTTACATTTTAATTACTTTGTAACTGGTGACAAGAAAATTTCCTACGTTACGTACGCGGCCGAAAATCTATATTTTAATTGATGACAAATACAGTGAGACTTCTGCAGTAGAAAGCCTATGGATTGTTAATGAAAACATAGCAACGGTACTGTGAAAGACCCTTTACTTCCTCGGAGATAACTCCTAGAATAGAGATTTATGGTGATGCTAATTTATGTATATTTGCTTTATGCATGCCCGTCTGTTTGTCCGGAATATCCGATGTAATGTACATAATCCAATTGGTTGTTACGAGTATGTATACGGATATTTGAAGTAACAAAGTTCATTTCTGATTTATAATGTTAAGGTCTTGACGGCACTACAGAGTTAGAATCGGCCGATAGTTTAGAATAGTTTAGATCAGCGGTTCCCAATTTTTTCTCGCTGTGGAACCCTTATTGATCTACCATTTTTTAGTGGAACCCTATCTCGCCAAACGGAATATGTATCTTAAAGTCCCATCCAAAACTCAGTCAAGTTTGAAATTTGAATTTAATTATTGGAATTTTTGTGCGCGCTAAGTATCTTTGAACCGTATGCGCGAAAGAGTAGGAATATTAATACTATGTGTTGCACAGATCGGTACCGAATTATACCGAACTGACCGATAAAAGGCAGAGTATTTCCTATGTACCTTCGTCAATAAGGCTAGAGATGGGTTTTTGCCCGGGCATTTTAGGGCATTTTGAATAAATGCCCAATAAACGTCCATTTATACGCCATACAAATTGGGCATTTATTGGGCGTTAATGGACGTTTATTGGGCATTTACTCAAAACTGCCCGGGCAAAAACACATCTCTAAATAAGGCCTAACTCTCGGAACCCCTGTGACCCTCCCACGGAACCCTAGGGTTCCGCGGAACACCTTTTGGGAACCGCTGGTTTAGATGGTCACACAATCAGTGTGAAACTACACAGGCGTAAGTAGTTGAGTAAAATATAATTTGTGATTGATAATTTTGTTTTAGTAAGCAACTTGTGCGCTACCTACTTTTTCTTGTTTAATTTTCCGAGCACCGGGTTGGCTGGAAGAAATCGCTTAAAGCGATAAGACCGCCCACATTGTACCACTGTATTTTAATATTATACCTTTTGTTGTTTTTTTTTGTGCGTGTACAATATAGAGTATGTCTGTCTAAAATTCGCAGTAAAAGGTCTTCTATCAGACTTAAAGACTCCATCTATCTAAATGTTATGTTGTGTTTATGTTATTATTAAATATTTTTCCTAATTAAGTATGCCGCAAAATACGAAAAAGGTGATAATAAAACTTTCGATTTCGTTTCATTTTGCAAACCGTTTCAAATTGTTTTACAAAATCTAACAATACTTCTTAGCTTTTATAAGTTTAAATCTGAACAGCGCTTGAAAAATTAAAAAAAAACGTATTAAAACATAAGTGAAACCAGTCTCTGAATCAGGGACATAATGTTATCACTCACTTCCTTAGATCAAAGGACTCCGAATCACTTGAGGGGTTTTCCGACACTTAGGGCAGCCTTAAGGGGTCAACTGGAAACCCGCTGAGTTGCCCTTCAGGCCTTAAGTTGCATTAAATAGCAATATGTTTTCAGCTTTGATGTAAAAAAGTGTGTTAAAAATAATATATAAACTTTGCTTTTGGCTTTAATTGCGAAATTTCTCGTAAAATCGTCAACAATAATAATAATAAGTACACGCCGGAGTCGATTCTCGAAAACGACCGCGCCAAGCTCTACTGGGACCGAGACATCATCACTGATATCGTGTTGATGGATCGGGCGCAGTCAAGGGTGTTTTTGGTAGATGTCACTATTCCACAAGACGAAAACCTCGTGCAAGCTGATGCCAACAAGAGTAGTCAAATCGCAAAAAAAATTTGGACTCTTCATACTAATTTGGCCGGTCAGTTGATCGATTTGTATGGAGGGACCAAATTTTTTTTTGCGATTTGACTATGGGTTCCTTAGGGAAAGTTGTTTGTTATCATGAGCACATTCATAGCCTTTCGTATCAAGAACTTATTTAAAGTCACCCTATATACATAGATATAACACACCCAGACTCAAGCAAATAATTCTGCTCATCATAGAAAAGTTTTCCCTGTGTGGGGATGGAACCCACGACTCTTGGATCAGAGGTCAGGATAGATAACCACTTAGCCACCGAGTCAGTCAATACAATACTCTGGGTAACAAACGTCATTGAAAATAATTCAGAAAGGTTTCTAGCTTATTCCGTAATGTACTGCTTTAATAATTTATGGCTAAAATACGATAGCAGATACAAGCAATAGTATTTCAGTAAAAATTTATTTGTTTGTCTTTGTCATATTGACGTTGACTACGAATTTTCTGCCACATAAACTGACAGCCGAATTTTAACGGTAATCACAAACAGCGCTAAAAATAGCATTTTTTTAAAGCGTTCCAAAATCCCGACAGAAAAGGGTCAGGCGAGCTTTCGTTACCTTCGGTTTCACTCGGCTTGGTTTTGGAACGATTCAGGGTAAAATTCGCATCACTCCATGTGAAATCTTTAGTTCTGGAACGTGACCCTGGTAAAATTACCGTCTAGTCGCCATGCGAACTCTGTCTCTCATATTACAATTCAGCTGTCGTCAAGTAAATAATCCCTGTTGAATAATATTGTAATTTATTTATGAATGTATACCTACTCCCTTTGTCCAAATCCCATCATAACCACAGTAACAAAATAATCCTGTTAAGTAAAGTTTAATCAGTTGTCTTCAAAATCGCAATTTGAATATCATTTCAAATGTTCCCCCGCGGCCGATGGAGGAACCAAACGCGAAATTTTCCGGAACCCCTTAATCACAAATTACAATTAAATTCGAAGTTGCAAACTCTGAAAGTTGCCCGTCAAGTTTGGTGGCTTTTGGCGCTTGGTGTTATTTTGTCCCTTATAAATTTTACTTATAAATCGTAGCTACACAAAAACCCTGAATAAGCGAAACTCTGAATAATTGAGAAATTACAAATAATAAGACAAAGAGGGTAATTTCAAACAATATTTGAATTATTATTGAAAATAATACGAGTTTATTGTTCCTAACATGAACGAGCGAGATATTATTCATTTCTTTCCCTTTAACTGTAACTGTTTAATAATGAAATTTAATTTTCTCCCAACAATCTACAGTGAATTGGCAAACAAAACATTAAACTTCATAACCAAATTTCAATTTATATGAGAAGTATTTTTTCCTGCTCTAAATGTATATAGGAATCTTAAAGAAAGTTGTTTAGTTTTATCTGTAGAATCCACAAATGAACGAAAGGAATAAAATGTGACCCAGTATTAATTTTATTTTCCATAAACGTAATAACGTTTATTTGCAAGAACAAAATAATAACATCAGCCACCGCTTCGGCAGTCGAATAAAATCTAGTGATGCTCATGAAATATGAATAACATGAAATTCATGTAAATGGTTAGGTACGTTAAGAATGAACGGAAACATTGTATTGATTATTGTAATATTTTAAATCGGCTTCCATTAGGCTAAAATATTATTAGTATTCATTTATTTTCAGGCAACTTAGTAACTAATGTACATACATATACTTTACATTACTTAGTAACTGATATACGTTATACCAAAGGCTTATCATCTGTGGAGTAAAATATTATATCCTATCTTTACAGTGCTCTAAATTACTTTCCATACAAATAGGAGGTTGGAAGAAATACGAAATATCCTTAGGTACCAAAGGCTACCTTGCGTCATCCCCGTTGAAGTATCCGCCAAAATAACCAACTGTGACTTTCAGAATCTTCCGGACGGGACGGTATCATTTAAGAATTTGCGGACAAAATTTTGTGACGATTACAATTCGAATTGCAATTACAAATTCTTCTCGAGGAGGTCAGAATGAGCATGGATGGGGTCTATACAATGAAACACTTTTGAAGCAGCGGGTAGGCTGAAAACATTTTCTGTGACACGGACGCGACGTCAGTTTAAAGAGATTAAATATTAATCTTAACGATGTATTTGTTCTTTACTGCCCTCACAAGGAAGAAGGCCGCAAAGTATCTGAAGTTTCCGTATCCTTTGCGGTCTTCTTACTTATAAGGACAGTACACAGGGCCATGTTTATTTTTGGACTCGCTTCGCTCACCTCTTTCAAATGTCACTTTAGTTGACGGAGTCAATCAGTCTTTGTCATATGCCCTTTTGAGTTTTTATTCTGAAAAGTAGGAACCCCAGTTTAAATAGTCTCAAGTTATTTATTATTTTACTATTAGTTTTAATATTTCAATTTAAATAAGCAGTTATCAAAAGCTAATAGTGAGCCCATTGAGAACTTTTAGGGTAAGTCGCATTAGTGTCCTCCGCCTCCAAATTGCCGTAAAGTCCGGATATCTGACCGCTCTCCCTTACGCCGTCTGCCTAATTGTGGGCCGGCTTTATTTATTTGTGACTGGAAACTTTGAATCCGTGATTTTGGAGGACGGATTTGGAAGGAATACATATATTTCTTTTATCTAATACAATGTTGTAATTTTCTAAGGAGAAATCACACACTCTGGCTCCAAAGTAGGATCCTCTGTATCAGAGACTAATATATACCTTACATTTGTACATGCTTCCTCATATCGTGTGGCACGTTAACTGACTATCTCCAAGGCGTAGACGGCAGTTTGTACTCAGCGTCATCCGCGGTCACTTGTGGGTCATTAAGGTTTACATCTACGAAAGTATACCTTCACAAATCTGTATGAAAATGTACGTAAGTTCCTAAAAACTCATTGGAACATTGGCTCTGGATTTGAACCCAATGCATCTGGTTAGTAAGATGTCTCAATCACGCACGCGGCTGTTCCAAAATAAAACACTGCATCGACGCTTTTTAAATAAGTAAACTTTTATTTTAATATACAAATATGCGTTTTCAACATATCCGATTTATAAATAAGGTCAAATGTGTCAACTTCTATTCAAGCATCTTTTTAAAAAAGTTTGTTGGACTTCATTAAAGTTGACCATAAAACTTTAGCAAACTGGTCTAAAAACTTATACAGCCATTAAAACACTGACGGAGAAAATAGTCAATAATCTCTTCTTCTTCTCTTCTTTTCTCTTTGGCATTCCACAACAATAAAGAGTGATTTTGCCAATGCCAAGTGTAAAGAGATAAGCGTATATTTGGGAGAATCTTCAATACATATAATAATGGCGAAACGCTGTTTTGTAATTGTCTTTTCAGTACATGAAGCTCGAGAAACTGAATAATTGACGATTATTTTTATGCTTCTTTAAACAAAAACAGTTGATTCCCTGAGTCCGTCCCACGGTGCGGTCGTCCGTCCACTCTCGGCCTGACTAATACACATTTGAGACAGTTAATACCGCAATACTTTGGGCCCCAGCTTAGCGTTATGGGCCTCTTGGACCCCTAAAGCAGTGGTTAAAGGGTGACAATGGACTTAACTCTGGAAAAGTTGAAAATTAATCGGTGTACGGATTGATATTTATGAGCTTTTAGTACTAGGCTTAATTGTACAGTCGGTCGTAGCGTCGGAATGTATTGGTTTACTTTTAAACTAAAAATGGAATTGTTCATATTGTGTTGATTAATACATGTGAATACATTTTTAGGGTTCCGTAGCCAAATGGCAAAAAACAGAACCCTTATGGATTCGTCATGTCTGTCTGTCTGTCTGTGTGTCTGTCCGTCCGTATGTCACAGCCACTTTTTTCCGAAACTATAAGAATTATACTGTTGAAACTTGGTAAGTAGATGTATTCTGTGAACCGCATTAAGATTTTCACAAAAAAAAAAAAAATTTGGGAGTTCCTCATACTTAGAACTGAAACTCAAAAATCTTTTTTCATCAAACTCATACGTGTGGGATATCTATGGATAGGTCTTCAAAAATAATATTGAGGTTTCTAATATATTTTTTTTCTAAACTGAATAGTTTGCGCGAGAGACACTTCCAAAGTGGCAAAATGTGTGTGCCCCCCCCCCCCCTGTAACTTCTAAAATAAGGGAATGATAAAACTAAAAAAATATATGATGTACATTACCATGCAAACTTCCACCGAAAATTGGTTTGAACGAGATCTAGTAAGTAGTTTTTTTTTTAATACGTCATAAAGTGTAAACCGCAATTTACCTACAACGAACTACAAGAACTTTTATATTGTGTTACTTGCTGCTACGGAACCCTTCATGGGTAGAATAGCACTTGGCCGCTTTTTTATTTATACGTTGATGCTTAACGTGAAACTTATAAGGTAAGAAGGTCAGTAAATAAATGTAATAAAATAGTTTTCAATATTGTATAAATAAGTTACCTTTATATTGTGCACATGTACATGAAAACACTTTACAAATCGCAGTATATAAAATAAAAATCGACAAATCGTCTTTTGGTAAACACAGCCTTTACCGAAAAAAAGCGATGGGTCAGTCGTTAGTGCTCCTGCCCACTGATCCGTGTCGTGGGTTCGATCCCCACTTAGACCAAACATTTCTGTGATGAGCAGATTTGTTTGCTCTGTGTCTGGGTGTAATATATCTAAGTATATATTTAAAACGTATAATATTTTTTTATTTTTTATTTATTTATTCATTTTATTAACACTGCATGACAGTTATACACCTTTACACAGTATTATTATAGAAAGTAAGTATACAACACAAATAAAGTAAATTAGATACATCTAAATTAAGCACCATACAATCGACTTAAGAATAAATAAAAAATAATAATAATAAATACTAGATAACAGAATTTTAAAACGTTTCCTAAACAATAAACAGGTCACATACATACAGAGCTCACTCTTCCATCATTCTCACAGAATATCAGACATTCTCTAAATAGGCTGGCCCAGTGATCAGCAAAGAGATCACACTCCGGTGCCGCCTCCAGCAGGTGATATGTGTACGTATATCAGTCTCTGGCTCCCATAATACAGGGAATTCTAGTTTGGGGCTAGATGACCATATGTGATTTGTCCCGGATATTTATTATTAGTACTAAAATTAATGTAAAAATATTCTGTCTTTTATATCTTTTAATTTCTTTTATTTATTCACTAACTGCCGATATTTTTGTATGTTATCTATCAGGTTTTGGTATCATATCGGCTGAAATTCGTAGCGATACACGTCTAGAGAAAATGTTTTCCTTTGTTTTAGACAGTTAAAACAACAACAAAATCGATATACGTTAGCTGAGTTCTTCCGAGAAACAATTGTGCAATATGTAATGTCAGACGATAATAGCAGCATCGGTGTAAAACATATGGTGTTAAGGGTCAACACTGCCAATCGGTTTCGGCGATGCATATAATAATGGTAGTAAACTTTTATGCGTCTTAAGAAAATTGGTACTTAACAGTTGCCAAAAAAATAAGTATAACGTATCATTATATGTGTTATCGAGTTCATTTCGCGAAATTGGTCATCGTTTTAATGAATTTCTCGAGTACTTTGTGATGTGCTTTATACTACTTTGATCAAATACTATTGTATTTTGAAAATTGAGTGCCGAATAAACTTCTTTTTTTTTCTTTCTTTCTATCAATTTAACCAGTTTTTCTTGTTTATGTTTTACTTCATATCTTTGACTACGGATATAAGTTCTTTTTTTTTTTTGGAAATCCAAATACAGTTTTAGTGTAGTTCACCTTAACGCATTTGCTTACGCCTTGACGTCAATATTTGTTGTAAGGCGCATTAGTTTAATGGATATGCAGTATTAAATAACACGAGGTTTTTGTTAATAAATAGACAGGATTGCTTATGTTATGTTTTGTTTATTTCACGTACTATTTCTGTATTACGCGAGAAGATGTCTTCCGGTAACGCACTTGTGACTCCTCTGGTGTTGCGGGTATCTATGGGCGGCGGTAATCGCTTACCGTCAGGTGATCGGTCTGCTCGTTTGCCACCTCTGCCATAAAAAAAGGTAATCCCTTGGCATTATCTCACCTGGAGTTTTATGAATAGTTTTATTAATGACTAGCTTCCGCCCGCGACTTCGTCTGCGTGGACTTCAGAATTGGGTCCAGAGAGAAATAAAATGTTAAGGCAGCGCAGCGCCATCTATAGTGACAAAGTAAAACTTTCAGTTTTTAGCCATTCCTCCGAGAACCTTCGAGATTTTCGGTATAAAAAGTATCTTGTGTGTTAGCCGAGTGCTTTAGCTATCTACCTACCAAATTTCATTCAAATCCGTTCAGTAGTTATGGCGTGAAAGCGGAATAAACAAACAAACGACCATACTTTCGCAGTTATAATATTAAGTAAGAGTAAGATAAGATAAACCTTTGGTTCACAGCGACTTGAAAAGACAGCAGTTACCAGCATCCTGCGCAAATCGTCGCTCTACCTAGCCGGGGAGCATCCCACGCTACGTTTGCCCACACGCGGTCTGCACTATAGATCTCTTTTTGTCCAGCTGTCGTCGGTTCTTCGACAGATATGTCCGGCCCATTGCCACTTCAATGTGCTAATTGCTCTTCTTCTTTATTAGTAGCAGTGCTAGTGCAAACTAATTGTTATACCGTATTTACGATTGAATTATATATTGAATGTTTAATCGATTACGAGTAAAGGGAACAATTAAATTACCGGCCCGTAAAATCATTTGAGTTGGCAGTATTGAAAATAGCTGAGGATTGCGTAATTTTGCACTTTTCGAACAGGTGACTAATAGAGTAAAGGATTGAACGTTTGCGTTCGGTCATATACTCGTATTGTACTACGTAAAAGGCAGTGTTGCCTGCATTTATCTGTCCTTGCGAACTGAAGGGGTAGTAGGTAGGGCAAGTGGCTGGCACATAACTCGTAGAACAGATGTTCGTTGGGGCGTTAAAGTTCTCGAATGGCGACCGTGCACCGGAAGACGTAGCGTAGGCAGAGCAGGAGCTCGGTGGACCTATGACCTGGTGAAGGTTGCGGCAAGCCACTGGTTGCAGGCAGCGCAGACCCGGTCGCTGTGAAATCTTTGTTAGAGGACTTTCTCCAGCAGTGGACGTCTTTTGGTTGATGATGATGACCTGACCATACAAGTGGAGGGTGTATTCGGGTGAATGTATGTTTGTGTAGTGCCATTAGATTTGCCGCGACCCCTGACTAACCAATACTAGCAGTTTGGTACCTAATTATTTGGTAATATGCGATGAAAAAAAAAAAACAATGGGCCTTGTTGGGGAAATCTTTTTGAATTCAAGTAACACTGTGCAGTCCGACCTGGCCGATCATCGAATATAAATCAGCGACACGCGACAGGGTGCAACCACTGGAAATGTGCGCTTAATAAGCTTACAGCGACATTGTGTCAGGTGGAACTACTGAATGATTCATTGATGACGACCCTGTGAAGCGGTCGTGCCTCAGTGCGGCTTGCGTGGTTGTTTTAATTAATAACACTCAATAGCCTCAGCGTTTAAAAAAGCGCTGAATCAATTTTGATAAAAGTTATACGGGACCACCTCTGAAGTATGGCCTACCAATGGCCTCTGAGTCTATTACATACGATTCATTCACTGCTGTGTCTTGGCACAATGCTTCTGGCGGTTAACAAGACCGGTGCGAGCGCGACAGACTCGCGCGCAGGCCTACACGGAAAGTTAGCGGCAAATGTACTGATGCCGCCCTTGCGACGCTTTTCTTTCTTGGCAGCGAACTCTCGGAGCCAGGCTTCGTCGCTTAACCTTCGACACTTCGCAATATGTTTTTGCCGCAGATGCGAGTCGTTAAGCTATGTCAGAGGCATTACAGACATCTTGATAAGCTTAGCTATAAGCTTAGTTAAGTTAAGCTTAGTAATAGTTAACTTTTTGGCGCGTGAATACTCACAATTTTCGAAAAGAACATTTATTAAATAAATTAAGTAAAATTGTGGTAGTCATACGATATGGTAATTCGAAAATATTTAATTAACGGTTCCCCGCGACAAGCTATATTAAATTATGTCGTCACAGCTCACTAATTCAAACCATCATTGAACAAAATATATTTTATGTCATCTAATAAAAAGTTAGTCAGATGATAGCTAGTCATGTTGTGAACACATCCCGAAACGTTGAGTGTACAAATTCCGCGTGGTAGTAACTTTGTACTAGGTAGAAAAAAAAGACGATTTAAAAGTATGTGCAAAACATCTACTTAAATAAAAAACATTTTGAATTTTTTTGAATTTTGTGAATGGTTAATTTTAAACAGACAGACAGACAGGCGGACATGGCGAAACTATAAGGGTTCCTTGTTAACTAAAGAATCCTAATAGAAGAGCATGTACTTATTTAATGAGACTTAAGAGTTTACGAAATACTGCAAAGACTATCATAAATCACTTGCAATTAATTTTAGCTTACAGTATCGGAGTAGCATACCTTAAACTCCATAGGTGCAGAGCATGCCCTCATAAAAGCTCTCAAATTAATTAACGACTGGAAATTAACACTTAAGCATGCACAAAATGCGTAGGAGCGTTTAAAATTTATGTACACGCCACAAATAGCGGACGTGTCGCTATTTTTAACGTTGTCGAGAAACCAATTTTCGAAACTCCAGCGTTAGAAAACTGGATTGAGAGGAGAAAATCAGCGGTGCTTCGATGATAAATACGAGTACTATACCATAAAAAAAGTACTAAGTTCGAACCGGAAACTGGTCAGTGTACCATTATTTTTTAGGACTTTAACAAGTATATAGTATAGTTCATTCCAATCAAAAAAAAGCAAATGGTAAACAAACTTACTATGGAAATGACACATGTCAATTTCAGATGCATACTATTTTTGTTTACCTTTTGCTTTTTTTTGATTGGAATGAACCATAGATATAAATTCAGATTGCATTAACGGTGAAAGTTGTGCTAGGAGTGTTTGTGGTGTCTGAAGAAGCTTAACCGCCACCGCCGTAAAGGTAAAAGTGTTTATAAGAAAGTCAGGAAAACGGTATGAAAACATTGTTAAAACTGAGTCATTTTTCTCCTCGTCAATTTCGATTACATTGTCAGTATTTCGAGCTGTCGTTAAAATATCCCCACTGCAGGGGCATGTGTCTCATCTCGTAAATCGCGAAGGTTAGGCCAAACTCCACACACGGGGCGAGGCCTAATTCCGGATTGGTGGAGGTTGTAGGGCTAGTAGCCAACCCCAGTGTCAGAAGTATTCAAGCTACCTATAAGGCCTCCGACATGGCTTAACGACTGAAAACTAGTGATAGCAGCCAGCACCAACGGGTTAACGTGTCTTGTGAAGCACGAAAACGGTCGAGATAAATGCTAATGCCGCTAGTGCAATGCTTGTATGTGTTACTTGGAGAAACTTGCTCAGTCTTAGTAATATAAGCCGCAGTGAATGATAACGAACGAATAACACTTCTCCCTCTGTGTATTTACGAGTAACAGTATCCTGAAGTGCTAAAAATACCCACCCGTGGTTGGATCACGTCGCTAAATGTGATTAAGTAACAAACAAATGACCTCCTAACGGCTGCGGGGAGAGAAACAATTTCGCTCAGGGAAAATGCCACAGTTATATAGAGTACCACCATAGCACCGGGGCACTTGGCCTTCGTGTGTGGAGTTCCTGACATATGGGAAGAGACCCGTGCCCCTGCAGTGGGGACGATATGAGTTGTTAACGATTAGGGTACTTAACAAACTGGCGCGTTATAATAACGTACTATAACCACAGCTATTACTCTTCCTCTTTGTGTCGTATTTCTCAATGATGAGGGTCGTGAGGCCCCCTTTGGCAGTACTTTCTCGGTGACGATCTTTCGCCATTTTGATATATCTTCGGCAATGTGCAGAGCAACGTGGAGGTTGGTAACGAGAGTGACACGTATTTGATCAGTCGAACGAATCGGGCTGCGGCCCCGCGGTCTCTTCCCTTCTGTTTTGCCAGTAACCATGAGTTTATCGAGGTTACCTCCGCTCTTTCTAGCAATAGCTCTGTTTAAATATGTGCCTTCTTTTAGCAGATTGTGGTGAAACCTTTTATTTATTTTAAGAACAACTATGTACCCAAAATTACTTACGCAAATAAATTGACTTGTTTGATTGATTGATAATTATCATAAAGGATAGATGTGTCTGGTGTTGGGTGCATAAAGAATAGACGTGTGCAACGCGACCATCATACACATCTTGTAATCAGATGTGCAGGTTTCCTCACGATATTTTCCATCAATGTTAAAGCTGTCGGTATGAAAATGCACTTAAGTGTCCAAGAACTCATTAGTGCATTAGCCAGGATGTGAACCCAAGACCTCTCGAAATCACTACCGTCACGTGAAGTCATCGACGCATTGTTCCTTGGAGAGATTTTATGTTATTTTCATAATTTAAAACAGCTTTTTGTAATGCGCTTTAAAAGTAAAAGCTTTATAAAATTATTCAGTGCAGATTGATGTTTCTCTGTTATTCATAAAGTTGTTCTTCAAATATTTGCCGTCGGTAAGTTTATTTTAATTAATTTCGTCGGCTTCGGCTAGATTTAAATGTGAAAATTTACTGTTGAAGTTTAGAATTATTTTATCTTACAATTAATGACTTTCAGTCCAGTCTTTAGATAGTGGAGGTTCTCAGTGTACATTTTCAATTTGATTTAACCTTTAAATTTGATCCTTTGTAACACCAAACGAAAGTACGTTGTATGGGTATAACTTATCGATATTTTGACTTATTTGACGGAGTTTATAATTTATTTTTGTATGATTTGATTTGTTAGATTTTACTATCTTTTGTATGAAATTTTATGTTTAAATTAATTTGTATTTTTTGCATGCCATATGTGGTGACTATTTTTTAACTAACCATCTGTAAACACATGCATTCTCTCAAATAAAGATTTTTATTTGTATTTGTTGGATATACACTTATACAGGGTGTCTTAAAATATGCTAGGGCTCAATCTGACGGTGACGGTGACGGGATTGCTAAATTTGTAATTATGTCCGTGATAGAGCGAGATAGAAATCATCATGAGCCGAAAAAAATCCACTGCTGGACAAAGGCCTCCCCCAAGAAGGTCCACACCGGTCGGCGCTGCCCGCATCCAGCGGCTTCCCGCAACCTTCACCAGGTCATCGGTCCACCGAGTGGGAGGCTTGCCAACGTTACGTCTGCTGGTGCGCGGGCGCCACTCGAGAAGTTTAATGCCCCAACGACCGCTTTCTGTTTTACAAGCTATGTGCCCCGCCGTATACGAAAAGTTACCACTGGTCTCGGAGAAACAAAAGCTCACCGACTCCGATGGCTGGGCCACCTAGAGAGAATGGGAGAAGATCGCAGTGTCAAAAGAGCCCATCACGGTCATCCAATAGGTCGACGTCCGGTCGGTCGCCTCAGGTACCGGTGACATATAAATACTCAAGTTTATATTAGAAAAGAATAGCCTTACACTCCCGAGGAACAGGAAAAGACATGTGCCCCAGTCGTAGGAACAACGTGGGTTGTTACCTAACTTATGTGTTTGTGTGCAAGCAAACTACGCCATGCTGTTGTTTCACGCAATTCCTTTGTTTCTCAGCCAAAAATAACGTTGAAACAGATAAATCAAAACGTTTCCGACGATGCGTGCAAAACAATTAGCGTGAATCCGCTTCCGCGTGACGTTTAATTATTGCATCAGCAAGATGAAGTGGCGCCCGACGCGGGACCAAATCGAACTGTCAAAAACTTACTGTTGGCGCTCGCGCTACTTCATGCGCGTTTGCGGTTTTATTGATCTGAACACGTTCAGAGAGATATACTAAATTGCACGAGTTAAATATACATATATTTATATACCCTGTTCCAATCAAGAAAAATCTAAAAGTAAACAAACTTACTATGGAATTGACAGATATGTCATCGTCAGTTGCCTAATAAGTTTGTTTACCTTTTGCTTTTTCTTGATTGGAATTAACTATACATTAAATTAATTGATGCCCCTGATGGAAAGTGGTTATGGGCATTTGCAATTGTCGATATTAGCGATATCGAGTACAGCCGCAAGGACCTTAAAAACCCCACGGAATCAATAGACAGGTTGCAAAAAAAAAGAATGCGGTTCTCGGAAAAAGGATCAAGTTACCGGCAAACTTTATAAGCGAGGTTTATTTTGGGACATTTCTATGCATTGACAAGTGTGTGACTATTATTATATAATATTATCCGTAGTTTTCTTA
Organism: Coleophora deauratella; assembly: GCA_958295455.1. Classification (NCBI taxonomy): domain Eukaryota; kingdom Metazoa; phylum Arthropoda; class Insecta; order Lepidoptera; family Coleophoridae; genus Coleophora; species Coleophora deauratella. The sequence continues at coordinate 8,696,041 of OY282412.1, forward strand.
GAAAAAGTTTATCAGAAGTTCTATAGTCAAACAGTGTTGGTATCTTTTTAATATAATAAAAATGTATCCATTTAGAAAGTAAACATTTAAACAATACTTGACAACGCTGAACATTTTAAAAACAACCGAGTTCAATCGTAACAACTACAATTCTGCTATGTTTTTTGTTATTGTAGATTTTTTCAAAAAGCGCTGAATCAATTTCGATAAAATTTATATGGGATCCCCTCTGAAGCATGACCTAACAACAAAAAAAGAATCATCAAAATCCATTAATAATTGGCGGAGTAATCTACGCGATTACTAAACATAAAAAACAACATACAGTCGAATTGAGGACCTCCTCTCCTTTTTGAAGTCTGTTAAAAATCTGCATTACAGAATAAGTAGTCTAAAAAAAGCACGATTCCGTTTCTAATTTCCGTTGTCTGTTACGAACATGAATCATAAATTATATTTCTTCTGTTTATTTTCTTGGACTTCTTATGAGATGCTTTACACGAGCTTTATAAGAGTTGTGTTTAAAACATATAGCATTATCTTTTTTCAAGGTATGGGAAAAGACCCGGTGAGGGCGATATAGGTTGTTTTGTTTACTAAGCAATGGTGTCGATTCGGTGTTTATGATTAAACGTATTTGATAGGACTAAACTTAGCATCCCTATCCTTGTTGCTTCGATACAGAGAAAAAAGCGGCCAAGTGCGAGTCGGACTCGCCCATGAAGGGTTCCGTAGCAGAAAGTAACATAATATAAAAGTTTTTGTAGTTCGTTGTAACTTGAATGAAAGGTAAATTGTGGTTTACGATTGATGACGTATAAAAAAAAAACTACTTACTAGATATCGTTTAAACCAATTTTCGGTGGAATTTTGCATGGTAATGTACATCATATATTTTTTTTAGTTTTATCATTCTCTTATTTTAGAAGTTACGGGGGGGGGACACACATTTTACAACTTTGGAAGTGTCTCTCGCGCAAACTATTCAGTTTAGAAGAAAATGATATTAGAAACCTCAATATCATTTTTGAAGACCTATCCATAGATACCCCACACGTATGGGTTAGATGAAAAAAAAATTTTTGAGTTTCAGTTCTAAGTATTCGTATAAGTAAGTTCTAAGCCCCCAAAATTTATTGTTTTTTTTCTATTTTTGTGTGAAAATCTTAATGCGGTTCACAAAATACATCTACTTACCAAGTTTCAACAGTATAGTTCTTATAGTTTCGGAAAAAAAGTGGCTGTGACATACGGACAGACAGACAGACAGACAGACATGACGAATCCATAAGGGTTCCGTTTTTTGCCATTTGGCTACGGAACCCTAAAAAAAGACAAAACACTTAAATTAAGTTTAGTTCTGTCAAATAATATTAATTGTGAAAACCGAATTGACACCATTATCAGACATATTGTCTTTTGGTAGGTGATTATGATGCCGATGTAGAAGCAGGTTCACGAAGTGTCCTGACGCCATGTAGAACACTTAAATTCTTTTAATCTTGATATTTGGCAGAGAGATTTATTCGTCGTTCTAAAACAAAATGGGTCCAGTCTGGTACGTCACCGGGAGCAGAATTACCATTTGTTCTGACACGTTTGGACGAAAGTCCAAATTGTTTGAGAAATATTTTAAAAAATAGGGTTGCGGGAGTCGAACTTACTAATTTTCACGACGCGGATGTTCAGATGTCAGTAAAGAAAAAGAAACAAAACGAACCCACAATGTACAAAGATTATGCTCATTATGAATGTTATAATTTATCTACTACGGCTATATAAAAATACATTATTTGTACTAGCGTAAATGTGTGTTGTGAGGCTTCGCTTAGCAACCATCGTATGAGGTTACCTTTAGAGAGTATGGAGTGTCCATACTACGATATATGCCAGTACTGTACAATATGCAGGGTGTTAAAAAGTGCTTTTGAAATTCGAAAAGGTTACTCGGAATCGAATATAGAATACAGGTAAAATATTGAAAAAATCTGCTCTACAATTATTTTCAATTTCCCGTTTTAAATCTGGACAGAATCTAGTATTTGTATGGGAAAAGCGATAAATGTATTTTAACATTTTTTGTGAATTCTATACTTAATTCTGAGTAACCCATTAAAATCTCAAATGCACTTTTTTAAACACCTTGTATACTGTGACTACGCTGTGGGGGCTTTGGATGTCTGCAAATGTTAGTCTTGACTGAAACTGTTTTATGAGACAGTTTAGTTTGCTCATTTCGTGGAAGGGATCCTTGAAACTAAATGTATTAAAACGATGAATATATTCAGTTCTCAAGCCAATTTAAAACTCGTTAAATACAAAGTTTCTAAATCGTACCGCAGAGTATAAAGCCTTATATACATTTACGTGCGACGCGAGGTAATAACTTACAAGTTATAATCGACTGTTATTACTCTTAAAAGGAAGATTATCATTTTAGGAATTTCTCACCACTGTTGCTGTCATTCTTTGTTATTAATTTCAACATCTATTGAGACATTAAATCAACACAAACAAAACAAAAACAAAAACAAATCAGTTGCTTTAAATATTTACAGGACATCTTGTATACTTTATATCCAAGATATGAGTCCAGATAATACAGGATATTACAAAATGGTAGGGTAGTACCCGTTTGCTGGTGCTTCACATGAAAAAGTGAATATTTTTTTCTAATTCCATATTTTGCGGACAGCACAAAAATATATTTGCTGCTGCTATTTCAACTTTGTAAAGGAAAAAAACTATTTTATTAAGAAAAAATCGTCGTAAGTAAAATACATATACGTTACGATAAAAGACTGAAGTATGCCTGAATCGATAGCTCAGTGGTTAGAGCTCCCGAGTACTTGATCAGTGGGACGTGGGCTCAATTGTCAACCAGGGCCAATATTTCTGTGATGAGCAGTTTTATTTGGTCTTTGTCTGGTTATTATTATATCTGTGATATAAATGTATGTTTTAAATATATATCTGTATGTAAATACATTAATCTATGTTTTCCATTATAGAGGGGATACTAGGATTCCCTTTGTGGTTTGATGACCATGTTTTATTTGTCCCTGGATGATAATTTAGTACAAAATATGAATATTTTTGATATATATTCTGTTTCTTTTTTGTTAAATAGGGGCCTCTAGGTCTAATGGTAAACTTATTCACATTTTTTTTGTAATACTGTTTGTGTCTTTAAATAATATAAAAAAATCAAGTCTCGCTCCTCAGAGCCGTTGGAACCGCACCCTTAGCCGTGTCTCATACATGAAAGGCAAGTGAGCCACTCAAGTAAGCAGGTGGAATTGGAAAGCTCCATCCGATTATATTGTACTCGGCGTTCTCTCTCCAAGCGTTTGTATGGAGATTTCAGCTTAGGTTTTCGTATTCTCTCCTGAAATGGTTTTGTTTCACAGCTCAGGGTTCCGTGTTTTGTGCAACAAATGGGTTTGTTTGTTTCCTTTCTGTCGTATTAGCCCAGTTTCTTTTATTGGGGATTTCCATTAAGGCTCTTATAGCGATTTGCAGATAAGATAGTAGTCGCTGTTGCAGTGCAAGGATAAAACATATTGCAAATTAAATTATTATTTTTAGCCAAGTAGAATGTATCGTATGTATGAATATCCGCTTCATGTTACCCACTATCTGTAGCCAAAATGGCTTGATGGATTTTTAAAGTGAGGGGTTTTGTTGTTATCGCTTAAGTAAACGCACAGTCGATCAATATATCTAAGATTAAACTTTTGGACATCATGAATGAATAAATGTCGATGTCTCCATCACAAGATTGTTCTATAAATATGTATTTTTCCAAATAACTAAATATTTTTTCTTTTCTTTTCAGGTAAGCTCCTGAGAAAGATAATTTGAAATGAAGCATTTTAATTTTGGATTCTAAAGCAAGTATATTTATCTTTTACTTGGGCTTATCCCTATTAAATGCTAAAGACCTCTGAATATACATTGGATATTAGGTCTGAAAAAGCTTTTTTCATGAAAATTGTTTCAACGTTATCGCTGTCTACTTTTAGATAGGCTATGGTTTTAGTAAATTAACTGTTGAGGACGCCAGTCGAGGGACAAAATAAAGGCTATGAAATGTGTAAATTCGATATAATAAAAAAAGTACAAAAAAGACACATCAAAAGTCAAAGCAAAAAAGATTATAAGAAATAAATGCAGCCAGCAGTACCTGTCGCCAACATTAACATTTTTACGTTTAGTGATTTCAGACATTTATGGGTTCCATCAGCGGCCAATTTCGTTTCTTATGAAATAATATAATGGTTTTTTCCGAACTATTTCCTACGTTGTGTAGGATGAGATTTTTTTACCAAATACTCACGGTCGATTACATATTGGCGTCTTCAAACCTTACTAATATTATAAACTAGCTTCCGCCCGCGACTTCGTCCGCGTGGACTTCAGAATTGAAAGAAAATATTAAGATAGCGCCAACTAGTGACGAAGTGGAAATTTTGAGTTTTTAAGCATTCCTACGGGAACCCTTAAGTTTTCCAGGATAAAAAGTATCCTATGTGTTAGCCGAGTGCTTCACCTATCTACCTACCAAATTTCATCCAAATCCGTTCAGTAGTTTCGGCGTGAAAGCGGAACAAACAAATAAACAAACTGAAAAACAAACAAACAAACAAACATCCATACTTTCGCATTTATAATATTAGTGAGATAGTTTCGGCGTGAAAGCGGAACAAACAAATAAACAAACTGAAAAACAAACAAACAAACAAACATCCATACTTTCGCATTTATAATATTAGTGAGATGAGAAGTGAGATGATGATGCCGAAGTTGGAAGCAAGCATACTAAGATGCACCAGTGCATTGGAGAACTGGATATTTTTTTCTCCATGTCAGATCTCATCAGTGATGTTAACACTGTTGTTTGGCGGCAAGATTTGTATTGTATGCGCTGGTAGTTGCTACGTATGGTCATTAATTACGAAAGTTGTTCAGTTTCATATGAAGAAACACGACTGCACCTTTTTGTTTCGCCCCGCATTTAACTGGTAAGGGCGCTTTTATTGTCATGCAGGTTTCCAAAGCGACCCGCGTGCGTGTGACACGCATGACAATAAAAGGGCCCTAAAAATGTGCTGAAACGATAGGTTGCGGGCGGCACGCATGCGGGCAGAAATCCGCATGACAATAAAAGCGCCCTAAGGATAGAAATGTAAGTATAAGCAAGACCAAGCTTCCAAACTATATTTTACTCCAAGCACATTGAAGTTGCATCTTGCATCGAAACTGTCCAATACAACCGAATTAGAACGAATGGCCTTTCAGATGGAAACTTTACTGTTCCCGAGGACTTCCGAAGTTGGTCGGATTGGTTATTTAGTTCACCGTTCACCGTTTGTGACTAGTGTTCGTAAAGCATTGGGGTTTAGTTCTGTCCGATTCGGATATCGATATTCTGTGTCTTGAGCATACCACGGACTTTTGAACAAACAATCGCGTCATAATTGGCATTACTATTGCATACTAATATAAATTATCATCATCATCAGCCGAAAGACGTCCACTGCTGGACAAAGGCTTTCCCCAAGGATTTCTACACCGACCGGGCGCTTCCGGATATAAATATACCTCTAGAAATATATATCCTTAATTGAACTTACTAGTTTTTACCTGTTAGTCTGTAGTAAAATAACAAATTATATGATTATTAAAATTAAGCCTTATACGTTTTCCGGTTAAGATTATGATTAATTTTCTCTACATCCTCAAGTTTCACTTCACATGTAAGTATGTAGTTCCTTCTCTCTATATAATATTGCATCGTCCGTCTATTTGTTTTATCAAAACGGACGGTCATCATGAACAATTAGAATAATAAATCTCTATGGATGTAACATAATGTAATATTATTTGAAGTACCATAGAGAATTTATAAATCTGTAATATCTGATTTGTCTTAATACAATTTTCAGCACAGCTTCTTTATAAACGGCCGTGCAAAAAAACTTTTGTGACACGATGAAAAATAAAATGTTCCCTTTCTAAATCCGTCTGGGAGGGACGGATCAGTCCAATTTGAATTTTCATCGAGTTCGCAGCAAACAGGGTGATTTATCATTACGTAATCTGTCGTAAGACAGAACGCCGCAAAGTATACTATACATTGCGGCCTTCTGTCTTGAGGGCAGATTAGGCGAGCGTAAAGGTTAGGCTAATATTGATGGATACTATAATACACTTTTTATAGTATAATTTTCGTCCTTTAAGTTCTGGGAATATTTTTGTAACAATTTTATCTCGACACTTTAAATAGGGTGATTTTAAATTAGTTCTTGATACCAAAGGATATGCATGTACTCATGATAACAAACAACTTTCCCGAAGGAACCAATAGGCAAATCGCAAAAAAAATTTTGGACTCTTCATATTAATTTGGCCGGTCCGTTGACCAATTTGTATGGAAGGTTCAAAAATTTTTTTGAGATTTGACTATGGGTTCCTTAGGGAAAGTTGTTTGTTACCACGAGCACATGCATAGCCTTTCGTATCAAGATCTAATTTAAAGTCACCCTATATACGCGGTGTTTATGATACAATACGAGTATTTTGGACTTGGGCCTTAAGAAGAGTCAAATTGCCTTGTTCGAAAAGCATGGAGCAAGCCATCTTAGAATCTATTATCTCCCTATATTTGTTTCCCATAACTAAAGTTTACAAATTAGAAGTACAAAGATTAAAAAAAAAGTTTTGTGACTTTAGTAAAGTCATCATGTACCCCTAATAAGAGGTCAAAGTTACATGTTTTCTACTTCTTCCATTCATATCTTCTGTCATGTCGGTGCTCACTCCTTTTCAACCGACTTCAAAAAAAGGAGGAGGTTTTCAAGTCGTCGGAATCTTTTTTTTTTTTTTTTTTATGTATGTTCACCGATTACTCGAAGACGCCTGAACCGATTTCGAAAATTCTTTTTTTGTGTGAAATGGTATACATTACAGGTGGTCCCATATAAATTTTATCGAAATCGATTCAGCGGTTTTTGAGAAAATCAACAAAACATAGCAAAATTTGAGTTGTTGCGATTGAAGTCGGTTGTTTTTAACGTATTCATCGTGGTCAATTATATACTTACGAGTATACGTATCATCACACAATCTCTTTAACGATATGGTCAGTCTTCATGATCATGATATTTTGGTGCATCCTGTACAGATTTATTTTTGGACCCCCCACCAAAACTTAACAGTAGCTTCTACTCATGAAACTGAGCCACTCTCCCCAAGTAACCAATGGTCAATTCGCAAAAAAATTTTTGGACCTTTCATACTAGTATGATCTTGTGATCGGCCTATGTTGTATGGAGATGGCATTTTTTTTTTTACGAATTGAACATTGGTTATTTGGGGAAAGTTCTCAGTTTCATGAGTAGAAGCCACTGTGAACTTTTGGTGGGGGTGTCCAAAAATAACCCTGTATATCTAATTCAAATTCAAAATATGTATGTATTCGAAGTAGGTAGCATTGTATAGTTTACGAAAGTCATTTTTAATTTACCTAATACGAAGTTACGAGTCCTTATACGAAGTTACGATTTACAAGTACGATGTGGCTCATCAGAAAGGTAAACGCACTTTCACCATTGAGACTGGTGTGTCCTTTCCCTATACGCGTTAGGACCTGCTAGAACATTGCCAATTATCATTTAAATATCATTTAAAATCTTGGCATCAGGTTTATAGCAGAATAGAATAACAGTTTTACAAAGCTGTAATACTTTGTTATTTATTGTCTGAACAGCAGCCAGAGGCTTGAAAAAGAAAAGAAGATTAATTTTGCATCTAGGCTATGGTTTCAGATTAATAAACTCAGACTGATGGGTCTTTCTGAAGTTTTAGCGTTGAAACTTAAAGCTGAGATTTAATTGGTTTCGGATGTCTTGAAATATTCCAAAAATGTCGTCACTGAAACAGAAGCCGTGAAAGGTATCAGTTACCGTTTGATGTTTCGGTTGATACTATAATATCTCACTATTGTAATATTACTAATCATCACTATGGGTTAGTAATGAATAATTATCAGTAATAATTAGTCATTACTAACCCATATCGTCCCCACTGCAGGGGCACGGGTCTCATCCCGTAACTCGGAAAGGTTAGGCCATACTCCAGACACGGAGGCCAAGTCCGCATTGGTGAAGGTTGTGGGTCTAGTGGCCAACCCCAGTGTCGGAAATTTTCAAGCCGCCTATAAGGCCTCCGACATGGCTTAACGACTGCCATCTAGTGATAGCAGCCGGCATCAATGGCTTAACGTGCCTTGCGAAGCACGGAAACGGTCGAGAAAAATGCCACTTACATCACTAATCACTGTAATATTATAAAAGTAAAGTTTTGCTCTGTCGCGGGCAAAAACTAGTTTTTAAATCAATCCAGTCACATTGAGTATATTTTATACTTACAGTATCTTTTTATTATATATAGTATAATATTATATATATATAGTATTTTCTGTGATGAGCAGAATTGTTTGCTCTGAGTCTGGGTGTATTATAACTATATATGTATGTTTTTAAAAGTATATGTGTATGTATATCAGTTTCTGGTTCCCAAGATACAGGGAATCCTAGTTTGGGGCCAGATGACCGTGTGTGATTTGTCCCAGATATTATTATTATTTTCAAATTATTATTATTATTTTACCAAGTTCCGGTTCCAGTTGTAGTGGTAAGTTTACTATACATACTTCAAAATAAGAGCGTGGTTTGATCCCTAGTCTAGCTGACTCTTTCGGTTAGTTTTCGAGTTTTTTTTTGTCAGCTCGTTAAATGTGTGTATTCAGAGCAAAGTTGTGTTCCGGCGTGGAGATAAGATAGCCAGTTCTCCTTGATAAGCCCGCTTCTATCTTTCACATGAGTGAAGGATGTTTGGCAGTTGCGGTAAAATATTACGACAAATAAAGCGACAAAATAAAGGGCAGAAAAACAAATTGACATTCTTTTCAACATGTTATTTATAATTTCTTTTTTCCTACCCATGACACACGCTACTGACACAGGTTTTCCGAGTTTGTCTCTCATAATCCGAACAAATGCGACCACTCGGAACCCGGATATTTTCCGGATGACTGGCTCGGACGCGATGACTGGACGATTTGCCCCGTGACTCGGCGATTCGAAGGTTAAGAGGTGGACGCCGAAAAATACTGCAGCTTTTGTAATTGTACTTCATATTCGTCTGATATTTAAGAGACTGGCTTTTGTCCATGAAGCAAACTACATCGTGCTCTGTCTTCTGCCAAGCTCTTATTGGGATAGCGATTTCAGCAGTATATTAAAATGGTTGGTTATACATATACGTAAATCACAATCTTCAGTCACGTTTACGAGCTACCCCAGAAAAAGCGGCCAAGTGCGAGTTGGACTCGCCCATGAAGGGTTCCGTAGCAGCAAGTAACATAATATAAAAGTTCTTGTAGTTCGTTGTAGGTAAATTGCGGTTTACGATTTATGACGTATTAAAAAAACTACTTACTAGATCTCGTTCAAACCAATTTTCGGTGGAAGTTTGCATGGTAATGTACACATATATTTTTTTTAATTTTATCATTCTCTTATTTTAGAAGTTATGGGGGGGGGACACACATTTTACCACTTTGGAAGTTTCTCTCGCGCAAACTATTCAGTTTAGAAAAAAATTATATTAGAAACCTCAATATAATTTTTGAAGACCTATCCATAGATACCCCACACATATGGGTTTGATGAAAAAAAAATTTTTGAGTTTCAGTTCTAAGTATGGGGCACCCCGAAAATTTATTGTTTTTTTTTTTGTGTGAAAATCTTAATGCGGTTCACAGAATACATCTACTTACCAAGTTTCAACAGTATATTCTTATAGTTTCGGAAAAAAGTGGCTGTGACATACGGACGGGCAGACAGACAGACAGACATGAGGAATCCATAAGGGTTCCGTTTTTTGCCATTTGGCTACGGAACCCTAAAAATCCACAGTGTCCCATGAGCCCAAGATTTATGTTAGCAATGACTTAATAAAAAAAAGCAACGTTCGGTAACGCGATGAAACTCGCGGTACATGTAACATTAAAATGATAAACGCTACAATAAAGCCTCGAACGATGTCCAAAGACTTTTTTTTACGAGCGCGCAGTGGGATCGTTAAGCTGCATAAACAAGTATGGCGTCATTGGCTAGCTAAATAAATAATGAAAATGATACGTCTTACTTGGAAGCCACTTTCGCTAGGCGTTTCATTTGTTTGTTTGCGAGCTCTTTATTGCATTCAAAAATAAAATATTTTGTGAACAACCCATATCGTCCCCATTGCAGGGACACGGGTCTCTGCACATACCTCGGGAAGTTTAGGCCATACTCCACACACGGGGACCAAAAATAAAATACAACAGATTGAAATATTACAGCTCTTCCAGTTTCTTTGAATAGAATAGAATAGAAATCTTTATTTGCTCTGAATTGGGTAACATTGAGGTAGAATTACATAAAGTTAGATCGCCAAATTCAGCCATAAAATATAGCATGCAAATATTAACTATTAAAATTATTATTCATTATCATATCTACTTAAAAACATTTCTTACAATTAACATATTTTGTGTATTACATTATATTTTCTCAGTATTATCTCAGTTTGGGCCCATCGTTTCTTGTTACTTCGCAAAAATTCAAAATCCAATTTATAAAATCATATTCTCGGAAAAAATATATTTTCGTGCAGTATTTGAAGTATTTTTAATATATGAAAAATACTTACGCATTTATCTTTTTTATTTTTATAAAAAATTGGTTGCCATCACATTGTCAAAGGCTTCCGTTCAGTGTTGAAAACCTTTGTGAAACAAATGTAGGTAATTTCTCTTCTGCGTATGTTTAAAATTTAAAAATAATTGTCTCAAGGTTTTTGGAACTTTTGAAACCAGTAGACAAAGAGGAGGGGGAGATGAATTATACATGTGTTTCGTTCCGACTAAAATTCAGTGTCTGACTTATTTAAGCATTTTTTTAATTATTAAAAAAATTAAAAAAAAAATGCGTTTGATCCCATCTCACCTGCTGGAAAGTGAGGATTAACTTCCTGTTTCTTATTTTCTTTTACTCGCTTGTTTTAAAAAAGGTAAAGATAATTTCCTTACCATTTATTTATTATTTACCGTGGGAGAGCCATGCTTCGGTACGAATGGGCCGGCTCGACCGGAGTGATACCACGGCCTCACAGAAAACCGGCGTGAAGCAACGTTTGTTGTGTTTCGCCGTGTGAGTGAGGGTACCGGAGGCCCAACCACCCCCCCCCCCCTCCCCATTCCCCCTTCCCCCATCCCATTTCAAAGGTCGGCAACGCACTTGTGACTCCTCCGGTGTTACGGGTGTCCATGGGCGGCGGTAATCACTTACCCATCAGGTGATCCGTCTGCTCGCTTGCCATCTATCCCATAAAAAAAAAAAAAAAAATGTTTTAATTTAGGATATAATTTTGCGAAGTTTGACTCCGTTATCCCATAAGCACTTAAGGTTGTATTTAATGTATAAGAATCAGCAATAACATGCGCTAGGATATAAAATGGGTCGTAAAATTTTTATGGGGCGTATTTTATTTATCATGTTTTGTTTTTTTTTTTGTTATTTTATCTTTAATATTTATATCCGTGCCATATCGATATTCTTATTCAGTACTAGTGCAGTGCCCGCGACTTCGACTTGTCGTAAATAAACCGTTACAAGATCTTAACAGCAGCGTCCTGTAGGTGAGATCGCCTTTGGAGAGGGACAGGAAGAACTAAAGCAAATAAACAAAAAAAAAAAAAAACAGTCCGTCAATTCAATTTTCCATTAAACTATAATGCCCCATTTCACGTATTTAGGAATCGATATTTGGAAAATCCTTCTTAGTGCTCGATTTATACTTTTATTCTGATTAAGGGCGTATGCTTCAGTTGTCAAGTTACTTTGCATGTAAAAATAACGATTTAAGGGAAAAAACATTACCCGACTGCGCAAAAATGCTGTGCTAATCTAGGGGCTAAGTGCTTTTTATTTTTTTCAAAACTTCATGAATTTGAGACTTTTTTATGTATGTATTTGTGTTGTATTACTTTTTGTTGTATCGACCTGTAATATAACTGTTGTCATTAAATTAAAATTTCACTTTATTTCAAGATGAATCTAAAACACCTGGGAATTCCAAATCCATCAAGCCGTGATTAAGTGATTGGTCAACTTATACAAGGTGTATAAAAAAAGTGTGTTTGTTTTAAGAGGTTTTTTTGTCACTTTCCTATACAAGTTCTTGATTGACTATTCAGATTTAGTATGGGAAACGGAAAAAAAAATTGATAGGATTTTTTCAATATTTTTCCTGTAAGTACTTGATTTTAGTAACCCCGTAAAATTTTAAAGGCACTTTTTTAACACCCTGTATTTACTTTGTGTTTGTAAAGAATTAAACTGTTTTTTTGCTGATTGACTGTGTTTTTCTTTGGGCGAAAGTGGTTTAGATTCATGTGTAGAAGCTCAAGTTTGAACCCTGGCATATACAGGGTGACTTTAAATTAGTTCTTGATACGAAAGGGTATGCATGTGCTCATGATAACAAACAACTTTCCCTAAGGAACCCGTAGTCAAATCGCAAAAAAAACATTTGGAGTCTCCATACAAATCGAGCAACTGACCGGCCAAATTAGTATGAAGAGTCCAAAAATTTTTTTGCGATTTGACTATGGGTTTTCTAGGGAAAGTTGTTTGTTATCATGAGTACATGCATACCCTTTCGTATCAAGAACTAATTTAAAGTCACCCTATATTTTAAGAGCACTCTCTTTGCATTGTTTTATTAAATGATAAATGATAAGAATTTTGCAACTGGCCTGTTACCTGTTTTGTTTGTCTTCACAGTCTCTTGTAATCTTGGCGCTTTCCTTGTGCACGCCGCTCGGCTCTGGCATACCTCACCAAGTTTTTAATTTACTAATGGCTTCTCTTGAGTTCCGCTTCTGGGTTTATTTAAAGAAGTACCTTAAGAGAAACCCGTATTGTTTTTTAATGACAAGGTGGAAAACGAGCAGACGGATCACCTGATGGTAAGCGATTACCGCCGCCCATAGACACCCGCAACACCAGAGGAGTCACAAGTGCGTTGCCTATTTTCTTCTAAACACTTTTATCTTCATGTGCCTAAACAATGATGAAGCGTGTGATAATGAACTTTATTCAGTTAAGTAATGAATATCTAATATTAGAATTGAACTGAATTTTGTTAGTTTCATGCTGCGAAAATATGGATGTTTTTGTTTGTTCCACTTTTACGCCGAAACTGCTGAACGGATTTGGTTGTAATTTAGTAGGTAAATAGATAACGCAATTTTTACACTAAAAACAGCAATGTTAACAGCATTGATATGTTTCGATATAAAGATAAGATAGCCAGTTCCCCATTGTGTTGGGGAATCTTGGTAAGCCCGCTTCTATCTTCGGCATCATCATCACTTACCATCAGGTGAGATGATGCCAAGGGCTGACCAATTGAGGGTAAAAAAGTACATTAAATTATTTTTATATTTCTTTTCGCAAAGAGGTAGTTGACAGGGTGGAAAGTGAAATAGATAAACTTTTTATATTGGAGAGATTAATGGTTTCCGAGGGATAGGAAAAAAAGATTTTTAATACTTTTGTGCTGAAACAAATAAATTGACCGATGTTACTATGATTCGGTATAAAACTAATGCTAAATATTCACGTAGGGCTGAAGCGCGGGCTAAACTTAATTCATTATTAATATAAATGTATTATTTAAACTACTATTATAATATTTACGTATCTTTTTATTTGTATGACATACCTTATATTTTTTGGCATCTTAAGTTGTTTAAGTATTTTTGTTATTATTAATTTTGTTTCACGATTGTTAAATATCGGAGAGACGGGTTAACACAAACAAGGCGATTAGCAAACTGACATTTATTTGAGCTCTTTCAAGATGGCGTGCGTGATCGCAGCCACTCCTCTATATCTAGCTATGCATATAGGGTAACTTTAAATTAGTTCAAGAACTAATTTAAAGTCACCCTGTACACAATAACGATCATATTTAAGTCCTTATTTTGTTCAAAAATTAACGTTACCCAACGTTGACAAATGCAAGAAATAAATCTCATCAATTCTGGTATGCTTGTCGCCTGTTTAAGGGATTTACTTTGTTTTACTATTCCATGAATATAAAATTAGAGTGTTGAAGTCTACTAATTAGTACTTCCAAGTACGGGTATAGGCGTTAGTAGCGGAGATAGGGCTTATTTTGATTATGAAGTGGGTTACGCTAGTTATACAGACCGACTAAGACTAAGATACGGTCATAAATGGACATACCCTGGTAACTCTGGATAAGTTTGACTGATCTCGACCGCTTCCATGCTTCGTAAGCCACGTTATCCCGTCGGTGCAGTTTTCTATAGCTAAATGGCAGTCGTTGAGGTATTTATAATTCATAATTCATAATTCAATTTATTGGTAAAAGTAAATTTTACACGTCAACATTTATGATTAGATATAAGTATACTTATAGTATGTAGCATAAATTAATTTCAATAATTTAAACCAATTAAAGAAAAAAGCAATGTCAATATAATATGATTAAAATATGTCAAAATTTATAAACAATAAATTAATTAAAAATATGTCACAATTTAAATAATAAATTAATTAAAAATATATCACAATTTATATATAAAAAATTAATTAGTAGTCGCATCTATAAATAGTTCACCGACTTTGTAAAATGTCTGGTCCGCTAACCAGCGCTTCAACTTGCCCTTAAACAATCGCTCACTTGGAGACGCTGTAATATTATCGGGCAGTTTATTATAAATCTTAGGTCCCATAATATGCGTCGTCTTTTCAGATTTCTTAAGTCGATGTGGCACAGGTTTCAGCTTCCCAGCGCCCCTAGTGTTAAAGTCATGGGCATCCTTATATCTCGGGTACGTGTTGAGATTTCTTCGCACACTCATCGCCATTTGAAAAATAACGATGGAGGGTAAGGTAAGGATGCCCAGTGACTTAAAGTGAGGTTTCGCGGTCTCGTCCTGTGGGATGCGTACAATGGTCCGAACAGCACGTTTTTGCAAAATAAAGGCACGCTCCCACTCGGCCGCACACCCCCACAGCTCGGCGCCGTACTGCAGCACCGAGTGCACTGTGGCGAAGTAGCAGGCGCGCACCGTCTCTCGAGGTACCACTCGCGACAGCCTTTTTAGCGCAAAGCACGCCCCAGAAAGTTTTCCGCAGACTTTGTCAATATGGGACGTCCATTTTAGGCCTCGGTCAATCTCGTACCCCAAGAAAGTTGTGGTTTGAACCTGCTCGATCTGCACCTCATTTGTGAACACTATCAGGGGTTTTTGAGGTCTCCCTGACAGATCAAAGTTCATGATGTGAGTCTTCTTTAAATTGAGGACTAACCCATTGGCCTTGAACCACGCCGAAACGCTCACAGTAGTGTCATTAAGGGCTTTTTCTAAAGCAGGAAGAGACGGGGCCTGTACGATGACTGCAACGTCATCTGCGTACATGAAAGTATCTCCCGTAGTGATAGCTTCTGGGAGATCGTTCATTAGAAGGCAAAAAAGAATATTAGACACAGATGATCCCTGTGCCACACCCATACTCGTTGTCAAAGGGTTCGACCTTGTCCGGCCGTCGCCCCCAACAACAACTTGAGATCTGACACTGAGAAGGTCCATCATAATGCTATGTGCGGCTCCGTCGATTCCGTAGTGCTTTAGTTTTACACTAAGAACGTCATGATCCGCGACATCAAATGCCTTAGACAGGTCACAAAAGAGGATGGCTACTTGCTCTTTACGCTCGCGCGCTCCCAAAACTCTTTGGACCACTTCGTTTGCTACTAAGGTTGTAGATCTACCCGGGCGATAGGCATACTGGCGATCCGATAGTGCATTTGTGGAAGTCAGAAAGCTCATAAGGCGGGAGCTCAGACCGTTCTCCATCACTTTAGAGATAACCGGGATGATGGATACTGGCCTGTAGCTATCGATATCGTCACGCATGCCTTTGCCCTTGAAAATGGGGGAAATCTTTAATGTCATAGGCCTTATAAACGGCTTAAAAAGTGCTGACACGAGCCCTACAGACTATCAATCCGGACTTGGCCCCATGTGCAGTGTTGCCGCCACTGATTTCCGAAAACGCACATATCAAGCGCTGAAACTGTACATTTTGGGTTAAAAGGGTACATGGGCATTTTTTACTACAACCACTAATTACAACTATACTGGGGGGTTATTGGGGGGGGGGTCATATTTTTATTTACCTGCACATTTGTGGCATTTAAAATTTATCAGATAAAGTATTCAGATTACCTACATTTTTAAGAAGTTTAATATGAATGAACCTCCTCTGTATGAATCCTCTGTATGTTCCTCGAGTACTGTAATTAACGAAGTAGTAGAATCTACAGTTCTACTTGCAAAATTTTTACTTTATTAAATTAAACACTTCAGATTACCTGCATTTTTAGGAATTTTTAGTTTAATTTTACACCCTTCTTTGTATTGCAGTATTCTTATTTATAATATACATGCATTTAAGAAAGCGCGACCAACTTCTTTTGCGCATATGCATTCAGTAATATCGTTCACAAAACAGAAGAACCACCCTGTTTATACTAAAGGGCGCGAGCGGAGCGAGCGGAGCGAGCGCAAAAAATTCAAGGTGGAGGTTCATTATTATCGCCGCGCCTGTGGTACTATACTAACTTATCTTAACTTATCGCTTAAATGTTCGTGCGGATGGTGGCGTATCGGGAGCCGGGTCGTTCCCTTCCCTCAAATATGGTTGAGGGGAGCGATGGCTGACTCTCGCGTTATACTCGTGATCGGGTGCTGTCCGTGTGAACTGGCCTGCTCTTGTCATTGGTTTTTTGGAATTTGTTAGTCATTAGCTACAAACAATTTTTACTTTTATCTCTTTTGAATCCTTTCTTTATTCTTATTTTTGTATATTTTATTTACAGACATGACATTGTATAATTCATTTATTGATCTAGCATTAAGATGTAATAGAATATAAGACTTAAAAAAAAAAATGTGTTGGAGGGAGTTTCTTTAGGGCCCGCCGTTTCTTCTCACTCCGCAAACACTTCCCGAAACGGTGGGTATACGAGTTCCGAGTGGTAGGAACCTCGTATTAGGTAGATAAAAGAATGACGTTCGAAAAGTGTACACTGCTACCTACTTCGAATAAAATATTTTCATTTTCATTTTCATTTATCTTTTTATAAGTTCAAAAGGTACACATGAGGTCCAAATTACACATTACACATGGAAGCTTAAAAAGGTTGGTCAAATGTGTAAAATGTACGCAAACGGCAACACTGCCCATGTGTGGAGTATGGCCTTACCTTCCCGAGATATGGGAAGACACCTGTGCTCCAGCAGTAGTGACTGAGGACGCTTTGAGTTGTTAACGATATTATTAGTTCCTATAGGGGCAAAATTGTAGTTGAGTGCGTCAACAGTTATGTAATTATGTTTTTTTTTCACTAAAAATATGGAAGAGATCCCGTAAAGGATAAGTCCGCCCTTGTATGTATTGTCCTTGTTTTATGTATTGTATTTTGTTCTGTCACAATAAAGAGTTTACTAACAAACAAACAAACAAATATAATATGAAGCTCGCTTATCGAAACAGTATGAAAGCTTACCAGCTTGTCATTTAATTTCATTTGCTTTTTTAGTTATACACTTTTGTAGTTAGTATGGAAAAGACTATGCTAAATTATTACCTAATAGGTTGCTTTTTTTTGACATTTGATGAAAAGTAACTCTGATGACTAGCAGACAACTACCCTATTCTGTTGACAGTTGACAGCTGCCATTCTCATACTGACGTGAAAATTTCTTGTCTATAAAGTAACTTACTTTCAACTTGATATAACTTTGTTAAACCTTTATCACTATAAAAAGAAATATATTTTTTAAGGGATTTCATTATTTATTCGACAAATAGAACTGCATTCAATCACATGTGGGCGGCGGTAGACGGGTAGACGTTTTGAGCGAGCACCTGTTACGTCAGCTACCTGACGTCGATCACGTACCTCATACGGTACGTGAGATGGTAATATTGAGATCCACTCCGGCGCCGGCCGTCTGTCCGACTCGGGGACGCATGCCTTAAACTGATCAGGTTTCTCTAAATGGTAAAGATTCGGTGTCTTCTAAACAGAAGTATACGTAAAATAGAAAAATAAATAAAACAGTATGTTATCTTCGTAGTTTTAATCAAGTTGAAACTACCTGGCGCCATCTGGTTAAATTATTTTAGATACGATCCTTCAGTTTCCTCAGTCTAATATACAGGTGTAACAGAAAGGTGTGATAATACTTCACGGTGGGCTTTTACCCATCAAACTGAACAACTTTTGTTCTACAACTTTGTTGAAATCGCAAGGAAATTTTCAGACTTTTCATACAAACTTGGTTCGCCAGCTGATCGATTTGTATGAAAAGTCCAAAAAAAAAATTTTGCGATTTGAACAAAGTTGTAGAACAAAAGTTGTTCAGTTTGATGGGTAAAAGCCCACCTTTAAGTATTATCACACCTTTCTGTTACACCCTGTATACATAGTCTGACTACGATCTTTTGGCAGGTGGTGAAAAGCCGGAACTTACGCCGCCATTTTGAAAAAAACACTTTTTGTATGAATTAATGTTAGATTTGCGACAAAAGCGCCCACTGACAATGTCATCCACCTGCCAAAAGATCGTAGACAGAGTACACCTCTCATGGCACTGGCGTACAGTACAGTCGCCACTCGGTGGTGTCGCTCGCTCGGCGCTACGTGAGAAAGCGATGCACGTATATTTAGTTTGCTTCTGTAGTGTCATCGCAGGGGTTGTAGGTAGACACTGTATGGTCTTGTAGGTATAAGAAATTACGAAAAGAGTGTTTGTTCAACCCTAAGATAGTTACAACGCTCTGCCTGTGAGATTTTACAATTTAAATAAACTGATGCAACGTAACATCCTTTGCATACGAAATTACAGTTATGGAAAAAATTAAGTACAAATATCTTTCTTCTCCTGACAATTTTAAATCAAATCACCAAACCAAAGAATATTAAATATTATTACCACCATTATTATTATTGTCACCAATTTTCTTTTGTGTTTGTTTTTGTAATATCATATTTTCTTATGATGCAATAAAGTATATTGATTGATTGATTGATTGATTAAATATTATTACTTTAAGAAGGGGCACTCCGTTCTCCCTGCAAATCTATACCTTTGCTCCCGGAAAGCATTAATTGAATGATACCCTCCTATACTACGTGCACACGCACACCTGCTGTAGGAATATTCCGGTGTTTATGTATTAGTAGTGGGTTCTTATTTCAGTCGAGTCGTATGGAGTGTCGGGGAGTTGGCCAAGTCCCTATTCCTTCACTGAATGACGCGGTGGTAGCTAAGTGATAGAGTATGTAGGCGATAGGGGGGTAAATGAAGATAGTGGGAGGAAATGGGGGTGTACATATACCATAGTATGCAGACTATATAGGCATATCCCCGGGGTGTGAACGCACCATCAATCAATTGAGATGTAAGCGATTACCGGCGCTTGATTACGTCATTAGGAATGAGGAGATGGCGCTAACGGAGCAGTTGTGCTGT
The DNA here is from genome assembly GCA_958295455.1 of Coleophora deauratella. Lineage (NCBI taxonomy): Eukaryota > Metazoa > Arthropoda > Insecta > Lepidoptera > Coleophoridae > Coleophora > Coleophora deauratella. The sequence continues at coordinate 8,715,734 of OY282412.1, forward strand.
AAGTCCTGCCCTGGATGAATTATTTGTTGGTTGGCGTTTAGTGGCATTAAATCATTGCCATTAGAATTGTTTGTGGCTTCTTCCAAAAAAAGTGTACGCTTCCTTGTTTAGAGATCGTCGGATTAGACATTTTGCATCAAAGTTTTTAAGAGCATGTTTACCAGCTTATTCAGGTAAGCTACAATAGCAGAAGTATCAGTGTCTAAGTAGCTACAGAATTTAATATATCACCTAGTGATTTTGTGCCTTTAATAGGGAACATCCATTAATTTTTTATTTCAAGAGTAAAATAATGCCAAAAAAGAGACAGAAATCCAGCTAAATACACTTAATTTTTAACCCCCGACGCAAAAAGAGGGGTGTTATAAGTTTAACGTGTCTGTGTATCTGTGTATCTGTCTGTGGTATCGTAGCTCCCAAACGGATGAACCGATTTTTGTTTTGTTTTTTTTGTGTCATAGATAATTTTATCCCGAGTGTTCTTAGCCATGTTTCATGAAAATCTGTTCAGCCATTTGAAGATCATCAGCTCTTTTCTAGTTGATGAGGGGATCTGACTAACTTCCTTATGTCCGATCGATTCGAAATTTGGTACCGTGTTACTTCAACGATATTTAAAGAACATGGTAAGGCAAGCGTGAGCTGGTCAGCCGTTTGAAGATCATCAGTTCTTTAATAGTTGATGAGGGGATCCGACTACCTTCCATATGTCCTATCGATTCGAAATTTGGTACCATGTTACTTCAATGATATTGAAAGTATATGGTAAGGTAACCATGACCTGATCAGCCGTTTGAACATCATCAGCTCTTTAATAGTTGATGAGGGGATCTGACTACCTTCCATATGTCCTATCGTTACGAACTCAACTAACTAATCATTATAAATACCTTCCTAATATTTATACCTACTTTAAAAAGGACAAAATAAAAGTAAAATTAAAATTTTAAAAACCCCCCGACACAAAAAATAAACTCTAAAAACTAACAAATAATATTTTAAACCTATTATAATTATTATCGTCACATATATTATGTAAGTTCAAATATTTTTATTTTACAAGCGTCGTCGCGTCGGGGGACCGCTAAGTGAGAAAAACAGGTGTAGTCGCAGATTGCAACAAAATAATTTACTCCGAAAAAATCGCTAAATCGACACAACCGTCAACGACGTCTGCCCTCACGTGTATGCCCGTTCGGGTCGCCGCACTTGGTGACGCCTCCCCCGCGCCGCATACCGCACACCGAGCTCGCCGCGCGCGGCATTACGTAGTGCGTAGACTATGCATGAAATTAAAGATCGCTCGTACCTAAATGTAATTCTTAATAATTAATAAGCTGTTGTTGAAAAAATACTTTATAAACTTTAGCGGTTGTTTAACCGACTTCAAAAAAGGAGGAGGTTCTCAATTCGACTGTATGTTGTTTTTTTGTATGTTTGTTACGCGATTACTTCGCCAGTTATGAATCGATTTTGATAATTCTTTTTTGTTTGGTAGTTAATACTTCAGAGGTGGTCTCATATAAATTTTATCTAAATGATTCAGCGGTTTTTGAAAACATCAACAAAAACAAAAAAAAATAGCAAAATTGTAGGTCGATTCAAGTCGGTTTTTTAACGTGTTCAGCGTTGTTAATTATTTTAGAATACTAACATGTAAAACCAAAAAGAAACCCCGGTTTTCTATTTGCAAAGTCCATAAATATAGAGTTTTCTTGTTTCCTCGGAATTTAACTCCTCCTAACTCCTAACTCCTTAAAAAACTCCTTGATTTTTCCTAATTGAAACATTCTCATTATGCCATTAGTATTAATTCATCATTAAAGTGTGGACCCTGCATCCAAATCCAATCAGATGTTACAGTCAGCAAGATGAAGAGACAATGGACACTTGACTTCGAAGATTTATTGTCGTACCCGTGATTGATACACATAACGGGCTGATTAATGAATGTGTCGGGAGTGAGGCGTGTCCGATACGCAATATATAGGTAGGTAAGCAGCAGGGTGGTTCGTTACACTATTCTACTACTTATTATACTTACTTTTTTTTTTACACGAAATGGACCTTAACAACCCATATGGTCCCCACAGCAGGGGCACGGGTCTCTTCCCATACCTCGGAAAGTTTAGGTTATACTCCACACACGGGAACCAAGTCCAGATTGGTGGAGGTTACGGAGGTAGTAGCCAAACCCGTGTCAGAAGTTTTCAAGCCGCTTATAAGGACTACGACCTGGCTTAAAGACTGCCAACTAGTAATAGCAGCCGGCACCAACAACTTAACGTGCCTTTGAAGCACGGAAGCAGTCAAGTAAAAGCCACTACAGTCAAACCTATCCAGGTTATGACCGTGTCTGTAGTCAGTAAACCTGTGAGATCGACACATGCCGTACTAAGCCACGGCCGCTTCACGAACTAACCGTATTAAGTGACAGTATAACGGACATACATATATTTAATCTGAAATTCCCAATTTTCCGTTGGTCAACAAAACCAGTTCAGTTCGCTTAATAATGTTTGAATAGCAATACAACTGCAGTAAAACTGTATATTTTCTGCGAGTGATGGCATAATGTTAGTTTCGCATCTCAAAATGCCATTTTCACGCTGTCTCCCCTTGAGTGGGTGTCTGAAACCGCGTCTTGTGTAGTTTGTGTGTGATTAAGGCATGAGCTTTGAGCGGTCATCTTCTTCTTATCGTGTGGCACATTTAACAGCTCTGTCACAAAGGATAGACAGCATCCACGGTCACGTATAGGGCATTAAGATTTACAGCCGTGTGCAACTCGACCATCATACACATCGAGTGGTCAGATGTGCAGGTTTCCTCACGATGTTTTCCTTCACCGTTGAAGCAATCGGAATGAAAATGCACGTAAGTATCGAAAAATTCATTGTTCTAGCCCGGATTCGATCCCGAGACCTGTGGTTAGGAGGTCGAGGTCACTACTGTTTAGCCACCAGCACTTTTGAGCGGTTAAGATTTGGATTTGGAGCTGTTATACTAAGTGATGTGATGGAAACTGAACACCTTTGGTTCAGTAATATTACTGAAATCGTACAAAAATAGACTTTAAACGAAGTCGCGGCAGCAGCTAGTTCTTTATAAACGTGACCACGCAAGTTGAACTGATGCCTTCAACACAAGTGCTAGGTATGTGCTAACTGCACAAAAGTTTATGATACGCTTTACTAACTGCATACTGTTGTCTGCCTGTCATCACTCATCACTTAGACCACGGTGCATAGCGTCTGCATTCCGGCGATGCACTGCAAGTTGCAGCTGTCCAAATGCGGAGCCGTCTTATGTTTCAGTATTCGCTACTGCACTCAGTGCTAGCATTTTAGATAATGGGGAGGTAATGATATCGGGCAGCGACCTTTTTATATGTATAGAGAGAGAGCTATGATTGTTTAAGTTTTAAAGAAGTCCTTAATGATCCATAACAGTCCATATGGCATTTGCTGTTACTCCTAGTGATAGTCCTATAAATAAATACATTTCCATTTTTATGCATGTCTCTCTGGAAATTTGTCATCCAAGTCGTCTACGGCCTACCTTTCCCTCTCTTATGTGTAGCTATGGAAAGGCACTTCTTCACTAGCTGCTCAAGTGTGCCCAAGAACTACACAACCTCATTCCCCCAGCTCCATTCCATCTTTGGTCAACCAGGTGCAGGCTGGTTTTTCATCCCCTTGGCAAACTTTTCTGTGATGAGCATAATTATTTACTCTGAGTCTGGGTGTATTATATCTATATATGTACGTATTTAAAAGTATTTGTGTATGTATATCAGTCTCTGGTTCCCACGATACAGGGAATCCTAGTTTGGGGCCAGATGACCGTGTGTGATTTGTTCCAGATATTATTAGTATTAAAAAAACTGATTATCTATCTTAACTATCTTATCTTGGACTGTGAAAGTGTCTCATACGTCAAAAATTATGTAAAAAATTGTCTGAATCTATAATTCTGTAACATATTGATACAAACATCCCAAAGTGTTCCCACAAACTATTTCAAAGATTAGACAGACGGACGCACAAATGATTAATGTTGTTTTGATCTCGCGAGCCAATGTTTTGACGTCTGCAAGGTAAATATTTTTTGGAATCGTCTTGAATGAGATTTTACGAATGTTTTTATTGAATAAATGTTTAAACGGAACGATGATTAGCGTGCGGTACCAGACTGGGTCTGTTCCGTCGAACTGCGTGGAAACTGAGTTGATGAAACGAACAGTCCTTTTCATTCATGTATGTGCTGGATACTGAACTGAAGGCGAAAATTTCCTGAAAAACCGTCCCGTCCCTATAGGGTATTTCTTTAATAAAATAAATCAAAATCATCTATTTCATATTTCATATTTTCATATTTATTTATTTCATAGCAAAATAGTTTGCGTCGAAAATTATAAAAGTCTTATCGCTATTTTTAAATCTATAATTATATTAATCTTATTAAACATTCATAATGTAAGTATGTATATTAAGTATTATTATCATTAAAAAATTCATTAAAATTATAAAAGCATTTACTAATCAAATATTTTTTCAATTTATTTTTAAAAGCAATGTGATTGTCAATAGATTTAAATTCAGTGGGAACATGGTTGAAAAATTTTACGGCTTGGTATCGCGCGCTGTGCTTCACAACGTTTAATCTTGGTACAGTACGTGAAGTGATGGGAATATCTTTCCTACGTGTACCCATCCTAATCATTTTCTCAGAAGGAGTCTCAATTTTGTCAATATGTTTCACAAAACTACTAAGCAAAACTAAAATATACAGACACGGGACAGTAAGGATTTCCAGCTTTACAAAGTGACTCCTGCAAGATTCTTCCTGAGGGAGGCGAAGTATTGTTCTGATTGCTCTTTTCTGTATAACAAACGATTTCCTCAAGTTGTAATCATAACTGTTTCCCCATAATTTGATACTATAACGCAGCCGAGATTCCACAAGTGCATAGTATACCATTTTCAGTTGTGTTAAACCTACTTCATCCCTCAGGCTGCGCAATGCATAGCAAGCACTGCTTACTTTGTCAACAATAAAATCTAATTCTATTTTCCAATTAAGGTCACAATCAATATGAACACCTAAGAACTTTGCACTCTCTACCATACTTACTGGTTCTCCATCTAAAGCCACAGTAATTGAGTCTTTTTTTCTAGCTGTTGTGCGAAATAACATTACATTTGTCTTAGAAGTGTTTAATTTTAAATTGTTAACATCAAACCATTCCTTAAAATACTTTAAAGCCAAATTAACTTTTTTATTCAGTCTCTCTAAGTTGCTGTCAGAGATGATAGCATTAGTATCATCTGCGAACACAGTTAAGTCTATGTCTGGTACTTTATTATAAATAAAATTAATCATGTCATTCAAAAAAATTTTGAAAAATATAGGTCCTAGTATGGAACCTTGCGGAACACCTCTGTTAATCGTGGTCAGTTTTGATTTATACAGTTTCTGTTTTCCCTGTTCATTAATTTTTAATTCAACATATTGTTTCCTTCTACGTAAATAAGATTCTACCAGATGTAAATTGTCTCCCTTTAACCCATAGTAGCTAAGTTTTCCGAGCAAAATTTCATGATCAACGGTGTCAAAGGCCGAACTTAAATCCAGAAAGAGTCCACATACTTTCATTTTATTATTTAATTTACTAACAACATCGTCAACTAACGTATCTATAGCTTCTGATGTACCTACACCTGACTGATATCCGAATTGTCTCTTGTTAATAATTTTATTGTTAGTAAGATGTTTTACTAATCTTGTCTTTATTAACTTTTCAAATACTTTAGACAGTGTTGGCAAAAGCGATATGGGTCTGAAATTTTTCGGATCAAGCTTACTTCCTTTTTTGTGTATTGGCAAAATCCTAGCTATTTTAAGTTGTTCAGGAAAAATCCTTTGAGCGAAGCACATATTATAAAAATGAGCGAGAGGTTTGGCCAGTATATCAATATTTTCTTTTAGAATTGATACAGGAAACTCATCATAGCCGAAAGATTTTTTATTTTCCATTTTCCTGACTAACTTAGTGATCTCTACCGTTGAAGTGTACTCCCATTCCAATTCATTGTCTGTCCTGCAATTTGTGTTTTTCAATATTGTAAGTGCGTGTTGACAAGAATTGGATGTAACCTTGCTGCTGGTCTCAAACTGTCTAGAATACACATCGACAATATCTTGGGGATTGTCTAGGATTATATTATCTGCTTTCAATAATGGCTTGTCAGTTGAGTGTACCGGTCTTTTGTTTCGGTGTCTATTTACTACCTGCCATATAACCTTACTTGATTTTTTTGATTCATTTATTTCTTTACTTATTTGCAAACGCTTTGATTGTCTCATAACTTTTCTAAATAGTCTAATATAATTATTACGATACATTACAATAGAATTATTACTATTTTCAGTATTAGCAGTATGTAGGAAACGCTTCATTTTACTAGACACTCTAATCCCTTTAGTTACCCACTTTATTTTATTTACTTTACTTAAATTTATCTTCTTCTTCTTAATTTTAAAACTTTCCTTAAAAATTCTCATAAATTTAGTTAGAAAACTGTTCACGCCTTCATTTTCCCATTTGGCGTCTAAAATTTTCTGTCTAAAAGAATATTTACAACTATCATTAAATACTCTCCGTTCCACAAGTACCGTGTTATCTACTTGGCCAGCGTGATTACCACAAATGAGTGAAACATTACAGAGAAGTGCAGCATGTCCATCCGAAAGTCCATTGTGATCAACATCTGTCATAGGAATGTCACTGTCTAATATATTGGTCAACACATTATCAAGACACGATTCAGTTTGACCCTTTATGTAAGTAACACAATTATAGAGAACTCTAAAGTTATAGCTTTTTAAGAGAGATAAAAACTCAGTCTTTTTCTCGGTATCTTTTAATAAATTAACATTAAAATCTCCACAAATTACGCATTTTTTATTAAAGAAATGTTCTAATAATTTTTCTAAACGTTCCATAAAATTTTCGAATTTTTTTTCGACCGGATTTCTATAACAGCAACAAATATTTAAACCAGTTTCTTTGTCTCTAACCCCGCATACCTCAAAACTCTCGGCTTTATGTATTTTTTTACAAATAATGAGCTCTTCAGTAATTGTATCATCTAGGCCTAATATTAGTGTTCCTCCCCTTATCTTTCCAACTCTAGTGTACGCTGATAACATTGTATAACCTGTTAAAGAAAATAGTGGTAAGTTGTTCTTATTGAGGAAATGCTCACTGAGACAAATGAAGTGAGGTTTTTCATCTTTCAGATTGTACAAGTACAGCTCAAGTTCGTTCTTTTTTGTATTAATACCACATACGTTTTGGTAGAGGATACATATGTTTTTAAGAGTACTAGTTTGACTATAGTTGACTACTGAGCAATTATTTTGAACATGATTTTCATTAGTCACGAAAAAATGTACCAAGATTAGATTGATTCCACTCAGTCTGCGTACCAGCACATTTAAATCCTTTTATGTTACAGCCGTTCTTGCTATTTCTTTCAAATTCTTTGTTATAGATTACATATTTGTTCTTATAGTATAATCTTAAGATTTCTTTCAATAATACCCTGCATGTATATAGTTTATTAATATGCCGACTGGGACCGTATGTAACAGGGTCGAGCAACTCGACGTACGAGAAATTTGATGCCATGAGTTCAAAAGTTTCATTCAATTTGTTTACATTTAAATATCTATTATACAGACTTTTTAAGATTATTACATTTGTGTTTGCAAACAAGTCAAGATAATAATATAGAAACGACTGCAATTTAAGAGGATTATTGTCATTTGAACCACCAGCTATTACAATGTAATCTGACTTAGTAAAATTTTGGTAATGAGCCGCAGAGCACAACACTTCATTTAACGGTGCTCCTGGTTTTAAAAAAGTCATCACTAAGAAGTTATTCCCCAACAGCAGTTGCAGGTGTTTTCTGATTCCACGTCCGTTTTCATCCGCCAACACCAACACTTTATGTTTAGTAGTAAGTATCATGTCAGTTTCATAATTGCAGTCTGTATCTTTCATATTGCTCTCCCTTGTAATACATTTTGTGTGATTTTTATTGTCATGTAAATTTGTAGCTACTGCGGAATTTTCTTTTTCTGCAACGTGTCCTGTTACCTTCCTCTCTCTGTGTACAATTTGCTCTATGTGTCCAGTTTCTGCAGTGGTTGATGGTGATGCATCCCGCACAGTAAGTCCTGTTGCTGTCAACGCAGTATGTACATTTTGATCTGTCTGTCCAGGTTCTGATGTGGTTGCTGGCGATGCATCCGGCACTCTAAGTTCATCGTAGCTTTGATTTAAATTCCTGCAATTTTCCACTAGAGTCTTCGAATTCGGTGTTCCTTTATTCATTTGTGTAGATTTTATCGGGGTCTTGCAAATGTACGTTAAATGTCCAATTTTGTTATTACAAGATGTGATCGTATCCTTAAGTTTGCAATTTTCTGATAGAAGTATTTCAATTTCTCGTTCAGCAGACTTTAACTTGTCCTCAAGTTGTGAGACTTTTCCTTTCATTTTCTCTAACTCTAGGTGTAAATTTTGTCCCAGCTTTCTTTACGTAGATACAAAAAAAAACCTGAAAGAACTTTAAAAGTAGCCTCTAGTCATGAAACTGAATGAATAACTTTTCCGAAACTCAATTCGCAAAAATGATCTGGACTTCCCATACCAAATTAGCGGATCAGTTGATCGGTATGAGGAGCCCCATTTTTTTGCGAATTGAGTACCTATTGGGGAAGTTTTTCATTTCCATGGGTAGAAGCTGTGGTTAAAATATTCAGGTATTTCATAAGGACATTGTATTATATGTTTAATATACAGGGTGACTTTAAATTAGTTCTTGATACCAAGGGCTATGAATGTGCTCATGATAACAAACAACTTTCCCTAAATAACCCATAGTCAAATCGCAAAAAAAAAATTTGACTCTTCATACTAATTTGGCCGCTCGGCTGATCGATTTGTATGAAGAGACCAAAATTTTTTTTTACGATTTGGCTATGGGTTCCTTGGGGAAAGTTGATCAGAATCAGGAGTAGAAGCACTGACTAAAATATCGGGCACTAATAAAGTAGCACCTTATACGTATAATAACTCGTCTCCTACACTTTATAATTCAGATTTCTTGAAAATAAACAAACCGATTCTTATGAAACCACGTAAGCGGATCGCTAAATTGTACAAATTGTACTTATTAACTTTTTGGGAAAAATATTGTCGTCACTTATTGAAAGTGATTTTAAGTTTTCCTTAGTTATGTTAAAAAATATACCGAGATTTTAAAAATAAAAAAGTTATCTCGATAAGTGAGTTTTCCATTGTCACAAGACGAGAAAGATGATTTTCTCCGTTCGTCGTCGTCGCTGAAGAGTCAACTTTCTTATCATGACTTTACATCGACAATGTCTTTTAAACTAATAATGGCATCGATTAAAGGGATCAAAGAACGCAGTCTTCAAAACGAGTTCTTTACGCGACTTCGACGCGAGAGGTTGAGAAATTCTACGGACAATTATACATGACTACACGCTTACCTGTCAGCAATCTGGCTGAAGACCCGAGAGCCAGATTGTCCCGACACTATACCGAAGATATCCCAGACGTCAGCCTGTGCGAGATTAGAATGGCTCTCAAACAGCTTAAGAACAACAAGGCACCGGGTGATGATGGAATTACGGCTGAGCTTCTGAAAGCAGGTGGAGAACCGGTACTTATAGCTCTTCAGAAGCTATTTAATTCCGTCATACTCGAGGGACGAACGCCTACAGCATGGCACAGGAGTGTGGTGGTGCTCTTCTTCAAGAAGGGTGATAAGTCTCTGCTGAAGAATTACAGACCCATCTCACTCCTGAGCCATGTCTACAAGCTGTTTTCGAGAGTCATTACGAATCGTCTCGCACGCAGGTTTGACGACTTCCAGCCTCCCGAACAAGCCGGTTTCCGAAAAGGCTTCAGTACCATAGACCACATACATACGCTGCGGCAGATTATACAGAAGACCGAAGAGTATAATCGGCCACTATGCTTGGCGTTTGTGGACTATGAGAAAGCCTTTGATTCGATCGAGACCTGGGCTGTGTTGCAGTCTCTCCAACGGTGCCAAATTGATTATCGATACATCGAAGTGTTGAAGTGCTTGTATGAAAACGCCACCATGTCGGTCCACCTCCAGGATCAGAATTCGAAACCTATCCGGCTGCAGCGTGGGGTGAGACAGGGAGACGTTATATCTCCGAAACTGTTCACCGCTGCACTGGAAGACGTTTTCAAGCTTCTGGACTGGAGAGGACTCGGCATTAACATCAATGGCGAGTACATCACTCACCTTCGATTTGCTGACGATATCGTGATCATGGCTGAGACCTTGGAAGACCTAGGCGCAATGCTCGAAGGACTTAGTAGAGTCTCCCAACAAGTGGGTCTTAAAATGAACATGGATAAGACGAAAATCATGTCAAACGTCCGTGTTACACCCACTCCGCTGAAGGTTGGAGACTCTACACTCGAAGTTGTAGACGAATATGTATACCTGGGACAAACAGTCCAGTTAGGTAGGTCCAACTTCGAGAAAGAGATCAATCGTCGAATCCAACTCGGCTGGGCAGCGTTCGGGAAGCTTCGCAATATCTTTACGTCCAAAATACCGCAGTCCCTCAAGACTAAAGTCTTTGACCAGTGTGTGTTGCCAGTGATGACATATGGATCCGAGACATGGTCGCTTACTATGGGCCTTATAAGAAGGCTCAAAGTCACCCAAAGGGCGATGGAGCGTGCTATGCTTGGTGTTTCCCTACGTGATCGAATCAGAAATGAGGAGATACGTAGGAGAACTAAAGTTACCGACATAGCTCTCAGAATCGCTAGACTTAAGTGGCAGTGGGCAGGGCACATAGCTCGTAGAACAGATGGCCGTTGGGACAGTAAAGTTCTCGAATGGCGACCGCGCACCGGAAGGCGCAGTGTGGGCAGGCCCCCGACTCGGTGGACCGACGACCTGGTAAAGGTTGCAGGAAGCCGCTGGATGCGAGCCGCACAGGACCGGTCGGTGTGGAAATCCTTGGGGGAGGCCTTTGTCCAGCAGTGGACGTCTTTCGGCTGATAGATAGATAGATAGATAGACGCGACTTCGAAAAATAACTTTTTTGCCATTGTGACATCATTTGTTTCTTTCAACTTTTTCACTTTTGAAAAGCTCGTGTCAAAATGTAATTAGATTTGTGATTTGTATATATACGAGTATAGTACTAAAACAAAAATTTTCGTGTAACAAACAATAAATTGATCACAAAATTCAAGATTCCAGGCTTACCAATTGTGAATTTAAAGAAAAACTTGTCTGCAGAACCATATCCAGTACTATTTAAGTAGGATGCTGGATGCCGTCGAAATCTGATATGGAAGGACTTTTTCGCTATTAAGTGCAGTATATTTCAAGAGAGCGCACTTAAAATAAAATGAATGAGTTTTTAAACACGTTCTAGAAAGTAACATCTGTTTTATTCGTTGTTCAGATCTTCTTAAATTTAATCAAATCAAATAATTTTTTTTTATTGTAATACAAAAATAAAGAGAACCAGGCAAAATAAATATTTCTTGGTAATGGAAGCACCGTACAAAACGTGAATTTAGCAGTCCTAAATCATCCCTGTACATTAACCACTCCTGAACAAAGAATCGGGCCTATTTCTATACCCAGAATCTACGCTTTTAACAATATTAAAAAATAAATCACATTATTAAGTTCATTGACCTCCCTGTTCAAGTGCAATCGACATGAAAATGGTTTAAAAATAAACATGGCGTCCGTTTGATGCGGGCATCGATCAGACAGACAGTAATCGTAATTTTGTAGGTATGTGCAGTAAAACGCAAGTGATTTATTGTTAATCGGTACCGTAATGTATTGATCAAAGACGTATTATACACTAATTTCCGCCCGCGACTTCGTCTGCGTCAACTTCAGAATTGGGTCCAGAGAGAAATAGTTAAAGCAGCGCCATCTAGTGACAAAATAAAAATTGCAGTTATTAGCCATTCTTTCGGGAACCCTCGAGATTATCGGGATAGAAATTATTCTGTGTGTTAGCCGAGTGCATCACCTATCTACCTTCCAAATTTCATCCAAATCCGTCCAGTAGTGTTGGCGTGAAAGTGGAACAAACAAACAAATAAACATACATAGTTTCGCATTTATAATATTAGTGAGAGTGTGGGATAGTGTTGCAATTAACAATAAATTAAGCAATTTAACAAAAAAAAACGACTATACATAAAAAAAATCTTTGTAAACAATCCAACGACACCACACACTCCAAATCCGTCATGTTTTTTTGGCATGACAATTAAACGTATGTCTCATTTTTTTATGGCATAGATGGCAAACGAGCAGAGAGATCACCTGATGGTAAGCGATTGCCGCCGCATACATACAATTATACATACGTATACATTCATACAAGACCACCGTTTTATGGCGTATGGCAGTCCTAATGTGACTAACTTCTTCTCAGTCTATACTTGCCGCCAAGCAGCGTATTGTTACAAAACACATAGATACAGAAGGTCCGCTCAATACGCTCACAAAAATCCTAAGCATATACATGCTTATAGACGTATACGGTCGTTCTAGGCAATATCACGTACTGTGCGATCGTGACCTTGCCTCGAACGACCGTATATTTTCTATAAGCATGTATATGCTTACGATTTTAGTGGTTTGTATTGAGTGGACCTTCTGTGTCTATTTTGTGGTATTGTGTTCCGGGGCGGGTGCGCGTGCTGCAAGATAGCCAGCGTATTTACAGACTGGCATAAGAGCCGTACACTTTAGCCCTCAAGGATCAGCAAGGCACTGAAAACCTTTGTAGGGTTACATACGCAGAGGCAGTAACCACTTATGATGATGGTTGGGTTAATTCCACACCTATGTTTTCACTAGTTCAGATGACTGATGATTTTTTCCCCATATAAACGGAAACCTTTTTTCCATTAGTGCACTCAGCTTAGTTGACTCGATAAGAAATTATTCTAAAATAAACTATAAAATTTCGCCTTGGACTTCCGTAACGTAACGAACAACTGAATCAATCAATCAATTAGGCATATAAATGTAGTGCATCGATCGAGTGCGCCGGCGCCGTCGCCTCAGCGGAGAGCCGAAAATAGCCGACAATTAGTGATTTGATGCCTATTTTTGTGGACAGTAAGCAGACGCTCGGCATTTGCGTGTTGTGTGGTGCATGTATAAAGAGTCGTATACACAAGAAAGTAAAATTGTAAAGATCTGAAAATATTGCTGTCTTTGTCGAAAAAAAGCGTGGTATTTGTTTTTTTACCCCCAATTGGTAAGCCCTTGACATCATCTCACCCGATGGTAAGTGATGATGATGCCGAAGATGGAATGGAAGATTATTTAATTGTATTCAATGTACCATTAAGTGAAAACGCGTGTGAAATGTGTGAAAAACTTAGATATTAATTTGTAGTAAATTTAGAGCGACTCAAAATGTCATACGAATAAATAAATACTCGTAAATGTACCTATAAAGTAGAGTAATATAATCTGTGATAGATAACTGAGATCCTCCAATTATTTTTCGCCAAATACACTTTAATGGTTGTATGGTTTTCAGATAAAAAATATTGAAACTATGTATGCTCTTTTTCTCAAATTGTATGCTCCTATACATAGTGTTATTCACTACACGTTTGACTTTTTTACTGCACATGAAAGTTAATTGAGAAATATATTTTATTGGAAAGTCTTTCTGTTAAAAACAACTGCATTGTATTTTAGTTAATACTATTAAAAAAAAACGTCTCTTTCTCACTATGATGGTTTGAATAGCAACTAAACAAGCCGAACTCGCTCTTCGCTTGTACAGTCTATAAAATAATCACCGTATCGGTACTGCGGGACAAATAGCTGCCCCCGGTCGGTGCCAAGTATCGATCAGAAGCTTCCGAGTTGTATTCTAAACTTGGATGTACGGTCTGCAAACAAAATATTTTTATTTGGCTTTTACTTAGAAAATACAAAAAATAACTATAAGCCGTGCGTGGCATTAAGGTTGTAGGTCCACGTGATGGAAAATGGTATCAGCAGAAGGCATTGCAATCTCAGAAATGTTGCGAAATTGACGTTTTGGCTACAAAGGGACATTTTGATAAAGTGACATTTTGCGTAGGGGAGAAGCCAATCATTCAATATCATTCATATCAATTTATCGGTATTGCCTAATTTTCAGCTAAATGAAGTTCCTAGTTTTATCAAGAAGACTTTATGAAACTTGTGATAGATAACCTTAAGGAAACCCGTATTTGCATGGCTGGCCGGTTTGCATCCCGATTGATTTTCACAATTGATTTTTCAATTCCTGCATTTTAATCATCCTGGGTCGCCTTGGTTTAGGTTGCATTTTTACCGGAAGCGAAAAATCTAGAATTTAGTACACCTAAAAGATGATTCAGTTGTTTTTTAATCTTTGCTTGATTTGTATCTTTCCTCCGCACCCCTCTTAGCTTTGGTTGGCTGGTACATAAGGTAATCCATTTAAGAACAGTCTTACGAAGTCAGAACATCGGGCAATGAGGTTCGGAGTTCGATTTCCTTCCCATCGATTTAAAGGGAAATCGCATCAAGTTGGAAGTTATTTTGGTTTGCATTTGTGGAAATAACTTTAAAAGCTCGTTGGGTTTATTTAGTTTGTCGGTGTTTTTGTGTTCTTTATTTTTAGTAGGTGTTATTTTTGTTTTGTGTTATTTTACTAGGTGTAAGTGTTATTTTAGTTATACGGTTTGGTGAACTGGTTTCTTAGTGATTTGTTTAAAAAACTATTCAGATTTGCTGCAAACAGCTTGACCTTTTGCCCTGGGCTGATGACCGATACGATATGCATATATAAAAATGATATTTTAGGAGCTAAACTAACACAATTACTTATAAACTGAACTAATTATTATTTTAATATTTTTTATGTTTTTGCAGTTTCGATTACCAGGTCAGCTCAGTTTGTATTCGCAGACTTCTTTGCAAACTGAGTACATGATCTTTATGTGATTTTGAGTTTCTTTGTCATGGACCCCACTTAATAGTTGTGAATAGTTGTTTTAGGATTTTTTTAAGGACTTCATGTAATTTTAAGTAGGTAGGTCGTTCATTAACGGATCTTAGAATTATGTCTTTTTTTTAGGAAAAGGTATATTAATTATTTATCAACTGAACTCATTACTATTTTTCTATGGCATCTTTAAAAAAACTTTTGGATCTAATTAGTATTTTTCTTTGTTTCAGGTATGTTTTCATCGAATAAAAAAGTTCACCATATCAGCTAGAACTCAGGCACTGCTGAACATAGGCGTCGCTATTAAACTTTTTTAAATTCACAATTGATAAGCCCTTGGATCACCTCACCTGGTGGTAAGTGATGATGATGCCGAAGATGGAAGCGGGCTTACCAAGATTCCCCATCAAAATGGGGGAGCTGACTATCTTGACTCCATGACTAGACTCCATGCCGGAACACATCAATGTATAGCTTTGATGTTTGGCAGCAAGACTTAGATAAGATGGTGGTAGCTAGCAAGGCTGCCACTTCAAATTGCTCAGTCTATGAGCTAAGTCAGTGATTCTGATTCTATAGATTTTTTCGTTATAAAACTTAATATATATAAATTGCTATAACAAATTCGTTACACTTACCTATAACAATTTTACATGTATGAACATTAGCAATAATTTATTCCTTTATATTCTTTTTCACTCAAAACCCAGCCGTTTCGTTAACATTTCGTATGCTAGCCCGAGATATGCTCGGACCGGCCACTCGGGGCGTTAAATAAATTAGCAACCTCTTCGTAGGCTGAGGGGCCGGCTTAAGGGTCGGACTAAGGTGTAGCGTAAAGTGAAAGGGCCCCATTTGTAAAGTCTTCTTTAGGTTTTTTAATTCGTTATTTTTGTATTAATCCAATAATGAAATTCATCATTTTGAAACCTTATAAAGCTCAGTAATTTAAATTGTCCAGTATATTCAGTTAGGAGCTGGACAATTTTGTTGTGACACCTGCGATCGATTTGCAATACAACCGTTGTATTCTCTATACATAGATGATTTATGTTCTGGAGAAAGTTCAGTTTAATGAGGACATCTGACATTTTATAGCACCTATTCTTGTAAGACTCGTACTATGATAGGATTTGATATTTTTCAGGGAAAGGAATGTTTTTCCTTTTTGCAAATTTTCTATTAAACTTTAACGGGATGACTGATTAATTATTCCACTTAAAAGAGTGGCGTCACTTTTATCATAGGTGCAGTTATTTATCCATCTCACGTCGTTGTCGTCTTTGATGATGGGTTGCGAATATTTTAAATACAATGATAGGTCCGTTTACTTTGGTACTGGGCCCGAGGCCCCTTCTCAAACCGAGTACATCCCTGCACCTCTACACAACAACATTAGGTACTTCGCGCTGAATTTTTTACTCGCTACAGAGAATGCGTGCGCCTACCGCACCACACCTTTGTTCAAAGGATAATTGTTGTGCGCTTGAATTTTTGACCACCCTGTATAGCGGCTTTATACATTTTACACCCTGTATAGTGGTCTTATGCATTTCTTATTTGAGTTGTTCTTCGAGATTTCTGTTTTTGGACAAGATCATGGACGCATCTGCAATCCCCTCCGGGGTTGCAGGTGTCTATGGGCAGTGGTGATCACTTACCATCAGGTGACCCACTTGCTCGTTTGCCTTCCTTATCACATAAAAAAAAAAAAAAAGATTGAATTTTCTGTATAGTATAAGATAATAAACTACTATTCTTTCTATCGTATCTAAATCATACGAATTATCCTCAGCTTTTAACAGTTTTTTTAAATTAAAAAGTTTAGATAGTTGTACGTCAAAGTTTCGGAAGAGACTCACGATAAGTCTGCCTGATTGATAAGACGCGCATACTTGTTGATAGCTCACTATTACAAGTTCCTTTTGTATCAAATTACATAGTATAAGCTCTTATCTCTTTTTGACTGTGTTGCAGGTATTTTCCCGCATTGTCCCCACTCAGCGCTACAGTGAAGATACTCTTCAATTGACTATACCATTGTGAAAGCAACACAGAACTGTAGTTAAGTTAACGCAACTCCATCAAGTGTTGCCAGCTCGGCTTATCCTTATCGCCGAGTCAATAGCCCATGGAATCGTTAGGGTGGTCATTGGGAATAAAACTACCTTGATTCTGGAGGGACCCTTACTGCCGTCATAAGTGAGAAGGCCGCAAAGTATACGGAAACTCCACATAGTTTGCGGCCTTCTTTCCTATAAGGGCAGCTTAGGCCTCGTTTAGGGAGACGCGGGGGGTTGCGCGGCGCGTTTTTCTGTACAAACAAAACGTGCGTGATGACTAGTGGTCGGAAATTCGGATGCAATTATACCTAAAATTGGGGAGCTAGCATAATATGGACATGCCGTTTTGAATAGAATTGGAAACTATTGGCCATACATATGAAGTGTTAAATGTTTTACATTTTAGCCCCCCTATCACCTCCTAAAAGGATTACCAGTAACCCCGCGTATATAAAATACGTTGTGGATATAAACACATAATAGCATACATAAAATTTATTTATTTATTTTATTTTACTGAGAAACAAACAGTCTTATAAATGAATCACTTAAAAATACATATAACAATTAAATTAAATAAAATAAAATTAATTAAATTTTCAATAATATCAACATTTACAACAATCAGGGGTCGTATTCTGTAAGGGACCAAATCGCAATCGTTAACTCACGGTTTACGATAGCGAGTGGTCAAAAATTCGTATTCCGTAAGAACAAAACCTATACAAAAGTTTGCGATTGAATGAATGCATGAATGGATACATCTCATTTTTTGGCAGTTCAATGACAGTCCAAAGCGATAGCGAGTGTCAGACAAAGCGGCTACTCTGGGAGGTTCCGCTAACTCATCGCTAACTGGCAAATAGCTACTAATGTTTATTAAATGAGAATTTTAACTTATAATACGTTCATATACACGTTATTTAATGTTAACTGTAAACAACAGACTCATAAATTGCCTTTATTTTTAAAAGTCTCTGTAAGTACCAAATATTACCAAAATGGAAGTTAAAAACAGCGGCCATACTTTTTGATTAAACGGCAACATCGACGTTTGTTATGCCATCATTGATGCGTTTTTTTTTTACAACATTTGCTGACGTGGAGTAGACGAAAAATATGTTTTCATATATGTCAGCTCACTCTTTTTCTCGCTCATTCTCTATCTTAAGATTAAATTATTAAACATAAAAACGCAGTGCGACCGAATGACGCCAAAATTTAAAAAACTTGAAAATGTAAACAAAGTATAAGTTTTGTTAGTTTGTTTGAATCGAATTTTACAAAAGGACACACTTTACCATTGTTCAATATCATTTACTAAAAGATTTTGTAGGAGCATGATAGGCGATAACTCCTCAGAAGAGAAGTCTTGACAGACCTCTCAAGTAGGTATATCCAATGGTATATCCTAATCGAATTGTAGCGGATTTTATTTGTGAGAGTTTTGAGCTTACCTAAAGGACAAACTTGTGAACATTACTGAAGTGAAAATAGGAGGGTGGTGATGATGGGCAAAGATCTTGAGGATGAAAAACGGAATATGGACCAAGACGCTATTGATCTAATCTTCTCTAGAATTTCATAACTACCTACCTACTTACAAAAAAGTGAGATTATTCCTCTGATTTTTGCATATTAGTAGAACATTATCACCACTGTATGTCGCTTAGGCTATACATTGACCTACAATAGCACACTAGTCGGAGTAAGTACCCATTGATAGTAATTTTTTAAACTTTAAAGAATTGCTAGTAGTTACCATCATTTTAGAGATTTATTGTTGTTTCAGGAATTCCAAGTACGAGCTAAGTAATAACAGTATGGTAACTTTACTTGAGTTTCTACCAAGTCCCAGATACGAAGAAAGGACAGCAGCTGCTGAGTGTGCCAAGCATGGTATCAATTAAAAGGGAATAAGCCTGTAAGCCATATGCACATTTTTGTAAGTGTTTTGTAAGTGTGAAATATAAAAACATAACGTTGGCTGAGGACTGTACATAATATTTAAATTGAGTCGACGTGATGGGTAATCAATGTGATGGGTTTGGCAGTAAATCCGCGTTGACGCCGTGGGAATCGACATACTGAGAACAACTGACTGAACACAACAGTTTTTTCTGTAATAGAAGCATGATATAGTTTGTATTTATGTTAATAAAGGCAAATCCATAATAAAGTGGAATGTAAAACCATATGACTGTCATGTCAAATTTTTGTAATATAATTAAAAGTTATAATATTTTTTATTTGTTTAATTACAATACCTTCACACAAACATAGTACGTCTTTTTAAAATAACCTTTTTTGAAACTAAAAAGATTTTTATAACATAATATTCATATAATCCAAACGCAGAACAAACAAGAATTCAAAAATTGCAATTCTTTAGACAATTCGGTAGACAGAAATTCAATCGTTTTTTAATTCATGAGCAACAGGGAGTAAGTAGGTACGCTATTTTATAACATAAAACTTCAGACTAAAATGTCTTTAAAATAAAGTTGATGTAAAAATGATTTACCAATGGACATAAAATCTTACTGATACTGCCCTCTTATAAGGCGGAAAACACACTGCTCCGGACACCGCAACGAATTGCGGTAGGCCGGATTTAAACTTTGTACTGTAAAATGTTAAGTTGTATACAAAAACCGCAGGGTACCACACACTGACGCCGCATCTCCATCCGGATGTGCGATTTGCACGACGGATCCATGCTCCCGGACGGAGATGCGGTGCGATTCGCAGGGTATGCTATACTGCTCCGCAGTACCGTCCGGATTTTTGTATCGAAAAGTGTGAGTCTGACAACATTCTCAATTAAACATGAAACTAAGGATTTATTGAAACGTAGGGGAAGGCGTAGGGGTAAGGTGCGGCGGGATTGGGTTCGACTGGGGGAAGGGGTGAGGGGGTGCAGCGCGGGGGGAGGAAGTTGCGTGGCGCGAGTGTTGCGAGGCCGGGGGGAGGGAGTTGCGGGGTGCGGGAGGGAGGGGATATGCGGCGCGCGGGGTGGCGTTACGGGGCACAGGGTGGATGTTGCTGGGCACGAGAGGGTGTTTTGGGGGGAAGAGGGGTGCGACGCGCGGGGTGTGTTGCAGGGCGCGGGGGAGAGGGGGAGAGGGGGTTGCGTGGCGCGGGGGCTGGGAGTGCGGGGCGGGGGAGGGGGTTTGTGTCACGAAATGACCCTTGTTACAAACAAAAACAAGTACCCGAGTCAAAAATGTATACATACATAAACCTTCGAATATTAAATGAATGCATAACGAAAATCGTGCACCGCAGCTTCGAACGAAATTCGGACGGAAACCGTCCGGTAGTCCGGAACGCTGCCGCATGCGAATTTCGTCGCTCCAGACTCCCGCCCGATTTCCGCACCAGTGTGTGATATCCGTCTCAGAAAGAAGACCGCAAAATGTACGGAAACTCCATATACTTTGCCACCTTCTTTCTTATGAGGGCAGAATGTTATAGTAGTTACAGTTGTAACAAAGAGATATGTAGCAAAGAGTACCTATGTTGAAATTTACCAAGAATTATATTTAAACTTTTTATTAATTTCAAAGTGGACTACTTGCAACTTTCCTTTTTGGTGATATAAACTAAAAACCAAGAAGTGTTTTAAACTTGCAACTTTTCTTTTTGGTGTTTTTATAAACTATGAACTACTCAATCAAATTATTCATTCTATCGCAAACCCCTCTCATAAGCGATTTTAGCATTCGAAATTTTAAATTTGACAACTCCAATCGCTTCCAAATTTAAAATCGAGTTTGCGAGAGGTTAACGAGAGCTTACGGAATAGCACCCCTGATCTTTTTTTTTTTTTTTTTTTTTATCCACAATTGGTAAGCCCTGATCATTACAATTAAGAATCCCAACTATTTTTACGATCCCGGTATCCCGTGAATTTTTTCTATGAAAATCTATGCATTTATTGGGAAAGGCATATCAATACTATTCTTTCTAAAAACGAAATTGCATCCTAATTTCCGATCACTAGTGGTGACGCTTCTACATGAACGCTCTCATAAATTACCATATCGATACTTCTGGGCTCAAATGGACTTCTGGGCTCAAATGGGCTTCTGGGCTCGCGTATACGCCTAAGTTCTATTTAGCGTATACGCCCCGCGTCTCCCTAAACGAGGCCTTAGGATTATAGCGTTTCTCTTTTGGGAAGGTTTGGTTTCACCGCGAGCTATTTTCCATCGTTGTCATCCGGATGGAGAATTGCTGTTCTGAATTATGCGACTGTATCATTGCAACAAGAGTGAAGAAATTAGTTTATGTGTTTAAACAATTAAGGCATGTGGCTGATGGTCAGTTGATGAAACAAGTGTACACAGCACTCTGCCAATCTGTGATCACCTACTGCATTACTTCTTGGGGTGGTGCAGCGAACTCGCATATGATATTGCTAGAACGTGCCCAAAGGTTACTATTAAAAGTCTCCATATTCAAACCATACTACTTTCCCACTAGGGACCTTTATGACTTTACGGGAGTACTTACTGTCAGAAAGTTATTTATACTTTTTACAACATTAAAAATGCATGCCTGTATTGAGACTAATAAAAATAAACAAACTACAAAATCTAGACTGCAATATAAGGTATGTAACACAGAAATTTTCAAAACAAGCATATGTAACAGATTTATTTGTTTTGGACCCAGAGCGTATAATGAGATAAATAAGCGTTTTGATATCTTTTCTAAAAGTAAAAATGAGGTTAGGAGGATCATAACGGAATGGCTCTTGGACTTATCTTATGATGACACAGAAAGCCTACTACAAATAATTTCTTAGTAACTGTAGTAAGACACAAACACACACATACACACAAACACATACACACATCCACACACACACACACACAAACAAACACATACACGCACACACTATTTTACTAGAGGGCAATAAATGAATTTAAGAATTTAAGTTTAATATGAAATTGTCCGTACACAGGGTTATTTAATTATTCGTTCAATCTTTAAACCTTCATTTACTTTCTATTTGCTTACTGTATGAATTATAATCGCTAATTTACTAAATATACAAATACTGTTATTAATTTATTTCTTGTAAATTGATAACATGTTAAAATTCTTCTTCTACTTCTTAATTGTGATCAGTGATTTTAAAAGAAATTTGCTTAATTTTATAATTTATTAATACTATTTAGTTTAAAGTGCGCAAATTTTGCTACTTTTTATTTTTAGTACATTCTTTTTTAACTATGCATGCATGTGATTATTAATATTTGTATTTAATAACTCAATTCCGGCTTTTACAACAAATATCAAAGCCAAATATGACAAATATAAAAGAACCTTAATATTTCCGTACTTTAATTTGTTAAAAAAGGCATTTTAATTAGGAAGAGTCTGCTACACCCATAACACAAGCAATGCTTAGTATGGGTGTGGGAGATGGATTCTGTCTGACTCACATAATGTATGCCCAAGCAGATGACTGTATGTATTACCATCAGAAATAGAGTCTGTAAACCTTTTTAGTGAAATAAATTTTATTATTATTATTATCATCAACAGTGGCTATTGAGAGCTTTTCAAGAGTTTCTACAATGAGGCATTTTAAGAGTTTCTATTATGAGACTTTTTTAGAAAAGTGTTTTTACTAAAAATAAAAAGGAGCAGCGGTTTACACTGGTGGTGGCGATGGTCTTAAAAGCTTGAAAACTTATTAAAATATTTGTTGCAGGTTCAGACACATTATAAAACGTGTCACAAATATTTTTTACCTGTTGTAATGAGTCTGAACTTAAATAAATATTTTAATAAGTTTTCCAAGTGCTTAAGACCATCGCCAACACTAGCGCCTATCCCAGCTCCTTTACAAAAAGTCTGCAAGAATTAAAAGTTATTATTTCTTTATCTCGCTCAAAATGCGGCCACATTTCAATTTATGGCATCGTTTAATGTTTGATGCCGCCTTTCTGGTATAGCTTGATTATCTCCTTTTAGGGTTCCTTAGAAATTGAAATTGGACCTCTTGACCTTTAGTATATTCTCTCAGTCTTCGATTGCACAATTTATCGTGCTACTCAAGGAATAAAATGCAGCTGTCTGCGGTTGTCACGTGAAGGGCATTTATATTTACATCTATGGACCTTCATACATATTAAGTAATTACATGTCCAGGTTTCCTCACGGTGTTTTTTTTACTTAATTTGAATTCTGACCCCTTGGTCAGCGCGCATCACAAGGTACTGCTTTTCGTATCTACTCTAGTACTAACTCTTATTACAGCTTTAAAAATTGTTGTCTAGATTTTCTCGTCAGCACTAGACTGGGCGATTTTTCATCCCCGGTGCAAGTTAATCCCACCCTAGGAAATAAATCCTCGTCTAAGCGCTAACTAGAGCTCTTGCGACTTGGTTTTTTTATTTACTAACTTTGCTTTTAGCTCGTAATGACAGAGTATTTTATTTAACTAAGCATGCAGCATGTTAGAAAAGGTAATCTTGGTTAAATAGGATAAAGGATAATAGGATTGTGCTTTAACTGACTCAATTACTTTTTTAAATTCAACATCTCACTTATAATATAAATGCAATATAAATATCTGTTAAACCTCTTTGGTTTCACTAGAAACACCCTGGCCATTTATATTGTTATATAATACTATTTTTAAATATGACTTTACTACGTCATAGTCACTTGACTAGAATAAAATATCTCCAAAGTACCTCTGCGTTTAACTCTACCTAAATAAGTATATCATAATTTCAATGGCAGATTTTCACTGTTAAATGAAGTGGTTTTTAATTGCCACTTTTTATGCTCTTACTACTAAGAAAGACATTTATAAAGTAAAAAATATGTTTTTTTACCCTCAATTGGTAAGCCCTTGGCATCATCTCACCTGATGGTAAGTGATAATGATGATTTCGGGATAGAGCACCTATTTAGTGGCAAAATTATAAGTATTTTTAGAAGGTTTCAGAAAGTTCATAAAAAACGAATTTCCACGTCGCTCGCTCGCACAGACAGTCATAAAAATGTTATACATGCCGGCAAAGCTATAGTAAAAGAGTTGTGAGATTAATACTTGTTACCTCGAGTGTACCCGACGACGTCCTACTGATCTGTTTGTGATCATGCAAAGATTCCTCTCTAATCTTCTTGAGTAAATCCCAGGGGATTGATCAATTTATATATCCACGTGGATCAAGAGTTCTGGTAAGAGTTTATCGGTTTTGTGAAAAACATTTTGATCCAGTGATCTGAATAATATTTTCCGAGTTAATATTTTCAGTGTTCACTTTCTGGAAAATCAAGGAAGTGAATATAAGACCGTATGCAAAGGGAAAAATAATATTTTCCACTATTTGTTTCAATTCACTCGCTTCCCAAATGTTCTTATGCTAAACAATCAGCCTAATTTTATACGGATCTTACTAGGATTTTACATATCGTTGGCTTTACCAAATACCACGATATCAATTAATTAGTTTCGGCATGGAGTTTTATAGTATCCAAGTGTTTTTACGATCCCCTTGGGAACTTAAAAACTGCTATCTCTGTGCAAAAAAATACGGCGATGTGTTTCTCTATATTTATTTATTTAGTCTATAACAGAATACATTTGTGTCAGACATAAATTATTACTAAATATTAATAAATCTGTCAATTTTAGTACATTACTTATATCTAAAAGTATTAGTGAGAACTTATATATTATTATTCCATAGTTACAGAATTATATGTCAGTAGTATCTTTACCCTCTAAAATTTTATTTAAATTATAATAACATTTTTTCACTAGGATTCGTTTCAGTTCTTTCTTAAAAATGTGCATGATCATAGCTCATACCCCATAATTTAACAATATATCTAAATCTTGATTGCACAAGAGCATGATATACGTCTTTTTTTTCGTCAATTGTTAGAACTTCCCTCAATTTTCGAAGGGCATAGCACGCTGAACTAACTTTATTCTCAATTGAAGTTAATTCTTCCTTCCAGTTCAAATTTTCGTAACACTATATATATTTTCACTTTTACATATTAGTAAAATTGATTTATTAGTAAAATCTTTTTATTCTATAGTTATATTCAAAATTTATATGATATCGAATCAACATTAAATTGAACTCGCATTGAATCACCGCTACCAAAGTGATATGAGTAGTTAACGCAAATGTCAAATGTCTCGCATACACGACGACGTTATTTCCACACGATACTTGTCAAATGTCCTCTTTGACGTTTACAAGCGGTTAAATGTCAAAAACGGAGCGACGACGGCGGCGTCTTGTGAGAACTGGGATCAAATGCGATTCCGATTGAATGGAAAGAATTCAGTAGTTGATATTAATAAAAACACAGATGATATTAACTATATATTGAATATTACAGGTTTTAAATACAGATTTTTAAAAAATTGTGTAGGACCCGTTAACTGGGGATTCTACTCATCGTACTGAACAACTTTTGTTCTGCGACTATGCTCAAATCGCCAAAAAAATGATTGGATTTTCCTTAAAAAAAAAGGGAAAACAGATGATCAGTTTGTATGAAATGTCCAAATTTTTGATTTGAGGAAAGTCTTAGAACAAAAGTTGTTCAATACGATGATGAGTAGAATCCCCAGTTAACGGGTCCTACACAAATTTTGTTACGGCCGGTACTTTTTTTTATTTTTATGGCAGAGGTGGCAAACGAGCAGACGGATCACCTGATGGTAAGCGATTACCGCCGCCCATAGACACCCGCAACACCAGAGGAGTCACAAGTGCGTTGCCGGCCTTTGTATAGTACAAGTAGGATCATTTACTCAACTTGGATGCAGGTATGAAAATTTTGTAGTCTTCATCATAGGTCATTTATTATTAGTGTACAGATTTTTTTTTTATGGCATAGCTGGCAAACGAGCAGACGGATCACCTGATGGTATGCGATTATCGCCGCCCATAGACACCCGCAACACCAGAGGAGTTATAAGTGCGTTGCCGGCCTTTGAAATGGGAGTATGCTCTTTTCTTGAAGGCTTAAATGTCGTTTCGAACATCTTATATTAAAATTTTAAAAATTGATTATCGGGTCACATGTAACATCTCTCTCTAAAGTAACGTCATCTCTGTAACGTCTCATAATATGGGTTGAGACCTCCTTTTTGGTTTTTATTGTAAACCTGTGTCAGGGGGGCTCGCACTTCCATAACAAAAAGTGTGACGAATATGATGTAAAAGACACATAGCAAGAAAGCTGTGCGTTGTTAACATAACTCATGTGAAGAACACGTTTATGTCGGACCAATCAGCGTATTAATACACCCAAAAA
The DNA here is from genome assembly GCA_958295455.1 of Coleophora deauratella. Taxonomy (NCBI): domain Eukaryota; kingdom Metazoa; phylum Arthropoda; class Insecta; order Lepidoptera; family Coleophoridae; genus Coleophora; species Coleophora deauratella. Next base: position 8,742,229 of record OY282412.1, read on the forward strand.
ATGGATTAGTCCGAAAAATATGTGAGTTTTGTTATTTTATAAAGAGTTGATTTCAGTATCTGTTAGTACAATTAATAGCCAATGGAACATCGTTTGTTAAATGCCTACTGATATATATTCAAGCGGTCGTGCTCAGATATATCTTATTATACCTGCTTATTGAAACTACAGTTAAATAAATGACAGGAAAAAAACGATGTGCACTACATAACAGACCCGAAATATTAATTACCCTAGCGGGCTACGCAATAAACTAATTTTACTTGTACATTAATTTGTGCAATTGTCTCATCTCACTTAATATTTTAAATGCGAAAGTATGGATGTTTGTTTGTTTGTTCCACTTCCACGCTGAAACTACTGAACGGATTTGGCTGAAATTTGGTAGGTTGATAGATAAAGCATTCGGCTAACACATAGGATTCTCTATATTCCGGAAAATTCGGATTCCCGAATGGCTAAAAACTGTAATTTTTACTATAATAATAATAATATCCGGGACAAATCACACACGGTCATCTGGCCGCAAACTAGGATTCCCTGTACTATGGGAACCAGAGACATATAGATTTAAATACATACATAAATAGATATAATACACCCAGACACAAAGCAAACAAATCTGCTCATCACAAAAATGCCTATCGGCTCTTTGCTTTTTTGTGATTACGAGTACTCGTTATAAATTAAAAATAAGCGATAGGAACACATATCCGTCAACGGGCGCGCAGTATCAGAAATAGCGCGATGTTGTGCCGGGAATAGACGGTGTCGCGCGGTCTAGTGAGTCACGTGGAATGCACAGGGGCGGATGCAGTGGCGCAAATTCAATTCAATTCAATTGAATTCAATGCTTTATTGATAATATTATTAATTATATGTCGCTTATAAAATAAAAGTAAGTAATAAATTATTTATTAATGTTAAGTTTTCAATACGTTATTATTATTCTCAGTATTTTAGGCTACTCTGCGCACTTGGCTCTAGGCGAAGTGGCAGGAGCTACTCCAGCAGAAGCACAGTCGGCTGGAAGTCAGTGCAACGAGGAGAGAAAGCGTCGTACAATCCGGGCATTGTCGAGGAGGACTGCCTTTTGCATAGCCGCAATTATCGGTCTGCCTCGAAGTCCGAGCCGCCTAGAACTGAGGGGTCAAACACGAAACTCCGAATTGTTACGATGCGAATTCGTAACACGGAAAACTGTGCTTATACAAGTTCCAGAAACGTTGGGTAAAAAAGTTCCGAGTGGTAGGAACTTTTTTTACTTTAAAAAAAAAACTACGATTTAAAGAGTGTGTACAGCATTAACTTAAATAGCAAAATATAATTTTGTTTTGATTTATTGTATGGTTAAATCTATGTTATTTTAATATATGTTAATGGCCAAAAGAAAATATTATGTTCATACCAGGGATCGGAAACCGGTTTTTTGAAAATACCGGTTTCGGTCATTGACCTCTATATCGAAATAATTTCGGTTAAGGTTTCGTTCAGGTTTCGGTTACCGGTATATTTAACCGGTTTAACCAAAACCGATATTTTTTCGTTCGAACGGAATTAACCGGATAATTTGAAGAATATGCGACTTTGTATGGTTCATTCCAATCAAAAAAAAGCAAAACGTAAACAAACTTACTATGGATCTGACACATGTCAATGTCATCTGCATAGTATGTTTGTTTACCTTTTGCTTTTTTTTGATTGGAATGAAGTATAGGCATGTTTGCCGCGTGCAATCAATTGAAAGCTTGCGAGAAAGTGAGCAGAAGACTCGGGCAGTGGCACCCGCGCGACGCGCCTGTACTTGACTAAGTTTGGTTTTAACCGGTTAATTTAGTTCTTATTTCGGTTAGAAAACCGCTTCCTGATTAACCGATATTTTATTCAAATTTACCGGTTGAGCTGGAAACCGGTTTTAACCTGAACGGAATCGTTAACCGAAATTCGAACGAAATTAACCGGTATTTGTTAACCGGTTCCGAACCTTGGTTCATACTCACAGCAGGGCGTAAACTGTAAAAAAATGCACGTACTGAGATATGACCAAATCAGGTAATTATCACTGTTTTCTTAGTTTTTTTTACCTATTTAACGAAAAAATAATGAATTTTTTTAACGTGTGGATATTTACGTTCAACGATAGTGGCATCTAGTGCGCACCGTAGAAAAATGCCAGTTTTCGCTGCGTACTGTATTTACAGTACTTATATGAACTATTAAATTTGTAAAGAGTTAACACTACACTACTACCTTATCGTAAAAAAACGATCTGTGAACCTCCTAATGTTTAAGTTGGTAGAAAAGTAAGATGCAATTTAAAACAACAATAACGAGATGAGAGCCTACTGAGCACCGCTATTTAAACGCTAACATTTTAATTTCAGTTTAGTTTATCGCCCCAATTTTTTTACTGGATACAGCCCTGCACCAATTTGGTACAGAACTGGAGTACACTCAAAACACGTGGTGCTACTGTTACGGCTGTGCATATAAATTGGACTAATAGTCGCTGTTCCAAGCACAAATCTCTTAAGAGATTTGTTCGAAGATTTAATTTCATTAAATGCTTGCAAGTTTTGACTAGAATTCTGTCCGATATTTGTAAGCAACGCGTAAATTAGAGTAGATTGGATTTTTTTATCGTCTCAATAGGATTTGTAGTTTGGCAAGACGTTCGTTTTAGAGTTTAGCGATGCTTTTGACGTGGTACGTCAGTGTTGAAATTACACTGAGATAAGCTTCTTGTTTCTAATTTAATACAAATGTCACTCTATTTTGTATTCATACATTTGAAAGTGTCCTAGATTTCTGCTAATTTATAATAGACTAGCTTTTGCCCGCGGCTCCGCCTGCTTGTATGTCGCTTTATGACTATCTCTAAGGTATCCTACAGAAACCATGAATTACCCCGGAACAAAAAGTAGCCTAATGTGTTAATCCAGTATTTGATCCATCTACCTACCTATCAAGTTTTGAGCCTAATCCCTTTAGTAGTTTCGACGCGAAAACGAAACAAACAAAGACCAAACAAACATCCACACTTTAGCATTTAACATTTGCAAGAAACGGTAATCTTTAAACGTTATCTTTCTTCCTAAAATAATACAATATGACTGAAGAGAATTTGATTAAGGTTGTACTAACTAGTTACATAAGAAAGAAAGAAAGAAAGAATTATTTATTATTATTCGTAGTCTAGCAATGATATTATAGTACCGTTTTTTTTCATTGTTTTATTGAAAATATACTATGTAAAGTTAACCGATGTTGGTACCTAAACGTAACTCCATCGCCAAGTTTTGAAGGACTCGCCGATCATAAACGGCTGTTCTATTTCCATATGCATAAGGCAAATTTTAATTAAGAAATTAAGTTAAAATTAAGAGGCGGTCGTGGCTCAGTGCAGCTTGCGTGGGCGCATCGATCACGCAGGTTAACTGACTACAGACACAGTCATAACCTGGATGCGTTTGGACTGTTAGTGGCATTTATCTCGACCGTTTCCGTGCTTCGCAAGGGACGTTAAGCCGTTGGTGCCGGCTGCTATGGCTAGCAGTCGTTAAGCCATGTCAGAGGCCTTAAAGAAAAGAAGGCTTGAAAACTTCTGACACTGGGGTTGGCCACTAGTCCCACAACCTCCACCAATCCGGACTTGGCCCCCGTGTGTGGAGTTTGGCCTAAACCTTCCTGAGTTATGGGAAGAGACCCGTGCCCCTGCAGTGGGGATGTAATGGGTTGTGAACAAGGCACAAATTTTACAGTGGGCATTTACAAAGAGATGACCTTTTACAATGTGCCGGCGATATTTAAACCAATTTTCTTAGTCTCAAGTTCTTTGTCTAGACAAGATATTTTTGAAACACGATCAATATCTGTCCTGTCACCTTAAGGCGCTAAGTATAGCCAAATCGCAATATTCAATTCAAATTCTTGAAATAATGGTTAAAGCTATTACCATGGAAAAAATATATAACATATTTGAAACAATAAAAAACAAATTGTATTGAACAGAATCATTAAAATCACAGAAACTTTGATGAAAAAAAATATCCTGTAAACCCTGTATTTTGCATTAATTGCAAATTCTCTCGGAAACACAATATTTGTTTATGTTGAAACCAACACACAAAAATCGGCCAATTTAATACCTTCAATTTGTATTGAACGGATTTTTTTTAACTTATTTGAAAGCCAAGAAAAGTAATAAAAACATCGAAATCTCGAGAATTTTGCGTTCGGCCTTGACGTAACCGCCGCGACGGTACCCACACTGATCTGAACTTAAAATGATTGGCGTTACGGTCGATATTAAATTATCATGCATCAACCTGCTCAGATTGAGTGTACTTCCCGCCTTAAGTTGAACGTTCTTTTAAATTCACTTTTAAGTCCCCAATAAATGTGCTACAATTTTTAAGTCTATAATGTCTGTATGAAAGAGAAAAAAAAACGTTTATTGGTTATAGTATTTGTTTATGCTATAAGTATTTTATGTTTGTCTGGTTTTTTTTTTACCCTCAATTGGTAAGCCCTTGGCATCATCTCACCTGATGGTAAGTGACGATGATGTCGAAGATGGAAGCGGGCTTACCAAGATTCCCCAACGCAATGGGGAACTGGCTATCTTATCTTCATGCCGGAACACATCAATGCTGTTAACATTGATGTTTGGCGGCAAGACTTAGATAAGATGGTGGTAGCTAGCCAGGCGGGCTCAGAAAATGCCCTACCACCAACCAAACCGAGTCCTACAAAGTGTCTGTGCCTAAAGTCTGTGACGGAAGACCTCCGGACTCGGTGGACCGACGACCTGGTGAAGCTTGCGGGAAGCCGCTGGACGCGGGCAGAGCAGGAGCGGTCGGTGTGGAAATCCTTGGGGGAGGCCTTTGTCCAGCAGTGGACGTCTTTCGGCTGATGATGATGTATCTTAGTAGCTGTCAAGCGGATGGATCGATTGAAATTTTTGATTGATTTTTTTTGCATTCCGAAACACTTTTCATCGCGGGTTGTTTACATAGGCAAGTTGAACAAAAAATTTAAATGTCTGCTGTAAGAGAGCTTTGCGTTGAGACTTATTTTTATCTGGCCTTAACTGTGTATAAGAAGTTTCCTTTGTTGACAGTGTTTATAAACACTTTTATTCAGGTCATGGGATTACTCCGTTTAGGCGATCTGCGTCGACCAGGGTTCGGAAACAGGTTTTTTGAAAATACCGGTTTCGGTCATTGACCCCTATATCGAAATAATTTCGGTTAAGGTTTCGTTCAGGTTTCGGTTACCGGTATATTTAACCGGTTTAACCAAAACTTATATTTTTTCGTTCGAACGGAATTAACCGGTTAATTTGAAGAATATGCGACTTTGTAGGCATGTTTGCCGCGTGCAATCAATTGAAAGCGTGCGAGAAAGTGAGCAGAAGACTCGGGCAGTGGCACCCGCACGACGTGCCTGTACTTGACTAAGTTTGGTTTTAACCGGTTAATTTAGTTCTTATTTCGGTTAGGAAACCGCTTCCTGATTAACCGATATTTTATTCAAATTTACCGGTTAAGCTGGAAACCGGTTTTAACCTGAACGGAATCGTTAACCGAAATTCGAACGAAATTAACCAGTATTTGTTAACCGGTTCCGAACCTTGGCGTCGACTTCTTGAAATGTCTTCGTCTAGATATGTCCATTTCAGATATGGATTTGACCATTTTTTGACAAGGCATTTCTAAGGAGGTCCATTTCTGGATTTGTCCACTTCTTCGAGTGCATTTTAACAGTATAGATTTGTATAGTTTATTCGTACTTATTATAAATAGCAGTACACACTTTTTTATCTATTTACTTTTTTACCCCGACGCAATACAAGGTATTTTAAAAGTTTGATGAAGCCTATGTCTGTCTGTGACACCGTAGCTTTAAAACGGGTGGATCGATTTGAATGCATTTTTTTGCACTTTAAATCAGATTGTAGCCATGTTTGCTGTCAGTTTAGGGTTTTAGAGTTATTCTAGTTTTACTGTCAGAGGTGCAATGTTTTTGTTTTTGTAGTTTTTTAAAGTAGGTATAAGCAGTGTAGTTGTGTTGTGTAGTGTAGTTGTTACAGTAAGTAGCCATGTGGATATATTGTAAGTTGGTAGTATTGTTAAGTATCCGTTTCTCTGACAACCGCAATACTAATAATAAAAGCAGGGGAACTACTTACAGAGTTAAGGTATCTCACGCTCTAGCCGGCTACGACCACGATCACGACCACGTGGAAACGTAACTGGCCACAACTGGATTATGACCTCCTCGGACCTCGCGTCCCCTATAGGGGACATTTTCCGTGGGGCTTTCCCTGGCGATCTTTTAAATAAAAAATATTGCAATGCATTGGAACTAAATACAAAAAAAATGATACATAGAGGGGAAACAAAATATACATATATTTTACTTATATAAAAACCCCTTAGTACGTCGAAGTATATTTTTTGTGTTACAAACGAAATTATGCTTCAGGACTGAGGAGGCTATAGTTAAATTGATCGCTGCTGTCAAGTCTCTCCTTCAGGAGGATATGGAAAAATATTTGTGTATTATAAATACGATATCCGCGCAGGCGGAGTCGCTAGCAAAAGCTAGTTTTCCATAATTTTTATGTACTTCAGCGTCTGTTTAAGGCCCTGTTAATATAGATGCGCGGTGCGCTTAGCTATTCCGTGACACGCGTTCTTGTTTATACAGAACCCTTCGTGCTTGATTCCGGCTCGCACTTGCCTTTTCCACCCTACATAAGAGTTAAATCCGTTGGAGCCTTATTTATATGGTACTTGCAAGACTCCTTATAAGTAGTTTAAAAATCGTTTATGTTGCTAACTTCGAGTGGTACTTTAAGTTCACTGTTTCTTAAATGCAGCATACTCGAAATAACTTGTTTGAGAATAGTTACTCGTACCCATTTACTTCTTCACATAAAAATGCATTTACTTTAACATTTTTTATTTTTTTAAAGCAAGTGAATTATGGAGCAGCTATTTTGGATCTATGACTTTTTCATTTACCTACAAATCTGTGGAAAGAAGATTGTCTGCGTCACTCAGTATGTCACATTGCGAGTGGAATAAAATTAGTTTATTCATACTCTATAGTTCTACAGCAGTGTACACTTTTAGAAGGATTTTTGTTTACCTTATATCAATGGTTTCCGCCGCAAAGGTCGTATCTTCAAAATATTGTATGTACATACTTTTGGCAATAGACAAAAACAAAAAAATATTTTTTGTTTTGTTTTTAAAATTATAAATAATAATAGTATCATTTTGTTCCTGTCACTTGTTAACGGAGTAAGAAGAAACGTCGTGCGCAATGAAACTGTCATATCATAAATTAGATAAAATGCTTTTTATTTTAATACCAAATAAAAAGTAATACTTACATGCATAAGAAAAAAAAAACAAACAAGGAAAAACAAATTGTCCAACTTTTTTTTTTTTAAGTTGTTATATGTGATGTTTAATAAAATAATTCCTGATGTTGCATATATTTTTTTTTTGTTCACAAGCGTGGAAAGAGATTATTCTATGTCCAATTCAGACTAATCTTACTGCTTTCTGACTGCCATAACATGGGAAGTGAAGCGATCATGGACTCAAGATGTCTCGCGTGATCGCGTCAACCGAAATCTTTGACTACAAACACGGAAGTAACCTGGATATTGTGACTGTTAGTGGCATTAATATTTACCGCCTTCGTGTATCCTAAGACACTTTAATCTGTCGATGGTGCGAGTGTGCTAAATGGCAGTTATGTCATTTCGGAAGTCTTGTACATTTTACACTAGGGGTCTCTATGAAAACCCATTCTAGGAAATCGGTTAATTCCTATAACGAGTTTTTAACTTAATATGGGAATTGACCTATTTCTAAGAGTCTACTGTGACACAATAATCTCATGAAACTTTTTAGGTGTCTAGATACTAACAGTTTACTAAAAATCTCCTTTATTTTTACTCTCACTCGAGACTGAAGAAATATCATCAGCTTTCGATGCTTTATGTATAACGGAACATTTTGTAGAGGCAGGTAACGAGAGATGTTTATCTCTAGATGGGTATATGTTGGCAGACTCGTTTTGTAGAAAGAAGTCCGATGTTAAAAAGAATAGCAAAAGGGGGGGATCTTGCATATTTCTAAAGAAAGGCATAGAATTCAAATGTCTAAAACTTACGAATATTAGTTTAACTTATGCTTTTGAATGCTGTGGCGTTATTTTGACAAAAGAAAAGGTAATTCTAGTATGTATATATCGCATTCCAAACAGTGATAATTTAACCTTTTTTTTTGAGAAACTGGAATCATTGTTATCGAAACTGCTCCAATTTCAAAGGCATAAAATAATTATTTGCGGTGATTTTAACATTGACCTTTTACAAGAAGCAATAAATAAAACTCACGCTAATAATTTTCTTAGGTTGCTGTATTCATATAATTTTTACCCCCAAATAAGTATTCCAACAAGAAAAACTTTGACGTCGAATACATGTATAGATAATTTTTTATGTAATTTTAAAAACGTAGAAACTGAAGTTCATGATTTAGCTATAGGATCAGACCACACTGCCCAAACTCTGACTATTAAAATGAAACGAAACATAATGCCACCATTTTGGTATATATATAAGAGAGACTATTCTAAGTGTAACATTAATAAATTCAGTGAATGTATAAGCACACTTACATTTTCAGAAATATTTTCCCTAACTGATGTTAATGATGCATATAATGAATTTATTGAATTATACAAATTATTTTATGATTTGTGTTTTCCCCTACAAAAACTCAAAATTAAAAATGAAATAAAACACAGGTGGATCACTCGGGGAATTAGAGTATCAAGTAAAATAAAAAGGAAACTGTATTTAGAGTACAAACAAAAAGGAATAGATGATAAGAAGAGAAAATACGAAACATATAGGTAACTCGTTATTAAGGAAATGTGTTAGGATGTCGGTGAAAAATATGAATCACAAATATATAGAAAATGCAGAAAATAAATGCAAAGCAGCATGGAATGTAATTAAAAGTTGTTCTGGTATGAGCTCCTACCCCGAATTAATAACGAAAATCGATAATAATGGAGACCTAGTTTTAGATCCTCAAAAGATTGCGTCAAGTTTTAATAACTATTTTATAGACTCTATACCCCCTACTCCATTAATCAACAATAAAGACGTTTGCAAAAATTTAGATTTTAATACATCGACAATATTCATTACACCTGTACATCAGAAGGAAACAATGAAAGCAATAAAAACCTTGAAAAATACTAAATCAGTAGGATATGATGAAATATGTACTGATATATTGAAACAGACGAATCCTTTTATTTCTAAAGTGCTGACATATATTATAAATTTATCTATAGAACAGGGAAAATTTCCGTGCAAGCTAAAATTATCAATAATTAAACCGTTATTTAAGAAGGGCGACCGTGATAAACTTATTAACTATCGACCTGTTACATTAATATCAATATTTTCCAAAATTTTTGAACGTATTTTTTTTTACAGACTTACTGATTTTTCTAGTAAATTTGAGATCATTGCGAATGAACAGAATGGTTTTCGTAAAGGCAGGTCAACGAGCCATGCAATTTATCAGTTAATGCGCAGTGTTCACGAATGTGTAGATAAAAAAATCAATGTATCAGCTATTTTCACTGACATGTCAAAGGCTTTCGACTGTGTTAGTCATACCTTGCTTTTGACAAAACTCGAGAAATATGGTATACGAGGTAACTCACTTAACTGGATACGATCATATTTGGAAGGACGGCGTCAGTGTACAGAAATTAAAAGTTTATGTCATAAAACGTATACCATTATGTGCAAGAGGTCAAGTTTCAGGTTAAATGACAGGGGCGTCCCGCAGGGAAGCATACTAGGCCCGCTGCTTTTTCTGTTTTACATAAATGATCTACCTAAGAGTACCAAATATCAGACAATTTTGTATGCAGATGATAGTACAGTGGTCGTAAAATCTAAATGTAAACATAAGCATGAACAAGATGTAAACGATGCTTTGATAAATATAATAGACTGGATGAAAAATAATGGACTACATATAAATTTGACTAAAACCAATGTTATGCAATTTCACTCTATTCATAAAATTCCGTTGAAATTTAAAGTGGCTTATAATTCGCAAACAATTGAACTAGTAAATGAATTTAAATTCTTAGGTATAAAAATAGACAGCCACTGTAGTTGGAAGGCTCACATTTTAGATCTCTGTAATAGATTGTCACGGTTCGTATATCCCTTAAGAACCATAGTCCGACAGACATCAGAGCAGGCAGGTCTAAAGGCATACTTTGGATACGTACAGTCAGTGTTGACTTATGGGTTAATTTTTTGGGGCAACTCAACTGACTTTTCAGAAGCTTTTAAAATCCAAAAACGATGTGTTCGAGCACTTGGTAGGCTATCTCAAAGAGACTCATGCAAACCTCTCTTTATTAAGTACAAAATATTGCCTCTACCTTGTTTATATATTAAAGAAGTCGTAACGTTTGTTAAAAAACACATATTCTTGTACGAGTCAGTAAATAAATATGACAGAAACTTCAGATATAATAATCATCTAATACATTCGTATAGCTATCGTACAACATTGTATCACAAAAGCTTTTATTCAATGGCAGTGCGGGTTTATAATAGTGTCCCCGAATGCATTAAGCAGTATGACGACCATCGGTTTAAGTTAGCTTTCAGTGATTGGTTGGGGACTAAACAATTTTACAGCATACAAAGTTATTTTGACAACAAAGGCAAATTTTAATATTATACAAATTACAAATATATTTTTAAGGAAAAATTTGTACCGAATATCGTAATAATATTTTATAATCAATTTTTTTTTTTATTCATTTTATTGTATTAAGAATGTATTTTTCTGATTTTATTTGTAAATTATTTAAAATATTGTACACCTTAGCAGGTAAGCCATGGAGGTCGTCATATTATTATTAAGATCTTTTATGTTTACCTATGGGTATGCAATAAATGTATTTTGAATTTTTTTTTTGAATTTTTTTTTTATCAAAATGACAATAACCACCTGTGCACTATTTATTCAACCAACACTGTGGTATATGTAAGCTTGGAAGTCCAAACCGAGCCATCATTGGATTGTCAACCTTCTTTGAAAATCGGCACGGCATTAGAAAGCAAACAAGCAAACAGTCTGTCGTTTAATAAAAGCGTACCTAGAGAAGCGCCCTGCGGCGCTCCGCTGCGCTCCAAATAGGTGCTATATAAAAGAGCTGCAATCTTTTTATAGACGACTATGGCACACGAAAAAAGAAAAAAATCTAAAAGTTATTGGTCTAGAATATCGCGGGTCGAACTGGGACAGTATATATATCTAACACGGAGAAGTTATTTCGTATTTATGGCATTAGAATAGTATAATAGAAAAATCATACGTATTTAAATTGGAATAAAAAAACAAATCAAATCGCATCGCAAAAAAATATACAAGGGACTGCAAATTCTGCCTCCCAACTTAAATTTATACCAACCAACCCCATATGACAGGTTACTGTGTGCGGTCGGCGGCCATGCACACGGTGCACGGGAAGCAATTATATTTCTGATTAACGCATACAAATCACAAAAAATAAAATAAAAAAATAAAAATCTGTTGAATCATTGAAAAAATAAAATTCACGAGAATCTTACGAATATTTAATAATAAAATTATAGTTTACTTTAAATATTTTTTATTGAGTACAATTTTGTTTGATTGTGAGATTGTTGCAAAATCGTAAAACAATTTTTATTTAGGATGATGAATACAAACTCTTTACAAACAGTCTTTATAGAAATTCCATATAAAAGCCTCGAAAGGTCGAACTTAATCTTTTCAACATGGATCCTGTCGTAATCAGTGGCACTCACCTAAATACTATTCCTATTAGCTCCTATAGAAGCTTTTAAATTAGACGGCGATCCGTTAAGCCTTGACTGAAAGATGTATGGGTTTAATCACTTTTTAACTATGGACTAGCTACGTACTAGTTTCTGTTCGGACATGGAATGATATATCGCTTTTGCGACGTTTAAAAAACAGTTCTGAGAGCGCGAATATACGATAAAACTCTGTTTTACTCATAGCTGTTAAAGTGTGTATAGGAAATAATGTTATGAATTGTTGACGGTTTTAAAATAACCTATAAAAACCTGACTGCACAAATATGTAAGTCGTCTAGTTCCTGTCTCCCTAGCCCTTTTTTAATTTATATAGTCTGTGAATCAAGACGAGTCTGACGATATATCGTACATTGAAATTCAAGCTGTAATTGCTATGTGCGGTAACAACGTAACAGACATACATACATACAGAATGTAAAAAAGGGCGTTTTAAAGGATTACTCAGGATCAAGTATAGAATACAGGAAAATACTAAAAAAATCAGATTTCCAATATTTTTTTTCAGTTTTTGTAAATCTGATTAGTGAATCAATAATTTGTATGGGAAAGTGAAAAATAAAATTGTAGATCGGATCTTTTTAAATATTTTTTTCTGTAGTCTATACTAGATTCAGACTAGTAACCAGTTCAGGTTTCAAATGTTTTTTTTAACATTCCGTATATCATCATAATTAAGAGGGCCTGGCCCTCTGTCGTTGCAGCATCCTCCATTTCAGCCTATCTTGAGCCATCGTCTTAGTTTCTTGATATGTGTGACTACAGCACCATTCGTTCACTTGGGTCATGTATTGTTTCCTGGGGCGCTCTCTTCCTCTTGTCCCTTCGATCTTACCCTCCAGAATGTTTATGTTCAGTTCACCGTGCCTGAGGATGTGGCCTAAGCATTTAGCTCTTCTGTTTTCAATGGCGGACATTATCTGCCTTTTCTCCTTAGCTCTTTCTAGCAGTACAGAATTGGTACGCCATTCTGTATATATATATATACGAAAAACGTTATCCTCCGCTTGGCCCTTGGGACAGAATAGTTCTCAGGCATAAGCTAGAAAATAGAAACTATGCAATTATGTTGGTTGCTATAAAATCATAACAATTTTAATGAACTTATGCGCGCAAACAAAACAGTTTGCGCGGCAAATGAAATTTTATTCGATGCACATCCAGAGATTTTTTCATAAAGGCAGTCGAACAAAAATACCTGAGGCGACGAATTTATATTTTATAAGAGGCTTAAAAATAAACTTTATTATTAAAAAGATTTCACATTTCGCATTATACAATAGGTAAATAAGTTCCTCCTTAGTACAAAGATAATGTCGTTGTTAGCACCACTTGAGAAACGGAACAAACAGCACTTAATATAGCGGTCAGTGTGGGTCCCAGGATGTGTGCAGTGTTCCGACGCAGATAGGCCGGTTCGCAAAATGACACCATTTAATTGAGTCAAAATGACACTATTCGGTGTCAATACTTAGATGAAGTCAGTACTTAGATGAAGGTCTGCTGAGATACCAGTCGATTAGCCCCCGTGTATGAAGTAGGTTCTTGTATGTATATTCTTGCGATACTGGAAAATACCATGGGTACTTGTCTTAATTGCTGGGTAAGGATGGTGCAGGGAGGTGAATTTATTTCCAAATTTCAACAGTATGTAGCCGACGTTTTATGCTCTATCCAGGCCTAGGGTCTGGATCACTCGTAGAAGTTGATAAGTTTTTATACAGCAACAGTGGAAGTTCTCTTTTTTGTTCTAGGCCGCTGTCTGAAATATTAATAGCATAATTTTGAGACAAAATAACCTACCTTGTGTGTCTTGTTAGCCCGCTTCTATCTTCGGTATCGTCAATAGTTACCATCAGGTGTGACGATGTTATTGTTAGGTCACTTTATGTGTACATTTGTACATTAATAAACATAGTTTTGACTAGTGAGTTTTGTTTTGTACATACGCAAGTGAGAGGATCACATATGTTCAATCGATCATTTTTCAAGTATGTAATGAATTAGCGGTGTACGAATACTCTTAAATATGTGAGAATGACCATTATGACCAAGTCCTATTCTTTTTTCTGTACCATTATGCGACATGATAACACAATGAAGAGCATGATCTGTCAGCATTTGACTTGAATCTGACAACACCAGGTGCATTTTGTTTCGCCAAATCATTTGTTGATCAAACTAAATTTATTTAAAAGTGTAGTAGGGGAAAATCTCATTACTCAGGAAGGCAATGCCTCACTATTTATCCGACTGTAAAAGCGGATAATAAAGTTTTCCGTATCATTATTACCGTCTTTACCCAAAACAGCTTGTTCTATTTGAGAGTGTATTGTTAGATTCGTTTTGATCACCATAAAGAGGTGGTAATTTTTTTGTGGAGTTGCTACTCATGGTATTTTAACCGGACATTTTGCTACTAATGTGTTGCGGTTGCATCCGGAAGTGCAGAAGTGCACATCGGCTGCATCCGCATCCGCTGTTGCCCGCAGGTCAACGCCGGCTGTTGTTTGTTTGTGGTACTTTGTTTTTCCAACTCCCGCGCTTGCTGTTGTCATATTTACATGGGAAAAGTTTGCTTTGTAAGGATAATGTTTCGTTCTAACTTTTTGTTCTCAATAAGAAATTTTACTGCCGATGCAAAAAGTAAATTTGCTGGCACTGGATTATATTTGAAAGCCATTACAAATCAACCTAAACACAAAGCACATTGCCAAGACTTTCATCAGATATTTGCCACATAAGATAAATGTTCACATTACTCTACCCTCCCATAAGAAAGAAAGCCGCAAAGCATACAGAAATTCCATATAATTTGCGGCCTTCTGCCTTATGAGGGCTTTAGCGTATTAACAGCGCATTAACGTAAATAACATAAACAAACATTGATTTTGCAAATGTGTTTATAAATGTCAAAGCATAAACGTTAGCGATTTGATTTACTAAATCAAATCGCTAACAACTCGGTTATTTGACTTCCGATTTTTATTGAGAAAAAAAATCTATTCTAATGAGAGGACGTTAAAAGACAATGCCAGGCCGGCCATACTGTCGTGTCCCAGCCCGAAAATAGGCAATGCACTCATATTACACGAATGATTCATATATCAAACAATAGTTGTTTGATTGCTAAATAAAACCGTATTACCATTTCACCTTTAAAAGTTGGGAGAACAGAAATATTAAGTTGTAAGCTAAAGTGATGTTTACCTAAGGTACGATGGGGTAATAACGGATAACTTTTCAGTGCTTTGTAATAATGATGAATAGACATATATTTTTCACAAATCTTACGCCTGTAAATATTCTTAAAATTGATATGAATCGTTATTAATTACTAAATGGTAAATTTTCTCGTTTTTCCCTCTAAATTGTGAATTTTCTTCTTGACGCACATCCCATTTTACCCCTGCAAACCTTATAAAACGTCACTTAATGTTTACATTATTGAATGAATGATAAATGATTATAAGGTTTAATACAGATGAGGTCTATAATTCTAATCTGGAGCTTATGTTCCAATTCCAATAGATTTATTTCACTGTCTTTTAGGTAGGTCCACTAGTGGACGGTGAATGTTAATTAAACGTACCTTTAAAATGGTGACAGTACTTCTTATTTAAATCACTAAAGGTTTCACGTTAAGGTACGTCTCGTTATTTGACTTAAATATAGGATCATCCCTGACAGGTAACTTAAAAAAGATTATTATATCCGGCTTAACAGAATATTTTATTTTAGTGATCACTAGATTAGTTACTATCTACATATTTAAACCAAGGTTGTCATAAATGTACTGAGGCAATTGAAAATAAAAATAAAATCTTTCAGAGACTTGTCAGAATTTTTATTTATACAAACCTTGTTGGTTTGTGTGAATCCAGCATGGTGTATTTACGGCCGAAAATAATTTGATGCTATTTTGTCAAATATTCTTTGGAGATCAAATGTCAGTAGTAGGGATGTTGATACTTCATGAGATTATGTAAAAATCGATTTATTGATAAAGAAACTCTTTAATAAACAACTTTATTAAAATGTCGGAGAAATATTTGAAACTCTTATTATCACAGAAAACTTTCAGACATACGTATGATAGTATAATAAAATGGTATGATAAATAATAGGTAGTTTTAAGGTTTTTACAAGATCCGGATCTGGGATGTGATTTAACTTCAAGAACCAATGGATCTAGATTCGATTTGCTTTCGTAGTTACTTCAGTTCAATGAAGGATCTGCGGTTCTGGCTTTTACCCATCTAATATCTAGATAGTAGGTATTTCAATCTGTGATTATTTTACCTGTGTGAAATATTTGGTTAAATCATTCAGATGTAGCTCGGTTTGTTCACAGTTTGGGTAATTGAACAAAATAATGTAAATGTAATTCCTCTCAACATTATAAGGTTAACAGGAAGAGCTACCGTAAGGGATAAGTCCACCCTTTTTTAGTTTTTCCTGTTTTTTTGATGAATTGTTCTTTGTTTTTTATTACAATAAAGAGTATACAAACAAACAAACAAGAATGACAGGATTAAAAAACTGAACAGAGAAGTGCATACTATAGTTACTCCAATACTATAGTAATATCAATTTTTATTTGTTTTACATATTCATATAATCATTGGTATTTTTAAATACTCGTTAAGGAAAAAGTATCGGTATTTTAATATCATTAAATTGATACATTTGTTTCGTTAATTTCACAACACTATTGAATGAGGTGAATGAAAATGCAATGCATATCAATCTTTTATGTATCGGTTACATAAAAGTATTTTTTTATTTATTTGTATCTATTTTCCAAACTTTTAGAGGCAACAGAGAATACCCATAATTATTATTTTAATATTTTAAATCGCGTCACGTAACCTTATTTTTGTAATACATCGTAGTAAAAATTATTGAATATACGTAAGTCCAAAAATGTTTCCATCTTCCTAAGGTGACCCATGTGAATTAGTCAGATATTAACAATTACTTTTTTTTATCTTTTTTCTCCCAACTTTTACATACATTTAGAAAAATGTAAAATGTTGAATTATTTGTGTTACGTTTTTTCACATTATCTTATTTTTGTAATATTTCAGGAAAAAATAATGAAAATATAAGTACGAATATGACGCTGGGGCACAAACGGGCATTGTCTTTTGAAGAAACGCTAATTTGGAACTGAAACAGATTTGTGTGAGCTTTAAAAACAAATAAAATGCAGGGAAAAAATAATATTAAAGTGCTGTATCTCAGGCAATAGAATTTCAATTTGCAAATGATTTAGTAGATGAACGCATTGCTCTTGCGAATCACCTGTATTTGCAAAATATTTTTAAATTTTCTGATTTGGTCCCGAAAGGTGGCCTCTCACACTCAAAATTCATTTATTTAGATTACATGTCCGTGTTTCAATCACATAAATCTATATGTGTACCAAGTTTAAACTTAATCGGTTCAGTAGATTTGGAGCAAATTGGCTGTGACATACATAATGACAGATATACACGAGTGATCCTATAATATAAATTTAAGGTTCCTTTTGAGGTACGGAACCCTAAAATAAGTTGCTCCGTTGCGACTTCAAACCCAGTTTTGCTTTATAATATTACTAAGGATTTGTATTCCTTTTGTTCGTATAAAAATGCCCTATATTTTTATTGGAATAGAATTATCATTTTCAAACTTAGTATCCGCTAAAATACAAAGCATTGTTTATTTAATTGAAATCAAGATCTCTATGAACACCGGAGAATCTCTTACAGATAACAGAAAGTAAAAACTTTCAAAGAAAAACTGATACAAAATTGTAAAATTTTTCCCCACGATTTCCACCGAGAGTCGATAGCTAGCAAAGAAAATATTGGCACATTTAGCGTACAAATCGCCTCGGTTCGATTGGGAATACGCCGTGCCGGCCGGCGGGAGTTCGCTTAGTGTGACCGGATTGGACTAGAAAGTATTTGACCGGATTGGACTAGAAAGTATTATATTCAATGCTATTGAGATTTTAACATAAAAGTCGTAATTTTATAGCCCATCTCTAAGGACATACTTGTTAAAGCTAGCCTATTAACCTTTAATTTTTCACAGTGGGACCGAATGCAAATAATTTTTGAAATTATTTACGATGACGTTATTATTCAATTTTTTTATGGCATCAGTGGCAAAGGAGCAAACGGATCAATATTGGTAATTGACGTATTATTTAAAAAATAAAAGTATAAATTCTATAACAAAATAAATTATAATAATAATTCTGTACAATAAGTATAGATTTGTTTGTGTAACACCTCTAAAATTTGACATTTACGAAACATTTGACATTTAGCGCAATAATTTTGTTTTATTTCTTTTGAGAAAATAGTTTTTACCTTTCTAAGAACAATTTGGATAACTTGTCCTTTCATAACTTTTGGAAAACATATTTTTTCGGTTGCAAACTTATATTAGGAAAGTTTTAAATACATATTATAGAAAAAGTAAAGCTTCGCTGAAACCATACTAAACTTAGTTTAAAATTCTTGCTTTAAAATCTGAGTTTCGAAAGTAAGTTCTTATAAAGTACCTTACTTTATTTAATAAAAACTTTTGATTGTTGATTTTGGATCCGTTATCAAAAAATATCGTACTTGTTTATCGCATGTGTTTAAAAAAACATATAGAAAATCTAAAGTACAACAGTAAGAACTACGTCTACCTCTTTATACTTATGTATTTCTTTACATTTTGATAATAAAATAATCTTATTCATCTTCTTACCTCTGATATGTAATTACAGTTTTGGCAGTTTTTTTGAGACGCTGAAAAATTTAAGGTTCATCTCCAAAGTTTCGTATTATAAGGTAATTACGTAAAAAATATTATTATTTCTTCATTGGAAGTCCAACAAAAAATATTATAATTTTATTTCTTCTTATTTTTCGTTTCCTTTTTCAGTTTCATTTAATCGTTCAGTCATTGTATAAAAATATTTCGCTACACGGAACTATGCGACGCGACACTGCAGTTTCATAAAAAATACTTGGCCGCGTCGCTCCGCTGCCGCTGCAGTGCAGTTCCGTCTAGTGCGTTTTCACCTTTTGAGCTCTAATATTCTTTGATGAACGTGCTATTTCAGTTTTTTTTGGTGGCTGGTTCAACTGAGTTGGTGCAAGTGCTCGCTTGTAATCAATGAACGTGGATAATAATTAATTAATAAGCCAGGACCAGCGCGCTTTCTGTTAAAAACTGATTCCGTCTTAGCTCCCGGGGCTCCACCAAGCAATTTCCATCGGGTTAGCTTTATAACAACTTATATACCAAAATATGAAACCCTGTTTTAGCCAGATTATAGAATTAGTGAAAATAAAACTACGAATAAAACCTGCTCCATAGGACCGACGGACGACTAGGTTTACCCTGGTTAAGTTCTCTGGTGCCAGCGTAAAAAGGAGTGCGTACAACTCAGTTCCTATGATACAAGGGTTTTGCATAATGACGACCGGTGCAGCCTTGTGTCTGCCCCTGCCGGACTCAGACCACCACGGGATTTTGCATCG
Source organism: Coleophora deauratella (assembly GCA_958295455.1). NCBI lineage: Eukaryota > Metazoa > Arthropoda > Insecta > Lepidoptera > Coleophoridae > Coleophora > Coleophora deauratella. Next base: position 8,761,720 of record OY282412.1, read on the forward strand.
TGGCAGCCCGTTGTCAAGGACCAATTCTTTATTTTTTGTACTGTTCATTGTTTGCTTCAGTTTTGGGGATTGTAGTACGGTAGTTTCCCCATTTGCTTTCCGTACCGCAGTACGGCGGCCGTTGTTACGCCCGCCGCTGTGCTGATAGAAGCCCTTCCAGACTACGTGTCTTCGGTCCTCTGCCAGTACTAGCGCCGCTGCTGACCCGCGCTAGGGGAATGCCTATTTGATGGCGGCATTAATTCGCCATATCACAAGACCGTCATTGGACATATGGTATTTTATGTCCTCCCGCCACGTCCTGTTAGCCCTGCTGCTGGATGGTCGGGGACTGCTTATTCAATATATTCGCAGCTAACCTTCATATCTGAAGGCCGTTCACGATCCGCCACCTGTGACCCCGTAGTCCAGCTCAGCACGATGGAGTTTGCTTCACCGACAAGAGCAAGTCTCTTAAATATCAGACAGACAACTCAGTAGCTTAAATTGCAGCTAGTCCGTTTTTTTACGAAGGGACTAATTCTACAAACTGGCTACGACATACCGTACCACCCGGATCCGAAGTGCCTTATTTGGACGCTGTCAGCGTCTTAATACACGAAATCTTAGTACATCCTTCGTTCGAAAAGGAAAAGTGAGTTAAATTATTTTCTTCTCACCGGATTTTTCTTGCGAAAATATTTGATTGCCAAACGAAAGAGGGACTTATTCAAACAACTATAAGGAGAGAATTCCATCAGTGAAGGCCGACATCTTAGAAGGAATAATATTAAGTAATCTGTTTGTAGGGCTGTCTGAATTCTTCACTTGATTGGTCTGTCATATTAATGAAAGAGTATCTTTGAATTTAATTAATAGATGTTGAGTTTTTAAAATGAATTTGGTGACTTATCGTTTTGTTTCTTTGTTCAATTTTTATTATAAATGATTTTGCAACTGAACAAAACTTTTGGTCAGATTTTCAAAAAATAACTCATACAGGGTTATTTTTGGACCCGCCACCAAAACTTCACAGTGGCTTCTACTCATGAAACTGAGCAACTTTCCCCAAATAACCAATAATGGTCAATTCGCAAAAAAATTTTAGGCATTTCCATACAAAACAGGTGGATCACGTGATCAAATTACTATGAAAGGTCCAAATTTTTTTTTTGCGAATTGACCATTGGTTACTTGGGGAAAGTTGCTCAGTTTCATGAGTGGAAGCCACTATAAGCCACTGTGTGTTTCTTTCTTTCTACTATAAATCTGCAGGTTATTCGAATGATAGTGACTTTATATAATTTATCTTGCAAAATAATGTCACTTATAAGGTACTTACATAAAGAAATAAATAATTTTGGTTTTGAATGAAGAGGTTTCAGTTGCGATCAAACAAAATTCAGAAATAACGCAAGACTGTTTGTCGTACTACAAATTTTCCTCTATTTCCGCTAAGCAAATGAAATTTCCGCTTACGAGGTCAGAGGAATATCTTTTTAAAACAGCCAACCTAGTTGAAAAATATTTATTTGGGGTTCTTGATCATTTTATTTAATAATGTTTGAGAGATAGTGAGATGTCAGATTGCCTAAGCGGCGGCTTGAAAATTTTTGACACTGGGGTTAGTCACTAGCTTCACAACCTCCACCAATCCGGACTTGGCCCCCCGTGTGTGGCCTAACCTTCCCGAAATGTGAAAGGAGACCCGTGTCCAGGGACCGCGGAATTAGTCCAGCACGGGGGGGCGGGGGCAAACTTTTTTGAAATAAAGTGATGCGAACATAGTACTCCATCACGGCTTTGCGTTTGCGTGAAACAATGCTTCACGATGTGGATAATTCATGAGATTATGTAAAAATCGATTTATTGATAAAGAAACTCTTTAATAAACAACTTTATTAAAATGTTGGAGAAATATTTGAAACTCTTATTATCACAGAAAACTTTCAGACATACGTATGATAGTATAATAAAATGGTATGATAAATAATAGGTAGTTTTAAGGTACTTCAGTTCAATGAAGGATCTGCGGTTCTGGCTTTTACGTATCTAATATCTAGATAGTAGGTATTTCAATCTGTGATTATTTTACCTGTGTGAAATATTTGGTTAAATCATTCAGATGTAGCTCGGTTTGTTCACAGTTTGGGTAATTGAACAAAATAATGTAAATGTAATTCCTCTCAACATTATAAGGTTAACAGGAAGAGCTACCGTAAGGGATAAGTCCACCCTTTTTTAGTTTTTCCTGTTTTTTTGATGTTATTGTTCTTTGTTTTTTATTACAATAAAGAGTATACAAACAAACAAACAATAATGACAGGACTAAAAAACTGAACAGAGAAGTGCATACTATAGTTACTCCAATACTATAGTAATATCAATTTTTATTTGTTCTACATATTCATATAATCATTGGTATTTTTAAATACTCGTTAAGGAAAAAGTATCGGTATTTTAATATCATTAAATTGATACAGTTGTTTCGTTAATTTCACAACACTATTGAATGAGGTGAATGAAAATGCAATGCATATCAATCTTTTATGTATCGGTTACATAAAAGTATTTTTTTATTTATTTGGATCTATTTTCCAAACTTTTAGAGGCAACAGAGAATACCCATAATTATTATTTTAATATTTTAAATCGCGTCACGTAACCTTATTTTTGTAATACATCGTAGTAAAAATTATTGAATATAAGTCCAAAAATGTTTCCATCTTCCTAAGGTGACCCATGTGAATTAGTCAGATATTAACAATTACTTTTTTTATCTTTTTTCTCCCAACTTTTACATATATTTAGAAAAATGTAAAATGTTGAATTATTTGTGTTACGTTTTTTCACATTATCTTATTTTTGTAATATTTCAGGAAAAAATAATGAAAATATAAGTACGAATATGACGCTGGGGCACAAACGGGCATTTTCTTTTGAAGAAACGCTAATTTGGAACTGAAACAGATTTGTGTGAGCTTTAAAAACAAATAAAATGCAGGGAAAAAATAATATTAAAGTGCTGTATCTCAGGCAATAGAATTTCAATTTGCAAATGATTTAGTAGATGAACGCATTGCTCTTGCGAATCACCTGTATTTGCAAAATATTTTTAAATTTTCTGATTTGGTCCCGAAAGGTGGCCTCTCACACTCAAAATTCATTTATTTAGATTACATGTCCGTGTTTCAATCACATAAATCTATATGTGTACCAAGTTTAAACTTAATCGGTTCAGTAGATTTGGAGCAAATTGGCTGTGACATACATAATGACAGATATACTCGAGTGATCCTATAATATAAATTTAAGGTTCCTTTTGAGGTACGGAACCCTAAAATAAGTTGCTCCGTTGCGACTTCAAACCCAGTTTTGCTTTATAATATTACTAAGGATTTGTATTCCTTTTGTTCGTATAAAAATGCCCTATATTTTTATTGGAATAGAATTATCATTTTCAAACTTAGTATCCGCTAAAATACAAAGCATTGTTTATTTAATTGAAATCAAGATCTCTATGAACACCGGAGAATCTCTTACAGATAACAGAAAGTAAAAACTTTCAAAGAAAAACTGATACAAAATTGTAAAATTTTTCCCCACGATTTCCACCGAGAGTCGATAGCTAGCAAAGAAAATATTGGCACATTTAGCGTACAAATCGCCTCGGTTCGATTGGGAATACGCCGTGCCGGCCGGCGGGAGTTCGCTTAGTGTGACCGGATTGGACTAGAAAGTATTTGACCGGATTGGACTAGAAAGTATTATATTCAATGCTATTGAGATTTTAACATAAAAGTCGTATTTTTATAGCCCATCTCTAAGGACATACTTGTTAAAGCTAGCCTATTAACCTTTAATTTTTCACAGTGGGACCGAATGCAAATAATTTTTGAAATTATTTACGATGACGTTATTATTCAATTTTTTTATGGCATCAGTGGCAAAGGAGCAAACGGATCAATATTGGTAATTGACGTATTATTTAAAAAATAAAAGTATAAATTCTATAACAAAATAAATTATAATAATAATTCTGTACAATAAGTATAGATTTGTTTGTGTAACACCTCTAAAATTTGACATTTACGAAACATTTGACATTTAGCGCAATAATTTTGTTTTATTTCTTTTGAGAAAATAGTTTTTACCTTTCTAAGAACAATTTGGATAACTTGTCCTTTCATAACTTTTGGAAAACATATTTTTTCGGTTGCAAACTTATATTAGGAAAGTTTTAAATACATATTATAGAAAAAGTAAAGCTTCGCTGAAACCATACTAAACTTAGTTTAAAATTCTTGCTTTAAAATCTGAGTTTCGAAAGTAAGTTCTTATAAAGTACCTTACTTTATTTAATAAAAACTTTTGATTGTTGATTTTGGATCCGTTATCAAAAAATATCGTACTTGTTTATCGCATGTGTTTAAAAAAACATATAGAAAATCTAAAGTACAACAGTAAGAACTACGTCTACCTCTTTATACTTATGTATTTCTTTACATTTTGATAATAAAATAATCTTATTCATCTTCTTACCTCTGATATGTAATTACAGTTTTGGCAGTTTTTTTGAGACGCTGAAAAATTTAAGGTTCATCTCCAAAGTTTCGTATTATAAGGTAATTACGTAAAAAATATTATTATTTCTTCATTGGAAGTCCAACAAAAAATATTATAATTTTATTTCTTCTTATTTTTCGTTTCCTTTTTCAGTTTCATTTAATCGTTCAGTCATTGTATAAAAATATTTCGCTACACGGAACTATGCGACGCGACACTGCAGTTTCATAAAAAATACTTGGCCGCGTCGCTCCGCTGCCGCTGCAGTGCAGTTCCGTCTAGTGCGTTTTCACCTTTTGAGCTCTAATATTCTTTGATGAACGTGCTATTTCAGTTTTTTTTGGTGGCTGGTTCAACTGAGTTGGTGCAAGTGCTCGCTTGTAATCAATGAACGTGGATAATAATTAATTAATAAGCCAGGACCAGCGCGCTTTCTGTTAAAAACTGATTCCGTCTTAGCTCCCGGGGCTCCACCAAGCAATTTCCATCGGGTTAGCTTTATAACAACTTATATACCAAAATATGAAACCCTGTTTTAGCCAGATTATAGAATTAGTGAAAATAAAACTACGAATAAAACCTGCTCCATAGGACCGACGGACGACTAGGTTTACCCTGGTTAAGTTCTCTGGTGCCAGCGTAAAAAGGAGTGCGTACAACTCAGTTCCTATGATACAAGGGTTTTGCATAATGACGACCGGTGCAGCCTTGTGTCTGCCCCTGCCGGACTCAGACCACCACGGGATTTTGCATCGTGGCAGCCCGTTGTCAAGGACCAATTCTTTATTTTTTGTACTGTTCATTGTTTGCTTCAGTTTTGGGGATTGTAGTACGGTAGTTTCCCCATTTGCTTTCCGTACCGCAGTACGGCGGCCGTTGTTACGCCCGCCGCTGTGCTGATAGAAGCCCTTCCAGACTACGTGTCTTCGGCCCTCTGCCAGTACTAGCGCCGCTGCTGACCCGCGCTAGGGGAATGCCTATTTGATGGCGGCATTAATTCGCCATATCACAAGACCGTCATTGGACATATGGTATTTTATGTCCTCCCGCCACGTCCTGTTAGCCCTGCTGCTGGATGGTCGGGGACTGCTTATTCAATATATTCGCAGCTAACCTTCATATCTGAAGGCCGTTCACGATCCGCCACCTGTGACCCCGTAGTCCAGCTCAGCACGATGGAGTTTGCTTCACCGACAAGAGCAAGTCTCTTAAATATCAGACAGACAACTCAGTAGCTTAAATTGCAGCTAGTCCGTTTTTTTACGAAGGGACTAATTCTACAAACTGGCTACGACATACCGTACCACCCGGATCCGAAGTGCCTTATTTGGACGCTGTCAGCGTCTTAATACACGAAATCTTAGTACATCCTTCGTTCGAAAAGGAAAAGTGAGTTAAATTATTTTCTTCTCACCGGATTTTTCTTGCGAAAATATTTGATTGCCAAACGAAAGAGGGACTTATTCAAACAACTATAAGGAGAGAATTCCATCAGTGAAGGCCGACATCTTAGAAGGAATAATATTAAGTAATCTGTTTGTAGGGCTGTCTGAATTCTTCACTTGATTGGTCTGTCATATTAATGAAAGAGTATCTTTGAATTTAATTAATAGATGTTGAGTTTTTAAAATGAATTTGGTGACTTATCGTTTTGTTTCTTTGTTCAATTTTTATTATAAATGATTTTGCAACTGAACAAAACTTTTGGTCAGATTTTCAAAAAATAACTCATACAGGGTTATTTTTGGACCCGCCACCAAAACTTCACAGTGGCTTCTACTCATGAAACTGAGCAACTTTCCCCAAATAACCAATAATGGTCAATTCGCAAAAAAATTTTAGGCATTTCCATACAAAACAGGTGGATCACGTGATCAAATTACTATGAAAGGTCCAAATTTTTTTTTTGCGAATTGACCATTGGTTACTTGGGGAAAGTTGCTCAGTTTCATGAGTGGAAGCCACTATAAGCCACTGTGTGTTTCTTTCTTTCTACTATAAATCTGCAGGTTATTCGAATGATAGTGACTTTATATAATTTATCTTGCAAAATAATGTCACTTATAAGGTACTTACATAAAGAAATAAATAATTTTGGTTTTGAATGAAGAGGTTTCAGTTGCGATCAAACAAAATTCAGAAATAACGCAAGACTGTTTGTCGTACTACAAATTTTCCTCTATTTCCGCTAAGCAAATGAAATTTCCGCTTACGAGGTCAGAGGAATATCTTTTTAAAACAGCCAACCTAGTTGAAAAATATTTATTTGGGGTTCTTGATCATTTTATTTAATAATGTTTGAGAGATAGTGAGATGTCAGATTGCCTAAGCGGCGGCTTGAAAATTTTTGACACTGGGGTTAGTCACTAGCTTCACAACCTCCACCAATCCGGACTTGGCCCCCCGTGTGTGGCCTAACCTTCCCGAAATGTGAAAGGAGACCCGTGTCCAGGGACCGCGGAATTAGTCCAGCACGGGGGGGCGGGGGCAAACTTTTTTGAAATAAAGTGATGCGAACATAGTACTCCATCACGGCTTTGCGTTTGCGTGAAACAATGCTTCACGCAAAGCGGTGGCGGAGCTGGCCAACTCGACACGCCGACTTACGACTTTACAGGGAGCGAGAGAACTTCAGTCGAAGAAGAAAGTCCATCTTTCTTTCTTTCCTTCCTCCCTCATTCACACATGTAAGCAATTATCGAAGAAGAAGCGCTTTTTTGGAGGGGGCGCAGCCCCCCTGTTTCATTTTAGGGGGGGCATTTGGCCCCCTCTGCCCCCCACTTCCGCGGTCGCTGCGCGTGTCCTAGTTGTGAGGACGATATGGGTGATTAAAGATCTACCCTTTAATACATACATTATTTAGAACAGTTAGACTTTGGTATGGTTTAATTAAACTACATTTAATAATATAAATTGCGGTGAACCTCTTTGACTGCGGAACTCCAAAAAGCAGTCAAGCAAGTGTCAGTTCGGTAGTGCAGTGGCTTGTGTTGGAGTTGTAATAGACAGACGGACGGACAGACAGACCGTTCAAATATGCAGCGACTTCCGTTTTACTAATATTGCGAGACTTTCAAGTTGTATTTTTAAACATTTTGTAAGCACTGTCGTTTTAAACAAAATATATATTTTTTCTAAATGACTGTAAGTACATCTTTCAGGTAAAATTTTTTCTATGTAGTTTGTTTCATCTTGAGTTTAAAGCTTATCCTTTATCCTATAACTTATGTATATTCTGAATTAAATACCTATATTTATCCGTACTTCTCAATCGTCTGTGTTTTCTAGACATTAAGGATAATTCTTTACTTTGATGGTATTATCGTGACTTTCATTTTAATTCAATGCTTATTGGTAGGAGTTGGTAATAAAAACTAGATTACTAGTCATAGAAGTATTTTGTAATAGTTTAACTATAAATAAGATTCCACTTGTAGTTATTTTATCGAGACTTTTACATGCTTCATGTGATGTATGCTTTTTCGCTTGTTTATGAATGATTTGTTGTTTGGTAAGTTTTGGCAACTTGCCGCGGTCACCTGTGGCTTTGGGATTTGTATAGACAGCAAAAACAAAATACCAAACTTTCCCTTCGTGTCGCGGAGCTTTGCACATTCTTTTAAATCGTAATTTTCGAGTTCCAGTGAGTATACGAGTATGTTTGTAGCCAAAATATATTTCGGTGTGCGAAGCGTGCTGTAAGATTCGCGCCCATAAACGCTTCATGTTAGAGTGGTATTTAAAAAAAAAAAAGATTATTTTCCGAGGTTTATGCGTCCAGGTTTTTGTGCTGTCTATACCGCATCAACCAAGTACAGCCCCCTTGCTGTTTTGTCTTTGATCTGCATTCGTTTCATTCGAGATTCCAAACAGTTTCTGATTCCATTCCATTCCACATGTTTATTCTCGCCATTTCAACATTTCTGTAAACTTCCCCTGCTGAGTAGATAAATAATGTTTTTAATTTGTACCTTTGTAAGAGGATACGGTGAGTGTTAATTTGATTAACAGTTAAGCTACGTTTTATTGGTTTTGCGAGGTTTCACGCAGGGAAAGGAATGGTATGTATTTATATCCGTCTCTATGGTGTAGTTGGAGGACTTGGTGTGGTTGGTGGTAGGGCGTTTTCTGAGCCCGCTTGGCTAGCTATTACCCAAGGTTCGGAACCGGTTAAAAATACCTTTCTGGTTAATTTCGTTCGAATTTCGGTTAAGGATTCCGTTCAGGTTAAACTCGGTTTCCAGCTTAACCGGTAAATTTGAATAAAATATCGGTTAATCAGGGAGCGGTTTTCTAACCGAAATAAGAACGAAATGAACCGGTTAAAACCAGACTTAGTCAAGTTCAGGCGCGTCGCCACTGCCCGACATTTCTGCTCACTTTCTCGCACGCTTTCAATTGATGCCACGCATCAAACATACCAACAACGTCGCATATTCTTCAAATTAACCGGTTAATTCCGTTCGAACGAAAAGATATCGGTTCTGGTTAAACCGGTTAAATATACCGGTAACCGAAACTGACCGAAACCTTAACCACAATTATTTCGATATCGGGGTCAATGATCGAAACCGGTTTTTTCAAACCGGTTGGGGAATCTTGCTTCCATCTTTCGGCATCGTCATCATGTTATCACTTACACCAAGTGTGATAATAAGAAGGGCTAAACAGTTGTGGATAAAAAAAAATTGAGTGAAGATATTTATCAATCAGAAATGTGGGCTACTGTTAAGAGAGCACAATGTGCCTAAATCCATACATATGCATCTATGTATGAAAGCGCGTTCATATAGTAGTGGTTTATTGTTGTTATTTTAAGTCCACTTTTTGTAATATTGCATGTTGTATGTATGTGTTGTGTTTTGGGAATGAAACGTTTCCTTTCTTTCTTTTATTCTTTATTTGTTCAGAACGTAGGTCGCGCAGTTTATAGAGCGGCTAGGCTAGCCTGTGTCTCTTATTACTAACTAGTTAATTCCAACTTAAACGTAAATTCTCAAAGGACTTACTCCAACAGTCTTTCCAGTAATTGATGAAGGTCCCTACAGGTTAACTATTAACTGTAACTGTTACAAAGTTTCAGTAAACGTTAACTTGTCAGTTGACAGACGGTTAAGAATGGTAACCGTTACAAGTTAAATGAATGACTGGTTGAGGATATAGGTGTTAATGTAAAATGCCATGAAATTCAAATCACAAATCGAAATCAATATGTTTTTAATTTAAGTAGATGCTTTAGACATTCTTTTAAATGTTCCTTTTCGTTCTTTCGTCGTTTAAATGTTCTGCCTAGTGAAAAGTTTCTACTCCGCGGAATTCTTACACTGCATTTGAAAATTATGCAGTTAAAGTACATAGAAAGGGTTGTAAAAAGTTTTTTGAGGTGGCAAGCGAGCAGACGGATCACCTGATGGTAAGCGATTACCGCCGCCCATAGACACCCGCAACACCAGAGGAGTCACAAGTGCTTTGCCGGCCTTTGATATAGGAGTACGCTCTTTTCTTGAAGGTTTGAATGTCGTATCGGACCGGAAATACCGCAGGCGACAATTCATTCCACAGTTTGGTTGTGTACGAGTATCAGTTGGTTCAAAATTGTCAAATTGAGGAAAAGAAAGGAACAAAAAGAGAAAGAAAAGGATGAGTTTGTTAACAACTCATATCCTCTACACTGCAAGAGAACGGCTCTCTTCCCATACCTCGGAAAGGTTAGGTCATACTTCACACACGAGAGTCAAGTCCGGATTGGTGGAGGTTTATCAAAGCGAATAGAGGATAAATATCTTATGTGTTGTGGTGCATGACTTACATAATAATAATAATAATAAATATATCCGGGACAAAATCACACACGGTCATCTGGCCCCAAACTAGGATTCCCTGTATCTTGGGAACCAGAGACTGATATACATACACATATACTTTTAAATACATACATATATAGATATAATACACCCAGACTCAGAGCAAACAATTCTGCTCATCACAGAAAAGTTTGCGCTGTGTGGGGATCGAACCCACGATCCTAGATCAGAGGTCAGGATCGCTAACCACTTAGACACCGAGTCACATAAGATGGTGGATGGTGGTAGCTAGCCAAGGGCGTCTGAAAATTCTCTACCACTAACCAAATCCAGTCCTACAAAGTTGACCCGACCGGGAATTGACCTCGTGATATAAAGCAAGCAGACTGACCACTAGTCCACGGAGCTGATTGAAACGATATTTTATGTGGGAAAAATCATCTCAAATCATTTCTCTTTTGCGACGTGAAAGTAAGACTAAGAGACGAATAAATGAACTCATTTTCGCATTCACAATTTAACCTGACTTTGAAAAGAGAAAAAAAAATCTGATTACTTTTGTAAGTGTATGTTGTTTTAAAATAAAGTTCTATCGTTAAGCGAAACACGAGTCCTCCACTAACCAATAAAATTTTTATTAAAAAACCTCAAGTTATGTCGTATGCAAACGGAATTGATTCCGTAGTAGTGTAGAGAGGCACAGAAGGTCTACTCTTAGTCATCTCGAAATGGGCGCAAGTAAGCTGGTTTTCAGGATAAAACAATGGCTTCGATTTTCTATTATACAGGGTGTTAAAAAATTGCTTTTGAGATTTTAAGGGGTTACTCAGAATCAAGTATAGAATACAGGAAAAATATTGAAGAAATCCGCTCTGCATTTTTTTTTTTCAGATTCCCATACTAAATCTGAATAGTGAATCAAAAATTTGTATGGAAATCTGAAATAAAAATTGAAGACCGGATTTTTTCAATAATTTCCCTGTATTCTTTACTTGATTCTGCTGAGTAACCCCTTAAAATCTCAAACGCACTTTTTTTAACAATCTGTATAGAAAGAGCTTATATTTTTTTTTGGCCTTTTGTTGTAGCTTCAGGCCCAACAATTCTGCCAATGTCAACGTTGAGATTGACCGGTTACCGTATGCTTATAGGTTTACTAGTGAGTTAATACGTATACTTGTCATAAAAGTGCCTAATATAAGCATTGCTTTTGTTTGCGTTTCTAAACATTTTTCGCCAAGTGACAATGATTTTTTGCCAAATAGAACAGTTGGATTTCTTTACTATTTTTATGCGATTGACCACAACTTCTTTGAGTAAAATCTCATCTTACTATACTATACTATATACTATACTATACTATACTATACTATACTATACTATACTATACTATACTATACTATACTATACTATACTATATATATTATTATAAATGCGAAAGTACGGATGTTTGTCTGTTTGTTTATTTGTTTGTGAGTTTTTTGTTTGTTCCGCTTTCACGCTGAAACTAATGAACAGATTTGGATGAAATTTGGTAGGTAGATAGTGAGAGCACTCGGCTAACACATAGGATACTTTTTATCCCGGAAAACTCGAAGGTTCCCGGAGGAATGGCTAAGACTGAAATTTTTACTATGTCACTATATGACGCTGCTTAACATTTTATTTCTCTCTGGACCCAATTCTGAAGTCCATGCAGACGAAGTCTTGGGCGAAAGCTAGTTGATAATATAAGCCAACACGCTAAAACAATGGACTTCAAATTGCTATTAAGATTCGATGATTTGCTTTCCAAAATAAATTGTATAATTTATATGAGACCATAACTATCAAAAAGAAATAGATTCATAATTGGCGAAGATATCGCGTACGTTACAGCTAAAAGTAAAGTCTTAATGTAGTCAGTTTGAAATCACGAGTAAGCTTGAGATATCACGAGTAGAACAATCTTCGCACCAAAGCGTAGTTTGTTTGAACCGAACCCTCTGCCCTACCGTTTCTGTGGTGGGGCGGGAGCGAAGAAGCGTTTTCCTATTTCAACAAGTGGGTTACTGGAGCCGATATTGGCGTTTGCACGTGACATTGGCGATCGTGTGACGGTGTGAGCAGGTTTATTGGTTCGCTCTGCATTGCTATGCTGTTTATATGGAACTGGATATTGAAATCCGTATAAGAAGTTTTCTATAAAAACCTATAAAAAGCAAGCACATACAATCATTTAGCTTTGTTATCAGTTTACTTTGTTTATAATAGCGTTTTTATATTTAGTTCGCATTTCGACAGCAATCACGTCGCGTATATTTATCATTATCACTTTATAATTATCGTGTTGTTCGTACGACTCACTACCTGCCTACTTCTGTGTGCGTCGCAGATTTTTGCGATGTGATGTCGCAACGTAGTGTTGTGACCTCGCACAAACTGAACCGACGATGGTTAGTATATTGTCGTATGATGCCACCCTTACCATCATTTCAGTTTCTAGAGAGATATGGACCGCGAAATTTCCACGATTCTTTGTGCGGTGTTGCAGATTTTTGTGACGCGATGTCCCGAAGCAATATTGTGGCCTCGCCCTTAGCCACGAGAAACCATTGTCAAGATTATTTTTACTTTTCAAATTACGGTTATGCCTAAAATCAAAAAATTATATTTATTCGAAGTAGGTATCACTTTACACTTTTCGTAGGTTATATTTTCTACTTAATACGAAGCTACCACTTGGAACTCGTATACCCAACATTTCGGAAAGTGTTTGTGGAGAGAGAAAAAAGTCGGGCCCAAAGAAAATCCCTCCAACACATTTTTTAAACAAAAGGCCTACATTCTATTACTCTCACATTTTGTAAAGACTCTCATTATAACGTGATGTTCTCTGTTTGTTCCAGGATGTCATTCATACGATCAGCAGTCCCCACGGCCAGGTGCAAAGGATCGTGGTCTTCAAGAAGAATGGGGTGCAGGCGATGGTTGAATATCCTTTTCAATAGCTTAAAACATAAACCATATTAATAGCATATTACGTATTTTTAGTAACTCTCTTTGTACGTCTGCGCGCGAGTAAGTATATCTATTAGGCTTTCACATCAGGTTTTTTTTAAATCTACGATTGCTTACCCGTACGTACATCATCACTTATCATCATCTGATGGTAACTGATAATGATGCCGAAGATGGAAGTGGTTTTACCGAGATTCCTAAAAGCAATGGCGTACCGATCTACCAATCGATCAGTTAGTTCTCCGTGAGAAAAATATGCGAAAAGTCATTGACACGAATATCGCCATCCATCAGCATAAGCGAGTGAACGATACGGGTAAATGGCACTATAGATAGATCTAGATAGATAGAACAAATCTGAAATCGAAAGGGTATAAAATAATAAATATATAAATAAATATCCGGGACAACTCACACCATATCACCACGGATATCTGGTCCCAAAATAGGATTCCCAGTGTTTTGGGAACCTTTTGGTATGTGACGTCACAAAAGTTAGAAAAGCGATCAATGCGAGTACAAACAGAGTTTCGTAACACTAAATCGGACTCCACCCGGATAACGACCGAATATAAACTTCTATGGCAAACACCAATACTCGTAGATCAGTAAAGTTGTATATCTTTCGGTGGCCGCCATTTTGTACAGTTCCATTTGCAGCGGAATAGTTGATTGTCCATGGGTAGAAAGTTACCCGAAAGTTATCGGTCTCACATGACACGTTTTGATGGACGTTTTTTGGTTCGTGGGTTCGATACATTTGATACATTAAACATTTATTTGATGGTTACATTTGTTTGGTCTATGTATGGGTGTGTGTTATCTGATGTTTCACATAAAATTATTTCTGTATCACTGTTTCCTGTTTGACAAAAATTGGTAAGACTCCGGTCGACACAAATGTCAGTTTACTCTGTCTTCTAAATTGTTCCCTACTTAATTTGCCTGTGAGGTATCCCTTTTGAACAGATTCATTTGAACTATAATAGGCTAAAGTATGAAATTATTTCTAGCCGGACCTCCATTTTTAATCCCCGCTAACACTGAAGCCCAACCTTACGCCCTGGTTCGGTGGCAGCTATAAAAAAAAACAGTACAAATAAACAGACACTATGGTTTATAGGTGATAATTTTAAAAATCGAACGTTGGCCGTACGATTCAATCGGAGCGAGTTTTATTTGCTCTCAAAATAAACACTTTGGATTGGATGGCATTATTTGGTTTTACGCCTTATTTTGAGATTGTATTGATTTACACCAGTATCTTTGTACTAGGTAGAAAATATGACGATTTAAAAGTATGTGTAAAGCATCTACTTAAATAAAAAAGATTTTTGATTTTGATCGAAGTATATTTCCGTAATAAGGATTATTAATATAATCAATAAAATTGGAAAGTTGCGAGTGGTTTTAAATTGAATTGTTTTTTTTTATTTGTTTTTAAAATTGGAGGGTAATTAACATTGCACACAAAACATGACATAACAAAAACACACACAAATAATAGAATAATTAAAATATATATTAACGCAATTAAAAACTAATTAGTCAAAAATACCGCCCCGAATCGTACCCGGAACAAAAGTACCCATCACAGAAGCAGCGTTACCACCCTGAATTGCGATAGAAATTCGCTGAGTCAGGTACGACCCGGAACGGGAGTCATGGCCCCTCTGTCTTAAGCGAGAGGCCAAGTCATTCACAAAAGCCCTGGCTTCAGATCCCCAAGTGCCTGATGTCTCCACTGCGAAGGGGATAAAAAGGTAATGTTCTTTAAGACCGAACATCTGTCATGTTTAACATTAACATTGTATTGGTTTAAAAATTTCATATCTTTCATTTTAATTTTTCAATATGAGAAAAAACTTTTGCCTGTGGTGTGGTCTTAGAATCCCATCTCTTCCTGAGGGTGTCGGAAGAGGTGACTAAGGAATTCAAAAACTAGAAGATGTTCAGCAGTAGGTAGGTATTCAGATACAAAGAAAAATTATAAATTGAAAGGAAACATTGCAAGGAGTTTTTTTTTTTTTTATGCAACTTGAAATCTGTTATTTACTGAACTGCTGAGAAAAAATGCGCCAGGGCGCGGTGCCGCGCTGTAAAATATTTCGAACATGTGGCCACGAAACACCGACGGCTGGAGGTTACACCGTAATGTGCTGCGTAGTCGTGCGTGGGTAGCGTGACGTAGCGTTTAGCCACAGAAGGTCCGCTCAATACAAACCACTAAAATCGTAAGCATATACATGCTTATAGAAATATACGGTCGTTCGAGGCAAGGTCACGATCGCACAGTACGTGATCTTGCCTACAAAGACCGTATACGTATTGAGCGGACCTTCTGTATCTATGTGTTTTGTGGTTTAGCGCTTCTGACTTTCTGCGTAGAATATTGTAGTCGTCGCCTACGTGGGCAAACTGCATTTATGTGATGGATGAGCAGATTTGTTTTCTCTCTGTTTGGGTGTTTATTTTGAGGGTCTCTACTCGTAATAAGGAATATTTATTTTCCGGAGATGCTAAAGTTTTACACAAAATGTACTCACCGATTGAATAAATCAATTTTTATGAATTGACCGTTGGCCTGGGGCCTACTGGTTTTATTCGGTTTTATGAGGAGAAGTTGACTTCACTTTGTTTTTATCGGCTGTAGGTCGTTTATTAGATATGTAAGAATGTACAACATGAAAACATTTTGAGACTTTTAATTTTGTGCCGAGGATTATTATTTTCTTAAATCATAAAATCACATTATTTCTAGTAACACAAAATTATATATATTTTCTTGTCAATACACACAGTTTTCATTCAGGCTAGTCCGGTGACGATAGTGGCATGGCAACCATACTCTCTGTAAAAGATGCATTTTTTGTTCTGTATCGATCCCTTGCTCCACACTACTGTTCCGTTACACGTCGGTGTAAATGTCAGCCACCTGAAATACGACAAGGTCGGCAGGGCGTTGACCTGGCGAGGGAACGTCACCCAAATAAAACAAATCCCTATTTAATACGATGTTGTCTATCTGTCAGTCCAGGGAAAACAATTTTGCTTTGATGGAGTTCAGAGTGTCGAAAAATGTTGTTGTTTTGAAGTTAAGAGGATGTTTTAGTTTGCTGTCTAAAGGTATTGAGTAAATGTAGTTTTGTTTGAATCGCGACTCCTTTAAAACATTAAACAATTTAAGAAAAAAACACCACTTTGTCAGTTTAAGTTTGAAAAAAGATCAAATTAGGTACTACAAGGTTTTTTGAAGGTGGTTTTGAATATAAAAAACATACTACAGGCAGGCATATATAAAATAATAGCGTCCGCCCGCGACCTCATCTGCGTAGACTTCAGAATTGGGTCCAGTTAGAAATAAAAAGTTAAGACAGCGCCACCTAGTGGCGAAGTTTCATTTTTAGGTTTTCACTTCCTCCGGGAACCCTCGAGTTTTCCAGGATAAAAAGTACCCTATGTGTTAGCCGAGTGCTTCATCTATCTACCTACCAAATTTCATCGAAATCCGTTCAGTAGTTTGGGCGTGAAAGTGGAACAATCAAACAAACCTCCATACTTTCGCATTCATAATATTAGTGAGATGTTATTATTTAATGTCCACGTCCCGCGCGCGAATACTCACGGGTATGTATATTTATATCAAAACGTGACTGAAGTAATTGTAATAAATCTTTATGAAATTTTCAAACTATTTCATAATTTGATATAGGAATCTACTCGCTGACGTTTTTATATTATAACTATAGTTATAAAGTGATCACATGTTTGTAAAAAATATTTTTTTTGTAGTTCGGGTTTAAAATACGAGTAACATTATAAGAAATGTTTCACTTTATATTTTGTGATTAAAAAAAGTTTATAGGTATCTGTTGTAAGATATACATAGAAATGTAATTTGGGTTTATGTACGATATGTATGTATGTCATCAATCATTGTCATTTTTTTTTGTCGATAATGAATTTCACCCCTTTTTTCCACTTTATCTAGGAACAGCCTGTTTATTTGACTGACTCGGTGGCTCAGTCGTTAGCGCTCCTGACTACTGATCCAAGAGTCGTGGGTTCGATCCCCACCCAGGGCAAACATTTCTTTGATGAGCAGATTTGTTATACAAGGGAATAATACAGGGAATCTTAGTTTGGGACCAGATGACCGTGTGTGATTGATTTGTCCTAGATATTATAATTATTATTTCTTGAGTTGACTGTTGGTTGAACATTGCGGAAAGATGATAAGAGTTAAAAGTGGGGCTTTTGAATATTGTAACTAAGCCATTGTTGTTAGAACTTTAACAGGCTGTTGTTTTGCTCTACAAGCCACTTTTCAAGCGTGACAGTACGCGAGAAACACTTCTTGCCAATTGGCTAATAAAAGTCAGAGCCAACGACGTGTACACTCATGACCAAAAATGTTTTAAAATATCCTGTCTTTAAAAAAAATTGTCTTTTCTTTTTTTGTTCGAAAAAATATAATAAAATATAATGGTAGTTAAAAATTCAAAAGTGAAATCATGTAATTGAATTTTTTCTTACAATTATTCTGGAAGAAGACGTGTATTTATTCAAATTTGCTCAAAGTTTTGTCCCCAAATTACAGTTCGGTTCGGCCTTATTCATGTAAATTATAAAGTTCCGTTCACATTTTGTCTTGCGCGGAAGTTATTAAACGATTTGAATTACACGGTAAAAACGATTTATTTCATTCAAGAAGTATAGTTTCATATACATATGCATTTCATATACATATGGAACATTTTTTCAATGGAGAATATGAGTTTCTTGAAAATCTGTTAAGAATGTAATTTTTTTTATAGTGAAAGTCGAAACTTACGTTAAAATATTATTTCGGCAGTAAAAAACAAATCCAAGACATCAATTCTCTTGGCGTGAAAACAATTCCAACTCTTTTTTTTTCGTATAGGTATTTAAGATACATTTAGAATAGAATATAAATATAGACGGCAGTTGCCTGTGTTGCACTTAACATCGCCCGTGACGTGTGCAATGCGACCATCATACACATCTAGTAATCAGATGTGCAGGTTTCTTTACGATGTTTTCCTTCAATGTTTAAGCAATCAGTACATATTGAAAATGCATATAAGTTTCGAAAAACTCATTGATAGGAACAGGATTTGAACCCAAGACCTCTGGTTAGGAGGTCGAAATTGTCACCGTTGAGCCACCGATGCTTTTTAAATACTATCTAATATTAATAATAATACAATTCGATCCTTGATTCATGCATAAGTTCGAGAGTATCGAGTCGGCGACCCGCGCTAAGGAGGCGCTGCATGGATGCGACATCTACTCCGGATGCTGTACCCTCAAAATCGAGTTTGCAAAGGTGAGTACCATTCATTTTTTATTTTACTGAATTGGGTAGCAAAAGGGCTGATGGCCCACCTGATGGAATTACTGCTGCCTATGGGCAACACTATAGCGGTGCTAAAATCAAATAATTTTATTTGCGTAATTTTAGGTACGTAAATTCACCAAAATCTACCAAGACATGAGTGCAAATGTTTAGAAGAAGAATTTGTAATTTACATTAATTAACAGTACTATTAAACGTTAATATTAAAAATTTTTTGTTGTTACGTTCGAGCTACTGAGGAATTAGTGGTAGCAATGGAAGCTTAATAGACACGGCAAAAATATTCGAGATTCGATTCTGATTTTCTAGTACTACTAAAGCCTTAACGATAGAACTTCAACGCCTTCAGAGCGCCAGCGGTGTTATACGTTTGAAGTCTGCATTTTGAATAAGCCCTCTATAAATAAATTACAAAAAAAAATGCTAATGCGAGTCTGTCGCATCGTAGGTATCTTCAAACGGGTGGACTAATTAAACCTTCAAGATCACAAAGTTGAATTTGAGAAACGTTTAATTCATATATTTTTTTAAATATACATATTTGAATTTCCTTGCTTGCTTGGTTGGTCTTAGCTTGTTTAACTTCCGATACAAAAGTGTGATATGTGTAAGTTTAAAACGTATTTATGTGTTTGCGTGTCTCTAAAAACGTAACCCTCTTTTTAGGCAATTGGTCGGGTGAAAATACTCGTAATTGGAGACCGATAGATGCCTCAATCATAACTAGTCATCGCTGCCACTCATGGCATAGTGCTGAGCTAACGGTGTTTGCTCAAGAGAGTGCGGGTTCGTCACTCGGATCGGGTTACCGCCCCTTCTTACAGGGCAGTGGGGAAAGACTAGGCTAAATGGTTTTTCCCAAGTAGTAAAGATTTTATCCATAGTAGGTTTTAAATTATACTTATGGTTCAACAGTTTCAAAATAAAATCTTATGTTTGTAATTTTACATTTCAGTTCAACAATACATTAATTGTATTTCATTATCAATGGCTTTAAAATGCTTTTATCACGGTAATCCCCTTAAAATGCAAATTGCGGCAGTTTACAGATACGCCCCTGTGTCTCAATTAAAAAAATAAAAATTAAAAAGTAAACAGCGGCATGCAGGATTTGAATTTCGAACAGTGTTGCGCTGAAACATTTAAGTCCATGAATAGTCCAGTCAGTCTAAAAAAATTTTGTATGGAAAAGCTTGTAGTTACCATTTTGAATGTGTATATCAGTTGAATAATTATTATTTTACTATTCTTGGCATGTGTGTTTGTTTGGACTTCTTTTACGTGATTTTTTGCATAACTTAACGCAGTGGGAAGTGACATCGATCGTCTAGATTTTATTCTGTAAAATATTGTGTTATTTATTATTACTATAAAATTTGAGAAAGAGACAGAGATACAAAGACGAGGAACAGCATAGGATAGTTTATTCCAAAAACCTGCGTAGCCTCAACAACAGTCATAATAAAAACTATATCCAGGTGGCCGCAGCCGAGGGCAAATGCTAGTCATGTTATCATTTTATTATATTATTATGTGTTTATCATTTTTTTTCCTATTCTTATCGACATTGAAGTTGACTTCATATGGTGCAACCAGGGTTCGGAAACCGGTTTTTTGAAAATACCGGTTTCGGTCATTGACCCCTATATCGAAATAATTTCGGTTGAGGTTTCGTTCAGGTTTCGGTTACCGGTATATTTAAGCGGTTTAACCAAAACCGATATTTTTTCGTTCGAACGGAATTAACCGGTTAATTTGAAAAATATGCGACTTTGTAGGCTGTTTGCCGCGTGCAATCAATTGAAAGCGTGCGAAAAAGTGAGCAGAAGACTCGGGCAGTGGCACCCGCGCGACGCGCCTGTACTTGACTAAGTTTGGTTTTAACCGGTTAATTTAGTTCTTATTTCGGTTAGAAAACCGCTTCCTGATTAACCGATATTTTATTCAAATTTACCGGTTAAGCTGGAAACCGGTTTTAACCTGAACGGAATCGTTAACCGAAATTCGAACGAAATTAACCGGTATTTGTTAACCGGTTCCGAACCTTGGGTGCAACACTAGGGAAGTGGTTTTGGAACGTATTCGCTATTTGCAATTCAACCGTCATACGGTATGGACGTGTGCAGAGTCCCGATTTACATTTGCCAGATTAAGGATTGAGGTTTTTAAAATGCCGGTTTTATAGACTTGTTGATTTTTCTTTTCCAATCTTTATTGCTGGGAAAATATATCGGTAAGAAAAAAGAAAACCATCGGTAAGGTTAGCATACCCCATACATATTGGTGGAGGTTGTAATACCGACCCCAGTGTCAGAAGTTTTTAAGCCGTCCTTAAGGCTTCTGACGTGGCTAACTATTGCCATCTATAGTTCATTCCAATCAAAAAAAGCAAAAGGTACATAGATAGATAGATAGGTAGATACAACATTTATTTGCAGCCACAAACACACAAAACAAGACAACAATTTTACAGAAACTAATAAAGTAAGACAAAAACAATAATTTCATTTACATATGTCACAACACAGTTATGAGACAAAAAGTGCAAAGCTGTTTACAGATAATATTTTGTTATGATGTAGCTTTGAAGCGGTTCCGACTCAGCATGTGCTGCAGAACATGCGCCACACGCCTGCAGCGCTGATATTCTGCCGGCACCGCGACAGAAACCGGTCAACAAACGGTAAACAAACTTACTATGGAAATGACACATGTTAATGTCAGATGCATACTATCTTTGTTTACCTTTTGCTTTTTTTTTGATTGGAATGAACTATAGTGATGACAACTCAGTCGAATTGTAAGAATGCCGTAAAGAATTAGCTGCATAGCCTTAAGTACTTCAGTACAGTGCGTATAACAACCAAGGATTACGTATTATTCCAAGCGCTTTCATATCATATTTTGTGACTAAGTTTAGCCCGATAATAATTTCTCAAGATTTCAAAATCGATTTGCTATATAAAAAGATTTTAATCGATAACTGCGAGTAGTGTGATTTTTTTAAATATTTATATTGTTTATTTACGTATTTTTTAGAACATATTGTTTTTTGTACAGGACAAAATATTTTGGTTTTTGCTCTTAGACAATTAATCAAGATGACAAAGCACAAAATAAATACGTAGTCGGTCCCATAATGAATTGGCCTGATATAGTTCTACGCGACACATGTCGATACATGTTATGTTGCATTGAATAGTACGGTTCTCAGACACTTTATAAACGAACAAGCATGGACTTGACGAGCGTAGTTCAGTTTAGCAGTTTGTTTGAACAACAAGTGTCGCGTATTTTTTCAAAATGTCGAAAACCGAGTACCGAAGCGTCATAAAGTTTCTATTTAAAGAAGGCTTATCCCCCGCCCAAATTAAAGAACGATTAGATGGTGTGTATAAGTGTTCTCCCTCTTATAGCATAGTAAAAAATTGGGTGAAAGAGTTTCGCCTCGGGCGAGAAACCGTCGAAGATATCGGCCATGACGGTCGACCGGTAGAAGTGCTCACTCCCGATACTATTGCTCAAATCGAAGAAGAGGTTTTGAGTGACCGCCGTTTGAAGATTAGAGAAATTGCAGCTAGACTTGGACTCTCTAAAAGTACCGTCCATCGTGCAATCGATGAACATCTTCATATGAAAAAAGTCAGTGCAAGATGGGTCCCGAAACTTCTGTCAGCTGTGCAGAGACGGGAGCGAGTTCGCTGTGCTGCCGAGTTTTTAGATCTTTGTGGAGAAAACCCAAAGAACGTGATCGAGAGACTAGTGACTGGTGATGAAACTATGGTGTTATATTATGATCCAGAAAGCAAGCGCGAGTCAATGGAATGGCGTTATAAGGGTGAAAAGCCGCCTAGAAAGGCAAAGGTGCAACAATCTACCAAAAAAATCATGTGCACAATCTTTTGGGATTTTCAAGGTATTTTGATGGTTGATTTTAAAGAGCGCAATATAGTCGTAAACGGCGAATATTATGCTTCATTAATATATAAACTGCGAGATATTATAAAGGAGAAGCGCAGAGGCAAACTGAGTAAAGGCGTCCTGTTGCTTCACGACAACGCCCCCGTGCACACCGCCGGTGTTTCGAAGGATGCAGTGCGTCAATGCGGGTTCACGGAGCTGGACCATCCACCTTATAGTCCAGACATGGCTCCGTCCGATTATTACTTATTCCCAAATTTAAAGCGGGACTTAAGGGGAAGAAAATTTTCAAGCGATGAAGAGTTGCAGGCGGCCGTCGTCTGTCATTTTGAAGACAAAGATTGCGATTATTTTTATAAAGGATTAGAAATGTTATTTCACCGATGTCAGAAGTGTGTCAGTATTGATGGAGACTATATTGAAAAATAAAAATGATTGCATTTAATTTTCTTTTTTATTTCATAGTTAGGCCAATTCATTATGGGACCGACTACGTAAAAAGGGAAAATTTTATAATTTTGCACTGCTTGTTTTCTTTGTGCTCACTTAACAAAAGTGTCGCTGCAGAGATCCGTGACCTTTTATCAGTTCCTTTTCAAAGGAGGGACGATAAATAAAAAAACCTTGTACCTTTCCTACAGGATACATTAATCATTTTCATTATTAAAATAAAAATATGATTATTTATGTTTTCGAACTTAAATAAAAAAGTGAATTCGATATAATTTCTCATGTAATTTTTTTTTTACAATTCCATGTGAGTTATTAAATTAATAAAAAAAATTTAGAATCACGAATATATGTATAATAGGATCACAAAGATGTATACGAGTTTCAAGTGGTAGGAACTTTGTATTACGTAGTTAACGATAAAAAATTACCTTCGAAAGGTGTAAATTGTGTGTTTGAAATTAAAATCGCGGAACTTTCTTCTAATCAATTAAATTTGCGGAGCAAAAAACAGGACTTCATAAAATCGATGAGCCAAGTAGCCAACTTTGTGTGCAGTCAAATTTTTCTTGACCTATCATGATCTATCATGACTAAAAGCCATAGTTAAAATTTGGTCCGCGATTTTCGTTTCAGCCCGTATAAGAATATACTGTTATTTGGACTTCATACAAAATTAGCTAATCTGCTAACTAGTTTTATGAAGAGTCAAAGAATTTTTTTTTTGCCTTTACTGCAAAATTGTAAAACAATTTGTGTGAATAGAAGGCCCAGTTTAAATTGTGTCAGTATCTTTAAAAGCACCCTATATAATCGGATTTTTTCAATATTTTTCCTGTATTCTATACTTGATTCTGAGTAACCCCTTAAAATTTCAAATGCACTTTTTAACAATATTTATGTAAAATAAATATGAAGGTTAAAGTAGACGTTCATGCCCCGACAATACATTAAATTACGGTAAATAATGGCCCTACTATATTTGCGTTAAATACGTAGATACGTGCTCCCCCATGTGAATGTAAACATTTGTATTGCGGAGGAATAGCATGCGAGGTTCCAGTTTATACTTATACAAAATGTCACGGTAAAATTGTATGATATGCGTAGTGTATTCTACGTTAATTTCTTTTACTCAAACTTGCGAGGAAATGTTGTTATTGTTTAAAAAAACAATGAAATAGAGAGAGTTATGAATTTTGTACTTGTAACTTTCTTTGAAATTTTTTGGTTCCAAATTAAAAAGAATACCCTGATACTGTATTTTATAAAACATTTTGGAGAAGTTAGGCTGTGTACTTATAATAGAGACCGAATGAGTCTTAATTTGGTCTAAGTACGTCCTAAAATTAGAACTTTGAGAAAAGTACTTTGCTTTTACTTATGAAACTGAACAAAAAAAACCGTTTTTGATTTCCCATACTAAGTTGGCCGATCAGATTTTGCCTCTCTCTGCCTTTAGCTGTTATTACCTAAACAATAAATAAACACACTTTAATTGTATTTTTGGACCTCTTGTTGCTCCGCTAACACTTCCTGAAACGTTGAGTGTACAAGTTCCGCGTGGTAGGGTCTTTCTTGTGGGTTGAAAAAATAATACAATTTAAAAGAATGTGTTAAGAAAAAACAATTAAAAAGAGACTCTTCAAATGCGGTTTTTTTTACCGCGGTCGCCTTTGATAAAAGATGGACAACTTATCTCTAGAAATCTGCCATTTCGCTTTTTAGTTACAATTCAGTTATGTATTTTTTTCTTCAAAATGTTCCAACATTTTGGCATCTGGTACTTCAGTACCAATACAGATAAGTATTTTCTGGTACGCATAAGGGCCGTTCCTAAAACCCTACTCTGTCCTGTCAAGTCTGATATTACCAACCTGTTGTGACCCCTTCAGGGCAGGGGTTCGATTTCGGCGGACGAATTTTAATATTGTGATTACGTCACTCTGTTAGGATAACCAAAAATTTTAACAAATTTAGGAATTTTGATTTTCGTTCGTTTGTTGTTTCGTTTGACTTTTGTTGTTGGGTATCGTTTTGAATAATTGTACAATTTCCGCGTGGTAGGAACTTGGTATGTTACAAACCATATCGTCCCCACTGCAGGAAGGTTAGGCCATGCTCCACACACGGGGGCTGGATTGGTAGAGGTTGTGGGACTCGTGGACAGCGCCAGTGTGAGAAGGTTTTAATTTAGCCAGCTGGCAGCAACGGTTTAATGTGCTTTGAGGAGCACGAAAAGGGTAAATAAATGACACTAATAGTCAAACCATCTAGGCTACGACCGTGTCTATAGTCGGTTAAGCAGCACAAGCCGCATGGCACACACCACCGCTTCTTTGTACTAGAAACTTTGTGCTAGGTAGAAAAAGTAATAGAATGTGTAAGCACTTTTTTATTTTTATTTTAACCATAAAGAAGAGTCAGTTGCTATAAAAAAATGTTAATTGTCGATATTCATTAGCGGTCCCCTGCAACAACTATAATTATCCCATTTAGATCGGTAAAAAGAAGACATATTTCGATATTGTTGTTAAAAAGTATTTTATGTGCTATTTCATATTTATATCTACGGTTTTATTAAACAACAGTCATGTAACAGATATAACGTTTTTTTTTGTGCAACAGTTACGTCCAAATTTTTCCGATTACGCGTACAACCTACACTTGTTACCTCAATTTTTCCTCGACTCATGGTGCACCTACCATGGCTGTTGGCGTGTTTTGTCACAACTTTTATCACAGGAAGTCCCATAATGGCCGGCTTTTGGCGCTAAACGTTCCTCCATCTTGTATTTTTATGTTTTTTTTCCCTTACGACACATGTAATGGACCTTTTGTGTTTAGGATAAAGGCCTTTTGGGTATTGTTAGTTTAAGACGTGGCTTGTTGGGGAAAAAATTTTCGTATTTTCTATACCGGAAATGCGTTTTCGTACTTAATCTGCGAAAAATAGTTGAGTTGGTAAATAGATATAATGTGAATGAATGTTTTAATGGTTATAAAGACAAACTAGGGGAAAAAATTACAGTGGTTATTTAAACCCTCCTTCAAAAATTGGATTCTACAGTTACAGAGCAATGAGATTATGGTATACATGGGCGGTCCACTCGAACCGATTACTCCAATGATCAAGTCAGAATATTCGTTAGCCCTTGGCATCATCTCACTTGATGGTATAGTTACTGATGCTGCCGAAGAACTGGCTATGTGGGTTAGATGGTTGGCAATCCACAACTGTGCGTTTCACTAGAAACTTTCTGCCTCGCACAACCAAACTGTGGAATAAATTGTCGCCTGCGGTATTTCCGGACCGATACGACATTCAAGCCTTCAAGATAAGAGCGTACTCCCATTTCAAAGGCCGGCAACGCACTTGTAACTTCTCTGGTGTTGCGGGTGTCTGTGGGCGGCGGTAATCGCTTACCATCAGGTGATCCGTCTGCTCGTTTGCCAGCTATGCCATTAAAAAATATTATCTTCATGTCGGAACACATCATTGCTGTTACATTGAGGTTTGGTGGCCAGGCAAGCGGGGCGAGATCAAAAATGCCCTTACCAACAACCATACCAAATCATACAAATTTGCGTCTAGCCGGGAATCGACCCCGTGACCCTCTTGTGTGAATCAAGCGATCTTCCTTTATGACACGACAACGCATTCGTTCGACTCGTAATGCCTAAAACTAAAAAATAAGAATATGAAATTACGCAAAATAATCAATCAGAAATTCTTATCACATTTCGAGTTGTTATTCTAAATAGCGCAATAAAAAAATCCTTAACTTTCAAGAACATAAATTAATCATTTAAAACATCATAGCAGGGCTGGAGTACTAAACCTATTTCCTCTTGTAAATTGAGCTATAAAAAGAACGGGTTGCTTGTGCGAGCGAGACAGAAAATACTGCCGCTAAATGCAAGACAGGGATAAAAAATGGTCGAGCGTAATTGCAGCTTAACGTCCTATTAGGAGTTAATTTTTTAAGGGTTAAGTGTTCTCGCAGTCTCGTTTTATGTTGTGCATGCAGAAATGGACGTTTTCGAGCAAGTGTTTTTTTTTTTAATGTTTTAGTTTTCCTATTTTGGACATTGTTGGCTAAAAATGTTGTTGGGAAGGGCAAAATGTGTATTTTTTTGTCAGAGCTAAAATGTTAATTTTCACAACTTCGTCCAGAGAACTCACCATGATTTTGCAAAATAACTACCGACTTTTATAACGACATCCACATATTGTAATATTAAACCTTTTTTGTTTATTTTTAGAGCTTCAATATACTCTTTAGGCTTGCATTCTTTAAAATATCTGGATACGAAAAGCGAGATCCCAAAGAGGACCGAAGTCTGTGGCTTAAACTGAGGTGTGAATTTTTTATTCACATCGCCTCGGCTGACTGTTGGGCTCCTCTCCAAATTTTAATATGATTAACTGAATTTCATAATGGCGCTTTCATTTCATTTCCGTGCGTTAATTTCAGAAGTAAATTTTGTTTGTTTAACGTTAAAAGTAAACAAAAGTTAAATTGAAATTAGATTAATCGTTTTCATTGAAACATCATTCCACTAGACTTACCTACATTGTACCGTTGGTTATCACTCGATGGCAGTCGTTAAGCCATGTCGGAGGCCGTATAGAGTGACGGCTTAAAAACCTTGCTTCTGATGTTGCCCATTGCACTAGCCCCACGACCTCCACCAATCCGAATATAGTCTAACTTTCGCGCGTATGTAACAAATAAGTTATCTATATCTATCTATGGGAAGATAACCCAGAAGTGGGGACGATATGGGTTGTTAACAGCAACAGATTTCATAGCACATCCCTTCCTTCACTCAAGGCATTACGCTCGGAGCTTACTTGAGAACCACTTATGTAATACTATATATCCCGTTTGGTTGCACACTTTTCATGACACTGTTTCTACAACGTCGTTTTGTGCTATTGTCAAAGGGTTGAATAATGTATAGGAGAGATATTGTAATGTGAAAATACCAATACTATAAATGTGAAAATGTGTTTGTTAGTTTCATTTTGATGCTTCAGCGCCGTAACCAATCTTGGCGATTAAAGCTTCTTGTCTCCACACTGCGCACTGTGGATTATAAAAATGATACTCGGTGGAGCCGCGGGCAAAAGTTAGTTTAATATAAACGTATTAGCTCATTAGACATGTGTCCTTACTGTACACATCTCTGCACTTACTCCGCGCCTCACAGAGCCTTCAGAAGACAACGCCACTTTATGCCGAGAGCTAGTTTACACGTAAGTGGGGGAACCACTTCCTGGGGGGAAGTGGCACCGTATCCGGTGTATTGCGAACTGTCGTGGTTGTTAGTGTTATTGTGAGTGGGTGAT
Source organism: Coleophora deauratella (assembly GCA_958295455.1). Taxonomy (NCBI): domain Eukaryota; kingdom Metazoa; phylum Arthropoda; class Insecta; order Lepidoptera; family Coleophoridae; genus Coleophora; species Coleophora deauratella. The sequence goes on from OY282412.1 coordinate 8,790,176, forward strand.
AAATCTGTCAAGACGATTTGTGTAGCGCTGGAATATTCTGTTAAGTGTTGTCGCATCCCGACCACTCCATATAAATGTCACAATATTATTATCTACTATTACTACATTCAAATATGGCGTTTGTTCTGTACGTTAAATTTGTGCGTTTCGTGGCCTGCGCTAAGCAACCTGGAAGTCCTTTAGAGAGAGGCACATAATATACTAATTTTGCAAAAAAAATATATTATTTGGATGTTAACAATCCGTATCCATATCGTCCCCAGGGGCACGGGAAGAGTCCCAGACTTCGGGAAGGTTAGGCCAAACTCTCCAGACGGGGACCAAGTTCGCATTGCTGGAGGTTGTGGGGCTAGTAGCCAACCCCAGTGTCAGAAGTTTTCAAACCGCCTATAAGGCCTGCGACATGGCTTAACGACTGCCATCAGTGATAGCAGCGGCACCAACGGCTTAACGTGCCTTGCCAAGCACGGAAACGGTCGAGATAGATGCCACTATCAGTCAAACCTATCCAGGTTATGACCGTATCTGTAGTCAGTTAACTTGCGTAATCGACGCGTGGTCGCGTGAAAGCTGACTGAGTCACGACCGCTTCTTATAATTTAATAAATAATTTGGATATCCCATATTAATTGGAAAGTAGATATTGCAACTTTTTATGGGAAGGCAAAATTTTTTTTGCTAATTTTGTATGGGTTCTTTGACTTCTCCCAGATCTGTTCAGTTTTATAAGAAGAACCCATGGTTGAGGACCCTATCTATATACAGATGTAAAAAATTGGTGAAGTATTCGTTAATTGTCAAATCTAATTATCATTCTGAATAACTTTTGTTCCGCGACTTTGCTTAAATAGCAAAAAAATATTTTAGTCTTTTCATTTAAATTGATTTAGCCATTTCTATATCGAAAATCCAAAATTTTTTTGCGACTTCAGCAAATTCGTAAAACAAAATTTATTTCGAATAATGTCAAAAATCCCCAGTAAACGGGTCCTACACCAATGTTGTTACATCCTTCACATTGTGACCTAAGAAAATATAGCGATATGAACGTCACCGATAATGGGTAAGAGCATACCCAAACACAAAGTGAATTGTAGCATTATTAATTTATCCTTAGAGCGCTTATCTAAATTATCTTGGAGAAAAACACCTAGTTTCTCGTATATTTCTGGAACAAATATTTAATTACGAAAATCAGTTCATCTTTCAACAAATCTTTTCCAAGTGAATTAAGGCATACTATCTTAGGATAAAGCAAACTTCTCTATGAGAGAAACGACCAACATAGTTCATAATGCTACAGTGGTGCAATGGGCATACAAAATTACCCATTCTCCTTTAGCACACACACGACATTTGTGATGAGCATCCCGGTGAGATTTGTGGAGAGGAACTCGATTTGCATATCATACATATACATAACACACGTATAACAAAAAAATTATAACAAAAAATAGATATAAAGGACATTGACCAGGTCTGGACCAAGTGTTGCCCAGAATGAACACATAGTGCATTTTGTTCCTCAGGCCAACACTAATCTGTAAACCGAAGCGCTTCAAAATCTGTCCGAGGAGTCAAGAGAAAAAAAGTTTTTTTTTGTGAATTATTTGTTTGCGAAAAATGAACTTAATAATTATTTTCAGTGTAACTAGGAGTGTATTATGTAATAATAATATAATTAATCATCAATCAGTATTTACATTGATGTCTGGACCAAGTGCTGCCCAGACTGAAAACATAGTGCATTTTGTTTCTTAGGCCAATACTAATCTGTAAACCGAAGCGCTTCAAAATCTGTCCGAGGAGTCAAGAGAAAAAAAAGTTTTTTTTTGTGAATTACTTGTTTGCGAAAAATGAACTTAATAATTGTTTTCAGTGAATAGAAAATAGAACTAGAACTAGTAGTGTATTATTTATACTTATGTAATAATAATATCATTATTTATAAATCAGTAATTACATTGATGAAGATTAGCTAGGCTTTTATTCATAAAATAATATAATTAAAAATCAACATTCGTTAAACAGTAAGTTTACAAACCTTAAACTACAACTTAGGCACCGTAAAAGCCTAAGCCTTAGTCAAAAAGCAGCCCTGGTGAAATTAGAAAATGTGCCCATAACCCTGGCAGTGTTGCCTCGCTGTATCACCAGCGAGATGCACTGCACCAGGTACGATTTGTAGTGGGGGTTCTAATATTGGGGATCAGGCGCCGACCAAGTTCCCCCAAAAACTTCCTAGCTTCCGCACACCATGCGTCACTCGCCTCAACCGCGAAGGGGACGTAAGTATATGTATCCTTAAGGGGCGAGGACTTGGCATGTTTTTAACGGCAGTCCGATCGGCTGCTGAATGAAACTTCCTAGCTTCCGCACACCATGCGTCGCTCGCCTCAACCGCGAAGGGGACGTAAGTAAATGTATCCTTGAGGGGCGAGGAGTTGGCATGTTTTTAACGGCAGTCCGATCGGCAGCTGAATCCGTTGTGTGGGTGGTACAGGCAAAATGGGAGGGTACAAATGTGGTTACCACGCCGCATCCCACACCAAACAACGCACTCACCCCCAAGGGATCAAAGTCAGCCCATCAAACCGCTTGCCAGCCGAGTGACTCAAGCCGGGCGGCTCCAGGATACTCGAAACAAGAGCACGGCGGATGAGCTCATTGAGCATAATATGGTGTTGTGGTCAAAGTTCCGCTGACTTCTTGCAGCTCAACCCGTGATGATTATCAGCATCCACGCGCACCCCGCTCCTGCAGTAACAGGGCTCGCAGACGTTACACCCTAAAGGAAGAGCAGCAGCCTGCCTCAAGGATCCGTCATCGAGGGCGATTCTCAAATGGGAGGACGGAAGAGCACGCAGCCAAGCTACCGACTCTGGGAAAGATGCAGCTTTGAGTCGAGCGACATCCGCTCCTGATGCCGCCTCCAATAGAAAGTTGGGATCCACAGAGTTGATCATCCCATTGACGCTGGATCAACGGGCCCTCTGGACCATCGGCGGACGGACACACAGTAACCCAGGCTTTGAGGCTCTAAAAGGCATATCGGTGTTGTCACCCTGTACATGGAGTATTTCAGTAAACTAGGCCGACAACCCCACTGGAGGAGGGCAACAAAGCAGGAAGGTTTGCGTCTTGCACACGCCTAATACCCATATCCCCATAGCAAACCCACAGCGACGCCTGCAGCCACTAGGTCTCGTTGAGGTACACGCTGAGTATAAGCTCTAACGTGGCATTAAAAACTTTGTCCAGCTTAGAAACCTCTTGTGGAAAAATCCAAGTCGGAGAGGATCTCATAATATACACCAACTTGAACACCAAAGTGAAAGCACCTGTTGTACTAATCACCCGGTAAGTCATTACGATTAATAGAACACACGATCGGTGACCAGTTAAATGGTATTAGGCATGCTTTAGACACAGGGTCGCGATAATCACAATCGAGCCAAAAAGATATATTCCTTGACCCAGATATAATCGATGACGATGAAGATGATTAATACATAATTAATTACATTTACGTAATTATAATACTGTATTATTGTATTGTATAATTATTATTATTATTATACTATTACTGTAAAAGTCACTGTCACTAGTGTTACTGACACAGGTCAGTAGTATTTACTTATTTGCATACAATAATAATACTGGTATCACTAATAATATATAACTATGTAATCTTACGGATTGATAAATGATATTATTATTACATAAGTACCATTAATACACTACTAGTTAGACTGAAAATAATTATTAAGTTCATTTTTTGCAAAGAAATATTTCACAAAAAAAAACTTTTTTTCTCTTGACTCCTCGGACAGATTTTGAAGCGCTTCGGTTTACAGAAGAGTGTTGACCTGAGGAACAAAATACACTATGTGTTCATTCTGGGCAGCACTTGGTCCAACTTCCATACATGGATGGTCAGTGTCTTTTGTGTATTAGGATTTATGAAAAACTTTTATCGTAACAAATAGTGAGACAACCTTAAGTTACGAAAATTGTTGCGTTTGAAATTCTTAAAACATCGAACCTATTTTATCTTAAATGACACAACGGAAAATTAGTAAGACAACAAACTGTATGTGGAATGTTCAGCAAGAACATAAAAACAACTTGTTTAATGGCAAATTAAAGGTTTTATTTAAAAAATTGTATGAGCTACAAAGCGTTCGGTACACGGTCGAAGAAGAAGAAGAACGAGTGAAGGGAGCGGCTACTTATATAGATCCCATTTTTTTTTAAAGGTATGGTCGTTTCATACATATTCCCCGGGGGGAGAGTAACTTAAATTACTTAATTTACTACTTAGTTACTTACATGAAGTAAAATATTACAATATCTCTAATTGTACAAGTTTTGACAATTACAAAAAAGAAGTTAAATCTATTTTTTGACCAATGGTCATTGTAGCAGAATTACTATTTTTAATTTATTTTATATTTAGATTTATTACAAAAAAAAATACATGTGAGCAAACAATAAAAAAAAGGCGTATTGCAACAATGTACAATACATACTGGTGTTTTTAATTTTGTTTATACATCTACAGGTAGAATACAATTTTTGTTAATTGCTCTGCGAAGGATACCAGTACTTGTTTTTAATTCAACAACCCTTACCTTCCCATCTGAGCCTTGAAATGTTTTTGTAACTCGGGCTAAAGGCCAATGAAATGGAGGAGAGTTTTCCTGTTTTAATAGTACTAAACAACCTTCCTCAACATTGGGCTGACTGGCATGCCACTTCGGCCTACTATTAAGCTGAGATAAATATTGTTTGTGCCAAGCATTCCAGAAGTGCTGCTGTATTTGGGTACAGCGTCTCCAGAATCTGAGCCTATTTGTAGGCACTGCGGTGCAATCTGGCTCTGGAATGGCAGTTAAAGGCCTTCCTATTAAAAAATGGCCAGGTGTGAGGGCTGAGAAATCTGAAGGATCTCTTGTTAATTGGGTTAATGGCCTTGAATTTAATATGCCCTCTACACTAATAATAATAGTATTGAATTCTTCATATGTAAAAGCATTTGGACCTATAATCCTTTTGAAATGGAATTTTGCACTTTTAACTGCGGCTTCCCAAAGGCCGCCGAAAGTTGGTGAATAGGCAGGTATATAATTGAATTGAATGCCTTTAGATGACGCAAAATTAATGATAGATGACTGATTTTATTTGGAATTGTGCAGATTATAGAGCTCTTTAAGAGAGTTCTCTGCGCCCTTGAAAGTTTTCGCATTATCACAGTGAATGACGTTTGGCAGACCACGACGCCCAATGAATCTTTTTAATGAGGCAATGAAACAGACTGTAGTCATGTCAGAGACTAACTCTAGATGGACGCTTTTGGTGACAAAACACACAAATACTACAACATAGCCTTTGGAAACTACACTTCTTCTAATGCTTGATTGTTTGACATTAAAAGGGCCACAATAGTCTATGCCAACAATGCTGAAGGTTTTAGCTTCTGTAACTCGATCGGAAGGTAATGATCCCATTAACTGTGAAGCTGTATTTGCTTTGAACCTAAAACATTGTACACATCTGTGGATAATCCTTTTTACTTCTCTATTTAAATTGACAATCCAAAATCTTAATGATAGATTGCTTACAGTTAATTTTTGACCAGCATGCATTAAAGCTAGATGCTCATTTCTTATTATTAAATCAGTTATATGACATTTCTTTGGCAATATTATTGGGTATTTTTGAGAGTATGGAATAGGTGCATTTTGTAAGCGACCAGTTACTCTTAATACATTATTGCTGTCTAAGAAAGGAGACAATGACTTTAGGTAAGATTTTATAGGCGTATTATTTTTTACACATTCAATTTCCTTTTCAAAGTATGAGCTTTGGACTAAAGCAATTATTTTATTTTCAGAGCTTTTTAATTCTGATACAGTTAAATTACCTTTGCGTTTGTCATTTTTGTGTTTACAATTAAATGAGAATCTCATTATCCAAGTTAAAATTCTTACAGTTTTTGTCCATGAGGAATATTTATTTAGAATTTCAGGAGTAGAGGCAGTGACATTTAAAACCACATCCCGCTTGTCAAGGTGTTCTGAGTCTGAGTCTTCAGGTAATTCAGTACAGTTATTTATGTTTTGTGGCAAAAAACCAAATGAGGCATGCTGAGGTGGACCATTCCACCACAGAGTGTTATTAACCAGCTCCAGCGGATCACAACCTCTGGACAAGCAGTCTGCTGGATTGGACGTGCCTTCTATATGAAACCATTGACAATTTTTTGTGAGCGTGTTAATTATGCTGACCCTGTTCTTAACAAATGCAGGTAAGTTTTTGTCTGATTTTAACCAACATAGTACAACTTGTGAATCTGAGAACAAGTAATTTGCATCTATTTTAAAATTACAATAAATGTTACTTACTTTATCAAACAATTTTGCTAAAATTAATGCAGCATTTAGCTCTAGTTTTGGTACAGTTAATTTATTTTTGATCGGAGCTATTTTAGATTTAGCACAAATTAAAGTGTTTGTTACTTGATCACCCCGAATGGTTTTTGCATAAATACAACAGCCGTATGCTGTGTTTGAAGCGTCGCAATATCCTAGCAATTCTATACGTTGTGCATTAGCAAACTTTAAGTTTCTGTTAACATAGATGCTGGGCATTGAAACTAATTGGCTGTAAAAGTTTTTCCAGCATTTTAGAAGCTTTTCAGGTAAGGGAGAGTCCCATTCTAAATTTTCTTTCCATACACTTTGTAAGAATTGTTTAGCTTTAACTACTACGGGTCCTGCCAGCCCAAGAGGATCGAAAAATGATCCAATAACGCTTAAAACTGACCTTTTATCCCATTTTTTAAAGTTTTTGTTAGGACATACTACTTTGAATTTGTCATTTTTGACATCAAACGATAATCCAAGAGCCTTTATCATTACACTATCATTACAAAGTTCGTGCTCCTCCAAATGTTGCTTTTGCACTGGGATGCCACGGAGAAGTTGCGAATTATTGGCTGCCCATTTGTGGAGTTGAAATCCGGCACGATCAAGAAGAGAAATAATTTGATTTCTTACCTCAAGGGTGTCTTCTATGGACTGTCCACCAAACAGTGCATCGTCTACATACATGGATTGCCGAATCACCTCTGCAGCTCGCGGGAACTCATCTCCGTGTCTTTGAGCCAGCTCGTCCAGACATCTGGTTGCCAGGTAGCTCGAACTTTTGAGACCATAGGTGACTGTCTGTAATTCGAGAATTATTTTCTTATTATCCTTATCTTTCCATAAAATATTTTGGAGTTCTCGGTATTGTGGACTGACAGTTATTGCCCTATACATATGTCTTATGTCTGCTAAAAGAACATATTCGTATGCCCTGAATAGAATCAGTATATCAAAAAGGTCTTTTTGTATTTTGGGCCCGTTTAATAAAACATCATTTAAGCTATTATGCTCCGAATTTTGTCGTGTATTGCCATTGAACACTACCCTTACTTTGTTTGTTTTCCTATCATTCCTTATAACCGGTAAGTGTTGCATGAAATACCTCTTTTCTATTTCGGAAAAGCTTAACGGAACAACTTTAGCGTGCCCTAAATTAACATACTCCTCCAAGAAGGTATGATATTGGTTTTTTAAATGTTCATCCTTATCTAGCCTTTTTTCAATATAATTTAAAGTTTTGGAAGCAATAGGGAATGTATTACCCAAGTTGAGTTGATCTAACGGTTTTTGCAGAGGCAGAGAAACCTGAAATTTGCCATCAATTAAATGTACCGATTTTTTGAATTCGGCTTCACAGGTATCCTGCTTTACTGTAACCTCCAAATTTGTTTCAGGGATCTGTTCAATCTCCCAAAACTTTGTTAGGAGGTGATCAACACTGTCAACATTATTATCAATGATTGCATGCAAGGTAACTAGATTATTATTGAAAGATGAACTTTTTTCTTTTATTTCGCCTGATATTATTGAACCAAATTCAGTATCTAATAAATACAGATTACTGTTTGTCAATTTGATTTTATTTGGCAGCATTATTTTGAAAAAGACATCAGCAGACAGCAGAAATGAAATATCACCCGGCACATTATATTCATCGTCTGCAAGCACTACAGAATCCGGTATGGTGACATTCAGCAAATTAAGCTTGTGCTGTGGCAACTGTGTTGTTATTTGGTCCACTACTGAACAAGTCACTTGACAATTAAAATTGTTTTGAAGTGATATTAAATTTACTTTGACAGCCTTTGTGGTTGTTTTATTTTGTTGACCCAATGCTGTTATATTTATATTATTATTGAACTGTTTTAATTGCAATTTTTTGACAAGATCAGATTTTATAAATGATATTTGACTGCCGCTGTCTACTAAGCCCCTAGCTATTATGTAAGATTTTCCATCTTGGCTAAGTATTTTTGCCTTAACAGTGGGCAGTAATACACTATCATTTCCGATATTATTATGCAAAACAGCTTTTTCTATTTCTTCTTGATGCAACAGAGTGTTATGTGTTTTGCTGTTGCATATTCCGCATTTAAAATAAAAGCGGCATTTTTTATTGTGAAAATTTAAACAAATTTTGCATAAATTATTTTTTGAAACAAATGTAACCCTATCATCAACAGACAAAGTTTCAAATTTTTTACATTTGAATAATTTATGGGATGAATCATCACAAAATCTACAAACGGGTAATTGTTTATCCTCAACTTGTTTGCTCACTACATTTGCAACTTTATTTTTAAAACTTTTATAAGAACAGTGAGTGTTGGTGGACTTACCCTCGCTTTTTTGGCTCTCTTCTATACTGCTGGCTCTCCGCTCAATGAAAGCAAAGAACTCCTCTAGATTTGGCAGCTTCGTTTGGTCCCGTTCGCTATGGTACGCTCTACAAGAAAACTGATCAATTTTTCTTAACAAAATAGGCAATATTATCATATCCCAGTGCTCAGTAGGCTGTCCTAGGGTTTTCAAGGCTCCCAGATTTTGTCGAGCATGAGCAACTATTTCCCTTAAGCTGCTGGCAGCACCCTTCACAATTGGTTGCATATCTAACAACGCCTGCACATGGTTGACTGTCACAATAAACTTATTATCGTACCTATTTTTCAGATACTCTAATGCTGTTTCATATGAATTATTTGTTAAAGGCAAACACTCAATTATTGACAATGCTTCTCCTTTTAAAAACTTCCTTAAATAGAATAACTTTTGAACAGCATCTAGCTTGCTGTTATGTATAACCGCACTGAAAAGTTCAATAAAGGTTCTATATTTTGTGTAGTCGGATCCGTCAAACGTGGGAATGTCTATTTCTGGCAACTTCACTGAGCCACTGCTAGAAGACTTCAGGGTCTTACAGGATGGTTCGGATGCCTTGTCGCTGACACTGCTTATCAGTTTGCGAAGTCCTACAATGATTCCCAGGCACCTTTCCTCCAAGTCGTCCTCCTCAAAGTCCTCTTCGGAACACTCATTTGTCAGTATTCTTAACTGAAGTGTTATGTCATTGATGCTGGATAAGACTTCTTCCACTTGCTGAAGCCTTAGTGTTACTGCTTCCTTGTCAACAGTCTCTTGTGTTTGTTTACGCGTGAAGTTTTCAGCTTTTGTAAGCTTACCTTTGAATTGCGCTAGTTGCGCCTTCAGTCTCTTTTCCTGCTCATAGCTAACATCTTCCTGTCCAATACTCTTGCGTTTTCCACCCATTTTCTTTAAGAGAAATCACCAATAACTCGTAAAAATTTCCGGCTTGCAGTTTGTAAACAAACACCAAATTGACGTTTGATTGAATGAACGGTGAACGATTGGGAGTGAAGAAAATGGTTCCGACGTCACAAATGTCAAAGTTCTTTCTGTCTCTCTCGCTCTCGTACAGATTGTGGGCGATAATGGCGGCCGTTTTATTTCAATGGGATTCCAATACGATTTTTGATTTTCAGCAATACACGAATATTTTTGACGAGCTCACAATTATTTAGCTTCTTGGCAGCTATTTGAAGACTGCGGGGATTGCGGGACTCGTTGTGTTTGTCTGATTCGAGGTTTTTTGTTGGAATGTTCCGCACCCACGCCACGCGGCACTTGGTTGCCGGTTTTTGCGAAACGAGAGAAAACGTGTATTTGCACTCGCGCACTACAATGTTTTTTAGTATTTCGTTTCGGCACCAATTTATGTTCAGCAAGAACATAAAAACAACTTGTTTAATGGCAAATTAAAGGTTTTATTTAAAAAATTGTATGAGCTACAAAGCGTTCGGTACACGGTCGAAGAAGAAGAAGAACGAGTGAAGGGAGCGGCTACTTATATAGATCCCATTTTTTTTTAAAGGTATGGTCGTTTCATACAGGAATATAAAATATTCCAAACCACTGAGTTTCAAGCAGTTTGCACACTAAAACTAAATGTAAATTTAAGCCGTTATGCTTAAAAGAAAATGGAACAAAGAGACCAACAACATGTAGACAGCTCGGACAAGCGTGAAGCTATATTTTAGAAAAGCCTCAGTTTCAAAATAACGCTACGAGTAGTTCTTTTGCGCGGGAATAAAATACTTTTTGGCCGACTCTCTGGCTAAGTTATCATCGGGCGTTGTCCGTATAGACTGGCCTGCTCTTGTCATTCGCAGTTTGTAATGGTTATAAATTAGCTTCTAATTTCAGTTTATTTTTACCTGTTTTCAATTCTTTTAATCTTGGCCTAAAATTCAAATATAGTAACATGTAAGCCCACCATAGATTTTTCTCAGTTCGCAAATACTCCCCGAAACGGCGAGTATACGAATTCCGAGTAATCCGAGTGATAGGAACCTTGTTAAGTAGACCAAAAAAATGACCTTCGAAAATTGTACCCTGATGTGCTTGAGAGCAGAATTCAAAATCTGGTTAGGAAGGCCGACTTAGTGTAAATAGTGGAACCATCGCGTTTTTTTTACTAACCAAAAGTAAGTTAAGAAAGTTACGCCTTGGCCAAGTATAAAAATACGCTTGCCAAGAAAAATCTCTATAAAAACAATATTGATTGCTTTTGAGTAAGTTCGTCGTTGAAAACGCATACATCATTTGTTGGCGCCCTGTCGGCTCACAGCAGTGTTGCCAACGCCAAGATTAACGGGTGACAGGCGGTGTAACTAGCAAAGAAATTAGTGTTGCCATAATACTTTTGAAATGTGCAAAAAAAAGCCTCAAACCAGGCGCAAGCCTGGTTTGAGGCTTTTTTTTAATAAATAATTAATTATAAACTTTATCTACGATAAATCATACTGAAAAAAATGTATATTAACTATGCATTTTTAACTTCTTTTTTCGAATCAAGTCTGAATTATACACTTCCGGACACATCCATTGGCCCACTTAGCATTTCAAGTTTTATTGGCATTTCATGTTTTAAAATATCCCTACTTAGTTGTTAATATTAATTTTATATTGTTATGTTGTATAGTATTTGTATATTTTCAAATGTATTGTATTTTATATTTTCTATGAGCCTTGTGCCTAAAATAAACGGATAAATAAATAATAATAATAATAAGTAAATAAAATATGTACCTAGCTACAAATAAATGTTAGGTTTAATCAAAATACAGTTTTGAAGCCGTGCCGGCATTAGCAATGTTTTTTTTATGCAGTTTATCCCAAATTCAACTTCAGGAATTAAACTTAAAAAATATACAGGATGTAACAGAAAGGTGTGATAATACTTCAAGGTTGGCTTTTACCCATCAAACTGAACAACTTTTGTTCTACAACTTTGTTCAAATCGCAAATTTTTTTTTGGAATTTTCATACAAATCGATCAGCTGGCGAAAATTTCTTTGCGAATTTTAACAAAGTTGTAGAACTAAAGTTGTTCAGTTTCATGGGTAAAGCCAACCTTGAAGTATTATCACACGTTTCTGTTACACCCTGTATATTAAAACTTGAAATTGTATAGGTGATTCATGTGTCCGGTCCGAAAGTATATATATTGTATTTTTTTTAAGAGTAAAGCGTTGGCTTATTTATTATTATCAAACAGATTAACATTTTGTTCGCTGGCTCAGCGATCCAAAGAGTATGTTATTCTCCAACATAAAACATTGATACTTCTATTTACGCGAAACTCAACTAAAAGTTCTCTCATAGTAACAATAAATAAATTACTTACTTATTTTTGTTTGTTTGTTCACAGCCTGAAAGACTGAACGTGTTCAAAAATGACCAGGACAGCTGGGATTACACATGTGAGCATAAGCTTTTTCTTACTTTAGATATGTCTTTTGTGAATAAAAAATAAAGCGCTTCTGACTTTAGTTGTCTTTTGTGGATCAAAAAAAAAGGCGCTTCTGACTTTAGTTATGTCTTTCGTGGTTAAAAAAAGAGCGCGTGTGATCATAAGCGTCGACTTGGCTTCGCTTTGTATAAACTGTATTTGTCAACGTCCACTGCTACCCACGAAAATGTTATGACGCATGCTACATTTATATGGGTAGTAGGAATTGAAAAACTTGTGATATTTCATATTAAATAAAACTTTTTACTAGCGAAATTAAAATTACAAGGGTTCTTGTCAACCGCGACCAGTTTATACGATTACACGGACCCTTTTCTGTGTTATTATAATCTCACGGGTCCGTTAATATTAACCCTAGAAACATTTTGAGTTGTATTTGTCGTACCTTTTGCGTCTTGATTGGTCGATTTTTTGTTATCCACTATTGGCACTGAAAACTGTCATTGTGCGTCTCACAATCGAACAACATTGCACATTGATAATTTCTCGGGATTATAAATATATCTTATAATTAGATGATCAAACGAACTTACCTCAAGTGAAGTTCGATCTTAATTATCCTTCCTTGTCGGAGAGATTTAATTGGTTAACATGTAGTAGTCCTCGTCTACGTTTGACCCACTCGCACGTAGTTTAGCGCCATAAGAGAAAAAGAGACAGCTAGGTAGTCTCCCACCTCGGCGCCATTGCACGGTCCAAGCCTCATTCATTTTAGAGAATAAAAAAGGCAACCTACATCCTACAACATTGGTATTAGGGGTTTTAATACTAGCATCCTAGTATTGTCTACTCTAGGGCAGGGAGGGACCTTAAATCTCTCCGACAAGGAAGGATAATTAAGATCGAACTTCACTTGAGGTAAGTTCGTTTGATCATCTAATTATCCTTCCTTGTCTTCTAGATTTAATTGGTTAACATGTAGATGTTTAGAGAGACTAACAATGTTGTAGGAAATAGGTATGAGAATTATTGCAATAAAATATAATATGAGAGAATTTATAAAACTGCAATTCAATTAACAGAAATTTATTTCTGGAAGAAATTTCTTTTAGAAACAAGTTGCACCCCTTGCGTATATCTGATGGTAAGCTTTTATATTATGCCCATTTTGTGTACACAATAAATTATTAAAAATAACACTTCCTAGAAGGTTATCAAATAAACAATATGAAAATAAAATTAAATCTTGTTCAATTTTATGAATGTGGTTGTTAGTCTGATTGTTAGTTGAACTTGACGTTAGGTTCTGAGTGAGGAGGTTACACTTAGCATAAGTGTAGCGATAGACGATAGTGTTTTATGAAAGGTATATGCAGCGTCGTTTAAGTATGCTTTTTCTAGACGTCTTACATAACCGGATATGAATTACTTTAGTAATAAATTAATAATCTATTGACATATACTTGAAAATTTCATACGGGAACTTGTTTGACATTTCCATCCTTTTAGCTATTTGGAAAATCTGTTCTAAGTCCAAAGAACTGCTAAAATGGTAAACTAATACGATATTCGGGTACCTTAATTACACTATGTATCGTATTTTAACAAATATGGTTTTAACCTGTACATCTTTCATGTACTGCTTGAATAATTCACCTTGAACATCAGAAATTCATTTTTAGGCAATTTGGCAAAAAAATAATAACACAAAATAAACCCGAATAACTATATAATATATCCGCAATGGGGATGAGCCGTGAACAAATCAACGAATCTATACTCTCGATTGATAATATTCCCCCACTGTTTAAAGCCAGACGTGAACTGAAACTTGGTGTTATCGACCAGTGATAGGGATTTCATGTCCAGCACAGTGCTGACGATATGCATTTGTTCGTTCCCTATACGAATTGAATAAGTAAATATTTGAGAAAATATTTTAATATTTAGTTTCAGATTCACTTATAAGAAATACATGAATTATGATTTCATAACAGACCCTACGTCAGGTATGAAAACGGATCTTTGGTATCTTGATCAGCAGATGTTTTTTTTTTTAACTTATGAGTTATTGCTTAGTACATAATAAGTCATAATTTCAATATAATAATTTGAAGTTCATAATAATTGGAAAAGGTGGGAACCGTAGAATAGAGTTACACAGATTATAAACCGAAAAAGGGTTTTGAGGTCTGTTCAGTAAAATGCATTTTGGTATTAATTACATTTTGTATTTATCCTTTTAGTTAAAATTATTATTTTAGGCTGGATAAGCTTATTAATAAGTTTTGGAATGCAGTAGGAAACATTCTTGTTTTATAAATGTTTAGTAGATTTATCTAGACTGTGTTGATAACAGTAACTTTAGAAAGTTTTATATGTATATGTGTGATGCAAATATAAATATATTTATTATTCAGCACATCAGCAATAGTATTCTATTGTCCCAACTTTTAAACACTTTATTTTCTCGCTCTTTCGTTGTGTGTTTCGGTTAATACAGACAAAAAGTTGCTGTAATTTTATATACCCACGAAATGATGTCGCTTAATTGTAAATAATGTATGTTCCAAATATACCAGAAGTTTCACGTAAGGTATGGCTTATAATAATTTTGTTTTCGCGAAATTCGCTGATGTTCAAATGTTTCATTTTTAATTCATCATATAAATATTTTTAATGTGTATTTTGATTATAGGCAATCTTAAACAGTATCAATAAATAATTTTAATCATCCTCATTATTACCCTCACAAGGACATCTCCAGTGTACTGTGGAGGCAGGCATTAACGAAAATTTTGCTTATGCAAAGGTCAACATTTTGATTGTGCACCATATAAATATTCACAGATTTCGCCCATAAATCATTATTGTTTATTCTTATCTGGTGATTGCGGTAGCTTCTAGACTTAACTTGCATTAAACTTAAAAAACAGGCATAGCTTCATAAGAAAACGTATACCTGTAACGTAGGTATTTGTTTTTGTTATAATTAATACTTCCCGAAACGCTGTCATTGCAAGTTTCGTGTAAGTAGTAGAAGCTAGGCATAAAAAAAGACAATTTAAAATATAAGGTACAAAAAACCTTATTTCATAATGGTGGTAACATTCTCAGACGGTTTCAAATTGGAGTGTAGGTCGTGCCCTGCATGCCCAAACAACTGCACGCAGGAAGATCCAACGAGTGCCACCACGGGCAGTGCGATTCGTGTGGCTGAATCCCGGACTAAGGCCATCTAGGCTTGTTATCGACACGAAAAGAAGAATAACATAGAATAGTATAGTAAAAACCGATTGAAAATACTCCTGTATCTGTTTATTAAGCTAATGAGCACTATAGTGTTCATAGCACTAGAGTCCTATAAAGGTTGAGCACAGGCTGAAAGGCTAAACACAAGTATATAGAAAAAGTGTTTTAAGTATGATACAATCATGCATGAGCACGAGGAAATCGGCCGATTTTATTACTTTTACCATGTAACTGCCCTGGGCAACTACGATAAAATAGATTTAAAGTTATTAATATTCAAAATGTACAACAATATTTGATGAACATTTTAGTTCCAGTATAAATTAACCTTATCTTCACTTTTACGGATTATAAAAATAATACTCGAAGCAAAGAGTTTTTCAAAGGGATGCTGCATTAACTTTTACAATTTTGACAAAAAATATGCCATATTTTGGCAAGGACTTGGCCAGAGGCCAAGAAGGTTAATGTGTCATTTGGGAGACTGAGATTCTTTATTTCTATATCTTGTGTATAATGATCTAGTTATACCAAAAAACCTTTTTAATGCATCCATAAAATATTTCCATAAAATTTTTCCATCTACCCGCTACCTTAAAATGCGGCTGCGCGGCGGCGGGTGCGCTTCGCAGTAATAGGCCGGCGCGGCGCGGCGCGGCGCGGCGATGCGACGGGTTGCGCTTGGGCTGGCTAAGCGGCAGTTGCACATACATACATAAATATGTCCCTGCTCGCTATCCGATGCAACTCGACTCGTTAACTTTCTGCATGCCTTATGACATCTTCATAAAACAATCAAACACAACACGTAATAAATGAGTGTCTCCCTTTTGATTCCAGTGTATAAGTATTTTATTTTATGATGAAGAAATAAATAAAAGGCTGATATATTATTTAATTAAACTGCACTGTGCACAGGTTTGCATTGAGTATATTAGCTATTTTCGGGCGCCCCGCAGCCAACAAGTCTACTAGGAGTCGAAGTGGTCGACATGACCGAAATCGGTCGGATAGTTCTTTCATTCATTAAATCAATTAAACTGAAATGACGGGATGTGCGTAGTTTCAATAAATCCGGTTAGCGGTATTGGACATAACCGTAACGTAAGCAAAATAGCTAATACACAACAAAATCTGTGTTTTTGTCTCCATCTTAGATTCATTGTTAGCGTCGCCACAACTTCTGGAGTTATTGTCAGATGACAAACTCAAGAAAATTGTTTTTATTTTTCAATATACCGTCCTTCTCGAGAATGGTTTTGAAATAATAACACACGCATTTGGAAACACTAGAAGGAACCTTCACTGCGGATAGTAGGCATCAGTCCAAACGCACGATGGCGGTGGATATGTGCCGGAAAATTAATCAGACGTCAAATGCTTATAATTGTTGTGATACAATATATCACCTGTAGGCGGTGGCAGTTGGTGGTGGCGGCGCCGGCGGCGGTTTTGGAGGACGGCGCGGCGGTTATAGCAGCGCTGTTTCAGGAGGTTTCGGGAGGCAATCCATCCGTCGTCATTGCCGCTTTTTCTGCATCGTTGTCGGCTACATAAGCAGCGGTGGCTGTGGTGGCAGTGCAGTGATATGAGCCACGATGCTGCTAACGCTTCACCTGTGGCGGCGAGCGAGGGTTGATGGAGCAGCCGCATAAGCATTAGAAAGCTGATGATTCCAGTTCATACGAAACAGGAATATTATAGTGTGGTTAATGTCTCGCATTAACTCTAATAGTAGCTATTGGTCAATGTCTCGCATTGACTCGAAGCAAAAATGGCTATTGGTCAATGTCCCGCATTGACTCGAAGCAAAAATGGCTATTGGTCAATGTCCCGCATTGACTCGAAGCAAAAATGGCTATTGGTCAACGTCTCGCGTTGACTCGAAGCTAATTCTCCCATCATGTTAAAATAAAGATAATTTTCACTGCACTTGTTATTTTTGTTTTTTTTAAATGATTTTCATATTTCATTTCCACATAACCTCCTTATTTAAAAGTAACGTAAGGATTTATTTTCTTCTAGGCACATTTTTGCACACTTGTTAAATTCAAATAATTAACGAACTTTTTAAGAAATATTTTTCACTACGTGCGGTAGCCGTGCGCGCACGAAAACGAATGAGGCTTGGACCGTGCAATGGCGCCGAGGTGGGAGACTACCTAGCTGTCTCTTTTTCTCTTATGGCGCTAAACTACGTGCGAGTGGGTCAAACGTAGACGAGGACTACTACATGTTAACCAATTAAATCTAGAAGACAAGGAAGGATAATACATATCAGGATATACTTTTACTGCAATTTCACTGAAACAAGTGCGTGAAGTGGAAAAATCCCTGTAATTATAATTTCACTAGGCAGATAAAAAGACATACAAAGCGAAGCCACTATACAGGCTTATTTTTGGGTCCCCCCCCCCCAAACTTTACAGTGGCTTCTACTTATGAAACTGAGCAACATTCCCCAAGTAACCAATGGTCAATTAGCAAAAGATTTTTTGGACCTTTCATACTAATTTGGTCACGTGATCGGCCTATTTTGTATGGAGATGCCCAACATTTTTTTGCGAATTGACCATTGGTTATTTAGGGAAAATTGTTCAGTTACGTGACTTGGAGCCACTGTGAAGTTTTGGTGGGGGGTCCAAAAATAACCCTGTATTGTAAAATAATAATAATATAGAGGCGTTGAACATCGTGAACCAAGTCTTGTGAATTTTTAAAAACCTAGCCGGCATATATTATTTTAATTTTTTCCGTGTAATTGAATGAGGTATATATCGTTTATCGAGGTTGGCGTCGTATTATTTTGTTGAAAATTTGTACTGAAATTGATTAATATCTAGAAGAATTAAAATTTCTGTATTTTACGCTAAAATGAGTTCATATTTACCGAGTTCTTTCCATACCTGCCGCTGCCGCACCGACATCGATTATATCTCTAAAGTCTTAATTCCATTAAAAGAGACAATTTGAAACTACTTGTATATTTTTAAAAAACAATATCTTAATACAAATTATTCTTGATGTTCGGCGCACTCTGAAAGCTCAACTGATGACATTTAAAAAATTTTGATTCGTTGTTTTTATGAGTATTTATGGAGAAAATACAATAATAAAAGACCCTTATTTCTTGATATTTTTAGTAATTACATTCAGTTACATTTCTAGAGAAAACGTTATTTTCTCCGTTAGGGTTTTGTAGGCTGTACTCGTGTGTAAAGAGCTTATGCCTATTGGTTGGTAACTATGTAATTAAAGAAAAATTGAAGTCTACCTAATGAAAAGGCAGGCTTCATACTCTATACAGGCTTACGGAAAATATTAAGTAATTACCTTGAGAAAATATCTAACTATGAAAAACAAAACAGGGTTATTTATTTTTGCATTTTCTTCATTATACACTCGTAAAAAACGGGGATAAAAAAAAATTAATGCTGTCAATTGAGAGTTATTACCCGCTGCTCGGCGCGACACCTATATAGAGCTGTTAATATAGATTACTACGAAGCAGGTTGTATTAAATTAGTTTAGGTAAAAAGTTTAATATAATATATTAAATTATGTAAGAAATAAAATTCCCAAACATTTCTGTTAAATATTTAGTAATTGAGCCTTAAAGATTAAAATTACAGTAAAATTAAGTGGGAGCAAAAAATGGGTACAACTGGTGATTTTTTACAATACAATGTTTTATTGATAACTCATTTGTTCAAAACTTTTTATTCATGACAATTATAATAATCCTCGGTCAAGATCGATATATTGAGTTAATATTGAATACTTACATTATTTGCAAAGAAAAAATTAAACTTGAAAGGAATTATTGCAACTAGATGATATTTAATGCAACCTGAATTATTTTATTTACTTGACTGTGTTGGTCTGCCGCCTCGCTCGAATTAGAGCCTACAGCCTGCTATTGGCTGTGTTGAGCGGAAGACCATCACTAAATTAAATGAAGAGATCATCTGTAATATTTGGATTAGGCGATCAATAGTTTTATTGGTAGCATGTTGCTGCTAAAACTTAGCATTAGCATGTTGCCAAGATATATCGTAATCAAGACATGTAGATAGCATATTTTGTTACAATCGTAGCATATTTTGTTACAATCGTAGCATATTTTGTTAAAATCGTAGCATATTTTGTTACAATCGTAGCATATTTTGTTACAATCGTAGCATATTTTGCTTCAATCGTAGCTTCTTGCTGCTACAACCGTAGCAGTAGATACAAAAATGATGTTTTCTTAAGCATGATAGATTTTTTTAATTTTAAAAGTGTGCATGTCAGTTCTAATATTAAGACTAAATAATATGATTTTTTTAAAATTAAAATAGCGAAAGTTTTGTGCATGAACATTTACAATCAAATTTTCTGCTCTTTTTTTACACCGTTTCTACATTAATACTACTGACTTTTACAGAAACATGCAGACTTTTACACAAAAGGAAACATTAATCCCTTTTTTCCACAGCTTTACCCAACCACGTTTATCGCACATTAAAAAACGTACATTCATATGCAAAAATCGCTTAGCCTCGAACTAGTACAGTTGGACACGATATGAAGTCGTCTGAATTCTCTTTTTTAAAGATTTAACAAAAGAGTCGGCAGCCTTTCATACTTTGAGCGAAAGAAATAGCTTAAAGGCTTGTCATCCTACGGCTGTGCTATACTACTGAATTAGGCTTTTTAAATTATTATTGCTTTTAACTTTTAAATCGCTACGCCGAAGTAGTAGGTTGATAGCACCTTCTTGTTAGATCATATATTATTAACACTTTGGTGGCCGGATTTGACGGCCAGTTTTTTGCCTTGTATTCTAAGCAATTTTAATTGTTTTTGTTAATTTTTGATGTCACACGCCAAATATCCAATACATTATTTACAATACTTATAAATAAATAAGACTGTACTTAATTTGTGCATATTTTAATCGGTTTTTTGTATTTTTTTATGTTTCAAAATTTATAAAATCCTTTTGAGTAACGTCATTTCTTAAAATACATTTTAATTTAACTTTACTTTAACTAAAGTTTTCATTACTGTCACAATAAATGTATCTTGTATCTTGTTTATTCGTATCTTAGGCAGAGTTGTATTGTATTTGTCCATAAAGCGCTCACAATATAGGATAATAGCATAGCTTAAGCTCTGAAAACTACCTTTACTCAAAACGGAGTGGCTTCCGAGACCCAGGGCGGATATTTTCAACTTGAGTACTTCTTGAAACTCCGACTCAGCTCTATATTTAAATGGGATCTTCAGTGGCTAGGATAGTTCTGTTTTTTTTTTCAACTATTTTATTCGCCTAATTCAGTTCAATAATCCGATTTTTGTGTAATTGAATTTATTGGCTGGATTGTTAATTGATTTATGGATTTGAATGAAGATCTTTTTAAAGTAAGAAATAAGGTATTTTGATAAGTTTATGCCGTGTGTCGTACCAAAAGGTTACGAAATCTGTAAAGGTAAAATGTTAACTTTCCTTGTAAAAAAAGTTGCTAAAAGTCATCACGTGATTACGACGAGCCCTATGCAACAGTTTCGTTTTTATTTAATTTCAATAAGTTTGTTGACAATCCATTACGTCCCCACTGCAGGGGCACGGGTCTCTTCTCATACATAGATAAGTAAATTTGAATGAAAACTGAAAACTGGCAGATTTACTGGCAGATCCATCCCCATTTCACCTGCGGATATGGGTGGAATTTGGGCACTAGCCGGCCACGACCACTACCAGTAGCCGCAGCGACCAAGTTAACTACAGAAACCTGTTAAACTTAAGAAAAGTAGTCACAAAGGTTACTTTAAGTAACACCTAGGGATGCATAGGGCCGGGACTACTTTTTCCATTAGGACATGTTTCCAGCTTTAGACTTCACGTGCTCCCAGGACATGCCAGCCGCCTTTAGTTCCTCATTCAGTGAACGGTTCCAGGTTACTTTAGGACGACCTCGCTTCCGTTTCTCACCAGCAGGTTGCCAATCTAAGGCGTAGCCGGCAACACTTGTAGGACGACGAAGTGTATGACCTTATCCATTGTCAGTTCCTATGACTGATTCGATCGGCAACAAGTCTTGTTGGTGAGGGTTCACAATAATATCCGGGACAAATCACACACGGTCATCTGGCCTCAAACTAGGATTCCCTGTATCTTGGGAACCAGAGACTGATATACATACACATATACATTTAAATACATATACACATATATACATATACATATACACAGTCATATATACACACTTTTCTGTGATGAGCAGAAATGTTTGCTCTGAGTCTGGGTTTATAACATTATATATATATATACATAAATCAATGTATTCACTTTTACATTGATTTATGCCTTTATGTCGATTTGTATGTACAACAATACCAGCCACCTAACCTGAGTACTTTTAAACTCCTTCAACTATATTGACTGACTCGGTGGCTAAGTGGTTAGCGATCCTGACCTCTGATCCGAGAGTCGTGGGTTCGATCCCCACACAGAGCAAACTTTTCTGTGATGAGCAGAAATGTTTGCATTATATATATATATATATATATATAATATATATATATATATATATATATGTTATAAACCCAGACTCAGAGCAAACATTTCTGCTCATCACAGAAATGTTTGCATTATATATATATATATATATATATATATATATATATATATATATATATATATATATGTTATAAACCC
Source organism: Coleophora deauratella (assembly GCA_958295455.1). Taxonomy (NCBI): domain Eukaryota; kingdom Metazoa; phylum Arthropoda; class Insecta; order Lepidoptera; family Coleophoridae; genus Coleophora; species Coleophora deauratella. Next base: position 8,812,332 of record OY282412.1, read on the forward strand.
AGACTCAGAGCAAACATTTCTGCTCATCACAGAAAAGTTTGCTCTGTGTGGGGATCGAACCCACGACTCTCGGATCAGAGGTCAGGATCGCTAACCACTTAGCCACCGAGTCAGTCAATATAGTTGAAGGAGTTTAAAAGTACTCAGGTTAGGTGGCTGGTATTGTTGTACATACAAATCGACATAAAGGCATAAATCAATGTAAAAGTGAATTACTAAAGAGTACTTTTAAACTCCTTCAACTATATTGACTGACTCGGTGGCTAAGTGGTTAGCGATCCTGACCTCTGATCCGAGAGTCGTGGGTTCGATCCCCACACAGAGCAAACTTTTCTGTGATGAGCAGAAATGTTTGCATTATATATATATATATATATGTTATAAACCCAGACTCAGAGCAAACATTTCTGCTCATCACAGAAAAGTTTGCTCTGTGTGGGGATCGAACCCACGACTCTCGGATCAGAGGTCAGGATCGCTAACCACTTAGCCACCGAGTCAGTCAATATAGTTGAAGGAGTTTAAAAGTACTCAGGTTAGGTGGCTGGTATTGTTGTACATACAAATCGACATAAAGGCATAAATCAATGTAAAAGTGAATTACTAAAGAGAATATAGTCGCCAGCACTTTAATAGTGGATTATGAACGAATGGAATACCTTCCGTTGTAAAATCACGTTACCATTTTGTCTCTGTCCAGCAAAATGGACGACAAGTAATCGAATTACAGGCGGCTGGTAAAAAATCCCGTTGAATCGGGAATACGGAGGGATATTGTTCGCGTTATCAATTCATGTGTGGATTGGAATTTAGTTCTATAGCAGTGTGGCTGAGCTTTTTAAACGGTGAAAAAATAAATACGAATTTAATAAGGAATAATATTAAACTGATTTTGCCCTGTTTCAGAAGGCTTTTGCGATCTGTAGGAGACCCAAGTTATTTTTAAGGGTAAAAAAATCCTGTATCAATTCTCACACACATAATATCACTTCATATATGTAAGTGTTCTACGGGAAGCAGGATTTTTTTTCATAATTGTTATTCCAGTGCTTGATCCAGTTATTTCATTAAAATCCTTTCAGCAATTACCTACGACGTGAAATCAGAATAAACTAACAAACAAACATAGTTTCAACAAAATCTGCGATCTAATATATTACCCAGATACCGAATTCCGAATCCGCAATGACAGTTATAGTAAAAACGAAATCATGCGAAGCAGCACACATTACTGAATTATATTGGCCACTCTTGCGCAAATGATGCAAATCTATGTAGAGTTTGCAAATATTCAGCGCTCACTAAGAGATTTTTTGCCTCTTTTTAAGCTTTCAGTTTTAAAAGTAGTTTTTATCCGCATTTGGTTAGCCCTTGGCATTATCTCGCCTGATGGTAAGTGACGATGTTGCCGAAGATGGGAATTACCTTGGTGAGTGGCTATTTTATCTCAATGCCGGAACATATCAATGCTATTAATTTACATTAGTGTTTAGTGCAACTCTTAGATAAGATTGTGGTAGCTAGCTTAGAAAATGCCCTACTACCAACCAACCGGGTTCACAAAGTTGGAACCCGCCGGGAATCGAACCCGCGACCGCGACCTCCTGATGTGAAGCGAGCAGACAAGCCACTAGACACGGAGGAAGACTGTTAATATAGTCTCAGATCTGTGTTGTTTTCATCAATGATGATGATACGTTTCAACTGCAAAAGACATCATTATCAGTCTGTATTAGTCCGCCGATGGACATAGGACATAACGAATACATTTTCCAAATAAACCTAGTATCGATTCGTTAAACAAAATGGACAGTCATATTAATTGATAGGCTGATTACGATTAGCCAACTTTTAAAGGAAAATCCAAATTGTTTTCGTATATTTTATAACAGTTAATGGGTTTCATAGGCTATCTACTTTTTGACCGACGGCTCAAGCGGAGGGTAATGCTTTTTTCTGGTGTACAATACAGCATGATTTTTTTATTCGCCTACTAGCCTCAAATACCTAGTACTCACGAAACTGAACAACTTTCTCTAAACAACCAGTACAGAAGAAGCGAAGATAATTGTTGACTTTCGCAACAAGTTTGCTTCTAACCCTTCTTTGGTATAGTCGAAAAAAGAATTACCTGTCGTTACGAGCGATATTTTGAGAGCAAAGCGACCTTATTTAGCAAGTTAAGCTGCGCTGGCTTTTATTTCTCAGGACTTCTATTGCTTGAGACAGGGGAAAGAAAAGGGCGGGATTGAGGATTTGTGTCGAAAATATCATCAAAATTAACTACGGAAATTGTGTTACCAATTCAGTGAATAATACGACTGCTTCATATAATATACATAGGTATAAGACCTAACGAAATCACCTGAATCTATTGAAATTGGATTGTATAAAAGTATTTACCTAGGAAAGGAAGAAATGCCTTGCGCTTCGTCTTTCTTCTTCAGGATGAAGTGAAGCGCAAGGCGTTTCTTTAGCAGTTGCCTTTTATACCGACATACCTAGATGTGGCCCTGGTCGCAGGACACATTGTGTGACTGTAAAAAGGAATCAAGAAAAACTTTTGACGCTTCTTTCGCTTTATGAAAGAGTTTCACGACGTTCTCAAATTGACTGTTTGTAAAAGTTTTAAGTCTGCAAAGTGGAAACGGAACGTACGATTTTTAGTCTCTTTCGATAACTTGTTAAGATAAGATCTTAGCCGTACACGTTCCTTGAAGTTAAGATGCTAAGTAGAGATGCTGTTTCTCAATAAAAAATTTTATCGTTTCCCTAATTTCGAAACACAATAAAAATTTACCTGAATACTTAAAAAAAATATTTTTCCATTTAAGTTAGTTTAGATGCCGGGAAATTATAATGTTTTTATTTCTAAAACGAATTACTTACTTTTCGGTGGCAATTTTTTGTGCGTTACCATTATTACCTAGTTGTTATAAATGCAAAATAATATACTATATCTAGGCTAAAAAAATATCTTTCAACACATTTTGAAAAATAGGCAAATACCCTACTGCTCAAAGTAATAGCAGCTTTAATTGTAGTCCATATGGTAAAGGATTTTAAAACAATAAAAAACACAGACATACCCTGAACACAAACAGTTGTAGTACAAAAAATATTTAGCTCCATATCTACAAATAATAGTGAATTTTTGGCGGGGTATCCAGAAATTGCCCTGTATATGTATATCCATTTATTAATGAATGGCCATAATATATTCTTAAAGCCTGAAGTCTTGGCAACAAAGCCATTTACAGTAACAAAACTGTAAGTTGGGCCTTGGTTACGTTGTATAATAGAACCTTCACGGCTATTTGGAGACTTGTCTTTTTTTGGTGAAGATATATTACGTTTACTTATCAGTATTGACGTAGATATGTAGTTAGATTTTTCACGATATCGGAGGGAAGTGTGTCAAAAGATAATTAAGATAATTTTAGATAAGTAGATATAGGTTATATTAAAAATAAATCAAGATATCGATGGTTTCAGCTACGCACTAGGTCGTAACTGCAAAATAAATAAATAAAAAAACATTACAATCATATTTCTAAAACTTAGAAAACAAAAGGGTATGTGAAAAATATTATATTTTCTTGTTTTTTGGCTCTTGCCAAAATTATTTACCGTATTTTGGAGTTACGACCTTTCTAGCGGAAACCATCGATATCTGAAATAGTAATTGAATGATTTTATTGGGCGTTCTATACAGGGTGTAAGGGTTTCCGAAAACTTTAAGGCCTTGCTCACTAGACGAAACTGAACAACTTTCCACAAGATTTTTTTTCAGGAAACGAATAAAAAATCGGCTTCTCCATACAAACTGTCCAGTCAAGCTTATAATAGTTATAATTTCGTATGGAGAAGCCGATTTCTTTTTCGTTTCCTGAAGGAAAAAAACTTGTGGAAAGTTGTTCAGTTTCATCTACTGAGCAAGCCCTTAAAGTTTTCGGAAACCTGTCCCTACACCCTGTTTGCTTTCACCATCATCATGATCATCCAAAAGACGTATAATGCCAAGCTCTTCCTCACCAATTGTGGACAAAATTCACTTATCTGCGAAGGTCTATGATGAAATTTAAAAGTTTATATTCTCAGAGGAAAAAAGGAGAATTTTCCGCTCTTGCAAAGACAATATTATGATGACATTTGGCAAGAACTAAATGTAACGTCTAAATCGCTTTAATCTACTCTGCTCCGAAAAATTTGTACCGGTTTGTAAGCAATAGTTTAGGGACGGACGGCTGTCTAGGAACTTCGGATTTTATCGTCGATTTTCGGCATTCGTCGTCTACCTTAAAAGTACGTTTGCTTCTATTTATTTATTTACGTTTTCCTACGATTTTACAAAACATTTTATCCACTGTTGGTAAGCTCCACTTGTCGTAATACTATCGTAATCTTTTTTTACAAAGTGTTCTTGGCTGAGATTGCTTTAGTGATAAGGCCGCGTCAATGCTTACAACTTTTTTCCATCTTTTTTTATTTTCCTGATTTACTAACCCAATTTTCTTTCTGTTATTTGTGTATTTTACTAACCCTATGCATATGAATTCTTTGTGACTCGAAACCCATTTTCAATTTTAAAAATTTCAATTTATATTGGACAATAAAGTTTTCTTTCATAGTTTTGGAGCCCAGTGGAATATATTGTAGGAAATGTTGAACTACCCCCAATCTCGATACTTTAGCCTCTTCCACTGAATTCATCTGGAAACGATCCAAGGACAACGGATTGTCTATGACACGTTTTTATTGACTAAGCTCTTGCTTTGGGTGTTCTTCCGATATTAGTTTGTCTAGGTTAGTTCGTATATTGTTTGTTTGTTTCACTTGAAGATACTCGTAGTGTGGCGTATAAGGTTAGTTTTAACGTATATTATATTTTATCTAGAGTTTGAGTGATTGATCGATTGATTGTTTCTAAGTTATGAAAAAAAATTTTAATACATAATTGATTATGTATTTTTAACGAAGAAAATGCAAAAAAAATAAAAAGCAGTCATTTTTTCATATTATGCATAAAACAGTCATAAAAACTGTAAGTCAAAAATTTGAAATTTTGAGGTAATTTTAAGCCCGTTTCGCCCTCCACATCATCTTCAGTTACCATCAGGTGAGTGAGCTGAAAATTACCCAACGCAATGGAAATCGTCACGAACACAAAATATGTTGTTAACGTTGATGTTTGGCGGCAAGATGATAAGCCGCTTCTTTCTATCTTCTTCACCATCATCACTTACCACCAGGAGATGATGCCAAGGGATTGTCAATAGTTGATAAAAAAAAAAAATAAAGGTTTAGGATAAGATGGTGGTAGCGAGACACGGTAACATGCAAGACATTTTTATATGCAAAGCAGTCTAGTCTCACCATATTTCAGTACTATTATATTTTGTAACTGTGTAGAAATGGACACAGTCCAACAATTTTTCCAGCGATTTCAATACAGTAAGGTAAGGATTTCGCTCTCCAGTGCACCGGCAAACGGTGTGCACAGTGCAATTTTCCCCGGATTCCTGTTAAGGCGCCGAGTACGGCCCAAAGTCTTGGTCATTCTTTTTTTTTATGGCAGAGGTGGCAAACGAGCAGACGGATCACCTGATGGTAAGCGATTACCGCCGCCCATAGACACCCGCAACACCAGAGGAGTCACAAGTGCGTTGAACACAATTTGCTGTATACATATTCTTTTCATCATAATAATATCGAAATATGTTATTTATTACTTCTGCGAATTAAAAATTTGTGTTTTGTAACGTAAATATTATGCGCAGAACCTTAAAAACTGATCGTAGTCTTGTTATGTGTTTTTTTAAACAGACGAGCAATTTCAAATTTTCTTTCTTTTGTCGGAAATGATGTCGATACCGCAAGCTTTTTTTCGAAACGAGTTTGAGTATCGTATGGAATGAATTTGGTGAATGAATCTTGTTTTACTGTAAAATTAATAAAAAACTACTAACTATTAACCAATTTTCGTCCAGATTTACAAAAAGTAACACAAATACAGAAAACACACCACAGGACAATTTGTGATGAGTTCCCCTGTAACACGTATAAAACTATTTTAAAATCAACTTGTTGGTTTCATAAAAATTCTAAGACTAAAGTAATTTCAGGACCTTTAGTTTTTCGCCCCTTCATTCGTGATTCTTTTTTAAATTGACTTTTGCAGACTAACCAAGACAAACCAACACATAATTAAATATGTTTATTATAAATATACCTAGGTATTTTTTTAACAATTTTGTACATGACTTACTTTTTTTAATATATTTAGTTCTTGATGATATCTTTAAAAAACATAGTTTTAGTCTTCTGATTGTACCTCCGTAGACAATCCTATCCGATCGAATGCTTGTGCCGGCGTCTTAAGAGGACAGGTTATATTCACCTTAGCGAGGGGAAAGGAGGAAGGCGGCGGGTGACTCCTGAACCATCCTTTCCGTCCATTAGGAGTAAGAAAGCGATGACGAGTTTTTTTTCTTCTTTATAAGACTTGATAAATTATTTTTTTCTCGAATGAATATTGCCTTATATTAATGTGAGCAAGTTATTAGTAAAACACTGCAATTTTTTTTTATCATTCCATTTTCCTACTTATATTATAAACACACGTAATTATATTTATGTTGTGTTGCTTGCTCTTAGCAGCCGTCACCAAATTTTTTATTTTATTTTTAAGCCTAAACTTATAATAACTGCAGGGGGCTGAGGTCGCCTTCAGAGAGGCAGGGAATGTCCAGACTGTATGTAGGTACTTATGTATTTACTGTGACGGTTCGGATGTTTATCATCAAGTAAAAGAAAATTATATTTCAGATATAGAATACATAGTTGTATCATGATTGGAAGTCGTATATCGCGGGATTACACAAATTTAATAAAAATACATACAAATAATCATACATTTAAATATGACCATTACACCACCGAGCCAGTAAAATAAATGTAATGCTAACATTTGTGGATTTGTAACATTTTAAGTCCGCATTGAGTCACAGTGTATGATAAGTTTGATAAGACGGTAGTAAAACATATTCAGTAGTAACGCTACCTCTGAATACTGAAACTACAACAATGGATAATGTATTTCGTTCCTAGATAGCTGTCCTGTTCTTTGCTTTCCCGCGGCAACATTTTGAAATGTAAATTTTCTTCATATCTAGTACGATTTGTAAGTTGAATTTATTTACTTAGTCGGTTCCCATTTTGCATTATGCGAGTTTTGAACTAGATTGGTTGGTTGGGAAAATAGCAAACAAAATGAATACTTCGGTGTAATGATTTAGGGTCAAATTTTTTTACTTCCCATACTAAGCTGTCCGACTTTTTTACACTTTTCAAAGGTTGTTGTTTTTTGTTTCTAATACGAGTTTCCTACCACTTGGAGTTTTAAAGTTCGTGTACCCGCCGTTTTGGGATATGTTTTCAGAGTGGAAAGAAACTTCGAGCCCAAAATAACTTCTTCCAACACTTAAAAAAAAAAACTTGTGGCTACATCTTGATTTTAACATATCTAGTGCCTCATCATCATCATCATAAGCCTTATACGTCTGTTACAGACGGTTTAAGCAGTGTCTGCTGCAAGGCATCTTTTTTGGTGACTATATAGGCCAATACGGGAGCGACATACTTTTCCACATTTGGAGCAGGGATATGGAACGGCAGGTAGATTGTTGCTGTTTTGATGCCTTTTGTCCCTCCGGTCAGCCAGTACACTGAACCAAGATTCGTCGTGTGTTTTGCGCCCCTCCGCCACACGTTTACGCCACTCGTTCCTGTTTTCAGCGAGCTTCTCCCAGCCCTCTAATTTGATTTTGAATGCGTCCATGTCGCGCTTGGTGCAGTCTTTAAAGCGTAGCAACGGCCGCCCAACTGATCTTTTTGCATTCGCTACTGCACCTAGCAGGACACGCCGCGGTAAACGAGAGGGCTCCATCCGGTGCACGTGCCCCAGCCACCGCAAACGCCTTTGTTTAAGCAGGGCGGTAAGACTAGGCAGCTGTGCAACCTCCAGGACCGTTTCGTTAGTGACCTTGTCCTCCCATGTTATGCCTAAGATGGCACGTAGACTACGCATATGAAAGGTGTTCAGTCGACGTTCCTGTTTTGCGTACGATGTCCAGGTTTCAGCTCCGTACAAGAGTATGCTCAAGATGCATGTTTGATACACTATCATCTTAGTTTTTATTGTGAGATGTTTGTTATCCCACACTCTTGTACTAAGCTTCCCGAACATGGTTGCCGCTTTGCCGATACGGATATCGATCTTCGCATCAAGCGAGAGATTGTTCGACACGGTTGAACCTAAGTAGCAAAACTTGTCGACCACTTCAAGAGGAGTGCCACCCAGCTGTATATTCGGTGTCTCCACACTTCCTTGCGATAGTACTACCGTCTTTTTGGCATTGATAGACATGGAAAATAGGTCACAGGCTCGGGCAAATTTGTCTATCATGGTTTGAAGCTCGTTAACGGAACTAGCCACAAAGGCTGCGTCATCGGCAAAAAGAAGACTGTCTACGAAAAGGTCCTCGCGAAATCGCTTGGATTTGAGAAGCGAGGTATTGTAGAGCTTCCCATCAGTCCTCGTGTGAAGGTGGATACCTTGTTGATCGTCGCCGAAAGCTACTTTTAAAAGCAACGAGAAAAAGATACCGAACAAGGTAGGAGCCAACACGCAGCCTTGGCGAACACCTCTGCGCATATCGAACGGCTCAGATGTATTGCCGTCAAAGACCACAGCGCCTTTCATATCCTCGTGAAAGGACTTAACGAGGCTCAGAAGTTTTGGCGGACACCCTATGCTCTCGAGTGCAGTGTAGAGTCCCTCTCTGCTGACGGTGTCGAAGGCCTTGTTAAGATCTACGAACGCGACAAACAGAGGTGTATTCTGCTCTCTACACTTCTCCTGTATTTGGCGAAGTGTTTAAATAGTACACCTACTTAATTTATGACTACACTTACTTTAACTTTACATGTTGTTCCATCACGCGACCAACCCTACTTATTGCTTAAAATATTTATACCGTGACCTACCGTCATCATAACACTCTATTCCAAATCTTTAGTCCTTTAGACAACGTACATTCTCATTTAAACTCTTTTGACGTATAGATATTTTAAGTTGTCTATATTAATGCAAAGAAATATAGACTTTAATAGCGACGGTGAAAAGTCATAATCATTTAAGTTAAGAAGGAGGGGGGTCGTTATGTCCGACTGAAGGGAATTGATCCAGATGTTACAATTTTAATGAAGCGTTTGTAATTAAGTCGAGTTTCCATTGTAATTTTACTGTAGGTTTCTTTGTTTGGTCATGTGATATTTATTTAGTGTTCAATTAATGTACACGAAATGTTGACTTTTAGTTGCGCCTGTACTTTAGCTTGAAACTACGATTTGTTGTTTAGAAAAGTTGTTTGGTGATTTTAAACAAAGAAGCAATTTCGTGAACGGTAATTATTATTAAGTTATTTAGAGTTATCAGTTTAGCCTGAGTAGTGCCTTCTGACTTTCTCGCTATTAATACTTTTTTTTTAAAACAATTAGACATTAAGGTTAAACGTCAGTCACCCTTTTTATACAAATTTACCTGGCTATATAATTATAATTAATTATTATTATATTATTGGCTGGTTATAATTTATTTATGCGTGCGTAATTTGAGCTCTTATTCATACGAGATAAATTCAAAACTATAATAATTTTAAGGGGACAAATATGTCCAAGTCCTTATTAAATTAACATTATTATGGTTTATTAGCGTGCATTGATCTTGTAACTGCTCGCTGTTTTACGTAGTACGGTTTAGGGTTACTTATACTATTTTTAAATCGAGAAACCAAGTTATAGTCAAATTAACGCCATCTAACGGATTTTTTTAACCAGGGAGCACTAACGTTTAACCTTAAAGAAGAACGCCAAAATAATAAAATAACATTATTTTTAGTGTCTCTTTGTGGTTCAGTTACAAACGATATACTTACTGTCGTGTTGTTTGGAAAACATCCAAATATAATTACAAAGCCTGAAATTAACTTACTTTTATAGTAATAAATTGTTTACAATTGCGGCGTTAAGTTGAGAGTTTGGCATTCAGTTTTGATATGTTTATCTTGTTGTGTGCTGTGGTTGTGTTTATAAAGGACTTGATGATAAATATCTGAACCGTCACAGTACGTAGTCGGTCCCATAATGAATTGGCCTAACTATGAAATAAAAAAGAAAATTAAATGCAATCATTTTTATTTTTCAATATAGTCTCCATCAATACTGACACACTTCTGACATCGGTGAAATAACATTTCTAATCCTTTATAAAAATAATCGCAATCTTTGTCTTCAAAATGACTGAAGACGGCCGCCTGCAACTCTTCATCGCTTGAAAATTTTCTTCCCCTTAAGTCCCGCTTTAAATTTGGGAATAAGTAATAGTCGGACGGAGCCATGTCTGGACTATAAGGTGGATGGTCCAGCTCCGTGAACCCGCATTGACGCACTGCATCCTTCGAAACACCGGCGGTGTGCACGGGGGCGTTGTCGTGAAGCAACAGGACGCCTTTACTCAGTTTGCCTCTGCGCTTCTCCTTTATAATATCTCGCAGTTTATATATTAATGAAGCATAATATTCGCCGTTTACGACTGTATTGCGCTCTTTAAAATCAACCATCAAAATACCTTGAAAATCCCAAAAGATTGTGCACATGATTTTTTTGGTAGATTGTTGCACCTTTGCCTTTCTAGGCGGCTTTTCACCCTTATAACGCCATTCCATTGACTCGCGCTTGCTTTCTGGATCATAATATAACACCATAGTTTCATCACCAGTCACTAGTCTCTCGATCACGTTCTACGGGTTTTCTCCACAAAGATCTAAAAACTCGGCAGCACAGCGAAATCGCTCCCGTCTCTGCACAGCTGACAGAAGTTTCGGGACCCATCTTGACTGACTTTTTTCATATGAAGATGTTCATCGATTGCACGATGGACGGTACTTTTAGAGAGCCCAAGTCTAGCTGCAATTTCTCTAATCTTCAAACGGCGGTCACTCAAAACCTCTTCTTCGATTTGAGCAATAGTATCGGGAGTGAGCACTTCTACCGGTCGACCGTCATGGCCGATATCTTCAACGGTTTCTCGCCCGAGGCGAAACTCTTTCACCCAATTTTTTACTGTGCTATAAGAGGGAGAACACTCCTTATACACACCATCTAATCGTTCTTTAATTTGGGCGGGGCTTTAAATAGAAACTTTATGACGCTTCGATACTCGGTTTTCGACATTTTGAAAAAATACGTGACACTTGTTGTTCAAACAAACTGCTAAACTGAACTACGCTCGTCAAGTCCATGCGTGTTCGTTTATGAAGTTTCTGAGAACCATACTATTTAATGCAACATAACATGTATCGACATGTCGCGTAGAACTATATCAGGCCAATTCATTATGGGACCGACTACGTAAATACATTAGTTCTACAATACGTACAGTCTGGACATTCCCTGCCCCTCTAAAGGTGACCTCAGCCCCCTGCAGTTAAGTTCAGGTGACGGTTGTTTAGATCAAGCCACGCAACATTATGTATGTTATTACGCGTATACAAAAATCATATTTTTATGGGTTGGGTGGCCACCCAGATTACACATTTGTTTGCTTCGTGTCTATAAGTGTATTTTATCGATATATGTACATGTGCATTTAAAACGTACATATACAGGTGATAAAAAAGTTCTGGCAATATTTTAACAGTGGCTGATACTCCACAAACTGAACAACTTTCCCCATGAAACTCATAGTCAAAAAGCAAAAAAATTTTTTGGACTCTTCATACAAATCCGTCAGCTGGTTGATGAACATTGTATTGGAAGTCCAAACTTTTTTTTCTTTTTGACAATGAATTTCTTGGAAAAAGTTGTTCAGTGTGATGAGTAGAAACCACTGTTAAAATATTGCCAGACATTTTTTATCACCGTGTATTTATATCCATTTAAATTCTAAGTATGTATCCAGTATCGACTAAAGGTCAGACTTACGCAGATTTCACTATTCTTTACATTGGGATAATAGATAATTATATGGAATAATTCTTACCTAGGTTCCTACCTCTTAATCCAAAATTTCTGAGAACATATAAATATAGTAGTGAATTTTACTATGGTTCGCGTGTGGCCCCGTTCGTGTGTCCCCAGGATTAGTATTCATAGCTCGCGCGGCTCTGCCACGCTATTGACTCGACTACCCTCAATATTTTATTCAATTATATGTAAAGAACCCTTTCTTTGTTGTTCCGGTACCCACTGCGGTGCTGGTTTGTAGGCAATTGCATACGGACTGCATTTTATTCGGGCAGATTGAATTTCATTGTCTGTGCACTTTGCTTTTTAGAATTTTAGATTTTTTATTTTTTTTCTCTCTTTATTTTTTCAATTACCTCTGCTCTGGCTAAAAAGGATTTTTTACAGTTTGTATTAAAATATCTAAAAAGCGTTTGTTTGTGTTTTAATGATCACACTTATTTTTCTGTTCAAAAATTTGAATTTATCTGATTTCGTTGTAATATCTTAAATGTTCACACTTTTTCCCCAGTTGATAAAAGATTGATGTTATCTGATTACTTTTGGATTGAAATGAATCTTGTCTGTTGTGATTTTTTTGTTTCTGTAAGATTTTTTGAAATAAATTATGTATTAGTAAACTACAACATATTATGTGAAGCATCTACATAAATAGAAACATTTTAAGAACGAAATTTTTCAAATTCAGATGTCGCAAGTCAATTCAATTTCAAATTTTAAAAGCTTTTCATATAATATAACGGTACCAGTGACCAGGTTTTTTGTTATAAAAGTTAAAAGGGGATAAAGTGAAATCCTTTCAACGGGAAGAGAGCGAGGGCGATTTTTTTAATAATGAACGGCCCGTTCATTAAAACTTTTAATAGGGCAACAAAGTTAATATAACACGTCACCTGCTCGGGAAGCCTTTGTCGCTAAAAGTTTTGTGTACGAAAATTGTATGGGCTTGTCGTTTTGTGGAAACTGTTTAAAAATAATGCCCGTGTCCGTCTTAAGTTATGTATTTAGTTATGTATTAAATGAGTCTGCGTTTTAAAACAAACTACATAGATTAATTTATTCATATGAAATAAATAATTCATTATTATATATTTTTTTTGAATAATAAATAATTATTGAATGGCTGTCAATTAAAATTCTAGAAATATCAAGAATTCATTAGCAGTATTTAAAAAAACAACGCCAAAAACAAACTAAAGCCAAGATTTAAACTTCTACTAAAATAATTATGGCTTGATAATGGCGGAAATTTATAAATGTTAGCTGCATTATGTATAATCCGGTATTCTTTAGAATATCTAGTCATTCTATAAAATACCTATATCGTATCGTATCTATATAATATCGAATTTTCAGCCAACAAATTAAACAATATATCATACTGTAAAACAACGTATATTATATTGGTAACTTTTAGGATTTACCAACATTAGTTGGTTATTTTAGGTTAGGTAGGACTTTTACCATTAATAGTTGGTCATTCTTAAATTCTACCGCAGTTCGAGCTTTTACAGTAACATATAAAACAAAAACAGTCGGCGTGGTCCTCAGATCACCACGTGGTATCAGATTCAGTTAGCAGGGAACACCATGCACATCCGTTCACGGACGATAATATTGTTAGAAAATCATTTGAATTTTGGGTAAGCTTTTTAAAGCTTAAAGGCTAACTTCTTTACTAGAATAAGCTATCGATCGATCTTATAGTTTTTATAGGAACAAAGCAAACAAATAAAGCGCGAAAAACGTATAATATGTTTACTCATTCATAGCATTGATCCACCGACCGCCAGCCTCATTTGACGACCAATTTATATTCATAGATATGGCCCTTGCGCTTCGCAGCGTCGCAGGCGGTGTGGGTATCTGGGAAAATCGTGAAAAACATAGTTTTTACTGCTGGTTGTATGTCATGATGCAAGGACACTGATTGTAAAAGTCTTTGCTCCGTGCCTGTCACCAAGCAGTATGCTTTCAGCCATTCGTAGATAAGCGTCGCTGCTACAGGGTTGAAAATCTCCATTCAATAACCGAAAATTGTTAAAAATAAATTAAGAAAACAGTAACAACTAAAATATGTAAGAGGCGCCGACTTCATAAAAATATTGGGGCGGAAAAAAAAGTTGTTTTCCTTATATTTTCTAACTAGCTTTCGCCCACGGCTTCGCCCGCGTGGATATAGTTTTTGAGATTATCGATGAACGTGCATGGAAATTAGTTTTTTTTTTTAAATAAAAGTATCCCGAGAAAAAAGCAACAACAGTTTTAAAATATTGGGGGGGGCTTAGCCCCGCTGATAATGTCATTGCGGGCTCGGGCACCCCCAGGCCCTACGGAGTCGGCGCCATTAAACTCGTACTTCTTGTGTTTGATTTGGAAAGAAAAATTACAATAAGCCATTTTTCACAATTCCAGCAGCATAAAAGTCAGATAGCGGAAAAAATAGGGACATATTTATGTATAATATTGGCGATATGTCACGACGGTAAGCCGATCACAATTTTTCTGCTAACATTAACACTATTATTAAGTTTTGTGTTGAATATCGAGTAAAATAAATCATGAACACTATGATTTTGATTGGGGTGTTTCAGAAAATGATAGAAATAATATTATTGTAAGCTTTTTTCATAACATAAATATAAGGTCTAACAAAAATTTAAAGAAAAACCTTTTAATTTTTGGTTTTTTAAACGAAAAAAATGCATATCTTTTTTAACTAAATGTATGTATTTGCATTGAAATAAAAAGGATAATAGTAAACAATGTAGACTTCACATACCAAATCATAAGCATCGATTGTAATAGCCAGCAGCTTAACTGTAATTTTTTGATACTGCAGATTTCGTTTTTTTTAAATATTGTTTTTGGGGGTATACATATGACGGTTTAGTTTTACCCCTTTTTGTTTGTGCACTTTTCCGAGGGGACACCCTGTATACGATAGGCGAAACAATGTAAACGCACGTGTAGTGAAATTGAATTAACAATTTCATGAAAATAACTTAAATAAGATTGGCGCACCCTTGTAAGCTGTAATATACTGAATGCTGACACGCTCGACCCACGGGTTAGTTGATCCGTGCTAGGGTCATATGTCAGGGGTGCTCAAATTGTGGCCCGCTACTTTTTAGTGCAAGATTTTGTTGAGTGATTCACTCAATTTCGTTTATTTATTCAGATACTTATTCGATCTTTTTAGGATTTACATACATGATTTTTTAATGTTATAATTAGATATTGAGGTGGTAAATTGATAATTACATGAATTTGTTAACTTTCCCTTTTTCCTTTTAAATTAGACATATATTAATTTGAATATCCTTGTTGTTAACAACCCATATCGTCCCCACTGCCCCCTGCAGTGTCTCTTTCCATACCTCGGGAAGGTTAGGCCATACTCCACACACGGGGGATAAGTCTGGATTGGTGCAGGTTATCGGGCTAGTGGTCAATCCCAGTGTCAGAAGTTTCAAGCCGCCTGTAAGGCCTCCGACATGGCTAAACGACTACCATCTAGCGACAGCAGCCGGCACCAATGGCTTAACGTGCCTTGCGAAGCACGGAAACGGTCGAGATAAATGCCACTAACGGTCAAACCCATCCATAAATTCGAATGTGAGTTTGTTCATCTTTCTGTAACCTCGCAGCGGAACAACGGATTGTCATGATTTTTTTTACACAGATATAGTTGACGGGGTGGGACGTGCAATAGTAAAAAAATAATAAAAAAAGTGCAAAATAATTATGTTGGATTTCAAATTTAATGGGGCCTCCGAAAGCTTTTTTACTTAAAACTTACATGATTGGATTCTCTTTATATGCGTAATTTTTTATTTATACAAAATTCGTTATGGGTATGTATAACTATTGCACTAAATTGTGACTTCACACTATAGTTGTTTCATTTATTTATAATTAAATGAACTAAATGAACTATTTAAATGAAAATCATTTATTTTTTTATGTAGGTACATGAAGCATTCTTATAAACGTCATATCATTTTGCTGGAGGAATATTCCAAATGTCAGTATCATTAAAATATCTTCAGTCTTATAGTATCCTCTTGACCAAATACAGCGTTTTATTTGTTTCTTAAATTTACATTCTGGTAGTTTTTTCAATTCAATTCAATTCAATTTGATTTTATTTATTTAATGACAAATACTTACTTAAGCTAGTACAACAAAAACCTTAACAGATTTATCCGTGCACTAGTCACTCGTCGTCGTACACGCATTAATGTAGATTACTTATAGGTAACGAGTTCACACACGTCATTCGGAATTTTGTTATAAAAGCGTACACACTGCCCCACAAATGATTTTTTTCACCTTACTAAGCCTCGAGAAAGCTATGTCAAAATTATTTTTACTTCTCAAATTACGGTTATGTCTGTCACTATTTTTGAAAACAAGTTTAGATTTTTACGAACATGGTATTTTCGTAAATAAACTGACCGGCAACTGTTAGAATATTTATTTCCTTAAATCTATCTCGAAGTGATTCTCGGGATCGTAGTTGGTATATAGCTCGGACTGCTCTTTTTTGTAGAATGAAAATGGTTTCAATGTCTGCTGCGTGTCCCCACAGTAAAATGCCATAAGATATTATATTATACTGTGAAAGTAACTGAAATATACTAATCTGGCAGTTGTTACATCCGTCAATTGCCTTATTTTCTTGACGGCGTAGGCAGCCGAGCTTAATCTCCCCGCTAGAGGTGCACTATGTGGGCCCCACTGTAACGTGCTATCTATAGTTATGCCGAGAAAAACTGTAATAGGAACAAAATCTAATTCTTTACCATTTAATATTACTTATTATGAGTAAACTTGATGCATTTTGTTTTTTTTTCGCATTTAGTAACAGATCATTAACAGTAAACGAGTTTAGTAACTTAGAGAGAGTGTTGTTCACTTCGTGAATTCCGATTGTCTTTCTACTCCCCTTAAAAAGAAGGGAAGTGTCATCAGGAAACAACACAATATTTGAAAGGTTTTGCACCATAAATGGCAAGTCATTGATGTACGTCAGAAAAAGGAAAGTGCCTAAATAGATCCTTGTGGCACACCCATTTTCACAGTGGACCCAGAAGAATGAACGTCCTTGACTTGTACCATTTGCATTATATTATTAAGATAAGATTTAAGGAGACCGAGTGCCCTATCCCTCACGCCGTAATGCTCCAATTTTATGAGTAAGGTTTGATGTTCTACGCGGTCAAAAGCAATAAGGGTATTTTGTGATGTATCTAAACATCACAAAATACCCTTATCGCATTTTGTGATTCATCAAATGCCTCATAATTATTGCGTACTAAAACAACTCCTGCATCTGTTGTTGTACGCCCTTTGACAAAACCAAATTATTGATTATGCAAGAGATTGTTCATGTTGAAATGCTGAATCATTTAATTTTACATATTTTTTTCAAAAACTTTACTAATTACAGGAAGCACTGAGACAGGCCTGTAGTTTCCCGGTTCAGTTTTTTTGCCAGATTTATATAAAGGTAGTACTTTACTATATTTCATATGATCGGGGAATACACCACTGTTAATGCTGGTATTATACAAGCAAGCCAAATATGGTGCTAAAATATGTATAACATTACTAATTAAACTAACTGATAATCCCCAGAGGTCTTCTGTATTTTTTAATTTTAAAGATTTAAAAGTCTTTACAACAACATTTGTCACACAAAAATTGTCTGAACATAATGTCGTTTTTGACATTTGATAAAAAGTAATACAGGATAAAAAAAGGCTAGCAGTTAATTAATTACGCAATTATTCCTTTAGCTGCTCACTGTACAGACAATACGATATGAACAGTCCTGCCGACACGACCACGATCCGTCACATCTGAATAGCTTACAAAGCGGACCGAGGAACCCACGGTTGACCACCTCTGCTCAATGGAGAAGAAAACTGACAAAGCTCGCCGATAGAGGCGCTGATATCTCTTGACTCATACTAACTGTCAAAACGTATAGAAAAAATTGTTTACTAAAAATATTTAAAAAATGCCGCGTTGTGTGGCGATTGGTTGCAATAATAATGGAAATCATTAATTTCCTAAAGATTCTTGGATAAAGAAGACGTGGGAAAAGTTACGTTTACAATTATGTACTTTTCAACTTTGCCTTTAATTGACGAACAGTCCAAGTCGCATACATTTTCCATTTAAAAGTTTTACAGCAAAAAAACTAATTTATAACACCAAAATAATAAAAAACGCGGAACTAATTGAAAGTTGTTATGAGTCAAGCGTCCGTAGCGCCATCTGCAAATAGCTTTGCGTTTTCTTCCCCATAGGGACACGTGCCGCGATTTGTAAAGCCATGTTCAACTAATATGACTAAAATTGTTTTATAATGACAGTTTCTTGGAAAGTTGTGTTGAATTTTTCCTTTAATATTGTGTAAGGTGTAAGTGGTATAAAAAGCTCTGGAACTAACCATCCTGAGGTTTTTACTTATTAATGGAGAATATTCTACTTCAATTTATTTTTATGGAATCCAGGGTCGGGGCACATTTATTAATGGCGACCGTAGGATTGTTCGGTTGGGAAGACCTGTCGATATCGTAATTTGTAAAGCTCCAACCCACGACCTGTCATCTATCCACTCTGTTCCATCTTTTCTATCCGATACGGCCATTGAGAGAAAATGACGTATCGCACAGATTGGGTGCCGTTTTCACATTCACTGTGACAATTTATTAGATATATTTGGAAAGTTGTGTTGATTATTTCTACTAATATTTTCGAATTGTAAGGGGTTTAAAAAAAATGAATCATACATATTTATTGCATTCGTTATCGCCGCTTCTCCAGAAGCGAACACTTTATTTGAGCCGATTATAAACTTTTAAATACAATAAATTTCGTTACATCAATCGTCTTATACAGTATGTAACATTGAGTGTAACATGACATTGCTTAAATTGCAATTGGATTCTCCACGCAAAAATGGCGAAATAGGTACAAGTTAACAATTTGAATGGAAATCCCAAAAAATAATTTTGCGATTTGAGCAAAGACGTAAAACAAAAGTCAGAATATTAGTAGAATCCCCAGTTAACGGATCCTACGGCCATTTTGTTACGCCCTGTCTGGGTGATGTTGATTCGATAAACAGACGATTGGTTTTTGTATCGTTACAGTTTCCATAGCCTGACAGTTCCTTCTTAGCTGCCGGGGTTTATACAGGGTGTAAGGGACAGGTTTCCGAAAACTTTAAGGGCTTGCTCAGTAGACGAAACTGAACAACTTTCCACAAGATTTTTTTTCAGGGAACGAGAAAAAAAATCGGCTTCTCCATACAAGCTGTCCAAACAATAATTTTGTATGGAGAAGCCGATTTTTTATTTCGTTTCCTGAAAATTATTCTTGTGGAAAGTTCAGTTATATCCTGTATAAGGATAACTCCAGTCCAACTCTATTAAGCAAGACTTATTGGTTGTATGTTAGTTGTTAGGTTATAAGAATTTCCATTCTTTTTTTTAAATAGTCTGTGCCCGTAACAAAAATTAAGACGAAAAATGATATAAAAATAAAATTAAACAAAAATATCACGCAAACTAGACAAAACCTGTATTTGCATTGTTCATTGACTGACCATGCTCGTAGTCGCTTAACCTATATAACTGCGTAAGCTTTATAGATATTTTAATACAATTTAAGTTATATTTCCCATACCACTTTATAGTCACTACACGGGGACACAAAAGCCTTTGTGATATCATCTCCGTGTTTCCCGTGTATCAAGTATTTTGTAGCACAGTACAAGGACAATATACAGTATGGACAAGCACATTTTATTAAAGACATTTTTTTTTAAGGAAAGAACTAGACTTAAAGCTTTACTGCCTTGTCTGGTGTATACAGCCTTCACTTTATTTGTAAAAATCTAAAGAACAATGAGGGCTAATTGAACCTCGATTCAACCCTAGTACCTCACGCACACATTTACATGTGTACAAACATGAATGTCTATGTAGTAAACAATGGCGCGTAATTTGTATGAAGTGTCCGGGGTGTGTTTTGTAGTAAAGTGAAACACTTTAACGGGCTTTGATATATTCTACGAAAAGCGCGATAATCGAGTGAAACCCCGATACGAACCGCATAGGATTGAGAGTTTGGCGCAGAAGTGATATTTTGTGAAAACACTTTTGTTTTCGGCGCGTTAAGGGTCTACTAAGCATCGAAAACAGATAATATATTTTATAGTCTTGCGATACGCTTTTTTAAATAAAATAAAATCAATCAAAATATTTTTGTTATTCGAGTAAATGCTGTACACGTTCTCTTAAATCGTCATATATTTATTTATTCAATTGAATTTCATATATTCAGTATTGTATAAGTTAAAAAACCTTGTGTCTGTCTGTATTTTTGGTGACATTGTATTTCTGAACGGATAAACCGATTTCGGTTCGGTTTGTTTTATATAAAAATGTTTTATATGTTTTTATATATTTTTTATATGAAAAACAGTTTTATTTCACTATTAGGGTCGGTGTTTTTTTCTGAAGCAGCAGTACTTTTTTAATTGTTACCACTTAATACTTTTTTTTTTTCAATATATATAATTTACTCTTATACAATGAAACAACATGAATACATACCCACATTGATATAATAACTTGTTTATTTTACTCTGGAAGTCTAGACATATTATAATTTTCTCGCCAACGTATCACCATCAACAACCACCATATACTTCAACACAACACTCGAGGGCTGCGCCAAAACCTGCTTGGAACAACACGGTAAGTATCGCTTTCAGTGACTGTGATAACAATAACATTCAGTGTTGCCATTTCAATAGTACTAACGTTACACGAAAATCAATCTTAAGTAGTTTATGGAGGGTTCAAATCTGCTTTGAGAATTTAGAAGTCATAGAATGAATTGTAAAATGTGTTTAAAAGAATAGCCTTCTTAAAAATTCGTAATTTTTTTTGGTTGGGTTTTTGTGGAAATTCAAAAATGAAATCACTAAAAACGCAGTATATAAATAGTATTTTCTTTCTTCTTCCTGGGTCCGCTTAATCTACTCCACCAATATGATATTTATTCAAGAGTACAGAAAGTAATAAAAGTAATTATTTAATAATGTAAGATATATAAAACAGATATCAGTTATTTTGTAAATAATATTTGTTACTTTTCTCTCGCATCTGATTTCTTAAAATATTTCAATCACGTTTCTATTTCTTGATACTGTGGACACTAGTGGATGAATATTTGGAAAACAGATATTGTATTTATGAAAGTTTTTTGAAATGGCAACATTGCTAACGCCTATTTTGTAAAATTGCATTATTTTTACAGCTTCACTACTTAGCTAGCTTCTACATAGTGATATGCAGCCCACTACAGTTTTACTATTAACATACAAATGTACACTCAGAGAGAAAATATATTCGCAAAAAATATTTTTAATTAGTTTTTATATATTTTTTGTCTGAATATATTTAGCTTTTTGAACGTACTACAGATTTAAGTTTATGCTATATATAGCTATATATTAATGTTACCTTCCATGCACATATAAAGACACACTCTTAAAAATATATATGTGAAGACAACTCAACGCTATCAATGGAGTAAAAGAGACAAAACATAGATGTCAATGCGACAGAAAAGCACAGAACAGCAAAAACATGACACTATCCAACAGATATCAGAGTGAACACAAAACAAAAAGAAAATATATTGAAAAAATATCGAAATTTCATATTTTGATTTATGTTGGTTAATTTTTGTAGTTTTTTATATATATAATAATCTGAAATAATACATAAACAATATGAAATTGGCATGCACAGTTAACTATGCGTGACAGAGATAGTCAGTTGGATTGTTGACGCGTTGGAAAGAGATGTTTAAGAGTGTGTTACTGTTTTATATGTGCAGGGAAGGATGGGGTGAGGAGGTGACGTAGTCTGGTCGCCTGCGGCGGTGGGTTCCGCATAATTTTCACGGTAAGTTTTTAATTATATTTGGGATCTTTTTAGTAAGGTTCAAAGGAAAAAAAACATTCAGCTTATTAGTCTGCTGGCTTCCGCAGCCACACATATGCGTTTAGCTTATAGTATATGCATCGTTGTGTGCGATCACAAAAGGGTTTTTGTTTTCCCTGATACTTTTTTTTATTAATTAGTTAATAGGTGTTGTTGAAAATTAATGAGACGATTCACAGCCCTGCATATACTGCGTCACACTGCGCCGTGGCCGGCGGCGCGGCGTAGACATGTGAAAGACTTCATAAAATCTACGCCTCGTAGCTCGATGCAATGGAACTGTTTAAAATACCAGAACCCTATACAGCGCATGTATTTTTAATTGTCTTTTTTCTAATGTCCTGACTAATAATAATCAAAGCCAATATTTATAGGCAAACGTTAAAATACCTAACCATTACCTATCATTTGCAAAATGTCAAAAGAATAAAAAGCGACCTCTTTACCGTCTCATCGGATTCAACATAAAACTTAATGACTACCCTTTTATTTTTTATTTTGCTCCCGCCATTCCCCCGCTCCCCACTCACCGGGACACAGGTGTGGCAATTAGTCCGAGCTTCCCCTTTCAAACGGCTGCGAGCTGAATTCGCTTTTAAGCACCCCTGAAATTACAGGATAGTGGTTGAAAGTTGCTTGACTGTAGAGAAATATTATTTTTTTATTTTTTATTATTATATCAGCGCAGTCGCAGAGCAGAAGTTGTTCAGTCTGATTAGTGGACGTCACAGTATGAATGTGAGAGTTGTTTCTTGTGTACCACAAAAAGTCCTCGTTTGGGGCCAGATAAGCGTGTTTTTTTTTTTTTTTTTTACCCTCAATTGGTAAGCCCTTGGCATCATCTCACCTGATGGTAAGTGACGATGATGCCGAAGATGGAAGCGGGCTTACCAAGATTCCCCAACGCAATGGGGAACTGGCTATCTTATCTTCATGCCGGAACACATCAATGCTGTTAACATTGATGTTTGGCGGCAAGACTTAGATAAGATGGTGGTGGCTAGCCAGGCGGGCTCAGAAAATGCCCTACCACCAACCAAACCGAGTCCACAAAGTTGGACCCCGCCGGGAATCGAACCCGCGACCTCCTGATGTGAAGCGAGCGGCAAGCCACTACGCTACGGAGGCGGTTAAGTGTGTTGCATATATTGTCCAATCATCTATTTTATTTTTAAACATATTTTTGTTGACTGACTCGGTGGCTCAGTGGATAGCGCTCCTGATTACTGATTCATGGGTCGTGGCTGTTATTATATTCATTACATTTTATTGAAGAAAAAATTTATATAATATTATATCAAAACAGTAAGAAACAAAAACTTTATTTTATTTCCAAAATCAGATTTACCTATGATAATAAATCAAAATCAATAAAATCTAAACCTGACTATCAGGACCCCTGACTCCGCTGCGGAGCTCGCTGCAAAAGGAGGCATATTTCTTTGTCCCGTTCGCTGTGGAGACCACGGGTTGCTGGGGATCGAAGGCAAGAGATTTTGTCTGAGAAGTTGGGTGTCAAATTCGGCAAAGAGGGGGTGACCTCCACTCTGGGACCTTCCTGATGCAAAGGTTGTCCATCGCTATTCAGCGTGGAAACGCTGCAAGCGTGATGGGCACCTTTGCGTCTGGAACGTCTAAGGGTGGACTCTTTGACTAACGAAGCCTTGTGGTGGATTTTTATTTATATTGTATTTTAGTTTGTATATTTGTGATTCTAAATAAAAACTTTATCATTTGGTCTGAAATCAATAAAAAAAATTAACTTAATGGTAATAAAAAAATGTTGATACAAATTTAAATGTCGAAAATTAAAATTATAAATTTCTAACGTAATAAATACCCACTTTTGATTACTACACATTACACACACATTACATACACATTGATTACTACGTATGGCTAATATTTCGGAATTATTATACGGGGTTATTTTTGGACCCTCCACCGAAATTTTGGTTTACTGAGCAACTTTCCCCAATAACCAATTCGCAGAACAGTTTTGGGTATCTCGTAGGCCGATCACGTGATAAAATTAGTATGAAAGGTCCAAGAATTTTTGTGCGTTCGTAAGAATTCGTTCTTGGGAAAAGTTGTTCACTTTCATGAATAGAAGCCACTGTGAAGTTTCAGTGAAGGGTCCAAAAATAACCCAGGTGTAACAAAATAGGTGTAGGTAGGACTCGGTAACAATACACTGAAAAAATAATTGTTAATATACATCAAAAAAATGTTTAATATTATCAAATCACTTGTTACGAGCGCATAAAGATTTGTGATTCCGGGAATCAAGCCTTCATGATTGAGAAACGAAACAAGCATACATAATAAGTAATTGTCGGCTTAATCAATTCTAATCATTATTTTATAATATTTTATTGGATGATCTAAGTGTAATGTGTAGTAATAATTAAGCAACTTGATGGATCTAAATAAGTTGATGATAGAACTGACTATGCCTCGACATGAATAAACTTATTAAATTCAGCACTTTCAATTTGATAAACGTTCAATCATTTCAGCTTTATTGTGGCAAGAAACCGTCAATTATTGTTTTTGATATTTCCTTGAATGATTCAGTCATATTTTTTTCAATCAAGCAAGATTGTAACTTATTTAGCCATGATTTTTTTCAGTGTATTGTTCTATTTGACCAATTTTGTATGAAGACTCCAGTTTTTTTTGCTTTGTCTGCAAATAATAGAATAGAAGTTGTTTAGTAAGATGACTAGACCTCCAGCTATCGGTTATTCATCTTTTTTTAAACATTTTATAGGGATCTAATCTATATAAAAACCAAAACTATTTCTTTTTTCATACAGTCATCCATCACAGTTTCATAAAGTTACAATATTTCGCTTGTTCCTACGTGTGAGAGAGGTAGGTCGTACTAGGTTAATACTAATTCTCGGGCGATATGTATGGAGTTTAATAATAACTTCCACAGTATTAGGAAATTATACAGTATGGATACTCCCTGCCGCTCTCTGAAGGCTACCTCACCCCCCCTGTGTGACCGATTGTCAAGAGGTTGTCACAGTTCCAAAGCACAGTATTATAACCAAAGACAATTTTATTTTTTAAGGAAAGAGCTAAGCCTTCTAAGGCTATACAGCCTTGTCTGGTGTATACAGCCTTTACTTTATTTGTGAGAGTCTAGCTAATAATAAAGAACAATGAGGGCTAATTGACTCTAGATTCAACCCTAGTACATCACGCACACATTTACATGTGTATAAACATGAATGTCTTTGTAGTAAACAATGGCGCGAAATTTGTATGAAGTGTCCGGGGTGTGAATAACTTCATACAAATGGAGTGTCCGCAGGGTATCCGTGTTTGGCTCGAAATGACCGAGTGTTTTTTGTCCAAACAATTGTTTATGAATTCGTTTTTTTTTGTCACCAGTGAATGATGACGTGCAACCTGTCCAGAGGAGCGCCCCCTTGCTCCAGTCGCCGCAGTACACCGGGGGGCGACCGCAACCCTACAGTAAGTACCACAGTATAATGATATTATACAGTATCCTCCTAAGGCCCAAAGGCCTACTTGTGGGACAAAATGTCAGTAGTCATTCAGACCCGAGGTCGTTTTTTTAAACTTTTTCATGGCATATACAGCCCAGGGTCCTATTTGTAGGCCATAATCCGCTATTAACTAAAAGCCCTAAGCTTATGTTAGGTGATAAGTATAAAATAATATTTAATGTATCTTTCTTTATGTTATGGTCATTTAATAAATAAAATAAATAATCCTATTGCTAGGACCTTGGGTGATGATGACTTGAAAAGCCTTGGGCATTACGAGGGTATGGACACTCCCTGCTTCTCTTTGAAGGATTCTAAGTGACCAGTTGTCAAAAGGTTGGCAAACCAAAGACAATTTTATAAGATAAGATAAATATTCTTTATTGCACACTAAATACAATTATTTATTTTATTTATTTATTTTCATAAGGACAGACTATACAGCTTAGACTAGACATGGCTTCTAAGGCTATACAGCCTTGTCTCGCGTATACATTATTCACTTCATTAAAAATTTATTTTGTAAAAAATCTGTCGTTTATGTTAATATCTGTCGTTAAAAGTTCTACTGTTTTCGGAAATATCAATTACTAAAAACGTCAACAAAAAGAAGTGACACCTACGACAAGGCGGTATGACCAAGAAGCCTTAGCCTAAGCAGCCCTCGATACTCACACACACATGACCACGTGTACAGCCGTGAAGAAGTGTAAAATTTCTATAGAAATTGCAACGAATAAAATTGTTTTTAATTTTTACTGTGTTCTAGAGCCAATACTGAATGCCTCCCTGAAATTTCAAACGCACTTTTTTAACATATATAGTAAACAATAACGCGACATTTGTATGAAGTGTCCAGGGTGTGCTACCGACCTTTAGAGATGTAGAATGAATGAATGAAAACACTTACTCGCACAACATAAAACAATATACATAAAAAAAGAGTTTTACAGGTGGGCAATCTTATCATCTGAGTTAAAATACTCTTATCAAATGTCAAAAACGACAATTTGTTCCAAAGATGTTTAAATTAGCGTATTTTGACGTCATACGTTCGTATACTTGTTTCCATAGTCGTTATATTTTTTTATTATTAAAAAATTCACATATTATGAAATGTTAAGCCAGTTAGCTTTTCTACTGTTTCAATAAAATAGCTACTTAGTAAAAAAAATGAAAATTAAAAAAAAACTGTAATGACAACTAAAATGGTACAAGGGCCGTCAGCCTTTTTGCACCTTTTACAAAAAAAAGTTCTTATACATTATTGTCGTGGTTGGAAAATAGTTAATTGTACTTGTGTAGCATTCATTACTTCGATTATCAATTCGTTGAATTTGCTGTTTCCGTCTATGGTTCATTCCAATCAAAAAAAGCAAAAGGTAAACAAACATAGTATGCAGATGACATTGACATGTGTCAGTTCCATAGTAAGTTTGTTTACGTTTTGCTTTTTTTTGATTGGAATGAAGTATAGGCATTCACTTTGAACCTCTTTCATCAAATAAATCAAGAAAAAAATCACATTTTGTGAAATAAGATGCCAAAGAAACACGCATTCGCTCTTCTGTAGCAAAACCTCTTCAAGTATGAAAATCCATAAGCGCGTTTTTTTAAATTTAAAAACTTTTATGAAATCCTATTGATAAAGGACAAATTTTCGCCAAGTGTAACTGTCAACAGTTTAATAAAATTACCAAAAAATGCATCGATCAGTTCCATGTAAGGATTGACCTATTTATAGAATGGAAATAGTCTGGTCGACGGAATTTGATCTTTGGCAGAATACTTTTTCATATAACTAAATTTCCCTGTAGCTCTTTTGGTTTTGGGTTCCCACTATAAATCAGTAAACTGTAAACTAGTGAAAAAAAAACCTGTAGGTTCGTTAGTTTAAATTACAATTAGAACATTAAAATCTGAAGTTATTATATTTTTAATTTCTTTAGCGCGGCGGACTGATCCGTTCTTACTCGACTACGGCAAAAAAAACAAGGGTTTTTTTCAGTCTGGATGTATTTTGTTATACAAAACACAGTGGGCTGGGCTTTACTTATGTGCCATTGGGGTTGGTTGGTTGGTTGCCGGGTCTGTGCCGAGCACACGTCTGTTGAGTTATTCTTACGATTATTACCGTTTTAGAGTAGTTTAAAGGTTATTTTTGTGATGAAGAAACAGCTGTGATTCAGATTCTGCGATTAGCGTTAATAAGAAGTGGATTAACTCGGGAGACCGCTCCGTTTGACGTTCGTTTTCGGAGTTCCAGCAGCAAACCACCAAATGGAGACTCTTTAAGCGCACATCAACCTTAGAGCCGCCATTTATAAAAAATATTATAAAATATATATGTATATTTTAAGTTTCTCTAATATGTGGAATGCCAAATAGAAGAGAGAGAATGTGCCATTAATGGTCTCGTCCATACCAACTAATAAGACTGTCTTTAACTGGATGCACCCAATCCCTGGTTGGAGGTCCACAAAGTCCCGCGCCAACTCCGCTCCGGGCCGCATTAGGGACCGGAACTTGGTAAAAGTGTCGCCTCGCCGACGCAGGAGACAGGGGTGGACTTAGTGGAGTAACAACTAATTATTATATCATTATCTGTGACATATATTTGTATTTAAAACTATCTATGTTATAGGTAGATTTAGGGAATCCTAGTTTGTGGCTAGGTGATTGTGTGTGGTTTGTCGCCGATATTAGGTGAGTCATCTTTGAAAAACAAACCCCACACCATCTTCAGGAAGTTTAAAGAGAAAAGTAATATAATATAATAATAACCTATACTAAAATTAGCACAATATGTGTATAATAGAAATAAAATAAAGTTTCTGAAAAAAACTGCAAACGCTATTCAATTAATCTTAAGATGGCGGCAAGATCATAGTTCACTCATCTTCAAATCAAATCCCTTTAGAAATAAAACAGTTTTCTGTGTATAGGGCGCTCTTGTAGGTCATTACTCAAAAGAGTTTTTTTTTTATGAACTTGTTAAATACTTTATTTTATTACGAGTCGCAGTTTAACCTTACCCTTATTCCGCCCCTGGGCAGCGTAAGGGCTGTAAAATCCGGTTTCATTGTTAAAGCTAGCCTCGTCGCAAACCGACTTACTGTCCACTTCCGGGGACTACTTACGAATGCACCCAGCTTTGGGTACTGTTGCGAGTTCAAGCAATAAATATGTTTGTGTGTGTGTCCGTTTTATTTTAACCAGCTGTAGCCAAAGGAACTTGATAGAGTTCGAACTTAAGATACATTTTCATGCAGTAGATTTTTTTTTTTCTTTTCTTCAAGTACATCTCACCTGATGGTAAGTGATGATGATGCCGAGGATGGAAGCGGGCTAACCAAGATTTTTCAACGCAATGGGGAACTTATCTTATCTTCATGCCGGAACCAATAAACGCTGTTAACATTGATGTTTGGTAGCAAGACTTAGATAAGATGGTGGTAGCTAGCCAGGCGAGCTCAGAAAATGCCCTATCACCAACCAAACCGAGTCCTACTAAGTTGGACCCCGCCGGGAATCGAACCCGCGACCGCGACCTCCTGATGTGAAGCGAGTGGACTACCCACTGGACTACAGAGTCGGTTATAATTTTAAATTTATCTATTGTAGAAGTGTTTTGCCAGTGATGACATATGGAACCGAAACATGGTCGCTTACTATGTGCCTCACAAGAAGGCTCAAGATCACCCAAAGGGCGATGGAACGTGCTATGCTTAGAGTTTCCCTACGTGATCGAATCAGAAATGAGGAGATACGTAGGAGAACCAAAGTCACCGACATAGCTCACAGAATCGCTAAACTAAAGTGGCAGTGGGAGGGGCACATATAACTCGTAGAACAGACGGCCGTTGGGGCATTAAAGTTTTCGAGTGGCGACCGCGCACCGGAAAACGCAGTGTAGGCAGGCCTCCTACTCGGTGGACCGATGACCTTGTAAAGGTTGCGGGCTGCCGCTGGATGTGGGCAGCGCAGGACCGGTCGATGTGGAAATCCTTGGGGGAGGCTCTTGTCCAGCAGTGGACGTCC
This sequence comes from Coleophora deauratella, assembly GCA_958295455.1. Taxonomy (NCBI): domain Eukaryota; kingdom Metazoa; phylum Arthropoda; class Insecta; order Lepidoptera; family Coleophoridae; genus Coleophora; species Coleophora deauratella. The sequence continues at coordinate 8,842,021 of OY282412.1, forward strand.
TTCGGCTGATGATTATAATGATGATTGTAGATTGCTCAATTGTCCTATGTTCGACTCTTTCCTTAAATCCTTGACTATGATATGAACCTGTGAAAACCTGTGCTCCTAAGTTTCTACCCTTATCTCCATTGTCCATGAAATAAGCAAAATTAAAAGGATCATTTTGATTTGCTCGACACGAGATGTGTTCACGCCGCGACGACGCGAAATTTATTTTTGTTTTCCCTTACCACTTGACTTTGTTGAGGTTTGCGGACCAAGTTTGAAGTCTCTCGTCTGACTGTTTGTAAGCCGCACCGAAGTGGCTGAGAAACTAGTTATGGGTTTGAGTTTAATTTATTTTCAGTGGGATCAGTGGGAAATTCGTTCTCGGCTATAGAGACGGCGGTCTGTTTAAAGTTGTAGTGCCCCATGTTGTATATTCGCCACAAATCCATCGAGGCTCCGGTTGTAGGCTTAGGTTAGGTAGCTTAGGAAGAATCATGCAATATACAGATGTTAAAAAGAAGGTTTGTAAGTTCCAGGTTATTCAGAACTAAGTATATGTATAATACAGGAAGAAATATACAGATAATTCCAAACTCATTTTTTTCAGTTTCCCATACAAATTCTTGATTTATTTAGATTTAGTATGGGAAAATGAAAAAAATATTGTAGATCGGATTTTTTCAAAAATTTTCCGGTGTTCTGTACTTCATTCGTAGTAACCCCTTAAAACTTTAAACTCATTTTTTAACACTTTGTATAATACATACTTATCTGCGTTAATTATTCCGTTCTTTCTGGGGTAATTTGGTTAAAAACGGTAGCATTTATTGAATTCAAAATGAGGTTTAAACCTCATTAGCGTTGACTTAAACCAATATCTCCATTCTTTGAAGATTTTCAATAGGCCCAAAGATAACTCGACTCAGAGAACACTTTCGAAATGAAATTTTAACATTTTAATTTTCACCTTATTATTGCATTCGTATTCCCGTTTTGGAGGTGAATTATTAAAATTTGGCGAGGCGCGGCAGCGAGACTTACGGTTCATAAATTTTCAAATTGCCTGAAACTCCTGCATAAAAGATATGGAGCCTCTTAATCCAGTGCTTTGTTTAATATTAAGTTAATATTACGAGTTGCGGTGTAGCATTGGAGAATCGTAGAATTCCCAGACTGACATACGATATACAGGGTTGTTTTTGGACCCCCCACCAAAACTTCACAGCGGCTTCTACTCATGAAACTGAGCAACTTTCCAAAAATAACCAATGGTCAATTCGCAAAAAAAATTTGGGCATCTCCGTACAAAGTAAGCCGATCACGTGATCAAATTGGTATGAAAGGTCCAAAAATTTTTTTGCGAATTAACCATTGGTTACTTGGGGAAAGCTGCTCAGTTTCATGAGTAGAAGCTACCGTGAAGTTTTGGTGGGGGGTCCAAAAATAACCCTGTATTTTGTAAGACGAGATTTTTGTTATGAAAAATACGTGCCAAATACGTGTAATTGCTTTTAGATATTCTTTTGGGTCAAAGCCCTAGTTTAAATAGTTTCAGATGATCTTATTAGAACTTATTTTATTAGGTTGTCCGAAGAAAACTTTCCGCTAAATAATTTATAAAAGTTTATAAATATTTTTGAGTATTGGATGGATATTACATAATAACAGGTATTGCCTTTCCTTATTAATACAGCGCTGCCAGCGCTTTAGCAATTTGCTAACAGCAAGATACTTTCCATTTTCGTTTGTCGAATCTCAGTAACTATTGCCTTAAGAAGATGTTCACATTTTTGTAGGCGACACTACCAATAGCTCTCTTCACCGCATAGAAGCGACTGTGGAAGCAGCGGCTAAAGTCGACAGGATAGGTATATTGAAGCCAACGTTCAGTTTGGTTTTCTTTGATCCAGGCTATCATAGACGTACTACGATGAGATTGGCATTGTCGTCGAGAAACTAAACGGTGCACTTGCAATCAAAATGCCAATATTTCATGAGCTGCTTGAGAAATCGAAGATATCTCTCGTTGTGCACAGTTTCCTGATCGGCCAGAATTTCGTAAAAACTTATTTCTTTGATATCCATTACTAATGTCACCATCACTTTAGGTCCGTACCTGTTTGACTGTGCTGCTGGACTTGGTGTCTTTACCTTCTCAACCATTGTTTAGCTTGATATTTTTTCGGCGGACGTTGGAGAGAGACCCACGTCTCATCCACGGCACCAGTATGTCAGAGGCGGTTAGTTTGCTGCTTGCAGTACTGCAAATTGAATTTGGAGTACTCTAAATGTGTTTCCAAGTGTAGTGGATATACTTAAAAGAAGTTTCTTGCAATAGAATTAAGAGTGCTTGTGAGATACTGAAATAAACATTTTTTTTTTTTTTTTTTAGTGGAGCAAGTTAATTTGGAACCCATTTTTTATAGATTTTTCACATTCCAGTTTTTCAGTACCTATTTCGTGACAAGTTGTTTTAGGGATTCCTAGATTAGCCGACAGGGACCTCGGGCTCCAACATCTTGTTTGGTTGAATACTTCCCTCACTGCTTCAACTCGTTTTTGCGTTTGAAGGTCAGTACTACAGAGTCCCACCACAATGGTCTCAAAATGTATATGTTTTTCCTTTGAATTTTGATATCGCGTTTAAACCGCAGAATTATCGAGCGCTTGTTTTCCTATCACTTTGTGTACTTGTCGATGAGCTTCAGCTACAGAATGTCCCTGTGCAAACAAAAACTTGATGACGACCCAATGGTCATACAGGTCAATTTAAAAAATATATTCTTAATCTTTCTCATTGAGCCATTACGGGACGATGCCTGCAGCGCGTAATAATGAACTACTCTACATAATGCACTAGTGTCATGCATACAAAATCTAACAATTATGTATAAACTTGTTTTCAAAGAGCGGACAGTTTTCTTCGGACAACCTAATATTATATTTCTGTTTCCGCAGACATTTACATAGCTTTTTCCTTTTAAAAAAATTTAAGCAGCTCTACAGTACGTAAGGGAAAAAGAGTCAAAAACAAAAGCAAAAAAATAACACCTGAAATCCCCATTTTCTATACAAATCGAATAAAATGGAAAGTTGCGATTTGGGTCACCTGCACCTTTAGTTCGCCTATCTCGACGTGATGGTGGTTCCACTGCCGCAGGGTTACCAGCCCAGATGAATCTGAAATATCTTTGTTCGTAAAGAATTTTTGCCATGAAATATTTTTATTTGAGAAAAAATGTGTTGAAGGGAGTTTATTTCACACCTACAAAGTATTTTCGAGTAACGGTGGGTATACGAGTTTGAATTGAATGCTGTAGATAGTCTAAATATAGAAATTGAATATTATTACTATCATGCAATGACCTTCTATGCACTAGTGTATAGAAGGCCATTGCTATCATGACTTGAAGATTTTTACACAGTAAGTATTGTATTATACATGTCAATAAGAAGGAATTCTTGTGTAAACTTGAGAATTTAAAATTAAGAACGCAGCTCTATAGTGAAACCGGTGTTGCCAACGATAAATAATTCATAAATGGCGCGCGAGGGCAACACGGCAGCGGAATACCCTGAACTACCCTCAGAGAACGGGATTTATTTACTGATAACCTTCGTGTATTGAGACCTCGTGGATGCTTCGGAGTTTTTTGTATTCACATGTATTACTTATTTATACGAAGTAAATTACACTGGGATTTACAGAAAATAGAAAATTGAAATATTAAGGACAAATACTGATAAGTTTGCAATTGCGAGATGTTTTTTAATTATTATTTTTTTTGCCCATTTTGCTTACTAGGATTGCTTATCAGATCACGTATACACTTTCCATTGACCATTTGTTATTTTTGGAAAGTTGCTCAGTTTCATGAGTAGAAGCCACTGTGAAGTTTTGGTGGGGGGTCCAAACATAACCCTGTATATCGTATGTCAGTCTGGGAATTCTACGATTCTCCAATGCTACACCGCAACTCGTAATATTAACTTAATATTAAACAAAGCACTGTCTTTCATCACATGATCAGTGAACATAATACCTTAAGAGACTTTCGATGGCTTATCAAGATTCCCCGATACAATCGAGAACTTGACAATTTTATCTCGCTGTTGTTAACTTTGATGTTTAGCGACAAGATTTTGCAATATGATATAGCAATTAGAAAGATGAATCGAACCTGTGATCTGCTGATGTGCAGCGTATAGAACAGCTACTACGCTACGGAGATGTTGAAAAGCTTTATATGTTTATTCTAAATAATATTAATATTGGCACTTTGGAAGTGTGTTTTCCCCTCTTAACGCCTAAGTGCCTCGACTAATCTTGACAAGATATAGAAAACACAGCCTGTGACATGGAAAGAATATTATAGGCTATCGTTTATCACAATTTTTCAAAGGGTTTTCGACGGAAACTTTCCGTAGTATAACTGTAAATTGTAAACGAGCTAAACCGCGGCCAGTGAACTAGTGTTTACGTAAGAAATTATTAATAAAGACCTATGTCAAATACTAATGCAATTGAACGATTTTGTCCTTGGATTGCTATTTTATCCTCTACAACAGCTGTTATAAAATAACTAATATGTATAACTTTTTTGCGAAATTGACAAGTGATTTTAAAAGATCTAATAGGTACTGTGGTTGAAACTTAATAATCATCGCGCAATTTTAATTCAGATACCATAGACTAATGTTTCACTAGTGTGTCACCTTTAAAAAAAGGCAATTTGAGCTCCGCGTTTTTAGTGTTAAAAAAACATTATTCAACGTTTCGCTGGCACCTGTGCGCGTCGGTGCGTCTCGCGTGTGCATGAAGCTTTTATTTTTAATTTTATATTTTTTTACGCTGGCACCACCTGTGAATCTCGACACAGTATTCGACTGAAGGACTCGGCTCTAGGCCAATAAACTTTACAAAAAAAAATACAAATGTCACAGTAGGTATACTTTGATTGATTAATATACTCTATATTGTACACACACACAAAAAAATACAACAAAAGGTATAATATTAAGATACAGTGGTACAATGTGGGCAGTCTATAGCGTAAAGCAATTTCTTCCAGACAACCCGGTGCTCGGAAAATTAGTAGGTACTGCAATACATACAGTATGACCACTCCCTCCCGCGTTTTTTACACTCTGTACCTATGTTTTATTATAAGAAACTTGTACAAGACGATGTTAAACAGTTCTTTTACATGAAAGAAAAAAGTGAAAGTAATTATTGTGGTTCCCGCTTATCTGCAGATCCAAATAGCGTACAGTCATCACGAAATGCCAACGAAGATGCCCAGCACAGCCAGCAATCCTGTCAAGAGTCACAGAATGGTTTGTATATGAAAACAAATGTGAATTGTGAAACTTGTGTGTGTGAAGCTAATGTTACATGTAGAATACAGGACCCTTCTGAAAAACCTGGAATTTCTAACCCTTCGTCAACTTATTTTCCATTGACAAGGTACATTGATGGATTCTAGGTTGACCTTATGACCATATCGATCTTACGTTGCTTGGGTAATATTTTTGTTTGCATCTTCTTATCCACATTTTTTGCTATCCATAATTGGTAAGTCTTAATTCAATTTCCAAAATAATGGAAGACTGGCTTATCTTATCTTCTCTTATGCCGGAACATGCAGTGATGACATTGATGTTTGGCGGCAAGACTTACATAAGACTGTGCTAGCTGACCAAATGAAGCCAAAATGCCTTACTACAAAGCAAAACGGGTCCTAAAAAGGTGAACCCCGACGGGAATCGAACCTGGGACCGTGGACGAACCACTACGCCACGGAGGCGGTTAAAACTTTACCTCCGGTTGATCCTGTCACATTATATGTGCCTAATAGGTAAACTGACTGAAATGAAATATCCTCGCCTTATATAGCGAGATCATAAATCGTTTTGTTAACCGACTTCAAACAAGGAGGATTACTCGAAGACGCCTGAAGTGATTTGGAAAATTCTTTTTTTGTTTCAATGGGTATAATTCCCAGGTGGTTCCATATAAATTTTACAGAAATCAATTCAGCGCTTTTTTTTTAAATGAACAAAAACAAAAAAAAACATGCAAAATTGTAGTTAATTGTTACGATTGAAGTCGGTTGTTTTTAAAGTGTTCCGCGTTGTCAATTAGGTATATTACGTTAGCATTGTCGGTTGCGAGTGTGAGGCACTAGCCAGAAGCCGATCTCTTGGTGGACCAATGGTAACTCCAGAGGTTATTAAAGAACTCGATCCCAAGTGCATCCTACATTCATAAGAACTATCTCCCTTTAAGAAATAATATAATAGTGGTCACAAGAAACATGGGTCGCAGTAATCCATAAGGGCCTAATTTTAGTCCTATTCCCTTCTTAACCATATTTGTCCCCACTGCAGGGGCACGGGTCTCTTCGTATAACTCGGGAAAGTTAGTCCATACTTCCACACACGGGGGCCAAGCCCGGATTAACCCTTAAAATAACAATAATAATAACGGTCATTTGTACTTAGATGATGGAAAGTCTGGGAAATCGTTTCTGTCTCAGTATCCTCATTAGGTAGTTGTGCAGGCCCAGTGGGCGGTTCATGCACTTGCGGTATATGCGCCGATAAGCGTCGCGACCCATTTAATGAGGATCTTGAGACCGGAACGATTTCGCGTCGTAGTCCTTCGAGTTCGGCCGCGCTAAAGATGTTCGAGCGCAATATGTACCGAACTCGGTCCGACAGGTTTTGCTCCGAGACAGACAAAGCGGGCTCCAAGCGCAAAAACTCTTGGTGCATCCTCACTCGGTACTTCGTCCGACGAGTTTCTCCCCCCGTCGCACCGTAGTACGCTTGCATGAGGTTCTCATTTTGTGACCTAGTCCATCTCATGCGGCGTACTCCACCAGCGGCGGGCGCCGCTTGCTGGGCCTGCGAAGACCCTGCCGACGCCAAGCGCACTGGTGGCTCTTATCCGTCAATGTTTTCTTTGTATTGTTTCTTTCTGCAGAAAACCAAAATTGATCGGCTGTTTTCTTTATAGTTTTTTATACTAAATAGCGATCACGTTCATAACAGAGCTGTTCATTTTAGTCTTTGACGCAAAAGAGAGAATGTTGCAAGTTTGAAATCATGTGTGTCTGTTTCATTGTAGCTCTGAAAGGGGTAAACCGATTTGAATGAAGTTTTCCCTTGAAAACAGCTTTCATCGCGGTGGTCTTTTTGCTATTTGATCGAAATCGGTCTAGTGGTTTTTGAGTTATTCGAGTTTTACTGTCGGAGTTGGTATTTATTTAATTTATTTTTTATTGGATCATTGTACTTTTTTTTTTGCATTTGGAAGTTTGTCATGTAATCTGTGTTAACAGTGTTTGTTATTAACAACTAACTGCTTCAACATGCTTCAACAACAAACATCTAAATTGACTTTAACATTATACCTACAGATATTATATTTTATATTTGATTTTTTTTAATATTTTATTTTTTATATATTTTTTTTATATATTTGATTTGATTCGATACTACAGATTTTTTTTTCAGAACTACTTAACTCACTAAGGTTTTTTTTACGAGAATTGTTAATGCTGTGTCGTATGTCATTAATTATTAAAGTTTTATATTATCTAGGTTTATGTCTATGTCGCCGTAAGATCGCGAATATACTCGTATTTTCACGAAAACACAAAATATCGTGTCATTGATGCTTTATTGTAGGATCTTGGATAAGTATTTGGATTGCACGCCGTAATATTATTTAAATCGTATGAAATAAGTATACCTATATTCGATTGTAATCGATCGTAGCCGAGTGCTCGATATTGACACGATCTTTGCGATTAATACCGATTTTTAAGTGAACATACGATTTGAATAACGTAAAATCGCATACATAAAGCATCGATTATTACGCTACCTTTCGACTTTTGTCATATACATCATTGTCAAGTTTTGTAAATCAGTATTTAAAAATACCCATAAGTACATATAGGATGTTAAAAAGTGAGTTTAAAATTTTAAGGGGTTACTCAGAGTGAACTATACAGGGTGGCCAGAAGATTGACGTCAAAAAAAAAAAATTTGGTCCCTCGTATCGTGGGGTATCTGAATCACCCCCATGTATGTTCCGCGATTTTTCACGGTTCTCGAGTTATGATTTTTTTTCTGAATTTTCAAAATTTTCGACCTGACCAACTTTAAAAATTTCTAAACAAAAAAGTAGAACCCTTTTCGATAAGTTTTTTTTGGAAACTTAATCCTCATAAATTGTACTTTTAAGCATAAAATAATCAGCTACGTAACTTTCATGAATATTAAGTAAATTTTGGTCACAAGAGAAAAAAATACGTTTAGTGAATTATGACTTAGATTTTCAAATTTAAATCAAAAATCTAAACAGATGACTTAGTGGTTTCTGAGTAGGCTTAAAAACTGCACCATTCTCTTAGTTTTCGTAATCATTAAAAAAAAGTAGTACTTAATGAGCTAGTTTTGTTAATATCGGCCTTGAAAGATAGGGAGGTCATAAATTTTTAAAATTAGCTATCTGATGAAAAAAAAAGTTTGGTCATTTTATCTTTCCTTAGGTTAAATTAGTCTGTTAATTAACCAAAAATTACTGCAGAAAAACATTTTGAGGTTTCATTTATTCACTTTTCGATCAATTCTGGTGGATAACGGGTTGTAAAAGTACTTTTAGGCGCAATTCAAAGAATAAACCCGCAATAACAATAGGCGGCGATGATAAGAGATAGAATTATTGCCATCTCTCTCACTCTAGGTAGTGAAAGGGGCCGCCACTCTAGCCAGCCCGAAACAAATACCTGCCTCAGTCGTACTCACTTTGTGTTTACTGCTACACGCGTCGCCGCCATTTTAGTTGAATACATTCGCTCGCCTTACTTGTTGACTACTTTGCTCTGTTCCTCGACTGTTTTGCATTCTGATTCGGACTTTGTTTACTGTGAAAGTGTAAGTGATGAGTTACACATTAAGCGAATATGCAGAAATGCATTATTTTTATGGAGTTGCACAAGGAAACGGCCTTGAAGCAGCACGATTGTATCGCGAACAACTTCTACGACGTGGTGGGCCGCAACCTGAGAATTATCCCGACCATCGTGTTTTTACTAACACGCACAATACCCTAATGTCAGGCCGCATTCCTGGACAACGCGGTAATCGTGAAGGCATCCCTAGAACTGATCCAGATCGCAGAGAAATGGTGCTCGAAGAAGTTCAGCGAAATCCGTCTACGAGTACGAGAAAAATGGCTCGTGCTCTGGATATCCCAAGAAGTTCTATCCAGGCCATACTTCGCGATGAAGGATACCACGCATTCCATATCCAACGTGTCCAAGCTTTGCTGCCTACAGACCACCAATTGCGCGTGGAATTTTGCCAAACTATGCTACGAAAAGAGCAAGAAGATCCTGGATATTTTAATAAAGTCTTATGGACAGATGAGTCACGGTTTGAGCGATGTGGTATATTCAATATCCATAATTATCACACCTGGGCGATTGAAAATCCACACGAAGCGAGAGATTCAACGTTTCAACATCGTTTTAGTGTTAACATGTGGTCTGGTATCCTCAACGGTGAACTGATTGGTCCATTTGAATTGCCATCTAGACTTGATGGAGCAACATACAGAAACTTTTTAGAAAATGATCTTCCAATATTGCTGGAAGATGTGAGTCTTCAGCTTCGACGAACCATGGTTTTTCAAAATGACGGCGCTCCGTGTCACTATGCGACGCAAGTCCGAAATCACTTAAATGAGACATACCCCAACAGATGGATCGGACGCAGTGGACCAATTAGGTGGCCACCACGCTCACCTGACCTTAACCCCATTGACTTTTTCATTTGGGGTTATTACAAGGAAATAGCATACGCTCGAGAATGTTCGAGTGAACAAGAATTAAGGCAAAAGATTGCAGAAGCCGGACGTGTTGTGACAGAGAACAGGGAAGCCTTTAGACGATTAAAAGAAAATTTTTTACGTAGGTGTAGAATGTGTATTGCTGTTGGAGGTGGCCACTTTGAAAACCTGTTGTAAATGTTAAAAATAAATATTGTTTTTACTTTATCATCTTTGATTTATTGACAAAACCACTTTTTACTTAAAACATTTTTTAACCAACTTCTACGGCATTTTTCATGTTAGTTTCTAGCATTCTCTATCTTTAAATAACCTAAGGAATGATTCTCTATCTTTAAATAACCTTAGGAATAATAAAATGACCAAACTTTTTTTTTCATCAGATAGCTAATTTTAAAAATTTATGACCTCCCTATCTTTCAAGGCCGATATTAACAAAACTAGCTTATTAAGTACTACTTTTTTTTAATGATTACGAAAACTAAGAGAATGGTGCAGTTTTTAAGCCTACTCAGGAACCACTAAGTCATCTGTTTAGATTTTTGATTTAAATTTGAAAATCTAAGTCATAATTCACTAAACGTATTTTTTTCTCTTGTGACCAAAATTTACTTAATATTCATGAAAGTTACGTAGCTGATTATTTTATGCTTAAAAGTACAATTTATGAGGATTAAGTTTCAAAAAAAAACTTATCGAAAAGGGTTCTACTTTTTTGTTTAGAAATTTTTAAAGTTGGTCAGGTCGAAAATGTTGAAATTTCAGAAAAAAAATCATAACTCGAGAACCGTGAAAAATCGCGGAACATTCATGGGGGTGATTCGGATACCCCACGATACGAGGGACCTAATTTTTTTTTTTTGACGTCAATCTTCTGGCCACCCTGTAGAATACAGGAACAATATTGAAAAATCCGATTTACATTTTTTTTTAGTTTCCCATACTAAATCTGAATAGTGATTCAAAGATTTGTATGGGAAACTGAAAAAATATTTTGCAAATCTCTCTTGCGTATGTCGTGGTTAAATCATAGAACTGATCAGCTCATGAAACAACTTGATCCATTGTTGACGCCACCGTCAAACATTTCGACTCGACTGTGTTGTTTTGGAGCTCCACTCCCTGACTATATTCCCAGATATTTCATGATCGGCCCAGTTCTATAATTTGGCTACGACAAATATGTACATTGTATTAAATATAGAATCTAACTGGCCCACCAAATATATTAACAGAAACACTTTGATGTGACACAACAGGTATTTATATATTACTGACTTTTTAACTATTTAAATGTCGTATTTCTTTATTATAGAAACAAAACATTGGTTTTAACTAGAGAAAAAGTGTGGCCGTAACTTTATTTTATTTTCTCGAAAGAAGCCCTTATGTTTATTCAGAGGGAAGGGACCTTGTATTCTTCTGGTTCACCAAAATGCGTTGGTTTATGATTTTGACGACAGTTAACTAGTTAAAAAGTCGGATCAGGCACTTCCTTTAGGGAACACTTAAACATAAGACAATAAATACTTCACAATTATACTGAGTTTCATTTACACATTATAACCTTCCCAGATCCAAATGTTATTCCTCTCTCTGCCAATTCTGCGTGCTTTTGGAATTTGAGCAGAAAAGTTGAGACGAAAACTCTTTTGATAACTCAATCCGATCTAGGTATGATACTTATCAAAATTTTGTCGATATGTATTTAAATCTGAACAGTTGAACGTTATAGGTAACACTGACTTATTGCTGAATTCTCGATTTTATTTGTACATGTTTGATTACTTTTTATGTTCATTAAACGGATTTAATAAGTTTAATAAAATCCGTTTAATGAACATGATGTCGCAGATTTTTTTTTGGTATCTTCATTGTTTTAATTACAATAAAACCAAAAAAGGGCTATTACAGGATACGTTTTTAACATCAAAAGTGGTACATTTTTTACAGTCGTGTTATAATAAAATCGATTTTATATTATTGAATACTAAGTAAGTTATTATTTGAATTACAATATTGAGATACGACTCCTAAGGTTATAAGTATCGGTAATTTCAATCTTAACTTCAGAGAAAGTTTAAATTTATTTTTGATTGGACGTTAGATAGGTAGGTATACGTAGGTTCTTCTTCTATTTATAGGTTAACTAAGAACAATTTACAGTAGTTGCTTGACGTTCCAAAACCACCGCATGTATGAAGTTGTAACCTTTTCCGTGTGCTTAAATTATATATATTATTAGATATTAGATCTCCTTGTACTTTAATTTTAATATTTATTTATATTGTTATCTTGTGCCACATTGACCATTCTACCACAAGGTATAGACGGCGATTGTCTTTTGCAACGCGAAATTTCTAGGCATCTAGTAATAAGTCTAATTCCTTTTTGTGATCTTTACAACAATTGGTAATTTACAGGCCATGAATTGAACCCAATACCCCTGGTTAGAAGGCCAGTGTAAATACCGTGGAAATGTTTTTATTTTTATTTATATAAATATTTTCTTCCCTTCGTGTCAGTGAAGTTCAAGGTCTTTTGCCAAGTATTTGTACGTATAATTCGTTTACGTGTACGTTTTTCTGTGATTAAGTTTACTCTGTTGTTACAGATATGGAATTCGGCAGCGGCGGCCCCCCGCCACCAGGGATGATGAAAGACAGACATGGACCCCCGCCACCACATCACCCGGTAACTAAACTATACAATAATTTCACTTATCTGTTCCAAAAAGTATGAAGATACATAAAATTAACTAGTAATATAAAAATAGAAAATTTTAGCAACCCCTATAGTAAAACTTGAATTACACGAAATTGACTGAACCGATTTTTATCAAGCATAGCTAAGAACACTCTCGATCAAGACACCTTTCAAACAAAATAAACTAAATTAAAGTCGGTTCATTCCTTTAGGAGCTACAATGTCGGAGACATATCTACACAAATACAAAGATGCACACGTTAAACTTGTAACACCCCTCTTTTTGCGTCGGGAGCTATTAAAAAGGAAATAATATCCTCAAAAATTATTCTTAAATCCGTACAAAAGTAAAGTTAAATAATCATATTTTCTTGAATTTTGATGTTTCTTTGTCATTTTGTGACTGTGGAAAAGTGGTAATTAAACCATCGTTTTTGGAATGTAGACAGTATTTTAGGAAATTTTTCATTTTGGGAAATTTGAGAGCGCATTCCTTTTGGAAAACTCGCCAATTTGTTTATTATTATTTTAGGAAGAGGTTGTTATAAACCAGGACGTTTTGGAACAGATTAAAGATATCCACTGTCGAACGAAGGGGTTGAGGTTGCGATGAATTCCACTGAACAGAACAGATTCCACTCGGTGGACCGATGTCCTGGTGAAAGTAGCGGGAGGCCGCTGAATGCGGGCAGTGCAAGACCAGTCGCCGTGGAATTACTTTGGGGGAGGCCTTTTTAAAATAGAATAAAGACATAACTCTAGTTATTTTATATATTTATCTTTATTTTGTTGTCATTGTGTATTTGTATTTCAAGCGTGACAACCGCGGCTTTGGGCCAGAAGGCTACGGTGGAGAGGGTTTTGTGCCTCCGCCGCCAATGCACCATCCATCTATGCCGTCTCAGAATCAGGTACGTCATCTCATCTTTTGTCGTCACTCTTCTTTTTTCTCAAGTTAATTATTTTCAGCTTTTAGCAGCACGGAAAGGCCATACTTCTATGGCAATACAGCCTTTTCTGATGTTTAAAATCTTTCTTAAAAACGCTCTGTTGTAAAATTTTACAAAATAGTCTGTCGTTGAAGTATTCATGCCTGTCGTTAAGTATTAGTCAGGTCCCCAAAAAAATTTTAACTGTTTCGGTGAAGCTTTCATGTAGTTCTCGAGAACACTCAAAACAGCCTTCACACTCTTATTTCATTATCCTACCTTACACATAAGAAATTTAATAGGTGCTTTGTTAAATAATCGACTATTAATATTATGCACCAAGAAACCACAAAATCTTATCAAGTATCAAATTGTTATTATTTACTACGTAATATTGTAGTAATTAGAATAATAAATAAATAAATATCCAGGACAAATCACACACAGTCATCTGGCCCCAAAGTAGGATTCCCTGTACTATGGGAACTAGAGACTGATATACGTACACAAATACGTTTAAATATCGTACATACGTAGTCGGTCCCATAATGAATTGGCCTAACTATGAAATAAAAAAGAAAATTAAATGCAATCATTTTTATTTTTCAATATAGTCTCCATCAATACTGACACACTTCTGACATCGGTGAAATAACATTTCTAATCCTTTATAAAAATAATCGCAATCTTTGTCTTCAAAATGACTGAAGACGGCCGCCTGCAACTCTTCATCGCTTGAAAATTTTCTTCCCCTTAAGTCCCGCTTTAAATTTGGGAATAAGTAATAGTCGGACGGAGCCATGTCTGGACTATAAGGTGGATGGTCCAGCTCCGTGAACCCGCATTGACGCACTGCATCCTTCGAAACACCGGCGGTGTGCACGGGGGCGTTGTCGTGAAGCAACAGGACGCCTTTACTCAGTTTGCCTCTGCGCTTCTCCTTTATAATATCTCGCAGTTTATATATTAATGAAGCATAATTTTCGCCGTTTACGACTGTATTGCGCTCTTTAAAATCAACCATCAAAATACCTTGAAAATCCCAAAAGATTATGCACATGATTTTTTTGGTAGATTGTTGCACCTTTGCCTTTCTAGGCGGCTTTTCACCCTTATAACGCCATTCCATTGACTCGCGCTTGCTTTCTGGATCATAATATAACACCATAGTTTCATCACCAGTCACTAGTCTCTCGATCACGTTCTTTGGGTTTTCTCCACAAAGATCTAAAAACTCGGCAGCACAGCGAACTCGCTCCCGTCTCTGCACAGCTGACAGAAGTTTTGGGACCCATCTTGCACTGACTTTTTTCATATGAAGATGTTCATCGATTGCACGATGGACGGTACTTTTAGAGAGCCCAAGTCTAGCTGCAATTTCTCTAATCTTCAAACGGCGGTCACTCAAAACCTCTTCTTCGATTTGAGCAATAGTATCCCGGGAGTGAGCACTTCTACCGGTCGACCGTCATGGCCGATATCTTCGACGGTTTCTCGCCCGAGGCGAAACTCTTTCACCCAATTTTTTACTGTGCTATAAGAGGGAGAACACTCCTTATACACACCATCTAATCGTTCTTTAATATGGGCGGGGGATAAGCCTTCTTTAAATACAAACTTTATGACGCTTCGTTACTCGGTTTCCGACATTTTGAAAAAATACGCGACACTTGTTGTTCAAACAAACTGCTAAACTGAACTACGCTCGTCAAGTCCATGCGTGTTCGTTTATAAAGTGTCTGAGAACCGTACTATTCAATGCAACATAACATGTATCGACATGTCGCGTAGAACTATATCAGGCCAATTCATTATGGGACCGACTACGTACATATAGACAAAATACACCCCGACACAGAGCAAACAAATCTGCTCATCACATAAATGTTTGCTCTGGGTGGGGATCGAACTCATAACTCTCGGTTTAGTAGTCAGGAGCACTAATCACTGAGCCACCGAGTCAGTCGAGAAGCTCTTTGGTTTTAATTTATTTTCTTCAGTATTAAAGTGGTCAGCCATTTTACGTCAGTCTGTCTGAAGCATATTTGGTTTTCTCTATTTTGATGTTTTTCTTCTGTGCACTGCAAGATACTTAAAATCTTTATTACCTAACAATATATTATTTATTTTTTTAAGCATGCATAATAATCTCCTTTTTCAGTTGCTCACTGAGAATGAATACTTCCAGGGTGGTCCGCCCCAGCAAGGCGCTGTCATGATGGTCTACGGCCTGGACCCGCAGACGGCCAATGCGGACCGCCTTTTTAATCTGTGCTGCCTCTATGGCAATGTTGTCAGGGTAAGTCTTCATACTAACTTCGCTGGCTCACAAGAAGGCTCACCCAGAGGACGATGGAGCACGCTATTCTCGGAATTACGCAGGAAAACTAATGTAACCGATATTGGTCACGAAGTCGCTAAACTGAAGAAGCAGTGGGCGGGCACATAGCTTGTAGAATAGATGGCCGTTGGGTCAGGAAGGTTCTCGAGTGGCGACCGTGCACCGGAAGACGCAGTGTAGGGAGGCCTCCCACTCCGTGGGCCGATGACCTGGTTAAGGTTGGGAGATGCGGGCAGCGCAGGACCGGTCAGTGTGGAAATCCTTGGGGAAGGCCTTTGTCCAGCAGTGGACGTTTTGTGGACTACATTTTGTTTATTTATTTTCTATTATTTCTGTTTTGTTGATACGTTTTTCAGATAAAGTTCCTCAAGACGAAGGAAGGCACGGCCATGGTGCAGATGGGCGACGCGGTCTCGGTGGAACGCTGCGTCCAGAACCTTAACAATGTCACCGTCGGCGACTACACGCTCACTCTCGCGTCAGTATTTTCATATCGTACAAATAACCCTCCTTTTTGCTTGGCCGTATGGCTGGATAATAAAATTGACAACGCTGACGACATTCAAAACAACCGACTTAAATCGTAACAACTACAATTTTGCTATGTTTTTTGTTTATGTTGTTTTTTTTTCAAAAAGCGCTGAATCAGATTCGTTAAAAGTTTTATGGGACCACTTCTGAAGTATAATCTACCAAACAAAAAAAGAATCATCAAAAATGTTTTCATCACCAATTCATAATTGGCGGAATAATCGCGTAAGAAACTTTAAAAAAACATACAGTACAATTGAGAACCTCCTCCTTTTTGAAGTTGGTTAAAAATTTAATGTTATCTTCCTGCAATGACACGTTGCTTGGTTTGTATTGTATGTGTGCTATGCGCAATAGGTATCCTGGACAAATCACACACGGTCACCTGGTCCCAAAGGATAGGATGCCCTGTTCTATGGGAAGCAGAGACTTATATACATACACATATACATTTAAATACATACATATATAGATATAATACACCCAGACACAGAGCAAACAAATCTGCTCATCACATAAATGTTTGCCCTGGGTGGGGATCGAACTCATGACTCTCAGATCAGTAGTCAGGATCGCTAACCACTGAGCCACCGAGTCAGGATGTATGAAAGAGGTGGCATGTATGGAAAGACGCGCGATATGAATTTATAATTTTCAATTTTCCGGTCAGGACAGCAATTCGGGATGCTTAGATCAATTACATCATACACACAAAAAAATATACGTAAGGAGCATAGTAAAATTATATTCAATCCGGGAGTTGACTGCATGGAAATTAATTACGAAATATTACTGATTAAATAGCTTTTTAATTGAAATTGTTGAAAACCTAAATCACTTTAATTTTAATTACATTTTAAATTTTTAATTTATAAGAATTTCCTAATTATTATGCAAACTACTACTTTGAACAATGAATTATTAGAACAAAATGCCATTTTTGACATTTGATAAAAAGTAACTCAAATGGCCAGCAGTCAACTACCGGATTCTGGGCCTTCTGAATAACTCATAAACTGAATTCAGAGATACATTCCACCTATGTAAGGCCTACGTAAGGATTTGAAAATTTCCCTTGAAATAGGCAAATTGCAAATTGGTTTCGCCAAGTTTGCCAAAACTCGGCCGAGAAAAATCGCCAAAATCGCCTCACGCAATTGATGGATGCCCCCTATTAAAGCAACCCATACAATACAGGTTGAAACTGAAATCGCGGACCAAATTGTATACACATGTTTTCTTATCAATCAGTATATAAAAAAAATTGTACTCTTCATACAAACCAATGAGCTGAGTAGCAAACTTTGTATGAATCATTGAATGTCCAATTTTTTAGCTCCAATTGAATTGGTTCCTTAGAGAAAGTTGTTGTGTCTTAACTTTCAATTTTCCCCCCGTCTTTTTAACTGTAAGTACTTCTTAATAATTAAGAAGTACTTACTTAATAATTAAGAAGTACTTACTTGTGCGAAATAATGCCGAAACTCAAAAGTGACTATTGGGTTTTCTTTTAGTGCTGCAACTGTTTTTCTTTTTTTGCAGTTTCTCAAAACAAGCTTACCTGTCTGAGGTGATGAATCCTTACCCGTTGCCGGACAAGAGTCCTTCCTTCAAGGACTACATGGGTAACAAGAACAACCGGTTCCTGACTCCCGCCTCCATACACAAGAACAGAATACAGCCACCGTCAAAGGTAACTACAAAAAACCGGCCAAGTGCGAGCCGGACTCGCGCACCGAGGGTTCCGTATAAATTCGTAATCACACATGTCTTGAACTCTATATTTTTTATATTTGAGTTGATTGAATGAAAGGTAATTTGCGGTTTACGATTTATGGCGTATTAAAAAAAAAACGACTTACTAGATCTCGTTCAAACCAATTTTTGGTGGAAGTTTGCATGGTAATGTACATTATAAATTTTTTTAGTTTTATCATTCTCTTATTTTAGAAGTTACAGGGGGGGACACACATTTTACCACTTTGGAAGTTTCTCTCACGCAAACTATTCGGTTTAGAAAAAAATGATATTAGAAACATCAATATCATTTTTGAAGACCTATCCATAGATACCCCACACGTATGGGTTTGATGAAAAAATTTTTTTTGAGTTTCAGTTCTAAGTATGGGGAACCCCCAAAATTTATTGTTTTTTTTCTATTTTTGTATGAAAATCTTAATGCGGTTCACAGACTACATCTACTTACCAAGTTTCAACAGTATAGTTCTTATAGTTTCGGAAAAAAGTGGCTGTGACATACAGCCGGACAGACAGACAGACATGACGAATCTATAAGGGTTCCGTTTTTTGCCATTAGGCTACGGAACCCTAAAAATAGAACCCCATAGCCACGATGTGCATACTTTCTCCCGTTTTTTAAAATTCTTAATCGGTAGCCCCTTGGCATCATCTCACCTATTGCTAAGTGATGATGAGCTGAAGTGAAGATGGAAGCGGGTTTACCAACATTTAACTCAAAACTCAAACTCAAAATGTTTTTTTTATTTAAGTAGATGCTTTACACATTTTTTTAAATCGTCAATTTTTTCAAGTACAAAGTCTCTACCACGCGGAACTTGTGCGCTCAAACGTTTCGGGAATTAAAAAAAAAGAAAGACAGACTAAGTTACTTTCGCATTTATAATATTAAATATTTATTATTTATTTATCCACTTGCAGGTGCTGCACTTCTTCAATACTCCGCCAGATGTGTCGGATGACCAGCTGCTACAGGTGTTCAAGGACTACGATGTCACGCCCCCGACCACTATCTCCAAGTTCCCGCTGAAGAGCGAGAGGTAAGATTAAACTGCAAATCTCATAAAGTTCTTGAAATAGCTCACTGAGATCTTGAAAAAATAATGTTCACTAAAAGTTCTGAAAATAAAACGGTTGATAAAAAGTTCTAATCACTTCTACAGGGTGTAACAGAAGTGTGTGACAATACTTCAAGGTTGGCTTTTACCCATCAAACTGAACAACTTTTGTTCTACAACTTTGTTGAAATCGCAAAAAAAATTTTGGACTTTTCATACAAACTTGGTTCGCCAGCTGATCGATTTGTATGAAAAGTCGAAAAAAAAAATTTGTGATTTCAAAAAAGTTGTAGAACAAAAGTTGTTCAGTTTGATGGGTAAAAGCCAACCTTCAAGTATTGTCACACACTTCTGTTACACTCTGTATTTTTAAACGCTTCTAAACACTCCATACAAATTTCGCGCCATTGTTTACTACACAGAAATTTATGTTTGTACACATGTGAATGTGTGCGTGAGGTATGTTTGTACACATGTGAATTTGTGCGTGAGGTACTAGGGTTGAATCGAGGTTCAATTAGCCCTCATTGTTCTTGAGACTTTTACAAATAAAGTGAAGGCTGTATACACCAGACAAGGCAGTAAAGCCTTAGAAGCCTTCAGTTCTTTCCTTAAAAAAATTAAATTGTCTTTAATAAACTGTGCTTTGGTTTGCCAACCCCTTGACAAATGGTCACACATCGGTCACACAGGGGGTGGGGGTCACATAGCGGCAGAGAGTGTCCATACTGTATAATGTCCTTATACTTTGAGTTCTAATAATTAAACAGTTCGCTAAAAGTTGTTAAAGGGTTTTCAAAATAGTTAACTAAAAGTTCTCAAAAAGTTTATTGAAAGTGTTCAAAACATTAAGTTTTCATTAAGAGTAAAAAAAACTAAAAAAAAAACAGTTCACTAAAAATTCTGAAAACAAAACTGTTCACTTGGACTTTTCAAAACAAAACGGTTTAGTTACTGAAAGTTCTTAAGATAACATTGTTCACTAAAAGTTCTAACCCATAAGTATAACTGGGCCTCATAGAAAGGGCTTGGTTCAACCAAAGCGTGTTATGCTCGGAGATTCCCTACGTGATCGAATTAAAAATATTAAGATACGTAGGAGAACTTGTGTACCCGACATAGCTCTTGAGATTTGTTTAAATGGCGTCAGTCTAGATTTTTTCCCAAAAACTGTTATAACGTAACTCTACGCCTAAGTAGAAAATGTAAGTTTTTATCTTTTTTCCGGTTTGTATTTGTTGTTTCAGATGTTTCTAAATAGTACAAGATAGCATTAAGTGAATACTTGTTAAACTTTCAGGTCATCCTCGGGCCTAATGGAGTTCCAGACGATTTCGCAGTCTGTCATGGCGATTATGGCGTGCAACCACGCCACCATTCAGCATCCTGGTGAGTATATACGATTCGGTCGAAAATAAAGAAATTTTAAAGGCCAACAGCAATGTTGGCTAGTATAAGTAACTTAGGAAAACCTGTAATTGGCTTATGATAAGTTAATTTATCCTATATTACTTTGTGTGTTGAAAAGCTGTTGGTTTTCTTAATAAAATAAAATAAAAAATAAATAAAATAAAAATAAAATAAGTCTTCTTCATCATCATTTTAAGTCAGTATCTATTTCATCATCATTATGATATCTATCAGTATCTATTTCATCATCTTTATTATACTAAAATAAATAAAAATATAATAAATAGAATAGTTTTATTTCAGACATGAGTCCATTTTCAATTATATCAGTCAGTAACTCTTTCATCGTCATTGTTATGTTAGTCAGTATCTTGTTATCATCATTATTAATTATATCACTCAGTATATTCATCATTGTCATTATATCAGTCAGTACCTTTTTTATCATCATTTTAATATCAGTCAGGATCTTCTTAATCGTCATTATTATGATAGCTAGTATCTTCATTATATCAGCCAGGAGACTTTCACTGTAAAAGATAGGCCTCACGTTTCACCTCCTTTTTCCTGAGGTACATGCGTCCATGCGCCTTTTTGGTAGCAATTGGCTTTTATAACCAGGTGTTGAATTTGTTTTTGTTTCTTAATAATTAGGATTAATTATTTTCCGTGATAATGGCACTAAATATGTTGTGTTTTTAATAATGTTTTTAATACATTATGTTGTGTATGATATATAAATCAAATGCAGTAAAAAATTATATCAATATTTTAAATCTTATCATTTAAGTATATTTTATTATTTTTTAGATAGATCATAAATCTAAATACATAGATCCTATTTTTAAGATATAATAAGGCATCAGTGTTGTTCTGTCTCTCATACCGAACATTATTTTCAATTTTTTTTATAATTTCAGGCGCGAAATTCCCGTTCGTAATGAAACTGTGCTTCTCGTCGTCGCGACAAATCGGGAAGGGGGGACAACAACAGAAACGTGACCAGAACCAGAGCGACCAAAATCAGAGACAAGGGCAGAACAACGGACTCGGCGACGAATACTAGTAAGAAATTCATATTAGTCTTTTAAGGACGTGTATAATAGCAAAGTGTAACAAAAAGACATGTAAATTGCGTTTTTAGAGATAGAAGGACCAAAATCGTGACTGATTGATTGGTTTGAAGTTCTGACCAGTGAGTGTGGGTTCCAAAACCGATAGCAAAATTTTGGCCGTTAAATTTTGAATTTAAACGGAGCGACGCTATTGGTAGTTTGTTTTGATTGGCTCCAAGGAGTTTGGAATGTTTTTAATTTTGATTGAAGTTACATAATAAGCCAAAGAGTTTTTAATGTTACCAGCTTAAATTTTTCGTTGTTGAATTAAGAAGTTTATTCATAGTTTATCGGTTTTAGTACTGAAGTTTTACAAATTCTAATAGTGTAGACTGTAGAGGAAAAAAATGATTTTCGAGAGCTTGTTTTGTTACTCATGCACAAAGTAGTTAGGAGCATTTCTTTCGTATTTTAGTGATAGAATAATATAACTAACATACCAATTCCAGGACAGGCCTAATAAAAAATATTTTGAAAAATATAAAGTACTAATTAATACGAACTTTTTTTTTTCAAAGGAAACTGTCGACTGGTGTCGTTTTTTAAACTTTTTCTATAAACTTTGAATTTTAAATAAAAATCTATTCTATCGAATTTGTTTTACCTTGTAGGGACCATAGCTTGAACATATTACTCTAAGTTATGCATTTTTCCAAAACGGCAAAGCCTTTTTGTTAATCAGCATATTTTTTTGTTTTTTTAAGAAAAAACAATTGTCTTTTGTATATGAAAACGGCGATTCAATTATTTTTTTTGACACAAGGATACATGCTATGAATTTAACTTATCTAAGAGTATGTAATATACGATTTCACTGTATTTATTTATAAATGCAATAACAAATATTTTCCTAAAATAAATAGATACAAACCCAAAATTAGTTTTCCAATCACGCGGATCAAATAAATAAAAAAAATGCTTTTAATTTTTACTTATCTATCCTAGTTATTTCGAATGAAAAATTCTATTCTTGTATAAAAGATTTACAATCTTCAAAATGAATTACTTACTCATATCAAAATATTTTATATTAAACAAATTGAAATCCTATACCGAGGCATTGCAATCAAATACAATCCTTAATATTATAAACTAGCTTCCGCCCGCGACTTCGTCTGCGTAGACTTCAGAATTGGGTCCATCTAGTGACGAAGAGGAATTTTAGAGTTTTTAAGCAGTCCTCCGGGAACCCTTAAGTTTTCAGGGGTAAAAAGTTTTATGTGTGTTAGCCGACTGCTTTATCTATATATCTACCAAATTTCATCCAAATCTGTTCAGTAGTTTTGGCCTAAAAGGGAGACAAACAAACAAAATTTTGTGCTCTCACAACGACATTCATAATAAAAACGACATCTGAACGGGCAGAGCCGCGGGCAAATGCTGGTTAATATTAAAATTTACCTGAAATAATATGCTGATTTCACCTTTTCTGTATGTTCACGCCAAACAATGAAGCCAAAGTTAAATTAATAGGTTTTTTAATATACAGTCTGAAACAAAGTAGATGTATAGCCCTATAACTGGGGCTTGTCCTTAGTATACCGAACAGATTTCCTTAGTATACCGAACAGATTTCGTTCTCCGACTGATCTTAAAAAAAATCTCCCCATACAAACTGATCAGCTGTTTGACCAATTTTGTATGGAGAGGCCAAAATTTCTTTTTGCGATTTCAGCTAAGTCGTAGAACAAAATTTGTTCTGTATTAGGAGTAAAAGCCCTAGTTGGCTGGTCCGAAGCTATTTTATCACACCCTATAAAATATATGTATAGAATATTTATACAGCTTGACTTTATATTTACTCAAAAACGTCAACTAGTTGGTGTTACTCATGGAACTAATAACTAAACATCATTCCCCAGGGAACTTATACAATTTGAATGAAAAAATAATTCCATTTTTGTATGGCAGGTCAACCAAAGTTGCACCGTTTTTACATATTTTAATGAGTAGCATACCATTTGTCATTGTCGCTTTCAGCGAATTAAAGGCAACCCTGTATATTATACTAAAATAAATAAAAAATGGCTTATTATAAATATTATTATAATTATAATGTACATGTAAATAAATCCCGTATTTATATATAGGGTGACCCTAAATTAGTTCTTGATACGAAAGGCTATGCATGTGCTCATGATAACGAACAACTTTCCCTAAAGAACCCATAGTCAAATCGCAAAAAAAATTTGGACTCTTCATACTAATGAAGAATACCACCAATTTTTGTTTTTTATCTTAAAATATACTCTATTAAAAATAAAAAAATATGGTGAAAAATTTTTTTTGATACGTTTGATAGTTTCCGAGATACTGAATTATTTAGGTAGGCAAGTGACGCGGGGTCGCCGCACGCTGCTGTGACGTCACTCTGCAACGGTCGCTCAGTGCGCGCACCGCTCCCTACCTCTATGTATGAAGTTTGCGTTGAAAATTTTAAAAATGACGAATCCAAAAACTAGAAAATCGTGCTCGTGTCAAAGTGCTTAAATACAACTACCAATATACCCTTAAAGTCAAAAGAAATACATGAAAAGTATGATCCACTCAGACCCAAAGCCAAAAGTTGTGTCTATCACCTTCTCCTTATCTGATAACTTTTGCATAAACAGTAACGTCGTCGCCGTAGTTATTTCTAGCCAATCTAAAATAAAATAAATATGAGTTAACCGATACACATAAAAAATAAAAACCGGACAAGTGCAAGTCTGACTCTCGCGCAGAGGGCTTTGTCCACACCTACAAACAAACAATATTTTAAATTTTATCAACTTATTTTAAGATTTATAGATAACTTCTTAGAGATTTTCAAGTAATTTATAAGCGAAGATCTATTTTCTGTATATATATTTGTTTAAGTTTTATGCCCAGTTTTCGGAAATAAGGAGTGAGGAGCATGGTAAAGGTGATGGTGTCAAAATCACTTATGTCATCAACTGTAATATAATGACACAATAACAGCACTTAAGCGGTCATGGCACAGCGCTGCTTATGTGGTCGCATCGATCACGCAAGTTAACTGACTACAGACACGGTCACAACTTGGATGGGCTTAAATATCAGTAACTATCACTAGATGGCAGTCGCCAAGCTATGTCGGAGGCGTTATAGGCAGCTTGGATGGACTGCTAGTCAAGTCCATCCAAGCTGTGACCGTGTTTGTAGTCAGTTAACCTGCGTGATCGACGCGACCACGTAAGCAGCGCTGAGCCATGACCGCTTCAGTGTTGTTATTGTGTCATTATATTACAGTTGATGACATAAGTGATTTTGACACCATCACTTTTACCTTGCCCCTAGCTCACTCCTTATTTCCGAAATATCAAGTTCATAAATATCATTATTACCTAAATTTTTCAATACTAGTAATGAAAAATAGGTATGTAGGTATATATAGGTATCTTATAAGGATCAACAGATTTGTGATAAGAAAGAAAAAAAATAAGTTGTAAGTACTTTTGCATTTTTAATCATTGTCTCGGCGGCGGTCGAAATCGGAGTTATTTGAGAAATAGTAGCTTAACTCGTCTATTTAAGGAATCATTCGATTTTTCAATCAATTTTTTAAACTGTCATCGATTATACTTGTAACACTACTGTAACACCGATTCACATAAAAAAAACGACAGTTAGAAATGTTATTGTGGGCGAACGTAGGGACCATCCGATAGCAATGTATGAAGAACACAGTACGGTGAGAGCGGCGAGTTGCAATATGACGTCACGCGCGCTTGGCGCGCCCGAGCGAAGTATTTGAAAAAGGCGGAAACTAAAATTATCGTAACTTCAAAACTACTCGCTTGATTTAAATGAAACAAAAACAAGTGTATTTCTGGACATTTAGGCTACAAGGTCATAAAGTTTCAAGTGATTTAACGGACCCATTAACATTCTTCATTTGGCCGGTCAGTTCATCGATTTGTATGGAGACTCAAAATTTTTTTTTGCGATTTGACTATGGGTTTCTTAGGGAAAGTTGTTTGTTATCATGAGCACATGCATAGCCTTTCGTATCAAGAACTAATTTAGGGTCACCCTATATAAGGTGCTACTTTATTAGTGCCCGATATTTTAGTCAGTGCTCCTACTCCTGATTCTGATCAACTTTTCCCAAGGAACCCATAGTCAAATCGCAAAAAAAATTTTGGGCTCTTCATACTAATTTGGCCGCTCGGCTGATCGATTTGTATGAAGAGCCCAAAAAATTTTTTGCGATTTGACTATGGGTTCCTTGGGGAAAGTTGATCAGAATCAGGAGTAGAAGCACTGACTAAAATATCGGGCACTAATAAAGTAGCACCTTATATATGTATATTTATTATTTTGCTTCAATAGGGTGTTGTAAGTACAGTTAAATGCGCAAAAACTCTATAGTGAGTTGTAACATATTATTAAAAAATATGAAAATAACATATCCTTGTTAAATAAAAAAATCGCAACAATAATTATTCCTGGTTCTTTAGAAATGTCAATTTTAAAATTCGCTAAATAAGAGGCTGTAGATTCTAAGAAATACTATAATATATTCATAATTGTATGATATCTTTATAATATTGTGCAGTACAGTCGCGTACAGCTTACATTACTATATTTTGTGAGAATAACTGCGATGTTATTGCTTTCTATGAATTTAGATTTGTACTTAAAACGCTGATATAGGTGTATTATAGAAAATACAAAATTATTATTAAAAATAGGATAAATAAATAAAGCGAAGTTGTTCGCGACTGTACACAAACTTGTCCTTTTGAAAATGTGTCAATTTGAAGTAAATATGTTTTTTAGTTCCAAAATGTGTGTATGTATGTGTATGGTTGATTAGTGTTTTACATAAAATAGATGTAACAACATATCAAGATGACAAATAATTCTTAAAAAAATTATACTAGACATAAAAACACGACAATGTCTTTTAGACATACAAATATTACATACAAACAATTTGCTGTTTTTTTTTTTGTTTCTTAATTATTATTTTTTATTATTTAATCAGTCATTTACATACATGACTACGTTTACATTTTGCTCACCCGTATTTATTTTATAAAGGTCCTTTCACAGAAATGGTGCTTGAGTTAGTTTTACTCTGCGGTTAGTTTTACTCTGTGGAATGACCTTATCGTTGGGTGTTTCACTTCGATCGACGTATGTATCTTAGGCCCGTCATTATAACAAATTTATTAATTTTATCATCTGAATATACAGGTGTTAAAAAACTGCATTTGAAAATTTAAGGGGTAACTCAGAACTTTACACTTAGAAAACAGAAAAAATGCTGAAAAAATCCGATCTACAATTTTTTCAGTTTTCCATACTAAGTCTGATGAGATTTTTGGTCACAAGATGTGAAACACCCGTTAATCAGTACCAATATTTCGTCCCATTACATCAACAGTTTAAATCGTTAGATACACCATTTTCATTATAAAAATAAATACAGATTGAAATACCTATATTTAAAAAAAGTTTCGTTATGTTCCTACAGGAATGCTGGTTATGAACTTTTCTGAACATCTAGATTTGGCGCTGTCAAAAATAATCAAAGTAAAAAAATTACATCTTCTTCTCGAGTCGATGGCAAATCAAACAGACTCCTCCCAAAAATTTGCTTGAAAATTATTCTCCTGAGATAAACAAGTTGAGAAAAAAGTTTTTTATACGTATATTTTTTAGTGATCGGTGTTCATCTAACGGTTTAAATAGTTTGCATTACATGCATTGCATATACTCACTATTTCTTCAATTTGCTTCTAGCTAAAGGCGACGGCGGAAACACACACAACACACATATCAAGAAGGACGGACACAAACACACACAGGCACATGACTACGAGTACGGGGGCTGGGGTTGCCATTGCAAAAAAAAAGAAAAAGACACCCGCTATAAAATAAGTGGGTATCGCTGGATAAATTCTACTCAAAAGCCAAACTTTAGATGTCAAAACTTGTAGCAGATACTTATTACTTTACATCATTTAAACAATGGCAACACATACAATAATTGATAATTCCTTTAATTTTACAATTTTTGTGATCTTTATCACTCTTTATAAAGACATTAACATATAGTTATTAGTTTTTAAATTAGACACAGTAACATTGTTCATTTATTTTCTTTACACATAAAGAATACTTTTTTATTACAAAATGAACTACGGAGCAGTGCTCCGACAACGCATGGCATTTTATGCCATTCTTTTTTTTGTTTTTGTATTTTGAGTTAGCCGCTTAAGTATCGAATAAGTAAGAATATTCCCAATTTACTTTGTGTATTGACATAGTGTTAGTTTCTTTTTTATTATATAATTAAATACCATTTACCGACTGTGCCATTTTCAAACTATTATTGGGGACTTGATTCACTTCACTGCACTTTACAGTGCAGAACATTGTAATATTTTTAAATGACGTTCTAAAAATCAATAAAAATAAGCATCTTTATTTTATTGTTTTTTAATGCATTATACTAAACAAAAAATAGCGGATACAGTGAGAAAAGTGCAATCGGGCACGTTACGATTGCTTATAAGTTTAATTTTCAAAGGAAAAAAGACAGATTGATTGCAAAGACAAAAATAGTTCATTTTGTCAACTATTTAATTGGAAGTTTGAAGATGGTACTGTAATTCTCGTTTAAAAATAGAGGATTATGTATGACCGATCGACGAAAGGCGTTTGTTTAGAACATTCATATTCATTCGTTTTTAGTTTTAATTCACTTTGGTATTGTATCTTCTTTTATTATATTATTGTTAGTATAAATCTTTTTAAATGTCCGTGAGTTAATAATTATAATTGTTTTGTAAACTTGACAGTTGTGAAAATGTACAAGAAATAAAGAAAATGTGGTCTAAGGTAGAATATTTGAGTTTCATTTTATTTTTAGATACGTAATTAGTGTTTTATTTTACGTAGATGGAGTGTGCATGTTTCTTTTTAAAATTTTTGCATGAGTTTTTTTCTATTATGTAAAATGTACGGTTATCTTACTGTTTAAATTTTAAGAACCAATTATCTTATATCTATAAGAATAGCCTAGCACTCTTTTAGGATAGTAGTAAGTGTCATTGCAATGTCAATTATATTTGATTAGTGAAGAAAAATATGACAGTATGAATTTTCTATAAATATTATAAACTTTCTAAAAAACAAAGAACATAATATAGACGATGCCTTGTACAAGGACATATATATATTTAGGCCCTCGGCAGAAGATAACACCATTTATTATTACAAAGCTTCTTGTCTAATTTTCGTTATTATTGTCCATAGATAAATGTCTATATGGTGTGACTTTCCATTAGCTAGTCTATAAAACTGTTTATGTTGTGAACTTCATCCACGTTCATCTGAAAATATGTAAATCTTCCTTTTAAAGCTTACTTTTCCATGACTAATCCATAAATATATTTTTCATCGTTTTTTATAGCGTAAACAGTACTATAGCCAGCCAGACGTAGTTCTCTGAATAGCTGAAAATAGAAAAGTAAAAAATTTTGAACAGTTGATGTTTATCAAATAAATAGATGCATATCTTTTTCGCTAGAAATATTTTCGAATGAAATAAAAAAATAAATGTGTTTAGAGTGTTAGGACTTGATGTCGTGATAGATTATTTTATTTTTCCTTATTGTCTTTAAAATATATACATAATATATATTTCTTATGTGACATAAAATGACACTGTCCCACATAATAAAATGCAAATTGAACCTTTTGGGCATTAAAATTTAACAGATATTAATTTGACAACGTACTTTAGTCTCTGACTGTACATTTTTGTAAAAGGAGGAGAGTATAATTTTAGTGCTATATGTATATTATGTTCACGCGTGCTCCGTTATAGTCAAAGTGATCAGTTTATTTGTTCAGTTTTAACGCCCAAAACATACTAACAATTCCGAAACAGAAATAAAACTCATACAAGAAAATAACACAAGAAACAACACTCTAGAATTTTTCTAACGATATGATGTGAAACCATTGTTTTAGTTCTCTCCACATAATTATAATTACATAAATACTTTAGCTTTTTATTGGATATAGGTATTTGTAGTTACATGGTTAACATTAAATACATGTCAACACAACAAAATATTCTTTCATTTGACACAGCCACTTTATTAACTATACAAACGCATAACAGTTATTTAGATGAACTGTACTGATTATGGGTACTAAATATGATAGTTGTTGTATTTTTTTTTTCATTTAATTTGCAAAATAAAGTTCAAAGTTTAAGTAAGTACTTACCTGTTACGATTCACAGAATGTCTGTATTTATTTTTCCCGCAATTTTAATGATATTCTGGTAATTCTATAAACACTGGAAATATTTATTGCAATTAACAGCATTTCAAAATGTGTATTTTTTTTTAAGAATATGCAATAAAAATACCCATGTGTTTCATTTATTTTAAAGCAGTTTCTGCCCGCGACTTCGTCTGCGTGGGCTTCAGAATTGGGTCCAGAGAGAAAAAATAAAATAGGGCAACGCCATCTAGTGACAAAGTAAAAATTTCAGTTTTTATCCATTTCTCCGGGAACCCTCGAGTTTTCTTGGATTAAAAGTATCCTATGTGTTAGCTCGTTAGTTAGTCCCGACACTATACCGAAGATATCCCAGACGTCAGCCTGTGCGAGATTAGAATGGCTCTCAAACAGCTTAAGAACAACAAGGCACCGGGTGATGATGGAATTACGGCTGAGCTTCTGAAAGCAGGTGGAGAACCGGTACTTATAGCTCTTCAGAAGCTATTTAATTCCGTCATGCTCGAGGGACGAACGCCTACAGCATGGCACAGGAGTGTGGTGGTGCTCTTCTTCAAGAAGGGTGATAAGTCTCTGCTGAAGAATTACAGACCCATCTCACTCCTGAGCCATGTCTACAAGCTGTTTTCGAGAGTCATTACGAATCGTCTCGCACGCAGGTTTGACGACTTCCAGCCTCCCGAACAAGCCGGTTTCCGAAAAGGCTTCAGTACCATAGACCACATACATACGCTGCGGCAGATTATACAGAAGACCGAAGAGTATAATCGGCCACTATGCTTGGCGTTTGTGGACTATGAGAAAGCCTTTGATTCGATCGAGACCTGGGCTGTGTTGCAGTCTCTCCAACGGTGCCAAATTGATTATCGATACATCGAAGTGTTGAAGTGCTTGTATGAAAACGCCACCATGTCGGTCCACCTCCAGGATCAGAATTCGAAACCTATCCGGCTGCAGCGTGGGGTGAGACAGGGAGACGTTATATCTCCGAAACTGTTCACCGCTGCACTGGAAGACGTTTTCAAGCTTCTGGACTGGAGAGGACTCGGCATTAACATCAATGGCGAGTACATCACTCACCTTCGATTTGCTGACGATATCGTGATCATGGCTGAGACCTTGGAAGACCTAGGCGCAATGCTCGAAGGACTTAGTAGAGTCTCCCAACAAGTGGGTCTTAAAATGAACATGGATAAGACGAAAATCATGTCAAACGTCCGTGTTACACCCACTCCTCTGAAGGTTGGAGACTCTACACTCGAAGTTGTTGACGAATATGTATACCTGGGACAAACAGTCCAGTTAGGTAGGTCCAACTTCGAGAAAGAGATCAATCGTCGAATCCAACTCGGCTGGGCAGCGTTCGGGAAGCTTCGCAATATCTTTACGTCCAAAATACCGCAGTCCCTCAAGACTAAAGTCTTTGACCAGTGTGTGTTGCCAGTGATGACATATGGATCCGAGACATGGTCGCTTACTATGGGCCTTATAAGAAGGCTCAAAGTCACCCAAAGGGCGATGGAGCGTGCTATGCTTGGTGTTTCCCTACGTGATCGAATCAGAAATGAGGAGATACGTAGGAGAACTAAAGTTACCGACATAGCTCTCAGAATCGCTAGACTTAAGTGGCAGTGGGCAGGGCACATAGCTCGTAGAACAGATGGCCGTTGGGGCAGTAAAGTTCTCGAATGGCGACCGCGCACCGGAAGGCGCAGTGTGGGCAGGCCCCCGACTCGGTGGACCGACGACCTGGTAAAGGTTGCAGGAAGCCGCTGGATGCGAGCCGCACAGGACCGGTCGGTGTGGAAATCCTTGGGGGAGGCCTTTGTCCAGCAGTGGACGTCTTTCGGCTGAATAGATAGATAGATAGATATGTTAGCTGGGTGCTTTATCTATCTACCTACCTTTATCTAAATCAGTTCAGTAGTTTCGGCTTGAAAATGGAAGAAACAAACAAACAAACATCAGTACTTTTGCATTTATAATACCTATTAGTGAGATGAGATATTGTAATTAGTTATTTCTCAAATGAATAAGGTTTTTCCATGTAGGTGTTTTAAAAAGGCTCTATAAAGTTTGGCGCCTTCCATCTGCTCGAGCATGGAGATATAAGACAGCCACTACACAGCCAGATCTCCATTGCGTTGTGGAATCTGAGTAAGCCCGCTCCCACCTTTAGGGGCCGTCCATTAATCACGTGATGTTTTTTAGCAATTTTTCAGACCCCCCCCCCTGGTGATACATGGTGAGGTTTTAGACTACCCTCCCACCCCCTACCCAAAATCACGTGTATATTTTTGGTACAATATATATTTAAATACAGGTATAATGTAATTCTGGAAAATTAAGCACCGTAATAAAAATTTCCAGACATTAAGGTTGCAGGTTGTTTCTGATCTTGAGAAGAGTTAAAAAAACATAGGTAACAACGCGACGTTTGGAAATTACTCTAGAAATCGTGCGTTTAACAAAAAAAAAATACACGTGATATGAACGAAGTAAAAAAAAAGGAAAAATATAGTTTACGATAAGTGCTTTAGAAAAAATATTTTGACGGTTGCTTAGCGCAAGCTAAGTCACACACACACATGCGTGCACAAACGTCATATTTTTACGCGATATTTGTATAAGTTTGTATGGAATGTCCGAGATGTGTTTAGTCTTTGCGAGAAGAGAACGGGTGACTATAGCCGCACCGGCGAAAATCGACCGTCTAAATGGCAATTCGGCTACGCCGCAGGTGACTAAAAGTCGCCCTATATTCCCGTTGTGTCACACCATCGCAAGCCCCAATGTAGACTAGCATCAGACTTTTAGGCCGCAAGGCCTTCTTTTTTTCTGCTTTCTCTGTTCTTTAAGAAATTCTTGAATACCTAATTGATTTAGTAACTATTTCGATACATCTATTCTGCTCAACATTTTCGAAGAAATTTACCTATATCTATATATGCGACTTCAGTCATCAACTTTGTAAATGGGGTAGCGATGCGGCTGTTTGAGGCAATTTTTGAAGCGATTAACCGTACGGTGAAAGTCGACCTATGTAGGTAAATCCCCCTTTATGCAAAATTCGCCGGCCTCTCTAAGTTTTGATTGAAAAAAAAATCCAAAATCGGACCAAGTTGAATTGTTGCCTCATGTACATATTTTACTGATTCAAAAGCATAAATTGTAGGGAAGACAGATAGACACACGGCGGCACGGTAGCATGGTCGCGTTTTGGCATCCCTAATACCATATGGTAAGTAAAACCTCGCTTGTTTGGCTGTCAAAAACGAATAAGCGTTTAGGCGCAGAATGGTAAAAGCGCAAAACGGTACCTAAGTCTTAAAAAAATGGTAAAAGAGCAAAACGGTAAAAGCGCAAAACGGTAAGTCTTTCATTATTGTAGCAAACTGACATGATAACATTACGATTTTTTTACCCCTAATTTACGAGTGATTATTAAAGTTGAGGCTAAAGTAAAGTAGTTTTTTTTTTCATTTTCTTTATTATTTTTTCTATTGTAAAAGGTAGCAAAAAGCTGATGGCCTAGCTGATGGAATATGCTTAGATGGGAGTTCTGACTCACTAAAAGTCTAACAGATATAAAATATTAATAAAACAAATTATATTTAGATCATAAAAATAAACAACCCAACCCCCCCTCCCCCTCCCCATTCCCCCATCCCATTTCAAAGGTCGGTAACGCACTTGTGACTCCTCCGGTGTTGCGGGTGTCCATGGGCGGCGGTAATCGCTTACCATCAGGTGATCCGTCTGCTCGTTTGCCAGCTATCACATAAAAAAAAAAAAAAAAATTATTTTCAAAATTAAATAATAATTAAAAACAACTTGTGTACTGACAACAACGTCTCAATTGATATATGTATATCCGATATATAAGGTGCTTCCAAAATATATGCCACGGCTGAAATGGGAGTAAGAGTCATGAATATAGATTACAATAGTAAAAACAAATCGTACCCCGGAGTCTTTAAATTGATTTGGGAGACTAAACAAATTTTGTTTACCTTGATTTAATTTTGCATATCACTGTCCGTCAAGTACGTACGCTCCACCATGAAATCATGAATGAACTCGATGTCATTTCGTATCTCTTTTGACAGGTTATTTTAGTAATCAGCTGATTGTCTTTAAATTGAATGTGGAGCAGAATAAACAAACTTACCAGTTATTAAAACGGCTTATTCACGTAACAAGGTGATAAACTTACTGTCACACTTTGACAGGCTTTGGACTGTCAAATTACGTACTGTAAACTGTAACTGTAAAGTATCACTGGTGGCTGACTCACAGCAAACCTTTGCTAATACGGGTTTACGGCATAGGCAGGGATGTTATTGCACTCGCGGTAGCAGAGTATCATCACGTTATTTACAAGATTAACACAACACTTGTGGCTGACTCTTACACCAAACCTTTGCTCATACAGGTTTACGGCATACGCAGGGATGTTATTGCACTCGCGGTAGCAGAGTATCATCACCTTATTTACAATCTTTTACACAACATAACACTGGTGGTAGCTGACTCTTACACCATATCTTTGGTTACGGCATGCGTAGGGATGTTATTGCACTCGCGGTTGCAAAGTACCATTTCACCACCTCTTGATTCGTATGTACCTACGTCTGGGTGAAATGGTTATCTCACTCGCGTGCGGGGGTGGTCATGAGTGGTGCAAAACATTCACGTCACGACTGCGCGTCACTGCTGCGCATAGCGAACTGACCTCTGAACTGTACGAAGGGCGCGCGGGCGCTGCTTGCCCCCGCGGGTCGCGCACACAGCGAGGCCCCCCATCTTTCAGAAATTTTACATAGATATTATAAGATGGTCGTCACTTCACTTCACGGGGTTATTTCCACTACCTACCTAACTGAAATGTATTTTACTGACCGATAGTGTCGAATGTATTTTATTAGGTACCTACGCAAAAAAAAAAATTTTCACTTCCTTCCATCAAGCTCGATATTGACTGGTAAAGACAAACTGAATGAAAAACGTACAAAAAATTAATTGAGAATAAATAGCAGCTCGGGAAGGAATCTGCGGGAATGTATTAGGTGCTTACCTATGAAATTGCCATTTCAGTTTTGAAAGTTCAACAGAATAATATTACCCCAAAAATGAATTCACTTCCATCAAAATAGTCTCTCAAGTAAAAACTGACTGAGTAGGGTTGCATTAAATACTGTATTGGCGTTTTCTTAGAGGTCAATTGGGTCTTTTTTTTTCTACCAAAAAAAAAATCGAAATTATCTGAAAATCGTGAAATATAATGCGCAATATGTTCAAAAATACATATGGTAACGAATAACACGCTGGGATAAGTGTAGCCTTCAAAAATAAAAAAAATAAGTATTTTTGTAACGAAAAAATGGCGATTTTCGATGACAAAAAAATCCATTTTCATAGTTTCTACACCACTGTGCTCTCAAAATATTCAGACAACGTGCATTTAGCAAGCATTATTTTATTTCTAAATGTCCAATGGTACTTTGTAACTAGTTAGTTGTTTTAAAACCTTAATTATTTTATATTAATTTTATCTTTTAACTTTTTTAACTAATCGGCAATTTCATAGGTAAGCACCTAATATTAGAAAATATTAATCAAAACATATGTTTAGAGTATTTTATTTTATAAAATTTTACAAAAATAAGGCCTTTCGGGTCTTTGCTTTACTGAAGGATAATAATAACGATTTATAGTCGATTTTATAAGCCAACTCTGCTTCGTTGATAATACTGCTAAAGCAGAGAGGCGCTCCTGCGTCATGTTATTCCTCAAATGGTTTTTAATGATTTTTAATTTGGAAAAGCTTCTTTCTGCTGAAACTGTACTTACAGGCATAGTCAACATAATTCTAATAGCAATATAAACATTGGAGTAAATGTCTTGTAACCCATTTTGAATTAATATTCCATCAGATGGTTCGCGTCTTTAATTGAATCAGATATACTGGGCAAAAACGGTCGTATCTCTTGATTGCGTTGGCATAGAAGTTTGATTTTTTCACAGCTTCAAGGGATTGCAGGCTTGAGTATTTGATATAAATTTCAACATGATACGTATACGCGTTCCTGAGAAAAAGGGTCTTGAGTCTTGACAGACAGACAGACGGACCGATAACTAGGTATACTCAGATCAGCACTAAAAGGGGCCTCGCGCGGAGGTAATTTTAATATTATATCGTAACTATGGCCAATTTGAAAAGGCGTGTTAATTACGGTACTTTCGTATTATTCGATACATATTATTGGTCGTGGAAACTCAAAGGGATTCTGAGGAAAAAGCTGGAAACTGTATTTATGGAATGGCTTAAGGTATTAAGATGAAACCTTCACTCTTACAGTAGGTGGTATTTGATATTAGCCAGAACATATGAACTTTTGTAAAAACCCTACTTCTACGCGTACGAAGTCGCGGGCACCAGCTAGTTTTAATATTAAATCATTTCCACTTATTAGCTTTTTAGAATTCTGCGGTTTATTGGTTGATTTCGTTGAATATATTTTATGTTGTTACAGTATTTTTTTGCTACGGTTACTTAGCAATACTAAAAATATTACTCGCGCGAGGCCCCGTTCTGATAGCCATCGCGGTTGTTTTGGTTGAGTATAGGTTGTCACAGTTACTTTTAGCTACACTTAATACTCGCAGGGGCCTAGCGCGATGCCATTTGTAATGTGAAAATATTACCCCTTTTTAAATAAAACTGAACGATTGGATTTAAATTTTTTTTTTGTTTTTCACTTGATTCTATAGAAATTTTCAACTATTACTTGTAGCCCATCAAGCACTGAAAGGGGCCTCGCGCGAGGCCCCCCTGAGCGCGAGGCCGTGGGCGAGGGCCCACTTCGCCCACGCCTTGCTACGCTACTGAGCCGCAACGTCGGAGCGTTTACGCAGTTTTCGCGCGCCTAGTTTTTATTCAACACACTACGGGATGGCTTAATAAAGTAAAGCAATTTATTTTTATGATTGTTATTTATTTGTATGGAAAAAAAAGAACAATTTCCGGACATGAATGTCTCATTTTCGTAATCAGTATACATGATACTTTCTCCCATTTCAGCCGTGGCATATATTTTAGAAGCACCCTATATATCATGCTCACCTTGAAGTATCACCCCACCTTTTTGTTACACTCTGTATATTCTGAAAAGCTGTTTACATTATAAAATATACAAAGTGCAACAAAATTGTAGGTATTTTATACAGGGTGATATCTTGCTCATTGGCCAACTTTGTATGGGAAGTCCAAAAATGTTTATGAGACTTGTCCACAACTTTCTGAGGCAAAATTGTTAATTTTCATAAGTAGAAACCACAGTTAAAATTTTGCTCGACTTAATTTTACCCGATACTATTTTGTTTTGTAAGTGCTAGTAGATGATTGTTTGACAATTGTATTGTTATGGATAATTTTATTAAATTAGGTTTACTTAAAAACAAAAACTGATTGTCACTTGATTTAAAATTATTATTTCATTTTGAATTAAAATTACACTGTTCAAAAAAAACTTTTTCTTTTTCAGAACTTACCAATTAACTTCATGTTATCATGTCAGTTTTGATAGCTATACAATAATGAAAAACTTGTTTTGCGCTTTTACCATTTTCCTCTTTTACCGTTGTGCGCTTTTACCATTTTGCTCCTACCAATTTGCCCTTTTACCATTTTGCGCTTTTACCGTTTTGCTCTTTTACCATTTTTTAAGACTTACCGTTTTGCACTTTTACCATTATGCGCCTAAACGAAAATAAGCAACCAAAATCCAAAGCAGGAAGTTTTAAAAAAATATGAACATTTGGTTTTTGAAATGTGGTTGTAGAAGCTTTACTTATTACAACCGTATCTAAATACCTAACTTCTACTTTTTAACCGACTTCAAAAAAGGAGGAGGTTCTCAATTATTTGGAATCATTATTTTTTATACGCGAAGACGCCTGAACCGATTTGTGTTTTTTTTGAAAGGGTGTACTTCCCAGGTGGTCCCATATAATATTTATCGAAATCGATTCAGCCCTTTTTGAAAAATCTATACTAAAAGCAAAAAGAAACAGTTAAATTGTAGCTGTTACCTACGATTGAAGTCGGTTGTTCTTAAAGAACTTATTCAGCGTTGTCATTTTATACTACATACTACAACATATTAAAAATTTGCTATTTTAGTGCGTATTCCTATCAGCATACCTATCACAGTCCTGGTCAGCGATCGGAAATAAAATCTATTGATTTATAGTACTAAAATAGAGTTCGATGTACTCAAGGCGGGCGCGACATCTTCCTTAGATTTCTCTATGGTGTTACCTTAGCCTACAGTATACAGAATGTTAAAATTATACCGATGGTTTACGCTACAAAGGTCGTAATCGTCACTCCAAAATGCATAGTTTTCGCAATAGCCAAAAAAACAAAGATTTGAGCGCACATCCAAAATCCCACTAAATCCCCAGCTAGGACAGTATTTTCGTAATTTTTGCAAGAAACGTAAGCATAATTTGGAAACTATAAGACCTATTAACATACTTCCAAGACGATTATTGTAGAGAATTTGATGGAGAATATTTCATTCATTGCCAGTTTTGTTGTGTATTTAACCGTTTTCACAAAAACATTAAAAAACTGCGATTTGGGACACAAAGGAAACATCTCGAATAAGACTTGTTCCTCCTTCTATTTTTTATTGTACTTACCTGCAAAAGCTACATGCTACCAAATTTCTGCCGGATGGGACCGGATTTCACCTTTTTTTGTGAGCTAACGAGCTGTACTAATTTTGTATGAGGTGTTTTAAAGTTTATTACGTCAAATAGGTGAAGGAAAAT
The DNA here is from genome assembly GCA_958295455.1 of Coleophora deauratella. Lineage (NCBI taxonomy): Eukaryota > Metazoa > Arthropoda > Insecta > Lepidoptera > Coleophoridae > Coleophora > Coleophora deauratella. The sequence continues at coordinate 8,880,834 of OY282412.1, forward strand.
CTTTCTAGATTTTATTTATGTAAACAGAAATCTTATTAGAAATAAAATGTTTTGGAGTAAAATCATGAGTAAAATCAACGAGTTTGAATTTTCACGTAGATACTTACCTCCCAAGATATCTACTAGGCAAGGGATGCTATTCTGAATTCTACATGTTATTATAATTATACGTAATTTCACAGGCACTGCACTGAAGATAGTAAAATCTCAATAACTGAGCGGAAGCTGAAACTTTGATATTTCCCGCCGGCGCCATTTTTTGATGGAAGAGTCTTACCATAGAGCAGACCAGTTACCACAATGACTATAGAGCGTTTCAACAAATAGTTCCTATGCCGTTATGTTGCCTCCCCTGTCTATCAACGACATCAACACGCGAAGACTCTTCTACCCATTTTGTTAGTGTGTGTCTACGTTCTATGTAATGTGCGTGGAAAACATTGCTGCCAACATAACGGCATAGTAACTATTTGTTGAAACGCTCTATAAAGTTATCGCCACCCCCACCCCCTGCCGCCTTGTTCGTGTCCCTGCTCAGACCAAAGAAAATCATTGACTCCCTGTTTTAATTATTTAATTAAATCATAAAAATAATACAATTAAAAATATCCGTTCTGACATTAAAATCACAAATGCCTCCATCCCTCAGGGAAGTGTAATAGGGTGCCTTTTATTCCTCATTTATATTAATGACCTGCCAAAAATAATAGATGAGACCTGTATTCTGTTCGCAGATGACATCTGCCTTCTTGCTTCATGCGAAAATAGTACAGTTATTGACGAAAAAATTAACCTAATGCTTCAAAACACAATAAACTGGATGTACGATCATAATCTTGAAATAAATTATTCTAAAACTAAATTAATGGCTTACCACCCTCAAACAAAAAGACCTGACCCGACTATGATTTGATTGCGCACATGCGAAGCGAAAGATTCGTCATCTTTGTTCGTACAGGTTTGTTTCGCCTATATCGTGTATCTATAACTACGCTAGATAAGCGCGTTTAGCCGGCGGCCGGCGCTCACGCCTGTTGTGCCTATCTGCGATAACTCAAATTACACGTGGACCGTGTAACGCGCGCTTAAAATTCCAGAGTTACACTAATGTGGCAGGCCTGTTATTGAAAAATTTCAGGAACAAAATTCATTTTTTTTAAAGTGCCCCATATAGAACAGGACTAGACGAACCTGTTAAGCTTAATTAGTGTATCTCAACATACACTAATTGCGCCTCACACGGCAGAACAGCACTCACCACATACTACGCCTACGCTTACGCATGGCTCAGTTATGGGTTAATTCTGTGGGGAAATAGCACAGACGCACCTATTCTTTTTACAATTAAAAAAAAACTCATTCGAATAATAGTAAATATATTAGAAACTGACAGTTTCAAGCCCTACTTTCAAAAATATAAAATCCTTACTTTACCGTGTATTTATATTCTGGAAATGTGTAAATTTGTTCGTAAATATCCTGATTTTTTTACGAAAAGAGAAGATTTGCCTATGAAATACCCATTACGATTGCGACTAGGGTTTCTGCTCGAGCTTTCTCGAATTCGAGAAAACTCGAGAAATTTGGCTTCATTCGAGACGAGAAAAAAATGACCGGAGCTCGAGAATTCTCGAGTTCCAAATGTGAATTGCGCCAAGCGCGTCGTGCGTCTTTTTTTGTCGCGTAAACGCACAGTTGTGGACAGCTAACCATCTAAGTGATGGAGATGAAAATATTGTCGCTTAGAACGATGGCCAAAAGAAGCGGCACGATTTCTCGAAGCACTCTCCGTACTATATGCGATAGAGAATGCAGAGCGAGGCTACATCTCTACGCAGTGACAAGGAGCCAAGCCGATCTGAAATATGCTGGCAGCTTACAATTCGGCTTGCTCTCTATTGAATGCGGTCCAGAGGTAGAAGCTGCTACTGGGGTGCCCCTGCCCAGAGATGAGAACAGTCTTTATTCCATATGAGGCCGAACCTGCGCCTTATAAAGTTGCAGGCGATGGGCCGCGGTGAAATACCATCTCGATCTATTGAGCACACACACCACACCAAGCTTCTTCAAGGCTAATTTAGCCTTACCCTTTAGATCAGTGTTTTTCAACCTTTTTTAATACCCGACCCCTTTAAAACTTAAAAAAATCTTGCGACCCCCTAGGGCCATAAACATACAAAATGTAAGTGATTTGAGATTTACGTTTATAATTTTCGTCAATTAGAAAACGATTTACTTATCAACGACGTCTCCAAAATAGACCCACGTTTTGAAAAATTGATAAAAAAATAAACAGGCCCAGTGTAGGACCTATAAAACACTTACATTTTCTTGTACCCGCGACCCCTTGAGAAAGGCTTCGCGACCCACAGGTTGAAAAACACTGCTCTAGATAACCACGGAACTGGACTTCACTCTAAATGTCGACACCAAGGGTTCCGATAATAGCTGAGGCATTTAGGGGTATCCTCAAAACGAGTTGATACGATAAATGGCATTTTCTTGGCGGTGAACGCGCAAACCTGTGTCTTGGTGGGGTTAAATTGGACCAAATTATGTCGACCCCATTCCGAAATTTTCTTTAAAGAAGCCTCAATTTCAGACACAAAATTGTTTCGAGTCTCGATGACATTTTCCCGAGAAATGTTGGCACGGCCGGTATAGACGACGTCACCTGTGCTGTCATCCGCATAACAGTGAGTGCTGCTGATTTGTAGCATATCATTGATATGCAGAAGGAACGGTGTAGGCGAAAGCAGACAGCCTTGAGGGACACCAGCATTCACAGACATAGAATCTGAGCAGTGTGCCAGACCCGATCGAAGGCCTTCGCTCTGTCCATTCTAACCGCCAATGTTTCTCGATCGCCTGTGCCCAACGGTAGACAAGAAGATCACCACCGGACCGGCCCCTACGGAAACCGTACTGTCGGTCACTAAACAGCTGGTGGTCCTCTGGGTACCGAAGGAGCTGGCTATTGATAATAAACTCCATTATCTTTAAGAATAAGGAGGTTATGGCTATCGGCCTGTAGTTGGACGGATTCGAGCGGTCACCTTTTTTAGGGATCGGGTGCACCAAAGCTATCTTCCATGAGTTCGGGACTACGCCAGAAGAGTAGGAAAACCAAAAAAAGCGCGTTAAAACTGGAGCCAACTCTGGAGCACACACCTTCAACACGATAGGGGGGATTCCATTGGGCCCACTCAACTATTAGTTTAGTGCTAAGTTTTGATTTTAGTTGTTTTGTTTAGAGTTTATCTATGTATCTGTTTTAGTATGTAAGAAGATTTTAACTTTTATTCCTTTCCTTTCTTAAATAAGAGGTACCAAATATTACAAAATTTGATTTTCTAAATTAATTTTAATATATTCCAATGGTTTGTATAAAAAGACTCGAGATCCGAGAAAACTCGAGAATTTGGGCTCGAGAATTCTCGAAACTCGAGAAATAAAAACGGTCGAGAAATCAGAAACCCTAATTGCGACATAAAAAGAAACTAATGCTGCCCAACTCTCAACTAAAACTTCACTCTTCTAGTCCACTAGCCATGGCTACAAATATATACAATAACCTGCCCGAAAAAATAAAGTTACAAACCAAAGAAACCCTTTTCCTGAAAGATTTAAAACAACTATTGTACAATAAGTGTTACTACACTATTAAAGAATATTTAGATGAAATATTATAAATATATGTTAAGTACTACTTATATAAAAATATAAGTACACTATTTTATAAACTACGTTTCTAAAATTATATTATAAGACATTTATTAGTTACAACGTTTCTTACGTTATTTAGTTATTAAATTGTTTTAGCTTTATTCCGTCCTCTCCTCTCTTTTATTTTAAGCTGCGCCCGACAGGGTCCATAATGATCTGATTATACTTACTTTAACATCTATATTGTACATTATGGTATGCTAATAAAGTATTGAGTATTGAGTATTTAAATTGAATTTAATTCATTTTTAAGCGTTACGTCTTTTTATTGTGAGCGTACATTTGGCCACTGATGTGCCGTTCCCGGGAATATTCCCTTAGTAGACAGAGACAGCGCTCTATATTGCATATAGCGCCGTCCTTTAGAAATATTGGGCATATTACCATGGGAATATTCCCAAGGGACGGCGCTATATGTGATATAGAGTACTGTCTCTGTCTTGCGGGAATATTCCCGGGCATGGCACATCAGTACATTTGGCAAACATTTTCATTTTACACAAATTCTATTATTTATTATTAACTATTGCGAGATGAAGCAGTCTTCTCTTCTGTTATAAACCTCTTTGAAATGAAGTAAAAGGAAATAAATAAATAGGTTCACGAATGTGCACGAATGAGCCCTTGAGCAAGCTGTGAAGATTGGAATATGGTGAATGAAAAAAGAAGGTACAATATTTGTGAGCGTTCATTTGGCAGCCGCATCACAGAATTTAAATATTCTGATTTTGACAATAAATAGTGCCAAATAATAGTGCCCAAGGGAAAAAAAATTAGTACTGTCGTAGTTTCAGAGAAATACGAGTTTTTCACTGAGGCTGCTAGCGTAACGTTCTGCTAGCAGCCTTATCTCTGGAACCAAAGAACTACTGCACTGATTGTATGTGTTATATGTCATAAAATACTGCTGAAATAGTACTCCCCACATTCAAAATTTCAAAATGAATGCTTCAGTAAAACCCAAGATATAACGGTAGGCTGGCGAAACGAAAATGTACCTATGTAGAGTCAACGATCGATTGGCATAATCAGAATATCTAAATTCTATGATGATGTTGTCAAATGAACGCTCTGCACGAATCGATCCAGACGAAGAACGAAAGAAGAAAATCGATCCCCATGAAAATTTCAAAACCCTGACTAGGTAAATAAGAAGCTACAGAGTTCTGGATTGTTTTGTATCGGAAGGCACTATTTAGGCAGAGTTTTTTGTCATTTTTGGTCTTGAAATTCGCTGTAGTGTTGTTGAAACCATGATAAGGCTACTAAATAAACGCGCTCATTTCTGCCTAACCAACCTACCGTTATATCTTGGGTTTTACTGAAGCATTCATTTTGAAATGTTGTATGTGGGAGGCACTATTTCAGCAGTATTTTTTGACATATAACACATAACAATAGGGAATTTTTCACGGCTTTCTCTAAACTCAACTAGATGGCGCTGATCAACATTAGAAATAAGAAAATCTCTAAAAACTCGTCAAAACCGATTGATATTACTGATTAATATCATAATAATGAATAATAAGCTTTCGAAGATTACTTTTCATTGAATTTTTTTTTTGTATTTTGATCCAAAAAATGCTTTTCATAATTTTTGATGCACAAAGCTGTCAGAATTGTTTTTGTAGTTCTAAAAAGAATTTTAACATGATACCGAGTTATAAATTGCATTTTAATCATAAAAAATAATTAAAATAAATTTATTTCGGAAGAAGAAACTACATATCGAGGGCTCACGGGCGACTTGTATTAAGCGACATTTTTGGAAACACAGGTAACCTCTACTTTAAAAATTTTTTTCTTAGAAAATACCTTACAAAAAATAACTTCTGAATAATATTTAAAATATTAAGAATATCGAGAATCTATATAATACTAAGAAGTTAAGTTTTAATTATTATTTTTCTAAGAAATATTTTTTTAAATCAGTCTCCTGAACATTTCTAAAAATGTCGCTTAATGCAAGTCGCCCGTGAACCCTCGATATAATAGAGAAACCAGAACTTACCCAGATCATCCATAATCGACCAAGTTGGAAATTTATCGTTTCTGTTAATTCAATAATAATAATAATGCCTGGATTGTCCGACGCTTTCTCTCCTCGTCGCACTGACCTCCAGCCGACTGTGCTTCTGCTGGAGTAGCTCCTGCCACTTCGCCTAGCGCGAAGTGGCCAGAGTAGCCCAAATTCATGTTTAAAAATATATTTATTTATTTGGTACACACATATTTCAGCTATTACAATCAAGCAAAAATGAAAATTATTGTTGATGGCCGTGTACAATCTAGTGACGGCTGATACCTAAAATAGGCTCGGGGCCTGTGCTATAGGCACCAGCACCCCCATAATGGTGATCATTTATAAGCCAGAGCTAATAGGTTTATATAATATTATAATTAATACAGACTGTTACTTAACAAATAAAGCAGTGAATACATAATCTGATTAAGATTAAGATTAATATAATTAAGAATATAAATAGATTTGAGAGTGAGATCTGTACATTCACGCTGTGCGTGTGTGTGTGTGTGTGTAGGAGTATATGTGTTTGTGTGTGTGTGTTTGTGTGCGTGTGTGTATGTTTGTGTGTTTGTGTGTGTGTGTGTGTGTATGTTTGTGCGTGTGTGTGCGTGCGTGTGTGTGTGTGTGAGAGTTTGTGTTGTGATACCTAATCTCACCTAGCCCTTCGACATAATACAAGGTCTTGGGATCGGTGTTTTTATAATCGCTAGATAAGATTAGATAGTGGGATAGTGACTTAATAGTCGATAATTTAAATTAAATACAGATATGATTTAGTTACTGCCATTAGTTTTTCAGTATCGTCGTAGCTAAGTGTTTTCATCCACTGTGTTACTTTTTGTTTACATTTATACCTTGGAAGTGAATAAATGGGTATAATGGAATTTATTTTATTGTAAAGAAATTCTCCTAGAAAACAGTAGAATTTATGGGAGGAGGTTGTATTAAAAGTATTAATGGAACAGACAGGTTCAATCAATAAGAATCTTTGTTCATGTGGCTTTTTATATATAAGGTGCTACTTTATTAATGCCCGATATTTTGGTCAGTGCTCCTACTCCTGATTCTGATCAACTTTCCCCAAGAAACACATTGTCAAATCGAAAAAAAATTTTTGGACTCTTCATACAAATCGATCAGCCGAGCGGCTAAATTAGTATGAAGAGCCCAAAAAAAATTTTGCGATTTGACTATGGGTTCCTTGGGGAAAGTTGATCAGAATCAGGAGTAGGAGCACTGACTAAAATATCGGGCACTAATAAAGTAGCAGCTTATATTTTCAACAATATAAAAACCTTTATCGTTACCGTAAATTCTACGCTGCTTTTAAAAATACATTGCTAAAGCTTAGAAACCCCATCTATTGAGAATATTATGTACGGTGTGACATACGTCATCTGAAAACTCCCTACTGGTGCAGTAGTTCCTTGGTTCCAGAGATGAGGCCGCTAGCGGAACGTCTCGCTAGCAGCCTCAGTTAAACCTCAGATTTTCCTGAAACTACGACAGCACTATTTTTTCTCCTTTGGGCAATATTTGGCAGTAATTAGTTAATTAATTTATTGGCATAATCAGAATATCTAAATTCTGTGATGAGGTTGTCAAATGAACGCTCACGAATCGATCCAGTCGAAGAATGCAGGCAATTAATGCATGGCGTAGATGGCATTATTATCGTATGCTTCTTCACTTAAAAAGTTAAAACTCAACTTAGAGAGTGGCTTATAAAGAAATGTTTTTATAATTTAAATGAATATTTTGCTAATGTATAATGGTTATTTAAATATTGTACATCCGAAATGGGCAATCCGTTGAAACTGAATATTCTGTGTAACATCTACCTACTGTACACAGTTTTACAATAAAAAAAAAATACAAAAAACGAAAGATGAAAATCGATCCCCATCTTTCAAGTTCGACTTTTTCTTTTGTCATTCATGATCATCAATATCACGACAATACTTATTTAGGTACTCATTTGTCGCTCGAAAGGTAATATTGTAAAGTCATATTTAGATAACGTTGTTTTAAAAAATTGAGGTGAGGGTAAATCAGGGTTCGCATGATATATATCAATTGATATATATCGGATATATATCATGATATATATCAATTGATATTTATGCTTGATATATATCAATATTGATATTTATATTTTCCTAGCTTCTAAGAGCTGCTGCTTACGAATGAATGTGCCAAATGCAGAGAATAAAGATATGATTATCACAATAATAAATAAATGAGTTTAGTTTAATTAACTGTCTTCAAATTTGCAAAAATAAAATATACATTTTAGATTCAGTTATTTCGAAAAAACATATCAGAGTATAAAATTTGAATGCTATTTTAATAAATATCTTAAAATTATCAAACATATACCTACATTTTAAATTAAGCTATTTCGAAAATCATGTATTAAAGTAAGAAATTGAAATTAGTATGTAATTTTGATAAATATCAAAAATATCAAATATATCGAAAATATCGGATATATATCAAAAATATCTGATATTTTGATATTTATTATAAATATCGGATATTTACGAACCCTGGGGTAAATAAATACGTAGTCGGTCCCATAATGAATTGGCCTAACTATGAAATAAAAAAGAAAATTAAATGCAATCATTTCTCCATCAACACTGACACACTTCTGACATCGGTGAAATAACATTTCTAATCCTTTATAAAAATAATCGCAATCTTTGTCATCAAAATGACTGAAGACGGCCGCCTGCAACTCTTCATCGCTTGAAAATTTTCTTCCCCTTAAGTCCCGCTTTAAATTTGGGAATAATTAATAGTCGGACGGAGCCATGTCTGGACTATAAGGTGGATGGTCCAGCTCCGTGAACCCGCATTGACGCACTGCATCCTTCGAAACACCGGCGGTGTGCACGGGGCCGTTGTTGTGAAGCAACAGGACGCCTTTACTCAGTTTGCCTCTGCGCTTCTCCTTTATAATATCTCGCAGTTTATATATTAATGAAGCATAATATTCGCCGTTTACGACTGTATTGCGCTCTTTAAAATCAACCATCAAAATACCTTGAAAATCCCAAAAGATTGTGCACATGATTTTTTTGGTAGATTGTTGCACCTTTGCCTTTCTAGGCGGCTTTTCACCCTTATAACGCCATTCCATTGACTCGCGCTTGCTTTCTGGATCATAATATAACACCATAGTTTTATCACCAGTCACTAGTCTCTCGATCACGCTCTTTGGGTTTTCTCCACAAAGATCTAAAAACTCGGCAGCACAGCGAACTCGCTCCCGTCTCTGCACAGCTGACAGAAGTTTCGGGACCCATCTTGCACTGACTTTTTTCATATGAAGATGTTCATCGATTGCACGATGGACGGTACTTTTAGACAGCCCAAATCTAGCTGCAATTTCTCTAATCTTCAAACGGCGGTCACTCAAAACCACTTCTTCGATTTGAGCAATAGTATCGGGAGTGAGCACTTCTACCGGTCGACCGTCATGGCCGATATCTTCGACGGTTTCTCGCCCGAGGCGAAACTCTTTCACCCAATTTTTTACTGTGCTATAATAGGGAGAACACTCCTTATACACACCATGTAATCGTTCTTTAATTTGGGCGGGGGATAAGCCTTCTTTAAATAGAAACTTTATGACGCTTCGATACTCGGTTTTCGACATTTTGAAAAAATACGCGACACTTGTTCAAACAAACTGCTAAACTGAACTACGCTCGTCAAGTCCATGCGTGTTCGTTTATAAAGTGTCTGAGAGCCGTACTATTCAATGCAACATAACATGTATCGACATGTCGCGTAGAACTATATCAGGCCAATTCATTATGGGACCGACTACGTATAAAGCTACAGAACCGCTATGAGCAATAGTAGCCTTTGCTATAGATCGTTGAGGGGTGTTTGCTAGGCAGAAAGCCAGGATTGTATAGCGTGTACCTAGTCTGTGCGTGACCAAATGTGTAAACGCGGTATATATTGTATAAATCAGTGTTTTTCAACCTTTTTTAATGCCCGACCCCTTTACAAGTTAAAAAATTCTTGCGACCCCCCTAAGCCATAAACATACATAATGTTAGTGATTTGAAAGACTATGTTTATAATTTTCTTCAATTAGAAAATGATTTACTTATAAACGTCTTCAAAATAGAACCATGTTTTGACAAATTGTTAAAAAATAAACAGGACCAGCCTTCTCACTGAAATTGTATATCTTCATTGCAGTGTAGAACCTATAACCACTTACATTTTCTTTTTTTTTTTTTTTTTTTTTGTTTGGTTCTTTCCTGCTTTTGCAAGGAAAAGGCAAAGGCTTCTCTGGCCATACAGCCTATTCTTACGTAGTTTGCTCTTCTCTAAATATTTTTCTATTTCATTTGAGTTCTCATTTATCAATTTCTGTCGTCTTTAACTTTTTCTCTATTCTTCAACAAAATGATAGCACTTTTGATGAAGATTTCATGGACTTCTTGAGAGCACTCGAAACACAGTTTACACACTTTTATTTCATTATCCTACATATTAGACACTTAAATGGCACTTTATTGAACAATACACTATCAATATTATGCATTAAAAACCACGATATCTATTTTTTCGGATAATAAAACAAAAATGACAAACTCTTGCCGCGAGTTCCCGCCAAAAAGTCCTTACATTTTCTTTTCCCGCGACACTGGTATGACTGAACAGCCATAGACAATTTTTTTTATTATTTTACCCCGAGATGGGGAAGGCAAAGGATCAGAGCCATACAGCCTAGTCTGTTGAATATCTTTTGTCATAATTAAAGGCCAAAAGCCATTTCTTCCGTATTTCTTTGTCTTCATAGAAAAATTCAATTAAGGCCAAAGCCATTTCTTTCATCTTTGAATTTCCTATTCTTCAGCAAAATGATAGCACTTTTGATGAAGATTTCATGGACTTCTTGAGAGCACTCGAAACACAGTCTACACAAAAGTCTCCGGCCATAGACAATTGCATCCGTATTTCGTGCAAAGAAAACGCATTTACCGGAAACAATCAGCGCCACTATTGGTGGCAACATGCACTTTTCGATTCGCAACGCAATGGTGGCTGCTTGCTAGAAAAATCATTGCTGACAACTTATTTGTGAAAATTCATCGGAAAACCCTAAAAAAAAACCAGGAAAACAACAAAGTGATGGTGATGTTCTCAAGTAAGTAACATTTTTTTGTTAGCTTTATTGTTTTATTGGTGAAAAACCATTGAATCGTGTCAAAATGGCGTCACTTCATGTAAACTCTTGCGTTAATATTTTTTTATGTTTGATATGGTGGCAACAATGGATGAATTAAATTGTTAAACTGATAAGAATGTAAACAATGCTTTGATAAGGGTACAGATTGAAAAATCAGGTAAAAAGTGAAAATAAATTATAAAAAGTGGCCTCCTGTGTTTACAACATAATTACATAACGCGAAGCCAAAAATGATGCCAAAAGTTTTTCAAATGCATTCATTCGTCTTATATATCCATCAAGAATCCTTGTGTTTACTTTTATTTTTACTTTCACTATGATTTTATTGTGATTTTAAATTACATTGTCGGAAAGGGTGACTAAAGTAATTATAACAGGAGGCAAACAAACAATGACAAAATACATATACATATTAATAAAATAAAACGTGGATGTTCTGTTCCCTGAAATATTATGGCTATAATTTCTCCTGGCATTATTATACGAAGAGCTTCCAAAGCTCGGTCAGAGGGTATCCTTCTCAAATGATATCCAGACTGACCTATAACACTTTGATAAACATGAGGACATTGATCACCCTGCCTCTTGAGTAGATGTTAATATTTGGGTCCCTCTTGCGGGGGCATCATATTTTGTTTGTGAGAATGCTGAGTCTCGAAGGCAACCCTCGTACGTGCATCCAACAGTCTCTTGTCACACTTGGAAAGGGTAAACAGTTTTGAAATTCTCGTTTCTAATATTAACATCATTTTCTAATTCATATAACTTTCATTGATGTAATTCATGCATTATCATTACCAGTGTTTCTTTTTACAACATTCTCTCTGTCAGGGGTTGTCCAGAAGAGATCGCTTTTGCGATAAGACTGCCTTTGTTTACATAATCCTATATTTTATTGTTGTGAAAATTCCTAGTGAAAGCATTTACAATACCGTACAAACTTATTTGTTGGGATAGTATGTTTTTAATTTAACATTATACTTTATCTTTTGCCTAGGATGAGCCAAACGTGTCTTATTTGTGACAAACCTGGGCTGGCGCTCTCAAAGAATGTTATCGACATCTTTACTGATACTGTGAGTAATCTTTTTCTATTTTATTATGTTTTGACATGGTTTTGACCAAAAAAGTTTTATTTCACCACTCTGCTTTAGAGTGGGACGTATGCAAGTGTAGTATGTGGTATGACTGACTGTAAGAGGCCTTAAATAAATTCTCACCGCTTACACAAACTAAAAAGATTCTTATGAAACAATGGTGTCAATTCGGTTTTCATGATTAAACTTATTTGACAGGATTAAACTTAATTTAAGTGTTCTGTCTTTCTTTCTATATTGAAAAGTCAAGGACAGGACGCTTAAATAAAGTTTAGTCCTGTTAAATAAGTTTAAGAGCAAATCGACACCACTGTGCACTTAAGTAAGTCATAATATAGCTTAAAACTAGGACTCCCTGTACTATGGAAATCCACTGGAAACCATACTTATAAATATTAAAATAACGTTTACATTTAATTTCTCATTCACTGGGCTAAGTCTTCCTCCAATCTTTTTGTTTCATTCCCTAAGATAGGAACATATCCACTTAATAAAAGATTTAATTTTAAGCCTCTTTTACATATGGAGTAAACTATTGTTATTTAACACATTGGCTTGTCACATAAATTAGGGTATCAAAACTATGGCCCTTAACAATCAAGAGCACTAACCACTACACCACTAAATAGAGATTTTTTTTATTAATAATATATTTGACTGACTCGGTGGCTCAGTGTTTAATGCTCTTGACTAGTTGTGGGTGCCATTCGTACCTAGGGCTTACATTTCTGCGATGACTAGTGACGTGCCAGTTGGTTTGCTTTGTGTCATAGTGCAGGGAGAGCAATTCTTATTTTAAGGGACAATATGTTTACACAACTAGTAATACTTTTTATGAGCAGTTTTAGTTTTAGTTAGGTAGGCAATTTTGTAAACAAGTTTTTTTTTATGCCTATTTGTTAAAATTGAAGGACCAATGTTGGCCAGTTTCTTAAGTATAGTCAAAAAATTATGCCTATTCGTCGCAGGACCAAAGTTGATGGTGTGTGATTTGTCCATGGCTATCTATTTTTAACCGACTTCGAAAAAGGAGGAGGTTCTCAATTTGACTGTATGTTGTTTTTTTTGTATGTTTGTTACGCGATTACTCCGCTAGTTATGGATTAATTTTGATGATTCTTTTTTGTTTGGTAGGGAATACTTCAAGAGGTTGGTCCCATATAAATTTTATTAAAATTGATTTAGTGCTTTTTGAAAAAAACAATAAAATCTAAAAAAATATTGCAATATGGTAGTTGTTACGATTGAAGTCGGATTTTTAGCGTTTTCAGCGTTGTCATTTATTTTATATTTATTTTCTTATGTTCTCAGTCATCACATGGAAAACCATTAGCTGATCTCCTAAGTGAGATTATAGAGAAACCTATCAAAGAAGGTAGAGTTCATAGCAATCTTCTTTGTACCAAGTGCCTGAAGGCAGTCTCGGACTATGATTCAGTTAAAGTTAGGTAAGTGATATTTTAATATTTCTTTATTTTATATTTTAATAAAATCAAAATCAAATCAAAATATTTTTTATTTAAGTAGATGCTTTACACATGCTTTTAAATAGTCATATTTTTTCTACCTACTACAAAGTTCCTACACTAGTCCAGTAAATAAAAGTTTTGAGGTCGCATTAAAGACACCTGACTAAAATGGTTTGGAAATAAAAGAATTGGTGTTTTACTAAGCATTCGTGGTAATTTTGTGATTGTAAGGGCGTTCAACCCTTAGAAATACCTAAAGACGCCTTTTAACTTGTATACGCCAAACAATAAATGCACTTTTGGGGAAAACTGAGATTTATAACTATAGTTACCTTATAAATATGGTACTTAAGTTGTCTCTAGTTTAAAGCAATAAATTCTTAATATTACGATATTTTTTATATTATTGCGTGAAAAATAATACTTACAAAATGGAGCCTTCGGAGATTTTTATGTTTTTTAAGTCTAATTGTAAGGCTTGAACATGTGTTAAGTTTTCACCTAGGTGACTATTTCAGAACCCAGTTAAAAACGATTTTTTAAAGATTTCTGTAGTACACATTAAAGACACTACAAATATTTTCTTGGCTGTGCCGTAACACTAATATTATCTATTGGAAATCATCATCGTCCCTTGTACAAACAAAGAAGTTTCTTCTTAAAACGCATTTTAACTAAAATGTATTAGACATTATAATTATATTTCAAACGCCGAGAAGGTGCGTCAGCTGCCACGTACGCATAGCCAGTGTGCGACAGAGACGGAGCTATTGGGTGCGAAAAAGACAAGTGCGCGGATAGCTAGATGGAAAGTGCGAAACGCAAATGTGATAAAATGCACAATATGATAGGTAGGTAACGAGTAGTATCGTTGGCCCCCCTCCAGTGAATGGCCTTTTGAACTTTATAGCACAATATTAAGGGTTACCGCTACTAAAAATATCGTCTTATATTTTTGTAAAAAGAAGCATTTTATGCTTTGTATAGTTTATAATAGCTTTTTTGATTTCGATTCTAGCAACACTGAAAACTAAAGTCTTTTTGTTCGTGTGTCGCAGTCGTTTCAATGTACTGCAGATTTTTATCAAAATTTGTTAAGACTAGGTAGGTTTATTGCTTTGTTTCTTATTGTATCGTGATTTGTTACATTGTAAGAGTTATTTATTTCATTTATTAGGTCGATTTGATGTTAAATAACGCAAAAGTAACTAGTTTCTAACGTATAATTCAGAAATATTAGGGGGCCAATCACTGTACTTAGGCCTTATATGGAAGTCCAATTGAATGGCATGGCGGCCAATCACTAAAAGACGGTTTTATAAAATACAATAAGATTTTGAACTTTATTTGCGCTGTGTTAACGGAATTATTTATTAAATTCATGCATAAACCATCATAGCCCTTGTCTAAACAAAAACTGGCCGGGCCAATCACTGTGTTTTTGATGGGATTGGCAATGCCAATCATTGTATTTTGTTAGGGCCAATCAATATACCGTTTCTCAAAGAACACGACAGTGATGTGCGCATTTTATTATATTTTAACAAATTTATTTTATTTACCTAGCTAGATATACAAAATCCTAAAAAATAAATGCCTATTCTCTTAATTTACTTACCTTACATTAGTAATGAGATACAGTGAAAATGAAAACCATTTTATATCTTTTGTTGTTTTATTATTTTGTAATTTTCTACTGAGATAATAAAAGAATAAAATAAAAGATTTAAACATATTTTATTTTATTTGATTCTTTGTTTCCCATCACTATTGCTCGTTTTGCTACATTCATTGGCACACCACGTATACAGTGATTGGCCCGGTCATTCACTATCAAATCGTTAGGACAATCACTGTGCTCAAGGGGGCCAATAATACTACTTTTGGGTGGTTTTTACTAAAATTCCATAAATATCTATTTAAACGCAATTATTTAGGGTTCAAATCATATTAATTTACTTCTTAGGCCCTTACAGAATGGTAACATACAATTCAGCAGTCAACTGTTAGCCAATATTCAGAGTTATATGGGTTCAAAGTAAAAAGTTTGCTTAAAGGGCCAATCATTGTACCCGTTACCCTAGGTAGTAGTTATTTAATAATAATTGTGTCATACTCATTGGATTGTGGGCATCCAAACGTGATCATAGTACTACCGTCCTACTGATTTACAACATAGATATACCTACTGTAAATTCAATTCAAAAGAAGAAATAATAATAATAATAATATCTGGGACAAATCACACACGGTCATCTGGCCCCAAACTAGGATTCCCTGTGCTATGGGAACCAGAGACTGATATACATACACAAATACATTTAAACACATACATATATAGATAATAATACACCCAGACTTAGAGCAAACAATTCTGCTTATCACAGAAAAGTTTGCCCTGTGTGAGGATCGAACCCACGACTCTCGGATCAGAGGTCAGGATCGCTAACCACTTAGCCACCGAGTCAGTCGAAACTTTGTCCTATTGATTCGCCGAACATTTAACTCCAAAAATTATACATAATTATTATATTGTCATGACATGAGTGTCATCGCCATTTTTCCATGACTTTCCATGAGCCTGCCAAAGCAACCCCACTTCCAATGCCAGTGGGCCTGTTCTTATGAAGTAAAAGTAGTTAGGTATTTACGCTAAATTTCACGAACTAGATGCGACATATCGTCGTTGCAATTTACCGTAATTTTGGATCAAGAATCAAGACCTCAAACTTGGCATAGTTGTTCCTTAGGTGGTCTTAAGTGGAATAAGCCCGGGAGGCATCGGGAGGCATCACGGTGGCGGCGTTATTATACCGCAATAGCTGTCCACTTTGCTTTCGCTTGCCCTCTTGAAGCTCTCAGTAACTGACACGTTTCGTAACCCAGCATACGAGTCACAAGACCACACCAACATAATTTTCTTCGCTTAAGGTACGCCTCAATTCCGTATACGTTTGCACGGTGTAGAACCTTTTTATATCTTATATGGTTGGACCAGTCGATGTTCATGATATCACGGAGGCACTGCATGTGAAATCTATCGAGGCAGCGTATTTCTTTCCTATTAGACTGGTGGCAAAAATAATAAAAGTGCTCTATTTACCGAGTTTGTTTCTCTGGCTCCTATATAGCTACAACAATTATCAATATTTTCGTCTTGATTCGTAGATGATCAAATAGCCAGTCATAAGAAAGGGGGAGGGGGGCCGATATAGCTATGACGAAACAAACGACCTTACGACAGGCTATTTCGTAATATCTGTACCAAAATGAATCCATCGATCTATACCTGTCATAGCTCTATATAAACACTATGTCTCTCACGAATTGAGGAGGTTTGGAATTACTTTGGACATATACACCAAGATCTTAGTAGCTAATATCATGCGACCGGAAGAATGTAGGTCTACGTTTGCCAGAAACTGCTAAAGCTGAACCAATCCCAATGATCTCAGGGTCGAGGTCACATTTGAATGTTATTACACTTCCCAAATACTTAAACTTCTCCACATGCTTCATGACATTCTAACCGAGATACATTTGGAGTTAGATTGTTCAGTTGTCTCCCAACATACATAACATCGATCTTACTTACACTGTCAGTACTCAATTTTTTTTAATGACTCGTCAAAACTGGTCATCAGTTTTTGCAGAGATATTAGGGGATTCCGCTGTAAAACATAAGTCGTCCACGTACCTTATTGCTGTAACTATATGGCATAAAACTTTGTTACGTGCCTTCATTCGGTCTAGGTTGAAAAATTTACCGTCAGTTGTTAGTACGGACTACGGAAGTGCATAAGGATGCCTTTTGGCATGTTATGTGTGTGGCTCATAAAGTATGTTAACAACCCATTACGTCCCCACTGCAGAGGCACGGATCTCTTCCTATAACTCGGGAAGGTTAGGCCATACTCCACACACGGCGGCCAAGTCCGGATTGGTGGAGGTTGTGGGGCTAGTGGCCAACCCCAGTCTCAAAAAATTTCAAGCCGCCTATAAGGACTCCAACGTGGCTTAACGACTGCCATCTAGCGATAGCAGCCAGCACCAACTTAACTTATAAATATCTTATTATGGACATCATTTATAAACAATAGTGCAAACGGTGCACTCTTCGATTCCAGTAATCATTGTTTCATTTTAACGAAAGGTTATTGAGTACAAAAACTGGCAGTTCGGAATTAGACTTCGGGGCGTAAACTTGTCTTTACAAAATATATTTTTCTTTCAGTTAATTAAATAGTTTTTTAAAAAGCTTCTCGAACACCACCCCGTAACAGTGCCTTGCGAAGCATGGAAACGGTCGAGATAAATGCCACTAACAGTCATACCCATCCAGGTTATGACCGTGTCTGTAGTCAGTTAACCTTCGTGATCGACGCGACCACGCAAGCCGCACTGAGCCACGACCGCTTCTCATATAAAGTATATTTACTAAAATTAACATAAATTTGCTTAAATATATTATTGAACATAGCTTTTGGTCATACCCAATCATGGCAATTTAGTAGATCCTATCCATTGCTTTTATTAAACAAGTCATTTATGGATCAGATTTGTATTCCAAAGTACCGACAGATTATTTGTTTTCGATGTAAATAATATTTTCCTTCACGATTATAAATAATTTAAGCACTTATATTGCATTTCTCAAGTTAAGTGAATTTGTAATTCTTTTTGAGAAATAAATATTTCAAACCGTGTATGGATCTTACAGCTCATAATTTTATTGTTGACATATTTTTTAATAGTAATTAAGTGTTAAAAAAATATGTGCTGAAGTGAGTTTCTTCTGGACTCAACGTTTCTTCTCACTTCGCAAACATTTCCTGAAACGTTGAGTGTACAAATTCCGCGTGGTAAGGACTTTGTGCTAGATAGAAAAATTATTTTTTACTAGATAAATAACCATTTTTTTTAAATATGTTGTCCACGTTATTCGGATTTTACGAATTTGTTATATTTTTTTAGTGAAAGAACTTGAAAGAAGCCTTTATTTAATCAGAAATGAATTAGTCTTCCTTGAATTATCCGAAAATGATATCACACTTGACCTAGTACATAAAGTTATGGACGTATTAGCTCGAAAGAGGAGCGCGACCGAATAAAACTTTCCTTGCCTCTCCTCGCCACTTTTGTGATGCCTCTCGATGCCAATAGTATAAGGAAGACTGTTTTATATGGGGGGATTAGTTAAAAAAGTGTCCAACTGTAAGTAGTAAATAATAGTTCAAGAATCCATCAGAGTGGCGCTAATGTAGACAAGGATTATGAAAATAATATATGAAAAAATTTTTTTTTTCTTATTTTATGTTTTGTTGTTTTAAAGTGCGTTATAACAAAGCGGATTCTTTCCTTGTTTTCTTCTCTGTTTCTAATAACTTTTCTCGCTTTCTTTAAAATTTACCATTTTTAGGGTTGCGTAGTCAACGAGGAACCCTTATAGTTTCGCCATGTCCGTCTGTCTGTCCGCGGCTTAGCTCAGAGACTACTAGTACTCCAGAGCTGTAAGTGTTAATGTACGGATATGCATATTAATCCTTATATACTTCCAGCCTCCCGAACAAGCTGGTTTTCGAAAAGGCTTCAGTACCATAGACCACATACATACGCTTCGGCAGATTATACAGAAGACCGAAGAGTATAATCGACCACTAAGCTTGGCGTTTGTGGACTATGAGAAAGCCTTTGATTCGATCGAGACCGGCTGTATTGCAATCTCTCCTAACGGTGCCAGATCGATTATCGATACATCGAAGTTTTGAAGTGTTTGTATGAAAATGCCAGAATGTTGGTTCACCTTCAGGATCAGAATTCGAAACCTATCCGGCTGCAGCGTGGGGTGAGATAGGGAGACGTTATATCTCCGAAACTGTCCACCGCTGCACTGGAAGATGTTTTCAAGCTTCTGAACTGGAAAGGACTCGGCATTAACATCAATGGCGAGTACATCACTCACCTTCGATTTGCTGACGATATCGTGATTATGGCTGAGACCTTGGAGGATCTAGACGCAATGCTCAAAGGACTAAGTAGAGTCTCCCAACAAGTGGGTCTTAAAATGATACATGGATAAGACGAAAATCATGTCAAACATCCGTGTTACACCCACTCCTCTGAAGGTTGGAGACTCTACGCTCGAAGTTACAAACTTGGTTCGCCAGCTGATCAATTTGTATGAAAAGTCCAAAAAAAATTTTGCGATTTCAACAAAGTTGTAGAACAAAAGTTGTTCAGTTTGATGGGTAAAAGACAACCTTGAAGTATTGTCACACACTTCTGTTACACCCTGTATATACCTGGGACAAACAGTCCAGTTAGGTAGGTCCAGCTTTAAGAAAAAGATCAGCCATCGAATCCAACTTGGCTGGGCAGCGTTCGGGAAACTTCGCAATATCTTCACGTCCAAAATACTGCAGTGTCTCAAGACTAAAGTCCATGACCAGTGTGTGTTGCCAGTGATGACATATGGATCCGAGACATGGTCGCTTACTATGGACCTTATAAGAAAGCTTAAAGTCACTCAAAGGGCGATGGAATGTGCTACGCTTGGTGTTTCCCTACGTGATTGAATCAGATATGAGGAGATACGTAGGAGAACTAAAGTTACTAGCTCTTTTTGATTTTTTTTTCTCTCGACTATCCCAGAGTGTGGGGTATCGTTGAATAGGTCTTTCAAAAATATTGTGGGTTTGCGAAACCTATTTTTCGAGTCATGGATTCGTTTTCGAAATATTAAGCTTTAAAGTGCAATTTTTTGTTAAAGTCATGTGATCCTCCCCCCCCCCCCCCCGACAGCTAAATGGTTATTTCTAGAAATGTGAAAAAATTCACGGCAGTAGTATATTTAACGAAGTTAAAAGGAAAACTATCACAGCTAAGTAGGCTTTACAAGTTAACGAGTAGTAGTCAGTTTTGTAAGACGGGAGGTTTTCCCCTTGAAGCAGTGTTTGTCGAAGTACTAAGAAACCCTACACTGCGCGTGGTCCGACACGCACTTGACCGCTTTTTACAATTACAATAACACCTACCTTACTTAACGCGTTTTGACGGACACTTTTGTACACAGAGACAGATCTCCTTACATGTACCCTCCATAGCCAATTTTTTTTCTAGCGATGGAAGCAATTATTTGTTCCAAATGAATTGGTATTCCCTTAATTGTCCGATAATTATCACACTTGCCCCAGTACATATAGTTATGGAGATATAAGCTCGAAAGAAGAGCGCGGCCGAATCAAACTTTCCCCGTTTTCCCTCGGCACCTTTGTGATGCCTCCCGATGCCTCCTGGGCTAACACTCAAGACCACCTAAAGAACAACTATATACCAAGTTTAAATCCTTGATAACACACACAAAACACAATAGGTAGACACGTGACCGCGGATGATACTAAGTGGAACATCAGGCAACTGCCATCTATATCTTGTGAATAGTAAAAAAACGTGCCACACGAAAAGAAAAGAAAGAGAGAGAGAAACATTGATCCAAAATTAAAAACAGTTCTCATACAAGATGTTGCACGAAATCCCCAGCTATAGCTTAGCTGAATAAAGAACTCGCGGGGTAGCGCGGGCGCCACGCATGCCGCATTCCCCCGCCCGCGCCCCCCGCTCAGCCCGCTCGCGTATTATAATTGTTATTAGATTATTACAGAAACTGTGCAACAGATTGACCGGGGATTTTTCTTACTCTTAGTTTAAAAAAAATATTACTATTAGATTTCATGAAAATATTCGTAGTGTCTTTAATGTGCAAGGGTTAAAATCGAATAAAACTTAATAAAAAAATAAATAACGAACTCACCTTGGAGATAATTCTCATGGTTATTGACAGTGGTTATGTAACCCCTAAGACAAAATATCACTCACCTTGCAGTATTTCTTTTCAAGTTATAAATTTTTAAATATATTATATTCAATATCTACTCAATGTTTTGATCTCGATCGGGGACGATTATAAATAAAACGTCTTATAAGAAGCCCTCATGTAAAAAATCACCAGTTTTCTATTTTTTGTTCACATTTAAATTTAATTTTGTTTCTTTAGGGGCTAATTACCGAAAAATTATCAAATACTCATAAGAGATTTTCATGAATTTTCATTTTGCAATTATTTAAGTAACATATTCTAAATTTTCACCCAAAGTGCATTAAATGTAACCTACTCCATACAAAAATTCGTAGATTGACTGGACTACACTGGAACTTGTACACTCAACGATAAATAAGTCAATCAAATTGGGTTTATTTTGTCATTTCTATGTACGTATCTTATTTCTTCTTATCTTGTTGATCAGGCAATCTTCCCTTAAATCTTTGTACCTACCCCTGATCAAATATATCTATATACTTTATAACAACCTATATCGTTCCTAATGCAACGGCACTGCACACCTGCACCGGTCTCTTCTTGAACCTCAGGCAGGTTAGGCCTTACTCCATACATGGGGACCAAGTCCAGATTGGTAGAGGTTGTGGGGCTAGTGGCCAACCCCAATGTCAGAAGTTTTCAAGGGCTCCAATCTAACATGGTTTAACGACTGCCATCTAGTGGACAGCACACGGCACCAACAGCTTAGCGTGCCTTGCGAAGCACAGAAACGGTTTACATAAATGCCACTAATAGCCAAACCCATCCAGGCAGGTTTTAACTGTGTAGTCAGTTTACGTGCGTGATCTACTCAACCAAGCAAGCTGCACTGAGCCATGACCAATTCCCACATTGAACCACGACCGCTTTTATGTACTATAGTGTATGTTAATTATAAATTATAATATTTATTGATTTTCCAGGTTAGAAACAATAAAAACCTGTTTGCTATCCGAATTCAAGAACACATTACCCAAACATGATCTCGATTATGAGACGTTTGCTCATCAAATACCCAAAGCACCAATTAAAAGCCCTACTGGAAACACCAACAAGAGCCCTACTGGCAACACCAACAAGAGCTCTACTGGCAACACCAACAAAAGCCCTCTGAAGACGCTAGTATTGCCAGCATCGAAATTACAACCCGTACCTGCAGATTACGTGATTAATGTCAATGGTCTGTCTGCTAGTATAAATCTTGGAACGACTAAATTACTTTTGCCTAAGATCATGGTAAGTAACATTATTTCTTTTCTTTCAATTATATTTATCTTCTATTATAAAATATTTATTGTACAATAACACGGAAGACGTAACGTAGATAGGCCTCCCACTCGGTGGACCGATGACTTAGTAAAGGAAGCCGCTGGATACCGGCAGCGCAAGACCGGTCGGCGTGGAAATAAGGCCTTTTTAAGTCGCCTATAAGGCCTCTCCGATATGGCTTAACAACTGCCATCTAGTGACAGCAGCCGGCACCAACGGCTTAGCGTGCCTTGCGAAGAACACATAAATTTAGTAGGCATAACATAGGTCATAGATGTAGTAACACATAACATAGATGTGTCTTGGGACATGCATTTTATAATTACTTAGAAGACATAATACATAATGAGAAGTAATTTTTTGGACTGTTATTTACACATTTAGGAAGTTAGCATGACCAGTCGAAAAAATAAACGGCCAGTTATTTATTTTTTCGGCTGTTGGTTTATAAGTGTGACTGTAAAACATGAACAGCAATAAAAGTAAAATTGGTTGGTTATTTCATATACCAGTGCAAAAAATAATGTAACCAGTAAAATAATGGAATGTGCGGCAAAATAATGGAATGAGCAGAAAGATAATACACTTCGATAGTTTACGGCGCGCGGTAAAACCCGAGCGTTACTATTATTGAAAAAAGCGGCAAACTTCAGTTAAAGGAGCGGAGCTTAAAGCGTTGGCGCAAGCGGTCAATTACAGGTGTCCTTACATTCATTTGAGTTATTGCCGAATTTGTCCTAAAGTCCCATCTATCTATCTTACGTAGATAGACAACATTAATCAAAATTGGTTCAGCAGTTTAAGCGTAAGAACGCAACAGACAGACAGAGTTGTTTTCTCATTTATAATATTAGTATAACTATGGATAAATATAATCTTAATAATAGTGTTAAATCTTGTTTGACGGTATTTTAAATTATCTTATTATTTATTTAATTATTGCCTTGACGATCATATTAGGTATCCTCTGACATTTTTATTATTGTAAACTTGACATTGATAATATGAAATAAATAAATCTAACCTAATCTATGGAACCCTGCGTATACGAGTTCAACTCGCACTTGGCCAGTTTTTTATATTTCATATTTAAATATACAAGAGTTACAATTTACCGCTTCGCTGTTATTAGAACTGCTCATAATAAGATTTCTTACTGAACAAAGCCGATTTTTTTTCTGCCCACCCGTTTGCGGTAATTTTGCTATTTTACCGCTCAGTCATTTATTCAATTGCCCATTTCAATATTTTTAACGACTCATTTTTATATAATTTACTGCGCAGTTTTTACAGCCAAACTTGTTAATAAACATGCTTTTCGTAATTTTTAACTTAACAAAAGTACAATTTACAATTGCCGCTTTAAATCAGTGCCATACATAATTAACGCATAGACTTTTTTACTTTTTTAGTCTGTGTCATCAAAAACACCGATCTCAAATTCACTTCATAAA
Source organism: Coleophora deauratella (assembly GCA_958295455.1). Classification (NCBI taxonomy): domain Eukaryota; kingdom Metazoa; phylum Arthropoda; class Insecta; order Lepidoptera; family Coleophoridae; genus Coleophora; species Coleophora deauratella. The sequence goes on from OY282412.1 coordinate 8,904,969, forward strand.
GTGACTGCGAATTCTTCAGTCTTCAACCATACTGTCATAACATCACCAATTACAACCACAATACAAAACGTGGCATCAGCCAATAGTCTAACCAACAATGTTGTGAGTACAAAAGCAAACGAAATTGTTGAAAGTGAAAAACTAACTGAAGTTAATATAAATGAGTTGTTGAACAAGAAATGTGATTCGATGATGAATTTCGATGTGAACTCTTTGCCGAAGGATTTCATGTCTTCATCGGTGATGAGAGATGATGAGGTGAAGAAGGAAGTCGATGCTAGTAATGATGATTCGATGGACATTGATAATGGTAAGAATTAATTAATCTTCATCAAATTAATTAAATAAATAAATAATATGGTAATTTATTTAAAAGATATCTCTTAAAAAACTAAATCTCTGTTTGTCCCCATTCGGGGACAGGCTCGTGGGGACAAACAGGAATAACCCGAAATTATTTAAACAGTGCCTTCTAAAACATGACACTGAACATCTTTTCCTTAAGAATCCATACAAACGGAACAAAAAATACTTTCCATACAAATGGCATTTCGTCTGTTCAGTTAACATAACAACAGCCAACAGAGACAGAGTTCTACAGTGGAGACTGCGTTTGGGCAAACGTAGCGTGGGACGCCCCCCGGCTAGGTGGAGCGATGATTTGCGCAAGGTTGCTGGTAACAGCTGAATGCGCGTGGCCGAAGATAGGTATAAGTGGCGTGCCTTGGCGGAGGCCTGTGTCCAACAGTGGACTAATACAGGCTGTTGATGATGATAAGTTCACAAAAATTAAGTCGAACACAATAGATTTGTCAACATAGAAATCGATCGTATTTTTTTCAGATTGTACGCTTGCCAAAGTTATAGACAAGAATAGTGAAAAAAATAGCGAAAGTGAAGGTGAAAAGGTAAGCAAAACAAGAACCATATAGTTCACAAGACTACCATTTACAAGTTTACAATCTAAACTTTTCATTGGTATGTGTGAAATTGAAATCACAGATGTTTGTTACTCAATCACGCAGAAACGGGTGAACGGACTTACATATACAGGGTGTAACAGAAGTGTGTGACAATACTTCAAGGTTGGCTTTTACCCATCAAACTGAACAACTTTTGTTCTACAACTTTCTTGTAATAGCAAAAAAATTTTTTGGACTTTTCATACAAACTTGGTTCGCCAGCTGATCGATTTGTATGAAAAGTCCAAAAAAAATTTGCGATTTCAACAAAGCTGTAGAACAAAAGTTGTTCAGTTTGATGGGTAAAAGCCAACCTATATATTATTTTTATCCCAGCAAATGACAATTCGTAAACACATGGAGACGAAGTCGCGGGCATAAGCTGGCAAAGTGAATTAGTTCTTGTATCGATTTAATATTTGCTACATTGTTGAATATTTTCTCTTAGGTTTTTTTCTTGCAACTTTCTATCTCTGTCTCTTTATTTTTTAATTTTTTTTTTGCTTGCAACTTCTTCTGTCATCTTTTTGTAACCTTAGTGGTTTCCAGATCTAATTGTAACCTTCATTCTAATTTACTCATTTTAGTTTATGACAGTTTATATTATAAATAAATAATAAGTGAATGGAATATTAATGGCAGTTGTTTCTGCACTTGGCGTTTGTATTGGAGATAGTAGGAAAAAATCGCTAAAAACCTTTGAAATTAGTTTATTAGCTTAGCGTGTGCGTACAACTAGCCAATTGCAATGGATCTATTCTACCACAGATAATTAAAAATATTTTGTCCTGGAGCCCTACATTCCCATTAACATAAAGGAAATATGTGACCGCAGCACATATTATATTCCTTATCACTTTCCCTCTCATAGGTTTATCGTAACGCTATCCGGCTTGAGGGTAGCGTTCCGGAATGGTGTTAGGCAGCAGTATTATATGATTTCAGGCTATATGTATTATATTATGTTAATTTCAGGTCGCTTCGACGGTCACACCCAAACGTCAGTATGTACTGGACATGAGTGACGTAACTTTGGAACCGTTGCGCGGCATCGGCACTCGTGACGGCGACGATGACGGCGACCGCGAAAACGACGACGAATATCAACGTGAGTATAATATACATGGTGTTAAAGAAGTGCGGTCGTGGCTCAGTGCGGCTACAGACACGGTCATAACTTGGATGGGTTTGACTATTAGTGGCATTTATCTCGATCGTTTCCGTTCTTCGCAAGGCACGTTAAGCCGTTGTTGCCGGCTGTTATCACTAGATGGCAGTCTTTAAGCCATGTCGGAGGCCTTATAGGCTGCTTGAAAACTTCTGACACTGGGTTGGCCACTAGCCCAACAACCTCCACCAATTCGGACTTGGCCCCCGCGTGTGGAGTATGGTCTAACCTTCCGGAAGTATGGGAAGAGACCCGTGCGCCTACAGTGGGGACGAACTGGATTGTTAACAGCAAAAAAGTGCGTTTGAAATTTTAAGAGTTTCTCAGAATCAAGTATACAGGAAAAATATTGAAAATTTCCGAATTTTGTAGATGGGAGTTTTTCAATATTTTTCCTGTATTCTGTTCCTTGATTCTGATTTCTGAGTAACCCCTTCAAATTTGAAACGCACTTTTTTAACACCTCTATTAACGGCCCACCCTTGGCCCACCTGATAGAAAGTGCCTACAAGGATAAAAAAAACCATTTAGTGCCTTGTCAATCCTTGAGCGCTAACTTGGAATGCCTCTTATCCCGGTAATTAGCGTAGCAGGCACTGTGACCATTTGTGGCAGATCTCTGCTATCTGGGCAGTAATTTACCGGGTTGTCTGGAAGAAGTTGCTTTAAGCTATAAGACTGTCCACATTGTACCACTGTATCTTAATATTATACCTTTGTATTTTTTTTGTGTTTGTACAATATAGAGTATATTAATCAATCAAAGTATACCTACTGTGACATTTGTATTTTTTTTGTAAAGTTTATTGGCCTGGAGCCGAGTCCTTCAGTCGAATAGGCTCAAAGAAATAGTTCAGGCTCACTATACTATAATAGATTTTTGTCATATTACGGCATGTACTATAAACGCGCTACGCCACGCCAGACTCGCCTATTATGTGTGTGTATGTGTACGAGTGTGCACCTTAATTTGTAAGGGTTTTAAGAAATCTGTTTTAATGGTTGTATAATATTCGTACGATACTATTTTTTGACCTAGGACAGTATTTAATTAGTTATTCCGGTTAAAACCAGATTGAGGTAACTCCATTACAAACCGAAGCGACATGCGACAACGCCATCTGTTACGTTGTAAAGGAAACTAAAATCAATATATATTATTAAAATCTAGTGTGTGTGGATATGTCTAGCTTTTTCTCTAAAGTCATCCAATGCCAACCACTCGTGATTGTAGTGATAGATAGCCTTTGGTGTGCATTCGAAAGTAAGAGAGTTTGGTATCGGTGGGTGAAAATGAGAGGGTGTGGGTGGCAAAAAATTCTGTTCGAGGGCTGCAGGGGGGGGGGGAGTTGAGGTGCGGGGGGAAGGGGGTTGAGGGGTGGAGGGGTAGGGATAAGGGGTAGGTGCACACAAGAGAACACTAATGTTGTAGAATTTTCTGGAATGAAGACTCCTGCTTTTCTCACATAGCTTGCTATCGAGTAGACAATTCGAAAAATATGTACCCCGGATAACAAAATGAAAAATGTTGTTTATAAACAAGTAATGTAGCAGAAACGGTCGTCGCTTAGTGCGGCTTGCGTGGTCGCGTCGATCACGCAGGTTAACCGACTACAGACACGGTCATAACCTGGATTTGCGTGCTTCGTGTGTGGAGTATGGTCTAACATTTCCGAGGTATGGGAAGAGACCCGTGCCCCTGCAGTGGGGACCATGTGGGTTGTTAACAAATTGTAATAGTTTGAATATATTTTCTTTAAAAAAAATACCTCTTAGATTATAAGCTTTCTCCTTTTATTCCAACTACCACACGATCTCACACCAACTCCCTGAGCGAAGCCGGGGCACACCAGCTAGTTAAAAAATAAATATTTATTAATTGCTAGGTTTCCTTCCTGGTATTATGGAAACAAGAGACTGATATACATACACATATACATTTAAATACATACACTTATAGATATTGTATAATACACCCAGACACAGAGCAAACACATCTGCTCATCACAGAAATGTTTGCCCTGAGTTGGGATCGAACCCACGACTCTCGGTTTAGTAGTCAGGAATGCTAACCACTGAGTCACCGGGTCAGTCGTGTAAGTACATATACTTTTTTTTTTCAGATACAATTGTGATGTCCAGTGAAGACGCATCGATACTGCGAGTGATGTCGGGTCAGAAGTTTTTGTATGAGGGCGGTGAGGTGTCACTGGTGATGCCGGGCGATGAAGATGATGATGATGATACCAACGATCACGGTGAGTTACTTTTCAGGTGATTTGGGAATTTTGAAAAATTTTATGTGTCGGAGGGATTTTGTTTTGGATCCGACGTTTCTTCTCACTCCGCAAACGCTTCCCGAAATTGTAGGAGCTTCGTGTTAGATAGACTAAAAAAAATTACCTACGTAAATTGTATAGTGATACCTGCTCCAAATATACATACACATTAGAATTGGCTACTAGCCTCACAACCTCCACCAATCCGGACTTGGCCCCCGTCTGTGGAGTATTGCTTCACCTTCCATAGGTTTGGGAAGAGAGACAGTACTCCGAATCAGGTATAGAATAAAAAAAAAGATTGAAAAAAAAAACCGATAATTTTTTTTTCTATTTCTTGTACAAATTCTATATTCTATTATACAACTTTAGTATGGGAAACTGAAAAAATATTGAAGATCGGATTTTTTCAATATATTTCCTGTATTCTGTACTTGATTCTGAGAAAACGCTTAGATTTTAAACGCACTTTTTTATTGTTATATTATAGGGGGTGTTCTTAATGAATATTAATGTTTTTTGTTGTTAGATTCCAACGATGAGTCCCAGATAGAGCTGCAAATGTCGGGTGACGAAGAGACTGCAAATGCTATTATCGCCGCCGCTCGCGACCAAGGTAAACTCTTATGTTTTTTTTTGTATGTTTGTTACGCGATTACTCCGCCAATTATGACTTAATTTTGATTATTCTTTTTTTGTCAAGTAGGTCTTGTCAGAGGTGGTCCCATATAAATTTTATCGAATCTGATTCTTTTTGAAAAAATCAACAAAAGAAACATAGCATATCTTTAGTTGTTACGATTGAAGTCGGTTGCTTTGAACGTGTCCAAGGTTGTCAATAGGGGTTTTCACCATTTTTTGAAAAGTATCTCAAATTGATCATTTAGGTGGGAAAATGTCAAAAATATTTTTTTAATTTTTTTGTGAAACCTGTAAGTACCCCAAAAACACATTTTAAATTACCATTCCCAATTAGCGCGCCATGATGTTTAGGTCGTGACGTCATTTCGGGAGTAAACAAAACAGCTCTGTACTAAAATTTTTACACATATTGCGAATAAAATGTCATTGTTTACCACTATTGTGACGTCACATGATAACCAGCATGGCGGCTGTCGTTTCAGATATTTGAATAACAGATTAAAAAAACTAGATTTTTGTAAATCAAAAATAAAATGATTTTTCTCATTTTATGTAGAAATCATATTAATTCGATATTATTCGATTCATACTTATTACAAATACCACAGTAAATAAGCAGTTTTAGTTTTTTTTTTTTGTATAGAGTAAAAGGGTTCTTCCAGGTGGTCAAACTGAGTAGTCAAACTGATTTGTCCAACAGCAATTATTTTTCCACGTGGTCAAATTGCCCCTGATGACGGAAAATACACTCAAGCACAAAATTTAAAATATATTCGGAAACAATTTTTTATTAGAAAACAAAACATACTGAAATAGTCACTAAGAAATGATAATCGATTAGATAACACCCTATTATTTTGTATCCTTAATCGTTAGTATTTGGATTCTCGCTATGAAATGTAACTCTACGATTCATTTATACATTTGCTTTTCGCTTAGCACAGTAGTACACTTATGCAACACGCGATCTTAAACTCAAGAGAAAAAAAGAAAATATACTTCGTGTTCCCATCAACAATAATAGCTCGTATTGCATTACTTTAAATAGGCATTACGTATTGGTTTTGGCCCCACGCACAGTGTGACCATTTGTGGCAGATCTCTGCTATCTGGGCAGTAATTTACACTGGCAGAATAAGCTCACGATTTAAAAAAGTTGCAGATTTCGGCAGATTTCCTGAATATCCACCGAATTCTGCTACTTTTGAAAATCGTCAGCTTTTTGTGTCAGTGTAAATTACTGCCCAGACAGCAGAGATCTGCCACAAATGGTCACAGTGCCAACGCATGCAATTATTTATTTGTATATCAATATCTGTCTTGTGGTTCCCATAATACAAGGAATCCTGGTTTGGAGTCAGATGACCGTTTATGATTTGTCCCGGATATTTATCTTACCGTATCTTACTAATATTATAAATGCGAAAGTATGTATGTTTGTTTTTTGTTTGTTCCGCTTTCACGTCGAAACTACTGAACGGAATTGGGTGAAATTTGTTAGGTACTTACATAAGACTGGGCACTCGCATGGGAATCAAAACCTACAGGGTACCCTTTAGGTTTTGATTCCCATGCGAGTGCCCAAATTGCTTTTTATGATATATGCGGCAATAACGGCCGTACCTCTTGATTGCGTTGGTATAGATAGATATATAACTCGTTTATTTGTTACTACAAACACATAAAAGTTTGATTTTTTAACAGCTTCAAGGGATTGCAGACCTGAGAATTTGATATAGAGTTCAAGACGTGTGATTATGAATTATTACGGAACCCTCGGTGCGCGACTCCGACTCGCACTTGGTCCCTTTTTTTTAATTTTTTTATTTATTTTTAAGGTGGAGCCTTCATAAAAGTGGGTTCGGGTGAAATGTACCGCCTTAAGTCGGTTATAAGCGAGGTGAAAGACGATAAAGGCGGAAAAGACAATACGGCTGAGGAGAAAACTGAACCGGTGAGTCTAATTTAACAATTTTTACTAAAATCAGTAACAACTTTTATGGTCCCCACTGCCGGGGCACGAGTCTCTTCCCAGAACTCGGGAGGTTAAGGCAATACTTCACACACGGGGGACAATCCCAGTGTCAGAAATTTTCAAGCCGTCTATGACATGGCATTTCCTCTAGTTATATTGAAGCTACCGGCACCAACGACGACTTGAAAGAAAAAGGAAAGTTTATAATTTATATAAAAATCTAAAACATATACAGGGTGTAACGGACAGGTTTCGAAAACTTTAAGGGCTTGCTCAGTGGACGAAACTGAACAATTTTCCACAAGAATTTTTTTCAGGATACGAAAAAAAGAATCGGCTTCTCCATACAAATTGCCCAATCAAGTTTATAATTTTGTATAGAGAAGCCGATTTTTATTTTCGTTTCCTGAAAAAAATTATTGTGGAAAGTTATTCAGTTTCGTCTACTGAGCAAGCCCTTAAAGATTTCGGAAACCTGTCCCTTACACCCTGTATATTATAAGCTTTCTAGGTCTCTAACTTTAATAGTTTCCAAGATATGATATTTACTTTGAAAGAGACCCATAATTACGCTCTTTTTTTAGTATTTATGTCTTTTTTTTTAATTGTATAAGTTTTTATGTATCTATGGGCCTGTACATTAGCTACTAAGTTGCCTGAAAATAAATGAATAATAATAATAATAATAAAAAATAGATATCTCAAGGTCAAAGCGTAGTACTGCGGTGAAACTCATGTCAATCGCGTTTGTATAATATATCAAGGCGATACTGATACAAAAGTTCTGAAGTAGTTTCCCATATGTGGGGCGATTCGCTATACTTATCCTGCTAGACCCTATATTCATTGATGTATTTATTATTTTTTGTAGGTAGTCGTTTGGGACAGAAACAAATTCAAGTGTACGCTGTGTGACCTTGAAGACGGAGGTAATAAAATTTTCTACTTTATGTCTCGTTAAAAACTCGTTATGTCCCCAGTGCTGGGGCACGGGTCCCTTCTCATACCTTGTGAAGGTTAGGTCATACTCCAGATACGGGAGCCATTTTCAAGCCGCCTTACACTATCAATCACTAACATTCCCTCCCCCCAATTCCCCCAATCCCCAATCCCATATCAAAGGCCGGCAACGCACTTGTGACTCCTCTGGTGTTGCGGGTGTCTATGGGCGGCGGTAATCGCTTACCATCAGGTGATCCGTCTTCTGCTCGTTTGCCACCTATCACATAAACAAAAAAAAAACTGAATTGAGGAAGCCTAACTATGTGTTCGTCAGGATGGAAAGAAAGAAAAATAGTTTTTTTTTTAAATTTAATATTTTTTTTGCAAACGTAGGTAAGTACTAAGTTTTTTTTGTATTTCTATTAAACACGCAATATATTCTACTCGTTTGAGAATTTAACCATGCAGATATTAACAAAAAGACATATCAAGTTTAAATACTTAAAGAAATGGAGCATAGCTTAAGCATACAATATTACCTCTTCTAGTAAGATATTTTGTTGGTGGTAGAGCATTTTCTGAGGCCGCCTTGCTAGCTTCCACCGTCTTATTTAAGCCTTGCCAACTTTTTTCTCGTATATCTCACTAATACAATTGCGAAAGTATGGATATTTGTTTTTTTATTTGTTTATTCCACTTTTACGCCGAAACTACTAAATGGATTTGGATGAAATTTGGTAGGTAGATAGATGAAGCACTCGGCTAACACATAGGATACTTTTTATCCCGGAGGAATGCGTAAAAACTGAAAATTTCCACTTCGTCACTAGATGGCGTCATCTTAACATTTTCTTTCTCTCTGGATCCAATTCTGAAGTCCTCGCAGACGAGGTCGCGGGCGGAAGCTAGTTTTTAATATTTTCTTGTTTATATTTTTGCAATAAAGTGTTTTGATTCATTCATCGATGTGTTCCGGCATAAGAATAAGAATAGCCAGTTTTCCCATTGCGTTGGGGTATCTTGGTAAGCCCGCTTCCATCTTCGGCATCATCGTCACTTACCACCAGGTGAGATGATGCTAAGGGCTTATCAATTAGGCACTTAAAAAATTACACCTAACAGTTTTTACGTTATAAATAGTGATAATTATCAACCAATCAATCAGTAGTGATAAATAAATAGAGGCGAAAACCGCAAAAATCCTGAAAAAAAACTGAATTTGCGCCCAAAAACGTTCCAATTTTCCAGTTTAAGTTTTTACGCCTTTTTCCAGATCCCCTTTCGATATGTAGCGGGGATGCGACGTTTATATCTAAACACATGCAGTCAGCTCACAATATGACTGTGTACGTCTGTGGCGCGTGCCATGTCGCCTTTATAAAGTACAAACAGTACTGTGAACATGTTGGTAAGTTTCCCCCATCGTACAAAAAACAAAAAAACGTAATTCGTGTATTTAAAATAATATAAAAGTAAAATAAAATATACAGGGTGTAACAGAAAGGTGTTATAATACTTCAAGGTTGGCTTTTACCCATCAAACTGAACAACTTTTGTTCTACAACTTTGTTGAAATCGCAAAGAAATTTTCGGACTTTTCATACAAACTTTGTTCGCCAGCTGATGGATTTGTATGAAAAGTCCAAAAAAAATTTTGTCATCTGGCCTTAAAGTAGGATTTCCTGTATTATGGGAACCAGAGACTGATATAATATTATACACACATATGGTTACACCCAGACACAGAGCAAACAAATCTGCTCATCCCAAAAATGTTTGTCCTGGGTGGGGATCGAACCCACGACTCAAGTATTTTAGTATTATAACGTTTTAGTGAATTCGCTTGTATACGGGCAGTTAAAAAAAATGAAGTATAGAATACAGGAAAAATATTGAAAAAATCTGATCTACAATTTTATTTTACAGTTCCTCATACAAATTTTTAATTCACTATTCAGATTTCGGATGGGAAATTGAAAAAAAAAAATTTGATCGGTTTTTTAAAATGTTTTTCCTGTAATCTATACTTGATTTTGAGTGACGGCAATTTCAAACGCACTTTTTTAACAACCTGTAAAAGTAAATACTATTCATTAATTTGTACATCATCATTAATTGGTAATTTAATTAACAAAATTTAAAATATATAGGGTGACTTTTAATTAGTTCTTGATACGAAAGGGTATGCATGTGCTCATGATAACAAACAACTTTCCCTAAGGAACCCATAGTCAAATCGCAAAAAAAATTTTGGAGTCTCCATACAAATCGAGCAACTGACCGGCCAGATTAGTATGAAGAGTCCAAAAATTTTTTTACGGTTTGACTATTGGTTTCTTAGGGAAAGTTGTTTGTTATCATGAGCACATGCATACCCTTTCGTATCAAGAACTAATTTAAAGTCACCTTTATAGTTTACTTCTACATCAATGTAAATAAACAGATTATGTGTTTTTTTCTTCAGATAAACACGAAAATGAATCCGAGAAACTAAATAGAACTAAGATCCATGAATGTTCGATCTGCAAAAAGAAATATTCGTAAGTACTTATCAATTCAATTCTTTATACAGGGTGTTAAAAAAAGTGCGTTTGAAATTTTAAGGGGTTACTCAGAATCAAGTATAGAACCCAGGAAAAATATTGAAAAAATCCGCTCTTCAAATTTTTTTTTCAGTTTTTCATACAAATTCTTGATTCACTATTCAGATTTAGTATGAGAATCTGAAAAAAAAAGTTAAAGAGCGGATTTTTTTAATATTTTTCCTGGGTTCTATACTTGATTCTGAGTAACCCCTTAAAATTTCAAACGCACTTTTTTTAACACCCTGTATAATAATAATAATTTCCGGGACAAATCACACACGGTCATCTGGCCCCAAACTAGGATTCCTGTATCTTGGGAACCAGAGACTGATATACATATACATTTAAATACATACATATATGTATAGATATTATACACCCAGACTCAGAGCAAACAATTCTGCTCATCACAAAAAAGTTTGCCCTGTGTGGGGATCGAACCCACGACTCTCGGATAAGAGGTCAGGATCGCTAACCACTTAGCCACCGAGTCAACCAAATATGCTAAGTAACAATAAATGTACATTAGCTCGTCTAAAACAACGACATACATTACATTAAATACGGTACATTAGAGATTTCCAATTAATTTAACAACCATATCGTCACAAAACATATAGATCACAAGGTCGGCAACGCACTTGTGACTCCTCCGGTGTTGCGGGTGTCCATGGGCGGCGGTAATCGCTTACCATCAGGTGATCCGTCTGCTCGTTTGCCACCTATCACATAAAAAAAAAAAAAAAAGATACAGAAGGTCCGCTCAATACGCTCACTAAAATCCTAAGCATATACATGCTTATAGACGTATACGGTCGTTGTAGGCAAGATCACGTACTGTGCGATCGTGACCTTGCCTCGAACGACCGTATATTTCTATAAGCATGTATATGCTTACGATTTTTGTGGTTTGTATTGAGCGGACCTTCTGTGTCTATTTTGTGATATCGTCCCCACTGCAGGGGCACGGGTCTCTTCCCATGCCTCGAAAAAGGTTAGGCCATACTCCACACACGGGAGTCAAGTGCGGATTTGGTGGACGTTGTGGGGCTAGTGGCCAACTCCATTGTCAGAAGTTTATCAAGCCGCCTATAAGGACTCTGACATGGCTTAACGACTGCCATCTAAAATGACTGACTCGGTGGCTAAGGGGTTAGCGATCCTGACCTCTTATCCGAGAGTCGTGGGTTCGATCCCCACATAGGGCAAACTTTTATGTGATGAGCAGAATTGTTTGCTCTGAGTCTGGGTGTATTATATTTATATATGTACGTATTTAAAATTATATGTGTATGTATATCAGTCTCTGGTTCCCAAGGTACAGGGAATCCTAGTTTGGGGCCAGATGACCGTGTGTGATTTGTTCCAGATATTATTATATTATTATTAAAAAAAAAACCATTCCAAACTGGATGATATGGGTGACATATCCATAGGACGTACCTTATAGCGTTTTCATAAAGTCGTTAATCGATTATCCGTCTTTTGAGATGCAGCGCTAGAAGTACGCAGCTGACAGCTGTCACCCATATCGTCAAGTTTGGAATAGAATCTAGTGATAGCAATCGGCACCAACGGCTTAACGTACCTTACGAAACACAGAAACTGTGCCGCGACCGCTTTTTGCCAAATAAGGTCTAACATAGTTGACAACGCTGACAACAACAAGATCAACCGAACAACAGAGAAGAACAACCGACTTCAATCGTAACAACTACAATTTTGCTGTTTTTAGGGTTCCGTAGCCAAATGGCAAAAAACGGAACCCTTATGGATTCGTCATGTCTGTCTGTCCGTCCGTCCGTCCGTATGTCACAGCCACTTTTTTCCGAAACTATAAGAACTATATTGTTGAAACTTGGTAAGTAGATGTATTCTGTGAACCGCATTAAGATTTTCACACAAAAATAGAAAAAAAAAAACAATAAATTTTGGGGGTTCCCCAACTGAAACTCAAAAATTTTTTTTCGTCAAACCCATACGTGTGGGGTATCTATGGATTCAAAAATGATATTGAGGTTTCTAATATATATTTTTTCTAAACTGAATAGTTTGCGCGAGAGACACTTCCAAAGTGGTAAAATGTGTGTAACCCCCCTGTAACTTCTAAAATAAGAGAATGATAAAACTAAAAAGAATATATGATGTACATTACACAACATACATATGCAAACTTCCACCGAAAATTGGTTTGAACGAGATCTAGTAAGTAGTTTTTTTTTAATACGTCATAAATCGTAAACCGCAATTTACCTACAACGAACTACAAGAACTTTTATATTATGTTACTTGCTGCTACGGAACCCTTCATGGGCGAGTCCGACTCGCACTTGGCCGCTTTTTTGTTTTTGTAGATTTTTTCAAAGAGCGCTGTTTCGATGTAGACCACCTTTGAAGTATCATCTACCAAACTAAAAAAGAATCATCAAAATCAATTCATAACTGGCGGAGTAATCGCGTTACATACATACAAAACATACATATAGCCGAATTAAGAATGTCCCCCTTTTTGAAATCGGTTAAAAAATAGCTGAAAATTTCAAAACTGGGGCTTCTAGTTGTGAAACTGAACAACTTTTTCCATAGTCAGTTCGTAATTTTTTTTCTACTTTTCTAACCAGTCGCACCGGAAAGTCCTAAATGTGTTGCTTGGGAAAAGTTGTTCAGTTTTTCGGTTAGAAGCCCCAGTTTAAATAGTTTTAGCTGATTTTGTTAGAATTAGCAGTTTTACAAAATCGCTAGCTGCTTTGTAAACTGCAGTGTAAAATATTCCCAAAATGTCGGTTATACAAGTTCTAAGTGGTAGGAACTATTGTACGTCTTATAAGTAAATAAACATATTTTGAATTGAATTGAATACTGATCCATAATGAGTCTTTAAAAATAATTATTCCTTGCGACAAAAGGGGTAAAGTTCAGCATGATCCACATCGCTGATTTTCAACTTAATCTTTGTTCAAGAACCTTGAACTCTTGTTTTTAAAAAAGTAAGTTTTTCTACAATCTCAATGAAAGAGCTGTTTTGTGAACCAGATTTCCTAATTTATTTTTTACGCATTCAACTCCCGGATTCATCGCTTGAAATGGTAGTTAACGAAGTTGTTTTTTTATGAAGATAGAAACATGAAATTTGCGTTTATTTAAGGCCATCTACATGTATCACTTGAGTATTTTCATCTCTCTTAAGAAGTTCTTCGTTTATAATATCCAGCTCGAAATCGCAGCTTCGTGAGCATCAAAACACGCATACGGGCGCCAAGCCGCACGTCTGCTCTGTGTGCAAGAAGGCGTTCGCCTCCAAGTACACGCACCAGGCACATATGAAGACGCACGCGGTAAGTGACTTTGAACGGGGTCGGGAAGTGGGATGGGGTACCGTGTGCGGGAATGGGGTCACAAAGTCGATCAATTTTTTGGAAAACTAATAAAACTGTCTTCACTAAAATTCGTCTGATGGAAAGTGACGTTGCATTTCATATTTATAAAGTGTATGTCCTAATGAGGTCGCAGAGTGTGCTTAATGTGGTTCCCAATCTTAGATGCAGTCTCAATGGGCCAGTTGGGTCTTAAATTATCCTCAAAGGCGTGCCGTAAATGATAAATTAATAGATTGTGATAGATCAGTAGATCACACATCGACGAGTGAAAAGATATTCGTATCAAGCGACATTTTTGGAAATGTTCACGAGATCAGTTTTACACACAATACACAATTAAGATGTTAATTTTTAATAAGTATTTTTATAAGAAAGCATTTTTAAAACGACCTAAATATCAGACAGATAGTAGATAATTAATCAGACAGAAATATGATGATACAGGGAAAGCTATGTCTAAACCTATGATGACAAAGGTTGAAATTGTAACCTCTTGCCCTTTACTAGACTTTAGTCGTGGATTGCAATATCATAATCTTTCTTCTCATCAATTTCATAATACATTTTTATAATACATGTAATTTCTAAGGCACACTAACATAGGTTAAATTTTAATAGTATTACTAACTATTTTATGGATTTATGGTCCGAAATAAAGGCATATTATTATTATTATAACACGGCAAAATTAAAGGGACTTGAATCTCGTAAAAATCCGATTTCATTACGTTAGATTTCCTTCTTTTTCCTGTCATTTTTATTTTATGTACTGTGGTGTAAATGAAGGTTAGACCGCGCTATGCGGCAGCGGCACTTCGCGACGCGACAGTCCAGTTTTATACAAAATACTTGGACGTGTCGAGTCGCGCAGTTTCGCTGCAGCGTAGTGCGTTCTTACCTTTAATGTATTTTTTTATTTCTTTCCTTCTTTCTAAACGTAAAAATCCATGACTATACGTATGTATTGTCGGTAGGAGCGGACGCGGCCATTCAAGTGTTCCCGTTGCGGAAAGGCGTTTTTCACACAGCAGAACTTGCAACAGCACGAGCGAACCCATCTCGGCGTCAAAAGCTTCCTGTGTAAAGTGTGCGGTGAGTCTCGGTAGTTCCGCCGCTCGCCGATAGGTGGCAGCAAGCGTGTATTAGAATCCGGTAGTTGACTGCTAGTCATTTGAGTTACTTATTATCAAATGTCAAAAACGGCATTTTACATCATTGTTCAAAACAGTAGTTTGCATACTAATTAGGAAATTCTTATAAAAAAAACTGAAAATATTAAGAAAATTAATCTGATTAAGTTTTTCATCGATTTCAATTAAATAGCTTTTCATCGATTTCAATTAAATAGCTATTTAGTCAATAATATTTCGTAATTTATTTTTCATGCAGTCAACTCCCGGATTAGAACGCGCTTGAATAATGTCCCGTTAAATTAGATCTCTATGGCACGATAAAGTTTAGGAGCTTCCTGTGTAAAGTGTGCGGTGAGTCTCGGCAGTTCCGCTGTTTGCCGATAGGTGGCAGCAGGCGTGTATTAGAATTAGAACGCGCTTGTATAATGTCCCGTTCAATGTATATTCATGGTAATCAGACTATGTTGTAAGCAAGCTGGGAAATCTATGCGTTTACGTATTAATTCACGTTCTATAAGTGAAAACTTGTTGGCTATAGTGTTTTTTCATTAATAATTGTACCTATAACAGTGCTAACTAGCTGTAAATTTTCCTGAGAAACAAAATAAAATAAAATACAATTTCACATTCTATAGGTGGAAACTTCTTATTGGCTTTGGTTTTTGTTAATTATTGTATGTACCCTGTAAGTTTTCCTAAGAAATAAGATAAAATAAATTCCATTGTCGTAGGCAAAGCGTTCGGCACTCAGCACAACTTAGAAGTCCACGGCGTAGTGCACTCGGGCGAGAGACCGCACGCGTGCGCGCGCTGCGGGCGGGCGTTCGCGCGCCGCGCCGAGCTGCGGGACCACGCGCGCACGCACACCGGTGAGCGCCCCGCGCACTGCGCCACACTACACCACACTACACTACACTACACGCGTGCGCGCGCCGCGCCGAGCTGCGGGACCACGCGCGCACGCACACCGGTGAGCGCCCCGCGCACTGCGCCACACTACACCACACTACACTACACTACACGCGTGCGCGCGCCGCGCCGAGCTGCGGGACCACGCGCGCACGCACACCGGTGAGCGCCCCGCGCACTGCGCCACACTACACCACACTACACTACACTACACTACACGCGTGCGCGCGCCGCGCCGAGCTGCGGGACCACGCGCGCACGCACACCGGTGAGCGCCCCGCGCACTGCGCCACACTACACCACACTACACTACACTACACGCGTGCGCGCGCCGCGCCGAGCTGCGGGACCACGCGCGCACGCACACCGGTGAGCGCCCCGCGCACTGCGCCACACTACACCACACTACACTACACTACACTACACTACACGCGTGCGCGCGCCGCGCCGAGCTGCGGGACCACGCGCGCACGCACACCGGTGAGCGCCCCGCGCACTGCGCCACACTACACCACACTACACTACACTACACTACACGCGTGCGCGCGCCGCGCCGAGCTGCGGGACCACGCGCGCACGCACACCGGTGAGCGCCCCGCGCACTGCGCCACACTACACCACACTACACTACACTACACTACACGCGTGCGCGCGCCGCGCCGAGCTGCGGGACCACGCGCGCACGCACACCGGTGAGCGCCCCGCGCACTGCGCCACACTACACCACACTACACTACACTACACTACACGCGTGCGCGCGCCGCGCCGAGCTGCGGGACCACGCGCGCACGCACACCGGTGAGCGCCCCGCGCACTGCGCCACACTACACCACACTACACTACACTACACAACACGCGTGCGCGCGCCGCGCCGAGCTGCGGGACCACGCGCGCACGCACACCGGTGAGCGCCCCGCGCACTGCGCCACACTACACCACACTACACTACACTACACGCGTGCGCGCGCCGCGCCGAGCTGCGGGACCACGCGCGCACGCACACCGGTGAGCGCCCCGCGCACTGCGCCACACTACACCACACTACACTACACTACACTACACGCGTGCGCGCGCCGCGCCGAGCTGCGGGACCACGCGCGCACGCACACCGGTGAGCGCCCCGCGCACTGCGCCACACTACACCACACTACACTACACTACACTACACGCGTGCGCGCGCCGCGCCGAGCTGCGGGACCACGCGCGCACGCACACCGGTGAGCGCCCCGCGCACTGCGCCACACTACACCACACTACACTACACTACACTACACTACACGCGTGCGCGCGCCGCGCCGAGCTGCGGGACCACGTGCGCACGCACACCGGTGAGCGCCCCGCGCACTGCGCCACACTACACCACACTACACTACACTACACTACACGCGTGCGCGCGCCGCGCCGAGCTGCGGGACCACGCGCGCACGCACACCGGTGAGCGCCCCGCGCACTGCGCCACACTACACCACACTACACTACACTACACTACACGCGTGCGCGCGCCGCGCCGAGCTGCGGGACCACGCGCGCACGCACACCGGTGAGCGCCCCGCGCACTGCGCCACACTACACCACACTACACTACACTACACTACACAACACGCGTGCGCGCGCCGCGCCGAGCTGCGGGACCACGCGCGCACGCACACCGGTGAGCGCCCCGCGCACTGCGCCACACTACACCACACTACACTACACTACACGCGTGCGCGCGCCGCGCCGAGCTGCGGGACCACGCGCGCACGCACACCGGTGAGCGCCCCGCGCACTGCGCCACACTACACCACACTACACTACACTACACAACACGCGTGCGCGCGCCGCGCCGAGCTGCGGGACCACGCGCGCACGCACACCGGTGAGCGCCCCGCGCACTGCGCCACACTACACCACACTACACTACACTACACGCGTGCGCGCGCCGCGCCGAGCTGCGGGACCACGCGCGCACGCACACCGGTGAGCGCCCCGCGCACTGCGCCACACTACACCACACTACACTACACTACACGCGTGCGCGCGCCGCGCCGAGCTGCGGGACCACGCGCGCACGCACACCGGTGAGCGCCCGCCGCACTGCGCCACACTACACCACACTACACTACACTACACTACACGCGTGCGCGTGCCGCGCCGAGCTGCGGGACCACGCGCGCACGCACACCGGTGAGCGCCCGCCGCACTGCGCCACACTACACCACACTACACTACACTACACTACACGCGTGCGCGCGCCGCGCCGAGCTGCGGGACCACGCGCGCACGCACACCGGTGAGCGCCCGCCGCACTGCGCCACACTACACCACACTACACTACACTACACTACACGCGTGCGCGCGCCGCGCCGAGCTGCGGGACCACGCGCGCACGCACACCGTTGAGCGCCCCGCGCACTGCGCCACACTACACCACACTACACTACACTACACTACACTACACGCGTGCGCGCGCCGCGCCGAGCTGCGGGACCACGCGCGCACGCACACCGGTGAGCGCCCGCCGCACTGCGCCACACTACACCACACTACACTACACTACACGCGTGCACGCGCCGCGCCGAGCTGCGGGACCACGCGCGCACGCACACCGTTGAGCGCCCCGCGCACTGCGCCACACTACACCACACTACACTACACTACACGCGTGCGCGCGCCGCGCCGAGCTGCGGGACCACGCGCGCACGCACACCGGTGAGCGCCCCGCCGCACTGCGCCACACTACACCACACTACACTACACTACACTACACGCGTGCGCGCGCCGCGCCGAGCTGCGGGACCACGCGCGCACGCACACCGGTGAGCGCCCCGCCGCACTGCGCCACACTACACCACACTACACTACACTACACTACACTACACGCGTGCGCGCGCCGCGCCGAGCTGCGGGACCACGCGCGCACGCACACCGGTGAGCGCCCCGCCGCACTGCGCCACACTACACCACACTACACTACACTACACTACTCTACACTACACGCGTGCGCGCGCCGCGCCGAGCTGCGGGACCACGCGCGCACGCACACCGGTGAGCGCCCCGCCGCACTGCGCCACACTACACCACACTACACTACACTACACTACACTACACGCGTGCGCGCGCCGCGCCGAGCTGCGGGACCACGCGCGCACGCACACCGGTGAGCGCCCCGCCGCACTGCGCCACACTACACCACACTACACGACTCAACACAACTCCATACCACTTCATACCAATCCTATATCTGTATGTATGTTAAAGCGTCATTCCGTTCGTTCGGACAGGCGAGCGGCCGTTCAAATGCGACTTGTGCGACGCGAGCTTCGCCCAACGGTCCAACTTGCACTCGCACAAGCGAGCCACGCACTTCGACGACAAACGATACCAGTGCAGCGAGTGCCCCAAGAAATTCAAGCGGCGACGGTAGGTGCTCTTTTAACAAAGTCCCTTTGTTATCCACTGTACGGTTAGAGATAGCAATGAAATAACTGTATCCGAAAATGATGAGTTTAATACGGACTAATCAATAGACATACATAATCTTATAAGGTTTAAGAGTACATAATAAGTAGTCAGGGACTGGATACTGCACTATATTTTATACCACATTTCCCGTTACGACCATAACAATAGGGTATTTGACAGTATCAATAAAAATATGTTAAATAATTGTAATTATTCAGTTATTAACTAAATAGCATTTCTCCCACAATTTAAAAAAAAATATTGTTACTTACGAGATTGACGTTTTCATCCATTTTGAATTTTATATTACCAGTAGAAACACGAAATAAGTTCGTTAAAGACTGTGACGTCACATTCTTGTAACGCAAACAGTTTCAGAACAAAATGTCGTTTTTGACAGTTGATAAAAAGTCACTCAAATAATAACGCTGAACACGTTAAAAAACCGACTTCAATCGTAACAACTACCATTTTGCAATGATTTTTTAGTTTTTGTTGATTTTTTCAAAAAGTACTGAATTAATTTTGATAAAATTTATATGGGACCACCTCTGAAGTATCCTCTACCAAACAAAAAAAGAATCATCAATATCAATCTATAACTGGCGGAGTAATCGCGTAACAAACATACAAGAAAAACAACATACAGTCGAATTGAGAACCTCCTCCTTTTTTGAAGTCGGTTAATGACTACTAGTCAAATATCGTATTCGGTTCTATTGTTGATACTGTGTGTTTTTTTTTTTCATTGTAATTAAATATTAAACTTATGTATCTTTAGTTTATTATACTTACGGCGGGCATTTAACTCGTTGTTGCTAATAAAACTGGCGATGTCCAACGAATTGCATGGCGATGTCAAAATTTCAGGTATATTTTCACATATTCCGGGACCCGTGTGTGGAGTATGTGTTTTGATAATAAACTTATTTTTATTTTATTTATTTATTTTATTTAACCCTAAATTGTGGGAAGAGACAGTACCCCGGTAGTGGGGACGATCCGAAATGTGAACTGCAAGGTCACGGGTCTCTTTCCATAAATCGGAAAGGTTTTGGTCGAAGTCCCCACATAGACCCGCACTGGTGGAGGTTGTGCCCAACCCAGTCTCAGAAGTTTTCAACCCGCCTATAAGGTCTCTTACATGGCTTAACGACTGCCATCGCGTGATAGCAGTCAGCACCAATGACTAAACGTGTCTCGTCTTGTGAAGCACGGAAACGGTCGAGATAAATGCCCTTAAAAGTCAGTTGATCTTTCCAAGTTATGACTGTGTCTACAGGGTGTAACAGAAAGGTGTGATAATACTTCAAGATGGGCTTTTCCCATCAAACTGAACAAGTTTTGTTCAAATCGCAAATTTTTTTTGGACTTTTCAAACAAATCGATCAGCTGGCGAACCAAGTTTGTATGAAAAGTCCGAAAATTTCTTTGCGATTTCAACAAAGTTGTAGAACAAAAGTTGTTCAGTTTGATGGGTAAAAGCCCACCTTGAAGTATTATCACACCTTTCTGTTACACCCTGTATAGTCAGTTGACATGCGTGACCGAAGCCGCACTGAGCTACGACCGCTTTCGATAACATCCAGTTTGTGTATTCTAGGTTGCTAGAGTACCACATAAAGGCGAGTCACACAGGCGAACGCCCGCTGGAGTGTGAAATCTGCCACGCGACGTTCGTCTATCCCGAGCATTACAAGAAACATCTGCGTATTCACAGCGGCGAGCGACCATTCGTCTGTGAGGTATGGCGTATAACGGTTTTAACCTCGTAAGGCCCAACGTCCTATAGTGGATCGAGATTCTTTTTATGCTGTTATTATGTACTATGGGCGTACATAATGTACCTGTGCTGTATATGTATCGTTCCGGGACATGGCTGTCCACATGACTGAACGTCCAAATGGTTTGATTACCTATGTGCTAAATAATACGAGAGTCAAAATGTATTAAAGATATATGATACGATTGTTAGAAAGATCGATTGTTATATGCATTACTAGTCATATAGTTCAATTGTCAGAACGAGCTAGTATCAAAATGTACTAATTGTTACAGAGTGCAAATGTTAGAACGAACGAGTGTCATAATGTATAAAATTCATTACGATATCATTGATATAACGAATGAGAGTCGAAAATGTACATTTTGTATCAATGTCGTAATGACTAGTACTTACTATGTATTGTTTGTTATCTATCATGGAGTTTGTTATCCATAAATTTTAGTAGTTGACGAGAAACCGGGCACTGTTTGTGGCGTCGCTGCAGAGCATACTCCCCAGCGACGCCACTCAGATCTCGTATTCACCAATAATAATTGCAACAAAACGTGATATACTCATGCTGTATAATATGTACCAATTGGAAAATGTTACGTTTTTGTAGTGGTTATTTTTTTTTTCAGTCATTGAAATGTACCGTAAATGCCTTGATATTTTACTCCTGAAGCACCACTTCGTACAGGTCGCGTCAATCTTTAAGATCGCTGAAGGGTACTGACTGGGGAAGTGTGCGTTCACTTGGAATCCTCATGCTCGAATTTTGATATTCTGATTATGCCAATATTAATTGTCTATCTATCTATCTATCTATCAGCCGAAAGACGTCCACTGCTGGACAAAGACTCCATTAATTGTCTAATAGTGCCCAAAGGAAAAAAATGTGCTATCGTAGTTTCAGAGAAAATCGAGTTTTTCACTGAGACTGCTAGTGGAATGTTTTGCTGGCAGCCTCATCTCTGGAACCAAGGAACTATTTCCAAATTTGAGCATGAGGATTCTAAGTGAACGCACACTTCCCCCACTCAGTACCCTTCAGCGATCTTAAAGTTTGACGGGACCTGTACTCGCAATGTTTTTGTTACCTACCCATGAAGTCCTCATTGCAGGGGTATGGGCACAAAATACATAAATACACAAGGTCCGCTCAATACGCTCACTAAAATCCTCAGCATATACATGCTTATAGACGTATACGGTCGTTGTATGCAAGATCACGTACTGTGCGATCGTAACCTTGCCTTGAACGACCGTATATTTCTATAAGCATGTATATGCTTACGATTTTAGTGGTTTGTATTGAGCGGACCTTCTGTGTCTATTTTCTGGTATGGGGTTATTTTCCTGTATTCCCTACTTGATTCTGACGTAACCCCTTAAAAATATAAAAACGCATTTTTTAAATCGACTTCAAAAAAGGAGGAGGTTGTCAATTCGACTGTATGTTGTTTTTTCTTGTATATATGTATGTTACGCCAATTATGAATCGATTTGATGATTCTCTTTTCGTTTTGGTCAAGGTGGTCCCATATAATTGTTATCTAAATTGATTCAGCGGTTTTTATAAAAATTCACAAAAAAAACAACAAAATTATAGTTCTATTCTATTCTATTTTTCTATTTGGCATTCCACATCTCATATTGAGCGTGATTTTGCCAATATCGAGTGATAAATGGGAGAATCTTCAATAAAAAAAATGGCGAAATGCCAATGTCAAGTGAAAGGCACGGCTCTAAGTGTGATGGGCACTTAAATACGCTCCACGTGGTGGTTTGCTGCTGGAACTCGGAAAACGGGGCTGTCTCCCGAATTAATCCTCCTCTTATGACCGCTTATCTCTGAATCTGAATCACAGCTATTTCCCCATCACAAAAATAACGTTGAAACTACTCTAAAACGGAAATAATTGAAAAATTAACTCAACAGACGTGTGCTCGGTACAAAGTCCCGGCAACCAACCGCCCAAAATTATAGTTGTTAACGATTGAAGTCGTTTATTTTTAACGAGTTTAGCGTTGACGATTATTTACCGCCCTGCGTTACAGAAAGCATTTTAGTTACAGAATTAATACAGATTGATTAGAATGTCACCCGTTCGCCCACAGGTATGCGGCAAAGCGTTCAACTCGCGCGACAACCGCAACACGCACCGCTTCGTGCACAGCGACAAGAAGCCGTACGAGTGCCTCGTGTGCGGCGCCGGATACATGCGCAAGCGGCTGCTCTACGCACACATGAGCGCCGCGGTGAGTTCTTTAATGTTATTTTTAGTGTATACCAATTTGTTTATATTTGTAGTACTGTGGTTTCTGTTTATTTCATTTCGATGTGTAAACTTATTTTTATGGAAGAGCGGGACCTCCTGTTACAGGTATTTTTATCCTTAAAAGGATGGTCCCATCCGTGTTTGTGAAATTGTAAGAAAATGATACTGAAATAAACATTTTTTAATTTTTTTTATTTAATTTTATTAGAGACAAACAGTCTTTTACAAATTGCTTAAAAATTCAAGAATCACTATAAATTTTTTATAATCACTTAAGATCTTCAATTCCTCAAACAAAGCGTACAAACGAAAAAAGCTTGTTCTGAAAAATCACCTCGATGCAAGATACGTCATTTAGCAAGATGACCGACGACATGACTGCTGTGAGTGCGTCCCACCCGCACACGTCACAGTGTCGCCTCGCAGTGTGTCACATGATTGCTGTGAGTGCGTCACACCCGCACACGTCTCAGTGTCGCCTCGCAGTGTGTCACATGACTGCTGTGAGTGCGTCACACCCGCACACGTCTCAGTGTCGCCTCGCAGTGTGTCACATGACTGCTGTGAGTGCGTCACACCCGCACACGTCTCAGTGTCGCCTCGCAGTGTGTCACATGACTGCTGTGAGTGCGTCACACCCGCACACGTCTCAGTGTCGCCTCGCAGTGTGTCACATGACTGCTGTGAGTGCGTCACACCCGCACACGTCTCAGTGTCGCCTCGCAGTGTGTCACATGACTGCTATGAGTGCGTCACACCCGCACACGTCTCAGTGTCGCCTCGCAGTGTGTCACATGACTGCTGTGAGTGCGTCACACCCGCACACGTCTCAGTGTCGCCTCGCAGTGTGTCACATGACTGCTGTGAGTGCGTCACACCCGCACACGTCTCAGTGTCGCCTCGCAGTGTGTCACATGACTGCTGTGAGTGCGTCACACCCGCACACGTCTCAGTGTCGCCTCGCAGTGTGTCACATGACTGCTGTGAGTGCGTCACACCCGCACACGTCTCAGTGTCGCCTCGCAGTGTGTCACATGACTGCTGTGAGTGCGTCACACCCGCACACGTCTCAGTGTCGCCTCGCAGTGTGTCACATGACTGCTGTGAGTGCGTCACACCCGCACACGTCTCAGTGTCGCCTCGCAGTGTGTCACATGACTGCTGTGAGTGCGTCACACCCGCACACGTCACAGTGTCGCCTCGCAGTGTGTCACATGACTGCTGTGAGTGCGTCACACCCGCACACGTCTCAGTGTCGCCTCGCAGTGTGTCACATGACTGCTGTGAGTGCGTCACACCCGCACACGTCACAGTGTCGCCTCGCAGTGTGTCACATGACTGCTGTGAGTGCGTCACACCCGCACACGTCACAGTGTCGCCTCGCAGTGTGTCACATGACTGCTGTGAGTGCGTCACACCCGCACACGTCTCAGTGTCGCCTCGCAGTGTGTCACATGACTGCTGTGAGTGCGTCACACCCGCACACGTCACAGTGTCGCCTCGCAGTGTGTCACATGACTGCTGTGAGTGCGTCACACCCGCACACGTCTCAGTGTCGCCTCGCAGTGTGTCACATGACTGCTGTGAGTGCGTCACACCCGCACACGTCACAGTGTCGCCTCGCAGTGTGTCACATGACTGCTGTGAGTGCGTCACACCCGCACACGTCACAGTGTCGCCTCGCAGTGTGTCACATGACTGCTGTGAGTGCGTCACACCCGCACACGTCACAGTGTCGCCTCGCAGTGTGTCACATGACTGCTGTGAGTGCGTCACACCCGCACACGTCACAGTGTGGCCTCGCAGTGTGTTACATGACTACTATTTGACTGAATTAAAAATGAAATGTTAAATATTATCCACTACCTTCCGTCCGCAACTTCGTCTGCGTGGACTTTAGAATCGGGTCCAGAGAGAAACAAAATGTTAAGTTTTCCGGGATAAAAGTATCCTATGTGTTAGCCGTGTTTTTTATCTATCTACCTACCAAATTTCATCCAAATTCATTCAGTAGTTTCGGTGTCAAAGTGGAACAAACAAATAAATAAACAATCCATACTTTCGCATTTATAATATTAGGTGCTTAAATATGAAATTGCCGATTAGTTAAAAAAGTTCAAAGACAAAATTAATACAAAATAATTAAGGTTTTAAAACAACTATTTTCAAAGTACCATTGGACATTTAGAAATAAAATAATGCTTGCTACATGCACGTTGTCTGAATATTTTGAAAGCACAGTGGTGTAGAAACTATGAAAATGGATTTTTTCGTCACTGAACATCGCTTGTTTTTCGTTACAAAAATACTTATTTTTTATTTTTGAAGGCTACACTTATCCCAGCGTGTTATTCGTTACCATATGTATTTTTGAACATATTGCGCATAATATTTCACGATTTTCATATAATTTAGATATTTTTTTTGGTAGAAAAAATTACCCAATTGACCTCTAAGAAAACGCCAATACAGTATATAATGGAACCCTACTCGTCAGTTTTTACATGAGAGACATGAAAGACCTTGAATGTAGCTAGAAAATGATATATAATTTAATGGAAGTAGATTCATTTTTGGGGTAATATTATTCTGTTGAACTTTCAAAACTGAAACGGCAATTTCATAGGTAAGCACCTAATATTAGTGAGAAGTGAGATTAAATAGCATTCCTCCGTAAACAACAGCAAAACTTACTTATATCGTAATAAAATATATTTTCAGTCAACCAATAAAGTTAGTTTTTCAAAAACTATGACGCTGTGACGCCTGTAACACGGACAATTTCAGAACAAAAAGTAGTTTTTTAAGATGAAAGTAACTCTAATGAATACAGACTACTAGTTCCTAGCGCAAAGAAATTGAAGCGTAGGTACTGGAAATACGATATTTGACTAAACAGGTACTGAGAGTACGGTGTTTGATATAGTAGGTACTCAGAGTACTGTATTTGACTAAATAAGTACTGAGAGTGCGGTATTTGACTAAATAAGTACTGAGAGTGCGGTATTTGACTAAAAAGGTACTGAGAGTACGGTATTTGACTAAACAGGTACTTAGAGAACGATGTTTGACAAAATAGGTACCCAGAGTACGGTATTTGACTAAATAGGCACTGTGAGTACTTACGGTAGTATTTGACAAATACGTAGCTGAGAGTACAGTATTTGACTAAATAGGTACTGAGAGTACAGTATTTGACTAAATAGGTATTGGGAGTACGATATTTGACTAAATAGTTGCTGAGAGTACGCTATTTGACTAAACAAGTGCTGAGAGTACGGAATGATATTTGACTAAATTTGTCACCGTGGGAGAGCCATGCTTCGGCACGAATGGGCCGGCTCGACCGGAGTGATACCACGGCCTCACAGAAAACCGGCGTGAAGCAACACTTGCGTTGTGTTTCGCCGAGTGAGTGAGGGTACCGGAGGCCCAACCTCCCCATCCCATTTCAAAGGTCGGTAACGCACTTTTGACTCCTCTGGTGTTGCGAGTGTCTATGGGCGGTGGTAATCGCTTACCATCAGGTGATCAGTCTGCTCGTTTGCCACCTATCACATAAAAAAAAAATACCATAGAATCTATATCTGGTATAATAATCTTCGCGCCTGGTTGTTACAGGGCCATCTTGCGGAGTCTATAGTTGTCAACCAGCCTCGAGTTCAGAAAGTCAAGTCTGCGGTGAGTATTGTACATTCTTGGCATTTTGGCATTTTACGTATATGGCATTAGGCGAGTTACAAAAAAAAACATACCTCTTTCTATTCGCAGAAATGTTGAAAAATAGTGTACGCCATCCTTGCGTCAGGAAAATATTGTAAATCATTTTAATTTCCAATCGCTTTATAACCGAAGTTTGCCACTGGCTGACCAATTTTGATTATATCTAGTAATACTATCCGATATTTAAGTTTTTTTTCTTTTGTGTTTTACAGGATGCTAGTCAGACAGTTTTGGACGCTATCAAATCTACTGAGAAATTAGATACGGTACTTGTTTTTTTTAATTCTTTTTTACCTTAATTGTTAATACAAAAAAAAATCTGGCGGAATTAATTAAAATGCAATAGGGAGTTTTCAGACGACGTATGTCACACCGTTCATAAGTGTCTCAATAAATGGCGTTTCTAAGCTTTGGCAATATATTTTTAAAAACAGCGTAGAATTTACGGTAGCAAAATAGATTTAGTATTGTTAAAAACATATAAGAAGCCACCTGAACATGGATTCTTATTAATTGAATTAACAGAAACGATAAATTTCCAATTTGGTCAAGTATGGATAACGTGCGTTCTGGCTTCTCTGTTAAATGTAATTTCTTCTTCCGAACTAAAAATAAATTTATTTTAGTACATTCTTATGATTAAAATGCAATTTACAACTCGGTATCATGTTAGAATTCTTTTAAGAAATACAATAACAATACTGATAAGCTTTGTGCATCAAAAATTATGAAAAGTATTTTTTGGATCAAAATGCAAAAAAAATATTAATGAAAGTAATCTTCGAAAACTATTTATCATTATTTGGATATTAGTCAGTTATATCAGTCAGTTTTGATGATTTTTAAGAGATTTTTTTATTTCCAATGTCGATCAGCGCCATCTAGTTCGAGTTTAGAGAAACCCATGAAAAATTCTCTATTATTAGTGGTTTCTTTACCTCGGGATGGTTTGTCCGTACTCCACACACGGGGGCCCTGAAGGGAAATGAAGTTTAAAATAACAGCGATTAATAATTATACAGTAACAAAGTAAGTGCAGGGCTATAGTAATTGTATGGTAAACTTCGTATGGACATATCCATTTTTTTATGATTTGAGCAAAGTCGGAGGACCTAAAATTGTTTAAAATTATAAGAAACAGCCCCAGTTAACCTCAGTTTTCTATACCTTTTTCGTTAAAGGACTCGCTTTCGCGTGAGGCAATAATTACATATATTTTAACATAAAAATTCCGACTTGTTTGCAGTTATTTGAAAACGCTGAAGAGTTGCAATTGGAAACGTCGGACGGGAAATCTGTTACAGGATTCGAGAGTATGTATATAGTTTTTAAATGAAAATGAGCACTTATTTAAATTCGAACGTGCAAAACCTGCAGAGTTCCTGTGAACTCGCTTGCGTGTGTGAGTGTGGGCATGCGCGTGGCTAAGCCTGGTCTTGTCAAAACAGAAATACATCAGACTAGGATGTATGACCACAGATGCCTTTGCCTTTCCCTTCCTATAAAAAGAAACGGAATAATATTAAAAATTAAATACTTCTAGCACAGTGTACAGTCCGACTACGATCTTCTGGCTTGTGGTGAAAAGCCGGAAGTAACGCCACCATCTTGAGAAATCACACTATTTATATAAAGTACATGTCAGATTTGCGAGAAAAGCGCCCCCGTGTCAATGTCATCCACACGCCAAAAGATCGTAGTCGGACTGTAGTGCTTTTCACGGTTGGTTGCCGGGACTTTGTACCGAGCACACGTCTGTTGAGTTAATTTTTCAATTATTGCCGTTTTAGAGTAGTTTCAACGTTATTTTTGTGATGGGGAAATAGCTGTGATTCAGATTTAGAGATAAGCGGTTCTAAGAGGAGGATTAATTCGGGAGACAGCTCCGTTTTCCGAGTTCCAGCAGCAAACCACCGCGTGGAGCGTCTTTAAGTGCCCATCACCCTTAGAACCGTGCCTTTCACTTGATATTGGCGTTTCGCCATTTTTTTTATTGAAGATTCTTCCAATTTCACTCGACATTGGCAAAATCACGCTCAATATGAGATGTGGAATGCCAAATAGAAAAATAGAATAGAAATAGAAGTGTTTTGCACAGCAATTTGGTGTTTTTGTTGCAGTCACGACCGACGCCGACGGCAAGATATACCTAACGGGCACAGGGGAGCGAAAGTTGCTTCTACAGGACGCGAAAGATCTGAAGTTGGTCCAAGACATCGACGAAACTGGGCTGCTGACGTTACGTGAGTACCCAAACCACAGAATACCCAATAGTACAGGTACAGAAGATTCACAGTACAACATTAAAATAAATAGCGAGCTCGGTTGCGACGCAATAAAGTTCAATTCAGTTCACAACAGCGTCAAGTACCTACATCGATATTCCCCTGTACTTTCCATCTCTTTCGATCGCGTATCTCTTACCTCTTCCAACGCGGCAAGCTTTCTGAACTAAATCCGGACGACCAGGCCGTTCATCTTACAGCTTTGCTTTATACCTAAACGCAGAGTGCTCCAGGCCTGCCCAAATAACATATTATGCTTGTGGCATTTTGCGACTTGGCTACTGTAGCGAAATAGGGTATAGTCAGGACAGCGGGCGTACCTTTGCGATTCAAATTTTTTTTCTATAATAATTAAACGACAAATCACACATGGTCATCGATGAGGAGGATTTCTTGTACTGGGACCCAGACACTAATATACATACACCTGTACGTTTAATACTAATAGTAATAATAAATCTTTATTTCAGGCACACAAAGTACACAGCACAAAGTTTTACCCATATAAAAAACAAAGTATTAAATTAAATTACAATTTTGTGTCAGACAATAAATACATTCTTTTTATGTCATAGGTGGCATACGTAATATATGTAAGATATAATGCACCCAGAGACACAGAGCAAACTAATAGAATAGAGGGCTCAGCTTTAGAATATGCAACACCACAGATTGAGTTGATATTTTTTTTGTAGGTAGGGGTCACTTAGGTGTATCGTTTCCCAAAATTTCACGGTGCGGAGCGCAGTACTTTTTGAGATATGATTTTTTGAAAATTACGTATTTTCAGGTGAAACTATGCAAAAACAGACGCCATGACAGCAAAAGTTTCGTTTTATGCATTTGTAAACGTCAAAATTACGCATCAATGTGACATAACGTGCGGCATAATAATGATATTTCGGATGAAAAGTTAAGTGTCAAGGAACGTAATTTTTACGAAGGTTGTTCCGAAACATACGAAACTGAGTAGCACCCCTCTTGAGTTAATTTAGGTTCACTTTTGTGTCACAGATCCGAATCGGAGCACCCCGATTCCACGTAGTCTTGTCTGTCACACAACTAGAGTGTTTTTTAAAAGCGCGGAGCCAGAAGCTCGCGCAGGAGGTCCTGAGGAGTGCTAGCGGAGCGAAAGGGGCGACGTAGCGAGTCTTCTGGCGGAGCCCACGCGTTTTCTCATCGTTTTTACCGACATAACCTCAAAAAAAAAAATTTTTTTTTTTCGCGTCTCCGCACTTTGGGGAGGGGTGGGGAGGGTTACCCCCCTCCCCCCAACCCCCCTCACCCCCCCTCCCCCTCCTCTGCGGTGTTGCATATTCTAAAGTGCTTCCGAATAGAGAATATTATCAATAAGCTTATAACCAAACTGGAGCGAACAGTCTCTAAGACCGGACTGAAGACAAAAATTATATGCTGTGTCTTTTTCGATGGGTCTTGCTGTCCAGCGACCGCTGAAGTGGGGGGCAGAGGGGGCCCAATGCCCCTCCTAAAATAAACCAGGGGGGGGCCGAGACCCCTCAGAATTTATCGTACTACCTGATAAAGGTTTATCTGTGCTATCTTTAACAGAGCTTTGTTTTTTCTTAAATAAGAAAGCGCATCTTCTTCGAGACTAGATGTTTGCATGTGTGAGTGAGGGAGGGAGGAAGGAAAGAAAGAAAGATAAGACTTTCTTCTCTCGCTGCCCGTCATGTCGGCGTGTTGACTCGGCAAGCTCCGCCACTGCTCCTTTATTTCTACTGCTCCACTATGTTCGCGCCACTTTATTACAAAAAAAAAAATTGCCCCCCCCCCCCTCCGTGCTGGACTACTTCCGCGGTCCCTGTTGCTGTCTCATTCTAATAGAGTGGACTAGTTAGAGTGGACTGCAAGACCCGTAGAGAACGAGACAGAGACGTTCAAGTTCATGTTTTTCGTCTTCACTTGTTTGTTCTGTTTCCTCCAGTTTGGTTATGCTTATATGCTTCTTGGTACTTATGTATTTTTTCCAGGATATCAAGTGGAACTATTTTTCGAAAATATAAAGTAACAGAAAGGTACACTGTAGGTACATGTATGCAAACTAACGCAGACCTAGTTAGGCTTCCTGAATTCAGGATAGTGTAATCGCTACCTTATTTCTATGACGGAAAACACCAATTGCAATAAATTACATAATAATGTTTGGCGGTAGACTTCGATAAGAAAGAAATATAAAGAAAAATGTTTATTAGTAGCAAGCAACAACTATAACAAAAGGTTTACATAATAAAATTTAAACATAAGATGGTGGTAACACGCAAGGCGATGAAATTTCATCAAAACTTCCAGCTGATCCGTGTGAAGGGAATAATTTCCTTTGGATAGTTTACATTTAATATAATATATACAGGATGTAACAGAAATGTGTGACAATACTTCAGGGTTGGCTTTTACCCATCAAACTGAACAACTTTTGTTCTACAACTTTGTTGAAATCGCAAAAAAATTTTTTTTGGACTTTTCATACAATCTTGGTTCGCCAGCTGATCGATTTGAGATTCTTTGAATGGACACTAACAACTTAACTTTTAAGTGACACTGTATTTTCATGTCTTTTATGACTGAATATGCTTACTGGCATAACATTTGTATAAAATATGTATTTATGATGTAATTATTCTTATAAATTTTGTTTTGCTGCAGAGAACGCCGAAAGCAGTGTGAAGACTGACAGCGGGATATTGCAGGGCGCAATGCTAGACCAACTTGTGGGGCAGTCGCAGGTAATGTTAACAACCTATATCGTCCCCACTGCGGGGGCACAGGTCACTTCTCATACTTCGGAAAGGTTAGGCCATACTCCACACACGGAGGCCAAGTCCGGATTGGTGGAGGTTGTGGGGCTAGTGGCCAACCCCAGTGTCAGTAGTTTTCTAGCCGCCTATAAGTCCTTCCACATGGCTTAACGACTGCCATCTAGCGATAGCAGCCGGCACCAACGGCTTAACGTGCTTTGCGACGCGACCACGCAAGTCTCAGTGAGCCACGACCACCACGACCGTGTGGGGATCGAACCCACGACTCTTGCATCAGTAGTCAGGAAATTCTTATTAAATATTGAAAAAATCCGCTCTTCAACTTTTTTCAGATTTCCATACAAATTATTTATTCACTGTTTAGATTTAGTATAGGAATCTGAAAAAATTTTCAAGGGCGGTTTTTTAAATGTTTTTCCTGCATTCTATATTTGATTCTGATTCTAAGTAACCTCTTAAATCTCAAACGCACTTTTGTAACAACCTGTAAAGTTTTTAATTCATCCTTAGATGTATAAAAAAAATCACTATACATTAATTTTTATACATCTTGTATTGTGTCTTTTGTTGTTGTATTACAGGCTGTAACAGAAAGGTGTGATAATACTTCAAGGTTTGCTTTTACCCATCAAACTGAACAACTTTTGTTCTACAACTTTGTTGAAATCGCAAAGAAATTTTCGGACTTTTCATACAAACTTGGTTCGCCAGCTGATCGATTTGTATGAAAAGTCCAAAAAATTTGAACAAAGTTGTAGAACAACTTTTGTGTTCAGTTTGATGGGTAAAAGCCAACCTTGAAGTATTATCACACCTTTCTGTTACACCCTGTATATTGTTTTTGTGTGTGGACAATAAATAGTATATAAATCAATCAATCAATGATTGCACATTACGCATGATCACAGGCGGAAAGCGGCGATGGCGGCGACCTATTGCGATTGGTGCAAGTCCAACTGCCGGGCGGCGGAAGCGGCTGGCTCGCGCTCAACCACTGAACCACTCCGCAGCGATACTGTCCTCATAAGGCAGAAGGCCGCAAAATATATGGAGTTTACGTATACTTACGGCCTTCTTTCTTATGGCAGAGTATCAGTAGCGACAAGATGAGACTTCTTGGGAAGCTTATAACCAAACTGGAGCGAACAGTCTCTAAGACCGGACTGAAGACGAAAAATATGACCTTGAATATGCTGTGTCTTTCTCGGTGGGTCTAGCTGTCTCATTCTAAGTACCCTACTTAGAATGAGACAGCAATACCCGTCGAGAAAGAGACAGAGACGTTCAAGATCATATTTTTCGTCTTCGCTTGTTTGTTCTGTTTCCTCCAGTTTGGTTATAAGTTTCTTGTGAGACCCACACGTATCTCACTGTTTGTTTGTATGATATTATGCTAACAAAGAGTTCATGGTATCGACCAAAAACAACAAAATGTAAATAAGTTTTTATTTTTAATTACGTAATCACTGAACTACGACATGTTATCGTTTTCCCTTGTTTGGGTATTAAATGTAATAAATTAATAACTTTAGAAATGTAAATAAGTTTTTTATTTTAATAAATCAATGAACTGAAAAGTCATTTGCATTTTATTTTTTTCCTTTATTTGGGTATTCAATGTTTAAACTTGCGAAGTGTAAATAAGTCTTTTTTGTATTAAAAATTACTGAATCTGCGCATTTTGGATAACAACAAAAGTTTTACTTGCTAAACTTAAAACGGTGACAACAAAACTTAAAACTATGGAGCGAGATGCTACATTAAGAATATAATAATAACAATAATATCCAGGAAAAATCACACACGGTCATCTGGCCCCAAACTAGGATTCCCTGTTTCTTGGGAACATTTCTTCATTTCTATATAGGGTGTAACAGAAAGGTGTGACAATACTTCAAGGTTGGATTTTACCCATCAAACTGAACAACTTTTGTTCTACAACTTTTTTGGAATCGTAAAAATTTTTTTGGACTTTCAACAAAGTTGTAGAACAAAAGTTGTTGAACCTTGAACCTTGAAGTATTGTCACACCTTTCTGTTACACCGAGACATGGTCGCTTACTATGGGCCTTATAAGAAGGCTCAAAGTCACCCAAAGGGCGATGGAGCGTGCTATGCTTGGTGTTTCCCTACGTGATCGAATCAGAAATGAGGAGATACGTAGGAGAACTAAAGTTACCGACATAGCTCTCAGAATCGCTAGACTTAAGTGGCAGTGGGCAGGGCACATAGCTCGTAGAACAGATGGCCGTTGGGGCAGTAAAGTTCTCGAATGGCGACCGCGCACCGGAAGGCGCAGTGTGGGCAGGCCCCCGACTCGGTGGACCGACGACCTGGTAAAGGTTGCAGGAAGCCGCTGGATGCGAGCCGCACAGGACCGGTCGGTGTGGAAATCCTTGGGGGAGGCCTTTGTCCAGCAGTGGACGTCTTTCGGCTGATAGATAGATACATAGATTTCTGTTACACCCTGTATATTACATATATTCCTATCTAGATTATTAAAAAACATGTTTTACATATTTGCTATCTCGTCTTTACATAATCAGTCCATTTTCGACTGATGCGGCGGCGGCGGCGGTGGTCGCGACGGCGCGGCGCTTTTCACAATGGCGTCGCAACATGGAGGCTTTGCTTTACTTAGATTTTGGACGCGTGCCGAAAGACAATAACCTTGTCGAACTTGCACATTAGCCTACTGTTTATTTTAAACAGTAACAAAATTTACTAAGGTGCGGCAAATCGGAGACAATGCAACTGGCCTCATTGCCGTATCTGAAAAAATATAAATAAAACATTAAATAAATATAAAAAAATAAGTATTTCACGTTTTGCTGTGCCGATTTCGATATTCGCATGTTTAACAACAAAAGTACGCGTAGTATATGATGCTTCTGCTTCTGGATCCAAGGGCTGCTCACTGAATGACACATTGCTAACCGGACCTGTAATACAAAACGATCTAAGAACATTAATAATACAATGGAGACAACGTAACGTAAAATAGTGCTAATCAGCTAATCAGTGATATAGTAAAGATTTATAGACGAGTACTCATTGCAGATAAACATGCAGATTACCAACGAATACTGTGGAGAGATAACCCTCATTAAAACTAAATCATACAAACTACTTACTGTAACGTTTGGTACTGCATCGGCTCCATACTTGGCTATCCGAACACTAAACAACTACCAGAAAATTTACAAGAAGAATGGAGTTCTTTCCGAAAACAATTGAGTGAATATATACATAGACAGATGGCTACTTACTCACCCAGAAAATGTACAAGTGGAACTTCATGGGTTTACTGACGCATCAATATCTGCATAAGCTGCTGTTTTGTACGTAAAAACAATCCAAAAAATGAAGTTAATGTAACAATACTAGAAAGTAAAACAAAAGTGGCTGACTGACTCGGTGGCTAAGTGGTTAGCGATCCTGACCTCTGATCCGAGAGTCGTGGGTTCGATCCCCACACAGGGCAAACTTTTCTGTGATGAGCAGAATTGTTTGCTCTGAGTCTGAGTGTATAATATCTATATATGTATGTATTTAAATGTATATGTGTATGTATATCAGTCTCTGGCTCCCAATATACAGGGAATCTTAGTTTGGGGCCAGATGACCGTGTGTGATTTGTCCCGGATATTATTATTATTTGGAAGTATACATTTGGGCTACTCTGACCACTTCGCGCTAGGCGAAGTGGCAGGAGCTGCTCCAGCAGAAGCACAGTCGGCTGGAGGTCAGTGCAACGAGGAGAGAAAGCGTCGGACAATCCGGGCATTGTCGAGGAGAACTGCCTTTTGCATAGCCGCTATTATCGGTCTGCCTCGAAGTCCCAACTGCCTAAGGTTACGATCCAGGTCAGCAGGGATCAAACCATTAACGGACAGGACTACAGGAATGATTTCAGTGGATTGCACTTGCCACACATCCGTAACCTCATGCGCCAGGCTAAGGTACCGCAACCTCTTGTCGGCATCAGCTTGCACGAGGTTTTCGTCGTGTGGAATAGTGACATCCACCAAAAACACCCTTGACTGCGCCCGATCCATCAACACGATATCAGGTCTATTATGATCAATAGACCTATCCGTGATGATGTCTCGGTCCCAGTAGAGCTTGGCGCGGTCGTTTTCGAGAACTGACTCCGGTGTGTACTTGTAATATGGCAACCGCCGAGCTATGAAGCCATACTTTAGAGCGATGTCTTGATGAAGGATCCTGGCTGCTTGGTTATGTCTGTGCAGATACTCAGTGTTACAAAGAATCGAACAACCGGAGGTTATATGGCGCAGGGTCTCACCTGGCTGACGGCACAATCGACATACGTCCAAGGTACATTATTATTATTATATTATTATTATTATAAAGTAGCACCGTTGAAACAAATATCGATCGCACGTCTAGAACTGTGTACAGCAGTACTGTTGTCAAAATTACTGTCAGAGGCAAAAAACGTTCTGAAAATACCTAAAGATAAAGTATATGCTTACACAGACTCCATAGTAGTGTTGGCGTGGATAGAAGCTCAACTGACGAAATGGCAAACTTTCGTAGCCAACCGCGTATCTGAAATACAAAACAGATTAGACAACGACAGATGGAACCATGTCATCTCAGAAGATAATCCAGCAGACCAAGCGTCGCGAGGAGTAAACTGAAAGACAAAGAAATTTGGTTGAAGGGACCTAAATGGTTGCAAGAAAGAACAACTGAGCGGAAGACAAAGACAGTAGGTAAAACAAATTTAGAAGAGAAAAAACAAGTAAAAAATTTTTTTTGGTAAAGATGAAGACAAACAAATATGGGATTACTTACCTATTGCAGAAGATTTCTGCACCTGAAAGAAAATAAACAAGATAAGCAAATGAAAAATACTTACCTGACTAGTGAAGAAATGAAAAAAACTTTAGATAACTGCTTAAAAATCTGCCAAGAACAAGAATTCGGTGAAGAAATAAAAGATTTGAAAGAGAAAGGAAATATCAAAAAAAAGAAGCAAGCTTAGAACATTATCACCTTACCTGGACAAAGAAGGTCTTCTTCGAGTGGGAGGAAGGCTCCAAGCAGCGAAGTTAGCTCAAGAATACAAGCACCCTATATTAATACCAAACAATACTCACCTGAGTACGCTGATTGTGAGAGATGCTCATATGATACTGCTACATGGTGGAATAGCACTCACGATGAACCTTTTGCGGTTACTGGATCATCGGCTTGAAGTCACTGGTGAAAAGTGCTTTAGAGAATGTGTAGTTTGCACCAGATTTAAGGCTACAACAACACAACTACTGATGGGTGAGCTTCTGAGGCTGCCGCCTGGACGCAAGCGACGGCGACAGCGACAGCGACAGCGACGGCGACAGCGACACGAGCGACTTGATCATTTCCATACATTTGTATGGAGCTGTTTTGGACGACAGCGACACGCGCGGCGACACACGAGCGACGAGCGACATTTCAAGGACGTCGCACGTTTAGGGTCGTTCTTCTTTAATCGATAAACCAGTTTAAACTATCGATAGTTTGAGAAGAAAAAATAGTTTCAGATAATAAAATGATAAAGTTTGATACTAGCTGGAGTGCCCGGCTTCGCTCAGGGAGTTGATATCCCCCCGCACCCTGCGTCTCACCTCCCTTACCCCTCACCTCAACCCCGACTCACCCT
Organism: Coleophora deauratella; assembly: GCA_958295455.1. Lineage (NCBI taxonomy): Eukaryota > Metazoa > Arthropoda > Insecta > Lepidoptera > Coleophoridae > Coleophora > Coleophora deauratella. The sequence goes on from OY282412.1 coordinate 8,942,891, forward strand.
CCCCCGCACCCCGCACCTCGCCCTTCCGCATCCCGGGACTCACCCTCCCTCGCACCCTGCTCCTCCCCCTCCCGCAACCCGCGCCTCACCTCCGCACCACATACCTCCCCCCGCACTTCGCGCCTCCCCCAGCACCCCGCGCCGCCCTCCGCACCCCGCGCCTCCCCCCGCACCCCTCTCCTCACCCCCGCAACCCGCGCCTCAACCCCGCACCCCCTCCGCTCCTCCCTCCGCACCCCTCACCCCCCGCTCCCCCCCCCCGCACTCCGCTCCTCTCTCCCGCAACCCGTGTCTCAACCCCGCACCCCGCTCTCCCCGCCCCCCTCACCCTCCACAACCCGTGCCTCAACCCCGCACCCCACTCCGACCCGCACCGCGCTCCTCCCCCCGCATCCCGCGACTCACCCTCCCCGCGCTTCTCTCCCCCTGCACCCCACGCCTCCCCCCGCACCCCGCGTCTCCCCCTCGCACCCCGCTCCTCACCCTGCCCCGCAACCCGCTCCTCTCCCCCGCAACCCGCGTCTCACCCCCCGCACGCCGCTTATCATCCTCGCCACACCCCGCACCTTCCCCCCGCAGACCGGTCCTCACCCCCCGCACCCCGCTGTTCCGGGACTGCTGTAGAATGCTCTCAAAATTTCAACCCTTATGTCTTCAAAAGCACGCCCTTTAGGCAAAAACGGAAACCTTCTTCATGGGATGGGGGACAAGGGCTACCGCACCATATAACTCCCTTGATCGTATCTGGATTCGTTTCAGAGTTTTATCGACACAAACATTTGTACACTTTCCTTTATAACATTGATTATGTTTTTTTTTTTTTTTTTTTTTTTTATGGCAGAGGTGGCAAACGAACAGACGGATCACCTGATGGTAAGCGATTACCGCCGCCCATAGACACCCGCAACACCAGAGGAGTCACAAGTGCGTTGCCGGCCTTTGATTTGGGAGTACGCTCTTTTCTTGAAGGTTTGAATGTCGTATCGGTCCGGAAATACCGCAGGCGACAATTCATTCCACAGTTTGGTTGTGCGAGGCAGAAAGTTTCTAGTGAAACGCACAGTTGTGGACTGCCAACCATCTATGTGATGGGGATGAATATGTTGTCGCGTAGAACGATGGCGGAAAGAGGCGGCAGGGATCAATCCGAACAATTCCTCGGAGCATGTAGAATATAATCGAAAATTTCCATAGTCATCCTTTTGTAACATATCACATGGTTAACGTATGCCTCAATACAGAAAAGAAAGCTTATTTCAATACATATATAAACAGATACATTAAAAACTCGAAGGTGTTATGGAGTAATTTGAAAAAGTCTGTTTTGCCCGAATTTAAGAGTAAACCAGAGCTACCTGCATATTTTAATAACCCTGATCAAATCAATGACTTTTTTCTCAGTGTGCCAGGTACAAATGATATCTCAATTTCTTCTTTAACTTTTTACGAATTTAATAAACATAATGACCACACTTCTTTTAAGCTAAGACCTGTCAACAAAAATCTAGTTCTAAAGTATATTAAAAGTATTACTTCTAAAGCACAGGGCATCGATAAGATAAATATAGACATGATATTTTTAACTCTTCCTCATAGTCTTCATTTGATAACAAACATTGTTAATAAATCTATTACTACTTCTATCTTTCCAACTATATGGAAAACAGCAATAGTAAGGCCCATTCCAAAAATATCAGACCCTAAAGAGCTAAAAGACCTCCGACCAATTAGTATCCTGCCCGTTCTCTCAAAAGTGCTAGAAAGAGCGGTTTATCAACAAGTCTTAGATTACTGCGAAACTAATAACATACTCCCTGATATGCAGTCCGGTTTCAGAAAAGGCCGCAGTACCGCTACTGCTCTTATAGACGTAGTTGACAATATTCTCGCTGCTGGAGAAGACGGACAGGGTACTATATTGACTCTCCTTGACTTCTCACGCGCTTTTGATTCTATTAACGTTTCCTTGCTTCTTTCAAAGTTGTCCTACTACGGTTTTGATGCATCTGTCACTAAATGGTTTGATAGTTACTTGACTGATCGAGGACAACGCGTTGTGATAAATAAAATGGATGGTTCTCATCTAATATCCAATCACCACCCTATAAATCGTGGTGTACCACAGGGGTCCATCCTTGGGCCTCTTTTATTCATTTTGTATAGTGCTGACATTACTGAATGCATTCATCATTGCAAATTCCACCTTTATGCAGATGATTTGCAAATCTATTTATCTTTTAAACCTCAAGATACTAACGATGCTGTTTTACTAATAAATCAAGATCTTGATCGGATTTACGAATGGTCTCGTCGCAACTCCCTCGTGCTTAATCCTAAGAAATCAAAAATTATGATCCTTGGGACACCCAAGAAAGTCCAGAGCACTGAAACTTTTAAGCCCAATATTAAGATCTCAGGTGAAAGTATTGAAATTGTTAAGGGTGCGCGAAACCTTGGTCTGCAAATGGATAACCAACTTAAGTTTGAAAGTCATGTCACTGAAATCGTGCGTAATTGCTTTTACCGCCTAAAGGTTTTGTATAGCATACGGCCGTTTATCGGCACTGAATTACGAGTAAGGCTGGTTGATAGTCTGGTGCTCTCTAAATTTAATCACTGTTTAACAGTATATGGCCCTTGTATACTAAAACGATCGTTTCGATTGATACAACGGGTGCAAAATGCATGTGCCCGGTTTTGTTTCTCCATTCCACCCAGAACACACGTGACCCCGTTTTTAAATAATTCAAACATTTTAAAAATGGAGGGACGCTTGAAATTGTACTACTATTCTCTTCTCTTCGATGTCATCCACAGTAAATCGCCAAATTATTTATACAAAAAACTTAATTGGAGATTTTCCTCATGTAGGTATACTCCAAGACAAACGTCATGGCAACTAGCTATTCCGCAACACAAAACAGCTGCATTTCGGGGCAGTTTTCGGTACGCGGCATCTAAATGTTGGAATGATCTACCGCCGCCAATTCGTAATTTACCCTCTAAATTCAAATTTAAAAGAGAGCTTCGGCTCCACCTTCTCACTTTGCAGAAGCAATAAGCCGCGTACCTACCTGCTTAGATATATACACCCAAACTTACATACTTACCTAATGTAGCATTTATATACACATATATATAATAATAATAATAATAATAATAATTCATTTATTTCATATATATGTGATTGCATATATATATGTGTATATATTTTGTATATACATTGTATATACATTTGACTACTAGATACTATTGAGATCCTTACTACAATATTTTGATTTGATATGTCACACGGTATAATTTGCAGAACTCTGTTTTTTAATTTTCTAATTTTTTCCCCCAAAGTGGCCCCTCACCTCACCTCAACATTCATTCAGAATTTTCTATGTGTACCAAGTTCCAACTTAACCGGTTCAGTAGTTTCAGAGCAAACTGGCTGCGACACAGACGGACAGACATACAGACAGGCGGATGGACAGACAGACAGACTGATACAAAAAAAAAAAAAAAAAAAAAAAAAAAACAGACAAGCAGATAGACAAACAGACACACGACTGATGCTTAGACGGTTCGATTTTTTCTTTTTAGGCACGGATCCATAAATATATATATATAAATCTTTCTTCTACTGCAGATATCTATAACTGAGGATGTGATGTTAGCAAGCTAGACAAGATAATATTTTCATGTTGCAAATTGTATCAATCCTACTTAGGTATATTCTATTTATGGATAGATCTACTTTATTTATTTGTTTTATTTTACGCTAGCGCGCGCGACGCGTACAACGGTTCTGGCAGAATACCAGCGCTGTAGTAGGTACTTACCTTCTTACAGCATATGCTGAGTCAGGACCGGTTCCTGAGCACAGCACTGCATTGATTAATATATTTCAATCACTTTTGTAACAAATAATGTATGTATGTGTTGTGTCTTTGGAATAAATGGTTTTCTTTCTTTCTTTCTTGTAATATAAACTTTCGGATTTCGACTTTGATCTTCATAATTCTTCAGTAGTTGCCGAAATCGCCTTTTTGTTTTGTCTAAATCTACGTCTTCTTTAGCAAGTTAGTAGTAATATTAAAAAAACAGAAATATTTGCCCTGGGTGGGGATCGAACCCACGACTCTCGGATCAATAGTCAGGAGCGCAAACCTCTGAGTCAGTGTTAAGTGTTATTATATTAGTAAGAATAATTATGAAAATATCAAAATATAGACATCGCGACAGACAGACATCGACAGAGTCACGTCACTAAATCGCCGTAAACCCAGTGACCTTGTCGCTTGCGTCGTGAACAGTTGTCGCTGTCGCTGTCGCCGTCGCTGTCGCTGTCGCTGTCGCTGTCGCTGTCGCCGTCGCTTGCATCCAGGCCGCAGTCTTAGAGTTCGAGTCAATCCAGGTAGACCGTTTGAAGAGAGTGGCGTCGATTTTGCAGGACCAATACAAATGCGTGTTTCCAGGGGTCGAGGTCAAAAATCATTTACGGGATATATTGCTCTATTTATTTGTATGAAGACACGGGTAATTCACCTTGAAGCTGTGAGCGATCTGACCTCTCAAGGATTTATAGCAGCATACAGGAGATTTGTTTCACGACGTGGTCACTGCGCAGAGTTATGGAGCGATAATGGGCTGAACTTTGTAGGTGCTGCCAAGGAGTTATCGCAAATGTTAAAACACAGCATGACAAATGTTATGGAGGAAGTGGCAGAACTGTAAGCCAATGATGGAACGAAATGGAATTTCATTCCTCCTCGAGCACCGAACTTCGGAGGCCTCTGGGAGGCTGGAATAAAATCGGTCAAGACACATCTACTTAGTTAAGACAATTGGAGACTCAACTTTAACGTTCGAGGAGTTGATAACACTGCTCAGTCAAATTGAAGCATGTCTTAACTCTAGACCCATATGACAGATGAACGACCACCCACATAATGTAACACATTTGACTCCAGCGCACTTCCTAGTTGGAGAACCTTTGATTGTCTTACCTGAAAAACACGACATAAAGGAAACTATTAGTTCATTAAACAGATGGAGATTAGTACAAAGAATGATGACACATTTTTGGAACAGATGGTCTAAGGAGTTTCTACACGCAATGCAGCAGCGACACAAATGGTACACACACACAAGTTGCACCAAGAACAGGAGATGTAGTAATCATTAAGGACTATGATTTGCCCCCAACTAAATGGTTATTGGCCAGAATACAGATATACATATGGGATCAGTTAATGAAGTACGTGTGGTGAAACTGAAAACCAAAACAACTACACTGACACGTCCCTTATTAAAGTAGATTTTTCTGCCTAGAGAGTTAATCAAACCAGTAGACGGTTAATCCACCATGGTGGGCGGCTAGATAAAGAACAAAGAGGGCGGAATGTTCGGGTGAATAGTTCATCATAACTTCAATAGATGGCGCTGTGTGCATTATAAAACGCGCTAGTGTTTAGTGCATACAATTCAATATTTTGTAACAGTAGTCTTTAATTAAAGTCAGTGTTATTGTGTTTCGGTAGTATCTAGGTAGCCGGGCCTTTTTTTTGGTAGCGTTATCAGTGTTATCACTGGTGGACATATTTTTTTTATTTACTTATGATGTCCGCCAGTAGTGGACAAAAGGAATAGACGCCATTTTCGTGTCATTGTTACAGAAAAAAGGTTTGCGTGTTTTTAAACTGTTTTGAAATGTATTAAAATAGCAAAAACGGACTTATGGCTTTTCGAGATCTCGTTTAGAACACTGAAAGGTTTTTGTAGAAGTCATCTTATTGTTTTTCTTGAATACCTAGCGGTTTTATTTATTGTGGAAGGTGGCAAAAGGCAGATGGCCCACCCGATGGAAAGTATATACCGCCGCCTATAAGCGTCTGTCTGTAGATGGCTTCCGCCACATTCGCACATTTTCCATACCTATTTGTAAAATTCCTCATTCATACAATATCATAAGAGTTAACAGTGCCATGCCGAACCTTGAGTGTCCCTGACGTGTCCCTGACCCCAGAAAGAACTTTTTACCTAGGGCTCCTAAGATAATCCTACCTGTATCTTTTAGAGCATAATTAGAGCAATCATCATGCCAATTGAAAAAATGAGAGCAGGCAGTCACACTTTTCGAGATACGAGCGCCTAACAAAAAATTGGCGGGAAAAATCAGTTTTAGCGTCTACCGATGTAACTGAGTATAACTTTTGGAATTCTAAATTTTTTTGCAGATTACTCTAATTTTGCTTTCAATCTGGACACAACAACTCGACTTAGTGTTGTATTCATATTAGTTTCAAAGCTTTACAGCTTTTTCACCTAGGAAAAGAGTGCTTACTGGGGTTAGGGACACGATCCTTGAAGGCTAAGATTGACTGCAGGTGCAGGTATAGAGCGAGCAGTGGTATCCACTCAGTTGGACTTTGCATATTAAGGTTCTACCACTAGTTGTCGCTTTTGCTGTCCGAAAGTTTATTTATTTACGTATTATGAAAAAAAAGGTAATAATATCTAGCGGCTAGCTAGACTTCGTGAGGTTTCCATTCGACATCACAATTCATTCCTGTGGAAAACATCTTCATCAAAGAAAATATCGGTGTTATCTTCGTCGTATACACCTTGGATAGTAAAAAAGATATGTATGACTCACTTGGATGTCCTAGATATATCCTTGGCGCTCAAACTGAATTTTCCTTTCTTTTTCACAAACGTCAGAGTGGCTTCAAACACGCCGTTTCCTGGTCCCGTCACGATCTGACACCAAACAAACCATCATTATTATCAAGGTGGTGCGAGCGGTGCGACCGCACCGGGCGCCGTTTGTAGGGGGGCGCGAACAGTAGTGATCGGTAGGGGCGGGGGTTGCCAAAATCAGCCGAAATACCACCGCAAATCATGAGATGAGCGGCGTAGGTGACGGTGGCGGGTGGTGCATGGGGGCGCCAAAATCAGCCGAAATACCACCGCAAATTATGAGATGAGCGGCACAGCTGGTGACGGCGGCGGGTGGTGTATGCGCCGTTTGTAGGGGGGCGCCAGAATCAGCTAAAAAAACACCGCAAATCACGAGATGATCGGCGTAGGTGACGGGGCGGGTGGTGTTTGCTTAACGTATACGTATACTTTAAGGTGTCGAAACCAGTATTCTTAACTAATGTAAAACTAATGTCAGGTATTCCTTAATCGCTGTGGCTGCACCCTACTAAATCTTTGGGATTAAACTGATATTTTGCGGTGCAGTGTAGCAGTATTTCTATAGATAAAATACATGGTCTGATGTATTTTTTTACATAATAAAAATTTCGCGCGCTCGCTTTCCTATGAATACAGCTACAAATTCTGTAGCCTCGTGATTATACTTACAACGAAGCGTTATTAAGAATTTTTTTCTTAACACAATTTTTAATGGTTAAATACAGATTTTGTTTTTTTAAACCCAGACTATTTCACATAGGGTAGTATTTAATCCGATATCTTTAAATCCCCTTTTTTCGAACAAAATATTCGAAAGTAGCACCAAAAATACTGAATTGCACACTAAATATGCACACCAAATAAATAAAATCCAGTACACTGTTTATTAAATGAAGCAACACTAATAAACCGTGTGATCATCTGTTATCTTAAAGTAAAACTAATAATTTTTTGAGTCACAATAAAAAATGTTATCTATTTTATTGAAACCCATCACCTATTAAACTTTTAAGTAAATCTGTTATTTTAAATAAAACACTATCTAGCTCGTACTATTTCATAGAAAGAATTAGGTACTTGGTTGCGCCGCACAGTCACAGAGCCGATTTAGGTGGAATTAACTCAAATCATTCTGTACACATATTATGTTGTGCGGTTTCATGTAGCCTAATTGTGTGGATATTGAGGGTGTTCGTAAATAAATCAGTCTTAGCTCGGCTATCATCGTTTCATTACGTATCCCATTAATAATTATTTTACATGGCGCAGTCGCTTAAAAACCAGAGTGATTTAATTGTTCTTATTGTTTAAAGTGAATATCTATGAGATAAAAACAATAAACATATATCCACGTTTGCGAAATAGACGTAAGAGTTAAATTTGCCAAAATGAACTTTTTACAACCACCATCGCCATTTTGTTTCGATTCAGACTTATCTAATGTTACTTCGGGAAACATAAGCCGCGAGTGGAATAAATGGAGAAACACCTTTTTAATATATATGAAGGCCGTAAAACTCGATAAAGAATCAAGTGAAGTACAGGTGAATGTTCTGTTGCACGTGATTGGTGAAAAAGGTCGCGAAATATATGATCAGTTTAAAGAAACATTTTCTACGGCTGAATCATTGTTAAAAAAATTTGACAATTATTTTTCGGGGAAGAGAAATTTAACAATCGAGCGGCAAAAATTTTTCATCAGAAATCAGCAAGAATGTGAGCCCATTGAGCAATTTATCTTAGAGCTGCAAAACCTGGTGGCATCCTGTGAGTTTGATGAACTGCTAGACGATTTAGTGAAAGATAGGCTCATCTATGGATTGAGAGATGACGCGTTACGTGAAAGATTATTGCGAGAACAAAATCTCACTCTGAGTAAGGCAGTTGATATATGCAAGTTAGCGGAGTTGTCGCGGGCTCAGGCGAGTTTTATCAAAAGGGAACACCTCGGTGGTAGATACGTGAACGAGTTGACCGAGCAACCGGGATATTCTGCGGATGTACATGCTGTGAGGCGTTTTGGGGACCAGGGCAAGCGTCCTCGTCTGTACGGGTCGCCGGCGCCGCCATGGGCGCACAGGTCACAGCCGGGCCGCGCAGGCTCGCGCGCGCCGCCGCAGGAGCGCGGCAGGCGCATTCCTAACGCGGCATCGGCAGTTACGTCATCACAACGATACGGGCGCTCGACGCGTTCTGATCAACGGAAGCGTGCCATTTGTGATTACTGTGGTACAGTGCATGTGAAATTCGAATGTCCAGCGTATGGGCGAAAGTGTTTACAGTGTAATAAGCTAAATCATTTTGCGAGGATGTGTCGTGCTCGTCATGTGTACACTGTACAGGAGGACTCGGCTGATCAGGTACGCCAAACATGTAATAAGAGAATTGTTAAAAAAGGACGTGGAATGGCACTGGGAGGAGAGGCATAATAATTGTTTTAATAAATTAAAATTACAGTGAGTAGCATAAGAGCGTGGACACCGTTACGTGTGCGGGGGGCGCGGGGAAACTAAATCGTATGAGGAGTGGGGTGGAGAACGCGGCTGCCTAAAATGCTACGCAAATAAAAAATCAGTATCGCTTGTTGTTACGCAATAATCGTACGTTTTCCAAAATGAGTGCGGCGTTCGCGAGTCGGTACGAGGCAGTGTTTCTATGCTCACACCCAAAAGGACCAAAAATGTCTATCTCAGCTGCAGCAAAATATATGAGGAAGTCGAAACAGTTCGTCAGTAAATGGGTAAAGAGATATAAACAGACAAAGGCTGTTGACGATCTTCCAGAAAGGGGTACTAAACGAACGACTACGAGGAGAGAGGATAAGGTCATCATTCAACTTTTTGATAAAAATCCTACGTACACGTTGCAGCAGGCCCAAAATATTCTTGAAAAAAAGGGACTAAATGTTAGTCTGAGAACTATTAAGCATCGCTTAGTGGAGTTCGGCTATGCATGGAGAAGTACGAGAGTCAAACCGTTTCTGAAACCAGAGCACATCGTAAAGCGACTCAATTGGGCTAAGTCAAATATAAATCGTGACTGGTCCAACGTAATTTTTTCTGACGAGTCTTCATTTTGGGCATGGACTTACAGAAGTCGTGCGTGGTCAAAAATCGGGAAACCTATGCTGCAACGCACTTTTAAAAACCCTATTAAAGTGCATGTTTGGGGTTGCTTCTGTATATACGGTTTCGGCTGTTTATATGTATTTACTGGCAATTTGAATGCAGAAAAAAATCTGAAAATATATAAAAAAGCATTGTTGACCTGTGCTAGGAAGTGGTTTGGGCTGGATAACAATAACTGGATATTGCAAGAGGATAATGACCCGAAGCACAAAAGCCGAATCTGTACTTCGTGGAAAACTGAAAATGATATTGTGACTATGGACTGGCCCGCTCAATCACCTGACATGAATCCGATAGAAAACGTCTGGTCAGGAATAAAGCTGAAGCTCAGGCAGAAACGTGTTTTCACGCTTAAGCAATTATCTCATCATCTTCGTGATATTTGGAAGTCGTTTACCCCGACGATAGCTGAAAATCTGGTCAAAAGTATGCCTCGACGCTGTCAAGCTTTAATTGATAATGGTGGAGACTGGACGCCATATTAGGTGTAACGCATCATAGTACATATAATATACTTTAAATAAATATGGTTGTAATTAAAGTTTGATTATTTTTTTAAGATTGTTGCTGTCCACGCTCTTGTGCACATTTATCTATGTTTAATAAATCCACCTGTTCTTCAGTATTACAGTCTTGAGAAGCCGGTCACTATTTCAGTAGACGCGAGTAAACACGGTTTGGGAGCATGCTTAATGCAGGAAGGGTTGCCAGTATGTTATGCATCTAAATCTTTGACCTCAACAGAACAACGTTATGCTCAAATTGAGAAGGAGCTATATGCCTGCGTATATGCATGTAAAAAGTTTTTTACATACATTTATGGCCGTAAGGATGTGGTCATTGAAACTGATCACAAACCACTTGTAAGTATAATTAACAAACCAATATCCGAGGCCCCCGCTCGCTTACAAAGAATGCTGCTGAGATTGCAGCCCTATTCGTTCGAGTTGGTGTACAAGCCGGGCAAGTACTTATATGTGGCGGACACTCTGTCACGTGCTGTAGCGCCCGCGCAGGCAACCGTTTCCACAGGCGCCGGCAGCGCCGCCGATGAGTCACGCGACCACTGGGAGATGCAGGCTCAGGTGTGTGCACTATCGGTAAGTAACCCGTTAACTGATACACATTTTTTAGAATTGCAAAGGTATACAAAGTCAGATAATGAGATGCAGGAGTTGATTAAAGTTATTAAAAAGGGATGGCCTGAGCATAAAAGTCAAGTTTCAGATTTATTAAGACCATACTGGGATTCTAGGACTGATTTAACTGTGATATATGAAATGGTCTGGAAGGGTACAAAAATCGTAATACCAAAGTGTATGAGAAAGGATATGTTAGCGAGAATTCATTTAGGTCACATGGGAGTAGAAAAATGTAAATCTAGGGCGAGAGATATAATGTATTGGCCAAATATGAATTCTCAAATGAATCGGTTATTTAAGAAAGGGAACATGTCAAAATGACCTTACTTTTTAGGAGATGAAAAAAACGGATTTCTGTTTTCTAAAATGTTCTGTTTCTTGTGAAGGTAAGCTTGACGCTTCATATAAGATTCAGACGAATGTTTTTACGTGTTCCATTTCTTAACTATTTCGTAACTTTTGCCTGTAAGAACCAGAAGGCATTGACTTATTCCCTTTCTTGAATAACTGATTCAAATCGTAGACATGATTTCACATTGTCAGGTGTGCCTAACTTATCGTAAAGAAAATAGTAAACAAGAAATTATATCTCACGAAGTACCAGATAGGGCATGGATGAAAGTAGGGGTACATATTTTTCATTTTGCGGGCAAATCCTACTTAATATTAATTGACTACTATAGCAAGTTTATAGAAGTAAATCTTTTGCAGTCAATGACCTCATTACATGTAATAGACCATTTAAAAAATATTTTCTGTCGGCAAGGCATACCGAATACAGTGATGTCAGATAACGGTCCTGAATTCAGCTCCCGATATTTTAAAGAATTTTCGGCGGAATGGAAATTCCAACACGTTACTTCCTCTCCCAGGTTCCCTCAGTCGAATGGACAGGTTGAACGTGCTGTACAAGTTGTTAAAAACATATTAAAAAAGACAAATTTCGATAAGTCTGATTTTAGATTAGCGATGTTAGAATATTTAAATACTCCAATTAATGAAAACTTAGGATCACCGTCAGAATTACTGAATAACAGAAGTATGCGTGGAGTCTTGCCGCGTACGTCAAACTCATTAGAGCATAAAATTATTGATCATAAAAAAGTCAAGTTAGAGTTGCAACGTCGGCAGAAAATACAGAAACACTACCATGACAGAGGGTCAAGAAATTTGAATGAGTTGGTTGAAGGCGATAAAGTCAAGGTGCGCTTAAACGGAGACTGGGTGAATGGAGTTATAGTAGAAAACATTGGCTTACGATCCTACTCTATAAGGCTTCATACAGGACGCCTAATCAGAAGGAACCGTAGGCAAATAATAAAAGATTCGCAAAAGCGTAATAATAATAACTATGCGTATATGTATGACGACGATGGCATTAGTTCGCCTAACGAAACACAAGCATTGCTGTCCGGCACCAGAGTTCAAGCTCCAGTGGAAACATTTACCCAATCACGAGTGATTAATAATCGCAACAATAATAATTTATATGTAACTAAATCTGGCAGGACAGTGAGGCCTCCTGAACGATACGGTTATTCAGTGACGTCGACTACGTGATCGACTAGCAACGCTATATTAAAACAATGGACTCTAAAGTAAATTATAATAGTTATTAATTAAATATTATTATTGCATGAACATATTTTAAAATCAATTTCATTATATATTTTTTTATATCACCAGCATGTTCTTTTTATATATGTATAAATAAAAATAAAAGTTATGCTAATTTACTTTTTGTAACGATAAACTACATAAAATACACCTGTAAAAATAAATGTGTAAACATACTCATTGTTATAAGATGTAAACTGATATAATACCAAATCATTTTAAAATATATAATATTTTTTAGTCAAGTAAATAAATAAATACAAAAAAACACCATATAATAAATAAAAAACTTACTTTTGTAATTATTCACTTTATGTGTTGTAAAATGTAAACGATTAATGAATTATTTTATTTGTACAATTTTAGTACCAATTGCAGTTGTTTTGCTTTTTAGAAAAAGAAGTAAATACATAATATTATTATAAGTTGAATATTTTAATATGTTTGTTTTTCAAAAGGGAAGGGTTGTGTGGATATTGAGGGTGTTCGTAAATAAATCAGTCTTAGCTCGGCTATCGTCGTTTCATTACGTATCCCATTAATAATTATTTTACACTAATAACCCAATATTAAGATTTTATTTCAAACTACCCTCATTTGCTCACAGTTTTTTCCCAAATAACATGGTAAACATAACACATTTGATCGTTTGATTTCTGGAGTTACTTGCGTTATCAAAGTTAAAATTGTTTTATATGATATTTGCTCCGGTGATACTTGTTTTCTTATTCCAAATTGATATGGAGGACCTACACAGAGGTACGTACGCTATTGAACGTTAACTAGATGTTGTTATTATAGAGATAAATATGTTGAAGCCTGAAAGACATCATTTTTCACTAAATTCGCTGGACATTCTGTTGATATGTGTCATAAAGTGTTTCGATGGGACATATTTTTTTAAATAGTTGATTCCATCTATATTAAGAAAATACCTAGTCTTGCTTGTGCACGTTTGTGCATCAGTTTTTTTTAGGTGATACTTTGAAGTCTGTCGTAGGGATTTTTTCCATGGAGAAAGTATCCAAAGGAATCAAGGGTCGTAAAGTTGTATGATTACTTAGTATGCACATATAAATTGAACATATTGGAATTTTGTGTCAAAGAATTCCAAAACCAAATAAAACTCCATAGTTCAACCATAATTGTGGTAGATAAGAATCTTATTAAAAATTTGTGGATAATACTAAGCGTTATTGTTTCTGGATACAATATCGACATAGATAACTTCGAAAAATTTCTAGCTGAAACAAGGGAATTATATTTAAAATTGTATTCGTGGTATAAAATGCCCCCAACTTTGCACAAAATTCTATGCCATGGCTCTGAAGTCATAAAATATTTCATTTTACCAATTGGAATGATGTCGGAGGAAGCTTAGGAAGCCAGAAATAAAGATCTTAGAAGGTTTAGAGAACGACACAGAAGAAAAATGACAAGAGAACTTACAAACAAGGATTTAATGACAATGTTGTTGATAACTTCGGATCCTGTCATAAATATGTACAGAGAAATACCGAAAAAGAAACTTGTACCATTAAATTATAAAGCCAAAAAGTTTCTGATCCCTCCTTGTCCACCATCAAACACACCTTCTGTGTCGAATACAAGAGATAATGTGGAAAATCTGTACTCCTCACAATTTGATAATGATATTGATAGTAATCAATTTTAAAATCGAAAATTTATATTATATTTAGTTACTTGAATATTTAAAGATTAAAAATAAATACAAACATTAAGAAATAATTCGAGGTTTTTTCCACCTAAATCTTCTCTGGCACACTGTGCGCCGTGTTGCGTCGCATCGTCAGCGGAAGTAGTCCAGCACGGGGTGGCAAACTTTATTGAATCAAAGTGGCGCAAAAATAGTACTCAATCGCGGGGGGCAACCTTTTTTGAAATAATGCTTACACGCAAAGCGGTGGCGGAGCATGCCGAGTCGACACGCCGACTTGACGGGAGCGAGAGAACTTCAGTCGAAGAAGAAAGTCTATCTTTCTTTCTTTCCTTCCTCCCTCATTCACACATGCAAGCATCTAGTCTCGAAGAAGAAGCGCTTTTTTGGAGGGGGCGCTGCCCCCTGGTTCATTTAAGGGGGGCATTTGGCCCCCGCGCTGGCGACCGCGTAGTGTGGTCTACCCTTTACTATACAATAGTAATAAAATCATGAAATCTGATTACGTCTTGCCCATCTCTGACCAGCATTATCGTTGGTAAAATACCTTCACTTGGATATCATCATTGAGTGACTCGATGTTTTGCTTCTTAAACTCAGCCGTCAGTCCGTCAATGTCGGCTGCGCCTTTATACTCTGTGAGTCGTCTTCTGGGCTTGGCAATCATCACCCATTCTATGGCGGTCAGGGTTCGGATTGCGCAATACTGTCTGAAAAAGTAAACAAGTAATAAGAGGAAGAATCGGTCCTTGGCACCAGCATGGTGCATCTACATCTGCATATCGCTACTAAAAATAACAATTGCTGTCCCTTCAAATGATTCTTATTTCAAGTGACGATATACGATCTTTGCGTTTTGTAGTAAACTAGGTAATTAAGGCCATCTTTCCCCAAAATGACGTTCTTTTGAACAGTTTTGACGGAAAACTGTAGAAGTTTCAAGTCTGAAAAAAATTATACTTATTTTTGACTATATTTCCTAAGATCATACGCCATCCGAAACACGATTCAACAATTTCGGCTCGATAGAAAAAAAATCCAAAAATGGGTCTACCGTTACTTAAAACTCAAAACAGTTGCCTTAAAAGAATAAAATTGAAAATTATATGACAATATTGCTTTCGACGATATGAAGGAAACTACGCCATTAGTTTGAACACTTTCATAAAAAAAAAAAAAAAAAAAAAATCAAAAACGTAAATAATTCGTGTGGCGCGTGCGGGTGGGACTTGCATTTAGTACTGCGCAGATGGATGCGCAGTAGCTCTGTAAACTAATTAAAAGGTACAATATACAGAATGTTAAAAAAGTGTGTTTGAGATTTTAAGGGGTTACTCAGTATCAAGTGTAGAATACAGGAAAAAACCGATCTACAACTTCTTTTTCAGTTTCCTATACAAATTTTTGATTAACTAGTATGGAAAACTGAAAAAAACGTTGTAGGTCGGTTTTTTTAAATATTTTTCCTGTATTTTACACTTGATACTGAGTAACTCCTAAAAATCCAAACGTACTTTTTAACAGCCTGTATATTGTGTATATTGTATATTTTATTGGTTTTCGTTATCCTGAGTATATTTTCTTCCGGTGCGCTGTACGTTGTTTTAATGGGATCTAGGGTTTACTAACACTATTTTATAATATATTTCAGTATCTCATCACCATGCCGCGAAATTATATAAGAAATAGACCTGAATTTGCACCGGTCATCATCAGCCGAAATACGTCCACTGCTGGACAAAGGCCTCCCCCAAAGATTTCCACACCGACCGGTCCTGTGCTGCTCGCATCCAACAGTTTCCCGCTACTTTCACCAGGTCGTCGGCCTACCGAGTCGGAGGCCTGCTCACCCGGTGCGCGGTCGCCACTCGTGAACTTTACTGCCCCAACGGCCATCTGTTCTACGACGCAGTGTGGGCAGGCGCAGGCCTTCGACTCGGTGGACCGACGACCTGGTAAAGGTTGCAGGAAGCCGCTGGATGCGAGCCGCACAGGACCGGTCGGTGTGGAAATCCTTGGGGGAGGCCTTTGTCCACCAGTGGACGTCTTTCGGCTGATAGGTAGAGTATTTTTTCATGTCGGGGGAGTGCAGTTGATGATTTTCATCGTCTTGTATTTTTCTGCTTAGATCGCTTTTTACGCGGATTTTACGGATTGAATACTTTTTGTTACCTATGTATTTTTTTAAGACTGACACGGTGGATAGTGGTTACCGCCGCGCCGCCTATGGGCATTTGCAATACTGGGTGCTGTGCTACTAATGCTTAGCGTTGTTCAGGTTTAGCTATTATAACCCATATAGGATATCGTCTTCACTGCAAGGCCATACGCTACACATGAGGGCCAAGTCCGGATTGCTCGAGGGGAGGTATCAGAAAATTAACACGCCTGTTCCCTCTAACACGAACTAACGACTACCATCTAAGATAGACAGAAGCCGGCACCCACGGCTTAACGTGGCTTGCAAAGCAATGAAGCAGTCGACTTAAAAGCCACTAACAATCAGAATGATTGAAATGATCAGCTTGTAGGTACCTATCTGGGTATTTCGTCGTTCCTTTTTGTGTTGTTACCTAGCGGGCATGGTGATCTCGTTAATGGTGTCAAGTAGCGCGGAGGCGGCGCGCCGGCGCATCGGGTCTTGCGCCGGTAACTCCGCCCAGTTCACGCATGCGCACCAGTGCGGCAGTATCTCTGCTTCGCTGCACGACCTGTTGCGAGGAATCTGCCAAGAAATGATAACATTTATTTCAGGGCTTGGAATGTCAATGGAATACAAGGCTGGCCTACCTACTGTCCGCCATATTTTGTTTTGCGAAATAGCCATGAAACTTTTAGTATGAATTGCTAGCTGACAGCATACAAACAAAAATTCCAAGATTTAAATTTCATAGATATAAACTATCAAACAAAGTCGGATTGCAGTAGCCATCAGTATATTAACATATTAGCTTTATATTTTATATCGTTTATATTGTTTTCTAAGGTATCGACTCGAAAAGAAGAAGAAAGTACCTTCTCCAGAAGACTAATTCCTCTTTTTAAGTCAGTCCCGTTTACTTTATAAGGATTAGCATGTTCAGGTAGCCCCACGACGTTCAATATCGTAGTGTGAAGATCGTGGGCCGTGGTCAAAACGTCCACATTACTTCGAAGATTTGACAGCGCATTAGGGCGCGTCCGTTGAAGATACTCGGGTAGAATTAATGCTACGAAAGGCAAGCGCTCCTCAATTTTCCCTTGGAGAAGTTGACGATTCTTTGAATATCTGTGGTAAGTATAATAAAAACAATCCCATTACAAGAGCAAAAACGCAAAATTCATTATCACCAAAAGACATGCACAGATGCCGTGCTGGCTAGTGAAATACCGTCCTTGGAGGACATGGATCGCCATTTAATATGATCAATATTTTACCTCAGTTGTGTCAATGCCTGATATTTTTTTTTTATTTATTGTGTAAGGTGGCAAAGGGCGAAAGCGACCGCGGCCTATGAGAACCTATAACTCTAGACGTAAGAGTTATCGATGCCATGCCGATCCACTGAATCGTTTTCGCCGTTTTATCAAATCTGCTTCCAAGTGAAAAAAAAGCATAATCAAATTGATCCCACTGTTTCAGAGATGATATGACATATACACACGCACACACATTTTTTTCGATCGCTCTTCCTATAAAGGAGTCAGATACTGATATTTGTTCTATTTCATACGATATTTGGGTGATGTTATCCATTTATAAACGAAATATTTAAGAAGGTGTACAAATGAGGGTTCTATGTTTTTGATGAGAGGGAAAGTACCTGGGAGTAGTAAACAAAGGAATTTTGTGGTTATTGACACTAAATACTCATTATTATAAACTGATTGAGAATTATGTGTAATGGTAGGGGGGTTTGCGTTAGGGTGTGTAATGTATTTTTGTGTTTTGATTAGATATTTGGGTCTTCCTTACTTTTTGCTAGTCTATTTGGTGAAGCGATTAAATTTCTCTGATTTTTTATTTGATTTCATTTCCATTGAGAAGTATCTGAAGTGTGCCTTATTGCTACTGAGGGTCAATTAAACACCGATCAGAAGCTAAGAATTAATATGTATATCATCATGTACACACGCCAACCTTCATGAACCTAAATATCTAATCAAAACACAAAAATACACTACACACCCTAACGCAAACCCCCCTACCATTACACATAATTCTCAATCAGTTTATAATAATGAGTATTTAGTGTCAATAACCAAAAAATTCCTTTGTTTACTACTCCCAGGTACTTCCCTCTCATCAAAAACATACAACCCTCATTTGTACACCTTTTTAAATATTTCGTTTATAAATGGATAACATCACCCAAATATCGTATGAAATAGAACAAATATCAGTATCTGACTCCTTTATATGTTCCCCTGAGAAGTGCTCTTCATTCTTACCCACAAAAAATCCCATGCTTAAGGTCTTCCACGTTAATATTAGAAGCATTGGCAAAAATATCGAGGAACTACTTATACTTTTAAACAGAATCAAACTAAATTTTGTTATTATAATTTTATCAGAATGCTGGCTAAGTAAATGTCCATCTATACCTGAATTTCCAGGTTATAGTTCTTTCAAGTCCAATTTCAGCACACAAAATGATGGAGTTGTTGCGTATATCAATAATAAAATTTCATGCACTGTTACTATGCCACCTTTTATAGATGCCAATTGATTACTACTAAAACTCTCAAATTAACTTGCCCTAATAGCACTCTATCGTTCCCCATCACACAGAAACACCGATAATTTTATTCACAGCTTGGATACTATTCTGGTAACATTGAAACCATATAATAACATCGTCATTATAGGATATTTAAACATAAATATACTACCAGGTGATTTAGATCCATCTGCAGATGCATATCTTAATACCTTAGCATCACACGGAATGCTACCTGCTCATATCCTGCCAACGCGTAATGAAAGATGTCTTGATCATGTGATGTTTAAAACAAGATCTTCTGCCATTACATTTGTTCTGGACTCTCAAATTACAGATCATGCACCTGTCATCTTTTGCTGTGAATTAAAAATGTCTACAAATCAAATAAAACATTTTCGTAAAAAAGTTGACGTATCAGGCTGTATATCGGATATCAAAAAGACAGATTTTTCCTGTATTCTCGATAATGACGATGCGGAACAGTGTTCAAATCTCCTTGTGAATCTTGTCTCTGAAATTGTTAAACAAAACACAAAAGAAGTGTCCATCCCTAGTAAAAAAAGAATCCTTTACCAATGGTAACACCCGGTATACTACTATGTATTAGGAACAGAGATAAGCTTTTTATTAAAACCAAAAAAGATCCCTCTAATGACATCAAAAAATCACGTACATATGTTACAGAAATTTCTGCAACAATCTGTTAAAAAAGTTAAAAAGGGACTATGAACGTCACGAATTTAAAAAAGTACAAAAAATGCTAAGCAAACCTGGCAACTAATTAAAAAAGTTACATATTTAAAAAGTACACAACCCCCAACAAATGAATTATTATCACTTTCCGCAAAGCAAACCGAATCCATAAATTTAGTGAATAAGTTTTTTGCTGATGTTGCTAAAACTTTGGCTTCAAAAATAAATAGCTCGCCTTTAAATTCTTTGCCTTCACAAAATTATGACCCTATACCTATTAACTCTATGGCTATACAAAGACCGACTGCGAAGAGATAGAAAATATTATCCTTAATCTTAAGAATACCTCAGCCGTAGGATGAGACAACATACCCACCTCTATTATTAAAGCAGGACGACACATACTTATTCCTATCTTATCACACATTTACAATCTGTGCATTTCTTCCGGATATTTCCTCGTGTATTCAAAAAGGCCCTTGTTCGACCGTGTATTCAAAAAGGCCCTTGTTCGACCAATATACAAGTCTGGGGATAGGTCCAGTGTCACTAATTATAGACCAATATCCGTTCTACCTGTCCTATCTAAAATATTGCAAAAGATTCTAAATAAACGTCTTCTTGCTTATCTAAACTCAAACAATATACTTAATGAAAACCAATATGGTTTTAGATCTGGCAAATCCACTGAAGATGCGGTCCTAGAACTAACAAATACGGTCACAAAAAACTTTAATAATAATCTAAAAACTATCGGAATTTTCCTAGACCTTTCCAAGGCTTTTGACACTGTATCTGTACCCATCTGGTTAAGAAAGTTAGATGAAATTGGAGTCCGAGGTATAGTCTTAAATATATTTCGTAGTTATCTAACCGACCGGTCTCAGTGTACACATATTGATCAATACATTAGTGAAGATGAGTCACTTAGCTTTGGGGTTCCTCAAGGCAGTGTCTTAGGACCCACGCTGTTTTTAATTTACATTAATAACTTATGTAATCTCAAACTGTTAAACAGGAAAATTTTGACATATGCTGATGACACTGTCTTGCTCGCCTTGGAAACTCCTGGTGTGAACCACAACAATTTGCAGAGGTAGCGCTGTGCTCGGCTTTCCTGCAGCTTGTTAACCCTAAATTTACAAAAAACTAAATTCTGCATTAAAGCATTCTGGGGAAAGCACTGATTCCACGTTTATAATTTGCGCCCATACTTGCACTTCAAGCGCAAATCTAGGATGTGACTGTATTAAGTTAATACGTACAGATAATATAAAATATCTAGGCGTCATCATTGACAGCAATTTAAACTGGCAATTACATATAGTATCGTTAATCTTAATTAACTAACTAACTTAATTGACTGGGTGTATTGTATTATAAGTATGTATGTATGTAATTAAATGTATATGTGTATGTATATCAGTTTCTGGTTCCCATAGCACAGGGAATCCTAGTTTGGGGCCAGATGACCGTGTGTGATTTGACCCGGATATTATTATTATTATTTATTATAATCTCCAGAGTCAGAAAGCTTATATTTGTTTTTAAAACCTACGTTGCTCTGCGGACTCCCATACACTCATATAACTGTATATTTTGCCCTAGCACAACAATATTGTCTTATTGTATTGCAGCTTGGGGTGGATCAGGAAAATCTCAGTTTCTTCGCTTAGAGAGAGCTCAAAGAGCAGTCCTAAAAGTTATGACTTTTAAACCAATTCGTTTCCCTACTACTGAACTTTATGCTGTTTGTAATGTTCTGACTGTTCGGCAACTGTTCATCCTCCAAGTAACCCTACGTAAACATTCCCAGGTACCATACGAATATAAACTTACTTTAAAACGTAGACATGACAAAGTTTGCAAAATTGAACAATGTCGGCTCTCGGTTGCAATCACCACTATTACTACCTTAGTCCCAAAATTTACAACAGAGTAAATCGGATAATTAATACCTACCCACTATCCCTACATGAATGTAAAATAAAATGTACCAATTGGCTTAAAAGTCTCACATATAATACATGATACACTGAAAACATTATTGACTGAACTCAAACACATACACACACACATTAGTTTAAGTTATAGGTTTAAAATTCTCATGTTTTGTTATTGTTAGTATATAAATAGTATGTGTTTTCGTTTTTGCTATACATATAAGAATATGTCGGAACGCCTCTATAACCAGGGGTGGGTGCTAACTGCAGCGACACAGCGAAAGCTAATGCTGCTGTTATAGAACACACATATCTAAATTTTAAGTTTTTGGTACCAAATAAATATTTTTTCATTTATGCCGTAAAGTTGGACATAGAACTTCGCAAATGGCAGTTCTTATCAATCTCTTAAGCAAAAAGTATTATTAGCGCATAGTTCGATACAAGCCCTTCAAGAAAAATCTAATATAGCCGAATGCCTATCTGACTTCAAGCAGACCTTACAAGACTCCAGCACAAAACAAACCCCAACAAAATGTTTCCCCTTCGCCGATATGGTAAAAAAGGGCTCTAATAACTTCCTGCGACCAAACAACTTGAGTTCTGTAGCTATATACCCTAACGAAAAAATGAGGTCAAGTGATGAAACCAAAAACTTGGTTCAGAAAATAATACGTCCATAACAGATGAAGCTACAAGTTCGAGGAGTGCGTAAGACAAAGAACTGGGCAGTCATTATTAGCACTGAAATCAAAAACGACATTGAAAAACTTAAGCAGTCTGTTCAGCTCACTACCTCCGGCCTCACCGTCGATGAACCCTACAAGCGCAGTTACTGGAGTTCCCGTAGCACTCGCAGAAAACGAGGTGTTCAAATGTATTTATGAGCAAAATCTGTCAGAAAAGCTACCAATCATGACTAAGGAGAGGTTTTTGACCTTGATAAAATTAAGCCATAAATCAGGTAAAAAGGACACAGAGACCTGTAACTATACAGGGTGACTTTAAATTAGTTCTTGATACGAAAGGCTATGCATGTGCTCGTGATAACGAACAACTTTCCCTAAGAAACCCATAGTCAAATCGCAAAAAAATATTTGGACTCTTCATACTAATTTGGCCGGTCAGTTCATTGATTTGTATGGAGAGTTAAATTTTTCTTAGCGAAAGTTGTTTGTTATTATGAGCACGGGTGCCCTTTGTATCGCATAAAATTTTATGTCATAATTGCCTATGGCATAACAAGTTAGGCATAAAAATCTTGCGCAGAAATATAAATCTGCCTAATCGTAATTCTGCATAATTATTATTCCCCATAAACTTTGAAAGTAATAAACAATAATGTCCTAAATTAGGAATGACTAAACAATAATTGTCCTAATTGAAAAATGCATAAATATACTTTTGACTAAATAATAAATGACCTAAATAGTAATTGACATAACTGAAAAGTTTATAATTCTAATTAGGCCTAAATATTAAAAGTCCTAATTACACGGAACATGGAAGTCCTAAACTAATGCGGGAGCGAGCGAAGCGAGCTTGGGAATTCGGAGCACTCCGACACGGATAATTTAGGTTCGGAGACTGTGAGGCGGAGGCGAGCTTGCTCGCCTCCCCTCACAGTCGCAGTGTTAGGTTTGATTGATAAAACGTCCACAGATCGACTGCTTGCTTGCATGCTTGGTTGCTTGCATGCTTGCTTGCTTTCTTGCTTGCATGCTTGCTTGCTTGCATGCTTCCTTGCTTGTTTGCCTGCTTGCTTGCATGCTTGCTTGCTTGCGTGCTTGTATGCTTGATTGAATGCTTCCCTTCCTAGCAATCTTAGGTAAGTTGCTACTTACCACTATCAACCTTAGGTAGGTTGCTACTTATCACTACCCTGTACTAATATACTGGTTCTTACAACCTACGCTATAAATAGTTAATGAAGTTAAAAATAAATAAAACAAGGTAATTATAATCAATAGAAAGGAAAAAGCAACCTAACTCATATTTTTCTTCTTAAAAACGAAAGATATGCAAAAATACTATTAGTATATTTAATGTTATGCAACTTATTATTTAGGCAAATTCTCTATTATTCAAATGAATATTAAGCTTAAGTTTGATATGCTATAATATTATTAGGAAATTTAACATTATGCAACTTTATATTTAGGGACATTTCTAATTATTCCAAGTAATATTATGCTCATAAATTTTAGGGAAACATAAATATGCGCAAAATTTTTTATGCCGAAATATTTTATGCACAATAATGTTATGCAAAGGCCAAATAGTCAAAATTAAGCCATAAATCTGGTAAAAAGGACACAGAGACCTGTAACTATACAGGGTGACTTTAAATTAGTTCTTGATACGAAAGGCTATGCATGTGCTCGTGATAACGAACAACTTTCCCTAAGAAACCCATAGTCAAATCGCAAAAAAATATTTGGACTCTTCATACTAATTTGGCCGGTCAGTTCATTGATTTGTATGGAGAGTTAAATTTTTCTTAGCGAAAGTTGTTTGTTATTATGAGCACGGGTGCCCTTTGTATCGCATAAAATTTTATGTCATAATTGCCTATGGCATAACAAGTTAGGCATAAAAATCTTGCGCAGAAATATAAATCTGCCTAATCGTAATTCTGCATAATTATTATTCCCCATAAACTTTGAAAGTAATAAACAATAATGTCCTAAATTAGGAATGACTAAACAATAATTGTCCTAATTGAAAAATGCATAAATATACTTTTGACTAAATAATAAATGACCTAAATAGTAATTGACATAACTGAAAAGTTTATAATTCTAATTAGGCCTAAATATTAAAAGTCCTAATTACACGGAACATGGAAGTCCTAAACTAATGCGGGAGCGAGCGAAGCGAGCTCGGGAATTCGGAGCACTCCGACACGGATAATTTAGGTTCGGAGACTGTGAGGCGGAGGCGAGCTTGCTCGCCTCCCCTCACAGTCGCAGTGTTAGGTTTGATTGATAAAACGTCCACAGATCGACTGCTTGCTTGCATGCTTGGTTGCTTGCATGCTTGCTTGCTTTCTTGCTTGCATGCTTGCTTGCTTGCATGCTTCCTTGCTTGTTTGCCTGCTTGCTTGCATGCTTGCTTGCTTGCGTGCTTGTATGCTTGATTGAATGCTTCCCTTCCTAGCAATCTTAGGTAAGTTGCTACTTACCACTATCAACCTTAGGTAGGTTGCTACTTATCACTACCCTGTACTAATATACTGGTTCTTACAACCTACGCTATAAATAGTTAATGAAGTTAAAAATAAATAAAACAAGGTAATTATAATCAATAGAAAGGAAAAAGCAACCTAACTCATATTTTTCTTCTTAAAAACGAAAGATATGCAAAAATACTATTAGTATATTTAATGTTATGCAACTTATTATTTAGGCAAATTCTCTATTATTCAAATGAATATTATGCTTAAGTTTGATATGCTATAATATTATTAGGAAATTTAACATTATGCAACTTTATATTTAGGGACATTTCTAATTATTCCAAGTAATATTATGCTCATAAATTTTAGGGAAACATAAATATGCGCAAATTTTTTTATGCCAAAATATTTTATGCACAATAATGTTATGCAAAGGCCAAATAGTCATAAAAAAGTTATGCTATATTATAGAGACGCCATGAGCACATTCATAGCTTTTCGTATCAAGAACTAATTTAAGGTCACCCTGTATAATTGAAGTTCCAGCCAACATTCCTAATTATTATTATTATTATTATTTTCAGAGTTTAAACATGCGAGGGAATTTAATCCATGACTTTCAAATCAGTAGGGTCAGTAGGGTTTGCCGCCAAACATCAATGTTAATAGATAGCATCGATGTGATCTGGCATGGAGATAACATTGCCAGTATCCCCACGTTGGGGAACGTTTCCACGCGTTGGGAAATTTCGGTAAGCCTACTTCTATCTTCGGCATCATCATTACGTACCACCAGGTGAGATAATGCCAAGGACTTAACAATTGTGGATAAATAATCGACAACGCCAAACACGTTAAAAACCGACTTCAATCGCAACAGCTACAATTTAGATAAAATTTATATGGGACCACCTCTGAATACCTCCTTTTGCTTGAATTCGGTTAATTTATTTATTTTATTTTATTTTATTTTTATTTTACAAACATTGGATGAACACAAACGGTAACATACAATAATTTACTTAAAATAGATGAAGCAAACAAGTAAGTATGTACGTTCCAACAACGTGTTCCACATATTATTAAAAAAATATTGGTTAGAAATCAGTCTACCATAGCTAAATTCACGGTCAATACACTGTGATTCCGACCAACCACTTAATTAACGTATTTATTAAAACAACTATACGTTTACATAATTTCTAAAAAAGTATGTTAGGTAATTACAACTTTACAAATAAATAATCAAAAAACGAGAAACCCCGCTCGAATGGCACAAAAACCAACAACAATCATCAAACTCCAGAATAGCTGCTTTATACAATAAAATAGTGTTGTAATAATGACATTCGTATTTCATAAACGAAACAATAATAATAGTTTATGCTGTGTTTACATAGTCTTGATTAAAGAGATAATATTATTTCTATATTTGGTCAAGGGTGTGTTGAAAATGTCTAAGTCTGAGAATATTTCGTTGTATCCGTTTAACATTCTGTAGATTGGTGATCGCTTGCCCGCGTTGGTACGACAAATGTTTAAGGAAAAGAGTCGCTTTGATCTTAGGGACACTGCAGGCACGCGAAAACCAATATTATTAATGAGATCAGGACAATCAATGTAGTTATTAATCAACTTATATAGAAATATTTGTTCTAGCTGAATTCGGCGCTGTTTCAGAGACATGAGATTAAATTCTTTATTCATTTCGTCATAATTATTATGACGACGAAGATAACAACGATAGCTAACCATTTTAAGGAACTTTTTCTGTATCCTTTCTATAGCGTCTATATAAATATTGTAATAGGGATCCCAGACCATTACACAGTATTCTAGAATTGGCCGAATAAGACTACAATAAAGGTAAATGTATGTACTGGGTTCTTTAAAAAACTTGGAGATTCGTGACACAAAACCGAAAAGTCTAAACGCTTTATCAACCACTGTATTAACATGATCTTTAAGTATTAATTTCGAATCTAAAATCACACCTAAATCCCTTATTTTATAAACTTTTTGTAAATTAGTACTTCCAAGGCTATAATTATAACTAACAGGTTTAGTTTTCCGTGTGAAAGAAATAATTTGACATTTAGGATAACTCAAATGAATTTTATTAATGTCGCAGAAGTTTTGTAGTGATAGTAAATCCAACTGAAGTAATGTACAGTCATTTGTGTTCCGAATAGATTTATAGATTTTTAAATCGTCAGCATATATAATGAAGTTTGAATATTTAATATATTTATTTATATCATTTATGTAAATAACAAACAAAAATGGTCCCAAAATGGAGCCTTGTGGCACACCTGATGTAACTGTAAATGAGCTGGATTCATAGCCATTCACCACTACCCTTTGCATCCTGTTATGTACATATGATGCAAACCAACGCAGCAATGAACCTTTGATTCCGTTAAATGCCAGTTTTTCTAGTAATAGTAAATGGTCAACCCTATCAAAGGCTTTTTTGAAATCTGTGTATATACAGTCCACCTGTCCATTGTTGTCAACAGTATCAAATATGAACGATGTAAATAACAGAAGATTACTGCTAGTACTACGGTCTTTAACAAAGCCATGCTGATTAGTTAGGATTTGGTTTGATAGCAATGGATAAATTGATTTGTGTACTAACTTCTCAAAAACCTTTGACAAGGCCGACAAGATAGAGATAGGTCTATAATTTTCAATAATCGATTTGTTGCCATTTTTGAAAACAGGTGTGATATTGGCTATCTTCCAAACTGTTGGAAAGATACCCTGTTCTAGACTTTTGTTCAGGATTAAAAATAATGGAAATTTAAGGCTAGCAGCAGTTTGTTTAAGAAAATATGGATGAATCCCATCAGGTCCAGGACCTTTGTTGGGATTCAGTGCTAGTAATTCATTTTCAATGGTTTTAATATTAAGATGTATTGAAGTTATATTATTAGCCAAATCAGAGCTTTCTTCAAGGGGTTCCCATGCCTCGAGGTCAAGCTGTGAGTCTTCATAAACAGATTGAAAGAAGGACGAAAACATAGAACAAATAGTAAGGGGATCGTTTGATGTTTCATTATTAAATGACATATTTTCGGGATATACACTTTTGCTGTCCTTCATTGATGAAACAAATTGCCAAAAGTGTTTTATATTCTTAGTTATAAGTGCTCCAGTATTATGTATATATTTATTGTAGGTTGATTTTGATAATGATTTGAAATAGGCTCTGTACATAGAATAAGATTTATAATTTTCCTTAGTGCTGTTTTTCTTGTAGGCAATCCATGCTTTATGTTTCAGCTTATAAACTTTAATCAATTCGTGATTAAACCAGATTGGATAACTTGTGGGTTTGGGTTTATATGTCGGAACATGTTGTCGAATAATTTTATATAAATAATCGTAGAATATTTGAACGGATTCCTCAACCGGTTTATCATGTAATATATTTATAAAGTCCAGGGCTGAAAGTTCTTTATTTATTATATCATAATCAGCTTTATAAAAACAGTATTTAGAAATCTCACGTCTGTTCATACCCGCTGTGGATTCAATAGTAAAATTAAATAAAAAGGCCGGGTGATGACGATCAAGCGCTACTACTGGATTACTATTGCTACTAACTTCAACAAAGGTAGAGGATAAAAGTAAATCTAAAGTTCTGTTATTTATATTACGCAAGTGGTTATACTGATTAAGGGACATATATGACATAGAATTAAATAATGATAAATGTGTACTAGAAACTAATTCAACCGAAGGATCTAAGTAACATTTATTTGTTTGAATCCAATCTATATCAGGGATATTAAAATCACCTACAATAATTGTATGAGTTGGAGTAATATTTGTGTATAGGTCACATACACTATCAAAATAATTATTAAATATATACGCTGGAGAGTTTGGGCGAATATAACTGGCAATCAGTAAAATACAGCCGGTTTTATCGCGAGAAAACGATGTACCAATGGGTATTGAGATGGCGACCGATTCGACGGAGCTGACATCCTCACAGACTAACTGAGTGGCACGTAATTCACGTCTAACTGCGATAAGTGTACCGCCTCCGCTACTTTTGGTGTTGCTACTCAGATTCCTGTCACATCTAAAAACACAATACCTACTGTCAATAAATTCATTTGTTGAAATGTTGGTTGTCAAATTTGTTTCCGTAAGAATAATGATGTCGAAATCATTTTCTAGAATACTGAAATATAATGTATTTAATTTTGTCCTGAGTCCATTGCAATTCTGGTAAAAAACTGTTATATTATCCATGGTTACAGACAAACAATAACAATGATATACATATGTATACTGAGTTGTTTAGACCACCCTTGATCAAACTTGATATGATTTTTATAACATATATAAGAGATTTCAATATACGATTAAAACACAGCATATTAGTATTATAAAACAAAAAGTATATCGGTAAGTACATACGAAATTTAATATTTTTACCATTCATAGCCTTTATTAGGGTAAGAAAAAGCGTATTCTTAGTTGAAAGAGCACATCCTAATAAGTACAAACAAAACACATAAAATGATATCAAGTAAAGTCATGTTATTTTTGCCAAATCTAGCTCTGTTTTGATAAACAAGACAGGGGAGGCATCTTCTTTTCTGCACATAATTGAAGCGTTTTTTATCCACACATATTTATATTTCTTTTCAGCGCATTTCATTTTAGTTTGCCGTAACAAAGCTTTTTTCTGCAAAGTTAGATGCTCGTTGATAAATATCTTGGCAGAATTATTTGATAGAACGAGGCGCTCTATGTCGATCCCACCGCGGTGTAACTTAGACGCAGCGATGACGCTGTCCCGTAGTGTGCGTGAATAAAACTTAATAATCACGTTCTTGGGTGACTGCGCCGTGCCACTCGGCTGGCTGTGTGCGTGCGGTACACGGTGCGCGAACACGATGTCGGTGGGTTGAATAGCCACTTTGAGTATTCTACCTATACCTTCAATAATGGCCAACAAATTTTCATTTTTCCGTTCAGGAAGATTACGTATTTCTAGGTTTGCTTGCCTTGAGAACTGCTCAAAATCATCCAGCCTTTTCCCGAGCAGAGCATTTTGGGTTTGTAGGGATGTTATTTGCTTTTTATGTTCATTCTTTATGGAATCTAACTCGCCAGCTGGAAGGGCGCGTTCGAGCGTGGTTACCCTTGATTGGATGTCGGTGACGCAGTTTTCCATCGTCTTAAAATCAGATGAAAGTGATTTTACCTCTTTTTCAAGCATCTGGATAGATGAGGTAACTTTACCCAACTCTTCTGTCAATGTTTTTTGAACCGAAGTGGTGATGGTCTCCACAATACTCTTTTGCAATTTGGATTTCCAATCCTCAAGTGACTCCATAATTTTACTATTTGACTCTGTGTTTTTAATTGGGCTTTCGTCGTCTGATTGGTTAAGCAAACGTTTCTTACGCGGGTTCACATAATTAGGAGTAGATTGACCCATATTGCGTCCGGAAAGCTCGGGGTCCGATGTAGCTCCATCTATGTCTTTGGATGTAGGATGTAGCATTATAATACACAAAAACCACAAAAACCACACGTTTTCAGATTATCACTTAGCTATGTCACAAAGTATAACTTGTATTCACTGTAAATATTAATACGTTAGTTATTTCTCGATATGAATCACAGCTGATTGAATGTATTAATGCGGTAGGTACGCAGGTGCGTATGACTCGCGCGGTGACCGATGACCGAATGAAAATTACCAAAACCTTCACCTAAATGTAACAAATACTTTTGTGAAAACCGAATCAAAATCGGTTCAGCCAAACGCGAGATAATCGCGGGCATACAAACATACATACATACAGGTCAAACTGAGAACCTCCTGTTTTTGAAGTCAGTTAAAAAAGGCGTACCACGTAATTTTTTTTCTTTCTCCACGGCGCAGGACCGGTCGGTGTGGAATACCTTGGGGTAGGCCTTTGTCCAGCAGTGAACATCTTTCGATGAAGTTTTATACAAAGTATACGTAGGTACCTATATCTTTCATACAAACCTGTTTCCGTGATCAGACATCAAGATCAGAAAAGTGTTGCTCAGATACCCGCGATTAGAGAAATTGTCGAGGAATCCCTCGAAATCGCTATCTGCGCTAGATAAATAGTATTTCGCTTCGTGATTGAGGTCTACTTGCCAGGTTAAAGCAAATTTTTTGCCCTGCAAACGCCAGATCTGAAAAATAAAGTATCTATTTTTATTGTACTTACTTACACTTAATAAGGGAATTAAAGTTCTTGAGTGGCAACCACGCACCGGGAAGACGCAATGTAGGCAACTCGATGGACCGATGACTTGGTGAAGGTTGCGGGAAGCCGCTGGATGCAGGCAGCACCGGACCGGTCGATGTGGAAATCTATGAGTGAGGCTTTTTTCTAGCAGTGGACATCTTTCGTCTGATGATGTTTTCCGCACAGTAAACTGTGGCACTTTCCGCTGCCGGGATGAACTGACCTCTCCATGTACAGCCTGAGACGAATTAAGCATGTGAGCTCTAAATGTAGTTCATCTTGCAGGAAGCAAACTTGCGTGTAGTTGAACTTGCAGCAAGCTTAGTTGCATAATGTATTACTTATATTGTATAAGCGTATCAATCAAGCTTAGCTTACATATAATTGA
This sequence comes from Coleophora deauratella, assembly GCA_958295455.1. Lineage (NCBI taxonomy): Eukaryota > Metazoa > Arthropoda > Insecta > Lepidoptera > Coleophoridae > Coleophora > Coleophora deauratella. The sequence continues at coordinate 8,974,305 of OY282412.1, forward strand.
ATTTAGAAATAAGAAATCTTAAATGGCATAGAAATTCGTGAAAATGAAGCGGTCGTGACTCAGTGCGGCTTGCGTGGTCGCGTCGATCACGCAGGTTCACTGACTACAGACACATTCATAACTTGATGAGTTTGAATGTTAGTGGCATTTATCACAACCTCCACCAATCCGGACTTGGCCCCCGTGTGTGGAGTATGGCCTAACCTTCCCGAGTTATGGGAAGAGACCCGTGCCCCTGCAGTGGGGACTTTATGGGTTGTTAACACAAATGGCATATAAATTATAATGCAGGAATAACTATATTTTTTTCAGTAAGTAAGCTCACATGCCATTAAAAATTGTAGCAAGTATATGCTTAAATTTCAATGAACTTGCAGGAGAGAAGCTTGCGAGGTAGTTGTAGGAAGAATGTGTTGCCTCTCTTCGGAAGAAATAGGAGGCCTCCATCCGGCAACTTCATTTAAATACCTTACCCTATTAAAACTGAGACTTTTTTGTCATGTACTTAAACTACTACACATAACCAATTTACGAAAACAAATAGATTTGTTGATTTACTTACGGGAAGTAAAGTCTAAATTTCTCCTCCAAATTAACCGTAGGTTTCTTATGCAAAAAAATTCTAAAAAGCCGTAATTAAAATAGTATCGGTACCTTTAAATACACCTTAACCTATATTCAAAGACCGATCCGAACAAACTCCATTAGGGCCTGTAGGACTGTACGCTGAATGTATGTATGCATTTATTTGCTCGATGTTATGAACAATGTCTGAATGTGGCAGATGAAGTTGTAGGTTGCCACACGTAATCGAACTTGGAGGAAGCAAGCTTGCATTTTACTTTGAAGCAATAACAATCAGGCTTGTCTTTATCCTATTACGAACTTACCTACCTGATCGGTCAAGTTGAGCATCATTCTGTGTGTATATTCAGGTCCAAAACAATTTTGCATTGGCTTAAAATCGGTCCAGTCCCACCAAAAATTTGTATTTTCATATTCGTAGTTCGAGAATAGTGGCCTAGAATAATGATCGGTTGGCGCTTCCTGCCAACCGCGGACTCGGAGTTGAAATGTTCCAATATCGGTCCTGTCTTCGAAATAAGCTGTTCGGTAGCTGAAATTGTTAAAACGATGAAAATGCTACAGTCTGACATAATATATTTAGCGTCAATATTTCTTGCGTCCGACATATCGTACTTTCAGTTAGCCATGCATGTTACAGTCAAAACTCCTTTCATATTGGTTCAGCTGGGTTGACTGTACGAGATTGTGACTCCTCTGGTGTTGCGGGTGTCTATGGGCGGCGGTTATCGTTTAACATCAGGTGATCCGTCTAATCGTTTGCCACCTCTGCCATAAAAAAAAATAATGAGTTCCACGCAAAATTATACAGGAAGACGTCCACTATTGTACATAGGTTTTTTCATAGACTTTCACTTAACACGGTTTTGATTGAGTCACATAATTCCAATAACTTCTTGCAAGACCCTACCTGAGATCCTCAGTCCAATCAGTTTCAGCCCTCGTTGCTACTGAAAACCTTTTCTCCCCATCGGTTATCAATTCTGTGACTATTTATGGTCTGGCTCGCTTAACTTGCTTATTTTATGAGCTATGTTGGTGACTAGTTCCTATACAGATTTCCTCTTTGGATTTGATCACGTAGGTAAGCAGTAACTAGCAGTAGCAGCGGTAACTTACCCATCATTGGCTAGCGTGTAGAATATCCATGGGAAAGAATCCAAGTACTGTTTTGGTTTGAATCCCTTTCTGGCTTCTGGCAACTCAAGTTCGGTTTTGCCAGTGAGGAGAGGTAACAGAGCTGCCAACGTACCATCTCCCAGAACATTGTATCTGTATCAAACACAGGATTTTTTATGACATGTATGTAATATTGATAGCTTTCGAAATATGCGTTATTTCTTTTTAGGAAAATCAGACGTATTTTTGCTCTCCGTAAACACTCCCGAAACACTGGCAATACGACTTCCAAGTGGTAGGAACTTCGTAATTAGGTAGACTAAAAAAATAACTTCGAAAAGTATATAATGCTCTGGGCCCATTTCTGCTACTTAAAATAATTTGCTGTAGCCGTGTTTGTGGTAAATTGTCCGTGTGATGCCGTGGTGTCGCGCCATCTTGCGCCGACAACGGCGAAGTCTTTTATTTTCACGTGTATTTCGCACTGCTTAATGCGTTTGTATCTGTTCCACATGCGTTACATCGCACACGCATCTGTGCTCTAACTTAATAATTGTGAAAATTTCCTTCAATACCAGGTGGTTTATTTTCCCAAATAAGTACTTTCCCTAAATGGCTAGGTACGTAATTTTAGAAACGACTTCTTTCCCACGATCTATCCCAGAATAACTTCTTTTCTAAAATGATTAGTTAGAAATAGTAGACTATGGGTTCCTTAGGAAAAGTTGTTCAGTTTCATAAGTAGAAAACACAGTTTAAAAAGTTTCAGCTGTTTAACAGTAAATCAAAGAGTAAATAAAAATAGTAAATCAAAGCGCTCACTTGTTCAATATAACTGCTCCTAATTCATCTAGTTTCTTGAGTGTCCTCGGCATTTGTCGGATTATCTCATTTTTGGAGGCACTGTCAATGCCCAGGATGAGAACACTGGGAGCATACTGGCGGCCTGGCGGTGACTTGCGGTGCGGCACGGCGCGCCTGATGCCATATCCGAACCCACTCCAGCTTGTGCTAAAGGTCAAAAAAGTATACTTACTACTTCTTCTTGTCTTCTAACATGGTTGCTAATGAAACTAGCATTGCCGAACTATCTTGAAAATCTCCTACAATATCGATAGTATCGATGTTGTATAACCTAGTAATAAAACAGCAATAGTATACCTAGTTATGCTATCCATTCAGGATATCATTACGTCCATGGACGTAGCTGTAACTTTCAGATGGGGGGTGTCTCAGATTTCAGAAATATAAAAGTTTGGAAAACGATCCAGAACGTGATCGTGAGAGTATTTTTTGCAGCACGATAGCCTATTATAAATATTTAAACGTGTAAAAAACAGACTATTGTAAGTTAAAACTTACCTTGGTTTTGGAATTGGGATCTATAACTGTATTTTTTTAAAACTTTTTTCGCAAAAGCTTAGATGTCTTACGTAAGATTTATTTTTATTTTTATGGCAGAGGTGGCAAACAAGCAGACGGATCACCTGATGGTAAGCGATTACCGCCACCCATAGACACCCGCAACATCAGAGGAGTCACAAGTGCGTTGCCGGCCTTTGATATGGGAGTACGCTCTTTTCTTGAAGGTTTGAATGTCGTAAGTGCAGAAATTAGGCTTTACCTTAACAAAAAATGTCCTCATTGTCTTTGGATGAGCACGATTTCACCAAACCGACAGCTCAGTGGGATATTGGGCATATCATATTACAAAAGTGCAGTTTAATAAAAAAACTAATAATTTGAAATTGAACTATTTTTGGAAGAATATGGTATTGATATTTTATATTCGGAACATTGGTTAAGGATCATGAAATGCTTTTTAGTTTTCAAAATTATAGTCTGGCCAGTATTTTTAATCGAAAGACTGCGCAACGTGGTGGTTCGATTATATTTTACAAAAATAATATAAATATTTAAGAACGGAAGGATGTTGTCAGTCTTTCGATTGAAAAAACTATAGAAATGTCCTGTTAACTTGTCTATTCAAATAATTTGATCTAGATTTCATTTTTTTAAAACCAACTAGAAAAAACGGAGACTTCTGCCACTTGTATAGATAATATATTTTGTAATTGTAACTTTGTAGAGAAAAAAGTAATATATTGCTTGAGATCCGATCATAGTGGATTAATGGCTAGGTTTCCAACGAGATTAAATAAAGAGCAAATAATAATTCAAACAAGACCTGTCAGTGTTAAACAAATAGAACATTTTCAAAAGGTCTTAATTGAAAAGCTGCCCATACCTAATTTTGACAATCACGTTGAAGCTAATACTTTTCGGAACTTTTTAGGACTGCTGATCAGGTGTTCCCTAGATGTACAAGACAGCAAAAACGACTGGCTCATGAGCATGTACCAAGGACAACTAGATATCAGAAAAACTGTTATTGTATGTGTATTACCCTTTATAATAATCTACCCAGTGACGTGAAAGAGCTACCTTACAATCGTTTCTTAATATCTTTAAAAAAATATTGATGGAAAACTGTATTTATTCCATAAAGGAGTTCTTAGACATAAATAAATAAAATGTGTGTCTGTGTTTGCATATCTTAGGCTAAATGTGTATAGAACTATTTATCTTCACATTACCATCCTAGTGTACCACATTTACGCAAATAAATGTTATTCTATTCTATTCTATAATATAGTTTTTATACAGATTTTTTTACAGTGCTTGACAGGGAATTTCAATCTATATTTAAAACGAAATCCACAGCAATAAACAACAAACTAAAATTTTGTGAATGGGCTACTGCAGGTATTCATAAAAGTTGAAAAACTCTATTTGACCTGTACGACATGAAAACTTATATATACGGTGAGAATTTTAAGGAGTAAGTGAAAAAATATACAAAAAATTTAAACAGGTATGCCGCGCAGCTAAATCTAATTATTTATCCAGTTAAATCAAATTATCCGATAATAAAATAAAAACTGTTTGGAATATCATTAACAAGGAAACTGGAAAGGTTAAGCCTCGTGATAAAGAATTTGTTTTGCAAACAGATCAAGGTAAAATAAAAAGTAATGTTGAAGTAGCCAAAGAATTCGAAACTTATTTTACAAATATTCCACTTAAGACTACTGAAGCCCTGAATTCATCACCTAGAAATGCCAAAATATTGCTAGAAGAAAATGTCAGTACTTGTGATCAAAAATCTTTTAAAGAGATCGAACCAGTTACCATTGTCAAAACCTTTAAATCTCTAAAACCTTTGGGGACTTTCACTAAATTTAATCGGAAATGTTATTGATACTTTAGCTCCATACTTAGCTTGTCTTTTTAATCTTAGCATTGATAATGGCGTTTTCCAGACCTCATGAAATTTAGTAAAGTCATACCCCTTTATAAGTCTGGCAACAAAACTGACCCGGGAAACTACAGACCAGTTTCTGTATTACCCGTTCTTAGTAGATTTTTTGAAAAAGTAATGCTAAATCAAATGATATAACATTTTAATGATAATAATCTTCTGCATAACCAACAATTTGGTTTTAGAAAAGGTACAAAAGGTGTACAATTGATGCAGGAGTAGAACGTATTCATAATATCTATGATACTTTTGAGGAATTACAGAATGCAATAGGAGTATTTTGTGATTTATCTAAAGTATTTGGTTGTGTTGAACATCAAACACTACTTATGAAATAAAGGCATTACGGTGTAGAAGACGGGGCCTCTTAGTCTTCTTAACTCATACCTTAGCAACCGAACACAAAAAGTTCAAATAAATGGCATCAATTCTTCCGGCTCTAAAGTGATAATGGGGGTACCCCAAGGATCAATATTAGGTCCTTTCCTTTTTCTTGCGTATATATTAATGATTTGCCATTTATGGTTCAAAATTTGGCAAATATAGTATTGTTTGCAGATGAGACTTCTCTTATTTTTAAAGTTGATAGAAAATTAAACAAAACTGACGAAGTAACCACACTCTTTGAAAGATACTCAACTGGTTCACTGTAAATAATCTACTTTTAAATGCTAAAAAAACCAAATGTATAAAATTCTCATTACCGAACGTCAGTTTTTTTTACCTTCAATTGATAAGCCCTTGGCACTAGTGTAATTATAGATAGTAATGTATTGGAATTTGTTAACAGTACTGTTTTCCTCGGTATAACTTTAGATGCCACTTTGCAATGGAGTCCACATATATAAACTTTAGCGGGAAAGCTTAGTTCAGCTGCTTACGCCGTCAAAAAAATTTGGCAGTTAACAGATATAGACAATGCAAGGCTAGTGTATTTTAGTTATTTCCATAGTATTATGTCTTACTAATGGCATTTTACTTTGGGGACATGCAGCTGATATCGAAACTATTTTCGTTTTATAAAAAAGGGCAATCCGCGCAATCTATAAGATGCGATCCCGCGACTCGTTGAGGGATAAGTTTAAGGAAATTAATATTTTAACGGTTGCTAGTCAATTCATATATGTTTTCAACATTATGTACGTCCGCAAGAATCTGCATTTGTTTCGTAAAAACAGTGACAGGCATAATTTTAAACCTAAGGAATATAAATAACGTTGATATTGCCTATTCGAGACTGAGCAAAGTTAAAAAGTCGTTTGTGGGGCAATGTGTACGATTCAATAATAAACTACCAGAAAACGTAACAAATCTGTCTGAACACAAATTCGAAACGCATGTAAAAAAATGTCTGTGCTCTAAAGGTTATAATAAGATAACAGACTATGTAAATGACAAAGATATTTGGAAATGTATCGCTCTTCCTTATAACTGTATTGATGATTAGATTGTAATTAAGTATTATTTTAAAAACGTGTTGAAGCGAGTTTCGTTTTGGGCTCGACGTTTCTTCTCGCTTCGCAAACACTTCCCGAAACGTTGAGTGTACAAGTTCCGCGTGGTAGGAACTTTGTACTATGTAGAAAAAAAATACAATGATTTAAAAGTTTGTGTAAAACATGTCCTGAAATAAAAAAACATTTTGATTTTGATTGACTAGGCGCTTAGGGCTTAGGACACCAAGCTTTACTTGTGCTCTCCAGTGCTCCTCACATTCTCTCGTTTGCGGAAACTGCACTATACTTTAAATACAAAATTGACAAAACGTTTTAGTACCTACGTCTTTACAGCCACGTTAACAGCCATTAAAAACTTCATTTATTAATTAAGTAATTCATTAAGTAAGTTGAGAAGAAGTTCGTGAAAATATATTCATTGAATTTTGAAGAAACTGTTTTTTTTTAATAATAAAAACATCTATAACTATATAACTGAATTAGATATATCTCTGGCTTCACCGTGTAAATGTTTTTGAAAAGAAACCTAGTAGAAAGAAATTTTGTATAACTATATAACTGAATTAGATATATCTCTGGCTTCACCGTGTAAATGTTTTTGAAAAGAAGTACCTAGTAGAAAGAAATTTTCAATATTTTCCGTTAAAAGTCATGTTCATCGAGTTTCTCGATACTGATCCATGATTAAGAAACCCCGTTTGAATCCTGGCAAATATTTCGAGAACACCCTAAATTCTAAGTGATAAAACTAGTATTTCTAGATTAAATTTAACCGCCTCCGTAGCCCAGTGGCTTGTCCACTCGCGTCATATCAGGAGGTCGCGGGTTCGATTCCCGGCGGGGTCCAAATTTGTAGGACTCGCTTTGGTTTGTGGTAGGGAATTTTCTGAGCCCGCCTGGCTAGCTACCACCATCTTATCTAAGTCATGCCGTCAAATATTCATTCGACTTCCATCTTTGGCATCATCTTCACTTACCATTAGGTGAGATGATGCCAAGGGCTTACCAACTGAGGCTAAAAAAAGAGTAGGTACCTGTTATTACTTTTTCCGGTACATTTTACTTTTACATAGTCACTTGCATTCAAGACATAGACTCCGTCCCCTCTGACGACCGTCGGTTTTTCAATAATGTATTGGAAGTCATCCACATAAATTATATCTCTGTACCAACACTGCACGTCTTGCGTATGTTCTAGCACTTCCTTTGTCACTCTGCATTCCGACATCTGCAAAAAATATACTCTACAGCATATGATAATCAAATTACAAATTAAGGCCCTAAATCTTCTCACTTTATATTATTATGACCTTTTACATTATGATCATAATCTAAGACCAACGGTCATCCATTCAATCCGAACTTGGCCTCCGCGTGTGGAGTACCTTCCTGAAGTATGAGAAGAGATTCATGCCCCTGTAGTGAGGATGATATGGATTGTTAACGAATGTATGACATTGCTAACACTTCCTGAAACGAGTTCCATATGGTAGGTATTTTGAACTAGGTAGAAAAACATAACGAGTTAAAAGAATGTGTAAAGCAATCTATTTAAAAAGATCATTTCTAGTTAGAATTTCATTTGTGTAATTTTTTTAACGATAAACTGTACACACAGATCTATTTCTGGAGCCAAAAACACCTAACCCTACATTTTCATCGATATTGTTACAGTGGTTTTTAATATCATTGTGGTATACAAGAATTGATCGTTTAATTAGTAAATATTCATAGGATTATGGAAAATAGGATAGAGAGATACCAACATAACATTTCACCCAATTAGTTCCTTTGCATGGCGGTAAAGTTTGGGGGGTTTCCAACAGCTCTGGATTGAAGGGATCCAATCTGGGCATTTCGCATCCACTGCCTTTGTCCAGTTTTAACTGTTCTTGAATATTTTTGTTAACTTCCCTGAAACAAAGAACGAGTGAAGTAGGCTCTGATCTGAGATACACGCGCGGTGGCTAACTCTCGCGATAAACTAGCGAAAGTTGTCGCTGTAGACTGGACTATAATGGTAACCTACGGTTATTTAACCAAAGGAATGGGTAAGAACCAACCCTAATTTTGTAGCATTTGTATATCAGTACGAGCTGCCTTTGTAAAGTATTTGAATTTATCCTAAGAGCGCTTGTTAAAATTCACCTGGAGAAATAAGATATGCCACCCTAGTTTCTGGTACATTCCTGGAAAAATATTTAATAATTACGAAAATCAGATCATCTTTCAACAATTTTTTTTCCCAAGTGAATTCAGACATGCTGTCTTAAGATGAATTAAACTACTCCGTGAGGGCAACTAAAACCAGCATATTTCTAATGCTACAGTGCATTGGGTAAGGTGGCCATACAAAAATACCCATTCTCCTTTGCAGGGCCGGCCTTAGCTGTTCGAGCACCCTGTGCCAATTTTATTCGGCGCCCTTGAAATCGACAACATTTCAAATTTTGGAGCTCAAATTTTAACATATAAAATATAAAAATAAAACTTTTTTACGTATATTTTTTAAATAATAACATAATTCACTCGCCAGAAATCGAACCCGCGAGACGTTGTGATGACAAGCGAGCGCACTAGCTATTAGGCCAGAATACAGTTAAAACAAGCGGTTTTACAATAGGTCAATCATCAACCCATGGCACGTATACGTATACATTTAAAATAATTGAAATTTTTTAATGTACGTCGTATATAAGAATAGTGTTTCTATATGTAGAAACCTCAAGGCGCTTTGAGCTCAACTACCAGGGCATTTGGCGCCCCTCTGAGCTCTGCGCCCTGTGCCGGGGCACGGGTGGCACGACCCAAAGGCCGGCCCTGCTCGATCCTTTGTCGTTAGCTATAACTACACATACTTTACCGGCTAACTATGGTTATTCAACCGACTGCGGGCATAAATGTATTGAAAGGACTTTGTTTTTGGCGCTCACGTTTTTTCTCCCTCTGCAAATATTTTCCGAAACGGCGGGCTAAATTCTAGGAACGTCGAAAGTGTACTTGTACATTCCTATACAAGTTTCACAGGTGTACAGCTCCGGTTAAAATAACACTTTTCAGAGCTTATTGTACATCTTTGTATAGTACCTGTAGCCTGTGGGCTTCATTTTCGCAGAGGTAGAGGGCCCTACGTGTGCAATATAACAATGCATTTAGACGCTGTTGGGGCTGCCCCGTTGGTGTAGTGCGTCCGGAATGTTCGCGGACGTCCAAAGTAGACTGCTTCCAAGCCATAATTAGAAAGAGGTGTACCGCGGCGCACTGCACGCTGCGCGGCAGCGCCAACAGTGTCCTCAATCAATCAATAAAATATTTATTTGTGAAATATGTGTAGTAATTATAAAAGATCTTAAAAAATAAATAAAATTTTTGTTCCAACATATTTCGCCAATTATCGGCGTACAAATATCTATAACAGTTTTATTATAAATCTTAAATAATGTGTAAATTAGTAGTTTATTAAATGTTTCTAAAAAATAATAAATTATAATCAAAGAAATAAAAAATATTCATAACCAATTAGTAGTAATTTAGTCCCGGCAGTGTTGCCTAACGCATGGACGGGGATATCATTAGGCGCTGGATGGGGATTCACTCATCAGTTGCTTCTTTCAACTGATTTAATGACCTATGTAGTCGACCATATTAAAAAAAAAAACATTTAATTTAATTAATTTAATTTAAATTTGTAAATCTGATAATAATAATAATTGATGTAAATTTACTACTTCTAACTCATTACTAACTAAAATTTAATAATTAGGTCTTAGTAACAAGCTATGGATCTAAAGGTCTGAAATAAAAGGTTTTTATTTGTTTTTATAATACTTCGATATTTTTTTCGACCCGAAACTATGACATTTCACTTAATTACTTTAGCCTCTGATAAAACTGAACTGGCAATTTCATAGCACTTAATTGGTATTCCTGTACTTAAGTAGGATAAAAGTTACTACTGATCTGGTTGAAGAAATAAATCACATATTTACATTGAGTACAGGGTTAACTTTAACAAAAAGGTCAGTTTCAGTGTTTTGTTTAAAAAATATATATTGTGTGCTACGAAGATACTTTTCTATACCAGCATTAACAAATATTTAATACGCATTAAAAAAACTTACTTCAAAAGAGCATATCTGGAAAATAAAAAGTTTCAAGTCAAACAGAGTCTTTTTAATATTTCACAATTGAAAGTCATTGGTATTGGTACTTTATGCAAAGCGATGGTAGCGCCGAAAAATAAAACTTAGATAAGATGGTGACAGCTATTATGGCGGCATCAAAAATGTCCAACCAGAGTCTTAAAAAGTTGACCCCACTAGATATCGAAGCAGCGACTTCCTGACACTGAACGAGCCGACTAACCACTAGCCATGAAATAATATTATATAATATTTATAATAAAGTCACCCAAAGGGCGATGGAGCGTGCTATGCTTGGTGTTTCCCTACGTGATCGAATCAGAAATGAGGAGATACGTAGGAGAACTAAAGTTACCGACATAGCTCTCAGAATCGCTAGACTTAAGTGGCAGTGGGCAGGGCACATAGCTCGTAGAACAGATGGCCGTTGGGGCAGTAAAGTTCTCGAATGGCGACCGCGCACCGGAAGGCGCAGTGTGGGCAGGCCCCCGACTCGGTGGACCGACGACCTGGTAAAGGTTGCAGGAAGCCGCTGGATGCGAGCCGCACAGGACCGGTCGGTGTGGAAATCCTTGGGGGAGGCCTTTGTCCAGCAGTGGACGTCTTTCGGCTGATAGATAGATAGATAATATTTATAGTGACCAAATAATGAAATGACTGGCAATATCGATGGAGGAGTTCCGAAAAAACTCTAGGTTAGGTTAGGTAACTGGCCACGGCATATATTTTACCAAAGAGTTTTTTAAGTCTCTGTGTTACAAGAGGTAAAAAGGACCAGTACGGGTAGCATGAGGCGTAGACAAAGCTTTTTGTCGCGCCAAACGCGAGAAAACAGCTCAGCTGTCTCTTTCATTAGCTAAGCGTTAGAACGGAACAAACGGCTGTTAAAACAGGCGTCGTGCTAGAGATATGTTGCCATGCTACTAGGGCTGGTGTTACTAACAAATATTATGGATCTATGGTCATTATTATTAATATACAGTATGATTCTTTGAAAAGTGCACATATGAAAGGGGGTGAAATAAGACCTAATTTTATCGCCTAGAAAAATATATATAATATATATATAATATAAATAAAAATATGGACGTTTATGTTTTCAAATAGCATCTGCTGACCCCAAGTAAACAAAACGTTGTAACTTTTAAATTAAGTAGGCTAGAAGGTTAAAACAAAAAAAGTGAGGATTAGTAGGTGGCCGTGCCACAGGAAAAAAAATACACAGCAAAAAAAAACCTCAATTAAATATAAGCATTTTTTTTCAGAAAATGTTTCATTTTTTGAGTTTAATTGCAAAAAAAATTAAATTTACACTTATTAACCCTATTTTTAAGATATTTAGCATTAGTTTAGCTTTCAAATAATAAAAAGTCCAAGTTTCTAACCTAAACACAACGTTTGCTAAGAGCGATTAAACAGTGGTGTTCCAGATACGCTATTTTTTACACTGTTGCTCTAAATCCTAGTTTTGGGTTTTCTTAGTCTTAGTTTTGTGTATTTTTTTATTTCTGTGGCATGACCATCTACTGCTAGTTCTTACTTTTTTGTTTAAACATTCTAGCCTGCTTAATTTACAAGTTACAACGTTTTGTTTACTTGTGGACAGCATATTTTTTTAAATAAGCGTCCGCAATTTTTTTTTACTTTTTTTTGTAAAACATTTTTCTGGGCGATAAAATGGGGTCTTTTTCACCCCCTTCATATGTGCACTTTATAAAGACTCATACTGTATAGGCAAGGAACTGATAACTCTTTTGGGGTTATAGTGGCGGATGCCGCTTTCCATCAGGTGGGCCTGAACTGACTTGCCTTTTGCCATCTAAAACAAATAATAAACAAAAATACCGAATAAAAAATATACTTAAGTTACTAACTTGGTCATAATTTGATTTCCTCTTGCATAGAATTCTCTCTTTTTATTTCCTGTAAAAAATAAAAATTGCGATTTGACTATGGGTTCCTTAGGAAAAGTTGATCAGAATCAGGAGTAGAAGCACTGACTAAAATATCGGGCACTAATAAAGTAGCACCTTATACATATATAGAGTCTTTCTAAAATACCTGAACAAAAAATTAACAGTAGGTTCTACTCATGAAATTGAACAACTTTCCCCAAGGAACCTATACTCAATTCGCAAAAAAATTTTTGGACTTCCCGTTCCGTTCCGTTCCGGTGGCGCACTGACCAGAAGTTCTTCTGCAAGGGCATTGATATTAGGGCATACAAGAGGACCGTCCAGGTTGGGCCACCCGGTCATATGAGCGTGGCCCCCGTTATGGTGGCTGGCATGCGACGGTGTTCTGAGGTGGTAGCGGTTTGCTGCCTCAGATTCCCGTTGTTGCCTACTAGTCACGTCCGGCGGTGGCCACACTGTAAAGATCTGTGATGGGCCATCATCGATGATCGACCGTTATGCGGCTAATATCTACCCAAGACACCAGTGGCCACGTAGATGCGATCAGGAGTGTAGGGCGTTCGCAGTCGGGATGGGAGAGGCAGGAGGTTGAACCGACAAGTATTCTAGCAACGAGCCAGCATATTAGGATGATAGATTCTATACTTGGTGTGTAATATATACAGGGGGGAGTTAGACTGCATTATTTTCAGTTGTCTTGAGAGGTGGTTCTTCGTTTTCCTTTGATTCTGGTCTTGCATGCGTGTCAATCCAATATTTGCTTGTCCTATTGTGATGTCTGATTGTAACTTGCGCTCTGTTATTTTCTTCTGTTAAGGTATCCGTGGTTTCTGGTTCTGGCTCTGACTCTGTGTCTGTCTCGATGGATTTGAATATTATGTCTTCGGCTGCGGTTTTCAGTATGACCCTGTGGCCTGCTATATTTTCCCAGTATTCCACAGGCCTATTTGTATATTTGAATATATCTTGGGTCAGTGAGTCTTCCCGTGTAAGGATAGGTCAACCGACTTTTCGTTTTTTCTCTTTATAGTCCCTTGCTGCGTGTAGGACGTGTGGTTTCTCGCGTCTTAGGATGTGGCCTAGTTACGAGATTCTTCTTACTTTAAGGATTTTTGTTATGGTTTTTCCTTCTAGTATATCTTTTATTTTTCTCGTTTTAGGAAGAAGTTTATTCGACAAAATTAAAGCAGAGACAAAAAAAAATGGGTTTGCTGCGTTATTTAGCTGGTTCAGTAAGGTTTTTCTTTCAGGTTCAGGCAGGATGGTCTTCAATAAAGCGTGTATTTTTATAAAAGACAAAAAATCGTTTTATTTTACATTATTACTTAAGTACTTGACAACAGTAACAGAGATAAGTATATTAAATACATAGGAGCACGACACGCAGAGCAGGACAAAAGGTGTGCGATAGTCTGGGGAAAGAGAGATCTGACCGCCCAGTGTGAAGACAGCTTAAGGTGCGTTTTCCGAACAGCCATTGCAGGCTTTTATAAACCTACTATTGCGAGTTTACAGTGGCATCATACAAATGTCTTTAACTGGTCTTCAGCAGTAGTTACACTAATTCTGTTAGTCTGTAATAATTCTATAAGTATGGCAGCTATAAAGTAAAATGAGATAAATATAAACATTGATTACTGAACACTTGTCGTCCGTCTTCTCCGCAATAAAATACTCGCATCAAAGATATAACGAAGAGGGCGCTGCATCCCACAATTACTCCTTTTCTATATCGTATAACTTTCATTTTCTGAAATAATGTAAAAAAAATTAAGTACCTACTTGCGCTAAAATGTTAACGTTTATATAGGCTTAGTCTGAATGATGAGCGTGACATTCGATACCTCAGCGGGTACGAAAATTCCCAAGCGATATATCACCGGGTATTTTGTATGGAATTTTCGCAACTGTCACGAAAGCGAATACCACCTGGGTAGACAATCTTCAAAGGCGTATTATGGCGGTACGCGGTAGCTTACACTTTTCCCTCAAATAATGATAATAAGAGCATGCTTCTTTTTCCTTACTGTATCCATCTTATTCAGTGGAAGTCTAAGTAATAATTAAAATATTGCGGAACAAATCATACACGGTCACCTGGCCCCAAACTAGGATTCCCTGTTTCTTGGGAACCAGAGACTGATATACATACACAAATACATTTAAATACATACATATATAGATATAATGCACCCAGACACAGAGCAAACAAATCTCCTCGTCACGGAAATGTTTGCCCTGGGTGGGGATCGAACCCACGACTCTCGGATCAGTGGTCAGGATCACTAACCACTGCGCCACCGAGTTTGTCAAACTAGTGGCAGGACCTTATTATGCACGGGTCCGATTTAAGACAAAATACGGGCATACGATGTGTTTGCTATTTTATTTATTTCTTAAGAAAATCGTTATCATCGTATTAGCCTAGGGCCTAGAATCTTGCGACTTTAAAAACTTGAAGGACCAAATATTCCGTCATACCTGTATTCCAGGGTTCTTTTTGGCAAATATAAGTCACTTGGAACGCTATATGTACAGTATTTGTAAACCAAATTATGATTTATTACTGTACTTGTACTTTATTTTGTAGATTTATTTGAATGCACTTTCACAGTATTTTCAGAATTTGATAATTTCTTTTAATTCATGGCGTCAGTTTTGCCAAAACATATTTTGCACAGGCATCTCAGATTCAAGAGTTTTTATATCTATGACAGGCATATATCTGTTCTTTCTGTACTTTTTTACATACTCTATGGATTAATAATAAATAATCTTCTTAGTGAAGATGCAGATAATATAATTTTTTTTTTGGGTTCCGTACCTAAAAAGGAAAAAAGAAAGGTCACTTCGTTGTCTGTCCGTCTGTCAAGACCCTTTTTCTCAGGAAAACGCGTGAAGGTATAAAGTTGAAAGTACACCACAAGGAGTGTATAAAAAATCGGTGTATTTTAATATAAAAAAAAATTGAATATGTTACGTGTTTCGATGTATAACTTCGAAACTCAACACTTTTTTCGATCAGTCTCTTTGAAGAACTTAATTATTTACTAACTAACTATAACTTAATATTTTTAAAACAGATAACTTTAATTTTATCTCCATACATTTCATTATGGAACGAATACCTAGATTATTTTTTATAAAAACATAAAATTGTAATATAACTACAAATTTACGGTTTTCGGACTTTCCCTTTACTTTTGTTATAAGATATTGCGCCTTGCTAAATTTCATGATTCTAGGATCTATAATCTAGGTCCTTTCATCCACTTGGCTTCCCTGAGGGGCCGGAAGTACCCTATAGGTTTTGATTCCCATACGAGTGTCAAAATATGCAGCATAAGCGGCCGTGTTGACTATCGACTAGGATGTATGTGTGTAAAGCCTTAGTCTTTAATTTATGTTTAAAAATGTAACACTGAACAATTTCTCTTGATTAAAATATGGCGAAATGAACAAACGCAGCTCTCGGTTCTTTTATTATAATAACCCGTATATCCACATCTGGCGACCGTAACTGTGAGTAAAATAAATATAATAAAATGGAGAGTGTTTCAAAACGACGTTCGGTGACGAGGAGATCGTTCACAAGAACAAGTAACGAAATTGAAATGCTAATGGCGGGCATCGAATGGGAGGCCGAAAAAATTGCGTTAATTAAAGCCAAAATACAATCACTAGGACAGCTCCACAACGATCTATTACGATTGGACGAAACATTGCTAAAAATGATCATGGAAATGGAGGACTGCAAAAGACTACTAAATGAGGACTAAAAAAGAACGAGGGAAAAAGAAATTTTAAATTGCCTCAATTAGAACTGAAGCAATTTGACGGAAAACTGGTAAACTGGTTACCCTTCTGGGTCCAGTTCAAGAAGATCGATTCAGATGAGAACCTCGACCCAGGGGACAAGTTTCAATACTTGATACAAAGTACTGTGCCTGGTACCGACGTTCGTAATTTCGTTGAAAGTTTTCCTCCAAGTGAAAAAAGTTACCAAGAATGCTTAGAGGAATTGAAATCCAGATACGCTAGGGATGATATCTTAATACAGATATATGTCAGAAACCTACTCAATATTGTTCTGAAGAAGGAGTCTGAGGAATTTAATTTAGTATTGTTGTACGATAAAATCAGTACCAATTGCGGGCCCTAAACACCCTTGGGGTTACCAGGGATAAATATTCCGCTTTCTTGCTGCTCATAGTAGAGTCAGCTCTGCCCACAGAGATTTTGATGATTTGGGAAAGATCTAAATTAGAGACTAAAGAAGAATTGAGTGATCTCCTTAATTTTTTGACCAAAGAAGTCGAAGCAGAGCAAAGAATAGACATGGCCAAGAATTCATTTTCGGGTAAAGAAACAGAAGGCAAGAAAGAAACAGAATCAACTGCCAGTTGTCTTTTGACGACAGAAAAGAGGCATGAAAAATGTGTGTGGTGTGATAAAAACAATCACAATAGCGCAGACTGCTATAAAATACATAAAATGACACTGGAGCAGCGAAAACAACATTTAAAGAATAAAAAAGCTTGTACGATCTGCTTCAAGACTGGTCACTTTTTTAAAACATGCAAAGCATATATAAAGTGTTTTATTTGTCAGAAACGGCATCAAAATATGTTATGCCCGAATCAAAAAGCAGGTGAAGAGGATAAAGGACAAAATGCCAATGTCACATCAACCAATGCTTCATCAGCTAGTCAAGGTTCTACACTGCTACAAACTGTTGTTGTGGAAGTGCAATATAAAGACAAGCGGATTCCAGCACGTGCTCTATATGACAGTGGGTCACAACGCACCTATATTAAACAAGATATTGTGGACAAACTCGGAATGTCACCAGACAGCACTGAGATTCTATCTCATTCTCTCTTTGGAGGAGGAGAAACTAAATCTCGAGAGCTTAAATCTTATAATATTACTGTAAAAAGTTTAGATTATTGTTTTGAAATAGATATGATAGCTTTGAGTCAAAATTGTATATGCAGTAATGTACCTAAAGTTAATTTAAACGATAAAAAGTTGTCAAAATTGTTAACTGAGAAAAAGATAAAACTGACTGACAAAGGAAATATTTCTGAAATAGGATTGTTGATTGGTGCAGATTTCTCAGGTGTTCTGTCCACAGGTATAATGATTCAGCTGGAAAATGGTTTGGTTGCATTTAAGACACAACTTGGTTGGGCGTTACAAGGAAAACAGGTTGGTGTTAACTATAATTGTACTACTACCACTACTCTTACCTGTATTAATAATGATATTTTGACAGGTTACTGGTCACTGGAAACATTGGGCATTCGAGATCCTGTAGAAGTAAAGTCCAAGGAGACATCAGAAGCTGAGGTGCTGGCTTCCTTTGAGGAAAACATAACAACTAATATGGAAGGCAGGTATGAAGTTCAGCTTCCTTTTAAAGCAGGGCATGAAGAACTCTTATCCGACTATGAAATTGCGAAATCTAGACTTGATACCACTACTAAGAAATTAATGACTTGTGGGAAATTTAATGGTTATCATGCAGGTTTTGAAGAGTGGCAGTCATTAGGGATTATTGAAGAGGTACCAGTCTCTGAAATAGAACATAACAGGGGACACTATCTGCCACATAGACCGGTATTCAAAGAATCAAGTTTGACTAGTAATTTACGGCCAGTCTTTGATGCATCAGCTGCTGGTAAAAACCGATTGTCCTTAAATGACTGTTTGGAGAAGGGTTGTAACTTCATAGACCTCATACCTAATTTACTAATAGGGTTTCGAAAAGGAGCTATAGGGATCACATCTGATATAGCGAAAGCATTTCTACAGATTAGTATTCCTACACATCACAGGAACTATTTAAAATTTTTGTGGTGGCAGGATGAGTCTCTAAAACAAACAGGGTGGTGTTCGGACTTACCTCAAGTCCCTTCTTGTTATCGGCTACACTTATTCACCATTTAAATAGTATCACAGGTGATTACCAAAATACTGCACAGCTCTTAAAGAAGTCTATGTATGTAGATAACTGCTTAACTAGTCTTGATACAGAAGAAGAAGCTCGCAGGTTTATTACAGAGTCAAAGTACATTATGTATGAAGGAAAATTTAATTTAAGGTTATGGGTTACATCTCCACTACCCATCAATGAAACAGGTAAACAAGAAATCTCTGTGTTGGGAATAAACTGGGATACAGAATCAGACCAACTATCCTGTAACGCTAAAAGCCTACCTGCATGTGAGTCTTTAGAGATGATAAGTAAGAGACAGCTGCTTTCCATCACGCAAAAGGTATTTGACCCAATAGGTTATACAACTCCTGTAATGTTAATACCAAAATTAATTTTGCGAGAAGTATGCCAAAGAAAACTAGGTTGGGATAGTAAATTGCCCTCTGACTTGTTACATAAATTCAAAGAATGGTATAAATATATTTCTTACCTAAATGACTGCAAAATTCCACGTAGGTTATCTACAGAAATCCTAACTAAGTGCGAGTTAAGTCTACAACTTTTCTGTGATGCAAGTAAAGATGGGTATGGTGCGTGTGTATTATTACGGGCTGCAAAGGAAAATAAAATAACAGTTCAAATGGTTGCAGCAAAAGCTAAAGTGACACCACCTAAGGAGATCACCATTCCTAGATTAGAATTATTGGCTAATGTTCGCAATAGTCTTGCTTTGCCTAACTGCCCAGAATACTGCTGGACAGATTCTGGAGTGACATTATGTTGGATAAAACGTGAATTGCCCCTAAACAACTATGTAGGCAATCGCATAAAAGAAATTAGACAACACACAGACATAAACAATTGGTATCACATTTCAGGTGAGCAGAACTGGGCTGATCTAGCATCCAGAGGCTGCAATGCTAAAACCCTCCTGTAGTGTCGCTGGTAGGAAGGTCCCTCTTGGCTTCAGCTGGCACCAGAGGAGTGGCCACAATCAGAATTGGTTGTTGATGACTGTCAGGTGAACCTAGAAACTAAAAAGACTGTGTGTAGTGTACAAGTGTGTTCTACTAAAAGCCTACTTGAAAGAATACTATACTACTTTTCTAAATACTCAAAAATTGTCAGAATGACAGCATGGATTCTACGATTCATATATAATACTAAAAACAAATAATAAAAAGCAAAAAGAATGATCTTGTAATGAATATATCATAGCAGAGAAAACTTTAATAAAATTAATACAAAAAGAAAACAATGACTACTTCAGGAAAATAAATAATAATTTAACTCACTATGAAGATTCAGAAGGAATAATTAGGGTTAAAACTAAATTAATATTTTCATCTGAGTTTTCAGAAACTATAAAACGACCTTACCTGCTTCCTGGTAAGAATCAGCTGGTTGCGATGATGGTGAGGGAGAGACATGTACAGCTTCAACATGCTGGCGCCGACTTCATGATTGCAGATCTCAGAACACGTTTCTGGGTAATAGGAATACGACGCCTTGTACGGACGGTAATATCCAATTGTATAATATGTAAAAGACACAAGTCTAGGCCTGTACAAACACCTACAGCACCCTTACCTACAGAGCGAATAGAAGGTGCCCTACCATTTCAAACGACGGGAGTCGACCTGGCGGGACCACTCTACTTGAGCAATGGTGAGAAGTGTTGGGTTGTGCTGTTTACATGTGCGGTGTATCGCGCCGTACATCTGGAACTTAGCAGGTCACTTTCCACTGAGGCCTTCATGATGGCTCTTAGGCGTTTCATAGCACGTCGCGGACGCAGTGACATGCTGTTGTCAGATAATGGAACTAATTTCCTAGGTACTAAAAACTTATTAAATGCTCTTGACTGGCAAGAAGTTCAGAAGCAGTCCACAATACGCCGTATCGCCTGGAAGATGAACGCTCCTACCGCCGCCTGGTGGGGAGGCTTTTGGGAACGTCTCATAAGAGTTATAAAAGAACTCCTTCGTCGTATACTAGGTAACGCATGTGTGTCATATGATGAATTGCAGACCATAATCTGTGAAGCTGTTATGAATGGACGACCGTTAACATATGTAAATGATGATAAAGGTGAGTGCTAAGAACCTCTGACTCCCGCTCATTTCATACAGCCATTGCCAGTCACTGACGTTTCAGACTTTGATGTAATCGATACGACAAATCTGAACCGTCGCCTACAATACCTACAAAATTTAAGGGAACAGTTTAGAGGGAGATTCAAAAGGGAATACATGACCCTTCTGGTTCAGAGAGGTAAGGAAAAGAAGGATAATTTAGAAATAGGAGATATTGTTCTCATAGAAACTGAAGAAAAAAGAATCAAGTGGCCATTAGGCATAGTTATAGATATTTTTAAAGGGAGGGATGATATAGGAAGAACAGCGAAACTTAGGACTTCTACTGGTTTTAAGGTCCGCCCAGTACAAAGGTTGTATAAATTAGAAATTTCATCAGGTGAGTCAGCTGAAAGTTTGCAAGTGATTCCACCACCAAAAACACAGACTGATACGGCAGCTAGTTCATCAACGCACGAGCTACAAAACTCTAAACAATGCACTCGCAGTGGTAGGTGTGTGAAATTGCCAAGTAAGTATAATTTATATGTGTAACTGGATATCTGCACCTCATTTGAATTTTATGTTATATTTGTTTATACTTACATCTTGTATTTAATACCTGGTTCATACACTTATTTAGGTAGAGTTAAACGCAGAGGTACTTTGGAGATAATTTATTCTAGTCAAGTGACTATGACGTAGTAAAGTCATATTTAAAAATAGTATTAAATAACAATATAAACGGCCAGGGTGTTTCTAGTGAAACCAAAGAGGTTTAACACCCCCCCGCAATAGGAACACCCTGTATATACAAAAAAATACAGGTATAAAGACATATCAAAGTTAACTGTACACTTAACACATCATATTGACACAAAAAAACAATTTACATAAACCTACTTATCACTAATTAAATAATACACACCCTATATGTACACACCCTACTAAAAATGAACAAAGAAAATATACAGAATACATTACCTAACCTAAACCTAAATTATTTGTACACTTATAGTGTTTCAGTTTCGGCAAAGGTTTTGTGAAAATGTCTGCAATCATGTCATTTGTGGATATGTGTTTAATTTGTAGATTGTGTAGTGAAAGTGAGTTTCGTATAAAATGATGTCTGATGTCAATATGTTTAGTACGTGAGTGGTACGTGTTATTGTGTGCCAGTTTAATAGAACTTTGATTGTCTGTATGTATGACTATGTTATGTGTGACACCAAAGACTTCTGTGACGAGTGTTTTTAGGTAAATCGCCTCCTTGCAGGCTTCGCCTAGAGCCATGTATTCGGCTTCGGTAGTGGACAACGCGACAGTACGTTGTTTACGCGCTAATTACGTGAGCTACAGCCGGAGGACCCAAAAAAAACCAAAATGATCTATAAACTAAGTTTATTTAAAAGTACAGAGTTACAATTTACAGTGAGACTGATTCAGTTCGATGCTAGATACAGAATGGAATATAAATTTATTACAATACAGAAATCCAGTAAACAGGTATATTAAGTTACAACTTGCGAAATACGTAAAATGCTGACGGGGCGCCTCGTGACTTCAGTGCCGTGTGCAGTGTTGTTCTGGTATTGCAGTATCAGCCCTTTACTTAGTAGTCAATACTATAACACCTCCCCCCTCAGAGCAGCAACTATTTTTGAACATTGAGATAAAATGTTGCTGGAAATTTTGGATGGACATTAAAATTTTCAGTCCTCTCAGCAGCCGGATCTAATTCTGCGGGTTCTTCAGGAGTTACTTGTGTTCCCTTTTTGCTTTTAGATGAAAAAATTCTATAGCGACGACTGGCTGCTATTGCGATGATGAGTACAGTTGCACTGAACATAATAGTGTAGATTGTTATCGTAGTATGATAGATAGCTGCAGATGGTGCCGTGTCTATGTGTAAGGTAGGTTGTAGCATTGCTTTGTCTTGCGCCTTATGCAAACCTCTTAAGTTTATTGAGTTTAACTTGATCTCGGGTATTGGATCTGTAGACTGCTTCATGTTATCGAAAGAAATCTTCATTATTTTTATAGGCTGGCCTTCAATCTGGTCATTGGTGTTACTGATTGTAAATTCTTCTGTATGTAGCTGGCAGTTTAGAGGTAATGTGATCAGGAAGCTTCCATGAACTATGTTAAAATCTTCTCGTTCACACTCAGTATGAATCCTAGTAGGATGTGGGAATGATACAGCGTAGTGTCTCTCGTCTAGTTTCTCTACAGCTTCCCTAGTCAGAGTGATTGTAGTCATCTTACAAGTTGTTTCGAGAGCATGGTTGGTGATAAGGTTATGGATGCAGTCAGCTTGAGTTCGGATCTGGTTGTTTAACTTTTCTTCGCAGAGATAACCGTTACTTAGCTTCGGACATTCTGTCTCTATGTACACGAATGCGAGCCTGTTAGTTGCTATAAGTGGATAAGGAGGGATAATGGATTGGTTAAATTTGTTGGGAAGGATAGACAATCTATATAAGTCAAATATATCTTTAGTTGTTATCGGAATTTTAAAAGTTATTACTATGCGTCTCTCTGAAAAGTAGTAACCTGGTTTAATTACGTCATAATATTCTCTAAGATCTAAATTTAAGATATATTCCTTACCATATACTAACCTTACTTTTTCTATCATTTTTCTTAATATATCTACTCTTAACATCGAATGATGAGTGCTATAGGCACGCACAAAAGCTAGCATATTCTGAATTCTCATTATTTCTGACAGTATATCATCTGTATTTTCTGTTAGTATAGTGAGAAGCTGTGCAAATTTAGCAAATTTAATTAAACTATAGTCTCTATAAATTTCTTTATCTAAAAGTAGCTCTAGAGTATCGTTAATCTTTTTCTGATTTTCTACTATTTGACTTACAATATAAGTGTGGTGTGCCATCCACTCTTTACTTATGCTGACGTGGTTATTAAATTCATCTGAAATTTTTACTTGGTTACCTTCTAGAATTTTAATGGCATCATCGTATTTAGCAGCATCTAAATAATCAAGATTACCGGTAACGCTTTTAATAACAGAACCTAGTCCGTCTATTAGACCTCTTTTCTTACGGTTAGGCTCTAAGCCTTTTACATGTTCTAATATCTTTTGTAACTTATGGGATAAGTAATCTATTTGTATTTCGTAAAGAGCATAGGTATTATTGTCAAGTCGATCTTTAAAGTCCAAAAGTTGAGTCTGTAGGCTGGTCACTTTTTCTTCAATATTGTCAAGTTCGATATACTGTAGAAATGTATGATAATGTCTTGTTAGTCTAGCAGTACCAAGTCTGAAAGGCAGTAGTCCTGGTCCGTCGTCCAAGCTTTCAAGTTTTATCTCCTGCATTTCCGCTGTCACGAGAGCAGTGAGCATGAACAGTATCCTGTAACAATTGGGCTGATTTTGGTACTCGTTTAAGTCGGGATTTAGCTATTGGGTTACGTTTCTTTGACGTGTAGATATGGATAGGTAAGTCTACTAGAACCTTATCATGAGTGTATCGAGCTGCAAGCTTCTGACGACTGGCAGATGGATTTTTGACAAATATCTGCTGTTGGGGCTGGTATTCAACTTCAGACTCGCGATCTAAGTTTCGGTTATCTATAAGAGCAGCGCGATTAGTTAGTGAGGTTTCATTTATCAAATCATATACAGTTTTCATTTGTTCACGATGACGTAGTATGTACTGTTGAAGCAGATGTTTAGTCAGGTCGATATCTACCGGGTCTCTCGGGTCAAAATGACCGTTGATTATATCATATGGTCTACATTTAGTAAAACTGTGGATGGAGCTGTTGTACGCTATAACAGCATAGGGCATTAAGTTAGTGACAGGTTCGTTTTTATGCTTTAATTTTAGAATACGCAGGTGCTCCAGGATTGTAGAGTGGAATCTTTCAATATTACCATTAGCATTAGGTGCATGGGGCAACGTTTTATGATGGATGATTTTATGCAACTGAGTAAACTCTGTGAATAGCTGGTTTGTGAACTCTGGTCCATTGTCAGAAGTTAGAGTAAGAGGGAACCCATGATGGGTACAGAAGTGCAGTAAACTGTTTATGACACTTACAGCAGTACCATCACGAAGGTGATAAGCTTGAGCATACTTGGAGAATACATCAATCATGGTTAAATATTTTTCTGTCTCAACCGTGAACAGGTCTACATGAACAATCTCAAAGGGTTTGGTTGCTGGTGGTACCAGATTAAATTTCTGTTTAATGGGGTTTCGGTCATACTTAGCTCGACCACAGATGGTACAGTCATTGATATATTTAGTAATGTGGTCCTTCATTTTGGGCCAGTAGTATCTTTGGGATAGAGCCATAAAGCACTCGTTGATGCCACGATGATTGGTCTTGCCATCGTGGTAGTTTTTAATAAGTTCTTGCTGTCTAAGGTAATCGCCGATATTCTCTAGTTCTTTTTTGGCTAACACTAAGTTCATAGCTGAACTTCTAAATTTATCTTGGATAATGGGGATCACGTCATACATAGAGAGATCTGGTTCTATCAATAGTGCTGTTTTTACTTTAGGGTTCACATACTCTTTTATAACGGCTACTACGTCATCTTCTAATTCAGTCTGTCGAACTTGAACAGCAATTCGGGTATGTGTGTCAAACGGTTTCGTCATCTTTGTCTTCTTTTTAATGTCACCTACAACTGTCATGTGAATCTGCTGGTGGAATTTATTAAGAGGGTCGTCTACAATGGGCACATCAAGAATCGGATTTTCATGGCTCGTGTGAGCTGTTTCTGTAGATGAACCAAGGGTCACTACCGATGGTGGCTTGGGTGATGATCTAGTTGAGGATGCTATAGAGATGATGGATGGTGATCTCTGAGAAACGTTCGCAGCGACCGAACTTATCTCCTCATTATGAATTTCTACACGGGACAGGGCATCTGCGTTTAGATTGGTCTTTCCTGCTTTGTAGACTACTGTAAAGTCATACTCAGAAAGTTTGAGCTTGAAACGTGTAATTCTGGTGTTAGCTTCTTTCATGTTCATTACCCATTGCAAGGGCTTATGGTCGGTTAAAATTTTGAATTTGCGTCCAAAAAGATAAGGCCTGAAATACTTAGTAGCCCACACCATAGCGAGTAGTTCTTTCTCTATGGTGCTGTAATTTAGTTCACTGTCATTTAGAGTACGGGATGCGTAACTAACAGGTTTATCGGATCCGATAGGACCCTGGGAGAGGACGGCTCCAATAGCCACATTGGAAGCATCTGTCGTCAGTACAAAGTCTTTGCTGAAATCTGGGTATTGTAATATCGGATCATTAGTCAGGAGGGTCTTACATTTTTCGAAACATCTTACATAGTCTTTGTCAAGTGTGATTTTACCATTTTTCTTCAAACATTTAGTCAGTGGTTTAGTTATTCGAGCTAGATCGGGGATAAACTTTCGGTAGTACCCTATGAGACCTAAAAATCTTTTTATCTCTTTAACTGTTCTGGGTATTGGGTACTTTTGTATAGCAGCTATTTTTTCGGGGTTGGGTTTAATGCCATCTTTGGAGATTATATGGCCTAAGTAAGCAGTTTCCAGCTTTAAAAATTCAGACTTATCCATCTGTATTTTAAAGTTGGATTCTCGCAATCTTTGGAAGACTTTTTCCAGGTTTTCCATATGCTCCTGCAAGGAGGTGCTGAACACAATAATATCGTCTAAATAGACGAGACAAATTCTGTTCTGGAGGTCTTTGAGGACGTTATCCATCACACGTTGAAAAGTGGATGGAGAATTTTTTAAACCCATGGGCATTCGTAAAAATTCGAAGTGCCCATGCTCGACATTGAATGCTGTTTTGGGTATATCATCAGGGTTCATCTCTACCTGATAAAATCCAGTAGCCAGGTCAAGAGTTGTAAAATATTGGCAGTTTCCAAGTTTGTCTAGTACATCTGCTATATTCGGGATGGGATATTTGTCATCTATGGTCTTGTCATTTACTTTTCTAAAGTCTACTACTAGACGCCATTTAACCTTTCCAGAAGCGTCAGATTTTTTAGGTACTATCCAGATTGGAGAGCTCCAAGCTGACTCGGAGGGACGGATAATACCCTGGTCAAGCATCTTAGTAATCTGTTCCTTAACTTCATCTCTATGTACGTATGGATAACGGTAGCTTTTAGTATATACAGGAATTTCGTCAGTTGTGCGTATATTGTGCTTTATTTTGTTAGTGAATGTTAGTGCTTCACCGTCAAGGTAAAAGATATCAGCATACTGTGAGCACAATCTTTCTAAATTTATGCGTTCTTCAGCGTTCAGATGGTCCATACGCAAGCGTGATAAAATTTCCTTAACACGCGGCGACATTTGTTCGGTGCGCATGTACTCGATATTATATAACTCGGCTACTATAGGACGGTCCATTGAAAAAATGACGTCATGCGGGGATGGATTTGTAATCTCTATATAGCCACGATTATTGTTAACAGATGTCAAACAGTCATGAATTAAACAATTTGATAAAAATTGTTCAGGAATGAAAGCATCACCGTCTTGGGAATTAATAGGCAGCCTCACTAATTTACTAGTACTTGCCGATATAACAGTTTCGAACAGGTTAACGTTGCATGAGTTATACATTTGTATAGGATTGGTCGCAGAGCGAGTTACAAGTAACTTTTCTTTTAAATCTATCTTGGCCTCCCATTTTTCTAACAGATCAAGGCCTATAAGGCCATCGAAATAGTTATGGAACTTATACACAAACAATTTTATATCGTTTGGATCCTTTAATTCGGCAAAGCATGGAACAGTGATGGAATAGTCATTCCGCGAAGTTGCGTGGACGTTGGTAACCTCAAAAGGGTCATAATTTAGAGAAATGTGTGAAAAAATTTTTATACAAATCTCGTTTAGCTTCAATAGTTGTCTGAATATCTTCATGTAGGCTTACGTACGTCATGATAGTACTGAACAAATTTTGACAGTGATCATAGAATTCTTGGGGAGTGCGATTACCCTGGGTGGCAAGAGAGAGGTCATTATAGAGAGCGGTCTCATCTCTCTGATCTGCAAAGTTATTTATCAAAGCATTTCTGATGCCATTCCAATTCTGTGGGATACCATTAGAATTTATAGTTCGCGCGGCAGACCCAGTTATTTTATTTAAGATACCGTTTATTAGGCAAAGGTTTGATAACTCATTGCCAGGGTCTGGTCTCATATAAGCTGCACATATCTGATCACAGAGGGTGATAAATCGAGTCAGAATGTTAGGGTTTCCATCAAATTCTGGTACAGGTCTTAAGACCTTGAAAATAGTGTCTGGGTCCAGTGCCATATCTGTTTCCTCAAATATTATATCTAAATTAATATCTAAATCTCTATTAAAATCTAATCGCTGCCTACGAGATTGCCTACCCGGAGCAGGGCTTTGAACACAGGAAATCCTTGGATGGAAAATCTTGGGAACAAGTAATCACACAGGAAGGAAAAAAAATATATCTAGGAACAAGCAACACAGGAGCAATTCTTATGTACTTGACTTACATGAATTTCATCTCGGTTTCTCTGCGGGATCGATGTCTTGATTTCTCCTCCAGCCGCTAGCCCGGTTCGTTTTAGGATACTCGAACGCCGCCGATGATGTAGGTACCGACGCGCGATAGCAGGGTCACAATTCGATGTGAGAACGCGGCCCTAACTTTTTTTGAGTATCCTACCGACTGCGCCAATTACGTGAGCTACAGCCGGAGGACCCAAAAAAAACCAAAATGATCTATAAACTAAGTTTATTTAAAAGTACAGAGTTACAATTTACAGTGAGACTGATTCAGTTCGAACCTAGAT
Source organism: Coleophora deauratella (assembly GCA_958295455.1). Taxonomy (NCBI): domain Eukaryota; kingdom Metazoa; phylum Arthropoda; class Insecta; order Lepidoptera; family Coleophoridae; genus Coleophora; species Coleophora deauratella. The sequence goes on from OY282412.1 coordinate 9,002,676, forward strand.
ACAGAATGGAATATAAATTTATTACAATACAGAAATCCAGTAAACAGGTATATTAAGTTACAACTTGCGAAATACGTAAAATGCTGACGGGGCGCCTCGTGACTTCAGTGCCGTGTGCAGTGTTGTTCTGGTATTGCAGTATCAGCCCTTTACTTAGTAGTCAATACTATAACACGCTTCCCAAGATACAGGTGCTCCGCTCATCACAAACACAAAGCCAGTAAAGGAACGACGGTCGATCAGATTATTGCCATAGTCGGCATCTGCATACCCTGTGAGGTACGCCTGATCACTGGCTTTAAACTGAAGCCTTAGATCCTTAGTATCTTTAAGATACCTAAGGACTCGCTTAGCGGCCTTCCAGTGTACCCCCGATAATTTATTCTAGTCAAGTGACTATGACGTAGTAAAGTCATATTTAAAAATAGTATTAAATAACAATATAAACGGCCAGGGTGTTTCTAGTGAAACCAAAGAGGTTTAACACATACTTTGTCAGTCTGGTATGGAGGGAAAGGGTACAAATGAAAAAAGGGTTAATTATAATATTTTTAATGATAATTTCATAATTATAACATAAATATTCATAATGTAATTTTGCTTATCAAACATTACTATAGATAATGTTGTTTGAGAACATTTTATGGTTGTTCTATTTTTTTCTCACAGTACCAAGATGTTTTGTATTGTTTCAGCTTGTATAATTTAACATTTTTGTTATCACTTATCAGCACTAATTTCAGCAATTTTTAAAATTTTAATGTAAATGCTCTATCTAGCATCAAATGTTATTGTAATGTTTTTTATTGTGTCAATGTCAATATGACAGTTTTATTGTAATTCAAATTCGGATACACTGATTTGTTCAGTGTTTTCTCTTTCTGGCTTAGGAGGATGTTGACTATCGACTAGGATGTATGTGTGTAAAGCCTTAGTCTTTAATTTATGTTTAAAAATGTAACACTGAACAATTTCTCTTGATTAAAATATGGCGAAATTAACAAACGCAGCTCTCGGTTCTTTTATTATAATAACCCATATATCCACAGGCCGTATCTTTTGATTGCGTTGGCAAAGAAGATTCATTTTTTTACAGCTTCAAGGGATTGCAGTCCTGAGTAGGCCTGTGTGATTACGAGTTTATACGGAACCCTCGGTGTGCGAATCCGACTCGCACTGAGCCAGTCCTTTTAGTCTAAGGGTTACAAAAAGTTTATTTCAGCCGGAAACATAAATCTCCTTTGGTCTGAGCCCGGTAGAGGTTACAAGGCACAGACTAAAAAAGGTTAAAAGGTGACCTTTTATTTGCCAAAATGCAGCAAATAGTAGAAACCGGACTAAAAAGATTTTATTTCATCTTTGAGTAGAAATCAGAAATTATGGAAACCTAATAAAATATTTTTTTAGTATGATTTATTTTGATTGATTGTAATTGTTATATGTACCTCCACCATTCCGGACTTGGCCCCCGTGTGTGGAGTATGGCCTAACCTTCCAGGGGTATGGGAAGAGACCCGTGCTCTTGCAGTGGGGACGATATGGGTTGGTAACGTAAAGTTGAATATACGTAGGTACGCTTATCGCTTGGAATTTTCAGGATTTTTTATTTTAATTCATGATTGGTTAGCCCTTGGCGATATCTTAGATTTGATACGATACGTTATTTTAACTGACTCGGTGGCTCAGTGGTTAGTGCTCCTTACTAGTGATCCAAGAGTCGTGGGTTCGATCCCCACCCAGAGCAAACAATTCTGTGATGAGAGATGTCTTTGAACTGTGCCTGGGTGTATTATTATATTTATATATGTATGTATTTAAACGTAGGTATATGTGTATGTATATCAGTCTCTGGTTCCCATAAGACAGAGGCGACAGTGTTTGATTTGTCCCGGATATTTTTATTATTAGAATTTATATGTTCAAGAACAGTCTAATCGCTAGAAGCGATCTCCTCTACTCAACTCTTGGTAGGACAAATGAGGTAATAAGCAATACAGTGTGACTACGATCTTTGGGCGTGTGGTCAAAAGCTGGACATAACGCCGCCATCTTGAAAAATGACACTATTCATATTATAGAGCGTTTCAACAAATAGTTCCTATGCCGTTATGTTGGCAGCAATGTTTTCCATACACACTACATAGAACTCTGACACACACTACATAGAGCGCAGACACACACTAACAAAATCGGTAGAAGCGTCTTCGCGTGTTGATGTCGTTGATAGACAGGGGAGCCAACATAACGGCATAGGAACTATTTGTTGAAACGCTCTCTACCACGGGCATGCGAGGCGAATGGGAAGGCGCAGCGGTGAGCGTGAAGCTCGCAGCCTCACCATAGAATTTCGACAATCTGATTATGCCAAGTGTACCCGCACCGGGTGTGGAGTATGACCCAACCAAAGAGTTTTTTTATCTGGAGTCACAATCACCTAAAACGCTTCCATGAAAAACTTCCTGATTTCTGAGAAGAGACCAGACCATTTGTTACTTCCTCTTTGGTGAGGCTGCCAGCTTCACGCTCACCGCCGCCGCGCCTCACTATTCCCGGCCATGTGTGCCCGAGGTATAAGAAATACATGTCAGATTCGCGACAAAGGAACCCCCCCCCCCCCGGTCAATGTCATCCACTTGCTAAAAGATCATAGTTAGACTGAACTATGGTCCCCACTGCTGGGGCATCTGTTCCCATAACTCAGAAAGGTGCTTTAGGCCGTGATCCACACACGGATTGGAGGAGGAGGTTTCAAGTCACCCCTAAATCATCTGACATGGCTTCATGATAGCAATCGGGCCTTGCGAAACAGGTTATGACCGTGTCTGTGTGTAACCTGCGTAGGCATGAGTAACTAAAACGTAACTAAAAACGGATATGAGATTCATATCATAACATATCGATATGGCAGTTTTTAATATCGGATATTAGTAAAACTATACATAGGCTAAGTAACGCGCGAAACACAAACTCCCGCAACCCAAGCATATGATATCGAACGGTTTGATATATTCGCTTTCTCTCTTTCTTACAAAAAAGACATTCATTAGTGCGAAAGAAATGCAGCGAATATTGAACTGGGACGGATATCGGCGGATGATAGGCGAATTGAACATTACGGTTATTGCAATACGGTTTAGATTGGACTTGATAACGCGTGAGTTTGTGTTTCCGTTCGTTTTCTAAACAAATAGATAAGTTACGTTTGAAAAGCGATTAATATTGTGCTACCCATATCGATATCTGAAAACGGTTTTCGATATCGATATGAAAACTTCATATCGGTTATAAAACCGTTTTCCAAAAAAACTGATAACGCCCATGTCTAAACCTGCGTGATCGACGAGACCAACCTAAGCTGATGCTTATGTAATATACTTATTTATAAAATTACTGTTTTCACTATCCGACCGTGACATTTCTACCACATGTAGATTTTTGAAACGTTGAAAGAGTTTTGGACAGTTTTGTATAAGTTTGACTTCCAATAGGTATTTATGTATATAACTAGCTGGTGCCCGCGACTTCGTACGCGTTAGTGTTGAGGTTTTTCCAGTAGTTCATATGTTTTGCTAAATTATTCTTTAGAAATAAGAAAATAACAAAATTAAGTAAACAATAAAACGAAACGAAACGAAAAAGAAAAAAAGAAAAATATAAAAAAAAAGAAAAAAAAGGAAAAAAAAAATAAGAAGAAAAAGAGAAAGAAAATGAAAATGCATTGGATTTATATTCACAATCAACACTACTGGGGACTTTTTGGCGGGAACTCGCGGCAAGAGTTTGTCATTTTTGTTTTATTATCCGAAAAAATAGATATCGTGGTTTTTAATGCATAATATTGATAGTGTATTGTTCAATAAAGTGCCATTTAAGTGTCTAATATGTAGGATAATGAAATAAAAGTGTGTAGACTGTGTTTCGAGTGCTCTCAAGAAGTCCATGAAATCTTCATCAAAAGTGCTATCATTTTGTTGAAGAATAGAGAAAAAGTTAAAGACGACAGAAATTGATAAATGAGAACTCAAATGAAATAGAAAAATATTTAGAGAAGAGCAAACTACGTAAGAATAGGCTGTATGGCCAGAGAAGCCTTTGCCTTTTCCTTGCAAAAGCAGGAAAGAACCAAACAAAAAAAAAAAAAAAAACAACACTACTGGGGCATGGATCTCTTCTTATAGCTAGGGAAGGTTAGGTCATTCTCCACACACAGGGTCCAAGTTTGGATAGTGGTAAGATGTGAGGCTAATGGCCAACTCCAGCTTAAGAAATTTACAGCCGCCTATACAGGATGTTAAAAAGTGCGTTTGAGATTTTAAGGGGTTACTCAGAATCAAGTATAGAATACAGGAAAAATTAAAAAAATCGTGTCTACAACTTTTTAAATCGGAATAGTGAATTAAGAATTTGTATGGTAAAGGGTAAAAAATTTGCACATCGGATTTTTTCAATATTTTTCCTGTATATTTTGATTCTGAGCAACCCCTTAAAATCTCAAACGCACTTTTTTAACACCCTGTATTAGGTAGTTAAAAAAAATTGAAGAACAGGTCCAGTAGAATGCTTACGCCTTTATAACACCCTGTATACCACCACTTGATAAATATTGCCCTACACTTGAATAGTTGGGTACGAAATAAAAATACCATTTACAAACGTAGTTTGCTTTGCTTATTTCAGCTTCACTGCGTTATACGTATATTTTCAATATTCTACAGCTATCTACACCGTAAAACAATATAAACATATCTTATCGAAAAAGAGGATCCCGTCACATCCCACGGGCGGGACACCCTTGACAATTCCGGATCAAGAATGTTAACTGAATATACCTTTGATTCGCCTAATCTAAGAGTGGAGGTTTCACCTTAATACTTAGATACAGTTTCCAGCTTTTCCCTCGGGATCCCTTTGAATTTCCAGAACCAATAGTATATGTATCAAATGATACGAAAGTACCGTAATCGACACGCCTTTTCAAAAAGTTTGGGTTTTATCTTAATAAACTATGTTATTGTGGAGATACGGTGTTGTCGTTTTCCTGTGGGAACCCTTCATGAAACCTAGATGAAAGGTTTGTATGTTTAGTAGTAATGATAAAGTATCATTGTGCCAAATTACAATAAAATCGGCTTCGTAGTTTTTGAGTAATAAGGCTTTTAAGAATTAAAGTTTTTATGCATTCCTCTGGGAACCCTTGAGTTTCCCGGGATAAAAAGTATCTAAGATGTTACTTCGGGTTACGTAGTATAAATCGTACGAAGTTTCATCAAAATCGGCCCAATCGTATTTGCGTGATGCGCGGACAGACAGACAGACAGACGAAAATTCCAAATTGTTTATGTCTCTATATCGATAGACGTGCAATTATTATTATTATCCAGGTATTATTTTCAAAAATATTCCATATTCATTCCGGGGCTGATTCTCTAATCAGCCCCGTTACAGTTTTATTATATGTATAGATGTTGCATATTTTTACCAACATAGTAATAAATTCGCCGCTCGTCTGCCAAAAATTACATCTATACTATTACATAGCAAATGGGTCGAAAGAAGGGTCGGAACCTTAAATAAGTAGATGTTTTATTGTTTATGTAAAAATGAAAACATGTAAAAATTAAAATTTTAATCGATTGCCTACATAATTAAGCTTCCGACCATTCTTCCGACCCATTTGCTATGTAATTTTTAGCAGGCACACGGCGAATTTAAAATTATTTTTAAAGCACAACTTTTTTTCTTGACATTGGATTTCGATGAAACAAAGACTATATAATGCTCCAAACTAAGCTTAATCTACTCGAGAAAACCGCATGAAAATCCGTCCAGTAATTTCGGAGATTAGCGTGAACAGACAGACAGACAGACAGACAGACAGACAGACAGACAAAAAAATTTAAATTTGTTTATTTGTGTTCTATTACTCTTATTTTATCACCTCCTTACTATTTTTGGTAAAAATATTCAATGTACAGACACGCGGTTTCTACTGTTTTATTATAGTATAGATTAAAGTTTTTATGCATTCCTCTGGGAACCCTTGAGTTTCCCGGGATAAAAAGTATCTAATATGTTACTTCGGGTTACGTAGTATAAATCGTACGAAGTTTCATCAAAATCGGCCCAATCGTATTTGCGTGATGCGCGGACAGACAGACAGACGAAAATTCCAAATTGTTTTCGTCTCTATATCGATAGACGTGCAATTATTATTATTATCCAGGTATTATTTTCAAAAATATTCCATATTCATTCCGGGGCTGATTCTCTAATCAGCCCCGTTACAGTTTTATTATATGTATAGATGTTGCATATTTTTACCAACATAGTAATAAATTCGCCGCTCGTCTGCCAAAAATTACATCTATACTATTACATAGCAAATGGGTCGAAAGAAGGGTCGGAACCTTAAATAAGTAGATGTTTTATTGTTTATGTAAAAATGAAAACATGTAAAAATTAAAATTTTAATCGATTGCCTACATAATTAAGCTTCCGACCATTCTTCCGACCCATTTGCTATGTAATTTTTAGCAGGCACACGGCGAATTTAAAATTATTTTTAAAGCACAACTTTTTTTCTTGACATTGGATTTCGATGAAACAAAGACTATATAATGCTCCAAACTAAGCTTAATCTACTCGAGAAAACCGCATGAAAATCCGTCCAGAAATTTCGGAGATTAGCGTGAACAGACAGACAGACAGACAGACAAAAAAAAATTAAATTTGTTTATTTGTATTCTATTACTCTTATTTTATCACCTCCTTACTATTTTTGGTAAAAATATTCAATGTACAGACACGCGGTTTCTACTGTTTTATTATAGTATAGATAATTATAAAGAAACTACTTACGCAAACCTTTCTGGATACTCGTACCTCCTCCAAATGCAAAATTTTCTGGATATATGTAGGTAATATTATGTAGAATTTGTCACGGATGGAGGATTTAATGGATAGGTACCCACCTCAACCTCCTCACCTCGATGCAGTGTAGTCTAAATGCATTCTAAATGTAATCTGTCTTTAAAATGTTCTTGTTCCACGTCAGAAATTCAATTTTGTATTCTTGTATTTTTCATAAAAAAACGAAATATTTATTGTGTTATAAATATTTATAATACATTGTTTATTAACAAAATTTAATTATAACAGTTATGAATATATTCCCAATAATAAGTGTATTGTTCGTTATATTTTTACAAAGAGTACGAGTAACACCAGCAAACACATGCAAAGATTTTATTTTTAAGTATTGTTCAGGATCTAAGCCCACGGCTACGTTCTTGAAGTTCGGACCATCTTCTACTGTAAAAAGGGAGAAGATGGACTGTTACTATTATTTGAATTATTTAATGAAAGAATATTACACCGTGTCACAGAACTCTCAATACACTGACAAGATCAAGTACTTCTTACAACTGAGTAATAGAAAAAACCACGAGGAGCCTGATACTTATTTTCAGTGCATGTCTCCGAACCACGTAAAATGGAGAATATTTCAGGTTCTTGTAAGTATTTATTTCATTTTATTCAATTTTATTCAGTCATTTGTATGCCACGTATGTTGTATGCCACGTGGTTACATTTATAAGGTGTACCATGTGGCACCTTGTAGGGGTAGTTACTCGTACAGCAAATGAGGGTACTACTAAATAAAATGCAAATAAATTGTTATGATAAACGAATAAAATTTATAAATAATTAACAAAGTTCATAAATATTTATCAAACTACATTATTAAGTACTTATAAAACAAAAACGAAAGATTAATATTTAAAGAAACAGAGTTAGTATGTCTTTATTTTTATCCGGTCTAACAAGGGTATAGAATATAATCTTGTAGAACATAAAGGTAAATTGTAATTTTAAAGGGTTACTCAGAATCATATATATTGGGTTGGTGCATATGAAATTGCTGATTTTGTAACAAATATTTTAACCACAACAATTACGTGTAAAGAAAAGCTGATTTATCAAAATATGCACCATCGGATTCCACACATCTTTACCTACGTGTCATTAGTGAATTTATTCCTTCTTGATAGAAAGCTAGATCCCTGGTAGCCAAAAATTCTTCGAAGGCATTTTTCACCTCAATCTCATTGCAAAAATTTTTACCTGCTTAGTAATGGTCTAGGGTTCTGAACAAATGGTAGTCCGGCGGCGATAAGTTGGGCGAGTATGGTGGATAAGGGAGAATCTCGTATCCCTGTTCATTTAATTTTTGAAGGGTGGTTCTCGATGTGTGAGGCCGTGCATTGTCATGTAACAAAATTACGCCATGTCTGTTCACTAATACTGGCTGACTCTGCTGTAATTTTCGGTGCATTTCGTCAAGTTGAGAACAATATTTATCTGCATTTATGGTTTCACCTGGTTCTAAGAAAGAACAATGTATGATTCCGTTTACAGACCACCAAACATATATCATAATCTTCCTTGAATGAAGGTCTGGTTTCGGTGTATGTTTCGGTGGTTCATCAGCATCTAGCCATTGACCCGAACTACGACGATTATTATAAAGGATCCTTTTTTCATCACACGAGATGATCAGGTGCAAAAATGGTTCCCTTTTGTTTCGTTCGATCAAAGACATGCTGACTTCGAATCGACGTTCCATGTGTTTTTCCGTTAATTCGTGCGGTACCCATTTGTCTAACTTTTTGACCTTACCAATGGCTTTCAAATGACGGGACACTGTTGAATAATGAACGCCAAGTTTCGCACTAATTTCTCGGACATCTTGACGCGGATCCGACTCAATTAAAGCCCGTAATTCATCAATATCGACCACTTCCTGGGGTCTACCACGTGGTTGATCTTCAAGGCTTAATAGTCTACTACGAAACTTTTCAAACCATCGCCTTGTGGTTCTTTCACTAGCCGTACCCTCACCAACTGCCATATTTATATTGCGAGTCGCCGTAGCTGCGTTATGTCCAAGTTTGAACTCGTACAAAAATATAATACGTATTTGATTTTTGTCCATTTTTATGTTGATTCACTAAAATCCATTTATATCTACTCTCTTAGACAAATGAATCAAGCTTCAAAATCTTTAGCAAACTCGTTTTATTTTAGAATATTATTTATATTTGTTCGTACAAGTGCGTAACAAGAAAAGTATATCAAACTACCCTATGTTGATATCGGCAATTTCATGTGCACCAACCCAATAGAATACAGGAAAAATATTGAAAAAAATCCGACATAAAGTACATTATCCCTCGCTTACTTTAAATCAGTTGGATCGTTAGGGCATAACTACGGTCAATTGGATCCAGATAAAAAGAAAATGTTAAGGTGACGACATGTAGTTATGAAGTGGAAATTTTGAGTTTTTAAGCATTCCTCCGGGAACCTTTAAGTTTTCTGGGATAAAAAGTATCTCTTGTCTATCTGTACGAGCAAGCACTTACAATCATTTAGCTTTGTCATCAGTTTACTTTGTAATAGCGTTTTTATAGTTAGTTCGCATTTCAACAGCAATCACGTCACGCGTACTCAACAATATCATTTTAATTATATCAAATCAGTTTAAATAAATAGCATTTTTAGGATTCAAGTGGTTCTATCTGCCTACCACATTTCATCCAAATCCGTTCAGTAATTTCAACGTGAAAGCGGGACAAACAAACAAATAAACAAACATCCATACCATCGCAATATTGGTATTAGTGAGATTAATGAGATCCGCGAAAAGTTCTTGAATGAAATCCGGGACAAATTACACACGGTCAGTTGGTCTGCCCCCAACTAGGATTTCCTGTGTCACCCTGTGTTATGGGAACCAGAGACTGAAAACATACAAATAAAATAATTATACTTACAATCAATCCTATATTTAATATAACATTGCAAGTTGAATAAAAGCTTGTAATAAAATATACTGCCCTTTGGGTAGGAACAGTCTTCATCTCACTTCACCTCTGTTTTTAAAACATACCTTATCCAGTTATGTCTCCAATATCACAAAATTCACTCAAATAAAAATTTAACATAGGTTCATTATTACTTACGGTAGAAATTATCAAAATTACCATTAAAAATATATTTTCTAGGCGCATTTTTGAAAAAAAAAAACAATTTATAATCAAGAAAAATAGTGATTTTAATTATAAAGTACTTTGCGATTTTAAGTAAGTAAAATTACACGGAGAAATTAATTATAATTAATTACTTAGGATACTATTGTTTAAAAGGTCATATTTGTGCGAGTATGAGTGTTTTTCTTGACGTGGTTCAGTCTTGGAGTTCACGTTTCTGTTTCTTCATCATCAGCTGAAAGACGTCCACTTCTAGACAATGGCCTGCCCCAAGGATTTCCACACTGACCGGTCCTGCCCTGGCCGCATCCAGCGGCTTCCTTCAACCTTCATTAGGTTGGGAGTCCTGCCTTCATTGCATCTTCCGTTGCACCTTCGATAGTGCCTCAACGGCTATCTGTTCTACGAGCTGTGTGCCCCGCCCACAGCCACTTCAGTTTAGCGATTCTGTAACCTATGTTGTTTACTTTGGTTCTTGTATCTTAGTATCTCCTTAATTCTGATTCGATTAAGGGAACCTTTCCTTGGGCATAGCCCTTTCGGTGCGTTAGGTCCTATTACCGGAATATCCAGTCGGTACGTTGGGTCTATCCTTCGCATGCCCTATGTGACCAAACCTTGTCTCGATTCCATATTTCATCACATTCCTGTTTACGTACGCATACAGCCATTCCATTTGTATGTATTCGCATTTGAATTTTGCTGCCCCATTAGTAAGGAAGCCAAAGGTCAAACAGATACCGAAGAATCATATCTAATAACTCAGAGGAAGGATATATCCTTCCTCTGAGCTAATAACAAGTCCAAAAACGAATATTCACGAAATGCAAAAACATTATCCCGCGTGGCCTATTCGGAAGTTTTTCAGGAGATCGATCGTACGCATAGATATGATATCTCATCTCATCTCATCTCACTTCTCACTAATATTATAAATGCGAAAGTATGGATGTTTGTTTGTTTATTTGTTTGTTTGTTTGTTCCGCTTTCACGCTGAAACTACTGAACGGATTTGGATGAAATTTGGTAGGTAGATAGATAAAGCACTCAGCTAACACATAGGATACTTTTGTGCCAGAAACCTTAAGGGTTCCCGAAGCAATGCTTAAAAACTCAAAATGTCAACTTCGTCACTAGATGGCGCCACCTTAACATTTTCTTTCTCTCTGGACCCAATTCTGAAGTCTACGCAGACGAAGTTGCGGGTAGAAGCTAGTGTTCAATAAAACCGTCTCATCGCATTATGTCGGATAGGTCAGGTTGATTTGCGCAGAAGGTTCTGTTTTGACGTAGAAAGAATAGAAGATAAACATGATAAAAGAGTCATTTTGAATGACTTCCACTTATTACCGACGAGTGGCCACGCCGGTATAAGGAGAATGATAAGTAACATTAAAATATATTATTTTTGGATGGGTCTCGAGCGTGACGTAACCGAATTTGTCAAGCGGTGCGACAAATGTCAAAGGCAGAAGTATTCTATAGGTACTAAGGAACTACCTACCGAGTAGTAGTCAATTTTGTAAGACGGGAGGTTTTTACCCCTTGAAGCAGTGTTGTCGAAGTACTACGGAACCCTACACTGCGCGTGGCCCGACACGCACTTGACCGCTTTTGTTTTAAAAGTAACAATAAGAGTCTGATGATTCTGTTGTTATTTATAACTTAAAAAAGTTATATAAACATTAAATGGGTATACTATTTTTTTTGTTTTTTGGCATTGCCAGAAGTACCTTTTTTGGAGTTACGTCTATTATAATAATCGATATTATAAGAGGAAGTCTGAAAGTAGCGCCAGTGACAGAAAAGTTGCAAAATAATCATTTGGCATCGTATGGGCATGTCATGCGAGGTGAGAAAAAAGTTAAATAAATAGGAGAGTTCTGAATATGAATGTGAATTGATTAGTGGGAAGAGGAAGTTAAAAGAAGAGATAGCTGGACAGTGTAAAAGATGATATGAGTATGAAAGCTGAAAACCGGTCCGGCCGTGGTGACGCGGGCAGTGTCTCTGTTGAACTCCATTTGATTTTATTTAAAATAATAGTAAAAAGTCTACTTACAAGCATAAAGCAAGTGTCTAGTTATAACCTTATGTGTAAATAGCATACTGGTTAATCCAAAATTAGTGCGGAGCTCTGACTTTTCGTAAAATTCATTCCACGTAAAGTAAATCCTCAGTGCGGTATGTTTCTGTGCGAGTGACTTTGACCATTCAGTGAACCGCAAACGTAAGCCGATCGACGACAATACGACCAGCCGCTAGCGGAACTACCCACTTGTGATTTGTAAACGTAAACAAATACTGGGCGCATTTCCTGCGTATCTTTGCTTTGTTATCGCTTATACAGCTGACTGATATCTATTTGGAAATGAATTGCTTCGCGTGCAACTCGACTATCGAGGACACAAATAAGCTTTTAATATGCGTTACTTGCAAGCGCAATTATCATCATAAGTGTGTAAATATATCAACAGATTTTTATGACAAAAATGCTAGCTATCTAAGCCGGAAATGGCAGTGTACCGACTGTGTAAATATCACTATTCGCAACACAGACAGTCTCGCACTGGATATGTCTTGCGACGAAATCGCTCCAATCGAACATAGTTTTATTGAATCTACATTACGAACTCCTGAGAATCAGGTTTTAAATAATAAGGCTCAATTACCTAGCTCTAGAATTAGTGAGCCAGCTACATTATCCCAAATTGCTGACCTTCTGGACTCAAAATTCTCCAGCGTTATCTTGGACTTAAAAGAGGAATTTAACACAGTTTGTGATACACTGAAACAGGATTTTTCGCGCAAAACGGAACTAATTACAAACCAGCTGACTCAGCTAAAAGCGGACCTATGCTTAACTGACGCTAGATTGGACAAAATGGAAAATGAGAATGCCGAATTAAGAAAACAGGTCGCGGAACTAAGCAAGTCGCAGGGCCGGGGGGTGGACCAGGGAGTGAGTGCTTTGCAAGACACTATTGCTGACCTAAAATGTGAGCTAAACGAAAGGGATCAAACCGCTCTATTGAACGACGTCGAGGTGTCTGGGGTTCCCGAATTCGAAGGGGAATCCGTACCGCATATCATCATGGCCATAGCTGCCAAGCTGGGGATGACCCTGGAGGAGCGCGATATCGTTCAAGCGTCGCGAGTGGGAGGAAAGAAGATCCATATAGAAGGCAGTGAAGGCATCCGTCCACGGCCTATTGTTGTGCGGCTAGTCAGGCGCGCCCTTCGTGATACTTTCATAAAAAATTCGCGTGTGCGCCGAGGAGCCACTACTGAAGACCTGGGCCTGCCGCCGCATACGTTTCGATCATTTCATGTGAATGAAAGACTAACTAAATTAAATAGGGTGATTTTTGCAAGAAGTCGTGACCGTGCTCGTACATCCAACTGGCGTTTTGTATGGACAAGGGACGGGCGTATCTATGCTAGGCAGAATGAGTCATCACAGGTTCACATATTACGTACTGAACGAGATATCGATAGGGTTTTTATCTTATAAAAAATCACACTCGTATATCCTTTTTTTGTGCTAAGTGCACTCTTTTTCATACTCTGCCTGACATACCTGCGCTAGTCTGTTTGGTTCCGTTTATTTATAGCATGTATTATTATATTAATTGTGTATTGCAGTGCATTTGTGGAGTAATGCTTGTCGCTTTTATTTACATAACTAAAACTTTACCACAAATATTCTCAAAAAATAGCTGTACCTTGCTTATTGATTGCCACTCATATTGTGTCCTTTTTAATGTAACAAATAAACGGAATAACGTAAAAATCCAGCAATTTACGTTTATACATAAAATAAATCTTTGTTTATGTAGTCTTACAAAATGGTAAAAAAACAGATTATTAAATTTGGTATTTTTAATGCTGGGTCTTTAAATACAAGGCAAAATGAATTTATAGTGGCAGTCGAACGTCACAACATTGATATTCTAGCCATAAATGAGACTTGGCTGAGGCAGGGTGAGGAGGGTTGTGCACCCTTATTAACCGGTTTTAAATTTAAACACACTCCTCGTAAACTAGGTGTGCGAAAGAGTGGTGGGGGGATAGGGTTTTACATTAGGAGAGGTATCAACGTGCGCAATCTTCCTCATACCCCCACACCTAACGTCGAACAGATGTGGTTGTCATTGTCTGTGAATTCGAAGCGCATTATAGTGGGAACAGCTTACAGACCTCCATGGTTAAATCATGACGTTTTTCTTGATGCACTGGGAGAAACTATTAGTTCCTTTTCACAATATGACTACCTCATTGTCTTAGGTGATTTCAACATAGATTTATTAAATAAAAACGACTCCAAAACAAAGAACTTAAACGACTTTTTGCTATGTTCACAATTAACAAACTTTTTTAGTGAACCAACGCATTTCACTAGTCATAGCTCTACACTTATAGACCTTATTTGCTCAAATACTCCCTTGATAAATATAAAAATAGAACACATACCCGACCTTGGTGCTCATGCATTTGTCACAGGTGATCTTAAGATAAAAAAAGAAAAATCAATGTCTCGTAGTTTTACATGCAGGCCGCTTAAATCAATCGACTTAGATAGGTTTACACAAGATTTGATTTCCCTTGACTGGAGTAAATTTAATTCTATATCAAATGTAGATGACAAAATTTGCTATTATAATATGTTGTTGCTAACTCTTTTTAATAAGCATGCCCCTGAGCGCAAAATAGTGATTAGAGAGAAGTCAAAACCATGGCTTACCGAAAATTTGCGTTTCATGATGAAACTTCGCGATGAAGCGTATAATAAATACCGAGAAACTAGATCTGAGAATGACAAGTCTGCATATAAAGTTTTAAAACAATTAGTTAACACCAGTATGTACTACGAACAAAAGGGATATTTTGAACATTATATCAATAGTAATCTTAAGTCTCCCAAAACTCTTTGGAAAAACCTTAAAAATAATGTTTTGCCTAATTTTAAACACAAGCCGGATATACCTGATCATTTGTGCAATCCAAATGAAATAAACAAACACTTTCTTGATGTCCCTGGCGATATTGATGTAAAACTGTCTACTCTCACTTATTTCGAATATCATAGCTTCTGTGACAATTCGGTAACTTTCGAGTTAACACCCGTTAGTGAAGAGACTATATCAAAAATAATTTTCAGCAATACATCTAACGCTAAAGGTCACGACGGCCTAAATAAAGACATGGTACTTCTCACGCTACCACATACGTTGAGCACTATAACGGAAATTGTCAACACTTCAATTACCACAGGTACTTTTCCTCAAACGTGGAAAAAGGCGATAGTACGCCCTTTGCCTAAGCAAAACCAACCCGAGGAGCTGAAAGATTTGAGACCTATAAGTATTCTGCCTTATTTGTCTAAGATACTAGAAAAGGTGGTTTACAATCAGGTTAGTGCATTTTTGGAGTCCAATGATATTTTACCAAATGTTCAGTCGGGTTTTAGAAAAGATCATAGCACAAATACAGCTTTGCATGACGTTTTCGACGAAATTCTTTCAGGTCAAGACGTTGGAATGGGTACCATATTAGTTTTGCTCGATTACTCACGCGCATTTGACTCTATAAATTGTTCTCTTCTTCTTTCTAAAATGCGTTACTACGGTTTTAACACAAAAACAATAAATTGGTTCGACAGCTACCTTCGTAATAGAACTCAATTTGTAACTATTACAAAAAATAACGATGGCAGTACTGAAATATCCGAACCTCTTAGTGTAACAAGAGGAGTCCCGCAGGGATCAATACTTGGGCCTCTTCTTTTTATTTTGTACACATCAGATATAGTTCGCAGCATTCAACATTGCAAGTATCACCTCTATGCTGATGATCTACAACTTTACATATCATTTCTGCCGAGGGATACTTGTAGTGCTGTCCATAAACTTAATGAAGATCTCGACGGTATTACACGTTGGTCAATTGAAAATTCGTTAGTTTTAAATCCTTCGAAGTCCAAGTTTATGATCCTTGGATCAAAAAGACAAGTGTCAAGTATTACATTACAAAAACCGTTGGTATGTATAAATGGTACGCCAGTAGAACAGGTAGAAGAAGCGCGAAGTCTAGGCATTCTTGTAGATAGTCACCTTAAGTTTGAAAACCATGTAGCTTCTGTTGTTCGCAGCTGCTTTTATCGTTTGAGATCTATTTATCCAATTAGAAAATTCCTTAGCCTCGATTTGAGAATCAAATTATGTGAAACCCTTATACTCTCAAAATTAAATTACTGCCTGACGTCATACGGTTTTTGCATTTTAAATAAAACAATGAAACTCATGCAAAGAGTTCAAAATGCCTGCGCGAGATTTTGTTTCACAGTTCC
Source organism: Coleophora deauratella (assembly GCA_958295455.1). NCBI lineage: Eukaryota > Metazoa > Arthropoda > Insecta > Lepidoptera > Coleophoridae > Coleophora > Coleophora deauratella. Next base: position 9,019,077 of record OY282412.1, read on the forward strand.
TCCACGATCGCATGTCACACCTTTTATAAATAATGCAAAAATTCTTAAAATAGAAGCAAGGCAAGAACTACTCCTAGCAAGCTTACTTTTTGACGTTATTAAGAAAAAAACACCCAAGTACTTGCACGTCAAACTTAGATGGGCCTCGGATGCAAATCCTTATTCCAGAGAGCGCCCCTGCAAAGCGTGGGTTCTAGTGCCACCTGTTCACAAAACTACTGCCTTTCGTGGGAGTTTTAAATATCTGGCCACGAAGTGCTGGAACAACATTCCCCCGCCTGTTCGCGAGCTGCCATCGAAGGGTAGTTTTAAAGCCAAATACAGAGCTCACTTGCTATTAACGCAAAAAACAAACACACGTTGATTGTACTTACACATTTATTTTTAATACATACATATACACATATACTTTTAATACATACATACACACATACATATACTTTTAATACATAAAGATACACATATACTTTTAAATACATTCATCTATAGATGAAATACACCCGGGCACAGAGAAAACAAATCTGCTCACCATAGAAATGTTTGCCCTAGGTGGGGATCGAACCCACGACTCTCTGATCAGTATACGGGAGCACTAACCACTAAGCCTCCGAGCCATAATAAGTTGTTCCTAAATAAGTAGATAATTTGTTCTGTATCCTTCATATGTTTAACACTAGCATTCCGTGGCCAGGACATAAAATGATTTATGTATACAACCTCATAGATTTTTACACTTACTTGTAGGTAGAACTTAGTTAATATTAGAAATAAAAATATTTGCCTGAATGTGTAGGAATTTGTAACCTACTAATTTGTTAAGTTGTTATGACAGAGCTCTTTTACCAACAAATGCACTGCTCGTAAATACCTTTGTCCGGGTCGGTTCTGCTTTTCGGTGCCGACTGAAAATCAGCGCTGTAGGTCCCACCTGCAGCTTTTTTGCTGAGCTCGGAGCCGTTTCACAATGCGGCACGAAATACCTACCTGTGTTTTTATTAATTAATGTTTCTTGTGTTATAGATTTATAACTATGTCTGTTGTTTCATTTTTTGTATTTTGTGTCGTAATTTTGTGAATAAATGATTTATCTATCTATCTATCTATCTACGTCTATAGACGGGATTCATTCGTATTGTATTGTGTTGTGACAGAACGTCTATTGATGTTACGTGAGTTTTAACTGAATTACGTTCAGTACGCTTACGTAAATAGCGTACTGCTATATTTATAATATAGCATATTTAACCATGTAACAGAACGTCTATATGCGAGGTTCTGTTTTGTATGAAATAAAAAATGGTGTCAAAACGTGAACTTGATGAAAGTACGAACTGTCTGTGAAAGTGTTAAATAGATAAAAGCTTGTGAAGAAAATAAAACACAATATTATCAATATCTACGTATAATATTTTTGTTGAAAATGAAATATTTTATTCCAAGTATGTGGCTTTGTACCCTTTTCGAAGGTCGTTTTTTAAACTACCTAATACGAGGTTCCTACCACTCGGAACTTGCATACCCGCAGTTTCGAAAACTTTGTAGAGGGAGAAAAAACTACGAGTCCAAAGAAACTCCCCCCAACACATTAAAAACAATGCTTATATTCCATTACATCTCAAGCGATTTTTTATATTGTACATTTTCATTTACATAATTAAAAAAAGCATTAAAACAAATGACATTAGAAGCTAATTACTAATTATTGTTTGTTTTAGAACCTCGTGGAAGAAGCCTTAGTTTCACAACGTATATATTTTGAAACGATCACGTCTGAACCTAGGGATTATTTGGTATTAAACACAAATTTTGCCAAGTTATTTGACTTATCGAATTTAAAAGATCATCAAGAAGGCTGTGATAATGTATATAAAAGGTGTTGGTTAGACAAAAGTAACAGCTCGGAACCTGGTGCCAAATTAATAGTTTCAGTACCACTTAAACACTATCCCAAGTACGAGTGGGCTTTGGAGTTTACTAAATACAATAGCAGCCCGCCTTGGGTGAACAAGGACTACGATGAAAGTCGCAGTGTCTGGGGCCGTGGAACCCGTTTTCTTTTTGCACTCGGTGGTGAGTTTAGAAGCATTTCATAATATATTCCTGTAACCATGATCCGCTCTTGTTTAAGTTGACCAAGCATATAGTTGAGCGGGGAAAGAAAAAAAAATCCAAATGTCGGGAAAAATCTCATTTAGTTGATATGACGTATACATTTTAATGTTTTTGCTTGTTCGTTCGAATATATTTGTTGTACACAAGCGATTAAATAGAAATTTTGAAAAATGTTACCAAAAGCACAATTAAACTGGCCGTAGCTATGCCATAACGATTCAATTGACTGTAAAGTACGTAAGGGATAATGCACTTTATATCAAGTAACATAAAGTACATTATTACTTACTTATTACTACTTTCCAATCAGTTGGATCGTTATGACATAACTACGGCCAATTGTGAGGCCGTATGCGCCACAACCTCCACGGAAGAAAGAAGGGAGGGGAAGTAGAAAGTAGGCGGATCTCGCGTGTTATAAATTAGCGACACAGCGCTAACGCGCACTCTCAGACACAGTTCGCTCTCGTTTGCCGCCCCGGTCGGACGTCTCGGGTCGCGCTCCGCTCCTGCTCGCTGTCGTCGCCCCTGCCGACGTGCATCGTGTCTCCTGCCGCTGCCTACGTGCACCGAGTCATCGAACCGCTCCCAGCCGAACCGAGTGTAGTTTTCACTGCGCGGCCAGGCCTGTTTCTAACGGGATCCGTCCTGTCTTTTGTAAATCCAGGCTTTAGTGGTTATCTAGTGGATACTTAACGGTGCCAACGAAGCTAGGTAGAGCGTGCCCCGTGCGCTCGCGGTTCCCCTTCTGGGAAACGTAAACAGCGGATGGGACTGGAACCACCGGCCTTGGGGGGTCTCCTAGCCGACGCCAGTCATCTCCCTCCCACCCTCGCCCTTCCCTACCATCCATTTCTGTAACGTTGTTTGAGCGTAGCTTGAGCTTCGGTTCACTACTACCCTCTGCGTCTCAGGCTGCTAGGGACTTAGGCACTCACCCGTCAGTACAATAAGATTTACTGGCGGCACACTACACACCACACTTAGGATGGACACCCTAGGTACCCACTAACCCGCACACACCTCTGGGACCTCCAACTCAGAACTGTCCCCCGCCCACCTAGAGGCCCTCCACCTCATACACGAGAAACCCGGGTTTCTCGATAAGCTCCTTCTGAGCATCTCACCCGAGGTCATGGACGTCCTGCTGCCTGCCCTAAACCACCGCGACTCTCCCCTCTCGCCCCAGCATACCGGAGAGGCTTCACCTCTGTCCCAACCTCTGACGATCGCTTCACGTCCACCCACCCCTGCCCCCGCGACTACCCCCATAGACTACCAAGTCCAAGACCGCATATCTTCCTCTTCGGAGAGTAAGGACGGCGACGGCTTTACGACCGTCGACTCCAAAAACTCTAAGAACTCTAAGAACAAAAACGTCCAAGAAGGCCGCCACAGCCGCGACATCAGTGACGACCCCCCCACCCGAGCACTCTGACCAGGAGTCCTCCCAATCCGCCCCACCCGCATCTCAACCCCCCCGCATCGAACGCCCCCCGCCCCTCTTCATTCAGAACAAGGAGAAATGGAACAATGTTTCATTTCTTCTTAACGAACGCAAAATCGCGTTCACTTCTGCTCGGACCACACAACAAGGGATCAAGGTCCAAGTCCCCACTCCCAACGACCATCGTCGCCTCACGACCGTCCTGAAAGCCGAACGCATCGGCTTTCACACCTACGCCCTCGAGGACGAACGCATTCTGCGCGTCGTCATCAGAGGTGTCCCAAAGGAGCTTAACTCCAACGACATTCTTGAGGACATTAAGTCCCAAGGATACCCCGCCCACGAAGTCCACCGCATGCATAGCGGCAAGACCAAAGCCCCCTTTGACCTAGTGCTGGTCACACTAGACTTGTCCCCCGCCGGTAAGCGTATCATCAATACGCTTACTACCGTATGCCGGCTATCCGGCATACGAATCGAGATGCCCCACAAAAAAGGTCCCCCTGGCCAGTGCCATAGATGCCAACTCTATGGCCACTCGGCCAGGAATTGCTACGCCAAGCCTAGGTGCGTCAAATGCCTAGGCAATCACGGCACCCCTGACTGCCCCCGCCCCAAAGACAAGAGCGAGTGTACGGAACCCCCTGGTTGCGTACTCTGCGGTGCCCTGGGACATCCAGCGAACTATTGCGGATGCCCCAAGGCACCACGCGCTAGTCGTAGGCCTGGAAAAAAAGGGCCCCGCGCCCTCCGCCTCGAAACCCCGGCCCGCACGCCGCGCTCTCCACGTACTGAGGACTTCCCACCTCTGCGTCCGACCAAAACACCCGCCTTCACTCCCAACATCGCAGCCTCTCAGGAGCTGCAACCCGCCTGGAGAAGCCAAGCAGGCTTGGCTTCACCACCTCCACTCATGGAAACTCCAGTTTCCATGCCCACGGCATTCAAGCCGACCCCCAAGCCCCCCACCAAACCAGCTAAGACCAACAAAGCGCCCCTTCCCCCCAAGGTCTCCCCTCCAGCGCCTGTCCCAGACACCGTGGAGGAAGACGACCTTAGTCTTGTCATCCGCTTTGCCAGCGCCATTAACATGGAGCAGGTCCGCGACCTGGCTAGGGAGCTCAGAGCAACCCAGCATAACACGGAACAGCGTTGCATAGCAATGCTTAGGCATTCGCGACTCATCGCAGCCATCTCGGAGTTCAATGTTAATTCTCCATAATGGATTTAAACCCCTCTAAAGGTAGACTCAAGCCCCGATCTATTACCGTCGCATTCTATAATGCAGACGGTATCCTCCCCCAGCGTTGGCAAATCATAGATTTCCTTCGCGAACACCAAATCGATGTCTTACTAGTGCCAGAAACACACCTTAAACCTTGCACTCGCGGGCCTAAAATCCCCAACTACGATTTAGTGCGTAACGATAGAGTAAACTCCGCAAAGGGCGGCACTCTCATCTATTACAAAAGGTCCTTGCACTGTATACCCATCGACACCCCCCTCTCACGAGCATTAAAGCCTCTGTCTGTCGGCTAGCCATGACCAGCCACCAACCCATTATCCTAGCTTCGGTCTATCTCCCTTGTAGTGGCGACAAACCACTACTCGGGAGCGACATCGAGGCTCTATTCAATCTAGGAGGCGCAGTCATTCTGGCTGGCGACCTGAATAGCAAACACGAACGGTGGAATTGCGTATCCACCAATACTAGAGGTAGAGCCCTTGACAGACTCGTTGATCGACTCAACTTCGACATCATTGCCCCAATGACCCCCACGCACTTTTCGTACAATGTCAATCACACCCCAGACATTCGAGACATAGCACTTCTAAAGAACATCAACCTTCAGTTGTGCTCGATAGAAGTGCTTCAAACTCTGTGTTCCGACCACCGGCCGGTCCTGTTACAATTAGCTCCCCCGACCCCCACGGCCCCGCCCACAAAGACGATAGTTGACTGGGACAGCCTTGAGGACAAACTCAAAGCTACCAGTTCACCGGACCTTGACAACATACCCGACGACATTAAGTCCTTAGATGACGTCCGATGCGCAATCGATGCCCTAGCAGCCACACTCAATCAGTCGTAAAAGACTGCTCCCGGCAGGTTCCAGTGCTGCCCCACACCGCTGAAGACTGCCGGAAGACGCGAGGTCGCTGCTGACCGCAAGAAATGCAGCCATCCGTGCCTACGACAGCTTCCTAAACGAGGAAAACCGCACTCGCATGCGAGTTTTACAGAGGGACGTAAAGCAGACCATGCAAGAGCTGCAGCAGACCCGTTGGGATGAACTTCTTGGGGGAATCTCGCCATCTCACGTCGCGTATTGGAGCTTGTCGAGAGCCCTCAAGAAGGATGTCGAGTCCCCCATGCCCCCTCTCAAACGCCCCAACTTACCGGATGCCTTTGACGACTCCGAAAAGGCCGAGCCTGGCCGACAGCCTAGAGGCCCAATGTTCCCCCAGTACACTCCCAATCGAGCCCATCCAGCTACAGAAGGTGGATGAGGAAGTCGAACGGCGAACAGCTCTCCCCCCGACCGAGTCTCTTGCGCCAGTCACCCCATGTGAAGTAGAGAAGGCCACTAAACAGCTCAAACCCCGAAAGACCCCCGGCTCTGACGGCATCACCAACAAAGTACTCAAGTACTTCTCCCCGAATCTCATTGCTCTTCTAGCGTGCATCTTCAATGCAGCTATCGACAACTGCACCTTTCCCGATACGTAGAAAAGTGCAGACGTCATAGGTTTTCACAAATCCAACAAGCCCCGCTCAGAACCCTCCAGCTACAGACCTATAAGCCTCCTCAAGGCCTTGGGTAAACTCCCAGACGAACAGTTTGGCTTCAGAGCCAGATACTCGTGCGTCCAACAGGTGCACCGCATAACGGAGCACATTATAAGCGGCTTCGCCCGCAGACAGTTCACAGGAACTCTCTTCTTTGATGTGGCGAAAGCTTTCGATAAAGTCTGGCACAACGGGTTGATATACAAACTATGTCAGCTGGGACTGCCAGACCGGCTCGTACTCATACTACGAGACTTCCTCACGAATCGGAGCTTTCGCTATCGCATAGAAGGAGTCAACTTGTCCCCCCGACCTATCAGAGTCGGAGTCCCACAGGGTTCCGTTTTAGCCCCCACACTCTTTTCGCTCTACATGAGCGACATGCCGCGATTCCCAAATGTCAACCTTGCGATTTTCGCAGATGATACAGCCCTCTATCTATCCAGCCACTCAGTGGGCCTCATCCTTCGAAACCTCCAATCCTCTGCCAGTGCCCTGGGCAAATGGTTTAGGAACTGGAGGATCGAAGTGAACCCCGAGAAAAGTGCAGCTATGCTCTTTTCATTCAAACGGCTCAGTACCGAGACCAATCACATCGATCGCAGCATTAAGCTGTTCGATCGCCCCATCCCGTGGGAACGCTCAGTCAAATATCTAGGCGTCACCCTAGATGACCGACTGACGTTCAAAGACCACATCAAACGAGTCCGAAACAAAGCAGCCTTTGTTCTAGGCCGTCTCTACCCCCTCACGAACAAGAAAAGTAAAATGTCCCTATAAAAGAAAACACTCTTTTTAAGCGTCTGTCTGTCTGACTGACTGACTGATATTTTTATTTCTTTACATAATGCCTATGCCTATAAGTAAAGAGTCTGTAACATTCCCATCTTCAGTATTGCAAGGCAATACTCACAATACTAGAGGTAGGTCAGTCAGTGTGCGTCATTTGTTGTCGGTCAAATACGTCAATCCTTTCGATAGTTTAAGTCATAGGTCAAGTCGGTCAAATCACAATATTGAGTCAAGCGTTAAAATAAAGTTAAGAAACCAAAGTCCCTTGTCTCTGAGTCGAAGTTGTAGTCGGAGGTCTAACGTCTAGTCTACAAAGTTTCGTCACGGGTCGCTTGTATGTCCCATAGACGGTTCGTACGTCAGCGATTCTAACCTGTCCGTCGAGCCCTGGGTAGGTCTGGGTGACTATGCCCTTCGGCTACAAGTTTCTCGGTAGCTGGTCATCACAGATCAGGGCTAAGTCACCAACCTTCAAGGGCTCGATTTCGCGGAATCACTTACCACGTTTGGTCAGAGTCGGCAAGTACTCTCTCATCCATCGCTTCCAAACGAGGTCCGCGAGTCTTTGAGACCGTCGCCAAGATTTCCGGAGTAAGTCGTTGTCGTCAAAACTGTCAAAGGTTTGTGTCGTGAAATCAGTCTGTCCTCCAAAGATAAAATGGTTGGGTGTCAAAGGAACATCGTCGTTATGGTCTAAAGGAACATGAGTCAGTGGTCGGCTGTTTACAAGATACTCGGTCTCTGTCAGCACTGTCAACAAAGTCTGTTCTGCCGGAACTTGCTCCTTCAGCGTCGTCTTAAGCGCAGTCTTCACAGAACGCATCATCCTCTCCCAGCACGCACCATGATGCGGACTGCTCGGACAAATGTACTTCCAGTCAATTCGTCTTACAGTCAAGAACTGTCGAAGTCTGTTCACGTCTAAAGTTTCCACATACTGTCGCAGTTCACGGTCGGCACCTTTGAAAGTCGTCGCATTGTCACTCCAGATCTCATAGGGTGTCCCACGTCTTGCTATAAAGCGTCTCAAGGCTAAAATAGCACTGTCAGAAGTCAAGTCGTTTACAAGTTCTAAGTGAATAGCGCGTACAGTCAAACAAGTAAATAACGCTCCGTAGCGTTTTTCACGTCGTCGTCCAATTTTTACAGTCATCGGTCCGAAGTAGTCGAGTCCTGTGTAAGCAAAAACTTTCAGAGTCGTCAGTCGAGAGATGGGAATTTGTCCCATTAAAGGTGGTGTCGGTACGGCACGATTATTTTTACATACTTGACATGTGCGCCAAGCACGTGTAAGCTTTTCATAAATCTTTATTTGAATTATCATTGACGTTATAATTATTAATTTCGATACACTTACATTTTATTTATTTATTTATGAAAGTACAAAAATATTACTCAAGTATTTATTTAATAACCTTAATATTATTTTAAAACATTTAGTAGTGCTATTTTATTAATTGTATAATTTTAAAACTAAATCATTTATATTAAAAGTTTGTTAACGTACGCCAACGTCCGTACTTGTTGATTGTAATAGTGGTGGCGTGACAGTGCTCGAGGGAGGGCGGAAAATGTATTTAAACTAAGTTTCAGTGATATTCTGTTCAGTCTGTTACTAGAAATCGAGTGATAATAAAGTGAAGTGAAATCTATGCTGGATTTATTTTCTACGAAGCTCACAGTTCAGAATTGGGATTGTGCTACGCCTACATTAAAAAAGGTAATTTATATTATATTTTTTTTCCCTTTCTTTTTCTTTTAAACTTTACTTCATTTTTAACGTCTTAAGCGCGTTGTTACTCATAAACAGTTATGAATTTTGTGAACCATTAGACGATTTATTACGATATTATAAAGCTGGTGCTATGCGGTTTTCTTTTTTCTTAAACGAGCTATAATTGGTCCAAAGAATATATTATTTAGTTTTTAGTGTAAATTACAGATAATTACAGATCGATTTTAGTTAACATTTTTTTTTTCTTCATAAAATAACACGATATGGACGTAGGTATTCCTAATCGATTTAGTAACTGGCTGTATACTTTATTAAATCAAAACTTTTTTTATGAGTTACACTTTGCCCTTAAGTAGTTCATTTAGGCTTATTTATTATATTGAATTGAAGACATGACACCGGATAATTATTGTGGTTTTCGATATAACGTTTTACGTTTAATTAAGTTTCGAGATTCAGATTATTCTTGATAAGTATTGAGGGTTGTTATTTATTGGTTCCATTACGTGAAATTATATACTTTATGGAATCTCAAGTATACTATAACCCTGTTATCAAATAATAAATTATATGTTAACTATTTTTGAGGTATTCATTAAAACTAACCGGATAATTATGTCGTTTTCGATATAACGTTTTACGTTTAATTAAGTTTCGAGATTTAGATTATTCTTGATAAGTATTGAGGGTTGTTATTTATTGGTTCCATTACGCGAAATTCTATAGATTATTGAATCTCAAGCATACTTTAACCCTGTTTTCAATTAATAAATTAGACAATTAACTATTTTAGAAGAATCCGTTTAATCAATTTTCCTACCTTACTAAAGATTAAAAGCTTGGCTTAGAGGAATTCATTTAAAGTATTTAAAGCTTGGTTAATGATTGATTGGTTGATTAAAGTATAAATACATGCAATAAAATAAAACAAAAACTTGATTAAACAAATATTTTTAATTTTTACTATGAAGAACAAATCTTGTGTTTGTATTTTTTCTCCCTAATTTCAGTTATGGATCCGGACAATCCAGACGAAATCTCAGATGCTCCAAACAACCAGAGGCAATCACGAAGTCGGGAACGTGACTGGAAGAAGCGGTATAATCGGAGCAAGCGCAGTCCGTCTAGGTCCAGAGTGACTGAGCGTGACAAAATCCGACGGGTCCTGGATACCCCACCTCAAGGCGAACAGAGGCATTCACGCAGCCGTAGTCGGGGCCAAGACGAATGGAATCACCGCACTCGTGCTAGACGCAGTAGATCCAGATGCAGTCGAGGGCGACCAAGCAGGATCACGAGCAGAAGTCGAAGTCCAGTTCTGCCGGTAAACCAAAATTTGCAAGCAAGTACTATACGAGCAGATGTACACAATGTACCATTGCACTTGGATCGAGGCAAGGTTTCGAAAGATCGAATGTTGATGGAACATTCGCGCAGTCCACGTGGTCACGCACCAGAAAGAGAGACGAGTGCTCGATCAACATCACAGCCACGTCGTCGCAGCTCTTCACATAGTCGGCAGCGTCATCGTTCACCGCGAAGGAAGTCACGTGAGTCTTCTTATATTATGATTAATGCATTCAAAGATTTAATTGAAGCGATGCGATCTGGGAATAAGTCTGATAGTTCTGAAAGATTTCCCGTCATGAATGTTATACCCGAATTCGATCCTTCCAAACGTAGTCAAACAATAGATATGTGGTTAGCCAAGGTTAACGAGTGTTCTCTTATTTACGGCTGGACAGAAAGGCAGACAATCCACTACGCGTTACCAAAGCTTGTAGGTTTAGCCCAACGGTGGTATCAAGGTCTACCAAGTGTATTATTTTCTTGGCCGGAATGGCAAACTAAATTAAAGACAGCTTTTCCAAGCGAAGAAAATTATGGATTATTGTTAACTGAGATGCTTGAAAAACGGGGTAAATTTGGGGAGTCCTTGGAAGAATATTTTTATGAAAAGATGATATTGTTGAATAGATGTAGAATTTCGGGTAAGGATGCAGTAGACTGTATTCTGTTAGGTATAGACGATAGGTCAATAAGAACAAGTGCCGAAGCAGTACAGTTTACCGATCCAGATAAATTATTAGTGTTTTTGAGAAACGTTAAAACTACAAAACGGGGAGATAGGAATATAAGATTTAATACAAATACAACTGATTCTTTTAAACGCAATAATAATCATAACAAAGGGTTGAAAACAGAAACAAAAGGCACAATAAAGTGTTTTAACTGTGGAGAAGAAGGGCATCCCTATTTCAAATGTCAGAAACCTCAAAAACGTTGCGATAATTGTTCTAGATTAGGTCATGCATCTTCTGACTGTTTTCTAAAACTAAAAGAATCTAATAAAAGTGTTGAAAATAATTCTAAAACTAAAAATGTTTTGTGACTAGATTCAAGTAATAAAATAGATCAAAAATATTACAAAGACGCTTTGGTTAATGGAAAGACTATGCACTGTTTTGTTGATCTAGGTAGTCAATGTACTATGATCAAATATTCAAACGTCAAAAATATAGCAACGGAATGGAGTAAAGAAAATTTACCTGTATTGAGAGGATTTGGAAATTCAGTAGTGACTGTCTTAGGTAAAACTTTTCTTGAAATTGAAATAGATTCTGTTAAAGCTAATGTGTGTGTGTTGATAGTGCCTGATGAGTATTTATCAACACCTTTGTTAGTAGGACAAACATATACTGAACAAGAACATATTGTTATCCATAAAACTAGTAAAAGTTTAAAAATCATTTCAATGGGTGACAAAAACAATAAGAAATTAAGTATATCTTTATTTGTTAAGAATTCAGTAACGGTAGATAATATAGCTGAAATTGAAGTTTATTCTAAGCCTATTTATGATGGTGATGTCTTTGTTGAATATAGTATGAGGCACAAACTAGATGAGGAATATGAAGTGATAAGAGCCCTTATAAATCTAAAAGATGGTAATGGTAAATTATTTATAAAACGCCTGAGTAAAAATGAGTTTCAATTAGATAAAAACCTCAAGTTAGCTAGGGCAGTACCTGCTTATGAAGCTAAAGAATATTTAGTCAACAGAATTGAAAATTCAACTAATGTTAATGTAGAAATTATAGATCAAGATAGTATAAAAGTTGACCAGGATATAGGTAGTGAAAATATACAAAAATTAGTTGATTTATTAAATAATTTCAGAAAATGTTTTGCTTTCTCTGTAAAAGAATTGGGTTGTTGTAAGTTAACAGAAATGGACATAAAACTACACGATCAGAGTCCAGTAGTATACCGGCCATATCGTTTATCATATTCAGAACGAGAAGTTGTTAGAGATATGCTGAAGGAGTTGGAAGATTCAGGAATTATTAGAGAGTCTTGTTCTGAATACGCTTCACCTATATTGCTTGTCAAAAAGAAAACTGGTGACTACCGTTTATGCATAGACTTCAGATCTCTAAATAAGAAGACCATTAAAGATCACTATCCTTTACCAAGGATAGATGATCAAATTGATAGTTTGTCAGGTTTCAGATATTATACAACTTTAGACCTCGCATCAGGTTACTACCAAATTCCATTATCCGAGCACTCTAAACACTTAACAGCATTTATAACCCCTGATGGCCATTTTGAATTTAATAGGATGCCTTTCGGTCTCACCAATGCCCCTTCAAATTTTCAACGCACTATAAATAAAATATTAGGGAGCGCTAGGTTTAAACATGCTTTTGCCTACATGGATGACATTATCATACCTTCAGTGGATATAGATGATGGATTCAAACGTTTACATGATACGTTAAAATTATTCAGTGACGCAGGACTTACATTAAATTTAAATAAATGTAATTTCTTTAAGAAATCCATTGAATATTTAGGATTTGAAATCGACGAAAGTGGAATACGACCGGGACTAAAGAAAACAGAGGCTGTAGAAAAATTCCCTACTCCTACTGATCAACACAAAATTCGCCAATTTATAGGACTAGCAAGCTTTTTTAGACGCTTTGTAAGAAATTTTTCTATTATTGCTAAACCATTAACTACTTTGCTTAAAAAAGATACTAAGTTTATATGGAGTGAATCACAAGATCAAGCATTCAAAATTTTAAAATCAGAACTAGTCAAACGACCGATTTTATCGCTGTATAATCCCTCTTTTGAAACGCAACTTCATACGGATGCGTCTAAAATCGGAGTAGCAGGAATTCTTTTGCAAAGGAGAAACAAAGACTTCCCACTACAGCCAATTGCATATTTTAGTAGGCAAACTTCGCCAGAAGAGGCTCATTTTACATCCTATGATTTAGAAACTTTGGCAGTTGTGTCCTCATTAGAACGTTTTAGAGTTTATTTGATTGGCATACATTTTCTTGTAGTAACTGACTGTAATTCACTTAGAGCCACGTTTGAAAAAAAAGATATTCTTCCACGTGTAGCACGATGGTGGAATGTTTTGCAAGAATACGATTTTTCAATTGTGTATAAGCCAGGAAGTTCTATGTCACACGTCGATGCGCTTAGTCGAAATCCTGTAATGGAAGATAATATTTTGGACATAAGGAATATTACGACTGACTGGATAGTTACTGTTCAACAAAATGATTCTGAAATACAAAGAATAATGAATATACTCAAAGATATGGAAACCAATAATGCAGTAGAAATTGATAAAAATTTTGTAATTAAAAAGGATTTGTTGTATAGGAAAACCGAAAATGGACTTAAATGGGTCGTACCTAAAGGTGTCAGGTGGCAGATTCTAAAATCAAATCATGACGATGTTGGACATTTCAGTTTCGATAAAACTCTAGACAAAATTAAAAGTAGTTATTGGTTTCCACGAATGAGGAGGTTTATAAAAAAATATGTAGAGTCTTGCTTGGAATGTGCTCATGCGAAAGCACCTTCTGTTAGAACTGGTAAATTACACCCAATAGAGAAAGTAGCTCAACCGTTTCATACTATTCATATCGACCATTTAGGACCTTTTGTCCCTAGTTCACGTCAAAATACTCATCTTCTTTTAATTATAGATGCATTCACTAAATTCATCATTTTGGCTCCAGTTCGTAGTACAAAAAGTAATCAGGCAATTAATGTTCTGAAAAAATATTTTCATACTTTTGGTGTTCCAAAAAGGCTTATTTCAGATAGAGCTACTTCCTTTACATCTAAACAATTCAAACAGTTTGTTAGCCAGTTAGGGATAAAACACATTTTAAATGCTGTCGCCACACCCCGTGCCAATGGACAGGTGGAGCGGTACAATAGAACCGTTTTAACATCTCTTACTGCCGCTGGACAAGGAAAATCTGAGCGTCTCTGGGATCAAAACATATCGGAGATACAGTGGGGTTTAAATAACACTCTTAATAAAGGCATAGGCAAAACACCGGCACATGCTTTATTCGGTATAAATCCTACTGGAATGTCAGATTCTTTGTTGCGTCTAGAAGTTGTCCCTGAAGAAAATATAGATAGACAAAAACTACGTGAGGAAATTTCGGAATGTATACAAAAAAATCAAACACAACAAAAGGAAAGGTATGACAAGGGGAGAAAAAACTTAGTATTTAAAGAAGGTGATTTAGTCAGAATAGAAAGGGAAGTTCAAGCAATAGGACAAAGTAGGAAATTGATTCCTAAATTGAGAGGGCCATATAGGGTTATAAAAGTGCTAGGTAACGATAGATATGAAGTCCAAGATACGCCTATATCTAGAAAAGGAAATAAGTCCTTCAGGGGAACTTTCTCCGTAGATAAAATGTACCCTTGGTTAGTTTTCAAAAGATCTGAAAATTTGGATAGCTCTACATCAGATTCTGAAGTTTCCCAATAAAATATGAATGCATTTTTCATTTTATAAGAAACACTGATTCGATTGATTTTTCAGTATCGTAGTTAAAGATATGTAAGAGGCTTTAACTATGTATTTATAATGATTTAGTTGAACATAAAATGTTAAAGATATGTATGATGCTTTAACATTGTGTATTTATATTGTGTGATGGAGATATGAAGGAGGCTCCACATACTGACTTTATAATTGTATGGTGGATGGATTGGATTTTTTACAATGTTTTAATTAAGTAATTCAAGTAAATAACCTAGTGAAGTAAAATATTAGTTCAAATTAATACAATTGATTTATATTATTGTATAACTGATTTATATTTCATAAAAATGGTTGATCATTGTATAACTGATTTATATTTCATAGAAATGGTTGAGCGTTAGTTCATTTTTTTGCCAATGTGTGTAAATTATACATTAATTTTCATTAATTTCACGAGACGTGAAAATATCAGGAAGGCCGACTGTAAGCTTTTCATAAATCTTTATTTGAATTATCATTGACGTTATAATTATTAATTTCGATACACTTACATTTTATTTATTTATTTATGAAAGTACAAAAATATTACTCAAGTATTTATTTAATAACCTTAATATTATTTTAAAACATTTAGTAGTGCTATTTTATTAATTGTATAATTTTAAAACTAAATCATTTATATTAAAAGTTTGTTAACGTACGCCAACGTCCGTACTTGTTGATTGTAATAGTGGTGGCGTGACAGTGCTCGAGGGAGGGCGGAAAATGTATTTAAACTAAGTTTCAGTGATATTCTGTTCAGTCTGTTACTAGAAATCGAGTGATAATAAAGTGAAGTGAAATCTATGCTGGATTTATTTTCTACGAAGCTCACACACGTTTAACAGCAGACCGCGCTCTGACGATCCAATACTTTTGTCTTAGGTCGTTAAAAACTTTTTCTCTTCCTACATGAGCCGCGTCTTTGTGGTACTGCAGGATCAGTAATTGCGCAAAATGGTCGTCCGGGGATAAAATTATAGGATTTTTAACGTCAAAGTTTGCATTAGCCGCGTCAATACTTCCATGTGCACGTATAAGTCCTTGTGAATCTAAAAAAGGGACTAACTGAAAAATCAGACTGTCTTTGTCAACTTTGTTACGCTAGAAATAATAGGAAAGGCGGAGCATGCATTTTAGTAAGAACGGGTTGCCAATTTAAAGAGATAAAAACTGTTTCGAAATATTGTGTACCAAACGTGATCGAGGGATGTGCAGTAGAGTTAATTGAGCATAACATTGTCATTTTATGTATATACAGGGTCCCCAAAAATAAAAACAGAGCACAGTATTATGACATATTTTTTAATAACCTAAATGACATTCTGAATTTATTTATTTATAATGACAAGAAAAAAATTATAATTTGTGGAGATTTTAACACGGACATTTTAGTAAAGACAAAATACTCAATAGATTTTGAAAATTTAGTGTTAGGAGGTAATTTGAAATTTGCTATACGTGAACCTACTCGTCCTTGTAGTGGAACTTGTTTGGACAATATTATTCACAATATTCGAGGCAGCAAAGGGGAAGTCTTTGAGCTTGCTGTCTCTGACCACACAGCCCAAATCCTAAAGTGTCCAGTCAAAAAAACTTTTAAATTTAAATATTGGTATTCGTCCAAACGTGACTACTCTAATGAAAATATAATAAAGTTCGGGAAATACCTAAAAGAATTACACTTCACAGACTCTTTTGCTTCGAGCAACCCAAACGAAGCTTTTAATAGTTTCTTTGATATCTTTGTGCTACTATACGACTTGTGCTTTCCTGTAATAAAAGTTAAAAACACAACAAGGAGAAAACCGAAATGGTTATCAAAGGGCATAAGAAACTGTAGCAAGCGCTGTAGGGACTTGCTTTGGAGATATAGGTTGGACCGAACTACTGTCAATAAAAACACTTTCAAAGACTATTCCAAAAGACTAAAGAATATTATCTCTAAAACCCAAAAGGCTCAAAATAACTATTTTATTTCAACAGCGGCAAATAAGTCTAAAGCTACGTGGCAAATTATAAATCGGACTACAAGTAATCTCCCCCGAGAATACATTAAACAAATAAAAGTTAACGATAAACTTATTAACAACCCCAGCGAAATAGCTACATGTTTTAATGACTTTTTTGTTGAGCATGTTAACCCAGGAGCACTAAGCGTAAACCGACATACGGATGTATTACAGGCATATAACAATCCCAAATCCTTATTTATGGAACCAACTTGTCCAGAAGAAATAAGTAGGGTCATTAATAATCTAAAAAATACTAGAAGCACAGGATTTGATGACATTAGCTTACAAGTGATAAAACACGTCTCCTTAGTAATTGGTCCAGTTCTAAGTCATATTACCAATATATGTATTGAACAAGGTATTTTTCCACAAAAATTAAAACTAGCAATCATAAAGCCCTTATTCAAAAAAGATGATAGAGAGGAAATTAAATTTTACAGACCAATTGCACTGTTATCTGTATTTTCTAAGATAATAGAGAAAGTTATATATGTTAGGCTATATAGATATTTTGAGATAAATAATATTTTAGTCAATGAACAATATGGGTTCAGAAAAAATAAAAGTATTGATGTGGCTATTTATGACCTCCTAGGAAAAATTTATTACAGAGTCGATAGAGCTCTTCCTGTTTTTGCACTCTACCTAGACATGTCCAGAGCTTTTGATTGTGTTGATCACAAGATTTTGCTTAGGAAGCTGGAAACTTACGGCGTTAGAGGTAACGTTAATGACCTTATTAAATCCTACCTAAGTAATAGAACGCATATCACCAAAGTTGAACGCATTTGCCCGGCGAGTAAAACAGAAAAAGCGCACTTATCTCAGCCACGCTTAGTCCACTACGGTGTGCCACAAGGAAGTATCTTAGGCCCACTTTTGTTTCTTATATATATAAATGATCTACCGAAATGCACAACTCATCCAATGATTCTATATGCCGATGACAGTACAGTTATTTGTGAAAATGAAAGGGATATACATTCTAGCCTTACGTCAATAACTCACTGGCTAAAACATAATAACCTACAAGTAAACATTGATAAAACGAACATTATGTCTTTCAGGCAGAGGAACTTCAATATTTTAACCACAAATGTGGATTTTGAAGGCAGGAAGATTGACGAAACCGCAGTTACAAAATTTTTGGGTTTGCATGTGGATAACAACTTAAAATGGAGCACACAAGTTGAACATGTATGTAAGAAAGTGACACAGTTCTCCTATGCTCTCTACATGCTTGGCAAAACCGTTAACCGTGAAGCGGTTCTAGCAGCATATCACGGTTATGTGGTCCCTACTTTAAGATACGGAATAATTTTTTGGGGTAATGCTATTGGTAAGGAGTCAGTACTGAAATCGCAAAAAAGGTGCATTAGAGCGATATGTAAGCTAAAACGAACGGACACCTGCGTACCTCATTTTAAGGAGCTAAAGCTTCTAACTTTCCCGGCTCTGTATATATATGAAGTCGCAATTTTTGTAAAATCTCATCCGGAATATTTTCAATTTCATACTCGAGCGCGACACATTGATAAACTCTGCTTGGTACCATGTAAAACCACATTATTTCAAAACAGTATATTTTCAGTGGCTCCAAAAATTTATAATAAACTACCAAAAACTATAAGGAATTCGAGCACCTTCAGCAGCTTCAAAAATCATTTGAAATCATTTTTGATATTCAAAGCGTATTATTCAGTAAACGAATTTTTAAATGACAATTCTATATAATGTGCATGCTACTCCTTTTGACATTTCTTTTCATAATTTTAATACGTATTTTTTAAATTTGTTGGTTTTTATTATATTATTTTATTGTGACATATTTTGATAATTTTATTTGTTTTGTTACATTATAATTTTGGTTTTATTTTTTATTTTATGCATATAATTAATTAAATTTTGACTATTTTTAGGTAATTCTATTTGATTTTGTATGTCTAATGACAGGTTATAAAGCGCTTTAATGTTTTTTTAAATTTAAGATTATTATTTAATGTTATTTTAACCACAAATAAATGATTTATGATTATGATTATGATTATGACTTTGTGTACTGTCCGTAGTCGATGAATGTCTGTCGGAAAAGTTCGTCGTTGACTGTCCTTTAAAAGGAAGAGCTCGGCCTCCCTTATCTCAATTGTGAGCAACTCTCCTGAACGGCGGGCGTCTTTCTTTGAAATGTTATGTACGAACCTCAAAATCCATGCGAATGCTCGTACAAGTCGCCAGTAAACAGAGAAGCGTGAAGCTTCAATGAGATTGTTAACCTCTGTGTTGATAACCAGAGTCGATCTCACTTCGGTGTCGGATTCCAAGTCATCTTTACTCAGGGCTTGTGTCTCCTGTGGCCACGAAATCTCATCTTGGCTCAGGAAAACTGGTCCGTTCAGCCAAACACAACCCGAGTCTGTCCCCTTATTTGTCAAGTCTCTGGTTGCGAGATCAGCGGCGTTCAAATGACTAGGTATCCATCTCCAGTCATCAGGTTGAGTTAGGTCACTTATTTCGCTGATCCGATGGGCAACAAACGGTTTGAATCGTCCGGCTTCCGACTTAATCCAACTTAATACCGTTTTCGAGTCGGACCAGTACATTACACGGTTTATTTTGAGGTCAATATACTTCTTGATCGAATGTGCCATTCTTACCCCTAATAAGGCTGCCTGCAACTCCAGTCTGGATACGCTTAAAATCTTCAGCAGAGCCACACGTCCTCTCGCCATTAGCAGACAAACATGGTAGCGTCCGTCGTCTAAAACTGACCTCATGTAGCCAACTGAAGCGAAAGCTCTGGTACTGGCATCACAAAAAACATGGATGTCTACAGGTCTTTTGACTTCACAGTCAGAGTTCAATAGCCATCTAGGTATTTGAAGAGACACCGCTTGACGAATTTCCGCTAGCCATACTCGCCAACGATCAAAACAATCTCCAGAAATCTCGTCGTCCCAACCGATCTTAGTCTTCCAGATATCTTGTAGAATAATCCGGGCTTTAATTGTCACGAACAGGAGGAAACCAAGTGGGTCAAAAACAGACATACAAATCTTCAATACCTGTCGCTTCGTTGGATGTTTGTCGTCGATCACATCCTTTAGGTCTGTATACACGAAGTTGTCTGTATCGGGTCTCCACTTAACTCCCAAAACACGTTCTAGTGGCTGTTCAGAGGTATCGCTAATTACCTTGGATGCAGTCGCTGACAGCTTGTCCTCAGGCAGGTGTAACAAAATGTCTTTCGAGTTACTCATGAAGCTCGTCATGTTAAAACCTCCTTCGGCATGTACTCTGATGACGTCATCTACAAGTTTTTTACCTTGGTTGATGGAGTCAACAGAAATGATCAGATCGTCCATATAATGATGATCCACTATGGCCCTGACTGCTTCAGGGTGTGTGTCAGCAAACCTGAGCGCGTTAACGTTCTTCACGTACTGCGCTGACGACGGAGAACAAATAGCGCCAAATATCATAACGTTCATTTGGTAGACGTCGTTCTCCCACAGAAAGAGCTGAGCGTGTCGGTTTTCAGGCAGGCCTGGCGCACTCCGCGCTTTAGGTACAAATCTACAAGTAGATGAACGCGCACTCTCGAGAGTGCCTAGATCGACGGCTGCCACGCGCCGCCGGCCGAATAGCGCGACACTAGAGCCGCGCCTGCCGTCACGTGCACTCGCCTCATCGTCGCTGTATTTATTATCCTTCGTATTATGATGTACTCGTAGCAGCCAATATGAAGGCCAACATTTATTGCATCGCATTTGGTTGCTTAAAAAATAACAAGGACCGGAACCTCTCATTTTTCACTCTTCCAAAAAACATCGAAAGGTAGTGAGTGATGTTATTTTTAAATCTATTATCTATGATTATTATTTCGTTTTGATCGAACGATATGAGTCTTCTTCTTAGCGTGTGGCACAATTTAACCGTATCTATCACAAAGGTTTAGACGGCAGTCGCCTGGTAAGTATGTGTATGTTTTTTATATACTTCGTTGGTTAGGTAGTTATTGTTTATTTGTTTATTCTTGTTCACGCCGCGCCCGTTAAATCCGTTCAGTAGTTTCGTCGTGAAAGCAGAAGAAACAAACATACTTTTTTAATTTCGTAATTATAGTAATAGTGAACAGTAGGTATTATTACACATAAACAGATTTTCAATAAAAACTTGCCTTTGTAACGTATTTTTTCACAAAAATAGGATAACAGGGATTGATACGGTATTTTTTATTAGTTTTTCACAGTTGAGGCAACCCTTGCAGCGTTAGAAGAGGTAAGAGTTACGCGATCGAAAGAGATGGAAAATGTAGGTAAATATCGAAGTAGGTACTTGACGCTGTTGTGAACTGAATTGAACTTTACTGCGTCGCTAACAAGCTCGCTATTTATTTAAAAGTGGTTGTACAGTGAAGCTTCTGTACTTGTACTATTGAGTATTCTGTGCTTCAGGAATGATCAGGACTTGATGGAACATCTCTTGAATATCGCCCATTACTGCGTACCGATGACACCTGAATTGAAGAAGTATACCAGGTAAAGAATTCAAATAGTCTGGTCCCGCCAGGAGAAAATCATTTAGCGACTTACCGTCGGACTTGGCAGCCGCGTCCAGAACCATTCTCAACTTATTCGGCTTATTAGGGTTAAAAACGGCGAAATGAGGCAAATACCACGTTTTGTCCTCCTTCTTAGTTCTTAGTTATTTAAATTATATTTCACACTATTAAAGCGTCCACGAATTTTAAAGGAAACCGACTTCGACATAGAGTCTACCGAAGACATGCCGTGGACGCCGCACATGCGCAGTTGTCGTGTAGGCCCATTCAAGCCGACGCGCGCTGCGAACGCTGCATCCACCTAGCTGACGGCTGCTCCCTCATCCAGAAGAGCGGATGTTTCAAAGTTTCCGTTGTCACCGCTGACTACCACACGGATTACTTTCAACAGAACATGGCTGGGTTGCATCGAAGGCTGGGTGGTGGTGACTGCGGCTTCGTCGTTCAAAGTAGAGCTTGTGCTTGCAACGTTGTGGTTATTTGACGGCTGTTCTCTAGGTACTGCGTGAAGGGCTCTATTATGCACGAGTACACAGCCATTTACTCCACATTTAGCCTTTACTTTACAGGCTCTCAACTGATGTCGAGGGGATAAGCACGAAAAACAAAGCTTTTCTTCGGTCACGTATTTCCACCTGTTGTCTATGTTCATGTTTACAAAATCGGAGCATTCATTCAGGTCGTGATTGCCCTTGCATTTTATGCAGTATTTATTCTTCTTATAAATTGTCATAACCGGGAGCCGTCTGTCACTTTTCGGGTAGGGATTTTTCTTGTCGACTGTACTTGTTCGTGAGGTATGGGCAAAATCACTAGTCGACTGGGCGATCTCCATCAGCCACTCCGAGACGTCTTCTAAGGAAGGAAATGCTATACCTCGCCGTGTCTTGTCTATACCCCACTGGTACTTGAGGGAAGAAGGAAGTTTAGACAAAACTTCTTTGACTAGCGTAGGGTTACGTAGATGGTCGATATGTTCTGTACTGATCATGACGGCTACGGCATTCTGAATCTCTGTTGAGTACTTCATTAACTGATGCAAGTTGTTATGATGGACGTTATGATAGGACTGAATCTTTGATATTAACATCTCGATTATTAAGTCGGCCTGTCCAAAGCGCATTTAGAGTGTACTTATGATTCTATCTAGGTTAGTGGCACTCATTAACATAGCATATGCAGTCTTAGTCTTTGACAGCGGGCTGTTAACATCATTTAAAAACGTGGATCATATTTATTGGATTAATTGTTGCAATTTCGACCTGTTTCAAGTTGAAAATACGTGAACAAGTTGTACAACACTAAAATACATAAGGCCTAACTATAATAGTATTTGTGAAGTGCAAAATAAAAGTACGATTAACAAAATATGTCTCGTGCATTGTTCTCTCAGTGGTTGTAACGTGTTGGATTGTGACCGTAAGTACAAGCCATTGTCGCAGTTACGCGCTCACCGTGCGGGTCATAACAGCGTGCATAACTCAACGCCTGCATCGACCGGTCTGCGCGTCATAGAGTAGTTAACTCGAACGAAGTCATTTATATACCTACGAAAGGTTTGTCAAAAAATAAAACCGAGTTTACAAAAACTCTTCGCAATAGACCAAATACCGCCGACCAATCCTCCCCAATAAGTGACGCTCCGCCGTTGACTCAAACTGACGACAACGAAATGTTTTCGGCTCTCATCGACCGAGTTTTACAGACAATACGGAACGAGATACCGTCTATAGTATCAAAAATTGAAAAACCCGAGCTTTCACCTATCCAAAATGAACTGAAAGAGCTGCGCAGGTCGGTTGACTTCCTGAGTTCAACTACTGACGAACTGAAACGTACCACCTTACAAATATCCAGAGAGAACGCCCAAATAAAGCTTGAAAACGGTGCTCTCAAATCTACTGTACGAGATCTTTCTGAACGTTTAAATAATATCGAACAACATCTACGTGAAAATAATTTAGAACTCCACGGCGTCCCTGAGAACCGCAGCGAGAACCTTCCGACCCTACTTCAACAATGTTCGAATGTAATTGGCTACAAGCTGAAAGATGGAGATATAATAATAATATAATAATAATAATAATATCTGGGACAAATCACACACGGTCATCTGGCCCCAAACTAGGATTCCCTGTATCTTGGGAACCAGAGACTGATATACATACACAAATACTTTTAAATACATATATATATATATATAGATATAACACACCCAGACTCAGAGCAAACAATTCTGCTCATCACAGAAAAGTTTGCCCTGTGTGGGGATCGAACCCACGACTCTCGGATCAGAGGTCAGGATCGCTAACCACTTAGCCACCGAGTCAGTCAAATCAAATATAGTCAACTGTACAAGAGTCGCTAAACTAAATAAAGAGAGTAAGCGTCCCCGTACGATTATAGTTAAGTTCAAGACGGTCCGCACTAGAGATGAATTCTACTCAGCAGTTTACCGACACAATAAAGAGAATCCGTCAGATAAATTAAACACATCGGCTTTAGGCATTGTAGGAGAAAAACTTCCAGTTTACGTATCGGAACATCTCTCTCCAGCAAATAAATCCTTGCATGCTGAAGCGCGAGAAAAAGCTAAAGAATTCTCCTACAAATTTGTATGGGTACGCAATGGACGTATTTATGTCAGAAAGAATCCTGATTCACCGTTTATCCACATAAAAAATCATGATAATCTTAACCTAATTAAATAATTTGTAGCATTTATTTACTGCTCAATGCAAAGTATGTGGTTCTTGTTACTGTAAAAATGGCTTTAAAAATATACTATCAAAATCTGCGGGGAATGAATAGTAAAGTAATTGATATATATAATAACGTACTATGTAACGACTATGATTTGATATGTCTTTGTGAGACGTGGCTTAATGATAATGTTATTTCCGCGGAGCTGTTTGATAGCAGGTACTGTGTAATACGCAGGGATCGAAGCGATAAATTTCTTAAGCGGTTCAATAAGCATCACGGTGGTGGGGTTCTTTTAGCGATTTCATCTAACCTTCAGGTCTCAGTGCGGAAAGACTGGCAATCTGAATTTGTAGAAGATCTTTGGATTCAAATAAAGATTAATAACGACACTAAATTAAACATATGTATAGTTTACCTACCAGATTATTTGCCAGCTGATATGTATACGGAGTTTATTAATAAATGTAAATCTATTGTAAATGATGATGTTACTAACAGTACCTGTATTATTGGTGACTTTAATCTTCGTGATCTTGAGTGGTCCACTGACACAGGGTGCCCCGAAAACTTCTATTGCAGAAAGTCAGAGGCTATATTTGATCTGTGTCACTCAACCGCTCTTTGTCAACTAAATACCATTCGAAATCATAACAATACAATTTTGGACTTATATCTCACAGACAGACCAGACTTATTTACGTTGACACCTACAGCTCCTATTAGTCGTCTCGATCCGCACCACCCCCCTTTCGATCTCAGCTTCCACGCAGTTGTTCCACCTTTGATAATGAACACTATGATGGATAAACTTTGCTTTCATAAAACTGACTATGAAAGCTGTATAAAGGAACTGGTAAATATAGACTGGGATTCTATTGCCTCGACCATGAATTGTGATGATTTTGTTCAATTTTTCTATAATGTTCTTCATACAACAATTGAAAATTACACCCCTAAAATTAAAATAAAAACTAACACATATCCGCCTTGGTTCTCTTTGAGTCTCAAAAAAATATTAAAATCCAAAAATATATATCATTCCCGATTTAAACGCTACGGTAACCCACGTGATTACGATACGTTTTCCATGTTGAGAATGAGATCAAAGTAAGCTGTACAACAATGTTTCAAAGACTATATAAATAAAATAGAGGAGGATATTAAAATAAACATAAAATCATTTTGGCGCTATACGAAATCGAAACGTATAACAAATAACTATCCTAATTGTATGCATTATTGTGGCCGTATAGCTGACACGGGTGAAAAAATTGTGAACCTGTTTGCTGACTATTTTTCATCGGTCTATGATGACAATGATATAACCGTTATACCGGGTCCTGACAGTTCCCCGTCCAATTTTTCTATTTGTAGTATCACAATATCAGAAGATGAAGTGTTAACGAAGCTAAAAAACGTGAATATCGTCAAAAATGCAGGTCCTGATGGAATACCTCCTGTTTTTATTCGTTTGTGTGCGTCTGTCCTGGCAAAACCTTTATCAATAATATATAATAAGTCAATATGTGAAGGATTTTTTCCATCGCTGTGGAAAATTGCCAGAATAACTCCCATTCTGAAATCTGGTGACACCAGAGATGTCACAAACTACCGTCCAATTAGTATACTCAGTTGGCTTGGTAAAATATTCGAGGGTATTATTTACGAATATGTATATAATCATCTTAAACATATTTTGAGTCCCTATCAGCACGGTTTTATTACAGGTCGGTCAACGAACACAAAAACACAAATTTACTTATTTACACCTCCTTTATTTGCGATTGCTTCAATAACAAAACTCAAGTAGATTCGATCTATACGGATTTCTCTAAGGCTTTCGACCTTGTTAATCACTCGATACTATTAGCGAAACTATCCCATTTAGGAATCCATGGCAATCTTCATCGTTGGTTCACATCATATCTGCAAAATAGGACTCAGTTAGTTGCATTATATGGATATGAATCCATCCCGTTTCTTGCATGGTCTGGTGTACCTCAGGGATCGAACTTGGGACCACTTTTATTTTTAGCATTTATCAACGATCTGCTTAGCAAAATAGACAGTGAATGTCTCGCGTATGCTGATGATGTTAAAATTTTCAGAATGATTAACGATATAAGTGATTGCGTAATTCTTCAACGTGATATCAATACTATTAATGATTGGTGTGTAGACAATATTATGAAGTTAAATTTAAAAAAATACCAAATTATAAGTTTCACTAAAAACAGAAACCCTATTATATTTGACTACAAAATAAATTCGTACTCAGTTGCCCGTGTCCGTATGGTTCGAGACCTCGGTGTCATCTTTGATACTCAACTATCTTTCAGAGCACATTACGATACCATCTGCAATAAAGCTAACAAAATGCTTTCATTTGTACTTCGTAATGCGAGGCCGTTCAGTAACACTAATACTTGGATTACATTGTATACTACTTTGGTAAGGAGTATTCTCGAGTACTGTTCCTCTGTATGGTCACCAATGTATAGTGTTCATATAGATAGAATCGAAGCGATCCAACGTCGTTTCTTAAGATCACTTTCTGCAAGATTTGGAATGAGACGTAAATTACCTGAATACGATGACCGGTTGCAGAAATTCCATATAATCTAGAGAATCGTCGAAATATTATTGATTTGGGCAACCTTCATAAGATCGCTAACGGTCAGTTAGGTGGTGAATTGTTGGAAAGGTTGCAAATTAAGGTACCAAATCGTTCAGTGCGTGTTCCACAGCTTTTTGCACTACCTCTTACAAATAATAACGTTTCAGCAAACGCTCCTTTGACAAGAATGTGTAAATCTTACAATGAAATATGTTCTCACCAAGATATATTCAATATAAATTTCATTCCCTTCAAAAATAGTTTACTTCCAAAATTCAATAAATGTTAATATACTGTTGTTTTCTTTTTAAGTTTCCTTTTATATTTATTATTACTGTCACGATAATTAAAATGTATGCCCAAACTATTTGTATTACATGCTGTGTATAGTTTTCACTGGGCTACAGATTATTAAGCGGTGTAAAACATAAGCTTAATGTAAGTAATTTTAGTTTGTAGTCTGTAACTGTACCTACTGAAATAAAATAAAAATAAAATAAAATACACCGCTTCCAGCGCTTCTCCTTTCAAACATTTCACTAAGCGTGCTATGTTCTCCTCGTCACTAAAGCCACAGAGCTCTGTCGTCTGTTTGTACTGACTGTAAAACAGGAACCACTCCTCGGGAGCCCCGGAGAACGGAGGTAAGTCTTTGGTCGATGTCTGGCGAGCGAGCAGTTTCACAAAATGAGGTACTGAAGTTGTCGGTGCGGAATCTGGGTTGGAGTATGTAGGATCGCAGCCTCTGGCAGACAGAAACTTAGACTGCGATGCGGTGGGCTGTGGTGGCCGTGTTGGTCTGTCATCGTGGACGTCGTCGTCCTCGGCTTCGAGCGCCTCGATCTCGAGCGCGGTCCGCTCGCGCACGAGTTGCTCTTCCACCTGAATTTTCTTCAGTTCGAGCTCAGCGAGCTTCTCCACAGCCTTTTGTTTTTCTTCTAAGATCCGCTGTCGGCGGATGGTCGATGCCATCGAAGCTACGGAAACCTGAGAACCTCGGGTGTCTCCCATGCGAAGTTGTTCATCGTCAATTTTTTATTAACGTTATCTCCTCGGGCCCATAGCTCAAAGAGGCTTCAGACCTGAAAAAACCCTTTGTACCTGAAAAATGATTTCTTATTTTGACACTCACAACATTTGTACCGCTGTCTGTGAGGAATGATTGACAAAAGAGTTTGGGCCATACGGCGCCATCTTGAAAATTTGTTTTTCCATTTTTTTGATAATTTGGCTTTTCTCCGACCAGATTTGAAGGCCTAACACGCGTTACATATCATTTGTAACGGGGCTGGTGTACTCAGTTTGTTTCTAGATTGTCTAGATTTTCTGTAATTAACCTCCAAAAAAAAGCCCGACGGGCTTTTTTTCCCATGCTAATTACAGAAAAACTAGGTACTCTACATACCAGTTTATTACATCAGCCCCGTTACATATGATATGTAACGCTAGTTAGCCCTTCAAATCTGCTCGGAAAAAGGCCTAATAATAAAAAAAGGGAATAACATTTTTCAAGCGTTACTCCGTCGGGCCCATAAACTTTCATCGATAACTCCATAACGAGTGCGGTACAAATGATAAGAATGAAGTATTACTGAAATATTTTGCTGGTACAAAGGTTCTATGAACTTATTTTGTTAATATCTGCAGTAATTATGGAGAAATTCAAAGCGAAAGTTTGTATGTAGCTCACGAAATAGGGTGACAATGATTGTTAATGTTATTGGAATAATACTGGTTAGTACTAAAATGTTAGGTAGGTAAAAATTATAACGAAATAATCACAGATAAATCAATCTAGGTACCTGCAGTAGCCTTATTATAAAAAAAAATGAAATATTGTATTATAAATAAAATATTATCAAAAAAATATGCATCCATCGAAATTCTTGTTAAGAATTATTGGATGTTCGACCCAATGGTCATAACAAAAGTTAGATAACGCTTGTTAACATAATAATACATAAATAATACGGTCATTATGTTAACAAAATAATAGAAAAAAAAATAAGTTATTTAGGTAACAAAATAAAATGAATGAGCGAAGGATTTGTTAGGTGGGGAACAATTTTAGGTTTTTATTTGAAATTTTTCATAAATGTCCTAATTTGCAACTATAAATTTTAATGCATTTAATTAAGTTCCTGAGAGATGAAGAGAAATTGGGATTTTTGAAATTGTATTAGGTATTAGTTCACCATTTGTAAAATTAATTTATTAAATAGATGCCTTTACCAACTTATCACAGACTACTGAAAATGCTTGCCTAACTTATTTTTACTCTGGAGTGATTGCTATGGCTATGAATAATCGAAATTATGGTTCAATTTAGTAATAAGGGTCGGAACAGATACTTAAACTATTAGTGTAATAAATACCTACTCCGAATCGGAACATCATAAGGTTACCATAGCCAAAATGCCTTAGGATAAACGGGATTATAAGTTTTATGTTTACATAAAACAATATTAAAACTGTACAGAATCTATTTGATGAGAGTCTTTTACTTAAAGTATTTTAAATGGTTTTATTATAAATAAAGTTACATAGTGGGGTTTTATACGTAATCCAATGTGTATGGGGAGGTAAAATTTGATGATTAAAGGAAATCACTTGGCACACGTATATGTTAAGTAAATAGAAGCTGATTTAGCCCAGTAGCCACCCCTCACTCCCTGGCAGGTGATGAGGGAGGGCCGTACAAAGTCTCACTTTGGCGTGCGTGTATCATCTTGAACTTGGTGTCGTTTTCGAATAAACCGAGAATGTAGCTTTCATTTTTGGCATAATTTTTGTTCAATTTACTACATTTATAAAAAAATAAGAAAATGAAAAACTCTCCAAAAAATCTACTAGATTTGCTTTAATATGCTATCGTTTAAAAAATATGCACTAGTGGCATAAATAAAAAATATTGGTAACACAAGATATTACAAGACCAAAAAAGAATTAATGTTGTCCATATTCTATGCTCTAACAGGGGGTGATACCATTTCAGCCTCTAATGGAGGAGGAAAGAAAACCGCGTCGTAAGCCTCGCCTGGAATGTTTCTCCTCCAGCAACTCTCGGTTTTAAAACGATGGGTTGTGGAGACTTTGAAGGGGACAAAAAAAATTTTGGAAAAAATTATCATAACCATGTGCGCCTATGACAAGACAGTTTGAATAAAACGATATTTTTGTATTGTACATAGATTTATCTGTTTGGGTATCAAATTATTTTAAATTGATTTGTTTTTAATATGTTTAAGATCCAGCTACTGCACCAGCTTAACCCATTGCAGGCGAGAATCATACTCTAAAAGATAAGGACAAATTAAAAAAAATCCATCATCGGAAGACAGTTTTCAACAACATCTTCTGAGAGCAGTATAGCAGGGTGTTCACGTATGGGATCAGACATTAGTGCCCGTTCAAAATCTCTCACGTCCAGCTCAGTGAAAGTGGGAAATAGCTACAAATAATCAGTAGATGGACCACTGCTGTGGCTGCTACCGCTTGTTTAGAGCTAATTCGGTGCAAATGCAATTCAAACCACATTGTGGCGTTAAATACAACTGTCAAAAAAGACAAATAAACTACCCCGAATTATGCCTTTGCAGTGGAAAATGTCGTTCTGAGTAATGAGCACTCAGCTAGAACAAAGGTATACTCGTTATTCATTAGTGATGGGGTTTCCGGCCTAATAAAATAGAAGCTTCCCTATTCTCAACTAGTTGTTGTGCAAGTGAGGTACTTATACATCTGGATTCTGGACAAAGGGATCGCCCACCCTTTAGGATACGGAGCAAAATATTTATGAGGGAACGGGAAAAGGACTGCAATATTTTTTTGAAACAAAAATAACAGGTCCGATTTTTGATATTTTTAATTTTTTTTGACTGACATATCGTCCCTCGCACCACTAAGTCACGTATCTCAGTTTTTTGATGATTTGAGTTACGACTGCCGCTGACTTTCTTGGGTCGTTCTCTATGTTTTCCTTTAACTCACGCTTCTGTATGAATAGTGGTTCTCATGATATTGGTATTTACATAATTAACCTATCTCATAAAAATCCAGAAAAAAAATCTACTAAGTGACGTAACTCACATAGGGTTTTTAGTCAAAACCTGTTTTAAGACTTTGATAAAATATTATATCCTATCTCATATAGGATTTATAGTGAAATGTTATTTACTTAGGCAATAAAACGATACGATATTATTATACTGTTCTTTATTTTGGCGGGAGATAGACGGTTGATATGCTGTTAGGCCGCGGGTGCACTCATCTGATCCGGTCAGATCCGACAGCCCAGCCCCGCCCACCTGTTGGTCCTCTTAAAAACTGTCAGATGTACGCGGGTGCACTGGTCCGGTAAACTGTCGGACGGAAACAGTCATTCCACCGTTTTACAGCGCTGCTGCACTCATCCAATCCGGTCAGATCCGACAGCTAAGCCACGTCCACCTGTCAGTTCTGTAAAAACCTGTCGGATGTACGCTGCTGCACTAGTCCGATAACTGTCGGATGGAAACAGACATTCCACAGCTCCGCCCGCTCCGCATAGCAAGCGTCGTCGTCGCTTTGAATAGTGTTGTCTGTTGTACGATAGAAAATGTGCTCAAATTTTACACCAACTATTATAATATTATTTAATAATTTTTACTCGTATGTTTAGTTATATTTATAGCCCATAGGCGTATTGTATGAATATATACGTAAGTATTTATTTTTCATTAAAAATGCATTACGCTTAAGTACTTGGGTGGTAACAGAACCTAAACAAGTAAATATTAAAAACTGAAAAATCAAAATATTTTATATAAGTAGATGCTTTACAACTGAAGAAAACTATCCCTACTTTACTTAGTTGTAATATCAATTGTATATTGTTATGTATTTATAGTATTTGTATATTTTTAAATGTATTGTATTTTATATATTTCTATGGGCCCTGTGCCTGAAATAAACTGATAAATAAATAAATAAATTTTCTTAAATAGTATT
Organism: Coleophora deauratella; assembly: GCA_958295455.1. Lineage (NCBI taxonomy): Eukaryota > Metazoa > Arthropoda > Insecta > Lepidoptera > Coleophoridae > Coleophora > Coleophora deauratella. Next base: position 9,050,702 of record OY282412.1, read on the forward strand.
TTTCACTTAGTACAAAATACTATAATATATTCATACATACATATGCATTTGCATATTCAATAACTATACATCAAACTTAACATAGGCATTAATATATATAAATCGATAACAACATGTCGATAAATTATGCACAACACTTCTTTTCGTCCGGTAAGAATGTCAGCGTCGGACTATGAGTGCAGCATCGTTCATACAAAATGTACAGCAACTAGTAAGAGCCGATGAAATAAGAGCCGCTTTGAAAGTCATCGGTCCTGTAAGTAAACTGTCGATGTCGGATAAGTGCAGCAGTGCTCATACAAAATGTATAGCGACTGAATCGGACTGTGACGTCATCTTCTGTCGGATCTGACTGGATCGGATGAGTGTAACAGCGCTGTTAGCCATAAAGTAAGCGTCGGCGCGTCGTTGTTATTGAATAGTGTTGTGCCCAGTACACGTGTGCCCGGCTTTTAGCCAACACCAATTATTGACGTTGTTGTTATAATACAGCGGAAAAGTATAAGCATACCTGTATTTCATCTAAAATTGTGGTTATATCATAGAACTTTTCATATTAAAAATACCATATCATTATATGAAACTGCATATTCTAAAAGTATGTTAATTTCTATAGTTCCAAAAATAAAAACGAACCTTGTATTTTATATCAAAAACGCATTACATTAAACAAGAAAAGGCTTGGGTGGCTACAGTACAGAACCTAAATATGTAAATATTATTAAAAATCAAAGTATTTTTTATCTAAGTAGATGCTTTACATTACACATTTTGTAAAATTCTATTTTTTTCTATTAATACAAAATACCGTAATATACATACACACATATGCATTTGAATATTTTATAAATTTAAATTGATTTCTATAGGTACCTATGAAACATTATCATATTAATATACAGGATGTAACAGAAAGGTGTGATAATACTTCAAAGTTGGCTTTTACCCATCAAACTGAACAACTTTTGTTCTACAACCTTGTTGAAATCGCAAAGAAATTTTCGGACTTTTCATACAAACTTGGTTCGCCAGCTGATCGATTTGTATGAAAAATCCAAAAAAAAATTGCGATTTGAACAAAGTTGTAGAACAAAGGTTGTTCAGTTTGATGGGTTAAAGCCAACCTTGAAGTATTATCACACCTTTCTGTTACACCCTGTATATGTAAATCAGTGTTTTTCAAACTGGGGGTCGCGACCCCCCGGGGACATTAATATAATAACTAAATCATTTTCTAATCGAAGAAAATTATGCGCCAGTATAAACGTAGTCTTTCAAATCAATAACATTATGTAAATCGATAACTAAACTCTACATGAATTATGCACAACACTTCGTCTCGTCCTGTAAGGATGTCAGTATCCGACTGTGTCGGATGAGTGCAGCACGTTCATAGAAAATGTACAGCGACTAGTGAGAGCCGATAAAATAAGATCCGTTTTATAAGTTATAAGTCCGATAAACTGTCGGAGTCAGATGAGTACACCCGCCCGCCCTCATACAAAATGTACAGCGACTGGATCGGACTGTGACATCATCTGTCGGATCTGATCGGATTGGATGAGTGCATCCGCGCCTTTAGGATGTTTGCGGGGGTGAACAACGGTGGCGCAGGGAAGTTCTGGCTAACTAAACTATAGGACTTGGTGATAAGTAGTTCTTTAATGATTAGATAAATTTTATTACATATAGGTTGAAAACAATACTGTTACTCCTACCACATAAGGTTTGATGAGGCGTACAAACAAAGTACAAACTAATATTATGTAACAAATCTTTTATGTGGGAAATATTCCTATTTTCATAACAAAACTATGATGAGTTTGCAGTTTTTATTTTCATAAACTAGTATAACTGTAGGATCGTAAGTGGAAAATTATTCGGATATTGAAAAACAAAGTTATCACAAAATGTTTTCAAAAATGAAAAAAAATATTACTAATACAATTAAGCGAGTAGGTAATATATCAAATGAAAGCAGAAACTTTATTCTATATATAGGTATATTAGTTTTATTTCAGCATATCCTTGGAATTAAAATATAATAGAAGTTTGAAATTCCCTAACTGAAAAACTGTTGTTTTGAAGAACTTGCAAAAATGAGATACGTGAGTTAGTGGTGCGAGGGACGATATGTAACTAAAAATTTTTGGTTTTCGGACTTTTCACTTTTTGTGCTATAAGTTTTGCTTGTTGCCACATTTCATGATTCTAGGTATACGGAAAGTACCCTATAGGTTTTGATTCCCATGCGAGTGTCCAAATATGCGGCATAAACGGTCGTATCTCTTGATTGACTCGGCACAGAAGTTTGATTTTTTCACATCTTCAAGGGATTGCAGTCCTGAGTATTTGATATAAATTTCAACTTGATACGTCTACGCGTTCCTGAGAAAAAGGGTCTTGACAGACGGACAGACAGACAGACAGACCGACGGACAGACGGATGGTCGGACAACGAAGTTGTCCTATAAGGGTTCCTTTTTACCTTTTGAGGTACGTAACCCTAAAAATTAAAGATGCTATCAGAAACACATCGAAAAAAATCTTTAGAAAATATCTGATAATGAATGAAACTTTAAACATCGGCGACGTAAAAAGAAAATACTGAATGGTTTTGTCTCATATGCTTTAAAAAAATCTTGTTTAATGCCCATTTTAGAAATGTACAATACTTGTACATTTTTCTAGCAAACATTGAGTGAATTACTATTTTTGACATAAAGGTACTGATTTAAAAAGAAAAACATTATAGTCGAGATTTTTCACATAAAATTAATTAGAATGATTAAGGATAGAAAGGAGATCATGTGTGTGTTCTACAAGGGGGTCGTCCATTAATCATGTGATATTTTTTAGCAACTTTTTAGACTCCCCCTCTCCCCTGGTGATACGTGGTGAGGTTTTAGACTACCCTCCCCACGCCTACCCAAAATCACGTGTATTTTTTTGATACAAAATATTATCTTTAAATACAGGTGTAATGTAATTTAATTTTGGAAATTAAAGCACTGTGATAAAAAATTCAAACTGACGTTTAGGTTGCAGGTTGTTTCTGACTACCTGAAGCCGTTTCGAACCTTGGGAAGAGTTAAAAACAACATAACAACAACAGTCCGACGCTTAGAAATTACTCTATAAATCGCGCGTTGAACGAAAAATAAATACACGTGATATTTAAGTACCCCCCCCCCCTCCCCTTGTGATATAAAATAAATAAATAAAAGTTTATTATATATTTCAACCTCTTTGTATTTTAGAGACAAATAGCGCCATCTTTCGCCATATATGATGATTGTGCCGTCTTGCCCCTTGTTTGACAATACGTAATTTTTCACGGCTTTCTCTAAACTCAACTAGATGGCGCTGATAACATTTGCAATAAGAAAATTTCTCAAAATTCGCCAAAACTAATTGATATTACTGACTAATATCATAATAAATGATGAATTACTTTCTAATATTACGTAACATTGAATATTTTTCTGTTTTTTTTTTATCAAAAAAAAAAGGATAATTTGCATGAATTTTTTTCAACAGAATCATATTATAAAAAAATAATATAGATATTTTCAGAACAAATATTGCTTGTCCTTTCGTCACTTAGAAGGCCACTACCGACTCAAACAACACCCTGCAAAATGTTTCATAGAAAATATATCTTATATCCTATACTATTAAACGAGTTAAGTGTCCCAACGATTTGGAAAACGGCTTGAAACCTTTTGACGAAAATCTAGGATTAGGGATTAAAAGTCACCAGAAATCGATCTATAAGGGAATGATCTTCGAAAAAATTCATTCATTCAGAGAGATATGAGTGAAATAAAAGTGACATAAAAGGAGAACGCATATGATGCAAATTTTTAACCATTACTTATAAGTACTTTGGTAGATCAGCGGTTTTGGTGCGAGCCACTTACGTTTTGCTGCTTTTAGGTCCGGATTCGAATCTCACCCATGAATCTTTATAGTTTTTTGTCTTTTTATTTTCTGTGAACTTATGTAAATATTATGTAAATAAATAAAAATACTTAAAACTAATAAAAAATATGTTTTAACCTCTTTGTATTTGTATTTTAACTATTATGTTTCTGACGATCATATTATACTCTGACATTTTAAATTTTATTATGAATATGACATTGATAATATGAAATAAAATAAATCTAAATCTAAATCTGCAGGGGCTTTTCTTAATGAACTCTTTCTATAAGAAAAAGCCCCAAAGAAGATGGACCTGGAAAAGCCCTGATACCATTGGCGTAGCTAGGGATTTTTTCAAGGGGGGGCCGCACAGAAGAAGTACTATCAAAGTCATTTGGACCCGGCAAAGCGATAAAACGCGATCCACGCGCATTTTCGAAAAAATATGTAGTAGCTTTATTGCGTTTGTATGGAACAAATAAACATCCATACTTTCGCATTTATAATATTAGTGAGATGAGAAGCGTTACAGTTTTTGGCTTATCGTGTAGTTAGATCATATAGGTACATATATAATTTTTTTTCTATTTATTTGACCAAGCTCTTCAAATAAATTGCATTTTTTAATAATTTTAGATGTACTTAGCAAGTCTGGTACAAAAGCGCGAGCGAAGCGAGCGCAAAAATTTGAGATTTATCTTAAGAAGTTCTATACATGATAAAAGATCTTTTCTCCGCGAGCGAAGCGAGGATAATCCCGCTGTAATGCTATTTGCCAGACAGTAGAATAGTTCTTTATGTTAAACGCGAGCGAAGCGAGCCCGAATATTTTAAATAACTTCTGATTTGTAGCAGAAATTTAACAAATTTTTGGTCAGTTTTCGACCTTGTTATGTGTCGGAAAAAATCTAGTGGTTCTGCTTATACAGGGTGTCCCAAAAACTATGGTCAAGCGGAAGTCCAGAGATAGAACAACTCTAGGGCTACCCAAATCACCCCCATGTATGTTCAGCGATTTTTGGTAGTTTTCGAGTTATGATTTTTTTTAGGATTTTTTAATTTTTTGGCCGGATCGGATTTTATATTATTTTTTAAAGAATTTATTACAAATTTCCGGTATTTTGTTAATGTCATATAATCATTATGAATTGTACTTTCAGGCATAAAATAATAAGCTTCGTAACATTAGTGTAAGTAACAAAAGTTATGATAGAAAGTCAAGAATTTTAGATTGAGCGACTCAGATTTAAACTTTCAGCATAAAATAAAAAATACAAAAAGGTGTTTCCAATGCTCTTCGGTAATTTTAAAAACTGCACGAGATTCTAAGCTTTCAGAATCATATTCAAAAAATAGTACTTAATGGGCTTTTTTTTTCCTGAACTAAGCCGTCAAAGTTGTTAAGGTAGAAATATCCTAAGGAAGTTATTTAATTTTTGTCGTCTCTAGTTATCAAAACCAATTACTAATTTAATGAGTTTTATAGAAAAAAAATACTTCAATTTAATAAAGAACGTTTTGAGCAGAATGGTAGCGGAAATTATCACCTTTTTTAAAAAAAAAACTGCGCATTTTTCTTTTAACTTGACTCATCAGTTATTATTAGATTGCCTCTGATTATTCGATGTGCCTGTGATTTTGGGATTCCCATACGGTTTTCTATGGTTCTCGTGCTAGTCGATGGGTCTCTCGCCACTTCTTCAAGCACTGATTCGACTACATCTGGATCTTGAATTTCTAATGGACGCGCAGACCTTGTATTAGGTTGGCGACCTTCAATGTAAGCATCATGGACTCGTAAAGTGATACAGGACCTCTACTGTATCACTTTACGAGTCCTCACTCGTGCAGACTTCTTGCGTCCTGCGGAATTATTAGCTGATGAGTCATAAAAATAAATGTGTGATAATTTCCGCTACCATTCTGCTCAAAACGTTCTTTTTTAAATTAAAATATTTTTTTCTATAAAACTCATTAAATTAGTAATTATTTTTGATAACTAGAGACGACAAAAATTAAATAACTTCCTTAGGAAATTTCTACCTTAACAACTTTGACGGCTTATTTCAGGAAAAAAAAGCTGTTTTTTGAATATGATTCTGAAAGCTTAGAATCTCGTGCAGTTTTTAAAATTACCGAAGAGCATTGGAAACACCTTTTTGTATTTTTTATTTTATGCTGAAAGTTTAAATCTGAGTCGCTCAATCTAAAATTCTTGACTTTCTATCATAACTTTTGTTACTTACACTAATGTTACGAAGCTTATGAAATGAAATGAAATAATATTTATTCGAAGTAGGTATCTCTGTACACTTTTCGAACGTCATATCTTTCTACCTAATACGAAGTTCCTACCACTCGGAACTCGTATACCCAACGTTTCGGGAAGTGTTTGCGGAGAGAGAAGAAACGTCTGGCCCTAAAGAAACTCCCTCCAACACATTTTTTAAAATAAAATTCTTATATGCTATTACATAATTCAGGTAAACAACAAAGATATAGTTAGCTTAGTTGCATACTATTACAAACGAATGTGAAAGGATCAACAAAAACATACAAGTACAATGTGCAAACAGGTAATTATTGTGACCAAACACCAACAATGACAAGAGCAGGCCAGTTCACACGGACAGCACCCGTTATTATTTTATGCCTGAAAGTACAATTCATAATGAATATGTGACATTAAAAAAATACCGGAAATTTGTAATAAATTCTGTAAAAAATAATATGAAATCCGATCCGGCCAAAAAAATTTAAAAATCCTAAAAAAAATCATAACTCAAAAACTACCAAAAATCGCTGAACATACATGGGGGTGATTTGGGTAGCCCTAGAGTTGTTCTATCTCTGGACTTCCGCTTGACCATACTTTTTGGGACACCCTGTATATTGTAAAAAGTAGTGAGAGGACCGAACGCGAAAATTTAAAGAATGACCTCGGTCTTAGTCAGGCCTACTGCTGATTTTTCTAGGGGGGGCCAAGAGATTTGTAGGGGGGGCCTGGCCCCCCCTGCCCCCCCCCCCCCCCCCCCCTAGCTACGACCATGTACTGTGATCAAAAACGAAATAGATTTCATCTTGACTGACAAGAAGCACATATTCAGAGATGTCTCCGTGATCAACAGGTTTAATACCGGCAGCGATCACCGACTTCTCCGAGTCTGAATATCGATTACAAGCTAGAAAGAAGTCGTCTGATGAAATCTTCTCTTCGTCCTGATCAGTTTTAGGTCCTACTTGGTTCCGAGCGATTCCAACTGGAGCTAAAAATTAGCTTCGATGCTCTTACCCCATAAGTTGGCTTAGACGAGGACCTCAACAACGTGGTAAATACCATGAGGGCTGTGGGAGAAAAGTTCTGTAGAGTCAAGCATAAGGACAGGAAATCAAAACACTCGGATGAGACTTTGAAGCTTATGAGGAAAAGGCGAGAAAACACGACAGCCACTTCGGGAGATGACAAAACTCTCTCAAAGCGGATACGTAAGCTGATGCAATGAGATCTTCGTCGTTTCAATGCTATTCATATCGAAGAAGCTATTTAGAAGAATCGAGGAACTAAAGTTTTCGTTCAGCAGCTTGGGAGAAGTCATCTGACAAAACTTACAACATTCGACGGCAGAGTCGCTACCTCTAAGCCCGAGATCTTGTCCGAGATCGAAGATTTCTATAGTCGGTTATATGCTTCAAAAGCTTCCAGACCAGATCCCCATAACACGGAAGCCCGAGCCACGTTGACTTGCCACTTCACTGACGAGCTTCCCGATATCAGTCACGACGAGATCGAGTTAGCCCTCAGACAGCTTAAAAATGGAAAAGCCCCTGGAGAGGATGGAATAACTTCTGAGCTACTGAAAGCAGGTGGTAAACCTGTAATCAGTAGGCTTCAGAATATATTCAATGTTGCTTTACAAAACGGGAGAACTCCAAAGGCGTGGAACAGAAGCATCGTGGTCCTGTTCTTTAAGAAAGGTGACAAAACTCTTCTAAAAGACTATAGACCGATATCGCTTTTAAGCCATGTCTACAAGCTGTTCTCGAGGGTCATCACAAACCGACTCGCACGTAGGCTTGATGAATTCCAAACACCAGAGCAAGCTGGGTTTCGAGGAGGTTTTGGCACTCTAGACCACATACACACAGTGAGGCAGATTACACAGAAGACAGAGGAGTATACCGACCGATATCGCTTTTAAGCCATGTCTACAAGCTGTTCTCGAGGGTCATCACAAACCGACTCGCACGTAGGCTTGATGAATTCCAAACACCAGAGCAAGCTGGGTTTCGAGGAGGTTTTGGCACTCTAGACCACATACACACAGTGAGGCAGATTACACAGAAGACAGAGGAGTATAATCAACCCTTGTGTCTTGCATTTGTGGACTATGGGAAGGCCTTTGACTCCATCGAGACCTGGGCTGTAATGGAGTCCTTGCAGAGATGCCAAGTTCACTGGCGATACATCGAAGTGCTGAGATGTCTTTACGACGCCGCCACTATGGCCGTCCAAATACAGAAAAGTCAATCAAAACAAAGTGAGACAGGGGGATGTCATATCCCCAAAACTGTTCACAAATGCGTTGGAAGACGTTTTCAAGACTATAGACTGGAAAGGACGAGGCATACATGTCAATGGCGAACACATCTCACACCTTCGCTTTGCCGATGATATCGTCATAATGGCAGAATCGGAAAGAAAGGATATGCTGGATAGCCTTAATGCTGCTTCCCGACTGATTGGTCTCGGGATGAACTTGGATAAGACTAAAGTCATGTTCAATAAACACATCGTCCCGAGTCCGGTTATAGTCGAGGGTAAACTTTTCGAAGCTGTTCAAGAATATGTCTACCTCGGGCAAATCATGCAGTTAGGTAGAAACAATTTCGAGAGGGAGGCCAGTAGAAGAATACAGCTAAGCTGGGCAGCATTCGGCAAGCTTCGTCACATATTCACGTCGCCAATACCACAATGCCTGAAGACAAAAGTCTTCAACCAGTGCGTCCTACCCGTGATGACATATCGTCCCTCGCACCACTAACTCACGTATCTCATTTTTGCAAGTTCTTCAAAACAAGCGTTATTCAGTTAGGGAATTTCAAACTTCTATTATATTTTAATTCCAAGGACATGCTGTAATAAAACTAATATACCTATATATAGAGTAAAGATTCTGCTTTTATTTGATATATTACCTACTCACTTAATAGTATTAGTAATATTTTTTTTTATTTTTGAAAACAGATACGAGACTCTGTGATAACTTTGTTTTTCAATATCCGAATAATTTTCCACTTACGATCCTACAGTGTGTAAGTGACCCCAGCAAGCACTTTTTTTCCTGGAGCTCCTAGGAGAATCCTATCTATCTCAAATTTTAGAGCATAATTAGAGCAATCATCATGCCAAAGGAAAAAAATTGAGCAATCATACCTTTCGAGATACGAGCGCCTAAAGGTGTGCTTGCTGGATGGAATTCTACCCAGCAAGCACAACTGGTGCACAAAAACTACGAAGACTTGGGAAAAAAATTTGATGCACAGATTTAGAACATCATAAAGTGAGTCGGACTGCAAAGTTTCATGAATGTCACGTCAATATTTATCTCGCTAGAACGCAAAACCTGCTTCACGTTATTTTCACAAATCTTTTTAGCAGTCACATCAGATCTCAGCAATTACAGCATCTTGGTTCAAAATTTTTATGCCAGAATTTAGACCAACACTAGAAACCTATGCTCAATTATTTTTGTATCCCAAAAATCAGTACTGTGTGTGCTACGAGCCAATGTTCTTTTCTTGCTGGATGGATATGACAAAAGTGAAAAATCTGTATAGCTTTGAAACTAATACGAATACAAGACTGGTTCTTATGCTCAGATTTAGAGCAAAATTAGAGCATTCTGCTCAAAAAAAATAGAATCCCAAACGTTATAGTTACAGCGGTAGACGCTAAAAACTGATTTTTCCCGCCAATTTTTTGAATAATTACGGCGATTCGCGGCAGTTTGCGACATTGCCGCTCTTATTTTTTTAGGTCAAGCAATAACTGATCAGGTGATCCGTCTGTTCATTTGCCACCTATCACATAAATTGCTCTAATTATGCTCTAAAATTTGAGATAGGTAAGATTCTCCTAGGAGCACCAGGAAAAAGTGCTTGCTGGGGGTCACTTACACCACTCATCCAATCCGATCAGATCCGGCAGATGATGTCACAGTCCGATCCAGTCGCTGTACATTTTGTATGAGGGCGGGTGTACTCATCCGACTCCGACAGTTTACCGGACTTACTTATAACTTATGAAACGGATCTTATTTTATCGGCTCTCACTAGTCGCTGTATATTTTCTATGAACGTGCTGCACTCATCCGACACAGTCGAACACTGACATCCTTACAGGTCGAGACGAAGTGTTGTGCATAATTCATCGAAATGTAGAGTTTAGTTATCGATTTACATATATATTAATATGATAATATTTTATAGGCACCTACAGAAATCAATATAAATTTATGGAATATTAAAATGCAAATAATGTGTGTATGTATATTTTGGTATTTTGTATTAATAAATAAAATACGATTTAAGAAAATGTGTAAAGCATCTACTTAGATAAAAAGTACTTTGATTTTCAATAATATTTACATATTTAGGTTCTGTACTGTAGCCACCCAAGCCTCTTCTTGTTTTAAAAAAAATACAAGGTTCGTTTTTATTTTTGGACCTATAGAAATTAACATACACTTTTAGAATATGCAGTTTCATATAATGATATGGTATTTTTAACATGAAAGTTCTATGATATAACCATAATTTTAGATGTATTAAAACACTTGGTTACCTAGGTAGGTACCAAGTGTTTTAATACAGCATAAATCAAGCATAGGTATGCTTATACTTTTACGCTGTATTAATAAAAATAACATCAATAATTGGTGTTGGCTAAAAGCCGGGCACACATGTACTCCGCACAACACTATTCAATAACAATGACGCGACGACGCTTACTTTATGGCTAAAACGGTGGAATGACTTTTTCTGTCCGACAGTTCACCGGACCAGTGCACCCGCGTACATCCGACAGTTTTTAAAAGGACCGACAGGTGGGCGGGGCTGGGCTTTCAGATCTGACCGGATCAGATGAGTACACCTGCGGCCTTACAACATATTAACCGTCTATCTCCCGCCAAAATAAAGAACAGTATAATATAATATCGTATGGTATCTCATTGCCTAAGTAAATAACATTTCACTAAAAATCCTGTATGAGATAGGATATATTTTTTTATCAAAGTCTTAAAACAGGTTTTGACTAAAAACCCTAAGCGAGTTACGTCACTTAGTTGAATTTTTTTCTGTTTTTTTTTTAGATAGGTTAACTATGTAAATACCAATATCATGAGAACCACTATTCATACAGAAGCGTGAGTTAAAGGAAAACATAGAGAACGACCCAAGGAAGTCAGCGGCAGTCCTAACTCAAATCATCAAAAAACTGAAATACGTGACTTAGTGGTGCGAGGGACGATATGGCGCCGAAACGTGGACACTAACAGTGCAGTTAGTCCAGAAGCTCAAAGTCACACAGCGTGCCATGGAGAGAGCCATGCTCGGAGTTTCTCTGCGCGACCGAATCCGAAATGAGGTTATTCGCCAGAGAACCAAAGTAATCGACATTGCTCAGAGAATTAGCACACTGAAGTGGCAATGGGCCGGACATATATGTCGAAGAACTGACAACCGGTGGACAAACAGAGTGCTACAGTGGAGACCGCGTTTGGGCAAACGTAGCGTGGGACGCCCCCGGCTAGGTGGAGCGATGATCTGCGCAAGGTTGCTGGTAACAGCTGGATGCGCGTGGCCGAAGATAGGTATAAGTGGCGTGCCTTAGGGGAGGCCTATGTCCAACAGTGGACTAATGCAGGCTGACGATGATGATGATGATGATGAACACCAGATAGCCGATTCAGCAGCATACTTTCGAACAGCTTGTAGATGTGAAAAAGGAGGGAAATTGGTCGGTCATTTTTAGGGTAATCACAGAATTTCCAAGGTTTTGGGATAGCGATTACTTTGACTTTCTCCAGAATTTGGATATTTTTGCGGTCTCAAGACACTCGTTGAATAGTTGAAGTAACCATGAGATACCCACACAGGGCCAACATGTTTAATTTGCTCAATAGATATTTTATCAAAACCTGAAGCCTTCCCGAGTTTGAGTGATTTAATTTCTGTTACAATATCACTAATACTAAAAGCGTAACATATGGATTCCTGTGACGGTGGGAAAGTAGCTTTGGGGATTTTGTTGAGTCGGTGATTTGGTTTGCCATTAATAAGTAATTGGTGAGCCACTTGGTGAGTCAGTCCAGTGAGTCAGTGACGAAATCGTGAGTTTTGAGACATTAATAAAATCTTAAGTATAATAGCTACGACATTCAAACTTTGTATGTTTAATGATTGTACTGATGGCATTCTATCTTGAAAAATTTAAATATTTAGCATCATCCAAAGCAAAGTTATAAGAGTTCAAAAAAACGACGAAGCGTTTCGAGAAAAGGTAGGTAGTGCCCTTGCGCTTCGCCTGGCTCGTCCAAAGCAAAGTTATGAGAGTTTAAAAAAACGACGAAGCGTTTCGAGAAAAGGTAGGTAGTGCCCTTGCGCTTCGCCTGGCTCGTCCAAAGCAAAGTTATGAGAGTTTAAAAAAACGACGAAGCGTTTCGAGAAAAGGTAGGTAGTGCCCTTGCGCTTCGCTTGGCTCGTCTTGGCGGGGGTACTTCCGTGCCCCCATATAAATTAAAAGTTAAAGGGGCTCCCCTACTAGAAACGTGTATTTTTGGCGTTTTTTGCTCGATCTTAATAATGGCAACAGGTAGACGCTTGAAATGCTCACAGAGTTTGTATTGCTATAGTCACTAATAAAATATAATAAAATGAAATTATATTTAAAAATTAAAGGGGTCCCCATACAAAAGACGTGTTTTTGGAGTTTCTTGTTCGATGGTACGGAACCCTTTACGCGCGAGTCCGATTCGCACTTGGCCGGTTTTATTTTCTTTTTTTTATCTCAGGTCACGGTAACCTTATACAACACTCACATGATATCCTTTCTATTCTTAGTCATTCTAAATAATTTTGTGTCAAAAAGCTCGAATATAATGTTTAAGTCAAATCAGCACCTTTAAGTCAAAAATAGTAATTCACTCAATGTTTGCTAGGAAAATGTACAAGTATTGTACATTTCTAAAATGGGCATGAAACAAGTTTTTTTTAAAGCATATGAGACAAAACCATTCAGTATTTGTTTTTTACGTCGCCGATGTTTAAAGTTTCATTCATTATCAGATATTTTCTAAAGTTTTATTTCGATGTATTTCTGATAGCATCTTTAATTTTTAGGGTTACATACCTCAAAAGGTAAAAAGGAACCCTTATAGGACAACTTCGTTGCCCGTCCGTCCGTCCGTCCGTCGGTCTGTCTATCTGTCTGTCTATCTGTCTGTCTGTCTATCTGTCTGTCTGTCTGTCTGACAAGACCCTTTTTCTCAGGAACGCGTAAACGTATCAAGTTGAAATTTATATCAAATACTCAGGCCTGCAATCCCTTGAAGATGTGAAAAAATCAAACGTCTGTGCCGAGTCAATCAAGAGATACGATCGTTTATGCCGCATATTTGGACACTCGCATGGGAATCAAAACCTATAAGGTACTTTCCGTATACCTAGAATCATGAAATGTGGCAACAAGCAAAGCTTATAGCACAAAAAAGTGAAAAGTCCAAAAACCAAAAATTTTTAGTTACATAATGTCAGACAAAAAAAAAATATCAAAAATCGGACCTGCTATTTTTGTTTCAAAAAAATATTGCAGTCCTTTTCCTGTTCCCTCATAAATATTTTGCTCCGTATCCTAAAGGGTGGGCGATCTCTTTGTCCAGAATCCAGATGTATAAGTACCTCACTTGCACAACAACTAGTTGAGAATAGGGAAGCTTCTATTTTATTAGTATTAATAAGTATTTTGAGGTCTGTTCAAGTAAGCTCAGGCACATAAATTTCCCTGAAGATTTTCATGATTGTGCAGATAAAATGTGTGAAAATATTATGCATAGGTGTAAGTTAGACCAAATGTATAAAGAAATAGTTAATACATTGAGACAGGCGGCGATCTTAAGCTATAGTAATAAACAGGGTAAACGTGGCCATCAACTAACGGGGTGGAATAGACATGTTCGCGATGCCCACCTGGAGGCCAAGTTAAAATACCAAGTCTGGCTTCTTTATAATCGACCCGCCGCCGGTATTATTTATGAAGACATGCGAAACGCCCGTAAAATATTTAAAAGTCGATTAAAATGGTGCCAAAACAACCAAGAACAGGTGAAGATGGACATTTTTGCCACACATCGCACCTCAAAAAATTTTGGTAAGTTTTGGAAGGCTACAAATAGCTTAGACAAAAAGCCGGGTCTACCGGTGAGCGTTGGTGGAGCAAATGATCCGGGTGCCATCGCGAACATGTTTGTTCAACATTTTAAGGTTGAGTCGCCTCTTCGGACCGCGGGGGACTTTGTGCTCTATACTCGGACAGATGGTGAAGCTGAGACAAAAAAATCTATGAGATTTTCAGCAAAGCAAGTGTCCAGAATCATTGATCAGATGTCTAGAGGTAAATCCCCTGGACATGATGGTCTGAGTATTGAGCACTTAAAGTTCGCGGGTGTGCATATGCCTCGAGTCCTCGCTTTGTTCTTCTCGTTATGTCTGAGTCACTCTTATTTACCACATGACCTAATAAAAACCATCGTTGTACCTATCGTGAAGAACAAAACGGGTGACATAGCTGATAAAGCGAATTATAGGCCGATTTCGCTTGCCACCGTCATGGCAAAAGTGTTGGATGGACTGTTGGACTCAGAATTATCAAAATACATCGAAATTCATGATGCTCAATTCGGTTTTAGGCCAAACCTATCAACAGAGAGTGCAATTCTGAGTTTAAAACACGCAGTACATTACTATACCGGGAGGCGTACACCTGTATACGCATGTTTCCTCGATCTCTCAAAAGCATTCGATCTTGTCTCGTATGATCTACTCTGGAGCAAACTGGAGGGGTCGGGGGTGCCTGTGGAGGTGGTTCAGATCTTTCGGTATTGGTATGCCAACCAGCGGAATAATGTCAGGTGGGGCGATACGTATTCACGGTCATACGGTCTGCAGTGTGGGGTGAGGCAGGGGGGGCTCTCCTCGCCGCGTCTTTTTAATCTTTATGTAAATGACTTGATCGTTGCACTCAGCAGCACACATGTCGGTTGTCATGTGGACGGTGTGTGCTTTAATAATATAAGCTACGCAGACGACATGGTGCTGCTGGGTCCAACGATCTCGTCTATAAGAACTCTGCTGAAGATATGTGAGCTGTATGCTACCAGTCATGGCCTGGCGTATAATGTTAAAAAAAGTGAGTACTTGGTGTTTAAGGCGAGTGGCCGGTGTCCTGATTTCGTGCCAGATATTTGCTTATACGGCACCCCTCTTAAGAGAGAAGACTCCTTCAAATACCTGGGACACTGTATCACTGATGACCTTAAGGACCAAGGCGACATTGAGAGGGAGCGCAGGGCGCTCTCTGTTAGATGTAATATGTTGGCCCACAGATTTGCTCGCTGTAATAAAGAGGTTAAAATAACGCTGTTTAAAGCCTACTGCCAAAGTTTTTACACGAGCAGTCTGTGGACCAATTACACGCAGAGGGCGCTAAACTCACTGCGTGTCCATTATAACAATGGGTTTAGGAGGCTGATGGGGCTGCCCCGTTTTTGTAGTGCGTCAGGGATGTTTGCTCAAGCCCGCACCGATGGCTTTCACGCCATAATTCGTAAGAAAGCGGCATCCCTGCTGTCACGTATACGGGGCAGCGCCAACACCCTCCTAAGTGTGATAGGGGAACGGTGGGATTCCCCCATTATAAATCATTTGGTTGGGTTGCATGTCGGAGAAAACTAATGTGTGGTTTCTTCTGACATGTAACCTAACCAAACCTTGTTTAATTAATTATTAAAATTATAACTGCCATACTAACATAGTTTTAAGTACCTACTGTTACTAACACATATCATGGACTACCTTGTCTGAAATAAAGAAATTTATTATTATTATTATTATTAGGCCGGAAACCCCATCACTAATGAATAACGAGTATACCTTTGTTCTAGCTGAGTGCTCATTACTCAGAACGACATTTTCCACTGCAAAGGCATAATTCGGGGCAGTTTATTTGTCTTTTTTGACAGTTGTATTTAACGCCACAATGTGGTTTGAATTGCATTTGCACCGAATTAGCTCTAAACAAGCGGTAGCAGCCACAGCAGTAGTCCATCTACTGATTATTTGTAGCACATGGTTATGATAATTTTTTCCAAAATTTTTTTTGTCCCCTTCAAAGTCTCCACAACCCATCGTTTTAAAACCGAGAGTTGCTGGAGGAGAAACATTCCAGGCGAGGCTTACGACGCGGTTTTCTTTCCTCCTCCATTAGAGGCTGAAATAGTATCACCCCCTGTTAGAGCATAGAATATGGACAACATTAATTCTTTTTTGGTCTTGTAATATCTTGTGTTACCAATATTTTTTATTTATGCCACTAATGCATATTTTTTAAACGATAGCATATTAAAGCAAAATCTAGTAGATTTTTTGGAGAGTTTTTTCATTTTCTTATTTTTTTATAAATGTAGTAAATTGAACAAAAATTATGCCAAAAATGAAAGCTACATTCTCGGTTTATTCGAAAACGACACCAAGTTCAAGATGATACACGCACGCCAAAGTGAGACTTTGTACGGCCCTCCCTCATCACCTGCCAGGGAGTGAGGGGTGGCTACTGGGCTAAATCAGCTTCTATTTACTTAACATATACGTGTGCCAAGTGATTTCCTTTAATCATCAAATTTTACCTCCCCATACACATTGGATTACGTATAAAACCCCACTATGTAACTTTATTTATAATAAAACCATTTAAAATACTTTAAGTAAAAGACTCTCATCAAATAGATTCTGTACAGTTTTAATATTGTTTTATGTAAACATAAAACTTATAATCCCGTTTATCCTAAGGCATTTTGGCTATGGTAACCTTATAATGTTCCGATTCGGAGTAGGTATTTATTACACTAATAGTTTAAGTATCTGTTCCGACCCTTATTACTAAATTGAACCATAATTTCGATTATTCATAGCCATAGCAATCACTCCAGAGTAAAAATAAGTTAGGCAAGCATTTTCAGTAGTCTGTGATAAGTTGGTAAAGGCATCTATTTTATAAATTAATTTTACAAATGGTGAACTAATACCTAATACAATTTCAAAAATCCCAATTTCTCTTCATCTCTCAGGAACTTAATTAAATGCATTAAAATTTATAGTTGCAAACTAGGACATTTATGAAAAATTTCAAATAAAAACCTAAAATTGTTCCCCACCTAACAAATCCTTCGCTCATTCATTTTATTTTGTTACCTAAATAACTTATTTTTTTTTCTATTATTTTGTTAACATAATGACCGTATTATTTATGTATTATTATGTTAACAAGCGTTATCTAACTTTTGTTATGACCATTGGGTCGAACATCCAATAATTCTTAACAAGAATTTCGATGGATGCATATTTTTTTGATAATATTTTATTTATAATACAATATTTCATTTTTTTTTATAATAAGGCTACTGCAGGTACCTAGATTGATTTATCTGTGATTATTTCGTTATAATTTTTACCTACCTAACATTTTAGTACTAACCAGTATTATTCCAATAACATTAACAATCATTGTCACCCTATTTCGTGAGCTACATACAAACTTTCGCTTTGAATTTCTCCATAATTACTGCAGATATTAATAAAATAAGTTCATAGAACCTTTGTACCAGCAAAATATTTCAGTAATACTTCATTCTTATCATTTGTACCGCACTCGTTATGGAGTTATCGATGAAAGTTTATGGGCCCGACGGAGTAACGCTTGAAAAATGTTATTCCCTTTTTTTTATTATTAGGCCTTTTTCCGAGCAGATTTGAAGGGCTAACTAGCGTTACATATCATATGTAACGGGGCTGATGTAATAAACTGGTATGTAGAGTACCTAGTTTTTCTGTAATTAGCATGGGAAAAAAAGCCCGTCGGGCTTTTTTTTGGAGGTTAATTACAGAAAATCTAGACAATCTAGAAACAAACTGAATACACCAGCCCCGTTACAAATGATATGTAACGCGTGTTAGGCATTCAAATCTGGTCGGAGAAAAGCCAAATTATCAAAAAAATGGAAAAACAAATTTTCAAGATGGCGCCGTATGGCCCAAACTCTTTTGTCAATCATTCCTCACAGACAGCGGTACAAATGTTGTGAGTGTCAAAATAAGAAATCATTTTTCAGGTACAAAGGGTTTTTTCAGGTCTGAAGCCTCTTTGAGCTATGGGCCCGAGGAGATAACGTTAATAATTTTTTGAGCACTTTTGCTTTTTGTGAACATTTTAGGTGCTGATAAAATTTTAAAAATCAAAGGACCACATATAAAAGAAAACACTCTTTTTCCTGTCTGTCTGTCTGACTCACTGACTGATATTTTTATTTCTTTACATAATGCCTATGCCTATAAGTAAAGAGTCTGTAACAGTCCCTTAGAAATAAGGTGACACTTTACAAAACTTGCATCCGTCCCATTCTCACCTACGCCGGCGTAGCGTTCGCCCATACAAAGCCCAGTCTCATCCACCGACTTCAAGTCATCCAAAATCACTTCATGCGCCGAGCCACGAGCGCCCCATGGTTCGTGCGCAATGAAAAATTTCATTGCGATCTAGAGCTTCCCACCATAGCTCAATACCTGAAGCAAGCGTCAAAACGCTACTTCGATTCCACCCCCCATCACCCCAACCCCCTATTCGTGAGCCCCGCAGTTTACGACCTCCCCGCGAATCCCATTCGCGTGATCCGACGCCCCCGGCACGTACTCGAGGATCCCGATAATCCTATCACGCTAGCCGTAGCAGCCATGACCTCCCCGCCCCAACCACAGAGTAACACCACACCGACATACTGCCCTTGCCGGAGAGGGCGGCGTCCCCCCGCTTCTCGCGCCTACCAGCGCTATCGGCACATTCCGGGCCGATTCTCTCCGATCCTCCCCGTCCAAGCAACGTCCTAAGCCAAGGTCCGTGCCCACCTGGGTGCCCTTAGGCAGTTGCATCTTTTTGCTTAGGCTGAGTACCCTACGTACTCGCCTTCCCTGTCCGGTGAAGTTGTAAAGACCCAACGGCCAATAACAAACATGTCCTATCGAAAAAAAAACGCCGACTGGCAGTTACGCCCGGCACGGGCTCAACGAATAACCTCTCTCCAGAGGTATTCGAGGAGCCTCGGCTGGACAGCAGCTTCCAGGTGAAAAAAATTGACGCTTGGGTGAATAACGACATCTATAATTTAAAATACTTACTATTTGACTTTATTTCACTTGGACATAAATTTCCTTTTAATGACGAGCTAGCTACTCGAATAAATTTAATGAAAGATAAATATAATGCACTCATTACACAATGTAAATCTAATCACTATTCCAAACAACTGAGTAAGGCTCAGAATGCCAGCAAAGTTATGCGGCAAATAGTGAACAAAGAGAGGGGCAGGACTAGTCGACCGACCGCTGATTCTTCTGAAATCGCTGTCGATTAGAATCGAGACTAGAGTGGAGCCAAGTTCGACACACAGAAAGACGCAGTCGATGCGATGAACGCTGTGTTCGTGGGGGCCCCGGCGGCGTGCGGCGCCTCCCGCGCTTGCCTGCCGCGCGTGCGCAGCGCTCTGCAGGCAGCGCGTGCGCCCGCCGACCGCTCGCTGTGGCTGCAGCGCTTTACTGCGGATGAAGTGTACCACACGATCACAGCACTCATTCCGCATAAGTCCACAAAAGATGGACGTACTACGAAATACATTATTAACATATTTACGACATCTCTATGGACTTACTCAACGAAACGTCTCACTCGGTCCCTTCCATACTGGCGGAGCTGTACAATGTATGCCTTAAGCAGGGACTTTTTCCTGAAGCCTTAAAGTTGAGCAAGATTGCTCCAATTTTTAAGGGTAAAGGCAAGAGGGAAAATATTGACGGATACAGGCCGGTCTCAATAATACCAGCAGTCGCTAAAGTACTGGAGAACGGGTTGCCTCCAGAACCTTCCGAGCTGCAGATGCTCAGCACCAGCACAGCTGGACGTCTCGACACATTGCGAGTCGTTAGGCTGTCTGCCGCCCCCAGAACCTTCAGAGCCGTTGATGCTCCACTTCTCCACCAGGTGCTTGTCTTCCACGAGCTGCCTCGCCAGCGTTACAGATAACGCCCCCGGGAGGCGTATATAGAAATGCTACTCCAGTACGTCCCCGCAGGCGGTGACGAGCTGAGCTAGCATTTCTAGACGTTTAACTGCGTTAAACTCGCGTAAAAGCTACTCCAGTGCGTCTCCGACGGTGACGTATTTGACTAGGATTTCCAAGCAATTTTTAACAATTATTACGCGTAAAAGCTGCTTCAGTACGTCTCCGACGACGGCGACGTATAGGATAGGATTTCTAAGCTTACTAAGCTCACTAGGAACCCCTCATGACGGAATGTGCCGAGCACAATATTTTTGAAGTACTAATAATATATTCCTAATTTAAATACAATTTTTTTATCAATTGCTAATAACTACCTATATTTTCTTTAAGTTTTTCATAAATCATGTAAAAATAAAAATATATATTTAGTATTGCATTTTAATGTGTCTAAGTTTATTATTTATCTATTAAAGCGTTTGAAGACAGAACCTACTTTTTATTTATTTTATGTATTTATTCATTAGATCATATAATATTTAATCGGTATAAGTCAAATACAAGTCAAGGTTTTGCTTAGAAAAACATTCTAAGATTAGGTAAAATATAAAATTAATTAACCACAGTCAAAATCACAAAATGTTGTAATTAAAAATGTAGCTAATTTGTTTTTTCATTATTGACATTGATAGTCAAAAGGCCACGTACATATAGCTTTATGGAGATCTTTTTTTCTTATTTATTTATTTGATCGAAAAAATCTCACAGCACAAATATACGTAATTCAATGTTACTAAATTCAGAAAAACGTAATCTAAAATGTAAGAATATTTAAAAAAAAACCGTTTCATCTGGCGTAGAATTTGAAGTAAACAATAAAAAAAACAAGAATATACACGAATATAAATCACCAAAAAAAGAAAATCATATTGTGTTTCAATAACGTAATTTTTTTTTATTCCAAGCAGTGACATTCACAATAATTAGTCGTTGAAATTGAAATATCATCGATATGCAAATTTTTAATAGAGTGTAATCGATGTTCATAACAGTAATAAAAGTTCAGATACTGAGGGTAAAAAAAAACCCATTAAATTGCTACATAAAAGGATAAGAAATATAACGAAATGGACTACATTTCATTTAAACCCCCAGTTTTTATGAATGAATTTATATAACATTTATTAATTAACATCTGATACTTACTCTTTTTTCATAGTTATATACATTTCACAGGTCACAACAATACATCTATTCAGCTTAAAATGACCTTACGGAGAAAAAGCTTGTATCGAGAAATATGGAATTATTGAAGAAAAATATGGAGCTATATTAGTACAATTTGGGCCACCAACAATCAATAACCGCCTCCGTAGCGTGGTGGCTTGCCGCTCGCTTCACATCAGGAGGTCGCGGGTTCGATTCCCGGCGGGGTCCAACTTTGTGGACTCGGTTTGGTTGGTGGTAGGGCATTTTCTGAGCCCGCCTGGCTAGCTACCACCATCTTATCTAAGTCTTGCTGCCAAACATCAATGTTAACAGCATTGATGTGTTCCAGGATGAAGATAAGATAGCCAGTTCCCCATTGCGTTGGGGAATCTTGGTAAGCCCGCTTCCATCTTCGGCATCATCATCACTTACCATCAGGTGAGATGATGCCAAGGGCTTATCAATTGAGGGTAAAAAAAAATATATAACATAATACATATTACACAATAGTATGGTTACATAATAGGTAGACCAATAAATAAGTGTCCGCTAATGGATACATTTATGAGCAGATACTTATAGATTTAAAGGAAATAATAAGTAACAATTACTTACCTATTATTTCCTATTAATAAAATCCCTACAGTTGATTCTGATTAATTCCTATGCCAGTACTTCGTCATTGGAGACGTACTAAAGTAGCTTTTACGCATTACAATTGTTCAAAATTGCTTGGAAATACTACTCGAGTACGTCACCGTCGGAGACGTACTGGAGCAGCTTTTACGGGAGCTTAATGCGGTTAAACGTCTGGAAATGCTAGCTCAGCTCGTCACCGCCTGAGGGGACGTACTGGAGTAGCATTTCTATATACGCCCCCGGGAGAAGGGTTTACTGGGTCCATAGGTTTACATACTGCACCGTAGGTACTCACCGCACCGTTTCCGCCGCGTAATCCATTACCCTCCTTTCCGGAGTTAGGTAGATGATAAGTGTTGTAAGTAAGGTCTAAGTAAGGTTAACAATAAACGTTATATTGTCGTATCCCTGTGTTTCACTTGACGAACCTCCTCCTCATTAAAATCCTCAGCAGCAGTGATGCCAGGAATGTAAACGAGGTTGCCCTACACGAGCTAGTCGCAGGCAACTCCGTTACATTGGCGCCTAACATAAAATCTATGAGGAGGATCGTTCGGTGTTCACAGACCGTTAGTTAGTTTACCGTAATTTCCGCCCGTTGTAATATGGACAACATAGACAGTAGTTAGGATGTCCACATCATGGATATCCTAACAAGCGTTGGTCGAAGAACTTAGGGTTCGGAAACTGGAGATAGAGGGGAAGACAGTCGAAGAACTTAGGAAAGTACTAGCAAAGTACGTTCACGAGAACGAATTAGAGAAAATAATGGATCAGAGTACAGAAACTGATACCATGTCCGAAATAGCCAGAAAGGCCAGTTCCGTAGACGATGAGAATTGAATAACTGGCACACAAAGATCCCGTTGATTTTATCGAAAGACTAGAAGAACTTCTGAAAGCTAGCAGTATTGACACAGACCTGTGTTTGAAATATTTGCCAAAGATACTACGAGGAAAAGTGTTTCTTTGGTGCAGAAACAATAGTTCATCCTGGAAAAAGTGGAGTGACTTTTTGGAAGATTTTAAAGTGTATTATTTCCCGAAAAGCTACGATAACAAATTGCAAGATGCCATATTTGACAGAAAATAGAGATACAACGAAAATTTTGTAACATATCTAACCGAAATACAGACACTAATGAGAAGATACGGAAAACTATCTGAAGACGTACAGTTAGAAAGAATCTACACAAACATGAATGTTGGCTACAAGTAGGGTTTGCAATCCGGATATCCGTTTTATCCGAATATCCGTCAATTTTACTATCCGGATTATTTGTAGCAAATTATCCGAATATCCGGATAATATAAAACTTGTTTAGAATGCGATTACAGAAGCATATTTTTAATCGAATTACGTGTGCTAATGCTCGTTCGGGGGTCTCGATTTCTATCAAAGAAAGATACTTTAGAATTTTAGTGAAAACGTTATAATCTTAGCTACATTCTAGGCCAGCACGATTTAGTTAGGATTGTTATCGACTCGATAAGAAGAAGACGACTTTTAGTAAAAAAGATATTTAATTATATGTAAAGATAAACATAATATCGTTTACCTAAACCACTAATCAGTTTTGTGTATAGCAAGTACAAAATGCACCAATGAAAAAAACGCATAAAGAAAGACGTATCAGTGATTGTCTTCAGGACACAGAAAATAACATAGATTAACTTCCAATTTCCCCAACCAGCAAAAGAGTCGAATAAGAATTAATTTACTCAGCTTATAGTCGAATAACAGCTGAGTGACGTCGCCAAAACACTGATTGGTCGTATAATAGTGGTTATCACGACTATTTCGCATTTTTCACTAATTTGTGCTATAATACAGTCGAATCAACGTTTACCGCACTATCCTATAGCACTTTTACTCCACCTTTTGGAATGTGTTGAAATCACTTTCACTCAGCATATTTGTTCTATAATAGTTCTAAAACAGCTATAGAATAGCTAAATAGCGGAACTGGGCGCTTTTACTCTTCTATTACTCGGCACTCTGTTCTGATTCTATAAAAGTCGAGTAAAAGAAATCTATTCACCATTAGGCACTATCATTCTTACTACTGCTTGCTTATACAACAACAACTCGAATAATGTGTTTCAGAATGCTATTATAGGATTTTCATTGTGTTGAGTGTTGTTAGTCCACTTTTACTCAGCTTGTGTTTCTCTTACAGTGCTTTTAAAACATTTACACCACAACTCCGGCCATTTTGTAGCATCGATTGTTCTACGAAGGTTCTTGTTGTTTTTGTTTGCAGAATGGATGAAATTAAGTGGAAAAAACTGAAACTAAGTGATGCATTTATTAGAAAAGTTAAGGCTACATTTAAGAAGATGAAACATTCTGCAAAGTTCAATGAGCCAAATTTAGAATCGAGTGCAAACTATAGTAATGTTTTAAAGGGTTCCCTAGGCTCAAGTTTTCATATCAGTGACGGCGAACATGAATAAAATTTTGAATCTGTACCAAGAACGAGTCAAACGTATACTCTGTGTAAACCAAGTGAAAATAAAAGTATATTTCAAGTTGTTCCGAAGGCTCAAGTTTTCATATCAGTAATTTTTTGATTCGCTGATAATTTCGTGGTCATAGCTAAGACCTTCGAAGACCTAGACACTGCTCGATGGACTCAGAAGAGCCTCCTAACAAGTGGGTCTGAAAATAAACATGGACAAGACGAAAGTTATGTCAAATGTCCGTGTCACACCCGCTCCTCTCAAAATTGTAGACTACACTCGAAGTTGTTGATAAATATTAGGCCAGTCGTACAAGACATTGGAGGTCGCATTGGTTGCAACAGTTCTGATTTTTTGGTATGTTGTTAGGGTTGATAACAGTAGTGTAAAACTAATTTTTCAGCTTCGAAAGACTTGTGCTAACTGCGTGGTGCTCCAAAAACATCGAAATTTTTGGACTTTTTTCAGATTGTGGCTTATAACTTCTAAAAGGTGCATCTTACGGAAAAAGTCATTATACACACTTATAAGAACACAAAATTTCCTATAATTGTAATTGCAGCTCTGTAAGCCTAATAGAACCCAAGATACAGCACTTCAAACATTGGCAAGTTTCCCAAAAATGTTCGAAATTGTAGCTTTGCCGCCTTCCGAGTAGAATATCGGCTATAATACTTATTCTACGAGGAAAGTCATTAAGAAGAAAGTTATAGAGCAGTTATTGAGCTTAAATTTAAGCACAAACTGAAGTTTGTAAGACCAATAGTTCCCTTGTAATTTGGACAAAGCGAAAAATTAAGGAAACCAGATTTTCCAAAAACGGGTGCCTGAAAAATTGCAGGACTTCTTTAAAGGATAAAAAGACATAAATTGGTGTAAAATAATTTAAACTGATATTATAAAACTTTAATTATATCACTTAGTGATCAGCTGACAGCTGCGACAGAAATATACATGAAATATAGAAAAAAATACATTTGATATTTATCATAATGAATTACAACGAAGGGGTAAGTATGTAATATTAGGTTACCTTACCTTCACGCACTTAGCGCCGAAACAATCGTGTTCTTTTGGAAGGTCTAGGTTCATCTGACAACTCTTCCTGGGGCTCCGGAGACTGCTCTGTTGCTTGTTGTAAAGGGGAGGTTGTCGAAGTCGTCCTCTTCATTCAACTCAGTCAAGGCTATTGACGGTTGAGGCAGGCAGGTCTTCCTCTGAATAACTTTGCAGAGTTTCAGCCCTATTATCTTGCAGGAGCATCTTCCTTTTCTGCACCCATTCTGGTAACTGCATGACAGGAATTTCATAAAAACATGTTACAAATAGTTTCATAAATACACGACCCAAGACAGACCTACAAATGGATTCCCTTACCTGCATGACAGGAATTCCGACGTTGGTTTCTTCGTTGAGTCACAGTGGCAGTCCCTACTGGCTCCTCGAGGTGTTGTGACAACCACTAAATGCGTAAAAGAACAACTGTATTCCAGAGGGGGAAGAAAGCTCTTCTTGAATGAATTATGTTGTTGAGAACTTCTCGCAATTGGCACTTTGCTGGAAAAGACATTTTATATGTTGCAACCCAATCTGACAGTCTATGCTGGTAAAGAGCATCAGAGGTCGACATCCTCTACTTAACAGATTAGGCTCCAACGTAAAAAAAGTTTTTTTCAGGAAAGTGCCAATTGCAAGAAGTTTTCATCAACATCATTCATTCAAGAAGAGCTTTCATCCCCCTTTGGAATACACAGGTGTCATTTCACGCATTCAGTAATTGCAACACCTCAAGGAGCCAGTAGGGTCTGACACTAGTAACATCAATGAAGAAATCAGCGTCGAAAACCCTGCTGAAATTACTGTCATGCAAGTAAGGTAATCCATTCGTAGGTCTATTCTGGGCTGTATATTTAAACTATTTGTAACAAGTTTTTATGAAACTCCTGTCATGCAGGTGTAAGAATGGGAATGGAAACAAGCAACAGAGCAGTCTCCGGAGCCCCAGGAAGAGCTGTCAAATGAACCTAGACCTTCGAAAAGAACACGATTGTTTCGTCGCTAAGTGATTAAAGGTAACCTAATATTACATGCCTACACCTTCGTTGTAATTCATTATAATATATATTAATTGAGATTTTGTTCAATATTTCATGTATATTTCTGCCGCAGGTATCAATTGAGGTCCCGCCATCACTAAGCGATACAATTTAAGTATTATAATTATAAGTTTAAATTATTTTACACCGATTTATGTCTTTCTTATCCTTTACAGAAGTCCTACAATTTGTCAGGCTCTCTTTTTTGAAAAATCGGATTTCCATAATTGTTCGCTTTATCCAGATTACAAGGGAACTATTGGTCTTACAAACTTCAGTTTGTGCTTAAATTAAAGCTAAATAACTGCTCTATAACTTTCTTTTTAATAACTTTCCTCGTAGAATGAGTAATATAGCCGATATTCTGCTCGGAAGGCGTCAACTACAATTTCGAACTTTTTAGCGAAAATTGCCAATGTTTGAAGTACTGTATCTTGGGTTCTATTAGACCTACAGAGCTGCAATTGCACTTAAATTATAGGAAATTGTATGTTCTTATAAGTGTGTATAATGATTTCTTCCGTAAAATGCACCTTTTAGAAGATATAAGTCAAAATCTGAAAAAAGTCCCAAAAATTTCGATGTTTTTGGAGCACCACGCAATTAGCACAAGTCTTTCGAAGCTGAAAAATTAGTTTTACACTACTGTTATCAACCCTAACAACATACCAAAAAATCAGAACTGTTGCAACCAATGCGACCTAACGCGATTTTTATGTCTAAGGTGACTGGCGTATATGTAAAACTGGGACAAACAGTATAGCTAGGTAGGTCCAACTTCGAGAAAGAGATCGTTGAATCCAACTCGGCTGGGCAGCGTTTGGAAAGCTCCACAATATCTTCGCGTCCAAATGCCGCAGTATCTCAAGACTTAGGTCTTTCACCAGTGTGTGTTTCCAGTGATGACATAATATGAAACCGAGACATGGTCACTTACTATTGTTAAGAAGAAAATATGAATAGTGTCCCGCTCTACGGTAGTCAGTTCAAATATTCCTATAGGTACGTACTGCGTGGACGTGTCTCATTGTTTAATTGTAATTGTTTAATAGACATTTTAAATTAGTTGCTGTTTCTATTTACCATCTCAAACTATGGACCTCATGGTCACACAAACATAACACATTAAATCAACAAACAGACGTAAATTGACCCATCGCCGTTGGGCACTTATCATTTCCTTGCAGAATAATCAGTTGTAATAAAATCCATTATTGTATCTGGCTTTCAGTATTTGTATAAACAAAATCACTTAGCAGGATTGGAAACTTAAATATTGTCTGATACCTAAAATAATAAAAGTGCTTAGGGTTTTTGTAAACTATCAAAGTGGAAGACTAGAAGTCTAAAGCTATTTGGTATTTTATGTAAATTATTTCTGTAAAAATAAAGTACCTGCTTTGTAAGATTTGGCTTGAAATTCATACACTTATTGCAATCGTCAACACTTGATTGTGGTAGAATTAGGCCATACTTAGGCCATACTCCACACACGGGGGCCAAGTCCGGATTGGTGGAGGTTGTGGGGCTAGTGGCCAACCCCAGTGTCAGAAGTTTTCAAGCCGCCTATAAGGCCTCTGACATGGCTTAACGACTGCTAGCGATAGCAGCCGGCACCAACGGCTTAACGTGCCTTGCGAAGCACGGAAGCGGTCGAGATAAATGCCACTGACAGTCAAACCCATCCAGGTTATGACCGTTTCTGTAGTCAGTTAACCTGCGTGATCGATGCAACCACGCAAGCCGCACTGAGCCACGACCGCTTCATATATTTGTGCGCCCCCTAAATTCCTTAAAAATAAAATAAGGAAATATTAATGAAATAAAAAAATATAAAAGAAAATTACTTTCATGGTCCAGTTTTTATTATAGCACATTTATACAACTATAACACGTGTAAAGGCGTTTAGATTACTTTTATAGCACATGATACAGCCATACCAAATAGATTTCAGGGTTCCTTAAATGGTATAATAATAACCCTCATATTTTATTTTTATAAAATTACGGTAATGATGTTGGCTTTTTTTATAAAACGTCTATCTCCAGTAGCAACGCTAGTTCACTTGGACGTGGATAAATTTACTCAAATTAGATGGCTTTGGTATTTTATATGAATCGAAATATGTTTATATTATTAATACAGACGTATGTTTCTTGTAAGGAAAAAAAACAACATTTTAGCTGAACTTTAATGCTACAATGCATTTTTACTTTCAAGCGACTTAGGAGCGAGCGATAGTGAGCGATGAAGGAGTAAAGGAAGTGTTGTCATGGTAAAAAAGTAATCGAATTCGAGATTTTAGTGGGGATCGATCCTCTTGCACTCAACGAATCCAAAAAACAAAAAAATAAAAAACGAATGTGTGTTTGTGTTTGTGCATCCCAGGCTATAGCGACAAGACTACTGGACGGATTTGGATGAAATTTGGGTTAGGGCAATATTTTGTTAATATCTCCAGCCTTTTTTTAATACCGTCATTTTTTAGGGTTGCCACCATAGTAAAAAACACTTTTAATCTCTTTGCTCACAACTGGTTGTAACGATTTTGATGAAACTTTAAAAATTCCATATTTCTATACAACCTAGTAAATAAGATAATCGGTTACTCTGGGAAAAATCTGTTTTTTATTTGAAACGTGGCAAATGAGCAGATCATATCGATGGCATACAAGACAACCGTTATAAGTGCAAGATTTTGAGTTTTTGACTAAGGTCAAAAACTAATCTAACGCATTATAAGTAATGCCAAATTTTCTGACTCCGCATGCCGCACCGTTTGCACTAATCAGAGTTCCACATTCCACTATCGCTCGCTCCTAAGTCGCTTGAAAGTAAAAATGCATTGTAGCATTAAAGTTCAGCTAAAATGTTGTTTTTTTTCCTTACAAGAAACATACGTCTGTATTAATAATATAAACATATTTCGATTCATATAAAATACCAAAGCCATCTAATTTGAGTAAATTTATCCACGTCCAAGTGAACTAGCGTTGCTACTGGAGATAGACGTTTTATAAAAAAAGCCAACATCATTACCGTAATTTTATAAAAATAAAATATGAGGGTTATTATTATACCATTTAAGGAACCCTGAAATCTATTTGGTATGGCTGTATCATGTGCTATAAAAGTAATCTAAACGCCTTTACACGTGTTATAGTTGTATAAATGTGCTATAATAAAAACTGGACCATGAAAGTAATTTTCTTTTATATTTTTTTATTTCATTAATATTTCCTTATTTTATTTTTAAGGAATTTAGGGGGCGCACAAATATATGAAGCGGTCGTGGCTCAGTGCGGCTTGCGTGGTTGCATCGATCACGCAGGTTAACTGACTACAGAAACGGTCATAACCTGGATGGGTTTGACTGTCAGTGGCATTTATCTCGACCGCTTCCGTGCTTCGCAAGGCACGTTAAGCCGTTGGTGCCGGCTGCTATCGCTAGCAGTCGTTAAGCCATGTCAGAGGCCTTATAGGCGGCTTGAAAACTTCTGACACTGGGGTTGGCCACTAGCCCCACAACCTCCACCAATCCGGACTTGGCCCCCGTGTGTGGAGTATGGCCTAAGCCTTCCCGAGTTATGGGAAGAGACCTGTGCCCCTGCAGTGGGGACGTAATGGGTTGTTAACACAAATATATATGAATCAGGGCCTCTGGTTTTATCAGTAAACTTATTTTCGCATGTTGTTTTTTGTTATTTATTTTACTTAAGTACAGCCTGTATGTTTTATAAGAACAGATTGGTAAAGAAACTTAAGGTATAAAAGTAATAATATTCTAATATTGTAATCAGCCGGTGCAGCGTGCTAGACAAAACATGAAAACATACCACAAAATATCGGATAACTGCTACCAAAGAGCAGACGCAGATATAGCAGATATATTAGCCGAATTAAAGCAATTCATTCACTTTTACTCATCTAAAAAGCTGAGTAAAAGCACTTCGGCTACTTTTATAAAACAAACTTGCTGAGTAATAGCAAATTACTATCTTTTATAGAACAAATAATCGTATGAACGCATTGTTATTGCTATTACAGCACTAATAGTATTTTTTTCGCTTTTACTCAAGTTTTATAGCATGATTTTGCTTCTTACACAGCGTTTACTCTGCTTTTACAGCACCTTAGTCTGAATAAATTGCGCCCAATTCGCGTCGAGTAAACGTTTATAGCATTATTACTCGATTATTATTACGACTTTTATAGCACTAATTAGCAAAACAGGAACGTGGTTACTGCTTTTATAGCACATAGCTTTTCTGGTTCATCATTCTTTTTATTTATCTCTTCTGAGCGATTGAAATAATTTAAAAAGTTCTTAGAACAGTCATAGGCGACCATAAGTCTCTCCGTCAGCAATGTGGTTAATTGTAAAAGTTATAATCTCGTAAAAGCCCAAGAGCCAGTTTGATCCGACACTGGACTGTACCGAAGCCGTCTTTCCCGGGCGTCAAATTGTACGAGGATTAAAGCGGCTCTTAAACAGCTGAAGAACAACAATGCGCCAGCTGATGATGGATCATGGCTGAGCTTTTGAAAGCATGTAGAAAACCAATGCTAAAAGCTCTTCAGAAATTGTTGAATTCTGTTATGCTTGAGGGACGAACGCTTACGGTATGGCATAAAATGGTGATGAGCTTCTTTAATAAAATGCAATAAGAACCTGCTGGCAAACTGTAACACCATCATATTTCTAGAGTCATGTCAACATGAGTAAACGTTACTCTATAAATTCTTGCTATGCATGCAAGAGGTGCATCCATCGAGCATTTGGTATGGTTAGGGCAAAGTCGAAGCCACCACAGCACACAACTGGTCTCCCATGCAATGCACAGATCAGTTGAGTGTCCGAGGACAGCTGCTGCGGTGCGAGAGGAATGGTGACGTGTTTTCCGACGGACCACTAAAGCTACGCAATGTTGACAACGAACACTGTGTCAAGAGTGAACTGATCAAGATAGATGATCTGTTTTTTATAAGCTGTCTTGGAGGGTCATTGCGAATCCTTTCGCAAGTACGTATCACTATTTCCAATTACCCAAAAAAGCCGGTTTCCAAAACGGTTTCAGTATCGTAGATTACATGTACAGGGAAAAAAGTTCAATACTTGATTCTGAGTAACCCCTTCAAATGCACTTTTTTTAACAGCCTGTATATGCTGTGACAGATAACATAAAAGATGACTGAAGAGTGTCAATCACTATCCTTGGCATTTTGAACCATTCAAAAAAAAATATTTGAAATTGAAATTTTTGAAATTGAGATCTTTATTTCGAATCACAAGGAATTCATATTAATGGGTTAGTAAAACAATAATAATAATAATAATAATTTATTTATTCATAAAAAGGAATTTACAAGCACATCGGTAATATACAAAGACATGTTTTCATATGGTATCAAGTGTTTACCTCCATCAACCCATACTAAGTAAAAAAAAATCTTGTGTTATGGGTATCCGGTGGTGATCTCCCTGAACAATAATATGTTTCTACAAAATTAAATTTAGGATTACCGTTTCTTAATTCATTATATACGAGTACATGCACATTATATCGAAATAAAACAGAATTTAGGAACTCAAGAGAAACACAGTGTGTGCGTGTGTGTCGTTGGGAATCTATACGATTTGAACAGTGACACCTTAAGAAGTATCCTTTGCGCTCTTTCTAGGATGATTAGGTGAGTCTTAGCAGCACCACCCCAAGATGTAATACAATAAGAAACTATCGATTCACATAAAGAAACGTAGACCTGTCTCATTGTATTGCCATCAGCCGCAGCCACGTGACGAAGCTGTTTAAAAATATATACAAGTTTTCTAACTCTACCTGTTACCGTTTTGATATGCTCCGCAAAAGATAAATTACGATCTATTATGATCCCAAGATACTTAATAGAGTTAGTTCTGTGTATTTCTGGACATTGACATACTGAGATATCTGTTCTGTCTTTAAGGAAACAAGAATGAGCAATGATCTTAGGTGTATTCTGAAACTTCCCATCATAATTTCTAATACAAAAAGTTACATATTTAGTTTTTTCTGCATTTAGCGTTAGTGTGGTAGCTAAGAAGCTAGCCAGTAACATACAGTATTCAGCCCTTCCTGAGCAGCTTTGTATACTTGTTCCCATGTATCGCCAAAGAAAGTAAGGGTAGTATCATCTGCGTACGTAATTATCCTGCAATTTTTAATTTTAAGTTGACAAAGCTCATTTATATAGCAAATAAATAATGTCGGACCCAATATGCTCCCCTGTGGAACACCATAGCTTATAAGTTCATCATCACTTGAGAAGTCTCCTATTTTAATCATTTGTGATCTATTGGATAAATAATCTTCAAATATTTTTAATTGTTTATCTCTTATTCCTAGCTTTTCTAGTTTAGTAATGAGGTTGGGGATAGAAACTGTGTCAAATGCTTTGGCTAGGTCCATAAATTTTTTTCTTACGCTCCAGATTTTTGACTGTTGTGTTGGTAAATTCATGTAACGCATCTTCAGTTGATTTAAGTTTTCTAAAACCATATTGATTTTCTGATATCAAGCAAAATTTTTCTAAATAATTCACGAGTCTGTTGTTTAGAATACGTTCAAAAATTTTTGAAAGAGAAGGGAGAACAGAAATAGGTCTATAATTACTGACACAGTTTCTATCCCCACCTTTGTAAACAGGAGTTATAATAGCTTTTTTAAAAGTGTCTGGAAAGCGGCCCGTATCAATACAGGTATTTATAATATGCGTTAGAATTGGAACAACCCGGTCTTTGACAGCTTTCAGGCTTACAACAGAGATTCCATCGAATCCTACTGCAGTATCAGGTCTTAGGTTGCGAAGTAGACAGTCAACTTCATCCTCTGATGTTTCCAGAAGAACAAAAGATTCTTTAACGTTTATATTGTTGTCAAAGTTCAAGAACTTAGAATCAGGAACAACGGTAGATATTTTTGACGCTAATATGTACTTTACCAACGTTAGCGAAATATGAGTTAACTGCATTTATAGAATCCTGTTTATTTTCCCTAAGGCTCAATAATATATCTGATTTGTCATTTGTTTTTTTTTTAGTTTGTTATATCTTTAATAGTTTACCATAGCTTTTTATTATTACCTTTTGCATCTATTAAGAGTTGTTTTTCATATTTACGTTTTACTTTTTTTATCAGGTTATTACAAAAGTTTCTGTATCTACTAAATGATTTCTTTAGAATTAAATTTGAAGGCTCTTTTTTTAATCGCAAGTGCATTTTATCTCGATTCCGAATACAGAGTAATAGTCCCGTAGTCATCCAAGGTTTGAGAGTTAGTCTTGTGCCAGTAATTTTTAACAAGGTGGTATTTTTAGATAGAGAATTCCTAAAATAATCTATAAGTATGTTGGTAGCGTTATTCGGATCATGTGTATTTAGTATAATGGCTAAGTCAGATTCAGCAAAATCGTTTTTAAAGTTTACATAATTAATTTTATGAGAGTATTTTGTTGTAACGTAGGTTTTTTTGTTCGCTAACTCGAGACATATTATGTTAGCGTCATGATCAGATATAGTGGAATGAACTACGAACGTTAGGCATTTTGATTTTATCTTTAGAAAGGTGTGATCTAAACAACTACTTTGTCTTGTGGGTTCAGTATATGCTGCCAGAAAACCTAAAAAGGCAAGACTATCTATATACTCTTGTGTAAAGTTATCTTTCGAATCCTTTGAGATGTTAATATTGATATCGCCTGTAATAATTACATTTTTATATCGCTCTACAGATTTAAGAAATAACATTAATGATTGCAAAAACGGGTCGGGGTTTCTAAAACAGTGGGGTCTATATAGTGCTAAAACAAGAATATCGGAACCCATACTCATCGCAATTGCATTTGCTTCTGTAATATTTGGTTCAATAACTTGATCGGTAATATTGTTCTTAAGAAATACGACTAAGCCATCATTCTGATTGTAATTATCAGTGGAGAAGTGAGAACAGTAGCCTTTTAACACAGGTAGGGAATTAAAACTCGACAACCAACATTCCGATAAAATAATAAGGTCAAAGTATAAATTAATTATATTTAAAAATAATTCCAATTGATTAAACGCTGCCCGTAACAAGGACACTATTTTTTTGAAATCCTACAAATCCCGCCTATTTATGTGCAACTTTTAGCGTCCATTGACGGTTCTTATCAATGACGGCAGTATGGGAACGTCGTCGCATCGATCATTAGTGAATATTCTATCTATGAATTTCGCGCCACGTCACAGGTTACGGTGTGTGCGTTACCCCAGCCAGAAAATGTCGAATATCGTCATTCGAGTGTTATAGATAATTAGTTGTCAGGCTTCTGTAATTGTTGCCCATATTTTTGAATTTGTTCTGCTGATAGTTTTTTCGTTATTTGCCAAAAACATATCTGGCTGCGGTAACGTTACCCCAGCCAAACTATTTTGGATTTTTTGGGTATATTAAAATAAAAATTAGCTAAATAATTAGTAGTCTAGACGAAGTAAATGTTGCGACTTAATTTATACTGATACGTTTTACGGTTGCGAAGTTATTCAAATTCCGGCTGGGGTAACTCGGGGTAGGAGTTTATTTTTTACTCAAACGATAATGTACGCGTCTGTATCTTATTTGTGAGATTATTATACTACACATTTTAAAAGGTAAGCATAATATACTGCGCGGCCGCTTTTCTGTGACCATCTTAACTTGGTCGGGTTACCACGGTCATGCACTTCACAATGTCTCTTTTTCGATTATCTCGTTAATTATTCAATGTAGAACGCTGAAATTTTAAAGTTACGAAATTGAACTAGGCAACTAATTGTTGACATAACATTCAGTTCAAAAAACCCACAAGAAACTCTGTCAATCGGCGATCAAACAACTCCACTGCGTATCGTGGCCCCAACTGAATTAAATTTCATCATAACTTATTAATTACTTACAGTATACTTATAAATTTCACAAACATTTGAAGGCAGCTTTAAGCTACAAAATAACGTTTTGAGTGAGTCTTGAGAGCTCTTATTCGTCGTGCTAGGACCTTTTAAAGGAAAATTCTATTTATTTATATAACTTTTAAACGGTACATTATTGTTGTTTTTTTATTGATGAACAAATTAGAACTAATTCATAAGAAGTAGTATACGAAAAATTATAAATGTGCGCTTAACCATTTCAGAGATCCAGCTAACCCGCAAACGTTACCCCAGCCGGAATTTGAATAACTTCGCAACCGTAAAACGTATCAGCACAAATTAAGTCGCAACATTTACTTCGTCTAGACTACTAATTATTTAGCTAATTTTTATTTTAATATACCTACCCAAAAAATCAAAAATAGTCTCATATGTTTTTGTCAAATAACTAAAAAACTATCAGCAGAACAAATTCAAAAATATGCGCAACAATTACAAGAGCTGGACAACTAATTATCTATAACACTCGAATGACGAAATTCGATATTTTCTGGCTGGGGTAATGTACACGGATACGGTTACGTACTGATTTACCTACTATGTAATTAATGTCACTCTCGTGATACCAATCTTCCCTTCCTACTTCTGCGGGCTTAGGACCGACAAAACAACTTACCTAATAAGTAAAATTCGTAAGGTAAGCAGGTACTAGTAGTCGTTGTAAGTAAGCAAGTGTAAACTATATCCTTATTAGGTACGTTGTTATGGCGTAGTTAAAAGATTGGAATCAACGATATTATAATCAATACTTAACTTACGATTTAAAGTTATTGGGAGTACTTTGATAATTGTTCGAAGTGACTTCCCCCTCGGCGGATACACAATCGCGCACTTATAAATCCATTTTGTTTCAAAGACCGCAACACGTCAGTTTCACGTTTAACGTCCTCGAAGGCGTTAGTGATGCGTTCCTCTAAATCGAGTGCACTGGTGGGTTCATCCACGTAAACTCTTCTTTTTATCTCACTCCACAAATAAAAGTCCACTGGTGTGAGGTCGGGCGAGCGCGCTGGCCACGCCACCGGGCCACCGCGGCCGGGGTTGCGGGCGGTAGAAGTTTCTTTGAAGCGACGCGTGCGCTGTCTTTTTCTTTCATTTGCCGCCACCGCCGCCGCCGCCGATCGCTCTTATTACGAACGTATAATAAGACTTGTTTTTAATTAAGTGCGAAATGCGTTGTTGCCGTATTACATTGTTTTTGATTGCGTAGTTTATTTCATTGAAGTAATTTGTGTAAAAAGTAGTAAATTACACTCGTGTGTCTGTTTTTTATGGTTTCGTGGGAAACATCAATTTAAAAAAAAACCGGCCAAGTGCTAGCTGGACTCGCGCACTGAGGGTTCCGTACAAACAGTGTTACCCTAGCTAGGGTTGCCAGGCCTAAAAATAGAAAAGCCGGACACACGGAAAGCCTGACAAGCTGGATTTTTAAAGATAAAAAAGATTCATTTATTTATGTATTACTGTTATTCATTTATGATTACCTATATGAAATGGCAAATTATTTTAAAAAGTTTGAAGACAAAATTAATATATAAAAAAATTAAGATTAATGTAAGAAAAGTTTTTTTTGGTACAAAAAATAGATGCAATTAACCTTTTAACAAAACGCCAGTATCCAATGGAACCTTACACAGTGAGTTTTCGACATCACGCTACTACTCACGAAAGCCCTTGGATATAGTCAGAATATGATATAGGTATAATTTGATGGAGGTAAATTAATATTTGGGATGAAACGCAGTTGAACTTTAAACGGCAATTTCATAGGTAGGTGCGACTCCTGCGAGAGGTCACGAGTCATGCGTGACATATTTTGGCGGAGCGGGGTTGACGAAAAGCCTAACAAAAGCCGGACAGGCCGGACTTGCTTACATTTGGCCGGACAGGACAGTAAAAAGCCGGACATCTCCGGCTAAGCCGGACACCTGGCAACCCTAACCCTAGCCACAGATTTTATAATTGGTGCGAGCGTCCTACCCCTCCATATATAAAAAATTGCGGTTTACGATTTATGACGTATTAAAAAAACCTACTTACTAGATCTCGTTCAAACCAATTTCCGGTGGAAGTTTGCATGGTAGTGTAGATCATATATTTTTTTTAGTTTTATCATTCTCTTATTTTAGAAGTTACGGGGGGGACACACATTTTACCACTTAGGAAGTGTCTCTCGCGCAAACTATTCAGTTTAGAAAAAAATGATATTAGAAACCTTAATATCATTTTTGAAGACCTATCCATAGATACCCCACACGTATGGGTTTGATAAAAAATTTTTTTTTGAGTTTCTGTTCTAAGTATGGGGAACCCCCAAAATGTATTGTTTTTTTTTATTTTTGTGTGAAAATCTTAATGCGGTTCACAGAATACATCTACTTACCAAGTTTCAACAGTATAGTTCTTATAATTTCGGAAAAAAGCGGAAAAAAAGCGCGTATTTATGAACTTGTCGGAACATGTAAGCGAACGTGTTGGAACTCAACTAGTGCAGTTTCGAATAGCTCATTTAATGTTCTATCGTGCGCCTTTACACACAGTTCGCTATGGCCTCTAGTTCAGAATCAGAATTGATAAAATCCATAAGTGACAGTGAGCAACGAGTATTTTTAAAATTTTTATTTTTACAAAATATCAGTGCTGCCGAAGCCCATCGTCAATTGCAGAATATTGTAGACCACAATGCCCTTAGCAAGCGGACGGTGCAGTTTTGGTTTAAACGCTTCAACGAAAGTAATGATGATGTTACAGAATATCGAGGTGGTGACCGAACTTCACAGGAGATATTGCTGGAACGGATTGATGCAATTCATTCAGCTTTTAATCAGACGCGTTGTTGGTCTCTCACCACTCTGTCGGCTAATTTGGGAATTCGTAAGTCAACACTGCATGAAATTATTACCAAGAAACTGCATATGAAAAAAAATTACGCAAAGTGGGTACCTCACGAACTTGACACAAGTCAAAAGGAAACTCGTGTAGTGTATTGTACAAATAATGTAGAATACTATAATCAACAGAAAAGTCAATTAGAGCATACAGTTTCTGTTGATGAAACATGGGTAAGTCTTTACCGGCCACCGGAGAAAGATCAGGTGAAACAGTGGGTTCCGCCTGGACAAAGACCGACTGTGCTGGCAAAAGCAGAGAAACACGGATCGAAGTATCTATTGGTTCTCGCGTTAGACTTCAATGGGGTTTGCTACTACGAAATTTTGGACCGAAATGAAAAAATGGACTCAACCAAATATCTCCAGTTCTTGGACAATCTGTGGTTTAACTGGCATAAAAACCGAAAACATCAGGACTGGCTTCTTGATGACAATGCCAAGCCTCACCGTAGCGCTGCAGTAAACAGTTGGGTTGAAGAACATCAAGTGAGACGTTGGTTACAGCCCCCCCCCCTACTCCCCAGACCTAAGCCCCTGTGATTTTGGCTGTTTTCATATTCTGAAGAGAGCGTTAAGTGGAGTTTCCTATCCTGACCTTGATTCCCTCAAAACAGCAATCGATGATCAAATTAGCTAAGCCTGAAAATCAGCACTAGCTGAGGCTTTGGCCATTTTATCTGATTAAAGTTATATATTTTGAAATTTATACCGAAATTGTGTGTGTAAACAGATAAATGACTTTTATTATTATGTCCAATATAAGCTTTCGCTACACTGCTCACTTCACGCTTGGCGAAGTGCCAGGAGCTACTCCAGCAGAAGCACAGTCGGCTGGAGGTCAGTGCGACGAGGAGAGAAAGCGTCGGTTATTATTATTATTATAAATCAGGGTAGGCAAAGAAAACAACAAGTATCTGGCAGTTAGAAAACTACTAGCAGCGTGTTATAGAAATAGATGGCGAATACTTGTAGTATGTGTATTAAACAATTAAATAAATAACTAAATACATTTAGTTTTATTTCGCTATAAACACGCGCAACTTTGCTCCGGACGACCTAATAGTTTATAGTATATATTATTATAGTATGGAAAGTAATGTATATGTAATGTAGTAGTGAAATATGGATGGATGGATGGATTAGTATGGATTTTAAAAATTTCATTTCAATTGCATGCCACATGGTTACACTTATTATTACAATTATTATTATTAACTGTATTTTTTTTGTATTAGACGAGCTAAAAGTAATGTTACATTGTTAAAAGTAATCTTGCTTGGCAAAAATAAAAATTGAATTGAATAAATTATGGCCTACTTATCTTTGCCGTGGTATGGAAAGAGACCCATGCCCCTGTAGTAGGGGCGTTATAGGTTGTTTGTCAACCTAGATAATGTTGTTTCAGGTGTTGTCATCGTCGGACAAGGGAGCGTACGTCGTACTATGACTAATTACGATTTACAGGAATTCCGTTTTATTCCTACTATGTCAGACTGTTTAATAGAGATATTTCTCCGCGTTTGGAATGGCCAATTTAAACTATTCATACAAATGAAACAACGTCAAGGCTTATGGATACCTGGTAAGGGACTAGCTTTTACTTTGATTTAATTTAATAGCCCAAATCCGATTCTAATCTTCTTATAGGCCCGCCACCTGTGAGAAAATGGAAAACTGCCGAGTAAAAAGTATCCTATGTGTTAGCACTCGGCTAACACATATTTGAATGGAAGGAACCTAGTTTCGATATTTTCAGGAATAATTAATATCCTAGTATAAGGGGTACTCTGTATAAAACTCCCAAGTAGCACACAAGCAGTAGTGGCAGGCTTTGTAACGCTTATATAGCTGTACAACAGTCGTATAAGAGAGATCAATAACTTTTAAACTCTGCGCAAAAGGAGTGCCTCGATAGTGCACAGGTTGCATGGGAGTTCCAACGGGATTCTGAAGATGATAGCGGACAGGATGGATGCGGGGATTTTCAGGTGGTTCACGGACTTTCACATCCGTGTGTAAGACGGTACACTGCCTACGAACGGCCCCGTTTCCGCATTCTATTACCTTGTTTTGTTCCTTAAATTAAGTAGGCTAGAAGGTTAAAACAAAAAATTGAGGATTGGCAGTAGATGGCCGTGCCACTGAAAAAAAAAATACACTAAAAAACACCATCAATTAAATATAAGCATTTTTACAGTTTTTTTGTGAAAAAATAATTAAATAACACCTATTAACATTATTTTTTTATTACTTTAAGATATTTGACATTAGTTTAGCTTTGAAATTATAAAAACCCCATGTTTCTAACCTACACACAACGTTTGCTATGAGTGATTAACAATGGTATTCCAGATATGCTATTTTTTACACTGTTGCTCTAAATCCTAGCTTTGGGTTTTTTTGTCTTAGTTTTGTGCATCTTTTCATTTCTGTGGCACGGTCATCTACTGCTAGTCCTTACTTTTTTGTTTTAACATTCTAGCCTGCTTAATTTAAGTTACGTTTTGGACTCATTAGATTTCTTGTGGACAGCAGATTTTATTTTAAAAAAATAAACGTCCACAAAAATATATTTTTTAAATTTTTTAAATATTTTTCTGGGCGATAATAATAATAAGTAATTAATAAGTATCCGGGACAAATCACACACGGTCATTTAGCCCCAAAGTATAGTATGTGTTATGGGAACTAGAGACTGATTATACATACACATATACGTTTAAAGTATCAAATTTATCTAACAGATTTATTTGCTCTGTGTCTGGGTGTATTATATCTATATATGTTACATACATACATATATAGATATAATACACCCAGACACAGAGCAAATAAATCTGTTAGATAAATGATATGTTACATACATACATATATAGATATAATACACCCAGACACAGAGCAAATAAATCTGTTAGATAAATTTGACACTGCTCATCACAAAAATGTTTGCCCTGGGTGGGGATCGAACCCACAACTCTCGGATCAGTATAATGATCAGGTCAGGAGCGCTAACCACTTAGCCACCGAGTCTGTCAAATTGGGTCTTTTTTCACCGCTTTTCATATGTGCACTTTATAAAGACTCACACTGTATTACTTTTCTTTTTCTTACATTTACTATAAATGACTTGCCATAGGTATATGGTGCAAAATTTGTCAAACGTTGTGGTGTTTACCGATGATATGTACTTTTCTTATTTTTAAGGTTAACAGGAAAGAAAGCAAAATTGACGAAGTAAACAACACTCAGATTCTAAAGTGGTTCACTGTAAACAATCTACTCTTAAATGCAAATAAAAAAAAACAAAATTCATAAAATTCTCATTACCAAACGTAAAGAAAATTGACAACAGTGTAATCGTAGAGAATAATCCCATCCAAAACATAAATGTGAAAAAATAGAGCCTCGTTCGTAAATAACCTTGAAAGCTCGGATTATGACTTCGCTATTAAAAAGGAATGATATCTAGGTATCCAAGTTCTTTCAAAGTTCCTTAAATCAAAACTCTATGAGTCTAGAATCATAATCCAGGAAGAAAACAGTGGAATACGTTTTTATGGAGAAAACGCCGCTTGCATTTCCTCTTAAATCAATGCTCCTGTCATGTATAACGTTCTTCAGTTACTTTAAGAGAAAATGTGTTATGTTCTTTTCTATTTAATAGTGCAAATTGGCAAGTGTCAAATTTATCTAACTGAACTTGCAAATTACCTTTTCAAACTCAGACTCAAAGAAAAAACTTGCCAATTCGCACTATTAAGTAGAAAAGAACATAACAAATTTTCTTTTAAGTAACTGAAGAACGTTATACATGACAGGAGCATTGATTTAAGAGGAAATGCAAGCGGCGTTTTCTCCATACAAACGTATTCCCCTGTTTTCTTCCTGGATTATGATTCTAGACTCATAATTTTTTACCAAGCTATTTTTTTTAAGTTCACAAATTTTTGTACTTAAACTATCACCTCTTAAAAATATATTAAGGAACATTGTAGTTTAACTTAACTTTAAACAGAAAAGTAACATAGTAGTTTAACTTATTACACAGATCCAAGTAAGTACTACAATCGACTTTGTTGGTGTCATGGTGAAACACAGTAGTGTCCCTAAAAGACCGGGGCCTGTGGCAGGGTTCACTACAGAACATTTACCGGAAATCACTTAATTTGAGCTCAGTAGAACGATCGGTGCAGCAATAAGTTATGCTTATTTATCAAATATAATAAATAAAGTATATCGAAGGAAATTCTACAGAATAGGACATGAATACGAGTATAAATTATAGATAAATTAAAAATATATATGAATATATAGATATATATTTAATGCTATGAAGCATTTTATGTAATATTATTATAAGCATTAGTGAATTCTTGATTTTCTAATTCCAAGAGATAGGTTTTAAGTTTTGAATTTAATATTTTAATACAATGAGGCTTTGTCAGTTCAGCGACGTCATGAAAACTAAAAATTAGTTTCTTTAATTCCTGAGGTAAGAGTTCAAAGTATCGAGGTGCAATCGCTGAGAAATGTTTTCTCGCTGAAGCTGTATGTCGAAACGGTGCTTAAAAAGTTTTAAGGGTTGAATTCCGAAAGGTACGTTTTCTTTCACATAACGGTGTTTCTTTAATATTTTTCGCAAAATAAATCATAGTTTGCCAGATGTAAATTTGCCTGGGTGTCAGTACTTTAGAAATTTTAAATAATTCGTCTGAATGAAATATTCTAGGTTTGCGCTTTATGATTTTTAGACTTAGTTTTTGTGCTCTTTCAAGTTGTGTTAATAAGGTAGACCCACAGCTGCCCCATGCAATGATTCCATACAGCAGGAGAGACTGCGTTAATGAATAGTATACATGCATAAGAGTATCTTCATCTACAATATTCCTGAGATCAGCATAGATAGATATAGCTACATCTCTTTATTCTGTTTACTAGAGTATTAATATGAACATTCCATTTAAGATGCTGATCGATGTCTGTACCCAAATATTTAGCAGAAGCTCTTTGTTTTATTTTGGTGCAATCACATCCTTGCTCATTATTGCACGAATGTACATATTTGTACCGAAACATCAGTTAAAGGAAGATTCTGATTTCTGCCACTAGCATGTCCCTATGTTTTGTTTTTGTGATAATTTATTTAATCAAGAAATTAAAAACCCTCAAAAATGCTTAAAATTGCTCAGTACAAATTTGACAAGTATTAAAAAAAATGAGAAAAACGTACAGACAAATTCTCTAAATTCTCTTTATCTCGTTTAAAAAAGAATCGTTAAAATCGGTTTAGTTTTGGACGAGAAAACAGGGAAAAACGAAACGTCGCACAGTGTGCCAGAGAAGATTTCGGTGGAAAAAACCTCGGATTATTTCTTAATGTTTGTTTGTATTTATTTTTAATATTTAAATAAGACCAAAATCTAATTAAAGTAACTAAATATAATATAGATTTTCGATTTTAAAATTAATTACTATCAAAATCATTATCAAATTGTGAGGAGTACAGATTTTCCACATTATCTCTTGTGTTCGACACAGAAGGTGTGTTTGATGGTGGAC
This sequence comes from Coleophora deauratella, assembly GCA_958295455.1. Taxonomy (NCBI): domain Eukaryota; kingdom Metazoa; phylum Arthropoda; class Insecta; order Lepidoptera; family Coleophoridae; genus Coleophora; species Coleophora deauratella. The sequence continues at coordinate 9,094,856 of OY282412.1, forward strand.
AAGGAGAGATCAGAAACTTTTTGGCTTCATAATTTAATGGTACAAGTTTCTTTTTCGGTATATCTCTGTACATATTAATGACAGGATCCGAAGTTATCAACAACATTGTAATTAAATCCTTGTTTGTAAGTTCTCTTATCACTTTTCTTCTGTGTCGTTCTTTAAACTTTCTAAGATCTTTATCTCTGGCTTCCTAATCTTCCTCCGACATCATTCCAATTGGTAAATGCAATATTTTATGACTTCAGAGCCATGGCATAGAATTTTGTGCAGAGTTGGGGGCATTTTATACCACGAATACAATTTTAAATATAATTATCTTGTTTCAGCTAGAAAATTTTCGAAATTATCTATGTCGATATTGTATCCAGAAACAATAACGCTTAGTATTATCCACAATTTTTTAATAAGATTCTTATCTACCACAATTATAGTACATTTGCATACTAAGTAATCATACAACTTTACGATCCTTGATTCCTTTGGATACTTTCTCCATGGAAAAAATCCCTACGACTGACTTCAAAAGTATCACCTAAAAAAATTGATGCACAAACGATAAGCAAAACTAGGTATTTTCTTAATATAAATGGAATGAACTATTTAAAAAAATATGTCCCATTAAAACACTTTATGACACACATCAATAAAATGTCTAGCGAATTAAGTGAAAAATGGTATCTTTCAGGCTTCAATATATTTATCTCTATGACTTTAATAACAACATCTAGTTAACGTTCAATAGCGTACTTACCTCTGTGTAGGTCCTCCATAACAATTTGGAATAAGAAAACAAGTATCACCGTAGCAAATATCACATAAAACAATTTTAACTTAGATAACGTAAGAAACTTTAGAAATCAAACGATCAAATGTGTTATGTTTACCATGTTATTGGGAAAAAACTGTGAGCAAATGAGGGTAGTTTGAAATAAAATCTTAATATTGGGTTATTAGGCAACATGAAACCGCACAACATATGTGTACAGGATGATTTGAGTTAATTCCACTTAAATCGGCTCTGTGGCACACTGTGCGTTGATTTTGTCTATTTTATTTAGGTATAACCAGTCCGCGCTGCAGTTGTCTCTATCGCTCCGTATTCGGGAAGGTTAGCGGGTCTAACGTGTACGTATACATTCGGAGAAGTGATGTATCGTAGGTACGTAGTCGATAATTATATCGAATCCCTAGTGCTGTCTGGAGTTATCGATTTTTAACGTTTCAACAGATTTATTATGCTTTTAGTACATAATGTACCTATCTGTTTGTACGTCCACGATTCCTCAAGAAATTTATACTAATTTTAATAGAAAGCTTGCTTGTAAGAATCTTAGCTAGGTTTGGTCTAGGTTATTAAAGAGAGTGGTTGAATATTATAGGTTTATTACTTATCTAGAAACGCATATCAAAGGTAGCTAGTACTATTCGGACGAAAAATGTTATAGCTAAATTTAGTCTGTGGTTCTCAATGTTTAGTTATATATGTTATGGACCACGTGATTAATTGGGCATTATACATAATGCCCGGGCATTTTTAATAATGACCCTTATGAGAGGGTAATGTGATAATTACAATTGAAATAATTAAATTGCCCGAGCAGTATACATAATGGCTATCACCTATTGGGAAGAATAATAAAAATACATGTTTATTATAATTATTTTAATTTCCGTCATTAAATCAAAATTTTAAACACAAATAACATAAAATATTCGTTTTATAGATATCTCTAAACAAACCTTTAAAAAATAAAACTTTAAATAAACCAAACTTTAAAGAGTGTTGGCATTAATTACTAATTTTTAAATCAATTATTTTCGATTCATTTTATCAGATTAAATTAATCATGATTGAAAATGTAATCTTAATCATGATTACTGGCGCTGATCATCAAGTGATTAACTTGATTATCTTAACCATAAGCTAATACATCCATCAATGTTGTCAATTCTACTTAAAATAAATAATGGAAAAGGAAGGAAGGGATCAAGGGGGCTTAGGGAGGGATCAAGGGAAGGAACAAAGGGAGTTAGTGAGGGATCAAGAGGGTTAGGGATGGATCAAGGGGGATCAAGGGAGGAATCAGGGGAGTAAAAGAGGGAGCAAGGGGGTCATACATTAACCTCCTAAGGCCCGACGTCCTATTTTTAGGACAAAGGTAAAGTAGTACAGTCACTACTACTTAAAAATTGAACTGATTTTCGAACTCGTATTCGAAACAGGCTTTGCCTAGTATGAAGACCAAAATGTAACCCATTTTATCTGTTCTTATGGTAAATAAAGAAATTTGTATTTGTATTACGATTTGAATATTGGCTCCATTTCTGAATGAACTGCATTTGAGTTCAAGTGTTTGGGTAAATCGCTTCGCTCGCTCGGCTTGCCCTACATCATCCTAACAAAAACAACAACGTGTTGACCTCCCTTGATCACTAGACTCCCATTGACCACCTTGACCCTCTTGGTCTCCCTTGATCCCTGTTGAATCCTCTATTCTCCCCTAGATCCCTTTTGATCTCTACCTTGATCCCCCTTGATCCCTCCTTAAATGGATCCCTCCCTATGCAATGTCACCATATAACATTACTTTGTCTTTACCTTAAAATATTTGTTATAAATAAATAATGATTATTTACTTAAAATTATATTTATTCAAAATAATATCATAAATATTTATATGACAATCATTTAAACTGACTGGTTTCTTTCCTGCGAACACCTAGTTGTGCGCTCGAATACGCGACAAGTGATGCGTATCTGTTTACTTTACTTTCTATACAAAAGTATATAATTCATTTTTAAACGTATCTTATACGAAACCATGGTACTATGAAGTTGACTATTATAAATTTCAGTATTAATGAGTCTCATATAGATATTTATACAATTATTTTGTATAAATATAATTTTTAACAAATAATCAATTATTTATTTATAACAAATATTTAAAGGCAAAGACAAAGTAATGTTATATGGTGACATTGCATATACGTAGTGGTTGCGCGAATGAATATAGTGGACTGTATTAGGTTATGATTAGGTTTAAAATCAGAGCAGTATTACTTGCTTTGCTGCTCTAACGTTCATAATATGGATAGTAATATTATTTTTTCTAACACTGTTCTACCCTAACGAAAATTTTGAAAAAAATATATGTTATAGAACATAGTAAGGGTCATTTATATGAAAAAAAAAACTCCCAGAGCGACGCTCGGTCTCCCAGCTAGTTGAAAAAAAATTGCCGACATATTTATGACAGTTTAGATATATGTATAATAAACGTTTTTAAAATATATTAATGAAATGATTCTTTGGATACATATTTATACACTTGATTGTGCCTTGCGATGCGAAGCACGTAAACGATCAAGATAAATGCCACTAACAGTCAAACCCATCCATGGTTATGACCGTGTCTGTAGTCAGTTAGCCTGCGTGATCAACGCGACCACGCAAGCCGCACTGAGCCCTGACCGCTTCTACTAGACGTACCTAACTGGACTGTTTGTCTCAGGCATACAGCTTCGAGTGTAGAGGCTTCAACCTTCAGAGGAGTGGGTGTGACACGGACATTTGACATGATTTTCGTCTTGTCTTTGTTCATTTCAATTCGTCGAACTAGGCGGTCATAATTCAATTTTACAAATGTTTGTCCTAAGAGGAATGAATGACGTTTGCTAAAGTAGGATAAATTGTGAACATGAAACACAAATAACGCCCCTACCCCGCCCCGCACTGCGTACGCGGCTGGCTGCTACTGCTAGTCTAAACTTGATCGTTTTCTGGAATGCACGTTTCTTTGCGCGAGCACTTTTTCATAATATATTTTTCAGTGATTTAACTTGTTGGGATTCTACTTGAAACCACTTGACCATGGAGTCTTGTCAAGTAGGTTTGTATTTATATGTTCAGAATGCTAACTCGAAGTTTATATTTATTATTTATAGTAAGAAAGTTTAGGTCAGGGCTTTAAATACCGTTATAAAATAATAACGTTATTAAACATTTGCATAAATATCGTTTTAAAAAACATAACGTTTTACACTTAACGTTATTTAACACATCAAAATAACGCTACATTAGTAAACGATATTTACAGAGTAACGATATAAAATAACGTTATATTCGGCCGGTCGGTGGCCCCGAGCGCGACGTTGCCAAACCGTGCAATGCATGCACGTGCGTGTTTGTTTTGATTTGCGGCGGCCGGCGAATTTCGTTTTTGTGGCAATCTATCTATCAGCCGAAAGACGTCCACTGCTGGACAAAGGCCTCCCCCAAGGATTTCCACACCGACCGATCCTGTGCGGCTCGCATCCAGCGGCTTCCTGCAACCTTTACCAGGTCGTCGGTCCACCGAGTCGGGGGCCTGCCCACACTGCGCCTTCCGGTGCGCGGTCGCCATTCGAGAACTTTACTGCCCCAACGGCCATCTGTTCTACGAGCTATGTGCCCTGCCCACTGCCACTTAAGTCTAGCGATTCTGAGAGCTATGTCGGTAACTTTAGTTCTCCTACGTATCTCCTCATTTCTGATTCGATCACGTAGGGAAACACCAAGCATAGCACGCTCCATCGCCCTTTGGGTGACTTTGAGCCTTCTTATTTTGTGGCAAATGGACATCAAAATGGGAAGAAAAAAGAAGAACGTCGTTTTATAGATATGTAGAATTACAAGAGAACAATCGTTCAAAATGTCTCTACTGCGGGAAAATTCTAAAAGTAAGTAAGAAATTGGTACCTGACTATTTACCTAACCTAACACTTATTCCTTTCTGTCTGTTTTTATGATATATAGGTACTGTGTTGTGAGTTATGTGTAAGTAGCTTGTGGATTAGAAGTTAAAGGTATAATAGTTTATAACAGAATAATTTACTTGGTTCGTGTGATTTTTCCATGATTGCCGTAAAAAACCCACTTCAAGGAACTATTCGTAATCGGTTTCTGACGGAATTACTCCCTTATCCCATGACCTTCGACTGACGCTCGGGGATGGGCTTGTTCCTAATCGGAGATGTTTGATAAACTTGCTACTCATGGCACGCGGGTTGGCGAGCGTAGTGTATGATAATTCTCCTAGGTACTGCGCTCACCCATCGTTGAAGTCGGAGTTAGAGTAGGTATTAGGTAGGTAGGTACCCTTCGGGACGTTGTGAAACACAAAGATTATGAAAAAAAAAACAACTCAGGTAACTAGGTAAGTACCTACTATAATTGTGATTAAAAAGTGCGTTAACCAAAACTTCCCCCTGTGCAGGGAAGCAGGCGGGATTCCGCATTTCAGAGAGGTGCAGTCTTAGCTTGGTCGTCGAGTAGTAGGTACCTAGGTTCCTACTACTCGACCAAGTATAACATAACGAATTAAAAATAACGTTACATAACATTATATTTTGTTATTTTTTATAACGTTATAAAGCTCTGGTTTAGGTATTATTTAAATCAAAAACATAAATGTGAAAATGGGAGCCAAGTTCAATATTATGATATGGTGTGGTTGTCAACTTTACTGAGAAAAGAATTGAGATCTAAATGGATGCCAAGTTCTGTAGATAATCCTGAAAATTATTTATAAGAACGTATAACATTCTTAAGTAAAAAACACAATTTCTTGTTTTTTACTGCTACAACAATGTTTGCTATTTAAAAATATGACTTTCTAAATTTTAATAGTAGAATTATTTACACAAAGCAAATAACTTATGATCTGTTTAACCTCAACTTTGACTTGGCTAGTTTTCACATACTAGTCATCATAAATTTGGTTTATCAACGTATCATCTTTATGTTATACGCAAGTTCTTATTTTTATACTATAAGGTTCTATTCTTCTGAATATTTCATGTGCTGGTAAAAACTAGCCAAGTCAATGATGAGGTTAAACAGATCATAAGTTATTTGCTTTGTGTAAATAATTCTACTATTTAAATTTAGAAAGTCATATTTTTAAATAGCAAACATTGTTGTAGCAGTAAAAAACAAGAAATTGTGTTTTTACTGCAGAATGTTATACGTTCTTATAAATAATTTTCAGGATTATCTACAGAACTTGGCATCCATTTAGATCTCAATTCTTTTCTCAGTAAAGTTGACAACCACACCATATCATAATATTGAACTTGGCTCCCATTTTCACATTTATGTTTTTGATGCGATATCATTACTTTTTGTGAGTACATTTATTAATATTATTTAAAAGTGATTTACTAATAATAAAAAAAACCTGCGCTTACGCTGTCACACCCGACACTTCATACCAATTTCGCGCCATTGTTTACTACATAGACATTCATGTTTGTACACATGTAAATGTGTAAAACTTTTAGTGCTTGATCTGATAAGTGTACTTAGTAGGACAATTTCCATGTTCTACCGGCAGCTGTAGGAGCCTATGTATTGTGAGTCAGTTTATATTTAAAGAGGCAATGCCAGTGGATGCAGCTACTGCAAGTAATTTGTTCATTCGCTTAGTAACCCAACTTTTAATGGTATTGATATAACTTTTTCCTGTGCCGCCTGTCCTACTAGCAAATTCTCCAAACTGCAGTTTTGTCTAACAAAGTCTTACAAATTGTATCGAAAATACGTTTCTGGTCTAACATCTAGACCTTTTATCATTTGTTTGAGCTCATTTTCTGATATGAAATCTTTGGCAATTCTGAAATCTTCCATTGCATTTACAGTTTCAACAGGTCAGAAGTCCAACGGGTTCTCTAGACCGTCATCTTCGTGATCATGTTCCTGTCAATTTCTTTCAATTTCTTCTACTTTTTCTGCAATCATTTCGAATGCTCTCTCTGTATTGTCTAATGTCACTGACATAAGTACATTGTCCCTCACTTACTAAATCAACACAAGATATCTCTTCTACTTTGGGCATGGCAGCACCCACCGAATCTTATAATTATCAGTTACAACTTACAACAGTACATCTACTGGCTACTATGTGTAACTGTGCTCTGTTTGAAAGATTTAATTTTTCTTAAGTTATGTACCTACTGCAGAATATGTGTTTCACCCCGTAAGGAATCGACCAACCGGTAGGCCGGTATAGAGGGCGGCTTCAGTGAGAAAACTCTTGGTTCAATCCAACATGGGCAACTTTATATTTATTATATTTTCAGCTTATTGTTAGTAATAATGAAATGCTAATATATATTTTTATTCTGTTTATATTAAATGAATTAAGTTTATATGTAATAGGTTTTATTTAAATATTTAGTAGCTAGTGCTTTTATTACACAGGTTTTTTATACAATTCTAAGAATTTTTTATTTTTGTTTCATTCCAAGAATCTTTTATTTTTGTTTCGTCTTGCTATTTTCCTGTTTTCCATTTACTAAATTGTATAATATTATCTTTATTTCACCATTGCCATTATAACCTCGATAGCTCACTTAATATAGGAGTCGCACATGTCACGCGCAGGTGCGAGTTCGAGCCCCGCGATAAGTTACTTTTTGAGCCTTTTTTAATTTTTTTAACACATGGTTTTTTAAATTTTTCCGTTATCAGTACATGAAATACTAGCCGCACACCAAATTTAAAGCTCGTAGCCTTGCTAGAAGTACCTTAGCTTTTTGATGACGGTGAGTGTGTCTTTAAATCATAAAAATATTGTATTGAAAAAAAAAAACTTAGAAATTCCGTGTTTTCTGATTTTTTCCTTTGCATACACACAATTACCTAGCTTGTTGCAAAATTTGAACTTTCTAGGTTATCTAGAAGTGGGTAAGCTTTTTGATCTATATGTCAGTGAGTCAGTCATAAAAATGTCGATTTTCGGACGTTAAAATCTATACCAACCGTTTGAGCTGTGTTTATAAAATTTTGAGTGCTCGTTTATCTAGGAAGTCTTAATACATAAACCAAATTTGGTGTGTTTATGTTAAATAGATTTTGAGTTATGAAGGTGACAAAAGTGTCTCCAAATGGTTCGTGTAATATTACACACGGAGCTACTCGCCAGTTCTTTTTTGACGTGAACTTGGCTGGACACGCTCCGCGTGTCTAGATCGGAATTTCGAAACTCGAAGCATTTAGTTTAACTTCAGGGTGAGTCCGGATGCTCATTCTTCAAGAATATTTAGCTATAAGTTTCTTTTTTTTTTTAATGTGATAGTCGGCAAACGAGCAGACGGATCACCTGATGGTAAGCGATTACCGCCGCCCATAGACACCCGCAACACTAGTCACAAGCGCGTTGCCGTTTAGTATTAGTGCAAATAAAAATTGGTTCCACTTTTTACTGCTTTCAGAAAATATTATTTTTTTAGAGCACAAAATATTTTTTGGTTTTTTTAAAGCAGTGTGGTAAATTCTAGCACTTAGCATTTTTTATTGTTTCAGGTGTAAATATTTTTCAAATAAAAAAATGTACAAATGTACATATATTTTTATATGTTCTGTATTTATGTTTTAAAAACTTATTGATTCGTTTAAAAACTATGGTAATTTAAAAGGATAACACACTTAAAAACAAATAATAGCACAAATAATTTTGGCCGGCTGGATTGACGAAAACGCCCTATGTGCGTTGGAGAGACTGTAACACAGCCCAGGTCTCGATCGAATCGAAGGTTTTCTCATAGTCCCCAAACGCCAAGCATAGTAACCGATAATACTCTTCGGTCTTCTGTATGATCTGCCGCAGCTATGTATGTCGTCTATGGTACTGAAGCCTTTTTGTAAACCGGCTTGTTCGGGAGGCTGGAAGTCGTCAAACCTGCGTGTGAGATTCATAAGGATTCTCGAAAAGAGCTTGTAGACATGGCTCAGAAGCGAGATGGGTCTATAGTTCTTCAGGAGTGTCTTATCGCCCTTTTTGCTGTACACGTTTGTCCCTCGAGCATGACGGAATTGAACACCACCGTGGGAGAGCCATGCTGCGGCACGAATGGGCCGGCTCGACTACCTACCACGGCCTCACAGAAAACCGGCGTGAAGCAACGCTTGCGTTGTGTTTCGCCGAGTGAGTGAGGGAGGCCCAACCCCCCCCCCCCCCTCCTTTTTCCCCCATCCCCCCATTCCATTTCAAAGGTCGGCAACGTACTTGTGACTCCTCTGGTGTTGCGGGTGTCTATGGGCGGCGTTAATCGCTTACCATCAGGTGATCCGTCTGCTCGTTTGCCACCTATCACATAAAAAAAAATACTGCTTCATCCATTCCATCATCCATCATCACCCGGTGCCTTGTTATTCTTGAGCTGTTTGAGAGCCTTTCTAATCTCGCACGGGCTGACGTCCGGGATATCTTCGGTATAGTGTCGGGTCAATTCGGCTCTCGGGTCTTTAGCCAAATTACTGACAGGTAAGCGTGTGGTCGTGTATTACATATCGGTGAATATTGCCGAGATATTCACCTTTCTGTCAATGCACTTATGAATGGGTTCCAACAGTTGATATATTGCTAAATCTGTAGTTTTTTTTTTCTAAAGCCGTTCTGTTCGTTAACAATCAAATCACACTTCAAATCTGCCGGGGATTCTTCGCACCCCCTACCGTGGCCGCTACCGGAGTCAGGAATATGGGGCTGCCGGGGACTAGGGGCCATTTTTTGTGTTTACACATCATTTTTGGGGGGTGTTGCCGTAATCGCCACGCTTGGCAGGCGGGTTGGCGATCGCAGTTTAGTGTTATAGAGCGCGGAAAGGAGAAGCGGTGGTGCTATTCTAAGACCACACTACAGGCCATACTAAATCTGAATGTGAATTAAGAATTAATATGTAAAACTGAAAAAAAGTTGTAGATCGCATATTTTCAATATTTTTACTGGGTTCTACTACATAGTATTATTCTTGATTCTGAGTAACCCCTCAAAATTTCAAATGCATTTTTTAACACCCTGTATACACGGTAACTTTTTTATCGTTCCGGAAATTTTCAGGTGTGATTCGATGCACTATTTAAAATAAATATCTAACATAAAAAATAAACATTATTTGCAATAAGGGCAGCAGGACACATTTTTTAAAAAAATCTACAAATCCCGCCTATTTATGTGCAACTTTTTGCGTCCATTGATGGTTCTTATCAATGACGGCAGTGCGGCAACGTCGTATCGATCATCAGCGAATATTCTATCTATGAATTTCGCGCCACGTCATTAGGTTACGTAGGTACTGATTTACCTATGTAATTAATGTCACTCTCGTGATACCAATCTTCCCTTCCTACTTCTGCGGGCTTAGGACCGACAAAACAACTTACCTAATAAGTAAAATTCGTAAGGTAAGTACTAGTAGTCGTTGTAAGTAAACAATAACAGCAAGTGTAAACTATATCCTTATTAGGTACGTTGTTATGGCGTAGTTAAAAGATTGGAATCAACGATATTTACATTAATTAATAATCAATACCTACTTTACTTACGATTTAAAGTTATTGGGAGTACTTCAATAATTGTTCGAACACTTCAGTTTCACGTTTAACGTCCTCGAAGACGTTTGATGCGTTCCTCTAAATCGAGTGCACTGGTGGGTTCATCCACGTAAACTCTTCTTTTTATCTCTCCACAAATAAAAGTCCACTGGTGTGAGGTCGGGCGAGCGCGCTGGCCATGCCACCGGGCCACCGCGGCCGATCAAGCGGGAGCCGAACTCCTCGTTCACGTATTCGCGTACTTCTCTGTGGTAATGAGGAGGGGCGCCATCGTGCTGCAAGTACAGTCCAGGCAACCAGGCCAGCGGCACCTCCTCCAGCAGATCGGGCAACACCGTCCTTAAAATTTCTAAGTACGATGCTTCTGTTAATCGGCCACGAATGAAATAAGGTCCGACTAAGTATTCGTTCACAATCCTACCAGCCCACACTTAAATCGGTTTTGGAACGAATGTGCGCTTGTTAAATGGGGATTATTGTTGAACAAACCGATCCTCGTAAATAGGCACTCGTCAGTAAACAAAATGTTGATTTTTTGATTGTTCAACATAACATTTGGGTGTACTCCCGCGGTGAATAGTTTGGATGGCGGCAATCACCGCACCGCTATCTCGTAATCCGCGCGGCGCCCCTACATAGCGCGTTCGAGCGTGGGCACACCGGGACGGTCAAACTTGGACTTCTAGGGGTTGCGGGTGGTAGCAGGTCCTTTGAAGCGACGCGTGCGCTATCTTTGTCTTTCATTTGCCGCCGCCGCCACCGCCGATCGCTCTTATTACGAAAGTAATAAGACTTGTTTTTACTTAAGTGTGAAATGCGTTGTTGGCGTATTACATTGTTTTTGTTTGCGTAGTTTATTACATAGAAGTAAATTGTGTAAAAAGTAGTGAATTACACTCGTGTGTCTGTTTTTTATGGTTTCGTGGGAAACATCAATTAAAAAAAATGAAAAATATAACACACGTTTTTTTATACTGATTTTTAAAGTACATCGTATACCGAACCACACCTAAAATTTTCCGGAACGATAAAAAAGTCGTCGTGTATATCAGACAAGGCTATATGGCCAAAGAAGTCTTCAATTATTCTTGCTGCGAAAATTAGTAAAAACTTAAAATAAAAGACAATCCGTCAACCCGCGCTCGGTCCCTCGTCGTTAGCACGATCGAGGGGCGAACTATACCTTACTGACCTGCCTTGCTACGAGTTTTAGCATAGGTATACTAGATGGCACTCGGAGTTCAGTATTTTATCTTTGCACGTTCGGTAGGCGTAACGTAAGTTTACAAAGCTATCTGATCTGAGAATAAATGAAGTATTATGAAACTAGATGTAAGTACTATAAGTATGATTCTAAATAAAATGAAAGATTTTATTATTAAACGAATGATGAAATCTAATATCAAAACTTTCTTTGTTGATTAATGGCTGTGATTTTACTACTATCTTGTTAATAAAATAAATTTTGCAAAATTCTTTAAAAATGCTCCTTTTATTCATTTATGAGTTCTGCTTCCACAACACAATGGTGCAATCAAGTTTGGTCGCCCTACTCAATCCTTTCCTCTAAGGACTCGGACCCATATTCGTATGACTGACTCGGTGGCTAAGTGGTTAGCGATCCTGACCTCTTATCCGAGAGTCGTGGGTTCGATCCCCACACAGGGCAAACTTTTCTGTGATGAGCAGAATTGTTTGCTCTGAGTCTGGGTGTATTATATCTATATATGTATGTATTTAAAAAATATATGTGTATGTATATCAGTCTCTGGTTCCCAAGATACAGGGAATCCTAGTTTGGGGCCAGATGACCGTGTGTGATTTGTCCCAGATATTATTATATATATTATTATTATTATTATTATTTATTAAATGAGGAATAATTGAAATAAATATGTATAAGTAATTATTAATATGATAGAATATTACAATAAACTTACTTAATAATATCATGTTTGGTTTTAATAAAATTATCAAGCAGCGCAGCAGTGAAAAGTTTGTGTGTTTGACACGAGAGCAATAGTTATTTTAAGTCTCGTGTCTTTAAATCACTCACTGTGTTCAGTAGTCTATTTTAGAATCACTCGCTACTCGCTACCCTCGTGATTCGATTCTAGACTACTTCGCTAGTTCGTGATTTAAAGTCAGCACTCGTAGCAAAAAAGAACTTTGCTCACTGGTTGAACAAATAAGTATTGTAATACTGACCTGAAACTTATTTTTTTATCTGCTGATATGTTGCATTTTTTTACAAATTAGCTGGCACTACTGAAACTGGGGCTTATACCAGTGAATCTGAACAACTTTCCCCAAAGAAGCCATAGTTAATTCGCGAAAAAAATTTTACTTTTCTTACAAATCGGTCACGTGATCGGCCCACTATGGGAAGTCCAAATTATTTTGCGTAGTACCAGCTAATTTTTTAACAGTTTAACACCTTGTACATAAAAAAAAGGTGTTTTCAGTAGTGTTAATAAAATTTCGCACTGGCATTAAAATATAATTTTGCCATATAAAATAATGGGTGATACGGTTTAAACCAGTGTCGCTAAAGGCTGTTTTTAAATATACCTTTGTAATTTTTACAGAAACTGTTGGTGCTAGCGTATACGGGAGGGCTTCATATCTTCAATTTGATGGTAATCAAACTAATATCAAAACACGTCGGGTTAAGAAAACGTTCTACTCGGTTGACCCAGTCATAATTCAATTACATACTGGTCATAATTATAATGATTTTTGGCCAGTATTATTTATAGCGAGGTTCGGGGTAAGTAGCTAGTAGCCATAATTTTTAAATATTGTTTTACGTAGATGTGCGGATTGCCAATGGCTATCCGCTTTCTTATAAGCTTCTCCCAGATATCTGCCATCTTACGAAGACAACGCGCGAAGAAATCGCGAGTATTTGCGCCTTGCTGTCATTGTAAAAGGACGTACAACGTATCGTAGGCAGTTCTCCCACTCGGTAGACCGATGACCTGGTGGATTTCGCTGGATATGGGCAGCGCAAGGATGCTCGACGAGGAATTACTTGGAGGAGGCTGGTCAGCTGTGACCGTCTTTCGGCTGATGTTGGTGATGATACAACGACTGCATAATCGAAAACTTTAAATAATTCATTCGAATATTTTCACTATACCCTTATGATTTTTTTTTCATAACAATGAAAATAACCTTAATTTTTTGAATTATTAAAAAAAAGTAGTAATATTTTTTTACTCATATATTTTAAAATGTCGATGTTCGAATCAGCAGAGCCATGCCCATACAAAAATAACGATTGTACTTATTCTCCCTACATCTATTTTAGTCAATGAATGGCCCAAAAGGGGGTACAGAGTGCGCGAGCAAGGACCTAAGCGATTTCTTCAGAAACGTGTTCAGGGTGCTTAGAATATGAACATACTAAAAGTCCCCGCCTTTAGGGGGTGAGCCGGAGTGGAGGGGGGGGACATGAATGGATGTTTGTTTGTTTCACTTTCACGCCGACACTACTTAACGGATTGGTAGGTAGATAAATGAAGTACTCGGCTAACACATAGGGTATTTTTTTATCCCGGAAAACGTGAGGGTTCTGAAACTGAAAATTACACTTCGCCACTAGGTGGAGCTGCCTTAACATTTTTTTCTATCTGGACCAGGTCTGGACCCAATTCTGAAGTCTACATAGATGAAGTCGTGGGCGGAAGTTAGTAGATAATAATTTAGACGCTATGAAGGAGTATTTAATGAGTATCGGTAACAATTTTACTTTTCCGTAGTGTATAGCTGGAAAACTGTAGCGTTGGGAATACGGAAAAAGGGTATACAATAAAAGTTATAGAAAATTTAATGAGCTTTCATTTGGTAGCAGATATTTTTTCCATACGACGCACCGTTTTTGAGGTAATAGCGAAAAACTCAAAAGTGGGACCTTTATACCTCCCCCCATTCTGGCTCACCCCCTAGAGGTGGGGACTTTTAGTATGTTCACGTCCTAAGCACCACTCTACAACTCCTTTATTGACTAATCTTACTATCCTGCGGTGTCGTCGAAGTTCAGTCTGCTACCTATATTGTCAATTATCGAAAACATTTAATAATTAACAAACTTTTCGTTGATATTATAAAATAGTGAGTCAGATATATTGGTCTCTACCAACTTCGGCATTTGGCCGAGTATTCGTCACATGGTTAATTGAATTACATTTTTTACTTTCAGGTGGAACGAAATGACAAGGGGGTAACTTATTATTTCGAGGGAAAAGACCGACCTAAGAAACAAAAAAGAATTGTCTCAATCGCCCCTCGTTCTTCGAACCGAGTGCACGTGTTAATTATTACCTGTTTTATTATTACCGCACATGTGTACTGATAAAGTCGATAGCCTTTATTCATTAACAATGGACCTCGACGACAATGTTTTTTTCTTATCGAATGTTTCTTTATCAGTGGCTGAAGAATGCTATTCAATTAAGCTTTTTAACAGAAGTGAAGATAATAATGAAGCAGCGTAAGTATTCAAACAAATTTCGTTTTGTGAATTGTAGTCGAAATACTTAAATGTGTTAAAACCGTTTAAAAACCAAAAAAATTCGAAAAAGGATGTGCAGTGTGAATATCAAACTTAATAAATAGAAAAACAGGAATATGAAGAAAAGCTTATGCAATAAAGTACATAAAAATATAAATATAATAAGCTCGTAAAACAACAATAGCTGTTGGTGCATTCTTAAATCAAATTTCAAATTTTAATTTCTTGAGTGGCGACCGCGCACCAGAAGACGCAGTGGACCATCGCGTCGACCACCGAGTAGGATACTCGGTGGACCGATGACCTGGTGAAGATCTGAATCCGCTGGATGCGGGCAGTACAGGATCGGTGGGTGTGGAAATCCTCAGGGGAGGCTTTTGTCCAGCAGTGGACGCATTTCGGCTGATGACACAATAATATTAAATCAAGAAATATTTACAGAATTACGTCAGAGGAAGACTTACTTGAGTGAGAGTACTGGTGATTCTGATTTTAACAGTAACCTCAGCAAAATCACACAGATATATTTTATTGACAAATTACATAATAGTCAAGAATAAAAGAGACCTCCAGACTGAACTTATTAGGCAATTGATGCTTTCATGTATCAATTCCCCAGTAAAACTGTTTACCTTTTATTTATTTTAGACAGGAATACGGTACAAATGAGGGTCGTGACATTTTGAATACAGTACCTCTTACAACTGTTACTCTTTCTTAGAAAAGCTGTAATGGTTGTTTTTTTTTTATTATTTCATTTAACACGAATGAAATATCACGCAATAGAGATTTTGACTATTAAATAACTGTCTGAATGAGTTTTGGTTTCGATTTCGGCCGAAACTGAGACTAAGGCCGTAAGTTCGGTTTCGGTTTCGGCTAAAAATCTTGTTTCGGTCAGACCCTAGTATTTTCTAAGTGTATAATATTTGGATTTGCTTGTTCAGTAGATACCGAAATCGCCTTTTTGTTTTGTTTGTAGTATGGCTCTACGTTTTCTTTAGCCGAACCCACGACTCTCGGATCAATAGTCAGGAGCGCAAACTACTGAGTCAGTATTAAATATTATTAGTAAGAATAACTGTGAAAATATCTAAGTATCTACATCGCGCACACTCAGACGTCACTACACTACCGCAATCCGAGCGATCCACAGATTACTATATTAGTTGGAGCGATCTCGCCGCTGGCGTCGAAAACAGAGCACATCCATCGCTGTTGCTGTCACCATCATCGCTGTCGCCGTCGTTGTCGCCCCGCCGCGCCGGGAGGAAACGCTAGCGGCGTTTTCTCCATACAAACGTATTCCCCTGTTTTCTCCCTGGATTATGATTCTAGACTCATATTTTTTTATCAAGCTATAGATTTCTGCCACTAGCATGTCCCTATGTTTTGTTTTTTGTGATAGTTTATTTAATAAAAAAAATAAAAACCCTCCAAAATAGTTAAAATTGCCCAGTTAGACCGGCAGTTACAGACGTCCAATATACAAATTTGACAAGTATTAAAAAATATGAACATAAACTAAATTCTCTTTATCTCGTTTAAAAAAGAATCGTTAAAATCGGTTTCGTTTTGTACGAGAAAACAGGTGAATATGAAACGTCGATTTCGTCTATTTTATTTAGGTATATAACCAGTCCGCGCTAGTTAGTCTAGGTTATTAAAGAGAGTGATTGAATATTATAGGATAATTACTTATCTAGAAACACATATCAAAGGAAGCTAGTACTGGGACGAAAAATGTTAGCTAGATTTAGTCTGTGGTTTTCAATGTTTAGTTATATATGTTATGGACCACGTGATTATACATAATGCCCGGCCATTTTGAATAATGGCCATTATGAGAGGATAATGTGATAATTACAATTAAAATAATTAAATTGCCCCAGCAGTATACATAATGGCTATCATCTATTGGGGATGAATGATAAAAATGCATGTTTTATTACAATTATTTTCATTTACGTCATTAAATTAAATTTAAAACCCAAATAACATAAAATATTCGTTTCAAAGATATCTCTAAATAAACCTTTAAAAATAATTTCATTCACCGTTGGGACGCACTTGAAAGCGGACGCTTACCAGTATTTTTTAAAATCTGTTTAATTTAAGAGAAACTGAAGGGTATTCTTTGACGTAGGCTGTCTCAAAGTCATTTACTATCCTTATGTACGTAGCATTTTGGAATATGGTTCAATTATTTGGTATCCTCAATACAAAATATACAATGAAAGAATTGAACATATTCAAAAAATATTTATAATTAACGTACCAAATCATTCGGGATTATTCTGAGAGTTGTCACTACTATAAGCTTTTAACTTTAACAGAACGTCGCGACATGCTCGATATGCTTTTTCTATATGATCTCCTGTTTTGTGAAATTGATCCGTTTTCAAACTCTAAAAATATTTATAGATAAAGCTGTTTCAGGCATTTATCCCGACATAAATATATATATATATATATATATATATATATATATATATATATATATATATATATATATATATATATATATATATATATACACACACATAATAAACTAAACTTTAAAGAGTGTTGGCACATTTTTTTTTTAAATAAATTATTTTCGATCAATTTTATCAGATTAAATTAATCATAACTGAAAATGTAATCTTAATCATGATTACTGGCGCTAATCATTAAGTGATAAACTTGATTATCTTAACCATAAACTAATACATCCATCAATGTTGTCAATTCTACTTAAAATAAATAATGGAAAAGGAAGGAAGGGATCAAGGGGGGCTTAGGGAGGGATCAAGGGGGGATCAAAAGAGGAATCAGGAAGGTAAAAGAGGGATCAAGGCCGTCATACATTAACCTCCTAAGGCCCGACGTCCTATTTTTAGGACATAGGTTAAGTAGTAAAGTCACTACTACTTAAAAATTGAACTGATTTTCGAACTCGTATTCGAAACAGGCTTTGCCTAGTATGGAGACCAAAATGTAACCCATTTTTTTTCTGTTTTTAAGGTAAATAAAGAAATTTGTATTTGTATTACGATTTGAATATTGGCTCCATTTCTGAGTGAACCGCATTTGAGTGCAAGCGTTAGGGTAAATCACTTCGCTCGCTCGACTTGCCCTACATCAACCTAACAAAAACAACAACCTCCATTGATCACTAGATTCCCATTCAGATTCAGATTCTTGACCACCTTGACCCTCTTGATCTCCCTTGATCCCTGTTGAATCCCCTATCCCCCTTGATCCCCCCTAGATACCCTTTGATCTCTCCTTTGATGGATCCCTCCCTATGCAATTTCACCATATAACACTACATTGTCTTTGCCTTAAAATATGTGTTGTTAATAAATAATGATTATTTATTTAAAATTATATTTATTCAAAATAACATCATAAATATTTTTATGAGAATCATTAAAACTGACTGGTTTCATTCCTCCGAACACCTAGTTTCGCGCTAGAATACGCGATAAGTTGATGCGTGTCTGTTTACTTTGTTTTTGTATAGAATTCATTTTTAAACCTATCTTTCTTATACGAAACCATGGTATTATGAAGTTGACTATTATACAAATCAGTATTAATGATTCTCATATAGATATTTAAAAAAAAAAACAATTATTTATTTATAACAAATATTTAAAGGCAAAGACAAAGTAATGTTATATGGTGACATTGCACATATTAGCTATTTATTTTAGGCTTATGAAACTTAAAATTTGGTGTTTATAGTGATAAGTATATTTGAAAAGTTTATAAAGCACATCAATTGGTTCCCCAGATGTGCATGACCACGATGTTTGGATAGCAGAGGTAGAGCAAATAAATGTGTAACTGCTTACATTTTTTTTATGTAGTGGTTGCGCGAATGAATATAGTGGACTGTATTAGGTTATGATTAGGTTAAAAATCAGAGCAGTATTACTTGCTTTGCTGCTCTAACGTTCATATATGGATAGTAATATTATTTTTTCTAACACTTTTCTACCCTAACGAAAATTTTGAAAAAAATATATGTTATAGAACATAGTAAGGGTCATTTATATGGAAAAAAAATTAATTAAGAATTTAAGAATTTAAAATTCGAAATTCGATTTTTCAAAACTTTTGATTAAAAGTATCTTGTATAATATATCTTTGGTATATCTAGCGTTTTCAAAAAGATCACAAAAAAATGTAAGTTTTTTTTCAAAAATCGATTAAATTTTTTTTATTCAAAAACTAGCGCGTGCAGAGGTTTGATAGCTTAGGGAAATGTTTTTCTTGAGAAGCTGATGTCATGGTAAAAATATCAACCTAACTTTCCCGAGGGGCATCTGGCCCATGCTTACCCCGCTATACTCTTTGCTATCTCCAGTATTTAGAGTACTTTCCCTCCAGTTGAGGTTACAACATTCCACCTGTATACCACCTAAATTGTTCTTAAATGTGAGTTAATTTTTACATGTACTGAATTGATTGTTAAGTATCTCTTAGCTTACAAAGGAAACACAATTAAAACTTATATTTTTATATAAACTTGTAATTCCATTTGGACAAAAGGTGATTTGATGTTATGTTTTTATTCATTTTAGGAAAACTTACAGACAAACTTAAAAACAATCTGTGATCGATCACTAACGTAGAAAACTGATAAACTGATATTCAAAATTTAACACGGTTGTCGAATTAACTCTGAGGTGGAGTAATTGTCCACTAAACATAAGCCGAGTCAAAACAGTAGCGGAGAAACAAGTCCAGTAAACCGAAGCCAGAGTCGAACAAAATATGTATTGGAGTTATACAGCAGAGAAACCGAAAACTACCACAGTACCGATATCTACCTGTTTGGGATATGCACACAGGGTCAGTTCCGTTCATTCACACATCGGTGGGGTGCAGCGCGACAGAAAGAGATGTGTGAGCGACCCCAGCAAGCACTTTTTTCCTGGGGCTCCTAGGAGAATCCTACCTATCTCAAATTTTAGAGCATAATTAGAGCAATCATCGTGCCAAGGGAAAAAATTTGAGCAATCATACTTTTCGAGATACGAGCGCCTAAAGGTGTCCTTGCTGGAAGGTGTAGAATATTATGTCGGTGATTCGAAAAATAAAATCAGTCTTTGCTCAGCACTCGCCGTGTTTGATTGTGTGCCGTCCGTTATCATTTTACATGGCGCAGCCGTCGGTTTAAAAAAAATATGGAATCGTTTTTGCAACCCCCGTCTCCTTTCTATTTCGAAAATGATTTAGTAAATATTACGTCGGGAAATTTAAGTAGATAGTGGACACAGTGGAAAAAGTCGTTTGAAATCTATTCTAAAGCTTGTGAACTGAATGAAAAGGACGAAAGTGTGCAGTTGAACATTTTACTCCATGTTATTGGTGAGAAATGTCGTGAAATTTTTGAACAGTTTTCGGACAAAGAAATAAAAACCACTAAGGAAGCATTGAAACACTTCGACTAATATTTTTTACCAAAAAAAAAATATATCTGTTGAACGGCACAAATTTTTCACGAGAAGTCAGTTAGAAAATGAAACAGTAGAACAATACACTTTTGAATTGAAAAAACTGGCGATGACTTGTGAGTTTTCTCATTTGAAAGATGATTTGGTCAAGGACAGATTAATATGTGGCTTAAGGGATGATGCATTAAGAGAACGTTTATTACGGGAAACGAATTTAACGTTGAAAAAAGCTGTTGAGATCTGTAACATAGCCGAAATGTCAAGATTACAAGCTACAAGCATAAAAAAAGAACATCATAGCGAGCAATTGGTACATGTAGTGGCTGAGCAGGAGGTAGATCAACATGGGAACGTGCACGTGGTTCGCCGAGAAGCGGGCCGCTCCGGCGCGGCCGCGGGCGCTAGCTACGGGCGCCAAGCGCGGGTCGAGCGGCCGCGGCCGCCCCCAGCCGGCATGGCCGGGCATGCGCGGGCGCCGCCGCCGACACAGAACCAGTTGGAAGGCGTTATGAAGGAGCTACGACGACGTCATCATTTCGTAACAGGCAGTCGCAGTATAATTATGTTCGACATACATGTGGTTATTGTGGTACAGTGCATAATAAGTTTGATTGTCCAGCCTTTGGCCGCAAGTGTAATAAGTGTAATAAATCAAATCATTTTGCGCCTATGTGTCGGGTATACACCGTGCAAGCGGACTCCACGGATCAGGTAAAACAATATCCCTTTAAAAGTAGTGATTGGTTAGTTGATATGTTGATAAATGGTAGTAGTATATCTTTTAAGTTGGACACTGGAGCTGACGTAAATGTTTTACCCAGCAAGTTTATGTCGAGCATAGGGTTGTGTAAAGAAAATATTTTGCCTTCTGGAGTAAAATTATTAGGCTATTCAGGTGGTGGTATTAAAAGTATTAGGAAAGTGTATGCTTAAAGTTAATTGTAAAGGAAGTGAATGAAGTTTGCGGGTGGTAGGACCTTGTGCGAGGTCCGTCCGGATCGCTACCACCATCTTACTCGCTAATCCTGCCGCTAAGCAGCAGTGCTTGCACTGTTGTGTTCCGGTGTGGAGAGTAAGACAGCCGAGGAAATTACAGGCACAAGAGGCATTTCATCTTAGCCCTCTAGGTTGGCAACGCATCTGCAATCCCCTCCGGGGTTGCAGGTGTCTATGGGCAGTGGTGATCACTTACCATCAGGTGACCCACTTGCTCGTTTGCCTTCCTTATAACATAAAAAAAAAAAAAAAAAAAAAAAAAAAAAAAAAGAATATATTGTAAAGTTTATAATCGTGGATGTTAATTCTCCACCGGTATTAGGTAGAATATCATGTGAGGAATTAAATTTAATAAAAAGAGTGTTTACCGTTACCAGTCAGGAAATAAATAATTCATCCGGAATATTAGATGATTATAAGGATGTTTTTCAAGGAATGGGATGCTTGCCGGGAGAGTATCAAATACAGTTGCGTGATGATGCCTGTCCTGTGGTACATGCACCGCGTAAGCTGCCGATTGCTATCCGCGACCAAGTGAAACGAAAGTTAGACGAGATGCTGGAGCAGGGTGTAATTGCAAAGGTAGAAGGGCCAACGGATTGGGTGAACAGCATGACCGTTGTTAAGAAAGCTGATGGTGATATAAGAATATGCTTAGATCCTAGGGATTTAAATAAGGCCATACGAAGGGAACATTTCAAACTTCCTACTTTAGAGGAAATAACGGCAAATTTATCAAAAGCGAAGTATTTTAGTACGTTAGATGCAAAACAGGGATTTTTCCAAGTAAAATTACATGAGAACTCCACGGATCTATGCACCTTTAACACGGTGTTCGGCAGATATAAATACCTTCGCATGCCTTTTGGAATTTCATCTGCGTCAGAAATATTTCATCGAAAATTATACGAATTTTTTGATGACATTGAAGGAGTTATTCTATTCGTAGACGATTTACTGATTTATGGTGAGACAAAAACTATCCATGATAGCCGATTAAGAAAAGTTCTAGATAGATGCAGGGAAATAAATATCAAACTGAACAAGGAAAAGTGTAAAATAGGGTTGACAGAGTTGAAATATTTGGGTCACAAAATATCGCAGCATGGTATACAACCAGACGATTCTCACACATTAGCCATACGGGAAATGCCAACACCTAAAAATACTAAAGATTTTTGTGTTTTTTCCTTGCTGGGTGGACATGACAAAAGTGAAAAAGCTGTATAGCTCTGAAACTAATACGAATACAAGACTGGGTCTTATGCTCAGATTTAGAGCAAAATTAGAGCATTCTGCTCAAAAAAACTAGAATCCCAAACGTTATAGTTACAGCGGTAGACGCTAAAAACTGATTTTTTCCGCCAATTTTTTGAATAATTACTGTGACTCGCGGCAGATTGCGACGTTGCCGCTCTTATTTTTATTTAGTTCAAGCAATAACTGACTTTGTGCTGCGAGTATAAGGCATATTTGAGTTTCAAACTATCGATTGTCATTTTCATTGATAGACAAGAAACGAGGACGACAAATATAAATGGAAGCGATGGTGATCTTACAATACGTAAGGTTTTAATATGACAGGAATTGGTATTAAAATTGTATCGTGCCGGACGACGTACTGCCATTTTAGTTGACAGCTGATTATATCTTTATATTATATAGCTTAAAAGACATGTCACGAGGTCACTACGTAACGAGTGTTAATAAAAAATAACTCTTGAAATCCTAAAAGTAAGAGGAATGGTCTAAATCTGAGCATAAGACCCAGTCTTGTATTCGTATTAGTTTCAGAGCTATACAGCTTTTTCACTTTTGTCATGTCCACCCAGCAAGGAAAAAACATTGGCTCGTAGCACAAAAATTACTGATTTTTGGGATACAAAAATAATTGAGCATAGATTTCTAGTATTCCTCTAAATCCTGGCATAAAAGTTGTGAACCAAGATGCTGTAATTGCTGAGATCTGACGTGACTGCTAGAAAGATTCGTGAAAATAACGTGAAGCAGGTTTTGCGTTCTAGCGAGATAACTATTGACATGACTTTCATGAAACTTTGCAGTCCGACTCACTTTATGATGCTCTAAATCTGTGCATCAAAATTTTTTTCCAAGTCTTCGTAGTTTTTGTGCACCAGTTGTGCTTGCTGGGTGGAATTCCTTCCAGCAAGCACACCTTTAGGCGCTCGTATCTCGAAATGTATGATTGCTCAAATTTTTTCCCTTGGCGCGATGATTGCTCTAATTATGCTCTAAAATTTGAGATAGGTAGGATTCTCCTGGGAGCCCCAGGAAAAAAGTGCTTGCTGTGGTCGCTTACACGAAACAGATTTGTTAAATACCTATTCTTCAAATATCTCGCCGCTAGCGTTTCCTCTTACCGAAGCTGCTGATCCGTTTTCTTTGTGTGTGTTGACTGAGTGATCTTTTCAAAAACTTTGTTCAACCTTTACGTTAGCTTGACTGCTTGACAGCAGCGAGGCGAAAGGCGATACGGTGATGATCCGTTTTGGAGTTTATGTGTTATGCTACGATCCAAAAAATATTTTTTTGTATTTTTCAGTATTTTTCAGTATTTATACTATTTGATTCTGAGTAACCCCTTAAAATTTCAAACGCACTTTTTTAACACCCTGTATGTTTTTCTAAACTGAGTGGTTTATGCACTCAGGGTAGAAATAAAAAAATGAAATAAAAAGCGGTCAAGTGCGTGTCGATCCACGCGCTATGTAGGGTTCCGTACTTCGACAGTCACTGCTTCAACGGGAAACCTCCCGTTTTACAAAATTGTCTACTACTCGTTAACTCGTAAAGTCTACTTATTATGATAGTTCTCCTTTTAACTGCGTTGCCTGGTGTTGCAATTATCATCACCCGCGATCAAGTGTAAAGTAATTACAGTTAGTAATCATGATTAATTTGATCTGATTCAAATTAATGAAATTAATTAATCTGAAAAAATAGTGATTAATCCCAACTCTGTTAACGACGCTGTTATTCTGCCGGCACCAAGGTAGGAGTATCGCGCGCGTCTCAAAAGGGCAAACCACACCCCGGACACTTCATACAAACTTCGCGCCATTGTTTACTACATACACATTCATGTTTGTACACATGTAAATGTGTGCGTGATGTACTAGGGTTGGATCTAGATTCAATTTAGCCCTCATTATATTTATTGTTAATTAGCCTTTTACAAATAAAGTGATGGCTGTATACACCAGACAAGGCTGTATAGCCTTAGGAGATTTTTACAATTTTATTTTTTAAAGGCAAGAGCTTAAGCTCTTTTTAAGAAAGTTTTTAAGACTCCTACCTATCTCAAAGGAGTGGAAGTGTGTTAAAATGGTGCGGTGCAGTATTAGGGGTTGTAAAAGTGATAGTGAGCGAAAAATAAGTGGGTTATCTTTTCACAGGTGAGTTGTATAATATTTTTGTATATTTTAGTTCAAACTAGATTGTATCATTTGTGCTTTTGATAATTATTTACCGTGATAATCATTCATTTGGTAAATACTTGCATTTTCAATAAAACTTCTTATAATTTTGATAACCTAACCTCATAGGTCAGTGTTTCAGGTTTTTGGTGGGTATTTTACCCCGAACTTGGGGGAAATTTTGAAACCTTACAGAATATTCACACAATTTTAATTTTTCGTAGAGTAACCCTCTTGTATGCATTTCAACTCTCACATATTTCAGTTTTCCTTAAAATATTTAAGTTTCCCTGATAATCCTGCTTTACGAGCATCATGGATAAATGCCACTGGCAGGATGAACTGGGAGCCAAAAAGTGGTTCCAGAATATGCAGCCTACATTTCACGAAACAGTGGCTAAGGAAAAAAGGGAAAAAAAATTTTCTTCATCCTGACGCTGTCCCCGATACTGTAAGAAAGTGACAAATTTTTTTGTTTGATATCAGGCGTTTCTCCAAAGATTGTCAATTTAATGTCTCAAGCAACATCGTAGCTGGAATTTGTAAGACACAAAATGAAACATAATTTTTCATTTTAACTCATAAATATCACTAACGATTTTCTCCATAATTTTCGTCATATTATTTAGATTTTTTGCATCTATAACATGGCATACTCTGTTATTACCAGAAAATTCTAAAAAATGATAGCTGTTATACATATAGAACATGATTTTTGGTTATGCTCAAAATTTTTTTTTCAGGCTACTTGTCGAAACATATTAAATCCTGTTGTATCAACGTCTAGTGCTGTAGAAAGCTTAAATCCAGTAAGTGCTGACATAATCTTATTAAAAAGTATACAAGGTGGTTTTTAAGGTGTTGTTAAAACAGACTAGACAACTGGCGCAAAGACAATCCAATTTAATGCAGTGTCTTCTGTGTGAACTTTAACTTAAACATGAACTTGGGCTTTAAAACAATACATAAACACAGATATAGGCTCATCAGCTGTTAGCTGCTCGCCCATTATAATATAATAAAAATAATTGCACATTTTAAAAGAAAACACATTATATATCGATATGTTACGTAATACCGTTTTTACTACTCTTTGCAGTGTCAGTTTAAACTTACCATTGCAAACAAAAGTCTCTCATAATAATTATTTTTAAATACTGTATACTATCTGTAAATTAAAAACTAATTTAAGTTTATATTTTCAGAGCTCATCTTCGCCCGAATCGGCTAAAACATTGAAAAGAAAATTGAATGAAGAACAGAAATTGGACCAAATAAAATGTAAAAAGATGAAAGCTCAAGAAGAGGACGAAGGCAAAATTTGCGAAACCATTTGTGCTGCCCCAACGGTGCTTATCAATGCTTAGCTTAAAATCCCGACTTTAAACAGAATAGAGTAATAGAAGCCCTCTCCCGGAAACTTTACCTGGAGCTTCTACTCCCAACTACTTTCCAATACATAATAATATATGGAACACATACTGTTTTATACAAATGGTTCAACTGATCGGCCAAACCAAATTATTTTAAAATTCAGGAAAAGAAATCTAAAATTGGTAGCTACCATACAATCTTAATTGTAACCGAAAACATTACGCGGGAAAGTAAGTTTAGGGCTTAGGGTGGCCTGCACAATTTATTTTACCTGTTACTTAAAACTCCATGCTATTACAATATTTTTTTTCAGGCTTCTTGTCAAGGCACAGTAGATCCTGTTCCATCAACGTCTAGTGCCGTAGAAAGCTTAAATCCAGTAAGTGCTGACATTCAAAAGTATACAGCGTGTTTTTACGGTGTACAATTGCACAGGGACACTTTGTTTACACTATCTAAGTACAATTTTTGCATCGTAGTTTACTACTCTTTGCAGTGTCAGTCAAAAACTAACCATTCCAAAATTTCCAAATAAAAGCCACTCGTAATAATTATTTTTAAATACTGTATTGTTATTAATTAATGTATATTTTCAGAGCTTACCACCCGCATTGGCTAAGATGTTGAAAAGAAAATTGAATGAAGAACAGAAATTGGACCAAATAAAATGTAAAAAAATGAAAGCCCAAGAAGAGAACGAAGGCAAAATCAGTGAAACCATTTGTGCTGCCCCAACGGTGCTTATCAATGCTTAGCTTAAAATCTTGTCATTGAAACTTTTGACTTTAAAATTTTAAACAGAATAGAGTAATACAAGCCTTCTCTGTCCCAGAAACTTTACCTGGGGCTTCTACTCATTATGCTGAACTTTTCCAATACATAATAATATAACTTACTGTTTCATACAAATAGTTCAGCTGATCAGCCAAACCAAATTATTTTGAAAATTCAGTACGAAGTCTTCAAAAACAGTTTTTCAATATGACGAGTAGAATCTCCCAGTAAAGTTTCCCGTTTACCTAATAAGGAAATAATTTTCAGACCGAAAGTTTGGGAATCTCTTCAGAAAGTGGCTTACCCTTATTTAAATTTTCAGGTATCTTCGCCGGAATACACTCCTAAGACATTGAGAAAGAAATGGAAGAAGGAAAAGGAAACTTCTCAGCAGCGACTTAAATCATTAAAAGCCCTCAGAGAGAAGAGTCGTAGATTAACTAAAAAAGTAGCGACTTTAGAAAATATCATTGCTGATCTTAAGTCAAAATCATTTCTCTCCGAGGAAGACTGTGAATTGATTTCCACAATTGACACAACTAACAAAGAGTTTCTGATGAAAGTAATTAACCCTGACTCTACAAAAAAGAAATATTCGCCATCACTACGAAAGTTTGCACTTTGTCTACATTTTATGAGCCCACGTGCGTATACTTTCGTAAGGAAAACCTTCAATAGTTGCCTCCCACAACCATCCACATTGCGATCCTGGTATAAAAGCGTAAATGCAAATCCAGGCTTCACACAAGAGTCATTAGAATGTATAAAGCTGTTATCCACTCGTGCTGAAGCCCAAGGAAAAACATTGTTTTGTACGTTAAGTATGGACGAAATGGCCATAAGGAAACATGTACAGTGGGATGGGAAGAGGTGTGTAGGGTTCGTAGATTTTGGAGAAGCACTAGAAGGTGACAGCGTTGTTATTGCCAAAGAAGGTTTAGTTTTCATGGTCACAGCTGTTAATGACTCCTGGAAACTGCCTGTGGGGTACTTCCTTGTGGACGGATGTACTGGCGTGCAAAAGGCTACTTTAGTTAAAAATTGTATTGAACTTTTGATGCAGTGCGGTGTTAATGTCCTTTCATTGACCTTTGATGGTTGGCCAGCCAATTTTGCCATGGCCAAACATCTTGGCTGCGTTTTGGACCATAACAACATTACAAACATCAAAACTTCTTTTATTGTGTGGGGGAACAGGAAATATTCATTATCCCAGATTCAGCGCACACGCTAAAGCTAGTCAGGAACACGCTAGGAGAAAAAAAAGAACTTATGAATTCCAACGAGCAAAAAATTTCTTGGGACTACATTGTGAAGCTAAACGAATTGCAGCGCAATGAAGGGCTTCATTTGGCCAACAGTCTTCGAAACCAACACATAAATTTTGCTATGCAAATAATGAAAGTGAAATTAGCGGCACAAATCTTTAGTGATTCCGTGGCTCAAGCCTTATCTATTTGCAATCAAAAGTTAGGTTTGGCTGAATTTTGTGGATATGAAGGCACTGTAGATTTCATTGAAAATATTAATGATTTATTTGATATATTAAATAGTAGAAACTTCAATAATTTTAGTTTCAAAAAACCTATTAATGAAAACAATATTGTCGACATAAATTTGTTTTTCGATAAGATGGAACAATATTTGATGGGTATAAATTATTTGGACAGCCTATTTTAAGCACTAACAGAAAGGTAGGTTTTCTGGGCTTCTTAATATGCATAAAAAGTATTAAAGGTATGTACCGAAGATTTATTGCACCTGAAAGGGGAATTAAATTTTTGCCTACATACAAATGCAGCCAAGATCATTTGGAATGCTTCTTTAGTGCTATCCGTGCTAAAGGTGGATTTAATAATAATCCTACGGCGATTCAATTTAAAAATGCGTATAACCGCCTAATCATTCACGGAGAAATTAAGCACATTACATCAGGTAATTGCATTCCATTGGAGGATATTAAGATCTTAACCTTCAGTGATGTGCGTCACGAAGCTAAAATTAATTATCTTGATAAATCATTTGAAATTGAAGTAGAGGAAACCTTTGACCATGCCATCGACGAAGATCATGATTACTTAGCGGATCCTACTAGGTTAACATTCTTTGCTAAAGAAATAATAACTTACATAGCTGGATTTGTGGTCAAAAAAATAAGAAAAGTCATCAGATGTGAAGACTGCCTTGTTGCTTTAGTCTCTGATACATATTGCATCTTGATCGCACAAAAAGATAAAGGGGGCCTTATTTATCCGTCTAAGGACGTGATAAAAGTCTGTGAGACGGCAGAAAAGATTTTCAGGGCTCGTTCACAAGACCTATCTTTAAGATAAAAACTTGCTACTTAAATTGGCCTTACAATGCTTCAAAGATTGCTCCCGCCCTAATTGCAGTATATTTAAAAACGTGCACTTTGATCGGCAACCTTGGTTACCATCGGTCCCTTCTGATCAAAGCTATAGGAATGCACTATTTTGAATCGCGCATCCACCATGCGACCAAGGAAAATTTTGCGCCTAAACAGATCGTACGTAATATTCATACAAAATTGATACTTTTCAAAGGACAATGATTAAATTAGTTCACGACAGACCCAGCAAAAAAAGATTTATACGTTTTTCAGATGTATGTAAGAATATTAGTTCTGCCAAATTTCAAATTATTTATTTCAAGCAAATACGTAAATGTTACGTAGGTACGACTCAAAATATTTCAAAATGGCAGAATTCAAATATTTCAACATGTCAGAATGCTGCTACCTATAAAATAGTTAAAACTAATATGTAGTAGGTACTTAAAGGATGTCTACCGTGTCGTTATTGAAACATAGCCAGTCCAGGCTTTCTTATCTAAGTAATAAATAGTCTGAAGTCATGTTGTAACTTTTTCTACTGAGTGTATTTACACTAATTATAAATCTTTTTAATTAATGAGCGATTTTCTGACAGCTCATTTGAGCAGTTTTGACAGATGGCGTTGCCCAATGGCAACTGCTACATAGAGTAAGTAACTATGAACTTTTCATCATTAGTTGCTATAAACTATAAATTTTCAACACTTCGGTGTGTTTTTGAAGTGCAATAATTTTAATGCAAAAAATCACACCATACTACACAATATTTTTGTCAGCTGGTTTCAACATGCGACCGCCTACCCCATCCTCTTAATATGATGGCTCCATCTATTGTCATTTTTGGAACTAGTTTTTTTTCTTAGTCAGCTGTCAAACAATCCCTCATTGATTGTTAATATAAAAAGTAATGTTTTAATTATTTCTAAATAAATGCTTGTCATTAATTTTGTTATAGTTTTATTTTAAAACTTAGGGTGGGTTACTCTCTTGCTTGCGACAATTGATTTCCAAACATACTGTTTCCGCCCAGTGTAGTAATAATTTACGCATAATATCTTTTATTGGTGTAATATTACAATTAAAGGTTATTTTTACTGTTTACCATTACAATAATCACGATCGATTAAAAAAAAACATTAAAATGACAGCTTTCAATATTATTGCGAGGAAAATGTTTCTTCGCATGGTATCCCTCGATGCTCCGCCCCCTTTATCTCCTGTCCCTTTCGCTGACACGCTTACCGTCGGCAGAGTAGAGAGAGTAGGTGATCTGCTCGCCGGTAGTAGACTATAATACTTATGTATATGGTGTTGTTGACCGAACACGCAGGGTTGTGCCTCACTGTATAAGTGTATGTACTTACCTATTCCGGGTGATACAAAATAATAATAATAATAATAATAATATCCGGGACAAATCACACACGGTCATCTGGCCCCAAACTAGGATTCCCTGTATCTTGGGAACCAGAGACTGATATACTTACACAAATACATTTAAATACATACATATATAGATATTATACACCCAGACTCAGAGCAAACAATTCTGCTCATTACAGAAAAGTTTGCCCTGTGTGGGGATCGAACCCACGACTCTCGGATCAGAGGTCAGGATCGCTAACCACTTAGCCACCGAGTCAGTATAAATGTAAATGACCGACAAAGTTTTAACTGTGGCTTCTAATCATGAATTTAGAGAAATTTCCCTAAAAAACACCTATAAATAGCAAAAAATCACTTCTCATACAAAATTCGTTAATCAGCTTACAAATTTTTATCAGATGGCAATTTTTTTGGGATTTGACTATGAGCTTATTATCGGGCAAAGTTTTAGGAGTAGAATACCTGCATAAAGTGCTACTTTATTAGTGCCCAATATTTTTGCGAGATTCAAAATCAGAAGTAAAAGTGCTTACTAAAATATCGACTACTAATAAAGTTAGTACCTTATACCTATTAACAATTATGTAATTTCATTAAAAGAAACTGACTCACTCAATGGTTAGCGCTCTGTTAATCCGAGGGTCGTAGGTTCGATTCCCACCTTGGCACACATGTGTTTGCCCTGTGTCTGGGTGTATTTTAATGATATAATATTTACGTTGGTATTTAAAACGCATTAGTGTATATATGTATGTATGTTTATATAAAAAAATTGCCTGGAATGAAATAGTATTTTATTTTATTCATACAATAATTATCGACCAAAAGTGAAACCCACTATATTATGTTTTTATAAGTAGCGCAGTGTTCAAAATTCAAATTATCTGTCTTTCCACTCTGACTAACTTAAAACTAATTAAAATTGAATCACATAGGTACATCATAGGTATCAAGGAGAACTACGAAGCCGTGCATTTATTAGTAACTTACTAAACGCTCTTAGGTCAGTGATCTCTGAGAATAACTATCGTCACAGAATACCCAATAGTACAAGTACTATAGTAAACTACGACAGACCGAGTAATAGAATATTTTTACCGTGTAACGTATTTCATACAATTTCTTATAGATAAAATATAAATAGGTACGGTAAAATATAACAAGTGAGAAATCGTGTCGTCGCATCGTCGTTGGTGCGGCCGGCCGGCGCGGCGCCGCGGCGTCGCAGCGGACAACAGTTCAAAAAAATTCAAAAATTCAAAATTCAAAATTATTTTATTTGCCATTGAAAAGGGTAATAAAGATGTACAATAATTAAATAAGCACTCCTATCAGCCATATACTATGACATGCAAATATTCTTAAATGGAACAATTACATTAGCGTTGAGGAACACATCTTACAATTTTTATAGTTATGTTCAAAAAACTCTTTCGTTGAATAGAAGACATGTTGAATGAGCCAGCGTTTCAAAGCGTACTTTAATTTACTCAGAGGCAAGTCCTTTAATTGTTGAGGCAGTTTATTGTATATAAGAATACACATTGCATATGCATTTTTTAAGAAGCGTGTGCTCTTCGGAGTCGTTTCAAACACTAGTTTTTCAGGATACCTACTGTTCCTGTTATTCATACTTTTAGCTAGTTTGAAATAGTGAGGATATAATTTGACAAACTTTACGATCTCGAAGATGTATAGGCATGGCAATGGGAGAATGTTCGCACTTTTGAATAAAGGCTTACAAGAGTCTTCAGGTTTAGCTCCAAAAAAGGCTCGTACACATTTTTTTTGGGCGACAAAAGCATTATTAATGTCAGTAGAATTCCCCCAGATAATGAGCCCATATCGGAGGATGGATTCAACGTAGGCATAATATGCCATGATGGCTGTGTCACATGAAGCTACTTTAGACAGTTTGTACAAAGCAAAGGAAAATCTGTTAATTTTGTCGCAAACTTTTTTCACGTGTTCCTTCCAATTTATCTTTTGGTCTAGGATAATTCCTAAAAAGGTCACACTGTTTGCACTTTGAAGAGATTGTCCGTTATAATTTATATTTAATTCATTATTGTAGTTATTAAAATTAATAATATTAGTCTTTGTCAAATTCACATGCAGGTTATTATTACTAAGCCAATTAATTATTAAGTTATTTACGTTGTTAATGTCCATAATATGTTGATTTAAATTCATTGTACTGTCAGATGTTACTATAATTGAAATGTCATCAGCGAAAAGTATAGATCTAAATTTAGTTACATCATTAATGTCATTAATATAGAGCAAGAACAGCAAGGGTCCTAGCACACTACCCTGGGGAACCCCAAAACGATTATATTTGAATTGGGATTTGTGCGTTTCGCATACATTTTTACTGTTTCGTTGAGTTATTTCAACACATTGGAGTCTATTTTGCAGATACGTATTGATCCAGTTTAGAGCAGGACCTCTAATACCAAAGTTTTCAATCCTTTTTAAAAGCAAGTCATGCGAGACAAAATCGAATGCCTTCGTCATGTCGTAAAATAGCACCGAAGTAAAGGATTTGGCATTCAAATTGTTCAAAATATCAGTTACCAGATTAAAAGCAGCCAGTGTTGTAGATTTGCCCTTTTGGAAACCATACTGATCAGATTGTAGTATTTTTTCTTTATCCAGGAATGACATTAACTTTTCATACATGACCTTTTCAAACACTTTAGAGAAAATAGGAAGGATAGTAATTGGGCGATAATTATTAACTAAATTTTTATCACCTTTTTTATATAGAGGTTTAACAATGGCAAGCTTTAATTTTTCAGGAAAAGTACCGGTTTCCATTGACAAATTCACTAAATATGCTAGCACTTCACTTATTTGCTCTTTACAGGCTTTTACAACCTTTGTACATACGTAATCAATGCCTTCAGAGTTAGTGTCATTTAAATTTGATATAATTTTTTCAATGTCATTTTTGTTCACTGGTGTCAAATAAATAGAATTGTTAACCTTAGTTTTATTAATATTATTATTCTTACAAGAGTATGTTGAATTATTGGTCATGTTTATAAAATGGTCATTAAATGTTGTTGCAATGTCAAAAGGTGAAGTTATTACTTTGTCACCAGTTTCAATTTTGTCAATGAACTTGTCTGACTGAGAAGAATTGCCTGTTTCAGATTTTATTACGTTCCAGGTTGCTTTACAAATATTTTTACTCTGTACCACGTATTTCGTGTTAAAATTTTTCTTTGCACTGTAAATACATTTTTTCAATAATTTATTATAATTTTGATATATTCTTTTATTGTTATTTGTTTTATTAGTATAGTAAGCATAGCGAAGACCCTTTTTTGTGTGACAACTTTTACGTAACCCTCTTGTTATCCACCTTTGGTTCAACTGTGTTGTGATTTTCACTTTGATTTTTGGGAAACATAGTCGATATAATAAACAAAAGATATCATGAAACCTTTCAAACGCCACATTTAAGTTCATTTCAGAAAAGACGTTAGAGAAGGATAAACTTTCTAAATGTGTCTTGAATTTATTTGTGTTTTCTTTGGAATAACATCTTTTGAAAGTGAAACTAACCTTGGGTACCGGATTTTTCTGCCTCATGCGGCATTTCAGAATTTGAGCGGTATCATGATCTGATAGACATAATGGCAGTATTGATCCTTTAGCACCATGAATATTGCTCACAATATGGTCGATGCAAGCTTTTCCTCGAGTAGGCTCATTTATATGCGGGGTGAGATTAAAGTTTTTGAGGAAATCTGTGAAATGATTTGTTATGTTGTTATTAACTAGTGTATATAGTGACAGCGTGCGGTACGGCCGGCAGATACTCATGTGACTGAGCTGCGCGGCGGCGCGGCGGCGTTGCAGCAGCTCTCGGTCAGCGCACGGTGCATGCGCGGTGTGGCCCGCGGCCGTCTTCTGCGTGATTCTAGATGCGTCATGTAGACCGGGAGCTTACTGCATTTTATCAGTCACATCATTGCGTATTTGTATTTTGTATGGTACTAACCATCATAATAATTAACTGATTGTTAAACAGCAGATACATACAAATACATAAAGATATAAGTCATTTCAATCAAAAGGTACCTAAATAAACTTAGTAGGCAACTGAAGTTGACATGTGTCAGTTCCATAGTAAGTTTGATTTTTACCTTTTGCTTTTTCTTGATTGGAACAAGGTTTATCCAGGCTATTTATTAGTCGGGTCTAACGTGACAACTTTTGTTGTAACACTTTTTAAATAAATGACACAAAAATTGACTTGTAGGTCAAATCAGAAAAAAGAAACGTGGTAGTAAACCCAAAAATAGCAAATCCGAGAATAATGAGCGGTACCACCGCACGAAGGAAAGGAACGACAGGCTTAGAAAAAGTTTGTGAAAATAATCAGAATAAGAGCGGTTCAATTAAAAGGAGCTAGTATTAAAATTATATTATTATTACTGCGCAGTGGCGATTTGATAGCAATAAAAAAATCTTAAGTTCAGACTGTATTTATA
This sequence comes from Coleophora deauratella, assembly GCA_958295455.1. Lineage (NCBI taxonomy): Eukaryota > Metazoa > Arthropoda > Insecta > Lepidoptera > Coleophoridae > Coleophora > Coleophora deauratella. The sequence goes on from OY282412.1 coordinate 9,130,028, forward strand.
TTAAATGAAAAATTAAAGCCCTCTGGCTCCTGGTCTATAATCATTGTAAAATTACCTCCATAAAGCCCATCAATTAAAAGTTTAAACACAGTGATAAATTGATAATAGTGATCAAAAATATATAGGATGACTGCCACATACCCAAATGCTAACCTCTTAACTGGTGATTTTACTTATGAACTGAACAACTTTTGTTCTAGAACTTTGCTTAAATTGCATAATCTTTTGGACTTCTCATTATGAACTACGCTCAATAAGCTGATCGATTTGTATGAAAAGCATAGAAAAAAATGTGATTTGTCCAAAGTTATATACCTAGAACAAGTTTTTCAGTTTCAAGAGTGGAATCACCAGTTAAGAGATGTGCAGGTATTACTAATCACTTGTAGGTATAATGTAAATGTTCCTCCGTCAGTTACCAAAGAATGGAATAAGTGGCTTTAATATTTTGTTTGTTCAATATCATATCAGTCGGTATCTTGAATAACGACAATTCTGGATTTGAATTCCAGAAACACAACAATATTTTCGCTTTGTAGATGCAGTCATTTTTTTACACGCGATGGCGTCGATGTCGTGTCGTGTCAAGAGACGGCAAGTGACTAACACGTCACGTCACTCGGCCGCGGTGCAGCCCCAACAGTTTCACCTCCGTCACCTCGGCATTTTCTGCTTTTGTGTGCGTAGACGGCGGTGCCTACTGGCGTGCACACATACAAGCCGCGCGATGTACCATTGTATGAAGATAACCTACTATTTATACTATGCCGTCGGTCTATAGTATTTCAATGTCTTTGTTACACTGTGCTTTGGTTTGCCAACCCCTTGACAAATGGTCACAGATCGGTCACACAGGGGGAGGTGAGGTATCATTCAGAGAGCGGCAGGGAGTGTCCGTACTGTATAATATCCTTATACTGTGGGGCAAACAAACAAAAACAAAAAAAAGATGGTTAAGGCCAAGTTGATAATAATTAAGTTTAAATACGATATCGTAAAAAGTGTGTGTGTAGAATAAATGAGATAGGTATAAAAGATAGATAAACATTATTGTACATAATGTAAGCATAAAATATAATAAATATAAAATAAATAACAAAATGCTTGATATTGTAGGTTCCTGTCCACAGACCCTACTCACATTAATATTATGCCTGTGATGAGTCATGCGTTGTAAAAAATAAAAAAAAGCGGCCAAGTGCGAGTCGGACTCGCTCATGAAGGGTTCCGTAGCAGCAAGTAACATAATATAAAAGTTCTTGTTATGAAATTAAATGTTTTTATTTTATTTTTATATTTAAGTAGATTGAGTGAAAGGTAAATTGCGGTTTACGATTAAAAAACGTATTAATAAAAAACTACTTACTAGATCTCGTTCAAACCAATTTTCGGTAGAAGTTTGCATGGTAATGTACATCAATATTTTTTTTAGTTTTATCATTCTCTTATTTTAGAAGTTACGGGGGGGGGGGACACATTTTACCACTTTGGAAGTGTCTCTCGCGCAAACTATTCAGTTTAGAAAAAAATGATATTAGAAACCTCAATATCATTTTTGAAGACCTATCCATAGATATCCCACACGTATGGGTTTAATGAAAAAAAAAATGTTGAGTTTCAGTTCTAAGTATGGGGAACTCCCAAAATTTATTCTTTTTTGTGTGAAAATATTAATGCGGTTCACAGAATACATCTACTTACCAAGTTTCAACAGTATAATTCTTATAGTTTCGGAAAAAAGTGGCTGTGACGGACAGACAGACAGACAGACATGACGAATCCATAGGGTTCCGTTTCTTGCCATTTGGCTACGGAACCCTAAAAATAATCACAGTGTACTACTTAAAATCGGGGAGCTCAGATAAGAAGCCTATGCTTTCTGAAGTTCTAGAAGGTATTTACGTATCTTTTTTTTTAATGTGTAGGGTAGGCGACCCGGTTCTGGCCACTGACCCCTTTTTGGCCATTTTCAACTTCAACGTGAAGTAAATAAGGAACGGATTACTATACGACTCTATGGAATGGCATATTTTTAAGGACACATTATGGCAATACTGATGCAACTGTCAGCTGTCAATTTGTTATACGTCATTCAGTTGTTCGGCCATTTTGTACGAACCTCATGTGAATAAACGGCGATTATTAACATAAACAATAAGATCAGTTGGTAAGTAATCCAGTAATATTTATGAAATCTTTATATATTTTTTAAATGTTGTTGTTCATAAAACATATCAAGCGTATTGTCTAAATGGCCCTTAGAGTATTTTCTCACAATATAGGTTAGAAGTGAGGTTAACAGCAGTGGCCACTACTGAGACAAGAAATTGTTTGATAATTTAGTTTTGGCCACAATGGTGGCCAAAAATGACACCGGTACATATCCTGTTCTGGCCACTTTGTTAGTTTGGATTACTGTATTCTGTTCAACATATGGATTGCTTGTTTACAGGAATTTGGAATGATGGCTTCAACAAGCGGTAGAGTTGAGGGAGTAAAAAAAAATTATTTCAATATTCGCCACATAAGGTAGGCTTGGCTTTAGAAGCCATAAGAGGAGAAATGAAGGTCTCTACTGCTAGCAAACGTTTTAGTGTGCCCCGAACAACATTAAGGCACAAAATTTCTGGCAACGCCCCTGAAACTTCTGGGCGTGTTGGCCCTCAAGCAGTTCTTGGGGAGGAAATTGAAAATAGTTTGGTGGAATGGATTAAGGAATGTGCTCGACTGGGATTTCCTATTAATAAAGAAGGGCTATTAGATTCGGTAAAAAAAATAGTGGATGAAGGAAATTTAAAGACCCCTTTCATAAATAACAGACCATCGAGAACCTGGTTTGATGCATTTATGGCTAGACACTCAGATCTCAGCCAAAAACATGCTGAATATATAAGTAAAGCTCGTGCATTAATTACGGAAGAAAAAATAAGAAACTGGTATGAAGAAGTATCTATACTATTAGGCCCAGAAAAATTGGAAATTTTAAAAGACCCATCAAGAGTATGGAATTGTGATGAGACATCTTTTTTTCTGGCTCCCAAAGGAAGTCTTGTTCTGGCAGAAAAAGGCCAGCATGTCTATGATACATCAAAAAGCAGCGACAAGGAGAACATAACCACACTATTTACCGTCAACGCCTGTGGAGATTATGCGCCTCCTGTAACAGTTTATAAATACAAGAGAATGAGTAGTGAAGTGGTCCATAATGCACCAAAAGGGTGGGGAGTTGGTAAAACTGACAAAGGATGGATGACAGGTGAAGCATTTTTTGAATACGTTGCCAATGTATTTCTTCCATATCTACAGCAGAAAGGACTCTTACCTATAATACTATTCTTAGACGGCCATAAATCACACCTGACTAAACATCTTAGCCAGTTATGTCGAGAAAATAGCATTAACATTGTTGCACTTGTGCCGAATACAACCCACATCATGCAACCCCTAGACGTAGCAGTATTCTTTCCGCTGAAACAAAATTGGCGTAAACTGGTAAAGAAGTGGAGAATTGAAAATGATGGACAAGAAATTACTAAATTTAATCTACCTTCAGCCCTCCACAGTTTGCTGGTTAACAACGAGGATTTTGCAAAAAATGTTAAAGCAGGCTTCAAAACCTGTGGACTGTATCCGTTCGGACCCGATTTTGTGAATTACAAGAGGATCGTGAAGGCAAATGATAATATAACGATCAACTCCACAACAAAGCCTACAATTACGGAGTCAAGCTACCTTGAATATCTCGAAACTAAGATCGAACCAAATGTTCTCAAAGAATTCCGATCTGCATTTGTATCTGGGAATGAATGGGAGGGTAATATCGAAGCGTCAATGCTTTATGATGTTTGGTTAGCTTTCAAAAATGACAACTCCTCGGCGCCACTAATGTTGAACAAATGTCAACCAAAAGAACAGAAGAATTTTCATTCATCTCCTTCTATCATTAATAATACAGATAACCAAGATATATTAGATATAATAATAGCAACTCCAAATAAGAACAATTCCGTGGAAGACACACAAACTCAAAAGGACAACGAAGAAATCCTGGATAGGATTATGGCGACCCCCCTAAACAAGAACAACTATGTGGGGGACAATCAAAATCAGCCTAAAATGGAAGAGAACGCAGATAAAATAATTGCTACCCAAAAAGTAAACAATTCTGTAACTGATAATCCATCTTTACGAGATCTTGCTCATGTAGAAGTCAACAATAATTCGGAATCACTGTTATCATCTCACTCAAAACGTATTTCTTCTAATAAGGAAAATATAACCGGACATGACGATTTAGATCAGAAAATTTTGAAGAATGTTCTAGAAAATAGTTCAGCAAGTGAGTTAGTAAGGAAATGTGTACTGTGGCCAGAGAAGAAGATACCTAAGAATACTAAGAAAGCCAAATATATTCCCTCTGTTATAACATCAGATAAATGGATTGAGATTATGGAGGCAAAAGATAAAGAGAACAAAAATAAAAGTACTAAGAAAGCTAAAAAACGAAAGGCAAGAGTTAGCATTGATAGTAATACATCTGTGGAAAAAGAGGATGAAGTTATGACATTAGATGATGATACTGATTGTGAAGATTGGGTACCTAATCCATCACCGACTGAATTCAAAGATATCGACAAAGAACCTGAAATTGACGACTACGTGCTTGTCCAGTTTAAAAAACAAAAAAACATAATATACTACGTAGGACAAATACTATCAAATAAAAATGACGAAGAAAACTTTGAAATAAGTTACCTAAGAAAGAGGGACAGGACTCATGATCAATTTGTATCACCGTTGGAACCAGATCTAGCTTTGGTGTCGCAATCTGATATTAAAATGGTTTTGCCCAAACCGAAACTGACTGGTGCAATAAAACGTCAAAAATCTTACCTAAGTTTTGATGTCGATTTGTCAAATTTTGATGTACGTTAATAAATGTAGCACTATACAGTACCCGAATGCAGTCATATTTTAAGGTTTCCTTCTATCCGTCAATAAGAAAACTTATACAATAGTGACTCCTTTTAAGTAACTAAAAACAGCTGTTAGATATATTTATGTTGAGAAGGTATGAACAGTTTATATAACGTCTAACAAAATCAACTGTTATTACTTAAACCGGAATTTTCTACTCATATAATTGAACAACTTGCCCCAAGGAACCCATAATCAATTCGGGAAAATATTTTTCGACATTGAGGAAAGTTGTTCAGTTTCATGAGCAAAAGCCCCGGTTCAAATAGTTTCAGCTGATTATGTCAGGCCTAATACAAAATAGCTGATTTTTTCGCGATTTCAAAAGAGTTTCCATAGAAAAGTTGGTTCAATTTAGGATATAGAATAACTCTCTTAAGTATAACTGCACCTTTTCGTACATTTTGTACCGTATTAGTTGATTAAATAAAAGAACTCATTTTAAAATTGATTATTTATTTCATTTCCCAATGTGGCCAGAACTGGCACACACGCTGGCCACTACCGGCGAAAATGTGGCCAGAAGTAGCTCATCTGTACCTGATTGACATTTTAACAAAAATTAAATAGAAAAATTGCACTTGGGATTACAATATTATCGCTTGCTGTTACATAAATACATATTAAACGATCTGGGCTGGATGAATTTATTCTCAGTTACTCATTAAAAAAAAACAAGACTTTTTAATAAAAAATAGCTCTTAAAATGGCCAGAACCGGGTCGTCTACCCTATTTATAATTTATATTCGCAATGGGCGCGGGGAGATCGTTCCAGCATTTAGTGGCTGCGTATCTGAAACTTCCACGAAATGCTGCAGTCCTGTGTGCAGTACCAATAAGCTGTCATGAACATAGCCGAGGGTTGCATCGCTGAGTGGAGTGGCGCCAGGTGAGTTTATTGAAGGAGCAATCAGGTGACTGTTTATCAATTAATAATAATCTATAAGCAATGTAATTAATATTTTGCATGCCTCATTATGTGGTAGAATATAAGAATATTGTAATTTTGTAACACCTGAATTCACACTATGTTCTGGCAAAATAAAATATTTCAATTTCAATTGAAATTACATCAAACAACATTAATGAATAATACATTTTAAGTCTACCTTCCATTTTTAGAATACTTGACCTGTTTAGAAAATAATTGACCACGCTGAAGACGTTAAAAACAACCGACTTCAATCGCAACAACTCCAATTTTGCTATGTTTTTGTTGATTTTCTCAAAAACCGCTGAATCGATTTCGATAAAATTTAAATGGGACCCTTTTAAATAAAAAAAGAATTTTTCAAATCGGTTCAGGCGTTCAGGCGAACATACATAAAAAAAACCGACGAATTGAGAACCTCCTCCTTTTTTTGAAGTCGGTTAAAGAGTTACGTGGTTTCTCGGTGGAATTGAAAAGCAAAAGCGAGCACATGCGTTTTGTACGCGCTTCGCTTCGTAATCACTTGGTCCATAACATATATACAACTGCTGTGATTTTTTTCATATTTCTAGAAACAACCGTTTAGCTGGAAACGGGAGGGGGGACACAAGTCTTTAACAAAAATATGCATTTTAAATCTTAATGTTTCGAAAACTGATCCCTGAATCGAAAAATGGTTTTCGCCAACCCAAAATAATTTTGAAAGACCAACGATGGGATAGTCGAGAAAAAATCATCTCCGCTTCATGTGTCTGGGAGGTACCCTAAATTTATTTTCAAAAATTGTTTTTACCACTTTTATCTGTGCCAAAAGACAATGCCCATTTGTGCCCCAGCGTCATATTCGTACTTATATTTTCATTATTTTTTCCTGAAATATTACAAAAATAAGATAATGTGAAAAAACGTAAAACAAATAATTCAACATTTTACATTTTTCAAAATGTATGTAAAAGTTGGGAGAAAAAAGAAAAAAAAAGTAATTGGTAAAATATCTGACTAATTCACATGGGTCACCTTAGGAAGATGGAAACATTTTTGGACTTATATTCAATAATTTTTACTCCGATGTATTACAAAACTAAGGTTACGTGACGCGATATAAAATATAAAATAATAATTATGGGTATTCTCTGTTGCCGCTAAAACTTTGGAAAATATATATAAAAAAATACTTTTATGTAACCGATACATAAAAGATTGATATGCATTGCATTTTCATTCACCTCATTCAATAGTGTTGTGAAATTAACGAAACAAATGTATCAATTTAATGATATTAAAACACCGATACTTTTTCCTTGACGCGTATTTAAAAATACCAATGATTATATGAATATGTAAAACAAATAAAAATTGATATTACTTATATTTCAATTTTATTATATTTCAGTTTTATCAGTAACGCAAACTCCATGTACTATAGTATGCACTTCTCTGTTCAGTTTTTTAATCCTGTCATTATTGTTTGTTTGTTTGTATACTCTTTATTGTAATAAAAAACAAAGAACAATACATCAAAAAAACAGGAAAAACTAAAAAAGGGTGGACTTATCCCTTACGTGAGCTCTTCCTGTTAACCTTATAATGTTGAGAGGAATTACCCAAACTGTGAACACACCGAGCTACATCTGAATGATTTAACCAAATATTTCACACAGGTAAAATAATCACAGATTGAAATACCTACTATCTAGATATTAGATGGGTAAAAGCCAGAACCGCAGATCCTTCATTGAACTGAAGTAACTACGAAAGCAAATCGAATCTAGATTCATTGGTTCTTGAAGTTAAATCACATCCCAGATCCGGATCTTGTAAAAACCTTAAAACTACCCATTATTTATCATACCATTTTATTATACTATCATATATATGTCTGAAAGATTTCTGTGATAATACGAGTTTCAAATATTTCTCCGACATTTTAATAAAGTTGTTTATTAAAGAGTTTCTTTATCAATAAATCGATTTTTACATAATCTCATGAAGTATCCACATCCCTACTACTGACATTTGATCTCCAAAGAATATTTGACAAAATAGCATCAAATTATTTTCGGCCGTAAATACACCATGCTGGATTCACACAAACCAACAAGGTTTGTATAAATAAAAAATCTGACAAAATCTCTGAAAGTTATAATTTTTATTTTCAATTGCCTCAGTACATTTATGACAATCTTGGTTTAAATATGTAGATAGTAACTAATCTAGTGATAACTAAAATAAAATATTCTGTTACGCCGGATATAATAATCTTTTTTAAGTTACCTGTCAGGGATGATCCTATATTTAAGTCAAATAACGAGACGTACCTTAACGTGAAACCTTTAGTGATTTAAATGTTACGACATGGATGTTCAGATTGAAATAAGAAGTACAATAAAAAAAGTACCGTCACCATTTTAAAGGTACGTTTAATTAACATTCACCGTCCACTAGTGGACCTACCTAAAAGACAGTGAAATAAATCTATTGGAATTGGAACATAAGCTCCAGATTAGAATTATAGACCTCATCTGTATTAAACCTTATAATCATTTATCATTCATTCAATAATGTAAACATTAAGTGACGTTTTATAAGGTTTGCAGGGGAAAAATGGGATGTGCGTCAAGAAGAAAATTCACAATTTAGAGGGAAAAACGAGAAAATTTACCATTTAGTAATTAATTTATATTTTTTATTAACGATTCATATCTCCTATCAATTTTACCAACATTAACAGGCGTAAGATTTCTGAAAAATATATGTCTATTCATCATTATTACAAAGCACTGAAAAGTTATCCGTTATTACCCCATCGTACCTTAGGTAAACATCACTTTAGCTTACAACTTAATATTTCTGTTCTCCCAACTTTTAAAGGTGAAATGGTAATATGGTTTTATTTAACAATCAAATAACTATCGTTTGATATATGAATCATTCGTGTAATATGAGTACATTGCCTATTTTCGGGCTGGGGCACGACAGTATGGCCGGCCTGGCATTGTCTTTACAGCTCTCTGTTACTAATAGTTTCTGAGCTAAGTCGCGGACAGACAGACAGACGGACATGGCGAAACTATAAGGGTTCCTTGTTGACTACGGAGCCCTAAAACGTGAAATGGACCTTAGAAAGGGCTTTGAACCATACAGAGCATAGCAAATAAAAAAGTAATTGATGTTAACAACCAATTACGTCCCCACTGCAGGGGCACGGGTCTCTTCCCATAAGTCGGGAAGGTTTAGGTCATACTCCACACACGGGGGCTAAGTCCGGATTGGTAGAGGTTGTGGGTCTAGTGGCCAACCCCAGTGTCAGAAGTAAAAGGAGCGACATACCATCCAAGCGCGCATTAAGAAAACAATACGCAAATAATTTAGTTTTGCCTACCTCAAAACTAAACTTACACTCTTCGAGCCCACTTATTATGTCTATAAAATTATATAATCATTTGCCTGAGGAAATAAAGCAAGAAAATATACTTAAAAAAAAATACATTACCTATTACTTAAAAAAATATTACGGAGCAAATGCTTTTACACAATTGACGAATACTTTCATGATAATGACTTATGATTTTATATATGGACATGCTTAATTTTATTTTTACTTGATATATTTAAATAACCGACAAACTGCATGCTTCATTATTTTTTAAATTGATGTAAAATTTTATAATTATTTTTTTACACAAGAATTGACTTCCTTTCTCCTAATTTTGCTGTGCCCTACTCAGGGTCCCTGTTGATACCATTGTACTTTTAACACCTCTATATATATTTGGTAAATACATGGAATGCAATAAAGAATAAAGAATTTTCAAGCCGCCTATAAGGCATCTGACATGGCTTAACGACTGCTAGCGATAGCAGCCGGCACCAACGGCTTAACGTTCCTTGCGAAGCACGGAAACGGTCGAGAACAATGCCACTAACACTCAAACCCATCCAGGTTATGACCGTATCTGTAGTCAGTTAATCTGCGTGATCGATGCGACCACGCAAGCCGCACTGAGCCACGACCGCTTCAAAAAAAAAGTTATTATATTGTGAAATACCCGTCTTTTAAGGAAATCTAAAAATACCGGTATTTTATTTGTCCATTTTAAAAAGTGGGCGTCAGTTTCAAATGTTGTTGAACATAGTTCGGGAAAAGGCATATCACAAAGATTTAATGTCGACCGGTCTTGCGCTACTCCAACCGTCTTGATAACACGACTGCGAAAAGCACAAGAGCGAAGAATGTTACAGCGAAAACGTTACTGTGACGTACGTTACTGCGAATGACATCAAATATCCTTGAAATATTGGTTTTTTGGATAAAGTTGTATAGATTCATAATTCGCATCCACCCAATGCCACTTTAAAGCATATTTTAGATTGAAAAATCACGCTATTTAAACTGATGTCCTATAGTTATTGTGTATCTCAAAGGTTCTAATACTTCTAATCGTGAAACTGAACAAGTTTTGTTGTACAAGTTTTTTGAAAAGTTATTTTTTGGAAATTTTCGAATTACGCCAGTCATCGTAGACATAAAAATCGCGTAAGGTCGCATTGGTTGCAACAGTTCTAATTTGCAATATGTTTTTATGAAATTCCTGTCATGCAGGTAAGTATCCAATACATTTTCCTATAGGAACGTAATGTTATAGTTTCCGTAAAAATGCTCACGGCTCATAATTTCTCAGTCCAGTTTTATTCCTTTAGAAGTCACAATTTACAGAAGTAAACAGTTTTTTAAAACTATCCAATGAAATTTCGGCAAAATAGTATTTTTAGAATTTCTTTAGATAATACGTTTATTAAACATTTACGGCTCACGGGGCGGCGGCGAACGTAGACGCGATGCGCGCGGCATCCGCTCAAGGTCAGACAATGACGCGATACATACATCTACATTCATTTGAAAAACATTCGATATACTTTGCTTTGCTAGGAAGGGTACCGATATTTTTTTACTGTAAAGGATAAAGAGTTTAGATTTTTCCTTGACTATTGAATATGTATAACTACTATAGTATACAGGGTGTCCCAAAAAGTATGGTCAAGCAAAAGTCCAGAGATAGAACAACTCTAGGGCTACCCAAATCACTGCCATGTATGTTCAGCGATTTTTGGTAGTTTCCGAGTTATGTTTTTTTTTGGATTTTTTAAACTTTTTGACCGGATCGGATTTCATATATTTTTTTTAAAGAATTTATTACAAATTTCCGGTATTTTTTTAATGTCACATAATCATTATGAATTGTACTTTCAGGTATAAAATAATAAGCTTCGTAACATTAGTGTAAGTAGCAAAAGTTATGATAGAAAGTCAAAAATTTTAGATTGAGCGACTCAGATTTAAACTTTCAGCATAAAATAAAAATACAAAAAGGTGTTTCCAATGCTCTTCGGTAATTTTAAAAACTGTGTGGAATTCTAAGCTTTCAGAATAATACTCAAAAGATAGTCCTTAATGGGCTTTTTTTTTCCTGAAATAAGCCGTCAAAGTTGTTAAGGTAGAAATTTCCTAAGGAAGTTATTTAATTTTTTTCGTCTCTAGTTATCAAAAATAATTACTAATTTAATGAGTTTTATAGAAAAAAAAACTTTAATTTAATAAAGAACGTTTTGAGCAGAATGGTAGCGAAAATTATCACACATTTCTTTTTCTTTATTCTTTATTTCTTTTTAATACAACAAGAGTTTACAGTTGCCCAAAGCACTCTTGATGTTACACTTATAATTCATTATGACTAAGAAATACTCTTAAATGAATTTTATGACTCATCAGCTAATAATTCCGCAGGACGCAAGAAGTCTGCACGAGTTCTCTACTGTATCACTTTAAGAGTCCATGATGCTTACATTGAAGATCGCCAACCTAATACAAGGTCTGGGCGTCCATTAGAAATTCAAGACCCAGATGTCGTCGAATCAGTACTTGAAGAAGTGGCGAGACCCATCAACTAGCGTGAGAACCATAGAACACCGTATGGGAATCCCAAAATCAGAGGCACATCGAATAATCCGGGGCAATCTAATAATAACTGATGAGTCAAGTTAAAAGAAAAATGCGCTGTTTTTATTTTATTTTATTTTTATTTTTTTATTTTATTTTTATTTTTTTATTTTATTTGTGTGATAATTTTCGCTACCATTCTGCTGAAAATGTTCTTTATTAAATTAAAGTATTTTTTTCTATAAAACTCATTAAATTAGTAATTATTTTTGATAACTAGAGACGACAAAAATTAAATAACTTCCTTAGGAAATTTCTACCTTAACAACTTTGACGACTTATTTCAGGAAAAAAAAGCCCATAAAGTACTATCTTTTGAGTATTATTCTGAAAGCTTAGAATTCCACACAGTTTTTAAAATTACCGAAGAGCATTGGAAACACCTTTTTGTATTTTTATTTTATGCTGAAAGTTTAAATCTGAGTCGCTCAATCTAAAATTCTTGACTTTCTATCATAACTTTTGTTACTTACACTAATGTTACGAAGCTTATTATTTTATACCTAAAAGTACAATTCATAATGATTATGTGATATTAAAAAAATACCGGAAATTTATAATAAATTCTTTAATAAAAAACAATGAAATCCGATCCGGCCAAAAAGTTTAAAAAATCCTAAAAAAATCATAACTCGGAAACTACCAAAAATCGCTGAACATACATGGGGGTGATTTGGGTAGCCCTAGAGTTGTTCTATCTCTGGACTTCCGCTTGACCATACTTTTTGGGACACCCTGTATATATATATATAACTATTGTTTTTTTTTGCATTTTATGTACCGTTCAGTAAAAAATAAAATTTTACTATTGTTCCCCCGTCTGAGTGTACGGATATTAGGCTATGTAGGTATGCTCGTGACCTAAGACTGAATTCAGAAGACGCACAACGCGGGTGCGATTTACCCTATTAACCTATTGACTAACATACTATATAGGATAAAACATCGTTTTTACTATAGCTATGTTAATTTTCTAAACAAAACGGTATTTTAAATAGTTCTTATATCACTTAGTATTTACATTGTGATAAAAGATTATAACTTAATCCGGTAGTTGACTGCTAGTCATTTTCAGTTACTTTTTTTATCAAATGTCAAAAACGGAATTTTGTTCTAAAAATGTTTGAAAGGAGAATGGGCGATTTTGGCCCATATGTTGTAACACTTGTAACGCATTGTGACCTATATCGTAAAATAGGTCACACAAAGTACTAACTTTTTTTGTATGACAGCTCACCTGGATCTCGTGCAGAAGAAAAGTTATTAGGCATAACCTAACGAAAAAGTTTGTACTTGATATAGAATAGAAAAGAAATATGTTTATTCAGCAAATACACACATATATGGAAGCAACAAATACAGCCGATTAAAATAAAATAACATAGTAAAAAAAAGAGAAAGGAGCAATAAAATTACATAAATTAATTCTAAGTATAATTGTAACCTATGAAAATATAGCATAAAATATACCTACTTATCGAGGTAAAATCATGATTATGCTCATCGTTACAGTCAAAACACGCTGTTAACTGTGCAGTGGTCATGGTCATCAGATCATGTAGGTTAACTGGTTACACATACGGTCTTATGACCGTATGTGTAACTGGTCCTAGATGGGTTTGACTGTAAAGCACGGGAACAGTCGAGATAAATGCATCTCGACTGTTCCCGTGCTTTGAAAGGCAGTTGTTAACTTGTTATACCATATCGGAGGTCCATGAGGATGGCATAACCATCCCCATACAGAAAAAGTATCTGCGCTAACACCGGGGACGACATTGATTATTATCGAAAAACGTTACTGATTTACTTACTGAGGCATGTAATTCCCTTATTTTTTACTTTGAAATTAAGGCGGAAAACACGCACTGCTTCGCTCACCGAGGCGAATTGCGGTTAGGGTTTGCAATCCGGATATCCGGATATCCGTTTTATCCGGATATCCGTCAATTTTACTATCCGGATTATTTGTTGTAAACTATCCGAATATCCGGATAATATAAAACTTTGATTAGAAGGCGATTACAGAAGCATATTTTTAATCTAATTACGTCTACTAACGCTCGTTCGCAGTTATGACGACTTCCAACCACCCAAACAAGCCAGTTTCCAAAAAGGATTCATTATCGTAGATCACATATACTTACAGGGAAGAAAGTTCAATACTTGATTCTGAGTAACCCCTTCAAACGCATTTTTTACCAGTCTGTGTACGCTGTGTCAGATAACATAATAGAAGACTGAAGAGTGTTCGTCACTATGCTTGGCATATTGGACTATGAAAAATATATTTGATTTGATCGAGACCTGTGCAGTTTCGCAGTTTTTTCGACGGTACCAAAACGCCACCATGTCAGTCAGCCTCCAGGATCAGAATTAAAAACTTAATCTGCAGCGAGGGGTGAGACTAACATAGAGGTGTATCCGAAAAAACTGCTACCTTCATACCTACGTCTTCAAGCTTTTGGACTAGAGAGGAATTAGCATAAACATCAATTTCCATGTTTTAAATTTAATCGGCCTTTTATATACAGACGCACACCCCGGACACTTCATACAAATTTCGCGCCATTGTTTACTACATAGGCATTCATGTTTGTACACATGTAAATGTGTGCGTGATGTACTAGGGTTGAATCGAAGTTCAATTAGCCCTCATTCTTCAAACTTAAAACTCAAAATGTTTTTTTATTTAAGTAGATGCTTTAGGCGGAAAACACACTGCTCCGCTCACCGCGGCGAATTGCGGTGGAGCGGATTTAAACTTTGTACTGTAAAATGTTGATTTGTATACAAAAACCGCGGGGTACCACACACTGGCACCGCTTCTCCGCCTGGAGGCGCGATTCGCACGACGGATCCGCGCTCCCGCATGGCGACGCGGTAAGATTCGCTGGATTCCACACACTGACGCCGCTTCTCCGTCCGGAGGCGCGATTCGCGCGCGATCCGCGCAAAAACGAAACATAACTACTGCTTCAGAACAAGGTCGGTAGGACAACAAATAGAGTCGTCTCTACTTTTTTTTTGTACTATGAGAACCAGAGACTGACAGAGTGTGTGGTACCTACTATCGCATAATATATGTTATAATATGTGATTTACTTAATAATGTTATTATTTGTAACGAAATAATGTAATAATGAAATAATAATCCTAAGTAGGTATATGATGTTATATTTATATTATGTTATATACACTGACTTGTAACTTGTGTTATTAAATAAATGCTCGGCGAGCAGGAGGGGGTGAGGCTCGGGGTGCGGGGGATGAGGTAGGGAATTCTAAAATAATAATATACCCTGGAAACGAAAAATATTGTTAATGAACCAGATATGTGAATTGTTAGACTAAGGATTCAATAAAAGAAACCTCTTAGATTTTTTTTTCTTTTGTTCCAACTACCAGACGATCTTACATCAACTCCCTGAGCGAAGCCGGGCCCTCTAGCTAGTGAAGATATAGTTCACTTCGATGTTTTTCTAAGAACGTTTGCGGTAGTAAAAAATATTTTCGTTAAAAAATGAAGTAGAAGCGACTTCACTATCAACTCTGTTCTAATCAAAACGCTGTGACGTGGAATGCCACAGAACACAAAGATAACAGTAAGTAAAGTACTCCTGCTACGCGAAAGTTGTTTAACATGAAAAAACGGGCAATTTGCGTTTATAATACTGATAATTTGCAAAGAAATATTAAGAAATTACTATATTTATTAATCAAACCCGTTTCGTTCTTCTATAACATACATTTTGTTGCTTCGATTTACTGAGTTTGCTTGCTGTTTTTCCGTGATTGAATCTTTACGCTGTGGTTTTGCATATGCATAGGTCAAGTTAAACTGGACGGAAAACATAGTTATATGAAACCATCGCGACTTACCATTCAAGGTTGACCTCTGTTGACAAAGATGTATACGTATATATAGAATAAAGTACTACCCTGCTTTTTGGAAGGAGTATTGTATGGAATTCAGTTTCTATACCTATTCTTGTTCTGAGCTTGTTACAAACAAAAATAACCCTTGTTACATACATACACGTTCGAATATTAGATAAACGTATGACGAAAATCGTCGTGCACCGCAACTTCGGACGAAATTCGGACGGAAACCGCCCGGCGGTGGCGCGGAATCCGCGCCTTCGTCGTGCACTGCAGCTTTCGACGAAATTCCGACGGAAACCGTCCTGTAGAGCGGATCGCTGCCGCATGCGAATTTCGTCGCTCCGCGCTCCCGTCCGAATTCCGCCTCAGTGTGATATCCGCGTTATACATGCTTTTAAATCGTCAATATTTTTTTCTACCTAATGCAAAGTCCCTACCTCGCGCGACTTGTACACTCAACGTTTCGGGAAGTGTTTGCGAAGTTCTTTATCGTTAGCTAGACTTTTACAAATAAAGTTAAGGCTGTATACACCAGACAATGTTGTATAGCCATAGAAGCCTTTCCTTAAAAAAATAAAATTGTTTTTGGTTAATAAACTGTGGTTTGGTTTGTCAACCCCTTGACAAATGGTCACACATCGGTCACACAGGGAGGGTGAGGTAGCACTCATACTGTATAACGTCCTTATACTGTGAAACTGTGATTCTGACGATATCGTAGTCATACCTTTGTAGATCTAGGCATAATCCGTTGGGTTATCTTAGCAAGACCGCTTCCATCTTTCAGGATCATCATCAAATATCGTCAGGCAATATATACAATAAATCGGCGTCATTGTTACGCAGGCTGCGAGAAAGCCCCAACGAAATCCTGCGAGCGCTGGCCGACAGATTTGATAGTCCATTCCTGTGGACCCTGATCTGTCGGACCAAATCCCTTTTAGATATAAGTAACTAACATAGTTTAAGGTTCTTGTATACTAATATAGTTTGTATGTTTATGTTTTTTATTTTTTATCTGTTGTAATTATAACTAACATAGTCTGTAAGTCACATTGTTACTAACTTTTATGGACCTTGGAAGTCTGATATAAATAAATGAAATGAAATATAACTCCAAGAGCTTACCAACTGTGGATTTAAAACTGTGCTCGATGGACTCAGTAGAGCGTTGTTTGATAAGCTCCGCAATATCTTCGCTTTAATAATACCGCAGTTTCTCAAAATTAAGATCTTGGACCAGTGTGTGTTGTCAGTGATACGGAACTAAGACATGCTATGGGCATCATCAGAGGGCTCAATGCTCAAGGTTAAAATTTATCGATTTAAAATACTAGTCACTTGAGAAAATCTATTGAATTATGTAGTGCTAGGAAACTCAGGTGTCTCTTGATGAAGACTTCTAGAACAGAACCTCACGTGTGCGTCATGAATTGCGATATAAATAAATAAATTTAAATAAATCATTATTTTATTCCGTTTGGTCGGTGTTAGAAATAGTATAAGCTGGGTAGCAGTGTGTTTGTTCATTTTAATCACATTTTTAGATAAACACCCTATATAAAAATACATTAAACGAAGAAAATTAAAGTATTTTCAAAATTATCCGAATTATCTGTTTTATCCGGATATTTTAAAATTTAATATCCGATTTATCCGTATTGTAAAGTTGAACGGATAATGCAAACCCTAATTGCGCTGGAGCGGATTTAAACTTTGTACTGTAAAATGTTGATTTGTATACAAAAACCGCGGGGTACCACATACTGGCACCGCTTCTCCGCCCGGGTGCGCGATTCGCACGACGGATCCGCGCTCCCGGATGGCGACGCGGTGTGATTCGCTGGGTACCACACACTGACGCCGTTTCTCCGTCCGGAGGCACGATTCGCGCGCGATGGGGCGCGGTGCGGGGGTTGAGTCTCGTGTTTCTGGGGGGTGAGGCTAAGGGTGCGGGGGGTGAGTCTTGGGGTACGGCGGGTGAGGCGCGGTGCGGGGTGTGAAGCGTGGTGTGCGGGGGGTGAGTTTTGGGTGGCGGGGGGGGGTGAGGCTCGGGGAGCGGGAGGGGGTGAGGCTCGGGGTGCGGGGGATGAGGTAGAGAATTCTAAAATAATTATATATTCTGAAAACGAAAAATATTGTTAATGAACCAGATATGTGAATTGTTAGATTCAATAAAAAAACCTCTTAGATTATTTTTTTAATCTTTTGTTCCAACTACCAGGCGATCTTACATCAACTCCCTGAGTGAAGCCGGCTCCTCCAGCTAGTGAAGATAATGTTCACTTCGATGTTTTTCTAAGAATGTTTGCCGTAGGAAAAAAAATTGTAGTAAAAAAATAAAGTAGAAGCGACTTCACTATCAACTCTGTTCTAATCGAAACACTGTGACGTGGAATGCCACAGAACACAGAGATAACAGTAAGTAAAGTACTCCTGCTACGCGAAAGTTGTTTAACATGAAAAAACGGGCAATTTGCGTTTATAATACTGATAATTTGCAAAGAAATATTAAGAAATTAATATATTTATTAATGAAACCCGTTTCGTTATTCTATAACATACATTTTGTTGCTTCGATTTACTGAGTTTGCTTGCTGTTTTTCCGTGATTGAATCTTTACGCTGTGGTTTTGCATACGCATAGGTCAAGTTAGACTGGATGGAAAACATAGTTATATGAAACCATCGCGACTTACCATTCAAGGTTGACCTCTGTTGACAAAGATGTATACGTATATATAGGATAAAGTACTACCCTGCTTTTTGGAAGGAGTATTGTATGGAATTCAGTTTCTATACCTATTCTTGTTCTGAGCTTGTTACAAACAAAAACAACCCTTGTTACATATATACACGTTCGAATGTTAGATAAACGTATGACGAAAATCGTCGTGCACTGCAACTTCGGAAAAAATTCGGACGGAAACCGCCCGGCGGTGGCGCGGAATCCGCGCCTTCGTCGTGCACTGCAGCTTCCGATGAAATTCCGACGGAAACCGTCCGGTGGAGCGGATCGCTGCCGCAATTTCGTCGCTCCGCGCTCCCGTCCGAATTCCACCTCAGTGTGATATCCGCGTAAAAGTATTAGGTATTAGGCATTATAAAGCTTCTAAATAATAATAATTTTTCATGGATAGATAGGCTTCCCTGTAGGTTTTTCAAAACTGGTCTTACGTTGCCCGTCTCTAATGGCTTCCCACGACCGTCACCAATTCTATAAGCTATGTGCTCCACCTACTGCCACTTTCGTTAAGCGATTCTGTGAGTTATGTGCGTTACTTTATATTCTTACTACGCACCTCCTCAGTTCTGATTTGATCACGTAAAGAAACTCCAAGCATACTTCATAGCGCTTTGGGTGACCTTGAGTTTTCTTATGAGGCCCATAAGAAGCGAAAATGTCTTAGTTCCATATGATTATCATTAGCAGCACAAATTGATCAAAGACTAGTCTTGAGACACTTGAGAGGTATCTTTCTTGAAGTTACACGCTGGACTTTTTTTCCAAGGTACATATACAGGGTATAACAGAAAGGTGTGACAATACTTCAAGGTTCACTTTTACCCATCAAACTGAACAACTTTGGTTCTACAACTTTGTTGAAATCGCAAAAAATTTGTTGGACTTTTCATACAAACTTGGTTCGCCAGCTGATTTGTATGAAAAGTCCAAAAAAAATTTTGCGATTTCAACAAAGTTGTAGAACAAAAGTTGTTCAGTTTGATGGATAAAAGCCAACCTTGAAGTATTGTCACACCTTTCTGTTACACCCTGTATAGGGTGACTTTAAATTAGTTCTTGTTACGAAAGGGTATGCATGTGCTCATGATAACAAATAACTTTCCCTAAGAAACCCATAGTCAAATCGCAAAAAAATTGTTGGACTCTTCATACTAATTTGGCCGGTCAGTTGCTCGATTTGTATGGAGACTCCAAATTTTTTTTTGCGATTTGACTATGGGTTCCTTAGGGAAAGTCAGGTTCCAAGTAGGTCAGCTTTCCCTAAGGAACCCATAGTCAAATCGCAAAAAAATCTGGACTCTCCATACAAATTGACCAACTGACCGGCCAAATTAGTATTAAGAGTCAATATTTTTTGCGATTTGACTATGGGTTCCTTAGGGAAATTTGTTTGTTATCATGAGCACATGCACACTCTTTGGTATCAAGAACTAATTTAAAGTCGCCCTATATTAGTCAATAACTTCGAGTAGGGTTTGCATTATCCGTTCAAATTTACTATCCGGATAAAACGGATATTAAATTTTAAAATATCCGGATATCCGGATAAAACGGATATTTCGGATAATTTTTAAAATACTTTAATTTTCTTCGTTAAATGTATTTTATATAGGGTGTTTATGTAAAAATATGATTAAAGTGAACAAACACACTGCTGCCCAACTTATACTATTTCTAACACCGCCCAAACGGAATAAAATAGTGATTTATTTCAATTTAATTATTTATATCGCAATTCGTGACTTAGAGTGGAGCGTACGCCTATGTATATGAGGTTCTTTTCTAGTAGTATTCATCAAGAGACACCTGAGTTTCCTAGCACTACATAATTCAATAGATTTTCTCATATGACTTAGTTTTATTACAATTACATAATTATTGTTATTATTCACATACAATGTATATTGTTTCTTGAATAAATGAAATGAAATGACTGGTCACAGGGCAGGGCACAGGTCTCGATCAAATCAAATATTTTTTCATAGTCCAGAATGCCGAGCATAGTAACTGACACTCTTCAGTATTCTATTATGTTATCTGCAACAGCGTATACAGGCTGTTAAAAAAAGTGCGTTTGATGGGGTTATTCAGAATCAAGTTTTGAACTTTTTTCTCTGAATATGTGATCGATACTGAAACCTTTTTGAATACCGTCATGTTTGGGTGGATGAAAGTCGTCATATCCACGTGCGAAACGATTCGCGATGATTCTCCAAGACAGCTTATAAAAAACAGAACTTCTATATTGATCGGTTCACTCTTGACAGAGTATTCGTCATCATCATTGCGTAGCTTTACTGGCCCGTCGAAAAGCATGTCGAAATTCCTCTCGCACCGCGGCTCTTCTGGTACATTTATTTATGGGAATTCCCAGCGCAGTCTTCAACTGATCTGTCCATTACATGGGAGACCAGGTGTGTGCTCTGGTGGCTTCGACTTTGCCCTAACCATACCAAATGCTCAATGGATGCATCTCTTGCATGCATAGTAAAAATTGATAGAGTAACGTTTACTCATGTTCACTGGGATAACAACAAAACAAAACAGACTGTAGACATGATTCTAGAAATATGATGGTTTATAGTTCGCCAGCAGGTTCTTATTGCATTTTATTAAAGAAGCTCACCACCACATTTCGTGCCATACCGTAAGCGTTCGTCCTTCAAGCAAAACAGAATTGTAACGGGATGCCGTATTTAATTAATTATTAATTAATTATTTTACTAAGTGCGGTCTGAGCGTTTGTTCGGGACGTACTTACTAAGTTTCTAGCAAGACTTTGCTATCCGCCCAGCAACGCGGTTCGTGCGTTTGTACGAGTCGTGTCGTTTGAGGTTCCGGGATAAATCTAAACCCCTCAGATTTCTAGATAGGGACGTCTGTAGGCCCGTAGGTGATAACCTAGGCAGTTTAGCATAGGACTGTAGTAACCGCGTTTCGCAAATAAACCTTCCGTCTGTAGGATGCTTAGAAGATAGGGATTCGATCAGTGTTAAGCTAAGTCCTTATTGTAGAAACTGAATAAATAGATTTTCATTGTTGTTACCGTATTAAATGATCTTTCATTCCGTAGCCTGTAAGAATCCCACTTTAGGCTCCTTCTTATTGTCAACGAGGCACTCAGGCTAGCCGGCCCGAAGAGTGTCCCGTTACATTTGTGTTTCCTTTTTTTAATTTTTTTAACGTATCGTCAATCTGCGTCTTTTTCCGAAATTTCGTAAATTTTTCTGAAATCGATACAGAATCGGTATTCGCCGTTATCTTTTCTGGCTAAAACAATGAGTGAACTGTACGGGCTGTCGGATTTTTCAATGACTCCTTCCTCGAGCATCTTGTGTACATGTTCGTCAATTTTTTCTTGCATTTTTGGGTTTCGAGGATAATATTTTTGTTTGACCGGTTCTGGATGTTTTAGTTTAATCTTGTGTTCGACCCACGTATTTCCTTTAGGCGCGTTTTCGCACTTCTCGAATTCTGTTTTCAATAACTTTTCTAGTTTTTTCTTTTGTTCTTCATAATTCATAATTCATAATTCATTTATTTGCTCTGTACAGGGTACAATACAAAAGTGCAAGATAACAAAGCATAAGGAATCACCTGATACAACTATTATAATAGCATGCAAACATTAGAAAACAATTAATCACAGACAAAACAAATTAATAAGGTTACTTTTAAGTTCTACATTCAAATCAATACATTATTTAATAATTGTATTACATTATAAATATTGTTAAATTACATTCCAAATTATTCAATAACTAATTATTATTTTCAAAATATGTCAAAAGATAACTAATATCAAAAGATAACTAATTAAGGTTTCCGTCAAGAAGTTCTTTGACACTGTAAAAATTCTTCTTCTGTTAATTCTGTGGATTGACTTTCGGTCTCTGAAGATATCGTCTGATCGGTTTTCTTGGTTTGTTCGAAATCGCTTTTTTTTTCTTCGAACTGGATCTTAATACCGGCTGACACTGTCTGCGCCTACGCAGCCGCGACGTTCGCGAATCCCGCTGCCCAGCGGCACCCTCCGTTAGCGTAGATAGTAATGTTTGTGTTTACGAAAAACCTCGCTTTTCACAAGTTTCGTGTTAATGGTGTCTACGTGCTTTCCTTTTAAATACTCGCATTCGTTTTTCACAATAAGAAAAGTGACCAGCAGTACAACTCGCGCCTAACGCAGCCGCGCCATTCGCGAAGCGTACATAGTACCGCGTGTTTGTTTACAAAAAAAAACCTCACTTCTCATAAGTTTCGTGTAAACGGTACCTACAGGATTGTCTTCTAAGTACTCGCATTTGTTTTTCACAAACTCAAAAGTGACCAGCAGTGTAGTGCATCGTACCCACAGCCTCCAGAAACCTGAGAGTCCCATCGACCAACCACAACTACCGGACTAATTTGGTGAGATCGTTCCTTAACTCAGGGATTTTTTTTCTTTTCTTTTGCTACTTTACCCTCCCACAGCGTTCACAGCTTCCAGGAACCTGAGAGTCCCATCGACCAGCCCCAGCTACCGGACTAATTTGGTGAGATCGTCCCTTAACTTAGAGTTTTTCATTTCTTTCTTTCTGTTTTTTTATTTATTATTATTATTTATTTATTTTTGCTTTTTACCCACAACATCCCCATCATTGTTAACGGGCCAAGCCATTCACCCTACATCACCCGATATCTTGAACCTTAATCACATACCCAACTTAAAGATATAGGTACAGTACTAGTCTTGCAGCCTTAGCAGTGACCTGCTAGCGAAGTTAACAAAGTACCCAAATATCAAAGCAATTGACTTAAGTAGGTAGTAGAAGTTCATCTGCCTATGCCTAAATATAACCTAAACTCAATAATCCGACTTTTTCGGTTCACATGCTCTAACAAGAAACAAGACTCGACCATTTTACTTTAAAACCTTTTGTTATTTTTATGCACCAAAGCAAATCCCGCAGATGTAGAAAGCTAAATTACTCCTTAAAGTACTAAAAATAAAAGCTACAAAAAGAACAACTTCCTCAAAAAACGATTTCCGAATTGAATACACTAGAAAGCGGTGGGAACAGACCACATCTGGTATATACGACTCAACCATTTAATTTCAAAACCCTTTGTTAATTTTATGCACCAAACAAATAACTTACTCAGTTCTTTTAGCCATAAAATATCTGGCATTCTAAAGAAATCCCGTAGATGTAGAAAGCTAAATTACTCCTTTAAAACTAAAAACAAAAGCTTCAGAAATAACAACGTCCTCATAAAACTATTTACCAATTGAATACATTAGAAAGCGGCGGGAACAGACCACATCTGGCATACTTTCGGGCACACGCCTAAAAAAACAACGCAAAGTCGGCAAAGAACACAAAACAATACAAGAAACAATAAAAACTGCAACAATGGAAATTGTTAGACAGGCAAAGGACGTCAATTGCCTCTATAGTGCAATAGCTCACCAAAATAACATAATATTCGGACTAACGTTTACTAAAGAGGCAGTAAGGAAAGACCTAGCCACCTACGTATACAATAATCGCGACGATGAAAATCTTCGACAAATTATCATCACCAATGTACTCGACATCCAATGTGATATCCCTCTGGAAACTCAAATAGAGAACTACTTAAATCAACAATTTGAACCGGGATTTTGGGGGGGGGGGGGTGGGATATTATCACAGCAGCAGCAAATTACTACCTGGTAAATGTGTATGTGCACGGCGTTAGCAAAGATCCCTTGATTTATAGTCCTACAGGCACTCAGACCCCTCACAACATCCACGTGTACTACGAAAGTAACCACTATGACAGTGTCATACTTGCCAATCGAACTGACAGCGTAATCGACTTAGATTCAGAAAGCAGAACATCTATACAAGTGTCTATGGAAAACGTAAAAAATAATACTAACCCGGCTCATTCCCACACCACGACATGTGAAACAATCCTAGATAACGTAATTAGTCTTCAAACTACAAACAGCGAGGGGGAATCAATCGCAACTTACCAGTCACCAAGTATCCAAAACTCGCCTGAGGACATAGTAGACACTACAGGTCACAGGTTACTTAGGAAGTCGCCTATAATGTCAAATGCTATTTTAGATTTTTAAAAACGCGGACCACCCCGAATAGCTACTTGGAACGTACGTGGATGCGCGTCATTCAGCGACAAAAGACGAATAGACTACGAATTAAATAAGAGACAGATAGCCTTAGCCGGACTTCAAGAAACACATATGTCCAATGGAACATACTCATCAAATAACTATGAATGATATCTTTGCGGAAATAAAAAACCGAAAGAAAAAAGAGGTATAGTCATCCTTATTCACAAACTCGTCCCTGACACAAAAAAAAAAATTACAAGGATAGACCCAAATGTCACGGCAGTTCACCTAACAATAGACCTGACTGACCAAGGAACACCCGTGGACGTCATTTTTATCAATACCCACGTCCCCTCGAAATCAACTACCTGTTTCGCAAAAATTGGAAAATTAATTAAACAAAATTCGCAATAATTCCCCCTAATAGTAGGTGACTTTAACGCCCACATGGGTTCAGTAGAGGCCCAATCTTTCCCACCTAATATCGTAGGTAAAAACTTGTTTCACGCGAAATCCAACGAAAATGGCAACCTACTACTAGGATTTGCTCATCAACATGACCCCCTTATTAAAACAACTTGGGGCCGAACATCGTGCAAAACCACGTGGTCAGTGGGACAAAACACTTCGCAAATAGACTACATTCCAACTAGCGCGAAAAAGAACATTTTTTTCGATGACATTAAAGGCGAGTGGGCGAAATCAATTAAATCAGATCACAAACTCATTTGGGGAAAGATTCAAAAACCAAAAACTTTGCTTTATAAAAAGAGTCATAAACGAAAGCACGAAATAAACAACAAAACAACCATAAACTACAACAAACCGACACAAGCCGTAAACAAAATCTCATACAATTACAAAATACTGGATTACGAGTCCCTACAAAGCACCAAAACTCTTCAGGAGCTCCAAAATCGTGTAACTAGGGAAATCGAAAATCTACTAAACAAATATGGACTTGATTACAGCAAATTAGATTCCAATACAGGCAATCCCATTGAAACAAACCACCTATCTGTAGAAGATCTTAATGAGGTCTTACGCGAGACAGCACACGAACTCTTAATAAAATCCGGAGCCGTAACTCGAGAAGAAAGAATTGCGCTAGCCCAATTCCAGCGTGCTCTATTTCTTAGAAATCGAAATCCAAAAGATAAAGACCTCCAAGACCTAGTTAAAATAACGCGCAGAAAAGTTAGTGAGGTACACGATGCGGAAGAGCAAGAATTTAGTCGAAAGTTCTTTCAAGGTTTTAGTAAGGCACACAAAGCAATCCGGATGAAGCTTACGTACAAGTTCTACCGTAAATACACTAACAAAGTAAAACGAGCGCAAACAAAATACTATATACCCATGTCCAATTGGATTTCAGAGTTTAAGAAAAGCGAAGGACCTAGAATAGAGCTTATAAAAGAAGGAACACAAATCATTTCCGAATAAGACTGTCCGAAGGCAATAGATATAGCAAACATCATAGCTAGATTACGAAACGGCACCGTCCCAGGCACAGATCAAATCGTACCCGAACTTTATAAGGCAGCACCCCCTATATTTATATTCCAATTGGAACTAATAATGAGAGACGCCTGGCTAAACAATAACATTCCAAAACAATGGCTACTAACCAAGCAGGTACCTATACCAAAAAAAAAGTAAACCCCAAACAAATAGGAGATTTCAGAAGAATCTCTATATGTAATGTAGGATACCGTGTGTACGCCAATTACTTATTAGAAAAACTAGATCATACTAAACAGCATTTCTGGCTAACCGGTCTACGGATGACCACATCTTCACATTAATAAGGGTTCTAGACATACATTGGAGATCTGGAGATAAAATATTTATAATAGCACTCGACATAGAGAAAGCCTTTGACACGGTAGACCTCCACGCACTCAGAGATATATTAGTCACGCGGACCCGAGACATCTCATTTACTAACCGTATTATTCGGTTGCATGCATGCATGCATGAACGAAAAGACGTATATATCATGGTGTGGACAACAATCCGAAATCATTAACAAAGGAAAAGGAGTAAAACAGTGATGCCCCCTATCACCTAGGCTTTTTACAATACTAATGGACGATGTACTCAGAACCTTAGAAGAAGAGGAACCATCCGTAACTCTGGACCAGGACCATAATATAAAATCGCCT
Source organism: Coleophora deauratella (assembly GCA_958295455.1). Classification (NCBI taxonomy): domain Eukaryota; kingdom Metazoa; phylum Arthropoda; class Insecta; order Lepidoptera; family Coleophoridae; genus Coleophora; species Coleophora deauratella. Next base: position 9,156,833 of record OY282412.1, read on the forward strand.
ATTATTCTATCCTTCTCTGACGACCTTATCATCTCAGGTAGCAATATAAACGAGCTCGATAGGATAATTACGAAATTAAAATCCCTTTTAAAAACAGTCGGTCTTATACTCAATGAAACCAAGTCTAAACTACTAGCCCGCGACCCCTTCGGCCCCCCGGCTAATCAACTTAGACCACTGCTAGTAGGAGGTACACCTATCCAGCCGGTTAAGGAAATCAAATACCTAGGGAGTTTTATCTCAGCTGACCATACCCGGAAATCGACCATAACGCGTATATCACACTGAGGCGGAATTCGGACGGGAGCGCGGTGCGACGAAATTCGCATGCGACAGCGATCCGCTCCACAGGACGGTTTCCGTCGGAATTTCGTCGAAAGCTGCAGAGCACGACGAAGGCGCGGATTCCGCGCCACCGCCGGGCGGTTTCCGTCCGAATTTCGTCCGAAGTTGCGGTGCACGACGATTTTCGTCATACGTTTATCTAATATTCGAACGTGTATGTATGTAACAAGGGTTGCTTTTGTTTGTAACAAGGTCAGAACAAGAATAGGTATAGAAACTGAATTCCATACAATACTCCTTCCAAAAAGCAGGGTAGTACTTATCCTGTATATACGTATACATCTTTGTCAACAGAGGTCAACCTGGAATGGTAAGTCGCGATGGTTTCATATAACTATGTTTTCCGTCCAGTCTAACTTGACCTATGCGTATGCAAAACCACAGCGTAAAGATTCAATCACGGAAAAACAGCAAGCAAACTCAGTAAATCGAAGCAACAAAATGTATGTTATTGTGGGCCGCCTTCGATCAACCCACATAAGCGTCGAACGATGTGGACTGTATTTCCTCTCGATGACGAACGGCAACTATGGTTGTGACTGGCCGATTTCTTTTAGGCTTGGAGGGAGAGAAACACTTTGCTTTCGGAGGTACAAAGTAGCGGGTGGTTGGCTTCCAGATGGACGGTGACAGAGGCACACCGAGAAACTATGATCTGACGAGTTGATCCGTTTAGTAAGACGAACTGATTCGAACTGAGCACGCTACATATTTTTTTTTTTTTTTTTTCGAACGGACATGTTTGTTGTTGGCCGTTGGGCCTTTACAACTTCACCGGACAGGGAAAGCGAGTACGTAGGGTACTCAGCCTAAGCAAAAAGATGCAACTGCCTAAGGGCGCCCAGGTGGGCACGGACCTCGGCTTAGGACGTTGCTTGGACGGGGAGGATCGGAGAGAATCGGCCCGGTATGTGCCGATAGCGCTGGTAGGCGCGAGAAGCGGGGGGACGCCGCCCTCGCCGGCGAGGGCAGTATGTCGGTGTGGTGTTACTCTGTGGTTGGGGCGGGGGGGTCATGGCTGCTACGGCTAGCGTGATAGGATCATCGGGATCCTCGAGCACGTGCCGGGGGCGTCGGATCACGCGTATGGGATTCGCGGGGAGGTCGTAAACTGCGGAGCTTACGAATAGGGGGTTGGGGTGATGGGGGGCGGAATCGAAGTAGCGTTTTGACGCTTGCTTCAGGTATTGAGCTATGGTGGGAAGCTCTAGATCGCAATGGAGATTTTCATTGCGCACGAACCATGGGGCGCCCGTGGCTCGGCGCATGAAGCGATTTTGGATGACCTGAAGTCGGTGGATGAGACTGGGCTTTGTATGGGCGAACGCTACGCCGGCGTAGGTGAGAATGGGACGGATGCAAGTTTTGTAAAGTGTCACCTTATTTCTAAGGGACATTTTACTTTTCTTGTTCGTGAGGGGGTAGAGACGGCCTAAAACAAAGGCTGCTTTGTTTCGGACTCGTTTGATGTGGTCTTTGAACGTCAGTCGGTCATCTAGGGTGACGCCTAGATATTTGACAGAGCGTTCCCACGGGATGGGGCGATCGAACAGTTTAATGCTGCGATCGATGGGATTGGTCTCGGTACTGAGCCGTTTGAATGAAAAGAGCATGGCTGCACTTTTCTCGGGGTTCACTTCGATCCTCCAGTTCCTAAACCATTTGCCCAGGGCACTGGCAGAGGATTGGAGGTTTCGAAGGATGAGGCCCGCTGAGCGGCTGGATAGATAGAGGGCTGTGTCATCTGCGAAAAGCGCAAGGTTGACATTTGGGAATCGCGGCATGTCGCTCATGTAGAGCGAGAAGAGTGTGGGGGCTAGAACGGAACCCTGAGGGACTCCGGCTCTGATGGGTCGGGGGGACGAGTAGACTCCTTCTATGCGATAGCGAAAGCTCCAATTCGTGAGGAAGTCTCGTAGTATGAGTACGAGCCGGTCTGGCAGTCCCAGCTGATATAGTTTGTATATCAACCCGTTGTGCCAGACTTTATCGAAAGCTTTCGCCACATCAAAGAAGAGAGCTCCTGTGAACTGTCTGCGGGCGAAACCGCTTATAATGTGCTCCGTTATGCGGTGCACCTGTTGGACGCACGAGTGTCTGGCTCTGAAGCCAAACTGCTCGTCTGGTAGAAGGCCTTTGGACTGGACAATGTCCTTTAGGCGGGCGAGGAGAATGCGTTCGTACAGTTTACCCAAGGCCTTGAGGAGGCTTATGGGTCTGTAGCTGGAGGGTTCAGAGCGGGGCTTATTGGATTTGTGGAAGCCTATGACGTCTGCACTTTTCCACGTGTCGGGAAAGGTGCAGTTGTCGATGGCTGCATTGAAGATGCACGCTAGAAGAGCAATGAGATTCGGGGAGAAGTACTTGAGTACTTTGTTGGTGATGCCGTCAGAGCCGGGGGCCTTCCGGGGTTTGAGCTGTTTAATGGCCTTCTCTACTTCACACGGGGTGACTGGGGCAAGAGACTCGGTCGGGGGGAGGGCTACTCGCCGTTCGACTTCCTCATCCACCTTCTGTAGCTGGATGGGCTCGATTGGGAGTGTACTGGGGGAGCATTGGGCCTCTAGGCTGTCGGCCAGGCACTCAGCCTTTTCGGAGTCGTCAAAGGCATCCGGAAGGTTGGGGCGTTTGAGAGGGGGCATGGGGGACTCGACATCCTTCTTGAGGGCTCTCGCCAAGCTCCAATACGCGACGTGAGATGGCGAGATTCCCCCAAGAAGTTCATCCCAACGGGTCTGCTGCAGCTCCTGCATGGTCTGCTTTACGTCCCTCTGTAAAGCTCGCATGCGAGTGCGGTTTTCCTCGTTTGGGAAGCTGTCGTAGGCACGGATGGCTGCATTTCTTGCGGTCAGCAGCGACCTCGCGTCTTCCGGCAGTCTCCAGCGGTGCTGGGGCAGCACTGGAACCTGCCGGGAGCAGTCTTTTACGACTGATTGAGTGTGGCTGCTGAGGGCATCGATTGCGCATCGGACGTCATCTAAAGACTTAATGTCGTCGGGTATGTTGTCAAGGTCCGGTGAACTGGTAGCTTTGAGTTTGTCCTCAAGGCTGTCCCAGTCAACTATCGTCTTGGTGGGCGGGGCCGTGGGGGTTGGGGGACCTAATTGTAACAGGACCGGCCGGTGGTCGGAACACAGAGTTTGAAGCACTTCTATCGAGCACAACTGAAGGTTGATGTTCTTTAGAATTGCTATGTCTAGAATGTCTGGGGTGTGATTGACATTGTACGGAAAGTGAGTGGGGGTCATTGGGGCAATGATGTCGAAGTTGAGTCGGTCAACGAGTCTGTCAAGGGCTCTACCTCTGGTATTGGTGGATACGCAATTCCACCGTTCGTGTTTGCTATTTAGGTCGCCAGCCAGAATGACTGCGCCTCCTAGATTGAAAAGGGCCTCGATGTCGCTTCCGAGTAGTGGTTTGTCGCCACTACAAGGGAGATAGACCGAAGCTAGGGTAATGGGTTGGTGGCCGGTCATGGCTAGCCGACAGACAGAGGCCTCAATGCTCGTGAGAGGGGGGGTGTCGATGGGTATACAGTGCAAGGACCTTTTGTAATAGATGAGAGTGCCGCCCTTTGCGGAGTTCACTCTATCGTTACGCACTAAATCGTAGTTGGGGATTTTAGGCCCGCGAGTGCAAGGTTTAAGGTGTGTTTCTTGCACTAGTAGGACATCGATTTGGTGTTCGCGAAGGAAATCTATGATTTGCCAACGCTGGGGGAGGATACCGTCTGCATTATAGAATGCGACGGTAATAGATCGGGGCTTGAGTCTACTTTTGGAGGGGTTTAAATCCATTATGGAGAATTAACATTGAACTCCGAGATGGCTGCGATGAGTCGCGAATGCTTAAGCATTGCTATGCAACGCTGTTCAGTGTTATGCTGGGTTGCTCTGAGCTCCCTAGCCAGGTCGCGGACCTGCTCCATGTTAATGGCGCTGGCAAAGCGGATGACAAGGCTAAGATCGTCTTCCTCCACCGTGTCTGGGACAGGCGCTGGAGGGGAGACCTTAGGGGGAAGGGGCGCTTTGCTGATCTTACCTGGTTTGGTGGGGGGCTTGGGGGTCGGCTTGAATGCCGTGGGCATGGAAACTGGAGTTTCCATGAGTGGAGGTGGTGAAGCCAAGACTGCTTGGCTTCTCCAGGCGGGTTGCAGCTCCTGAGAGGCTGCGATGTTGGGGGTGAAGGCGGGTGTTTTGGTTGGACGTAGAGGTGGGAAATCCTCAGTACGTGGGACAGCGCGGCGTGCGGGCCGGGGTTCCTAGGCGGAGGGCGCGGGGCCTTTTTTGCCAGGCCTACGACTAGCGCGTGGTAGTTCGCTGGATGTCCCAGGGCACCGCAGAGTACGCAACCAGGGGGTTCCGTACACTCGCTCTTGTCTTTGGGGCGGGGGCAGTCAGGGGTGCCGTGATTGCCTAGGCATTTGACGCACCTAGGCTTGGCGTAGCAGTTTCTGGCCGAGTGGCCATAGAGTTGGCATCTATGGCACTGGCCAGGGGGACCCTTTTTGTGGGGCATCTCGATGCGTATGCCGGATAGTTGGCATACGGTGGTAAACGTATTTATGATACGCTTTTCGGCGGGGGATAGGTCTAGTGTGACCAGCACTAGATCGAAGGGGGCTTTTGTTTTTCCGCTATGCATGCGGTGTACTTCGTGGGCGGGGTATCCTTGGGACTTAAGGTCCTCGAGGATATCATTGGAGTTAAGCTCCTTGGGGACACCTCTGATGACGACGCGCAAAATGCGCTCATCCTCGAGGGCGTAGGTGTGAAAGCCGATGCGTTCGGCTTTCAAGACGGTCGTGAGGCGACGATGGTCGTTGGGGGTGGGGACTTGGACCTTGATCCCTTGTTGGGTGGTCCGAGCAGAGGTGAACGCGATTTTGCGTTCGTTAAGGAGAAATGAAACATTGTTCCATTTCTCCTTGTCCTGAATGAAGAGGGGCGGGGGGCGTTCGATGCGGTGGGGTTGAGATGCGGGAGGGGCAGATTGGGAGGACTCCTGGTCAGAGTGCTCGGGTGGGGGGGTCGTCACTGAGGTCGCGGCGGTGGCGGCCTTTTTGGACGTTTTCGTGGGGACGGGGACTTTGCGCTTCCTCTTCTTTGAGTTTTTGGAGTCGACGGTCGTAAAGCCGTCGCCGTCCTCACTCTCCGAAGAGGAAGATACGCGGTCTTGGACTTGGTAGTCCATGGGGGTAGTCGCGGGGGCAGGGGTTAGTGGTCGTGAAGCGATCGTCGGAGGTTGGGACAGAGGTGAAGCCTCTTCGGTGGGCTGGGGCGAGAGGGGAGAATCGCGGCGATTTAGGGCGGGCAGCAGGGCGACCATGACCTCGGGTGGGATGCTCAGAAGGAGCTTATCGAGAAACCCGGGTTTCTCGTGTATGAGGCGGAGGGCCTCCAGGTGGGCGGGGGACAACTCTGAGTTGGAGGTCCCAGAGGTGTGTGCGGGTTGGTGGGTACCTAGGAAACGCTACATACAAAACCTTGCTCTTTTTATACTATTTTTCAAGGACATTAGAAAGAGACGGCACGATCCCTACGGCGGAGGTGACCCTATCCGAGCAATACCAACACGACAGCCACCCCCGCCGTGTGAGTGAGAGATCGGTGTGCGAGCGAGATAGCGATAGCCCCCGCGGTAAGCTTAACTACCTCGGAGCAATACCACGGGGACGACCGCTTACACCGATCTCCACTCTAGCCTAACTAATTCCCTATCAACGATGCGACCTATTTTGCCTCTAGACCGCCCAAATGAAAGACAAACACAAACGATTCTTTATTAAACACAAGTACACATACAAAACGATATAAAAACGACAAATAGAACTATACAAATGCGATACAAAGCGACTTATAGCTATCTTAAATAACACGATAAAAACATACACGAATTGAGCTACACTTACGAAATAACGAATAATACACGATATAGCTATAAGTAGTATAACACGATAACGAATTCACTATTTCACAGACACTAAACGAACACTATTTACAGTTTTGTCGCGAACAGTTATAGAATAACGAAACGGGTTTGATTAATAAATATATTAATTTCTTAATATTTCTTTGCAAATTATCAGTATCATAAACGCAAATTGCCCGTTTTTTTATGTTAAACAACTTTCGCGTAGCAGGAGTACTTTACTTACTGTTATCTTTGTGTTCTGTGGCATTCCACGTCACAGCGTTTTGATTAGAACAGAGTTGATAGTGAAGTCGCTTCTACTTCATTTTTTAACGAAAATATTTTTTACTACCGCAAACATTCTTAGAAAAACATCGAAAAGAACTATATCTTCACTAGCTGGAGGGCTCGGCTTCGCTCAGGAAGTTGATGTAAGATCGTCTGGTAGTTGGAACAAAAGAAAAAAAAAATAATCTAAGAGGTTTTTTTTTATTGAATCCTTAGTCTAACAATTCACATATCTGGTTCATTAACAATATTTTTCGTTTTCAGGGTATACAATTATTTTAGAATTCCCTACCTCATCCCCCGCACCCGAGCTTCACCCCCTCCCGCTCCCCGAGCATTTATTTAATAACACAAGTTACAAGTTAGTGTATATAACATAATATAAATATAACATCATAAACCTACTTAGGATTATTATTTCATTATTACATTATTTCGTTACAAATAATAATTAATAACATTATTGAGTAAATCACATATTATAACATATATTATGCGATAGTAGGTACCACACACTCTGTCAGTCTCTGGTTCCCATAGTACAAAAAAAAAAAAAGAGACGACTCTATTTGTTGTCCTACCGACCTTGTTCTGAAACAATAGTTCTGTTTCGTTTTTGCGCGGATCGCGCGCGAATCGCGCCTCCGGACGGAGAAGCGGCGTCAGTGTGTGGTACCCAGCGAATCTTACCGCGTCGCCATCCGGGAGCGCGGATCCGTCGTGCGAATCGCGCCTCCGGGCGGAGAAGCGGTGCCAGTGTGTGGTACCCCGCGGTTTTTGTATACAAATCAACATTTTACAGTACAAAGTTTAAATCCGCTCCACCGCAATTCGCCGCGGTGAGCGGAGCAGTGTGTTTTCCGCCTAAAATCGAGGTGCGATAGGGCCATGAAATATTCCAAAATATTAGTTAACTTTATTCAAAGTAACAAAATCGATTGGAAAATAGTTCGCCTTATCTATAAAATGGTGATTTCCCCAGCTATGACATACGGACGAAATATAATAGGTCCCGCCTACGGCGGTACGAACGACTCATATTAAAAAGTATGCTACAAATGGCAAAGGACAACCCGAAACAGAAGATAAATGAAATCCTCGAAGGCAAAACCATCACAAAGATTATAAAAGTACGCAGAATTTGCTACTTAGGTCACATCATGAGACGGGAAGCCCCACACCTCCTGCACGCAGCCTACAACTACAGGGAGAGGAAACGCAAAATAGGAAGGCCTATCTATACCTGGATGGACTCCCTCCGCCACGACATCCGAGGTTATACGGAGCTTACAAAAAGCCAATGGATTGCAATATCGGAGAGCAGAAGTGAGATGAAAAAGATGGCTGAAGAAATATACGACGTACCGGAAACCGACACGGAATCTGAAGAAGAAAACAACCCAGAATAGACAAGGATCAACATGAACATTGAAGCAGTCATTCTCCTACCCTGTATATATTACACACCAAGTATAGTATCTATCTTCCCCATACTAGCTACGATGCCAAGTATTCGGGCCGGTTCCAACACCCATCTCTCCCCCTCCTGACTGCGCCGCCCTACACTCCCGTCCTATCTACGCCCCCCTCTGGTGTCTTGGGCCTCCGCGTCCTTGCAGCAGTAATGCTGGCTGGAGGGGGGCTTGAACTGAACTGAACTGAACTGAACTGGATCTTAATACTGGCTTTATTCAATATGTCCACACCAATAATCGCATGGGATGCTTGCGGTAGAACGTGAAATTGGTGTCGAAAAATTCTGTTATTCAAAGTTATGTCTAACGTGACGCATTCGCCTATTTCTACGACTGATCCGTCGGCCATCGTCACCGTATGATTCGAATTTCTCACTTGTACCGAATTTTCGGTACACTTGTTACAAAAATCTTGGTTTATATATGAATTGGTTGAGCTTGTATCCACCAAAGCTTTGTATTTTTCACCCAGTATTTCTATGTCGGTGAAATAACGTTTATCTTTTCTCGAATCTACGCTAATCGTGCAAGTCGAATAGTTTTTTCCTAATGTCCGTTTTTTTTCCTTCCTGCAACATTGAATACTCATAATGAATGAATTGTCGCCTGCGGTATTTCCGGACCGATACGACATTCAAACCTTCAAGAAAAGAGCGTACTCCCAAATCAAAGGCCGGCAACGCACTTGTGACTCCTCTGGTGTTGCGGGTGTCTATGGGCGGCGGTAATCGCTTACCATCAGGTGATCCGTCTGCTCGTTTGCCACCTCTGCCATAAAAAAAAAAAAAATAATGCCTATCCTTCCGCATTGACAACAAAATATTTTTTTCTGGTTTCTACAATATTTTGTCGAATGGCCCGGATTCCCACATCCCCAGCAACATATATTTTTGTCGTAGTTAGACATAAAAGTTGCTTTATTCTTACTATTACCCTCGGTATTCTGAGAAAAATATCTGTTTACTTGCTGTTCGGTTATTGGTTTTTGTTCATTTTCTCTCCTCCATTTTGTGAATTGTTGGGACTTTTGTTCTGAATTTTTTTCATACTCTCGTGGTAGACGTAATAATTCTTTAAGGTTTTTAAATTCTGAGCGTTTTATATACAATTTATAGTTCGGGTGCATATTATCGAATATCCTATCTAACTTTTGCTCTTCGGTGAGCTTGCCGTACCTACGTATTAGCGTTTGTAAACCGGTTAGGTATGTGATAAAACTCTCATTGTAGTTTTGTTTTTTCGCTATTATTTCTTCGAGTAGATTGGTCGTAATCTAACGGTAGGTAGTAAAGTTTGAAGTCTTCTATGAAATCTTCCCAGGACTGCCAGGTTGGACTATTATTCCTGTACCATAGTAACGCTTCGGCTTTAAAGAATCTTGGTAGTGCTTGTAACAACTTTTCGCTGATACTAAGTGACTGATAATAAGTTCGTCCAGAATCTTTCTAAAAATTCTACCGGGTTATTTCTGCCAGTGAAAATAATATCCCAGTGGGTTATCATTTTCGTGATATCCCTGATTGACATTTCGGAGTTGTGTATTATCGTACCGGTTTCTGATTTTTCGTCTTCGGATTTTTCGTTTTGCATTTCAGAACAAAGAATTATACTGCTTTTTATGTTTTGTACTGCTAACTTCCTAAGCTGTTCTACTGAGAAATCTGCTGTTTTTATTTTATTTTGTTCTAATATTTTTATTAACTCGGTTTTTTTAATTTGTATATCCAAGATGTAGACATTAACGGATTTTGACGGACCACCTACGGAATGGTATGTACGGAACGGAATTCGGAAAAAACGGATGGCGGCCGACAAATCAAATGAAAAAAAAAAAACGGTACGTCTACTCCCGGGTATCCCTAAAAATCCCGATTTTAACGTTGGGCGCCAAATGTAACACTCTTCGGGCCGGCTAGCCTGAGTGCCTCGTTGACAATAAGAAGGAGCCTAAAGTGGGATTCTTACAGGCTACGGAATGAAAGATCATTTAATACGGTAACAACAATGAAAATCTGTTTATTCAGTTTCTACAATAAGGACTTAGCTTAACACTGATCAAATCCCTATCTTCTAAGCATCCTACAGACGGAAGGTTTATTTGCGAAACGCGGTTACTACAGTCCTATGCTAAACTGCCTAGGTTATCACCTACGGACCTACAGACGTCCCTATCTAGAAATCTGAGGGGTTTAGATTTATCCCGGAACCTCAAACGATACGACTCGTACAAACGCTCGAACCGCGTTGCTGGGCGGATAGCAAAGTCTTGCTAGAAACTTAGTAAGTACGTCCCGAACAAACGCTCAGACCGCACTTAGTTAAGTCACCAGCAGGATACGGAGAGAGGAGGAGAGCGGACACAGTCAGTACACCCCTTCAGCCTGACGGCGCGAGAGCTAGCTGACTGTGCCAGCCGTGGAAGTTGCGCGCTAGCTTATATAGGTTCGGACGTTGGTCGCGGGGGTCGGGGCAGCAGCCGGCCGGGTCTCCCAGGGCTGCGGCAGGGTGAGCGGGGGTTGTCCACCGGCGACCGGTCCTCGGCGGACGCTGCGGGTGTCCAGCGGCGCGCGGAGATTGCGGGGAGGCCTAGGGGTGTCGCACTCCTCGTAGCGCCTAGGGGTGTGCGTCACAGAATTAAACAACTTGTGAAGAGCTTGTAGTACCAGTTTTCCACCTGCTTTCGAAAGCTCAGCCGTGATCCATCATCAGCCGGTGCATTGTTGTTCTTCAGCTGTTTAAGAGCTATTTTAATCCTCGTACAATTTGACGCCCGGGAAACACGGCCTCGGTATAGTGCAGTGTCGGGTCAATCTGGCTCTTGGGTCTTTACGAGTTTACAACTTTTACAAGTAGTCACATTGCTGAAAGAGAGGTTTATGGTCGCCTATGTTTGTCCTAAGAACTTCTTAAATTATTTCGATAGCTCAGAAGAAATCAATAAAAAGAATGACGAAATTAGGAGTTTGTCTATGTTATTTCCTATATGTCCTGAAGAACGTTTTTTTCTTTAATGTAGCTTGTACTTGCTATACACAAAACTGATTAGTGGTTTATTCATATGTAAACAATATAGGTTTCTCTACATAATGTAAATATATTTTTTACTAAAAGTCTAAAGTACTTTCTATCAAGACCTCCAAACGAACGTTAGTAGAGATAATTCGATTAAAATTATGCTTCTGTAATCGCCTTCTAAACAAGTTTTATATTATCCGGATATTCGGATAATTTACTACAAATAATCCGGATAGTAAAATTGACGGATATCCGGATAAAACGGATATCCGGATTGCAAACCTTTTGCCTGGGACTTTGTGCTAGGTAGAAAAAAATATTGACGATTTAAAAGCATGTGTAAAGCATCTACTTAAATAAAAAACATTTTGAGTTTTTTTGAGTTTTTGAACCCTAACTTCGAGTATAGTCTCCAAACTTCAGAGCCATGGATTTTTGGAACATGGACTTTTGACATCATTTTTGTCTTATCTATGTTCATTTTAAGACAGAGTTCTTGAGATGCTCTATCGAGTCCATTGATATCTGAACCTAGGACAAAGTCTCAGGCAAAATCATAGTAATTATCGTCAACGATCAAATGTGGGTGATGTACTCACTGTTAATGTTGGTGCCGAGCTCTTTCAATCACAGGACTTCTTCCATAACAACTGTGAACAGGTGGTTAGATATAATGTCTCCCTGTCTCACCCTTTTCTGCAGCCGGACAGATTTCAAATTTTTGTTTTGAAGGCCGACTGACATTGCAGCGTTCCCGTTCAAGCGCTTTAGCCAGGACTCGATCTAATCAAAAGTTTTCTCATAGTTCTCAAACGCCGAATATAATGGCTGATAATATTCTACGATTTCCTATTTTGTCTTCCGCAGCATATGTATGTGTTCTATGGTTCGTATAACTTTTCGAAACCAGGCGTATTCAGAAAGCTATAAGGCGTCAAACCTGCGTGCGTGACGATTCGTAATGACTCTCGAAAACAGCTTGTATATAAAGATCTGAAGTGGCATACGTCTATAGTTCGTCTTTGCACGATCTTTGTCGTAAAACAGCATCTTAGGTCAGTCAGTTATCTGCGATTGATTGATTGGCTTTCTGACTCATCTGGGTGCATGAGTATGCGCCAGTTACACATTGAAGCACAGTAGTAACATTTCACAAGAAGTGTATACGATGGCTCAATGTGTGTGTCTGTGAGCGTGTGCTTGGTTCTGGTTTGCTTGTGTGTGCGTACGTGTGTACAACTCATATTATCTCCACTGCAAGGGCACGGATCCCTTCCCATATCTCGGGAAGATTAAGTCATACTCTAAATGAAGGTATACAAGTCCAGATTGGTGGAGGTTGCGAGCGAGCGTATCATTTTCAATACTTCGCGACCTTCTATAAACAATTTGCACCATTCATACAAGATGGACTGACTAATATCCTAATCTCCATATTGTTTATGAATCCCTGCAAAAAATTCACATATTCTTTCTTTCCTTAAATCAAAGCTCCTGTCATGTGTAACGTTCTTCAGTTCAAGTTCAATTATAGAAAGAAAAACTCACAAAGTCGCACATTTGAGTAGCATAGAACATAACAAATTTTCCTTTGTAGTAACTGAAGAACATTATACAAGACAGGACCCATAAGTAATATCTGGTCCTTCGGGCCGGATCGAAAAACACGCACTAGTAGTTTCACACAGTTTATTGAGACAGTTCATAAAGTAAAAAACAAAGTTTTAAAGTCAATCACAAAACAAACACAAATATAAGATAACACAGTAATACAGAAAAATAAAATGTGGGCCACGAGATGCGTAGCCGTTGTTGGTTTAGCTTAAACTGAGTGCAGCAGGTCGAGACGCTTTCGACCCAGCTTTACGTTTACATAATGGTTATAGCTACTTATGTTCTACTTATAGGTAAGTATATTATAGTTAAAGCTATGTGGAGTCCGTTGCTAACAGGCGCTTTTATTGTCATGCGGATTTCTGGCCGCATGTGGGCCATGCCCGCATGTGTGATTCCCCATAAGGGGGGTGGTTTGAGGATAGAAATGAGCCATTCGGGAGCACTTGTAGGAAGCACTTGTCTGAGCACTTGTACGAGCACTTGTCCGAGTACTTGTCCGAGCACTTGTACGAGCACTTGTACACTTGACCGAGCACTCGCCCGAACACTTGACCGAGCACTCGCCTGAGCACTTGACTGAGCACTCGCCCGAGCACTTGACCGAGCACTCACCCAAGCACTCGCCTGAGCACTTGACCGAGCACTTGACCGAGCACTTGACCGAACACTCGCCCGAGCACTTGACCGAGCACTCGCACTTGAACGAGCACTCGACCGAGAACTTGACAGAGCACTCGCCCGAGCACTTGACCGAGCACTCACCCAAGCACATGATCGAGCACTCGACCGAACACTTGACCGAGCACTCGCCTGAGCACTTGACCGAGCACTTGACCGAGCACTTGACCGAGCACTTGGCCGAACACTCGCCCGAGCACTTGACCGAGCACTCGCACTTGACCGAGCACTCACCCAAGCACTTGACGGAGCACTCGACCGAACACTTGACCAAGCACTCGCCTGAGCACTTGACCGAGCACTTGACCGAACACTCGCCCGAGCACTTGACCGAGCACTCACCCAAGCACTTGACCGAGCACTCGACCGAGCACTCGCCCGAGCACTTGACAGAGCACTCGCCCGAGCACTTGACCGAGCACTCACGCAAGCACTCGCCTGAGCACTTGACCGAGCACTTGACCGAACACTCGCCCGAGCACTTGACCGAGCACTCGCACTTGACAGAGCACTCGCCCGAGCACTTGACCGAGCACTCACCCAAGCACTTGGCCGAACACTCGCCCGAGCACTTGACCGAGCACTCGCACTTTACCGAACACTCGCCCGAGCACTTGACCGAGCACTCGACCGAGCACTCGCCCGAGCACTTGACAGAGCACTCGCCCGAGCACTTGACCGAGCACTCGACCGAGCACTCGCCCGAGCACTCGCCTGAGCACTTGACCGAGCACTTGACCGAGCACTTGACCGAGCACTTGACCGAGCACTTTACCGAGCACTTGACCGAACACTCGCCCGATCACTTGACCGAGCACTCGCACTTGAACGAGCACTCGACCGAGCACTTGACAGAGCACACGACCACTCGACTGAGCACTCGCCCGAGCACTTGACAGAGCACACGATCGAGCACTCGACTGAGCACTCGCCCGAGCACTTGACAGAGCACTCGCCCAAGCACTTGACCGAGCACTCGACCGAACACTCGCCCAAGCACTTGACCGAGCACTCGACCGAACACTTGACCTGCACTCACCCAAGCACTTGACCGAGCACTCGCCCGAGCACTCGCCTGAGCACTTGACCGAGCACTTGACCGAGCACTTGACCGAGCACTTGACCGAACACTCGCCCGATCACTTGACCGAGCACTCGCACTTGAACGAGCACTCGACCGAGCACTTGACAGAGCACACGACCACTCGACTGAGCACTCGCCCGAGCACTTGACAGAGCACACGATCGAGCACTCGACTGAGCACTCGCCCGAGCACTTGACAGAGCACTCGCCCGAGCACTTGACAGAGCACTCGCCCAAGCACTTGACCGAGCACTCGACCGAACACTCGCCCAAGCACTTGACCGAGCACTCGCCCGAGCACTCGACCGAGCACTTGACAGAGCACTCGCCCGAGCACTTGACAGAGCACTCGCCCGAGCACTTGACCGAGCACTCGCCCGAGCACTTGACCGAGCACTCGACCTAACACTTGACCGAGCACTCGACCGAACACTTGACCGAGCACTCGACCGAGCACTCGACCGAGCACTCGCCCGAGCACTTGACCGAGCACTCGACCGAGCACTCGACCGAGCACTTGCCCGAGCACTTGACAGAACACTCGCCCGAGCACTTGATCGAGCACTCACCCAAGCACTCGCCTGAGCACTTGACCAAGCACTTGACCGAGCACTTGACCGAACACTCACCCTAGCACTTGACCGAGCACTCGACCGAACACTTGACCGAGCACTCGACGTAACACTTGACCGAGCACTCGACCGAGCACTCGCCCGAGCACTTGACAGAGCACTCGCCCGAGCACTTGACCGACCACTCACCCAAGCACTCACCTGAGCACTTGACCGAGCACTCGCACTTGACCGAGCACTCGACCGAGCACTTGACAGAGCACTCGCCTGAGCACTTGACCGAGCACTTGACCGAGCACTCACACTTGAACGAGCACTCGACCGAGCACTTGACAGAGCACACGACCGAGCACTCGACCGAGCACTCGCCCGAGCACTCACCCAAGCACTCGCCTGAGCACTTGACCGAGCACTTGACCGAGCACTCACACTTGAACGAGCACTCGACCGAGCACTTGACAGAGCACACGACCGAGCACTCGCCCGAGCACTTGACCGAGCACTCACCCAAGCACTTGCCTGAGCACTTGACCGACCACTCGCCCGAGCACTTGACCGAGCACTCGCCCGAACACTTGACCGAGCACTCGACCGAGCACTCGCCCGAGCACTTGACAGAGCACTCGCCCGAGCACTTGACCGAGCACTCACCCAAGCACTCGCCTGAGCACTTGACCGAGCACTTGACCGAGCACTTGACCGAGCACTTGACCGACCACTCACCCAAGCACTTGACCGAGCACTCGACCGAACACTTGACCGAGCACTCGCCTGAGCACTTGACCGAGCACTTGACCGAGCACTTGGCCGAACACTCGCCCGAGCACTTGACCGAGCACTTGACAGAGCACTCGCCCGAGCACTTGACCGAGCACTCACCCAAGCACATGACCGAGCACTCGACCGAACACTTGACCGAGCACTCGCCTGAGCACTTGACCGAGCACTTGACCGAGCACTTGGCCGAACACTCGCCCGAGCACTTGACCGAGCACTCGCACTTGACCGAGCACTCACCCAAGCACTTGACGGAGCACTCGACCGAACACTTGACCAAGCACTCGCCTGAGCACTTGACCGAGCACTTGACCGAACACTCGCCCGAGCACTTGACCGAGCACTCACCCAAGCACTTGACCGAGCACTTGACCGAGCACTCGACCGAGCACTCGCCCGAGCACTTGACGGAGCACTCGCCCGAGCACTTGACCGAGCACTCGCCCGAGAACTTGACCGAGCACTCACCCAAGCACTCGCCTGAGCACTTGACCGAGCACTTGACCGAGCACTTGACCGAACACTCGCCCGATCACTTGACCGAGCACTCACACTTGAACGAGCACTCGACCGAGCACTTGACAGAGCACACGACCGAGCACTCGACCGAGCACTCGCCCGAGCACTTGACCGAGCACTCGACCGAGCACTCGCCCGAGCACTCGCCCGAGCACTTGACCGAGCACTCACCCAAGCACTTGACCGAGCACTCGACCGAGCACTCGCCCGAGCACTTGACCGAGCACTCGCCCGAGCACTTGACCGAGCACTCACCCAAGCACTTGACCGAGCACTCGACCGAGCACTCGCCCGAGCACTTGACAGAGCACTCGCCCGAGCACTTGACCGAGCACTCGACCGAGCACTCGCCCGAGCACTTGACCAAGCACTCGCCCGAGCACTCGACCGAGCACTTGACAGAGCACTCGCCCGAGCACTTGACCGAGCACTCGCCCGAGCACTTGACGGAGTACTCACCCAAGCACTTGACCGAGCACACGACCGAGCACTCACCCAAGCACTTGACCGAGCACACGACCGAGCACTCGCCCGAGCACTTGACAAAGCACTCGCCCGAGCACTTGACCCAGCACTCGCCCGAGCACTTGACGGAGTACTCACCCAAGCACTTGACCGAGCACACGACCGAGCACTCACCCAAGCACTTGACCGAGCACACGACCGAGCACTCGCCCGAGCACTTGACAAAGCACTCGCCCGAGCACTTGACCGAGCACTCGACCTAACACTTGACCAAGCACTCGACCGAACACTTGACCGAGCACTCGCCCGAGCACTTGACTGAGCACTCGACCGAGCACTCGCCCGAGCACTTGACAGAGCACTCGACCGAGCACTCGCCCGAGCACTTGACAGAGCACTCGCCCGAGCACTTGACCGAGCACTCACCCAAGCACTTGACCGAGCACTCGACCGAACACTCGACCGAACACTTGACCGAGCACTCGCCCGAGCACTCGCCCGAGCACTTGACTCAGCACTCGCCCGAGCACTTGTATGACCCGGCAATTGAGCACTTGCTTCAAAGAGAATTTAATCAACTACGATTTTGCTTTTCTCGCTTTTCGATAGTTGTATGTTTAACACGAAAGCAGGTCATTTATATGTCTCGTGCCTTTAAATCACTCACTTGCTACGCTCGTGATTCAATTCCAGACTACTTCGCTAGTTCGTGATTTAAAGCTAGCACTCGAAGCAAAAATAACTTTGAACTTTAACGTTGAACAAATAACTATTCTCGTATATTTTAATAAACCCCCATCGTATAATTTTTTGCATAGTCCTTTGTATGGGTTTGTATGGGCATAAATAAATGAAAACCGGTTAAGTGCGAGTCAGACTCGCGCATGATGGGTTTCGTACCATCGTACAATAATTGGAATTCCACCAAAAATACGTTTCTGGTGTCACCCTACCAGCCTCTTTAATTTTTAAGTGTTTTTAATTTTTTTATGGCATAGCGGACAAACGAGCAGATGGATCACCTGATGATAAGCGATTACCGCCGCCGATAGACACCCGCAACACCAGAGGAGTTTCAAGTGCGTTGCCGGCCTTTGTTGTTATAGTGGCAACAGAAATACACACTGTGAAAATTACAGCTATCTACCTATTACGGTTAAAGACGGACAGACAGACAGTTAATAGGGTCCCGTTGACTTTGTGTACGGAACTCTAAATAATGATACTAATCCTTGTTTTTTTTATTAAATTATTAAAGTACTAAAAGTTAAAAACGTGGACCATTTTATTTCAGTAACTTTGCTGCCTTTTGGTGTAATAATGTACTTTGGTACTAACTTGAAAATATACTGGTTTATAAATATGAATAAAAAATCTTTTTAATAGAGCTTTTGTTATTAATTATACAATTATTATTATTTATTTATATTAATAATGACAATTAATAATTCATAAAGAGACCCCTCCAGAGATTGTAAACATCTTAATGTTTTGGTACGACAACCAAACAAACAATGTAAGGTGGGCCGGCTCGCACTCGGGAGTGTACAGGTTGGAGTGTGGGGTGAGACAGGGGGGCCTGACCTCACCCATGCTCTTCAACTTGTACATAAACGCACTGATTGTTGAACTCAGCAGCACTGGTATCGGCTGCTCTATTGACGGCAAAATTGTCAATAATATCAGTTATGCCGATGACATGGTGCTGCTGAGTCCTTCAATTAGGGCCCTCAGACAGCTCCTGAAAATATGCGAAGATTTTGCGGTGGCCCATGGCCTCAGATACAATACAAAAAAAAGTGAACTACTTATCTTTAAAGCCGGCAATAAACTACCCAAGGTCGTTCCACCAATATGGCTGGGAGGAAAAGCACTGAGTAGAGTCACGCAATTTAAGTATCTGGGGCACTGGGTCAATGAGGATCTCTCTGATGACCTCGATATAGAGAGGGAGCGTAGGGCATTGGCCATGAGATGTAATATGCTGGCTCGCAGGTTCGCACGCTGCTCTAGAGAGGTAAAACTCACTCTTTTCAAGGCATACTGCCAAACATTTTATACCTGCAGCCTGTGGGTCAGATACACTCTCAGGGCCTTTAATGCCCTACGCATCCAGTATAATAATGGATTTAGGATGCTGATGGGCCTGCCTCGCTTCTGCAGCGCATCAGGAATGTTCGCAGAGGCTCGCACTGACTCTTTTAAATGTATTGTACGCAAAAGAGTGGCATCCCTGATGTGTCGCCTGCGAGACAGCCCCGGCAGCCTCCTAAATACCATACTGGAGCGGGCAGACTGTCCGATTGTGCGGCACTGGAACTCTGTGCATATGGGGTCCAGGGCTGCCAGGTACAATAAATTCTAATTTTAAATGTGTTTTGTATTGTGTATTGTATTTTTGTTTTCTTGAATTAAATTGTATACTAACATAGAATAAGTATTACTAACAATTTATGGGCTTGTGCCTGAAATAAAGGAGTTATTATAAAATTATAAACCTGAAATAAAATGTTACAATAATTAGATATGTTGTTCTAGATCCGTATCCGCATAAAAATCCGCATTGAATATTGCGGATGTCAAAATTTATGCGGAAGCTCCATATTTACGGATGCGGATGCGGATATTAGCAACATCTCTGATTAAAAAGATTTATTTTTGTTTTTATATTATTTTATTGTATTTTTTAGCTTTCGTACTATGGCGCTGAACGCCGCTGTACGTATAATATTTTTTTCATTATTAATAGGTACCTAACAAGTTATTTGATGTTGATGTTTTTGTAATCTATATTTAACAGCCTTTTAGTGAGGTTTTTTGTCTGTGGAATACCTACATACGCGTGAATTTTGTGCAGATCAAACGAATCCAAGCATATTTTTTTGAAACTATTATTATACAAAATAAAGTGCGAAAAGGTCGGAAATGGGTAGCGGCCGGCAAACGGGTCGCGTGACCTTACGTACGTGTGTGACGCTTTATACATATGAGTTTAATGTATCGAAATTTTATTGGATAACCTGAAATACTGTTTACATTTATTATTATGTTTCATGTAAATAAATAAAAATGGACTGAGAAATTTTACATAATTAATTATTGCATAAAAACTATTATGCTATGATCTTAAATGAAAATCTTTTGGATACTTATACAAAAAGATGTCCAATAAGATATTAAAGTATACTGAAAATTAAAAATTAACCGAGAAATTATTCATCGGAAGTAAAATCGAAAAATCAAGTTTTGCTTAACTTAGCCGTCACAAAAGTCGAAAAAGTTTTGGATACTATTACATACGCGTGCCATTAAGTTACTACTAACGAATAGTACAGAAATATTCGATCGAGCAATTATCCACCGAATTTTAAATGCAATTTTCATGTTTAGGTATAAAACACCTACTTCCAGCCACAAAATCTGTTGGCTTCTTTGTCATCTTCCATCTATACACTATCCTTCACAATCGTGCAAAGTTTCATTGACAGAGAAATTAATGTTGGGGTCTCCATACAAAGAAACTCCTCGATGACTGGGCTAAGAGCCCCAGGAAGAGCTGTCAGATGAACCTACCCCTTCCAAAAGAACACGATTGTTTCGTCGCTAAGTGCGTAAAGGTAAACCTAATATTACATACTTGCCCCTTCGTTGTAATTCATTATAATAAATTTTAATTGACATTTTGTTCCATATTTCATGTATATTTGTGTCGCAGGTGTCAGCTGAGGTCCCGCCTTCACTAAGTGATATAATTGAAGTTTAATAATATCAGTATAAATTATTTTACACCGACTAATGTATTTCGTATCCTTTACAGAAGTCTTGCAATTTGTCAGCCTCCCTTTTTTGAAAAATCAGATTTCCTTAATTTTTCACTTTGTCCAGATTACAAGGGAACTGGTCATACAAACTTCAGGTTTAAAGCTAAATCATTGCTTTATAACTTTCTTTTTAATGACTTTCCTCGAAGAATTAGTATTATAGCTGATATTCTGCTCGGAAGGCGGCAAAACTACAATTTCGAACTTTTTAGGGAAAATTGCCAATGTTTGAAGTACTGTATCTTAGGTTCTTTTAGATCTACAGAGCTGCAATTGCACTTAATTATAGAAAATTTTATCTTCTTATAAGTGTATCTAATCTATTAGAAAATTTTATCTTCTTATAAGTGTGTCTAATTAATATCGACAAGCGACGTGATACAGAGCTTCCCCCCCATTTGCAAAATCCAGACTCGATAAACTCTAATTTTCTTTCCGTGCCAGGTCAGCCCAATACTTCCATTTCACTCCTATCTTACTTCGAGTTCCATCGACATGGAAGTTCTGAGTTTACTCTTAAACCTATTGACGAATGTTGTGTGATGAAGGTGATAAGGTCGCTGGGGTCGAATGCCGAGGGAGCGGATGGTATTTCTTTGGACATGCTTCAATTGACACTGCCTGAAACAGTTAGTCGTATAACTGCTATTGTTAATCAATCTCTTACCTCGAATGTTTTTCCTGAGACATGGAAGCAGGCGTTGGTTACTCCACTGCCTAAGAAACAAAATGTTGTTGAATACAAAGATTTGCGTCCAATTTGTATTCTACCCTGTATCTCTAAAATCTTAGAAAAGGTGGTGCATATGCAACTTAGTGCCTTTTTGGAGGAAAACAACGTTCTACCGGTTCTACAGTCAGGTTTCAGGAAATCACACAGTACTATTACTGCCCTCCTCGATATAACCGATAACATTCTAATTGCTCAAGACAAAGGTATGGTGACTATGATGGTTCTCTTGGACTACTCAAGAGCTTTTGATGCAATTAATATTCCATTGCTACTTTCCAAGATGACCTATTATGGTTTCCAGCCGTCTGCAGTAAAGTGGTTCTCTAGCTACCTTAGCGACAGAACTCAGGCGGTTCGCTTGAGCGGCGACATTGATGGCGATGTAAAAATTTCTTCTTCACTTCCAGTCACCAGAGGAGTCCCACAGGGCTCTATCTTGGGACCTCTACTGTTCACTCTTTACACCGCTGACATCTGCAAGTCCATCAAGCACTGCCGTTACCACATGTATGCCGATGACACACAGCTTTACCTGTCTTTTCATCCGAAAGACGCGGTTACGGCTGTAGGAAAACTGAATCAAGATTTAGTGAATATAGCTGCTTGGTCGGCATCCAATACACTCGTTTTAAATCCTAAAAAGACCAAGCTTATGTTGTTTGGATCTCCGAACCAATTAAAAACTATATCTGCTCAATGCCCTGCTGTGTTCTTGATGGGTGAACAGGTCTGCCGTGTGCCTGAAGCACGAAACCTGGGGGTGCTGATGGACGAGGGTCTTCGCTTCGAGAGTCACGTCATCGAAGTCGCGAACGCTTGCTTTTATAGGCTCAAGATTTTATATCGCATTCGTGACTTTCTAAGTGTCGACATGCGTGTCAAGCTGTGTGAAGCGCTAATACTCTCCAAACTATCATATGCTGATCTTGTATACGGTCCGCGTCTATTAGCTCGAACAGACCGCATAGTGCAGCGCGTTCAAAACGCCTGCGCACGTTTCTGCTTCAAAATCCCCCCGCGCACACACGTCACACCATACCTTAACAGCGCCGGCGTCCTGAAGATGGCATTTAGGAGAGAACTACATCTAGCCACTTTGCTTTTTGGCGTTATAAAGTCCGGGCGTCCCAAGTATCTATTCGAGAAACTGGAATGGCGCACCGGGACTGGCTCTCGGGCGCCCCGCGCGGAAAGTTGGCAGCTGCGTGCGATCTCTCACCACTCTGCTGCGTTCCGCGGTAGTTTCAAATACACGGCCACCAAGTGTTGGAACAACTTACCACCTCCATATCGAAATATAATGATGTCTACTACCACTTTTAAAACCAACTTTAAAGAGTCACTTTTAAAGCACCAAAAAATTTTACCAATAGGTGGTCGAGTAGTTCCCACATACAGTATGTAGTAGTGGTTGCGTAGCTGTTACTAGTTTATAGTTTTATATGAATTTTGCACATCATAATTCTATTCAATATATATATATTATACATAATTATAATTCTCAATTTTAATGACACATTAATTTATTTCACACGTATTTATACTTTTACTTACTACACATATAATCAATATCATCACACATATTACACATCTTTGTTGTATTGTACATTAAATTCCTTAATAAGCAAGACGAGGACGCAAGCTCACGAGGGCACATTTGAAAACCAGCGCTGTGGCTCTGGCTGCAGCACAAGCTGAAATGGGTCCTATTCGACACCGCACTACAGCGCAGCAAAGTAGGTATAATTTCTTTCTTTTTTGTTATAATTAATATTTAAATGTTTTTATTTTTTTATTTTTTTGTGTATTTATTAAGTTTAAATTTTTGTAATTCTGTTATTATTCCTTATATATTTTGTATTGTATTATGTTCTGTGTGTGTGTCGAATAAATATTTGAATCTGAATCTGAATCTGAATCTAATCACTTTTCCGTAAGATACACCTTATCTGAAAAATGACCGAAAATTTCGTAGTTTTTGGAGCACCACGCACAGTAAGCACAAGTCTTCCGAAGCTGAAAAATTAGTCATACACTACTGTTATCAACCCTAACAACATACCAAAAAAATCAGAACTGTTGCAACCAATGCGACCTCCGATGTCTTGTACGACTGGCCTAAATGTCCAAATATGTTTAAGCCATACGACGAAAAACCTAATGATACTCTTGGAGTTCTCGGACCAAAAAATGTTTCGCAGTAACGTACATTCGCGGTTACGTTATTCGCTTCTGTGTTCATCACATTTGCGTAAACAAGTCGCTCCATCCAACCGTGGTTTTCTGCGATATTCACTATATCATGGTTCCAATGAGTGGGAGGCCTGCCTAGGCCATTTGTTGACATTGTTCTCTAATGAACATTATTCTGTTTAGGTTTAGGAGAGGACCGATTAGGATTACGGCAGATTCTGTTGAGCTATTGTAGTAAATAACATTTACACTTGCACTCTATTCCAAACTTGTGGGTGACAACTGTCAGCTGTGTACTTCTAGCGCTGCATTTCAAAAGACGATAATCGATTATAATGATTTTATGAAAACGCTTAGGTATTTATAAGCTATTTATAAGGTACGTCCTATGAATATGTCACCCATATCATCCAGTTGGTAATGGAGTTTATCTATCTATCTATTAGCCGAAAGACGTCGACTGCTGGACAAAGGCCTCCCCCAAGGATTTCCACACCGACCGGTCCTATGCGGCTCGCATCCAGCGGCTTCCCGCTACCTTTACCAGGTCGTCGGTCCACCGAGTCGAAGGTATGCCCACACTGCGTCTTCCGGAATGAGGAATAGAATTTAATAATTAACAATCAGTATTTTGGACAAAATAGAAGGCCCAGAATTTATAAACCAAAAACCCAGAATCGATACACACAAACTGTGTGCCAATATATTCCTTAGCATTAACTAAATAATCCTACATAAGTCGCAACTGACAAAGTATGCAATAAAACCCTTTATCTGCTTGAGATTTTCGAGAGAACTTAACTAGTGAGAACATTTTACTCATTTGTTCAGTTGGACAGTTCAGTTCGCTACGGCCTCATGCTGCTACTAAATTTTCAGTAGCAATGGGAACAAAAGTACCAGGTGAGCATGATCGAACAGAAAGTAGACAGTGCCTTAAAAATATATAAAAAGAAATAAAAAATGAAAAAACATAAAATATTTTTTTTTATAAAAAAACAAAAAAAAACAACTTTATTGCCCGTGCCACGTCCAAATCGAGCATGAGCCGAGCGTTCTCGGCCGCAGTACGGTCAACCTCGGTTGCTGCTCGGTATAGCGTGAGTGTGTCCATACAAAATGTATGTAGTATTAGTTGACCGTGCTGCGACCGACGCTCGGCTTGGACCTGGCACGGTCTAGCGCGAGTCATCCTTAATCCGACACTGTCTCTATCTTCTGTTCGATCATGCTCTCCTAGTACTTTTGGACACGAAGTTTTACAGGCAACCAGCTGTTGCTACTGAAAACTTTCAAATGGCTGAAACTGAGACTTAGGCCTAAGGTTCGATTTCGGCTGAAAATCCTGAATATTTGGTATGGACAGACAAACTTACGACACATGAGAGAGGACAGGCCTGAACGAGATGTTCATTTCATTCGTCAGTAATAAATACAACTAACCGGTGTTGAGCCGTCGAGAAATGTGATTTTCTTATCTGCACAACTATTAGTTGAGCCCATAAAAAAAAGTGTCTGAACTGCTCAACCAGTTGATTCTCGCAGTTAAGCCTAGGGAACCAAACGCCTTGGTACTGCCAAGGAAATCAAGAAATAAATTCCCATTAGTTCAGTTACGTAGATGTTCATTTATCACTGAAAAAATGGGATTAAAAAACCCATCTGTTCAGTTAACTGAACTATACAACTGAACTAGTGGGAACAGAGGGGTCATTGAGTTCACTACTACAGCTACAAACTTTATAACACCTTTTTCATATACTATTAACCAGCTGGTGTTACTAAAGAATTTACTAAGAGCATTTAAAAGCATTTCATTACATCACCGTACAGCTTTAGATGTTATTAAGCATATTGAGAGAGCTCTTAAAAACTCCATTGCTGGTACAAGTATTTTCTGTAGTGTCTTTTGCAGATTATTGATTTAGTAGCTTTTTAGAAAGCAATATATCAGCCTTAAGAAGCTACGTGAACTTTTAAAAAATTATAATTACACGTCAAATTAGGTCATTCTAAGCAATCTATTGACATTTAGTTTGTTCGTATCGGTTCTGGGTTTTTGGTCCATACAATTTGTTAAAACGAGTTCCTTTTAGGCTCGACGATGTTCCTTATCGCTTCATAAAAACTTTCTGATACGATGACTGCTGCGCTGATACACGTATCAACTACCTATTTGAAGAACAAAAATCAAGTGAATTATTACCATAGAAGAGAGACAGAGTAATGTTACGTTAATAATATTTCTGCGTTTTTAGGTCAACTAGCATCCATTAACAAAATATTGCAATTAATGCCACGACACATAGACCATCTTCGAGGTATGCAAGCAGTCTGAGGATGAGAGGAATTGAAATTAGCTAGTTATGATTTAATTTAAAAGATATTTATTGAATATCAAAAAAATACCGACGAGGTACCATGTCGTACTACTAACAATTATAAAACAAAAATACATATATAATAAATAGATATGAAACGAAGAACTAAACAAATAACAAAGTGAAACCAAAAAGGTGATATAAAACATTATTTTCCCGAAACTGCTTTATAGTAAAAAAACAATAGAAGATACTTATTGTTCAGTATTTTTTACATCGTTTCGACAATGCCATAGGTAGGGTAGACCGGGGCGAATCGAATCACGGGGCGAATCGGATCACACTTAGAAATAAATAGATACTTTAAAAATCCGGGCTAGACTGACCGTTTGCAGTCAGCAACAGTCAGTCTAGTATGGTATTTAAAATATTTATTTATTTCTAATTGTGATCCGATTCGCCCCAGTCTACCCTAAGTAGAACCCTGTGAAACTATCTCAACTTTTTGTTAAGCAATATAGATTGACAATCAAATTTATAAACGAATTTTGTAAGCTATTCTTCCCATATTATATTATGGATTTCAATTCCCAACATTCATAAAAACGTGTATTACGAATAAACAGCATATCGACCGTGAAGCTACATTTTGCCATTCCGGTGACATAAAGCGGCTCGCCTGCGATGTACTAAGTTTTTGTATCGGCGCTGATGATGATTCACATCGACAAGAGGTGTCTGCAAATTGTTTACAGCAGCAACAACTGCCTTGCTGACTTTCTTCCGATGGGTCACATTCGCAAGATTTAAAATCTGGTTTACATGTACACGAATTGATTTCTTCATCCTTCAAGGTCGTTGTCCCCACTGCTTCACGTATACACGGATTGATATCTTCATACTTCAAGGTCGTTGTCCTAGAGGTCGTTGTCTTCAAGGTCGCCCTTTCTTCAGGAGGATAGTACTTTCCAGAAAACTTATAAGATACTCCGTTTTTGTTATATTCCACCTGTTAATAAATAAATAGTTAGTATTTTTTTGCGTAGGTTATCTGAGTTACAGCCACGATCATAAGATGGATGGGGTTTAACTGTGTAAAACAGGTTTTTTGTTGCTTTGTAAGGCATGTTAAGCCTTTACATGCCTTACAAAGCACGAAACCAATAGATGATGTCGTTAAACTATAATTATCAGAAGCTCTATAGGACGCTTAAAAACTTCTGACAATCAGCACATAAGCTTCAACTCAAGCAAGCAAGGCGGCTTTAAAACTTGGCATATTGGGGCTGGCTATTACACAGTACACACATTACATGTCTCATAGCTTCCACCAATCCGGATTTGACCCTCATGTGTGCAGGCGCGGATCCAGGATTTCGTTCAGGGGGGGGGCAAATTTTCAGTGTACCCTTATTTATAAAGCGGTCGAAAGCATTAGACCGTTAATAAAAAAAGTCGCGAGCGTAGCGAGCGCGAAATTTTTTGAATACTTAAGAAATGCCTCTATTTATTTGCATTTTATTATTACAGTCCGGTCCACGAACTTCTCTGAAAATGTAACGAAAAGTAGGTACGAAAATTTCAGTTTCCGCGAACAAGCACAAACATAACAGAATATTGGTTTGTTTCAAAGGTCTTTTCAGTAAAAAAAAAATAGTATCTTTTGTCCCAGGTGATTATTAAAGACAAATAGTAGTGTTATTTATATCATGTACATTTAACGTTTAAACGGTGATAGATAATTTATTGTAAAACACCTCTATATTAAAAAGCAAAAAAGCAGATAAGATGTCATTATAGGACACGAAAAACATGTTATTAAAGATCCTCGCTATAGGTGAAACTTAGTTTGGGTTATACCATCGATCTCCAGAGGTCATTGCGGAGCCTGGGTTCCAGATGAGCTGGCTCCAAAAGGACCCAAGACAGAGCTTCATGAAAACAAGTTAATTCTTTTGGCAGTACTGGATTATTTAGGGATAGCTTTTTGTAAGCTTATACTTGAAGAAGTTACTGTCAACCAATATGTCTACGGTGATTTCTTGAAAGAGTTCTACCTGAGTGGGCTAGGCGGAGCAACGTATCAGCTCCTTACATACTCTATAACAATGCAAGACCGCACAGAAGTGCTAAAGTTCGGAAATTATTCGGTCGTAACGGTTGGCAACACGTAGCACACCTTCCTTCACCAGATATGAACCTTCTAGAATACAACTGCTTTCGCCATATAAAAGAAAACTAAGCAGTGTACGAATGGGCCGGCTCGACCCGAGTGATACCACGGCCTCACAGAAAACCGACGTGAAGCAACGTTAGTTGTGTTTCGCAGAGTGAGTGAGGGTACCGGAGGGCCAACCCCTCCCCATTTCCCCCATCCCCCATACCATTTCAAAGGTCGGCAACGCACTTGTGACTCCTCCGGTGTTGCGGGTTTCCATGGGCGGCGGTAATCGCTTACCATCAGGTGATCCGTCTGCTCATTTGCCACCTATCACATTTAAAAAAATCGCGACTCCCTAGAATCTGCAGTCAAAAATGTTTTTTATGATCTAACAGAAAAAGGTTCAATAAGTGGTGTCCAGAAGCTTCCAGAAGTTTCGAATTCTGCTGTATTAAAGTAGGGATACTATGAATTAATTATATGTATTAATTTAAAAAATCCAGACATGACTTAACTTTGATAAAGATTTTTTCCACTGAAAATATTTTTGAAACAAACCAATATTTCCCTCCCGTCCCCTCCACCCATGGAGTTTCCCAGTGGTGGGTAGACGGGCATTTCACGATTACCCCATCACCCACTTGCCCAAAACATGTTCATCACGATTTTTTGTTTGTGAGTTTTTAGACTGGAAAATAAATTTAAAGATCTTGATTAAGGTAGTTCATCCATAATTACTTACTTACGTTTTTTTTTTACTAAATAAGTACCTCTTATTTTTCAGTAAACACATGGCGCTATAAATTAGGTCTAGCACCATCCCTGTAATTTGGGAATATAACATGGGAAAGACACCTTGCGCTACTTTAAATCGTCTTTTTTTTCGTTCTTCTTTTTCAGTTTCAATCTACACACTATCCTTTATTTATAATCATGTAAAGTTTCATTGACGGAAAAATTACAGAATCTCCCATTCTAGAAACTCCACATTAACTAGGGTATTCAACAACCGAAGTTTTTGTAGTATATTGCTAAATATATAAAAATGCTGGCTTAACTTATGCTTTCCTGACTATAATAATAAGCGGGGCATTTAATTAATGTTAGGTATTTTGCCTTTTTAGGGCTCCCACCTCGAAAGACAAAAAAATAGGATAACTTTGTGGTCTGTCTGTCTGTCTCAGGAATGCGTGGATGACTGTATCAAGTTGAAATAATTAAATGGGCAGGTCTGCAATCCTTTGGAGCTGTAAAAAAAACTTCCATGTCAACGCAATCAAAAGACAAGGCCATTTATGCCACATATTTTGACACTAGAAAGGGAATCTTTATAAATTAGGACAGCTCATATAATTGTATGTACCAACTGGGAATAGTACGAACTGTCCAGCAACGTTCTCGTTTACCTAGAGCGGACCAGACACTATCAGTAATAATGACAGTATTTTCAAGTAATGACAATATACTGACATTATACTGACAGTGTAGTGGTTGGAATGATGGTCTGACGCATAGTAAACGACGGAATGACAATATACTGATGTAAAAATACTGTCATTATTACTGACAGTGTCTGGTCCGCTTAGAATTATGAAATTTGGCAAGAAGTAATGTAAAGCAAAACAATCTCAAAATCGTCGTAGTTACATCACACATTTTTTTTTTGCGATTATTAATTTATTTGCAGTTGATAAATTGACCCTGACCGATCGATGTATATAAAAATGTAGGCAAAGTTAAGTTTGTATCTCAATCCAGATTATCTTTTCGTTAGAGCAATATTCGTTTTGGGAACAGATTTTGGAGAAAAACTTAAAACATGTTTGAAAAAAAAGCGAAAAAAATCTTCGAGGATCGATTCCCGTGATGGACTGTTTACATAGTCTCCTACAATAAGTTTTCACGGAACCCTTGTATCGGTGCGAGAAGTCCGACTTATTTTTAGTTTTTTTTGTATGATGAATTTTAACTTAAGTTTCTCAAACCCTCGCGTCCGGTGCAAGAAGTCCGACTCGCACTTGGCTGTTACTTTTTTTTAGTTTTTTTATGTATGATGAATTTTAAAGTAAGTTTCCCAATACATCACTTTTATTCTTTTATTTTTGTTTTAGTTCTGATAGTATTGTGTGAAATATCTCAGTTACACGTGTTTGTAGAAAACGTGGTTTTCTGTAGTGTTAGTAGATTTTTCTAAATAATAATTATTATAGAAAACATTAACACATACCCTGCGTTACGGCAAATATTTGCCATATTTGAGTATCTGACAGTGCGGCAGCTCGTTTTCTTTGTTTTACGCCCGGTGCGGGGGTGATTTACCTATATTACCTAATATGTGGTTTACATGTAGAAAAGATACAGTGATATTCTCAACATTGTTACTATGAGTATAACAATTATCTACAAAAAAAAAATAGTTTCCGTAACGCACAGTGACGAAATTATTTTCATTCGGTGCGGTATGGCAACTATTTTGCCGTACCCCCAGGCCCCCAACTCCGCACCTCACTGCATGCACCTGAGTGCTGGGCATAAGTGAGATGTGTTTGTGCTCGATATTTTTTTTTTGCATTAAATACGAAGAAAACAATGAGACGTTAACAAAAAAAACAAAAAAACTTGGAAGTTTGTACACATTTTTGTTGATTAGTTTTTTTTTACAACCTGGTGCTGCTCGATAAGATAACCAAGCAAAATAGAAATCTAATCTTATTTAGTTTAGGTACTTAAAGTGGCAAACGAGCAGACGGATCACCTGATGGTAAGCGATTACCGCCGCCCATGGACACCCGCAACACCGGAGGAGTCACAATTGCGTTGCCGACCTTTGAAATGGGATGGGGGATGGAGGGAATGGGGAGGAGGAGGGGGGTTGGGCCTCCGATACCCTCACTCACTCGGCGAAACACAACTAACGTTGCTTCACGCCGGTTTTCTGTGAGGCCGTGGTATCACTCCGGTCGAGCCGGCCCATTCGTGCCGAAGCATGGCTCTCCCACGGTTAAAAAGTTTTTAGAAGTGTTTAGACGGGTAAGTATTGCTCCCAAACGGGAACCTACTTCAAAACTTATGTATCAGTATACAGACGCGATTTATATGAGTTTCATCGCATTTGTTTGTTTCGCAACGTTTGTTGTGTTTCGCCGAGTGAGTGAGGGTACCGGAGGCCCAACCCCACCCCCCTCCTCCTATTCTCCCATTCCCCCTATCCCATTTCAAAGATCGGCAACGCACTTGTGATTCCTCCAGTGTTGCAGGTGTCCATGGGTGGCGGTAATCGCTTACCATCAGGTGATCCGTCTGCTCGTTGCCACCTATGACATAAAAAAAAACTCCGCTTTGACCTTGAGATATTTAAAAAAAGAGCGTATCTATGGCTCACATTCAAAGTATGATTAATTGTAAACTATTAAGTTAGAAACTTAAAATCAATGCCAGGATCTAGGTAATATTTTGATGCGTATAATATATTTTTTCTATACTCCATTTCAAATAGGAATAGACAGAACGAAAAAAAGGTTTTTAAGGTGCTCACTTTTACAAATAATTTACGTTTGTGGACATGTCACTGAATTAATTATGTTACCTAAACAAAAACATATTGAAAAATATTAAAGCAATTCAAAAACAACTATTTATTACGCAAGACATCTTACATTACAGTAAGACATAAATAAAACAATTATAAAAGTGTAATTTAATTCGATGTCAAAAAAGTATCACCTATAAAAGACCTAAAGAAGCAGAGGTATGCGTAACACGGCACGTAATTTGAATAATATATCCAAATAAAGGTATTAATTCAGTTTTTTATTTTTTCTTGGAATATTTTTCTTTATTTATCTAAGTCTTTAATTTCTAACTCTTTTATTATCCCACCCAATCAATCTTCTCAATCCTTCATATCTACAGGTATTGTCATTGGCGAAATCATAGAAACCGCTATTCCTACAGTAAAAAGCTTACATACAATGCCGCGTTCAGAATCTGCACTCTGACAGCAACCATTCACTCTAACAACAGGATAGCATAATATAAATCGCTTAAGTGTGAAAGAGAGGATCCAAAACAACGGTACGTGTACTCGGTACAAGTCCCGGCAACCAACCTATAAATATATCAATTTGCACGTATGTCTCAGGTGTCTTGCAGAACACGGAAACCATAGAGTTAAATGTCACTAACAGAAAAACCCATCCAGGTAATTATCGAACTTTAATTCAGTTAACCTACGTCATCGATGTGAATAAACAAATAAGCACGTCATACTGAACTGCGGCTGCGACCGATTTTTAATATGGCCCATGCCGTCGCCACCTCCACACGAAGATTGTTGCTCTGCAGAACTCGCATACAATGTTCCTCTCTGTACTACCATTACTTGTAGAATATGTGTGGCACAAAGAAATACATTTTCATCAGTATAGCGACATTTGAAATCTGTGGCCGAATGTTTACTACCTCTGCTCCTTCGTCCTTCTTATGTCTATTGCTATCTGAAACGTCAATTATAAAAAAAAAATATATATATTTATTTATTTTAGTGTTCCTTGTGAGTTACAGTCACAAAAAAATGTTGTAGTACTTGATGTGCATTTATAATCATAAAAAAAACGAAAAAATTGGTGCAGCACTTCGAAAAATCAAACTCGACGCAAAATAAACATACCAGTGAGTAAAGTACGACGTTCAGAAAAATAAATGCATTATTCAGACATGAACAGATCGTAAATAATTATCACAATTATCACAAAAACAAAAAAGCTTTTGAAATGATTCGAAAAAAACAAATTCGATAAAAGGTACAATGTGTTATCACTTTCTACTTTCACATTATTAATGGTCAGCATTATACTACTAAAAATGATGTCTGACAAATGTAAAATGTCTTTATATTCTTGAAGTATTGAACCAGCTTTTTGTTATGATACTTTGAATGTTCCGGTTACATGTATGGTTACTTAATAAATGGTTCTATTCGATTAAAGAATACTTTGACGAGGTCAAGTGAAATTATGAAGGAATATTTTTAGAAGCATGATAATAGGAAGTACATTATTATGGCATGTTCACTATCATTTATAAAAACGCATGTATGCACCAAATACCCATGTACAAATATTTGCACGCTCGAATAAGAGCAGATTTTGTATGGATTTAACCCTAACCTTCCACCCTATTTTGTACCCAAAATCATACGCAAATAAAGAATTTCATTTCATTTCATTTCATTTCAATGAGTTAACTTGGAAACTGTTAAATTTAGAAACTTATAACAAATGCGAGATTTTTGGTAACCTTTTGGCGTATATAATATATTTTTTAAGAGTTTTAGATGAATAATGAACATCATTCTTATAATTAAAAAAAATATATATATTTCAGTCTTCCTTATGAATGACAACCACTGAAAAAATATATGTTATAGTACTTGATGTGCAATAACAAATAGGAATGCAGATATAAAACTTTATCACGTTTATTCGCGAATTTTACGTATCTATATGACCAACTTCCTTATTAACACTTTGTGGTGATATTTCCGGTATTGCCAAGAATTCCTAATTGTTATTTATTATTAATAGTTTAGTAGGCAAGCTATTTCACTACTAAAAATAATGTCCGATAAGTGTGAAATATCTTACGAAGAAAGTGATTACATATTTTACCTTATATCAAAAATTTTTTTGAACCATTGCTAAAGCTTTTTTGTTTTTATAATAATTATGATAATTATTTACAATCTGTACATGTTTGAATCATGCATTTATTTTTATTAACGTCGTACTCTATTCACTGGTATTTGTATTTTGTGTCGAGTTTGATTTTTTCGAAGTGTTGCACAAATTTTTTTCGAAAGATTTTTTATGATTATTTCTTATTTTTATTTTTTATTTAAACATTTCTTTCACGTAACAGAGACGCATAGTTGTTAGTTAACTTAAAACTACTGTGTCAGTATACATGCAAATTTGTCAGTAAACTCAGGTCAAACAAACATGTTGTTTATTAGATATTGTGCGCATGACACTAGTGCATTATGTAGAGTAATTCATATTATATTATTACGCGCTGCAGGCATCGTCGCTTAATGGCTCAATGTCGTCGTTATCAAGTTTTTGTTTGCTCAGGGACATTCTGTAGCTGAAGCTCATCGACAAGCACACAAAGTGATAGGAAAAAAAGTACTCGATAATTCTACGGTTTAAACGCGATATCAAAATTCAAAGGAAAAAAAATATAAATTTCGAGACCATTGTGGTGGGATCCTTTAGTACTGACCTTCAAACGCAAAAACGAGTTAAAGCAATGAGGGAAGTATTCAACCAAACAAGATGTTGGAATCTGGGGTCCCTGTCGGCTAATCTAGGAATCCCTAAAACAACTTGTCACGAAATGGTTACTGAAAAACTGGAAATGTGAAAAATCTCTAAAAAATGGGTTCCAAATGAACTTGCTCCAGT
Source organism: Coleophora deauratella (assembly GCA_958295455.1). NCBI lineage: Eukaryota > Metazoa > Arthropoda > Insecta > Lepidoptera > Coleophoridae > Coleophora > Coleophora deauratella. Next base: position 9,191,274 of record OY282412.1, read on the forward strand.
CCACTTGGAAACACATGTAGAGTACTCCAAATTCAATTTGCAGTACTACAAGCAGCAAACTAACCGCCTCTGATATACTGGTGCCGTGGATAAAACGTGGGTCTCTGTTCAACTTCCGCCGAAAAAATATTAGGCTAAACAATGGTTGAGAAGAGAAAGACACCAAGTCCAGCAGCACAGTCAAAAAGGTACGGACCTAAAGTGATGATGACATTAGTAATGTATATCAAAGAGATTCGATTTTACGAAATTCTGGCCGATCAGGAAACTGTGCACAACGAGAGATATTTCTCATGTAGCTCATGAACTATTGACATGGTGATTGCAAGTGCACCATTTGGCTTCTCGATGACAATGCTCAATCTCATCGTAGTATCTATGATAGCCTGGGTCAAAGAAAACCAAACTGAACGTTGGCTTCAATATACCTATTCTGTCGACTTTAGCCGCTGCGTTGCTTCCATGCGCTGAAGAGAGCTATTGGTGGTGTGGCTTAAAAAGATGTGAACACTTTTCGTAATGCAATAGTTACTGAGATTCGACAGGGAAACGAAAATGAAAAGTATCTTACTGTTAGCAAATTGCTAGAGCGCTGGCAGCGCTGTAATAATAAGGAAAGGCAATACATGTTATTTTGTAACATCCAACACTCAAAAGTCTCTTATAACTAAACTTTTATATATTATTTTATAGCGGACAGTTTTCGGACGACCGGTTTCGGTTGTCCGGACAACCTAATACATGCATCAAAAGGTTACCTAGAACCTGGCATTGGTTTTAAGTTTCTAACTTAATAGTTTCCAAGTTATCATACTTTGAATAAGAGCCATAGTTACGCTCTTTTTTTAAATATCTCAAGGTCAAAGCGGAGTAATGCAGTGAAACTTATATAAATCGCGTTTGTATATCAAGGCGATACTGATACGTAAGTTTTGAAGTAGATTCCCATATGGGGGCAATTTCGCTTGATACATAGGTCGTACCAGAAGTCCTGACATATTTTGTTTTTTATTTATTTTTATTTGTGTAAATGATAAAAGTATATAATACACGAAAAATTAATCAGTAGTCTCCTGCGCTATAATTTAGTCCTCTCCAAACAACTGGTATTTTAGATAACTAGTAAAAATACAATTTTTGTTTAACCTTCCGATTTTTTTCATTTAAATAAATAAATAAATAAATTTTAAATAAATTTTTATTTGGGTCACCAACAGTTAATAACTTTATAATTGATACAATATAAAGTAAGAACTTATAAACCAATTACAGGTTTAACTTGAATGGATCGATGTTTCTGAAGAGAGCGTTGTAAAACGGCACCCAAGTCTCATCTGTACATCACTGATTCCTCCTTTTCGAGCAACTGCTCATACCAAAAAAAAAATTCACAGGCCTTCTTTCTTCAAGTCGAAATTCAGTTTGATTATCATTCAGTCTGTATGGAACCCATGGATTAACTTACTCACCAACCCCAACTCTTCTGATATAACTCTTTGCGCAGTAGTTTGAGGAACTCTAATGTGTTGACGCAGATCCTCGATAGACTAGTTACGTATACGACTTAATTCTTCCTTAGTTTAATCGTGATGTCTATCGAACTTCCCATGGCAAGTCTTCTGCTTGCACTCATACACTGTAATTTCTCACCGGGTGGCTCCAAGTAGCTGTAATGCACGCAGCGGCCACACCCCGGTAAACCACGTCGTCTCGTGGGCTAAACCCAGTGAGAGACCTGCCTGTTAACATAGGCAGGGTGTTGCGGTCACTTCCCGCATGTGTGCATGAAGTCTGACTCGGCATAGAAGGCAAACCAAGCTGATACGCACCGGACTTTGGTGGATATGGCGCGTCAACGAGGCCTAGTGGAAGGCTTAGGCAACGTTAGAGGACATGGAGAGCGTTGGCCAGAAACTGCATCCGTACCTTCTTCTAATTGTAACAGTTTACTGTTCCATCGGACAAAGGGGGGTAAGGACGAGAGAGTGCACCTGTGTCTGCGCGCACACTTGAGCACTAAAATATCTCCTGCGCAAATGACTGCATCTGATAAAAGGACTCCGAGAGACAAAGTCCTGTGGCGATGGGCAGAGGCAGAGAGGTTTGGTTGTGATGCCAACTTGGCTTTGGCTAATGCCTGCACACAGGCGGCTCAGGGAGCGTGGTCGCTTTCGCACTGCACTGGGTTAACAGTGTGGACTCGGCAGCACCCTGAGTGACAAAGCAGCCCTATTTAGGGAGACACTTCTTCCGCCGCTCAGCCGGGGAGGGAGCTAGAAAAGGTGCCCTAAAAAGACTTAACTTAAAAATTTATAAACTTAAAAAAGCATATAAAGTACAAATATTACAAAAATAGTATTTTAAACTTTATTTTATAAGATTAGAAGTACTTTAATATGTTAAGTTTACCAATAAAAAGAAATACCAATATTAGCGTTTTTCTTAAATAAATAAAACATTGACAATGCTTGAGCACCCCCTTACACTATACTTAGAAAGTTGAAATTTTGTATCAGTAATATTATAGGTAGACGTAACAAAATTGGGGGAGGCCCGATCAGATTTCCAAAAAAAATTATCTTGGACCACCCATACTGGCTATACACGAGGATGTAACCTATCGATTGGTTTAAAAAACGTTTCCACGTCTGTATGGACCTTGGAATTCAGGTACTGGTACGGCCAAATAGAAGCTGTACCGCAAAGCAGGCAATATAGATACGGGCAGTATTTTTGAAAGAAAGAAAGAAAAAAGTATTTTCTCGTACCACACTGAAAGAAAATTTAGTTCTAGCGCCAACGCAGGGAATGTGTTAAAAACACGTTATTCAGCCTTCTGTGTAATTAATATCTTTATGCGGTTCGACGTTTCCCATTAAAAAAAATACTCTCATCTGTTCAATAGTTCAATAAAATGGGTAGCGGAAGGTCGCTGGACAATTATCTTGGTAGAGCCACTGCTCATTCATTTGCGCAGTACTAATAAATGCAAGTCACACGAACATGCACCAAGCGAATTATTTACGTTATTTTTGTCCTTCATATCATCAAAACCAATATGTTTATACAATTAATTTTCATTATTTTTCTTTTTATGTATCTACTGTTTTAGATTTTAAGCAACGGTGGAATCATTTTTGTTTTTTTTTGTTGAGCCGAAATTGTTGAATAGTGTTTCGGATGGTGCACGACTGAGGAAATATTGTCTAAAAAAATTAGTTTTATTATTTAAATTTCTATAGTTTTACGTTATTTCCGACCAAAATACGTTATTTTGGTATAAGAGCACCTTAAGACAAATTAAATAAAATCAAGAAATTAAGTCACTTAAGTTCTTACCCCGAGTCTCCCTATATTTATTTCCCAATCTTTAGATTCCCCATCTTTAGATTTAATCTTTATTGGCTTATCCGAGTAGAAAGTATTGTATAACTGGTAGGTTTCGATTGGTATTCCCTTGTTTTCTCTATCATAATATAATCCATAATGGGGTCCGACCATAATCACTTCTGCAAGAAACAAACAATTAAAAGACGGGAACCGACCAGCCAATCTTAATAATAACTACATCAGTTATTAAACAATTTTCTGCACAACCAACAATTTGGCTTCACAAAAGGTATTTCAACTACTGATGCAGAAGTAACACTTATACGAAACATCTATGATGTTTTTGAGGAATCACAAGATGCAATAGGAGTGTTTTGTGATTTATCTAAAGCATTTGATTGTGTTGAAAATCAAATGTTATTTCACAAACTAAAGCATAAAAGTGTGGAGGATAGGGCTCTCAGCCTTCTAAATTCTTATCTTAACAATAGGTTACAAACAGCTCAAGTGAATGGCACAAGTTCTCTCGGCACAAAAAATAGGTATTCCTCAGGTATCTATTTCGGCTTCTACTCATGAAACTGGCCTTCTTATACTAATCAATTAACTGATCCGTCAATTTTGTATGGGAAGTCCAAAAATTTTTTTGCGGATTGAGTATAGGTTCCTTGGGGAAAGTTGTTCAGTTTCATGAGTAGAACTTACTGTTAGTTTTTTTCCAAGTATTTTAGAAGGACCGGATATGTATGTATATCCCGTAATATATATGCATTTCTTCCGAATAAAACTGAGACTACTCACAAAAGGTTGTTATGTTTAAATTAATAAAAGAGAAGCTCCAAGTCGAAATGAAGCTTTTCTAATGCGATTATGAAACAGCACAAATTAATGCGGCCCAAGCCATATACCCAGATGTAAAACTGACTGGAAAGAGAAGCTCCAAGTCGAAATGAAGTTTTTCACATGTGATTATGAAACAGCACAAATTAATGCGGCCCAAGCCATATACCCAGATGTAAAATTGACGGGATATTATATATTATCAACTAAGGCTATGTGGAAAAAGGCGAAAGAATTCGAAATAGTGAAAGTAAAACCCACAAGTGCAGACTTCAAACCAGCAAGGAGTATTGTAAGATTGTGTTCCAATTTCGTTTTGCTCCCATCATCATTTATGAGTCAGGCCTGGGAGGACATTCAAAATGTTGCACCATGTTCGCCTAATATGCAAAGATTTCTGGAATACTTAGAGACCCAGTGGTATGATAAAGATCACGATATGATAAGTTGTGCGGCAGACAGTCATCGGACCACTAACTGATATGAAGGCTATCACCGCAGAATTAATTCCAGAATGCCTCGAAAGCCAAATAAAAAAAAACTGCACAGGTGCATATAAAAAAAAAATGAAATTAAAACTTGGTGTTTATCGCATCTTTAATTTCTGAGATACACAGGAAAGACAGTAAAATTGACGAAGTAAACAAGACACTTTCAGAGTTTTAAGTAAATGGTTTACTGTTAAGGTTGAACGTTAGTGCTCCCTGGTTGCAAAAATCCGTTAGATGGCGTTAATTTGACTATAACTTGGTTTCTCGATTTAAAAATAGTATAAATAACCCTAAACCATACTACGTTAAACAGCGAGCAGTTACAAGATCAATGTACGCTAATAAACTATAAAAATGTTAATTAAATAAGTACTTCGATATATTTGTCCCCTTACAATTATAGTTTTGCGTTTATCTCGTATAAATAAGAGCTCAAATTACGTACACGTACATAAGATTTTACATATATTATGCTTATTTTTGACTTATCTCTATAGGTAGTCCTTGACGTAAAGGTGCAAGCGGTAGATTTTGTACGAACTTAGTACGTTGTACTGCTTTTAGGTCCGGGTTCGTATCCTACGAGACTTTATTGTTTTGTATTTTTATTTAGTATGAACATAAGTAAATTATGTAAATAATAAGACCTAAAAGCGATAAAAAAAGATGTTTTAAAAGAAAAAATACCATGCATTATAAAAACAAAATACCTTTTCAGTCACATATCATTTATTGAATAACAGTGTCGCCTAGCATTGGCCTGCAAGGAGATATGTATCACGCGTCCCTCGCGAATCAGGACACCAGTGGAGCCAGCGGGAGCTTGTAGAATTGACGGATCCACAGAAGTCCCCCATCGGTTCTGACTTCATAATGTACTCCACCCAGACGTCGAGTTATAGTGCCGAATTCGCACTCCCGGGCCAGAGAGGAGTAACTCCTGGCCACCCTGTCTCCAGGAGAGAAAAGCCTCCTTGTCCTCAGACTACGTGGCTCCGGTCTAAGTATGGGTCTAGCATGGCATGTAGCTTGATTCCGACCTATCTTCCAAACATCAGTAGCAAGGGGGTCCCTCTTGGAATTTTTGTCTGCCTCAAGCGTGTCTTAACCATTAGAAGTTTGTCGCTGAGGTCCTCCCCTTGAGTGGTGAAGTAATCGTTTTCATAATGTATCTTTCAGTGCTGTACACAACTCCTCAAACAAGGTTTCTTCCTCATGGTATTAATCTTCGGTTTCTAGTTCAATGTTGTTCTGTATTTTGAGTGACTCCAAGCGGGTCTCAACTTACTTAGGTCTTGAGTGTCGAGCGCATTTTCTGTGCGCGTTTATAAACTGTACTGAGCTTCTTGTTTCTTTATAACATTTATTTAATACCGTAAAATGGGGTGAATAGAATTCGTGGGGGTCGATGGAAACAAAACCATACATTTTCTTCAGGGGCTCATTGTTCGGATACAACTAAAAACTAATCTATGAAGAAAACATTTATTTATTTATTTATTTACACTTTTTTGTACATAAAATACTAAATATAATTATAACTACAGTACATAATTATGGGACTGTATAGGTAGGCGGTCTTATTGCTATAAGCAATCTCTTCCAGACAACCTTGAGGTAGAGGAGAACATGAAATACTTAATATCTAATATGGGTAGAGTATTTATCCACTCAAAACATCATACACTGATAAAAATGAAATTATATATATTTATTTATCTGGTTTATAATAAATATAAATAAATACATATATAAAGGTATATATTAACTACACATAAATACAAATAATAAACTATAGTATATAAATACAAAATACATAAAAATAAATGCAACTTCGTACAGCAACCAAAAATGGGAAAATGAAAAAAAAACTAACGGATGGCAAAAGAAAGTAAAAATACTAAAGCGATAGAAAAAAAGATTTGACCTGAGATTTGAAGACAGAAAGGGACGGAGAGCGCTGAATAGTTTCTGGAAGCGAGTTCCATAAGGAGATAGCATGAATAGCAAAAGAATTGGAGTAGAAATTTGTGCAGTGTGGAGGAACATATAATCGAATGTGTTTGCAGAGCGAAGCTGGCGACTGTGAGTAGAAGATAGAAATTTAAAAGAGGTCTGGAGATAGGTAGGAGATTTATTGCTAAATAGGATAGAGTATAGAATACATTTTCTTAAACTGGAAAAAACATTTTCTTAAACTGGAACATTGTTTTTATTACGACAGTACTGAAAAAGTTTTATTATGGCAATAATTATTTAAAAAACTAAAGTCAAAATTGACTCTCAACAGTCGTTGTTTTTAAGTGCTCCAAAATCTTTGCTGTTTTGTGGAATTCAATAGGGAGTTTTCAGATGACGTATGTCACACCGTTCAAAAGTATCTCAATAGATGGCGTTTCTAATTTTTGGCAATGTATTTTTAAAAACAACGTAGAATTTACGGTAGCAAAATAGATTTAATATTGTTAAAAATGTATAAAAAGCCACCTGAACATCGATTCTTATTAATTGAATTAACAGAAACGATAAATTTCCAACTTGGTCAAGTATGGATAACCAGGGTGCGTTCTGGTTTCTTTGTTATACCTATGTAATTTCTTCTTCCAAACCAAAAATAAATTGATTTTAATACATTCTTATGATTAAAATGCAATTTATAACTCGGTATCATGTTAGAATTCTTTGAAGAAATACAAAAACAATACTGATAAGCTTTGTGCATAAACAATTATGAAAAGTAGTTTTTGGATCAAAATGCAAAAAAATATTCAATGAAAAGTAATCTTCGAAAGCTATTCATCATTATTATGATATAAGTTGGTAATATCAGTCAGTTTTGACGATTTTTAAGAGATTTTCTTTTTTCCAATGTTGATCAGCGCCATCTAGTTAAGTTTAGAGAAACCCGTGGAAAATTCCCTATTGTGTTTTGAGTAAGTAGTGGCCCTAATTTCATCAATTATAGAGTTATTTATAGATAAAACACATCGTTTTGTTGATTCGTTGCTTAATAATCGATATTTTTGTAAAATTATTGGATTAGGTAATTTTTGCTGTTAATCGGGGTGAAAAGCGTACGCCTGAGGGGTGAACTGAAACGCAGTGTGAGGTGAAAGGAAACAAGCTATGGGGTGAATGGAAACGTAGTATGTGTAAATGGAAACGAAAGAGGGGTTAATGGAACGCTTGAGTGCAGGGTTGCTACAATCCATATAAGAATTTATAATTCAATTTTCCTTATTTCTTCTCTTGTAATGTTTTTTTTTATTAATTTTATTCCAGAAGATTGTAATGATACTGATAATATGTAATTTATTTAATAATCTCCAACTACAACTTGATTACCTGTCATTTTTAGGGTTCCGTAGCCAAATGGCAAAAAACGGAACCCTTATAGATTCGTCATGTCTGTCTGTCTGTCTGTCTGTCTGTCCGTCCGTATGTCACAGCCACTTTTTTCAGAAACTATAAGAACTATACTCTTGAAACTTGGTAAGTAGATGTATTATATGAACCGCATTAAGATTTTCACACAAAAATAGAAAAAAAATAATAAATTTTGGGGATTCCCCATACTTAGAACTGAAACACAAAATTGTTTTTTCATCAAACCTATACGTGTGGGGTATCTATGGATAGGTCTTCAAAAATGAAATTGAGGTTTCTAATATTATTTTTTTCTAAACCGAATAGTTTGCGCGAGAGACACTTCCAAAGTGGTAAAATGTGTGTCCCCCCCCTGTAACTTCTAAAATAAGAGAATGATAAAAGTAGAAAAAATATATGATGTAGATTACCATGCAAACTTCCACCGAAAATTGGTTTGAACGAGATCTAGTAAGTAGTTTTTTTTAATACGTTTTTTTAAATCGTAAACCGCAAATTACCTTTCATTCAATCAATTCAAATATAAAAAATATAGATTTCAAGACATGTGTGATTATGAATTAATACGGAACCCTCGGTGCGCGAGTCCGACTCGCACTTGGCCGGTTTTTTTAATATTTTGACAACCCTTGCATTTTTTCCTATTCACCCCGTTAGTGTTTACCGTCACCCCACATTGCGGGTGAAAAGAAACGACCCATATTTTTGAAAATTGTGCATTATTGCTACCATTTCTTAAGTTTAAAATCGTGTAAAATGAAAGAACAAGATCTAACTCATACATTGTCTTTAGACACCACACACTTAAGGTTAAACGTCAGTCACCCTTTTTCATACAAATTTACCTGGCTATTAATTACACAAATAAACACTATATTTTTTATTTTATCTGTCCAACGTAAACTTTACAACCTTTTATTTTCTCCAAATGTATGTAATTATATAATTTATTTCTGTAATATCATTAAAAACTGCAGTAAAATACCATAAATTTTACGCATGTAGTGGTGTATAATTCATCACCACCTTTCCGAAATTACAGTAACTACAATTTCAACAAGTTTGATAAGCTTTGTTTAGCTGAGGATTTCATTTTTAGCGCCATCTTGCATTTTGCTTGAGCATTATTATAGTTGCAAATTTATTATAAAGACTTTTTAGTCTGAGTAATTTATGCTGGCAAATATTTTTTATATTCAGAAAAAAAGACACTGTCAGTCTCACGTCAGGGACATCTGACAGACGAAAATATTGTTTACCCAACAAGGTCTACTTGTGAGTTTCAACTCGATATTTATGATACACAGGCTGATATTTTTACTTATACAGGGGTGTAAAAAAAACACTCCTGAAAATTTAAATTATGGGATCCACTCATGAAACTGAACAACTTTTCCGAATGAACCTTAAGAATGCTTAATACTTAATACCTTAAGAATGTAAGCTGACCATATTACAAGAAATCTTCATTTTTATGCAAATTTTGTGTGGGTTCCTTAAGAGAAGCTTTACAGTTTCAAAAATAGGACAGCCTGTTAAAGTTTCCGGAAGTTACACCTGTATAAGGTGCCTTCAAATTTTTGCCATCCTTGCCCGTTCAGCAAGTCGATTTGTATGAAAAGGCCAAACATTCTCCTACATATTGGCTATGGGTTCCTAGGGAAAATTTGTTCAGTTTCAGGAGTAGAGACCCCAGTTAGATATTTTGTAAATACTGTGTAAAGAATTGGCTAATTAGCCGGTTCATTTTTAGGTTTCCGTAGCCAAATGGCAAAAAACGGAACCCTTATAGATTCGTCATGTCTGTCTGTCTGTCTGTATGTCTGTCTGTCTGTCTGTCTGTCTGTCCGTCCGAATGTCACAGCCACTTTTTTCCGAAACTATAAGAACTATACTGTTGAAAATTGAAACTTGGTAAGTAGATGTATTCTGTGAACCGTGTAGCATACTGGAAATTATATGAACGTTACTGCGGTTGACACTTGCCATCGAGCTGTCACCGGGTGCGGTTGTCCAAGCAAACTTGTGTTTCATTTATTATAGTTTGTGCATCTGTGAACTGTACAAGTGGCGACCCAGCCAGGATTAACCAATTCTGACGCAAGTACAAACTAAATAAACACAACAGAGGTAATATCGAGATATATATCTGAAAAAACCAAGACAAGAAAATGTTTGAAAAATACAGCTAAAATATCTCCATACTGTTACTAAATGGTTGAATAATGTGAACTTATGTAATTTGGTACATAAACGTAGGAAAATAACGTAAATAAGAACACTGTTACAGTGATTTTTAATGATTTGTTGTAAAATTCACAGAACAGAAAATTTCTTGTCACGGACTTTTAAAGTATGGACGAGTCCATTCAAATGTTAAATGAAAAAGGGTAGCGTGCACCGCATTCATAAGTCCGACAGAATATTTGTCTTATTTACAGAAAAAGTTTATAGCATGCTCGTATTTATTAGTTTTATATAATAAACTGTAAATAATAAAATAAAAGTTTAATGGCATCACCTAAATTTAAAATACTCATTTACCTCGTCTTTAGAAAATAATGTCATGCCATGCGATGTTTGTAATTATTTTTTTTCTCTGACGACTAATGTCAAGTCAGTAAATAAAAAGATTTTATGCGTTATGCGGTGCATCGCCGAGATTTCATTATGAACAAAAAGTTTTCAATAAACAACAAAGTTTAAAGAAAGGAGTTTCTATACTATGATATGTATAAAGTATGAACGTATATAGTCTTCATGCACAACCGAAGTTGGTTTGAAACTGAATGAAATATTTCTTGTTTGTTAGAAAATTAGATTTACAATATTTATAAAAATAGTTGAATCTTTAAAAAATATTACTTAAATGAAAGAAATAAGATTGCTGAACAGGAAATCCAGTTCAGACGGGTCTCAGTGCCTAAACATAAAAATCATAAATGTCGAATAAATATATAATATTATAATTGTGCGATGATGATTATTGGTAGTGGTTTAGGCAGATAGCTCTTCTTAGGGGCTTCTTTACGTAACCGAATACAACACAAAAAGATGCGTGAAATAGCTTAATCATAATCACTGACATAGTTCAAAGGAATAAGAAAGTTGTCCTGGGGGGTAATAGCGTATATAGAGATGGTGAATATATTTCTAAAAAAAATAAGTTTTTGAGGATGCGTAAGCTGGAACTGACTGAGGAAAATGTCGAAATTAAACAATGTAGAAAGGATTAATTGGAAAATTCGATTCTGTCTTTGGCTGGATTTTGGCTAAATGAGGGAGGAAACAAAGGACGATGTGGTAGTTTAGCAATCGCTGAACGGTATCAAATACAAGTGGTAGTTTAGCAAATGTTGAACGGTACCAAGTACGAGTGGTAGTTTAGCAAATGCTGAACGGTACCAAACCAAGTACAATACAATATGGTACTTTAGCAAATGCTGAACTTTACCAATAAATTCATGTTTTGGCAATGGTTGCACGGTGTACATACAAACGGCAAAGTAAAATACAAAGTGTTGGTTTAGCGAATGCTGGGCGGTGTTCCTAAAACTGGTACATATACGTAGTTTGAAAAATAATTAACTTTGCATAAAAAGTGGTAGCTTTGTAAAATCAAGTAATACGTGATGTAATAAATATAACATAATAAATTGACTTTTTAGCTGTGTTAAATCCAATGAGATTTAAACTGCAATTGAGTCTTAGTCGGCTTGTACTTGACAGTCTATGGTAGTGAGAGATGGTATATAAACAAAAGTAAATGTTACATTGTATCTGTCGACGATAGTTGTACCTGTTAGACAATATGCGGGCCGGGCAGAAGGAAGTTTTAAGTCAGAGGTTTAGAACAAGTTTGGCTTTTGAGGGAAACAAGGACCGGTATTGCAAGTCCTGCAATGTTTCACATGATTCCGTTCGATTTCATATAATATGTACCATGAAAAATATATGGGTCTCTATAATATAGCATAACTTTTTTATGACTATTTGGCCTTTGCATAACATTATTTGGCATAAAATATTTTGGAATAAAAAATTTTGCGCATATTTACGTTTTCCTAAAATTTATGAGCATAATATTACTTGGAATAATTAGTAATGTCCCTAACTATAAAGTTGCATAATGTTAAATTTCCTAATAATATTATAGCATATCAAACTTAAGCATAATATTCATTCGAATAATAGAAAATTTGCCTAAATAATAAGTTGCATAACATTAAATATACTAATAGTATTTTTGCATATCTTTCGTTTCTAAGAAGAAAAATATGAGTTAGGTTGCGTTTTCCTCTCTATTGATTATAATTATTCCATACAACGTTGTAATTGCCATTATTTATTTACTCAAAAAGCAAAAAATCTTTTGATGAACTTTGTATGGGAAGTCCACAATTTTTTTTGCTTTTTGACCATGACTGACTTGGGGAAAGTTGTTCAGTTTGATGAGTAGAAGCCACAGTTAAAATATTGCCAGACATTTTATAATCACCTGTTATATTATTAATTTGAAAAGTATATTTTAAAATGTTATTGTCTAATTTAAATTAAATTTAATAAGGTCAACTATAATTAATTATTATTCAAAATGAATTTTGCATGTTTTTTACTAAAATGGCATGAGTAATTTTTAATATATTATTTCAAATTTTTATATTTTTAAATTAAATCTAAATAAATGTAATACCCAATGTATTACGCATATATTTCTTTAAATTATACAGTAATTTTAAAGCTAGTCTACCTTGTTTTATTTATTTTTAACTTCATTTACTACTTATAGCGTAGGTTGTAAGAACCAGTATATTTGTTGCGCACGTCCTAGCACAACGGTACACAACAGTTAAACATTCACCATAGGGTGGTTCAATAGGATAGAAGACACTCAGGCAAGCCCACGAAAACACCAAAGTAACGAGGTATAAACACAATTTAATAACACTAAAACACAACACAAGTTAAGTACCAATGTACTAAACAACACTTCAAGTTAACAAACACAATACACTTTCAAAGAATACACGAAGAAATAATAACACAATTGAGACAATGGAGAAGCTGAACTTTCTATTTGAATTACTACGAATAACACTATGACTTATTATTACGATCTATACGATATACGTCAAGGTAGTATAACATTTCGAGCAATTGTCTAAAAAAACCTAATTTTCATTTTATACCCCTTGGCAATGCTGTAAAGGCGACCCCCAGGCCCTCACTTGGCCTCGGCCTAAAGTTCCCTGTTGAGGTTTCCGTTTCCTCTTCATATCTCCTAAACTACTCGATACAAAACAGTCCAACTTTACATTATACAAGCTGTCAACATTCTCCAATTATACAATCAATGCTTACTTAGGCTACATACCGCCAACATACTAATAAATTCATAAGTACATACAAAAAAGACATATTTTTGTAAAAGTTACACACACATTTCTAATTATTTCCAAAAGTAACAACGTCTACTTATCAAACTTTATTCCACCTAATAGACTTCCCTACGTTCTACAATAAAACAATACCAAATACAAACATTCATTGGACATTGAACCCTAAAAACAGTAAAACAAACAATTCTATAAGCAAATTCACGAACAAAGTGAATACCAACAAAACTAGCTATCGCCCGAAACAAAAAACATGTATATACTGAGGGCGCTAACAAGCTGGACATACATACAAAGTTACATCAATGACACTATCGTAATTACAGAGCTATTCATTCATTTAACAATTTTCCCTGCTAGAGCAGTAATAGCACACAAGATATCTTTTATCCCTTTCCAACGATTAGAGGAGATCGACAACTGGCGACATATACACTGTCTCACTCTAACGTTAGATATAGTCTAACACACATTCTAAACAATTTCAATAAAATTCAAGTGCAAGTCATTAGCTATTGCTTATTGCATACATATACATATAAGTACAATGCCAAGATAATCGGCTGCCCGTAACATTCCACCCCCCGTACGAGGATACATTTATACAATTCAAAATTATCCTAGGACAATATCGGCGGTGGGCAGCACGATGACTTTCGCTACTGGTCGTCTCAATAGACCGTGACCAGTCTTAACAACTACCACACGCACTTTTCCGTCTCTATCAGGATACACTTCACTTTTTTACAAATTTGCCCCTTAGGCGACTAATTGCGTGGCAGTGAGTGAGTCATTGCAAATGACTACACATCATCTACTTACACGCTCACTGAGTCACTTTCACTTCACTTGTCGCTGGAGCGACGGCAGATACTTCCGCCGCCATCGATGCCAGAAGACATCCACCAGTGCGTTTGCACGCCTCCACTGTTGACGGACATTCAAGTCCGCCGAACACGACGGCTCGAATGAGGCGGCGCCCGGTCCCATCCCCATCAGGAGATGGTTCGGCGTGAGGACGGTGGGACTTGTTGTGTCTTCCTCTGGCACGCAGCTGAGCGGCCGGCTGTTAACAGTCGGCTCGGCCTCTTCTCGAGGCACCTTCTGGCGCAAGGTGACTCGAAGCGCGTTTTCTATCGAGCGCACGAGTCTTTTCCAACTTCCTCCCATGCGAGGAGCTGCCGGAGGTTTCAATACCCATTCCATGTTTCTGGGATCATCTTGTTCTAAGGCGTCAATGTTCCGTCCTCTGCATTTACTGGCGAAGGCCAATGCTTTCGCCGTTACTCTTATCGCTCGTTCCCATGCAGAGTACCGCCTATGATTGTTCAGAGGCTCCTGCACCTGAGCTGTCACGTTGACGTTCAGCTCAAGGTCAACTTGAGGCACTTCCTCGGTGACTGCGTTCAGCCACAGGTGCGGAGGATCACGCAGAAAGGGGGGCCCCGAAAACCACATGCTTCTTTCCCGAGGCCAGCCCAACGTGGTCGCTTCATCGGCCGGGTTATCCGCCGATGCAAGCCAGCGCCAATCGCTTCCATCACTCCCTGATTCGATTTCGCTCAGACGGTGCGAAACAAAACTCCGATAGTCCTTAGAGTCTGACGCTATCCACCTCAGCACCGTTTGCGAATCAGTCCAGTCAAAAGTATCTACATCTAAATCTAAATCATTCAAACAGTCATCAACACAATGTTCATTCACACTAGGCTCTACAATGTTAGGGTATTTGTCGGCCAAATCCCTAGCATTCTTATTCGATATATACATCGCCATCGAAGGCGAGGATGTGGCTCCGAATATCATGGAGTTCATGGCGTAGAGATCTGGGCGTCTATCTCGTTCTTGCCCGCGCCATAAACAAAACTGAGCCCCCTTATCCTCATCCCTAATTTTCACACGCAAAAACATATCAGCTATATCACCTTTGACGGCGATCCTACCACATCGGAACCTCGTTAACACACCGAATAGCGAGTTCAGTAGTACGGGTCCGCTGAGCAATTTCGAATTCATCGAAACCCCTCTATATGAAGCCGCAGCATCATATACCAGACGAAGCTTTCCAGGCTTATTAGGGTTCACTACCGCAAAATGAGGCAAGTACCACTTAGGGTGTACTTCCCATGCATCTGGTACCTTTTCAGCGTAACCCTCGTTCAGAAGCCTGTCGATCTGAGCTTCGTATGTCATGCCAAATACCGGATCTTTATCCATGCGCCGTTCAATTCCCTTTAACCTCGTTAAAGCCTGATTATAGTTATCAGGAAAGATAGGGTTTTCATCCCTCCATAACAAACCACACTCCCATCCACTTTCAACCCGGCGACTAGTGCGTTCTAAAATCATGTTGGCTCGTTCAACATCCGCGTTCTTGCGCTCGACCTCAGCTATACCTATGCTATCTAATTCAAATTGTGCCTTAACTAAACTATGTAAATCCCTATCTAACCTACTCTTATTAACTAAAGCTGTACAATGGACTGTTTCACAATCAGAGGAAGTGGATGCACAGTATCCCAAGGGGCCATGGATTACCCATCCCAACTGAGTAAGAGAAGCGATCGGCTGACCGGACTTACCCCTTCGGATCTCCCTGCCGACGATGAGCTCCCAGTTGTCCTGGCCCAGGAGCAGCAGCGGCTTCGTCTCCCCTCCCTCCTTGCGATCCTCACTGCAATCCATGGTGTCACAAAAATCACTAAGATGAGCGTTCTCATACACCGACACTGGTACAGTTTGAGTAGGCAGATTCAAATGAGCCATAGTACGCACATTCACACAATGTTCCAGTCCATTAGGTCCACAAACACTAATGTTCACTTTCCGTGATTCTCTGTCCGTTACCCTTTGTCCATTCGCAGTCACTATTGTGAGAGGGCACGGCTCTCCAACATCACTGGTCACTAAACTACTATCCATTAGTGACACTGTAGCACCATCGTCCAACAAGGCGTGAGTCTGTGTCACGCAGTTGTCTCTCTTGATAGAGACTGGCACCATCTTCAGCAAGGCCTTAGTGCACACACCTCCGACACTAAAGGCCCGCTTCACTTCAGCTTCAGGAGCCGAGGGCGTCGGCTCGGGTGGGCGTTCCTCATCCGGCACACCATTGAAGTGTAGTAGCGAATGATGAGGGGCGTTGCACTGTTCACAACGCTTCGCACGACAAAACTCCCGGTTGTGCCGAGTGCACAAACACTTGAAACACAGTCGACTGTCTTTGGCCACGTTCCATCGTTCACTATTGTCCAGTGCTATAAACTTTCTGCACACTGGCAGCACGTGATTGCCATCACACATCGCGCACATTACTCGCGGCGCACTGCTCGACGCTACTGGTGCGGAGCTTACGGTTCGCGGCACACTCCTTGACGCTATTGCTCCGGAGCTTACAGTTCGCGGTGCACTCATCGACGCAACCGGTGCGGAGCTTAGAGACGCGACTCTGTGTACATTACGATGTACAGGTAACACTCGCGGACGCGGTGCGTTATAAGTCGCACTAACCGAGGGTGCGGCCATGTTCGTGGCTACCAGAAACGATGCCGATCGCGAGCGTTCAACCAAGAATTCAAGTAAAATGTCCAAGCTTGGCGACACACGTAAGTCCACACTACACACATTGTCTTTGCACTTTAAAAACTCACTATATAAATGCTTCTGGAGAGGCGTAAGCTTGTTCAGTATCTCACACACCAGTTGAGGGTTATTCAAGTACCCATCAGCCTTGATGTTCTTCAACAATGACACACAATTTCTCACAACTGAAGTAAACTTTTGTATTTCCTTGCCACTCTCGGTCACACGCGGTAAAGTCTTAATCTTCCTTAAGACACAATCCAAAATCGCACCAGGGTGACCGAATACTTCCTCAAGAGTACACATAACTTCTTGAGGATCACCTGCACCTCTCAAAATATCCTCCACTTCAATCTTCGCTGGCCCCACAATCGCTTGCTGCAACCTTGCCATGTTCTCGAACGCTTCAAACTTGTATATTTCCGTTGAGCGTTCATAGGTGCGCTTGAATGTGAACCAGTCAGCTGGGTTACCATCAAACTTTGGTAACTCGTATGTCTGCCGCGGTCTAGGCCTAGACATACCTATTATCGCATCCGCTAACTTATCTATTCCCTCAGTCCGCCTACGAGAGCGCTCTTCTGACCGCTCCCTCCTCGGCGTTAGCGTCGATGCACGCGGCTGCGTATCGTCGAACCTCACATCGGCGGCAGAAGGGCGCGGTAGTCCACGTTCACGAGGCACCTCTTCCATACGCGGCGTTCGACTCAGCCACTCTTCCACTCACTGGTTTGTCGCAACCTGCGTCAGCGAGCGTCGTTCCTCAGCTTCTTCCTCAGCTGCAGCTTCTGCAGCTTCGATGTTGGCCATCTTGGCTGCCAACTGTTTGTTTAAGACATCCTCCCTTATCTTGGCTGTTTCCATGGATATCTTCGCTTTCTCCATCGCTATTTCCAGCTCAAGCTGTCGCCGCTGTGCATCCAAGGCCATTCTATGGCTGCGGCGAGAAGCCTGGCTCCCCATGGTGCTCTTCACATCCACTGGTCGGTGTGGTAGCACGAATCCACGAGGATCAACCAGCACGCTGCCTTCCGGTTCCCCGGGTATCCGCAGTGGTGGCGGCCGTTGATCATGTTGAAGATCGACTTCATCGGGCTCCTTCTGATCCCGATGATCAATGATTCGTCCCTGCGGAAGAGTGGGCACGAGCGATGACGACGGCGGGATCGTTCGTTGCAAGGCCGCCGCCCCGTCCGCATCCACCGACAATTCCAAGTCCGCAGGCACATCTCTCAAGTCGTCTTTAGTGAGCTCAGCTTGCTCCTCCGCCAACTTCTTCGCACTCCTCGTTACTCTCGACATGGTAACTTATAAGTGTCTTATCTATCCGGATCTGAAGGACCAAACTGTTGCGCACGTCCTAGCACAACGGTACACAACAGTTAAACATTCACCATAGGGTGGTTCAATAGGATAGAAGACACTCAGGCAAGCCCACGAAAACACCAAAGTAACGAGGTATAAACACAATTTAATAACACTAAAACACAACACAAGTTAAGTACCAATGTACTAAACAACACTTCAAGTTAACAAACACAATACACTTTCAAAGAATACACGAAGAAATAATAACACAATCGAGACAATGGAGAAGCTGAACTTTCTATTTGAATTACTACGAATAACACTATGACTTATTATTACGATCTATACGATATACGTCAAGGTAGTATAACATTTCGAGCAATTGTCTAAAAAAACCTAATTTTCATTTTATACCCCTTGGCAATGCTGTAAAGGCGACCCCCAGGCCCTCACTTGGCCTCGGCCTAAAGTTCCCTGTTGAGGTTTCCGTTTCCTCTTCATATCTCCTAAACTACTCGATACAAAACAGTCCAACTTTACATTATACAAGCTGTCAACATTCTCCAATTATACAATCAATGCTTACTTAGGCTACATACCGCCAACATACTAATAAATTCATAAGTACATACAAAAAAGACATATTTTTGTAAAAGTTACACACACATTTCTAATTATTTCCAAAAGTAACAACGTCTACTTATCAAACTTTATTCCACCTAATAGACTTCCCTACGTTCTACAATAAAACAATACCAAATACAAACATTCATTGGACATTGAACCCTAAAAACAGTAAAACAAACAATTCTATAAGCAAATTCACGAACAAAGTGAATACCAACAAAACTAGCTATCGCCCGAAACAAAAAACATGTATATACTGAGGGCGCTAACAAGCTGGACATACATACAAAGTTACATCAATGACACTATCGTAATTACAGAGCTATTCATTCATTTAACAATTTTCCCTGCTAGAGCAGTAATAGCACACAAGATATCTTTTATCCCTTTCCAACGATTAGAGGAGATCGACAACTGGCGACATATACACTGTCTCACTCTAACGTTAGATATAGTCTAACACACATTCTAAACAATTTCAATAAAATTCAAGTGCAAGTCATTAGCTATTGCTTATTGCATACATATACATATAAGTACAATGCCAAGATAATCGGCTGCCCGTAACAATATTAGTACAAGGTAGTGGTAAGTAGCAACCTGCCTAAGGTTGCTAGTGGTAACTAGCAACTTATCTAAGATTGCTAGGAAGGGAAGCATTCAATCAAGTATGCAAGCACGCAAGCAAGCAAGCATGCAAGCATGCAAGCAAGCAAGCATGCAAGCAAGCAAGCAAGCAAGCAAGCAAGCATGTTCAATCAAGTATGCAAGCACGCAAACAGGCAAACAAGCAAGGAAGCATGCAAGCATGCAAGCAAGCAAGCAACCAAGCATGCAAGCAAGCAGTCGATCTGTGGATGTTTTATGAATCAAACCTAACACTGCGACTGTGAGGGGAGGCGAGCAAGCTCGCCTCCGCCTCACAGTCTCCGAACCTAAACTAACCGTGTCGGGTGCTCCGAATTCCCGAGCTCGCTTCGCTCGCTCCAGCATTAGTTTAGGACTTCCGTGTTCCGTGTAATTAGGGCTTTTAATATTTAGGCCTAATTAAAATTATGAACTTTACAGTTATGTCAATTACTATTTAGGTCATTTATTATTTAGTCAAAAGTATATTTATGCAGTTTTCAATTAGGACAATTATTGTTTAGTCATTCCTAATTTAGGACATTATTGTTTATTACTTTCAAAGTTTAGGGGAATAATAATTATGCAGAATTACGATTAGGCAGATTTATATTTCTGCGCAAGATTTTTATGCCTTACTTGTTATGCCATAGGCAATTATGACATAAAATTTTATGCGATACAAAGGGCACCCAAAATATATAAATTGAGTGAGCATAGTTTTGAAACTACGCATACTATTGGTAAGATTAGATGCATTTCGTTCACATTATCAATTTCAAATTACAATAATAGCTTATCAAAAATGTGCAAAATATAATGTGATCGTCAAAATAATTAAAATTTGAATACAAATAGTCATTTATGTAAAATATTTGTACTGTTTCACAAGTAAAATATTTTTACGAAATAAATTGAATTGAATTCAGAATGTCAATGTAAAAAGTATATCAATCATAATTACTCAATGAGACATTAAAATAATAAATAATTTTAAAAATAATAAAGGCTAAAAGCCGAATATCTCCTACCTAAAAGCTGAATATCACCTACCTACAGGTTGTTGTCAAATATATGGGTATAGCGCCTTAGTGCAAAAAACAAAGTTGCTAATAGCGATGCTTGATTTGGCTGAAACTTAAAATACTGAATAGCCCCTAGATAGTTGCTGCCAGCGCGACGGTGGTTGATTTGGTCAAAAGACTAAATAACACCTACAATTATTTGGTCAGAAGACTTAATAGCATCTACAATTATTTGGTCAGAAGACTGAATAGCATCTACAATTATTTGGTCAGAAGACTGAATAGTATCTACAATTATTTGGTCAGACGACGGAATAGTATCTACAATTATTTGGTCAGAAGACGGAATAGTATCTACAATTATTTGGTCAGAAGACTGAATAGTATCTACAATTATTTGGTCAGAAGACGGAATAGTATCTACAATTATTTGGTCAGAAGACTGAATAGCACCTACAATAATGCTTGTTCCTTCAAAGGAAAGCAAATATGACACACTGATCCCATTTAGCCAAATAGCCTATAAGAGGTAGATGTCTTAAATGATATCTAAATTTTTGGGTAAAATCTAAATTATCTGATATAAGAATTTACTTAATATTCTATTGCTAACTATTTGGAAATGGTCATCTCGTTTTCGACGTAGATAGCACGTATTCGTTACCATTGATATGGCTCGTGGCCCCCAGGACATAAAAGTATGAAAAGTTTGAATTCTAGTATAGCGTACCTAGTACCTAGAAGGAATTGAGATAATTATAGATTGCAATGTTATTGTGATTTGGAACTGTAATTGAAGAACTATGATAAACAATGGCAAAGGCATAATATTTATATTTAAAATAATGTATAATAGAATAATGCCAGAGTAATACGCCAAAATAATAAAGAGTTTTTATAAGCCTCGGGAGTAGGTTGAATTAAGTCATTTTAAAAGAGGATTTGTGACTCGATTAAAAGTGTAAGCTGTATTCGTTAGAGCAAGCTAATTGCATGGAGCATATTCTATCAAATATGTACATAAGTAAAATGCTGTATTACATATTTAATTTTAAATAAGTACAAACCACCAACAGTAAGTTATCGGAAAAAGGTAACAAAATAAAGTATAAATGTATTTATGGTATTCACAATAAATAACAGGATTGCTACTGATTGTGAGTAAATACATAAATGGACTAAAATGTATCGTCTAGCGAAATGTACATAATTTAATAGTAATATGCATATAAGTAATCAAGTAATGAGTAAAACAGTTTCTCTTCTAATTTAGAAGACTTATAACTGAGGATCTGAAGAGTTTGAAAGATAAAGTAACTTGACCAATAAATATTTCCTGTTAGATATTTCACTGAAGCGTGTGATCACAAAATGATCCAGAAACGCAGAATGGAGAAGCTAAATAGAAAGAAAAGGAATAATGGCTGTGGTGCAGTATGAGGTTGCGGA
The DNA here is from genome assembly GCA_958295455.1 of Coleophora deauratella. Classification (NCBI taxonomy): domain Eukaryota; kingdom Metazoa; phylum Arthropoda; class Insecta; order Lepidoptera; family Coleophoridae; genus Coleophora; species Coleophora deauratella. The sequence continues at coordinate 9,213,336 of OY282412.1, forward strand.
CAAACTGTTACATTTGAGAAGAATCAATCGAAGAAAAGGGAAGTTTCACTAGGAACATGAGATGTTTGTATAAGTGAAAGAAAGTAAAACACGCCTACTCAAATTAACGTAATCCAAATTCTGGTAATTTGAATTTCAAGAAGCGTTATTGCTCAAAATCGAGATGAATCATAACGAGTGTGACTTAACTTTGAACGAATATTATATTAAGTGTGTACATGCAAATAATTAATTCTGTACTAGATACGTATATATAATCTGATTTAGTTTTATTAAACTTGTATAGGTACCAGCAATAAGTTTGCAGTTTATGTCTGTATATAAAAACTGGTATATATTTTCTAAAAATAATGGAAAATATTACTGTAAATAATTTCAATAAGAGAAAACTTATAGTGGATTGATGAAATTCATTTGAATATTACTTACATTATTTGTTTCTAAAAACTAGTATATAATAATTACCAAGTATAATTTGACTGTAAGGAATGTCAATAAAACTTTACTATATATGTGTATAAAAGTGGACTGACTAAATTCATTTAGATATTTTATGGCACTACTTATGAAATTGTTTAACATATAATATATTATGTGTTACTTATTTTTGACCAAATTATAAAAATAAAATTTGAAAATGTATTGTATTTGTGCTAAAATATTGGTATTGTAACAAATATAGCAAAAGTTAATACCAAATAGTTATTGCCAGAACTATGATAACCACAAATAACTTGTAACCTGTGTAACCATAAAAAGAGATACTTAGTTATCTTACGAGAAACAATAATTATTTAAATGCATAGATGTATTTTAAAAACGTGTGTTGAGGTGAGTTTCTTTCAGGCCCGATGTTTCTTCTCACCTCGCTAACACTTTCCGAAACATCTGGGTATACAAGTTCCAAGTGGTAGGAACTTTGTATTAGGAAGCATAAAAGAATCATGGAATTAAAAAAAATAATAATAAAAAAAATGAGTAACGGAGTAAATGTTAAAATGAAATATATAGTTTTAAAAATACTTATAACAATTAATTGAATAACTCAATGTTATAAGTAAATATTGAAATGAAATATATTTTTAAATATAACAAACAATTAATCTTATAATATTTATATTTCTAGAATATAAAATTAATTAACAATTTATTAATTGAATAACTCTATAATACAAGTAAATGTTGAAATGAAATATATTTTTGAATGTATCAATTAATTCAATAACTCGCTGTTACAAGATCTTAAATAATCTAATTTTTAAATGAAGTAAACAAGTAGGTACTTAACTTTTAAGGATAAAAATATTTAAATAAACCTTTTAAATTAACACAATATTTAAATAAACCAATTTAAAATAAAATGTTTTTTGTAAAAGGTAGATGTAGCATACTGGAAATTATATGAACGTTACTGCGGTTGACACTTGCCATCGAGCTGTCACCGGGTGCGGTTGTCCAAGCAAACTTGTGTTTCATTTATTATAGTTTGTGCATCTGTGAACTGTACAAACCGCATTAAGATTTTCACACAAAAATAGAAAAAAAAAACAATAAATTTTGGGGTTCCCCATACTTAGAACTGAAACTCAACAATTTTTTTCATCAAACCCATACGTGTCTATGGATAGGTCTTCTAAAATGATATTGAGGTTTCTAATATATATTTTTTCTAAACTGAATAGTTTGCGCGTGAGACACTTCCAAAGTTGTAAAATGTGTCCCCCCCCCGTAACTTCTAAAATAAGTGTCAGTATAGGTGTCTTCATAAACGACCCACCACCGCAACAACAGCATACTTCGTAAACCGTGTGTCAATTGTCAGACTACTGCGTAGATGTTCGTGTGTGCTATGGTTGATATTCAATACCTAGTGTTTCTGAAATATATTAATTCTGTCTGGACTGTTACCTAATTAAAGTGGTGTTAATCAATAAAAGATACTTCGTTTACATGGTGCCGAAACCCGCATGATAGAAATATGCCGGATGATATCGAAATTAAACAAGAAAAAATGGCCGATTGTGCAAATATCAAGCCTCCGAAATACTTCCAAACTACATCAGAAAACGTTGCAACTGCGTGGAAGTTATGGTTGCAGCAATTTGAGTGGTACTCCGTAGCGACAGGCCTGGAAAATAAAAGCGCAATCGTACAAGTTGCGACCTTTATGAGCTGTATCGGGCCGGACGCCGCCATTATTTACAACACCTTTAATCTGAACGCTGAAGAGGGGAGAAATCTTAATAGGATAAAATTACGCTTCACTAACTATTTCACCCCTAAAATAAATGTGACGTACGAAAGATACGTTTTCAATCAAATTACGCAAAAAGAGGGCCAAAATTTCGATGAGTTCGTAACTAACCTAAAAAGTAAAGTGAAAAATTGTGGCTATTATACGCTCGAGAATAGCATAATTAGAGACAGGATAGTTATGGGCGTTTTGAGTGATGCCACTAGAGAGAGGCTTCTAGCAGAAGAGGATCTTACGTTAGAAAAAACAATATCAATTTGTCAGTCCGCTGAACAAGTGAAAAATCATATGGAGCTGATGAAAACGCCGCAGAACGCCGTACACGCCGTCACCACCTGTAACAGAAAAAAACAGATTAAAAATAAGAAACAGAAAGAGGAAGAATTTCATTGCAAAAGGTGTGATAGTACACATGGACGCAGAGCATGCCCGGCATTTGGAAAAACATGCAAGAATTGCAAAAAAAGGAACCATTTTACCAAATGCTGTAAGAATAAAAAAGTTGAATCTCTTTTAGAGGGAAGAGAAGAGTCCAGTGAAGAGGAAGATAATAGTACACTTAGAGTTTCTATAGTAGAAACCGATATAGACACTGAAGACTGGGTCGAAACTGCATACCTACAGAATAAAATAAAGGTCTGCTTTAAACTCGATTCCGGCAGTCAGTGCAATGTACTTAATAAAAGAATTGTAGAGAAGTGCAAGGTAAAAATAAAACCGAGTAATACAAAATACTTGACATCTTTCTCCGGACACAATATAGCAGTAATAGGAGAGGCCAACATCAGTACTCAAATAAAGAATAATACACAAGAGATCAAATACATTATAGTTGATGCAGAAACAACCCCAATTCTTGGGAAGGCATCGGTAGTGAAGCTCAATCTAATAAAAAGAGTTGAAGCATTGAATATACCGGATGATGACCTTTATGATGGCATAGGTTGCCTTAAGAACTACGTGTATGACATTGACTTAGTAGATGATCTAAAACTGCCAATTTGTCCAGCTCGAAAAGTACCTCATATACTAAGAACTGAAGTCAAAGCTGAACTCGAGGCTATGGTAAAACAGAAAATAATTAAACCAGTTACTGAGCCCACTCCTGCCGTCTCACCAATGGTAGTTGTGAGAAAAAATAACAAAATTAGATTCTGCATTGATCCCTCAGAGCTGAATAAAAATCTTAAAAGAAGATATTATCCACTCAACACAGTAGAAGAAATTGCTTCTAGAATCCATGGATCAAAATGGTTTACACTGCTTGATTGTAAAAAAGGATTTTGGCAACTGAGAGTCACCCCTCGCACGTCGAAATACCTAACCTTCAGCACACCATTTGGACGATACTCCTGTCTCAGGATGCCTTTTGGCTTAGCATCGGCACCAGAGGTATTCCAGCAAGTCATGAGCTCACTCTTGGCTGACATAGAGAATGTGAAAGTATCAATGGATGATATCCTTATCCATGGAGCCACCAAAGAGCAGCTGGAAACAATCACTTATAAAGTTTTAAATAAACTAAAAGACTCGGGACTTAAACTGAACAAGGAAAAATGTACCTTTTGCACACAGGAGATAAAATTCCTTGGACACATTGTATCCAAAGATGGTCTCAAACCAGATCCTGAAAAATTAGACACAATCAACAAGATTAAAAGACCTGAAAATGTAAAGGAGCTGCAAAGATTCCTTGGGCTAGTTACATACCTGTCCAAATTCATAAAAAATCTAGCAGACATCACAGCACCATTAAGAGTTCTGCTACAAAAGGAAGTAGAATGGGTATGGGAACATGAGCAAGAAAAACCCTTTAAAGAGCTGAAAAAAGTATTACAAAATCCGCCTGTTCTAGGCTTTTATAACCCAAAGCTTCCAATTCTGTGGACGCCAGCAGCTATGCATGCGGAGGAGTCTTACTGCAAAATGACAAACCTATTGCATATTGTGCCAAGTCATTCACTAAAACAGAACAGAACTACAGCCAATTAGAGAAAGAAACAAACGCAATATTAGTGGCTTGCAAGAAGTTTCACAATTACATCTGGGGCTGTAAAGATTTAACAATAAAAAGTGACCACAAACCACTACAAACAATATTTAAAAAACCATTACCTGATGCACCACCCAGATTGCAAAGAATGTTCCTACAAATATTACCTTATAACCCTAAAATACTGTATAAGAAAGGAAAATAAATGTTTGTGGCAGATACCCTAAGTAGAGACTGTAGAAATGTTAGCAATGAAGAAATGGATGATGGAACACTGACAATATGTGCAATATTACCATTTTCACTGGAAAGAAAACAAGAGTTGAGAAAAGAAATGGAAGAAAATGAGGAAATAATAGAGTTAAAGAAAACTATACTAGAAGGATGGCCAGACACTATAAAGGAAGTTAAAGAAAATTTAAGAAAATATTGGTATTTTCGTGAAACACTCAGTGTATATGATGGAATAATTTTCAAAGGCAACAGAGTTCTTGTGCCAGAGAAATTGATACCACTAGTCATGAAATGCTCCCACTTGAGCCACAAAGGAGTTCAAGGTACAATCCAGTTGGCTAGAGATAGGGTATTTTGGCCAAATATGACCAAAGGTCTGACAGAATATGTCAAAAAATGCAAAACTTGTGCTACATTGCAAAAAGATAACCCAATGGAACCTATATTACAACAAGAGGCGCCACAAAGGCCATGGAGTATTGTTGGTTCAGATATTTTCCACTTTAAAGGACGTGATTACATATTGATTGCAGATGCATATTCTGGATATTTTGATTTTTTGAATTACCCAACCTCACCAGTACAGCAGTGATCAAATGCATGAAATATTGGTTCTCTACATTCATTACATACCTGATATATTAAATACTGATGGAGGAAAGCAATATGATGCAGAAGAATTGCGTGGTACTTCCCAGCCGGACCACCACCGCTTTGGAAGTTGTAAGTATGCTTAAAAAAATGTACTCTTTTTGTACTATTTAGTACTGCAAGGAAATTAATTGTACCTAAGTATTATAAAAGTTATAGCCCTTTTAAGGTGGTCCGGCTGGGAAGTATACTTTCCAGCCGGACCACCACCATATCTCGCAAATGCAAAAGTTTCTTTGAATACGAAGTATGTCAAAAAATTGTACCTTTTATGTACTTACCTTAGCGTATTTTATTTTTTTTGTAATCCAATTTTAATGACCATTATAATGGGTATTCATTTTTTGTTATACGTAACGCCTGCTTAATATTCAATAGCAATTCACACCCTCGACCTTCTGATTTAAAGCGTGTGGTCTAGCCACTACGCCCCAGAGGCGGTTAAACTTGCTTTAAGTCGAAGTGTTTTATAGTTCCCTATTTTTTTGTGCGATTCGACTATACGTTACACGGAAACAGGGGCGTAGAGTTAGGTAAATTGAAAAAAAAAACGTACAAATTCACTCTAACCGTGGCACTTAGAGGCGAAAATTTAAGAAAAGTCGGACTTTTTACCTATTTTCGGAAAAACATAATTTATGTTTATGAAAAACCAAGTCGTTTTTTTAAATGAACTTTATCCTATACGGTGGGACGTTTGATAAGGTATCTACCATAGCAATTTGATTCACCTATTCTAAGAGAAACTGTGAATGAACTTAGATTTTTTTTTATCATATATTTCGATCGCTTAATTTGCTGCCCCCCTGGACGTGCCTCGACCTTAGGTAATTTTTAATTAAACTACAGTATAGAGAAGCTTCTTTCAAAAGTCGCATTGCTAATGGCAGCTGTTAAAAATATTCTTAACATTATGAAAATATTTGGTAAACCCTCTTCAAGTTTATAATATATTTTAGTAAGCCTAGGTAAAAAAAAACGCTCACCGCCCCTATACATGTGCCGCCCCCCCCCCCCCACGCTACGCCACTAAACGGAAATGTTTTCAGTTTCATCAGCAGAATCCCCAGTCGCAGACACTACCTACAGCAATTATCACGAAGTTTTTTATTGCTATGGAATAATAAGCAGGCGTTGCGTACAACAAAAAATGAATACCCGTTATAATAGTGAAAAATTGAATTATTTAAAAAAATTAAATATGCTAAGGTAAGTACATTAAAGGTACAATTTTTTGACATACTTCGTATTCAAAGAAACTTTTGCATTTGCGAGATATGGTGGTGGTCCGGCTGGAAAGTATACTTCCCAGCCGGACCACCTTAAAAGGGCTATAACTTTTATAATACTTAGGTGCAATTAATTTCCTTGCAGTACTAAATAGTACAAAAAGAGTACATTTTTTTAAGCATACTTACAACTTCCAAAGCGGTGGTGGTCCGGATGGGAAGTACCACGCGAAGAATTCAGAAAATTCAAACGAGAATGGACTTTTGAACATCGCATATCAAGCCCTCACTTTCCACGGTCTAATGGACTAGCAGAACGCTATGTACAAGAAGCTAAGATCCTACTAAAGAAATGTAAGGAAGAAAATGCTGACATACAACTTGCCCTACTTCACCATAGAAATACTCCTAGGGATAAACTTGGTTCACCAGTTCAGCGTCTGATGAGTAGAAGAACAAAGACTCTCCTTCCAATAGATAACACACTTCTGCAACCTGAAATAATAAAACATGTTCAAGAAAAATTAAATAAGAAGAAAGAAAAGGAAAAAAGCTATAGTGATAAAGGAAAAAAAAATTGAAGCAATTTAAAAAAGGAGATAAAATTTACTTACGTCAAGATCATAGAAACTGGATCCCAGCTGCAGTAGTTGAACCCCGATCATATATTGTAAAAACCAAAGGTATTTACCGTAGAAACTCATGGCACATCAAGGCCGATAAGCAATCGAGCTCGCCAGATGACGAGCATTCCTTTTCAGGTACACTCCACACAGAGCCTGTTCCTGGACCGCTGGAAGCAGAGCCCAGTAGTCAGTGCCCGGTAGAGCAACCTACTGCCCAGAAGTTCCCAGCCAGAGCCAGATCCAGCCCAGTTACCCAGGAGTCACCGACCATGACTGAACCCAGTCAGGACGCTGCTCCAGATTCAGAACCGCATCCAAAGAATACCAGAAGCGGCCGTGTGATTAAGATACCAGCGAGGTATCTCCATTGAAAAAGGGGGATGTCAGTATAGGTGTCTTCATAAACGACCCACCACCGCAACAACAGCATAATTCGTAAACCGTGTGTCAATTGTCAGACTACTGCGTAGATGTTCGTGTGTGCTATGGTTGATATTCAATACCTAGTGTTTCTGAAATATATGAATTCTGTCTGGACTGTTACCTAATTAAAGTGGTGTTAATCAATAAAAGATACTGCGTTTACAATAAGAAAATGATAAATCTAAAAAAAATGTATGATGTACATTACCACGCAAACTTCCACCGAAAATTGGTTTGAACGAGATCTAGTAAGTAGTTTTTTTTAAAATAGGTCATAGATCGTAAACCGCAATTTACCTTTCATTCAGTAAACACAAATATAAAAATAAAGAAAAAACATTTAATTTTATAACAAGAACTTTTATATTATGTTACTTGCTGCTACGGAACCCTTCATGGGCGAGTCCGACTCGCACTTGGCCGCTTTTTATCCAAAATTGGTAAGCCCTTGGCTTAATGTACCTAAGCGACGACGATGCCGAAGATGCGTAAGTGGGTTTATCAAGATTTCCCAGCACAATGGAGAACTGGCTTTTTTTTCTCCTTGCGAAACACATCGGTGCTATTAACATTGATGTTTGGTGGCAAGACTTATATAAGATTTAAAATTTTAACCACCTCCGTAGCGTAGTGGCTTGCCCACTCGCTTCACATCAGGAGGTCGCGGGTTCGATTTCCGGCGGGGTTCAACGGTTTGGTTGGTGGTACGGCATTTTCTGAGCCCGCCTGGCTAGCTACCACCATCTTATCTAAGTCTTGCTACCAAACATCAACTTTAACAGCATTGATGTGTTCCGGCATGAAGATAAGATAGCCGTTCCCCACTGCGTTGGGGAATCTTGGTAAGAAGTTGGTTAGAAGCCCGCTTCTATCTTCGGCATCATCGTCACTTACCATCAGGTGAGATGATGCCAAGGGCTTACCAAAAAAATATGATAGCTAAACCAGGCAGGCTCCGAGAATGCTCTACCACCGTCCAAACGGAGTCTTACATATTATAGTTAGAACCCACCGGGAATCGAACCCGTAACCTCCTGATGTGACTAGAAAACGGAGGCGGTTTTCCGGGAGTATTATTATTGTCTCGTTTGACAAAAAGTGCAACCACGTGATACAACCCGAACCTTATAAATGTAGATTTTCATACGCGGTAAGTAAAATCCCGATAAAAACATACACATATCAAGTAAAAAGTCTTACACGTCAATTTCTATAGACTCGACTGTAATGAATTCCTACCATGTTGCGCCAAGTTTTTTTTTAACACTGAATCGCTAGTTCTATAATCAGGTTGTAGAATTATTTAATTCTCATAAAAGAATAAACAGTTAAGTATTCACTTACACAGTATTTTTTGTCACCAAAAATATATTCCTCAATTATTTTTTTCTATTCCCAGCAAATATTCACAAGAGTTTCTAAAATTCAATCAACAAATAAATTGTAAATTTGCATCTAAAATACGACTACGACTCTATACTATAAAACCGATATAGACCTTTAGCATCAAACTGTTGAGTGTGCCCAGTAATCGTAACTTAATGTGCCTCCTAAGAGCACAAAATAACATTCTTCGTAACATTGCCAACTCCTTATGGTTCACCCGGAACAAGAAAATCTGAGACTACCTTCAGGTGCCGACAGTGTAAGAAGTTTTAAAACAAAAGACCCCCAAATCACCAGAGATGAAAAGAAGGGCACCTCAGTACCAGCTTCTCCCTCTGGACCGTATTCAACAGAGAGCAACTCGAATCGTCGGCTGCCAGGATATTTCAGATCGGCTTGACTCCTTGGCGCTGCGTAGAGATGTAGCCTCGCTCTCATTCTCTATCGCATGTGATGGGGAGTGCTCCTAGGAATTGTTCGGATTGATCCCTGCCGCCTCTTTTCGCCATCATTCTACGCGACAGTTATAGTCCCCATCACTTAGATGGTTGGCAGTCCACAACTGTGCGTTTCACTAGAAACTTTCTGCCTCGCACAACCAAACTGTGGAATGAATTGTCGCCTGCGGTATTTCCGGACCGATAAGACATTCAAACCTTCAAGAAAAGAGCGTACTCCCATATCAAAGGCCAGTAACGCACTTTTGACTCCTTGGTGTTGCAGGCGTCTATGGGCTGCGGTAATCGCTTACCATCAGGTGATCCGTCTGCTCATTTGCCACCTCTGCCATAAAAAAACAAAAATAAAGAATTCTTTGTGCTATGTTAGGTACCTTGTATTTCTGTATTTTAGCCTGTACAGAGAAAATAAATAAATTATAGAATATTCATATCCGCAAATAAAAAAATAACATTGTGTATCTGGAATTCAAATAAAATTAAATTTATTTAAAAACAGAAGTTACGAAAGGCAGATTTAAAACACAATTTTTATCATCAGTACAAAATACACTCCATGCTTCTTATGGAACAAAACAGAACAGAAAGTTTTTATTCAGCAGTCAGCACACAGTATTACAGTATAGTAAAAACTAATACTACTAATAGTCGGGGATTTAGTGCGATGAACCGTTTTATTTCGGATCCGGCGCTCAAACTTGGCATAGTTATTTCCTAGGTCATTCTGAGTGGATTAAGCCCGGGAGCCATCGGGAGCCATCCCCCGTTTGGTAGGGGGAGGGGGGAAAGTTTGTTTCTGCCGCGCTCCATTTGAGGGCTTATATCTCCAAAACTATTGGTACTAGGGCAAGTGAGACATCATTTTCGTATGATTCAAGGATAAGGAATTTATTTCTGTAACAAAAAAAATAACTTTCCATATATAAAAAAAGAGATATTTGATAAAACGTATAAAACATGACTACCTTTTTTCCGCATATGTGTCGATTAATTTTTAATGGTCTAAGATATTAGCATGAAAAAAATATATTCTGAAAGCCACATTTCCTAGAATTATAAAAATATAAATTTCATTAGAATAGCATAATAAATACTTAGTGAAAAAATAATAATTTGATGCTCGGCAGAGTAGCATAAATCGCGCGGTTTTAGTATCTGTTGTTCGTTTGTAAGTAAGTAAATAAAATGAATCATCTAGCGCCCAAAAATGACTGTTAAGTAACATAATAAAAATAGGTACATACTATTATTATTTAAATATTTCTCGCACGCACAAAATATTTATCACGTAGAACAAAAAATATTTTCCTTAAAAAATCATATATGAGAAAATTCGAAAAATGTGACTATTGCATTTTGTCATACGAATTATGGTGGTTTACTATCTATCAGCCGAAAGATGTCCACTGCTGGAAAAAGGCCTCCCCCAAGGATATCCACACCAACCGGTCCTGTGCGGTTAGCATCCAGCAGCTTCCCGCAACCGCAACAGGTCGTCGGTCCACGGAGTCGGAGGTCTGCCCACACAGCGTCTTTCGGTGCGCGGTCGCCACTCGAAAACTTTACTGCCCCAACGGCCATCTATTCTACGAACTATTTGCCCTGCCCACTGCCACTTAAGTGTAGCGATTCTGAGAGCTATGTCGGTAACTTTAGTTCTCCTACGTATCTCCTCATTTCTGATTCGATCACGTAGGGAAATACCAAGCACAGCACGCTCCATCGCCCTTTGGGTAACCTTGAGCCTTCTTATGAGGTCTATAGTAAGCGACCATGTATCGGATCCATATGTCATCTCATCACTGGCAACACACACTGGTCAAAGACTTTAGTCTTGAGACACTGCGATATTTTGGACGTGAAGATATTGCGGAGCTTTCCGAACGCTGCCCAGCCAAGTTGGATTCGACGATTGATCTCTTTCTCGAAGTTGGACCTACCTAACCAGACTGCTTGTCCCAGGTATACATATTCTTCGACAACTTCGAGAGTAGAGTCTCCAACCTTCAGAGGAGTGGGTGTAACACGGACGTTTGACATGATTTTCGTCTTATCCATATTCATTTTAAGACCCACTTGTTGGGAGACTCTACTGAGTCCATCGAGCATTGCGCCTAGGTCCATCAAGGTCTCAGACATGATCACGATTTCGTCAGCAAATCGAAAGTGAGTGATGTATTCGCCATTGATGTTGATGCTGAGTCCTCTCCAGTCCCGAAGCTTAAAAACGTCTTCCAATGCAGCGGTGAACAGTTTCGGAGATATAACGTCTCCCTGTCTCACCCCACGTTGCAGCCGGATAGGTTTCAAATTCTGATCCTGGAGGTGGACTGACATGGTGGCGTTTTCACACAAACACTTCGATGTGTATCGATAGTTAATTTGGCACTGTTGGAGAGACTGTAACACAGCCCAGGTCTCGATCGAAAAAAAGCTTTCTCATAGTCCACAAACGCCATTATACTCTTCGGTCTTCTGTATAATCTGCCGCAGCGTATGTATGTGGTCTATGGTACAGAAGCCTTTTCGGAAACCAGCTTGTTCGGGAGGTTGGAAGTCGTCAAACCTGCGTGCGAGACGATTCGTAATGATTCTTGACATGGCTTGTAGACATGGCTCAGGAGTGAGGTGGGTCTGTAATTCTTCAGAAGAGTCTTATCACCCTTCTTGAAGAAGAGCACCACCACACTTCTGTGCCCTGTGTACCTGTTTTCAGAAGCTCAGCCGCAATTCCGTCATCACCGGATGCTTTGTTCTTCTTAAGCTGCTTGAGAGCCATTCTAATCTCGCATAGGCTGACGTCTGGGATATCTTCGGAATAGTGTCAGGTCAATCCGACTCTCGGATCTTCAGCCAGATTACTGACAGGTAAGCATGTAGTCGTGTATAATTGTCCGTAGACCTCTCAACCTCTTCCAACAGCTTGGGCTTGGACGACACGACTCTGCCATCCTCGGTCTTCAGCTTTGTCAGTTGACTTTGACCAGTAGACAGATCTCTTGCCAATACTTTTGACCTTTTATTGCGCTCGATAGCCTCTTTAATACAATTGGTATTAAATTGGCGTCAAGGACTTGGAGATCTGTCTGTTTAGTCGCCGATATTGACAAGCATCTTCAGAGGATTTCAGAATCAGGCTCCGTTTTTCCTCCATGAGCTTGCTGGTGAGGTCTGTGATCCGATATGTTTTTTTAACGTCTTGTTTTGAAGGCCTTCTTCCCAGCCGTTTGGACAATTTGCACAAACCTGTCGTTGTAGTCGTCCACATTTTCACATTCTCCTAGGCATTCGAAGCGAGTGTGCAACTCGATCTGAATGCTTTCAGGGTTTTGGAGTTGTGTAGGGGCTGGTCGAAGCTTCATCAGTTGTCATGAAAATAATTTGACGTGGCTTGCGAAACACGGAAACGGTTACGAAATTAATGCGCCAATAAGAGTCAAACTCATTATGGTTATGTATGACCATTTCTGAAGTCAGTTAACCTGGTTGATCAACGTGACCACGCAAGTTACATAGTAAACCACCATAATACAATGGAAGTTAGATAGTAAACCACCATAATTCGTATGAGAAATAGTCACGTTTTGCGGATTTTCTCAAATACGTTTTTATAAGGAAAAAATATTTTTTGTTTTACGTGACAAATATTTTGTGCGTGCGAGAAATATTAAAATAATAATATAATGTACCTGTTTATACTATGTTACTTAACAGTTATTTGGGCGTTAGATGATTCATTTTATTTACTTACGAACAACAGATACTAAAACCGCGCGTTTTATGCTACTCTGCCGAGCATCAAATTACATTTTTTTCACTAAGTATTTATTATGCTATTCTAATGAAATTAATATTTTTATAATCCTTAGAAATGTGGCTTTCAGAATATATTTTTTTCATGCTAATATCAAAGACGAATAAAAATTAATCGACACATATGCGGAAAAAAGGTAGTCATGTTTTATACGTTTTATAAAATATCTCTTTTTTTATATATGGAAAGTTATTTTATTTTGTTACAGAAATGAATTCCTTATCCTTGAATCATACGAAAATGATATCTCACTTGCCCTAGTACTAATAGTTTTGGAGATATAAGCCCTCAGATGGAGCGCGGCAGAAATAAACTTTCCCCCCTCCCCCTACCAAACGGGGGATGGCTCTCGGTGGCTCCCGGGCTTAATTTACTCAAAACGGCCTAGGGAACAACTATGCCAAGTTTGAGCGCCGGATCCAAAATAAAACGGTTCCCATACTAGGCATTGCACTAAATTCCCCACTATAAGCTATTGCTTTAAAATAAAAACATCATGCTTGCTTATGTTTCCATGTGTCCCGCGTAGTAGCAAATAAATTGAACAGCCACGCTGTGCACACTTTCTCGCGAATTCCTTATAAATCATCTGGCATGTTTACAGGATTTTTATCGCTTAACATAAATTTGCTATAAAACATTCATAATTAGTAGCAAGTGATAGACTTCACAAATTAAAAATGTTGATTTGTATGGGAGGTACCTTGTCTTGGTATGGCCCGAAATAATGACTACCTACGTTATAGCCATTTTTGAGCAAAATTAACAAAAAACTTATTTTCGTATGGAAGGTATCAGAACCAGATTTTTCCCAGAGTTACCAACTATCTAATGTACTAGGTTGTATACAAATATGGTATTGTACAAGGTTTCATCAAAATCCTTGGATACATTTTTGTGAAAAAAAATTAATGTACATATTTTTTACTATGATGGCAACCATAAAAAATCATAAAAATATTGCTTCATGTATTAACCAAATTTTGCCCTACCCCAAATTTAATCCAAATCCGTCCAGTGGTCTTAGCGCTACCTTGGCGCTTTTTTTGGCTATAATAAGTGAAAGAAAATTGATCACCGTCAAAATCTCAAGTTCGATTTTTTTCCATAACAATGGTTTTTTTCTGAAGCGAAAAAAACATTTAAAAAAAAAAGAACTTAAAAAAGTTTTTTCTGGCGCAGGTTCTCTTCAAGTGTTTAATAAGTATTACTTGATCAATCAGTCAATCAATAAAATCATTTTGATATATCAATGTTTTGTTTATTAATGTTGAATTCAGCACTTCTCCTGATTTTCTAGAAACTCTACAAATAAATACAATTACCTATAGAACAACAAATAACAAATAATATACCAAAATAAACATCAGTACCTACCAACCTGCCTATAAAACCGCGTAAACAAAACCTGACAAAACTCAGAATTCTTCTCCTGATTTCACAGTAGGCCTAAAAGTGGCGTGAGTTGCTTCGAGAAAAGGGTAGTGCTTCGCGCACGACTTATAGGAGAGTATCAAAATTGGGAATCATAGATTACTATAATTTATACATATATGTCATAGGGCAGCTCCCCCTCATTACTTCCGTGCAGTGGTACTGCACGGATGCAATTCGTTTTCATTCTCGAGAAATATCGATTAAATTATTTGAAAAAAATGGTTTTTTTTTTCATTTCCACTTGCGGAGGCAAGCTAAGGAGAGTAGCTTGACTCAAAATCGCGTAAGACTTGGCTCGCGAAGGTACCGTGCCTTTAGATATTTTCAACATTACTGCGTATCATCTTGCTTGATAATATCTCCTTGCAGGCTGTTGCTAGGCAACGTTGTTATTCAATAAATTTTATCAGGGTGTCCACTTTCTGGAAAAGTCAGGGAAGCATTTGGTGGTCAGGGAAAGTCAGGGAAATGAGCTCGCAGCCTGGAAAAGTCAGGGATATTTGAATTTTTTCCAATAATTATTAGTGAGGGCAACATCCATGCTCTATTCTGATATCTCATTGTTTTTGCCAGACTTAAACCATTTTTTTCTTTCAAGTTATCAGTGATCTACATCATGACTTCGCATTCCATAGCTTGAGGGTTCTAGATACCTTTAAGCACCTCTAAAACCTTACGGTTCGAGACTAATTTGGCTTTAGCTGGTAGGGATGAATTCCATTCTGATGGTGAGTGGTGCGGTGATAAAACTGTGCCGTAGGAATCATGTCGAACAGTTCCTCAGAACACAAGCCGTTGTATAAGCGGTAGAACACACAGAGAGAGCTGAAGTCTCCAAATGCTGAGGGGTTCAAGACCGTTTCTAAGCTCTGGGTTGTCGACAATTCTAATCGCGCGTCGTTGGGTGGAGCCGAAGGAGTTCAGTTGCAGCCAGCTCCTGCCCAGAGATATGAGCAGTTCTCCATATGCGGCCTCACTTCAGCTTTGTATAGCTGCAAGCGCTGGCTGGGTCTGACTGAAGTACAGCTTTGCTTTATTGAGCACTCCAGGTTTTTACACTGCAAGGGTAAACTTTCCCTCGAGGTAACCCCGAAGTTAGATGTCGACACCTTTTTCCCTTTTTTTTACGTGGGGAAATCCATCATGGATACCCAATCACTGCAGGGTAGCAACTGGGTTATGCCGGACTCCTACCGGCTAAAACCCCACGGCGGTCCCGCTTCGTTTTATGGCAGGGGTCTGGAAACCCGGCAGAGCCTTTTCGTCCAGTCCTCCACCGGCGATTGCCACTCGAAAGCGGCCCCGCTGCGTGAAGGGCAGAAAATCTGCCCACCCGCGTTTGTAGGGCGCACTCGGATGGTGAGCGCACCCTCCAACTGCTTCCTTACAGTGGACAGCAGACCCCCTCGGTCTACTGTCTGGAAGCGATGGGGGCCAGAAAACCCAACCCCCTGTGGCGGATAAGATGTTTGGCTCCGCCGCCAACCGACGCCGCGCAGAGATGCCTAGCCTCAAGCGCCCCTGTGCTGCGCTTCGTCTGGTCCCTCGCTTCAAACCTATCCGGTATGGGTAACCCTATCCGGCATAGCCTTGAAGGTCATAAGGACACGCAAGCCCCCCCACCAACGACAAGGTGGCAGTACGTATTTGCAGCAGATTATTGATATGCAGGAAGAATAGAGTTGCCGAGAGTACAGAACCTTGCGGGTCACCAGCATTAATGTGTTAAATGTCAGAGGACCAGTTATCGCAAAGGACTTCAATGCTCCTGTCACACAAAACTGGCGCTCCAATTGCCGATCCCACGGGTAGGCCGTATGCTGGTAATTTCGACAGATGTTCCTTATTCCTTATGCTGGTAATTTCGACTTTGTCGCAGACCATCTACCGCCAGCTGTCGAGCTATAAGGCTGACTACCAATGTCTCCCCTCGACTTTCAATGGCTTTGATCCAGCGGTGTGTTAGGCATACTAGAAGATCATCAGCTGATCGGCCATAACGAAACTTGTATTGGCGGTCATTGATAAGTTCGTGTTCTTCTAGATAATATGCTAGGAGTGTATTTATTACACGCTCCACCACCTTTCAAAGGAGGGAGATAATAACTATTGGCCTGTAATTCAACGGGTCAGTTCTATCCCCTTTTTTGGGAACTGGTTGCAGGATATTGGCACATGGCCGGTGGAGTAGGAGAGCGCGAAAACTCTACTTGAAACTGAAGTCTGTGGTCTGCATACAGTAAATAGGGCTGTGAGATAGATCATCAGCATAATAGGTGGGGCATATATGATCTATCGGAATCGGTGTTCCGAGCTATTCAAACACTGTCCAGCACGTTGAGCTCTTTACACTGCTATCACTGGAGGCTCTTCGTTTCCACAGCACAGAAATTCATCTCAGTAAGATGGTTGGAAAATTATTCTTGTCTTGATCTTTCAAGACAAGGATATTTTTTTTACATGCGATAACATTTTTTACAAGGTGAGCTAATCTGTAATAGATGAAACGGTCCTAGAAAACCACAATAAAAAATAAGAGATTCAATGGAAACACCTTACTTAAAAGCATGTTTAGCTGCTGTGAAGTCAGTTATGGCAGATTGCGAAACATTTTTGTGTCATTTCCAGATGAAAATTAAAAACAAACCAGCAATCAAAAAAAATCCTCTAAAAATGGTTTTAAAATGGATTATAAGGGTCAGGGAAATTTTACAAAATGGTCAGGGAAAGTCAGGGAAAAGTCAGGGAAGTATTTTGGGAATTTTGAGTGGACACCCTGTTTATGTGACTGAACAGATATTTTATGTTTTTATTATTGGCGACGAGGACAATTCAATAGATTTAAAGAAACAAGAAGTTCAGTACAGTTTATAAATGCGCACAGAAAATGCGCTCGACACTCAAGACCCAAGTAAGTTGAGACCCGCTTGGAGTCACTCAACAAAACATTAACACGAAATACAGAACAACATTGAACTAGAAACCGAAGATGAATATCTTGAGGAAGAAACTGTGTTTAAGCACTGAAATATACATTATGAAAACGATTACTTCACCACTCAAGGGGAAGACCTCAGCGACAAACTTCTAATGGTGAAGACACGTTTGAGGCTGACAAAAACTCCAAGAGGGACTCCCTTGCTACTGATGTTTGGAAGAGAGGTCAGAACCAAACTACATGCCATGCTAGACCCATACCTAGACCGAAGCCACGTAGTCTGAGGACAAGAAGGCATTTCTCTCCTGGAGACAGGGTGGCCAGGAGTTACTCCTTTCTGGCCCGGGAGCGCGAATTCGGCACTATAACTCGACGTCTGGGTGGAGTACATTATGAAGTCAGAACCGATGGGGGACTCCTATGGATCCGTCATCTCGACAAGCACCCGCTGGCTCCACTGGTGTCCTGATTCGCGAGGGAGGCGTGATACATATCTCCTTGCAGGCCAATGCTAGCAGACATTGTTATTCAATAAATGATATGTGACTGAAAAGGTATTTTGTTTTTATCATGCATGGTATTTTTTCTTTTAAAACATCTTTTTTTATCGCTTTTAGGTCTTGTTATTAACATATTTACTTATGTTTACACTAAATAAAAATACAAAAAAATTAAGTCTCGTAGGATACGAACCCGGAACTAAAAGCAGTAATACGTACAAAGTTCATACAAAATCCGCCGCTTGCACCTTTACGTCAAATACTACCTATAGAGATAAGTCAAAAATAAGCATCATATACGTGAAAACCTTATGTATGTGTGCGTAATTTGAGCTCTTATTCATACGAGATAAACGCAAAACTATAATTGTAAGGGGACAAATATATCGAAGTACTTATTTAATTAACATTATTATGGTTTATTAGCGTACATTGATCTTGTAACTGCTCGCTGTTTTACGTAGTATGGTTTAGGGCTATTTATACTATTTTTAAATCGAGAAACCAAGTTATAGTCAAATCAACGCCATCTAGCGGATATTTGCAACCAGGGAGCACTAATGTTTAACCTTAAACTGTTTGTATCATAGCGAAAATCTGTACTTAATGTCAGAATTGTTTATATTCACCCCATTTTACGGTAACAACGTTGCCTAGCAACAACCTGCAAGGAGATACTTATCAAGCAAGATGATACGAAGTAATGTTGTCATATAGACGGAGTGTGCATTAACAACATAAGCTACGCAGATGGTATGGTGTAGCTGAGCCCATCGGTCGCTGGTCTGAAGCGTCTTCTCGCCATCTGTGAGGGATACGCCGGGGCCCACGGACTCAGGTACAATGCCAAAAAGAGCGAGCTAATGGTTTTTAAGGCGGGCACCAAGACTTACTCCACCGTGCAGACAGTACTATTGTGTGGAACTCCTCTCAAACAAGTATCAGCATTTAAGTACCTGGGTCATTGGGTGTCGTCGGATCTCAAAGATGACCTCGATATTGAGCGGGAAAGAAGGGCGCTGGCTGTCCGTTGTAACATGTTGGCCCGTAGATTTGCACAGTGTACAAATCAGGTTAAAGTGACGCTATTTAAAGCATATTGTCAGTCCTTTTACACGTGCAGTCTGTGGGTGAACTACACGCAGCGTGCATACAGCGCCCTCCGGGTACAATACAATGACGCGCTGAGGATGCTGTTGCGGCGGCCGCGGCACTGCAGCGCGTCCGCCATGTTCGCGGAGGCGCGCGCGGCCGGCTTTCACGCCGTGGTGCGCAAGCGCTGCGCCTCCACGCTGGCGCGCCTGTGAGCCAACCGCAACACCATCCTCAGCACGCTCGCTGACCGCTGGGACTCGCCCCTGCTGTGCCACTGGGTACGCCTGCATACTGCCCTGTAGCCTCACTCTCGTGTTGTCTAATTTAATTTGCTTTTTGTGTTTATTACTTTTGTGTTTGTGTTTATTATTTTAATTAATTTTGACATTTTATTTTGACATGGATTTACTTATTATTATATTTAGATAAATAACTTATTTTATACTAACATAGGCTAAGTTTACTAACAAAATAGATCACTGTTGTCTGAGAAAATGAATGAATTGAAATTGAATGTAGAAAATATCTGGAGGCACGGCACCTTCGCGAGCCAAGTCTTACGCGATTTTGAGTCACGGCAGTAGTGCCTCCGCAAGCTAAGGGAGTACCTATCAAACTTGGGAATCACATATTACCATAGGGCATGGCCCCCATATTACTTCTGTGAAGTGGCAGAATAAAATTCGTCTTCATTGACGAGAAAAATAGATTATTTTTTTTAGTTTTTAATTTAATTTTATTTATTGAGTTTTTTAATTTTTAATTTATTTTATCCATATAGATGAAAGATTTACAATTAATGTTCAAGCACATGAAATGATATCAATGAAAATAGATACGGTTATCAGAAAAGTTGATGTTTTGTTAATTAAAATAACATAATTATCAGTATAATCATTTAAATAATAATTATTTACTCCAATATTACGATACACATTTAAATTCAGTCACTCACTCTCCACGGCCTCATCAGATTGATTGACAATAACGCATTCACTGGGATGATAACCATCATACTTACTTAGTAAATAACCCAATATCGTCCCAGTTACTGAATTTAAATTTGTATTGTAATTTTAAAATCATTGAAATGAAATGAAAATATTTTATTCGAAGTAGGTAGCAGTGTACACTTTTCGAACGTCATTCTTTTGTCTACCTAATACGAGGTTCCTACCACTCGGAACCCGTATGCCCACCGTTTCGGGAAGTGTTTGCGGGCCCTAAAGATACATTTATTCAAATATAAATAAATACTGATAATTTTGTTATTATAATTAATAAAACATCTGGATTTTTCATTTCATTTTCTTAAAGCTCGTCAATTGAATAAGTTTCTTCTGAGTGGAAAAAAAATCCAAATTGAAATAATTTAATCGATATTTCTCGAGAATGAAAACGAATTGCATCCGTGCATTACATTAAAGAGGGGGAGCTGCCCTATGACATATATATAAATTATGGTAATCTATGATTCCCAAGTTTAATACTCTCCTTAAGTCTTGCGCGAATCAAAACAACGCAGAAGCACTACCCTTTTCTCGAAGCAACTCACGGCACTTTTAGGCCTACTACACTTTTACGCAGTATTTATAGGCAGGTTGGTAGGTACTGATCTGTTTTTTTTTGTATATTATTTATTATTTTGTTATTTGTTGTTCTACAGGTAATTGTATTTATTTGTAGAGTTGCTAGAAAATCAGGAGAAGTGTTGAATTTAACATTAATAAACAAAACATTGATATATCAAAATGATTTTATTGATTGATTGATTGAACAAGTAATACTTATTAAACGATAACCATCTAAGGTTATTTTTAATTTCATACACTTGAAAAGAACCTGCGCCAGAAAAATAAACTTTTTTTATGTTCTTTTTTCAAAGTGTTTTTCCACTTCAAAAAAAACCGTTGTTATGGCAAAAAAAAACGAACTTGAGATTTTGATGGTGATCAATTTTTTTGCACTTATTAGAGCTAAAAAAAGCGCCAAGCTAGCGCCAAGACCACTGGACGGATTTCGATAAAATTTGGGTAAGGGCAATATTTTGTTAATATATGAAGCAATATTTTTATGTTTTTAGGGTTCCGTAACCAAATGGCAAAAAACGGAACCCTTATAGATTCGTCATGTCTGTCTGTCTGCCTGTCTGTCTGTCTGTCTGTCTGTCTGTCCGTCCGTATGTCACAGCCACTTTTTTCCGAAACTATAAGAACTATACTGTTGAAACTTGGTAAGTAGATGTATTCTGTGAACCGCATTAAGATTTTCACACAAAAATAGAAAAAAAAAACAATAAATTTTGGGGTTCCCCATACTTATAACTGAAACTCAAAAAAATTTTTTTCATCAAACCCATACGTGTGGGGTATCTAAGGATAGGTCTTCAAAAATGATATTGAGGTTTCTAATATCATTTTTTTCTAAACTGAATAGTTTGCGCGAGAGACACTTCCAAAGTTGTAAAATGTGTGTCTGATGAAATAAGAACAAAGGCAATTAGAAAGTTTAAACTATTTAATTAACGCGGAAGTAATTATAACAATATGACAGTGCACAATGTATGAAGACAAGAGGGGATGCTTAGGTTGCGTTCCAAAATATGTTTGCTGTGTTAATTTGCGCAGGCGTCCACACTTCCAACATCCTCTCCTGGACGCAGACGCTTTAAATGTAGACCCATAGACGCGGTGAAGTTTTCATGCTTCAGTCGAGGGAGTCCTTTCGTCAATACGTCGACGTCAATACGGGCTATGGTCTGCTGTTTATTAGAGTTCCAGCTTATTGCGGCACCCTGGAATAAAAATATGTAGCCAGTACAAGATCTTCTGTCTTCTATATCATTCGCCCAGTCCGAATCACAAAAGCCAGAAATTCTCTCTTCAACATTCCTTTTGTAAACAAGTTTCATGTCCATTGTCCCGCGCCAAAGAGATAGCAAATTTTTACCCGGTAACGTCCCATACAAAGACTTTTTTCCTGGCTTCACATAGATAGATCGAAATTATGGGTTTGTTGTATCATTATACTTAACATGTTATATATCGTTAGAAAGGGGATTAGATTCTCTACATGTTTAAATATAGCAAAATGTTATCACTTACTTGTAACAAGGACAAAAAAATAATCTTTCGAAGGTTTTCGTATTTCATACATTTTTTCGTTCCTCTCATCGCACTTCACATACTTCTTGCACAAAATTTATAACCATTTGCAATATAACACAAACACTTATTTAAAGATTTGTTATTTACGCATCTATTAAGCCTAATTTCATCGTCACAGAACATATAATTACTCCACAATCATGCTTGCACCACGCGCAACTGACAACGAAGTGGTCCGCAAGTACAGTTGACAAGCGAAATGCTCAACGTTAGAATAATGGTTATTGTTATTTTCATTTCATATTTCAATGCCTTTCGTTTATTATTTTATTATTTTCTTTTAGTCTATCTTATAGTACTGAGTAAATGCTTTTGCAAATAAATTATTATCTTATGTAAATAATGAATAAAAAGTTGTATGAATGCAATGGGCTAAAAGTATATTTGGAAATTAAAAAAGTTTATGTTATGAAATATTTTAATAAGGATGTTCGAAAAATTGTGTTTTAAATAGAAGTCAACATGGCGAGCCATGGGCTATACCACGGAGAAGGCGTCGATGGCTCGTCACCGATCCTGGTGTTACCGATCTGGATCTAGACCGGAATCGGGACTTACATCAAGAATTTGACATGCGCCGCAGATCGCATGCTTTCCTAAAAAAATATTAATTATTTATTGTTATAATTATGTAAACTAAAAGATAGTACATCTAAAGTGACGGAAAATAAAGGTTTCATTAAACGTACAGGTTTAAAAAAATACAGTGTAAACTCTTTACAAGTCCTTTAATTTAAACGAAAAATTAACATAACGTAGAAAGTTTTTTAGTTTGGTTAGCTTACCTTCAAACCCATACATTGATACACTCCTTATATTTAGACGTCCGTAAATATTTATTATTAGTATTATTTTTTATCAGTTAAGAAAAGGTTCCAACAATATCTTTGAGGTGCCGACATTTCTAAGAAAGATACCTGAGGTCGTAAACAGTCGTGTTGCTTTTGTTATTGTAAATTGCCTGGAACACGTGTGCCATTACGATTGCATTGTCTGGAAACTTTGGTTCAGTTACTAAACACACTAGTCACCTTTCATACTGTAAAACTAATAGAACTAACTAAAATTAACTATCTTACTATTCAATTACAATGATCCCACTAGATTCCAAGACATGAATAAAATACACAAGACAAACACTGACATAGCAAAAAGTTTAGGCAAAGTTAACAAATTATATGTATGTATTTATAATTTTATTATCTTTTATATTGAAACAAATATTAAACAGTATTTTGAATTGTGAAATTTTGTTATTTTTATTTCTTCACACCACTTAACGGAAACTTTCTATACAACAAAAAAATGCTTTACACCTATAAAATCTTTCATTCGTTATAAAAAGTTTACACTGTTTTGTCAAATCGAAAATAACACTGTTTATATAAAAATATATTCATATTGCGTAATCTCACATATTTTCTTGTCAACTGTACTTTGTCACAATTTTGAGCCGTTATTGAACAATTATGATGATCTAACCAAAACTATTGAATTTATGACCAAACTAATAGAAAAATAAATTCTTGAGTAAATTTCTAACAAGTTAATGTATTTTTTTAATATCATTTTCAACAAATATAGGGCACAACACACGTACAAACAAATGGTTGGCCGTTGAAAACGTTGCATCACCAAAGTTCTAACGTTTTTTCACTGTTAAAATTTATAGTAAGTCTATCTATCACCCGAAAGACGTCCACTGCTGGACAAAGGCCTCCCCCAAGGATTTCCACACCGACCGGTCCTGTGCGGCTCGCATCCAGCGGCTTCCTGCAACCTTTACCAGGTCGTCGGTCCACCGAGTCGGGGGCCTGCCCACACTGCGCCTTCCGGTGCGCGGTCGCCATTCGAGAACTTTACTGCCCCAACGGCCTTTACTGCCCCAACTGCCCCAAATGGATGGGCAGCAGCGTCTTTCCCGCGTACCATCTTGGCTCACGCCACACTGCGATCGCCA
Organism: Coleophora deauratella; assembly: GCA_958295455.1. Lineage (NCBI taxonomy): Eukaryota > Metazoa > Arthropoda > Insecta > Lepidoptera > Coleophoridae > Coleophora > Coleophora deauratella. The sequence goes on from OY282412.1 coordinate 9,237,501, forward strand.
ACCCGCATGCCAAGCGTGGCGATTATGGCAACTACCCCCCAAATATAGTAAGTCTAAAAGAAATATATAGAACAGATTCTGTACTCAATTTCCAGTAATTTCATGTATAATACATACAGTAAACACGTACCTTTTAAAAGCTTTAGACATTTTTATTTCACATAGATTTTACGTTCGCGCACGAGAAATTGTAAATGAATCGACCGCGTCCCCTTACCACACAAAATATTTTTTTCCTCCAAAATCACTCCATTTTATTGGTGGAAATAAATTTAAAATAAAAAAGGAAGAGTTCTTATTGACTGTTCATATTTTTTTAAACTTCTAACTATAATAAGAAACAGAAGATATGGCTGACAATCAGCCATTTCGCTTATGGGCAGACGTCGTCACTAGGGCGCGTCAGAAAGTTATCTCTTATGGACAAACGGTGTCTCTGGGGCGCTTGACGGGTTAAATATCTCATGACTCGTTTTAGCGCCGCCCAATGTTCACTCGTAGGTTGACTATTGTATCTACTAAGAGAGTTTATAATATAGGTAAGATCTGGACGAGTCCCCTGTGATAAGTATAACAAGCAGCCAATTATTTCTTGGTATGGAATATTCTTCATGATTTCTTGTGGGTTCTCAGCCTTTTTTAACTTGACATTCGGATCAGCAGGTGTCCACATCGGCTTACATTTATCCATTCCAAATCGAGTAAGTATTAATTTTATATGAATAGACTGATCTATGGAAATCTCATTTTCATCTTGTGATATTTTAAATCCAATACAATGTTTGGCTGTTCCTAAATCCTTCATATTAAATTTTTCTTTTAATTTTTCTTTTATCATGTCTGACGTTTCTTCTTTATTATAGAAATACAAAATATCGTCCACGTAAACTGCTATATAAATTATATCATTTTCATTCAAAATGCGGTGGTAAACACATGGATCTATGTTTGAACGAGTCATTCCAATTTGCAACAAGGCTGAATTTAACTTTTTGTTCCATTGCCTGCTCGCTTGTTTAAGTCCATATATTGACTTGTTCAGTCTACATACTTTATTTTCTTCTTCATAGCCAGGTGGTAAGGACATATAAAGCTCTTCATCAATTTCGCCTTGTAAAAACGCCGTGACTGCGTCCATTTGATGTATTTTGAGTCTGTACTTGGCAGCGAGACCAATAAGGTATCTTATGGATGTATAACGGACCACCGGAGCATACACCTCATGGTAATTAATGCCTTTGACTTGTTTGTATCCTTTAATTACTAATCTAGCTTTATAGCGTGTGACAGAACCACTGATATCTAATTTAGTTTTAAAAACCCAGCGGCAAGGAATTACTGATTTTCCTTCTGGTAAGTTTACTGTGGTCCACGTATTATTCTGTATTAAAGACTGATATTCTGCTTCCATGGCTTTCTTCCATTCATCAGCCTTTTCACTGTTCAGAGCTTCCTCAAGGCTTTGTGGATCACTGTTCAGTAAATTCATTGTTGATTCAACATTCTGACACATTAGTGAAGAGGGGTTCTGATTAATGTCATTATTTTCTGACCTTATTCTATGTTGCAGCGGTCTCAAAGTCATATTGAATATTGGTGGAGAGTCTATCGTATTATCAGGTATGTATGTTTCAACATTGACATCCTCAAATAGATCAGATTCATCTGTAATACAAATACTTTCAGATACATCCTGTATTTCGTCTCTTCCCTGTGTCTCAACATCCTGTATTTCGTCTCTTCCCTGTGTCTCATCATTAATGTTTCTTCCCACAGATTTTTCAGGTTCATCACACAGAGGTAAGTATATAGTTTCTTTTTCTTTGTGTTCATTATTAACTTCAATATCTTTATTTGTGTTTTCAACTTTATTTTCCTCTATATTCATGTTATTTTTAATCATTTCTTTTTCTTTTTCAGGTTCTCCATCCATTTTATTTCTTTTTATTGCAGCTTCGAGGAATACTACATCTCTACTTACAACTCCTTTCTTTGTTTCAGGATCTATGAATTTGTAGCCTTTTGTACCATCGCTATAGCCAACAAATATTAATTTTCGCGACTTTACATCCAACTTACTTCTGTTTTCTTTTGGGATATGCACCATCGCAGGACATCCAAATATTCTCATATGGCTCAAGTTTGGCTTTTTTCCAGTCCATACCTCATATGGCGTTGCATCTGATAAGCTGCGGGTGGGAGAGCGGTTCACTATGTAAGCTGCTGTGGTTACGGCTTCAGCCCAAAATTCTTTTTGTAAACCAGAGTTTAACAACATACATTTAGCACGCTCAATAATGGTATGGTTCATTCGTTCACTTAATCCGTTCTGTTCAGGTGAGTACGGATTGGATGTCTGGTGCAAAATTCCATGCTTTTTTAGGTAAGTCTCAAAATTATTATTTTTATATTCAGTTCCATTGTCTGATCTGAGAATTTTTATTTTTTTTATTTAATTCATTCTCTACCCTATTTTTATATTCAACAAATTTTTCAAAGACTTCGCTTTTGTTTTTTATTGGGTATATGCTTACTCGACGAGAAAAGTCATCAATAAAGGTTACAAAATACCTTGCTCCTCCAACTGATGTCTGCTGCATCGGTCCACACACATCGCTGTGGATAAGTTCTAGCAAACTGATTGCTCGGGAACCTTCAGCAGGGAACGGTTTTCTCGTTTGCTTGGCTTCAAGACAGGTAACACAGATGGAATTTTCCATTTCTGTGGACAGCTTGACTCCTTCTGTACAGTAAGGTATTTTATCAAGACTTGTAAAATTTAAATGACCCATCCTCTGGTGCCACAGATAAGTATCATCATCAGCCTTGGCCATCATGGCGTGCATTTCTTGACAAGTATTTAACAGATATGTTGCATTAATTAATCTAGCTTGTGCTACTAATTTGTTACTGGGATTGTAAATTTCACAGCCAGATATATTAAATATTACTTTGCATCCACTTTGAATTATTTTACTGACTGATAATAAATTAGTTTTCAATTCTGGTACGAATAAAACATTCCTCACCTGTATTGAATCGGTGCTGCCATCTTGTACCTTTACCTTAATGCACACATTCCCGCAGCATTCAACTTTTAATTCTTTGTTGTTAGCAATCCTTATGCTCGGTACAGGTGAAGCAGAGATATCAGTGAGCCAGTCCCGGTGCATAGTCATGTGCATGGATGCTCCTGAGTCAACATGCCAAGAATTGGAGTTATTTGCTGTGGACGCTGAAAAAGCTGCAACATAACCTGTGTCTTTATCTGTTTTTTTATTGTTTGTCTTCTTATGCCAACTATTTTTGTTGAGATGTCCGTACTTATTGCAATTAAAGCATCTAGGGCCTTTCTTTTCACTTTTGGGGAAGTTTTTTCTTGTGTTTGTATAAAGTGCGGTAGTGTCTGACATTTTCACTTCCTGTAATAGTTTATTTTTTACTAAGTCAGCACTAATCTTCATACCGGAACTTTCTAAGCCCATAATCATCAGCTTATACATTTCTGGCAGCCCTGCCAGCATTAATGTCCCCAACCACTCATCGTCTACATGAAATTTTATATTTCTTAATTTGTGCGCGGCTGTCATAATTTTATTTACATAGTCTTCCACTGATGGACTGCTTTCTAAGGTAGTGTTGATTAATTCTTTTAACAAGCCAACTTTCCGTGTCAGTCCTTGGTCTTCGAATGCCTTTGTCAAATTGTCCCACACCTCTTTTGCATTCTGTGCATCCTGTATGTGCACATATAAAATTGGGTCGACCAACAATATTAACTTTGATTTTGCTTTGGTGTCTTGTTTAATTGCTTTGGGGTCGGAAGCATCTGGTGCATTCAAAATGCAGCTATACAAATCTTCATGTTGTAGGTATGCCTTGACTGCAAAACTTCAATTTGCCCAATTGTCGCGACCCGTCAACTTCTCAATCGACATCATAGTGTTAGTTCCAGCCATATTTATGATTTGTTATGTAAAACTGAAAATAGCTGAAAAGAGAAATCACTCGCGAGCCCGGTAACTAAAAGTGAGGTTATACTCGTGAGATTTTACTTTTCACTATAACTTTAAATGTACTGTAACGGACCAAACTACGTTACATATTCACAAATGCAATTATTTAATAAAACTTTTACGAATTTCAACAGTTTTAAAGACTAATAGAAACAATGCTTCACATTAAATCTTCTTGAGAGTCATTTCCAGGAATATAATCTTTTTAAATATTTTTATCTCCTTTACGCAATATGAAATTAAAAGAAAAGGATTGACAGTTCTTGCTCAGCTGGGCAAATGATTGTTTTTTGGGGATACTTAGGTGTGGGGGACTGGAGAATGGAACTCGGAACAGAGTGGTATAGTTTTATAAATTTAAAGTGGGGAAATTTATTTCAGTTTATTCAGATAGACAAAAGGATTGCGGGGTAGATTATGAGTGTTTGTATTGAAATGGATATCGGGAATCTATTAAGTTTAGCTAGTAAAGTGGCCGATTTGGTAAAGTATTCACTCTAGGGCGATTCCTTAGAAGCGCCATGGATTTTATGTTTTCGTATGGTTCGAGTGATGGTTTGAAATAATTAGTGTATTATTTACATGGAACTCTGGAGTGTCTTCCTATTTGGACCTAGTTTTATTTAATATGCGGTTTAAACTTGCATGCTTTTATTTGTCTATTTTCATGTGTTTTATAATGTGACATCTTTGTTTTGCTTGGATACAAATCTCTACTACGCAGTATGCTTGACAACTAATATATTTTATTCTACTTGATCAGTTCTACTTTTATATCGTCGAGGGCTGAAGCTATTCTGTATAATATCATTGAGAGATCAAACTATTCTCTACTAAGTTCTCATTTCGGTTCTTTGGTGTTACTGCCCAACCTAAAAAGTACTAAGCTTTAAAACATTAAAGAACTGCGGCAATTGCCTCTGATTAATATCATTATTTATAACCTATGCGTTATTGTTAGGTTCTTTGGTGCTACTACTACTTAGTGGTGTCGCGAAACCTGAAAAGTACTACGCTATGACAGCATTATTGACCTGAGTCTTGGATGAATTTAGTTAGCTAAAATCTACGGTGAAATTCTACAAACTCGTCATACAGAGAACTTCAGCTTTCTGCGAGATTTGAGTAATCAATCAAACAGTTGTCCAATGTGATATGTCTGGGCGGAATAACGGTGTTATCTACAATAATTTATTACTCTAAAAGAGTGAAAAGCATTCTTGTTTCAAGCGCTGTTTCCTATAGTTAAATGAAAAGAATATGATCTAAATTATGGGGACAGAGCACTATCCAACTTAGGAGGGTTGAGGTGCATGGAACGTTGCGGGAGTGCCCAAATTTAACTTATTTATTTGTACAGAGTTCAGTTCTCTGATTTATTAACCTTTGTTTGTTTTGGCTGAATTTATACATCAAATATAATGCGCGACTAAATTGTAGTTACGCATTATACTAAGCTAAGGGGGCAACTTTCCCTCTCCCTTTGGGGAGGGGTCCTTTATAAAGAGTATTTTCCTTGTTAGGATCTAGAATTTATGGTTCAGGGATTTAAGGTTCTATTTTAGGGAATTCGTTCAGTTGACTTTTTATCAATCTCAATCCATTCTAAAAGAATTAGGGTTACTTATTTCTAGACGATCACAACTTAGGGTTCACGCTGCTAGCGATCATAGGCCATACATTGTTAAGAACTATTATTTATTAAGAAACACATACATATATTATAAGATCCGCTATTTTATTTAGTCATATATATTTTAGGATTAGGTATTATTTTGTTAGGTAGGTTCTTTATATATTTTGTTTCCTTTAGCTAGGTCTATAGGGTGTTACAATTTGGTGTCCGGTGACCAGGATAAGTTTAGGTCTAGGTCTTTAGGTTCTTACAATTTGGTGCCGTGACCAGAATAAGTTTAGTTTGGTCTAGGTCTTTGGGTTGTTACAGTACTGAATAAAACTACACGACACTACACGACAGGCTTGGGACGGCCCATAACCTGATGAAATAAGAACAAAGGCAATTAGAAAGTTTAAACTATTTAATTAACGCGGAAGTAATTATAACAATATGACAGTGCACAATGTATGAAGACAAGAGGGGATGCTTAGGTTGCGTTCCAAAATATGTTTGCTGTGTTAATTTGCGCAGGCGTCCACACTTCCAACAGTGTCCCCCCCCCCCCGTAACTTCTAAAATAAGAAAATGATAAATCTAAAAAATATATATGATGTACATTACCATGCAAACTTCCACCGAAAATTGGTTTGAACGAGATCTAGTAAGTAGTTTTTTTTTTAAATGGTCATAAATCGTAAACCGCAATTTACCTTTCATTCAGTTAGCTCAATTATAAAAATAAAGAAAAAACATTTAATTTCACAACAAGAACTTTTATATTATATTACTTGCTGCTACGGAACCCTTCATGGGCGAGTCCGACTCGCACTTGGCCGCTTTTTTAGTGTTGCCACCATAGTAAAAAAATACTTTAATTTTTTTTCACAAATATGTATCTAAGGATTTTGATGAAACTTTGTACAATACCATATTTTCAAACAACCTAGTACATTAGATAGTTGGTTACTCTGGTAAAAATTTGGTTCTGATACCTTCCATACGAAAATAAGTTTTTTGTTAATTTTGCTCAAAAATGGCTGTAACGTAGGTAGTCATCGGCTGTTCGAAAATGAAACACTGTATACGCCATTTGACTGATTTTACACTACAGCAGTTTTTGTGTATTGATTGTGATAAGGTACTTAAAAGGCCTATTCCATGAACGTTTGTGTTTAAATCCAAAGTACATGAACCATTACATCTCTTGATAATGGCTTGATAAACCTTTTCGTTGTGTTGTTTGATATATATTCTATTAATTATGGATATTCAGGGAACACAATAGTTTAAATATTTTGTCAATATTTAAAAATCAAAAATATAACACTGAATATCATGGTGAAAAACAGCATTTAGACATTTTAATTGAAAGAAACTACAATACCCTAACTGCAAAAGTCAAATTTTACAGGAGAGCAGTTTGAAGTTTTAAAACGTATGTAACTTTTGTTATATTTTTCATAAAGTGATAAAAATAAAACTTTCTATAAACGTTTAATATTATGTACAATAAACATTTTGTTAAAAAAAGTTATCCTAAGTGTATTATTTATCATTTACACACATTTACTTCGGAATCGTGATATCGACAAGTAACTGAAGTGGTACTTATTGAACTTTACGCCGCATTTTCATATTCGATCTTAACTAGGGCATGGCGGTTTAGACTTTTTTACAAACCCGGTATTTTTTTCGGTATTTCTTTTTTCAATACCGAAATACCTGTTTTTCGGTATTACTAATTAATGTTCATTTGAATGACTTGCAGACAAAAAAAGCAATATTTTTTATTTAGGTCACCCACCATCATCGTCATCAAACACACTCCAGAAAGACATCCACTGCTAGACTAAGGCTAAGGCATGTTTGGCTAGAGGGCGCTAGCGATGAACATCTCTAGCTCTGTATATTTTTTTACGATTTTAATACAAAAATCATATTATTTATCAACAGTTTATTTACAAACACAAAGTTTACACTGTAAGTGACATAACAAGTGATTAATTTTAAAATTCTGAGTAATAATGGCACCAAATCTACGATCCGGTAACAAAGACGCGGCCGTTAACTTGAAAATGGAGCAAACAATTTTGGAGCTGAACACTAAATTGGACGAGTGCCACAAAATAATAACCAAGCAGGCCGCCGAAATCAAAAAGCAAGGCGGGATCTAAAGCTGTAATACATCTATTGTTATGGAGTTGGTGGCAATGCTTAAGAAAAATCTGCCTACAAAAGAGTATGCACTAATCTCAAAAGTATCTCAAAACATCGAATCCGGGCCGCAAGGCATATGTGACTCTGATGTGAGTACACTGACACCTCCATCAACAAAGCTAGCTTGAAAATTTCTTCACCCTTGCTGCACAAACCAAGCACCAATAGCGGCGACAGTGCTAGTAGAAAAGTTGCGAAAGGGAAGGGTTCCAGGTCTTCAAATGCCGTGACTTCCGCAAGGATCGTTGCGAAGGCCAGGATAGCCACACCTGTATCCAGCACCTCAAGTTATGCAGAAGTATTAGCCAGCCCGCCACAAGTGAACAGGTCCAAACAGGAAGCAGCAGCACCTGGAGCCCAGCCAGGAGCCGAGGCGCCGCCTTCCAGTCTGCGTGCAGCGCCGTCCAGCGGCCTGCGTGCGGCCCCAACAAGGCTGGTAAGCCTCCATCTATTCAACTTTGACAAGGACACTTAAAAACAGCAGTTGGCCTGGAAGGTGTCCATTGTGAGCAGCTGCCCACAAGAGGCTCTTCTTGGGTCAAATCAGTTCGCAACATCAATGTGTGGCCAGATGGTGTAGCGATTCGGAAGTTCAACTGCGTTGAGCAAAAAAACTCGAAAAAATACTGCACGAGTCCCGAAAATTATTAGTCCGCACACCTATACTTAGCACGCGTCGAACAAATTCCAACCTCAAAGATGTAAACATTATATCTTATTTCACAGTTATCCACCAAAATGTGCAATCAATTACTGGCAAAATAGGTTTACTCGATGTTGTATTGTCCAAATTAAAACCCGATGTTATCGCGTGTTTGGAGACCTGGTGCCGAAGCAATGAGATTAGACACGTGGCCCTCACAGGTTACGAGCTAGCGAGCCACTACTGCCGCTCGGTAGTGTAGGCTTATACGTACGCGAGGTCAAATTTTGGTATTAAAGGAAACCACTTGGCACACGTATATAGTAGGTGAATAGAAGCTGATTTAGCGCAGTAGGTTCAAATGTACTTATAAATATATTAAAATTACCATGTCCTGTTTGGTACAAACAAACAATAATTAATTTCAAAGATACAATTTCAATAACACTAAATTCGCAATGATATTCGACAGCGAGGCCCTTAGGTCACCTTGCTGCTTGTAGTGTGTGCCGGCCTTTACGAACAGTGCAACGCCGCCGTGCTCGATGCCCGTAGTGGGGTTTTATACGTATTCCAATGTATGGGGAGGTCAAATTTTGGTATTAAAGGAAACCACTTGGCACACGTATATAGTAGGTGAATAGAATCTGATTTAGCCCGGTAGCCACCCCCCACCCCCTGGCAGGTAGGGAGGGGGTGCGTTCAAAGTTTCACTTTGCCAAGCTTCGAAAAAAAATCATATCTCATCAATTAATTAATTAATTAATATATTTTCCCATTGACCGGAGCGGTGCATGCTCGCTTAAATGTTCGTGCAGATGGTGGCGTATCGGGAGCCGGGTCGTTCCCTTCCTTCAAATATGGTTGAGGGGAGCGATGGCTGACTCCCGCGTTATACTCGTGATCGGGTGCTGTCCGTGTGAACTGGCCTGCTCTTGTCATTGGTGTTTGATCACAATAATTACCTGTTTGCACATTGTACCTGTACGTTTTTGTTGATCCTTTCACATTCGTTTGTAGTAGTATGCAACTAAACTAACTATAACTTTGTTATTTACCCGAATTATGTAATAGCATGTAAGAACTTTATTTAAAAATGTTAAAGTAACCTTTTACGTAATGCCTACGTCAGCAAAGCGCAAGGTTGCTATGTTACCTTAGAAACATTCGAAATTATATAACTCTGTCAAGCTGTGGTGCAAACAACCATCTTAGACTACCGGACCTCAGATTAATAATTCAAAAGGTCATGGCCCAGAACAAATTCAGTATTCCTAAGCTTAATGGGCTAGATGATTACTCGTCATGGAAATTTGCGTTAAAAATGCTCCTTATACGCGAAAAGTGCTTCAAGTACACTACTTTTACTCCTAAGCTGATGAAGTGGAGAAGGATCAGGAGGCTTTAGCTATTATTTGCCTGCATTTAGAGCCTCATCTGTACCCATACGTCAAAGAAGCTAAGTCCGCGAAGGAGGCATGGGATTCGCTTGCAGCAGTCTTCGAGGATAAAGGTATTAACAGAAGGATTAGCCTTATGAATTCCCTATTGGATGAAAAATTTGAGAAACATAGTTCGATGCAAGAGTATGTGGCAGCTGTCATGGGTCACGCTCAGAAGTTAAAGGAAATAAATCAAGGCTTTGACGATGACCTGGTTGCTGTCGTACTTTTAAGAGGTTTGCCTGATGTATATAGACCCCTACGTATGGCCTTAGAGCACTCGGGAATGAAACTTACCTCTGAAAATGTTCGACAAAAGTTGCTACAAGAGGACTCCTGTCAAACTGCATCTGAAGATTCCTCATCCAGTTCTGCTTTAGCCGCGAAGAGTAAGCAGTCACAACAGTCGCAATCAAAAATAAAATGTTTTAAGTGCGGCAAGAAAGGGCACAAGAAGCCAGATTGCCCGTTGCTGAAAGTTTCTGAGAAAGCATCTGTTTCCGGTACACAAACGAAGTTGAAGAACATTTCCCTGTGTACTTCGTTCAGCATCAACGAAACCTTTAGTGCGACGGATTTTTATCTGGATAGCGGTGCTAGTAATCACATGTCTTTTCAAAAACATTGGTTTAGAGACATTAAGGTTACTGATAAGAATGTTGTGACGTGCGCAAATAATGACAAGATATCGAGCATAGGTGTAGGCAACATTATGGTTAAACTGCAAGGAGTTTTTTTGCCCATAAATAATGTTTACTATGTGCCCGATTTAAGAGTAAATCTACTTTCCGTATCTAAGTTAGTAAGTAAGGGATGGGAAGTTGTTTTCACCACGAGTGGTTGCCGTTTAACCCATAGTTCGGTAGGCCATATTTCGGGTAAGCTTGTGATAACTGCAAGCGAAACCTCAGGTATCTACAAGTTGGACAATTGTTGCCCTGTTGTAGAAAGGGTTTTTGCTACAGTTGAAGCTAGGAACTCGTTGTTGTTATGGCATAGGAGGCTTGGTCACGTAAACCTAAATGATTTACGCAAGCTACCTAATCTCGAGTTGGGAGGAAAAGGTGTGATGGAGCCTTGTGTAGCCTGTATCAAAGGTAAGGCGCATCGTATGCCTTTCCCAGTGGGTGTCGCTGAGAGAACAGCAGAAAAGCTTGCTCTGCTACACGCAGATGTTTGCGGCCCGATGTCGGAGCGTTCGTATGGTGGTGCTCGTTACATGCTGGTTATAGTGGACGATTTTACGAGAAAGATTTTCGCTTTCTTTCTCAAGGAGAAATCAGAAGCCTTTGTATATTTCATAGACTTTGTAACGCGTGTGGAAAATGAGACCGGTTTAACCGTAAAATGTCTACGGACGGACAACGGAAAAGAGTTTGTTAATGCACAGTTTGATCACTTCTGTCGTAGTAAGGGCATAAAACGTCAGTTGACTGTCCCTTACACTCCGGAACAGAATGGGGTAGCGGAACGTACAAACCGTACGATAGTAGAGATGGCTCGTTCTATGCTTCTTGATAAAGAACTTAATAAAAAGTTCTGGGCAGAAGCATGCTATACTGCTGTATATATCAAGAATAGATTACCGCATAGTGCCAACTCTGGGAGCATTCCGGAGGAGTTGTGGACGGGAAAGGTCCAAAGTCTTGAACATCTACGTATATTCGGCAGTACTGCCTATGTACACGTTCCAAAACAAAATCGAAGGAAGTGGGACGCCAAAGCGAAGGAATACCTTTTCGTAGGTTACTGCGAGGATACAAAAGGCTATCGCTTTGCTGATCTCAATAACCCTCGGTGTACAATCACGGCAAGAGACGTGATATTTACTGAGGAGTCAGTTCCTGATTCAGTGCGTCACCCTCAAACTATAGAACAGGAAAATTCGGTCCTGTGGGAGCTAGGCTCTAAGCCTAACCCAACACCAGTGGAGGAACCCTTTGAGGATGCTGTAGCTAGTTCTAATGAGGTAGTGGCTGATTCAGTTGCTGTTGAAGTGGATTCTGCCGTGGTACCTACTGTAGAACCTAGCCTACAGGCTCCTGCTGTAAACGAAGAGCCTAGATATCTTCTTCGGAATAGACTAAGAGAGGCGCTGGGATTGTTTAGCTTCAACTTGGAAGAGGAGCCTCAGTCGGTCAGTGATGCGTTAAGCAGACCAGACAAGGACGACTGGAGAGCGGCTATGCAGCGTGAGTTGGACTCTATGTACGAGAATAAAGTGTGGAAGTTAGTGGAGAAGCCACAAGGTGCTAAAGTTGTTGGCAATAAGTGGATCTTCAAATACAAGTTCGACGCCGATGGGAATAGAACCTACAAGGCCCGCCTTGTAGCTAAAGGTTTTACCCAGTCACACGGCATCGATTACTTTGAAACTTTTTCGCCAGTCGTACGCAGATCCACACTCAGAGTGCTGCTGTCCGCAGCCGTCCAAATGGACCTGAAAATTCAGCACTTCGACGTGAATACCGCATTTTTAAATGGTGAGTTGCATGAGCAGGTTTTAATGCAACAACCCGAAGGTTGCATCGAAAGAGGTTCCGAATCAAAAGTTTGTCTTTTACAAAAAGCCATATACGGTCTCAAACAGGCGTGCCGTTCCTGGTATGAAAAAGTCAATGAAGTCCTTTTGACACTGTCGTTTACCCGTAGTGAAATTGACAGTTGTCTATACTACGGCAATGGTGTTTACATTTGTTTGTATGTCGATGATTTTATAGTGTTTTACAAAAATGTAGGCGATAAGGATTCATTGTTAAAAGGTTTACAAACATATTTTAAGTTGAAAGACTTAGGTGAAGCTAGGCAATGTCTAGGCATGCGACTCGAAAGAAAAGAGGATGGTTCGACATCTCTGAATCAGAGTAAGTACGTCGAAACTCTCTTAACAGATTTTGGTATGAGTGACTGTAAGCCAGTGAAAACGCCACTGGAGTTGGATACCCACAAGTTTTTGGCAGAGGGGGGTGGGAGTGATGATCTTCTATCTCGCCAAGATACTTTAAGGTACCAGTCGCTCATAGGGGGTCTCAATTACCTCTCCTGTAATACGCGGCCGGATATTTCGGCAGCGGTGAGTTTCTTAGCTGAGTACAATAGCTGTCCTAAGCAAGTACATATGACAGCGGCCAAGCGGGTACTACGCTACTTAAAAGGCACAGCTAGTCTAGGACTACTGTTTAGGAAGCCTGTAGCCCATTCCAGCGCATTTACCATTTCAGGTTATGTAGATGCTGACTGGGCCGGAGATATTAAAGACCGCAAGTCCTATAGCGGCTACTGCTTCAAGCTAGGAAACAACTTGGTGTCGTGGGAATGCAAGAAACAAAGCTGCATATCCCTATCCTCGACGGAGGCAGAGTACGTAGCTCTCTCGGAGGCATGTAAAGAGGGAATTTACTTGAGAAGGTTAGTGTCTTCAATTTTCGAAAAAGGAGATTCCCCTGTCAGCCTTCTTATGGATAATCAGAGCGCCATCAAGCTGGCTCGTAACCCCGTCGCACATCGAAGGACGAAGCATATAGACATAAGGTTTCACTTCGTTCGTGATTGTCTAGCGAACAACGCCATAGAGCTTGATTACGTTACCACTGAAGACAACGTTGCTGACGTCTTGACTAAGCCGTTGGCCCGAGCTAAGTTTCAGGCCTGTGTCTCTGGACTTACTTTGGGCTAAGCTATCGGTCTGGAGTGTCGCTAAGATTTTTGTTTGTGGGGGTGTGTTAAAGTAACCTTTTACGTAATGCCTACGTCAGCAAAGCGCAAGGTTGCTATGTTACCTTAGAAACATTCGAAATTATATAACTCTGTCAAGCTGTGGTGCAAACAACCATCTTAGACTACCGGACCTCAGATTAATAATTCAAAAAAAAAATGTGTTGGAGGGAGTTTCTTTAGGGCCCGACGTTTCTTCTCTCTCCGCAAACACTTCCCGAAACGTTGGGTATACGAGTTCCAAGTGGTAGGAACTTCGTATTAGGTAGAAAAATATGACGTTCGAAAAGTGTACACAGATACCTACTTCGAATAAATATTATTTCAATTTCAATTTCAATATGAACTCTATTTGACCTATTATCTTAAATATAGTGACGTTTTCGAATACACCAAGACTGTAGCTTTCATTTTTGGTATAAAAATTGTTCAATATATTAAATTTATAGAGAAAAAACCTAAGAAAATTAAAAAATAATCCCCAAAATATCGTCTAAATTTTGCTTTATTATGCTAGTTTTAAAAAAATATGCACTAGAGGCATAAACAAAAATTATTTGTAGAAAGCCAAACTAATCTAGAATATAAAAACATAAACATTAACGGCATTTACTGCATAAAAATCTTCAGAAAAAAATCTTGAAAGTTGCACGGCGCGGCGCAAGGCATTCGTGGGCGTTTTACTCTGCCGCGCTTCAGTTAAATTATTACATTGGCTTTATTTTGAGCAATTATCATGAATTTGGTGTTGTTTTTGGATAAACCAAGCACGCAGATTTCATTTTTGGAATGATATTTGTACCGTGGCATAAAAAAATAATCGTACCTGCTATTTTTTTTTAACAGACTGTTTCTTAACAAAAATAATATATGAACAGTGAACACTAATTGCATTTGCACCGAATTCGCTCTTAGCAAGAGATAGCATCGAGCAGCCAGTCTTCGACGGTGAAACATCCGATCCGTTTGACATGCGCAGAGGTGTTCGTCAGGGCTGTGTCCTGACTCCTACCCTGTTTGGTATTTTCTTTTCGCTACTTTTGAAGGTTGCCTTCGGCGAAGACCAGCAGGCTATCCATCTACACACGAGGGCCAACGGAAAGCTTTTTAACATCTCCCTACTCACAGCTAAGAAAAACCGCGAGGATCTTTTCGTCGACAGCCTTCTGTTTGCTGATAACGCGGCTTTTATTGCGAGCACTTCCAGCGAGCTTCAGTGCATTATGCTGAATAGCGTACCTTTAGAAACTTTTGAGAGATTTTGCTACTGTTGAACAATCTCTCACTTGACGCGGAGATCGATATCCGTATCGGCAAAGCGGTGACTACGTTCAGGAAGTCAAAGAGTATATGGGACAATAAATACCTTACGGTGAAGATCAAGATGGGTGTTTATCAAGCTTATGTACTCAGTACACTCTTGTACGGTGCTGAAACCTGAACCTCGTACACAAAACATGAACGCAGGCTCAACAGTTTTCACATGCACTGCCTACGGATCATTCTAGGCATAGGTATCATTCCAGAGTAACCAATGAGAGGGTACTGAAGATGGCACAGTTTCCCACTTTCACGGCCTTGCTGAAACAGCGACGCTTACGATGGCTGGGGAATGTGTACTGAATGGAGCCCACTCGACTACCGCTACGTGTTATGCTAGGTGCAGTTGCGTACGCGAAGAGAGATATTGGAAGACCACTGTTGCGTTTCAAAGACTGCGTTAAGCACATCATGGCGGCTTTTACCATCGATTTCCGAGGCTGGGAAAAGCTCGCCGTAGACAGGGACGAATGGCGCAAGTGTGTGGGAGATGGTCGCAGGGCGTATGATAAGGCCTGGTTTAAGCTGCTGTCAGAGCGGAGGAACCATAGACATCTATCTGCTTCTAATCCATCTGTTGGCAACGTTCCCTGTTAGTCCTGCGGTCGACTACGCCGGTCTCGCATTGGGCTATACAGTCACCAATAATATTGTACCCGCATCACTGACTGAATCGTCTGTCATAGACGCATTAGGCCAATGATGAGTGGAAAATGTCGTTTTGAGGAAAGTGCACTCAGCTAGAACAAAGGTATACTCGCGTTCATTAGTCATGGGGCTTCCGGCCTTACATAATAGAAGCTTGCCAATTCTCACCTAGTTGTCGTATAAGGCAATACATCTAGATTCTGGACAAAGGGATCGCCCCCACTTTCGGATACGGAGCAAAATATTGAATGAGGTAACGGGAAATAGAAAGTTAGGCTCTATTAGTAAGGCGGAAAACACACTGCTTCGGACATCGCAACGAAATGCGATGGTCCGAATTTAAACTTTGTACTGCAAAATGTTCATTTGTATACAAAAATCGCAGGGTTCCACACACTAAAATCGCATCATCGTCCGAAGGTACGATTCGCACGACGAAATCGTGCTTACGGACGAAGATGCGATGCAATTCGCAGGGTATGCCACACTGAAATCGTATCTTCGTCCGAACGTGCGATTCGCATGACGAAATCGTGCTTACGGACGAAGATGCGACGCGATTCGCAAGGTATGCTACATACTGCTACAGAGCGGCGCGCGGGGGTGTTGCGGGGTACGTGGTGTGGGGGCATTTACGAAATGACCCTTGTTACAAACAAAAACAAGAAGTCAAAACATACATATATACATACACGTTCGAATACTGAATGAACGCATGACGAAAATCGTCGCTTCGAACGAAAATCGTCCGATGGTCCGAAATCTGTGCCTTCGACGGAAAACACACTGGTCCGAAAATCAGCTACTGGCACCGCAGCTTCTGACAAAATTCGGACGAAAACCGTCCGTTGTTGCGGAACGCTGTCGCATGCGAATTTCGTCGCTTCGGACTCCCGTCCGATTTTCGGACCAGTGTGTTTTCCGTCTAAATCCGCCGCGCTGCTTAATTTTTTTATAACATATTTTTTATCGTAAATACTACAAAGCTTATGTTTTTTACTCAGCTTTAACGTAAATTGTTCACTGTTCATGTATGTTTCTCAAGAAACAGTCTGTTGAAACTAAAATAGCAGGTACGATTTTTTTATGACATGATCTCTCTCTCTCTTATCGTGTGGCACAATTTAACCGTCCTATACACAAGGTATAGGCGGCGGTTGCCTGGTGTTGCATTTATCATCACCCTTGGTCACGTGTAGGGCATTTAAGATTTACACCTACGGACGTGTGCAACGCGACCATCATACACAACTAGAAATCAGATGTGCAGGTTTCCTCACGGTGTTTTCCTTCACCGTTAAAGCAGTTGGTATGAAAATGCACGTAAGTTTCAAAAGTGCACTAGCCGGGATTTGAACTCGAGACCTCTGGTTTGGGGGGACGGAGTCACTAACCGCAGAGCCACCGACGCTTTTTTTATGACATGGTTACAAATATTATTCCAAAAATGAAGGCTGCGTCCTCGGTTTATCCGAAAACGACACCAAATTAAATATAATTGCTCAAAATAAAGCCAACAATTAGTTTAATTGAAGCGCGGCAGAGTAAAACGCCCACGAATGCCTTGCGCCGTGCGACTTTCAAGATTTTTTTCTGAAGATTTTTATACAGTAAATGCCGTAATGTTTATGTTTTTCTACTTATAATTTTTGTTTATGCCTCTAGTGCATATTTTTTAAACACTAGCATAATAAAGCAAAACTTAGACGATATTTTGGGGATTATTTTTTAATTTTCTTAGGTTTTTTTCTCTATAAATTTAATATATTGAACAATTTTTATACCAAAAATGAAAGCTACAGTCTTGGTGTATTCGAAAACGACACTATATTTAAGATAATAGGTCAAATAGAGTTGATATGATTTTTTTTTCGAAGCTTGGCAAAGTAAAACTTTGAACGCACCCCCTCCCTACCTGCCAGTGGGTGGGGGGTGGCTACCGGGCTAAATCAGATTCTATTCACCTACTATATACGTGTGCCAAGTGGTTTCCTTTAATACCAAAATTTGACCTCCCCATACATTGGAATACGTATAAAACCCCACTACGGGCATCGAGCACGGCGGCGTTGCACTGTTCGTAAGGGTGATTCTCTGATTTGGTGCAAATCGGTCGAAAGTAAGAGAAATTTTTAAATGTTCATTTTTTAAGCTCACGTGAAACTAGGTCACAAATCTTAGCTATGTATATAATATTTACGAAATTATACGCAGAACATCAAAAGATTAAAATTTTTATTTTCCTCTTTAATGACGGTAATGATAAAGTAAAGATGGTAATGAGTTTTAGGCGGAAAATACACTGCTCTGCACACCGCAAGGAATGCGATGGTCCGGTCCGGTCTGGATTTGCGGGGAAAGGGGGTTACGGGGTACGGGGTGGAAAGGGGTGCGGCGGGGAGGGATTTCGGGGCCCGGGGGAGGGGGTGCGGGACGCAGGGTAAGGGGGTGCGGCGCGGGAATTGCGGGGTGCGGGCGAGGGCTTGCGGCGCGGGGGGTAGTGGGGCACGGGGGGAGAAGGGGTTCGACGCGGAGATTGTGGGGCACGGGGGAGGGGGTGCAGCGCGGGCATTGCGGGTGCGGGGGGAGGGCGTGCGCCGCGGGCGGGTTGCGGATACATATATACATTCAAATATATACATATATAAATATAATTCACCCAGACGCAGAGCAAACAAAGTGAAACAAATCTGATCATAACAGAAATGTTTGATCTTGGTGGGGATCGAACCCACGACTCTCGGATTAGCAGTCAGGATCGCTAACCACTGAGCCACCGAGTCAGTCGAGCCACCGAGTCGGTCAATACATAATTTCAAATCATTACCAATGCGAATCGCCTGCGGTTTTTGTATATAAATCAACATTTTACAGTACAAACTTTAAATCGGGTCCACCGCAATTCGTTGCAGTGTCCGGAGCAGTGTGTTTTCCGCCTAAGCCCTAAAACGTATAAATAAATAAATATCCGGGACAAATCTCACACGGTCAACTGGCCCCAAAATACACATTTAAATATATACATTATAGATATTATACGCCCAGGGGAGATGCGCACTTGCCCCGAACGTCGCGTTTGGCTGGTTCCGCGGCGGAGTGGTTGGCGAAACAAAAACGCGACAAATACGCTTGCCTACTCCAGAACTATGATTTTGTCCCCTTTGCAGTAGAGACTTCAGGGGTGTGGTGCGCAGCGGCTAAGTGTTTTGTGCGCGACTTGGGTCGGCGCTTGAGGGAGCGTGGTGGTGACCCCCGCGCCGGCTCTTTCCTGGTCCAACAGTTGTCACTAGCAATTCAACGCGGCAATGCGGGCAGCATTATGGGCACCTTTGGACCGGGGTCGTGTCGGAGCGGGTTTGATTAGGTAGCCCAATTTTTGTGAATTATTATGATTATTTATGAAAATGACATATTTTAATGCACCTTGATAACATGGATAAACGCCATCACATTTCTTAAAAATCACCTTAAGTCGTATACGTGTATACCAACATTTTCATTTACTCCAGTTACCTCCGACAGTCTGAATCGAGTATTTCACTCAATGATGCGTACGCCAGCTACACTGGACATATACGATGTTTCAGTACTTAAACATTCTGTCATCAGTTTGGCCTTTTCTAAGAGAAATATTGGTTAATCTGTTAAATGAAATGTTTACCAGTGGTATATACCCCGATGTTTTAAAAAGCACTCGTGTCTGTCCAGTGTATAAGGGCAAAGGAGAGAAAACGAATATCGATGGTTAGAGGCCTATAACTATAGTACCAAACATTTCTAAGATTATTGAATTGATTTTATCTAAAAACATAATGTCATATCTAGAATTTAATAAACTTGAAGTGACTGGATGTTGAATGAAAGGCTGAGATTGTGAATTCTCTCAAAGTGAGGACGTCGGAATGACGGCGTTAGGTACGGACGAGGCTTCTGTAACACCCAACCTTAGCCTAACTAAACCTAGATCGAAATTAACTATGTATAACTAAAATGGAAAATTGATGAATCTAACTAATCCTGGTAACCAGCACTAAATTATAAGAACCCCCCTAAGCTAACTAAACTTAAACCAAAGAAACGAGTACGATTTAAGTTTACTTACTCATCCTGGTAACGTGTACCAAATTGTAACAACCAACTCTAACCTACCTAGCTAAAGGAAACGAAATATATAAAAAACCTTGCTAACAAAAAAAAAACGAATCCTAATAATATGTATGACTAATTAAAATAGCAAATGTTATATAATCATCGATATAAGAGAACAATTAGATGTGGTTAATACTCATCGATATAAGAGAACAATTAGATGTGGTTAATACTCCACGACAGCGTAGTCGCTGATAGTGGTTTGCTCCCCTATGTTGAGTAGCGCCGCCTTTTCGCGCACCATTCGCAATCTGACAAGCGACGAGTAAACATCCCGTGTTTAAATGAAAATATATCTTACAGAGCAGTGAAATGTGCTAAAACAATAAAAAAATAAAGAACAAAACTAACAGCAACATTTCTTATCACTTTATTCTTGTTATTTTATGAATATTTTGTCATTTTATAGTGATGCTACGCTACTCGTCGCTAGATGTCGCTAGTAGATAACATTAATTAATTACATGCCTCCCTACTCGTCGCTAGATGTCGCTAGTAGATAACATTAAATACATAAACCTTAAGCTTGTCACACAACGGCGATATTTGTTTAAATAAATGCCTCCCTCTTCACCCCGCTTCAGCCCCCGCATGACGAACACGCTGGTTCAGAAACAAACAGGGCGAGTAACCTTATCTAATGTTTCCCATATCGATGTATATAATATGGCCAACGATCGGTAGTAGCGAGAACCCTAAATTGTGATCGTCATGAAATAAGTAACCCTAATTCTTTTAGAATGGATTGAGATTGTTTAAAAGTCATCTGATCGGATTTCCCTAAAATAGAACCTTAAATCCCTGAATCATAAATCTAGAACCTAATACGATAAATAGCCTTTGTAAAGGACCCCTCCCCAAAGGGAGAGGAAATGTTGCCCCCTTAGCTTAGTATAATACGTAACTCAAATTTAGTCGCGCATTATATTTGATGTAAAAATGTAGCCAAAACGAGCAAAGGTTAATTAATCAGAGAACTGAACTCTGTACAAGTAATTAAGTTAAATTTAGGCGCTCCCGCAACGTTCCATGCACTTCAACCCTCCTAAGTTGGATAGCGCTCTGTTCCCATAATTTAGTCCATACTCTTTCCTCACAAATATTGGAAACAGCGCTTGATACAAGAATGCTTTTCACTCTTTTATAGAGTAATAAGTTATTTACTGTATATAACAGCATTGTTCCGCCCGAATCCATCTCACTGAACAACTGATTGGTCGATTACTTAAATCTCGCAGAAAGCTGAAGTTCTCTGTATGATGAGTTCGTAGAATTTCAGCGTAGAATGTAGCTAACTAAATTCATCCAAGACTAAGGTCAATAATGCTGTCATAGCGTAGTACTTTTCAGGTTTTGCGACACCACTAAGAACCCAAGTGTAAACGCATAGGTTTGGAATGAATCTAGCGACGTTGGAGAGTAAACATGAAGACATAGTGAAAGCTGCAGTTCTTTAATGCCTTAAAACTTAGTACTTTTCAGGTTGGCAGTAGCACCAAAGACAAAGATGTGTAAATAAAACAAGGTCCAAATAGGGAGACACCCCCGAATCTATCTCAAACTGCGCCTCTGCTTGGGCAAACCATGTGTGTGGTTTGTCGGGCCAAAAAGCAGTGAGTTTCACTGATACTGCGCTAACACTATTTATGTCTGATGCTGATGGTCTAAGTTGTGCCATGTGTTCTTGTAGTGAATGAAGCTGCTGCTTCAGCTACTCCTCCAAGGACATTGTGGAAATACAATGTTTTACAGAAAAATACAAACAAAACGCACCTCAACCAAAAATATAAACTCTCACCATATAAAAGTCTTCATTAATTACACAAAATAATAGATACATTGCCGGTTATAATATAAAGTTTAAAACAAATCCTTATAGTCTTAAAAATAAAAACATTTTAGTTGTAACAGTTGAAAAAAAAAAGAAGCTGTTCCTTCACCAAAATACCTAGAAGTTATTCACTGTCGCATCACTAGCACCATGAACGAACGTCGTTATATGAAACCAGACACCAAAGTAATTCCACCGACCGGCGGGCTTGTTATGTCTGGAGATATATACATAAAATTGTCTCAAGGTTATCGGGGCGGAGCACCCGTGTCTCGAACGTACCTCCAATCCGTGAAACACCTTGATTGCAGGCTAGAAACCGTCAGCGGGCATGCGCCTAAGCTGCCCGGTTTATCCAAAGCTCGTCCAATGTCAGGGTCCTCACGCCCACCTTGTGCATGGATCCACAGTTGCTGGTGAAGTCCGTGGATGGCAGGCAGGTAGCAGGACAGGATCACCAGGGACGCGCACATCGTATGCCGTAGACATGATGATGATGATGTTGGAACGATATTATGTGTCGTAAAAACTGTTTAGCACACACAAGTAGGTATAACGATGCCTGAAGCGACTATGCGGCTGGATGGTATTTCACACGCGTATGTATGTAAAATGTCAAATTCTTCACGGGGTCACCACTGAAGTGACTGGATGCTGAATGAAAGTCTCCAGTACACTTTTTATTGTTTATTTAATTGTAAACACACAATATTACGCGGTTATTACAAATATTTTCTAGATTTTTGTTACACGGATGTTACCCGTCTCGCGGCCGGCAAGAAGTCCCCGCACCGCCAGCCTAGCGCAGCCTCATTAGCTGTTGCTAAAAAGTCAAGCGCGAGTCGCGTGCTTTGCGCGGCAAATTTAAAAGTGACGTTCAGCTTAAACTGAACGCCACAAACTTATCACAGAAACACAATATGCGTATAGAAAACAAAAATCCACAACCAGAGCCGCACATCAACTTATTGACTCACTACTGAAAAATATCGATGGCAAATCCAAAACAGCTGGTTTATTCTGTGATTTAAGCAAGGCATTTGACGTTATTCAAAACGATTTACTGTTAGAGAAGCTATCTCAGTACCTACGGAATAGTCGAAAAATCTCATGATCTGCTAGCATCTTTCCTAAGTCACAGGCGACAGACCGTAGAAGTCATAGTAGGTGGGAAAAAACTGAAATCTGATCCTGATGACGTCACAATAGTATGCCGCAGGGCTCCGCACTTGGAAATACCCTATTTTTGTTATTCATTAACGACTTGGCGTCGTCTATATCTGACGGAATGACGGTACTTTTCGCCGATGATACAACAGTAATAGTTCATGCGCGATCTTACGCAGAACTGAATGATAAAATTAATAGGCAGCTGCAAGATTGGTTCACAGTTACCAGATTAATACTGAACACTACAAAATCCAATGTTATGTTGTTCAGTGGAAGACCAATACAAATGTCACTAGAAATCAATAGTCCCGTTCCTATATTTGATGACTGTCGCTTTCTGGGTTTCATGCTGGATTCCAACCTAAACTGGAAACAACACGTACAGGGACTTTCCGACAGATTGAGTGCAGCGTACGCACTGAGGAAACTGCGACCTTTTGTGTCTCCACAGATCCTAAGGCAGGCCTACTTCGCTCATTTCCATTCTATTATGCCATGTGGTATCATCCTATGGGGCGACTCAACACACTCAAGCCGAATCTTCGTCCTGCAAAAGAGAGCAATCAGAATTTTGATAGGCACATCCTCAAGAGACACATGCAGGGAGCAGTTCAAAACACTGCGTATTATGCCGCTCTATTCATTGTACCTGTACGAGTTATTGATGTTTGTCCGACGAAATCTGTCGACCTTCGATCGACGCACCACAGGAAGAAGACAGTTACGTAACACCGGTCGGCTCCAAGTAGTGTCACGACGTACAACACTTGCGAGCAAAAATCCTCGCCTTATCGGACCAACTTTATATGAGCGACCCCCCGCGTTGATCAAGGATGCACACAATGACGAAACGTTTAGTCTCCAACTGAGAAACTTTTAGTTGGATAATGAATTCTACTCGATTAATGAGTTTGTTATTAAGATGACTTAATTTATTTACATCTTATTACTTTATGATTTTCTTGTAGTACTGACATGTATTTTAATTTGATATTAATATTTTTGTTTGACATACATTTTGAAATGTACTTTTTTATTTTTTTATTTGACATTTTTAGATATACTTATATTTGACATTTTAAATTTTCTTATTATTTATTTAATTATTGCCTTGACAATCATATAGCGGACCAGACACTATCAGTATTAATGACAGTATTTTCAAGTAATGACATTATACTGACATTATACTGACAGTGTAGTGGTTGGAATGATGATCTGACGCATACTTAACGATGGAATGACATTATACTGATGGAAAAATACTGTCATTATTACTGATAGTGTCTGGTCCGCTTATTATACTCTGCCATTTTTGTAATATTATTGTTAAGTTGACATTGATAATATTGTAGGTGCCTGCGTATATGTATAGTTTATGTCTATGTAACATACATACCTATATGCAGGACACACACGGAGATGAGTTCTGGCCCGATCAACCACGAATATGGTTTATCCGCACGGAAGCTATATTAAGGCCGCAACGACTATCGGACGAGGCTAAGTTTGACCTTATTATTTCAAAATTAAGTAGAGAGGTCATATCGCAGGTTACAGATATAATCATAAATCTGCCAGCAGTAGGCAAATATGATACACTTAAAAATCGCCTATTAACTATCTATTATATGAAGAGTCGCATACTAGACAAATAGAAAAACTAATGAGTGAGATGGATCTAGGCGACCAAAAGCCATCACAACTATTGCGGCGAATGAAGGAGTTGGCTACCGATAAATTTTCTGATGAAACTCTTCGCGTGCTGTGGCAAAATAAGCTGCCACCTCAGGTTCGTATAGTTGTGGTGGTCGCAGAAAATAAAGATCTAAGGTTTGGTCTACTTCGCCGACAAGGTCATGGACGTAGCACGACCAAACCAAATCGCTGAAGTGACCCAGAAAAATAACTTGGACTTGAACACAGCCGTAGTCATGGCGGAGATCGCCAAGCTGAATATCAGGATTCTGGACCTGGAGCGTGAGCGGTTACAAGGCACCATCAGGGCAAGACAGTTCCAGCGCAGAGACCGAGCCAAAAGCCAATCTACATCGAGAGCACGGAGTTCGTTTCGTTCTCGACCGAAACTGGAGAACTGGTTATGCTTTTACCACCATCGCTACAAGGAAAACGCGAGAAAGTGCTACCAGCCGTGCGCATGGGAGTCGCAACCGGAGAACTAGGTGGAGATGTACACGTGGTGTTGGACGCGTGTACCATTCTTCCCTGCCACCGATTATGCGTCACGGACTTGAAATTAGGTCTCCGATTTTTGGTCGACACAGGAGCAAACGTATCTGTCATACTAGCCTCTAGGAAGCATCGCCTAATTGTAAGTTCCGAATATAAACTGTTTGCTGCCAATGTCCCCAAAATTAAAACTTACGGTACTAAAAAAATTGAAATAAATTTAAGATTACGTAGACCTTATAGATGGGAATTTATTATTGCGAATGACGTTCGGCTTGCGCAATGGAGCGCAAACATTCCAGCGCTTTATGCACGCTGTACTAGACAGATTGGACTTCGTATTCCCGCATATCGATGACGTCATCATAGCCAGCGAAAACGAAACAACACAGGGAACAGTTTTCAGAAGATTTCAGGAATTTGGTTTTACAATTTGGCTAAGTTTAGCTAAGTTTGTGCTTTTAGACAAAGTAAATTAGAATTTTTGGGCTATGAAGTTAGTACAGCTGGCATATAACCGCTGGAAGAGAAAGTAAAAGCTATTGTTAACTACCCAAAACCAAAGACAGTACAGGAGTTGCGACGCTTTGTAGGAATGGTTAGGAATGGTAATTTATCTAGCCGAGTTGAATAAATACTTATCCGTTTCTAAGAAGAACGATAAGACGCCGGTAGAGCGGACGGACAGCGCTAATGAAGCTTTTGCGAAATGTACCGCGGGTCTTCAATCGGCCGCTACGTTATCGCTAAATTTGACACTTTTACAACAAAAGGTATACAGGGTTACAGGAAAAGTCGTACGGAATATTAAAGGACATTATTATTCAGGTCATTTCTGATGGATTTTGTCATGTAACATGGTGTACGAAAATTAACCGTTATGGAGTTATTGAACTTTAAAGATTTTTTTAAAAATCCTTTAGTTTTTTGCTTTTTTATCGTTTTTTGTGGGAACAGAACTCCTAGGGTCCGTTTTTTTTATGTATCTATTTAAAAGACATGTCAATTAATAAAAATTATTAACAAAAGCTGAACCTACTACTAACAGCTTAAAGAGACTGCTTAACAACGGTTAGACTTAAAGATTTTTCATAAAGTGTTTCTAACTTTGAAACGCTTTTTCAGAAAAAAATTGTACGGAACTTATTCTGCAAATAATTTTAAAAACTTTTACTTCTCTTAAGCTATTGAAAAAGGTACAATACTTGCTATTAAATAGGCAAAATTTGAACCAAATACCAGTTAAGGTAGCAGAGGGTACATTTTCAGTTTGAGGTTAAAATAGGTAAAATATGTAAAATAAGGAAGAATGGCCCTATCAAGTTGTTTGATATTATACTCATCCACACATTTAGACTGAATCTCCTTTGTAGCCCTTTTATTTATTTTTTTAGTGTAGCAAATCTGACGTTTATTTAATACAAATTGTGTAATTTTTCGAGTTGGCGGCGTTAGTTCTGGTTTTTCACTGATTATTTTCTGTAAAAACGCGACTTGGCTTGGATTTTTCGGACTGTTTCATCTTCTAACTGTGTGACGTGGCTTGTGATTGGACTTTGATTTGTATTGTGAACATGGCAACATTTCCCAACGAGGAATATGCTGACATCCTAATGTGTTATGGATTTTGCGAAGAAGTGTCATCGCGTGCACGCAATGAATACATGCTTCGGTATCCTACTCGCCGAGTACCTAATATTGGCGTATTTGACAGAGTTTATCGAAGAATACGAGAAACTGGTTCTATTCTAGTACGACGGACTGACATGGGACGACCTCGTATTCTTGATGACGACGATGACGAAGCAAATGAAATACGACCTCTGTTTGAAGCCGATCCAACCACGTCAACAAATTTTGTCGCTCGTCTGTCGACGACGCAAAGTCTGTTTCGTAATGCACACTTCTGAGCAATACCCTTACCATTACACGTCAGTGCAAGAAATTGAAGAAGTGGATCCATTGAGGCGACTAGACTTCTGCAGATTTATGCTGAATGCTGATGTTGAAGATCCGGATTTTTTAAAGAAAATCATGTGGACAGATGAGTCGAAATTTGATAAAGACGGCATCACCAATTATCACAACGCCCATTATTGGGCTCCCAAGGCGCAAGGTAATCCCAAAAAAAGAAGAACAAAAGGGTCTCAAAGGAGATTTAGTCTCAATGTGTGGATGGGCGTCATATCAAATAACTTGATAGGGCCATACTTCCTGGCCAATAATTTGGATGGCGAGGCATACGAAAACTTTTTGAGGGAGGAGTTACCCTCTTTGATGGAAGACTTGCCTATTGCATTGAGACAAAACATGTTCTTTCAACATGATGGCTGCCCAGCGCACTACAGAACGAGTGTTCGAGCATATTTAGATGAGAATTATCCAAACCAATGGATTGGAACAGGCGGACCCATAGCATGGCCGGCGAGGAGCCCCGATTTAACGCCGATGGACTTTTATGTGTGGGGTCATATGAAAAGCCTAGTTTACGACGAAATGACGCCTATCGCAAATGTCGATATTTTGAGACAAAAGATTATTGATGCGGCTGAGGAAATGAGGCGGAACCTGCAAACTTCTGTCGTGAAAAGTAATTTAGTAAAAAGATTGAGAATTTGTGTAAGAAACAGCGGCGGTTATGTCGAACATGAATTATAAAAACAATTCTCAGATTTTTTTTGTTTTATTTACGTATTTTACCTATTTTAACCTTAAACTGAAAATGTACCTTCTGCTGCCTTAACTGGTATTTGGTCCAAATTTTGCCTATTCAATAGCAAGTGTTGTACCTTTTTGAATAGCTTAAGAGACTTAGAAGTTTTTAAAATTATTTGCAGAATAAGTTCTATACAATTTTTTTCTGAAAAAGCATTTAAAGTTAGAAACACTTTATGAAAAATGTTACATGACAATATCCATCAAAAATGACCTGAATAATAACGTCCTTTAATATTCCGTACGACTTTTCCTGTAACCCTGTATAATGCCTGGAAACCGTTAGGTTATTTTTTGAAGAAATTAACTAATACACAACTGAAGTACTCTACTTATGACCGAGAGTTACTTGCTATTTATATGGCTATTAAACATTTCCGTAAATTGTTTTAAGGAAGACAATTAATAGTCTACACCGATCACAAACCTTTGTCATTCGTGTTTAAAAAAGTAGGTAAAGACGAAACGGAGGTCCCACGCCGTACCAGACACCTACCATTTGGTAAAGACGAAATGGAGGTCCCACGCCGTACCAGACACCTATCATTTATTAGTGAATTTACAACGGATATTCGTCACATAAGCGGAGACAGTAATAGTGTGGCCGACGCCTTATCGCGCGTTGAAACAGTATCGTGTCCCACACTCTTAAATTTCGAAGAATTAGCCGATGCGCAAAAATGCTATGAATACCTAACAATCATTTTATCAGACAGCCATAGCGACAGTAATATAAAATTAAAGAAAATATTTTTGCCTACGTGTAATACAGAAATTTATTGCGAAATTTCGATACCCAATGCTCGTCCTTATATACGTTGTGCTCCCTGGCAACCCCATCGTCTGTTTTACTGTTTCCAAATACATAAAACAAATGTACATAATATGTACTCAATTAGTACATACTTAAAAAAAATTGTACCTTCATAGTTTAAGAGTACTAATTATTTGAATTTGGGGTTGCTCTAGAGCATCTCTATTACCTAAGGACTTCAGGTATCAAGTTTTCAAAAATATACATGGCCTAAGTCATCCCGGTATTAGAACCACTAAAAAGCTAGTAATATCTAAATATTTTTGGGACGGAATGAATCATGATGTTACGCAATGGACAAAAACGTGTCTTCGATGTCAACGCGCAAACGTTTGTCGACATACCTTTTCAGGAATACAAAATTTCGAATTTTCAGACCGTTTTGAACATATACACGTCGACATCGTAGGACCGTTAGCAACCTCGCCGTCAGGTTAACGTTATTGCATAACAATCATCGACAGGCACACACGTTGGCCGGAAGCAATACCGTCTTGTGATATTTCAGTTGATACAGTTGCCAAAATAATTTATGAGAACTGGATTTGCCGATACGGATGTCCAGTAAAATTAACATGTGACCAAGGTCGTCAATTTGAAAGTAATTTGTTTATGGAGCTAATGACATTGCTAGGAATACATAGAATCCATACAACCCCATACCATCTGTAGCTTATAGGACTGCAATATGAAATTAAAGGCGCTGGTAACGATAACTTGATATATTTAGGAAGCAAGCAACATTAACTCGCGCGGGCTACATATGTAGCCCTTTGCGATCTGGTTTTTTTAGAATTACCCGTTTTCCACGAAATAAAACAACAAATGTTTAAAAATTAGTGCTTGTTTAATGAAATTAACCAAGAAATAAAGTAATTAACATTCTTATTTAATAATTAGAAAATTAAACAAATCCCTATGAAAAAAAAATTAAAATGTCTTAAAGTCAATCATCAATCATCATATTCCTTAAATATCATATTTATTTTTAGGTAAATTATTATTTTCGTAACAATCAGGACATATCTAAATCTGATGATCGGTACAAATCCATTTCTTGCAGTGGTTACAATATTTTCTGGTGCTCCGATCTCGGGACCTCTTACAGAACGCGCATCGGCCCACGCCACTTTGCACCGGTATGTTTGCTGGCGTCGGTCGTTCTGTTAAGCCTAGAAGCATTCTACCTTTCATTTTTAGGCTTCTAGATATGTTTTCCTGACTTATTCTGCTCATAATTTGTGGTTTGACAAGTTCAAACCCAATTTCCTGCAAGTAATTGCGTTTGGAGATATATATATATATTTTTTATGACAGAGGTGGCAAACGAGCAGACGGATCACCTGATGGTAAGTGATTACCGCCGCGGCGCGCCGCCCATAGACACCCGCAACACCAGAGGAGTCACAAGTGCGTTGCCGGCCTTTGATATGGGAGTACGCTCTTTTCTTGAAGGCTTGAATGTCGTATTGGTCCGGAAATACCGCAGGCGACAATTCATTCCACAGTTTGGTTGTGCGAGGCAGAAAGTTTCTAGTGAAACGCACAGTTTTGGACTGCCAACCATCTAAATGATGGGGATGAAATTGTTGTCGCGTGGAACGATGGCGAAAAGAGGCGGTAGGGATCAATCCGAACAATTCCTCGGAGCACTCCCCATTGTACAAGCGATAGAGAATGCAGAGCGAGGCCACATCTCTACGCAGCGCCAAAGAGTCGAGCCGATCTGATATATCCTGGCAGCCGACGATTCGAGTTGCTCTCCGTTGAATGCGGTCCAGAGGGAGAAGCTGGTACTGGGGTGCCCCTGCCCAGAGATGAGAACAGTATTCCATATGAGGCCGAACCTGCGCCTTATAAAGTTGCAGGCGATGGGCCGCAGTGAAATACCGTCTCGATCTATTGAGCACACCAAGCTTCTTCGAGGCTAATTTAGCCTTACCCTCTAGATGGCCACGGAACTGGACTTCACTCGATATGTCGACGCCAAGGATTCCGATACTAGCTGAGGCATTTAGGGGAGTGTCCTCAAAACGAGGTGATACGACAAATGGCATTTTCTTGGCAGTGAACGCGCAAACCTGTGTCTTAGTAGGGTTAAACTGGACCAAATTAAGTCGACCCCATTCTGAGACTTTCTCAATTCTCAATTCATTCATCATTTTTTTTTTTTCATTTTTTTTTCTTCATTCATTCTTCTCATTTCTCATTCTTTCTTTCTCAATTTCTGACACAAGTTTGTTTCGGCTCTCGGTGACGATTTCCCGAGAAATGTCGGCACGGCCGGTATAGAAGGCATCACCAGTGCTGTCATCGGCGTAACAATGAATGCTGCTGATTTGCAGCATATCATTGATATGCAGAAGAAACAGTGTAGGCGAAAGCACACAGCCTTGAGGGACACCAGCGTTCACAGACATAGAATCTGAGCATGCACCGTTGACTACGACCTTTATGCTTCTGTCTGCAAGAAAACTAGTGACCCATTTGCATAATTCCTCGGGAAGCCCATAAGATGGAAGCTTCGCAAGAAGTGCTTTGTGCCAGACCCGATCGAAGGCCTTCGCTATGTCCAAACTAACTGCCAATGCTTCCCCCTTTGTCTCGATTGCCTGTGCCCAACGATGTGTCAGGTAGACAAGAAGATCACCAGCGGATCGGCCCTTACGGAAACCGTACTGTCGGTCACTAAGCAACTGGCGGTCCTCTAGATACTGAAGGAGCTGGCTGTTGAT
Organism: Coleophora deauratella; assembly: GCA_958295455.1. Taxonomy (NCBI): domain Eukaryota; kingdom Metazoa; phylum Arthropoda; class Insecta; order Lepidoptera; family Coleophoridae; genus Coleophora; species Coleophora deauratella. Next base: position 9,268,723 of record OY282412.1, read on the forward strand.
AATGGACTCCATTATCTTTGAGAATAAGGAGGTTATAGCTATTGGCCTGTAGTTGGACGGATTCGAGCGGTCACCTTTTTTAGGGATCGGGTGCAGCAAAGCTGTCTTCCATGAGTTCGGGTCTACGCCAGACTCTTCTGGCGAAAAAAGTAGGAAAGCCGAAAAAGGCGCGTTAAAACTGGAGCCAACTCTGGAGCACACACCTTCAACACAACAGGAGGGATTTCATCGGGCCCACTCGACTTATGAATGTCGAGGGAAACAAGTGCTTTACGCACTGAGCGTTGGTGGAACCGGATATCCGGCATACAGCTCTTGCACCGCGGTATGGTCGGCGGCTCGTTTCCCCCGTCATCCAATGTCGAGTTGGACGCAAAGAGTTTGCCTAGAAGATCGGCTTTCTCCTTTGCGTCGTGGGCCAACGAATCATTACCCGTGTGCAGTGGTGGGAACGATGGCGTGCAAAAGTTCCCCTGGACAGCTTTGGCCAGAGACCAGAATGCACGAGTTCCAGAAGGAAGACGCTCTAGCCTCTCGCCAATTCTGCCTATGTGCGCCGACTTCGCCCTGGCAATGTCTCTTTTGAAGGACCTGGAGGCAAAGTTAAACTCCTTTTTTAAAGCGCTGGTCTTTTCATCCCGTAACTTCGCTGCATTTGCCCAGGCTTGGTAACATTCCTGCTTCCGGCGAGAAGCCTTTTTGCAGGAACGACCAAACCAAGGCTGGGATTTGCCGCCAATGGGGACCACCGAGGATGGAATAAAAAGTTCCATACCCTGCAGCACCACATCGGCGACAGAATCAGCAGCGAAGTCGGGATCATCCGGCGTGAAGCAAACCTGCCCCCAAGGGTAGGACGCGAAGAAGGATCGCATCCCATCCCAATCTGCTGACTTGTAGTGCCACACACGACGGCGACAAGCAACTCGCGGTCGCGGCGGGCACGTGAGTGGCACCGTACTCCGGATAAGGCAGTGATCCGAAGAGCCGAGTGAGGCGCCAACGGATACTTGGTAGCCATCCGGATGAGAAGTCAGCAGAAGGTCCAACAGTGAAGGTTCATGGTTCTCCACATCTGGGATTCGCGTGGGCGTAGTAACCAGCTGTGTCAAACCATATGCCAAGGCGAAGTCGTGAACAGATCTCCCCGCATGATCGGTTTTGACAGAACCGAGCCATTCGGCATGGTGGGCGTTGAAATCGCCAAGTACCACGATTTCGGCGGGTGGGATCTGCTGCTGCACAGTGTCTGCAGCCATTTGGATCTGCTCGATGAGCCGGTCAGTTTCAGAATCACCGGTATGGGACCTGTATAGGCACAGGTAGACGCGGGGATGGTCATCGCAGTCTACACGGAGCCACAAGGTGGAGACGTCCCTACCTTCAAGGTTGCTGAGACGGCGAGAACTGATATCGTCTCTAACGTACACGCACACTCCAGCCCTAGGTACGAAGGAGTGTTCCAGTCCATACCCAGGGTAGGAGAGGTATGATGTGTCCGCTGGAGACGATATCTGTGTCTCGGTCAGGAAGAGCAAGGCCGGCTTTGCTGTCTCTAGATGGTGGTGTACAGCATTTAGGTTTGAATGTAAGCCCCTGATGTTGCAGAAGTCCACGGCCAGCGTGGCAGGGGGTGCCAAGGTGTTTTTGCCCTTCCTTTGTGCAACTGGATGATGGAGCGCTGTTATGCCCCCCCCCCCCCAGAGTACGACGAGGGGCGGCTTAGACGTCCAGGCTCAGGCACATTGTATCCTGAGCATGGACGTCCAGAGAGGGATTCTCCAGCGCTAGCGCAGCTGGTACCCTCCTGGGGTAACATATTTGGTAACTGCGCTATCATTGGGGGGGGAGAGGGGGTTGGGCCTCCGGTACCCTCACACACTCGGCGAAACACAACGCAAGCGTTGCTTCACGCCGGTTTTCTGTGAGGCCGTGGTATCACTCCGGTCGAGCCGGCCCATTCGTGCCGAAGCATGGCTCTCCCACGGTTATTTTCATCCGGATTCTTCAACTGATGGATGATAAGTCCATTGATGCCGTATATGTTAAAGAAATTGAAGAATAGGCAAAGAGGCCACTCTGTTTGACGTCTGCTGTTTCTTGTCACATCATACTGCCGGCACATGCGGTCAAACACATCTACACCCCATTTGGAGTAATTATAAAATGTGATGATTTCGGGCTTCCTCTTTTCTCCTGTCTCTTCATCGATTTTATCATCATTATACATAGTATGCCTTTTTTGTTGCACTGCGGTGGCCTGCACGTCACAGGCAATAACTAATAAAAATAAAATAAATAAATAATTTGTTACTAACACAGTAGACCTAAGTTTACTAACAAAATTGTATGTATACTAACACAGTAGTTTTAAGTTTACTAACAACTATCAGTCTCTGTTACTTGAAATAAATGTTTAAATAAATAAATAAGTAGTAGACAGTAGCAGCACAAATTTGTTTCTCTTATAGACATAGCTCACCAAAGTAAAATCATTTTGGAAGGCAAAAAGAGAACTGTTAATGTCTCTGCCCCGTGCGGTTTTAAAATTGTTCGGTATCTCTGGTTTGTTGCTTTGAATTGTGCCCAGTACCGTTATTTTCTTTTTCAAAAGATCCTGACTGAGAGGGTAACTTGTGAACCAGTTATCCATTGTTACCTATGTTGCGGCTTGTGTTATATGTTGGTTCCAATACTCGGTGAGTAACGTCTGGAACCTTGTTAGATAATTGAAAGGGTCCATCAGGATGAGCACCTGCATAAACTTCAAAATTGTAGTAGTAGGGATACTTTGTGTCTACAACCATTATAATCTTTATTCCAAACTTACAGGGTTTATTCGATTAGATTAGATTAGATTCATTTATTTCACATTATCAATTTCAAATTACAATAATAGCTTATTAAAAATGTCAAAGTATAATGTGATCGTCAAAATAATTGAAATTAAAAATTGAATAATACAAATAGTTATTAATATAAAATTCAATGTCAATGTTAAAAAATAATAATAATAATCACACAATGGATAAATACAAAATAAAAAATAATAATGTCACTATTACACAATGGTAAAGATCAGGAATGCGAGAAATTAAAATATTTTATTAATATATTCATTTACTGAATAAAATTCATTATCCAACAAAAGGTGTCTCAGTCGGCGACTAAACGTTTCGTCATTTTCCTCATTTTTGATGACTGCGGGTAGTCGCTCATATAATGTCGGACCGACAACACGAGGGTTTTTGGTGGCGAGAGCTGTTCGTCGCGGGACTACCTGCAACCTCCCAGTGTTGCGCAAATGTCTACTTCCAGTAGTGCGTCGGTCGAAAGTCGAGATATTACGGCGGACGAACATTAGCAGCTCGTACAGATACAGTGAGTAGAGTGGCATTATTCGTAGCTTTTTAAACTGCTCCCTACAAGTATCCCTTGATTTTGTGCCTAGTAATGTCCGAATTGCTCTCTTTTGCAGGACAAACACGCGATCCGAGTCCGTCGAGTCACCCCACAGGATAATGCCATATGACATTATAGAGTGGAAGTGAGCGAAGTAAACCTGCCTTAAGATCTTGGGGGATACAAGTGGACGCAGTTTCCGTAAGGCATACGCTGCACCACTCAGTCTGTCGCAAAGTACCTGTACGTGCTGTTTCCAGGTCAGATTGGAGTCCAGGACAAACCCTAAGTAACGGCATTTGTCACTTAAAGGGACCGGACTGATTAATTGGACAGGTGTAGGTACTGGCCTTCCGCTGAACAATAAGACGTTCGACTTTGTGCTATTTAATATTAGGCCATTTGCTGAGAACCACTCGTGAAGTTCTCTATAAGTGTTATTTATTTTTATATTTAATTCTTCATACGTTGGAGCATTAACTACAACGGTGGTGTCGTCAGCGAATAGCACAAGCATACCTTCTGTTATTGACGACGGCAAATCGTTAATAAATAATAAGAATAGGGTATTTCCAAGGGCTGAACCTTGAGGAATGCCTATAGTGACGTCACCAGCTTCAGATCTTACTTTTTTTCCGCCTACTGTCACTTCTACTGTTTGTCGCCTGTTATTGAGGAAGGACGTCAGTAGCTCCAGGGTTTTATCAGTAATTCCATAATGAGACAACTTTTTTAGTAACAATTCGTTTTGTATAACGTCAAATGCTTTACTAAGGTCGCAGAATATACCTGCTGTTTTGTACTGGCTATCTATATTTGTGATTACTGAATCTATTACGCTATGGGCTGCTGTAGTCGTAGATTTTTTCTGCCGATATGCATACTGTGTTTCTGATAGCAACCGGTTTTTTTACAAGATGTAATATAATGTTTGTCGATATTATAGACTCAATTATTTTAGATATATTGGGCACAATTGTTATAGGTCTATGACTGTCTACATTACATTTATCACCTTTTCCTTTGTACACTGGACAAACTCGAGTGCTTTTTAGTACTTCAGGATACTGTCCAGACATGAACATTTCGTTAGTCAACGCTACGATTTTATCGCACAAGACTGGCCAGACTGATATCAGTATGTTAACGGAAACGTCGTATATGTCCAGTGTGCCCGGCGTTTTCATCATTGACTTCAGCACACGGTTCACATTGTCATGTGTGACCGGTTCTAGTGTCAACACTGGTGTGCCGGTGCAGGATTTTATATACCTATTAAGGAATTCTAGCGATTTTGTCGTGTTAATTTTCAGTGGAAGATTTTGGGTAACCGTTAAAAAATACTCATTTAAACAGTTAGGTATTTTTTCAATTGGTACAGGTCGCCCATTTTCATTGATACGTATATCACCTCCCGACCTTGGTTTGGAACTAACTTGTTCTCCTACGACTCGCCAGATTTCCTTTGCAGGATTTTTAGCACTTGAAATTCGCTTTCCTATATATTCTTTCCTATATTATCTTTCAATGTGCTAGATTTTATTAGGTCTGCGTAATGATTTAGGCAGTTGCTTAAAGCTTCATCATCGGGATACTGACGTTTCAGCTCGCAAAACCCTTCAAATTGTTTTAAATACCTAGCAGACTCTTCAGTCAACCATGGAATTTTATTAATTTTTTTGATAGGAACCATTTTTAAAGGGAAATGTACATTTATATAATATGTCAATATTCGAAATATTTTAGTGCATTTTACGTCTACGTTAATTAAATTATTATTTACAAATGTCCAATCATAGTTAAAAATGTCAATATAAAAATTATTTACTGTTTCTTCTGAATAAAATCGCTTTTGAATATATGGATTACTCAGTAGTTTTCTGCTTGGAGCTATATGCAACTCGAACAGCTGGGCGTTGTAGTCGCTGATCGGGGTGTCTATCGGCGAGCTGGTGACGTCACGGTCATCGCAGCTGACTAGCCCGCAGTCGAGCGAAGTTGAACAGGCCGGTGTCACACGGGTCGCAGAATTTACTATGTTATGTATATTATAACAACTAAGTATGTCATTTAAATTTCGCTTCAGAGTATTGTCAGTTAAGTAATCCACGTTTATGTCTCCGACCAAGATAAACCTTTTGTTTTCGTCAGTAAGTTTACATAATAATTGTTCTAATGAGTCAATAAAAGTTATAAAATTGCCATGTCCAGTCCTATATAAACACACTATAACTAAATTTAAATAAACAATTTCAGTAACAGTGAATTCGCAGTGGTATTCGACAGCGAAGTCCTGTAGGTCACATGGTTGCCTGAAGTGTGTCCCGGCCTTAACGAACAGTGCGACACCGCCGTGCGCGATGCGCGAGCGACAGTAGTGGCTGGCGAGCTCATAGCCGTTCAGGACCACGTGCCGGATCTCACTGCTTCGGCACCAGGTCTCCGAACACGCGATAACATCTGGTTCTAATGTAGATGATAGTACATCTAGTAAATCAATTTTGCTGGTAATTGAGCGAAAATTTTGGTGAACAATAGTGAACTTGTTTACATTGGTGTTGAGGTTAGGATCAGTGGTTTTCGTGCTCGGTTTTTGTGCGTGATTTAAATATTTTCGAGACTCGGTCGTTGTTTTTTCAAGTTTTTTGGCGTGATACAATTAAACTTACGTACTGATACACCTTCAGGCCACATATTTTTACCGCGAATAGATTTTACCCAAGAAGTGGGGACGTCGAGCTTGAATGAAGCATAGTCACCTTTCGTGGGCAGCGCCTCACACTGGATACTTGATTTCAAGCCAAGTGTTGTTTTAATGTGGTCGACGATGTCATCCTTCTTTGTGTCCTTGGCGAAGTTGAAAAGGTGGAGGCTCGCCACCCGTGGCGGAGCAGCTCGAAGGGCACCTCCAGGCTGCACTTCAGCACCTGGCTGATCGAGGAGTGCTGCTCGCTGCTTCGGCTCGGTCGTAGACCTGCTCGCTGGGGGCGGACTGACCAGCACTGCTGCGTAGCTGGGCGTGGAGAACGCTGGTGTTTGCTTGGCGACGGGGTTGGGGTTGGCAGGATAAAGGCCACGAGAAGACGACCTCGGAACGCTGGCACCCTTTGACTTGTTGTTGACACTGGACTGACGGACCGAAAGCTAGGACTGACTGAGCTGACGGTGTTGTCATCAACGTCAATGCCTTGTGGACCGGAGTCATTGAGTGCAGTGTTTGTGACTAACAATCTCGACGGTACAGGTGAGTTTTTATCTTCGCTGATAACTATTGTATTTTCATTGGGCTTCATTTTAGGCGTATTTTTCTTCAACAGAGTCACTAGTTCATTCAAAATGACTGTATTAGAATTTATAATCTCACCTTGTTTTTTGATTTCTGTGGCTTGTTTCTTAATAATTTTGTTACATTCGTCTAATTTGTTTTTTAGTTCCAAGACTGCTTCTTCAATTTTTAAGTTAACGGCCGTTTCTTTGTTGCCGGATCGTAGACTTGGTGCCATTTTCACGTAAAAACTGGTTATTTATTATATATTAAGTCACCTTTACTGTAAACTTTCTAATAATAAACAGATTTTTATTAAATGTATAGTATTTTAATTAATATTCAATAAATATTGTAGAGGTACGGAACTAGAGATCTTAACCGCTAACGCCCTCTAGCGATGTCATATACATGACAAAACCGCATCAAACTTTGAAGGCCACTAGTTGTTCATCTAGTGTCAAACATGCACTTGGTTCTTAATAACTACGACAATTGCGTAATGTTATTTCGATCATTTCTCTTACAGCTGCGAGTTTGTCAAATTGCGGTCTTAATGGTCTATCTCTAATGTCATCAAACCGTAGTGATCGCAGTAAAATACTAAATCGGTTCATCGACATAACCATCAGTTAAGCGACCTCGGATTAATAGTTTTGACTCTGAATATTAATAAACCAAAAAGCCCCCCAAAATATAAAATTCATAGGCCATTTAAAGACATAGATCTCGAAAAGTTTCAACATGATTTAGACTGCACCGAGTGGCACAAAGTCTTAGAGCATGATAATATAAATAATGCTGTTATGTCATTTTCCTCATATATGTTACAGCTTTTTGATAAACATGCACCTCTTACAATAACACAAATAAGAGATCAGATAAGTCCATGAATAACAGACAATATTAGGTTAATGAGAAACTTAAGAGATGAGGCACAACAAAGATCTTTAAAAACTGGTCAGGATTCACATAAACAATATTACAGAAGCCTACGTAATTTTACTACCAAGTATTAAAAGAGAAAAATCGGCTTACTTTTCCCATTTTTTTAATAAAAATGCAAATGATTCTCGTTTACTATGGAAAAATTTAAAACGTACCCAGGTCTTAAATAATCCATGTAATGATGATCTACCTTTACAATTTAGAGACCCTGACAAGATAAACGATCAATTTTTAAATATACCTGGTAAATCTAAATATAACCCTGAGTCTTTGGTACTATTAGGATCTAATATAGAACATTCTTTTACTTTAAAAACTACGGATGACCTCACTATCTTAAAGGCAATTAAGGATATAAAAACAAATTGTTGTGGCCATGATCAAATTAATATTGACATGATAAAACTTACTTTAGACAAGACTATTCCAATAATTACAGCTATAATTAACAAATCTATTACTACCAGTTCATTTCCGGATACATGGAAGTTCGCTATAGTTAAACCTTTACCAAAGAAAAATAATGTCACCTCATTTTCAGACCTCAGACCCATAAGTTTACTACCGACATTATCAAAAATTTTAGAGCGCATAGTACAGCAACAACTAGCTAATTACTTGGATAAGTACGATATTTTGCCTCCGATTCAATCAGGGTTTAGATCTTTAAGTCTTATCTTACAGGTCGAAAACAACAAACCTCAAAAATCAAAAGCGTCACTAGAGGAGTACCGCAAGGATCCATTCTGAGTCCTACTTTATTTACAATATATACAGCAGATTTAACTAAACTCATGTAAAATTCGTTTATACAGGGTGATTGGTAATTCGACGTGATCCTTCAAAGGGGTTATATTAGAGGTCATTTGCAACAAATTAAGTCCAGTTAACCAGGGGTCAAAAATGTATGGTTACTGAGATATTACTGTTTTTAGACTTTTTTTAAATTTTCTACCTTGTTACCAAAAACAATTAATTATGAAAAAACCATTACACTGTTTACATTAAATTTATACTTTTTTTAAAGCTGAGAAATGAGCGCTCACTTTGAAAAAAAATTCTTGCCCAAAACTCACACAGTCTCAAAAATAAACGGTCTTAAGTTGCATAAAAATATTATTTTGTATAAATTTTCCATAAGTAATTGAGTACTACTAGAAAAAAATGTAGTGAACTTGGCGTAGAAATTAATGACAAAAGTTCCTTATTTCATAAACTTTCTAAAAAGGTAAAAATGTTACCAACTTTTGCACGGAATCGAAAAAAAAAAACAATAAATCAAACAAGTAACACATTTTTTCCATACATATCCTCCACGGTGCCGCCCTCTCTTTTACTCGTGTCGTGCCTTGCGAAGCACGAAAACGGTCGAAATAAATGCCACTAACAGTAAAAACCCATCCAGGTTTTGACCGTGTCTGTAGTCAGTTAACCTGCGTGATTGATGAGACCAAGCAAGCCACACTGAGCCACGACCGCTTCTATGTTCGTGCTGAAGAAGCGTCCCAAAACCACGCATATCATAATTAAAAGTGTTTAAACTTAGTTTTAGTCAATTAACAAGGATATCAACTATTATATAACGAATACTGTGACTTTTCTGTACGCACGAACTAACCATCTGGTTGGAAACTTTGCGAGTTCGTGTCCACGAACTGTTGCGAAGATTGCTACAAATTATCGAATCATGTTAAGCTCACGAGTCACGCACGACACGAGTAAAAGAGAGGGCGGCACCGTGGAGGATATGTATGGAAAAAATGTGTTACTTGTTTGATTTATTGTATTTTTTTTCGATCTCGTGCAAAAGTTGGTAACATTTTTACCTTTTTAGAAAGCATATGAAACAAGGAACTTTTATCATTTATTTGTACGCCAAGTTCACTACATTTTTTTCTAGTAATACTCAATTACTTATGGAAAATTTATACAAAATAATATTTTTATGCAACTTAAGACCGTTTATTTTTGAGACTGTGTGAGTTTTGGGCAAGGATTTTTTTTCAAAGCGAGCGCTCATTTCTCAGCTTTTAAAAAAATATAAAGTTAATGTAAACAGTGTAATGTTTTTTTCATAATTAATTGTTTTTGGTAACAAGGTAGAAAATTTAAAAAAAATCTAAAAACAGTAATATCTCAGTAACCATACATTTTTGACCCCTGGTTAACTGGACTTAATTTGTTGAAAATGACCTCTAGTATAACTCCTTTGAAGGATCACGTCGAATTACCAATCACCCTGTATACATGTGACGATAACCAACGTCACACCGGTTCTCGATCACGCTCTCAACGCGTGACGACAACACGAAGCAATCGTCCACAATGAAGTGAGACGCGAGCGAACCCCGCCCCGCACACCCGCACGTTCCGCCATGATATAAGCGGACGCAGCGACCGCAGACCGGCGAGACCGCGTATCTTCCTCTTCGGAGAGTGAGGACGGCGACGGCTTTACGACCGTCGACTCCAAAAACTCAAAGAAGAGGAAGCGCAAAGTCCCTGTCCCCACAAAAACGTCCAAAAAGGCCGCCACCGCCGCGACCTCAGTGACGACCCCCCCACCCGAGCACTCTGACCAGGAGTCCTCCCAATCTGCCCCTCCCGCATCTCAACCCCACCGCATCGAACGCCCCCCGCCCCTCTTCATTCAGGACAAGGAGAAATGGAACAATGTTTCATTTCTCCTTAACGAACGCAAAATCGCGTTCACCTCTGCTCGGACCACCCAACAAGGGATCAAGGTCCAACTCCCCACTCCCAACGACCATCGTCGCCTTACGACCGTCTTGAAAGCCGAACGCATCGGCTTTCACACCTACGCCCTCGAGGATGAGCGCATTTTGCGCGTCGTCATCAGAGGTGTCCCCAAGGAGCTTAACTCCAATGATATCCTCGAGGACCTTAAGTCCCAAGGATACCCCGCCCACAAAGTACACCGCATGCATAGCGGAAAAACAAAAGCCCCCTTCGATCTAGTGCTGGTCACACTAGACCTATCCCCCGCCGGAAAGCGTATCATAAATACGCTTACCACCGTATGCCAACTATCCGGCATACGCATCGAGATGCCCCACAAAAAGGGTCCCCCTGGCCAATGCCATAGATGCCAACTCTATGGCCACTCGGCCAGAAACTGCTACGCCAAGCCTAGGTGCGTCAAATGCCTAGGCAATCACGGCACCCCTGACTGCCCCCGCCCCAAAGACAAGAGCGAGTGTACGGAACCCCCTGGTTGCGTACTCTGCGGTGCCCTGGGACATCCAGCGAACTACCGCGGATGCCCCAAGGCACCACGCGCTAGTCGTAGGCCTGGCAAAAAAGGCCCCGCGCCCTCCGCCTCGGAACCCCGGCCCGCACGCCGCGCTGTCCCACGTACTGAGGATTTTCCACCTCTACGTCCGACAAAAACACCCGCCTTCACCCCCAACATCGCAGCCTCTCAGGAGCTGCAACCCGCCTGGAGAAGCCAAGCAGTCTTGGCTTCACCACCTCCACTCATGGAAACTCCAGTTTCCATGCCCACGGCATTCAAGCCGACCCCCAAGCCCCCCACCAAACCAGCTAAGATCAGCAAAGCGCCCCTTCCCCCTAAGGTCTCCCCTCCAGCGCCTGTCCCAGACACGGTGGAGGTAGACGATCTTAGCCTTGTCATCCGCTTTGCCAGCGCCATTAACATGGAGCAGGTCCGCGACCTGGCTAGGGAGCTCAGAGCAACCCAGCATAACACTGAACAGCGTTGCATAGCAATGCTAAAGCATTCGCGACTCATCGCAGCCATCTCGGAGTTCAATGTTAATTCTCCATAATGGATTTAAACCCCTCCAAAGGTAGACTCAAGCCCCGATCTATTACCGTCGCATTCTATAATGCAGACGGTATCCTCCCCCAGCGTTGGCAAATCATAGATTTCCTTCGCGAACACCAAATCGATGTCTTACTAGTGCAAGAAACACACCTTAAACCTTGCACTCGCGGGCCTAAAATCCCCAACTACGATTTAGTGTGTAACGATAGAGTGAACTCCGCAAAGGGCGGCACTCTCATCTATTACAAAAGGTCCTTGCACTGTATACCCATCTCACGAGCATTGAGGCCTCTGTCTGTCGGCTAGCCATGACCGGCCACCAACCCATTACCCTAGCTTCGGTCTATCTCCCTTGTAGTGGCGACAAACCACTACTCGGAAGCGACATCGAGGCCCTTTTCAATCTAGAAGGCGCAGTCATTCTGGCTGGCGACCTAAATAGCAAACACGAACGGTGGAATTGCGTATCCACCAATACCAGAGGTAGAGCCCTTGACAGACTCGTTGACCGACTCAACTTCGACATCATTGCCCCAATGACCCCACTTACTTTCCGTACAATGTCAATCACACCCCAGACATTCTAGACATAGCACTTCTAAAGAACATCAACCTTCAGTTGTGCTCGATAGAAGTGCTTCAAACTCTGTGTTCCGACCACCGGCCGGTCCTGTTACAATTAGGTCCCCCAACCCCCACGGCCCCGCCCACCAAGACGATAGTTGACTGGGACAGCCTTGAGGACAAACTCAAAGCTACCAGTTCACCGGACCTTGACAACATACCCGACGACATTAAGTCTTTAGATGACGTCCGATGCGCAATCGATGCCCTCAGCAGCCACACTCAATCAGTCGTAAAAGACTGCTCCCGGCAGGTTCCAGTGCTGCCCCAGCACCGCTGGAGACTGCCGGAAGACGCGAGGTCGCTGCTGACCGCAAGAAATGCAGCCATCCGTGCCTACGACAGCTTCCCAAATGAGGAAAACCGCACTAGCATGCGAGCTTTACAGAGGGACGTAAAGCAGACCATGCAGGAGCTGCAGCAGACCCGTTGGGATGAACTTCTTGGGGGAATCTCGCCATCTCACGTCGCGTGTTGGAGCTTGGCGAGAGCCCTCAAGAAGGATGTCGAGTCCCCCATGCCCCCTCTCAAACGCCCCAACCTTCCGGATGCCTTTGACGGCTCCGAAAAGGCCGAGTGCCTGGCCGACAGCCTAGAGGCCCAATGCTCCCCCAGTACACTCCCAATCGAGCCCATCCAGCTACAGAAGGTGGATGAGGAAGTCGAACGGCGAGTAGCCCTCCCCCCGACCGAGTCTCTTGCCCCAGTCACCCCGTGTGAAGTAGAGAAGGCCATTAAACAGCTCAAACCCCGGAAGGCCCCCGGCTCTGACGGCATCACCAACAAAGTACTCAAGTACTTCTCCCCGAATCTCATTGCTCTTCTAGCGTGCATCTTCAATGCAGCCATCGACAACTGCACCTTTCCCGACACGTGGAAAAGTGCAGACGTCATAGGCTTCCACAAATCCAATAAGCCCCGCTCTGAACCCTCCAGCTACAGACCCATAAGCCTCCTCAAGGCCTTGGGTAAACTGTACGAACGCATTCTCCTCGCCCGCCTAAAGGACATTGTCCAGTCCAAAGGCCTTCTACCAGACGAGCAGTTTGGCTTCAGAGCCAGACACTCGTGCGTCCAACAGGTGCACCGCATAACGGAGCACATTATAAGCGGCTTCGCCCGCAGACAGTTCACAGGAGCTCTCTTCTTTGATGTGGCGAAAGCTTTCGATAAAGTCTGGCACAACGGGTTGATATACAAACTATATCAGCTGGGACTGCCAGACCGGCTCGTACTCATACTACGAGACTTCCTCACGAATCGGAGCTTTCGCTATCGCATAGAAGGAGTCTACTCGTCCCCCCGACCCATCAGAGCCGGAGTCCCTCAGGGTTCCGTTCTAGAACGGAACTCACACTCTTCTCGCTCTACATGAGCGACATGCCGCGATTCCCAAATGTCAACCTTGCGCTTTTCGCAGATGACACAGCCCTCTATTTATCCAGCCGCTCAGCGGGCCTCATCCTTCGAAACCTCCAATCCTCTGCCAGTGCCCTGGGCAAATGGTTTAGGAACTGGAGGATCGAAGTGAACCCCGAGAAAAGTGCAGCCATGCTCTTTTCATTCAAATGGCTCAGTACCGAGACCAATCCCATCGATCGCAGCATTAAACTGTTCGATCGTCCCATCCCGTGGGAACGCTCTGTCAAATATCTAGGCGTCACCCTAGATGACCGACTGACGTTCAAAGACCACATCAAACGAGTCCGAAACAAAGCAGCCTTTGTTTTAGGCCGTCTCTACCCCCTCACGAACAAGAAAAGTAAAATGTCCCTTAGAAATAAGGTGACACTTTACAAAACTTGCATCCGTCCCATTCTCACCTACGCCGGCGTAGCGTTCGCCCATACAAAGCCCAGCCTCATCCACCGACTTCAGGTCATCCAAAATCGCTTCATGCGCCGAGCCACGGGCGCCCCATGGTTCGTGCGCAATGAAAATCTCCATTGCGATCTAGAGCTTCCCACCATAGCTCAATACCTGAAGCAAGCGTCAAAACGCTACTTCGATTCCGCCCCCCATCACCCCAACCCCCTATTCGTAAGCTCCGCAGTTTACGACCTCCCCGCGAATCCCATACGCGTGATCCGACGCCCCCGGCACGTACTCGAGGATCCCGATGATCCTATCACGCTAGCCGTAGCAGCCATGACCCCCCCGCCCCAACCACAGAGTAACACCACACCGACATACTGCCCTCGCCGGCGAGGGTGGCGTCCCCCCGCTTCTCGCGCCTACCAGCGCTATCGGCACATACCGGGCCGATTCTCTCCGATCCTCCCCGTCCAAGCAACGTCCTAAGCCGAGGTCCGTGCCCACCTGGGCGCCCTTAGGCAGTTGCATCTTTTTGCTTAGGCTGAGTACCCTACGTACTCGCCTTCCCTGTCCGGTGAAGTTGTAAAGGCCCAACGGCCAACAACAAACATGTCCGTTCGAAAAAAAAAAAAAAACGCAGACCGGCGAGTTCGCTCTCGTTCGCCGCCCCGGTCGGACGTCTCGCGCCGCGCTCCGCTCCTGTTCGCTGTCGTCGCCCCTGCCGACGTACATCGTGTCTCCTGCCGCCGTCATCGCCGCTGCCTACGTGCACCGTGTCATCGAACCAACCGCTCCCAGCCGAACCGAGTGTAGTTTTCACTGCGCGGCCAGGCTTGTTTCTAACGAATCCGTCCTGTCTTTACAAATCCACGCTTTAGTGGTTACCTAGTGGATACTTAAGGCTTTAAGATATGTGAAATGTCCAAATTCTTGGATATTTCAGGCAATTTGTTTCAATAACTGTTAATCTAATCTATAAATAAAAAATACACAATAATAGACAAGGGTTTAATTAATCTTTTGTATTGATCAAAATTATATTTTTGACAACCACCTCTTAGAAAAAAAAACCCTGAAGAACACCTTGTTTGCCATAAATGTTATTTTCTCTCGGAAACGGCACAAGATATCGTGTTAATTTTGACACATGATAAAGATCTTAACAATATTAACAGTTTGTATTGAAAATTTTATTTTTACTGCGTAATTTATTCGTGGAAAGTATTTATTTCTCCAAAATCGAAGTAAGTCCGCGTGACCCTGCCTGCTCCACCGTCCTGTAATCCCCCGCGGGCTCTGCCGCCAGTCCGCGTCGCGATCTCATCGAGGGTGGACTGCGCGTCTGTGTCGGAGCGACGTCCTTGACAAAAACACTTCGCTTTTGAAGACTAAACTCACTTGTGCATACTTTTTATAACATCAGTAACTTAGTTAATATATTTTCTACGCATTAGTGGGCGAAAAGTTAAAGTAAATATTTTTTCACGAAAAAATATTTTTCACGAAAAAATATTTTTTTTATCTTGTCAAAGTAAAAGGAACCAACGATTGATTGTTTCGTGAAATAGAAATGCCTAAATACAAGAAAAAATATTATGTTAAAGCAGGACGGCGATTACAAGAGTACTGGTAATTATTTTGACTTTTGGCTCAGTGATCAGGAGCGCTATCCTGACTACTGATCCAAGGGTTGCGGGTTCGATTCCCGCCCAGAGCAAACATTTCTTTGGCGATAGATTTGTTTGCTCTGTGTCTGGGTGTATAATATCTATATATGTTTTTATTCCAAAAACGTATCTATTTACATATGTATATTATTCGTCTCTGGTTCCCATATTACAGAGAATCCTAGTTTGTAGCCAGATGACCGCAGGATGATTGTATGTTAATTGTCCTGGATATTTATTTATTATCTTATAATTTTTGGATATTTACACAGAACCCCTGAGGATATAAATAAAATAATATACAGGTTGTCCCAAAACTAATGCCACAAATTTTGGCTGGTGATAGCTTTGAGCAAGACCTAACAAAATAACGAAACATATCGTCGTATCTTACGAATAAGGGCATAACTGCAAAATGACAACTTTTCAGGAAGTGGTTTTAACTAGAGATGGGACGGATATCCGGTTACTATTCGGTATCCGGCCTATCCGGCCAGTACTTTAGTATCAGGCTGGATACCGGATAATAACTCAATTATCTGGCCCCCGCCGGATAGTTAGAATTTCGTAAATGAACATCGAAAAACACAAAACCAATTTTTAGTCTAGCCCAATAGCCTCTTTAATGAGGTAGGAGAAAAAGAGTATTAGAGTAGGAAAAAAAGCGTCGGTGGCGCAGCGGGTAGTGACTCCGTGCTCCTAACCAGAGGTCGTGGGTTCAAATCTTGGCCACTGCGTCAATGAGTTTTTCGAAACTCACGTGCATTTTCATACAGACTGCTTTAACGGTGAAGGAAAACATCGTGAGGGAACCTGCACATCTGATCTCTAGATGTGTATGATGGTCGCGTTGCACACGTCCGTAGGTGTAAATCTAAATGCCCTACATGTGACCGCGGGTGATGCTTAATGCAACACTAGGCAACCGCCGTCTATATCTTGTGGGAAGAACGGTTAAATGTGCCACACGATAAGAAAAATAATGAGGTAGTAATTATGCTTTTTGAGCGCCGAGGTTTCTGCCTTCTTCCCAGTGATACCTTGTGATACCTCACCTCACATAAATTATACTTAGCAAATTGTTGTTCTTCGACGAAATCTCATCTCATCTCATTAATATTTATAAATGCGAAATTATGGATGTTTGTTTGTGTTTTTGTTTGTTTGTTTATTTTAGTTTATTTATTTGTTTGTTCCACTTTCATGCCACAACTACTGAACGGATTTAGATAAAATTTGATAGGCAGATAGATAAAGCACTCAGCTAACACATATGATACTTTTTGTGCCGGAAACTTAAGGGTTCCTGGAGGAATGCTTAAAAACTCAAAAATTACCCTTCGTCACTAGATGGCGCCACCTTAACATTTTTTCTTTCTGGATCCTATTCTAAAGTCCACGCAGACAAGTCGTGGACGGGAAGCTGATACGTCCATAAAGGCGACTTTTTCTGTACACTTGCCATTTTTACAAACACAAATCAAATTAAGACCACTACCGCGATTTAATTTTTATCAGTAACTTTAAAAAGGAATCGCTATAAGCGATAAGATCGCCTACATTTTACCACTGTAACTTTAATATTAGCCATTATCAGCCTTTTGTTGTTATATATTTTTTGTGTGTGTACAATAAAGAGTATATCAATCAAAAACGTTGTGATTGTTTGATTGAATACATAAACAAAACAAGCGAGTATAGTAACTGTCCACGTTCGCTAGGTGTCAGCCCGAAGAAAGCCCGAATCAATGCAAAGCATGGGCGCCACGCAGCCTCCCGCCGCTGCTGCGCATATTATTTATTATTATTCATTTATTTTCAGGCAACATAGTAACTAAGTACAGGCCCATAGATACATAAAAACTTATACAATTAAAATGACATAAATACTATAAATAAATACAATTATAAGTTATTCTACTTTAAATCTAATAATAATAATATCTGCGGCACTTTTCTTTGTGCTGTTGCGCTGCCGATGCTCGCAGTGTTAGATTAGGTTAGGTTAGAGTCCCCCCCGTCGTGCTGCCACCTTGTCGTTGGTGGGGGGGGGCTTGCGTGTCCTAATGACCTTCAAGGCTATGCCGGATAGGGTTACCCATACCGGACAGGCTTGGAGCGAGGGACCAGACGAAGCGCAGCACAGGAGGGGGCGCTTGACATTATCCCTAGGGGTGTGTCTCGCGCCAACCGCGGAGGAGCTCCCTTGGACCCTTGCTGAAGGGTCCAAACAAGGGATGCTCGGGGGCGTCGATTTCATCGATGCCCCAGGCGGGTGCTGCCAGAGATTTTCATCTCTGCGCGGCGTCGGTTGGTGGCGGAGCCTACCATCTTATCCGCCGCAGGGGGTCGGGTCTCCTGGCCCCCATCGCTTCCAGACAGTAGACCGGGGGGTCTGCTGGTAGGAGTCCGGCATAACCCGGTTGCTGCCCCCGCAGCGACTGGGTATCCATGACGGATTTCCCAACGTTAAAAAAAAAAAAAAAAAAAAAAAAGGTTAGGTTAGAGTCCCGAAGATGACCTCGAAACCGCCGAAACGCCACGCCTTTCGGCCAGAAGTCTTCTTTCATGAAGGTGTCCAAGCTCTGAGTCGGGACACGCACCACGAACGCCTTGAAGTGAGTGTCGTAACGCGAATCCAAAAGCTGAACTGGTCTTGGTCCTGCCATACTCCTGCACGTCCTGCACCTGGGTGGTGAAGTGAAGCCGGGAAAGGTAGAGACTCGTCACCGGCGTCGCAGATCGCAGCAAGAAGTTTGGACCAGTCGGTGCAGTGCCGCTTTGATTGCGACATGGTCTTGGCTTTCGCATAGTCATGTCATAGCAATTAAGGCTGCCATCCGTTTGCAGACATTTTTAGACTGCAGGATAATTTGGCCGAATATTCGGCTATCCAGCCTGTGACTTGGCCGAATATTCGGTATCCGGTTATCCGGCCAAAACACTATACGTCCCATCCATAGTTTTAACATTCTATTTTCAACAGAAAGTGATATTTTTGAAGTGTTAACATTCAAAACATAGCTTAACTATTCTTGGGTTGTTATTAGCGATTTTCTCTCAATATATAACGTTATTTACGCAATTTAACTCTTTCAGGATCTTGATTAACAATTAGGATATTACTGAGAACTTCGCGAATACAGCCGATACGAGTATAAAAATTATAGTGGTATCAAGGTGATGTATCAAACAATGAAGTAGGATAATCGAGTCATAGATACTTGTAGTCGACTGAGCAAGGAATGTTCGCTCTCTAATTTATGGTAGATCTATTAACTGCAGGCCAATGTTCACAATCACCATGATTGCTGATTAACATAGAGCAATGGACCCCTTAATCCCTTCTAGACCTGGGAGTAGTTTTGCGTTTGATTATGTGTTTAGAAGTACCTGGATATTCAGGAAAGGAAATATACCAAATGATACTAATACATGTACCTATCAAACTGATGAAGTTGGATGATCGAGTCACAGAGGTCAACTTGGCAAGGAATATTATGTCTCCCAGTATCAGTAGGGATTTGTGGTAGGTCTGTCAACGGTAAGCCAATGTTCACAATCACCATGATTGCTGAAGAACATAGAGCAAAATATTTAGTTTTGGCGATCCACTGCGAAGCAAAAATTTTAAACGCTTGATGTAGGTGATAGCGCTCGAATTACTGATTCGATCATATAGAATAATCTCTAAACATTTTTGGGAAATCTTAAGATTACTAGATGTCATTTTGAATGGGACAGCCTAATATTTATTGTCATAGCGGCAAAAGAAATACACACTCTGTAAAATTTCAACTCTCTACTTATTACGGTTCATGAGATACTGCCCGCTGACAGACAGACAGACGAACGGACAGACGGAAAGTGGAGGCTTAATAATAGGGTCCCGTTGGCTTTTGAACTTTGAACCCTAAAAAAGTTAAATTTTGCCGCCACTTTTCCATCTTTCTTCCAAAACAACGTCTTCGTCTCGTCTACTTCGGCCAGGCAGTCTTTCAATCAGCAGCTTGGGTGTATTAAAAATCTAATAGTACAGTTGTCTCCGATTAAGGTAGGTACTTTTGTCCCACAGTGTCGCCGCTGCTCTGTCTCCCTTGCGATTTAAATGAAATGCTCACAGAGTTTGAATCGCTACAGAGTGGCGCTCATACAAGAGACGTGTTTTTAGAGTTTCTTGTACGATAGTACGGAACCCTTCATGTGCGAGTGCGACTCGTACTTGGCCGGTTTTATTTTTATTTTAGGTAGTTAGTCACGGTGATCTTCTAGAACAAACGTAATATGATCGCCTTTCTATTTTTAATCAATCTAATTAATTTTATTTGAAAACCTCGAATATAATAATTCAGCACCTTGAGGTCAAAAAGAGCAATTAACTCATTGTTTGCAAGGAAAATATCCAAGTATTATACATTTCTAAAATGGGCATGAAACAAGGATTTTTTTATAGCATAATATGCTCTATCTCATAATGTGAGACAAAAATTATTGAGTAATTTTTTTTACGTCGCAGATGTATAAAGTTTCATTATCGAATATTTTTAAAGATTTTTTTTAATTGATGATGTATTTCTGATGGCATCTTTAATTTTTTTTTGTAGAATAAAGTAGTGAATTCGGGTGGAGACACTAATCAACAATATTTGAGTCAAAAAAAAAACAATTTAATTAAAAAACATAGTGATTTTCATTTTTTAAAATCTGGTATACCTCGAAAACCATAAACTTTTGCAGAACACATGTTTCATTATTTTGATAGGTCTTGATCAAAGCTATCACCAGCCAAAAGGAGATCATTAATTTTGAGCCTTTTATGAAAGTGCCGGCCAACAAAAAAGATGTACGAATTGTTAGAACTAGCTATTTGGAGCAATAGTTAATGTTAATATGACACAAAAGTTGAAAAATTTAATGAAAATTGTTCCAGATGATAAACTCTAGTTATATCTGAGCTTTCAGGAATCAATAAATGTATGAAAATGACGATTCATCGATCTTATATAACATTGTTCAGAAAAACCCTACAACTTTTGTGTCATTTTAACTATTGCTCCAAATAGCAAGTTCTAATAATACGTAATTTTTTTGTTGACTGGCACTTTAAAAAAGGCCAAAAAATGTGTGGAGCCTGAATGATCTCCTTCGTCGCATTAGTTTTGGAACACCGTTAGGTTGACACAGTTAGAAGAATATTTTTTATATCACACCTAGTCCTAAAATCTTGACGGACTCGTTGGCTCAGTGGTTTGTGCCCCTGACTACATCCGAGAGTTGTGGGTTCGATCCCCACCCGGCGCAGGGCAAACATTTCTATGATGAGTAGATTTTTTACTTTTCTCTTTGTTATCGCAGGCAACAGCTAGTAATAAAATAGTGTACCCCATGTCACTCCCACAACCGAGACAAATCTAATAACATCAAATATTGAAATCCGACAAAAGAAGTTGAATCCGTTTAGGCTGTAGAGCGTGCCAAAGAATTAAACATACTTACATACCTCGTATTGGTTCCTGACGCCTACTGGTCATAAAAAATAAAACTCAACACTTTGCACGTAACGATGACGTCAGTTGCAGTGATGGGCAAACAAAAATAGGCAGTTATGTAGGATAACTAATAAATAACACTTGTCCCTTCTGCAGTTTTTATAGTATTTCAACTGTACCAACCGTAGCCGCTAGATGGCACTGACGTCGGCAAAACTCTCAGCGATTTCCGTTTCAACAAGGTTATTCAGACTATTTCGCGCCTTAACGGTGCCAACGAAGCTAGGTAGAGCGTGCCCCGTGCGCTCGCGGTTCCCCTTCTGGGAAACGTAAACAGCGGATGGGACTGGAACCACCGGCCTTGGGGGGTCTCCTAGCCGACGCCAGTCATCTCCCTCCCACCCTTACCCTTCCCTACCATCCATCCCTGTAACGTTGTTTGGGCGTCGCTTGAACCTCGGTTCTCGGCTACCCTCTTCGTCTCAGGCTGCTAGGGACTTAGGTACACAACCGTCAGTACAATAAGATTTACTGACGGCACACGATACACACCACACGTAGGACCGCAAACATTTCCCGAAACGGTGGGTATACGAGTTCCGAGTGGTAGAAACCTCGTATTAGGTAGATAAAAGAATGACTTTCGAAAAGTGTACACAGCTACCTACTTCTAATAAAATATTTTCATTTCATTTTCATTTAATTTTATATAATAAACTCTAGATATAATTTAAAAATAATCATTTCATAAGGTATAATAAACGCTGTATATAATAAACATACAATATAACAATTATATGATATAAGACTCTTTTAACCTACTATTCCCTCCGTCCCTCGTACGACTAACTCTCCTATCTCAATTTTTTTGTGTTTTGAGTTTAGACTTTATCTAGTTGAGATACTTGAGAAAAATGAGACAGAGTTAGTCACGCGAGGGACTATATAACATACGTTAGATATAAATTTAAGAGATATAACAATACTCGCTAATCCTGCCGCTAAGCAGCAGTGCTTGCACTGTTGTGTTCCGGTGTGGAGAGTAAGACAGCCGAGGAAATTACAGGCACAAGAGGCATTTCATCTTAGCCCTCTAGGTTGGCAACGCATCTGCAATCTCCTCCGAGGTTGCAGGTGTCTATGGGCAGTGGTGACTACTTACCATCAGGTGACACACTTGCTCGTTTGCCTTCCTTATAACAAAAAAAAAAAAAAAATGGAGATAACGAAACTAAACACCTGTTAAAATTTTAAGAGCAATTCAAATGTATGATTTATAATGAGCAACAGAAAAAAATTGACAATTTATTGAAACGTAAATCGGAATATACAGAATGCGAGTTTTTAAGGCGGAAAACACACCGCTTTGCACATCGCAACGAAATGCGATGATCCGAATTTAAACTTTGTACTGTAAAATGTTGATTTGTATACAAAAATCGCAGGGTACCACACACTGAAATCGCATCATCGTCCGACGGTACGATTCGCACGACGAAATCGTTCTTACGGACGAAGATGCGATGCGATTCGCAGGGTATGCCACACTAAAATCGCATCTTCGTCCGAACGTGCGATTCGCACGACGAAATCGTGCTTGCGGGCGATTCGCAAGGTATGCTACACACTGCTACAAAGCGGCGCGCGGGTGTGTTGCGGTTTGCGTGGTGCGGGGGATTTACGAAATGACTCTTGTTACAAACAAAAACAAGAAGTATCCTAGTCCAAAACATACATATATACATACACGTTCGAATACTGAATGAACGCATGACGAAAATCGTCGATTCGGACGAAATTCGGACGAAAATCGTCCGATGGTCCGAAATCCATGCCTTCGTCGTGCACCGCAGCATCTGACGAAATTCGGACGAAAACCGTCCGTTGTTGCGGAACGCTGTCGCATGCGAATTTCGTCGCTTCGGACTCCCGTCCGATTTTCGGACCAGTGTGTTTTCCGTCTAAGAGCTTTGGCCTCAAACTTGAGTTTGAAAAAGAATTAATTTTAATTTAATTTAATGTTAAACTGAAACTCAAAACTCAGACTCAAAATGTTTTTTTCATTTAAGTAGATGTTTTACACATACTTTTAAATCGTCAATTTGTTCTTCCTAGTACAAAGTCCTTCCACGCGGGACTTGTACAGTCAGCGTTTCGGGAAGTGTAAAATGTTGTAACTTATAAGCAATATATGTTAACTAGTTTTCCGCCCGCGGCTTCACCCGCGTTAGCCCGTGAAGAAAACCATACAGTTTCAGAGGTACCTCACTAAGCGTTATAGTTTCGGCGGGGAGTAGGTTCACTTCCTGATAAGGAGGAGATTTCCAAGATCTGGAAGACTTCCCATATTCACTGTTATCCATCGTTCAACATTAACAGATAGAATCAACCAAAGCTAAAAAACTTTTCCGTACAGAAAAAAATTGTATGGCGGCCATCCTGAAAAATGGCGGAATTGACAAATCGACTCAATATTCGTTACCAGCGAATCTGAAAACCCCCTTTATGCCAAATTTCAGCTGGATCAGCGCAACTTAATTTTCAGCCGCCATTTTGAATCCGCCATCTTGGACTCTCTTTATTGTCAATTACTTTTGTTCAAGCACCCCCTCTTAATCTCAAATACTTTTGGAGATATTGCACTTTGAATTTTGTATGGCGGCCATCTTGTTTTCCACCATTTTGTTTTTTTCTTACCACTATTCAATTTTGACCAAGGTATAAAGAATGTTTTGTTGGACAGCTAATCCCCAAATATCACAGTTTCAGCGGACAGTAGGGTCTCCCTGATGAGGAGCAGGATACCAAGGTCTCGAGGTTTTTCCGTTGTTACAAGCACTCAGCCTTCATAACCCCCATATATAATGATATATGAGAGTAAAAATGTTTACTCCCCGTGGCTCCTTCTGGGAGAACAATTTTGTTGAGTTTAAACTCTTTGCTTAAAAATAAAAAACAATAATAATCATGGAAACCGCCACCTCATAAAAAAAACAAAGGCGTTTTGGCTCCGTCAATAAAATCGCGCGGGTTTACTGACGGGAAAATAGCGTCTGTGTTCTAATAGATTTCAGAAACACGTAAATGAACTAAAAACTTCTTGGAACAAACTTTTTCCAAGGTAAGAAAAACCAAAATTGAACTCATAATTACCAAAAAGTTTATATAGGGTGCTTCTAAAATATATGCCACGGCTGAAATGGGAGAAAGTATCACGTATAGTGATCACGAAAATGAGACATTCATGTGCGGAAACTGTTCTTTTTTTTCCATACAAAAAAATAACAATCATAAAAATAAATTGCTTTACTTTATTAAGCCATCCCGTATTGTGTTGAATGAAACCAGGCGCGCGAAAACATGCTTAAACGCTCCGACGTTGCGGCTAGACATCAAACAAATTCGGCACTTGTGTCGTGCTACAAAAGGCTTTGATCTGTCCGCACCCTTTCGCATACTCACTCGGGAGCGGGGCGCGACCCGGCGGGCGGGGGCGGGTGGCGCCCGCGCGCCCTTCGTACAGGTCAGAGGTCAGGTCAGTTCGCTATGCGCAGCGGTGACGCGCAGGCGTGACGCGAACGTTTTGCACCGCCTGCGCCCCCATCCGCGAGTGAGATAACGATGTCACCCAGACGTACATACGAATCAAGAGTATCTTGAAATGATACTCTGCTACCGCGATACCCTCTGAACGCGAGTGCAATAACATCCCTGCGCATGCCGTAAACCTGTATGAGCAAAGTTTTGGTGTAAGAGTCAGCCACCAGTGTTGTGTTGTGTCATCAATTCATCATCATCAACCGAAAAACGTCCACTGCTGGACTAAGGCCTCCCCCAAGGATTTCCACACCGACCGGTTCTGTGCGGCTCGCATCCAGCGGCTTCCCGCAACCTTCACCAGGTCTTCGTCGGTCCACCGAGTCGGGGGCCTGCCCACACTGCGTATTCCAGTGCGCAGTCACCACTCGAGAACTTTACTGTGTTGTAAAACTGATGTAAAACTTTTGTGAAATAGCTTGTAAATAAGGTGATTGACACTCTACTACCGCGAGTGCAAATAACATCCCTGCGTTTGTCGTAAACCCGTATGAACAGAGGTTTGGTGTGAGTCAACCAGCCACCAGTGTTGTGTTGTGCAAATCCTTGTAAATAAGGTGATGAACTTAGAAACACGCCAAGTTACTTACTGTAATACGCGTTCTTTTTAATTTTACGCATCTACTCTTGAGTAGATGCCTTACCTACCTAAACTTTTTACAGATACATTACAAGTACGTAATTTAACAGTCCAAAGCCTGTCAAAGTGCGATAGTAAGTTTATCACCTTGTTACGTGAATAAGCCGTTTTAATAACTGGTAAGTTTGTTTATTCTGCTCTACATTTAATTTAAAGACAATCAGCTGTTCACTAAATTAACCTGTAAAAAGAGATACCTACGAGCGTGCGTTGCTTTCATTCAGTGAAATGACATCGAGTTCATTCATGACTTTATGACGGAGCGTACGTACTTGACGGACCGTGTTGTGCGAAATTGAATCAATGTAAAAAAAAATTGTTTAGTCTCCCAAATCAATTTAACGACTCCGGGGCACGAATTTTTTTTACTATTGTAATCTATATGCATGACTCTTACTCCCATTGCAGCGGTGGCATATATTTTGGAAGCACCTTATATTCACCTACATAAAGCTACGCTGAGTTATAAACCTCCTTGCTTAGCTTTGAAGCGAGGTATAAAATCTCATTGCCGGAACCGCCAAATTTTTAAAAAGTAAC
Organism: Coleophora deauratella; assembly: GCA_958295455.1. Classification (NCBI taxonomy): domain Eukaryota; kingdom Metazoa; phylum Arthropoda; class Insecta; order Lepidoptera; family Coleophoridae; genus Coleophora; species Coleophora deauratella. Next base: position 9,294,518 of record OY282412.1, read on the forward strand.
CACGCGTGGCCTCGCCCCCGTTGCTATGACAACAGGCGAAAATTTTTGAATTTTATGTGTGGAAATGTGGAAATGGTATGTTATTGTAAAAAATCTTAATTATTTTAATTTAATTGAATGAAAGTGGCTGTTTTCGGACTTTTCCTCTACTCACTGATAAATTCTGAACAATCTTGCATCCAAAGGTTTCCCTCCCGACTGCGGCATCAGGGCAAACAACTATGTCAGTCAGTCAGTGGTAGTTAAGCTTTATATAGTTTAACTAGTGGGCGCTCGGTGCGCGAGCTGCATGCAGCTCGCGGTGAATCTCTTTTTTATACAATTTCATAAAAAGATAACACACATAGTACACGGTCGTGCATTAGTGAGGAGTGTGTCGGAATTGCGTGCAATTTGAACAAACTTGTAGAACAAAAGTTGTTCAGTTTGATGGGTAAAAGCCAACCTTGAAGTATTATCACACCTTTCTGTTACACCCTGTATAGGCACGGATATGTAAATAAACTAAATTCTTCTAAAACTCAGATTAGTCTTTATTTCATTTTTGAAAAAAACTCTCCTATCCAAAATTATGAAAATCGAAAATATAAGTAAGCAATAAAACCAAAAAGTTAAAAAAAACTAAACCAAAGTAGTTGAGTTAAAACATCTTTGCTGGCATTTTATTTAGCCCTTTGATCATACAATACTCTTCAATTGTACTATATAATATAAAATCTCATGGATGAAAACCTTTTTTTTAATATATTTTTCATGTCTTTTACGCACGCAGCTTCGACTGCGTTGAAATCGCACAAAAAAATATAACGCACCAACTATTAGGTCGTACACTACTGCTTCGCCCGCGTTAACACGTAAAGAAAACGATTTAGTTTGACAAGTACTAAGTGTTATAGTTTCGGCGGGCTGTAGGGTCACTCCGAGATGAGGAGCAGATTTTCAAGATCTGGAAGTTTTCCCATATTCACTGCCACCCATCGTTTAAATTCCGTATACACAACATTAACCGATTCTAGGGCAGAGCCAACAAAACTTTTCCGTACAGAAAGATTTAGTATGGCGGCCATCTTGAAAAATGGCGGAATTCAAAATCCGACCCAATATTCGTCATCAGCGATACTGAAAACCCCCAGATGCCAAATTTAAGCTGGATCAGCGCAACTAAATTTTCAGCCACCATTTTGAATCCGCCATCTTGGATTTTTATTTTGGTGTAGAGAAATTTTTGTTTGAGAGGTACCACCCAAGTGTCATAGTTTCAGCGGGCAGTAGGGTCTCTCCCTGATGAGGAGCAGATTTTCAAGATCTCGAGGTTTTCCCGTACTTACCAGTGCTCACCCTCCATACCCCCCATATATCATTTTTACCCCCCCTGGCTCCTTCTGGGACAACAATTATGTCGAGTATAAGCTCTTCGCCTAGTTTACATAGAGAATAATGGAATCATGGAAACCGCCAATGAACAAAAAAACTTGAAACAATCTTTTTCCTAGCTAAGAAAAACCAAAAGCGAGGTCATAATTACCAAAGAGTTTATATTCGCCTACATAATATAAGAAAACAGCTGAGTTATAAACTTCCTTGCTTTGTTTTGAAACGAGGTATAAGATCTCATTGATTGAACCGCCACATTTTTAAAAAGTTTGAACGATATGAGAGCGTTCCGTTATACTGTAGTGAAAATATTTGACATGCTGTAACTTGATAGAAGGATAGTTTATTGTAATTTATGTAAGTGTGAAAGAGACAAACTATCTTTAGGTAAATCTGAGGGCACAGAGTTTAAGATGCCGAGGGTAAATCTCGCTGGTTTTGGAACATAGCCGATTGACGTTTGACTGACGTCTTTAATAATGTTGCAACTTATTAGCTCAAATCCCCGACCGTACGGCAGCCGAAACTGTAAGGCATAAAAACAATAGAAACATAAGTAATAAAATATTTCGTTATTACTTAGGGCTAAATAAATATAAATACATAAAAACAAAATGAATAAATACTTTGCCGGGGGAAATTTGTCATCTTATAATTATTTCAATAATCACCAACTTTTTCAATAGTTCATAATGCGGCAACATTCCGTGATTTGCTTTTGCATTTTGAACTCTAATGACATGAAGTCGTATGGACTTCATAAAATCTTAATTATTTTAATTTTATTAAATGAAAGTGGCTTTTTTCGGATTTTTCCTCTACTCACTGGAAAAAACCACGAACTTCTGCATTCAAAATCATACCATCCCATCCCCGCAACAGGACAAACAACCATGTCAATCAGTCAGTCAGTGGTAATCGAGCTTTATATAATATAATAACTAGTTTTCCGCACGCGGCTTCGCCTGCGTTAACACGTAAATAAAACGATCCAGTTTGAGCAGTACCCCTCTAAGTGTTATAGTTTCGACGGGCAGTAGGGTCACTCCGAGATGAGGAGCAGATTTCCAAGATCTGGAAGTTTTCCCATATTCACTGCCACCCATCGTTCAATTCCGTGTACACAACATTAACCGATTCTAGGTCAGAGCCAACAAAACTTTTCCGTACAGAAAGATTTAGTATGGCGGTCATCTTGAAAAATTGCGGAATTCAGGCCGACCCAATATTCGTCATCAGCGATTCTGAAAACCCCCAGATACCAAATTTGAGCTGGATCAGCGCAACAAAATTTTCAGCCATCATTTTGAATCCGCCATCTTGGATTTTTATTTTACCATGGTGTAGAGAAATTTTTGTTTGAGAGGTACCACACAAGTTTCAGCGGGCAGTAGGGTCTCTCCCTGATGAGGAGCAGATTTTTAAGATCTCGAGGTTTTCCCGTACTTACGATTACTCACCCTCCATACCCCCCATATATCATTTTTACCCCCCGTGGCTCCTTCTGGGACAACAATTATGCGAGTATAAACTCTTCGCTTAGTTTACGTAGAGAATAATGAAATCATGGAAACCGCCACTGAACTACAAACTTCTTGAAAAAATCTTTTTCCTAGCTAAGAAAAACCAAAATCGAACTCGTAATTACCAAAGAGTTTATATTCGCCTACATAATATAAGAAAACAGCTGAGTTATAAATCTCCTTGCTTTGTTTTGAACCGAGGTATAAGATCTCATTGATTGAACCGCCACATCTTTAAAAAGTTTGAACGATATGAGCGTTCCGTTATTCTGTAGTGAAAATATTTGACATGGTGTAACTTGATAGCAGGATAGTTTATTGTAATTTATGTAAGTGTGAAAGAGACAGACTACGGTCAGGTAAATCTGAGAGCACAGAGTTTAAGGTGCCGAGGGTAAATCTCGCTGGTTTAGGAACATAGCCGATTGAGGTTTGATTGACGTCTTTAATAATGTTGCAACTTAATAGCTCAAATCCCCGACCGTACGGCAGCCGAAACTGTAAGGCATAAAAACAATAGAAACATAAGTAATAAAATATTTCGTTATTGCTTAAGGCTAAACAAATATAAATACATAAAAACAAAATGAATAAATACTTTGACAGAGGAATTTTTTCATCTTACAATTAGTTCAATAATCGCCAACTTTTTTCATAGTTCATGATACGGCAACATTCCGTGATTTGCTTTTGCATTTTGAACTCTAATAACATGAAGCTGTATAGAGTTCATAAAATCTTTATTATTTTAATTTTATTAAATGAAAGTGGCTTTTTTCGGACTTTTCCTCTACTCACTGGAGAAAACCACGAACTTCTGCATTCAAAGTTATACCCTCCAACCCCCGCAACAGGACAAACAACCATGTCAATCAGTCAGTGGTAGTTAAGCTTTATATAGTATAACTAGTTTTCCGCACGCGGCTTCGCCCGCGTTAACACGTAAAGAAAATCATCCAGTCTGAGAAGTATCCCTCTAAGTGTTATAGTTTCGGAGGGCAGTAGGGTCACTCCCTGATGAGGAGCAGATTTACAAGATCTGGAATATTTTCCATAGTCTGCCACCCATCGTTCAAATTCCCTATACACAACATTAACTGATTCTAGGTCAGAGCCAACAAAACTTTTCCATACAGAAAGATTTAGTATGGCGGCCATCTTGAAAAATGGTGGAATTCAAAATCCGACCCAATATTCGTCATCAGCGATTCTAAAAACCCCCAGATACCAAATTTGAGCTGGATCAGCGCAACTAAATTTTCAGCCACCATTTTGGATCCGCCATCTTGGATTTTTATTATGTCAGGCAGTTGTCTCCTTTTATTCTCACTGACTTTTGTTCAAGTTTACCCAAATAATTACCATAGCTAAGCACAGAGATCGTACGAGTACGAGCCGTAGTACGCTTGCATGGCTGCGTTATGATTAACCATTCTTCCCAATCGCCACAATGCATATGAAAATCGATTAATTTTAGTACACACTTTTTCAATATGATGTTCCCAGGAGCAGTATCATCAATAACGATGCCCAAAAATGACATCTTGCAGCTCTCTAATATAGTATGATTATCATGAGTTAATGAAAGATTACATTTAGGGCGCCTATTATTAAATTGCTTAACACGTCAACAGTCCAGTGCCCCCCAATGTGGGTTCACTATAAAATTTGCTGGCACGTCCGTGCTCCCACATGTGGATCATCATTCATTCATTCATTCAACTTCATAGAACGTTTTCAGGCCTAGACTTACGAGTACGTTTATATAACTTTAATGGACTTAGGGTAAGGGAAAAAGATAATAACGTCAAAAAAACAATCCACACATTATTTTTTTAAAATTTTTTATGAATTATTTATTTATTAAAGTAAAAAAATAGTGTTATTTTAGGCAAACGTTTTTATTATCAGTAACAACATTGTATACTTGTACATTTCATAACTTGAAAATACACTTTCACTAATTACAAATTATTTATGATAAGCTTCAAAGCATACATAACAAAAACCTTTCTTACACTGTTTGCACTGTTGATGTACTTTGGTTGCTCTTTTTCGAGCAAAAGCCGTTGAATGTCCTTCGTCAAGTAGCCTTTTGTAGCAGCCCGTGCATCTTTTCCTATCACTTCTCTTCCCAGGTATTTTCGGCAGATCTATCAAAAAGTGTTGTCCTGAGCTTGAAGCCCCAGAAGGTCGAGAGGGACCAGGTTGATCGGAAGCAGTTGAACTAAACCCCGAAGGACGCTGCAATGATTCTGAAAAACGTGATGGCCCTGAACTAGAGGGCGTTAGAAGGACAGTTTCTGATACACCAAGCAGCGACTTTATAATTTGTTCATAGGCTGATAGAATTGAGCATTTTTCTTTCTTCAACGGATGGAATTCATTTTATATAATCACGGAATTCACGATGGGGATCGATAATAAATCCCCAGCGATCTTTTTGTACCAAATCACAGTATTTTTCTGATTGGACTATTGTAACTAACGAGTTGATCTGTGACGTCTATTCCTTTTTTACCTGTATCGTAGTCCAGAACAATACGGGGCTTTAATCTGGGATCACTGGGAACACTGCTCAGATCCATGTCTTTTCCATGGCAAGTGGATAACATCGTGACATCACGTTTATCATGCCACTTGAGTAATGTGATATTGTTTTTTGCTGCACAGCAATTTCGCCAACAGTGATGCTTGAATTACCTCTTTTTGTAGTCCACGCCTTTTTTTATTTACTGCACCCAACAAATCAGTGTTGTGGCTTTTTAGAAACTCTGCCAGAGGAATGCTTGTGTAGTAATTATCGGTAACCATCAATCTTCCTTGATCAAGGAATTCTTCTGCTACTTGGATCACAATACTTCCAGAGGTATCGAGTCCATGGCATTGCTGACTTTCACCGTGGTATATTTGATAACCCAGCGTGTAGCCTTCTGAAGTACACAGTTTATATACCTTTACGCCATATTTATGGGCTTTAGAAGGTATATATTGCCTAAAATGCAGTCGACCACGAAAATGAACCATGGACTCATCGACGACGAGGACTTGGCCTGGAGTATAAATATTTTTTGAATTGCGTATGACAAGATCTAGTAATGGTCTTATTTTATATATTCTATCTGCTGTGATATCAGGCACTTGATTGTCTGCAAAGTGCCAGCAACGCAACAGTAGGTTGAATCTATTGTAAGACATATCAATTTGATGAAGAAGAGGATGTTGATAAAGAACATCTTTTTTCCAGTAACTCTCTATTGTAGGAAAGGATATGAGACCTGTGAGAAGCATGAATCCAATAAGTTTCAGCATTTTCTGTTCATCTACACGCGCCACCTTTTGATGCGACTATGCGGGAGGTTTGCTTCATCTGTCAATCGTTGGCCATAAATATTAGTTTGTTCAACCATAAATTTGATAACTTCATCAGTTATTATACTGCGGAATATGGAAAATAGTGGTGTGCTGGTATCAAACATTGCAGACTGTTTTGTTTGAATGAGATGCCCAGTAAAAAATTGTAACTCACGCACTTCGAAGTTCCAGTTGTCTGTTGGTGGTGCAGTAGCTCGCTGCCGTGTAGCACGACGACGAGCAATTGGACGGTTACGAGTTGGCAATTCTCTCATCACAACACCTTCTTCCTCATCCTCTTGCACAGACATGTCATGTCTTTCAACATCTTCTTCACGATCATCCTGCACATGATCTTCTTGTATTTCTATAGTTATACTCTGTTGCCTGTATTTGCTATCTGTGTTTTATTAATATACTGATACCACTTAAAATAAACTGCTTTATTTTAAGTGGTATCATGAGGAGTGCGTCGGTTTGTCAGTGGAAGACACTGATAACTTTGAATGCCCTGATGGATGTTAGAAGAGGGATTTTTAAAGAATATCAACTGCAATTGTTATTTTTCTACGATTATTGATCTCAAATTCCAAATAAAACCGCCTCCGTAGCTTGCCACTCGCTTCACATCAGTAGGTCGTAGGTTCGATTCTCGGAGGGGTTCAACTTTGTGGTCTCGTTTTGGTTGGTGGTAGGCCATTTTCTGAGCCTGCCTGGCTAGCTACCGCCATCTTATCTAAGTCTTGCCGCCAAACATCAATGTTAACAGCATTGATGTGTTCCGACATGAAGATAAAATAGCCAGTTCCCCATTGCGTTGGGGAATCTTGGTAAGCCCGCATCCATCTTCGGCATCATCATCACTTCCCACATCAGGTGAGATGATGAAAAGGGCTTACCAATTGAGGGTATAAAAAACACGTGAAAAGTTGATTATTAAAATATCTTTAAACAATAGGCCTTATTACTATTACAATAGTACTTATTATTATTAATACGGTAAGTATTATAATAAGGCATATTAAGAGTTTAATATTGCTTTAGTTTAGAGCTATAATTTGTTTATATTTAGTAGAAATATAAGTTTATGACTGATAAAACTAGTTGATTGTGTTAGATATTTCTCATTTTATTGCAATTTTCCCTTAGCTAGGCTTTAATACCCGCAGGTACCTTAGTAATAGTGATAGCCTCTTTAATACGATTAGTATTAAATTAGCGCATAGCGCGACTCAAAGACTTGGAGATCTGTCTGTTTAGCCGCCGACACTGACAAGCGTCTTCAGAGAATTTTAGAGTCAGGCTCCGTCTTTCCTGCACGAGCCTACTGGTGAGGTCCGAGATCCGAGATGTTCTTTTTTAAACGGCTGGTTTATAAGCCCTACTCCCAGTTGAACTATTTTCACGAAACTATCGTAGTAATTGTCCCCGTGTCGCCTTCTCCTAGGCATTCGAAGCGGTTGTTCAATGTGCAACTCGAGCTGGAATTTTCGGGGTTTTGGAACTAGATAGGCGCTGGTCGGAGCGTGGACTTCATCAAGCGATATCATTGATAATTCGCGTTTTTGTTGACAACATGAAGTCAATCTTATTTTTATCACGTCATTGGGATACGACCATATCTACTTGCACTGTTTTGGCTTTTCCAAAAAGGAGTACATCATGAAGAGGCTCATTTTCTCCCTAAAATCGGCAACAGATGCCCCCTTGCATTTCTCCGTATCCAAATTGTATAACTCTCAGCTTATTGTCACTTCGTTTGCCCTGTTTCGTGTTAAAGACTCCTATCACAACAGTAAAACGGGTCCGCGGGAGCTATTTATAGCTCCTCCTCATAGATAGTCTCGATCTCGTCGAGGGGGTGTTCCGCGGTCGGTGCATGTACCTTCAGCGAATACTGTTTGGTGATTCTGAGTATAAGGTACGCTATCCTCGTCGAATCACTCTTGACCTGGACCACGTTGTTAACGAGAGACTTATGGACGATAAACCCGACACCATCCCGGAAATAAGAGCAGGTTTCCGAATTTAAGGATCATGATGTCCTCTCCCTATCTTCGGACTTCACATAATCCTACGATGTCCCAACGAAGCCTGCTCAATTCCTTCTCCGCTTCAGCGAGCTTCTCTTTTGTCCGCACGCGGAAATAACGGCACTGTCTTCTGTTGGATCATGCTCTCCGAGTACTTCTTCACAGGCAAAAATTTGTTTACAAAATTTTACACACTAGGAATAAGAAGTGTACGAACTAGAAAAAATGATATTTTGTACGAATTATGAAAAATGTTATTTTTTACGAATTAGGACAGCTGACATGATTCTTCCAATTAGGAATTGTACGAACGACTCAGAAAGGCCATATTGATTCCGAGAACGACTAAACTATCGATCGACAAAAAATCTACAATAAAGACTTATAATATAATAATAATAATATCCCGGACAAATCACACACGGCCATCTGGCCCCAAACTAGGATTCCCTGTATCTTGGGAACCAGAGACTGATATACATACATATATAGATATTATACACCCACACTCAGAGCAAACAATTCTGCTAATCACAGAAAAGTTTGCCCTGTGTGCGGATCGAACCCACGACTCACGAATCAGAGGTCAGGATCGCTAACCACTTACCCACCGAGTCAGTCTTCTTTTATTCTGTATTCTCCTACTCTACTCTACTCTATTCTATTTGATAATGCACGTTGGCTCTGTTAACAAGTCACTTACCAGGCTTCCATATGCCATCATGTTGTTTCATTTTTATAGCCACATATAATTTAAAGTCAAAAATGAATTCAAAAATAATTTTTGATGACTCCTCATATAAGAAAGCAAAATTGTACAGATGAGTTTCAGTCAAATTATACGTTGTGTTTTTTATAATGAAGTAAGCGTCTGAAACAAATACGTCAAAAGGTCATCGTCAAGCACTTCCCGAACCGGCGGGTAAACGAGTTCCGAGTGGTAGGAACCTCGTATTAGGTAGATAAAAGAATGATGTTAGAAAAGTGTACACTGCTACCTAATTCGAATAAAAAAAATTTCTTTCTTTCTTTCAAGCAGCGACTTACAAAAGAAACTCGAAATTACATAGTTAGAGTGGAGGTCAATGTTAGAAATATTTAAGCATGTATTTCTTCAATAAATTTTACAAGGACAAGATAATATGAGATGAACTGAGGAGGATTTTTCAGATGGTGTAATAAAGACAACATAGCATATGTGGCCCAGCATATCATTGCTAAAACTCTTAGTAATGCAAATCAGGTATCTGTACCGGAAAGGATTCGCCATTAATGTTAAACGGCAGTCCCTGGTTGGAAAAATCCGTTAGATGGCGTTACTTTGACTATAACTTGGTTTCTCGATTTAAACAATAGTATAAATAACCCTAAACCATACTACGTAAACGTGAGAGCAACAAGTGTGAGAGTTACAAGGTCAAAGCACTATAATAAACCAAAATAATGTCAATTAAATAAAGACTTAGAGCTATTTGACCCCTTACAATGATAGTTTTGCATTTATCTCATATGTGTAAGCTCAGTGTAAAAAATGACGTCTGGTTGTGCCCCACAGTCATATTCGTACTTATATTTTCCCGAAATATTACAAAATGAAATAAAGTGAAAAAACGTATAAAAATAAAATTAATCGATTAATTATTAATAGTATCTTTCTAGACTTTGGAAAGAGATCGATTTATGGGGACTGCGGATCTAACTAAGAGTCAAAAGCTGCATATGAAATATGTGTTTCTAGTCATAAAATGTAACGAACCACCCTCGTTAATTCTTATGGTTATTACTATTATTTTTCTTATATTAAATTGTTCAAAATGATTATTAGAGCCATTGTGTTGAAAATCGGTACAGCAGATCGGGGCTAGGTATTCACGTGTTGTTCGTATTTTTATGTTTCTTCTGATGAGTCAGGGTAGATGGAAGGATAGACAGCTAGGAACGGTAAGGTATGCAGCCACAGACGCAGAGATATCCGGTCATAGATGGATAGGTAGGCGGCTATGAACGGAAGTCTATACAGCTACTGACGGAGAGATATCCGTTCCCGGATGCAGTGGCGTAGCGTGGGGGGGGGGGGGGCATGGCCCCGGGCAGCACATGGAAAGGGGCGGCACTTGGAAAGGGGGCGCGAATTTTTTTAATATATAATATTTGAAATCCAATCGTTAGATTTTATTTAAAAAGGGTTAATGTTTTTACATTACATTAGAAAAGGCGTCGCGCGAGGCAGTATTAAGTGGAACTAAATAAATAAAAATAAAATTCATTTATTTCAGGCACAAATAGTCACATTTTGGTATTATAACTAACACAGTACTTTTACGAAAGAATAAATTAAATTAATATTAATTAGTTGAACTAAATTTGATAATTAATTAATTAATGTCTACATTTTACGGGGTAACTGAAAAGTAACTGTGACTGTAACCTATACTCAACCAAAATAACCGCGTGCTGACGTACCTTAAGGGTGCCTTAAGGATTCCTCACCAAAGGATGGCGGGTGCACTTTTATTTTGTGTGCGCCAGAATTGCGAGTGTACTTACTTCTACGATAATAATAATAAAAACAAAATCTCCTGAGCATCCGGAATCGGGATGTCATTGAGGCCGTTAACCGCATGTTGTCAAAATATCTGGGGAATAGCAGCTCAGCGGTGATAGAAAACGGTGGTACAAACTCAGTCCTCTTTGGCGCTGGCGATCTGCCGATTTGTTAGTGCTAATGTGCCAGAACAGGCTTGCACCTCCGCCCCGCAGGGAAATCCGGCTTGGCAGAAAAGGACTGAGTGTCGTATTACTAAAGCAAGGGCAAGCTGATTGCTTTCAATTCGGACAACAGCAGGCCCCGAGTGATGCGCTTTGTCAGGCTCATATTTGCGGGATCGGACTTTGATCCTGCAGGTCGCCATGCAGTGTGTTATGCGATTAGTCACAGCGCATCGATTATTTGAAGCAACGGATAGCTGCGTGGGCAAATCGTGTACGGCGATACTCGGAGCGAGTAGACCGGTCTCGCCAGAAGCCTCTTCATGAGTGATCAAAAGAAGTTTTACAGAAAATTGGATCGACCTGCTGAGTTGAATACAGGCGAAAGCCCGGATCGCGCAGGCATGGTGTGATTTTGGTGTAACCTGTGGTCTAGGCCTGTTCAACACAACGAGAAGCGGTGGATGGCAGTGCTGGAGGTGGTATCTGATGGCATCGAGAAACCCCGTGACGTCACCATTACTGCGGATGATGGCGTATGAAGTGGTCCGTAAAGCTTCGAACTGGTAAGGAAGCAGCGACTATTGGCTCAAGGGGTTCTATGCTAGTCATGAGACATTTCAGTTTTTTAAGCACTAGAAATAACGCCGTGAAGTGACTGACCATCTTATCGTACCTATGCAAAAAATTCTAAAAGATTGGGGCCTCGCTGTGCTACTTCGCCCACACCTAGATTACACCTTGCTAACGCCACTGCAAGGGAACATAAATCGAAGGACGAGAATATCAGGAAACATTTTGATACCCAACACGGTACCTTTAAAAAATTTTTTTGGTCATGACTTTATGTAATCCAGAGGCCCTCTGGAAGAGGGTGCCCTATTGAATTTAGTGTGACCTCACATAGCTCCAGCGGACAATCAAGACGCATGTAATGACACCTCATTTGACTGATAATGATAAGTACTATAGAAGTTATGCGGGAACAGATGAACATACTTTCATACACACGCGTCTAAATCATAACCCTCCTTTTTGCTTCGCAGTGGTCGGGTAAAAATAGAAAGGGGGCGGCAAATTTCCGATTGGCCCCAGGCGGCAAAAACCCACGCTGCGCCACTGCCTGGATGGATAGATAGGCGGTTATGAATGGATAGCGATGCAGTCACGGACGGAAAGATATCCGGTCATGGATGGATAGGTAGGCGGCTATGAATGGATAGCAATGCAGTCACAGACGGAAGGGTATCCGGTCATGAATGGATAGGTAGGCGGCTATGAATGGAAGTCTATACAGCCACTGATGGAGAGATATCCGTTTCTAGATGGGTAGGTAGGCGGCTATGAATGGATAGCAATACAGTGACAGACGGAGAGATGTCCGGTCATGGATGGATAGGTAGGCGGCTATGAATGGGCAGCAATGCAGTCACAGACGGAGAGATATCCCGTCATGGATGGATAGGTAGGTGGCTAAGAATGGATGGCAATGCAGTCATGGACGGAGGGGCATCCGGTCATGAATGGATGTGTGGAAGGCCATGAATGGAGAATTATACACCCATGAATGGAGAGCTGTACATTTATGAATGGATGGGAGGACAGCCATGAATGGACAGCTATCCAGTCATCCAGTCAGCTGTCCAGTGAACGGAAGGCTGTTCATCTGCTTTACTGGTTGAATCGGAGGGTATATCGTCCCTCGCACCACTAAGTCACGTATCTCAGTTTTTTGATGATTTGAGTTAGGACTGCCACCGACTTCCTTGGGTCGTTCTCTATGTTTTCCTTTAACTCACGCTTCTGTATGAATAGTGGTTCTCATGATATTGGTATTTACATAGTTAACGTATCTCATAAAAATCCAGGAAAAAATTCAACTAAGTGACGTAACTCACTTAGGGTTTTTACTCAAAACCTGTTTTAAGACTTTGATAAAATATTATATCGTATCTCATATAGGATTTTTAGTGAAATGTTATTTACTTAGGCAATGAGATACGATACGATATTATTATACTATTCTTTATTTTGGCGAGAGATAGACGGTTGATATGCTGTTAGGCCGCGGGTGCACTCATCTGATCCGGTCAGATCCGTCAGCCTGTCGGTCCTCTTAAAAACTGTTAGATGTACGCGGGTGCACTGGTCCGGTAAACTGTCGGACGGAAACAGTCATTCCACCGTTTTACAGCGCTGCTGCACTCATCCGATCCGGTCAGATTCGACAGCCAAGCCACGCCTACCTATCGGTTCTGTAAAACCTGTCGGATGTGCGCTGCTGCACTGGTCCGATAACTGTCTGATGAAAACAGATATTCCACAGCTCCGCCCGCTCCGCATAGCAAGCGTCGTCGTCGCTTTGAATAGTGTTGTCTATTGTACGATAGAAAATGTGCTCGACTTTTACACCAACTATTATAATATTATGTAATAATTTTTACTCGTATGTTTAGTTATATTTATAGCTCATAGGCATATTGTATGAATCTATACGTAAGTATTTATTTTTGACTATCTTCCGCCCGCGTGGACTTCAGAATTGTGTCCAAAAAGAAAGAAAATATTAAGATAGTGCCATCTAGTGACGAAGTGAAAATTTTGAGTTTTTAAGCATTCCTACGGGAACTCGTAAGTTACCTACCAAATTTCATCCAAATCCGTTTCAGTAGTTTCGGCGTGAAAGCGGAACAAACAAACAAACAAACTGACAAACATACAAACAAATTGACAAACAAACTGACAAACAAACTGACAAACAAACAAACATCCATACTTTCGTATTTATAATATTAGTGAGATGAGATTAGTGAGATTAAAAATGCATTATGCTTAAATACTTGGGTGGTAACAGAACCTAAACAAGTAAATATTAAAAACTGAAAATCTAAATATTTTACATAAGTAGATGCTTTACACATTTTCTTAAATAGTATTTTTCACTTAGTACAAAATACTATAATATATTCATACATACATATGCATTTGCATATTCAATAACTATACATTAAACCTTAACATAGTAAGTAAAAACATGTCGATAAATTATGCACAACACTTCTTTTCGTCCGGTAAGAATGTCAGCATCGGACTGCGTCGGATGAGTGCATCATCGTTCATAGAAAATGTACAGCGACTAGTAAGAGCCGATAAAATAAGAGCCGCTTTGAAAGTCATCGGTCCTGTAAACTGTCGATGTCGGATAAGTGCAGTAGTACTCATACCAAATGTACAGCGACTGAATCAGACTGTGACGTCATCTTCTGTCAGATCTGACCAGATCGGATGAGTGCAGCAGCGCTGTTAGCCACAAAGTAAGTGTCGTCGCGTCGTTGTTATTGAATAGTGTTGTGCCCAGTACATGTGTGCTTTGGGCTTTTAACCAACACCAATTATTGAAGTTGTTGTTTTTAATACAGCGTAAAAGTATAAGTATACCTATGCTTGATTTATGATGTATTAAAACACTTGGTTACCTAGGTAGGTAACCAAGTGTTTTAATACATCTAAAATTGTGGTTTTCTCATAGAACTTTTCATATTAAAAATACCATATCATTACATGAAACTGCATATCGTCGGTGAGCAAACAACACCGCACAAGTTGATTTTTGCGTTTCCGATATGAGAGCCTTTGGATGCAGGTTTTAAACGCACTCCTATGTACCTATAAGATTTAGGTAAACATATCGGCCGATAAGAAGCCGTTATTAAAAAAAATAACACTACCTAAGTATTTTTTCTGTGCCACCACTAATCAAATAGTTTTTTTGGGTGACTTGTAAAGTAGGTAAAAATGACATACGCGGTGTTGTTTGCTCACCGATGATATTCTAAAAGTATATGTTAATAGGTCCAAAGATAAAAACGAACCCTTTATTTTTTATTCAAAACGCATTACATTAAAATAAGAAGAGGCTTGGGTGGCTACAGTGAAGAACCTAAATATGTAAATATTATTGAAAATTATAGTATTTTTATCTAAGTAGATGCTTTACACATTTTCCTAAATCGTATTTTTTTCTATTAATACAAAATACCATAATAAACATACAAACATATGCATTTGAATATTCTATAAATTTATATTGATTTCTGTAAGTACCTATAAAACATTATCATATTAATATATATGTAAATCGATAACTAAAATCTAAATGTCGATGAAATATGCATAACACTTCATCTCGTCCTGTAAGGATGTCAGTGTCAGACTGTGTCGGATGAGTGCAGCACATTCATAGAAAATGTACAGCGAATAGTGAGACCGATAAAATAAGATCCGTTTTATAAGTCCGGTAAACTGTCGGAGTCGGATGAGTACACCCGCCCTCATACAAAATGTACAGCGACTGGAACGGACTGTGACATCATCTGTCGGATCTGATCGGATTGGATAAGTGCGCCCGCGCCTTTAGGATGTTTGCGGGGGGTGAACGACGGTGGCGCAGGGAAGTTCTGGCTAATTAAACTATAGGATTTGGTGATAAGTAGTTCTTTAATGATTTGTTATATTTTATTACATATAGGTTGAAAACATATCGTCCCTCACACCACTAACTCACGTATCTCATTTTTGCAAGTTCTTCAAAACAACCGTTTTTCAGTTAGGGAATTTCAAACTTCTATTATATTTTAATTCCAAGGACATGCTGAAATAAATCTAATATACCTATATATAGAGTAAAGTTTCTGCTTTCATTTGATATATCACCTACTCACTTAATTGTATTTGTAATATTTTTTTTTATTTTTGAAAACAGATACGAGACTTTGTGAAAACTTTGTTTATCAATATCCGAATAATTTTCCACTTAATAAAATAGGAAAATTTCCGACATAAAAGGTTTGTTACATAATATATATATAATATATATGTTTAATAAAATATAACAAATCATTAAAGAACTACTTATCACCAAGTCCTATAGTTTAATTAGCCAGAACTTCCCTGCGCCACCGTCGTTCACCCCCCGCAGACATCCTAAAGGCGCGGGCGCACTCATCCAATCCGATCAGATCCGACAGATGATGTCACAGTCCGTTTCAGTCGCTGTACATTTTGTATGAGGGCGGGTGTACTCATCCGACTCCGACAGTTTACCGGACTTATAAAACGGATCTTATTTTATCGGTCTCACTATTCGCTGTACATTTTCTATGAATGTGCTGCACTCATCCGACACAGTCTGACACTGACATCCTTACAGGACGAGATGAAGTGTTATGCATATTTCATCGACATTTAGATTTTAGTTATCGATTTACATATATATATTAATATGATAATGTTTTATAGGTACCTACAGAAATCAATATAAATTTATAGAATATTCAAATGCATATGTTTGTATGTTTATTATGGTATTTTGTATTAATAGAAAAAAAATACGATTTAGGAAAATGTGTAAAGCATCTACTTAGATAAAAATACTTTGATTTTCAATAATATTTACATGTTAAGGTTCTGTACTGTAACAACCCAAGCCACTTCTTATTTTAATGTAATGCGTTTTGAATAAAAAATAAAAGGTTCGTTTTTATCTTTGGACCTATTAACATACACTTTTAGAATATCGTCGGTGAGCAAACAACACCGCGTATGTCATTTTTACCTACTTTACAAGTCACCCAAAAAAACTATTTGATTAGTGGTGGCACAGAAAAAATACTTAGGTAGTGTTATTTTTTTTAATAACGGCTTCTTATCGGCCGATATGTTTACCTAAATCTTATAGGTACATAGGAGTGCGTTTAAAACCTGCATCCAAAGGCTCTCATATCGGAAACGCAAAAATCAACTTGTGCGGTGCGGTGAGCAAACACCGACGATATGCAGTTTCATGTAATGATATGGTATTTTTAATATGAAAAGTTCTATGAGAAAACCACAATTTTAGATGTATTAAAACACTTGGTTACCTACCTAGGTAACCAAGTATTTTAATATATCATAAATCAAGCATAGGTATACTTATACTTTTACGCTGTATTAAAAACAACAACTTCAATAATTGGTGTTGGCTAAAAGCCCAAAATACACATGTACTGGGCACAACACTATTCAATAACAACGACGCGACGACACTTACTTTGTGGCTAACAGCGCTGCTGCACTCATCCGATCTGGTCAGATCTGACAGAAGATGACTTCACAGTCTGATTCAGTCGCTGTACATTTGGTATGAGTACTACTGCACTTATCCGACATCGACAGTTTACAGGACCGATGACTTTCAAAGCGGCTCTTATTTTATCGGCTCTTACTAGTCGCTGTACATTTTCTATGAACGATGATGCACTCATCCGACGCAGTCCGATGCTGACATTCTTACCGGACGAAAAGAAGCAGCAGTGTTGTGCATAATTTATCGACATGTTTTTACTTACTATATTAAGGTTTAATGTATAGTTATTGAATATGCAAATGCTTATGTATGTATGAATATTTTATAGTATTTTGTACTAAGTGAAAAATACTATTTAAGAAAATGTGTTTTTTTTTTTTTTTTTTTTATGGCAGAGGTGGCAAACGAGCAGACGGATCACCTGATGGTAAGCGATTATCGCCGCCCATAGACACTCGCAACACCAGAGGAGTCACAAGTGCGTTGCCGGCCTTTAATTTGGGAGTACGCTCTTTTCTTGAAGGTTTGAATGTCGTATCGGTCCGGAAACACCGCAGGCGACAATTCATTCCACAGTTTGGTTGTGCGAGGCAGAAAGTTTCTAGTGAAACGCACAGTTGTGGACTGCCAACCATCTATGTGATGGGGATGAATATGTTGTCGCGTAGAACGATGGCGGAAAGAGGCGGCAGGGATCAATCCGAACAATTCCTCGGAGCACTCCCCATTGTACATGCGATAGAGAATGCAGAGCGAGGCTACATCTCTACGCAGCGCCAGGGAGTCAAGCCGATCTGAAATATCCTGGCAGTCGACGATTCGAGTTGCCCTTCGTTGAATGCGGTCCAGAGGGAGAAGCTGGTACTGGGGTGCCCCTGCCCAGAGATGAGAACAGTATTCCATATGAGGCCGAACCTGCGCCTTATAAAGTTGCAGGCGATGCGCCGCAGTGAAATACCGTCTCGATCTATTGAGCACACCAAGCTTCTTCGAGGCTAATTTAGCCTTACCCTCTAGATGGCCACGGAACTGGACTTCACTCGATATGTCGACACCAAGAATTCCGATACTAGCTGAGGCATTTAGGGGAGTGTCCTCAAAACGAGGTGATACGACAAATGGCATTTTCTTGGCAGTGAACGCGCAAACTTGTGTCTTAGTGGGGTTAAATTGGACCAAATTAAGTCGACCCCATTCTGAGACTTTCTTTAAAGAGGCCTCAATTTCCGACACAAGTTTGTTTCGGCTCTCGATGACGTTTTCCCGAGAAATGTTGGCACGGCCGGTATAGAAGGCATCACCTGTGCTGTCATCCGCATAACAATGAGTGCTGCTGATTTGCAGCATATCATTGATATGCAGAAGGAACAGTGTAGGCGAAATCACACAGCCTTGAGGGACACCAGCATTCACAGACATAGAATTTGAGCATGCACCGTCGACTACGACCTTTATGCTTCTGTCTGCAAGAAAACTAGTGACCCATTTGCATAATTCCTCGGGAAGCCCATAAGAAGGAAGCTTCGCAAGAAGTGCTTTGTGCCAGACCCGATCGAAGGCCTTCGCTATGTCCAAACTAACGGCCAAAGCTTCCCCCTTAGTCTCGATCGCCTGTGCCCAACGATGTGTCAGGTAGACAAGAAGATCACCAGCGGACCGGCCCTTACGGAAACCGTACTGTCGGTCACTAAGCAGCTGGCGGTCCTCTAGGTACCGAAGGAGCTGGCTGTTGATAATGGACTCCATTATCTTTGAGAATAAGGAGGTTATGGCTATCGGCCGGTAGTTGGACGGATTCGAGCGGTCACCTTTTTTAGGGATCGGGTGCACCAAAGCTGTCTTCCATGACTTCGGGACTACGCCAGTGGAGTATGAGAGCCGAAAAAGGCGCGTTAAAACTGGAGCCAACTCTGGAGCACACACCTCCGACACGATAGGAGGGATTCCGTCGGGCCCACTCGACTTACGAATGTCGAGGGAAAAAAGTGCTTTACGCACTGAGCGTTGGTGGAACCGGATATCCGGCATACAGCTCGTGCACCGCGGTATGGTCGGCGGCTCGTTTCCCCCGTCATCCAACGTTGAGTTGGACGCAAAGAGTTTGCCTAGAAGATCGGCTTTCTCCTTTGCGTCGTGGGCCAATGAATCATTTCCCATGTGCAGTGGTGGAAATGATGGCGTGCAGAAATTCCCCTGGACAGCTTTGGCCAGAGACCAGAACGCACGAGTTCCCGAAGGAAGACGGTCTAGTCTCTCGCCAATTCTGCCTATGTGCGCTGACTTTGCCCTGGCAATGTCTCTTTTGAAGGACCTGGAGGCAAAGTTAAACTCCTTTTTTAATACGCTGGTCTTTTCATCCCGTACCTTCGCCGCCTTGTAAAGCATCTACTTATGTAAAATATTTAGATTTTCAGTTTTTAATATTTACTTGTTTAGGTTCTGTTACCACCCAAGTATTTAAGCGTAATGCATTTTTAATCTCACTAATCTCATCTCACTAATATTATAAATGCGAAAGTATGGATGTTTGTTTGTTTGTCAATTTGTTTGTATGTTTGTCAGTTTGTTTGTTTGTTTGTTCTGCTTTCACGCCGAAACTACTGAAACGGATTTGGATGAAATTTGGTAGGTAACTTTAGAGTTCCCGTAGGAATGCTTAAAAACTCAAAATTTTCACTTCGTCACTAGATGGCACTATCTTAATATTTTCTTTCTTTTTGGACACAATTCTGAAGTCCACGCGGGCGGAAGATAGTGAAAAATAAATACTTACGTATAGATTCATACAATATGCCTATGGGCTATAAATATAACTAAACATACGAGTAAAAATTATTACATAATATTATAATAGTTGGTGTAAAAGTCGAGCACATTTTCTATAGTACAATAGACAACACTATTCAAAGCGATGACGACGCTTGCTATGCGGAGCGGGCGGAGCTGTGGAATATCTGTTTTCATCAGACAGTTATCGGACCAGTGCAGCAGCGTACATCCGACAGGTTTTTACAGAACCGATAGGTAGGCGTGGCTTGGCTGTCGAAACTGACCGGATCGGATGAGTGCAGCAGCGCTGTAAAACGGTGGAATGACTGTTTCCGTCCGACAGTTTACCGGACAAGTGCACCCGCGTACATCTAACAGTTTTTAAGAGGACCGACAGGCTGACGGATCTGACCGGATCAGATGAGTGCACCCGCGGCCTAACAGCATATCAACCGCCAAAATAAAGAACAGTATAATAATATCGTATCGTATCTCATTGCCTAAGTAAATAACATTTCACTAAAAATCCTATATGAGATACGATATAATATTTTATCAAAGTCTTAAAACAGGTTTTGACTAAAAACCCTAAGTGAGTTACGTCACTTAGTTGAATTTTTTCCTGGATTTTTAAGAGATACGTTAACTATGTAAATACCAACATCATGAGAACCACTATTCATACAGAAGCGTGAGTTAAAGGGAAACATAGAGAACGACCCAAGGAAGTCAGTGGCAGTCCTAACTCAAATCATCAAAAAACTGAGATACGTGACTTAGTGGTGCGAGGGACGATATATATTATATATATATTATGTAACAAACCTTTTATGTCGGGAAATTTTCCTATTTTCATAATAAAACTATGATTACTTTGGAGTGTTTATTTTCATAAACTAGTGTAACTGTAGGATCGTAAGTGGAAAATTATTCGGATATTGAAAAACAAAGTTTTCACAAAGTCTCGTATCTGTTTTCAAAAATAAAAAAAAATATTACAAATACAATTAAGTGAGTAGGTAATATATCAAATGAAAGCAGAAACTTTACTCTATATATAGGTATATTAGATTTATTTCAGCATGTCCTTGGAATTAAAATATAACAGAAGTTTGAAATTCCCTAACTGAAAAACGGTTGTTTTGAAGAACTTGCAAAAATGAGATACGTGAGTTAGTGGTGCGAGGGACGATATAAGGGATTGCATGAGGATAGGCGAGTTTAGTCAATGTCGGGCGGTCAAAGCATGAGGAAATGCTGAAGGAGCGTCCCATGGTCGTTCCATGGGATGTTGGAGTGGAGTAAGCAGCCTTGGAGATTATGAAGAGGAGGAGCGTATGCGGGCGAGGTACAGAGATTGGCGCATGGGTATGAGAGTTTTCTTTACTAAAGTGAGACCATTGGATTCAACTGAGGTATGCAAATCTTGTTCAGTTTATGGTAGATTTTAAACATTTAGTTTTGTTGGAAACCTTTAGATGTAAATAAGATTTTAATCGTCTACACTCCTAAATTCGAATAACTTTCAAATATGGAGTTTATATTATTTGAAGGTTGTTTATTTCTTCTTTACTGTGTATCCACACTGGGTCTTGATTGCATTTCTCTATCGAACGCCTACCACATAGCACAAACGTGTGGTAGGTGATGCACTTCTTCAAAAATGGTAACGACCCAGCTGAGCTGCTGATTGTGAGACCCTAGAGACCCAACATCACTGTATTTAGTTTCTGAGAGTCATCACAAATCGTCTGGACGCTTGTTTTATGAATTTCCAGAGTTTCCGAAAAGATTTGAGTACCATAGACCTCAATTCTACATTGAAGCTGACAACACAAAAAAATTAAAGGCATAATCGGCCACTATGCTTCGCGTTTGTAGAATGTAGACTATGAGAAAGCCTTTCATTCGGTCGAGACTTGGACTGTGTTAAAGTGCCTCCAACGGTGCCAAATGAATTACGAAGTTATTGAAGTGTTTTATTAAAATGCCACTATGTCGGCCCGCCTCCAGTATCAGAATTAGAAAAAGTGGAGTGGAGGAGTGACACCAGGAGTGAGGGAGACGTTAAATATCTAAAACTGTCACCAGTGCCCTGGAAGATGTTTCAGACTCTGAAATTCAGAAATTCAGAGCTTATGGACTGGAGAGGATTCAACATCCATGGCGTACATTAACCACCATTGATAAACTGATACCTTGGAAGACCTATGCAGAATTCTCAGTGGTCTCAGCAGATAATCTTAATAAGTGGATTACAGTATCAATATCCGTTTCACACCCATTTCTCTCAAGGTTAGAGACTCTACACTCGAAGTTGTTAATGGATATTAGAATGGCTCTTTAACAGCTTAAGAACAATAAGGCACTGGGTCATGGATGATGGAGTTACGGCTAAGCCTCTGAAAGCAGTCAGGAACCCGGTATTTGAAGCTCTTCAGAAGTTGTAGAAAGAAGAAATATACATATATTCCTGGGACAAACTCAAACATAGATAGAACCAACACTGGATAGGTCCAACTTCAAGAAAGATATCAATCGTCGAATCCATCTCGGCTAGGCTATGTTTGGGACGGTCTGCAATATCTTCAGGTCCGAAAAACCCGAAATACTGCAGTGTTTCAAGACTAAATTGTTAGTAAGTTGATTGCACAGAAACAGTGCATACGAGCGATCTGTGATGTATCTCCTACAACTACTTGTAAACCTTTATTTCAAAAATTAAAACTGCTTACCCTTCCTTCAATGTATATATACGAGGTCTGCATTTTTGTGAAAAAATACCCTGACTTGTTTGAAAAGAACTGTGATAACCCTTCTTATAACAGACGGTATCCGGATAATCTAATAATGCCGATTGTACGAACTGAATTATTTAGAAGAAACTGTTTCTACGCATATTCAACAGGTTGCCTGGTGAGATGAAAACCATCGCGCTGAGCTGTTTTAGTAAGAAATTGTACTTGTGGCTCTCTGATAAAGCTGTGACGATGATGACGTCACAAGCCCACGTTCGCCTCACACGCGAATCTAGAATGATCGCGGAGATCGAGGAAGTAAGCGACGGGCGGGCATCTCCCCCAGTACCTCAACCCGCACGCCGCGCAACCATATATAAGGCGCCGCGCGGCGAGCCTCGTCAGTTGGTGCTCGGCGGCGGTGCGACACACAGTGCGCAGCCTCCGGTGCTAACTCCACCGAGTTAACCCTCGGTCAAGCGGTGCGACACATTGCGCGCAGTTTCCGAGGTTAACTCACCTGGGCCTCGTAGCCCATCCGCCAGCGGTATGCCGACGTGGCGGTGCGACACATAGCGCGCAGCCTACTCCGTATACCGACTGGACTCGCGGGGACACTAGGTCCACCCTCCGTGCCAGATTAGAACTGGCTCCGTAGAAGTAGCTGAGCTCGTAAAGCTCCACCCCGAAGGGCGGTGCGACACATTGCGCGCAGCCCTGAGGGAATCCCAAGACGATCAGCAGTCGGACTGCATCATCTAGGGTTCCGTGGGGTCCGTAGTAGAAATATTTGTAACCGTTAGTGTTTATAGAATAGTTAATCCTCGTTCCCGGTAATAACGCGAGTATGATAAGTAAGTGAGTATAGAATAAATATAGTTCTAGTGAAGTGCCAGTAACCTGTAAGTTCACTCATTGCTTAAATAAATTGCTATTATAGATTTATCGTGTGTTTCCTTCAACAATCCTCTATAATATAAAAGCCCTCAGCTTTTCATAGGCAGGGTAATATAGCAAAACTGTCAGGCACGAGCTAGCCGAAAGCCAGCTTTGTTACATTGGCGCCCAACTTTAAAACTCACACAAATTATAAGAGGATTGATTGTTGAGAACAAAGTAGAAATCATAAATTCATGTCAACTTCTTGGATATATGATCTTAGGAAGGACGGCTTAATAGCTGCCTTTAAAATTAGGGAACTGGAATTCGAAGGCAAAACCGTAGAAGAATTAAGGAAAATTCTTGTGCAATATATAAGAGAGCACGAAGTAGACGAAACGATGGAATCAAACGATACCAAAATGGCGGGTGTCAAAGAAACTGACGTATGGAAAGAAATAAATGAATGGAAAATAACTTTCAATGTAAATCAGGATGTGGTAGAATTTATAGAAAGAATAGAGGAATTAATAGAAGCTAGCGGTATAAGCGAAGAAAAAGTGCTAAAATGCATACCCAAATTGCTCAGAGGGAAAGCATTATTGTGGTACAGAAATAATAGTTCATCATGGACAAACTGGAAAGAATTTCTAGACGAGTTCAAACTATATTATTTTCCCAAAAATTACGAAAGAAAATTGGAAGACGCAATATTTAGTCGAAAACAAAAATATAAAGAAACGTTCATCGACTATATAACAGAGTTGCAAACTCTTATGCGAAGATCTGGGAAAATTACAGAAATTGAGAAGCTAGAAAGAATATATACAAATATGAACGTAAATTACAAGTCATATATACGTAGACAAGATTTCAAAAATCACAGAGAATTGATAGAACTAGCGAACAATTACGAAGAAATTTTAGAAGAAAAAGAAAAGATTTTTTGATCTAGAAACACAACAAGTGTGTTCCAGAATAGAAAACTAATAGAAAATGGAAAAATAAACCCACAAATTTCAAAGGTCAACAAGTTCTATAACCCCAACACATGCTGCTGGAATTGTGGAAAGAACGGACATAATTCGAAAGAGTGTCGAACAAGACAAATAATATTTTGCAGTTATTGTGGAAAACTTGGAAAATTAAGTAAAAATTGTTGTCGAAGACATAACGACTCGCAGAAAGTCAAAGCAATACTATCAGGCTCCAAAGAGTACAAAAGAGAATGGGATAATAGGCCCTTCGTACCGGTGAAAATACAGGGTCAATCCTTTAGAGGTCTCATTGACACAGGCTCGACACTCACGTACGTAAACAAAGAAATATATGAGACTTGTCTGAAAAATGGATCAACTCCATTAAACGCAGAAAAAGACATAAGTTTGGCAGATGGAACCAATGTGAAGATAAAGAAAGGTATTCTAGTAGATATGGAAATAAATGGAAAGAGAGTAAGACATGCAATCTACCTATTACCTTTATCAGTAGACATTATCTTAGGAATGGATATTATCAGTAGATCGGGAATCAAACTGTCATGGGAAGAAATGACAAAAGAATACAGCGAAAGTGATCCCAGTGAAAATGTGAAAATAACACCTACTGGACTGAGAACAGGTCAACAGAAACAACTGCAAGATTTGTTGAACGAAGAATTTGAGAAATGTGATAAACTCCAAAAGGAAATACGTGGATAAAACATAAGATCAAGTTAAAACACCAAGAACCAATAAAACAGAAATACTTCCCAAGAAACCCAAAAATACAAGAAAAGATTGATGAAGAAATAGAAAAAATGTTGAAAAATGGGGTGATAGAAAAATCTAATAGCCCATATAGTTCGCCAATAGTGATGGTCAAAAAAGGAAACGGAGAGTATCGATTTTGCATTGACTTTAGAAAAGTCAATGAGATATCGGAAAAAGATGCCTACCCCTTACCCCAAATTGATGACACACTGGAAAAACTAAGAAACGGCAAGTACTTTTCAAAAATTGATCTTAAAAACGGATATTGGAATGTCAAGTTAGAAGAAAATAGTAAAAAAGTAACAGCATTTACAGTTCCTGGTAGAGGACTATACCACTTCAAGGTAATGCCATTTGGTTTACATTCGGCAGGTGCTACATTCCAACGATTACTGGACACAGTAATTGGACCAGAATTAGAACCTAACGCATACGCTTACCTTGACGATATAATAATATGCAGTGCCTCGTTTGAAGAACACCTAAAACACTTAAAAGAAATATTTAGAAGAATTAGAGAAGCCAGACTTGAAATAAATAAACAAAAATCACAATTTTGTAAACAAAAAATAGAATATTTAGGACATATAGTCACAAAAGAAGGAATCAAAATGGATGAGGGAAAAATAAAATCAATAAGAGATCAAAAACCTCCAAACAACATTAAAGAAGTAAGACGTTTCATAGGCATGACGTCATGGTACCGTAAATTTATTAAAAATTATGCAG
The DNA here is from genome assembly GCA_958295455.1 of Coleophora deauratella. NCBI lineage: Eukaryota > Metazoa > Arthropoda > Insecta > Lepidoptera > Coleophoridae > Coleophora > Coleophora deauratella. The sequence continues at coordinate 9,320,504 of OY282412.1, forward strand.
AAATAACAGCACCAATAGTAAAATTATTAAGAAAAGATGAAAAATTCAAATGGGGAGAAAAACAAGAAAAAGCCTTTCAAAATATTAAAAAGAAACTAATAGAAGAACCGATATTAACCAGACCGGATTTCACGAAACCATTCGTTCTGCAGACAGATGCTAGCGACTTAGGATTAGGAGCCGTTCTAACTCAAGAAATCAATGGTCAAGAAAAAGTTATACTGTACGCCAGTAGATCATTATCTACAGCGGAAACGAAATACAGTACCTCTGAAAAGGAATGCTTAGCAGTAGTGTGGGGTATAAGGAAAATGCGAGGATTCTTAGAAGGTTACCATTTCACAGTAGTAACTGACCATCAAGCTTTAAAATGGCTAAACAAAATGAAGAATCCATCAGGACGTCTAGCGAGATGGGCACTAGAACTGCAACAGTATGATTTCGATGTGAAATACAGAACCGGCAAATTGAACAAAGTTGCTGATGCATTATCAAGAAATCCAGTAAACACAGTGACAGAAAGTCACGATTGGTATGATAGAAAAAAGATAGAAGTAGAACAAAATCCGTCAAAAAGCACCGAGTATTGCATAAGAGATAATAACTTATACAAGAGAATAATCAATGCAGCTTATGGAGTTTAACTGGATCCGAACACAGAATGGAAACTCTGTGTAAATAAAGAAGAACGAAAGAAGGTGTTAGAACAGAACCATAACGTCCCAAACGCAGGCCACTTAGGTACAGCAAAAACATTAAAAAGAATTGCACAAAGGTACTACTGGCCCGGGATGTACCGTGACGTGTCTCAATACATAAGTAAATGTACAGACTGTCAAAAACACAAACCGTCTCAAGAAAGAAGATCAGGTTTGATGCATATTCAAAATTCAGAAGAACCATGGCAAGTCGTATCAGTTGATCTAATCGGACCTCTACCAAGATCTTCGAAAGGTTTCTGTTGGATAATTGTCTTTCACGATACGTTCTCAAAATGGTCAGAAATAAAACCATTACGAACAGCAACAACAGTGAATGTGTTCAAAGCATTAAAGGAATGCATAGTCATGCGCTACGGTTGTCCCAAAGTACTGCTTTCAGATAACGGAAAACAATTTACTAGTAAACAGTTCAGAGAAGAACTGAAGAAATTGGGAATAGAACAAAAGTTCACCGCACCGTACTCCCCACAAGCAAACCCTACAGAAAGGGTTAACCGCACGTTGGAAACCATGATATCAACATATATCACAAATAATCACAAGAAGTGGGATGAGTACCTAACTGAATTCAATTTTGCATTGAACACGTCAGTACAAGAGTCAACAAAATACACACCCGCATTCCTCATGTTTGGAAGAGAACTGAGAATACCAGGAGACAAAAATACCTTCCCGACACCCGCCATACCAAAGAAGAGTAAATTAAATGAGATATACGATTTAGTAAAGCAAAACCAAAATACCGCATCCCGCCGCCAAAAGAAATATTACGATGAATCAAAACGAGAATGGGAGCCAGAAATGGGTAAACTGGTCCTAAAAAGAGATTTCCCTCTATCCTCGGCTAGTAAGAATTTCTGTGCGAAACTAGCCCCAAAATATTCCGGTCCCTACAAAATAGTGGGACAACAATCTCCCGTAATATACTTGTTACAATTACGGGACAACCCTAGAAAAACGGTAACGGCACATATAAAAGACATAAAAAAATATACAGAATAAACATTATTATCATACCCAAAAACAGTAACGAATGAAATAAGACAGCGACAAATTCATACGTAAAAGCGAAGAAACATACGGAACCCTAAGTTACGTATAAATTACCCAAATTTTCATCGATCCACCATATATAAGATCGATTATTTTCAAATTCCCGTTTATATTTAAAATCGGTAACTATTGCTATTGAACCTTCTCGATCAATGATCGATTAAATCCATTACAATAGTGTAGCTGGTATCCCGAAAAACAAAAAAAAAATGCGATTGAGGGTAGTTCAAAATAAAAAGAAAAAATATATAAGGACGCGATGACGCCATACACGTCATTCGCCAGTCAAACTCAGTCATGGACACCACTCAGCGCAAGCCCTGTCGGCCGAAGATCATAACTTCTAAATCACGTTCAGACCAACAGATAATATGTGCCAGACCGAACCAAATAACGTTCACAAGCATGATGGGCGAGTTGGAACTGCCGTCAGACACGGTGGTTTTAAATATGGAAGATTGGGAGTATGAAGAGATTTTAAAGGACCTGTTCCATGAAAGTCCCCAGATGGAAACGGGAACTCTGAGCCCCACCGTACCGCCACTGTCGTTAAGGACACTGGCAATTCCGCAAGCACCGATGCAACCGCTACAATCAAATACCTCACTGCCGCCGACTCCGCCACCTACACCCCAACCAGAGCATGGAAAGAAAAAAAAGAAGAGGACGGGAAAGAAAAGAAACGGGGGGCGCACATTGGGGAAAATACGCCTACCGAAGTATAAACGGCCACACCAATGAGATAAAAAAAAGGCAGACTGATTAATGTATTTGATGACGTGATTTGTCTCAGATATTATTGTTTAGCGAGTAAAGTATATTTGTTATTTTGTTAGTATTATTTAGATCAAGAAGCTTTGTTACATTTTATTTTTAATATTAAACGTTGTTATTTTTGTTTCATTATATTATAAGAATTACTTGTTTTATTTTTGTTTGTTTGTTTCCATTAAACGGCCGTTTAATTAACAATTTAACGAAGTTTGTAGTTTATTTCTTACTGGTTTAAAATAAGGTATTAATATAGTTATAATTACAAGTAAGAAAGCATATTGTGTAATAGGTATAAACTAACATATGTAGAATACGCATAATTAGACAAATATCTATTAAAATAAAACATAATGTGTAAAAAGTATCAGCTAACATAATTATGTACGATAGTCATGATGAGAGATGTTTCTGTTGTTGAATAGAGTTTGTATTTACGGTGATTTTTGCTTCGCAAAAATCTCCCGGGAAGGAGGGGAATGTGACGATGATGACGTCACAAGCCCACGTTCGCCTCACACGCGAATCTAGAATGATCGCGGAGATCGAGGAAGTAAGCGACGGGCGGGCATCTCCCCCAGTACCTCAACCCGCACGCCGCGCAACCATATATAAGGCGCCGCGCGGCGAGCCTCGTCAGTTGGTGCTCGGCGGCGGTGCGACACACAGTGCGCAGCCTCCGGTGCTAACTCCACCGAGTTAACCCTCGGTCAAGCGGTGCGACACATTGCGCGCAGTTTCCGAGGTTAACTCACCTGGGCCTCGTAGCCCATCCGCCAGCGGTATGCCGACGCACGGTGGGCTCAAATCTCAAAGTGTGGACTTAAGGATTCGTATGTTTATTTTTACATTCTATAAATCAAGAGAATACTTTTTTGTTAAGTGACATTTTTCATTTACCCAGTACTTTCTGAGTTATACCTCTTCGATTATTTAAAAAATAAATTTATTTTTTTCATTCAGGAAATTATTATTTACCGCGTAATTATTGTATGTACATTCTAAATATCATGTAATAAAAACATTCCACACCACTTCCGACTTCCTGACGTCATTAACAAAGACCAATTGAGTAGCATACGTAACAAACATCAAAACCGGTTTGGTTGCGTAGGCTCCTTATGAGTCATTAGTGACGTCGACCAATCAGAGCGCAGTTAAATAAAGGTATTCACATTCAGGTAGAAAAATATGACGGGTATGTTATGTATGTATATCTTCAGTACGCTGTTACATACCATAACGGACGCACTATTTACCTATTTCATTTGTGACCGTGTGTGATTTGTCCCGGATATTATTATTATATTATTATTTAACTTTTTCTTATTTCGCGATTTTTACCTTCTAGCAGTATTTCCGTCGTTGGTCGTACCGTGACCCTGTTTAACGACATCAATCAAAAGTCCTGTTTGATTTTTGAAAGCTTCCTGAATATTTTTTTTTCTGTTTTCCATAACAGACTTGCTTTCACCTCTGACAGTCCATGTCTTTAACTCTAATCTATACGCTATGTGGAGAATACACTCCATGAACCGTATCCACATGTGCAATGATGACAGACCATATCTATACAAGTCACTGTCAATTTCTTTTTTCATTATTAATGACAAGTTATTCATTTCTGTTGGAGTGGCTTTGCATATGTCACATCTTTGGGATGAGGTTTCACACAAAGTTGATGTAACTTTACCGTCTATCATGGTCAGCAGTAACGAATGCGAAACATTTACGTCTCCTATTTCGGTGGGCCTCAAATTTTGTATCTCAGACTCAATCGCATTCTTCTCTTGTAATATGGTAGACTTATTTTCTTTCACAAATTTGAAGAACAGTGGACGACACCAATATGTTGAATTTGGTGAATCATTTTCCCAGATAACATGGTCACCAGATACTAATTTAATAGGAACTAAGCTACCCATAAAAACACTAGAATCGTCATAATCACTCTCTGTATCATCTTGCAGTTTTTGTTTGTAGTTAGCTTGGTTCGATGCTCCATCAAAACCCCATTTACTGATAAGTGTTAAATCTTTAAACGACTCATCAATTGTGATTGTGATTGGATTGATCCAAAAGAGCCTGCAACTCTATTTTGGCTGTTGTGTCTGTTACTGTCACGGTACTTTTTGGTGGGTAGCACTCCAACTTTGCATTTTGCACTCTGTAGAAGGAGGGAAATACGTTGATATTTATCACTTGTTCAATACTTTTACGGAGAGTGTTATATTGCCACTTTGTTAATTTAAGTGAGAGAAATAAACTTAAAGCTTCATCTGGTGTAAACTCTGTTTTCTTTTCTTTAGCAAAAAGGCAGTCTTTGACTTTTTTTACATCTTCTGGATTTTTTAGTAAATGCTCTAATATTTCAGCAATGTCTTGATTTCCATCTGCTTTTAATTTCATTATATGTGCAAATGACACTTCGTCTGAACCCACACCTGTAATATAATGTTCTGTACGCCTTTTCTTTTGCTTAGCTCCTAGTTCACAAAACGGTTTTCTGGGACTTACATCAGTTGATGTGCCAACAGACGATTTCTCTGGAGAGACAAATTGGGTACACGAACTAGACGTTGATTCGTCGTCTATTTCCATCGAAACTTTAATAAAATCGGGCCAAATTATACATGATTCCAACCATTCAGAGTACTTACCTCTGAAAACTTCTTCTTTATTATGCGCACTCTGCCATTTTTTACTCAGATTGAAACAATATTTTGCACAAAACGCTTTAAGTTGTTTATCATTTTCACTATTTAGGTCTGAAGGTAGCTTAGATTTTATAGCGTTGTATAAGAAACTGTTATTTTTAATACTGCCACTTTCTTTTAACTTCACAAACATGTCAACATTTGTCACTAAATCTTGAAACATTTTATTGAAATATTAAAAATCGCGAAATAAGAAAAAGTTAAATAATAATATAATAATAATATCCGGGACAAATCACACACGGTCACAAATGAAATAGGTAAATAGTGCGTCCATTATGGTATGTAACAGCGTACTGAAGATATACATACATAACATACCCGTCATATTTTTCTACCTGAATGTGAATACCTTTATTTAACTGAGCTCTGATTGGTCGACGTCACTAATGACTCATAAGGAGCCTACGCAACCAAACCGGTTTTGATGTTTGTTACGTATGCTACTCAATTGGTCTTTGTTAATGACGTCAGGAAGTCGGAAGTGGTGTGGAATGTTTTTATTACATGATATTTAGAATGTACATACAATAATTACGCGGTAAATAATAATTTCCTGAATGAAAAAAATAAATTTATTTTTTAAATAATCGAAGAGGTATAACTCAGAAAGTACTGGGTAAATGAAAAATGTCACTTAACAAAAAAGTATTATCTTGATTTATATAATGTAAAAATAAACATACGAATCGTTAAGTCCACACTTTGGTTTTTGAGCCCACCGTGCGGCGGCGCGACGTCAATCCAAATCTCACACACTCCACTTGATTTACACCACACGAAATGTAAATCTACATCGCTCAGTTCACGACTAATTGACTATTGAATAAAGACTTGTTCCTGATCATAGCCGTAGGCCGTATAATAGCGTAAGTTCACCCGCAGAGGCGCTTGCTCTCGCTGAGAAAATGAGACGCAATTTCGGCGCGAAGGCACGCGGCAGACTGCTCGCGCCGCCGACGTGGCGGTGCGACACATAGCGCGCAGCCTACTCCGTATACCGACTGGACTCGCGGGGACACTAGGTCCACCCTCCGTGCCAGATTAGAACTGGCTCCGTAGAAGTAGCTGAGCTCGTAAAGCTCCACCCCGAAGGGCGGTGCGACACATCGCGCGCAGCCCTGAGGGAATCCCAAGACGATCAGCAGTCGGACTGCATCATCTAGGGTTCCGTGGGGTCCGTAGTAGAAATATTTGTAACCGTTAGTGTTTATAGAATAGTTAATCCTCGTTCCCGGTATTAACGCGAGTATGATAAGTAAGTGAGTATAGAATAAATATAGTTCTAGTGAAGTGCCAGTAACCTGTAAGTTCACTCATTGCTTAAATAAATTGCTATTATAGATTTATCGTGTGTTTCCTTCAACAATCCTCTATAATATAAAAGCCCTCAGCTTTTCATAGGCAGGGTAATATAGCAAAACTGTCAGGCACTAGCTAGCCGAAAGCCAGCTTTGTTACAAAGCCTTTTATTCAGTCAATGAATTTTTAAATTTGAAAGTATGGAATAAATTATTTATTATTACTATTATTTTATCACTAATATATGACATGCATTTAATTAAGAAATATTATTTACAAATTGTTACTATTTTTTCATAATTTATCTGACTGTAATATTAATAATTATGAATGAGTTATATGATAAAATACTTAATCTAATATTGTGCACGCCTAATAAGGTAGAATTTAATGAATCTATATTATATTTTTGTTACCATCATTGTCACTTAAATTCTATGCATAGTAAAGAATTTGAAAAATTTGAATTTGAAAATTTGAAAATCAGTGGTGTCGATTCGGTGTTTACGATTAAACTTATTTGACATAACTAAATTTAACTGTCCTTCCTGTCCTCGTCTTTTCGATATAGAAAGAAGAAGAGAGAATACTTGAATTAAGTTTAATCCTGTCAAATAAGTTTAATCGTGAAAACCGAATCGACAGCATTGTGTGTATCCAATAACACATACACAAGAGACATAGTCGCTTACTATGAGTCTCATAAGAAGGCTCAAGAGGGCAAGGTCACCCAAATGACGATGGAGCGTGCTATGATCGGAAATTCTATACGTGATCGAATCAGAAATGAAGAGATACGGAGGAGAACAAAATTAACCGACACAGCTCATAGAATCGTTAAACTGAAGTGGCAATGCAGTGGGCAGAACACAGATGACCGTAAGGGTTATCAGAAGACGCAGCATAGGCAGACCTCTCACTCAGTAGACTGTCGCGACAACTGGTAAAGGTTGCGGGCCGCAGGATACGGGCAGCGCAAGACTGGTTGGCGTGATATCTAGGATAGTTCTGTATCAAACTATAGAATTCTTTTGCGGAAGATGAATTATTATTTTTATATACTCAATTCTAATTTCAATTATATTTTCAAATATATTTTCAATTCGCAATTAAAGCTTTTTTTATTTATATACGTAGAAAAATGTGTCTGTCTTGTTATCATTTACAAAAATAAAAAGTAACGCCGCAAATATAAGGTCGGTGCCCATGTCTAGTCACAAGTTTAATGTTTTTAAATCATTACCATGTATGGCTACAGGCATATTAGGACATGATTTTCTAAACAAATTTCAGTCAGTCTTAGATTACAAGAGCAATACTCTTACGCTTATGGCAACTAATAATAGGTCAATAGTCTTGGCATTATTAAACAATCACGGTGAATCATGGTATGTGATACCAGAGCGTGCAGAGTCTATTCATTACATTAAAACAATCATTAATGAGGATTGCGTTGCTTGCACAAAAGAGTAAATTGATAGTGTTTATATCGCTAGTACTGTATGTAGACCAGTTGATGGGAAAATTCCTATTCAAATTTTGAACACTACTGACAAAGAAATAAAGTTAGCAAAATTAGACCCAGTGATACATAGCATTCAAGATTATGAGATGTCTTTATTTGATAAAACAAACTTGTCATCAGAGAGGGTTAAGGAATTATTTTCTTTGCTAAAATTAAACACATACTTGAATGAAGAAGAGCAAGTTTCAATCGAAAACATATGTGCTAAATACCCAGACATTTTACAATTACCTAATGATATATTAACTACAACGAATTTGTTCAAACACTCTATACAATTAAAACCAAATGTAGGTCCTGTCTTTGTCAAATCATATAGGTTGCCACATGCACAAAAACAAGAAGTTGATAGGCAGATTAAGAAAATGTTGGATGATGGAATCATCGAACCATCCCAAAGTGAATGGTCAAGTCCTATCCTTCTAGTACCAAAGAAAACAGACTCAAGTGGAGAGAAAAAGTGGCGTCTCGTTATCGATTATAGAAAATTAAACGATCGCATACAAGATGACAAATTCCCACTTCCAAACATAACAGAAATTTTAGACTCATTATCTGGATCCATTTATTTCAGTCACTTAGATTTATTTTCTGGATTTTACCAACAAGAGTTGTCATTGGAAAGCCGAAAGTATACTGGATTTTGCTCAGGCCAGTACCAAATGACCCGTTTGCCTATGGGTTTAAAAACTAGCCCTAGCGCATTTTCCAGAATCCTGGAAAATGAAAAAAATCCTGGAACCCTGGCAGGGTCGCCATGTAAGGATGGGAGCTGGGATAAAATGAAAGGCTCGAATGCTGCGTAAATACTGACTGTATTTACGCAGCATTCGAGCCTTTCATTTTATCTACTGTAATAGAAGGATTAATAGTTTTATTACATTATATGATTCACCTTAACCTAGTACACTACAGAACGCTATAATATCAGCAAATAATCATCATGACCTGACGTTAAAGCTAAACTCTGACCACTTTTTGTGAATGGTTTGGAAGAAATAATCTCACGCTTAATACAAGCAAAACAGTTATATTCAGAACTACCGCTAGGAATAAAGATAATATTAACATTGACATGAATGGCTATCAAGTTGAATTAACTAAAACAGTCAAGCTCCTAGGAGTATTCATTGATCAGCATCTAAAGCATTTACTATGCAAAAGCGTGCTATCAGGACATTCCCCAATGGGAATCATCAAAAGTTATTTCATGGAGCTGGATATTCTTACTGCACCCTGCCTTTATATTATGGTTCTGCTTTGTGATTTTAGGAAACAGCTCTCAAATAAAGAAACACATACGGATACAGCGAGACGAGAATTGACGAGACGTAAAGCTGTGCAACCACAAATAGTACCGAGATTTGACGTTGTGAAACACGCGGCTTGTTTTCAGGCACCCAATTTATTTAACAAACTTCCAGTGATATTGAAATCAGCTGCAAGCTATGCTTTTATTTAAGAGTGGGTTGCAGGAATATTTAATGCGTAAATGGTACTACTCTGTGAATGATTTCGTGCTGGATAAACACAACATGAATTAAATAAAATGCATTATAGTTTTGTATGACTCAGTGACATAAGAATTTTATTTGTGTGAATTTAATTAATTATTTTATAGAATTTCATATATCTTACTTAAATTTTCAATTTTTAGTGTTGTTATATAATTGTTTTATTTTTTATTCTATGTAATTTCAAACACAATTTATTATTGTTTATGAAATAAATGAACTTGAACTTGAGCTTGAGCCAGCTCCTTCGGTATCTAGAGGACCACCAGCTGCTTAGTAAGTGACCGACAGTACGGTTTCCGTAGGGGCCGGTCCGCTGGTGATCTTCTTGTCTACCTGACACATCGTTGGGCACAGGCGATCGAGACTAAGGGGGAAGCATTAGCGGTTGGTTTGGACATAGCGAAGACCTTCGATCGGGTCTGGCACAAAACACTTCTTACGGAGCTTGTTTGTTATGGGCTTCCCGGGAAATTAATGCAAATGGGTCACTAGTTTTCTGGCAGACAGAAGCATAAAGTTCGTAGCCGCGGTACAACAGTAATCGATTATTATATCATCATTCACTTTTTTATGTTAGAGTCAACTTTTTAAACCCAAAGACTTCGATGACATTAGTATTGCTTGATTTCAGGCAAAAAGTAAGATTAGGAGTTAAAAAAAACCACGCCGCCGACTGTTTCGTACCCGACTCGCATGTCTAATCCTTGTATCCTTCCCACCATCCGTCTGTTATCTTAGGTCTCACGGTACAGACATCCCGCACTATTTATTTATGTATTTATAAAATATACGCTAGGGCTAGGGTTGTAGGGACTTAGGCTTTTAGGGTCTAGCTCTAGCTGCAGCGCTAGCACTGCATGTGCATAACCGCACACCCCTATTACTAGATATTTCAGTAGTATGTTGTGTTTTATCAGTTTCAAATACTTTATTTCTATTTTTTTAAATGACGTTATGTGTTCTTCGTTTAAAACCTCTTTGCCTATAGATTTTGATTCCATCGCGACTGTTATAATATAGATGGATAGATAAAAAGCTTTACTTGTACAAAAACTGCAGACACACACACAAAAAAACAATATGCGTTTTGATTGCGTTGACTTAGAAGTTTAAATTTTTCACAGCCCCCATGGATTGCTTAAAGGGTATTAACAGACAGACAGACAGCCGGACAACGAAGTGATCTTATAAGGGTTCCTTTTTTCTCTTTGAGGTACGGAACCCTGAAAATTCATCCAGTTGTCAAAGAGCGAAAATATGCAGTCAAGCAAAAGATAAATATTGAATTTAATATCTGACTTAAGAATCAAACTATTAGGGCCAAAACACATCCACACGTTGCGTCACCGCAACGCCAAATTCCGCTTTCTGCACCGCCGCAGATATCAACGCTGCGGCGCCGCAATAACAAAATTCACAACGCAAGTGACTATCTTTTTATTTAAAATCAGGAAACAAAACCCATAATAAATATATGTAAAAGAGAACTAAAGACGTATACATGATGTTGTTACAAAATTTTAAATCTACCTACTTTTTAAATCTCTACCATTAGATGAATGAACCATTGTTTAAATGTAATTTAGCCCACTGTTATTTCTCTGTAAATGAACTGTAATGTTCTTGAGAGATAATAAAGAACTTTAAACCGAAATTTCACAAATATCCCTCCATTTCTTAGTTTTTAGTACTATTTTTAAAATCTTCTCTAGTTTATCCCATAAATTGGGACGTTGCTCTATTAATGATATAAAATACTCAATACTTTATTAGCATACCATAATGTACAATATAGATGTTAAAGTAAGTATAATCAGATCGTTATGGACCCTGTCGGGCACAGCTTAAAATAAAATAAAAGAAATAATCGACATCTAAGTACTGAATTAACCATCTCAGTCGCACGACTAGGTTTGTTAAAAAAAAAAAGAAGCGTCCGACCTACAGAACGTGTGGACATCAAATTAGCTACCACAACACGGATACGAGCGTTACGCGCCGCGCAACGCTGAGTTCCGCGGTGCGGCGCAACGCACTGTGTTGCGCGCGCCACCGATTTCAGCGTCGCGGCGCAGCGCCGTACCGCTCTGTCCTGTTTTCGCCCTTATGTGTATCATACCGACTGAAAACGGAACATAGTCACCGCACCGGTTTATTTATAATGAAAGGAACACACTTACCGGCGAGCGCATATAGATACTGAAACTCTCGGGCCCAGACGGTGTGACTGTATTTTTCGTCCACCCACGGCGGGCTGCTGTTCATGTATTTGGTAAACTCTGATGCCCACTCGTACTTGGGATAGTATATTACAGGCACTTGTATTAGTAAGCCTTTAGGAGTTCTTCCATCATATTTTCTTTGTGATATCCATTTATTTGTGTCGAGTATAATTTCTGATGACCTTAGGCCAACAGCTGTATTATATTCTGTTAAATTCGATAAGTTGAATAAACATCCGTAATTTGTTCGAAATACAGCATCATACTTAGTACCACTACGCTCTGGCAATTCATTCACCGGAACGAAAACAAACTTCGTAGTGAATATAAAGAGGCTGTCATAATCCTAGAACAAATAAAATTAAATATACAATAATGTACATACATGAGAGCTTTCCGCTGTCAAGCGGCCTTTTGCGGCATGCAATTTTGTAGATTTTAGAAACATAAAATTTGTTACAAGATATTTTCTATTTTTCGTAGACTTTCTGCACGAAGTTTTCAAATCGATTTTTTTATTACCTACCTAATTACTTTTAATAAATAATACTTAATATTATATTACTTATGGGTGTCGGATCGAAAAACACGCACTGGTAGTTTCACACAGTTTATTGAAACAGTTCATAAAGTACAAAACAAAGTTTTAAAGTTAATCACAAAACAAACACAAATATAAATAAAAACAAAATATAACACAATCAATAAATGACTCGGTTATTTGAGAAACCCCACATGTCCTCATTTTAGTGTCCACGTTTCGGCGCTGTACGAGCCAACGTACACTTTTATTTTACTTTATTAGTAGATAATTTAGGCTTGCCCATGCAGCATTAATTAGTAGGTCGCGCTCTCGCGTCATTGCACTTTGTACAGTAGGTGAAAATAAGTAATAAAATTAGTCTATTTTTAGCACTCAATCTGGTCGGTTTTATTTATTACTCTTCGGAGTCGCCGTACCTTTATCACAGCATCTACTAAGTGTAGGGTCCATCCCCTACATCTTTTTTTTGGTCCTTCGATCATTTGACTTCGCGCGGTTTGGTCAAATTCAGGACTCTGCGTGTAGTTAAATTTATCATTTTTTTAACAGACATTTTGGACATTTTAGTGTATTTTTTGTTTTTGGACATTTGTGAACATTTTTTTGAGAACATTTTTTCCTGATCAAATTGTGTGGAGAGCACCTTCATTAGCACAACTGCAAGTATCACTACCTAGTGGAACTGGGAGTAGCAGCCGCAACTATCATCAACAGCAGTATCGGAAGCATTTCTTCGACAAAGTAAGATCTGTCTTTTTTATATAGCTTTATTGTTTTGACTGACTTATCATTATGGAGGCCTTACTAAGTCGTCAATCAGAAATCCTAGAACAATTGAAGCAAATTAGTAGCAATTTTGACAAAGATTCTGCTAGCCGAAAGACACCGGAATACATAGCAAAACGACTAACATCATTGGACAATCTTTGGGGAGAGTTCGAAATGAATAATTCCAGTTTACAAAAAGAGGGAGCAACTAATCATGAATATTTTGTGAAAAATATATTCGATCAAACGAAAGAGTTTTATCACTCTGTGCGTACTAAATTAGCTACGTATGAGTTACCGCAACAGTCAAAACAAGATGTCATGGGACTTTTATCCCAGCAGAGAACCAATTTTAGAGCATTGAATAGGCTTATACAGAGCATATCAGTAGATCAGATTAGTGAAAAATGGGAGTTAGAAGACGAATTGCGTAATGTACAGTCTCGGTGGAATATGGTCGATAGTTTACATTTACAAATAGATAATGTCTTGCAAGGCGGAGATTTATTTTATGAGGATGAATTTTGTAAACATGAAATGGCGTATAAGAAAATCAAACGCGAATTAAATCAAAAAATTGAATTCTACCGTACACACCCAACAAACTACACCAAAGCTCGATATACCCGTGTTCACTGGAAAGTACACATTTTGACCCACGTTCTTTGACCTATTTGCGGAGGCTATCCATAACAACAGCTCACTTTCAAAAGCACAAAAAATGCAACATTTGAAGGGTAAAGTCAAGGGGGAGGCAGAACGTCTTATTCAACACCTTAACATATCAGCCGAAAACTATGACGCGGCATGGGAAATCCTTACTCACCGCTATAACAACCCACAGGTTCTTTTTACTAAACAGGTAGAAATTCTTTTAAATCAACCTAATATGCACAAACAGTCTGCGTTCGAGTTGAGAAAATTCCATGATACTACAATGGAATGTATTCATGCTATTCACAACTTAGGCGTGGATACTATCACTTGGGATCCATTATTGGTGCATTTATTATCAAAAAAGCTCGATACAGATACCTACACTGACTACAAGGAGGCTAGGAAAGCTCCTAGAGACCTACCATCCTTTGACGAGTTCATGTCCTTTATAGAAACTAAGTTTATGGCGCTTGAACCAATTCATAAAAAAGAAAGGGAGATAACATCAACCCCTAGACCTCACCAAATTCCAAAACCATTTACGCATAATAGGGAAAATTATCATGGAAAATTTCAAGTTAGAAATCATCAAGTAGTTCATACCTACACCCATAAGTGCCCCTTGTGCTACTTTCCTCATGACTTGTTCAGATGCAAAAAGTTTATTAACCTATCAGCCGATGCAAAACTTAGCACAATTTCGAAACTAAATGTTTGCCCAAATTGTCTCTATAGGCACTATGACAATAAATGCAATTCAACAAAACGGTGCAAAGAATGTAACAGTGACCACAATACACTTATGCATGACGCACATGCTAAGTCGTTTGCCCCAGCAACAGGCTCGATGAACTACTTACCGTCTCCGACAGCAACAGCATCGTCAGCAAGTAACCGCGGCAAACAGCATTGCGTAAACTATGTCGCCACGGATGATGAAGAAGTACTTTTAACTACATTGTAGTTAAAGGTTAGATACCTACGTCACGCTACGCGCACTCCTTGACCAAGGATCGCAAATAGCATTAATTTCAGAGAATGCAGCTCAAATGTTAGGGCTCCACCGACAAGGTTATCATGCCTCAGTATCAGGCATTGGCGCCACCCCTAAGCAGGGCAGGGGTATAGTATCACTGCAGTGTCAGTCAATTTACAACGACTACGAGTTTACGTCACAAGCGCTAGTTATATCACGTGTAATAAGCAATTTACCTAACACGTCTTTCAGTAAGCAATCATGGCCTCATTTACAACATATTAACTTAGCGGACCCAGAGTACAATATTTCAAAGTCAATTGATATTTTATTGGATGCGAGTATATATTCTGATATAATAATGAACGGTTTAATCAAAGGTCCTACACATGCACCCATTGCACAACAGACGAAGCTGGGTTGGATATTATCTGGAAATGTTAAGACTTTCAACTGTCATGTAGTGATAAATAATTTACAGGATATTTCAAAATATTGGGAGGTTGAGGATATCAGTAGCACGTCTTCAAATATGACTCAAGAAGAGCAATATTGTGAAGAACTTTATCAGTCAGTATGGGAGATACGAGGTCGCTCTACCAATGAAGCCCAACTTCGAAAAAGAATTAGGATCCTCTAAGGGCAAGGCTAAAAGCTCAGTTTAGACGGTTAGAAAATAAAATGTCAAAAAACGAAACGTTCGCACATGCCTACAAACAATTTATGAGCGAATATGAGAATCTAGGTCACATGCACTCCGTCAGCGTTGCTACCGAGCCAGTGTTATTTACCACATCACGGTGTTTTAAAACTCGATTCTACGACAACGAAATTACGTACAGTTTTTAATGCGTCATGTAAAACGTCATCAGGTAAAAGTCTAAACGATTTGATGGAAGCTGGTCCAAATCTTCAAAATGATTTACAGGAGCTCATCTTATCCTGGAGACAGCATCGTTTTGTCTTAACAGCTGATATCGAGAAAATGTTTCGTCAAATCCTAGTAAGAAAAGAGGATTTAGGACTTCAATCCATAATATGGAGATATTCACCACATGACGTCATACAAGATTTTAGTTTAACAACCGTAACATACGGAACCAAGGCAGCTCCATATCTTGCAATGCGAACTCTAAAACAGTTAGCTATTGATGACGGAGATAAATATCCTTTAGCAGCCATCGCATTACAAAAATCCTTCTATATGGACGATTTGTTGAGTGGCCAGGACACCATAGAACAAGCTAAGGATTTACGGGACCAACTCATACAGATATTCAAAGGAGCAGGTATGAACTTGAGGAAATGGTCAGCAAACGACCCAGAATTAATCAATGATTTATCATCTAATCAGATTGACACACCGTTTGACTTTAAATGTACAGAATCCAGAAAAACATTGGGATTAAGATGGAATCCGGTATCAGATGATTTCACTTTCCAAAGTAAATGTGAATTTAATAACAAATGTGTTACCAAAAGACAGCTATTATCTGATATATCAACAATTTTTGATCCTTTAGGATGGCTCGCTCCAATTACTATTAAGGCAAAGTTGATGTTTCAAAAGGCGTGGGAATCAAATGTTTCATGGGATGAGGATTTATCACCGGAGATCCAGAAAGAATGGCAAGAATTAAAGGAAGATTTGAAAAATATCAACAAATTTTCAATACCTAGATATTTAGGAAATATAAAACATAGTTATACACTACACGGTTTTTGCGACGCATCGGAAAAGGCATGCTCGATTTATTTAGTAACGAATGACAGTAAAGGTGAATGCACATCTACACTCGTTGCCGCCAAGATAAAGCTAGCACCTTTAAGCAAGAAAATATCACTTTCTAGACTGGAGTTGCTTGGAGCATTATTATTATCACAGCTGTTAAAAAAGGTCAAGGAGTCCATATCATCAGACAATGTATCAGTTTATGCTTGGACTGATTCAATGATCGTTTTAGGGTGGCTACAGGGAGACATATCACGATGGAAGCAATTTGTAGCCAACAGGGTACAGCAAATTAATGAGGTAATTCCATCATCTAAATGGAGACATGTAATATCAAAAGAAAATGCAGAAGACTGTGCAAGTCGCGGCTTGTCCAGTAATGAGCTAATTCAACATCATTTGTGGTGGAAGGGACCTGAATGGTTAATCAATTTCAACCCTAAAAGCATCCCTCTATATGTGACATTCCAAAGCCCGAGATTGAAATGAAACAGGCAAGTGTTAATGTAGCCTTACATGAACAAAAAATATCATGGATAGGCGAACTACTAAATCAAAACAGTTCATTGAGTAAGGTTCTGAATACTGTAGCATGGGTGTCACGTTTCATCAACCGATTACGACACAAGGAAAATAAACACGGTTTGTTATTATCATCGGTTGAAATAAATAATGCTTATCAAATGATTATCAAAGACACTCAATCATATGATTTTAAGGATGACCTAGAAAATTTAAGGGCAAAGGGACAAGTGCATTACAAGAGCAATTTGGCAGCTTTGAATCCATATATTGACGAAAATGGTATACTAAGAGTAGGAGGTCGATTATATAATGCACACTTAAGCAATTCAGCTAAGCACCCCATCATAATGTCGAATCGTAGTCGCCTCACATCTTTGCTTATCAACTTAGCACACATATCAACGTTACATGGGGGCCCGCGGCTGACTTTATCATACATAAGAGAAAAGTATTGGATAATTAGTGGCATGCGCACAGTGAAACGAGAATTAAGGTCCTGTATTAAATGTCGGAGATTTAATTCAGAAAAGAGAAACCAAATTATGGCTGACCTTCCAACATCAAGGGTAACTCCATCGCGCCCTTTCGCGAATACAGGAGTCGATTTCACAGGTCACATAGATATCAAAAGTAGCAAGGGTCGTGGTATACGGACACACAAGGGATATGTCGCTGTGTTTGTGTGCTTGGCAACTAAGGCCATCCACTTAGAACTGGTCTCCGATCTAAGTACACCTGCATTCTTAGCTGCATTCCAGCGGTTCTGCGCGCGCCGAGGATCACCTAGTCACATGCACAGTGATAATGGTACAAACTTTGTAGGCGCTATCAGAATGTTAAAGAAAGAATATCAAGCCATACTGAACACCATCAATGAAGAATTTTTCAGTAAAATCAATCGCATGGACATCAAATGGAGTTTCAACTCACCGTCATGGCCAAGCGCAGGTGGACTGTGGGAAGCCGCCGTGAAGAGCTTCAAAAGACATTTGAAAAGAGTTCTAGGAGAACAAGTGCTCACGTATGAGGAGTTCACCACCCTTCTCTGTCAGATAGAGGCATGTCTTAACTCCAGGCCTTTAGTACCACTGACTGAGAACGTGGATGATCAGATTTTAACTCCAGGACATTTTATAATAGGAGAGTCACTACTATCAAGACCGCAGACCGAACCTGAAAATATCAATTTACCTACTAGATGGCAGCTCGTCCAGTCTATGAATAAGCTGTTCTGGAAGCGGTGGTCCATGGATTATCTCCAACACCTGCAAACAAGATCAAAATGGCGCACACCTAGCAAGAACTTAGAGGTCAATGACGTGGTCCTTATCAAAGAGGATAACCTCCCCCCGGGAAAATGGGCATTAGGAAGAGTTCAAGAGGTACATCCAGTAAAAGATGGTTATGTACGTGTAGTTACGTTAAAAACAAAGAACAATGTTATCAAACGCCCTGTTTGCAAATTAATCGAATTACCGGTGCATAAAGAAACAAAAACGTCAGATTAATGTGAAAGGTCCCAAGAAAATAAATCAAAACCGAATCAAGAAAGCAAGCAAAGACATCGTCGTCCTAGAAAAAATAATTTTATGACCTTCATCACTTCGGCACTTTTACTATTTATGACACTTTTTACGCCGACTGTACAACAAACAAACCGCTATTCAAACACATATCGTCCCTCGCACCACTAAGTCACGTATCTCAGTTTTTTGATGATTTGAGTTAGGACTGCCGCTGACTTCCTTGTGTCGTTCTCTATGATTTCCTTTAACTCACGCTTCTGTATGAATAGTGGTTCTCATGATATTGGTATTTACATAGTTAACGTATCTCATAAAAATCCAGGAAAAAATTCCACTAAGTGACGTAACTCACTTAGGGTTTTTAGTCAAAACCTGTTTTAAGACTTTGATAAAATATTATATCCTATATTATATAGGATTTTTAGTGAAATGTTATTTACTTAGGGAATGAGATACGATACGATATTATTATACTGTTCTTTAATTTGGCGGGAGATAGACGGTTAATATGCTGTTAGGCCGCGGGTGCACTCATCTGATCCGGTCAGATCCGACAGCTTAGCCCCGCCCACCTGTCGGTCCTCTTAAAACTGTCGGATGTACGCGGGTGCACTGGTCCGGTAAATTGTCGGACGGAAACAGTCATGCCACCTTTTTAGCCATAAAGTAAGCGTCGTCGCGTCGTTTTTATTGAATAGTGTTGTGCGCAGTACATGTGTGCCCGGCTTTTAGCCAACGCCAATTAGTGACGTTATTGTTATTAATACAGTGTAGAAGTATAAGCATACCTATGCTTGATTTATCATCTAAAATTGTGGTTATATCATACAACGTTTCATATTAAAAATACCATATCATTATATGAAACTGCATATTCTAAAAGTGTATGTTAATTTCTATAGGTCCAAAAATAAAAACGAACCTTGTATTTTTTATTAAAAACACATTACATTAAAACAAGAAGAGGCTTGGGTGGCTACAGTACAGAACCTAAATATGTAAATATTATTGAAAATCAAAGTACTTTTTATCTAAGAAGATGCTTTGCACATTTTCTTAAACCGTATTTCTTTTCTATTAATGCTAAAATACCATAATATACATACACACATATACATTTGAATATTCCATAAATTTATATTGATTTCTGCAGGTACCTATAAAACATTATCATATTAATATATGTGTAAATCGATAACTAAACTCTACATGTCGATGAATTATGCACAACACTTCGTCTCGTCCTGTAAGGATGTCAGTGTCCGACTGTGTCGGATGAGTGCAGCACGTTCATAGAAAATATACAGCGACTAGTGAGAGCCGATAAAATAAGATCCGTTTTATAAGTTACAAGTCCGGTAAACTGTCGGAGTCGGATGAGTATACTCGCCCTTATACAAAATGTACAGCGACTGGATCGGACTGTGACATCATTTCGTCGTATCCTACGAACAAGGGCGTAATTGCAAGATGACAACTTTTCAGGAGGAGGTTTTAACGTTCTATTTTCAACAGAAAGTGTCATTTTTTAAGTGTTAACATTCAAAACATCGCTTAACTATTCTAGGGTTGTTATTATTATTATATAAAATAAAATCAAAAAAGCCAACAATCACTAAGTCCAAAAGTTACTTTTGACATATTGATGTTATTATGTTTTCACTTCCCGAAACGTTGAGTGTACAAGTTCCGAGTGGTAGGAACTTTGTACTAGGTAGAAAAAAAGACGATTTAAAAGTATGCGTACAGCATTTACTTAAATAAAAATTATTTTGAATTTTGAATTTTAAAATGTGTTCTAAAATAATATGCGCATGTTAAAAAAGTAATGAAAAATAATAGTAATAGAAACAATTTTGCGGTTTTATTTGTTATTTGTTAAAAGAATGAATGTCGTGAAAAAAATAAAACAGATTCAAAACCGTCAAATTTGGACTTAGTGATTTCTTGAATTGGAGCATCCAAATGCCGTTAGGCCACCCATTATTCATACCGATACCATGAAAAAATTTCGTGGAATATAGCCACAAAAGCAATAGTGTCTTTTTTCTACGAGGATGTGAACTATAACTGTTTAAAACTGTCCGCGGAAAAAGGGCTGAGTGGCGCTCGTGCCCCGCCCTCCCCCGCGCAGCAGGGAAGAAAATAGCCACTGTGGCTGTTGTGGCTGTTTTCGGCGGGTATTTCAGGAGAAAGCAATAATGGCATTTTTTAAATGCTTATTTTCTAATCGATGGAGATCGCTTTTCTGTGATTTTTTGATTGAATATGATGTAAAATGGGTAACAGATTTTAATTATGCAATAAAAATTAAAAGCCACAACAGCCATTGTGGCTTTATTCGTAGGATACGATGATCTGTCGGATCTGATTGGATTGGATGAGTGCGCCTGCGCCTTTAGGATGTTTGCGGGGGTGAACGACGGTGGCGCAGGGAGGTTCTGAAGTTCTTTAATGATTAGTTATGTTTTATTACATATAGGTTGAAAACAATACTGTTGCTCCTACCACATAAGGTTTGATGATGCGTACAAACAAAGTACCTACAAACTAATATTATGTAACAAATCTTTTATGTGGGAAATTTTCATATTTTCATAATAAAACTATGATCAGTTTGGAGTGTTTATTTTCATAAACTAGTGTAACTGTAGGATCGTAAGTGGAAAATGATTCGGATATTGCAAAACAAAGTTATCACAAAGTCACGTATCTGTTTTCAAAAATCCAAAAAAATATTACTAATACAATTAAGTGAGTAGGTAATATATCAAATGAAAGCAGAAACTTTCCTCTATATAAAGGTATATTAGTTTTATTTCAGCATGTCCTTGGAATTAAAATATAATTAAAGTTTGAAATTCCCTAACTGAAAAACGGTTGTTTTGGAGAACTTGCAAAAATGAGATACGTGAGTTAGTGGTGCGAGGGACGATATAACATCACGTCACTGGACAGTAATCAGGGTCTCTACTTTGACAAAATTGCTTACCTTCAATATATCAGAGATGAGTGGAAATTAGTGGTATTTACCGATTTATCAAGCTACTGGAAAGGATTATCATACATTGAAAATTACATGCAGCATTTGAAAGGATTTTGCGCAGACAATGACATACAATATCAAAATATTGCATTGCAACTTGAACATGAATTATATGATTTAAATCACTACAACAGGCTTCTCACATTACAAAACAAACAAAGGAAAAAACGAGGCCTAATAAATGGTATTGGATATATCGCAAATTCATTGTTTGGTGTCTTAGATGAGAGATTCGCTAATCAGTATGAAAAAGATATAAAAAAGATAGCGAAATATGAAAACCACATTCAGACATTGCTCAAAAACCAAACAATAGTACTTGAAGCCCAGTTTAATATAATCAAGCTTAATGAAAAACTCATGAACAAGCAGTTTTCACTAATCGACCAGCATCTTCGTACCTTATCATCCGAGACCAACAAGGTGCGATCTGATATGCAACACAATATGTACGTTACGTCATCAGCTCTTTCCGCTACCATTATCATGGCAAATCTGCGTCGTACGCAACAAACTTTAATTGATACCGTCACTGACATCACACATGGACGAGTAGACGCATACCTATTGCCACCCGATGAGTTAGAAACGCAACTTAACGTTATATCAGGCCATCTAAAGGGTGATCTAATGCTCAACAAAAACTCATGAACAAGCAGTTTTCACTAATCGACCAGCATCTTCGTACCTTATCATCCGAGACCAACAAGGTGCGATCTGATATGCAACACAATATGTACGTTACGTCATCAGCTCTTTCCGCCACCATTATCATGGCAAATCTGCGTCGTACGCAACAAACTTTAATTGATACCGTCACTGACATCACACATGGACGAGTAGACGCATACCTATTGCCACCCGATGAGTTAGAAACGCAACTTAACGTTATATCAGGCCATCTAAAGGGTGATCTAATGCTACCAGTCGAACAGTCAGACATAATAGACATTTACAAGTTGTTGAGAATATTCGCAAGAGTAACCAAACACTATCTTATCATGGAAATCCGCATACCACTCGTAAGTAACGAAGTGTATGAACTGGACCGAATTATCAGCATCCCACAGATCAAAGCAAATAATGTTCAGCATATCATTACACTTTCGTATCCTTTTTTAGCCTTTAATTTGCAAAAGGATATGGCATTATTTTTAACTGAGAACGATCTTCAACATTGCATTGCATTAGAAAATAAAATATTTTTCTCTATAGACAAGCCTGTATATGAGTTGAAAATAAAACACATAAACGTAAACAGCAATGAATCACTGTGTAAATACGAAAAATCAGACTGTACCGATAGGTGGATCAAATTACACAGTTATAACGTATGGTTTTATTCATGTTGTCAGGAGCGCCAAGAAAGAATGTTTTGTCCAGATGGAATGTCGATAATGACCCTAAATGGCAATGGAATAATAACATTGGGACAGGGTTGCTCCATAAAAACTAACACATTTACTATTCACGCTCACAATCACTACCTAAACAAAATAAATATGCAAGCAAACATCGAAGCCCCAGAGATGTCTATATTAAACAAAATTATCAATACAACTGTAGCCGACACGATTATCGAAGGAGCGAACAATGATAAAGCATACGAGGACATAAAGGATCAGATCAAGGCCATAAAAGAACAAACTGCTACAGATCTCAGCATTCACGATGTACATCACTACACGCTTGGCTACGTTACTTTCGCGATCATTTTCGTAGCAAGCGTAGCATTCTGCTGCTACAGACTAAAGGGCAGGTGCAGGCAGCGGGGTTCGTCGTCGGAGGCGCCGGTGCAGCTTCAGCAGGTGAGCCAGCAGCGCGCGGGCCGGCGGCAGCGCGCGGCCGGGCTGGGCGCGGGTGCGGGCCAGCACCCGCCGCTCCCGCCGCCGCCGCCGCCGCTCCCGCCGCCGCCGCCGCCGCCCGCGCCCGCCGTGTCGTCGTCCAGTGTGCCGCGTGTGAGTGTCAGTGTAAGTGATAAGGGCAATTTGAATAAAGCAGTGAGCAGTGTGAGTGTTGAGGAAGGCATCTCGCCTATGTTTGAGGTTCCAATAGTGAGGTGAAGTGTAGTGAATGTGTGAAGTGAAGTGAAATGTAAACGGACACGGACACGGAAATTGACATATTATTAGCATAACTTTATAGCATTAGTTCAACATTGTTTTCACCTTGTAACATAAAATATCATATTTTTACGAGTATATCATTTAGAATTAAGCTCATTTATCACTGTACAAGTAACATTGCACCCTTCATATTTTAGTTAAGAAAATTCTTTTAGAAAGCACTTTTTCTTTAAAAGGGCCAAGATGTACGAGCCAACGTACACTTTTATTTTACTTTATTAGTAGATAATTTAGGCTTGCCCATGCAGCATTAATTAGTAGGTCGCGCTCTCGCGTCATTGCACTTTGTACAGTAGGTGAAAATAAGTAATAAAATTAGTCTATTTTTAGCACTCAATCTGGTTGGTTTTATTTATCACTCTTCGGAGTCGCTGTACCTTTATCACAGCATCTACTAAGTGTAGGGTCCATCCCCTACAGGCGCCATATGTTATCACGGGTAGGACGCACTACCCGTCTTCAGGCATTGAGGTATTGGCGACGTAAATATGTGACGAAGCTTCCCGAATGCTACCCAGCCTAGCTGTATTCTCCTACTGGCCTCCCTCTCGAAGTTGTTTCTACCTAAGACGGAAAACACACTGGTCCGAAAATCGGACGGGAGTCCGAAGCGACGAAATTCGCATGCGACAGCGTTCCGCAACAACGGACGGTTTTCGTCCGAATTTCGGCAGAAGCTGCGGTGTACGACGAAGGCACGGGTTTCGGACCATCGGACGATTTTCGTCCGAATTTCGTCCGAATCGACGATTTTCCGAATCGAAAACGCGGGTAGGCGCCAACTAGTAAACACTTAAAAATTTCGCAACATTTTCAATATTAAATAAAAAATACTTAGTGTTGTTATTCTATGATAAAAATAATTTCATGTGAATAAGTGCTTAGAAATACCTGCTTGCAGTTATTATCCATATTTTCAGTCGAGAAACACACATCTTTACACACATAACCTAAAAACACTTCAAGTAACTTCAAATATGGACGCCATGAAACAATCACTTGAAGATATGTCTGTTCTATTTCATAGTCAGATGGCAAAGTTTCAAGAGCGTCTGAATCAACCTGGTCCTACAGAAACGACCACCATCTCCTCTCTGGCTATGGAGTTTGCGGCTTTCAAGAATTTTGTGATCACAGCTTTGGGAACCCTTCAGAAGCAAGTGGAATATATATCACAACAATGTGAGAGGCGTGAACTAAGAAGTAGGCGAAAATTTCTCCTCATCCATGGAGTTAAGGAATCCAAAGACGAGAAAACATCTGACACAGTAATCTCAAAGCTGTCAGAACATATCAAGCAGCTTGGACTGTCTAGTGATGACATTAGCCGGAGCCAGCGCACTGGCCGTCCATCTAGTGATAAGCCTCGTCCTTTGCTGGTCAAGTTCAAGGATGTGGCAGTTCGTGATAAGGTCTGGAGCCGGAAGACTGGTTTGAAGGGCACAGATGTCACACTATCCGAGTTCCTCACTAAACCACGGCACGAAGTTTTCATGGCAGCGCGAAAGTGTTTTGGAGTGACTAAGACGTGGACAAGGGATGGCAACATATTTGTGATTGGAGCGGATGACAAGCGTCACTGTATAACATCTGTAGCTGAACTGGAAAAAATTGCTGGTTCGGCGTCGTCGTCTGCCCCTGTCGACCCTCAAAAGAGGACGAGACGTGCAGCTGCAAAGAAGTAGTCTCGGCATCCTTACGAGGTTATGTGGCTATCATCATGTTTTGAACATCTACCACCATGCTACTATGTGTTTGGTGCGTTTGTATTTCGTTATCCCGTCGGTAAATTTCACTTTTACTATTGACTTATAACAAATTATGCGTAATTTGCAAATTTCTACCTTATTTAACTCTAATGTACGATCTATAACCTTTATTGTATTGAAATGTCAATGCGCTGTCAATGTCATCTACTTTGTTTTTCGTCTGACAATATCCGCTACTATTGAAAGAGACAAAACAATATTTTTCATATATTTTTTGATAATGTCATATTTTCCGTCTCTTTCTTTTTCTTCACAAAATGTCAATATGTCGTACAAACCGACGCAATATACTGACGTTCCGTTCCACGAATGATGTTTCTAAATAATTCATTAGAAGTTTTTCTTAATTTTGTTTTAGGGTTTTTTCCTTGTTTTTGCTGTTTTCACCTTTTAGTTCATATTATAATGAAATGATATGAAACTGTTCTATTAACATATGTGTGTTATTTGTTGTTAAGCCGGTTTTTTATTTTTATACACCGATAACTCATACTATTCTAACCGCATTATTACAATATATTTTTGTACCTTTACCTCAGACTATTGTCAGACTACGACTAAACTGTGTTGTAATGCAAGTAGCTTGAGTTTATGTAAAACATTTAAACTGCTTGCAGGTGTTTTTAAATAGATAGGTGTTCTGTAATTAAGTAAATTTAGAAACTATTTATTAGTAAATACGTATATTGAATAGTATATTATTTTATATATATAAATATTTATATTTCTTAATATGTCTGATAATAGTAATATTGATTTAAACCAAAGTGACCTATTTCTGTCATGCTCTTCTGAAGCGAGTGACGATAGTTTCGTTAGCACAACCCCGCCACCGTCTCTTAGGGACTGTCTCATATCTACCTTCTCCGATACGCCAAAAAATTTATCGTGGTACACATTAATGCTCAAAGTATCCCTGCCCATTATGCAGATCTCCTTTCTACCTTTGATATTAAAGATATTCACGCTGTTCTTGTGTCGGAATCCTTTTTACATCCAAGTCTCCCTTCTACCTCCTACTCTCTTCCAGGTTTTGTGCTGATCCGAAATGACCGTACAAATACTTCCCATGGTGGCGTAGCAATTTATCTTAGAAGTAACATCCCATATTCTATTATTAGTCGATCTGATCAACCTCCACCTATAAATACTGCGGAACATTTGTTCCTTGAAGTCACTCTGTCGCACAATAAAATTCTTCTAGGAGTATTTTATAGCCCATCACTTAGGGTTAACTACTTTTCCTCGTTTGAAAAGCTCCTAGAGGACTTTGATCCCATTTATCGTCATATAATTATCATGGGTGATTTCAACACATGCCTCCTGAAAAATGACTCACGATCCAGTTGCCTTAGAAATATTGTTCATGCAGCTAATATGCAAATTATTCCCTCTAAAGCTACTCATTTCTTTCCTAACTGTACCCCGTCTCTACTGGATCTCATCTTAATTTCTTCCCTGTCTCATGTTGCCAAGCACGGTCAGCTCTCTGCTGATGCCTTTTCCTATCACGACTTAGTATATGTTTCGTACAAAATTCGTCCTCCCAAGCCCAAGGCTCGTGTTCTCCTACTGCGTAATTTTCGCGGCATGGACATAGACAGTTTTTGTGCAGATGCTAGTAGTACAGATTGGACTGAAATTGATCAAGCGCCCTCTATAAATGAGAAAATCCAGATATTCAATTCGCTTATCATTGATCTCTATAATGTCCATGCTCCCGTCAGCCCTGTCAAAGTTAAGCACCTCCCGGCACCATGGCTTACTGATGACATCAAAGCGCTCATGGACAGAAAAAACAGAGCCAAGGCGAAGTATAAAACAAAGGCCTCTGATAATAATAAAAGACGCTATCATGAGATAAGAAATCGCTGCAATTTGGCTTGTAGGGATGCGCAAAGACGTCACATCCATAAATCGGTCGAGCAGGGTGATCCAGCTAAAGTGTGGAAGTTTCTTCGAACTTTAGGGATTGGTAAATCACAAAGTGGATCCATACCTAAGGATTGCGATGTGAATGCTTTAAATCTTTACTTCTCTTCTTCCTCGCCATTACATTCATCATCTAAAGCAAACACGCTCCGTCTGCTCTCGGAATTACCAACCCCCAGTTACCCACCTTTCATTTTCAGTGAATTTGCAGAAGCAGAGGTGAAGAAGAATATTCTTGCCATCGGGTCTGATGCTGTTGGTAGTGATTCCGTCAGTCGTAATATGATCATCCCACTCATTGATATCCTTTGTCCTGTCATAACACGTATCCTTAATTTCTCCATAACCAGTAGTACTTTCCCTGACATTTGGAAAGAGGCTGACATCATCCCACTTCCTAAAAAACCTAATCCCTCATCTTCCTCTGATTATCGCCCTATATCCATCCTTCCCTTCCTATCAAAGGTATTGGAACGCCTCGTACACGCCCAACTTACTGGTTTCCTTGTAAGCAATAGCCTTCTTAATCCGCTCCAATCCGGATTTCGTCCTGGTCATAGCACGGCTACAGCACTGACTAAAATCACTGATGACATCAGGCTCGGCATGGAGAAGCAGCAGCTCACAGTACTTACACTACTGGACTTCAGTAACGCGTTTAATACCGTTGACTTCGATATTCTACTGGAGTTGCTGCATTCTTGTAATATATCTTCAGCTGCAAATGACTGGTTTCGCAGTTACCTGTACGGTCGTCGGCAACGTATACGAACAGAAAATGTCTATTCTTCGTGGTGTCCAACATCAGCTGGCGTGCCTCAAGGTGGTGTACTTTCTCCACTTCTTTTTTCAATCTTCATAAATTCTATTTCCTTAAACCTTTCTTCTTCCTATCACTTGTATGCGGATGACCTCCAAATTTATTCTCAAGCTGAAATTTCCAACATTACAGATGCCGTCAAACAAATTAATCACGCCCTAAACAAAATTTTAAATTGGAGTAAGTCGTATGGTCTAAAAGTCAATCCCAGTAAAACTCAGACTATTGTCATTGGCAGTCCCTACTTCATATCCAGGCTTGACTTCCAGCGACTACCTCCGGTTGTGTTCGACGGTATTTGTATTCCTTACAGTAAAAAGGTTAAAAACCTTGGTATCTATTTCGACCAAACACTGTCATGGAATGCTCAGATTGGAGAGGTCAGCAGGAAGACATTTGCCACCTTTAAATCATTAAGCCGACTGCGTAACTTTCTGCCCACGGCTACTAAAATTTCGCTGGCACAATCGCTAATGTTACCCATTCTGGACTACGCTGACGTGAGTTACCCTGACTTAAGGCGCTAAGTATAGCCAAATCGCAATATTCAATTCAAATTCTTGAAATAATGGTTAAAGCTATCACCATGGAAAAAATATATAACATACTTGAAACAATAAAAAACAAATTGTATTGAACAGAATCATTAAAATCACAGAAACTGATGAAAAAAAATATCCTGTAAACCCTGTATTTTGCATTAATTGCAAATTCTCTCGGAAACACAATATTTGTTTATGTTGAAACCAACACACAAAAATCGGCCAATTTAATACCTTCAATTTGTATTGAACGGGTTTTTTTTTAACTTATTTGAAAGCCAAGAAAAGTAATAAAAACACCGAAATCTCGAGAATTTTGCGTTCGGCCTTGACGTAACCGCCGCGACGGTACCCACACTGATCTGAACTTTAAATGATTGGCGTTACGGTCGATATTAAATTATTATGCATCAACCTGCTCAGATTGAGTGTACTTCCCGCCTTAAGGTTAAACGTTAGTGCTCCCTGGTTGAAAAAATCCGTTAGATGGCGTTAATCTGACTATAACTTGGTTTCTCGATTTAAAAATAGTATAAATAACCCTAAACCATACTACGTAAAACAGCGAGCAGTTACAAGATCAGTGTACGCTAATAAACCATAATAATGTTAATTAAATAAGGATTTTGATATATTTGTCCCCTTACAATTATAGTTTTGCGCTTATCTCGTATGAATAAGGGCTCAAATTACTCACACATACATAACATTTTTACGTATATGATGCTTATTTTTGACTTCCCTCTATAAATAGTCCATAACCTAGAGGTGCAAGCGGTAAATTTTGTACGAACTTTTTACGTTATTGCTTTTAGGTCCGGGTTCGTATCCTACGAGATTTTATTGTTTTTGTCTTTTTATTTAGTATGAACATAAGTAAATATAACAAGACCCAAGAGCGATAAAAGAAAAGATTTTTTAAAAGAAAAAAATAATTTATTGAATAACAATGTCGCATAACAATCATTCATAGCATTGGCCTGCAAGGAGATATGTATCATGCCTCCCCCGCGAATCAGGACACCAGGGGAGACAGCAGCAGCTGGTCGAGGTGACAGATCCACAGGAGTCCCTCATTGATTCTGACTTCATAATGTACTCCACCCAGACGTCGGATTATTTTGCCGAATTCACACTTCCGGGCAAGAGAGAAGTAACTCCTGGCCACCTTATCTCCAGGAGAGAAATGCCTCCTTTTCCTCTGACTACGTGGCTCCGGTCTAGGTTTGGGACTAGCATGGCATGTAGCTTGGTTCTGAACTCTTTTCCAAACATCCAAACATCAGTAGGTAGGGAGTCCCTCTTGGAGTTTCTGTCTGCCTCAAGCGGACTGAGGTCTCCCTTTGAGTGGTGAAGTATTACTTAGTTTTCGTAATGTAGTTTTCAGTGCTATACACAACTCCTCAAACTCGAATCTGTACAAGGTTACATCTTCAAGATTCATCTTCGGTTTCTAATTCTATGTTGTTCTGTATTTCGTGAAATTTCTTTATTGTTTTGTCGAGTGACTCCAAGCGGGTCCATATACTTACTTGGGTCTTGAGTGTCGAGCACATTTTCTGTGCGCGTTAATAAACTGTACTGAGCTTCTTGTACGTTTTTATTTCTTTAAATCCATTGAATTGGCCTCCTCACCAATATTAAAAATATAAAATATCTGTTCAGTCACATAACATTTATTAAATAACAACGTTGCCTAGCAATAGCTTGCAAGGAGATACGTATCAAGCAAGGAGATACGAAGTGATGTCGAAAATATCTGGAGGCACGGTGCAGCGGTGCCTTTGCAAGCCAAGTTTTACGCGATTTGGAGTCACGGTAGCGCCTCCACAAGCCAAGGAGAGTATCAAACTTTGGAATCACAGATTAGCATAATTTTTATGTACAGGATGATTGGTAATTCAACGTGATCCTTCAAAGGGGTTATACTAGAATTGCAACAAATTAAGTCCAGTTAACCAGGGGTCAAAAATATATGGTTACTGAGATATTAAACCGCGGCGGCGGCGGTGCTGTACGGAGCTTATGAAACAAGGAACTTTTGTCATCAATTTGTACGCCAAGTTCACTTCATTTTTTTCTAGTAATAGGTACTCAATTACTTATTTATTTTATTCGTATGGCATGGAAAATTTATACAAAATAATATTTTTATGCAACTTAAGACCATTTATTTTTGAGAATGTGTGAGTTTTGGGCAAGGATTTTTTTTAAAGCGAGCGCTCATCTCTCAGCTTTTAAAAAAGTATCAATTTAATGTAAACAGTGTTGTTTTTTTCATAAATAATTGTTTGTGGTAACAAGGTAGAAAATTAAAAAAAAAATTAAAACAGTAATATCTCAGTAACCATACATTTTTGACCCCTGGTGAACTGGACTGAATTTGTTGCAAATGACCTCTAGGATAACCCCTTTGAAGGATCACGTCGAATTACCAATCACCCTGTATATATCATAGGGAATGGCCCCCTTATTACTTCCGTGAAGCGGTAGCATGAAATTCGTTTTCACTGTCGAGAAAAATAGATTCATTTTTAAATTTTATTATTTTATAAAATTTATTTTCAATTTATTTATCCATACAGATAAAAGCTTTTCAATTAATGTTCAAGCACATGAAATGATATCAATGACAATAGACACAGTTATCAGAGAAGTTGATGTTTTCTTAATTAAAATAACATAATTATCAGTATAATCATTTAAAGAATAATAAATTACTCCAAGCAGCGCCTCAAAAGGTATGATAATCTCAAGTGGAGGGTGGTAACCATCTATATGTGGCACAAGGCTACCTCCAACCGCTTCATGTACATCAACTAATTTAACCGAAGTCTGGACAAGTACTACAACTAACCTGCCAGCGTGAGCGTTTGTGACACCGTAATGTTAAGTAAGATTACAAATATTTGTGAAATAAGAGAAATACAAAACTTTACGTTATCCACTATAAGTGACACCCACAAATCTTCTCCACTATCTGTTTCCAGACCAGGAAGACACTGCAAAGTAAGTCCCGTTCTGGCAGCCAAAAGTACTCCACCTTCGTTTCGGAGGTGTCTCAAGATATTCCAATTGCCGTCTTCAATTTCGGTATCCTCAATGGAGACATTAAGATTAGACTATTTCTGTTACAGTAATCACATCAGAGTCCAAGATCAGCAGATTCTGCCTCCAATAGCTCAGTTTGGTCCTTAAGTCTTGCACGTTTTGATATGTGAAACATAATTGCTTGGAGTTCAGGTCACTAGGTTGTTTTCTGGGTTCATTTTGGGCTTCGAAAGGTAGTCCAAGCTTTGACCCTCGCGTTGACCGGCCAGTCATCCGGAGAAATACATAGATCATAGGAATTAACAGGCACGCTCAGTTTATAAGATTATAGTCCCTTTTCGATTTGATATCTTCAACTGAACACGCACCATTGGGACATAACTGTCGTAAATAGGCCTCAACTTCTTCTCGTCTTGTCCATGTTCCATAGATGAATAAACCTATGAGGTGCCACAGCCTTTAGAAACGTTACATCAGGACCAGCATTACCAAGTAATGACAGTCCCTTTTTCCTAGGAACTTCTATCCAAGTAAAGTATTTGGAATTGGGAGCTCAATGATACACCATTGATGTGTGAATGACAACTGATTTTTATTAAACTAAATCTACCTACATAACATCATCACCCTTTTATATAAACAAGCTGAAACAAATATAGTACTTAGAAGTCTAAAGTAATTTTAAAGTTAACACGTATTAAATATGTTTATTTTTTTTATTATATAATACATCTTCTCTACGCCTATTTTTTATATATTTTTGCATGAAAACAAAGTTTAAGTTTGTACAGTTTAACAGGGAGGAAAAATTAAAACTTACAGTGTAGTTATATAAATAAAAAATCAAAAAGCTATTTTTAGGTAGGTATCGAAATACCTTACTAGTTATCTATGTGCATAAATTTATTTTACTTTAAACATTAAGCGGTTAGTTAAAGGTTCATGTTCTTAGCCCTACGAAAGTTATTTCTTCTTGGGATCAGTTGTAACTATATTATATAATATATTATATATGTACATATATAATTACAACTACTAAGCACATAAATCTGAGAGTAACAATATTGTTTAAAAACATTGAAAGAAAAAAAATTAATCGAATTCACAAGTAAATCTTGTTGGGGGAATCACGTGTCTACCACTTCTTGTAACATAATAGCCGCAGGGAGATGGGGATCGGTTAATCTGCGCGCTCGCACCAGTTTGCTGGCGTGGACTAGCTGCGTTTACAGATCGCTGTGCTGGACTCCCTGGTGCGTTTGCACTGGATCTCCTGCTGCCAGCGCTTGAAGGAGTGATTATGATGTCATCACAACCGTAACTGGAGCCTACCGTTACTTTATTATAGGATGGTCGACAGTATTGAGTACTAATTTTCGGTTTTAAGATATCTACTCTGTTACGTCGATATGTGCCGCCATTTTGAGTTTTCACCCAATATGAACGGTCATTTGCTGTCTTCTTGTAAACTTTTGCCTTTATCCATTGATTCTTGTCCCGTAAATGGACATTATCTCCAACTTGTAATGGAGGTAGGGCTCTCGCTCCTTTGCTATCATAATATGCCTTCATTTTATTTTGATTTTGGATGCGTTCTTCTTTTACTCGCTTATAATCTATAGTTCTCGGCTTTAATATAGCTGTGGTAGCAGGGAGGCGAGTTTTAAGTGACCTTCCCATCAGCAACTGTGCCGGAGAGAAGGTTTCTCCTGTAATCGGGGTATTTCTAAAATTTAACAATGCTAATTGCCAATCACTTCCTTCTTCACGAGCTTTTATTATTAACTTTTTTGCAGACTGGACGTTCCTTTCTGCAAGCCCATTAGATTTCGGATACAAAGGTGAACTCGTAATATGGTCGAATTCCCATTCCTGTGCGAACTTTTTGAACTCTGAGGATGAAAATTGAGTCCCGTTATCCGAAACTAACTTTTTGGGAATTCCAAATCTTGCAAAAATGTTCTTTAATTTTTTAATGACTGCTGCAGTAGTCATTTTAGTGCCCAACGGAGCTACTTCCACGAACTTGGAATAATAATCGACCACCAGCAAGTAGTGTTCTCGATCGATGTCAAAAATATCAGTGGCGAGCACTTGCCACGGCAGGTCCGGCAGGGGGTGCGGCCGCAGGGGCTCGCGGCGCTGCGCGGCGCGGTGGCGCTGGCACGTGTCGCAGCGCGTTACGCGCTCTTCGATCTCTGCTCCCATTCCTGGCCACCACATAACTTCTTTCGCTCTTCTTTTGCATTTTTCTATCCCTAAGTGCCCTTCGTGTATCCTTTCTAACATTTCTTTTCGCAGCGTTCTAGGAATAATTCATCATCATCATTTATTCACAATATATTTGTAACAATATGTTCACAAAACGTGTTATAAAATAGATGTTATTGATTAGTTACAAATAACCTTTTCCAGGTATACGTGAAAATAGAATAAAACAAAACACATGAATCTAGGTACTTAACAAAAGGTATTTCAATGTCACATTAGTATAATTAAATTAAATCTTATTAAAATTAAATATAACAATATTGCACGAGTTTGATTAAAATATTTAAATGTCAGCGAAATAAAATAAATAATTACAAAATTAAACGTTACATAATTAATAATGGTAAAGTTTATATTAAATGTCAAACATTAGTCAACTTTTCGTTAAAATATTCCTTCATTGAATAAAAATTTTTAGCTCTTAACATTTTTTTCAATTCATTTTCAAATTTGTTACCTTGGAGTGCTTTAATTGTGTCCGGTAAGTGATTGAACGTTTTAATGGCCATGTAGAAAGGACTGTTTTGGCATAGTGCGAGTCGCGTTGCTGGTAATACTAGATCGTTGGCGCGGCGGGTGGGGTGACGTCGCGGCAAGTCGCCGACTCTTTTAAAATAGTGCGCGTTGTTAACGACGAACCGACACAGTTCAAAAATATAAACGCAAGTAACCGTTAAAATCTTATATTTTGCAAAAAGCGTCCTACAAGTCTCTCTTCGTGGTGTATGCGTAATTATCCTTAGGCAGCGTTTTTGTAGCACAAAAACACTTTGCAACTCGGTCGAGTTGCCCCACAGTACAATGCCGTATCTGATCCAAGCCGCGGCGTGGCTGTGATATGCAGTGAGTGCACAGTTTTCATCTGTATTTTTCCTGAGTTCTCGCAATGCATAGGAAAACCGGCTAAGTCTGCTCACTACTTGTTCAATATGGTGTTTCCACGACAAGGTTGAGTCTATAACGATGCCTAGAAAAGAAAAGTTATCAACTTCCTCGAGTATTTTCCCTTTATAATTTATGCATAAGGACAATAGTGTTCTTTGGTGTGGTCGGAACTGCATCAATTTAGTTTTTTCAAAATTTAGAATGAGACCTATGTCTTCTAAGTAATTTTCAACTTTACATAAAGAGCCTGTTATTAAATTGTGTAATTCATTTACGTTTTTGCTATCACAGAGAAAGAGCATAGTAGCATCATCTGCAAATAGCACAATTTTATGTGGAACAACAGAAGGGAGATCATTAATGTACGTTAAAAATAAAAGACATCCCATTACACTACCCTGTGGGATAGAACCAGATACTGTTTCGATCTCAGAGTTAAAATGTTGAAGTTCTGTGCTTGTTTCATTGTAGTGTGTTATCTGTACAAACTGTTTTCTCTCAGATAGATAAGAAATTAGCCAGTTTTTTGCTTTTCCTCGTATCCCCAAAAAATCTAGTTTTCTAAGTAGAACACTGTGACAGACCCGGTCGTATGCTTTGGACATGTCCATATAGACAGCGATTGCACATTTGTTTTCATTAAGACCATTATATATATCAAAGCAACAATCGAAAACGGCAGTTGTAGTTGAATGGTTTTTTCGAAAGCCATGCTGATGTGAAGTTATTACATTAAACTTTTCCAAAAAAGCAAACATTCTTTGGCATATTATTTTCTCAAATACTTTAGAGAAGACCGGCAAGAGAGCAATTGGACGGTAATTAGATTTTTCACTCTTATCTCCCTTTTTTAAAATAGGTTTCACTATAGCTAGTTTTAAGAGTTCTGGGAATTCACCTCTTTCGTAGGATTGATTTATTAAAAATGTCAGCGGTGTCACAAATTCATCTACACAGTCGATGAGGAGAGACGCTGGGATCTCGTCGTGGCCGCAAGAGTTAGTACGTTTGAGCTTTAAAATACATTTTCTTACTTCGGTCTCAGTTACACTACCTAGAAATATTGAATTAGGTAAAGTTTTCATGTTATAGTTACCAAGGTTATTTTTAGGGGAATTTGAACTTATGCTCAAATAATATTTATTAAATATATTAGCTATTTCAATAGGGGATGTGATTTGGTTTTGCTGCTCGCTTAAGATTATGTTATCTTGTGGTTTATTTTTATCAGACTTTATTTTTTCATTAATTATTGCCCACATTGTTCTATATTTGTTCGGAGAACTGTTCATTCTACAAATGTATGATTTCTGTTTCTCAGACAAAATTATTTTCTTCAATATTTTACTGTATGTTTTAGCATAAGTTCCCAATAATGTACTATTAAATTTTGTTAATAGGTACCGGAGGATACGTTTATGATAGCAACATTTTCTTATTCCCCGCGTTACCCATTTCGTTTTTCTTGTATTGTTTAAAATTATAGTTTTCTGCTCTACATTTGCATCTAATAGTTTTCTGATCTCAAAATTAAAATTGTTATAGTTTTCATTTACACTACTTTGGGGAGATAATATGCTAAACCACTTAATATTTCCTAATTTATTTTTGAAATTTCTTACATTTTCTTTTTTAAATATGCGTTTTTTTGTTTTATATGACATATTTTTTCTAAGGTTACTGTCTAAGGAAATATGTCCAATGAGAGTATTATGGTCAGAGAGCTGACAGTTTTCTACCTTGGTGGTCATATCCATATTTTCGCTAATTATAAACTGGTCTATACAAGATGAATTAGTCTGCGTTACTCTGGTTGCGGTGTTTATTACACAACGTAGCCCAAAAGATTTAAGTAGGTTAGTGAACTTACGTGAATTTCTTGTACTTTGAGTAACATCTAGATTTATGTCACCCCCTATGACAAGTCTTTTATATCTAGAATTTTTTGCAATGTGACTTAGAAGTGCCTCCATCTGCGAGAAGAAGATTTCTATATTCCTCTCAGAGCGGTAGACTGATATTATAATTAGGTTATGTTGTGCAAGTTCAACGGCGCAAAACTCCACAGTAAATTCTACAGTATACGATTGAATATCTAAACGCTCCCTAGTAACAATGTCGTTTCTCGTGAATATTGCAACTCCGCCGTGGATATGGTCCTTCCTTAGATATTTAGCACGCAATTCAAAGCCCTCCAAAGTGTACAGATGGTAATTACTTGGCAAGAGCCAATGTTCATTTATCAAAAGGATATCCATGTCATTATCAAGCAAAAATATATTTAGGTCATCTATTTTATTCGTGAGGCATTGTATATTTTGACACATAATAGTACAACTTTTAGGTACGAAAGGAATGGTTCTTTGTATTAGAACCTTGTTCAGGTTGATTTGTCATAGGAGAGCTAGATGTCAAATCCAAATTATTTGATGATTACGAAATAAAATATCCTCAACCACTTGTAACTCCTCTTTAAACGTCCAGTACTGAGTAGTATGGTTATCATCTATTTTTCTTTTATCTGTAGGCCAACCAGAGAAATAATATTTTTTTACTTTCATGAGTGTCTCATCTTTCCTTGTTTCTTCCTTTATTTGTTCTATTTTCTGTTCTGAAACACTGAGATTTTTTAGCAGTAAATTTAGATGTATTGCGACATCGTTGTAAATATCTTCATTTTTTCCCTTCTCTAATGGTGCTCTTGACAGGGTATCGGCTATGTACATATGTTTACCGGGTTTATATTGAATATTAAGCGCATAAGTCTGTAGCCTCATTAACATTCTTTGTAACCTCGTAGGAGTGGCATTTAAAGGTTTTTTAAATATCGACTCCAAAGGCTTGTGGTCTGTTTCTACTGTCACCGGGTTATGGCCATAAATATATTGGTGGAACCGCGTGCAACCAAAGACAATCGCAAGGAGCTCCTTCTCGATCTGCGCCCACCTACTCTCTGCAGGCGTGAGGGTGCGCGAGGCGTAGGCGACCGGCTGTCCATTCTGTAGCAAGCAAGCGCCCAATCCTCGCGAGCTCGCGTCTACAGAGAGCGTTACCTCGTCACTTGTTGAATAGTATCGTAACACCGGAGCTGAGCTAATTTTGTTTTTTAACTCATTAAAACATTTATCATGCTGCGGTTGCCATAAGAACTCGTTATGTTGTTTCAATAAATCTCTAAGTGGTGCCGCTGTGTCCGAATACTTTTCAATAAATCGTGACAAATAATTTGTTACTCCTAGAAATCTCTCTAGTTCTTTTTTATCTGATGGAACTGGCATTTTTATAATCGCATCGATGCGATTTTTGTCTGGCCTCATCCCTTCTTCATTTAGTATATGCCCCAAATAGTTCACTTCTCTCACACCAAACACACATTTTTCTCTATTAAACTTCACTCCATTTTGTTCTGCGATTCTCATAACTTCTCTTAATCTTTCGTCGTGTTCTTCTTTTGTGCGTCCTGTCACAAGCAAATCATCTATAAAAACAGCAACCCCATCTCTCTTAAACAGCTTATACATTTCACAGTGAAACATTTCTGGCGCACAGTTAATGCCAAAAGGCATTCTTAAAAAACGATACCTCCCAAACGGAGTAGCGAAAGTACACAGTTTAGAGCTTTCAGAGTCAAGTTTAAGCATCCAAAACCCTTTACTTGCATCAATTTTTGAGAAGTATTTTGCCCCATTCAATTCACTTGCGATTTCCTCCAGAGAGGGTAATTGAAAATGACAACGCTTGACTGCTTTATTCAGGTGTAAAGGATCTAAACAGACACGCAGCTGTTTATTCGGCTTTTCGATAACCACTATGTTAGACACCCAATCTGTCGGACCTTCCTCCTTCACAATAATACCTAACTTCTCCATACTATCTAACTCCTCCTTCAAGCGCGGGCGAAGCTTCATAGGTATTTTTCTTGACGCATTTACTACTGGCGGTACGGTTTTATCAATTGTAATTTTAATTGTTGTTGGTAAACACCCGATGCCCTCAAAGATTGATTTATTCAATTCATATTGTGATTCAAGCGAATTTATTCTAGCTATTAATTGCAATTCGGTGCACGCATTAAGACCTAATAAATTATTACATTCGACATTTAACACGTAAATTTTTTGTTTTGTACATAAATAATTATATTTCAAAGTTGCTTCAAAATAACCTACAACCGGTAATTTACTTTTGCTTATTTCTTTTAAAACAATGTTAGTTTTTTGAAGATCATTAGTATTAAAACCCGCTTGTAGGTAATTTTTAAGTGACATTACAGATGTATCCGCACCACTGTCTAATTTGAAAATAATTTTTACACCATTAACATAAACCGATTCACACCACGAATTTTTTGTACCGTCCGTAGAATCCAACGAGATATTGTAAATAAAGAACTCACCGTCCATACTGTCCTCACCATTACCGGGCTCCTCGTAATCCTCACCGCAATCCTTTATTTCCCGAATAAACTTTGCTTTACAACAACGGGCAAAATGCCCAATACGTTCGCACCTATAACACACAACACTTCTCGCTGGGCACACGCCATCGCGCGGATGCCAGCCACCGCACTTGTCACACGCACTGTTGGTAGGTCGCACTACATAGCCGCTGCCGGTGCCGGTCCCCGACCGGCTCGCGACACCGGCGCCGGCGCTGCCGCCGCGGCGCGCGGGCGGTGCCGCGCGACGTCCCCGCGCTCGCCGGCTCCCGCGCCCGCCGCTCACGTAGGCCAGCTCGCCGCCGCCGGGCTCGCGCGGGCCGCTCGCCGCGCCGGCCGCGTCGGCCCCGCCGCACGCCGCCGCCTGCGCACTCGCGCGCTCCGCTGCTCGGCAGCACGTCTCCGCTTCTCCCAACTCCAAGCCAGATTTTGCCAATAACCTTTCACGCATATGAGGATCTCTGTGACCGCGTATGAGTTGACTTAGTATCAAACTATTACGTAACCCACCAAACTCACAACTCTTACTTTTAATTTTCAAGTCGCTCAGAAATTCGTCGAATGTTTTATCTTTCTGGTAGGTTTCAAAAAACGTGTGTCGCTCAAAATTGACGTTCTTTTTCGGATCAAACCTTTCCCCAAACTTTTTTAACAATTCCTTATAATCGGTGTTATCGACAATGTCAAATTCTTGATATATTTCTCGTCCATATCTTCCAATCACGTGTAAGAATAAACCACATTTCTCCTTAGGTGATGCCGTATCTTTGCCTGATGCAATCAAATAATATTTAAATGAATTTATCCATTCACGCCAATTCACCGCCATATTGCCATGTTCTTGCAAAGCGGCTGGCTGTTGAATCGCAGTATAAGTCGAGATTACGGGTTTATTCTCTGAATCCGGTTTAGTAGCCATTATTTAGACACACACTATGCACTTTTTATCCAATTTACAACGAAATTAAATCACACCTGACACCATAAAGTATTTGGAATTGGGAGCTCAATGATACACCATTGATGTGTGAATGACAACTGATTTTTATTAAACTAAATCTACCTACATAACACCAAGGCTCCTCGTTTTCATTTGATTTGTCTTGATCTATACCACTGTTATCCTGAGCCTGAGGAATGGCGACAACACTTTCTGCGCTGGATGGATTAACAGCTGATTTAGATGTGACATCCATGATAATAGGTGTGTTTCGTTCTTCATTAGGCTCCGTCACCTTTATTTGTTTCTTTTTTAACTGTTTCCTCTTTGACCGCTGTGATGGTGGCAAGGTGTTTTTTGGATCCACGCCATTGGTCGGAGGTACAGAAAGCTGGGCTTCTGTTACTATGGTAGGTTTTATGGTTTCTTTGTGTTTAATCTTATTTTCCAGGCTAACTATCCTTTCTTCTTGCCGTTTCATGTTTGAAGACACCATATCAGTAATACTACTTAGAAAGGGTATTTTCCATTTACAACTAAAGCCACAATGTGATTTGAACTGCATTTGCACCGAATTAGCTCTAAACAAGCGGTAGCAGCCACAGCAGTAGTCCATGTCGGTATCTACTGATTATTTGTGGCTATTTCCCACCTTTACTAAGCCGGACGTGAATGATTTTGAAGCCAGCATTTTGAAACCGAGAGAAACTGGAGGAGAAGCATTCCAGGTTTCGAACGCGGTTTTCTTTTCTCGTCCATTAGAGGCTGAAACGGTATCACACCCTGTTAGAGCATAGAATAAGGACAAAATATTCCTTTTTTGGTCTTGTAATAGAATTAAATCATGAGTTTCGTATTTAAAAAAATGTCTCTAAAAATAAAATTTTCATATAGGTAAGTAATTTAAAATAAAACCTAAAGTTGCTGCGATTTTTTCACAATTTCAAGAACATAAAAAGCAACAGTGCTGCCTATACTTCATGTGCTGACAGGGAGTGATACTGATTTTTAGCCTTTAATTGAAGTGAAAAGAAAACTGCGTTCGAAACCTGGAATGCCTGTCTTGTGGAGACATTGAAAGAGCCAAAATACTTTGGAAAATTTTAACATAACCATGTTTGACAAGTAAGTTTGAATAAAACGAGGTTTTTGTACATAGACGACTATGTTTAGGAATATATTTTGGTGACAAAAATATTGTGTAAGTGAATAACTGTTTATCCTTTTTTGAGAAATAAATTATTCTATAACCTGATTATAGAACTAGCGATTCAGTGTTTAAAAAAAACTTGGCGCTACGTGGTGGGAATTCATAACTTTTTATAGTAGAGTCTATAAAGATTTACGTGTAAAGACTTTTTACTTGATATGTGAATGTTTTTTCTCGGGATTTTACTTACCGCGTATGAAAATCTACATATCTAAGGTTCGGGTTGTATCACGTGGTTGCTGGTAACTACTTACTTTTTGTCAAACGAGACAATAATAATACTCCCGGAAAACCGCCTCCGTTGTCTAGTCGCTCGCTTCACATCAGCATCAGGAGGTTGCGGGTTCGATTCCCGGCGGAGTCTAACTATAATATATAAGACTCCTGCCTGGTAAGATATCGTCTTTTTTTACCCTCAATTGGTAAGCCCTTGGCATCATCTCACCTGATGGTAAGTGACGATAATGCCGAATACGAAAGCGGGCTTACCAAGATTCCCCAACGCAGTGGGGAACTGGTTATCTTATCTTCATGCCGAAACACATCAATGCTGTTAACGTTGATGTTTGGCGGTAAGACTTAGATAAGATGGTGGCATATGCCAGGCGGGCTCAGAAAATGCCCTACCACCAACCAAACCGAATCCAGAAAGTTACACCCCGCCGGGAATCGAACCCGCGACCTCCTGATGTGAAGCGAGCGGACAAGCCACTACGCTACGGAGGCGGTTAAAATTTTAAATGGGGCATGGTATGAGTCTAAAAATTTTTGAATACACCTTATACAGGGTGTAACTTCCGGAAACTTTAACAAAGTCAAAGTCAAAGTCAAAATATTTTTTATTTAAGTAGATGCTGTACGCATACTTTTAAATCGTCTTTTTTTTCTACCTAGTACAAAGTTCCTACCACGCGGAACTTGTACACTCAACGTTTCGGGAAGTGTTAGCGGAGCGAGAAGAAACGTCGAGCCCAAAAGAAACTCGCCCCAACACATTTTTTGAAATAAATACTTAATATCTATTACAATTGATGTCATTACTAAAGCTATGAGCTGGAAGATCTATACATGTCCATACATCATTGTCATTAACATAGTCTTGGGTTTTATAATATCCTCTTGAACACAGGCATTTCTTTACATAGGTCTTAAACTTATTTTCGGATAAACTAATTACATTTTCAGGTATTTTATTGTAGAATTTTATACACTGCCCCATGAACGACTTCTTTACCTTACTCAGTCTCGAATAAGCAACTTCGATATTATTTCTATTTCTAAGATTAAAATTATGCCTGTCACTGTTTTTTGGAAATAAATCTAAATTCTTACGAACATACATGATGTTTTCATATATGAATTGACTGGCAACAGTTAAAATATTTATTTCTTTAAACTTGTTCCTCAATGACTCTCGAGATCGCATCTGATAGATAGCGCGAACGGCTCTTTTTTGCAGTATGAAAATAGTTTCTATGTCAGCTGCATGTCCCCAAATTAAGATGCCGTAAGACATTATACTATGAAAATAGCTAAAATACACTAGTCTTGCAGTATCTACATCTGTTAGTTGCCTTATTTTCTTGACGGCGTAGGCAGCTGAACTAAGCTTTCCTGCTAAGGTTTCTATATGTGGTCCCCATTGTAAAGAAGCATCTAAAGTAATACCAAGAAAAACAGTGCTATTTACGAACTCTAAAATATTACTATCTA
Organism: Coleophora deauratella; assembly: GCA_958295455.1. Lineage (NCBI taxonomy): Eukaryota > Metazoa > Arthropoda > Insecta > Lepidoptera > Coleophoridae > Coleophora > Coleophora deauratella. The sequence continues at coordinate 9,363,804 of OY282412.1, forward strand.
ATAATACATTATCGTGAGTTTGCTTGACATTTGGTAATCTGAATTTTATTACTTTTGTCTTTGTGGCATTTAATAGCAAGTTATTAACAGTAAACCATTTATGTATCTCTGAAAGTGTGTTGTTTACTTCGTCAATTTTGCTGTATTTCCTGTCTACCTTAAAAATAAGAGATGTGTCATCTGCAAACAACACAATATTTGAGAGACGTTGCACCATAAATGGTAAGTCATTTATATAAACAAGGAAGAGAAAGGGGCCTAAAATAGATCCCTGGGGAACACCTATTTTTACTGTAGAGCCGAGAGAATTTGTGCCATTTACTTGGACTGTTTGTAACCTATTGTTAAGGTAAGAATTGAGAAGACTGAGAGCCCTATCTTCCACACCGTAATGCTTTAGTTTAAGAAGTAAAGTTTGATGTTCCACACAATCAAATGCTTTAGATAAATCACAAAACACTCCTATTGCATCTTGTGATTTCTCAAAAGCATCATAGATGTTTCGTATAAGTGCTACTCCTGCATCGGTAGTTGATCGACCTTTCGTGAAGCCAAATTGTTGGTTATGCAGAAGTTTGTTTAGAGTGAAGTGTTGTAGCATTTGGTTGAGCATAATTTTTTCAAAGACTTTACTAAGGACGGGTGATACAGAAACTGGTCTGTAATTTCCCGCATCAGTTTTGGAACCTGATTTATAAAGAGGTATAATTTTACTACACTTCATGAGATCTGGAAAGTCACCACTTTCTATACTAATATTGAAAAGGTATGCTAAATGTGGTGCTAATACGTCAATTACATTACTAATTAATTTAACTGATAAACCCCACAAGTCCTCAGTTTGTTTCACTTTAAGCGACTTAAAAGTTTTAACAACAGTTTCAGGTCCAATTTCTCTAAAATAGAATATTTCATCACAAGAAATGACATTTTCTTCTAATATTTTTTTAGCATATGTGGGTGATGAGTCCAGGGCCTCAGTTAGCTTAAGTGGAATGTTTGTGAAAAACGTTTCGAATTCCGTAGCTATTTCTGCGTTAGATGTTATTTTGCCTTTATCTGTTTGTAAAACAAAATCTTTATCGTGTTTCTTGAATTTACCGGTTTCTTTATTTATTATATTCCAAACCGTCTTAATTTTATTATCAGATAGTTTTATCTTTCTGGCTAAGTAATTAGATTTGGCTGCGCAGCATACCTTTCTGAATATTTTTGAATAACGTTTTACATAATTTCTGAAATTGTCATCAAATATATAACTTTTTTTCTCATAAAGATCAAATAAGGTTTGACGGCTTTTATAAATTCCTACAGTAGCCCATTCACAAAACTTAAATTTATTATCAATATTTATAGATTTAGTTTTAAAAATTTCCTGAAAATCTCGCTCAATTACTGTAAATAAATCATTGTACATATTGTTGGCTTCTGGTTCATTATCAAAATTTGGTATGGGCAGCTTGTCATTTAACGCTTTTTTATACTTTTCTATTCTTTTAACAGTGACAGGCCTCGACTGTATTTTAATTTGTTTTATAATTGACCTGAAAGGAAAGCTAGCCATTAGTCCGCTATGATCAGACCTCAAGCAACAGGCTGTTCTATTTATGAAACTGTAAAGCTAATCTGAAGGAACCCTTACAAAATTCGCATAAAAATGAAGTTTTCATATAATATGGTCAGCTAACCACACAATTTTGTATTGTGTGTCCAAAAATTGTCTTAAGTATTCAGCATTCTTAAGGTTCATTCGGAAAAGTTGTTCAGTTTCATGAGTGGATCCCATAATTAAAATTTCCAGGAGTGATCTTTTTACACCTGTATAAGTAAAAATATCAGCCTGTGTATCACTAATATCGAGCTGAAACTCACAACTAGACCTTGCTGGGTAAACAATATTTTCGTCTTTCAGATGTCCCTGGCGTGAGAATGACAGCGTCTTTTTTTCTGAATATAAAAAAGTTTGCCAGCATAAATTACTCAGACTAAAAAGTATTTATAATAAATTTGCTACTTTGGTAATGCTCAAGCAAAGTGCAAGATGGCGCTAAAAACGAAATCCTCAGCTAAACATAGCTTATCAGACTAGTTGAGATTGTAGTTACTGTCATTTCAGAAAGGTGGTGCTGAATTATACACCACTACATGCGTAAAATTTATGGTATTTTACTGCAGTTTTTAATAATATTACAGAAATAAATAATATAATTATATACATTTGGCGAAAATAAAAGGTTGTAAAGTTTACGTTGGACAGATAAAATCAAAAATATTGTGTATATTTGTATAGTTTTAACCGAGGTAAATTTGTATGAAATAGGGTGACTGACGTTTAACCTTAAACGTGGTTTATCTGAACAAACTTGAACGCCTTCAAAACGTAGCTATCCGGTTCGTTTTTGGCCTACGCAAATTTGATCATGTGTCTGAGCACCGGAAGAACCTTAAGTGGCTTCCCATTCGCTCTCGACGAGAGTCCCACATTCTTTCTCTTCTTTATTGCATTCTTTTTCTATCTAAATCCCCAATGTACCTTCACGAACGCTTTGCTTTTCTTTCTTCAACCCATAGTCGTGCCCTTCGTTCTTCCGACAACCTCCGCCTCTATGTACCTCCCCATTCCTCAAATTTCTATGCTCATTCCTTTACTCTTCAAGCTATCCGTCTTTGGAATTCCCTTCCCGTCTCCATCAGACAAGCTCCATCCATTCAGTCGTTTAAGTTGCAAATTAAAGAACATCTCCTTGCGCTGTCATAATATCCCTTACATTACTAGTTCTTGTTTCTTAGAATCATTGTTACTTTGGTTTTTATATATAATGTATATGTATGTATTTCTATAAATATTTATGTGTATATTTATTTATTTATTATTGTATTACTACTTAGTATTGTATATTATTATTAAATTTCTAATATTGTTTAAATATAAGTTTAATCAAATTAGGTTTATATTGTCTTGAACATAAATTATAATTATTTCATTTTTCAATGTTACTCGCATTATGCCTCTGCTTCTTGCCTTTTTTCCAGACTACGGGTTGTCTGGAAGAAATCGCTTTTAGCGATAAGACCGCCCAGATTGTCGATTTGTTTCTTGTTATTGTGTTATTATATGTTTGTATGTTTCTTGTATGACAATAAAGAGTATTTGATTTGATTTGATTTGATTTTCGTTATGCGTTCATTCTGTATTCGAACGTTTATGTATATATGTATGTTTTTGACTTATCGAATACTTCTTTGTTTCTGTTTGTAACAAGAGTTCGTAAATCCCCCCGCACCACGCACCCTGCAACAACCCCGCGCGTCGCTTTGTAGCAGTGTGTAGCATACCTTGCGAATCGCCCGTAAGCACGATTTCGTCGTGCGAATCGGACGTTCGGACGAAGATGCGATTTCAGTGTGGCATACCCTGCGAATAGCATCGCACCTTCGTCCGTAAGCACGATTTCGTCGTGCGAATCGTACCTTCGGACGATGATGCTATTTCAGTGTGTGGTACCCTGCGATTTTTGTATACAAATCAACATTATACAGTACAAAGTTTAAAATCGGACCATCGCATTTCGTTGCGATGTCCGAAGCAGTGTGTTTTCCGCCTAACTGCATGATTTGGCCGAGGTAGACATATTCTTGAACAGCTTCGAGAGGTTTACCTTCGATTCAATCAATCAAATTTCGTTCAAAATTACATTAAAAACATCTGTCTGTCTGCTTTGACTCAAGCGCGATGATGATGATGATGCTGCTGGTGCCGAGTTACCTTTGACTCAAGCACAATGTTGATGAACGTGCTAAGTCTGATGTTGACTCTGACATAATTATTTTGTCCTTCATTGCACAGAATCGCTTACACGTTGTCACAGATAAAATTGCTCACTCGCGAAAATGTTCCCGCCTGTTCGGAGGCTCGAAGGACCAAAAAGATGTACGGTGATGTCCATACAATCTTATAATGCTTTGATAAATTGATAAAATTAAATGATTAAAATGTAACTTTAAACTGATTTATTGCTACTGAGTTCACGTAATGCTAAATGATATTAATGATAGTGATCAACACGGCGATTGGACGCGAACTGGCTCGAGTTCGCCGCTGCTCGCGGAAAGTATACGAAAACGCTGAATATGCAAAATTGTACGTAAACCGTACAGTACTAGATTCTAAACCTAAGTACATGAAATCCGCACAGTACCACTCCTCATCACAAAACAATTCGTTAGGGTGTGCATTCAAATCACCCATTATGTAAACGGCCTCTTCATCCGTATTGTCCGCAATAACTGATTTAATAACACCAAGGCACTCGGTAAACACGGGTAAGTTGTCAATTGCGTTTGTAGGCATGTATATGTCGCAGATGGATTGCAGAATTCGCTGTTTTACAAAACCGCTAGTGATTTTACAAAACAGCGCCGTTTTGTAAAACAGCTGAACGACCTTTAGCAGTTTTTCATAATAAATGGGCTATAATACGCAGAATTTCATTCATCAATGCAATTGCGGTCAACGATTAGAGGTTTTGTAAAACAGAGTGAAATAAAACGTCAGATTGTAGATTTTAGTTCTAAATTTTGTCCCTTGTGGCTCTGTGTGTCACAATAATAATGGCGTCCGAAACAGAAAGTCGTTTGGCGAAATAAATAAATAAATCGAGTAATATGAGTGAAAATGATCCTAACTCAAGTGAAAACAGTGATTTAAGAACTGTTTTAATAAAACGTTATTAGAGTTTTATGAAAAATTGTATAACTTAAATTAATATTTAAGTAATTGAGATATCTTTTTAATGTGACAGGTGGCAAACGAGCCCACAGAAACCCGCAACACCATGATACGAAAAAGACTGTTTTCTTTTTTCCTAAGCTGTTGATTTGTTGAGATGTATAACATGGTTATAATCTTATATTTTAACCTTATTAAGTATAAGTACATTTGTAATTTGCAGCCATTCTACAATACGTCTAAACGAGGTTACCAGTTCTGTTAAACTTAGCGCAATGGCAATCCATATGAATGTCGTTTAGCTGTTTCATAAAATGGCGCTGTTTTCTAAAATCACTAGCGGTTTTGTAAAACAGCGGAATAAGTAATCCATCTGCAACATAATTACACTAAATACCAACATAAATCCGTTACTTATCGCTAATTTAATAGCCGCGAAACGCACATTATAACATTCTATCACAGACACGGATTTAAAAGCCCTTTTTGTCCATAGTAACGCGACTCTACCAAACGGCCTTCAGTCAAAAGGCCCGCCGATGCACTATGCGGCCAAAGCGTGCGTACCGTCTCAAAAATCTGTAACTGTATATGTAATCTGTCCTCATATTAATATTGTCAAGTAAATGCTGTGAATTTTTATTTAAATGATTCTTAGCTATTTCGAATATCTCTTGAGCGGACCAGACACTATCAGTAATAATGACAGTATTTTCAAGCAATGACATTATACAGTTTCAAGAAATGACAGTATAGTGGTTGGAATGATGGTCTGACGCATACTAAACGATGGAATGACGGAATGACGGAATGATGGAACGATGAAAAAATACTATCATTATTACTGATAGTGTCTGGTCCGCTTTGAATATGGCATCCTTAAGCTAGGTATATTCGGTACAGATGTATGGAAAATACCGTGAAAAACGTCTTCTTTATCCTGAAACACTTTCTTGCGTGGGTTAATAAAAAAAATGTTGTCTCTGTAACGCGAATCCTATGCATCTTCATACAAATGTCCAATAGGCAAAGCTGCATGCATAGTGTCTTATTATAAATATTTTCTCCATGCATTAAGATCTAATGAACTGAAGCCGACGTAAGATACTATCTATGTTTTTCCACTTATAACTGAGCAGCATTTCTTATATATTCCCCAAACCTTTTTGGATGAACAAATACAAAATATAACATATCCATATTTCAGAAAATACTCCGCATTCTTTAATTTTTTGAAATCTTCAAAGGGTAAGGATAGTTAAGCACGATTTCCAGTTTGTATTAAAGAAAAATTCGAAGACCTTCTTCATCGAATATTACTTTAAATTCATATTCTTAGCGCGATGAACTTTTTGCTATAGAATTGTTATTTTTGTTCTATTATCTTCAGCCCAACGGTTCTAGAAATTGAAAAAAGGAGATATTTTTAGTACTTTTGACTCCCTGTTGGCTTTTGGAAGATGATAAATTACGGTTATCTATTCCAACTAAATGTCTTTGAACTTCTTCAGATGTATTTCCCTAGTTATTGAAAATCACTCTATTTCAACTAAATGTCTTTGAAATTCTTCAGATGTTTTTCCTTAGTTGTTGGAAATCATTTAGTTCGCGTTTATGATGATTTTGAAAGCAATTGATATAAGCTACGACATGAAACTTCAAGCCATTAGCCCCATACAAGCAACGACGTGTGCAAAACTGTTATGAATATTGCACCTACAAGTGTGGCTTCCTTATTTAGTACTTATCATGATATTTCAACTTTTCATCACTTTCCACTTTTATATGGACCTGGTCAGCGTTGATAACAAACAAAACATCGGTTATCATACTAACTTGTTATCGGTTAGTCAGTTAACCAAAAATTGCTGTAAAATACAATTTTGTGAGACTGGCTGTAAAATCTACAATAAAGAGAATGCACTCATAGCAACGGCGAGACTGACCAATAACATGTACCGATTAAATACTGTTACTGACAATGCTTATGCTGTATTTACAAACGAAAGTAAAGCAGATATGAATACATGGCATAGAAGAATGAGTCATTTAAATATAGCTGATGTAAAAAGATTACAAAGTTGTGCTGAAGGGATAAATATTGTGAAAAGTGATGAAAATATTGCATGTGTGCCATGTATTGAAGCAAAACAAACAAGATTTTCATTTCCACAATCCGGTTCAAGAGCTAATGCATTGTTGGAAATAGTACATTCAGATCTATGTGGTCCGATGGAGGCTCCATCTATTGGAGGAGCAAAGTACTTCATAACTTTCATAGACGACTATTCACGCAAAGTATTCGTTTATTTCTTGAAAAATAAGATGGATATAAAATCTGTGTTTGAGAGATTTAAGAAAGAAGTTGAAAATCAGTTGGAGAAGAAAATTAAAATACTTAGAACTGATAGAGGAACAGAATTTTGCAATAAAGATTTTTCGAAATTTCTAGCTGACTGTGGAATCACTCATCAGACAACTGCTCCCTATACGCCTGAACAGAATGGGTTAGCAGAGCGCATGAATCGTACACTGGTGAAGCGCGCAAAATGTATGCTATTTGACGCTAAACTACCCAAAGGATATTGGGCTGAAGCAGTGGGGACAGCAGCCTATGTGATTAATAGGTCACCATCACGAGTTCTATCCGAAATCACACCAGAAGAGAAATGGTCAGGTAAAAAGCCCAATTTATCACATTTGAGAACCTTTGGAACCAAGGCAATGGTTCATGTCCCTAAGCAAAAACGATTAAAATGGGATCGTAAGTCAAAAGAAATGATTTTTATTGGCTACTGCGATAACACAAAAGGATTTAGGTTGTATGATTAAAAAACAAAACAGATGGTAATCAGTAGAGATGTGATATTTCTGGAAAATGATCAAGATAATAATAAATCAAAAGAGGAGGCACCTTCACTTCCACAGCTTGTCTCAGTGGAGTTAAATCCAAGGCAAGAAAGTCTAAACAGTGATGAGGCAATAAGTAGAAGTGACAGCTCATCAAGAATGTCCAATATAACCTTATCACAATCAAATATAGAATCGTCTTTTGACAGTTGTGATAATCATGAGAATGATGAGACTTACTATCCTGACACCAGTGAAAATATAGATGACAGTGAAATTTTTCATCGGAACATTACACTAAGGTCTCATCAAAGAGAAAACAATATGATGTGTGTCACTCATATTACAGATCCATTGACTGTAGATGAAGCTCTTTCTAGTAGTGAATCAAGTTATTGGAAAGCAGCAATGGATGACGAATATAAGTCTCTCATGGATAATAGCACTTGGCAAATCACTGTATTACCTTCTAACAAACGAGCCATACCATGTAAGTGGGTTTTTAAAAGAAAAACAAATGAAAAGGGAGAAGTAGTCAAATATAAAGCAAGATTAGTAATAAAAGGGTGTGCTCAGAAAAAAGGAATAGATTACAATGAAGTCTGTATGTAATGTAACTGTATTTTTAGTACAATAAAGAATTTACAAACAAACAAGTCTTCTCCCCTGTCGTGAGATATGCATCACTTAGATATTTGCTTGCATTGGCAGTGAAGTATAATTTAGACATTTATCAAAAGGATGCTGTGTCAGCATTCCTTCAAGGTGATATAGAAGAGGAAATAGATATGATCCAACCACCAATGTATGAGAATGGAGATGGTGTGTGTTTATTAAAAAATCATTATATGGTCTTAAACAAGCAAGCAGGCAATGGAACAAAAAAATAGATTCTACACTAAGAGAGTTGGAGCTAATTCGATCAAGTTTGGACCCATGTATTTATTACAAAATTATAGACAGAGACAATATGATATTTATAGCTGTTTACGTAGATGATTTAATTATTTTTACAAACAATAAAAACAAAGAAAAATACATAAAAGAAGAACTTTGTAAAAAATTCAAGAAAAAATCTTGGAGAGTTAAATTATTGTATTGGTCTTCATGTAGAGAGAGACAGGCAAAAAGGAATAATATACTTAGACCAAAAGAAATATATACAGGAAGTATTATTAAAATACGGTATGTCAGATTGCAAGTCAACAAAAACTCCAATGGATGTGAATAAGCAAAGAAGCAGAGTTAAAAATAAAATATTATTTGATATACCATATCAAGAAGTGATTGGTTGTTTACTATACATATCTCAAGGTACTAGACCAGATATAAGTTATGTTGTAAATTACCTGAGTAAATACAACAAACCTGAAATACAGCACTGGACTGCTCTAAAAAGAGTCATGCGTTATCTGAAAGGAACTCAAGATTTAAAACTAACGTATAAACAATGTACTGAAGAAAATATAAGTCATGGCTACTGTGATGCCGATTGGGCCAGTTCAGAAGATGACAGACGATCTTGTACTGGTTACACTTTTAACCGTCTTTTTTAGCAAGTTAGTAATATTTGACCTGGGTGGGGATCGAACCCACGATTTTCGGATCAATAGTCAGAGCGCAATATGAGTAAGAATAATTGTGTAAATATCGACATCGCGAGAGTCACGTCAGTACGTCACCGGAAACCGAGCGACCTTGTCGCTTGCCTCGTGAACGGTCATCACTTTCGCCGTCGCTGTCGCCGTCGCTTGCGTCCAGGCCGAAGACTCTAGCGCTTGCGCAACCTTAGAATAGGTACTCTGTGGCAACAGCATTATTTGTGGATCCTTAATTTACAAAATAAATATAGTGTAATTTAAACTGTGAAAACTGTGTTATTATCTCAAAGTGAAGTGTCGAATTAATTCATCATTAGAGTTTGAACTCGGTGAGATCTTTCCGTCAAAGCTTTATGCACTGGTACTTGTGAAACTATGTACTAGTATGAAGTGTTTTTATTTTAACTAAAAACAGATTCGTTGCACTTCAAACACACACATTCAATGGCAGATTTTGGGTGTATATAGCGTTCGAATAAGTTTGGATCGTCAAATCACTAACGCACTAACTGTGGAGTGCGTCACACCTGAACCTAATATTTATTTATTTATTATTCATTTATTCTCAGGCAACTTAGTTATGTCTTCACCTAGACCCCAGACAATAACAGTGCAAGCATAAAAGGTGCGCACTCTATATTCTGGGAAGTCATCACGCCATCCCGCCTAGACTAAACATTTAGGCTAGCCGCAAGGCGCTGTGGGCCTCGCAGCGCATTCAACCAGAGCATGAGCTTCTGTTCGGTTGTCTAGTTAAGTTTAGATTTAATGAATTTGCATTCGACAAGAGCATGAACCTTCTGTTCGGTCGTTTTAGTTAAGATTAGATTTAATAATTAATTTTAAGTTTTAAAAAGCTCCATCACGCTCCCTGAAACTTGACTGGCGCAGCCGGTAGGATTGCTTGATTGCTGCACGTGTCGCTGGGACAGTGTGCGGCTGGTGCAATCCTCGAACCAAACAAATTTGTCAAAGTGCCGGATGCTGGAGCTGAACATGAGAGTGACTGGCTGGTGAGTCAAACTTTTCACCTTCCTTACCCACCCTCATCGTTCTGTTACCTTGGGATAGAACTTCGCCCATTTTAACGTTTCTGGTTTTAAGGATTTAGTTAAGTATATTTAAAGTAAGATAAAATAAAGTAAAATAATAAAGAATTAATAAAAGTGAGAATAAAATTTAAACACACCTGTATAGTTCAACATCGAAATAAATCGTATTTGTTCGATATTTAGTTAAGTAATGAAGTAATTAAATTATTAATAAATATGCACATCCCGTATAGTTCAACATCGAAATAAATTCAACATCGAAATAAATTAAATCGTATTTGTTCGATATTTAGTTAAGTGATTTAATAGGTAATTTAAGTAAAGTGTTAAGTGTGTAATACATAAATACAGTATATAAAGTTAGTTAGTTAAAAATAAATACATAAAAATGGAGCAGATTACGCTAATTCCCAGTGATTTTGCTAAAATAATCCCATTGTATGGAGGTGACAAACGGCATCTAAATCTTTTTCTCCGTAAATGTGAATACGTGATAGAAAAATTTAGCAGTGCTTCACCCCATCAAAATGCTTATGTAATGCACACTATAACTAGTAGGTTAATTGAAAATGCCGCCGCACTTATAAGCGAGCGAGAGGATGTTATGACGTGGAGTCAATTGAGATGTTTACTTATACAGCATTTCGGAGATCCGCGAAGTGAAGAATGCATAGCCATTGAGCTTGAAACATTAAAGATACGACATAACGAATCCCTTTCAGATTTTTTTTCGCGAGTACAGTTCGTAAAATCAGTATTAATTTCAAAAGTACATCAGTTACAAGATGCAGCTATGATCGCTAGTAAAATAATAATATATAATAACATGGCTTTAAACGTGTTCTTATATAACTTGCCTGACAACATGGTACGTATTGTACGTCTAAGGCAACTGACTCAATTAGAAGAAACCCTTAGTATCGTAATGGAAGAAGTGAATTTTAACGATCAATATCACCTGCGTAATAAAATTCTTTCTAACTCTATGCAAAAACCTCAATTTGCACAAACTAGTACACAGCCTATGTTCAAATTTGGAATACCACCTAATGTGCAACCCACTCAGACAAATCAGATATTTAGAAATGTACCCAACCAAAATCAAAAGTTTAACTTATTAGGACGATTCCCTAATTGTCAAGGCCAACAACAATTTGGTTACCGACCTCAACCAGTCTACACCCCACAACAAGATACACACCGGAGTGATACCACGGCCTCACAGAAAACCGGCGTGAAGCAACGTTTGTTGTGTTTCGCCGAGTGAGTGAGGGTACCGGAGGCCCAACCCCTCCCCTCCCCCTCCCCATTCTTCCCATCCCCCATCCCATTCCAAAGGTCGGCAACGCACTTGTGACTCCTCCGGTGTTGCGGGTGTCCATGGGCGGCGGTATTCGCTTACCATCAGGTGATCCGTCTGCTCGTTTGCCACCTATCACATAAAAAAAAAAATTTCGGATATAGACCACCACAATTCGGTTACAAGCCCCCTCAGTTCGGTTACAAACCCCCTCAGTTTGTTTACAAACCTCCTCAGTTCGTATATAAACCCCCTCAATTCGGATACAGACCCCCAGGTATGCTACAACAAACCTTAATGAAACCCCAACAATTTAATAATGCCCCTCAAGGTTTTAGATATCCTCATCAGTATTCTAATGACGTATCTATGAGATCATCAGTACCACGACCTCAACAAGGTTTTCGTGTAAATGAACTTGACCTATGGGAGTATGACCCTTACTCTATGTGTGACGAGTTAAACGAACCAAGTAATTTTGAGTGCAACCAATATCGGTACGCAGAATTTGGCAACGAGTATGAAGTCTAAACTAACCCCGCAGATAGAGTATGAAGACCTGAATTCTAATGATCAGCCAACATTAGCTGATGATAAAAACATTTCGGAAACTGAACAAAATTTTTGTGTCAAAGCCTCAACTGATCAAGAGAGATAATAGAACTTAATTGTGATACGAAATTAAAATTACCATACATTTTCATTCCGGAAATCAATGACAAATTTATGATTGATATAGGAAGTACGCGTTCCTTTATAAGTCCCAGGAAATGTTATGAATACTTTTCGTCTTGTGTTACTTAAAAACCATTCGAGGTTATAAGCACACATATTTCAAGTAATCATGATCAAGTAATTCGAATCCCATTATTCCCCACGTTTAGAAACCCTGACTTCCATAAATTTTATGTGTATAATGTCGATTCTCGTTACGACGGTCTTATAGGCAATGACCTTCTTAAACAACTAGAAGCTGTAATCAACCTGAAAGAACAGATACTAAAAACAAGCACTACTACCATACCTATAGTGCAAGAGTGTTTACAGTATGAAATAGAACTGACCGCACGATGTGACACCGTAGTGAAATTACCGACAGATTTATATTCTGGAGTAGGTATTCTCTGCTTTACAAAATTTTATGAAAGACTTTGAATGCCAAACGCGTTAGTTAAATGCGTTAACGGATACGCTAGCACCGTAATATACAAACAATTTGGAAGAAGACAAAATCCTAGAGATAAAATCCCCATTTAAAGTTTTAGAATATCGTGAAGAAGTGTGTGAGGTAAACTTTACTGGTAATACTACAGACTGTGACATTGACAATCTGTTATTAGAAAATTTACAATCTAAATTACGACTGGACCATATGAATGAAGAGGAAAGAGAGTATTTATAGACTATGTGAAGAATATAAGGACATTTTCTATTGTGACCAAATTCCCCTGTCTTTTACTAACCAAGTAAAACATTTTATTAGAACAAAGAATGAGGACCCAGTATATACTAAACCCTATCGACAACCCCCCTTCTCAGACCGAAGAAATTAAAAGACAAGTTGATAAACTACTAAAAGACAGTGTTATCCAAGAATCCTTTCTCCGTTGAAAGCCCCTGTGCACTTAGTCCCTACAAAGGCAGATGCCTCCAGTGAAGCAAAATACAGAATGGTGATTGACTTCAGACGACTTAACGACATTACAGTAGACGACAAATACCCCCTACCAAATATCACAGATATTTTTGACAAATTAGAAAATAGTACATACTTCACGACATTAGATCTAGCGAGTGGATATCATCAGATAGAGGTGAATGAAAGTGATAGACAGAAAACCGCGTTTAGTACACAAACAGGACATTACGAGTTCCTGAGAATGACCTTTGGACTCAAGACTGCACCTGCAACGTTTCAACGTACGATGGATAATGTGTTGAGAGGTATGCAAGGTATTTACTGGCTGGTCTACCTTAATGACATTATTATATATTCCCCTAGCTTACAGAAACACCTTGAAAGACTAAGACAAGTTTTTGACAGACTACGATAGACTAACTTAAAAGTACAACTCGACAAATCAGAGTTGTTGAGAAAAGAAGTGTACAAACGGATACAAAATAACTACAAAAGGACTACAACCGAATGACGATAAAGTTAAATCAATAATAAACTATCCTCTTCCAAAGACTCAGACTGAAATTAGAAGCTTTTTAGGACTCATGGGATACTACAGAAAATTCGTTAAAGATTACGCTACAATAGTCCACCCACTGACATTATGCTTAAAGAAACGAAACAAAATTGTGAGCGACCAAAAGTACAAAGACTCTTTTGAAAAATGTAAGAACTTTTGAGAACAGCACCACTTTTATAGTATCCTGACTCAAACAAACCATACTTATTGACAACGGATGCTTCTAATATAGCACTTGGTGCCGTGCTTTCGCAAAGCCCCGTTGGTGCAGATAAACACATAGCGTATGCAAGTCGTCCCCTCTCAGATACCGAATCTCGATACAGCACGATTGAACGTGAACTTTTAGCCATAATCTGGGCCGTAAAATACTTCCGCCCGTACTTGTACGGCAATAAATTCCATATATACCAACCATCGTCCCCTTAGGCGGAAAACACACTGCTTCGGACATAGCAACGAAATGCGATGGTCCAAATTTAAACTGTACTCTAAAATGTTGATTTGTATACAAAAATCGCAGGGTACCACACACTGAAATCGCAACATCGTCCGAAGGTACGATTCGCAAGACGAAATCGTGCTTACGGACGAAGATGCGATGCGATTCGCAGGGTATGCCACACTGAAATCGCATCTTCGTCCAAACGTGCGATTCGCACGACGAAATCGTGCTTACACGCGATTCGCAAGGTATGCTACACACTGCTACAAAGCGGCGCGCGGGGGTGTTGCGGGGTGCGTGGTGCGGGGGGATTTACGAAATGACCCTTGTTACAAACAAAAACAAGAAGTATCCGAGTCAAAAACATACATATATACATACACGTTCGAATACTAATGAACGCATGACGAAAATCGTCGATTCGGACGAAATTCGGACGAAAATCGTCCGATGGACCGAAATCCGTGCCTTCGTCGTGCACCGCAGCTTCTGACGAAATTCGGACGAAAACCGTCCGTTGTTGCGGAACGCTGTCGCATGCGAATTTCGTCGCTTCGGACTCCCGTCCGATTTTCGGACCAGTATGTTTTCCGTCTTAGCCTGGCTCTATTCACTTAAAGAACCAGACAGTAAATTGACCCGCTGGCGATTTAGATTACAGGAATATGACTTCGAGGTTATATACAAAAATGGAAAACAAAACACCAATGCAGACGCACTTTCTCGAATCAAAGTAAACGCCTTAGGTTCTGACGATGACTCAATAAAGGTTAACGTTGACAAAGATCTAAACAAGTACTTGAAAGAACTGACTGATCAAATCACAAATCTCGGTAAGACTAAAAATACTGACTTACATGACTATAATACCATTACTATCTCAGATTCATCTGCAACTGCAACCGTTTCTGAAAATGAAAAAGGAAAAAGACTATCCTCTACCACCCATTTCTAGTAGTAGCAAAACTGACACAGTACATTCAGGACCAGAATTAGAATCCTTAGGAATTCCTATACTTCAGGAAGCAATCGATACAAAACCAAATCAAATTTTAGTATTTCATTGGTTTAAAAATCAAGGATATTTCAAGAGACAAGCAGAAAGTTCTTGAAGTGTTCTTACCATTTGGAAACGAAACATTGATAAAAGATTTTCTAAAGGAATACATAAGGCCAAAATTAAAGTATTTCATTTAGTTTGAAACTGAAGAACATAGAAAAGAATTTAGTAAAATCATCATAGAATTATTTAAGAAAGATTCCGTTGAATTTTTAGAGTGCACCGAGCGAGTAGTTTATGTTGAGGATGAGAATGAACAGAAGGCTATAATTTTGAAATACTATCTAGGAAAAACGTGTCATCGCGGCATAAAGGAAACAATGGTTAGCATCCGTAGAAACTATTTCTGGCCTAACATGTAAGATGCCATAGCAGCTGTGTTGAATGGATGTGAGCCTGCCAGAAGATGAAGTATGACAGAAAACCATTAAAACCGATTTTGCAACTTACTCAAACTCAGGATGCTCCGTTCCAAGAGCTCTTCATAGATCTCTTTATTATAGAAGGAATATACTACCTAACCCTAATAGATGCTTTTAGCAAGCTGGCTCAGGCCATAGAAATCTGCAATAGAAGTACCCCCGAAGTTGTTAGAGCCCTGATTAAGTATTTCTCCTATTATGGAATCCCGAAGAAAATTCATATGACCCAGGCTCTGAATTTAACAACAAGTTAATGCGTGAGCTACTATCTATGTACAGTATCCAAATCCATATAACTACCCTAAAAAACCCTAATTCTATTGATTGAGAGATTTCACTCTACCATCATTGAAATCTATCGCTTAGCAAGATACGAGAAGAAGTGTATTGACGCTGCTTCCGTAATAACTTATGCACTATTAGCTTATAATAATACAATACATAGTACTACAGACCTCACCCCGTTTGAAGTTGTCTTCGGACATACTGATGCCGGTAAACCTTTTGACATACAGTTCGAAAAAAGTTACACGCAACAACTAGTAAAAAACCATATTAAACGTACGAAAGGCTTATATCAATAAATTTATCAGAAAATGCTAGCCAAAAAGGAAAAGATCAGGAAAGATAGAGGAGGAGAATCAGAACTGGAGTTAGATGAAGAAAAGAGTATTTATGTAAAGGACATTAACGTAAGAAAAAGCAAGGATAAACCAAGATATAGGAAAGCAAAGGTTAAAGGATCCCCTAGCAGAAATATAGTACAAGTAACAATAGGACAAAGATTAACTAAAGTGCCTGTTAAAAATATCAAACGTCCTCCACAGTTGGTGGCTGGTCGTGATAACCTGGACCCTGATCCCGATGGGGCACGCCCATCTACTTCAAAAGATTAATAATGAAAACCCTGGCATTTTACCCGTAAAGCTAGGGCAAGCCTTTAAGCAGGAAGACCGATGGCTTTTAGTTAAGAAATTAGATTTAAGTTGAATAGGTAACATATTAGGGGTAAGTAATAGAATCTATAAATACAAAAGATATATCATTTAGAAGATATACAAACCAAACATATAATTTTCTTAAATATAACGATTGTCAGATATAATAAACTCTAGATATAATTTTAAAAAGAATAATTTCATAAGGTATAATAAACGCTGTATATAATAAACATACAATATAACAATCATATGATATAAGACTCATTTAACCTACTATTGATAACATATAACATATCTTAGATATAAATTTAAAAGGTATAACAGTGGAGATGACAATACTGAATTTACAAAATATTGAATAGTAAGTCAGATTATATAGAATGCGAGTTTTTAAGAGCTTTGGCTTCTAACTTGAGTTTGAAAAATAATTAATTTAAATTTAATTAAATGTTAAAACTCAATCTCAGTTTTTTATTTTATTTTATGCTTAACACATGCTTTTAAATCGTCATTTTTTCTACCTAGTACAAGTCCCTACCACGCGGGACTTGTACACTCAGTGTTATGGGAAGTGTAAAATGTTGTTTTCTTGTTAATATTACATAACTAATGCATCAGATGCAAGCAATCACGTAAGCAAACATGCAAGCAAGCATGCATGCAAGTAAGCAAGCAAGCAAGCATGCATGCAAATAAGCAAGCATGCAAGCAAGCATGCATGCAAGTAAGCAAGCATGCAAGCAAGCATGCAAGCATTAAAGCAAGCAAGCATGAAAGCAGGCAAGCAAACATGCAAGCAAGCAGTCGATCTGTGGTTATTTTATCAATCAAACCTAACACGGAGACTGTGATGTGGAGGCGAGCTTGCCTAAATTATCCGAGTTGGGGTGCTCCGAATTCCCGAGCTCGCTTCGCTCGCTCCCACTTCCTATTTAGAATCCGTGAGAATTTTGTATGTATTATGAATAGTAGAATTTTCATAAAAAAAGCCAGTAGAAAATAAAACCCTGGTAATTTCTCTGCTCACTCAGAGCATTATATCTAAAATTATTATATCTTATGAACATTATATCTTGAGAATGTTATATGATAATAATGATATGTATTATAAATGTTATATCAAACGATTTTATATAATGTAATCGTTAGAGCTTATAATTGTTACATTCAACAAAATTATATCATCTGTTGGTATATCTCGTGATAATTATAGCATTTGAGCGTTATTGAAATGAAAATATATCTCCCGTTTTTATATAAAATGAGACGCACCCACATTTTAGAGTATAATATTTTAAAATACACTCGGCTTCAAAAAAATCGCACGTCCGTAAAAATAGGCTTCAAGCACTGTTAATCCTTAAGACAAGCAGTTATTCGTAGCAATATTGGTATCATTTGAGAGCCCTATAAAAACTCTTTAAAAAAATATCCATTTCATTTGATTAAAGAAAAAGCTTGACACTTTAAGTCACTGTGAATGACAATGGAACTGATTCTCCTCTTCAAATTTTGTTTGTATTGTTTTGTTTTTTGGGTATAAAAGGGTCGATACAGCTTATCGGGGGATAAATTTGCTACCAACAGTCGAAGAAGACACAGAAGAATATCTTTCATCAGAAAAACGTCCTTGAAGATGGACACTACTGCTGCTGAAGCCGCCCAAGTTATCGCACTACTGCAATCAGGACTACGTCAGTGTGATGTTGCTCGGCAATTGCACTTGAGTCGCTTTTCTGTTAGAAGAGTGTACCAGCGGTTCCTGCAGACCGGTGGCTTTGTCTGAAGGCGTGGGTCTGGTAGAAATCGCTGCACTTCTGCGAGAGATGACCGATTCGTCGTATCGAAGTCTTTGAGAAATCGGTTCTCTAATGCTGTTGAGTTGCAACAGCAGCTTCAAGCAGTTCGTAGAAGGGCCGTGAGTGTCTCTACAGTTAGAAGAAGACTAAAGGAGAGAAATATTGTGGCTAGAAGACCTGCCACGGGTCCAAAATTAACCGCAGCGCATCGGCGAGCACGCCTGCAATTTGCTTGCGCCCACGTCAATTGGACCCTGGACCAATGGAGAGCTGTTCTCTTCTCAGACGAAACGAGAGTGTGCCTTTTCTGCAACGATAGACGCAAAAGAGTATACAGAAGACAATGGGAACGTTTTGCCCAAGCCTGCATCCAAGAGACGGTAGAATACGGGGGCGGTTCCTGCATGTTCTGGGGCGGCATATCTGCCGACGGCAAAACTGAACTTTCTTGCGTCTCTCGGACCGGCGGTGCTCGCGGGCAAGGGTCGATGACTGCTCACCGGTACATCACAGAAATCCTGGAAGAACATGTGGTCCCCTATGCTGGATTTATTGGCGACGGGTTCACATTAATGCACGATAACGCTCGCGCGCACACTGCTGGAATTGTGCAGGGCTACCTTCAAGAGGTTGGGATCCCTGTCATGCAGTGGCCAGCGAGAAGTCCAGATCTGAACCCGATAGAGCACCTCTGGGACCAGCTGAAACGCAAGGTTAGATCCCGTGATCCCGCTCCCGCGACTCTTCAGGAGCTCCAAGACGCCGTTATTGAGGAATGGGACAGAATCCCTCAAGAAGAGGTCCTAAAGTTGGTGCGATCCATGAGGGAGCGCATGGAAGACGTCATTAGGGCTAGGGGGGGTAACACTAGGTTTTAGGTTAGTTTTAAGCAACTTTGTTTTGAAAAATTAATCAGATTTCATTTGGGTTTTTTAAGGATTTTTATTGTTTTGTAAATTTTTCTCAGTTCCAATAAAAAACATTGAATGAATTATTGTTTTTGCATTCTCTGTTTCCTTACCTTTCAAATGATACCGAACATTACCAATATTTCATAATACAAATACGATTGAAAGATGTTTAAAATAGATTTCTTAAAAGGTGCGATTTTTTTGAAGCCGAGTGTATAATCAGTTTAAGAAATTGGTCAATATACATAGGCCATATGAACATGAATTTGAATCGATTAAAACCCAAGTTGATTATCTACATCGAACAACTGTTTCTAAATTTCAACAACTTGTACCCTCAAAAAGATTTAAAAGAGGAATTATTGATCCCCTTGGTTCTATAGGCAAATTAATAACTAGAAATTTAGATCATGATGATGCAATGAAATATGACTCTTTAATATCTGAATTGGATGGAAAACAAATGCATACTGAAAAGAAAATTACTATAATTACTGAAATGCTGGATAAACTTATTAATCATACAGATACTTTACATGAAAATACTCAAACATTAGATGAACGTCTTAAAAGAATTGAAAGAATAACTACTCATATAGCAACAAAAGAATATAACTCTATTTATGCTATTTATGTTTTAAGTATGTTTAAAACATTTTTAAGTAACTTTCGTACAATTTATATTATATTAAATGAAGTTGAAAGTGCACTAGCTTTTAGTAAGATATCTGTACTTCATCAGGCTATCTTAAACTCTACGGAAATGTTATCACTGTTACAAAATATTGCAAAAACTCACTCCTTGATGTATCATGTAAATGAAGCTAATTTTGTTAAAATAGAAAGGACGATTGTAATAAAAACTTACGTAAAACAAAACCAGATAACGTTCATAATGGAGGTTCCGTTAACTGACAACCACACTTACTATTATTATAAAATTTTCCTTTTACCTATTTTTCATATTGAAGAGAACAGAACGATCGCTGTCATTCCCAAATATCCCTACCTTTTGGTGAAAGGTTTGAAATACCTCCCAGTCATTAGCGCCTGCAGCGAAGTAGATGCTCACCAGTTCCTGTGCACTGATTTCAACATGGTTCCTTACCCAGAGTACACATGTGTAGAACAACTGATGAAGTTTGAGAAGAACTTGAGCTTATGCTATCCGCAGATAGATAATCTGGAAACCATCAAAGTTCAAAGAATCACAGCCAATAGCTGGATAATATACACACGAGATAACATCTTACTCACTAAATCTTGCTCTGATGAGGTGAACAAGGAACAGCTGAAGGGAACTTGCCTTCTAGAGATTGATGAAAACTGCGATGTAAATCTGGATGGCAGAAAGCTGGAACACCTTAGGAATCACATTGGAGACCTTAAATACACCGTGGCTTCTGTTTTAACTCTACCTGAGCTGAGGAGAGACAGCATCGTCAATGACAGTGTCGTGAACCTGAAGGGTGTCAACCTGGATGATCTTAAACACCTGTCGCACGAGCTTAAAAGTGAAAGTAGACACAAAAGTTTTAGTGCAGTGAATACGGAAAGTGTTAGTTTAGCCACTGTATTACTCTACATAGTCTTAATCTTAATTTTTATGAGTTCTATTATATATAGATTTAAGCCTAGCATTATAAGTTGCTGGCGAAATCATCAGACTCCAATGTCGTCCGATAATTTCGCTCTTGGGGATGGAGGAGTTATGTCTTAAACTAGACCCCAGACAATAACAGTGCAAGCATAAAAGGTGCGCACTCTATATTCTGGGAAGTCATCACGGCATTCCGCCTAGACTAAACATTTAGGCTAGCCGCAAGGCGCTGTGGGCCTCGCAGTGCATTCAACCAGAGCATGAGCTTCTGTTCGGTTGTCTAGTTAAGTTTAGATTTAATTAATTTGCATTCGACAAGAGCATGAACCTTCTGTTCGTCGTTTTAGTTAAGATTAGATTTAATAATTAATTTAAATTTTTAAAAAGCTCCATCACGCTCCCTGAAACTTGACTACTTAGTAACTAATGTACAGGCCCATAGATACATAAAAACTTATACAATTTAAAATGATATAAATACTATAAATAAATACAATTATAAGATATTAATCTACTTTAACTGAGCGGTTTTCTGTGCTATGGCGTTGCTGATATTGGCGGTAGAGTCCCGAAGACGACCGGACCTCGAAACCGCCGAAACACCACGCCTTTCGGCCAGAAATCTTCTGTCATGAAGGTGTCCAAGCTTTTTGTAGGTACACACACCACGAACGCCTTGAAGTGGGTGTCGTAACGAGAATCCAAAAGCCGCACTTTCACGATCATCTTGGTCTTGGTCCTGACGTACTCCTGCACGTCCTGCACCTGGGTGGTGGTGTGGAGCCGGGAAAGGTACAGACTTGTCACCGGCGTCGCAGGTCGTAGCAGAAAGTTGGGACCCGTCGGTGCGGTGCCGCTTTGATTGCGACACGGTCTTGGCTTTCGCCTTCGCTGGACCACCGTGAACCCATCCTCGGATTTAGTTGCGGCGAAAGGTCGAGCAGGCTCATTGTGTTGGGCCCGGTTGGATTTCGGTTGCTGTTTTTTCCGAGAAGGTAGGTTAGCAGCGACCAATGCGTAGTCACGTGTTAGAGGAGGTGACACCGTGACAGCGACTTGCGGGCGCGGGGCGCCGGCGGGTGCGGGGCGGGGAGCACGGTCGGTGCGCGGGCGCTCGGCTGCGTCAATATCGCTGACTCAACGCTCGATGACATCGACACGCTCGAGGCGCACGCGCCTCGTCGGCTGTTCACGGAATTTGAAGGATCAGCTGTTCTACATACCGAAATGGTATTACGCAAACTCTCCACTTCAGTACGTAGTTCAGTTATGATGTTTTGTGAAACTTCAAATTTGTAAACTATTTCTGCCAGACTCGCCTTCAGTGACGTAATGTCCTTCAGGAGCTTGGTGACGTCGACGTGGTCGAACGTAACGGGAGGCAGCTTACTCAGCTCCGTCGGCACATCGTCGGGGTCGGTGACCTTCAGTAGATTGATGATGTCCTGAAGGCTCCTCTCTCCCTTCTCGTCCTTCCTGCGGGACACCAGTTGGTCAGTCTTGCCAAGTGTTTCGAACAACAGCGTCTTTGCTTTGATGATCTCAGCCACAGTGAAACTGGATTTGCAGATCTGCAAAACGCTGATCTCGTCCATGACGTCCAGTCGGTGTTGCAGGAACGCCAGGAGCTCGTTCGCCACGAGTTTTTGTTCGCTCATGGCAACAGTGACGCGGGCGGCCCGAGCCGCGCTACGTAAACGAAATTCGTATTATTGCGTTTAGCGCACGTCCGCATGCATGTGCACTCTACGTAGGACTGATATTATATACCAGGCTAAAAACAATAGGATATCGAAAACTACTCGAGCGTTTTTGAATCGTTACCGAAACACAGTACCTATGGACCGTCCCCAAGTTTTTTTCTAGAACGCAGTCTTCAACAAGTGCCATCTGGTAACCATTGAATGGCGCCATAAATCTAGCCTGCAAAAACAGTGTGCCCGGGACATTCTGAATGTGTTTACTTAATTGCGCAATGGTTTTTTTCGTATCTAGAACTGATTTGTGTACAGATGTGCGAATAAGTGATTGAAATAATTTTAAAGAGTGTTTGATTTTGAGTGCATATTAAGATACAAATGTGATGTTATAGATATATGTAATATTAGGAGTTGTGCTGAGTATGTATAGCTTATTTATTACCGTTAAAAGATAAACCCAGTTCCACCTGTTAAAGTTAGTATTTGCTAACGTAAAAATTGTGGGACTAATAAAGTACCAAAAAGTTAATAAATAAATATCCGGAACAAATCACACACGGTCATCTGGCCCCAAACTAGGATTCCCTATGGGAACCAGAGACTGATATAAATACATATATACGTTTAAATACATACATATATTAAATATAATACACCCAGACACAGAGCAAACAAATCTGCTCATCAAAGAAATGTTTATCCTGGGTGGGAATCGAACCCACGTCTCTCGGATCAGTAGTCAGGAGCACTAACCACCGAGTCAGCGTTTCTAACAAAACCCTTACATTGAAGCGCTACTCGTACAGGGTGAAGTGGAAGAACAAATGTGAGACAAAAGTGAAATGTAACAACGGAACAAGCAACCATGTACCACGAAATATGGAAGAAAAAAACAGAAACCTGAAAGCGACCGACATGGACACCAGCACAGGACACCACCACAAGTTTGCGTGGCGTTATGCCATGCAAACTTACGGATAACACTGAAAGTAATAATCACCGCATGCCGAGCCCTTTTTTTTCCCCAAGCCTGTTTCAACAATTCAAAACTTAAGCCGAAATTCAGTGGAAGGAAATTCTACCTGCGGATAACACAAAAACTTCACTACGAGCGAACGACGTGAAAACAGAAATTACAACAACGAAGCGAAGAGCAGTCTTTTCCTTCCCATTTATATATTACACACCTAGTATCTATTCTCCCAATACGCTAACTCGTTGCTAGAATAGTTGTTGGTTCTACCTCCCGTCTCTCCTATCCTACCTGCAACCGCCCTACATTCCTGATCGCATCTACGTGGCCACTGGAGTCTCGAGTAGATTTCAGTGGGATAACGACAGTGGGTCGACTGATGCAGGACCTCCGACTTTATTGGCTTGCCCACCGCCGGTTGTAGCTAGTAGGCTAAAAAGGGAATTCGAGATAGCAGACCTATGCAGGTATATGCACCTCAGAGACCCGTCACATGCCAGGTGCCGGCCTGCAATGTAGGGTGCATCATCCTTGATCACCTTCTTTATCTGCTGATATCAATGCCCTTGAAAAAGAACTTCTGGTCAGTGCTACTGGAACGGAACGGAGTAAATGAATATATTAATAAAATGTTTTGATATTTTGTTATTCCTTATCTTTACGATTGTGTAATTTTGACATTTACTTATTTTATGTTGAACCTTAAGTATGTTGTCAATATTGACAGACAGACCCACGCATATTTCACAATTGTTTGGGATAATATTTTTTAAGGTTTTAGTATAATAATTATCTATCTATTGATATGGTATATTTGCTTAATATAGTAAACACAATTTATATCATTTTACTATTAATTTGGTTCACTTGTGGCCGGAGAGGCCAAATGGAAAGAAACCCATGTTTACTTACAAACTCTAATCTCTTCTTCACGTGCTCTGGTGAGATGCACTCATAATAACCGGGGCTCTTATATCCGTAATAAACAAGTGTGAATATAATTAGATCTTTGTACTGCACAATCACATTTTCATCCTTGTATTCTTTGTCCTTGTGCAGCTGGTAATAGTCACAATCAAGTTTATCACATGGTTTTTTTGATTTCTCAGAACAACAATTTTCATAATATTTTACACATCTGTTTGCTAGTATAATATTCTGTAGCCTTATTAACAACAAGATAGTGATTACTAGAATTATCTTCATAATAATTTCGTTAGTAAAAATACTCTAAACATAGAAATATATTTTTGTCCTGTTGGTAAGGATTCATTGAATTTCTGACATCGAACATTTTAAAATTACAGATGACAGAAGTTTAAAAATCTGCATCAAGGAGTTGTCTATATCGATGGGAGAAAACGAAAACGCTGTAAGTAACAATATTCCAACTTTGCACCAAAGCCAAAAAACTGTTTAAAAATTCGAAAAAAAAATGTTTTCTTTTTTGTTTACAGTAGTGCCTTTAAATTGCTATTAACAAATTACTTATTTGTTGGGTGGAATGCATTTTACTGCACTTACAGCGTTTACGTTTATTATTTCAGACTTTAATAATGCTGTAAATACCGTCGAGATTTCTATGGGAGTGGCTTAAAGCGTTTAATTTACAGATTCTTAAAATGCTGTAAGTCATTTATTTGAGTTTATAGGTAACACGAAATAGATATGAGCATTTTTAAAAGAATAAAGGAGTGGTTTTCTTGTATAAAAAAAAGCGGCCAAGTGCGAGTCGGACTCGCCCATGAAGGGTTCCGTAGCAGCAAGTAACATAATATAAAATTTCTTGTAGTTCGTTGTAACTTTGATCGATGTTTTAATAATAGTGTATTTTTTTGGTTAACGATTTATGACGTATTAAAAAAAACTACTTACTAGATTTCGTTCAAACCAATTTTTGGTGAAAGTTTGCATGGTAATGTACATCATATATTTTTTTACTTTTATCATTCTCTTATTTTAGAAGTTACAGGGGGGACACATTTTACCACTTTGGAACTGTCTCTCGCACAAACTATTCAGTTTAGAAAAAAATGATATTAGAAACCTCAATATCATTTTTGAAGACCTATCCATAGATACCCCACACGTATGGGTTTGATTAAAAAAAATTTTTGAGTTTCAGTTCCAAGTATGGGGAACCCCCAAAATTTATTGTTTTTTTTTTATTTTTGTGTGAAAATCTTAATGCGGTTCACAGAATACATCTACTTACCAAGTTACAACAGTATAGTTCTTATAGTTTCGGAAAAAAATGGCTTTGACATACGGACGGACAGACAGACAGACAGATAGACAGATATGACGAATCCATAAGGGTTCCGTGTTTTGCCATTTGGCTACGGAACCCTAATAAAATGCTATAAGTTTATGTTTTTAATATTTATTTGACTTTGATAAAGTAGTCCACAAAAACCAACTACTAAATGGTATTTAATTTTAAAACAATGAAGATTTCACTATAGGAAATCAGTTTCAAGTCATCATATTTTTTGAAGAATTCGTTTTCTTTGTAGGAAATACAGAACGTTTCACATGAATTTTATTTCTTTTCTACACTAACTGTACGAGTATGAACAAAGAATATTTAAAATACATTTAAAAAATATATCGCTTGCAAATGAATAAAAATATATTTGAAATCAGGCGCAGTTTACTAGCCTTTTGAAAAAAGTAATTTGAAAGGTCTGTGTTATGAAACTAAGTCAAAATCTTAGGTATATGTGATTCAGTCACATTAAAATTGAAATGTATCTATTTTTTGGAAATTAAAACTACGTCACAGAATACTGAATACACTATCTGCAAAAAAAAAAACATGAGAACGAGTAGTTATTCCTACCTCTACGGGGTGTAACAGAAAGGTGTGATAATACTTCAAGGTGGACTTTTACCCATCAAACTGAACAACAAAGTTGTAGAACAAAAGTTGTTAAGTTTGATGGGTAAAAGCGCACCTTGTGTGAGGATTAGCCGAAAATAACCAACTACTTTTATATTTCAATTACTTCACTTTTATTATAATGCACTTTTACTATACACTTTTTAATCGATGAACCAAACACTTGTTTATTCGAATGCAACTGTCGTCGAGTTCGACGACAGTTGCAAGTTGGATCGCGCGCATGTGCTATCGCTCCCTTTCACCAACCAACCAAAGTGGGGATATCATACGATTGAACGAACGAATACGAATCAGCCAATGAGCGTCGAGCACGTGCACGTGGTCAGTTTTTAATATATTTAGTAGTAGAAATTTTAATAAAATAACATTAAAATATATCTATAATTAGTTAAAAATACAATTATGATTTTAGGAAAGCTAACAGTCGGCCTTTCCTGATATATTTTCACGTCTCGTGAAATACTTTTAAAGTAAAATAAAAACATAAATAAGTTCAACATTTAAAAAATATATATATTAGCGATGTATATATAATTAATGATAGAACTATGGTCTCATTTGTACACGTATACATTTTTAAAGAATAATGTCAAAAAGTTTGTCATTGTCTCTTCATATATACAATAACTTTAATCCAAAAACATCTGATGTGGCCTCTACATATCCACATTCAGTCACCTCTAGTCATTGTAGCCTCTACACATCTACAATAACGTTAACTCACAATAGATGAATAATTTTTACAATTAATCAAATTATAACAAGTACCCAGCTTTAATCATAACATTGAAGCCCCTTCTTGTCTTTAATAGGTATCCATTATGACTGTTATAATCAACGTTTGATTCTTTAATTAATCTTTGTATTTTTGTAAAAAGAAATTTAAATAAATTGGTCTTGTTTAAATTACACTATTTTTATAATTTTGATCGGTAATATGAAATATCAAATGATTTGATCGTATTAAACATATATAACATTCAAGATTATTATAAATTACTCACTATGACTACCAGAATCTGACTCGGAATCTCCATTAGTCCTACTAAAAACCATCCACGGATGAATTTTGTCTACAGAGAATATACCACTAAAAGCCCTGCTGCCTTTGCGAGATAACGGAGTATCTTCAATTACGTATCTGTCGTTCTCCAATACCTCAGTTATACGATATGGCCCTCTGAGTTTTGGGACTAACTTCCTGCTTTTACCTAATGAAGGAATTTCTCTTTCTACGCGGACAAGATCATCGACATTAAATTTTACAACCTTCCTACGTTTATCAAAATTGTCTTTTTTGTTTTCGTTGATTAGCCATAACATGTTCAGATAATTGATTTCTAACATTTTCTAAATCATTATCAGTTGTGGTTTGCGTTTCCGCCGTATTTAACTGAAGTAGAGAATCAGTTGTACCTACCAAATTAAAACCAAATAATGCTTGAGCTGGACTTTTCCCCGTACCCTTGTTTAGGGTATTATTCAATCCCCACTGAATTTCCGAAACACATTCATCCCATACTTGTTCAGGTTTCCCGTAGTTTTTTGCAGTTAAAGCAGCTAAAACCGTTCGGTTATAACGCTCAACTTGGCCGTTGGCTCGAGGAGTAGCTGTAGCATTTAATATATGCTTAATACCTAAAGAATTTAAGTACTCCTTGAAAGCTTTCGACGTGAACGACGTACCCCTATCAGATATTATTCTCTTGGGAACACCGAATGTATGGAAGTGTTAGAAACATTAAGTGTTAACAAAACGCAAATTGGTTTTTTTATTTTATTATCTGTATGGAACGAATGAATCTCTCTCGAAATAAAAAATCGTAAGAAGAAACACGTTTTTTTGTTCCTGCACGCCGATAATACCCAAATTTACGACACACTCAAGATTCAGTGTTCCCGATTCCTGCGATTCCGAGGGCAAAACTCTGCTCGCACCACAGGAGGAGTATTGTAAGACTAATATTCGTCTAGTGGACAATTCGCATCAGCGAGCGAGGAAGTCATCCATTACCAACATTTGGTCATCAATATCGCCATGTCATCCTCAGATATTCACACAGCACAACTTGAAGGTCAGTTCAAGTTCAACAAGGTGAGCAAACTTCATTCAGTCACACTTCCGTCCGTTTTCTTCGCACAATTATAAACATTCAAGTGACAGACAGTGAAATAATTTCAGCGTCATTTCAAATAGTGACATCTCTTTCTGTGCTATGAACTTGTGTCAAAAAAAAAAAAGGCTTACCTCGAACAACACACGAACAAAACGCAAAGTGTCAAATTCTACCAATCACGAGCGACTTGACCGAACGAGCGTATTTGAACGAATGAACTTTCTTCTCTTCAATCAATCGTCCATTTGTGATTACGTAACGTCATGGTACAAATTTACAGAAATTACGAACAAAAGTGCGTTATCTAGTGCAAAGTTATACTTAAATCATAATTGGTGCCAGTGCGGTCCTCGACATCGTCGAATTCCTTAGGTTTATAAGCTGCGTAATCGTTTTTTTTAGTTCGCAATACCATCCATAATGGAGGGCGACTCCGCAGCGGAGCCCGCTCAAAAGGAAGCGATCAAAAGGCGTCGGTATTACAAAGGGCAAATAACTAAACACAGAAATGCCCTCAATACCGAAAATCTCTCGACAATGTCTATGCAAATGTTGTTGCTGCGCGAAGAAAAAATACGAGACATGTATCGTGAATACGAGCAATTGTGTATTCAAATAAGCGATGATGAAGATCAGTTGCCAACTGATCAGTCTTATTTAGAGTGTTTAGAAATCTTAAAAAAAAATATTGGCGAAAAGAAAAGATGTTCTACTTCGAAAGTTAAATTACCAGATGTAAACATACCTATTTTTGGAGGTAACTACATGGAGTTTAAATCTTTTTATGAAATGTTTTGTGCATTGATAGATCATGACGACTCCATTGAGGATATTCAAAAATTATTTTATTTACGCAGTTATCTGCGCGGGGAACCATTAAGTTTGATCAAAAACTTACCTTTAGTAGGATCAAGTTATTCCGAAAGTTTGAAAATCCTCAAAGAGCGATATGATAATAAAGCTAAAATTGTTTTTGAACATATATCTCAATTGTTAGACTTATTTCCAATCAGACAACCTAATGTACAAGGATTACGTTCTTTGATTAGTGAGTCAAAGCAGCATGTAGCAGCTTTGAAAAACTTAGGCCAAGAAGTTGATAAATGGGATTCAATCTTAGTGTGTATCCTATCTAGAAAATTAGACCAACTAAACAATAGGGCTTTTCATTTAGAGCGTAACTGCAACTCTGTCCCTACCTTTAATGAATTTATCACATTTCTTGAAGAACGTGCATGTGCACTGAAATCCTCCAGTAGCAATCAACGTGACACAACAGCTCAAAAAGATTATCACAAGAAATCGGTTCCTCCAGGAAATTCTTCTCGAGCGACCAATGTTGCTATAACTATACAGTGCCACTTCTGCGGTAAGTCAGATCATAAATTATTTAATTGCCCAAAATTCACCCTAGCCTCGACACAAGAGCGCCTTGATTTTGTAAAAAAGAAACAATTGTGTAACATTTGTCTTAATACTCACAAAAATAAATGCAAATTTTATTTCAAATGTCAAATTTGCAAACAAAAACATAATACGCTTTTGCACGTTGACAATGATGATCAGCAAGGAGAGTCCGTTACATTATTAACGAATAATAATAATCAAATTTTGTTACCTACTGCCAAAGTTAAAATAATATGTAAAGATGGCAGCGAACTGGTTGTGAAGGCTCTTCTCGATTCTGCAAGTCAGTCATCATTTATCACAAGTAATATTTCGAAAAAAGTAGGTTTGCCTTTGCTGCCTAATCAAACAGGGGTAATTGGCATAGCCCACACAGAGAAAAACATAAAAAATTCTATGCAGCTGGATATTTTTTCCTGTACTTACCCATTCAAAATTAATGTAAACTGTCTCATTGTAGATAAAATTACTACAAAATTGCCTCAAAATCAGTTCAACATTAAAAATATTAAAATACCAAAAAATATTAAATTAGCTGATGACACTTTTAATAAACCAAGTAAAATAGGTATTTTATTGGGTGCTGATGTATTTTTTCAGACTCTGCTGGCTCCGCTTGAACTTATAAAGCCCGGTGATGATGCTGCACAGCCACACTTCCTACACACACAGTTTGGCCATGTGATAGGAGGTAATTTTCCTTCAAGTACAACAAGTGAGTATGCTTCTGTCTCTCTTTTTTGCATGGAATGTAAAAATGATTTAAATGACACAATGAAGCAATTTTGGCAAGCTGAGCACGTCCCGGAGATATTTTCTGAGCATTCGTCTGAACTCACCCAATGTGAAAAAATATTTAAAGAAACAGTTAAATTATCAAATAATAAATTTGAAGTTTCATATCCCTTCAAGGTATCTATTTTTGACATTAATAATCACCTAGGTGACTCACTTGGTCTTGCCCTTAAAAGATTTTTAAATCTTGAGAAAAAATTACATAATAATCCACTCTTGTTCAGTGAATATAAAAGTTTCATTGATGAATATATTGAATTAGGGCATGCAAATTTTATAGACATCAGCCAATACGATCTAAACAAAGATCCAGTTTATTTCCTTCCCCATCATGCGGTACTGAAACCCGATGCAATAAGCACAAAATTAAGAGTCGTCTTTGATGCTTCCATGAAGACATCGAACAAGGTATCTTTAAACGACTTGATGCTTAATGGTCCAGTTGTTCAATCGGACATTTTCGATATTTTGCTACGATTTAGGCTTCATAAATATTTTTTCCTCTGTGATATCAGACGAATGTATAGAAATATATTAATTTCCCCTGAACAACGTTCGCTGCAAAACATATTGTGGAGGGAAAGCCCTAGCGAATCAATAAAATGTCTGCAACTTAATACCGTTGCTTACGGTCTTAAATCTTCTTCCTTCTTGGCAACCAGATGTTTAACTGAGTTAGCCACAAGTTTAAAAAATAAATACCCTTTAGGGTCAGAAGCTATTTTGCAATCAAGTTACATTGATGATTTCATACAAAGTTGTGACGATCTAGAAACAATAATAGAAACCAAAAGGCAAATTATTGAGTTGCTTGCTTTGGGTGGCTTTGATCTACATAAATGGTGTGCCCATTGTGCTTCAATTTTAAAGGATATTCCTATCGACAAACGGCAGCACACTGACGAGGTTGGCTTTCAAAAGGAAATAAAAACATTGGGTCTGCGTTTTGATATAAACTCAGATTCCTTTTGCTTCACTCCTCTGCTTGAGCAATCTGTCAAAACTAAACGCCAGATTTTGAGCTTTATAAGTCAGTTCTTCGATCCCCTTGGCTTAGTTGGACCCATATTTGTTCAAGCTAAAGAATTGATGCAAGAGCTATGGCAGTCAAAAGTAGGATGGGATTCAATACCACCTCCAAATTTGCATAAGCAGTGGCTAAACTTTTATGAAAACTTAACTTTTCGAAAAAGATATAAATTCATTAATGGCTGGGAAACAAATAAGTTCAGTTTTACAAGGTTTGAATCCATTTATTGATGCCGAAGGCATACTCCGAGTAGGTGGCAGACTGCAACATGCTGCTTTGTCTTACAATCAGAAACATCAAATTATACTTCCTAAGAATTCACATGTAACTGACTTAATTATTAAAAATGAACATGTAAAGCTTTTACATGCAAGTCAAAAACTTGTCTTATGTAATCTCAACCAGAGATATTGGATTATGAGCGGCTTGCGTAGCGTCAAGAAGGCATTACATAGATGCTCAACATGTTTTCGCTTTAAAGCAAATGCATCTCATCAATTAATGGGATCTTTACCCTTTGATAGAATAAACGCAAACCGCCCATTCGAAAAAGTAGGTATGGATTTTGCTGGTCCATTTTTGATAAAACAATCGCGCCTTCGAAGTGTAATAACTACAAAAGGCTATATCATAGTATTTGTTTGTTTTGTTGTAAAAGCAGTGCATCTTGAATTATTGTGTGATCTCACTACTGAAACCTTTATAGCCAGCTTTAAGCGCTTTATTGCTCGACGTAATGTACCTACAGAAGTATATTGTGATAATGCTGGTGCTTATAGATCAGCGGATAAATATTTACAAGAGTTACTTGTACCATTTACAGAACTCAAAACTGCACCAAGCACAAGTACAAAGTATGGCTGCTAATCTAGGTATCAATTTCCATTTTATACCTAGTTATTCTCCAGTTTTCGGTGGTTTATGGGAGGCCGCTGTAAAAAGCGTCAAATATCACCTTAAGAGATTGCTTGGCTCTCACATCCTAACATATGAGCAAATGTACACTGTACTTGTGCAGATTGAGGGAGTTCTCAATTCAAGACCCTTGACACCAATGTCTTCGGACCCTAATGATTTATCATACCTAACACCAGGTCACTTTTTAACAGGTTCGTCACTAAATTGCATACCTGAACAGGATGTTACTAATTTGCCTGAAAACAGATTAAAATTCTGGCAGAAGTGTACTTTTCTTATGCAACAATTCTGGAAACATTGGTTCAAGCATTATCTTAACAATTCACAAAATAGACCTAAATGGAAACAAAGTATGCCCAATGTTAAAATAGGTGATTTAGTTATACTTAAAGAAACTGAAAGCCCACCTATGACTTGGCCTATGGCCAGAGTCACTCAAGTATTTCCCGGTACTGATGGGAAGGTACGGGCCCTAGAAGTAGAAAAGGCTAACAAAAGACGTCATAAAACGTCTATTACTCGAATATGTCTATTACCCTTAAATTAAGTCATAAAGTCATTTGTTTTCTGAGTTAATACTCTATCTTACTACTTTATATAAAATGCTTGTGTTAAAACTAAATAATAAGTAGAGATTCTCTATTATTAAAACAAGTTATAAACAAAATAAAACTGTTATATAAAAGATATTATTAAGATTAAAAAAAAAATAAGTGCCTAGAATTATATACAGAGTGTTAAGAAAGTAAATCAAATACATTCCTGTCATATTTTTTCTTATGTTTCAGTGATAACCCATTTGTATTACATAGTTATCATAAAAGTTAGTACTTGGTACACTTAGTTTTAAATATCATGCTTTCAGCATAATTAGTATAGTTACAGTCCACTCTTTGTCGTCGGTGTTGGGAGTATGTTAGAAACATTAAGTGTTAACAAAACGCAAATTGGTTTTTTTATTTTATTATCTGTATGGAACGAATGAATCTCTCTCGAAATAAAAAATCGTAAGAAGAAACACGTTTTTTTGTTCCTGCACGCCGATAATACCCAAATTATATTTTTTTCAGGAAGTAGTTTTTCATAGCCCTAATAGAGTGTACAGACTTTGTACTCTTAACTGGCACTAACATAATATACAGGGTGTTAGGTAAAATACTGCAGATATTTAAATGGCACGTAGGGGCTGCAGAACCTATCACAAATAAAAAAGAGCCAAGTCTATATTCCCCTTAGTTTACGAGAAATAAGGGTGTAAAGTTGCCCTATTTGTTCTCAAATTTCCGCTTTTCAGATCGAGTCAGACATGCTGAACACTCACAATTAACCCCAGATTTTTTAAATTAAAATTTCCCCACAAAACTTCAATAAAATTTTTTTCTTAAACTGCTCTCGTTTAACGCCGCCCTTATTTGTTCC
Organism: Coleophora deauratella; assembly: GCA_958295455.1. Classification (NCBI taxonomy): domain Eukaryota; kingdom Metazoa; phylum Arthropoda; class Insecta; order Lepidoptera; family Coleophoridae; genus Coleophora; species Coleophora deauratella. Next base: position 9,397,976 of record OY282412.1, read on the forward strand.
ATCTCTTTCTCGCACGTACAATCAGTATCGCTGTCTTACTCAATGACGTCATGCAATAGGTACGCACGCAAACACACAAACACACGCGTGCGGACGCCGCGGGCGGCGCGGGTATAACCGCCTGCATGGCAGAGAGGTAAACAGTCGGGAGTCCATAGGGCAACAGAAATCACAAAAACGATATCCACCCAGGCGAAGCCGTGGGCGATAGCTAGTCAGGAAAATAAAAAAAATCTGACCTAGCCCCCAATATTTTTATGAAGTCGGCGCCCCTGGACACGGGAGGCCACGGTTTCGAATCCTACCGGGGGTTCAACTTCGAAAAGACTCGGTTTGGTTGTTGGTAGGGCGTTTAACAAGTCGCCTAAGTAATTAGATCTTTTTCAATAATTGACCACGCTGAAGACGTTAAAAACAACCGACTTCAATCGCAACAATTCCAATTTTGCTATGTTTTTGTTGATTTTCTCAAAAACCGCTGAATCGATTTCGATAAAATTTATATGGGACCACCTGTGAAGTATACCCTTTTAAACAAAAAGGAATTTTCAAATCGGTTCAGGCGTCTTCGAGTAATCGGTGAACATACATAAAAAAAAAGATTCCGATGAATTGAGAACCTCCTCCTTTTTTTGAAGTCGGTTAAAAATAGCTAGCAACTACCAATCTTGCTGGCCAACATCAATGTCGGGAATAAAACCCGTAACCTTTCCTTATGAAGCGAGCGCCACACTGCTGAGCCACGGAGGGGTGAAATCATTTGCAATTAAAAAAAATATTGGTAGACAGCTAGATACTAGTAGGGAAATCCAAATTAAACAGTTAAGTTGTTATTTTGATAAACAGTTTAATTGTAGAGATAGGTAAAAAAATTCTTAGTAGATATTTACAGAGATTGTTCGAAATGCCCACCGTTTACACGTACACAGAGTCCAGCACGTTTCCGCACAGGTCTATGCATGGAGCCAATGACCTGAGGGTCCATTTGAATAATATCAAAGGCCATTTCGATTTTGACTCGCATTTCCATTTCACTCTCACTTTCGAACTTAAACACTAAGTCTTTCACGTGGTTCCACACATAAAAATCCAATGGGGTAAGGTCGGGTTTCCGTGGCGGCCAAGCCACTGATCCTCCTCGTCCTAGCCAGCGGTCTCCAAACTGCTCAATTGCTGCTCAAACTTCCTGCAACGCACGAGGAGCATTGATGAAGTCACGGCCTTCTCTCCGAAGCGCTTGAACGATCCCGTCTATGGTGTTCGCACTGGGTATCTGGTGATTTGGGTTACAGTTTTCTGTATGCGTTTCGACATATTGACGCACTTTTCTCCTCCTCCTTAGTCGGTCCCTCCGTGCTGAGGATCGTGACCCCCTTCAATTACTATTTTCCTGGATAGTGTAACGCCAAGCCTCGCGGTTCATCGCTAGATTCGATGCCTCGTGAAAATAAATCTTCAGCGTCTTCGTGACGAGATCGGCCCATCGAGTTGGTCTGCGGCTCCACGGCCTGTTCCCTTCCACTTTTCCATAAAGAATAGATCTTTTCAAACTTGTAGGCTCTCTCCGCACAACGTGACCGAAAAAGTGGAGTGTTCTTTGGATTACTGTAGACGAGAGTCTCACTGTTTTTGATCTTCGACTCCTCCAGTATGGAATCACTTGTACGGTGACTTTTACTACTTTGGAAATAAACACAGAGTAAATCGATTGCTCCGAGGCAGAGTACAATGGGGCACCGTTTCGAAGATATGACATGCTCGAAAGTAAAATTGTCATAGGTGCGTACCTATGACAATTTTACTTTCGAGCATGTAGTGAAACTTACTTTGCTAAGTGCGTACTTAGCAAAGTAAGTTTCACTACTAACTACTGCTGCGCCACAGTTTTCCACTGTCGCTGCGCTTTGCGCCGACCCGTGCCCGGGTGCGCGCTGCTATGGGTTGGTTAGCGGCTTCGCGCGCTGCTGCTATTGGTTGGTTAGCGGCTTCGCGCGCTACCACGCATGCGTCGCGCGCTACCGCGCATGCGTCCCACGCTCCTACACCGCTCAGTCCACGTGGACTATACTAAACGGTACGTATGTTTGTATCTGCGAATAGTACGTAGGTCACTACATAAGTTTTGTCGTAACTACAGAGTATTTATTTTTTTCTAAGCAATTACCTTCAGCGGCTTTATTAGCTTTCATACACTCAAACCAAGTGGCAAAAGTTTCCTTTTGCCGGAAATTTCACAATGTTTGAAATTTTGTAAGATGACGTCATTGTTCAAACTAGTTGTTTGCATAGTAATTAGGAAATTCTTATAAATTAAAAATTGAAAATGTAATGAAAATTAAAGTGATTAAGGTTTTCAACAATTTCAATTAAAGAGCTATTTAGTCAGTAATATTTCGTAATTTATTTTTCATGCAATGAACTCCCGGATTGCATAGTGCTAAGTCCGGACTATAGGAAGAATGCCTGAGAAATTTTACTAAGATTTTTCGATAAAGATAGTAGTAAGACCAGCTCGATGTGCTTGGAGCATTTTTAAGGTGCAAGAACAAAGTATCAAGTCTTAACTGAGGTCGCAATTTTTTTAAAGCTTCAAAAACTTTTGATAGACAGTCATCGATGTATCAGGATGCTGTGACATTCTCTGTTTCTAAGGAATTGATAGCCAAAATACCCCTTATTCAAAAAAAAAATTGACTATTCGTTTTTTTTACAGATAATGCTTGTTCCACTAATGTTGGTGGTAGACCGGAGGGTTGACCCGACCCCCCCCCCCCCCCCGACAATGGCTTCGCGGCCCCCCCTGCAGTCGCGTTGAAAAACACTGGTCTATTGATTTGTATGGCGAGCGATAGATCTAGTGAATAACACGGATTCAAAGTGGCAACGTCGTCGTCGCCCCGCGGACCGCGCCGCGCCGCCCAGCGAGAATTTAATACACTGTTGATCTTGCTTCGCTGTGGAGTAGAGCTGTCGTGTTTTCTGTAATTTTATTGACTTTGTTGTTCTCTTTTGTTTAAAGACGCTGTTTATTGCGTATTGAATTTGTTTATTGACTTTTTTTTGGATTTTGTAATTTCGTGTTTGTTAATAATGCCGAACTATCAGTTTACAAATGTTGAATACACCGACATGGTGTTAGCTTACGGGATGGTTAATGAATCGGAGATGAAGCCCTACGTTTGTACCGGGAGCACTTTCGTCATACAAACGCCATCCAGCGGACGAGTGATACGGAATGTTGTTCAGCGGCTAAGGGACTATGGAACGTTTGCGAGGCCAAACTGTGACAGTGTACGTTTGGGGGGCAGGTATTCTGGGACACAGAATCCTAGGTCCGTTTTTTCTACTAAACAGGTTAACTGCTGAGGCATACAGCAGCTTCTTAGAAGAAAATGAGGTACCAATACTAGATGACCTGCCACTGTCTGAAAGACGACGTGTTTGGTACCACCATGATGGCGCTCCTTCCCACTCTGCAAGGACGACGAGAACTGGATCGGTCGACACGGTTCCGTCGCTTGGCCAGCGTGCTCCTTAGACCGGACACCGATGGACTTCTTTTTGTGGGGCTACGTCATGGACAAAATGTCAGTTAAAGAGTGCGAAAAAGCGGATGAAATGCGTGCTCGACTAAACAGTGCATTCGAGAATTTGCCAGCGCATTTGTGTGTGTGCGCGCGCTCGTTTCTGTGGGTGCGTGAGCCTGTCACTCGCTCTGCGCACGCGTGCATGTGTGCGTGATCTGTGCGGGCTATGACGTAATTTTAGGGCCGAAACACACTAAAACAAAACCTTCGTTTTTCTCAGTTTTTAAAGCGAATATAAATTTGTAAATAGCATAAGTGTACTGCATCTAGGGACCCCTTCTAGCCCTTAAAAGATCTGCACTATTTTACCTAACACCCTGTATTTGGTGAATGCATCTATAATGAACAGCAAGAATGAATTTCGATGTTTGCTGCGTACAAACGGACCTAAATGGTCAATATGTATTGTATGGAAAGGGTGTCCGTTACCCCAGCCAGAAAATGTCGAATTTAGTCATTCGAGTGTAATAGATAATTAGTTGTCCAGCTTCTGTAATTGTTGCGCATATTTTTGAATTTGTTCTGCTGATAGTTTTTTAGTTATTTGACAAAAACATATCTGGCTGCGGTAACGTTACCCCAGCCAGACTATTTTTGATTTTTTGGGTATATCAAAATAAAAATTAGCTAAATAATTAGTAGTCTAGACGAAGTAAATGTTGCGATTTAATTTGTGCCGATACGTTTTACGGTTGCGAAGTTATTCAAATTCCGGCTGGGGTAACGTTTGCAGGTTTGCTGGATCTCTGAAATGGTTAAGCGCACATTTATAATTTTTCGTATACCACTTCTTATGAATTAGTTCTAATTTGTTCATCAATAAAAAAAAAACAGTAATGTACCGTTTAAAAGTTATATTAATAAATAGAATTTTTCTTTAAAAGGTCCTAGCACGACGAATAAGAGCTCTCAAGATTCACTCAAAACGTTATTTCGTAGCTTAAAGCTGGCTTCAAATGTTTGTGAACTTTTATAAGTATACTGTAAGTAATTAATAAGTTATGATGAAATTTAATTCAGTTGGGGCCACGATATGCAGTGGAGTTGTTTGATCGCCGATTGACAGAGTTTCTTGTGGTTTTTTAAACTGAATGTTACGTCAACAATTAGTTGCCTAGTTCAATTTCGTAACTTTAAAATTTCAGCGTTCTACATTGAATAATTAACGAGATAATCGAAAAAGAGACATTGTGAAGTGCATGACCGCGGTAACCCGACCAAGTTAAGATGGTCACAGAAAAGCGGCCGCGCAGTACATTACTCTAGCATTTTTAATTTATAGGGTAGTGTTACGAGTTCTATACAGATGCGTACACAAGTGTAAATAAAAATTATTTTTATAAATGCAAGTCGGTAGTAGGTAAAGATGACATGGAAGGGTAAAGATGCCGTGTTTGACGGTATCAATATATGTATTGTCAACTCGTGACCCGCCCCGGCTTCGCACGGGTGAATGCTAATATTATGCATGTATTATACAGGGTGTAACAGAAAGGTGTGATAATACTTCAAGGTGGGCTTTTACCCATCAAACTGAACAACTTTTGTTCTACAACTTTGTTCAAATCGCAATTTTTTTTTGGATTTTTCATACAAACTTGGTTTACCAGCTGATCGGTTTGTATGAAAAGTCTAAAAAAAAATTGCGATTTGAACAAAGTTGTAGAACAAAAGTTGTTCAGTTTGATGGGTAAAAGCCCACCTTGAAGTATTATCACACCTTTCTGTTACCCCCTGTATACATCTTGAATCACTCTATCTATTAAAAAAAACAGCATCAAAATCCGTTGCGTAGTTTTAAAGATCTAAGCATACACAGGGACAGACAGACAGTTTCATACAAAGCGACTTTGTTTTATACTATGAAGTGATATACTGTCATCACTTGAAAACATTGTCAGTATTATTGAAAGTGTCTGGTCCGCTTAACAATTAGATACATAAAGAAAAAGAATTAAAATCATAGAATGTTTATTATAGCTCGGGGTAGGAGTTTATTTTTCACTCAAACGGTAATGTACGCGTCTGTATCTCATTTCTAAGATTATTATACTACACATTTTAAAAGGTAAGCATAATGTACTGCGCGGCCGCTTTTCTGTGACCATCTTAACTTGGTCGGGTTACCACGGTCATGCACTTCACAATGTCTCTTTTTCGATTATCTCGTTAATTATTCAATGTAGAACGCTGAAATTTTAAAGTTACGAAATTGAACTAGGCAACTAATTGTTGACATAACATTCAGTTCAAAAAACCACAAGAAACTCTGTCAATCGGCGATCAAACAACTCCATTGCGTATCGTGGCCACAACTGAATTAAATTTCATCATAACTTATTAATTACTTACAGTATACTTATAAAAATTCACAAACATTTGAAGCCAGCTTTAAGCTACGAAATAACGTTTTGAGTGAGTCTTGAGAGCTCTTATTCGTCGTGCTAGGACCTTTTAAAGAAAAATTCTATTTATTTATATAACTTTTAAACGGTACATTATTGTTGTTTTTTTATTGATGAACAAATTAGAACTAATTCATAAGAAGTGGTATACGAAAAAATATAAATGTGCGCTTAACCGTTTCAGAGATCCAGCAAACCTGCAAACGTTACCCCAGCCGGAATTTGAATAACTTCGCAACCGTTAAACGTATCAGCACAAATTAAGTCGCAACATTTACTTCGTCTAGACTACTAATTATTTAGCTAATTTTTATTTTAATATACCCAAAAAATCAAAAATAGTCTGGCTGGGGTAACGTTACCGCAGCCAGATATGTTTTTGGCAAATAACTAAAAAACTATCAGCAGAACAAATTCAAAAATATGCGCAACAATTACAGAAGCTGGACAACTAATTATCTATTACACTCGAATGACGAAATTCGACATTTTCTGGCTGGGGTAACGCACACATGGAAAGGTTGGTCAATTTTCTCGATGGGATGTAATTCACCTGTCTTTTTACCTGCTGGCACTTTAGCATGAGCGCATTCTTAACAGGAATCTACATACTTTTTCATAAAGCGTCTCATTTTTGCAAACCAATATGTGCTTTTTATTTTATCATAAGTTTTATCAAATCCAAAATGACCAATTTCGTCATGATTAGCTTTTAATACCTGCCATATAACCCCTTTTGGTACAACCCAGCGATCACCAGACTCTGTTTTTCTATACAAAAGACCCTTTTTTATTAAAAAAATATTCTTAATCTCTATTATGTTTTCAGTATTTTTATCTTTTAGTATTTTTATTATATGTAGATTTGCAATTCTGAGTCGCTTTGTTGTACTGTTGCTACCCAATTTGTATCAACTTGCCTTACTTGGACGTCAAGACTGGACGGTGTTGGATTTCGACTTAATGCATCGACGTGGGACATTGACAAACCTGGTTTGTAAATAATATTAAAATCGTACTCCTGCATTACACTCCACCATCTTGCCACCCTAGGTAACATGTCCTTTTTGTCAAATGTTGCTCGAAGCGAGTTACAGTCAGTAACTATAGTAAAATGAATACCTAACAGGTAAACTTTAAACTGTTGTAGTGAAATAGCAACAGCTAATGTTTCCAGGTCGTAGGAACTGAATTGTGACTCCTCGGGCGACGTCTGTCTACTATAATACGCTACTGCTGTGAATGGAGAATTTTTATCAGGTCTCTGCATTAAAATGCCTGCGATTCCAATTTTGGAAGCATCCGTGTGTAACTGAGTTTCGTAGGTAGGATTATAGAATGAAAGGATAGGTCTTTTCACTAACTTCCTTTTTAAAGTTGTAAAGGCATTCTCCTGATCTGGACCCCAGTGAAATTGAACATCCTTTTTTAATAGCTGTGTTAAAGGTTTTGTTATGATGGAGTATCCTTTGATAAAACGCCGGAAGAAACTAGTTAATCCTATGAACTGTCTCACTTTATGCTGATCTGTAGGTTTTGGGAAGTTCTCAACTGCATCTATTTTTTTTCCCCGGTCTTATGCCTTCCTCACATACTTCAAAGCCTAAATAGTCAATAGATTGCATTAGAAAATTACATTTTGATAACTTCAGAGTCAGGCCAGATTTCCGAAAAAGTTCTAATATCTCACGTAGTTTTTGTAAACCTTCATCAATAGTCTTTGAAGGTATTATCACATCATCCATGTAAGCAAATGCTTCTTTGAACCTGGCATTTTCTAGAATATTATTAATTGTCTTCTGAAAGGTAGATGGAGCATTTACAAGCCCGAACGGCATGCGGTTAAATTCAAACTGTCCGTCGGGTGTCACAAATGCGGTAAGATGTTTAGACGTTTCTGCCATTGGCACTTGATAGTACCCAGATGCGAGATCCAAAGAAGTGTAATATTTAAAACCAGAAAGATTTCTAGCTGATCGTCAATCCTAGGTAGCGGATAATGTTCTTTAACGGTCTTCTTATTGAGAGCCCTAAAATCAATGCAAAGACGAAAGTCCCCCGTCTTTTTACGTACAAGTATTATTGGTGATGCATACTCTGATGATGACGGTCTAATTATACCTGATGCTTCAAGTTCCTGTACTGTATTTCTAACTATTTCTCGTTCGGAGTGAGACATGCGATACGGGCGATATACTACGGGCGTTGTATCGTTAAGCTTTATATTCATCTCTACTCCTGAAACACATCCCAACTCAGAGACCGAAAAAGCAAAACAGTCTCTGAATTCTCTCAATAAATCAGTTAACTTATCTTTATCATCTTGATTTATTTTATCATTTAAGTTAATGAGTGCTGGATCAATCCCTGAACCGGATACATTATCTGGACATTTTTCTATTCTATTTACTTGACAAATTTTCACCTTATTTAATGAAAGTGCACGGGCTAGCATAGTATTTTTCTGTAAAACAAAACTAGCCTTATTTAAACCTTTTATTACTATCTGGCCATGTCCATTAAGCACTCTAATCACACTTTGAATCACTTCATATTCTTTATTAGTCTTTTGACATAAACTAGTTTCTATAAATAGATCCCCAGTGTATTCAGATGATGAATGAACACCTACTTCAGTAAACCCTTGAACTGTGACAGATTCCGAGACATACAATGGTACGTTCTTACATGTAACTTCAGATTTTGACGTTATTTTTAATTGCTCATTAGTTTTGTACACCATCACGTGATCTTGTTCAGTAAATAATTGTCCCAACAGTAAAGGTACTTGCAAATACTGATCAGGTACAATTGAAGCTTGAACCGAAGCCTTCACCTTGTTGTAATAGTATATGTGGTAGTAGGTATCAGAAGGTAATGTTCTTCGAGTGCACAAAGTAAACAGTTAAGTAGGAAAAAGCAAAGTTTATTTCACTCACACAAATGTCAGAAATTACAGTTATTTCTTACAGTATCGCGGATATGCGCGAGCGCGGCTTGTATAGAGAGCGAGCTTGGGACGACTGGCGTGCGAGGGCTGCATACCAGTTTCGCAAACTAAAACTGCCTATCCAGCAAAATGAATTGTACATACATATGTGTCACTACAATATTCCCCCCTCTATCAAAAAAAATTTTTTGGAAATAAAAAATTTTTCAACCAAAACCAAATTACAACACTAGTCAACAGTAGTCAATAATGTAAAGTAGGTACTACTTACAATAAAATTACAAGCGCGCTGCTTTAGACTAAACAATGCAAGGTACAAAGTTCTTGCTGACTTATCAGTGGAATTATGTCATGTTTGTTTCTAGTGAACATGTATTGAAATTTATTATCCAATTACGACAAAGAGGTTAATGTTTTTTTACAATATTATTAATTTGTTACCTTTTACAATTTAATATTTTGTTTACAATTTGTTATATAACTTTTGTCAAAAACTTTATCTGTTAAGTTAAAAATAAGTAATACATAAGTAATTATATGTTTATGTTAAGACTTTAGATAGATTATTCATGAACCAAATACAATATTTTGTGTGATATCAAAAATAAAATTTTACAAACATTTTTTTGTTTTTGTTATTACCTTTTAAGTTACCTTATACAACACTTACTTTAAGGTTATTTAATTTTCCAAATAAACACTTGTTAATCACATAACACACTATTTAATTTTATGAATACATCACTTTAGTTGGATTAAATGCCTCATTAGAGGTAGAAGATGGATGCACTGTTTCCACTTTTATCACTGGAACAGGAGAAGTAGCGGAAACTGGAGCTGCTGTTACGATGGCTTTCTTGGACCAACGTAAAATTAATTTCTTAAATCTTTGACGTAACACATATAGTAGAACCAATGAAAGTAGCATCATCGTTCCAATCCAAGGAATATTATCTTTCCAAATTTTTGTATTATCTTGTTCGACAACAATATTTCCTTTCGACGAAAAGTTTCCCATTTTAGCAAGAAACAAAATGATAATCAAGATATGGATAATTATGAGCACTTATTGCTACCATAAAAATTTTCAAAGTGAACGTTCAAATCGATGCTTACTGTTTTTGATTCCACTAATTATCGCAATGATTTGCAATTTCTTAACCTACATATAAATTGCTATGTGTACTTAACTTAAACTAAATACAAAATCTAATTGGCATTTTACTAGTTCTGCCACTACGCGTTATACTAATAGCAGGGTTAGGGCTGTCACTACTGATTGCGTCTGGCATTAAAGATTTTTTAGGAATAAAATTTTCCTTTGGTTTAGGCATAGCTTCCGTATCGCTGTCTAAAACAAAAGCTGGTTTCAATCGATCGATAGAGATACAAGTTATTCTATCCGGTAACTGAATTTTAAAAATTTTGTCATTCCTACTTATGACCTTAAACGGGCCATTATAAGTAGGTTGTAAAGGTTTTCGCACTGCCTCATTTCTAACAAATACTTTATCACAAGTAAATAAATCTTTACATACGAAAATTTTATCTTTCCCTTTATTTTCTCTTTTGACAGATTTATTTTTGGCAATAATATTTCTTAATTTAGTAATGTAATTTTCATAATCCAGTTTTAAGTTACTACTTTCCTCGTAAAAGTCTCCTGGTAAACGAATTGTTGTACCATATACTAATTCTGCACAACTAACATTAGTGTCAACCCTGGCTGCCACTCTTAACCCTAACAGTGTCGTGGGTAATTCGTCGACCCATGATGAGTTACTTAACTTAGCGGTTAAGGCTGACTTTAAAGATCTATGCCACCGTTCCACTGCGCCGTTGCTTTGGGGGTGGTAAGGGGTAGTTCGTATCTTTTTTATGCCCATTAGTAACATGAGTTGTGAAAAAAGGTTACTCTCGAACTGTCGTCCCTGATCACTAGTCAATTTAATCGGACAACCGAATCTGACTATCAAACCCTCATACAAAACTTTAGCAACTATTTCTGCTGTCATTTCTTTAATTGGAAATGCCTCTGGCCAGTGAGTAAAACGGTCAATGATCGTGACACAATACCTATAGCCCTCAGGTGATGTGACAAGTGGTCCTATAATATCAATATGGATATGCTGAAAACGATCGCAAGATTCAAATGTGCCTATTTTAGATACAGTATGTCTTTGTGTTTTAGCACGTTGACATCCTATGCACGTCTTAGCCCAATTACGTACGTCTTTGTTAATACCTTCCCAAAAATATCTGTCTTTTACAAGTTTCAAAGTTGTTCTAATACCTGCATGACTTAAATTGTGTACAAGCTTAAATGCTAGTCGTCTGAACATTTCCGGTAGGTAAGGTCGAGCTGTACCTAACGATGTTTCGCATACAATATCATGTTCAATACCTGGTAACTTAATACGCTTAAACTGCAGTCTGCTTTTGTTATCGCTAAGTAACTGTTTAAGCTGTTTGTCACTACTTTGTACACGTGCAAGTTCTGAGAAGTCGATCGCCGTGGGACATGTTATTTCTTCCACACGGGATAATGTGTCAGCTACCACATTCTCATTACCTTTAATATGTCGAATGTCTGTGGTAAATTCACTAATGAACATTATGTGACGTGTTCGCATTGGTAACTCTTTTTCACTCCCCATTTTACTAAATGCATGAGTAAGAGGCTTGTGGTCAGTATACACGATTAATTCCCGTCCCTCAATAAGATTTCGAAAGTGAACTATCGCCATATATATAGCTAAAAGTTCCCTATCATAGGTACTATACTTTTTTTGCGCTTCGGATAACTTTTTTGAATAAAATCCAAGCGGTTTCCACGTATCATTTACTTGCTGTTGTAAAACTGCACCTATACACTTATCTGAAGCGTCCGTCATGAGCGCTAAAATGCCGTGCGGTGACGGGTGCGACAGAGTAGCTGCCCGCTGTAGGCTCTGCTTACATTCCTCGAACTGGGATATAGCTGTGTCTGACCAAATTATTTTAGTTTTGTCCTTACGTTTGGTATTGTGGAGATATTTGTCCAACTCCGACTGCTGAGCTGCTGCATTCGGTATATGAGGTCTATAAAAATTTAACATACCCAAAAATCTTCTGAGTTCTTCTACGGTGGTAGGCCGTGGGAAGTCGACTATTGCTTGTACTTTCTGCTGCATTGGGCGGACTCCTTCCGTAGATACCTCATGACCTAAAAATTCAAGGTTTTCTTGTCCAAACACACATTTTGAGAGGTTAATTGTGATACCAAAATCGCTTAATCTTTTGAAAACTTGGTTTAAATATTCCTTGTGCTGTTCAATGTTGTCACTACCTATTATAATATCATCGATGAAAACGAATAAAAATTCAAGGTCAGGAAGTACACTATGACACATGAATCTTTGGAATGTCTGGGCCTCATTACGCAAACCAAAAGGCATTCGCGGGAACTCAAATAGTCCAAACGGAGTTATAACCGCCGTCTTTTCAATATCATTTTCATTTACAGGCACACAATTATAAGCTCTATTTATATCAAGTCGAGTAAAAATTTTTTTACCTGACAGTACATAAGTAAAATCTCTAAGTCTAGGTACAGGATACTTATCAGGTTTCGTTACGGAATTTAATCGCCTATAATCACCACAAGGTCTTATTTGTCCATTTTTTTTAGGTACAATGTGTAAAGGGCTTGACCATGCACTTTTACTAGGCCTACAAATACCTAATTCACACATTACTCTAAATTCCTCTTTCGCTTTTGCGTACCTTTCAGGAGGAAGAGGTCTGGCTTTACATTGGACTGGAGGTCCTGTTGTCTCAATAAAATGTGATACATTATGTTTTGGCACTTCTTTAAATGATACAGGTTTTGTTAAATCTGAGTACTGAGATAACAAATCATAATATGGGTGTTTACTACCTACAGTTGATATAGAATGATCATTAAGATTCGATATTCCAGCATAAATATTAAGATTTGTTACCTGGTCCTTCAATTTCCTTGCACTAAAATCTATTATTAACTTATACTTTTCTAAAAAGTCTGCACCCAAAATAGGTTGCTTTACATTTGCAATTATAAATGTCCATTGAAATGATCTTCTCAGTTTTAAGTCCAAAACCATTGAATGTAAACCATACGTTTTAATCGAAGTACCGTTGGCTGCATAGAGTTCGTAGCCACTACACTCACTATTTTGTTACGCACTGCCCAACGGGGTAACACTGAAACGTTTGCGCCACTATCTATTAAAAATTTTAAACCGGATTTTTGATCTTTAACACTTAGGCGGTGATTCACGCAAGGATCACAGCCACCCGCCGTAGACTGGACCGTGTCTAGTTTTCCGTCTTCTTGCTGTCTGTCCAATTGCATGGTTTTATAGTCCAGTAAATAAAAGATTTGAGGTCGCATTAAAGACACCTGACTTAAATGGTTTGGAAATAAAAGAATTGGTGTTTTACTAAGCATTCGTGGTAATTTTGTGATTGTAAGGGCGTTCAACCCTTAGAAATACCTAAAGACGCCTTTTAACTTGTATACGCCAAACAATAAATGCACTTTTGGGGAAAACTGAGATTTATAACTATAGTTACCTTATAAATATGGTACTTAAGTTGTCTCTAGTTTAAAGCAATAAATTCTTAATATTACGATATTTTTTATATTATTGCGTGAAAAATAATACTTACAAAATGGAGCCTTCGGAGATTTTTATGTTTATTAAGTCTAATTGTAAGGCTTGAACATGTGTTAAGTTTTCACCTAGGTGACTATTTCAGAACCCAGTTAAAATCGATTTTTTAAAGATTTCTGTAGTACACATTAAAGACACTACAAATATTTTCTTGGCTGTGCCGTAACACTAATATTATCTATTGGAAATCATCATCGTCCCTTGTACAAACAAAGAGGTTTCTTCTTAAAACGCATTTTAACTAAAATGTATTAGACATTATAATTATATTTCAAACGCCGAGAAGGTGCGTCAGCTGCCACGTACGCATAGCCAGTGTGCGTCAGAGACGGAGCTATTGGGTGCGAAAAAGACAAGTGCGCGGATAGCTAGATGGAAAGTGCGAAACGCAAATGTGATAAAATGCACAATATGATAGGTAGGTAGTAGTTATTTAATAATAATTGTGTCATACTCATTGGATTGTGGGCATCCAAACGTGATCATAGTACTACCGTCCTACTGATTTACAACATAGATATACCTACTGTAAATTCAATTCAAAAGAAGAAATAATAATAATAATAATATCTGGGACAAATCACACACGGTCATCTGGCCCCAAACTAGGATTCCCTGTGCTATGGGAACCAGAGACTGATATACATACACAAATACATTTAAACACATACATATATAGATAATAATACACCCAGACTTAGAGCAAACAATTCTGCTTATCACAGAAAAGTTTGCCCTGTGTGGGGATCGAACCCACGACTCTCGGATCAGAGGTCAGGATCGCTAACCACTTAACCACCGAGTCAGTCGAAACTTTGTCCTATTGATTCGCCGAACATTTAACTCCAAAAATTATACATAATTATTATATTGTCATGACATGAGTGTCATCGCCATTTTTCCATGACTTTCCATGAGCCTGCCAAAGCAACCCCACTTCCAATGCCAGTGGGCCTGTTCTTATGAAGTAAAAGTAGTTAGGAATTTACGCTAAATTTCACGAACTAGATGCGACATATCGTCGTTGCAATTTACCGTAATTTTGGATCAAGAATCAAGACCTCAAACTTGGCATAGTTGTTCCTTAGGTGGTCTTAAGTGGAATAAGCCCGGGAGGCATCGGGAGGCATCACGGTGGCGGCGTTATTATACCGCAATAGCTGTCCACTTTGATTTCGCTTGCCCTCTTGAAGCTCTCAGTAACTGACACGTTTCGTAACCCAGCATACGAGTCACAAGACCACACCAACATAATTTTCTTCGCTTAAGGTACGCCTCAATTCCGTATACGATTGCACGGTGTAGAACCTTTTTATATCTTATATGGTTGGACCAGTCGATGTTCATGATATCACGGAGGCACTGCATGTGAAATCTATCGAGGCAGCGTATTTCTTTCCTATTAGACTGGTGGCAAAAATAATAAAAGTGCTCTATTTACCGAGTTTTTTTCTCTGGCTCCTATATAGCTACAACAATTATCAATATTTTCGTCTTGATTCGTAGATGATCAAATAACCAGTCATAAGAAAGGGGGAGGGGGGCCGATATAGCTATGACGAAACAAACGACCTTAAGACAGGCTATTTCGTAATATCTGTACCAAAATGAATCCATCGATCTATACCTGTCATAGCTCTATATAAACACTATGTCTCTCACGAATTGAGGAGGTTTGGAATTACTTTGGACATATACACCAAGATCTTAGTAGCTAATATCATGCGACCGGAAGAATGTAGGTCTACGTTTGCCAGAAACTGCTAAAGCTGAAGCAATCCCAATGATCTCAGGGTCGAGGTCACATTTGAATGTTATTACACTTCCCAAATACTTAAACTTCTCCACATGCTTCATGACATTCTAACCGAGATACATTTGGAGTTAGGTTGTTCAGTTGTCTCCCAACATACATAACATCGATCTTACTTACACTGCCAGTACTCAATTTTTTTTAATGACTCGTCAAAACTGGTCATCAGTTTTTGCAGAGATATTAGGGGATTCCGCTGTAAAACAAAAGTCGTCCACGTACCTTATTGCTGTAACTATATGGCATAAAACTTTGTTACGTGCCTTCATTCGGTCTAGGTTGAAAAATTTACCGTCAGTTGTTAGTACGGACTACGGAAGTGCATAAAGATGCCTTTTGGCATGTTATGTGTGTGGCTCATAAAGTATGTTAACAACCCATTACGTTCCCACTGCAGAGGCACGGATCTCTTCCTATAACTCGGGAAAGTTAGGCCATACTCCACACACGGGGGCCAAGTCCGGATTGGTGGAGGTTGTGGGGCTAGTGGCCAACCCCAGTCTCAGAAAATTTCAAGCCGCCTATAAGGACTCCAACGTGGCTTAACGACTGCCATCTAGCGATAGCAGCCAGCACCAACGGCTTAACTTATAAATATCTTATTATGGACATCATATATAAACAATAGTGCAAACGGTGCACTCTTCGATTCCAGTAATCATTGTTTCATTTTAACGAAAGGTTATTGAGTACAAAAACTGGCAGTTCGGGATTAGACTTCGGGGCGTAAACTTGTCTTTACAAAATATATTTTTCTTTCAGTTAATTAAATAGTTTTTTAAAAAGCTTCTCGAACACCACCCCGTAACAGTGCCTTGCGAAGCATGGAAACGGTCGAGATAAATGCCACTAACAGTCATACCCATCCAGGTTATGACCGTGTCTGTAGTCAGTTAACCTTCGTGATCGACGCGACCACGCAAGCCGCACTGAGCCACGACCGCTTCTCATATAAAGTATATTTACTAAAATTAACATAAATTTGTTTAAATATATTATTGAACATAGCTTTTGGTCATACCCAATCATGGCAATTTAGTAGATCCTATCCATTGCTTTTATTAAACAAGTCATTTATGGATCAGATTTGTATTCCAAAGTACCGACAAATTATTTGTTTTCGATGTAAATAATATTTTCCTTCACGATTATAAATAATTTAAGCACTTATATTGCATTTCTCAAGTTAAGTGAATTTGTAATTCTTTTTGAGAAATAAATATTTCAAACCGTGTATGGATCTTACAGCTCATAATTTTATTGTTGACATATTTTTTAATAGAAATTAAGTGTTAAAAAAATATGTGCTGAAGTGAATTTCTTCTGGACTCAACGTTTCTTCTCACTTCGCAAACATTTCCTGAAACGTTGAGTGTACAAATTCCGCGTGGTAAGGACTTTGTGCTAGATAGAAAAACTATTTTTTACTAGATAAATAACCATTTTTTTTAAATATGTTGTCCACGTTATTCGGATTTTATGAATTTGTTATATTTTTTTTAGTGAAAGAACTTGAAAGAAGCCTTTATTTAATCAGAAATGAATTAGTCTTCCTTAATTTATCCGAAAATGATATCACACTTGACCTAGTACATAAAGTTATGGACGTATTAGCTCGAAAGAGGAGCGCGACCGAATAAAACTTTCCTTGCCTCTCCTCGCCACTTTTGTGATGCCTCTCGATGCCAATAGTATAAGGAAGACTGTTTTATATGGGGGGATTAGTTAAAAAAGTGTCCAACTGTAAGTAGTAAATAATAGTTCAAGAATCCATCAGAGTGGCGCTAATGTAGACAAGGATTATGAAAATAATATATGAAAAAAATATTTTTTTCTTATTTTATGTTTTTTTGTTTTAAAGTGCGTTATAACAAAGCGGATTCTTTCCTTGTTTTCTTCTCTGTTTCTAATAACTTTTCTCGCTTTCTTTAAAATTTACCCTTTTTAGGGTTCCGTAGTCAACGAGGAACCCTTATAGTTTCGCCATGTCCGTCTGTCTGTCCGCGGCTTAGCTCAGAGACTACTAGTACTCCAGAGCTGTAAGTGCGGATATGCATATTAATCCTTATATACTTCCAGCCTCCCGAACAAGCCGGTTTCCGAAAAGGCTTCAGTACCATAGACCACATACATACGCTTCGGCAGATTATACAGAAGACCGAAGAGTATAATCGACCACTAAGCTTGGCGTTTGTGGACTATGAGAAAGCCTTTGATTCGATCGAGACCTGGGCTGTATTGCAATCTCTCCTAACGGTGCCAGATCGATTTTCGATACATCGAAGTTTTGAAGTGTTTGTATGAAAATGCCAGAATGTTGGTCCACCTTCAGGATCAGAATTCGAAACCTATCCGGCTGCAGCGTGGGGTGAGATAGGGAGACGTTATATCTCCGAAACTGTCCACCGCTGCACTGGAAGATGTTTTCAAGCTTCTAGACTGGAAAGAACTCGGCATTAACATCAATGGCCAGTACATCACTCACCTTCGATTTGCTGACGATATCGTGATCATGGCTGAGACCTTGGAGGATCTAGACGCAATACTCAAAGGACTAAGTAGAGTCTCCCAACAAGTGGGTCTTAAAATGATACATGGATAAGACGAAAATCATGTCAAACATCCGTGTTACACCCACTCCTCTGAAGGTTGGAGACTCTACGCTCGAAGTTGTTGACGAATATACAGGGTGTAACAGAAGTGTGTGACAATACTTCAAGGTTGACTTTTACCCATCAAACTGAACAACTTTTGTTCTACAACTTTGTTGAAATCGCAAAAATTTGTTTGGACTTTTCATACAAACTTGGTTCGCCAGCTGATCGATTTGTATGAAAAGTCCAAAAAAAAAATTGCAATTTCAACAAAGTTGTAGAACAAAAGTTGTTCAGTTTGATGGGTAAAAGCCAACCTTGAAGTATTGTCACACACTTCTGTTACACCCTGTATATACCTGGGACAAACAGTCCAGTTAGGTAGGTCCAGCTTTGAGAAAGAGATCAGCCGTCGAATCCAACTTGGCTGGGCAGCGTTCGGGAAACTTCGCAATATCTTCACGTCCAAAATACTGCAGTGTCTCAAGACTAAAGTCCATGACCAGTGTGTGTTGCCAGTGATGACATATGGATCCGAGACATGGTCGCTTACTATGGACCTTATAAGAAGGCTTAAAGTCACTCAAAGGGCGATGGAACGTGCTACGCTTGGTGTTTCCC
The DNA here is from genome assembly GCA_958295455.1 of Coleophora deauratella. Taxonomy (NCBI): domain Eukaryota; kingdom Metazoa; phylum Arthropoda; class Insecta; order Lepidoptera; family Coleophoridae; genus Coleophora; species Coleophora deauratella. The sequence continues at coordinate 9,416,643 of OY282412.1, forward strand.
TACGTGATTGAATCAGATATGAGGAGATACGTAGGAGAACTAAAGTTACTAGCTCTTTTTGAATTTTTTTTCTCTCGACTATCCCAGAGTGTGGGGTATCGTTGAATAGGTCTTTCAAAAATATTGTGGGTTTGCGAAACCTATTTTTCGAGTCATGGATTCGTTTTCGAAATATTAAGCTTTAAAGTGCAATTTTTTGTTAAAGTCATGTGATAACAGCTAAATGGTTATTTCTAGAAATGTGAAAAAATTCACGGCAGTAGTATATTTAACGAAGTTAAAAGGAAAACTATCACAGCTAAGTAGGCTTTACAAGTTAACGAGTAGTAGTCAGTTTTGTAAGACGGGAGGTTTTCCCCTTGAAGCAGTGTTTGTCGAAGTACTAAGAAACCCTACACTACGCGTGGTCCGACACGCACTTGACCGCTTTTTATACAATAACACCTCCCTTACTTAACGCGTTTTGACGGACACTTTTGTACACAGAGACAGATCTCCTTACATGTACCCTCCATAGCCAATTTTTTTTCTAGCGATGGAAGCAATTATTTGTTCCAAATGAATTGGTATTCCTTTAATTGTCCGATAATTATCACACTTGCCCCAGTACATATAGTTATGGAGATATAAGCTCGAAAGAAGAGCGCGGCCGAATCAAACTTTCCCCGTTTTCCCTCGCCACCTTTGTGATGCCTCCCGATGCCTCCTGGGCTAACACTCAAGACCACCTAAAGAACAACTATATACCAAGTTTAAATCCTTGATAACACACACAAAACACAATAGGTAGACACGTGACCGCGGATGATGCTAAGTGGAACATCTATATCTTGTGAATAGTAAAAAAACGTGCCACACGAAAAGAAAAGAAAGAGAGAGAGAAACATTGATCCAAAATTAAAAACAGTTCTCATACAAGATGTTGCACGAAATCCCCAGCTATAGCTTAGCTGAATAAAGAACTCGCGGGGTAGCGCGGGCGCCGCGCATGCCGCATTCCCCCGCCCGCGCCCCCCGCTCAGCCCACTCGCGTATTATAATTGTTATTAGATTATTACAGAAACTGTGCAACAGATTGACCGGGGATTTTTCTTAGTCTTAGTTTTAAAAAAATATTACTATTAGATTTCATGAAAATATTCGTAGTGTCTTTAATGTGCAAGGGTTAAAATCGAATAAAACTTAATAAAAAAATAAATAACGAAGTCACCTTGGAGATAATTCTCATGGTTATTGACAGTGGTTATGTAACCCCTAAGACAAAATATCACTCACCTTGCAGTATTTCTTTTCAAGTTATAAATTTTTTAATATATTATATTCAATATCTACTCAATGTTTTGATCTCGATCGGGGACGATTATAAATATAAATAAAACGTCTTATAAGAAGCCCTCATGTAAAAAATCACCAGTTTTCTATTTTTTGTTCACATTTAAATTTAATTTTGTTTCTTTAGGGGCTAATTACCGAAAAATCATCAAATACTCATAAGAGATTTTCATGAATTTTCATTTTGCAATTATTTAAGTAACATATTCTAAATTTTCACCCAAAGTGCATTAAATGTAACCTACTCCATACTAAAATTCGTAGATTGACTGGACTATTACGCATTTATGCGCTTGTGCCATATCTGTAGTGATAGAAACATAGCCAATCATTATCCGATGTTGATTTGCGTGTACGGCTAACGCTGGGTGCTCTGGAAATTGACTTCTGCCAGCGTACATGACGGCTGTTACTACGGGTTCTCGATCTGCTGCGTTGAAAATTTTCTATCTTCTTAATTCGGTCACTAAGGTCATTTATGACCGAAATAATGTTAGTAGCCGAACTTTCATTTGGTTGGGAAATTGCGGCTGTTGACTGTACTTCTGCTACGCAATGCGGTTGAGCGTTTTCCATAACTTTATCCGCAATTTTTGCCAGTGTAAATAAATCTTTGTTTTCCGTTACCGCTAGAACTCCTCTTACCCAGTTTGGCAGATGGTTTTGCCATAAAACTAATAGTGTATCATCGGTAATCTTACCTCGGGCAAGTTCTTGCATTCGCCGTAGCAATTGTGATGGTCGTTGGTCTCCAAGATCCATTTCTCCGATCAGTTTTTGGATTTTTCTATTTTCGGATTCCTCATAAATTTCCAAAAGACGGTTTTTCAACGTATTGTATTTTTTAATCATAGGAGGTTTGATCAAAATGTCGGTGATTTGCTGTACCGCTTCCTTGTCCAATTTACCAAGGACGAATTGAAATTTTGCTTCATCAGACATCTTTTGTGGGGTTAAAACTGCTTCAGCTTTGATTTGTATTAGAATTGCAAATGAATAAAAGAACGATGTATGCACTCCATCTGTTTAATCCGAACTGAGGTAACTTCACACTCGTTTCTTGCTATACCCACATAATTATAATATATAACAATCCTCCACCACAATTTAAGAGTTTCTTCTACATAGGTAAGTATTAAAAATATAATTCACTAAAAAATTAAGTACAGGCGCGGCTATAAATAGATACAGATTTTACATCATAAAAATGTATTTAGTACTTATCTGTTATAAAGAAAAACACTTAGCATAGTAATTTAACGTTACGATACATAGTAAAACACATAGACATAGGCATGTATACATAGTAAAAATCAATAAAGGTGCGAAATCAGCTTAGAAGTTAATCTATTTCCAACCCATATCTAATAACTGGGTTTCTCACGCGTTTAGAACATCTACTAACTTCTGCGCTGACCGCGTCCACGGAGGGAGTTAAAGGTGTCTCCGTAATACTCTGGGTAACTGGTTTTGCTGTGCTATCTTTTGGACAAGGAGCTTGAGAACTAGATGGTCTATCCTCAGCCACCTTCGACCCTTCACCGGATGCCAATACCTCATTGCATTCACTTTTTGCTGATCCTGATGCCTGCTCAGCCGAGGTCGCCAAACTACGATTGCTTTCTGCAAAGACGCACGAACTAGGGCGACGCTTAATCTGATCCACGTGCCTATGAGCGGAAGACCCATCACAAGCTTTAACCACATAATTACTCTTCCCTAATCTATCCATGACCTCACCCTTCGCCCAATTAGGGCCTACTCCGAAGTTTCTATACCATACACACTCACCTGGGCTTAAGGATTTAGAAATTTTGGTGTCGTGGGATGCCCTACGTTGATGGCCATGATCAGGCTTGAGTATGTCTAATCGAGTTCTTAATTTCCGCCCTTGTAACAACTTAGCCGGTGATTCGCCTGTTGCGTTGTGATACATTAAAAGAAATCTTTGGATAGCTAGCTCGATATCAACATGGTCTCGTCGAGCTTTTTTAATGACATTTTTTATTATTTTAACGGCGCTTTCCGCGGCACCATTAGAAGAGGGATGATACGGCGCGGTTAATATTTGTTCAATACCATTACTCTCAAGGAACTCCTTAAATTCCTTACTAGTAAATGGGGGGCCATTGTCAGAAACCACTTGCCTAGGTAGACCCCATCGCGACCATGACTCTCGTAACTTGACAATAGTTGACCCTGCTGAAGTGCGATTCATTTTAAATACTTCAATCCACTTTGATCTTGCGTCTACGGTAACTAAATAAGTGGTGCCATCTATAGGGCCGAGAAAGTCTACATGAACTCTTTCGTAAGGACAGTGAGGCCACTGCCACGGCACGGGCGGAGCGGCGGGCGGCGCGGGCGCTAACTCGGCGCATGTCTCGCACGAGCGGCACTGCGTTTCCACGGCTTCGTCGATGCCCGGCCACCATACGTAACTTCTTGCGAAAGCTTTCGTTTTTACCATTCCCATATGGGCTACGTGTAATTCTCGTAATACCCAATCCCTGCAAGACTCAGGAATGACCAAGCGATGCCCCCACATGATACAGCCCAACTCTAGATATAACTCAGCTTTTCTATTAAAGTATGGTTCCATTTGCTTAATTTCAGCATATTCTGGCCAACCATTTTCTATATAATTACGCACCCGGCTTAACCATGGATCACGAGCCGTATCTTTCCTTATTTTGTTACAATCCATTAACATAGCACCCGCAGCAAAGTGAAGATACGTTTGCTCTGGGGGTTCCTGACTAACGTCTCCGCCTACTGGTAGACGAGATAATACATCTGCGCCGTTACTATGCGTACGTACGTACTCAATATTAAAGTCATATGCCGATAAAATGATTGCCCATCTTTGCATACGACTGGCTGCCATAGTTGGAATTCCCTTATGAGGGCCAAATATGCTCACCAGCGGTTTATGGTCGGTTTTTAAATTAAATCGCCTGCCATATAAATACTGGTGAAATTTATTTACGCAGTATACAATTGCTAAAGCCTCGCGATGTATCTGCGAATAATTTTGTTCAGCTTTTGACAACTTACGAGAGACATAAACGACCGCACGTTCTTCCCCAGCCGGGTCTTTCTGAGATAGGACACCACCTATTCCCCGTGCACTGGCATCGCAAGTTAGGATTAACTGTTTTTTCGGATCATAGTGAGAAAGTACTTTCGAACTAGACATTATTTTCTTGACGTTTTCGAAAGCCTGTGACTGTTTATCACCCCAACTCCAATGCACATCCTTACCCAGCAAAATATGTAAAGGATGTAATACGTCGCTGAGCTTACGCACGAACCTGGCATAAAAATTTACCATGCCTAAAAAGGACCTCAATTCCGAGACGTTTTCTGGTGGTCGCATGTCTTTTATAGCCGTTATTTTTTCAGGATCAGGCCTTATCCCCTTTTTGTCAACAATAAACCCTAGGTATTTAACTTCTTCAGCAAGAAAAGAACATTTACTTTTTTTTTATTTTCAGACCAACACTTTCTAATTTTGTTAAAAGTTTGTTAAGAGAATTTAAATGTGAAGCCCTGTCGGGGCCAGTGACAATAATATCATCGCAAAAACACTGAACATTAGGAATGTCTCTTACGATATCGCTCATAATTCTCTGAAAAATCCCGCTACTCGATGACAGCCCATATACTAAGCGATTATACTTAAACAGACCGCGATGTGTATTTATCACTGTATAGTTTTTCGAGTCATCAGACAAGCATATTTGGTTGTAGGCTTGTGACAGGTCAATCTTTGAAAATTCCTCCCCACCGGCCAAATCAGAAAGCAAGTCATCTACCCTAGGTAAAGGGTACCTATCCACTAATAAAACTGGATTAAGCGTCACCTTATAGTCGGCACAAACGCGCAGCGATCCGTCGCTTTTGTTAACGAGGACAAGCGGCGAGGCCCAGTCTGAGCAGTCAACAGGCTCGATCACGCCGGTGCGCAGCATGGCATCCAGCTCCGCGTCGGCGCGCTCGCGCAGCGCGTACGGCACGGGCCGCGCGCGGCAGAACACGGGCGCCGCGCCCGCGCGCACCTGCAGCCGGGCGCAGCCGCCCGTGTACCGCCCCAGGCCGCCACTGAACACCTCCTTATGTCTGTCGAGGATATTATACAATTTTTTACATACTGTGCACACAAAGTTCTTGTAACGGCATCCATCAGCGTTATGCCCAGCGCCGCAAGCGTCGCAGGAGCCCGCCGCTGACGCCGCGGCTGGCCTGCCCGCCGCCGCGGGTGCGCGGCGCGGCTGGCGCGATGGCGTCACGGCCAGCGAGTGGACGGCGCTGGTCGCGGGCTGCCCCGAGTCCACCGCGGCCGCGTCCCTCTCCACTGCCTCCAACGATTTTGCTAGCGCAATAGCTTGCATAAACGTCACGTTCTGTTCAGAAAACAAACGCTGACGTATCAAATCACTGTTAATGCCACAAACAAATTGATCACGCAAGTTGTCATGTAACTGAGCACCAAAGTCGCAGTCCTTGGACATTTTTTTGAGCGTAACAATATACTGTGTTATATTTTCGCCGGTTTCCTGACGCCGCTGTCGAAACCGATATCGCTCAGCCAAAATAGATGGCTTAGGTTGCAAATGCTCGCGAACTAAGGTTATGAGTTCGGAATATGACAAGTTCGTAGGTTTCTTGGGGTTTGCGAGGTTAACCATTAATTCGTATACACTGTCCCCGACTAAAGAAATAAGCGTTGGTAACTTTAATTCGTCCTCAATACTGTTAGCAACGAAATACATCTCCACGCGGTCACAGTACAAAGTCCAATTGCCCGACTCCAAGTCGAACTCCTTTATTTTACCGACCGACATTGTACTTTTTTACCACAAACGGCGTACAAAACACAATTGTCAAATATGTTTATAGTTTTTTAACTCGTCGCCACTGATTTGTATTAGAATTGCAAATGAATAAAAGAACGATGTATGCACTCCATCTGTTTAATCCGAACTGAGGTAACTTCACACTCGTTTCTTGCTATACCCACATAATTATAATATATAACAAGCTTGAATGAACCAGTGTCTTGGTAAATCTTTCCAAAATTCAGGAATTCGGGCGGAAATGGAGATCCCGGAAACATCGTCTTTCGCCATGCTAACGGTAGTCTCAGGTACCTTTATTTTTCCTTCTTCAGCCATGGTGTGTGGATATGGTGCTTTTAAATTCACAGCAGTAGCACCAGGTTGCTGTGCCCTATACAAGTCGCTGGTTGAGTCGCCCCTTGGAGTTAAATAACGCACTTCACTGTAGTCTTTTTCGCACTAAAAACGTTTAGGTCACCAATGTTGTATGTTGTTTGTTTCACTCACACAAATGTCAGAAATTACAATTATTTCTTACAGTATCGCGGATATGCGCGAGCGCGGCTTGTATAGAGAGCGAGCTTGGGACGACTGGCGTGCGAGGGCCACATACCAGTCTCGCAAACTAAAACTGCCTATCCAGCAAAATGCATTGTACATACATATGTGTCACTACAACCTTATCTACTTCAATTTCTACGTCACATTTTCCTAAACAGTTTACTACAGAATCTCCAAAACCTCTCAGTATGGGCAAATCATTCATAGACCAGGTTTCAGCTATACTTCTAACAGTAGATTCCCTCAACATTGTGCATTGACTATCAAAGTCTATGAAACAATCTAGACCTTGACCATTTACTTTAGCTGGTTTAAAATATTTAAGATCATTATCTCTTTCTTGTGAAATACGTAGTACAGTTTTATTACTTGTGGATTCCGGTCGAGAAGGACATACATTTACTAAATGCCCTATTTTATGACAATTTTCGCATCTTTTGATTGGTTGTTTACACTTATAATAGGGATGCCCCTCCTCATTACAATTGTAACATTTCACGACTGTTTTTACATCAGAATTATGCTGTACATGTTTAAATGGCCTTGTTCGTTTATTGTCAGATATGCCTGGTTGTAAACTATTATTATTAATTTTGTCAGGTTTTCGTGTAAATTTTACATTTCTAAGGAATACCAACAGTTTATCTGGTTCTGTAAACTGTGCTGCTTCGGCACTAGTCCTTACTGATCTGTCTTCAATACCAATTAAAATACAATCAAATACATTCTTACCAGTAATTTTACATCTATCAAGCAACACTATCTTTTCATAAAAGTAATCTTCCAACAAATCCCCATAACGAGCTTTACAAGCAAGCATATCTATCAACAATTGGCCATAATTTTCGTCACTTGGAAAAGCTGATCGTAATTTGTTTTGCCACTCAGCCCATGAAAACAGCAGACTTGGTAATCCCTGATACCATTTTTGTGCTAAACCAGTTAATTTAGGTAAAGCGTAATGAATTATTTGACGGTCTGACCAGTTGTAAATCATCGCACATTCATTTACTTTAAGTATCCATGTATCAACAGTTTGATTACGTTTAGACGGGTCAAATTCTGATATAACGTTTAAATTAGGATAACGTTCATTGGTAGTGTCTGTTTTCATGGCTTGAATGAGTTCTTTCACAATTGTTAATGTATTTTCAGAACAAGAATTATTTAGTGTATCAGATATAGGTTGAGGACTTACAGTTGGTACTGCAGTGATGCTGTTTTCCTTTGTCGGTTGTGATCTACCAGGACAAAGGCTACGTGCTGGTGACTCTTCGTTGCGTCTTCTTAATTCATCATCGTTATACCTTCGACGAGATTTACTTGAAGAACGGTGCCTGCGTTTCTTGTGTTTAGAGCCCTTACAACTTCGATCTCGTCTTTCATCTCGATGAAGCCGTTTGGAGGTACGCCTTAAAGATTCTGCGTCACTTTCCGTCGATTCATCAGACTCCCTTGCACGTTTCCGAGATGGTCTATCTTTTCCCATATTTACTGAAAATAAAACGTTTTGAAAAAGTAAATTGTGTTTAAGTACCGTCTACGAGGTAGCTTTACTAAAATATCGGTTGAACTCCAAATTATCGATAATTTAATACCAGGTTAATACTACCTCTCAACTAAATCGTTAAAAAAAAAATTATATCCACAAATAACTTGTTAGGTAGAAATCAAGACGAACAAATATCGGTTAATCGAAAATCAGAATAAATAACTTTTATGATTCGTTACTAAATATCTTATGTACCTATCCACTTTATCTAAATTTATCTAGATAAGAACTAAATCGTTAATTACACTCGAGAAAATTTTATTGTTCGACAGCAATGATTATCGAAAATCGGAATATCGAAAATGTTTTACCTATCTATCTAATTACTTTTCTAGATCAGAAATAATTATCGACACAATCAATTTAACCAAGAGCAAAAAAAAAGTTATTTGGACAGCGCATTGTTTCAAAAAAATATACAATATATAATTAAAAAAAGAAAAGCATTTCAGGAATAAAATAAGTTAAAAAAAAGGGACATGCTTTAAATGTTGAATTTTAACCTTCTAAATGTATTAATTATCACTAATTACGTACCTTTATATGGGCGTTAATCCTTATTTCGTGTAATTTACATACACTTTTACTCGATAATCATCCCACTTGCTGAGCTGTGAGGATTAGCCGAAAATAACCAACTACTTTTATATTTCAATTACTTCACTTTTATTATAATGCACTTTTACTATACACTTTTTAATCGATGAACCAAACACTTGTTTATTCGAATGCAACTGTCGTCGAACTGATCGCGCGCATGTGCTATCGCTCCCTTTCACCAACCAACCAAAGTGGCGATATCATACGATTGAACGAACGAATACGAATCAGCCAATGAGCGTCGAGCACGTGCACGTGGTCAGTCTTTAATATATTTAATAGTAGAAATTTTAATAAAATCTATAATTAGTTAAAAATACAATTATGATTTTAGAAAAGCTAACACTTGAAGTATTAATCACACCTTTCTGTTACACCCTGTATAAACTGACAAGGTTTTTTTCAAATTATTGTTGCTGATTTTGTAGATTGTATATGTCGCAGGGATATGTTAAAATCAGTGATATCAGTGATTTGATCAAATTTCTATTCCATTATAAAAAGAAGTCTGTCTAACCTGGAGACTATAGTTAGTGCACAAAGCAGTGAAATAAGTGCGTTAAAACAACAAATAATTCATCTCACATCATTGATAAAATCACTATGCGACGGTAGAAGTGAAAAAAATGATAAAAAAGAGGCATGAACTAATGATAAAATCGCCAATACATCGAATAACATAAAGTCTGTAGGTGCGAGTGAGACCAATGTATTGCCGTCGCTACCAAGACCGGTCGGAACAATACGTAAACAAAGTGATAGCCTTTCAGTGAACAACTGGAAATCAAAACCACGACAAAACAAACAATTAAAGTCAATACCTGGTCCAAAAGTTAGTTCACCTCAAACCAAGCAACCACAAACCCCCACCGATAAAAATTCGGACCCCAAACCAAGCTCTGACAACTTTAAAAATGACGACTGGATTCAGGTTAAGCCAAAAAACCGTGTTCGAAACCAGAGAAACCGACAAATCACTCGCTGTAATGGTGAATCTAGTGACCTTTTATGTACTGCAAACAAGTTAAGTTTCTGCACGTGTGGGGTGCGCACCCTGACACTACCGAAATTAATGTGGTCAGTTACCTAAACAGTAAGAAAAAGTCTGCACTGTACTCTGCTCATAAAATGGAACTTAAGCGACAGACAGACTACTCGTCATTCAAAGTCGGCGTGCCAGAAGATTGGTTCGACGAATGTCTGACACCACAATTCTAGCCAAAAGGATTCTCGGCTGAGCGGTGGCTTTTTCGTCTCGAACGAAGTAAACAAAGTGAAAAACAACAATAAAAATTCATACACATTACAAGTGTATTACCAGAACGTAAGGTGGCTCAAAACTAAGCTTTTCGACTGGCGGAATAACTTAATTACATCAGATAATATTCACTTAATTGCGGTGACTGAAACTAATTTAGACGATTCTGAGCTATGTGGTGCCGGAGATGACTGGACCGTGCTGCGGCGAGACCACCGCGGGCGCGCCGGCGGCGCGGCGGGGTGATGCTAGCTGCGCGCGCGCCGCTTTCGCTCGACAGGATTACCCGCTACGAGACACTCAATGGAGAAGATCTTTGGGCTAAATTTCAACTCAACGATAAGTGTATCTACGTATGTGTTGTATACCTACCACCTAACTGTAGTGACGATAATTATATGAAGTGGTTTGATAGTGTTGAAAGCGTATGTTATACCATCGAAAATAATAATATTAGGAGATTTAAATTTATGTAGCGCTAGTAGTAATATTAATAACTACTTTAAATGTTTCTGTACACTTTGTAACCTGGAACAATATAACCATGTAACAAATATGAATGAACGAGTGCTTGATGTTGTGATGATTGACCCTGAATTAGGAGATTCGGTATGCGTGCGCGCCGCTGAACCTGCTGAAGTCTTGTCAAAAATAGATAACCATCACCTCCCTTTGATGGTGAGTATTGAGTACAATTTCTCAAACAACTTGACAAAAACAGAACCTTCCAATATTCCTGCTGAAAAAGATTGGAACTTTACTAAAGGTAACTTTTACTCTTTATTTTCTCTGATTCGCAGTTTTAATTGGGAAGAACTCTGTAAATTGTCTGTAATCAATGACGCTTTAAATTTATTTTACGAAACAATGTATAGTGCATTCGACAAATGTATCCCTAAGAAGTCGCGTAGACAATCCAGCAACCGTATATATCCTGTTTATTTTACTGCTAAACTAATTAACGATATTCGCACAAAAGCGTTCTTCCATCGTTTATGGAAACATCGGGCGATAATTCTGCTCGCAGCCGCTTTGAGCAGTTGAGATACTCTATTAAAAAGGATACTTAAACCGCCTATATTAATTACACAAACACAATATCCACTAATTTATGTAAGAATCCTAAGGAATTCTGGAAATTTGTTAATTCCCTTCGTACCCGTGGGGGAATTGAATTTATTTTAACGAGAGGTGGTGTGGAATATACGGGCTCGGGTGCCGCGACCGCGTTTGCAGACCATTTTAGCTCGGTGTTTCTTCCCGATGTGCCTGCGCTCGACCCTGATGCCGCCAGCACTTCGCCGCCCGCTGACAGCCGTCACGTTGACGTGCGCGAATTCTGTGACTCGGACGTGCGTCGAGCTGTAAAGAAGCTCAAGCCAGAACCTCACCGGGGCCAGACGCTTTGCCAGCGTTCGTTCTCAAAGGTTGCATCGACGAGTTGATTCAACCAATATTATTTATATTTAATCTAATTTTAAATACCGGAGAATACTCTCAAGCATGGAAAAGGTCACGTGTTACCCCTATACCCAAATCCGGGTCAAAAAGTCAAATAGAGAACCATCGCCCTATAGCAATTCTCTGTGCGTTAGCCAAGGTTTTCGAGATGGCTTTGCACTCACGTTTGCTGCCGCAGTGTATGCCGTACATTACTAATGTACAGCATGCTTTCTTACCCCGTCGATCTGTGGCTACGAACCTCGTAACATTGGTCAATGAACTGTCTGTCCAGTTCGATAATGGTAATCAAGTGGACATTGTTTACTTAGATTTCCAAAAAGCATTCGACCGAGTTCATAACGACGTGCTCCTCCTCAAATTAGGCAAAATGGGATTCACTCCCAGGCTTCTTAAACTATTTGCGAATTATTTGAGCGACCGCCAGCAGTATGTTAAGTATGGTTCTTATGTTTCGAACTCATACCACACACGCTCCGGCATAAGCCAAGGATCGAATCTAGGACCATTCCTTTTCGTCTTGTTGATCAATGATCTCCCTGACACTGTTAGTGAGTCCTCTATCTCAATATTCGCGGATGACGTCAAGTTATTAAGGGTGTGCAGGTCGAAGGCCGACTGCGAGGCTCTTCAGCGAGACATCAACGCTGTCAACGAGTGGAGCATAGAAAATAAACTGTTGTTTAACCCCAATAAGTGCGAGGTAATGTCCTTTACGCGATCTCCCCAACCAGTGCAATATGAGTACGTGGTGGGCGGCGAGCCGGTGGCGCGCGTGCAGCGCGTGCGCGACCTGGGCGTGCTGTTTGACCCACACCTCACTTTCCGCGACCACGTGCAGCGGGTAGTTGATGCGGCCCACCGTCGTTTGGGCTTTGTGCTCCGTGACTCTGCTGAGCTCTCACCTGCAGCCACTCAAACTATGTACGCCGCATTGGTACGTAGCTTATTGGAAACCAACTCAGTCGTTTGGAGTCCGCATGAAGATAAGTATGTTCTCATGCTAGAACGAGTGCAGAAAAAGTTCCTAAGGAGTATGTATAAAAAGTCATTTACGTACTACCCCTATATGTATCCGACTCTCTTCATTCAGGGTCAATTAGGGTATGAGTCGCTGGAAATAAGAAGATCTTTAGCCCTAGCTAAATTCGTTCTGGGTATAATTCGAAACAAAATTGATTGCTCGATACTGATGGAGTTGTTTATGAAGCTGTCGGTCCCCGACGCTCACCTGCGCTCGTACCTGCGGCCTGCTGGCGGCGCCGGCCGCGCGCACGAGCCGCCATGACAACGCGCCGGCGGCGCGCGCACGAACCGCCATGACAACGTGCCGGCGACGCGCGCACGAACCGCCACGACAACGCGCCGGCGGCGCGCGCGTGTGTGCTGCTCAACGCGGTGCTCGCCGAGGCCCCACACTGTGATCTCTTTCACTCCACTTTTGCTAAAATATTATTATGTATTTTGTAAATTTACCTAATTTGGGAATCATTATTTTGTATATTTTTTTTGACAAAATGTTGAATTAATTTATATAAGTACCTACTTTATTTAAATATGTTCTAGTGCATGTTTAATCTTAGTAAATCTTTATTTTATTAAATTGATATTGACGCATTGGAATTAGTTCTGTAATGTCAATGTTTTATGAATAAATAAATAAATGAAATGAATAAATTCGTTCAGTGAAATGACAAAATAAACATGTTAGTGCTTTCTTGCGTTGCGCTCGCGCATTGTACTCAGATTACGCACCCCCCACTTCACCGCACCGCTTGTACAACGCGCTCGCTCGTTCGCTTTTTCTCTGTGCTTTTATCCCTATGTAATTTAGGCACTGACTGAAATTCTGCGCTTTGGCTTTTGGAAATCATACTATTATATTATGCTGCCTTTTGGCAGTAATTTTTTTGTGATCCATAATTTTTTGTTCATTTAGTTTGTTAACAACCCACTACGTCCCGGGCAGGGGCACGGGTCTCTTCCCATAAGTCGGGAAGGTTAGGCCATAATCCACACACGGGGGTCAAGTCCGGATTGATGGAGGCTATAGGGCTAGTGGCCAACCCCAGTGTCGAAAATTTTCAAGCCGCCTGTAAAGCCTCCGACATGGCTTAACGACTGCCATCTTATGACAGCAGCCGGCACCAATGGCTGCCTTGCGAAGCACAGAAACGGTGGAGATAAATGCCACTAACAGTCAAACACATCTATATTATGACCGTGTGTGTAGTCACTTAACCTTCGTGGTCGACGCGACCATGCAAGCCGCACTGAGCCACGAGCTTCTTATTAATTTTAAACCTTTTAAACACAGTATAATAATAATTTTATCATATCACTAAATCAGTTTGGTGATTTGATCAAATCACTAGATTCGTTTAGGGATATGACAAAATGGTTTTATTATTTTAAATATTCGCCTGGAGCTCGTCGTTTGCGGACGTGCTGTCCGATTTTATTAAAACTTGTTTAACTGCTATTTACTAAAATTGTACTCAAGTTACAGTAAAGAAAATCTAATAACGTTCGACTTAGTGCGTGTGTGATAAGTTGTTTTGATTCTGCGAGATTTGTGATCGCGTGAGCTGCTCCTCACCTCACCCCCGCGAGTAAAGAAGATAGTCTCCTTTTTTTCATCCTGCTCTGTGAGTGCTCTGGGTCATAATATACTGGTTTAAGCCTTCGTTATGGACAAAGATAGATCCTTACTAACTATCGGCACTGGCCAAGGAACTCTCAGCTTGATTTAACCCAAATGAAGGTGTGCGGGTTCCAAGGAAAATGCTCCGATTTGGCAAGTACAATGGTTTATTGAGGGAAGTTCACACCTTGATGTTGTCCGGAAAAGAGGTAGAGGGGCTCCCGGAGCGCCCTTATATAGTTGACCACAGCGCCACATCGGCAGATATCGGTAACTAAATTAATATTTACTTGGGTTAACGTCTTAAGAGATCAATTCTAGCGATAATCTGTTGTGAGGTGCCGCTGTGTTTACAATAGATTCACAGAGATGTCGCCACTAGTAATATGATAATAGATGGCGTTGTTAACTAATGTACCGTTGTTGAGACAAAGTCTTAAAAGAAGGTATCATTAGCGGAAAGTAAAGAATTACTTTTAAATATGCAAGATGTTAACACTAATCGAGCTGCATTTAAAAGAAAATATCGCGATGATTCGTTACGTGCTGATTTTGCTGACTTTAGAAATGAAATGCGTCAAATGTTCATGGAATTTTGCGCTACACAACAGGATAGCATGAGTAAGTTATGCAATGAAGTCAAGCCAATAAAGCAAAACGTAACTGATATTAAATCTATCACAGACAAACTAGTTATTGATCAGGCTTAGTTAATGCAATCCACAGATGATTTTTGTACCAAACAAGAAATTGTAAACTCTTCGACGAAAGAACAAACTGAGTCACTTAACTTTGAAATTCTTTATCTTAAGAATGAGATCCAAGACCAGCAACAACGTGAACGTATATCTAATATTGAGATTACCGGAATTCCTGAGCCAAAGAATGAGAATGTCATACAACTCGTGATAAAGATTGCACCTCATGCTGATGTGGAGCTGCAGTCTAGTGGCATTATTCATGCCAACAGAGTGCAACCTCTTCAGTAAAAGCCCGGCCGCCCTAAGACCATTGTTTGTAAGTTGATATCCCGCACACTGAAGAATTCCATTCTAGCCGGGATTCGGAAACAAAGAGGTGTCACCTCATCAGATATTGGGATACCTGGCAAACCGCGAAGAATTTACGTCAACGAACATTTAATGCTGCACAATAAGGGATTACTCAGAGAGACGAAAGAAATTGCGGCTAAAAATTACAAATTCATCTGGGTAAAAAACTGCCGTATATTTGTCAGGAAGAACGACACCTCACCTATTTTGGCTATTCTATCGAGATCCGATCTGAAGAAAATTACTTGTATAATTTCATCTACTTAAATTGGTGGTTTTTATTCATATTAAGAATTATATTCTTTGATCTTAATTATAATACGTCAATAATGCCTATTTGTTTACACTGTCTTGTAAAATACCAACCTTAAACTTACATACACATTTACATTTTACACACTAAACACTTAACACGTATTCCTACATTAATATATCTTCTATATCAGATACCGACCTACAACGGATTTATAAATAGTAAAGGAAAAGTATTTTTATTATTAATTAACAGTCTATCTCACATTTATATAATTTTATGTATATTTCTCTGATATATAACAACGCCTGGCCCAAACATGTAATATCGTATCTGCAACTTACAATCATAACTCTTATATTATTATTTTTCTATTTACATACTATCACATTTACATCCTTTCTAGGTAATATTAATATGATGACGCAAAGAATCTTTACCCATTACTGTTGTTACGTTTCTATTCCAACTATTCGATCAGAAATATGAATCACCGTTATCTATGCGTTATAATATTTATTTCTGCCGTGGTATGCAACCTACCTACACTATGTTTAGCGGTGCTGTTTTGCGTTTTGTTCCGGGTGCCTCGAACATTTTTAATAAAAAACATTTAAAACAATTTTTTTTTAATAATGAGTAATTTAATGATTTATTATCAAAATGTTCGGGGACTTGGAACAAAATACCACGACTTACACCGCAATATCTCGAAAAATAATTACGATATTATTGTTCTTACGGAAACTTGGTTTTATGACTCGATAATGGACTCGGAAATATGTGATATCTCATATGATATGTTCAGATGCGATAGAAACAGTATGAATTCTATAAAAAAATCGGGCGGAGGTGTATCAATCCTAGTTAAACGTCATCTATGCGCGACCTTGCGCAGTGAATGGTTGCATAAATCTCTTGAATTGGTATGGATTACAATACACGGCTCAAAACTAGGAAATAACTCAAATTTGCATATTTCATCAATCTATATACCTGGGGATACCAACTCCGGTCATCAAGTGGACGACTTACAATCGTATCTTTCTACTGTAAATTCTGCTGTTTTTCAGAACTTAAATGATATTTTTTTTACTTTTTGGAAATTTTAATCTTTCTTGTATAAATTGGGACACTTCTTCGCTTTCTTTCATAAAAACAGGATCTGCTAAAATACAAGACATTGCAATCCGCTTTACTGAGGATTTGAGTTCTTGGGGGTTTTCGCAACACAATAATTTAAAAAATTGCAGTAATAACACTCTTGATCTTGTCTTTAGTAACTTTACTTTAGAAATTCGTAAAACTATCTTTCCTCTCTCAAAAATTGATGTTCATCACCCACCATTCTATTGGAGGGGCTGCCTCTGCAGTTACTCCATATTGAACTCTTTTAGAAGTTTTTCTACATATCTCTCCTGATGTAGTTTTATTTCCCTTGAATTTTGCTCAATGCTTATCCCAAGCATGAGTTCAGCTTTGCCCAGATCCTGCATCTCAAAGCTGGATTTTAAGTCACTCTTGACTTTGAACATTTCTTGCTCGTTGTTCCAGAAAATTAGGATATCGTCCACATACACAGCTATTATGACGACATTATTATTCTGTGTTCTTGTGTAGATGCATGGCTCATAGCGTGATCTTGTGAATTTGAGTTTTATCAGTTCTGAATGAAGCTTCATATTCCATGCACGTGGAGCCTGCTTTAAGCCATATAAGGATTTTTGTAAAAGACAGACGTAATCTTCCTTGCCTTTTACTTCGAACCCATCTGGTTGTTTCATGTACACGACTTCATTCAAATCTCCATTAAGGAAAGCCGTCTTCACATCCATTTGATCGATTTTCAAATCCATCCTCGCAGCTAAAGCAATCAGGACTCTCAGTGAGCTATGTCTCAATGAGTCCCGATGAAGCTGAGGAATCGGTCCACAATGAAGAAGCAGAGAATTGGAGATACCCTTTGCGAACAAGGAAACCAAAAGTATTTCCAGACTTTGTGACTTACCAAGCTTCGAAAGCGTTACAGGACCCGATAACTGTCCAAGATGCATTATCCAGAGAGGATGCACCGAAGTGGAAAGCCGCAATTGAGGAGGAGCTGGAGGCCCTCGAGAAAAATAAAGCGTGGACACTTGTAAAGCCACCGATGTCGTGCAACATGTTGATTCGAAATGGCTTTTCGAATCAAAGAAGAGGCGGGGGGAAAGACTCGTTATAAGGCACGACTGGTTGCTAGAGGATTCAGTCAACGTAGAGGCGTTGATTATTATGACACGTTTTCGCCTGTAGTGAGACAATCGGTCACGTAAATCTGCTTTAATACCAATATACATTTCCTCGTAGATATAGTAATCTTGATTAATATAATATGGCATTGTTTTTCTATCTTCTTTGCACGTAAGCCGTGTGAGTTGTAAGTGATTTTCTCTGAACGTACATCAATATTCCTCAATGACATTTAAGCGAGCTTCTAGGTATCCTGATGAAACCTTTCCCGCTAAATACTGTTTCACGCTTGATTCAGCTTTTCTCAATAAAGATGCCGTATCTTCTAATACTGATAGTAGTTCCGAGCAATGGTGTGCACGTCATAAAGACAAAAAGACACTGCCTACCCTACCCATTCACTCACCTCTTTTATTTAAAATCTTTTTTTTTTTTTAAATAAAATAAACTTTATTTGAACAAAATGTTTCAATATTTTGTTGCCTGGCTCCCTAACTAGGTTGCCCTGTACTAAGGGAAGCCAGTCTTTCATCCTTAGGTTCTAAGTTACATTAAACAGTTACCAATTCCACAAAAATAAATTACAAATCCAAAAATAGAGTACAATAATAACTATATCACAAACATGAGGGTAATACAAAAACAATAACAATACTACTGCGAAATACCTGTTGTACAATACAACGCCGTGCGTGTGCAGTATACGCTAAACAATCAGATAAAATAAAGTGTTGCTTGAGAGAATGTTTAGTGTTAGAAGTAAAATGGGAGATTTTGTTTTGGTTGATTTTAATGAATTGTAGTTTTTTTTTAGATTTGAGTAATTTATTTTATAGTTTATTTTGTTTGATTTATATATGTATATATATACATGTACACATATACATATATTTTTTTAATGTATGTATATATTATATGAAATATTTGATATATATGTATGTGTGATAAGATGTTTGGTGAATTAATGATTGTGTTGTATGTTAAGTAATGCCAGTATCCAGCAACATTTCTGTTTCATTATAATCTTTTAGTCTTAAAAACTTGAAAACAATTATTTTACACTTAGATGTGGTAAGATGTACCAATTCTAGTTTGTTATTGATATGTGTGTATAAGAACGGTTCCATACGATTTGGGAAGCGCCGAGCAAAAGCAGTTTTTGTCTTTGGAATACTCCATGGTCTTTGCCTTCCTGGCACGTTTCTTTTCGCTTTATCTCTTGCGGTCAACGTCATTGTGGCCAGTGCTGTTTTATGAAAGGTTGTTATATTTTTTTGGTGTTTTATGAAAGGTTGTTATATTTTTTTGGATATACAACTGTCTTATAGAGAGAACGTTACTTTCACTGTATAGATTTTGAGTACTATATCGATAGGGTTTAGAATATAAAATTTTAAGAGCTATACGTTGAGCACGTTCCAATTTAATTAATAAAGATTTAGAGGCACCTCCCCAAACCAGAATGCAGTAGCTTAGTATTGACTGACCTAATGCTAGATAAACCATTTTCAAGGCTGGTTTGTCAAGAACGTGACGCAACTTTTTGAAAATATGCAAAAGCTTCCGAGTCCTATCACTATTTGGTATCCTATTATTTATTTAATCGTCCAAATATTCTAAATTAATAATCTAGAATCAGCTCCACCTAGCGAGTTTCAGTGCCTACTGCTCGACGTGACTTAGCATTGCCTGTATTGCATTGGCGTTGCGCTGCCCTAGCGCCGCTTCGCGCCGCGGAAAAGACACATAATATTCCTGTCTAAAACCCGCCTTGTGTGCCTCGTGATCATACGTTTACAGGCTAGTGTGCATTCCTATAAATACGTGGCACACAATGACACTTGTAACGCACACAACTGCGCAGGGTAGGCAGTGCCTTACTTCCGCCGCCGCGCCGCAAATTGCCGAAGTCTTCCGATTAGTTCCGATCACTGAATACGTAACCACTTTAAGAAGTAGCATTGTTTCATATAATAAGCGCTTAATAAATGCCATTACCTTTTAGTCGTATGTAATTGTAGGACTTATTTTTGATTTTATTGATTAATTGATCTGTCTATAAAATCAATTAATCTATGGAAATTTGAGGTAGCAAATCACAAACATCTATATGAAAACGACAAAGCAACGAAACTTAAACCAAAATGTAGTACTTTGATGTTTTTTTAATTTTTTATTTCTGCCTACCCAGTCTTAAAATTCTGTGCACGCCACTGGTTCCGAGGGCGACGATGAAATCATGTTTCTATTTTTAAATTCACCTTTTAGATTAAAAGTTCACAAAATTTTAGCAAAAGTAACACATAAAAGTTTGATGTCCACTTCACTCGTTAGTACTCTGTCCGCTTATCTGCTTTACAATCACTAAAGAATGCGGCTGCCTTTTGTTCGCGAGGTTCGCACAGATCCCGAGTTCGCGTAACTATCCGGCTCGATTGTGACCATTATTTAATTGCAATAGGGTTTATTTTAGGTTGCGTTCTTTTTCAAAATAAAAAAACCGTGTGTCTGCTTTGAGCTTTGTATTGCGACTGAATTATCGATACAAAAATCCTTATTTATATTAAGTAGTAACCTACGTTACACAAAAAAGAATATTTGCGTTAAACAATTGGTTTTATGAAAGAAATTGAATGAAAGTTATGAATAAAGAAATGAGAACGGAAGTGTATACGGTACACAAAGTTAAGTTAGGGGTCAGATACTTCAGATTCGATCATAGTGTAAACTACGTTTCTCCGTGAGAACTGTTGGAGTCTTATTTTGTTTGATGGCTTAAACCATGACTCCATAATATAGGGTGTGCTCACAACCCGCGTAATGCACGAGTTGCTTATGTTAGTTTATTATGTTTTATTATTATAGTGTAGAGTCGACTCAAGTGATATGTACGTACCTTATAAATAATTATTAAAGAGACCGGCTGGCCCATATCTAAATGGTATAAGTAGATTGAATGTGTAGTGGACCGTACCGTGAATGAAAGCTAAATAAATAAAGCTGATGAAAGATGAAAGTTGAAATAAGTTTGTTCAATGTCGAAGAATACTGTATAATAAATGGAAATGTAGAAAATTGTTGAAAACTGAGACATATAAAAAGTAGATAGTTACGAAGGTAAAGAAATTGTTACGACAATGAGTAATTTGATTAGAAGAAGCATAGAAGATAATAATAATCTAATGAGATAATAAGAGATATAAAGGAGTGTTTTTTAAACCACTAAATGTGAAATTAACCACTTAGATTGGTCTTTAGATAAATAGAGATAATAAATATACAAAAATAACTAGAATTGCATACTGAACATAAAAAAAAGATTCTTTTATTTAGGTCTTTTGACGAAATTCATATCACTTAAGTAACTATTAAACTGAACTTTGTTATTATTGTAATAAAAGTCGAGATTAGCGGAAGACAAATATATCCTGTTATCATATAAAAATCTAATAAATGAGATATTGTGGAAATAAGACAAAGTAGGTATTAAAATAAAAGTTGTTTTTAGTCGGAATATGTTTATAAACAATATGCTGTCAGCGAAGTTTTAAAAAAATATTTAAAATAAAATTTTGTTTTTTTTGTGTGTGTGTGTGTGGATTGAGTGATCTTTTCAAAAACCTTATTCAATCCCTACCAAAATTTGGGAGCATTTAATGAATAATTGTGAAAACTTCATAGTAAAGTATAAAATTTGTGAAACCTGAATCAAGAAAGTTATAGTAAACTAACTGGATCACTGTTGTGGTAGACTGCCACTCATTCATGTACTGACTAGCACATTTTGCATCTACTAATCACTCCCGACTTGAGGTTACTTCCCTCACTTATTAATCGAACACCATCACTGGCGTATTACTGAACACTGACTATCAACATTCACTCGCGTATTGTAGAACTTCACTCTCCGAGATCCGAACACTGACTGCCCTCTCGAATGTGTATCGTCTTCTTTTATACAAAACCTCTATCTCAGTTAATTCAGACATTTTGTCCAACTTATCTGGGAAATGTCCAAATAGTTTTAATCGAAGTTCAAACAGTTTCAGACAAATGTCCAAATCTTCTTTCACATGAGAATTCTAGTACGATTTATTACTTACATTACTCTTAAATTTTTCTTAACTTTAATAATCAATATAGTAAGAGTGACTCAGCGATTAGCAGTCACAATCGCTCCCAAGAGCGTAAGTTTAACTCCCCCCCATGGAAAACATCAGATCCGTCTACAACTGCAGATCCGTCCGCTCAGTGTCTGGTTGCATTCATCCTTTGTTTTGTTTGCATTTTAACACTCATATGTGTAATATCAATCACCCTCCAGCTCCCACAACTCAGGGAATCCCAACCTAGGGCCAGAAATCCATACACAACTCGCCCCAGATATTTATTAGCTATTATTGTAATAAATTTCTATTTTGTGACGATCAGAATTGATTCGTTACATTCTTCACCTCCCTAGATGCCCCCTTCGATGCATATTCGCCTCTCGTCTCAGTTATTGTTGAGGTTTGTTGAGGTTCATCCCGGATAAATAAACAGACTTCACTATTTCAATATTTTATAGATTATAATAGGATAATGTAACCTCTTTTTTAGTCTACGCGGGCGACGCCGCGGGCACAAGCTGGTCTATAAAATACTTAATGAAGAGCATTTTTAAAACATGGCGGATCGTATAAAACATGGCGAATATTCTTAAGAATTGATGAAATATTGTTTTACAATAATAACTGTTTTTCGAAGGACGTTAAGTAATTAAGTAAATTCTGGTACACATTTAGAGTAAAAGTGGCTTCCTCGCAAGTTAACACATTATAATATTTAGAAAGTACTTCTAGTAATGTTTCACATATATCACTGTCACTATGTAAAATGTACTTATAACTAGTAGCTAAGTAAATACTAGTAAATTATAAACAAGATTGCACCGGTAAGATACTTAGGTCATATTCTAATAAAAGCGTTTGTTTATGTAAACGTTAGTCTAAGGTCATTATAAAAACAACAGCGCTTTTTCAAGTATATTATAGAACTTAATAACATTCTAAAAGATAAAAGACTGTTATAGAAATAAATGCTCCTATAACTGAGACCAAATCCAGCTTTGTAGTGAGCGTCAAGCAACTTATACGTAAAAAAAATGTCTTGAGAACGCTATAAGTACTGATTTTGCTAGTTGGGGTACCAAATGTCACCTGCCCAACAATGGTTATGCGCCAATTTGTCTGCGTCTTTGGTCCTGGTGCCGTTGGCCGTGTATCATTGTACTAGAAACAGTTTATATAAAGGAAATGCTAAATTCATAGGTGTTCCGTTACAAGACGTTAGAAGAAAACTGTCCGCACTTTGAAAACAATTTTATACATCTTTGTTAGATTAAGTGCGCATTACACTAGTGTATTATGTAGAGTAGTTCATTTATTAATTCGCGCTGCAGGCAATGAGAAAGATTTAGAATATATTTTTTTACTTGAGCTGTATGACCAACGGGTCGTCATCAAGATTTTATTTGCTCAGGGACATTCTGTAGCTGAAGCTCATCGACAAGTGCACAAAGTGACAGGAAAAAAGGTGCTCGATAATTCTACAATTTAAATGCGATATCAAGATTCAAAGAAAAAATATATAAATTTCAAGACCATTGTGGTAGGACCCTTTAGCCTTCAAACGCAATAACGAGTAGAAGCATTGAGGGAAGTATTCAACCAAACAAGATGTTGGAGCCTAAGGTCCCTGTCGGCTAATCCAGGAATCCCTAAAACAACTTGTCACGAAATAGTTACTGAAATACTGGAAATAAGAAAAATCTATAAAAAATGGGTTCTAAATGATCTTGCTCCGGTCCACTGGGAAACACGGGTAGAGTACTCCAGATTCAATTTGCAGCACTACAAGTAGCAACTGACATACTGTTGCCGTGGATGAGGCGTGGGTCTCTCTCCAAACAAGCAAAGTAATCCTATAAGAAAGATTACAAGTACATAATTACTAATAAATCTCTTATAAAGGCACTGTTGTAGACTCTATTACTTATAAAAGCATTTCACGAGCCTTAATATACTTAGGAGCATTCGTTTTTAGGGTTCCGTAGCCAAATGGCAAAAAAATGGAACCCTTATAGATTCGTCATGTCTGTCTGTCTGTCTGTCTGTCCGTCCGTATGTCACAGCCACTTTATTCCGAAACTATAAGAACTATACTGTTGAAACTTGCTAAGTAGATGTATTCTGTGAACCGCATTAAGATTTTCACACAAAAATAGAAAAAAACCAATAAATTTTGGGGTTCCCCATACTTAGGACTGAAACTCAAAAAATTTTTTTTCATCAAACCCATACGTGTGGGGTATCGATGGATAGGTCTTCAAAAATGATAATGAGGTTTTTAATATCATTTTTTTCTAAACTGAATAGTTTGCGCGAGAGACACTTCAAAAGTTGTAAAATGTGTGTCCCCCCCCTGTAACTTCTAAAATAAGAAAATGATAAATCTAAAAAAAATATATGATGTATATTACCACGCAAACTTCCACCGAAAATTGGTTTGAACGAGATCTGGTAAGTAGTTTTTTTTTAAATAGGTCATAAATCGTAAACCGCAATTAGGTTTCATTCAGTGAGTTCAAATATAAAAATAAAGAAAAAAAAAATAATTTCATAACAAGAACTTTTATATTAAGTTACTTGCTGCTACGGAACCCTTCATGGGCGAGTCCGACTCGCACTTGGCCGCTTTTTATATATTAGACTTATAGTTTGCTATAAGATTAACCTAAAGGACAGTTATAGGACACTTTTACTTATAATTGCATTTGACAAGCGTTGATATTCTCAAGAGCATTTGCTTTTTTATCTTAGTCTTATAGTTAGCTACAAGATTATCTTATAGGACATTTATAAGAATATTAGTCCCGAGAAAAAATATGACTCTATAGTAGCATTTTGTAAGAGTATAAGGTTCTATAATATACTTAGCTGAGATCACAGCAAGTGTACGCCACTATAGTTTTGTTCAAGATTCTTATACGTCGAATAATACTTAATAAGAACATTATAAGAGCAAAATAGTTTAAAAACTACTAGATCAATACTTTATAAGTAAACGTCAGTCATTTTGTCAAGATTCAGTTGCTTTTTTTTATGGCAGAGGTGGCAAACGAGCAGACGGATCACCTGATGGTAAGCGATTACCGCCGCCCATAGATACCCGCAACACCAGAGGAGTCACAAGTGCGTTGCCGGCCTTTGATATGGGAGTACGCTCTTTTCTCGAAGGCTTGAATGTCGTATTGGTCCGGAAATACCGCAGGCGACAATTCATTCCACAGTTTGGTTGTGCGAGGCAAAAAGTTTCTAGTGAAACGCACAGTTTTGGACTGCCAACCATCTAAATGATGGGGATGAAATTGTTTTCGCGTGGACCGATGGCGAAAAGAGGCGGTAGGGATCAATCCGAACAATTCCTCGGAGCACTACCCATTGTACAAGCGATAGAGAATGCAGAGCGAGGCCACATCTCTACGCAGCGCCAAGGAGTCGAGCCGATCTGATATGTCCTGGCAGCCGACGATTCGAGTTGCTCTCCGTTGAATGCGGTCCAGAGGGAGAAGCTGGTACTGGGGTGCCCCTGCCCAGAGATGAGAACAGTATTCCATATGAGGCCGAACCTGCGCCTTATAAAGTTGCAGGCGATGGGCCGCAGTGAAATACCGTCTCGATCTATTGAGCACACCAAGCTTCTTCGAGGCTAATTTAGCCTTACCCTCTAGATGGCCACGGAACTGGACTTCACTCGATATGTCGACACCAAGGATTCCGATACTAGCTGAGGCATTTAGGGGAGTGTCCTCAAAACGAGGTGATACGATTTATCTTGGGGAAAGCAACTGGAAACGGTTTAAAGGAGTGGTGGTTACAGAAGAAAAATAAAAGACAGGCATGAAGAATTAGTCAAGCCAGGTTCTACAGGCATCAGTTCTTCGAGATCAGAAAGTAAGTCAAGTACAAACGGAGATGAAGAAATTGAGGGTTCTGCCGTAGTGCAACATTTAGAAAGTAAAAATAAATAAGAATTAGAAAATGATAATGAAGAAAACAGTTTAAAGGATAAACATTTTCTTTTTACTCGCCACTTATTGTCTCTTCAAAAAGTTATGTAGGCACAACATTAAATAGTAAAAAACAAATTTTTACATTCATCATCGATGTAATGGTCTCATATGCTGTACTAGGACCGAGCAGGACACTAGAAAAATATTTGATGTAGTAATACTGTTATATTTTCTTGGCTACAGATAATGTGAGTTGGTCTACATATATTATTTAAAGAAACCGGTACGAATCCTCAACCATTACAGTTCCTAAAAAAGGAAATTAAAACATTAGTAGGTATATTTGATGAGGAACCCTAATTTATGTTAAAATGGAGGCGACTTATCTTGACCAAAACTAGTACAAATAGTAATGTACCTATAATGATTGCAGAGCATTTTTTAAAACATGGCGGATCGTATAAAACATGGCGAATTTTCGTAAGAATTAATGAAATATATGTTTTTCAATAATGGCTATTTTTCGAAGGGCGTTAAGTAATTAAGTAAATTCTGGTACACATTTACAGTAAAAATGGCTTTCCCACAAGTTAACACATTATATTTACCAAGTATTTCTAGATAAGTTCCACATGATTGTATAAATAATAGTAATATAATTAATTTTTCCTTAGGTTTTTATTGTATTTGTTTAACACAGGTCAACCGACAAAGCCAATACAAAAAAATTCACTGTCACTTTGTAAAATGTACTTATAACTATTGGCTAAGTAAATTATTAGTATATTATAAACAAGATTGTACCGGTAGTCTAAGATCATTATAGAAACCACAACACTTTTTCAAGTATATTATAGGACTCAATAGCATTCTGAAAGATAATTATAAGACTGTTACACAAATAAATGCTCCTATAACTGCGCCCAAATCCAGCTATGTAGTGAGCTACAAGCATCTTATAAGTAAAAAATATATATAGTCTTGAGAACGCTATAAGCACTGATTTTGCTAGTTGGGGCAACGTCCGCCGAAAAAATATCAGGCTAAACAATGGTTGAGAAAGGCAAGACACCAAGTACAGCAGCACAGTCAAAAAGGAACGGACAGATGATTTTTCCAAAATTCTGGCCGATAAGGAAACTGTGCACCACGAGAGATATCTTCGATTTCTCTAGCAGCTCATGAAATATTGGCACGTTGATTGCAAGCACACCGTTTGGCTTCTCGATGACAATGCTCAATCTCATCGTAGTACGTCTATGATAGCCTGGATCAATGAAAACCAAACTAAACTTTGGTTTCAATATACCTGTTCAATCTATTTATAACCGATGTATGGTAACACCAGTCGCAAAATATACTTGCAATGATACAGACGTCTTTTCTTTCAAAAATCCTAGTTAAACAAAAATAGATCTTAATACGATCATCATATGGTCGCAATCGTAGCCGGATAACTAGCGGTAACCGGTCCGTAGCTCGAGAAGCGAGAACAAAAGGAAGGAACTACTTGTGATAGTCGGCCGGCCGAATCTACGTTGTGAAAATAAAATAAAAACATTATAAGTGAACTAAGTGAATAACATTACTGGATGTTAACTTTTAGTGTTGAAAACTACGTTATTTAATGTCGAAAACGTGGACTATGGCGTCTCAAGAACAACTTCTATCCATTTTAGAAGATACTGCTAGTCTTTTAAACAAAGCACAAATTAATTTAAAGAAATCTCCTAAGGCAAGATTAACAAAAGGATACATAGAAGCGAGAATAAAAATAATTGATGACTATTGGAAAAAGTTTACAAGTGCACATACTGAGTTAGTGAAGATTACACCTAAAGAAAAGAAAGGAGTTTTGTCATATTTTTTAAATGAAGAATACTATATTTATGAAGACTTGTACAACGTACTCCAAGGCGATTTAAAGGATATGATATCTACGTTCTCAGAAAATGTACCTACAGCAGCGGAGCAAAGTTTTCTCGCTAACCAAAGCAATGTTATCCATTTGCTGAAGATAAAACTAACTACATTTAGTGGCAGCTACGAACATTGGCCCGCGTTTCAAGATTTGTATGAATCATTAGTGCACCAAAACAAAAGCCTAAGTGACGTACAAAAATTACATTATTTGAAGACGAGTCTCACCGGAGAAGCCGAATCGCTTCTTAAACATATTCAAGTGACATCCAGTAACTACGAACCTGCGTGGAATATATTAAGAGAAAGGTATGGCAACAAACGCTTAATCCTTAATAGTAACATGAAACGATTATTTAATCAAAAGAAGATGGCTTCCCAATCAGCTACTCAACTCAAGAGTTTGTTAGATACGACCACTGAAACTTTGAACAACCTAAAAAATTTAAATATTGATACCGCCTCTTGGGATCCGATAATAATACATCTTCTAGTTCAGAAGTTGGACCCAGAGACACACAGAAACTGGGAAGAGTACGTCTCGAGAGAAATATCGGCAGAAGACCTGCCTACCTGGACGGAGTTTAAGAAATTTTTAGAAACAAAATTCCGAACACTAGAACTGATCACAGTAGCGAGTACAACTACACGAGAGATTAAGCAAGTTAAGGAACGGTCATTTCATGTTGCCACGACAAGCACAGCGAAGGTTTGTGTCATGTGTCAAGATAATCATACACTGTGTCATTGCAAGGAATTTACCAAACTCGAACCTAAGGACAGAAGCGAATATGTGAAGAGTAAACAATTGTGCTTCAACTGTCTAGTACCAGGGCACTCATCAAGGAGATGTAGACTGCGGGTGTCCTGTCGAATTTGTAGAGGACGTCATCACTCACTACTACATGAGAATAAGAATACAGAACCCACGGCTTCTATGAACGATTCAACACCGTTGGCTTCACAGCATGTAGTGGAAGATGTAGAAGAGGAAGAAGAAGAAATTCAAGTGAATACAACAACGTCATCTCAACACACTACTGGACAGAGGATAGCTTTACTAGCAACCGCGGTTGTGGAAGCAACTAATGAAC
This sequence comes from Coleophora deauratella, assembly GCA_958295455.1. Taxonomy (NCBI): domain Eukaryota; kingdom Metazoa; phylum Arthropoda; class Insecta; order Lepidoptera; family Coleophoridae; genus Coleophora; species Coleophora deauratella. The sequence goes on from OY282412.1 coordinate 9,445,493, forward strand.
ATGGTCTGACCATCCCACTCCGCGCATTAATTGATCAAGGTTCGCAAGCCACATTTATCAGCAAAAAGGCGGCTCAACTGCTCAAGCTGACTAGACAACCTGTCCAGGGAACAGTAGTTGGAGTGGGATCTACACGAACAGAGATAAGACACGTAGTTAACTTACAAATCCAGTCCCAGTGGGATTCGAGTGCGACTTTACCCATTCAAGCCTACGTTATGTCTAAAGAATTGACCACAAAGATACCTGCGAAAACATTCCCTATACAATCATGGCCACACCTCAAGGGACTCAACCTGGCTGATCCAACTTACTTCACGTCAGGGTCTGTAGATCTGCTCCTGGGGGTCAAAGAATATGCCATGATTCTACAGCAAGATTTGATCAAGGGTCCACCAGGCACACCGTGTGCACAAAAATCAAGTCTGGGATGGATTCTCTTTGGAGACATCAAAACAAACAAATCATGTGACACATATTTAGTCATGCATCATCAAGTCGATATGGACGATGTGTTAAAATCAATTTGGGAAATAGAAGTTGACAATAAAAGACACCTAACAAGAGAAGAAAAACTATGTGAAGATATTTACAAACAAACAACAACTAGAAATGAAGAAGGACGATATATAGTGAAACTACCATTCAAAACAGACAGTCCACAATCACCTGATGGAAACTCGAAGGAAATAGCAAAACAAAGATTCATGTAGCTGGAACGAAGATTTAGAAGATCACCGGACCTGAAAAAAGAATACACAAAGTTTATTAATGATTACATTGAACAAAAACATGTAGAAAAGGTACCTGAAAAAGAAAAAGAAACAAAAAGATCAGTATACTTACCTCATCACGCTGTAATCCGCAACGACAAGGAAACTACGAAAACTCGAACCGTTTTCGACGCTTCCTGTAAAGGCTCGAACAATGTATCATTAAATGATGAGTTGCTGGTTGGTCCTACACTGCAAGAAGATTTGAGAAATCTGATTATCCGATGGCGAATGAAACGTATCTGTTTTGTGGCCGACATACAAAAAATGTATCGTCAGATATTAGTATACAAGGAAGACGCCGACTTTCAAAGAATTTTCTGGAGACCAAATGACACTGATGTTCTCGAAGAATACAGACTCCTGAGAGTAACCTTCGGTACGGCACCTGCGCCTTTTCTGGCCGTAAGAACACTCCATCAAGTAGCTGATGACGAAGGCGACAACAACATAACTGCCATTGAATCCATAAAAAACAGTTTTTATATGGATGACCTGCTTGATGGTGCTGATTCAGTAGAAGCTGCTGTAAAATTAGCTACAGATGTCATGGAAATCCTACAAAAGGGTGGTTTCCAACTCACAAAGTGGTCGTCATACAACATCGATTTCATGAAATCCATAGATGAAGAAAAAAGATCGGCAAACGCACATGTAAACCTGAATTTGGATGGAACAGTCAAAGCACTAGGTATCGTGTGGAATCTTAACACAGACTCCTTTCAGTACAATATCACTTTACCATCAACAACGAAACCTATAACGAAACGTGGAATTCTGTCAGATATTCAGAGACTATTCGATCCACTTAGATGGATTGCCCCAAGCACTGTAATGGCAAAACTATTAATACAAAAACTATGGTTGGAAAAGGTTGGCTGGGATGAGAGAGTGAGCGATACATTAGAAGAAGAATGGAGACAAATCAAATCAGATCTTGAAAAGGTGAAAGATATACAAATAGAACGATGGCTTGGCACGACGACAACAAATACAAGGAATATACAAATTCATGGATTCTGTGATGCTTCGATGAAGGCTTTCGGAGCCGCAGTCTATATTAGAACTGAAACTACAGATCACAAAATTGAAACGAAACTCATTGCTGCTCGAACAAGAGTGGCCCCACTCAAAACAATTTCGATACCACGTTTAGAACTCTGTGGGGCATTGCTGTTATCCAAGCTCATGAAACAAGTTGGTCAAGCTATGCATATACAACCAGCAGATATGTACGCGTGGACATATTCCTCAATTGTCATCGCATGGCTTTGTGGTGAACCAAATAGATGGAAGGCGTTTATCGCGAATCGCGTCGTTGAAATCTTAGAGAACTTGAACAACAAGCATTGGCACCACGTCGAATCAAGCCAAAACCCGGCTGATTTAGCCTCACGAGGAATGCTGCTGTCCGAATTAAGGCAGTGTGACTTATGGTGGAGAGGTCCCAGTTGGTTATCTGAAACAAAAATAAAGATTAATGAACATCAAAAGATATCAACAGATTTAGAAATTAAACCAATAAAAATTAATACTTACCTGAACACAGAAGAAATAGATAAACCTGTAACAGAACAATTTAAAGATTTTAACAAACTATCAGAATTAGTGAAGACCTTGACCTACTGCAGAAGATTCCTAAACTACAAGAAGAATGCGAAGAATATACAGGATGATCCTACAACAAAAGAACTAAACGATTCTCTTATGATCTGTATAAAGAAGGTTCAAGAAGAAGAATACAAAGAAGAGATAGAGAGGCTGAAACAAAAAAAGGAAGTAAAAAGGAAGAGTTCAATACGATCCCTGAATCCATATTTAGATGAGCAACAAATACTCAGGGTGGGCGGTCGTCTAAGACATACCAACTTACTTGACGATAGAAAACATCCAATTATTCTCGGCAACAAAAACGCACTAACACCATTGATTATAGCAGAGGCCCATGAAAAAACACTACATGGCGGAGTACAATTGATGCTGAGCTATTTGCGTGCAAAATACTGGATAATACGGGCTAAAACACTGGTTAAGTCATATATTCATAAATGTCTTATTTGTGCAAGATTGAATGCTATTGCCAAGGTTCAAAGGATGGGTGATCTACCAGCAGAACGTGTAACCCCGTCAAGACCGTTTCTGCACAGCGGTGTTGATTTTGCCGGTCCGCTCCAAATTTTGATGTCCAGAGGAAGAGGAAACAAGACGGTAAAGGCTTACATTGCAATCTTCATTTGCTTGTCCACTAAAGCCATTCACACAGAGTTAGTGGGCGATCTCACTTCTGAAGCCTTTATCGGCGCATTCCGTCGCTTCGTATCCCGAAGAGGTAAATGTAGTCACCTGTGGAGCGACCAGGGCAGAAACTTCGTTGGGGCAAACAAGGAACTTCTGGAAGCTTGGAAGGAGGCTAAACTACAATTTACGGGTGAAATCTCACAAAAATTAGCCACAGAGGGCACACAGTGGCATTTTATCCCAGCGTATAGCCCAAATTTCGGCGGTTTATGGGAGGCGGGCGTCAAATCGATAAAGTATCACCTTAAGCGAATCCTCACTACTCACCTGACATACGAAGAAATGACAACAGTACTGTGTCAAATAGAGGCATGTTTAAATTCGCGCCCGCTATGCCCGCTGGATAACGACGACACCGATAATATAAACCCACTCACTCTGGGTCACTTCTTAATTGGAGAAGCACCAATTGTTGTTCCATCACCTGACAATACCTATTCTGTCGAATTTAGCCTAGGGATGGACATTTGAAATAAACATCGATATTTTTTCCGATATAATACATCGCTCGGTTGCATCGATGTTAATGCGATGTATTGAGAAATACATCGATGTTTCCAAAACATCGATTGTTTTTCGCAATGGACATGTTTAGGCCTTAAGGTGGTTTAAAAAATCTAACACTAGGGTTTGTTAGGTCACGACCTGATAGCCCACACGAGAAGATGACATGTTAAGATATTCCAAAGGTGAAACTAAAAGAAAACTAGGTACAAGGATATTTATTATTAAAAATTCACATTCACATACCTTTATTTTATATACAAATACCAATTATTTTTTTGCAATGCTATGTTAAAACAGTTTTTTTTTATAATTAATTAACTTTACTTAATCTTTCCTTTCAGTCGGTTTGTTCGCTCAGATAAAACTAGCCCTGCCTGTTAAAAGAGTCCTTCTGATGGGACAGATGTTAACTGAACAGATTATTACGTTCCGATTCACGAAACGTGGCAGTCAGTGTCATAGTTTGCGTGTTCGATGCATCGAATAAAAAAACATCAATGTATATTAGATGTGAAAGTATTAACAATGCATCGGTTCAATACGATGCATCGTTACTATACATAGGGTGTTTACAATACATCGATGTATATTGACCATCCCTACTTTAGCCCCTGCGTCCACAGTTGCTTCCATGCGCTGAAGAAGCTATTGGTGGTGTGGCCTACAAAGATGTGAAATCTTCGTAATGCAGTAGTTACTAAGATCCGACAAGGAAACGAAAATGGAAAGTTTCTTGCTGACAACCTAATACGTAGAAACTTTATTGATAAGACAGTCGACAGTATCGCTTTGAACGTGTTAAAATGCTTTTTACATAGATAATTGCATAAAAATACAGCATAATTACAACATTGTAACTTTATGGATAATTCAGTGTCGCTCTGAACGTGTTAAAATACTTTATTTTTGGGGATAAGAAAGATAAATAAGTCATAGATATAAGTAGGATCTTCTTGTGTTTATAAATAACTACTTGGATATAGATTTTCAAGCTTCTGTCTTCTTGAATTTTAAAATATTCGATGTCCGAAATTCTATTTATTATTCAATTGTTTACTTACATTCTTCCTTACCAAGGGGACAGAAGAAATATATTTCAATTTCTCGAGTATTGAGTAAATTTTTGTAGTAATAATTATGAAAATATATGTAGTAACCACAATCTTGTTCATAACGCTACAGTATACACAAGCAAACAAATGTGTAGAATTTTATGAAAAGTGTTGTTCTAAACTAAAAAATGATGATAAAAAGACCGCTAAAAACAGAATGGGTGAAGAAGAAGAAAACATCGAGGACACAGAGTACATTACTGAGGAGAAAACATGTGAGGAATTTGATTGTGACTATTACCAGCGTCACAAGGACAAAGAGTACAATGATGTCGATCTGGTAGCGTATTACGATGATCTAGTTATGTACTCGTTTGCTGGTTATAGATTTAGAGAACATTATAAACTTCTGGAAACTAACGAAGCGCGAAATGTATATTACCAGTGTATATCACCAGAGCACGCGAAGGGGAGAATAGAGCATGTAAGTTACTACCTAAATCATTAATAAGCTATCACAAGCAACGTTCGAAATCAATAGATTATTTTACAATATTTTATACATACAACATACGATAATTATATGGGTTATCTCCATGCAATAAATAATATAAAACTACATATTAATAGTAGTATTTGTCATAAATAATCGAATAAATATGATTTCTATATTTAAAAAAATGAGAAATAATATTATTTTTGATCTACAAAAAGTTCAGTTCTGTTTTTTTTCGCGACCTAAACATTATGGGGGTCAGCGTTTTCGCGCGGTAATCGAAAATGCTAATTTTACAGGTATTAGTGGGGTACAACTTTTTTCCATCTAATGATTAATTCGACATACTTTTTTAAATGGTGAAATACCCTAGTATCACAAACAAAGTTACCTACCCTGCTTTAAAGCGGACCGGATACTTACTACCAATAATATTGACAGTTATACCTTGGTAATATAATTGTTAAAGTGCAATGAAAACAGCTGGGCACTTATAAAATAGCAGAGTGCACATAGAGAACAGGCTGACTTCTGTCAACCTCTTAGCTATAGAACGATGTAATAAAATGGTGGTTCTTTTCACGTTCAATATATTTCATAGAAGATAATACAGTGGTTTAATTTGCTCTGGTGACCCTAATACCATCACTATAATAAAATATTATAATATTAGCTGGGATAAGTGACATTATACTTTTTTTTGTTGAACTAATGATAAAAATAGAGGCGGCAAAAATCCACGCTACGCCACTTATTACTTTAAGAATAGTCTATGTGTGACTTGACGTGTAAAAATGTTTATTATTCAAATATCTGGGAAAGTCAGCTTCATCCGGACAATTTGGAAGGTTTAACTATTTTATTTATACATATTATTATTTATTTTACTTGCTTACTTTATTTATTTATATAAATATTTGTGTCTACGCTATTATTTAAATAATATTGTGAAGTTCGGTCAAAACCAGTCGCAAATAAAGCATTAAAGAGAAAATATGTTTGTTTAAATCCAAACTATTCAATTCAATCGATTTTGAAACTTACGTAGTGAACATATGGCCTACACGAGCCGGATAAGTACGATCACTGCTAATTGAATAGCGAAACTGCGCCGGTGCGGCTACAATAGAAGACCGCATTCCAGAGCGATAAGTACATCGGAAGATCGAAGATCGTGCGCATAGAGAACAGGCTGACTTCTGTCAACATCTTAACTATAGAACGATGTAATAAAATGGTGGTTCTTTTCACTTTCAATATATTTCATAGAAGATAATACAGTGGTTTAATTTGCTCTGGTGTCCCTAATACTATCACTGGTTATGGGCCCAGACATGGAAAAATAAAGAAGTATACAGAAAAGAAAGGAAAAGAAAAATACAGAAGAAAATAAAATATACAGAAGAAAAATTTACACAGAAGGGAAAACGATATTCTTTTGTTTTCAAAAATGGAAAAATCAATAATTCTCAATAACGGAAACTGATCCGCTTGGAAATTCCAAATGACCGTAATCCTTAAAGCAAGAGGTTTATACGGTACAGTATCAGGAAATTCTGATAGTATCATAATAAAAAAGACAGAAGGTGAGGGGGGAGAGGTCTGAAACCAAACTTTCGTTCAGAGAAAACGATGACAGGAGGGCACAGGAGTTGATAGTCACAAGGATAGAGGAAAGCATAATAAGGTACATACAAAATTGTAACAGTGCGTTTGAAATCTGGGGAAAACTTCACACGATTTTCGAATCCAAAACAAAATTTGGAATTCACTTGTTGCAACAAAAAATCTACAACTTACAATTTGAAAGGCCGATGATAAATTTTATTTCGAAAACAGATGACATCGTGACTAATTTAAAAGACATGAGTGAAATCATGTCAGAAAGAATGGTGATAAAGAAAATTTTAATGGCTTTGCCTGAAAAGTACAGATATTTCATTTCGGTTAAAGCTGCTTACAGTCCGTCTTTTAGTAGAAGAAGAACGAGTATCCCAACATTCATCAGTGCAGCAGCTGTCCCCGTCAACAGCTTTGACATCTCGAAATGAGACAGGTGTTCATCGTTTCTCTTTGAACAGAAAAGAGTATGGACATGGACAGGAGAAGAAAAGTTTTAATGAAAGTGGTGTAACGTGTTTTATTTGTGGTAAGCCCGGCCACTTCAAAAAGGATTGTAAATTAAGGAAATGTAATTATATTATGTATAATGATTGCAAAATTATAACTGTAACAAAAGGTAAAAAACCTAATGCATATGTTTCAGGGACCGCACATAGTCATAGTCTAGAAGTCAATAGTTTTCTAATGGACACAGGGGCTAGTGAACATATGTCTAACAATAAAAGTTTATTTACAGATTATAAAGAAGTACACAATAATAAAGAGGTTACAATAGGAAATGGAAGTAAGTTGAAAGTAGCAGGAATAGGCAAGATTAAATTTATGGCATTTAATGGTGAGTTTTATGAGGAGTCATATATGGAAGATGTCCTTCATGTACCAGATTTGACAGTAAATTTGTTTTCGGTTACCTCTGCTATTGATAAGGGGTATACGACGATTTCCCAAAGAGAGTGTTGTAAATTTATAAAGGGTGGGGTTGTTACCTGTGTCGCTAAGCGATTTCAACGTTTGTATATCAAGGACTTTAAATTTGCTTCTTGTACTAATGTAGCTTATGCTACTTTAAAAGAATGGCATGAAAGATTAGGCCATCAGAATTATAGATATGTTAAGGAAATATTAAACAAAAATAACATTAAATGTGAAGGGCTGACTGAGACTCCAGTATGTATTTCTTGTATAGAGGGGAAGCAGCATAGATTGTCTTTTGATAGGAGCGAGAGTAGGGCAGTTGGTGCAGGAGATTTAATTCATATGGATCTTTGCGGTCCTATGGAGGCGATTTCAGTGGGTGGTTCCCAGTATTTTCTATTGTTAAAAGATGATTATAGTTGTTACAGATTTGTTTATTTTCTAAAACATAAACACGAGACTAAAAGTTGTATAGAAGATTTTCTTGCTAAATTCGAAAAGGAACAAAAAGTTAAAGTCTGCAGGTCAGACAATGGAACCGAGTTTGTAAATAGAGAGATGACAGAGTTATTTAGAAAAAGAGAAATAGTACATCAAACAACAGTTGCATATACACCGGAGCAAAACGGTCGTGCTGGGCGTGAAATGAGAACAATAGTGGAATCAGCTTGGACTATGCTACAAGCAAAGAAACTGCAGAAGGAACTATGGGCAGAAGCCGTGAGCATAGCTGTATATATTGTAAATAAAACAGGAAAATCTTCAGTTGCAGGAAAGACACCACATGAGTTGATGTATAATAAAAGTTTTGATATAAAGACGTCAAAGGAATTCGGATCGGACGTTTATGTACATGTTTCAAAACAAAGACGACAGAAATGGGATGCAAAAGGAAAGAATGGAATATTTGTGGGATATGGAATAATTAAAATAAAGGCTACAGAGTTTGGTTTGAAGGTACGACAATTGTAAATACAGATAAGATGTAGTTTTTGTACAAGAAGAAAAAGGAAAGAAAGATGAACATACTATGTGTGTAAATAGAAGATGTAACAGCCAAGATGACGTTGAAGTTCTACTAAACAGGAACTCATGAAGGGTAGAAAATGACAATAGAGATTTACCAGAAGAAGACATAGATGTTATAGAAGGGGAAGAAATAGTGGAAGAGATAGAAGAAACAGCTGAAGACGAATATGAAGAAGAGGATAATGGTAAAAATGAATCTGAAAATGACGATTTGTTTTTAGATTCAGATGAAAGTAGCCCACAAAGGACTAGAACTAGAGTCATAAAAAACCTATTCGATTTAAAGACTATTGCACAGGATTTACAGCTGCTGATGAAAAAAAATTAACGTTTGAAAAGGTAAAAGAAAGACGAGATTACTCTAAATGGCAAGAAGCTATGGATAAAGAGGTACAGAAATTAGAAAAGAATAAGACATGGAAAGAGACTATTTTACCGGAAGGCGAAAAGACACTGGAAACTAAATGGCTTTTATAAAATCAAAAAGGGGGAAAACAACGAAGATGTATATAAAGCTCGGCTTGTGGTTCGGGGTTTCCAACAAGATGTATCTGGTTTTGAAATGTCAGACATATATTCTCCTGTTGCAAAGCTAGCTACATTGAGGATTTTGATACCAATAGCTAACAAATATAAATTAGAGCTAGCTCAAATGGATGTAAAGGGCGCCTTTCTATACGGTAATATAGAAGAAGAAGTATATTTGAAAATTCCTAAAGGCATGGAAATAAAATATTATAGGATAGTTTTAAAGTTGCAGTGACAGAAATTGGAAAATTGAAATATTTGGGAATTAATATTAATGTCAAGAAAGATAGTATTAAATTGGATCAAAGTCAATACTGCAGTAAAAACATATAATTTGAAAAATTTTAATCATATATCAACCCCAATGGAACCAGATTTAGAGTTACCTAAAATAAAAACTGAGGACAGAGAGTTAGAAAACAGATGTCGAAGACTAATAGGAAGTTTAATGTATGCCATGTTGGGTACACGGCCTGACATTTGTTACACTTTGAGCTTCTTGAGTAGGTATCAAGTGTATGCGTCGGAAATGTTGTGGAAGGCTCTTAAAAGAGTTTTGCGATACATAAAGGGAACTATAGAATATAAATTGATTTTCAAAGAAGACAAGAGTTTGATAATAGGATATTCGGATGCTGATTGGGCAGGGGACAGATATGACAGAAAGTCAACATCTGGATATGTATTGAAACTGTTTGGCTGTACGGTGTCGTGGGGCAGCTCCAAGCAACAATGTGTTGCTCTGTCTACTACGGAGTCAGAATATGTGGCACTGGGAAAAAGTATATCCGAGGCGTGTTGGATTAGAAATTTACTGATGGAAGTAGGGGTAAAGTGCGATTCTTTCACAGTTTTTGACGATAACCAATCAGCGCTTCACGTATCCAAAAACCCTGAAAATCACAAAAGACTGAAACATATAGATTTGAAATACCATTTTATCAGGGATAAAGTGTTAAATAAAATTGTAAAGTTAGAGTATGTGTCAACTAGTGAACAGACAGCGGATATATTTACTAAGGTTCTAAGTAGGGTTATATTCCAAAAACACTGTAATAGTTTGAATTTATATTAGGAGTTTTTTTAAAGGGGTAAACAGATGTTATAAAAAGTTTGTTTTGTAGGTAGTAGTTGTGCCTTGTTGTTGTTATTTTAATTAATGTTGTAATACTTTGTTTTGATAGTTGTTTTTGATGAATAGATGTTTTCATTGAGGAGTACCGGAGGTTATACTTTTTTTGGTTGAACTAATGATAAAAATATAGGCAGCGAAAAACCACGCTACGCCACTTATTACTTTAAGAATAGTCAATGTGTGACTTGACTTGTAAAAATGTTTATTAATCAAATATCTGGGAAAGTCAGCTTCGTCCGGACAATTTGGAAGGTTTAACTATTTTATTTATACATATTATTATTTATTTTACTTGCTTACTTTATTTATTTATATAAATATTTGTGTCTACGCTATTGTTTAAATAATATTGTGAAGTTCGGTCAAAACCTGTCGCAAATAAAGCATTAAAGAGAAAAGATGTTTGTTTAAATCCAAACTATTCAATTCAATCGATTTCGAAACTTACGTTGTGAACATATGGCCTACACGAGCCGGATAAGTACGATCACTGCTAATTGAATAGCGAAACTGCGCCGGTGCGGCTACAATAGAAGACCGCATTCCAGAGCGATAAGTAGATCGGAAGATCGATGTTTTTAAGTAAATACGTGTAAAAAAATTATGAAAATATCGGAAAGAAGGGCAGTTTTTATGGAAAAGGACTTTCAATATGTCTACGTTAACCTATGAACAACAAGTATACATATTATTAATTTTGGAAGATTTAGCAGCTGCGTTTCGTAAAGTGCAAGTTAACTTCACGAAATGTCTGAAAGCGAGATTAAATGAAGGTTATTTGAAAGCACGATTAAAAAGTATTATTGAATACTGGATATCGTTTAATAAAACACATCTGAAGTTGGCAAAGTGTAATATGAGGGAACAACGAGGTGCTGTTCCTTACTTTCTAAATGAGGAATACTACAAATATGAAGAACTGTATCTATAGGGTTTAAAGCAGATATGTTGGACATATTAAACAAATCGCAGTCGAACAGGGGAACAATTCAGCTATTTGCAACAAAAGTACAGTTTACTTTCAATTGAAGTATGATAATAGTTACGCTGTTTATCGTTTTGGCATTCTGCAAGGATGACAATTGGTTGCTGCGACATTACAACGTAACCGTTACTTTATCATAACTTTATTAGCGCTAAAACTTTAACTGTTGAAAACAGAGGGGATATAATATCGACATCATGTTATCGAGTAATGATTGTCTATGTTGTATTTTTTGACACTGTTTGTAGACATTAATGGTTTATTAGAATGAGGCGGAAAACAAAACTTTCGTAAAGCGTTGTCTCTTTCCGTCATCAACTTAGACTAAGGTCATCAAATGAGCTCAAACAAACATGGACGAACGAATAACATTTCTGGGTCTCTATAATATAGCATAACTTTTTTATGACTATTTGGTCTTTGCATAACATTATTGTGCATAAAATATTTTGGCATAAAAATTTTTGCGCATATTTATGTTTTCCTAAAATTTATGAGCATAATATTACTTGGAATAATTAGAAATGTCCCTAACTATAAAGTTGCATAATGTTAAATTTCCTAATAATATTATAGCATATCAAACTTAAGCATAATATTCATTCGAATAATAGAAAATTTGCCTAAATAATAAGATGCATAACATAAAATATACTAATAGTATTTTTGCATATCTTTCGTTTCTAAGAAGAAAAATATGAGTTAGGTTGCCTTTTTCTTTCTATTGATTATAATTACCTTGTTTTATTTATTTTTAACTTCATTAACTACTTACAGCGTAGGTTGTAAGAACCAGTATATTAGTACAGGGTAGTGGTAAGTATCAACCTACCTAAGATTGCTAGTGGAAAGTAGCAACTTACCTAAGATTGCTAGGAAGGGAAGCATTCAATCAAGCATGCAAGCACGCAAGCAAGCAACCATGCAAGCAAGCAGGCAAACAAGCAAGAAAGCATGCAGGCAAGCAAGCAAGCATGCAAGCAACCAAGCATGCAAGCAAACATGCAAGCAAGCAGTCGATCTGTGGATGTTTTATCAATCAAACCTAACACTGCGACTGTGAGGGGAGGCGAGCAAGCTCGCCTCCGTCTCACAGTCTCCGAACCTAAATTATCCGTGTCGGGGTGCTCCGAATTCCCGAGCTCGCTTCGCTCGCTCCCGCATTACTTTAGGAGTTTCATGTTCCGTGTAATTAGGGCTTTTAATATTTAGGCCTAATTAAAATTATGAACTTTTCAGTTATGTCAATTACTATTTAGGTCAGTTATTATTTAGTCAAAAGTATATTTATGCAATTTTCAATTAGGACAATTATTGTTTAGTCATTCCTAATTTAGGACATTATTGTTTATTACTTTCAAAGTTTAGGGGGAATAATAATTATGCAGAATTACGATTAGGCAGATTTATATTTCTGCGCAAGACAGACTGCTTGACATCGATCTCTAATATAAATTATATTTTTTGAGTTAAATTTGCTTTTAGGCAGGCTGGTTCGTATCATAATTGCTTAAATAAAATATTTTTAAAGTATTAATATATATATATTTAGGTAGCTATATTTTTGCAAAAAATATCGATAAGAACAGCAAAACTGGAGTCGCAAAATGACCACTTCCCAAAATACCAGTTTGCAAGATGAAAATGTAATATTTATAATTAGAGTAGTCATTTCTTTTTCTTCTCAGGTTAGTCACAGTTTATTTTTTCAATACTAACATAAAAATTTATATCCAGGTATAATCGTTCAACAATATATAGATACGAACAGATTAATTCCTAAAATTCCAGTTTGTTAGATTAAAATATTTACATAGAACCGGATATGTATCTTAAGATGAATTAACAAATGCAATTAACAAAGTTTTAAATTGCGCCTCTCTCTCAATTTTATAAAAGTTAGGCTACTGCAGCACAAAACTTAAACGGTGCATTTCAATCCACCGGTGGATCTAGTAAGGGGAACCAAGTGAATTAAGGGGAGCGGCAATATTTTCAAACGCAGGGACTTTGCATAGCGGCGAATTGAAAATGCAGGAGCTTGCCTTGACAGCAACTAAATAACCTATTTAGATTCAAGAGGTTTCATACCTGCCAAGTCTCAGAAACTTAGCTTAGAGGCTCCTGCAGATACTGATCTCCAGTTGGATGAACAGGTTGGATGAATAGTATGAAGCCTCTTTGAGAGCAGCTTAACTGCTTACTCATACTCAGTACAGCCTGTGAAGAAGCTCCTTTCGAAATTGATTTCCACTTGGGTAAACAGGTACAGTGTCCAGCCGCTTAAAAAGATGCTGAAGCACATACTCAGATTTGAGTAATGAGTAATGATTTAACTTAAAGGCTGCTTCTGATACTGATCTCCACCTAGATGAACAAGCAAAGCATTAAGCCGCTTTAATAATCTATGAAACTCTATTTAGTCCCAATAAGGACTCAGTAAACAATTTTCACGCCTGAAAAATCTCAAAATCAAAAAGGCACAGGGTCGAGTCACTTTAAAAGCTGCTAATTTCAAACAGGCACATCTTTGAAGTTTAGAGATTCCTGTTGATAGTGATCTACACTTGGATGAACAGGCACAGCGTCAAACCACTTGAAAGCCGCTTAATCGCCTGCTCAGGCTCAGTAAAGACTCGGTAAAGGGGTTTTACATCCAGCACATCTTAGGAACATAAAGACTCCTGTCGATCTCAGCTCATCTCAGATTGGATGAATTTGAAAGCCGTTGTATTATCTACTCAGACTCGGCAAAGACTGAGTGATCAGGTTCCTTACCACGCACATGTATGAACTTAGAGGGTCCTGAAAATATTGATGTCTATTTGGGTGATCTATGAGAGTGGCAAGAACTTTTGAAAATCAGTGTATCACCTGATAAGTTACACTCAGATAACATGACAGACACATCTATACTTCCTTTTTTTTTTCCTTCTGTATGAATAGGCAGAGCGTCGAAACACTAAAACATTAGTATGGTAACATTAGTATATCAGGTGTCAACATCATATCTTGAAAACTTCATTATAACTCGAGACACGACCTTATCGCTGATTACCTAGTAGTTGGTGGTTTTGAAGATCTGATGTTGAAGTCTGAAATCTGGAGAAGTTGCACGGAAATAGTTCCTACGATATTTAGAAAAATAACGAGTTCAAGAAATATTATTTACAGCAATGGGTATGGAGAGGTAACCCATCCGTAAAAGCTCATATAAAATAAAATTCCATATGTTATGTCACTGTGTATGTCCGACTGAAACAAATAGACAGAACAACCTTATATTACTAAACTATCTATGTTATAGATACAAGGAAATAGTACTATATTTATCAAAAAATTAAGAGATATCCTTCGCTTGCTCATACTAATTATCAATTGATCCGCCAATATTTTATTTGAAGCCCAAACATTTTTAAAGAATTGAGTATAGGTCCCTCAGAGAAAGTTATTGAGTTTTATGAGTAGAGCCCTGTGACATTTTTTCAGGTATTTTACAATGTATGGTATGTTTTGGGTATGTGTTCCCCCATAGCATTACTAAACCCTTAAAAATACTTAGGTGCAATACCGTGCAATCTTTTTTTTGCTTATTATACATCTATACGTTTTGAGATTTGTAAATTTTGCGTACTGTACGTTTTGCGACTCGTACATTTCGCAAAGTACACAGTGTTTTTACTTATTGTAGATTGTGCTGATTGTTGTGCATTTTGCGTGTGGTTAAATCGTCATTGTAAGTCCAAAAAATTTTTTTTTTTTATTTTGATTATTGGTTCCTTGTGGAAAAATGTTTAGTTTCATTAGTATAACAAATGTAGTTAAAATTATTAGGGATTTTACAAGGACTATATTATATTCCGGGGCGAGACTTAAACAGTTGTCACGCCTATCTGTTATAATTACCTCAGATAGTACAGAAAGGCGTGACAGCATCTCAAAATATTGAAGTTATATCAGTTTGACAAGTTCAATATCTCGAAAACGGCTTAACTTTTTTCAATTGTGTTTGATTGTAGGTATAGTATGAAGGGAAAAAATACATTTTACACTTGTTACGCGTAACTGTACTAACTTAAGTTAGTACATGTTGGTGTGACACGGCAGCGCAGTCGCTTGCGTCTAGGCCGCAGCCGAAAAGTTGCGATATGACAACCTGTTATAGTAAGGTGCGATTGATGGGTCCATGGGGCAAATACGTGTATCCTTTCTGAAACCTTATAAAAGAAAGTTTTATCCAATCAATTCCACATCAGATAATTTATAGAGCAATCATTATTCCTATAAAAAAACCGAATCAAGAAAAAGAGAAAAAGCCGCTTCGTAGTTCAGAACCTACTTTTTTCTGTAAGAATTATATAAGGCAAAGGCTCTGTATCCATACAGTCTTGTCTGATATGAAAAATCTTCGATTCGTTAAGAAATTTGGTTTTAATTTTTTTCGTTTTTCATTTGTTGTTTTCTTTATACTGCAAGAATAAGCCAAAAGCTTCTATATCCATATGCGTTTTGTTGGGTTGGGTAAACTCGGGTGTCGTCACGTCGGGTGACGTTTCAATAATATGTTACCGCCTTTTTTTTCTTTATTTCCGCGCCATTAAATAGCAGCCCGCCATATGGGGTGCGGACTTTGCGATAAAGTACGACCTCAGAGTTGGTGCGTTTTTTTTGCGATTTCTACGCGGGCGAAGCCGCGTGCGGAAAACTAGTTATTTTATACACACCATATAAAAAGGGATGTAAAAAAAGATAAATTACAAAATAATATAGAGAAAGGACGGAAGGAAGTGTAACAACAGAAGTGGGGAAGTAAAACTCGTGGATAGTAATCGCAGTTTATTCGGGCAGAGTGACGACTTAGCAACAGCTCGATAAGAAATGCATGCTTACAGTTTTTTTTTTTTTTTTTTTTTTTTTTTTTCGAACGGACATGTTTGTTGTTGGCCGTTGGGCCTTTACAACTTCACCGGACAGGGAAGGCGAGTACGTAGGGTACTCAGCCTAAGCAAAAAGATGCAACTGCCTAAGGGCGCCCAGGTGGGCACGGACCTCGGCTTAGGACGTTGCTTGGACGGGGAGGATCGGAGAGAATCGGCCCGGTATGTGCCGATAGCGCTGGTAGGCGCGAGAAGCGGGGGGACGCCGCCCTCGCCGGCGAGGGCAGTATGTCGGTGTGGTGTTACTCTGTGGTTGGGGCGGGGGGGTCATGGCTGCTACGGCTAGCGTGATAGGATCATCGGGATCCTCGAGTACGTGCCGGGGGCGTCGGATCACGCGTATGGGATTCGCGGGGAGGTCGTAAACTGCGGAGCTTACGAATAGGGGGTTGGGGTGATGGGGGGCGGAGTCGAAGTAGCGTTTTGACGCTTGCTTCAGGTATTGAGCTATGGTGGGAAGCTCTAGATCGCAATGGAGATTTTCATTGCGCACGAACCATGGGGCGCCCGTGGCTCGGCGCATGAAGCGATTTTGGATGACCTGAAGTCGGTGGATGAGACTGGGCTTTGTATGGGCGAACGCTACGCCGGCGTAGGTGAGAATGGGACGGATGCAAGTTTTGTAAAGTGTCACCTTATTTCTAAGGGACATTTTACTTTTCTTGTTCGTGAGGGGGTAGAGACGGCCTAAAACAAAGGCTGCTTTGTTTCGGACTCGTTTGATGTGGTCTTTGAACGTCAGTCGGTCATCTAGGGTGACGCCTAGATATTTGACAGAGCGTTCCCACGGGATGGGGCGATCGAACAGTTTAATGCTGCGATCGATGGGATTGGTCTCGGTACTGAGCCGTTTGAATGAAAAGAGCATGGCTGCACTTTTCTCGGGGTTCACTTCGATCCTCCAGTTCCTAAACCATTTGCCCAGGGCACTGGCAGAGGATTGGAGGTTTCGAAGGATGAGGCCCGCTGAGCGGCTGGATAGATAGAGGGCTGTGTCATCTGCGAAAAGCGCAAGGTTGACATTTGGGAATCGCGGCATGTCGCTCATGTAGAGCGAGAAGAGTGTGGGGGCTAGAACGGAACCCTGGGGGACTCCGGCTCTGATGGGTCGGGGGGACGAGTAGACTCCTTCTATGCGATAGCGAAAGCTCCGATTCGTGAGGAAGTCTCGTAGTATGAGTACGAGCCGGTCTGGCAGTCCCAGCTGATATAGTTTGTATATCAACCCGTTGTGCCAGACTTTATCGAAAGCTTGCATGCTTACAGTGACTTTGTCCAGCTTTTATACAAATGAGACTTTCAAAGTTACCAACGGCTAGCGACAGTAGCGCCATCTATCACGTTAACTCAATTAATTAAATAGTGCAAGTAATTATTACATTCTATTCAAATTACACATTAAAAATAGATATAAATATTTGATTTTATTAATTATTAATTTATTAAAATACAATTACTAATTCGAAGGAACAAGATGGCGCTAGTAGTAATTCTAATATTGTTTATTTTAAATGTGCATTAATATATTCTACTGATTTGTACTTAATTAATTATTTTATTTATAATTTGCATTGACAATTAATATTATTATTTTATATATGATTATGTGCGGTTGTTAGTGCTAGTGCTCAAAGATGATGCTAACACTCGGCCGTCCTGCCCGGGGCGCGTCCCGCGACCCACGTCGACTGCAGCCCTCGGTCTACCCGCCGCGCCCGCACCGGTACCAGTCTCCTGGAAATGAAAGTTACCACGCAGTATTTTTGTGATAATTATACGAGTATCAGGACCTGTCAGATAATTAAGATTTAATTATTGTAGCCACACAGCAAGGTAGTTATCCTGATATCGGTTTGAATGGGAGTTGATCACACAGCCATCCCTTCTAGTGTCACACAGGCACACAGTTACTACTTAATATCACTGATGCTAACTATTGGTTGTCAGTATGTTATATTTATAAATATGTATAATCACCAGGACAGGCTAGGCACACAGCAGAAGCTTTCACACAGTGATTAATAAAAATAAAGTTTCTTTACTCAGCTGTTCAGTTTAGTAAACACACAGAAATCAGCACAATTTTGGACTTGATCACTCAGCTGTCCAGTCTAGCAATCACACAGATTCTATAGAAATATACCAATAAGTATTAATGTCCATATTTATTGACATGTACTGTGTAATTATTTAGTTATAAACTTATGAGTGTGCATGTACAAAGAGAATGAGATTAAAATTGTACTGAAGGACTACAGCTTCATGCTACATTTATGTTTTTGTGTTACTGTCTTAAATAACATAGATGTTTCCGAAAAGAAATAAACTATTTTCAAAAAAAATATTTTATGTACATTATTTTTTCATACAATTTCCATGCTCATGGTAATTAATTAATTTTGATACCTATAATAACTATAGCTCTATAGTTAATGGAGACATATAATTCTTAATGACAATTTATATTACATATAAGTACGATTAACCTTAACTCTCGAGCAAGTCTATCAAATCGTCGCGATCGACCTCGTGATCACTGCCTGACGAATCGTCATCAGACATAGATGTTTTGTACGGTCGAAGAGCTTCTCCCCGTACAATTGCACTGAACTTTCTATAACCTTTCAAACCTTTGATGCTACTTATTGTGTACCTATCTGTCTAAGAAGTGATCTGCTTTGCAAACTCTGCATGGACCCGTGTACAATCCATCTAGTTTCCGCGTAACCTGTGCCCTCGCATCCCTAGCTATTCCACCCTTCCATAAGACTAGTTGACCTACGCTATACTTTTTGCATTGTTTGTGCTTTTGTCAAACCTAGATTTCATAAGCGTCATATTTCTATCAATGCGCAGTTTGGCTGCGTTTCTCCTAGCCTGCAACTGTTGCTGCTGAGTGTCTAGGTCTTGAGGCATGTCACTGGGTATAGCCGGGAAGCGGCTGTGTTGGAGTGACCAAACATGAGGCTGAACGGAGTACAGCCAGTAGTTGCGTAAGGGGTGTTGTTAATTCCCCAGACAACGTCTGCCAATTTACTGTCCCATGTACACTCTGACTCTGACATCGTATTCAAACCATTTAGTAGAGTCCTATTCACGCGTTCTACTTGCCCGTTTGATCGAGGACTAGCTATAGCATTGAGCACATGTTTTAGTTGCATTTCTTCAGTAAACTGCTTGAAGTACCGGCTAGTGAAAGCTTTACCCCTATCAGTAATTATTCGGACCGTGTTGCCAAATTGGGTAAATATTTCTTTCAGCAGTCTGATACTTTCAACTGAACTAAATTTTTGGCTGCCTTTGCAAATACAAATTTAGTGAACGAATCTATGAGCACTAAAACGTAGGTATTTCCTTTACGTGTTTTAATGAAGGGGCCCAGATGGTCAGCATGCAGTGTGTGCATAGGGACTGCCACCTTCTCAATGGGATGTAGCTCTGCTTCTAACTTTCCATGATTACCCTTTCCAAAAGCACACTGCAGGCATGAGTTTGTGTATTTCCGAATAAACCTAGTCATTTTCGGAAACCAAAATTGTGCCTTTATGGTTTGTTCACATTTTTCGAAACCTGGATGACCTATTTCATCGTGATATTTTTTGAGAAGCCCATACTTGGCTAGCTTGGGAATTACAAACTTCTCGCCTAATAATGTCTTCCTATAAAGAATTCCTTCCTTAGCTACATAGTTGCCGGAGATGTTAGGGCTAACATTCGGTTCACGTAACTGGGTCAGAATATTCTGTATATTTTCGTCCTGCATTTGTAATGTTAGTAACCAATCGATATTATCAATCATCAGCACATGACTAGACACAGGGTTCCTGCTCAAGGCATCCACGTGACTCATTCGTTCTCCAGGCCTATATTCTATCTCTAGATCGAACTCCTGAATCGTGAACCACCACCGGGCTATCCTTGAAATCAAGTCCTTTTTGGTCAATGTTGTACGCAATGCAGCACAGTCAGTGACCACTTTCACTAGTATGCCAATTAAATAGATACGGAACCGCTTGAGGGACTCTACGACAGCGAGGGTTTCTAACTCGTAGCTATGATATAAGCTTTCTTCTCTAGTGCAGACTCTACTAAAATAAGCTATAGGTTTTAGGTTCCCGTCGTTTTGATACTGCATGAGAATTCCACCTAGACCTAGCTTGCTCGCATCTGTATGGAGCTCAGTTTTCGCATCTTTGTCATAAATCCCTAGCACTGGCTTTTCAATTAACCGTTGCTTTAAGGTTTGGAAAGCCTCTTCCTGGTCCTGACCCCACTGCCACTCCACGTCCTTCCTAGTAAGCTCTGTTAAAGGACGTGCAATGAGAGCGAATCCCTGGATGAACTTTCTGAAGTAGGAAGTTAGACCTATGAACTGCCTTATTTCGTGTACATTGCGGGGCCTGCTATATTTTGCTACACAGTTAACTTTTGCCTGCCCAGGTTGGATAGTACCAGCACTTATCTCATGTCCTAAATAGGTAGCTGTGTCCTTTAGAAAGGAACACTTCTTCAAGTTTAGTTTTAAGTTTGCTCGACTTAACAATTCCAAGACCTGTTCCAAAAGGTTCAATCCAACCTCTACCGACACAGTAGGGATCATTACGTCATCAAGATATAGGGCTATATCATGACTAACTTTGCCTAGTGTCATCTGAATCAACCTTGAGAATACCGCTGGTGCGTTAGCCAATCCGAATGGCAATTTCAGGAACTCGTACTGGCCTGAAGGCGTGACAAACGCGGTCTTGTTTATGGAATCTTCATCTATGGGCACTTGGTAATAACCTTGGGCAAGGTCAAGCGTCGTGAAAAAACATTTCCCGGATAGACGTGAGACCTGGTCTTCGATGTGCGGTAGTGGATACCTGTCCTTAACAGTACGCGCGTTTAATGCCCTATAGTCAACGCACAGCCTATAGTCTCCACCCTTTTTCTTAACGAGTACCACTGGGCTAGCATAGTCTGACACAGACTCCCTAATTATTCCTGCATCCAAAAGATCCTGCACTTTCTCGTTCACTATCTCGCCCTCTTTATACGATAACCTGTATGGCTTACAGTAAACAGGTTGATCTGTGGTCGTTTGGATATGCATTTTAATTAAATTTGTACATCCTAAATCTTTAGTATTATTTGCAAACGAACAGCGATATTTTTCCAACAAATCAAGTAACTTTCTTTTATCCGAGACACTAAGATCACCCATATTTACATCAGAAATATCTATATTGCCTAACCCGTTCTCGCAAATGGGGAAAACTTCAAACATCGATTCATTCTCATGTGTCATCAGTTCTGCCCTAGCAATTAATTTGTTAGCTGTCCATACTAAATCACTACTACCTAAATTACACACCTTCAAATGTGAATTTTTCGAATTAATCACCGTCTCAGGAATAAAATATGTTTTATCACCTAAATCGTAACATACAGGTCGTGTCAGAAATGTGTGCTCATACTCGCCATTAAAATCGACATAGACTTCTACAAAACTACTACACTTCTTACAAACTGTTACGTCATACTTCAGATATACCGGAAACTTTGTCACACTGTCTAATGCCTGCAATTGTATTTTATGTAACGTATCCGACAACATGTGGGTAGGTATGAAATTAACTGACGTATTAGTCGTAACCAAACTTACATTGTTTTGGTTTATCATCGGTTGCCCTATTATGAGATCTATGTTCGGCAAATCATAACTCGTAATTTCTACATTTCCTTGCAACTCTAAATTATCAATCAGTACAGTGATTTTACCAGTGCCGTGTGATTGTGAACAAGTGCCTCCAAAACCCTTCATTATAACAGCAGATGGATGTGTCTCAAGTTTTAAGTCTTTTGCCGCTGCGACAGTAAGTATATTAAGCTTACTTCCTGTATCTATATATGCGTTTAATTGGCACTGATTAACCAAAACCGGTCGCTTATATAGGTCGCGATAGATGTCGTAGGTAATAGCCCAAATTTTACTAACCTGTCGATTCTGTAGTTGAGTTCGGCCTGCGGTGAACCAGCATGTAGCAGATATGTGTCCGGCACGCTGGCAGGTCTCGCAGTGCTGCGACGACCGACAGTCCTTAGCCTCGTGTCCCGGCCGGCGACACGCGTAGCAGATCTTCGGCTGCAACTGGTGCGGCGCAGCCCCGGAACTCGTCCCAAAACCAGCAGCAGCGCCTCTTCTCCATGTCGATCTTGACTGTCCAGCTTCCACTCGTTTGAAGTTTTCTAACGAAGACAGGTAGCCGTAGTACAATTGTTCTGGTTTGTCACAGTTGTAGGCTTTGGCATTAGCTCTCAATTCAGCAGGAAGTCCACGGATTATACAGGAAATTGCCTTTTCACCATCAATACCACACTTTTCAACAATGACAGCTTCGCGTGGTAGTATTTCGTCATGGTTTCGGAGTCTTTCTTTGTTCTTCCCAACATGAGTTCTAACCTGTCAGCGTAGTCTGAAGATCGAGGAAATGCAGTTTTTAAGGCTTCTTTCCATTCGTTCCAGGTCATATCGTATTCTTCTAGGTCGTCATACCAGTCGCGCGCAGATCCACGGAGGCGAAGTTGCATTATGAATTGTCGATCTGTACTATGATGCTCGAATGGAAACACTTATATAATTTAGATTATTTTGGTTTATTTAGAATAATACTTATTAAAATATTTATACAGAAGTGGTTATCATGGCGAACGCCTAGAGAATCTGTGGTTCCAAACGATCAAAGTCCGACAGCGAACGATTTAAATACTTATTATTTTTAATAGAAATGTTCCAATGCCGAAAAGATCACAATGCGCGGCTGTAGAGACTCCATCACTACAACCACCCACCGCTCAATTGAGGAAAACTCCGTGAAGCGAAGTTTTTCTCTATGATTTACCTAACTTACAATCAAACTCCTACCTACTAACCTAAACTCGCACCCTACCTGAGGTGGAAGTCGAAGTGAGGTCGGATTTTACTAATAGCCTAGTGTTTGGGAAAGCTAAACTGGAAAATGTATAAAAAGTTTTAAAGTGTCAGCTATCAGCAAATATCAACCATGAAATCGGAAAAACAACTCAATGTCCCAAACGCTTCAGCGTGACAAAACCACAAAAAGTCACACTGCGCCTCAAGCTTAAGAATACTAAGCTAGAGTCCTAACTCTAACTCATTATACAAAGCAAAATTAAAACATTCGGCTTCTATCAATAATTAACCTACCTATGAAACATTGTTATATAAAATAAAAGCAATAACCTATCTAACCTACTAAGTTATAAAATACAATTAAAAGCTTATCTAATGCACAACAAACATCAGTGATAAGAAGTTTCTGAAAGGTCCTTCAAATACTTTCAACTTATAATAAACTTAGAAATATTCGCGCGTAAATTATTAAATGACAATGTCAAAACCAAAAATCAGAAAGTATTGTCGAGGCAACTTCCCAAAACAAATAATTGAAAAAGATTATAAGTGCCAAAATGATAAATAGGAACTTTTTCCAAAAATACTGCGCCGAAAGAGTTTTTGCAATCGACCGGGCATAAACAAATTACCTTTACGGAAAGATCGCGAATAAGACTGTTAATAAGCACAAGTAAAATACGCTTTAAAAGAGAATAAAAATGCGATTAACGATTTAAGAGCACCATCGATTTCAAGTTCCTAACCTACACCTTGCCTGTCCTGGCATCAACTAGACATATCTGTAAGGATACCAAATAGTTGGGCCATCACACTGGAATAAATATACCTTAATACCTATCTCTCCATATAAAAGTGAAGCCATCATTTTCTGAACTAGAACAATTCACAAATCTGAGACCCTTGGCAGCAACATATGGCCTTTACCCAAGTGTTCTAGCCTAACTCAACAAACTTCATAATCATCACCTAACTAACAATCTCTCCTATAAATCATCATTATCTACGCTATGTTCCGGATGTGAGATAACCAAGTCGGCTATCCTCCAGCACTCTATGGGCATATGGAGTTTTTCGCACCCTATGGAACACATTCCTACTACCTACTATATTCCTACCAACACTGATCAACTTTCAATCCATAACAAATCCGAATCCTATTCTATAACTTCTAGACAAAATCTAACGATACATACAACACTTCATCGAAAAAATTATCGTGGCCCATATCTTCAATAATATAGCCAGGAACAGACAAAGTGGAGAGTGGAGAGCCATCTCTCCCTCCCTCTTTGTAGATGCGGTGCTCGGCCGGTCGAATAAGCCGCAACAAAATGATGAGGTTGCCTCGGCACATGTAAACAAAAATGTAGATTAAAGAGTGATAAAAGAAAATAAATTATATACCTACACTATACCTAAGCTATTACAATACTAATTCCTATATACACGGCCTTAACAAAATATTCGTAAAACATTTTTAATTTTGACTTTAGGTAACCCTAATTTGGTTACAAGACGGGTATACAAATCTGAGAGCGTAGAAAATGATCTGGGTTTTGAACCGAACCCCTCATTCCTGATATCTTTAACCTTCCTCCTATTGTAGTATACGCCCAAATCTTTGTCGCAAGTTTCGTACAAATAAATTTTGTTGAAAAAACTGAATAAAAATACAATATAATATAGTAATATGTAAGCAAATAAATTATAATAATGATTAGCATTAGCAGCGGCGTTTCTACAAAATATAATGCTATAATCATCTAAATTCTTGGTTAGTCTCTCACAAGGTTCCACTTCCTTTGTCTCTAACGTAGACAAACACTCACGTCTATCTTGTTGGATTACTATTAAGTCATAAGTAGTTTTATATACTACAATTTCTTTATTATCGACTTTTATGTCCATTACATTGACGTTAGCCCTTTCTTCCTCTATTTCATCATTATTATTTGACTCAATATCATCTATCTTAGTCTCACAAGATAATTCATCATTTGCGATTTCAACGGGGGATTTAAAGTTACAAGGAATCTCCTCAGAACCTAACATAGCTGTGTCATTACAACATACATCCTTGATCGTAATTTCTATGTTGGACTCAATCTTATTAGAAACTTACTTACTTGAAGCAGCCATCTGCTGAACATCCTGAATTAATGAATTGGGACCTAACTCTACTTCTTCTCGAATTGTCACATCAGCGTGTGATGAAATATCTGGCATGTAATTAGTTGTCTCTTCATGAATCGATAGATCCGGGTTTGAAGAGTTATCTGCGATGTAATTATCTGTCTCATGAAAGAATGGAACTTCACAATTATTACATTTTATCATATTTCGGCTGTAGTCCATTACGGCGTTATGTTGAGTCAGAAAATCACAACCAATAATGAGATCCAGTTCAATGCTTCTAACTATCACAACATTTATACCAAAAACTACTAAACCGATTTGTACGTAGCACTGGGTATAGCCAACACATTCGAACTGACCGCCTTCAGGTAATGGATCGAGCCAATAAGAACTTTCATAGGGCAACTGGAGTTCGCTTGCTAGCAGCTCCGAGATATATGATATATCTAGACCTGTATCTATGTAAGCTCTACCTGGAAGACTATTAATGTATACTTCAATAAATGGAATGGACAGACCCTGAATTAGTGTGTCTTGTGGTGTCTGCTCCATGAGTTCTGCGTCCAATGGTTCATCATACAGTGTGGTCATCTCCGTTGGCATGCAGTCTCTTAGGGTAGCAGTTTCAGTTTTTGATCCAATTTCCTCACGGACCATCGGAGTAGCACAGTTCCTTGAAATTGGAAGAGCATTACCCTTTGTATTGTGTGGGGTTTGCGAAATAGCGAATCCTTCGATCAGTTCAGCTGCTACTTCCGCATAAGTTTTGCATGAAGATATGGTACATTTACAAAAAGTTGAGGCTGAGCCTTCGAAAAATGCAGGTAACACCAATAGCTTTGCTTCTTCATCCCATCCTTCGATCTCTGCAACCTTGTCAAATTTTTGCAAGAAATCGTGTGTACTTCCGTGTATGCCATCAAATTTATTATTAAGTAAGTTTTCCATGATTAATTAAAAATATAAGATACATAAAATAAACAAATATAAACCACAATAATAAATAAAATGTTTGACACTCAAAATAATAGAATAATGTTGACAGCTTCACAAAAAGATGTCCGTCTTCCTTGTACAAAATGTTTTTATTTTGGTCCATAAAATTATCTAATATTTTATTTTCTTGGCTTGCGAGAGTGGGGTATCTTGGAGCACCTCCACCATTTATGATGCTCGAATGGAAACACTTATATAATTTAGATTATTTTGGTTTATTTAGAATAATACTTATTAAAATATTTATACAGAAGTGGTTATCATGGCGAACGCCTAGAGAATCTGTGGTTCCAAACGATCAAAGTCCGACAGCGAACGATTTAAATAATTATTATTTTTAATAGAAATGTTCCAATGCCGAAAAGATCACAATGCGCGGCTGTAGAGACTCCATCACTACAGTACTTTTCCATCCGTAGATATCTCCAAGCTGATCGATTTTGTGGAGCCACGCAGTTACATTGCTAGTAGTGTCGTCTGGGCGGAATTTGGGTATCAGCTCAGCATCGGTGGGCGTTACACGGCGGCGTTTTCGCGTGGGAATTTCTTCCTCAGAAAAAAAATTCTTCGTTTTCGTCTTCTTCAGATGTTGAATCACTGCGACTTTCGAATTTCCTTTTTCTTCCCAGGCCGTGAATGTATGGACCTGACATGATTGATGTCCGCAGCAGGTGGGCGTGTCCAGCGTATCCCACTTCTGAGATGTAACAACAGAAGTGGGGAAGTAAAACTCGTGGATAGTAATCGCAGTTTATTCGGGCAGAGTGACGACTTAGCAACAGCTCGATAAGAAATGCATGCTTACAGTGACTTTCTCCAGCTTTTATACAAATGAGACTTTCAAAGTTACCAACGGCTAGCGACAGTAGCGCCATCTATCACGTTAACTCAATTAATTAAATACTGCAAGTAATTATTACATTCTATTCAAATTACACATTAAAAATAGATATAAATATTTGAGTACTTATTATGTATAGAACGATTCTATAACTTTTATATATTATTAAAATACAATTACTATTTCGAAGGAACAAGATGGCG
Source organism: Coleophora deauratella (assembly GCA_958295455.1). NCBI lineage: Eukaryota > Metazoa > Arthropoda > Insecta > Lepidoptera > Coleophoridae > Coleophora > Coleophora deauratella. Next base: position 9,472,866 of record OY282412.1, read on the forward strand.
CTAGTAGTAATTCTAATATTGTTTATTTTAAATGTGCATTAATATATTCTACTGATTTGTACTTAATTAGTTATTTTATTTATAATTTGCATTGACAATTAATATTATTATTTTATATATGATTATGTGCGGTTGTTAGTGCTAGTGCTCAAAGATGATGCTAACAGAAGACTCCGCCATCAGGACATAGCTTGTTGTTCTAGTAGAAATTTCTTATACTGTCGTTTAACAGTATGTTTGGATAGTGGGTTCTGTAAAGGAGGGGGTAGATTATTCCAACATTTAGTGGCCTGATAGCGGAAACTTCCCTCGAACGCTCGCGTTTTATGAAATGGGGTTTGTAGTATGAAAGACTCACCTCTTCGAGAGTTATATGTCTTATGAAAACTTGACCAAATTAGCTTGCTATGCAAATATTTCGGGCGTTGATATTTAATAACAATGTGTAATAAGCAAGCAAAGTGTAAATTGCGTCTAGATTGCATGTTTAACAGACCAGAATTGTTTAAATAAGGTGTTATATGACTACGTCTAGGTATTTTGTAGCAAAACCGTAAGCAAGCGTTTTGTACTCTCTGTATGATTTTTTTTGTGCGTTGCAATAGGCAAGGTCCTATCACAATATCACCATAATTTAACTTTGAGAGAATCAGGGTTTCAGAAATTTTCAGTCTCATTTCTTCACTGAGTAGGTGTCGGATTTTATATAAAACTTTTAAACGGAAGAAGCAGGCTTTCGCAACATTAATGACGTGATTTTCAAACTGCAATCTATTGTCCATAAGTATTCCTAGGTTTCGAGCTTCGCAAACTTGTTCCACCCCAGAGCCTGAAATAGTAATTAAAGGTGCATGTTTTACAGTAGTTTCAATTTGGTGTTTTGAACCTAATACTAAAAATTTTGATTTAGAAGGGTTTAGCACTAGTCCATTTGAAGATGACCATGCAGCTATCCTTTCTAGATCCGAATTTATCTGTTTCACTGCAGGAACTATATCTTTTGGATTAGTGGGTATATAAATTTGCACATCATCAGCATAAAGGTGATAATAACAATGTTGAATTTGATGAACTATGTCAGCAGCGTATAAAGAGCAGTGGTCCAAGTATAGACCCCTGCGGTACACCCCGTTTAACCTTTTTTGGGCTAGAGAGGATATAGCTACCATTACTATTACGGAGTTTAACCAACTGATGACGATCTCACAGATAGCTATGGAATCACGAAACAGCTGGAGTACAAAATCCATAATAAGAAAGCTTGGAGAGAAGAAGATCTATATTTATGCAGTCAAATGCACGGGAAAAGTCCAGTAAATAAGGATTGTGCTATTACCAGCATCCTGCGCCTTTAGAATGTTGTCGATGACATCTAATAGTGCTGTCATTGTACCAACTCCCTTTCTAAAACCAGACTGCAGAGGAGGTAGAAGATTGTGATCTTCGAGATAGCGGGAAATCTGGTTATGTACTACTCTCTCTAAAACTTTAGAAAGGCAAGGAAGCAAACTGATCGGCCTGAGATCTTTTAAGTTAGTGGGATTATTGACCTTAGGTATCGGAGTTACAACAGCTGTTTTCCATAACTGCGGGTAGGTGGATGTCTCAATGGATTTATTAATAATTCTTGTAATGACTGGTAAAGTGAGGGGCAGAGTTAAAAGAACCATATCAGCACTTATTGCGTCAACTCCTAGAGCATTGCTTTTAATTGACAAAAATGCTTTGCCTACGTCTTCCTCACTTACTGTTTCCAGTTTGAATACTGTATCTCCTATTGTGTTGAACTCAAAGTATGTAAGCTGCGATATGCAGACAGAAGATGGGCCAGGAACATCTAGAAAATGTGAGTTTATCATCTCGGGGTCAAGATATCTGGAAGGATTTCATCGTCCTTATTCTGGTAAAAGATACTGTTTCGTACGTTTTTCCATAAATTTTTGGGATCGTGTGATAAATGATTGATTGTTCGATCGTAATATGCTCGCTGTTCATTTATAATACCCTGCTCAACTAATTTTTTTAGAGATTTGTAGTAATCCTTGTGAGAATCACTGCCACTTTTTCTGTACTTTTGAAGAGCTTCATCTTTTAATCGTATCATAAATTTTAGATTATCGGTTATCCAAGGGCTCGATTTCTTTTTAATTAAAATGTTTTTTTCAGGAGCATGTTTATCAAATAATTGCTTTACATAATCTGTGAAAATATTAACCATTTCATCTACTGTCGAGGCATTATATAAGGCATTCCAATTTAAATTTGTTAAATCTTTGTTAAAAGCTTCTCTATGTCTTTGATAGGTCTGTAAACAATATACTTAGGCTTCAATTTTTCTTTCTTTATATTCAGTGTAACGGTAACTAAGCAGTGGCCAATTAATCCAGAAATATTTTTGACGTTAGTATTATTGACGTTTACATCTGTACATATAACATCTATCAAGGTAGCGCTATTCTCTGTAAAGTGTGTAGGTTCTGTGACTACTTGTTTTAGATCCAAACTATGAACAAAGTTGTCAAATAACCGAAAGTTACTATCTTTGGCTCCTATCTGATTTATATTAAAGTCACCTAATAAGATTGTTTTGTCATACATAGAGAAACTAGATATAGACTCAGTCAGTGCGTCAAAAAACAAATCAGCAGATTGCCATGGTGGACGGTAGGCTGTACCTATTAATAGCTTTGTACCATTAATAGTTACACCTAGCCACCACTGCTCTATTGAAGATTGGGGGTGTTCTAAATAACGGACTCTTATACCCTGGCGGATGTAAAACGCAAGACCACCACCGCGACCTCCGCGAATGCAGTCTGAGCGCGGTTTCAGACGAAACCTGTATCCTGGGATGGTTGGAGCAAGGGCCTCGCGACCCTCTCGGATCCATGACTCATTTATTGCAAGGATATCCGGTAATAGCTGTTCCATCGCTACAACGAGTTTATCGCCACCAGTGTTCAAAGATTGCGCATTGTATAAACTGAGTTTGAAGTGTTTATTATTGACAGCCATTTTAGGTGTTAATATATAGTATTAGGAAAAAATAAATAGATGAACTCTTTAATAACAATAGGTATAAGTGGCGAAAAGTACAAGTCCCGCGCTGAATATGTTGTACGAAAACAGAGGTGACAACTTTGTTCGTATTTAAAAAGTGCTTTGTCAGTAGATTAAAAGTTACCGAAGTGTGAGATTTATGATTTATTATTATTGTATAGATAAGTGTGTTGTGGTTATGATTGTTATGTGTTAAAATTGTATAGTCCTTGCTACTAACTACTTTAATATACCCATTGAATTCATGTAATTCTAGCAATACATTACATACTTTAAAGTATTGATTAATTATAATTGACCAAAGTATGGCAATACTAGTGACTTCTGTATTATATTTATAAGATGTTTTAAGACACATGAAGTAAAACAACAGCAATACACAGCATATACATAGATAACATAAACCAATTAGAGGCTTTAGTACACATCTAAATATTATTTTACGGATATTGAGATTATTACACATCAATAAATAAGTGTACATAATACTGATTTTTAACAATAGCGACCTAAAAGCTTCACCATTGTTACGATGTCTTGGATGCTGAGGCCACACCGAAAACTCGCTCAAGATCCTTTTCTGTCCTGATGTGAAGAATTGGAGAGCTTGGAGTGTCCGATCGCCTGGCAAGAATACGGCCGGCTCTGGTCCACACGAACTTCCAGTTCAGCAAACGGCCGTACTCCCTAGCCCTTCCGAAAAGCACTCTGTTAGATCTCGTCAGCCTCTCATTAATGTAGATCGGCTTAGGGTCATGCTGAGGGAGTCCAAGGTCCGCAGAGGTGATGCCGCGTCGAACGCGTGCGGCCTTGATGATATCATCCCGCAGCGAGCGCCGCGCCAGCCGCACCACGACGGGGCGCGGGCGGGGGCGCTCCTCGCCGCGCGGGCGGGGCCCGGCGCGCGTCGCGCTCACCACCTCCCGCTCGTCCAAGGTAATTCCCAACTTCCTTGCCACTGCTGTTACTATATGGAGTACTGACTCGCCACTAGTTTCAGGGATGCCGCGCACCTCCACGTCATTGGAGAGCGCCATTTGATCGCGCTCCTGTAATTCGGTCTGAAGCTGCAGTATTGTATCTTGCAATTCCTTGAAGTCAGGGCCTTCTTTTTGTAATTTCAGGGCTTCTATTTCAGTCTCCATCTTTACAGTTCTACTTTCCAGTTCCTCGAGCCGGTTATGATAGGAACTAAATTCTTTTCTTATATCAGTTATCTGTTGTGATAGGCGATTAAAAGTTTCAGCATACTCGGATTTCAATTTTTCTATTGTGTTTTTCAGTTCTTTTTTTATTTCCTCCCTGATTATATTTCCAAATTTTTCCATCTGTGAACTTAGTATTGAAGTAAAGCTTTCAGTAGTGAGATACTGTGCGGTTACTGATTCCTTAGTGGCGACCTCTACAGCGTCACGGGGCAGGTTGGGATCTGCGGGTGACTGCGTCTGCGTCAGGTCGGATTGACTTGCACTCAACGTTCCATCAACCCTAGGTGGGCGGTGGGTGATGTTCATACACGATAGGCATCGCCACTTCGCTTGAAGGTCATTCTTATGTCCCATAAAATACGCACTGGTCATATTAACGCACGTATAGTGGTACGCTTTTTTGCAAAAGACACAAGTAAGCTTATCTTCATTAATTACCTTTTCTTCACATGCTTGGCACTGCATTGTAAATGTTATAAAAAATATATATTTTTTAAACAAAAAAAACAATGCTGTGTATCTGGGGTTTGAACCTGGGGCACTCTGTTCGTATCGGAGTATAAAAAATAGAGACGTTCACCAACGCGTCATCGATGCTACGCTAGACTGGTTGAAATAGTTCAATGGGTTCGACTGTAGCAAGCGCTTGTTAACAATGATCAAGGCTAGCCTCCTCAAGGTCGGTCGTTAACACCAGAATGACGCGTTCACTTTTTGCAAATTTCGATTTAAAAAATTTATTTACCACTCCAGGTACAGTTCAAACACAGTTTTTAACACCAAAAATAAGTTGCATTTTCCAAATACTATAAGCTGGTATAAGTTTCAAATATGTTATCTACTTTTTTAAACGTTAACTTATAAAAATAACACAGAGCTAACAGAAACACGCGTCTCACACTGTGTCACAAGTGTTTTTCACACAATGGAACACACATGGATATAAACAAACCTTTAAACTACCGGCTTAAAAAGTGTGAGATCTTTTTATAGATAATGACAAAAATATATTTGAACAACTATAGAAATCCAGAGATAACCTGATCAATCAGGGCCTGCGCAGACGACGGACTATCCGCGGGGTACTTTATTGTATCTTTAGACATATATTTTTGTATGGCTTCTTTGGCTGTAATAAAAAAATATTATTATTATTTTAAATATAAATCTGGGCTACTCTGACCACTTGGCGCTGGGCGAAGTGGCAGGAGCTACTCCAGCAGAAGCACAGTCGACTGGAGGTCAGTGCGACGAGGAGAGAAAGCGTCGGACAATCCGGGCATTGTCGAGGAGGATTGCCTTTTGCATAGCCGCTATTATCGGTCTGCCTCGAAGTCCCAGCCGCCTAAGGTTACGATCCAGGTCAGCGGGGATCAAACCATTAACGGACAGGACTACAGGAATAATTTCAGTGGATTGCACTTGCCACACATCCGTAACTTCGTGCGCCAGGTTAAGGTACCGTAACCTCTTCTCAGCATCAGCTTGCACGAGGTTTTCGTCGTGTGGAATAGTGATATCCACTAAAAACACCCTTGACTGCGCCCAATCCATCAACACGATATCAAGTCTATTATGATCAATAGACCTGTCCGTGATGATGTCTCGGTCCCAGTAGAGCTTGGCGCGGTCATTTTCGAGAACCAACTCCGGCGTGTATTTGTAACATGGCAACTGCTGAGCTATGAAGCCATACTTTAGAGCGATCTCTTGATGCAGGATTTTGGCTGCTTGGTACGCAAATATCATTACAGCTGCCTTAATATAACTAGTGCAGAATATTTGAAAAATAAATATAACTTTTGTGGATATGTCAGGGATGTGAAAATATCACACTTCGGACGAAAATCGATGACGGCCCTGCCAAAACAGACCAGCATTCCACTTTAGACGATAGAATGATGTCCACCGAAAAAATATCGCAGCAAAGTATTATATTAACTCGTGTCGATGCACTAAATGTCGAAGAGATGCAGCCAAAATTAGCAGAAACTAAAGAACAAAATATAGTTTTAACACTAAGTACGCTAAGCGAAATGCTACAACAACAATTAAAAGAAAATAATAAAAACATAATAGATGTGTTAAAACAATACAATCAGAAATTAACACTGCCATCACGAAACTCAAAGATGACTTTAAAAAAGAAACAAATACTTTGTCCATCCAAAACAAACAAATAACTGATGAAATAGATAAAATAAAACAAAAAGTAAATCATCTAAATGAAGAAAACGAATCACTCAAAAATGAACTAAAAAAACTAGATTGCCTGAAAAATCATCCGGAAGTAAGCTATATAAACGACACAGATCAAAAGAAAATATTCCGAGATATACTAAACACAGACTTGACAGGATATATTGAAGAAACGCGAAGAATAGGAAGAAAAAACAATCATAAAGGGCCTATAATTATCGAACTCATTAGTAAGCGAATGGCAAAATACATTATACGAAATGCACAATACTTCTATGACACTGGATTGTCAGTTTCCGAATATTTAGATAAAAACGCCCGGAGAGAAAGACAAGTTCTAAAAGCAGATATGCTTAGTGCGAGAAAACAAGGTTTGCATGCAGTTATAAGAAACGATAAACTCATGATTGAAGGAAAAATAATAGATCCATACAAAAAGAAAGACCATTCAGGCGCCAGATATAGCAGCATCAATCCGAAAGAATATCCGACAAAAACGTATTTCTCACAACCAGAAGCCCAAACATCCCCAAAAATAACTCAGACAAATACCACTTACCAAACAGCAGAAAATTCCTTTCGGAACTAAAGAAGATGAATTTAACATCTTATTCCAAAATTTCCAGAGTATATATAACAAGCAACACATATTACAGGCATTTGTAAATGAAGAGAAGCAATACAATGCAATAGGTATAACAGAAACATGGCTCACTCATCAAAAGAAAGATTTAGTTCAAATTGAAGGTTACAAAGTCGCAGCTTCATATTGCCGAGAAAATCGCATAGGCGGAGGTGCCTGCATTCTTCTGCAGGAAGATCTCAAGTACATAGAAAAAAATGACATCACAGACTTTTCAATGGAGTATACAGGAGAAAAAAATGACATCACAGACTTTTCAATGGAGTATACAGGGTGATTGGTAATTCGACGTGATCCTTCAAAGGGGTTATACTAGAGGTCATTTGCAACAAATTAAGTCCAGTTAACCAGGGGTCAAAAATTTATGATTACTTAGATATTACTGTTTAGAGATTTTTTTGAAATTTTCTACCTTGTTACCAAAAACTATTAATTATGAAAAAACCATTACACTGTTTACATTAAATATACTTTTTTAAAAGCTGAGAAATGAGCGCTCGCTTTGAAAAAAAATCCTTGCCCAAAACTCACACAGTCTCAAAAATAAACGGTCTTAAGTTGCATAAAAATATTATTTTGTATAAATTTTCCATAAGTAATTGAGTATTACTAGAAAAAAATGTAGTGAACTTGGCGTACAAATTAATGGCAAAAGTTCCTTGTTTCATAAGCTTTCTAAAAAGGTAAAAATGTTACCAACTTTTGCACGGGATCGAAAAACGTTTTTTAACAATTGAACCTTATCTTACAACATCTTAATAAAAAATATAACAAACTAAATATAGTAATAGGGGGTGACTTTAATATAAACATTTTAAATAATAATACACAGTCAAAACGTTTATTAGACCTTATGTCCGAACATGCCGTTTTGGTTGCCAGGTTGACGAAGTGAGAGTAACGCACGTTACTCTCACTTCGTCAACCTGTCTAGACCTTATATTCACTAACTTCAATAATATCAAAACTAAATCCGCAGTAGAAGACTTAGGATTCTCTGATCATAGAGGAACAGCATTAAAAATTCACTTTTATAAAAAAAAACAGAACAAAAAAAGAAATTAACCTGGTATGTGACAAAACGATTATTTAACAAAAGAAATGTCGAGCTATTTAAATCAGAAATACAAAAAGTCGACTGGTACGAGGTTATATCGTATGATAAAAACGTAAGTGAAAACTATGAAGCATTCAGAGACAAACTTATGTGTATTTTAAACAAATGTATACCGAAGCGAACATTGAAATTAAAATCAGTGTATAAAAAATATTGGCTAACTAAAGACATTAAAATATCATGCAAAAATAAAAGACATCTAAAGATTTTAACACTACAAACTAAAAACGAAATTTTAATAAAACACTATAAAAAATATGAAAAACTATTGAAGCAAACTGTAAAAACGGCATAACGAATTGAGTATAAAAATAAAATGAAAAAATCAAACAACAAAGTCAAAACCATGTGGACCATAATAAACGAACGTACTAACAAAAAACCTAAAAGAGAAAAGATTAATTTACAAATTAAAATCAACAATAACCTTTTATCGCAACCAGTTCAAATAGCAAACGCGTTAAATACCTATTTTGCCTCAATAAGACATACGAAAACTTCTCCCGAAGACGCGACTGCACCCCGCGGCCGGCCAGTCCTCCAGTCGACCTTGACAACAATGTTTCTCCGCCCGGTAGACCCACAAGAAACAAACAGAATAATAAAAAACCTAAAAAACAAACACAGCTACGGTATCGACGAACTACCAGCTTCTGTAATAAAAAAATGTGCTGACGAATTAACACCACCTTTCACGAGTTCTGTGCGGACAGCCGTTGGGAGCGGACGTACCCAAGAGCGCTCCCGAGAGCCCTTGGTCATTCCTTACTTTCCAAACAAATTACTTTATTGCCCTATTGTTTGACGCGACGCACACTGCCTGCGCCTACGCAGCCGCGACGTTCGCGAATCCCGCCGTCCAGCGGCACCCTCCGTTAGCGTAGATAGTAATGCGTGTTTGTGTTTACGAAAAACCTCGCTTTTCACAAGTTTCGTGTTAATGGTGCCTACATGCTTTCCTTTTAAATACTCGCATTCGTTTTTCACAATGACAAAAGTGACCAGCAGTATACACCCACGCCTACGCAGCCGCGCCATTCGCGAAGCGTACATAGTACCGCGTGTTTGTTTACAAAAAAAAAACTCACTTCTCATAAGTTTCGTGTAAACGGTACCTACAGGATTGTCTTCTAAGTACTCGCATTTGTTTTTCACAAACTCAAAAGTGACCAGCAGAGTAGTGCATCGTACCCACAGCCTCCAGAAACCTGAGAGTCCCATCGACCAACCACACGCAACTACCGGACTAATTTGGTGAGATCGTTCCTTAACCCAGGGATTTTTTTCTTTTCTTTTGCTTCTTTACCCTCCCTCAGCTTTCACAGCTTCCAGAAACCTGAGAGTCCCATCGACCAGCCCCAGCTACCGGACTAATTTGGTGAGATCGTCCCTTAACTTAGAGTTTTTCATTTCTTTCTTTCTGTTTTTATTTATTTATTATTATTATGTTTTCCTTTTAACTACAGCATCCCCATCATTGTTAACGGGCCAAGCCACTCAGCCTACATCCCCCGATATCTTGAACCTTAAACACCTACCCGACTTAAACATATAGGTACAGTACTAGTCTTGCAGCCTTAACAGCGACCTGCTAACGAAGTTAACAAAGTACCCAAGTATCAAAGCAATTGACTTAAGTAGGCAGTAGAAGTTCATCTGCCTATGCCGAAATATAACCTAAGCTCAATAATCTGACTTTTTCGCTTCACAGGCCCTAACAAGAAATAAGACTCGACTATTTTACTTCAAAATCTTTTGTTATTTTTTATGCACCAAAGCAAATCCCGCAGATGTAGAAAGCTAAATTACTCCTTAAAATACTAAAAATAAAAGCTACAAAAAGAACAACTTCCTCAAAAAACGATTTCCTAATTGAATACATTAGAAAGCGGTGGGAACAGACCACGTCTGGTATATACGACTCAACCATTTTATTTCAAAACCCTTTGTTAATTTTATGCACCAAACAAATAACTTACGCAGTTCTTTTAGCCATAAAATATCTGGCATGCTAAAGAAATCCCGTAGATGTAGAAAGCTAAATTACTCCTTTAAAGTTAAAATACTAAAAACAAAAGCTACAGAAATAACAATGTCCTCATAAAACTATTTACCAATTGAATACATTAGAAAGCGGCGGGAACAGACCACATCTGGCATACTTTCGGGCACACGCCTAAAAAAATAACGCAAAGTCGGCAAAGAACACAAAACAATACAAGAAACAATAAAAACTGCAACAATGGAAATTTTTAGACAGGCAAAGGACGGTAATTGCCTCTATAGCCCAAATTAACATAATATTCGGACTAACGTTTACTAAAGAGGCAGTAAGGAAAGACCTAGCCACCTACGTATACAATAATCGCGACGATGAAAATCTTCGACAAATTATCATCACCAATGTACTCGACATCAGCCTAGGACGTGATATCCCTCTGGAAACTCAAATAGAGAACTACTTAAATCAACAATTTGAACCGGGATTTTGGGGAGGGGAGGATATTATCACAGCAGCAGCAAATTACTACCTGGTAAATGTGTACGTGCATGGCGTTAGCAAAGATCCCTTGATTTATAGTCCTACAGGCACTCAGACCCCCCACAACATCCACCTGTACTACGAGAGTAACCACTATGACAGTGTCATACTTGCCAATCGATCTGACAGCGTAATCGACTTAGAGTCAGAAAGCAGAACATCTATACAAGTGTCTACGGAAAACGCAAAAAAAAATAATAACCCGTCTTATTTCCACACCACGACATGTGAAACAATCATAGATAACGTAATTAGTCTCCCAACTACAAACAGCGAGGGGGAATCAATCGCAACTTACCTGTCACCAAGTATCCAAAACTCGCCTAAGGACATAGTAGACACTACAGGTCACAGGTTACTTAGGAAGTCGCCTACAATGTCAAATGCTATTTTAGATTTTAAAAAACGCGGACCACTCCGAATAGCTACTTGGAACGTCCGTCATTCAGTGACAAAAGACGAATAGACTACGAATTAGATAAGAGACCGATAGCCTTAGCCGGACTTCAAGAAACACATATGTCCAATGGAACATACTCATCAAAAAACTATGAATGGTATCTTTGCGGAAATAAAAAACCGAAAGAAAAAAGAGGTATAGCCATCCTTATTCACAAACTCACACAATAAAAAAAATCACAAGGATAGACCCAAATGTCATGGCAGTTCACCTAACAATAGACCTGACTGACCAAGGAACACCCGTGGACGTCATTTTTATCAATACCCACGTCCCTCCGAAATCAACTACCTGTTTCGCAAAAATTGGAAAACTAATTAAACAAAATACACAATCATTCCCTCTAATAGTAGGTGACTTTAACGCCCACATAGGTTCAGCAGAGGCCCAATCTTTCCCACCTAATATTGTAGGTAAAAACTTGTTTCACGCGAAATCCAACGAAAATGCCAACTTATATGTGTTAACTTATAACTTATATATATGTGGTCTATATATTATATTATTATATAGACCATATTCTAACTAGCGCGAAAAAGAACATTTTTTTTCGATGACATTAAAGGCGAGTGGGCGAAATCAATTAAATCAGATCACAAACTCATTTGGGGAAAGATTTAAAAACCAAAAATTTTGCTATATAAAAAGAGTCATAAACGAAAGCACGAAATAAACAACAAAACAACCATAAACCACAACAAACCGACACAAGCCGTAAACAAAATCTCATACAATTACAAAATACTGGATTACGAGTCCCTACAAAGCACCAAAACTCTTATGGAGTTCCAAAGTCGTGTAACTAGGGAAATCGAAAATATACTAAACAAATATGGACTTGATTACAGCCAATTAGATTCCAATACAGGAAATCCCATTGAAACAAACCACCTATCTGTAGAAGATCTTAATGAGGTCTTACGCGAGACAGCACACGAACTCTTATAACTCGAGAAGAAAGAATTGCGCTAGCCCAATTCCAGCGCGTTCTATTTCTTAGAAATCGAAATCCAAAAGATAAAGACCTCCAAGACCTAGTTAAAATAACGCGCAAAAAAGTTCGTGAGGTACACGATGCGGAAGAGCAAGAATTTAGTCGAAAGTTCTTTCAAGGTCTTAGTAAGGCACACAAAGCAATCCGGATGAAGCTTACGTACAAATTCTACCGTAAATACACTAACAAAGTAAAACGAGCGCAAACAATATACTACATACCCATGTCCAATTGGATTTCAGAGTTAAAGAAAAGCGAAGGACCTAGGATAGAGCTTATAAAAGAAGGAACACAAACCATTTCCGAAGAAGACTGTCCAAAAGCAATAGATATAGCAAACATCATAGCTAGATTACGAAACGGCACCGTCCCAGGCACAGATCAAATCGTACCTGAACTTTATAAGGCAGCACCCCCTATATTTATATTCCAATTGGAACTAATAATGAGAGACGCCTGGCTAAACAATAACATTCCAAAACAATGGCTACTAACCAAGCAGGTACCTATACCAAAAAAAAGCAAACCCCAAACAAATAGGAGATTTCAGAAGAATCTCAATATGTAATGTAGGATACCGTGTGTACGCCAATTACTTATTAGAAAAACTAGACAAAAAAATACAGGAACTAGGATCATACCAAGCAGCATTTCTGGTTAACCGGTCTACGGATGACCACATCTTCACACTAAGAAGGGTTCTAGACATACACTGGAGAACTGGAGTTTTTTTTTTCTAATAGCACTCGACATAGAGAAAGCCTTTGACACGGTAGTCCTCCACGCACTCAGAGACATATTAGTCACGCGGACCCGAGTCATCCCATTTACTAACCGAATAATAAATGCATGCATGAACGAAAAGACGTATATATCATGGTGTGGACAACAATCCGAAATCATTAACAAAGGAAAAGGAGTAAAACAGGGATGCCCCCTATCACCTAGGCTTTTTATAATACTAATGGACGATGTACTCAGAACCTTGACCAGGACCATAATATAAAATTGCCTATTATTCTATCCTTCGCTGACGACCTTATCATCGCAGGTAGCAACATAAACGAGCTCGATAGGATAATTACGAAATTAAAATCCCTTTTAAAAACAGTTGGTCTTATACTCAATGAAACCAAGTCTAAACTACTAGTCCGCGACCCCTTCGGCCCCCCGGCTAATCAACTTAATCAATCAACTTAGACCACTGTTAGTAGGAGGGACACCTATCCAGCCGGTTAAGGAAATCAAATACCTAGGGATTTTTATCTCAGCTGGTCATAGCCGGAAATCGACCATAAAATCGAGGTGCGATAAGGCCATGAAATATTCCAAAATATTACTTAACTTTATTCAAAGTAACAAAATGGATTGGAAAATAGTTCGCCTTATCTATAAAATGGTGATTTCCCCAGCTATGACATACGGACATAACGTTACAGCGCTGACGAAATATAATAGGTCCCGCCTACGGCGGTACGAACGACTCATATTAAGAAGTATGCTACAAATGGCAAAGGACTACCCGAAACAGAAGATAAATGAAATCTTGGAAGGCAAAACCATCATAAAGATTATAAAAGTACGCAGAATTTGCTACTTAGGTCACATCATGAGACGGGAAGCCCCGCACCTCCTGCACGCAGCCTACAACTACAGGGAGAGGAAACGCAAAATAGGAAGACCTATTTATACCTGGATGGACTCCCTCCGCCACGACATCCGAGGTTATACGGAACTTACAAAAAGCGAATGGATTGCAATATCGGAGAGCAGAAGTGGGATGAAAAAGATGGCTGAAGAAATATACGACGTACCGGAAACCGACACGGAATCTGAAGAAGAAAACAACCCATAATAGACAAGGATCAACATGAACATTCATTCTCCTACCCTGTATATATTGAAGCAGTCATTCTCCTACCCTGTATATATTACACACCAAGTATAGTATCTATCTTCCCCATACTAGCTACGATGCCAAGTATTCGGGCCGGTTCCAACTCCCATCTCTCCCCCTCCTGACTGCGCCGCCCTACACTCCTGTCCTATCTACGCCCCCCTCTGGTGTCTTGGGCCTCCGCGTCCTTGCAGCAGTAATGCTGGCTGGAAGGGGGCTTGAACTGAACTGAACTGACGAATTAACACCACCTTTCACCTACATTATTAACCAATCTTTTACCGAAGGTTCGTTCCCACAGGCTCTAAAACATACTATACTAAAACCGATCCATAAAAAAGAAGTCAAAACCGACCCAAATAACTACTGCCCCATAGCCCTGCTCCCCACAGCCTCAAAAATCATAGAAAAAGCTATGTACGATCGCGTTTACTCTTTCTGCGAAAAATTCCACATATTTGACGAAAGTCAAAACGGGTTTAGAAAAAACAGATCAATAGTTCTTAATATTCTAAATGAAAAAAGTACGCCGTAGGTATTTTGTTAGACATGACAAAAGCCTACGACCCGGTACAACATGACATCTTATTAAAGGTATAGGAATACGAGGAAATGCGTACAAATGGTTTTCATCGTACTTACGGGATCGGGTTCAGTATGCAGAAATCAGGCCAAATTAATTAAGTCAGATTTGACCCACTGCACAAATGCGTCCATTCCTCAAGGGAGTGTGGTCGGATGTTTATTATTTTTAATTTATATTAACGACCTCCCGAAAATCATGAATGAACAATGTATATTATTCGCGGACGATGTTTTCCTACTCACTGCATGCTCAAACAACACTAATGTTATCAAAAAATTATTTATTATATTAAATACATTTATTTGTGGTGTGCGTTCCGAGCACAGTATAAGGATATTATACAGTACGGACACTCCCCGCCGCTCTCTGAATGATACCTCACCCCCCCTGTGTGACCGATCTGTGACTATTTGTCAAAGGGTTGGCAAACCAAAGCACAGTATAATAACCAAAGACAATTTTATTTTTTTAAGGCAAGAGCTTAAGGCTCCTAAGGCTATACAGCCTTGTCTGGTGTATATAGCCATCACTTTATTTGTAAAAGATTTTATTTTATTTTTTATTTTATTTATTTGGTACTCAAACAAGATACAATCCTTAGTACTACAAAATATCATTACAATATATAGATCTAGATTGAATCTCAATTATATGAGCACACAGCATGAGAATTATAATATTTTTAGACAATGCACACATTGTAAGATATCTATGGTATAAGATGAACTTATATAATACATAACAGACTTAGATAACTTAGTAACATTTTAAGTAAGATTTTTGCTAGGTTTAAGATTTACATTTGGAGGTTTGGAGACACTTATGTATACATTTTTTGAAAGTAGCCAAATTAGCATCAAATATATCGAGATCATTACTTTCTACTTGCAAACTCAGATCATTGTAATCACGACAAACTCTGGTAACTGGATTAAAGATGTATTATTCTTGTACACCTGTAAGGAGAATGGTCTCTGACAACGAGTTCTATAGAAAGTGTTTAGATTCACAGCCGACAATAAAGACGGTGAATCAATATAAGAATGGATAATCTTATGAAGACAAATTAAGCTCTGCTGCTTACGACGCGTTTCTAGTGATAGAATATTAAACTTATTACATCTCTCCTCATAACTAGGTACAGAACGTCTGATGTTCTGTCTAAAAGACAAGATACCTAAGAACCTTTTCTGCACTCTCTCTATGTTTTTAACGTGCACACAGTAGAACGGAGACCAAATCATGCTACAATATTCCATGATGCTTCTCACTAGACTAGAGTAAAGGCAAATAAAACTTATTGGTTTGCGGAAATCTTTAGTCGATCTAGCAATGAAACCCAATATTTGATTACCTCGCTTAATAATATGGTCGTAGTGAGACCTAAAAGTTAATTTTTGATCAAATACTACGCCGAGATCCCTTGCTTCTGTCTTGAGTTCCAAAGACTTATTTGAGATAGTGTAGATAAAATTTAATGCGTTACGTCTTTGTGAAAAAGTTATGACAAAACATTTACTAATATTGAGGAACATCCTATTTTCAATACACCAATCCATAATTAAGTTAAGATCATTCTGTAGTGTATGGCAATCATTAATACTATCGATTTTAGAAAAAATTTTTAGATCATCAGCATATAAGAGACATGAGCTAGACAATCGTAATGGTAGATCATTAATAAATATATTAAATAGGAGTGGCCCAAGATGGGATCCCTGGGGAACACCGGATGTGATAATTATAGGGGCAGAAGTAAACCCTTTGATGGCAACAATTTGACTTCTGTTATCGAGATAAGAGCATATCCATCTATATAAGTTACCACAGATTCCGTACTTTAAGATTTTTGTGCATAGTATTGAATGATCAACCTTGTCAAATGCTTTAGAGAAGTCCGTGTATATTGAGTCAACCTGGGAGCCTACAGCGAAAGCACTGCAAAGAAAACTTTTGTACTCTAATAAATTACTGAGAGTAGATCGGCTCTTAACAAATCCATGTTGAAAGGGTGAAAGTGATTGTTTAACTTGGTTATAAATGTAATTGTAAATTAATGATTCAAACAGTTTTGCAAAACATGGTAAGATACTTATTGGTCTATAGTTTTCGCATAATGACTTACTCCCTGATTTATGAATTGGGATTATGTGGGCAATCTTCCAATATTTGGGAAACTGACCAGACTTAATAGAATGGTTAAACAATAAAGTCAGAGGGCAACATAGCTCCTCTGCACAGGAGATCACAAAGGAAGCCGGAATGCCATCATGTCCTGCACCCTTTCGCCTGTCAAGATTTTTAATTTTTGAAAGAACATCCTTAGCTGAAATAACTACTGTTGATAAGATATTATTGCTATTTATAATATATTGTGAAGAAACAACATAGTTGGAGTTAGATGGGTCTGAGAAAACGGAACCAAAAAATTTCGAGTAAAGCTCACAGATGCCGCGCCCGTCTGACGAGGAGTCCTGCCCATAAGTCATAGTCTGAGGGATACCTGTAATTTGTTTTTTACTTTGAATAAATCGCCAGAAATATTTAACATTTGTAGTAACAGACTCCTCAATTGACTGAACAAAAGATTTGTAACAATTTTCTATGATTTATAATTAACAATTAATATAATGAGGGCTAAATTGAATCTAGATTCAACCCTAGTACATCACGCACACATTTACATGTGTACAAACATGAATGTGTATGTAGTAAACAATGGCGCGAAGTTTGTATGAAGTGTCCGGGGAGTGGTTCCGAGGTACGATCTGACAGCAACCGTTCACTCTGACAACAGGATAGCATAATATAAATCGCTTAAGTGTGACAGAGAAGGTACAAAACGGTTGCTGTCAAGTGACCCCTTGGCACGACGTAAAGGCTCCAAGTCCATACAGCCTTGTCTGATAACACAGTCTTCATTTAAAATGTATATTGAGAAAGTCATTCATTTTATATTTATGTCTGTCGTTAGACTGCGATATATGTATCTAATAATTGGATGCTCCAATTCAAGAAATCACTAATAGTAGAGAGGCCGATTCGTCGAAAGTGCTTTATTTACGAAGTTCGTAGGACCGAGCAGTATTATAGCGACAACTGGTACCGTTGGATTCAGCGTGGTCTACTGATTGTCAAACCACTTGTCAAACAAACCACAGCGACAGCTTTCTAAAGTGGTGGAGTGAGTATCTTTGACGTAATCAAGATGGTGGCTGAACGGTTTGGTTTTTCAATATTTTCTCGAAAACCACTAAGTTTTATCCTATGTATGTGGTATTATTTGAAAGCTATTGAAAAGACCTACAAATAACATGCAACACTTACTGTCGTAAATATTTTATTTACGGAGGTATATTGAAAAAACTGACATTTTTCGATAAGACTGTGTGTTAATTCTTAATATAAGTCGAAAGGTAAGGGGTTTATCAAAAATTTGGTTATTATCTTTTTTGTAGAGCGGTTCCTAAGGAATTTAAAAATGTACATGTCAAATTTTGAACCAAGAGTCAAAAACAAGACGCAAGTCGTAAAAGCAAAATACGAAATCGGCAAGCTTTGTTTAGCTATAACTATACTATGTCTGTGGTATCATTTAAAAACGACTAAAAACCTTCTGGTTTAATGCAAATTGCGTGGTCGTGTCGATCACGCAGGTTAACTGACCACATTCGAGGTCATAACCTGGATGCGTTTAACTATTATTAGGCACTTATCCCGAGCGTTTCCTTGATTTGTAAAGTACGTTTGAGTGTTGATGCCGGCTTTTATCACTAGATGGTAGTTGTTTAGCCGTAACAGAGGCCTTATGGGCGGTTTAGAAACTTCTGACACTGGGGCTGGCCACTAGCCCACGACCTCCACCAGTTTCGACCTGGACCATTCTGTGAAGTATAGCCTAACCATGCCTTCCCGTGCTATGAGACGGAACCCGTGCTTCTGTAGTGTACATGATATGACATTGTTAAAGTGAAAAACCTAAAATTTAAGAATTAGTTGCTTCTTTATCCTTTCAAATTACTGCAAAAATATCATTGAGTTTATTTGTTCCACTGAATGCAAAAATAACATAGGTATACCTAGTTTATTTATTCAAATTACTGCAAAAAAACTTTAGAAGTAGGTATACGAAACCGCACTTCACGCCGCCGCCGCACCGAGGTCAACGCACTTTACTGGCTACATCGCCACACGTCGTCGCCCGCACCACCGACTCACCGCATCCCGCCGCTCAGTCGCTTACAAGTGATGATACTGTTTATACCTGCGTGCGTTCGTTTGCTTGATTTGAAATAGTTTGATTGATCAAAGTAATACGATGGATTTAAGTAGTGATACTAGTTTACCATTAGATCAGACAAAGAAGAGAATTAATTGGAATTATTGTATAACATGTCAGTGTAAAAAAGGCGAGGATTTAAATGAAACTTCAAAAAAATGTTTCAGTAAATAATTTATTTATTTATTTTTGAGATTGGTAATAAGACAGAAATATTTTTCTACGTATACAAATAAAAATTTTAATTGCGAATTGTGAAAGGTATATAAAAATAATATTTCATCTTCAGCAAAATAATTCTACATTTGATACAGAACTACCCTAGATATTTACGCCTATCAGTCTTGTGCTGCCCGTATCCTGTGGCCCGCAACCTTTACAAATTGTCGCGACGGTCTACCGAGTGACAGGTCTGCCTGTGCTGTGTCTTCCGGTGTGTGGTCACCATTCGAGAACTTTGATAACCCTTCATCATCATTATCAGCCGAAAGATGTCCACAGCAGGACAAAGGCCTCCCCCATTAATTTCACACCGACCGGTCCTGTACTGCTCGCATCCAGCGGCTTCTGTGAGGCTGTGGTATCACTCCGGTCGAGCCGGCCCATTCGTGCCGAAGCACGGCTCTCCCACGGTTTGAAGATATTTTCGTTATAGTGTCCATGTCGGATCAATTTGGATTAAAGTTAACTTAAACTTTGAAATTGGGTGATGCCAAGTATCTCTAACATTTTTGTGTAAAATAAGGTCAATTAGAATTTATATACTCGTTGATGTGGTCTGAGAAAAGCCACACGAGTTGTGTTTTGTATCTCCACGCATGAATCGATTTCTTTCTCTGTTTGCATCTGCAATCTGCTCTAAATCATATGAGGTGCGGAACCGTACCGCATGTTGAAAAACACTACATTTAATTTAACCAAAATTACTTGCTGCTTGGTCTAGTCGGCGCGAATTTCGAAAGAGTCGGCGGCGGCGGCAGCGTGCAAAAATTGGCGCGACCGCGCCGCGCCGGTGCTGCGCCCATGTCTACCTCAGGCATAGAGAGGGGGCGTGAAGGGGAAGGATGTTTAGACCTCATAGCGGCCAAGGTCTCAGATGGTCAGATGACACCGTCGCACAACCTGGCCCTGAGACGAGACCTTGGCCGCTATGAGGTCTAAACATCCTTCCCCTTCACGCCCCCTCTCTATGCCTGAGGCTTCAGGTAGATCCAGCCCCTTCCTGTGTGATTCATACACCTGGGTATCAATCGCGACCCATGAATGTATAAGTTGAATAAGGTAATACCTGAAGAACAGCTGATTGCTGTTGGAATCTTTTTTCCACACGTTTAATGTTTGTATTACTAGTAAATGAAGTATAACAATTCCTGTGCCATTTCGTTTAGTTTTGAACTTCATCATCTGTAACAAAGTTGTAACAAGTGTAAATTTTGTAAGCGACGGGATGTGCTTTCCAGAGGTATTGTAAAATGAACGAAAGAGAAGTGAACTTTACTTACCTTCAAATAGGTTGAACAAATGCTGTGTTAATATGTCTTGATACTTTTTACGTGTAGCTAATGATTTTTTAAAACGACTGAAACATTTTTTGAAGCTTCATTTAAATCCTCGCCTTTTTTACACTGACATATTATACAATAATTCCAATTAATTCTCTTCTTTGTCTGATCTAATGGTAAACTAGTATCACTACTTAAATCCATCGTATTACTTTGATCAATCAAACTATTTCAAATCAAGCAAACGAACGCACGCAGGTATAAACAGTATCATCACTTGTAAGCGACTGAGCGGCGGGATGCGGTGCATCGGCGATGCGGGCGACGACGTGTGGCGATGTAGCCAGTAAAGTGCGCGGTGCGGCGGCGGCGTGAAGTGCGGTTTCGTATACCTACTTCTAAAGTTTTTTTGCAGTAATTTGAATAAATAAACTAGGTATATGTTATTTTTGCATTCATTGGGACAAATAAACTTAATGATATTTTTGCAGTAATTTGAAAGGATAAAGAAGCAACTAATCCTTAAATTGTAAGGAAGCACGGGTTCCGTCTCATAGCACGGGAAGGCATGGTTAGGCTATACTTCACAGAATGGTCTAGGTCGAAACTGGTGGAGGTCGTGGGCTAGTGGCCAGCCCCAGTGTCAAAAGTTTTCAAACCGCCCATAAGGCCTCTGATACGGCTGAACAACTACCATCTAGTGATAAAAGCCGGCATCACACTCAAACGTACTTTACAAATCAAGGAAACGCTCGGGATAAGTGCCTAATAATAGTCAAACCAATTCAGGTTATGACCTCAAATGTGGTCAGTTAACCTGCGTGATCGACGAGACCACGCAATTCGCATTAAACCAGAAGGTTTTTAGTCGTTTTTAAATGATACCACAGACATAGTATAGTTATAGCTAAACAAAGCTTGCCGATTTCGTATTTTGTTTTTACGACTTGCGTCTTGTTATTGGCTCTTGGTTCAAAAATACTTATTGTATAACTTTGACATGTATATTTTTGAATTTCTTAGGAACCGCTCTACAAAAAAGAAAATAACCAAATTTTTGATAAACCCCTTACCTTTCGACTTATATTAAGAATTAACACACAGTCTTATCGAAAAAAGTCAGTTTTTTCAATATAGCTCCGTAAATAAAATATTTACGACAGTAAGTGTTGCATGTTATTTGTAGGTCTTTTTAATAGCTTTCAAATGATACCACATACATAGGATAAAACTTAGTGGTTTTCGAGAAAATATTGAAAAAACAAACCATTCAGCCGCCATCTTGATTACGTCATAGATACTCACTCCACCACTTTAGAAAGTGACAATCAGTAGACCACGCTGATTCCAACGGTACCAGTTGTCGCTATAATACTGCTCGGTCCTACGAAAATTGCCATTTTTCCAATTGGCCTCTACTATGTCCAAATTAGATGGTTGTGCATCTTTTTTATTTTTTTCGCGACATTCATTGTTAACTAAGGTTATGATTGTTTTAACAAAAAAAACCGCTAAATTGTTTCCATTACTTTTATTTTTCATTATTTTTTTTAATCTGCGCATATTATTTCAGAACACATTTAAAAAATAATAACATCAATATGTCAAAAGTAACTAATTGGACTTAGCGATTTCTTGAATTGGATCGTCCAGTGGGGAAGAAAACGCAAAGCTATTTGCAGATGGCGCTACGGACGCTTGACTCCTAACAACGTTCAATTAGTTCCGCGTTTTTTATTATCGAGGTGTTATAAATTAGTTTTTATTTATGTAAAATTGTGAAATAGAAATTGTATGCGACTTGGACTGTTCCTCAATTAAAGGCGAAGTTGAAAAGTACAAAATTGAAAAGGTAACTTTTCTCACATCTTCTTCATCCGAGAATCTTTAGGAAATTAATGATTTCCATTATTACTGAAACCAATCGCTACACAACGCGGCATTTTTTTAATCATCTTATGTTTAGTTCACGTAAACAATTTTTTCTATACGTTTTGACAGTTAGTATGAGTCAAGCGATATCAGCGCCTCTATCGGCGAGCTCTGTCAGTTTTCTTCCCTATTCTAGTCTTTCGGAAATATTCCAAGAACAGCACATCTGTTGCACCAGTGAAGGCGTAACTAGATAAAAAAGCGGCCAAGTGCGAGTCGGACTCGCCTATGAAGGGTTCCGTAGCAGCAAGTAACATAATATAAAAGTTTTTATAGTTCGTTGTAACTTTGATCGATGTTTTAATAAAAGTTTTTTTTTTAAATTAAGTTACTTTATTAAAAACAAAACTATTTACTAGATCTCGATTTTCGGTGGAAGTTTGCATGGTAATGTACATCATATATATTTTTTAGTTTTATCATTCCCTTATTTTAGAATTTACGGGGGGGGGGGATTTTACCAATTTGGAAGTGTCTCTCGCGCAAACTATTCAGTTTAGAAAAAAAATATATTAGAAACCTCAATATCATTTTTAAAGACCTATCCATAGATAATCCACACGTATGGGTTTGATGAAAAAAAATTTTTGAGTTTCAGTTCTAAGTATGGGGAACCCCCAAAATTTATAGTCTTTTTCTAATTTTGTGTGAAAATCTTAATGCGGTTCACAGAATACATCTACTTACCAAGTTTAAACAGTATAGTCCTTATAGTTTCGGAAAAAAGTGGCTGCGACATACGGACGGACGGACAGACAGACAGACAGACAGACATGACGAATCCATAAGGGTTCCGTTTTTTGCCATTTGGCTACGGAACCCTAATAAAATGGCATTTCAAAACAATCTGTAAACATCTTCATAATCGTCACATATTTTGATAAAAAAAAAAACAAACAATCCTTTATTTATAAACAGTTACTTTAAGATTTTGCTAATATTTAATGTATTAGCAATTTTAGTAATGTATATTTTATCACACATTTGTTTTCAATAAATTACTTATAATATCAATGGCTTATTGAAAATACGAAAAAATATATAGGGACAACGGTATCAATATGGAACATATTTACACGATTTTTTTCTTATTTTGACAAAATATGTGACGATTATGGAGATTTTAACAGATTATTTTGTACCTACATTTCGAAATACCTAAATAGTGGTAAGTAGCAGGTGAAACTGAGAATAATTTCCTCAAGGACATATTCATTTGCAATATGACTTTCCAAAATGTATCAGCTGATTACTTCATGTTGTTGGATAAGTTAAAATAATCATATGAAGTTCCTTCATTTCCATAAATCTTTAATCGATAAACCGCCCGCTCTCGGAATTTATTTATGTTACACATCCGTAAGTTAAAATAATCATATGAAGTTCCTTCATTTCCATAAATCTTTAATCGATAAACCGCCCGCTCTCGGAATTTATTTATGTTACACATCCGTGTTTGGGTTAATCTATATAGTGTGAGTCTTTATAAGGTGCACATATGAAAGGGGGTGAAATAAGCCCCAATTTTATCGCCCAGAAAAAAAAGTAAAAAATTACTGTCCCCAAATAAACAAATCTTTGTAACTTTTAAATTTAGCAAGCTAGAATGTTAAAACAAAAAAAAATGAGGACTGGCAGTAGATGGCCGTACCACAGAAAAAAAAATAGACAAAACTAAGACTAAGAAAATCTTAAAACTAGCATTTAGAGCAACAGTGTAAAGCGGACCAGACACTATCAGTAATAATGACAGTATTTTTCCATCAGTATAATGTCATTCCATCGTTTAGTATGCGTCAGACCATCATTCCAACCACTACACTGTCAGTATAATGTCAGTAATAATGTCATTACTTGAAAATACTGTCATTACTACTGATAGTGTCTGGTCCGCTTATAAAATAGCGTATCTGGAACCATTGTTTAATCGCTCATGGCAAACGTTGTGTTGTGTGTAGGTTAGAAATTTTATTATTATTATTTTAAAGCTAAACTAATGTCAAATATCTTAAATTAATAAAAAAAATAGCGTTAATAGGTGTTATTTTAATATATTTTTTTTCAATTAAATAAAATTATATAAGGGACTTAATACCTGTGTATTCGTTGCCGATTCCCGGAAATATATTGTTATTGTGATTTATTTGTGTAATTGATATTCAAGGTCAAGGTATGTACTCCATATTACCATATTTTTAAATTTATATTACTTATTTATATTGCCACAGATTGACTGCTACGCTAAAGAGATTTTGAGTAAATTTTTTTAGTTGATATTTTATATTTCTTGACTTTTAATAACTTCTCCACGATCCTCCAATGCTAAATCTTTTATAAAATAATAAATATTGCCTTCTATTTGGCAAATCAATTCAAATCTCATCCCCGTTTGTCCCCGAATTGGAGAAATTGGGATGCTACGCCTTAGTAGCTAGTTGCTACGAAGTTACTACGAGATTAATACTTTAGGTTTTCACTAACATTTCTTTTAGGTAAATCGAATTTTTATTTTAATTAACTAATAATGTTATTGTCTACAGGTTCGAATCTACAATGCGTGTTTACACGTATGTTCGTCTCCGATATTTGGTTGAAATATAACGGCAAGAGGTTGACTCTTACTGAACGGGTTCAACATGTATTTGATGATATAAAAGAATCTGTGCCGAGTGAAAACAAAGAAAATTTTGATTTGAAGCGCTATATAAACGTGTCGAATACTTAAGCAAAAGATTTTCTGACGAATTTCTGAGAATTGTGGCGAAAATATAACTACGTAAAGGATATTTTTTTACAAAAACAACAAGACTGGCTTGCCGCTGTCGAAAATTTTTCTTTGCAGGGCATTGGGGAAGCAGCAAGTTTTTTGATAATCCTGAAATTTCTTCGGAAATAACGGGATTAGATAAAAACTTAATAGAACGTTGTGCCGTCATTCTGCAGACTTTGGGTTCTGGCCACAAAATTGACTCTGGTAAGTTTGGGGAATTTGCCATGGAAACTGCCAAGCAAATAGTCCAAACTTATCCGTGGTATTATCTACCTGCTTCTGTCCATAAGGTATTAGTACATGGTACTGCCATCATAGATCATGCACTTTTATCGATAGGAGAACTTTCAGAAGAAGCAGCAGAGGCCAGAAACAAAGACATAAAATTGTTTCGGCTCCGACATACGCGAAAGATGTCTAGGGCTGTAACAAATAGGGATCTTCTGAATAGGCTTCTCCTGAGCTCTGATCCTTTGATAACAGGTCTCAGAAAGGTGCCTAGAAAGAAGAAAACTGTTTTATCAAAAGCTGTTTTGGAACTACTTAGTTTTTAAGTTTTACATTAGTTTTACGTAATTTTTTTAAAGTATGTGTATGTGTAAAGTTTATTTTATGTTAATTGTTCCTTGTAAATAGGTTTTCTGTATATAATAATATACATTTGTAAATACTGTAATATATTTTTTGTGTCATATTAACTATAGGAGTAAGAAATAATTTTCAGTAAAAAACATAACATCTAATTTACTTTTTTAGACAATAATATGTTATAATATAACACGTTTTTCGCATTATTTTTTAAAATAAACATTTTGTAGAATTTTTAAAATTACTTTTATTCTTAAAAACCCGAAAACAACCTTTTTAGTATTTTTGTCGCACCTTAGTATGGGCGAGGAACCAGTGTGTATCGTCCAAAAAACATAGAACAACATGAACAATCCGCGATTAGTACTAATATATGTGATATTATCGGGGTCATTGATCATAAATTGATTATATGCCATTAACATATCCAATTTCGAAAACTGCACCCCACCATGCAGTTTTGAAAATAGTTCGTCTACGGTGGGATATTTGTCTACTAATAACTGTTTGTTATTTGTTTGTGAATAATCGGCGCAAATCCTTACAGACCCAACACAGGGACAATAGCGTTTCAACACAGGGACAATAGCCGAAGCGTAATCGGAGTGTTAAATTGGCTCCAATATACCTAACTCGACCAATCGGTCTAGTTCTAAATTAATTTTAACAATCAGGGCTTCGATAAAATATGTAAAGGGTAGATACGTCATTTACACTGCAACGCTCGTTTGAAAATGTTCAAAAACACATACACGCAAACACGAGATATTGCAAATTCACACTAATTAACTAAATTGACGTGTGACAAGGACAGGGCGACGATTGTAGCGAGCGAAAAAGAGACAAACATATGTTGCACTGTTCACTGGCATTGAATTAAAAAAAATCAAAGAATGATTTATGCATAAATAGATTTTATTACTATCGTTTGTTGCTGAGAAAAGCGTTGTAGGTAAAATATACATATTAAAAGTGGTGAAGTAAACAAAATAAGCTGCATTATTAATCAACATACAGGATGACTGGTAAATCGAAGGACGCATTTAAGGAGGTGGATAAGAAGCTGATACATATTCCAAATATGTAAAAAAACAATGACCTTAATTTTCATCATTTAAAAAATAAAAGCCCCCCGGTACTTTCATATGCGAAGTGCCCCGTCTCCGTGAAGGGATTCTGATGGTAGACCTCAAGCAGAACCAATGTCTCAATAGGACCACCCCTCTATTTCTTATAGATTTCGAGCTATATGACCAAGTAGGTCTAAAAAACCATAGCATCTTTCTCGACTTTGGAAAGAGGTCTAATTATGGGGACTGCGGAACTTTACTACGAGTCAAAAGTTGCACAAAAAAATATTTGTTTCAAGTCACGACAATCTTGTATGGCGAAGCCCAACATATATTTGCGAATATTTGGTTATTTGGGGAAAGTTGGTCGGTTTTATTAGTAGAATCCACTGTGAAGTTTTGGTGGGGGGTCCAAAAATAACCCTGTATATATGTATAAAGGATTGATCGTTCATCATCATTGGCATAAATAATTAAAAATATGTCAACTATCCAACATGGGTGATCCTTGACTTGATCCGACATCCTTTTGCCCACTTCTTGGTGAGGCCAAAGGTATAGAACTCTTTATTTAGAAATAACTTCGTAAAATGGGTGATTATTTGAAAATTTCCGGAACAAAAGTTGTTGTTTTTAACTTCACCGGATGGCAATGGCACGGATGGCATGGATGGCATGGCAATGGCTGGGATGTGGGCAAACGGATGTCAGGTCAAAAAGTACAAAAACCTAAACCTTGTATTTTTTGATCTAAAAAATGTTGATGCTGCGATTGTTGTGACTTGAAACAAATATTTTCTTGTGCAGCTTTTGACTCTTAGTTAAGTTCTGTAGTCCCCATAATTGGACCTCTTTTGAAAGTAGACATAAATGCTGTTTTTTAGACCTACTTGACCCTATAACTCGAAATCTATGTGTAAGAAATAGAGGGATGGTCCTGTTGAGACATTGTTTTGCTTGAAGTGCACTATTTTACCAAAGTTTATATGTTATACTATTATGGGATATTTGGGTATTCTTTGTCCTGTACTAAATAGAAAGAGTTCTTGGTATTTAACACTTATGTAATCAAGTACTTGAAATTACAAGAGATACAAAAGAGACCTGTCGGGACGGAGTGATGCTGACGACTGGCTAGGCTAGCTCTCACGAACCAGCGCGTAGCACAGAATACGCTGACTTAACATTTTAGCTACGCCGTAGCCGCTACAACACTCCCCCCCTTACAAAAAAACTTAAAAAAAAATTTTTTTACGTGGACACAAGAAAATCAAAAACAAAAGTTACAAACAGCGTTATCAAAAGTACTTAGTACATTTTATTAAACAACTACTACTCTGTAAGTCAGTCATAACAACGAAATACAATAACATGCTTGCGCCAGCACATTGCGCGAGCTGTTCTGTGAACTACAATAACAACTGGAAGTAGGTACAAAAATGCTTACTGACACAAAACTACGCGTGTTGCATGTAACATTATATTATAAGCATGAATAACACTGTGAACCAAACGATTGTTATACAGTTTTCAAGCTAAGTTGAATTTACAATGTTTAGGTATCTGTAATGAAAAATATACAATTTTAATTTAGGAACATCATACTGTTATAGGTACACTTGTCTCTCTTATGGGACGATTTTAAACATCACTTTACTATTCTAGTCATAGTATGTAAGTATGGTATCTTAATATTAGGTTAGTGGTAAGTACTACACTTCACTTCGCACCAAAATTTAATTCCCTATATAACACTAAGCCAAACCAGAAGGCGGGGCAAACGCAGTGGTAGGTAGCTGCTGAATGACCGCACCTGTTGGCATCACTCTGGACATCTCCTTTCTCAGCCAGCTTCTAGCACGATGTAAACATCCTCTCTGTATCCCGTAACACATCAATATTCCAAATATGACAGCCAAAATTATCAAAACTATCCCAAAATAGTTTAACTTATTTTCCAGATTCTCCGTAGCAATCTGAACTTGAGCCTGAGCTTGGGCTTGCACGGAAGTTTGTTTGTTCTGGTAGTTTCCCATGACGAAATTAAGTAGGTGCTCTTCACACATAAATAGCAATGTCGAAGTGAAATGAAGTATTTTTAATACTAAATTATAATTATATACTTAGGAACTAATTAGTTAGCAAAAATCGCACCGGTTGCCTAATAATGCGTCCACTACGCGATGTCTTAATCATAGGCGGTAGCGATTTTTCTGTTTGGTCATTTACTCTAACTTTTTCATCATTACTTTTACATGGTTCTACATAACTCTCACAGTCGTTCAACAGGTATGCCGGTTTTACTCTATCGATGGAAACAGTTGACTGTTGGTCTGATTTTTTAATGACAAATGTTTTTGGGGATCTACTTATAACAAGATAAGGACCGCTATAATTAGGCGTTAAGGGTTTACTAACCATATCGTTTCTGACAAAAACGTGTGTACAAGTGTCCAAATCTTTATGAACAAAAATTTTTCTAGAATCGCTTTCCGCTCGTGGCTTAGGCTGTAGACTATCTAAAATGTTACGTAACTTATCGACGTAAGTACTAGGTTCACTTACCTGTGTGTTCGGCTTGTCCAAATAAAAATCACCTGGTAACCGCAACGTATGTCCAAGTGTCATTTCTGCTGCGCTATACTCGTGGTCACTCTTACAGGTTGCACGAAGTCCCAACAAGACGGTTGGTAATTCATCGACCCAGGACCTATTATCTGAAAGACGAGCCTTAATTGCCACTTTCATCGAACGATGGAATCTCTCTATCATGCCATTGCTTTGAGGGTGGTATGATGTGGTACGAATTCTTTTAACACCTAAAAGTTTCATTAATTTACTGAAAACTTCACTCTCAAACTGTCTACCTTGATCGCTAGTAAGTTTATTTGGACAACCAAATCTACAAATCCAATTTTCGTAAATTGCCTTAGCTACAGTTTCGGCTGTAATATCTTTTATTGGGATTGCTTCTGGCCAACGTGTATAACGATCGATTATTGTTACACAATAGCGATATCCGTCTTGAGACGTAGGCAACGGGCCTACTATGTCTACATGTATATGTTCAAATCTTTCGGTTGCTGGGAAAGTACCTAGTCTTGAAACTGTATGTCGCTGTACTTTAACTTTTTGACATTGAACGCATGATCTAACCCAAATAGCAATGTCCTTGTTCATGTCTGGCCAAAAATATCTTTTTGTCATCATTTTACGCGTTGCTCTAATTCCGGGATGACTAATATTATGAACGATATCAAATGCAATTTTTCTAAATTTCAATGGCAAGTAAGGTCTTACATCGTTCGAGGAAATTTCGCAATAAATCATACGGTTACCTAAAGGAGTACTCATTCGCTTTAACTGTACCTTTCCGTTGGTTTCTGCTAGCATGCGCGAAACTTGATCGTCGGTTTCCTGTGCCTGCGCTACTTCGTCGAAGTCGATAGCTGTGGGACAAACAATAGACTCTACTGTGCGCGATAAAGCGTCCGCTACAATGTTGTCCTTACCGCTGACGTATTGTATATCGCTCGTATATTCGCTTATATACAATAACCATCTTATTCTCTTTAACGTCTCGCTGTCCGTACCTACTTTAGAGAATGCGTATACTAATGGCTTATGATCGGTAAACACGGTGAGCTGTCGACCTTCAATGATGTTTCGAAAATGCTTTACTGCTAAGTAAATTGCAAGTAACTCACGATCAAATGTGCTGTACCTCTGCTGTGCCTGTGAAAGAGCTTTTGAAAAATATCCTAACGGTTTCCATTCGTTATTAAGTTTTTGCTGCAACACTGCTCCTACGCACGTACTTGATGCGTCACACATGAGCGCAATAGAGCTGTCAGCCACTGGATGAGACAATGTAACGGCATTTAAAAGTCCAGACTTACATTGCTCGAATGCTGCATCTGATTTCTCGTTCCAGACTATCTTAGACTTATCCTTTTTCTTGGCCCCATGCAAAAATTTATTGAGTTCAGCTTGATGTTCTGCTGCATGTGCCAAATGAGACCTATAAAAGTTTACCATTCCGAGGAATCTGCGTAACTGCTCTACCGTCTCGGGTTTTGGGAAATCCTGGATTGCCTCGACCTTAGTTTTTATCGGGTTAATACCTTCCGTCGTAACTTCATAACCTAGGAATTCAAGGTTAGCTTGACCAAAACTACATTTAGACAAATTTAAGGTTATACCGAAGTCATTAAGTCTACTAAATACTTGCCGAAGGTGTTCTTGGTGTTGCTTGATGTCATCGCTTGCTATGATAATGTCATCAATATAACAGTATAAAAAATCGAGTCCATTCAGCACTGAGTTATTCATGAAGCGCTGGAACGTCTGTGCTGCATTCCTAAGGCCAAAAGTCATTCTAGGAAATTCATAGAGACCAAAAGGTGTTATAATTGCTGTTTTCTCTATGTCCTCTGGTGAAATCATAATATTATGGTACGCCCTATTAATATCAAGTCTAGAAAATACTTTCTTACCTGCCAATACATAGGTGAAATCTTGGAGACGAGGGATCGGGTACCTGTCCGGCTTCGTGATCGCGTTGAGAGCACGATAGTCGCCACAGGGTCTGATCTGTCCATCCTTCTTGGGCACGACGTGAAGAGGGCTGGCCCAAGGACTCTTTGAAGGTCTGCAAATGCCTAACTCCTGCATTAGCCTAAACTCTTCTTTCACCTTTTTGTATCTGTCCGGGGGTAAAGGTCTTGCGCGAGCAAATACGGGAGGACCTGTAGTTTCTATATGGTGATAAATTTTGTGAACTGAAGGTTCTCTATAACATACAGGTTTAGTTATATCGGAAAATTCTTCTAACAAATCTTTGAACGGGTTATTACTTTGAATGCTAGAAATAGAAGGTTCATCGTACTTTACTAGAGAGCCTTGTTTACTTAAGTTTGTCAGACCATCAATCAATTTCTTACTATAGAGATCTACAATTAAATGGTGTGTTTTTAAAAAATCTGCGCCAATTATCGGTTGTTTTACATCACAAATTACAAAGTTCCATTTAAACGATCTACGTAGGCCTAAATTTAAATCTAAAGTTACAACACCATAGGTCTTAATTTCTGAATTATTAGCAGCAAACAGTTTGTATGCACACTTGCGTTTGATTCTATATTTCGCACTCACTTTGTTTACCGGGATTACCGAAATGTTAGCCCCAGTATCAACAAGATACGTTACGCCACTTTTAAAATCTTTAACGCACAAACGGTGGTTACCGGCGGTACAATCATCCACCGCTGCTGACTGCACCTCATCTAGTTTTCCTGTTTTTGTTTCTGCACAACGTTACCGCTGGACCAGTTACATGGAGACTCGCAGGTCTGAGCGTTCTGCCTGTACCGAAAATGATATTTGCACAACCAATCTGGGTTTGCTGGACTACGACGAGATGATGACTTGGATCTGGATCTAGATCTGGATCGAAATGATGGACGAAAATTCCTATTCCTGTTACCGTAGTTGTAAATGCGTCCGCGTTGTGATTTTATCTCGCTCACATCGCCGCGAAGTTCTCGTAACTCTAGAGACAATGCACGCACTTGACTAACCAACTGTGCGTTGACATCACTTTCAGGGGAAGAAGGAGATGGATTTGCTGAGGTTACTGCAGCTATCTCTCCGGATCCTAAATTTTCTATTATTTTATCTGCTATGGCCGCAAGATCTTCTAATTTGGTATCTCCACTTACAGCTAAAACTGCTCTAACTCCAGGAGGAAGTCTATTTATCCAAAGCTTTTTTAATGGTTTCTCCGTTATTCCTGCGTTTTTAGCTAATTCTGACATTCTACGTAACAGTTGAGAAGGCTTCTGTGTTCCCAAATCCATCTCACCAACGAGTCGCTGAAACTGTGACTCGGCGCTTTCTTCGAAAACTGACAGTAATCTTTGTTTTAATGTTACATATTTTCCAGAAACAGGAGGTGAATGAAGTAAATCGCTAACTTGCCTGAGTGCTTCACGGTTGAGTTTCGAAATAACCATGTCGAATTTGGTGCTGTCACTTTGTTTCTGTGGAGCCATAATCGATTCGAATTGTGCGAACCAAAGGCCTGGCATGTCCGACCAAAATTCAGGTATTCTCATCTGTACAGTCACCATAGCCACGTCTGCTGAATTATCTCCGACCGTGCCAGAAGTAGTTGTCGCTGCTGTTCCACTTCCGCTGGCAACACCTTCCGCGCCGGCCGCGCCGGCCGCGCCTGCCGCGCCTGCCGCGCCTGCCGCGCCTGCCGCGCCTGCCGCGCCGGCTGCGCCGGCGGCTGCGCCAGCCGCGCTAGCCGCGCCAGCTACGCCTAGTACGC
This sequence comes from Coleophora deauratella, assembly GCA_958295455.1. Lineage (NCBI taxonomy): Eukaryota > Metazoa > Arthropoda > Insecta > Lepidoptera > Coleophoridae > Coleophora > Coleophora deauratella. The sequence continues at coordinate 9,506,047 of OY282412.1, forward strand.
CCAAAGCACTATTCACATTCATGGTTGATGCTGTTTACTGTCCAGACACGTCCGCGTACGCGTCTATTAATGGAAAATGTCGCGGAATTAAATTAGTCACCGACAGGTCTTGTAGTGAGTCGCCGCGAAACAGAAAATTAAAAATTTTGAAACACCTTATAAAAGTTCGAAAAAAAAAAAAAAGTCACTCAGAAGGTTACTGTTCGTGTCGAAAAAGGTCACCACTTTACCAAAGTTTATATGTTATACTATTATGGGATATTTGGGTATTCTTTGTCCTGTACTAAATAGAAAGAGTTCTTGGTATTTAACACTTATGTAATCAAGTACTTGAAATTACAAGAGATACAAAAGAGACCTGTCGGGACGGAGTGATGCAGACGACTGGCTAGGCTAGCTCTCACGAACCAGCGCGTAGCACAGAATACGCTGACTTAACATTTTAGCTACGCCGTAGCCGCTACACTATCATATCGTCACTGGAAAGGTAAAAATGCTAAAGCACCATTGTAGCGCTTAGCGCTTTAGCAGATTTCCTTTTCCAGTGACGATATGGTTCCATCAGAATCTCTGACTTCGCCTATGGAATTACCGGGGAGCTCTTTAATGTTCACTTCTACAATAATTATTTGACTGCCAGTCTTCTTCATTTCGTTGTTCCCTAACAATCTGTACACTTAATACGACTCAACTCATTTGATGGGAACATAAAAATTAGTTTATGTCTGTTAATGATATTTACAAAACTCCTCCTTACTGTATTCATTAATTGTCACATCTGATAACACACTTTTTTTATTATTTGACATGAGATATGCATTGCTCTCTTTCGCTATCGTTCTGGGAGGATCTTTTACCTCTTTCGAAAATTTATAAAGCAAAGACGTAATTTTGTCACCAAGAATTTTCGAGAATAATGAAAAATAGCTCGAAATTGTAATACTGATAAATGATACGTGATTCCTAGACTTTTAGAAGTCTTGTTCGTGTAATGTTTGCAGAATCTCATCACACATGACGGCGTTTTGATATAATTTTTGGACGTGCATGGGAACGTTATCAACGACGAGACTAGACTGAGTCAAGTTTGGCGAATTAGCAAAATTTTAATGTACGTAGTTAGAGCGCGTATAACGTATCTACCTTTTATAAACTTTATCGAAGAATCAGGGAGAAAGCCACTGGACGCGCTTTAAAGAAAACCGGTTTTGCATCGCTCTTTAATGGCAAGTTAACTTTGTATTTATTCAAACAATAAATAAATAAAAAAAAATAAAAATAAGTTTATTATCAAAACACATGAAAACAGCAATTTATTTTACAGAGATCCCACACTAGGCTAGGCCTGTCTCGTGGCGATCAATTATACGATTAACAAATGATTCGCGGCTGCAGATGTGCTTAAAAAACATTAATTACTTATTGCACAGTAAAGTATTAATTAAAAGTTAGATAAACAATGACAATGACTAAACATAACAATAACATTAGAAAGTGCAAGCAAAAAGTATGTGTGTGTGTGCGTGTGGGCGAGTGTGTGTGTGTGTGTGTGTGTGTGTGTGTGTCTAGCACATAGTTCGTAAAATGCCCTCTACATCATCATATGTCTTGTCCATTAAATACCTCTGAATAGTTCTTTTTGATTCATGTAATGTACTCTTTGCTATGTCACATGCCTTCACAATTTTATTGTAAATGAAGGGAAAAAGGAAATTTTTGAAACGTTTTGCAAATGTGGTTTTTACTGGAAAGCTCTTTAATTTAAATACTCTTTGTGTTGACATGGTTTCGTAACTAGGAGATGCGATAACCTTTTTATGAGTGAACATGGATGCTCGCAGTATGTAAAGTTTTCTGACACTTAGAACTTGAGTGTCTTTATAAGTTAATACCGTAGGATATCGGCGAGGTCGGCTCAGCGCAACTTTGAGAACTGCTCGTTGTGCTCTTTCTACTAGAATGAGTACTGCGGAGCAAGCACCACCCCATGCTAGAATACAATAATTAATAACAGCCTGACACAAAGAGAGGTATACCATTTTTAGTATCCTACCATCTGCGATATCTCGTAAGATTTTCATTACGTGTATAATTTTCCTTACTCTACTAGCTAAGGCTACCGCATGACTCTTGAACGTAAGTTTTTCGTCCAATACTACCCCGAGGTATTTGATAGTATCTGCTCTTTCAATGGAGTTGCATATGCATTCGCCTAAATTATTGCAGCTATTTTTGTGTACTACCAGCAATCTTATTTCGGGGCATGCGGAAGCCTTTGTCTTATGAAACAATAGAAATTTTGTTTTGACTAAATTCAGCGTTAAAAGATTATCCCTGAACCACTCCGTCACTTTAGTCATACCAGACTCAGCGGCCTGTATCACTGCTTGTTTTGTTTCTCCACTGAATATTATTGCAGTATCGTCAGCGTAACAGATTGTGTCTGCTTTAAATTCGGAACTAGTTGTGATATCGTTTAAATATATTAGGAACAAGGTAGGGCCTAGAATGCTCCCCTGGGGAACACCGAAGGAAACTGAGACAGGGCTACTAACCTTGTTTCCTACTTTAACACATTGCATTCTGTATTCAAGATAAGTCGTGAACCAGTGAAGAGCTACTCCACGAATGCCAATTCTCTCCATTTTTTTCAGAAGAATAGGAATTGAAACTGTGTCGAATGCCTTCGCCAGGTCTATGAAGACACCGACACATTAAGTCCATTGTCTAAGTGTGACGCAACTATTTCCGTGAGTTTAGTAACTGCATCTTCTGTAGATTTACCACGGCGGAAACCAAATTGATGTTGGGACAATAAATTACTAGATTCGAGATAATCTACTAGTCTCTTACTAACAATTCTTTCAAGCAGTTTTGAGAACGCACACAATAACGAAATTGGTCTGTAATTGCTTGGATTTCCTTTATCTCCTCCTTTGTGAATAGGAATTACAGAAGCGGTTTTCCACTGGTCTGGAAATATTCCTTGAGATATGTTCATATTAAAGATAGTCGTTAATGGTTCTGATATAATGGGAGCAAGCGTTTTGAGAAGGTTATTGCTAATATTGTCAAGGCCAGGGGCACTGTCTGAATCAAGATTTTTGATAAGGTTAAGGACCTCTTGGGGATCTGTTGGGCTTAAAAAGAAGGATTGAGAAGGAATACTTGAGGTACGTACTTTAGTAGCCAGAGACTCTTGAGTTTCATTTGTGTTAGACAGAATATCATTAGCGAGTCGTTCACCTACTGTAGAAAAATATTCATTGACATGACCCAGAGATTCCTCGGGTGTATCCTTAATTGTTAACAGTTCACTTGAAACAGAATTCTTGGATTGAATGTGACTACATTTTTTGATGGTATCCCATAGTTTTTTTGGATGTTTGTTATTCTTTTCTATTTCGCTGCATTCATGCTGATTTTTGAGTTTACGTAGCAGGTCATTATAGAAATTCCTGTACCTAGAATAAATAAGCTTTTTGGCAGGGTCTTTGGGGTGTTTGCGATATTCGAGGTGGAGTTTGTCGCGGTGCTTAGAGCAGCGAATCAATCCAGGTGACATCCAAGGTTGTATTGTGAATTTAGAACGACTTACCTTAACATAGTGAGAGTGACGTGAAACTGTTTTTAGGACAACATTTGTGAAAGACGAGACAACCACAGCCACTGATTCGCCACTACAGACCTCATGCCAATCGGTTTCTTTCAGCTCGTGTTCGATTGCCACATTATCTATTTTCAAGCGGTACCTATCAGTAGCAGGAGGCTTAGCCACTAAGTTTGACACACCCACCATCACTACATAGTGATCTGTTAGATCAGTGGCACAAACAACTGACTCTCCGTGACAGTTGGTCGGTACAAAAATATGGTCCAGGCATGTCTTATTATGAGTTGGTTGATTAACACAAGGGGTGAGACCAAGCTCTGCCATCATGCTGAGATACTCTTGTGTATCTTTACTGTCTACCGCTGAATCGAGAATATTAATATTCATGTCACCGGCAACAATTAAGCATTGGGTTTTTCTGATATTCTGCATAGCGGACTCGAAGGAACACATGAACGTTTCTAAATTTTTAAAGGACGGAGATCTATATATACCTACTAAAGAAAAATAATTCGGTACCTCTACAAGGACGCAGTTTGCTTCTTGTACCGAGAGTTCAGTGGCCGTGGCGGACCATTTGTTATTTACGTAAATAATAACTCCCCCTGACTTATTTATATATGTTAATGAGTGATATGAGTTATAGCCATCCAGTTGTCTAATTATTGAGTTTTCTGATATCCAGCACTCGCTAAAAACTATAGCATCAAACTCTACTCCCAACCTTGCAAATAATATTACAAAATTATCAAAATTTTTCTGTACACTTCTTTTAAAATTATCAAAATTTTTCAAACAACCCAGTCGGTCCAAAAATAATTCACTGTATGGATTAAATAAATTATCTAAACACTGTTTCTCGTTTAACTCTTGTTCGCAAAACTTAATCGAAGATAGCTTTAAACCAAAACAAGAAATAAAATCTCGCCCTAGGAGCGGCGGGCCACCGTTTTTTATAACAAACACATCTAACACGTGTTTGGCCCTTATACGAGAAGGGTAACTTGGCAATACCTGAGCTTTTAATTTCTGAACCTGTGTAACCAATTAATTTCCTTTTACTAGGCGACAATGGCACATCACTGAAATGTCTTTCAAATATATTTTCAGACATAACCGTTACGGCTGAACCGTTATCAGTCTCAAACTCTAGGTGCAAACCATTAACATCTATTAATTAAACTATGGGTGCACCCTCAGGACAGCGAATATTGTATAAACACTTACCATCCTCGTCGCCAGTGTTATATCTGGTTCCGTAGGAAGTAAAACGAGCGGAAGCCAATAGCACACTGGTTTATTGTATTACAATCAGTAGCAATTATAGGCCTACGCGCACGGCTACATGCTATACATATATAACACTCAGTAATCATACATTTTTGACCCCTGGTTAACTGGACTTAATTTGTTGCAATTGACCTCTAGTATAACCCCTTGGAAGGATATATCGAATTACCAATCACCCTGTATATATGTGATAAAAAGGTTTAGTTTATGAAAGTACGCTGGTAAAGGTCGATGTGGAAATCCTTGCGGGAGGCCTTTGTCCAACTGTGGACGTCTTTTGGCTGCTGCTGCTGATGATGATGATGATGATGCAAGTACGCCCGGCGAGTCCTAACACTAGTAACATTTGTTTCACATGAAATCAACACTGATACTGACCTTCTATCTCCAACCGTATTTAGATGAATCCGTTGACAAAGAGATGATGATGGCAAATTTTAGAGTTCCGTACTTACTCAGTATTGTTTGTTGTCGGCGTGCGTGTCAGTCTCGCACTTATGCGGGTTTTATTTTAACACTATTTTAATACATCGCACTGACTCGTGCGGAATGGCGAAGCACTAAAAAGCGAATGAACAGATATGGCGGGTTTTTTTTTTGAGAGAGATAAACAGGAATTTACTCTCAAAACAGTGTTGGATTGGCGACCGCAAGGCGGTACTACAAGTGTCATATAATGCTAATCTTGAAGATGAGGCCGAGTATAATGTGCATGCAATATTGAAGTAAAAGTCCATTATTGTATCGTTGTTTGTTACGAGTAGTTTAAAAACAAATTGTTTTTGGTGGGCGGTATGTCTACGCTATTAGTTAAATATTATTGTGAAGTTCGGTCAAAACCAGTCGCAAATAAAGCATTAAAGAGAAAAGACGTTTGTTTAAATCCAAACTATTCAATTCAATCGATTTGAACCTTACGTAGTGAACAAATTGTTTATTTAAAATAAAATAAGTAAATTAAAGAGCAAGCCGCCTCCCTCCAGCGCTTCCTTTGAGAATTGCACGCCATCTAATGTTATTATTAAGTAGCTTGTGTCATTTCATTTATTCAAAGTTTAAAAATACCAAATACATTATCTTGACAGGTTTGCACACCCAGTACGATCAATCAATTGCCTTTGCGTCTATTACAGAGGATTCACTGCAATATCTTGGCACAACGCTTTTGGTGACCTATGAAACCGATGCGAGCGCGGCAGCCTCGCTCGCAGGCCTGACAGGGAAAGTTTGCAGCAGATGTACTGATGCCGCCCATGTGACGCTTTTCCCTCTTGGTTGCGATTTAGTTCTCTGAGCCAGGCTTCCTCGCATAACTCCCCTCTGCAATGCATTTGCGCCATTCGAGCCGGTTTTTCTGCGAGCCTCTCCCAGTAACTAGTAATAGCTAACATATCCCACTTGCCACAGTCTTTGAAGCATAGCAATGATCGCCCGACGTTTCTTTTTGCATTCGCTACTGCGCCGACCGTGACACGTCGTGGTAATCAAGAGTGCACCATCCTGTGCACGTGATCAAGCCAACGCAAACGTCTCTGTTTGAGGAACGCAGTTAAACTAGAAAGTTGTGCTTTTTCAAGAATCCTCTCGATTGTGACTCTGTCCTGCAAAGTAATGCCTAGGATCTTAAGTAGACAGCTCATGTCGTGAGTGGAGTTAAGTCGGTGTTACTTTTTTGCGTACGTGGTCCAGGTCTCGGCTCCGTACAAGAGTATGCTGAAGATGCAGGTCTGAGGCCCGTATTTATAAACGTTACTTAAATCAGGCTCAAACGGTTACTATCATATCTTGAGTAGCCATCCGGAACTTAATACGGTAGCTAATTAATAGACAGGTTTAAGTACTGCCTTCAGTTACTTCCGAGTTAGTTCACATACCAAGTTCAAGTATTAGCGCCATTTGAAAAGAGTGAATGACTTTGAATGACCGAATGAACGAATTGTAACATTTCCGTTTCCATCAGATTTCACTATCGAATTTATATTTTTTTATCGTTTTAAATAGGTGTTATTATAATTAAACTGTTGCGATCTCTATGAAGTAGGTGAAGTGCAGCGAAACCAGGCTAATTGGTGACTAAAATAGATATTTATTTTCCTACTATATATACCTAATTATATTACAAACAATGTGACGAATTAACAAATTATATAAAATAAATAAATGCTTAATGTAAACCACAGTATAAGAATATTATACAGTACGGACACTCCCTGCCGCTCTCTGAATGATACCTCACCCCCCCCTGTGTGACCGATTTGTGACCATTTGTCAAAGGGTTGGCAAACCAAAGCACAGTATAATAACCAAAGACAATTTTATTTTTTTAAGGCAAGAACTTAAGGCTCCTAAGGCTATACAGCCTTGTCTGGTGTATACAGCCATCACTTTATTTGTAAAACACTAATTAATAATAAATAAAATGAGGGCTAAATTGAATCTAGATTCAACCCTAGTACATCACGCACACATTTACAAGTGTACAATCATGAATATGTATGTAGTAAACAATGGCGCGAAGTTTGTATGAAGTGTCCGGGGTGTGATGTAAACTATTCTCTTGATCTTATAACCTACATATAAAAATCATTACACCTATACATTACTATAGAGTGTAATAGAAAATGCCACTTGTCAGTGGAAAAAATAACTTTATCTCATTTGTTTAAGGATGCTTCACGATTTAGAATAGAAGATACGATTGTATCATTTAAACGTGTAAATGAATTGCAAGATTATAAAAATAGTCAGCATGCAACGAAATTTCGGACTAACTTCAAAGGCTTAATCAACATATCGAATTTAACAGAATATACAAAAGGTGCTGAAGGAGAACTTTTTGGGTACCGCTTCAAATGGATAGTCCAAATAATTAAACCGGATGATTTTTATTCTTATATGAAAGAGGAGCGATACCTAATAATATATGCGCCTTCAACATACTTTCCCAAATACGAGTGGGCATTAGAGTTTACCGAATACAGGAACAGCAGTCCGCCGTGGCTGGACGAACAATACAGGTACACCGCCTGGGCCCGAGATTTCCGGTACCTATATGCGCTCGCCGGTAAGTGTTGTGGTAGTATTTTCTTGAGCGGACCAGACACTATCAGTAATAATTACAGTATTTTTCCATCAGTATATTGTCATTCCATCATTTAGTATGCGTCAGACCATCATTCCAACCACTACACTGTCAGTATAATGTTAGTATAATGTTATTACTTGAAAATACTGTCATTATTACTGACAGTGTCTGGTCCGCTTTTCATTGTAAACCGCCGCAGGTGATTATGTTCCGCTTTCGATATGAATACGTTATTCTCTACCAATTAAAGTTCGATTCTTTATATCTGAAATAAAATTCCAAATATAAACCTATCTTTTGCATGATTGAACAAATGATTTTTGAAACAAATTTTTTGTAAGCAGTTGCTTGACACTGACCTAGTAATCTTTTTTATTTCAGATGCTTACTTAATTCGGGAAGGCACAACTTACAATCTGACTGAAAATAATATGTACAGTTATAATTTTCAAACAACTACTTTAAATAATGAATCAATATTTAATTTAACATTAAGTTTTAACATAGGACCACATAAATATTTAATTGTGGCTACAACAATGAAACGAGATGATGGGAAATGGAAGCCTGGTAAGTAAGACTTGCTGTTGACTGGTTTTAGCTGGCATAGCAGCCTCCTTCAAAGGCTACTCCCATAGCGAGAGTAAATTATTTTTATTAAAAAATAAATGTAATTTAATTGAATCTGTTGGCACACAGCTTGTTCGTATCGATTCTGGGTCATTTTTGATACCATTGCCTTTATTAACTTACGTTATTGTGTCAAAATATTTAATTTAATTGAATCTGTTAGCACACAGCTTGTTCGTATCGATTCTGGGTCATTTTTGATACCATTGTCTTTATTAACTTACGTAATTGTGACAAAATATACAGAATGTTACGTTTCGGAAATTTTTTAATTAACGTTTTGATAAAAAAAAACAAATTACACTGGACTCCTCTTGCATGAACATCCTTAATTTATTAGGGGTAGTTTTTTAACATCCTGTATGCTGGAAAAGCTTTAGTAGGAAGCTCAATCGTTACGATAGAACCGTGTCCCGGATAGTATGGGTTCTGGGCCATGACACGTCCCGAAGTACCTGATAATATATCATTCGATAGTGCATAGCCTATATTAATAGAATATATCGTTCTTATGAGCGTATCTGATTGGCATACCTTGTTAGCAAAAAAGTCAACCGATATACAAGGGTGTCAGAAACCCATTTCATTTGTGAAAATATCTCCTGTAGTTTATCTGCAAAATATTATGGGGCACTGTAATTGCCCTGTAATTCAGGCTGACTCGGTGGCTCAGTGGTTAGCTCTCATGACTACTGATCCGAGAGTCGTGGGTTCGATCCCCACCCAGGACAAGCATTTCTGTGATGAGAATATTTGTTTGCTGTGTGTCTGGGTGTAGTATATCTATAATAAGAATCTATTTAAATTTAGTCTCTGGTTCCCATAGTACAAGTCCTAGTTTGAGGCCAGATGACCGTGTATGATTTTGTCCCGGATATTATTATTAATTCTCCTTGCGACTAGAGTACTTCCTCGTGGTGACGGTGAAAAACAAACGGTCAAAGACATGAAAATAAAATAAAATATACCTACCTACCTTTACGTCCTGGCCCTGTGATGTGATGGTGAAAAACAAACGGTCAAAGACATGAAAATAAAATAAAATATACCTACCTACCTTTACGTCCTGGCCCAAAAAAAAGTGGAAAGAAAAGACTGAATAAAATCCTACAATGTACCTGCCAAAAATGGGGCTCGAACCGTAACTATTATTTGGTATTAAGCGTATACAGGGCAATGAAACCTCCATCAACAGAAATGGCAGACATATTTATAAGATTTGAAGAAGCTTTACAGATATAATATTGACGGTTCCAACATACAACCCTATAAGTGCATTGACATTACTCATTTCAACCCTCACTTTCACACCCTTTCGGAGCGAATATGAAAATACATTTTACACACGTTTTATCAATTGTTTTAAAACGTAGTGGTAGAGAGTTTCAAGTTGAAACGCACATAAAATTAGATTTTTTCCATACAAACTTCCACCCCCATTTTAACCACTTCATAGGCTGAATTTTGAGAAACTCTTTTTTATTACATGCTTCCGCTCTATAAGGAAACTCTGTGCAAAATTTCAAGTTGCTAGACTCAGGGGTTTGGCCTGTACTTTCCCAAACAAACTGCCACTTCCATTTTAACCCCTGCAGAGGGTGAATTTTGAAAAATCCTTCTTTAGTGGCGGCTTCCGTTTTATATAAGGAAACTCTGTGCGAAACTTTAAGTTTCTTAACCCAGGGGTTTAGCCTGTGCGTTGATCTATCTATTTGGACCCCCGTTTCACCTCCTTAGAGGGTGAATTTTGAAAAATCCTTTCTTAGTGCACTCCTAAACCTCATAAGGAACCTAACTGCTAAATTTAGAATCTCTAGACCCAGGGGTTTCACCTGTGCATTGATCTATCTAATTTAGACTTCCGTTTCACCACCTTAAGGTTAAACGTCAGTCACCCTATTTCATACAAATTTACCTGGCTATTAACTACACAAATAACCACTATATTTTCGATTTTATCTGTCCAACGCAAACTTTGCAACCTTTTATTTTCTCCAAATGTATATAATTATATTATTTATTTCTGTAATATCATTAAAAACTGCAGTAAAATATCATAAATTTTACGCATGTAGTGGTGTATAATTCAGCACCACCTTTCTGATATTACAGTAACTACAATCTCAACTAGTCTGATAAGCTTTGTTTAGCTCAGGATTTCGTTTTTAGCGCCATCTTGCATTTTGCTTGAGCATTGCCAAAGTAGCAAATTTATTATAAAGACTTTTTAGTCTAAGTAATTTATGCTGGCAAACTTTTTTTATATTCAGAAAAAAAGACGCTGTCAGTCTCACGTCAGGGACATCTGAAAGACGAAAATATTGTTCACCCAACAAGGTCTAGTTGTGAGTTTCAGCTCAATATTTGTGATATACAGGCTGATATTTTTACTTATACAGGATGTAAAAAGATCACTCCGGGAAATTTAAATTATGGGATCCACTCATGAAACTGAACAACTTTTCCGAATGAACCTTAAGAATGCTGAATACTTAAGACAATTTTTGGACACACCATACAAAATTGGTCGGTTAGCTTACCATATTATATGAAACCTTCATTTTTATGCGAATTTTGTATGGGTTGGTATGTTAAAGTTTCCAGAAGTTACAGCCTGTATAAGTTGCATTCAAAAATTTTTAGACTCATACCATGCCCCATTTCAAATTTTAACCGCCTCCGCTTGTCCGCTCGCTTCACATCAGTAGGTCGCGGGTTCGATTCCCGGTGGGGTGTAACTTTCTGGATTCGGTTTGGTTGGTGGTAGGGCATTTTCTGAGCCCGCCTGGTATATGCCACCATCTTATTTAAGTCTTGCCGCCAAACATCAACGTTAACAGCATTGATGTGTTCCGGCATGAAGGTAAGATAACCAGTTCCCCACTGCGTTGGGGAATCTTGGTAAGCCCGCTTTCGTATTCGGCATCATCGTCACTTACCATCAGGTGAGATGATGCCAAGGGCTTACCAATTGGGGGTAAAAAAAAAGATGATAGCTAACCAGGCAGGCTCCGAGAATGCTCTACCACCGACCAAACGGAGTCTTACATATTATAGTTAGACTCTGCCGGGAATCGAACCCGCAACCTCCTGATGTGAAGCGAGCGACTAGACAACGGAGGCGGTTTTCCGGGAGTATTATTATTGTCTCGTTTGACAAAAAGTAAGTAGTTACCAGCAACCACGTGATACAACCCGAACCTTAGATATGTAGATTTTCATACACGGAAAGTAAAATCCCGACAAAAAGTTTCACATATCAAGTAAAATGTCTTACACGTCAATATTTATAGACTCGACTGTAAAAAGTAATGAATTCACGCCATGTAGCACAAAGTTTCAGGTTATAGAATAATTTATTTCTCACAAAAGGATAAACAGTTATTCACTTACACAATATTTTTTGTCACCAAAATATATTCCTAAACATAGTCGTCTATGTACAAAAACCTCGTTTTATTCAAACTCACTTGTCAAACATGGTTATGATAATTTTTTCCAAAGTATTTTGGCGCTTTCAATGTGGAGACATTGAAAGCGCCAAAATACTTTGGAAAAAATTATCAGGCATTCCAGGTTTCGAACGCGGTTTTCTTATCTCTTCAATTAAAGGCTAAAAACAGTATCACTCCCTATCAGAGCATGAAGTATAGGCAGCATTGTTGCTTTTTATGTTCTTGAAATTGTGTCAAAATCGCAGCATGTTAAGGTTTTATTTTAAATTACTTACCTATACGAAAACTTTATTTTTAGATACATTTTGTAAATACGAAACTCCTGATTTAATTCTATTACAAGACCAAAAAAGGAACAATGTTGTCCTTATTCTATGCTCTAACAGGGTGTAACACCGTTCCAGCCTCTAATGGAGGAGGAAAGAAAACCGCGTTCGAAACCTGGACTGTTTGTTCTCCAGCAACTCTCGGTTTCAAAACGCTGGCTTGTGGAGACATTGCAAGCGCCAAAAAAGCTTTCGAAAAATTTATCATAACCATGTACTTATGACAAGACAGTTTGAATAAAATTATATTTTTGTATTGTACATAGATTTCTCTGTTTGTGGTATAAAATTATTTTAAATTGATTTGTTTTAAATATGTTTAAGATCCAGCTAGTGCACCAGCTTAACCGATTGCAGGCGAGAATTATTCTCTAAAAGAGACTGACAAATATATAATATTCCATCAATGGACAAAAGTTTTCAACAACATCTTCTGAGAGCACTATACCAGGGTGTCCACGTATGGGATCAGACATTAGTGCCCATTCAAAATCTCTCACGTCCGGCTTAGTGAAGGTGGGAAATAACTACAAATAATCAGTAGATACCGACATGGACTACTGCTGTGGCTGCTACCGCTTGTTTAGAGCTAATTTGGTGCAAATGCAGTTCAAATCACATTGTAGCTTTAGATGTAACTGTTAAAAAAAAACAAATGAAATGCCCCGAATTATGCCTTTGCAGTTCACATTTTCAAATGTCGGAAGAATGAGCACTGAGCTAGAACAAAGGTATACTCGTTATTCATTAGTCATGGGTTTCTGGCCTAGTAAAATATAAGCTTCCCTATTCCCAACTAGTTGTTGTGCAAGTGAGGTACTTACACATCTGGATTCTGGACGAAGCGATCGCCCGCCCTTTAGGATACGGTGCTAAATATTTTAAGAGGGAATAGGAAATGGACAGTAATATTTTTTTTTAACAAAAATAGTTAAGATAAGATAAGATAAATATACTTTATTGCACACCAAAAGAGTACAAATAACAACGAAAACATAAAATATTTAAACATTGATACGCAAAGGCGGTCTTATCGCTATCAAAAATAGCAGGTCCGATTTTTGTTAATTTTAATTTTTTTGTCTGACATGGTACAAAATCAATCCAAAACTGAAGGCTGCATCCTCGGTTCATCCGAAAACTACACCAAATTCAAGATTATTGCCCAATATAATAGATAACTGAAGCGCGGCAGATTAAAACGCTCACGCATGCCTTGCGCCGTGCAACGTTCAAAATTTATTTCTGAAGCTTTTTATTTAGTAATTGCCGTTAGTGTCTCTGTTTTTTTATTTTTGATTAGTTTGGTTTTCTACAAAAAATTTTTGTTTATGCCATTAGTGCACATTTTTTAAACTATAGCATCTTGTTGGTTTTTTTTATTTTTATTTTATTAGTTTGTTTCACAATATGAGTAATAGATTGAACAAAAGTAATACAAAAAATGAAAGCTCCATTTTTGTTTATGCCATTAGTGCACATTTTTTAAACTATAGCATCTTGTTGTTTTTTTTTATTTTTATTTTATTAGTTTGTTTCACAATATGAGTAATAGATTGAACAAAAGTAATACAAAAAATGAAAGCTCCATTCTCGGTTTATTCGAAAACGATACCAAGTTCAAGATAATAGGTCAAATAGACCTGCCAAGGGGTGTGGGGTGGCTACCGGGCTAAATCAGCTTCTATTTATGTACCATATACGTGTGCCAAGTGGTTTTCTTTAATCATAAAATTTGACCTCGGATACATATAAGCTTACACTATTCAGGTGCCAACAGTGAAGGAAGAATTTTTAAATTAAAAGAATTATTTGTGCTATGTTAGGTACCTTGTATTTTTGTATTTTATCCTGTACAGAGAAAATAAATTAATTATGAATTATTTATTAATATTCATATCCGCCATTAAAAAAGTTACCTTGTGTATCCAGAATTCAAATAAAATTAAATGTATTTCAGAACAGAAGTTACAAATGGCACATTTAAAACACATTTTTTATCATCAGTACAACAAAAAAAACCGGCCAAGTGCGAGTCGGACTCGCGTACCGAGGGTTCCGTATAAATTCATAATCACACATGTCTTGAACTCTATATTTTTTATATTTGCGTTGATTGAATGAAAGGTAATTTTCGGTTTATGATTTATGACGTATTAAAAAAAAACTAATTACTAAAGCTCGTTCAAACCAATTTTCGGTGGAAGTTTGCATGATAATGTACATCATATAATTTTTCTACTTTTATCATTCTCTTATTTTAGAAGTTAAAGGGGGGGGGGCACACATTTTACCACTTTGGAAGTGTCTCTCGTGCAAACTATTCGGTTTGGAAAAAAATGATATGAGAAACCTTAATATCATTTTTGAAGACGTATCCATACCATACACGTACATGTTTGATGAAAAAAAATTTTTGAGTTTCAGTTCTAAGTATGGGCAACCCCCAAAATTTAGTGTTATTTTTTTTTCTATTTTTGTGTAAAAATCTTAATGCGGTTCACAGAATACATCTACTTACCAAGTTTCAACAGTATAGTTCTTATAGTTTCGGAAAAAAGTGGCTGTGACATACGGACGGACAGACAGACAGATATAACGAATCCATATGGGTTCCGCTTTTTGCCATTTGGCTACGGAACCCTAAAAAACTAGATGCTTTATCCTATACTATTAAACGAGTTGTGTCCCGACGATTTTGAAAACGGCTTGAAACCTTTTGATGAAAATCTAGGATTAGGGGTTAAAAATCACCATAAATCCAGATCTATGAGAGAATTATCTTCGAAAAGATTCATTTAAGGGAGAATTCATTTAATATAAGGAGAACGCATATAATGCTTAAATTTAACCATCGCTTATAGGTACATTGGTTGACTAGCGGTTTTGGTGCGAGCCGCTTACGTTTTGCTGCTTTTAGGTCCGGATTCGAATACCACCCATGAGACTTTATAGTTCTTTGTTTTTTATTTTTTTTATTTTGTGTGAACTTATGTAAATATTATGAAAATAAATATAAAGACTTAAGAGTGATAAAAAAATATATTTTAACCTCTTTGTATTTTAGAGACAAATAGCGCCATCTTTGGCCATATAAGTTAATAATATACCTGGTGATTGTGCCGCTCTGTCCCGTGTTTGAAAATAGGAAATTTTACAAGGTTTTCTCTAAACTCAACCAGATGGCGCTGATAACATTTGCAATAAGAAAATCTCTAAGAAGTCGCCAAAACTGATTGATATTACTGACTTATAAATGATGAACAACTTTCTTATATTACGTATCATTGAATATTTTTCTATTTTTTTTTATCAAAAAAAAGGATGATTTGCATGTATTTTTTTCAATAGAATCAAATTATAAAAAAATATTATAGATATTTTCAGAACAAATATTGCTTGTCCTTTCGTCCCTTAGAAGGCCACTACCGACTAAAACAACACCCTGCAAAATGTTTCATAGAAAATATATCTTATATGTACTACTAAACAATTTATCTTAGTTTATAAAAACTCCGATTGAACGAGCGACGCTCGATCTCCCAGCTAGTTCAATATAATAAGAAAATTATCAGTATCATTATTTATATTAGAATGAATTATTTTAAAATTATAATACCCATTTAAATTCAGTCACTGGGACGATATTGGGTTGTTAAATAAGTAACTATGATGGTTATCATCCCAGCGAATGTGTTATTATCAATCAATCTGATGAGACCGTGAGAGTGACTGAATTTAAATGTATATTGGAGTAATTTATTATTCTTTAAATGATTATACTGATAATTATGTTATTTTAATTAACAAAACATCAACTTTTCTTAATCAATTTTATCAATTGAAGAACTTTCATCTGTATGGATAAAATAAATTGAAAAAATTAATAAAAAAATGAATCAATTTTTCTCGATAATGAAAACTAATTTCATGCTGCCACTACACGGAAGTAATAAGGGGGCCATTCCCTATGACATATACATAAAAGTTATGGTAATCTGTGATTCCTAAGTTTGATACTCTCCTTAGCTTGCGGAGGCACTACCGTGATTCCAAATAGCGTAAGACTTGGCTTGTAAAGGCTTGCAAGGCCGTGCCTCCACAAATTTTCGACATCACTTCGTATCTCCTCGCATGATACGTATCTCCTTGCAGGCTATTGCTAGGCAACGTTGTTATTCAATAAATGTTATGTGACTGAACAGATATTTTATGTTTTTAATATTGGCGACGAGGCCAATTCAATGGATTTAAAGAAATTAAAACGTACAAGAAGCTCAGTACAGTTTACTAGCGCGCACAGAAAATGTGCTCGACACTCAAGACCCAAGTAAGTATATAGCCCCGCTTGGAGTCACTCGACAAAACAATAAAGGATTTCACGAAATACAGAACAACATAGAACTAGAAACCGAAGATGAACATCTTGAGGAAGAAACCTTCTACAGATTCGAGTTTGAGGAGTTGTGTATAGCACTGAAAACTACATTACGAAAACTAAGTATTGCTTCACCACTCAAGGGGAGACCTCAGTCCGCTTGAGGCAGACAGAAACTCCAAGAGGGACTCCCTCCCTACTGATGTTTGGAAAAGAGTTCAGAACCAAGCTACATGCCATGCTAGTCCCATACCTAGACCGGAGCCACGTAGTCAGAGGACAAGGAGGCATTTCTCTCCTGGAGACAAGGTGGCCAGGAGTTACTCCTCTCTTGCCCAGAAGTTTGAATTCGGCACAAAAACCCGACGTCTGGGTGGAGTACATTATGAAGTCAGAACCGATGGGGGACTCCTGTGGATCCGTCACCTCGACCAGCTGCCGACGACGTGATACATATATCCTTGCAGGCCAATGCTATGAATGATTGCTATGCGACATTGTTATACAATAAATGATTTTTTTCTTTTAAAAAATGTTTTCTTTTATCGCTCTTGGGTCTTGTTATTTACCTATTTACTTATGTTCATACTAAATAAAAAAATTAAAAGACAAAAACAATAAAGTCTCGTAGGATACGAACCCGGACCTAAAAACAATAACGTAAAAAGTTCGTACAAAATTTGCCGCCTGCACCTCTGGGTTATGGACTACTTATAGAGGTTAGTCAAAAATAAGCATCATATACGTAAACAAATTATGTATGTGTGCGTAATTTTAGCCCTTATTCATACGAGATAAACGCAAAACTATAATTGTAAGGGGACAAATATATCGAAATTCTTATTAAATTAACATTATTATGGTTTATTAGCGTACATTGATCATGTAGCTGCTCGCTGTTTTACGTAGTATAGTTTAGGGTTATTTATACTATTTTTAAATCGAGAAACCAAGTTATAGTCAGATTAACGCCATCTAACGGATTTTTTCAACCAGGGAGCACTTACGTTTAACCTTAAAGGGTAAATTTAAAAAAAATCCTTGCACTCCTAGACTTCATAAGGAACCTACGTTTCAAATTTGGAATCTCTAGACCCAGGGGTTTGGCCTGTGCGTTGATCTGTCTACTTTGGACCCCCGTTTCACCCCCTTAAATTAACATTTTGAAGATTTTGATTTTATATAAGATATATTTTCTATGAACCATTTTGCAGGGTGTTGTTTTAGTCGATAGTGGCTTTCTAAGGGACGAAAGGACAAGCAATCTTTGTTCTGGAAATATCTATAATATTTTTTTTGTAATTTGATTCTACTGAAAAAAATACATGAAAATAATCTTTTTTTTTAATAAAAAAAAAGAAAAGTATTCAATGGTACGTAATATTAGAAAGTTATTCATCATTTATTATGATATTAGTAATATCAATCAGTTATGGCGACTTTTTAGAGATTTTCTCATCGCAAATGTTATCAGCGCCATCTAGTTCAGTTTAGAGAAAGCCGTGGAAAATAGGGCAGGGCGGCACAATCATCAGGTATGTAATTCACTTATACAGCGAAAGATGGCACTATAAATGAAAATTCGTTCAAATGTCTCCAAAATATTTTTTTATCACCCTTAAGGTTAAACGTTAGTGCTCCCTGGTTGAAAAAATCCAATAGATGGCGTTAATCTGACTATAACTTGGTTTTTCGATTTAAAAATAGTATAAATAACCCTAAACCATATTACGTAAAACAGTTAGAGCAGTTACAAGATCAATGTACGCTAATAAACCATAATAATGTTAATTAAATAAGGATTTCGATATATTTGTCCCCTTACAATTATAGTTTTGCGTTTATCTCGTATGAATAACGGCTCAAATTACGCACACATACATATTTTTTTTACGTATATGATGCTTATTTTTGACTTACCTCTATAAGTAGTCTATAACCCAGAGGTGCAAGCGGCAAATTTTGTATGAAGTTTTTACGTTATTGCTTTTAGGTCCGGGTTCGTATCCTACGAGACTATTGTTTTTGGCTTTTAATTTTTTTATTTAGTATGAACATAAGTAAATATGTAAATAACAAGACCCAAGAGCGATAAAAGAAAAGATTTTTTTTAAAGAAAAAATCATTTATTGAATAACAATGTCGCATAGCAATCATTCATAGCATTGGCCTGCAAGGAGATACGTATCACGTCTCCTCCGCGAATCATGACACCAGGGGAGACAGCAACAGCTGGTCGAAGTGACGGATCCACAGGAGTCCCCCATCGGTTCTGACTTCATAATGTACTCCACCCAGACGTCGGGTTTTTGTGCCGAATTCAAACTTCTGGGCAAGAGAGGAGTAACTCCTGGCCACCTTGTCTTCAGGAGAGAAATGACTCCTTGTCCTCTGACTACGTGGCTCCGGTCTAGGTATGGGACTAGCATGGCATGTAGCTTAGTTCTAAACTCTTTTCCAAAGATCAGTTGGTAGGGAGTACCTCTTGGAGTTTCTGTCTGCCTCAAGCGGACTGAGGTTTCCCCTTGAGTGGTGAAGTAATACTTAGTTTTCGTAATGTAGTTTTCAGTGCTATACACAACTCCTCAAACTCGAATCTGTAGAAGGTTTCTTCCTCAAGATGTTCATCTTCGGTTTCTAGTTCTATGTTGTTCTGTATTTCGTGAAATTCCTTTATTGTTTTGTCGAGTGACTCCAAGCGGGGCTATATACTTACTTGGGTCTTGAGTGTCGAGCACATTTTCTGTGCGCGTTAATAAACTGTACTGAGCTTCTTGTTCGTTTTAATTTCTTTAAATCCATTGAATTGGCCTCGTCGCCAATATTAAAAACATAAAATATCTGTTCAGTCACATAACATTTATTGAATAACAACGTTGCCTAGCAATAGCCTGCAAGGAGATACGTATCATGCAAGGAGATACGAAGTGATGTCGAAAATTTGTGGAGGCACGGCCTTGCAAGCCTTTGCAAGCCAAGTCTTACGCTATTTGGAGTCACGGTAGTGCCTCCGCAAGCTAAGGAGAGTATCAAACTTAGGAATCACAGATTACCATAATTTTTATGTATATGTCATAGGGAATGGCCCCCTTATTACATCCGTGAAGTGGCAGCATGAAATTCGTTTTCATTGTCGAGAAAAATAGATTCATTTTTTTATTAATTTTTTCAATTTATTTTATCCATACAGATGAAAGTTTTTCAATTGATAAAATTGATTAAGAAAAGTTGATGTTTTGTTAATTAAAATAACATAATTATCAGTATAATCATTCAAAGAATAATAAATTACTCCAATATACATTTAAATTCAGTCACTCACTCTCACGGTCTCATCAGATTGATTGACAATAACACATTCGCTGGGATGATAACCATCATAGTTACTTAGTTAACAACCCAATATCGTCCCAGTGACTGAATTTAAATGGGTATTATAATTTTAAAATAATTCATTCTAATATAAATAATGATTCTGATAATTTTCTTATTATATTGAACTAGCTGGAAGACCGAGCGTCGCTCGTTCAATCGGGGTTTTTATAAACTAAGATAACTTGTTTAGTAGTACATATAAGATATATTTTCTATAAAACATTTTGCAGGGTGTTGTTTTAGTCGGTAGTGGCCTTCAAAGGGACGAAAGGACAAGCAATATTTGTTCTGAAAATATCTATAATTTTTTTTATAATTTGATTCTATTGAAAAAAATACATGCAAATCATCCTTTTTTTTGATTAAAAAAAATAGAAAAATATTTTATGATACGTAATATTAGAAAGTGGTTCATCATTTATAAGTCAGTAATATCAATCAGTTTTGGCGACTTTTTAGAGATTTTCTTATTACAAATGTTATCAGCGCCATCTGGTTGAGTTTAGAGAAAACCGTGGAAAATTTCCTATTTTCAAACACGGGACAGAGCGGCACAATCACCAGGTATGTAATTAACTTATATGGCCAAAGATGGCGCTATTTGTCTCTAAAATACAGAGGTGAAAATATATTTTTTTATCACCCTTAAGTCTTTTTATTTATTTTCATAATATTTACATAAGTTCACACAAAATAAAAAAATTAAAAAACAAAGAACTATAAAGTCTCATGGGTGGTATTCGAATCCGGACCTAAAAGCAGCAAAACGTAAGTGGCTCGCACCAAAACCGCTAGTCTACCAATATACCTATAAGCGATGGTTAAATTTAAGCATCATATGCGTTCTCCTTCTATGTAATTTCGATCATTAAATGAATTCTCCCTTAAATGAATCTTTTCGAAGATAATTCCCTCATAGATCTGGATTTATGGTGATTTTTAACCCCTAATCCTAGATTTTCATCAAAAGGTTTCAAGCCGTTTTCGAAATCGTCGGGACACTTAACTCGTTTAATAGTATAGGATAAAGCATCTAGTTTTTTAGGGTTCCGTAGCCAAATAGCAAAAAGCGGAACCCATATGGATTCGTCATGTCTGTCTGTCTGTCTGTCAGTCCGTCCGTATGTCACAGCCACTTTTTTCCGAAACTATAAGAACTATACTGTTGAAACTTGGTAAGTAGATGTATTCTGTGAACCGCATTAAGATTTTCACACAAAAATAGCAAAAAAAAAAATAACAATAAATTTTGGGGGTTGCCCATACTTAGAACTGAAACTCAAAAATTTTTTTTCATCAAACATGTACGTGTATGGTATGGATAGGTCTTCAAAAATGATATTGAGGTTTCTAATATCATTTTTTTTCCAAACCGAATAGTTTGCACGAGAGACACTTCCAAAGTGGTAAAATGTGTGTCCACCCCCCTTTAACTTCTAAAATAAGAGAATGATAAAACTAGAAAAATTATATGATGTACATTACCATGCAAACTTCCGCCGAAAATTGGTATGAACGAGCTTTAGTAAGTAGTTTTTTTTAATACGTCATAAATCGTAAACCGAAAATTACCTTTCATTCAATCAACTCAAATATAAAAAATATAGAGTTCAAGACATGTATAATTATGAATTTATACGGAACCCTCGGTATGCGAGTCCGACTCGCACTTGGCCAGTTTTTTTTGATGATAAAAAATGTGTTTTGAATGTGCCATTTGTAACTTCTGTTCTGAAATACATTTAATTTTATTTGAATTCTGGGTACACAAGGTAATTTTTTTAATGGCGGATATTCTATAATTCATAATAATTCATAATTAATTTATTTTCTCTGTACAGGATAAAATACAAAAATACAAGGTACCTAACATAGCACAAATAATTCTTTTGTTTTAAAAATTCTTCCTTCACTGTTGGCACCTGAATAGTGTAAGCTTATATGTATCCGAGGTCAAATTTTATGATTAAAGAAAACCACTTGGCACACGTATATGGTACATAAATAGAAGCTGATTTAGCCCGGTAGCCACCCCACACCCCCTGGCAGGTCTATTTGACCTATTATCTTGAACTTGGTATCGTTTTCGAATAAACCGAGAATGGAGCTTTCATTTTTTGTATTACTTTTGTTCAATCTATTACTCTTATTGTGAAAAAATCTAATAAAATAAAAATAAAAAAAAGCCAACAAGATGCTATAGTTTAAAAAATGTGCACTAATGGCATAAACAATTTTTTTTGTAGAAAACCAAACTAATCAAAAATAAAAAAACAGAAACACTTACGGCAATTACTAAATAAAAAGCTTCAGAAATAAATTTTGAACGTTGCACGGCGCAAGGCATGCGTGAGCGTTTTAATCAGCCGCGCTTCAGTTAACTATTATATTGGGCAATAATCTTGAATTTGGTGTAGTTTTCGGATGAACCGAGGACGCAGCCTTCAGTTTTGGATTGATTTTGTACCATGTCAGACAAAACAAAAAAATTACAAAAATCGAACCTGCTATTTTTGATAGCGATAAGACCGCCTTTGCATATCAATGTTTAAATATTTTATGTGTTTTCGTTGTTATTTGTACTCTTTTGGTGTGCAATAAAATTTTCGTATAGGTAACTAATTTAAAATAAAACCTTAACATGCTGCGATTTTGACACAATTTTAAGAACATAAAAAGCAACAATGCTGCCCATACTTCATGCTCTGATAGGGAGTGATACTGTTTTTTAGCCTTTAATTGAAGAGAAAAGAAAACCGCGTTCGAAACCTGGAATGCCTGTCTTGTGGAGACATTAAAAGCGCCAAAATACTTTGGAAAAAATTATCATAACCATGTTTGACAAGTGAGTTTGAATAAAACGAGGTTTTGTACATAGACGATTACGTTTAGGAATATATTTTGGTGACAAAAATTATTGTGTAAGTGAATAACTTTTTATCCTTTTGTGAGAAATAAATTATTCTATAACCTGAAACTTGGTGCTACATGGCGGGAATTCATTACTTTTTACAGTCGAGTCTATAAATATTGACGTGTAAGACTTTTTACTTGATATGTGAATGTTTTTGTCGGGATTTTACTTTCCGTGTATGAAAATCTACATATCTAATGTTCGGGTTGTATCACGTGGTTGCTGGTAACTACTTACTTTTTGTCAAACGAGACAATAATAATACACCCGGAAAACCGCCTCCGTTGTCTAGTCGCTCGCTTCACATCAGGAGGTTGCGGGTTCGATTCCCGGCAGAGTCTAACTATAATATGTAAGACTCCGTTTGGTCGGTGGTAGAGCATTCTCGGAGCCTGCATGGTTAGCTATCATCTTTTTTTTTACCCTCAATTGGTAAGCCCTTGGCATCATCTCACCTGATGGTAAGTGACGATGATGCCGAATACGAAAGCGGGCTTACCAAGATTCCCCAACGCAGTGGGGAACTGGTTATCTTACCTTCATGCCGGAACACATCAATGCTGTTAACGTTGATGTTTGGCGGCAAGACTTAGATAAGATGGTGGCATATGCCAGGCGGGCTCAGAAAATGCACTACCACCAACCAAACCGAATCCAGAAAGTTACACCCCGCCGGGAATCGAACCCGCGACCTCCTGATGTGAAGCGAGCGGACAAGCAGAGGCGGTTAAAATTTGAAATGGGGCATGGTATGATAAAAATTTTTGAATGCACCTTATACAGGCTGTAACTTCCGGAAACTTTAACATACCAACCCATACAAAATTCGCATAAAAATGAAGTTTTCATATAATATGGTAAGCTAACCGACCAATTTTGTATGGTGTGTCCAAAAATTGTCTTAAGTATTCAGCATTCTTAAGGTTCATTCGGAATAGTTGTACAGTTTCATGAGTGGATCCCATAATTTAAATTTCCAGGAGTGATCTTTTTACATCCTGTATAAGTAAAAATATCAGCCTGTATATCACAAATATCGAGCTGAAACTCACAACTAGACCTTGTTGGGTGAACAATATTTTCGTCTTTCAGATGTCCCTGACGTGAGACTGACAGCGTCTTTTTTTCTGAATATAAAAAAGTTTGCCAGCATAAATTACTCAGACTAAAAAGTCTTTATAATAAATTTGCTACTTTGGTAATGCTCAAGCAAAATGCAAGATGGCGCTAAAAACGAAATCCTGGGCTAAACAAAGCTTAACAGACCAATTGAGATTGTAGTTACTGTAATATCAGAAAGGTGGTGCTGAATTATACACCACTACATGCGTAAAATTTATGATATTTTACTGCAGTTTTTAATGATATTACAGAAATAAATAATATAATTATATACATTTGGAGAAAATAAAAGGTTGCAAAGTTTACGTTGGACAGATAAAATCGAAAATATAGTGGTTATTTGTGTAGTTAATAGCCAGGTAAATTTGTATGAAATAGGGTGACTGACGTTTAACCTTAAGGGCTCGTTCATGGACACGCGGCGCGTTGCGCGGCGCGTCAGGCGTCGCGTCACGCGGTCAAATCAAACATATGGTAATCTATGAGAGCGTTCATGTAGAAGCGTCATCACGCGCGTTTTGTTTGTTATTGAGCGCTCCCCGCGGCGGCCGCCGCCGCCTTCGCCGCCGCGTCGGCGTCAGTGTGACCATTAGTGGCAGATTTGCGCCATTTGGCTACTAAATTTTAACTCTGGCAGGATAAGCTGGCGATTTAAAAAAAGTGGCAGAATTTGGCAGATTTCAAGAAAATACCTCTGTTCCAATACAGGGAAACCTAGTTTGGGGTCAAATGACCGTGTTTGATTTGTCTCAGATATTATTATTATATCCAATATAAGCTTTCGCTACTCTGATCACTTCGCGCTTTATTATTATTATTACTTATAATTTTGAAATAAGTACCAATAGAAAACCTCAGATGAAATAAAATACCCAGATAGAGTCTCATGTTGCAATTTTTTGAAATATGTGTGTGGTATTAGTGTTGTCAAAAAAAAAATGTAAGTTCGGACGAAATATAAACCAAGTGTTCAATAGCAGATTGAACAGAGTCAGCGACCTAAAAAACGTGACATACTGATTTAGTCGTATAGTAACCTAGTTTACTTAATTTTATTTGTATAATAATCATATTTTAGATTTATCTGACGCAAATTAATATTACGAAATACTCTTGTATAAATAGCTAAGACTAATGTAAATAAACTTAGATTCAACCTGGAGTTGTGTCTCATTCCACCTCCACTATACCAAGTACGCCTAGGGGAGTACCCTGGGAGTATTCCATTCCACATCCACGCCAACTTCACTCCACCAAACCACCTCTCACTGTGGCCAAGACACCCTTAGCCGTCAGCTTAGGCAGCTGATCAGTCGTCGTTGGTGAGTCTGCCCGACTGACAGTGAGGATTTGTTTCCACTATACCTCTTTCCTTCCACTTCCGCCTGCTATCTAGGTCTCGTGTTAGCAGGTATCCCGCACTTATCAATATATACGTATTTATTTATATAATAGGGCTAGGGATTTAGGGTATGTAGGGACTTAGGGCGTTAGGGTTTTAGGTAGTAGGGCTCTAGCTGTAGGTTCCCTAGTAATTTCATGTGCAGTTGAATAATAGCTTTATTCACTTGCTAAAATTTAGCTGCACACCAAGTGTGTCATATTAAGCCGATTTGAATACCTAAATTGTACAGCCACGCTGTGCACACATTTTCGCAAATCCTTTTTAGGGTTCCGTAGCCAAATGGCAAAATCGGAATGTCTGTCTGTCTGTCCGTCCGTATGTCACAGCCACTTTTTTCCGAAACTATAAGGACTATACTGTTTAAACTTGGTAAGTAGATGTATTCTGTGAACCGCATTAAGATTTTCACACAAAATTAGAAAAAGACTATAAATTTTGGGGGTTCCCCATACTTAGAACTGAAACTCAAAAATTTTTTTTCATCAAACCCATACGTGTGGGTTATCTATGGATAGGTCTTTAAAAATGATATTGAGGTTTCTAATATAATTTTTTTCTAAACTGAATAGTTTGCGCGAGAGACACTTCCAAATTGGTAAAATCCCCCCCCCCCCCGTAAATTCTAAAATAAGGGAATGATAAAACTAAAAAATATATATGATGTACATTACCATGCAAACTTCCACCGAAAATCGAGATCTAGTAAATAGTTTTGTTTTTAATAAAGTAACTTAATTATCTTCAAAAACATTCATTTTGGGGGAGATTTGAGAGAAATAATCATAGAATGTAAACGCATTTAATGCTTATTTTAAAGAGTGCTTTGAAGAGTAAAATAGCCTAGCGGTCTCAGTGCAATTCTTTTTTTATGTAGGTCCGAGTTCGAATCCTAACGAGACTTTATTGTTTTTTGTCTTTTTATTTTGTGTGAACTCAAGTAAATATTATGTAAATAAAAAGACTTAAGAGCGATAAAAAATACCATTGCATGATTCTAGAAGTAAACAAAACACTTTTTATGTAACGATTATGTTCAAATAATGTCGATAAAATCGTATTCATTGTCGACACGTCCGCGTTGGAGATGTTCAAAGAAGACTGCCAAAAGCAGTTGCCCCCGGCACAACGCGCGGCCGCGCGGCATAACGCGCGGCACAACGCGCGACACAACGCGCCGCACAATGCCCCGCGTCTACATGAACGGAACTATACATTGCCATACGTTTGTTTTGGCGCGTGCAACGCCGCGGCTGACGCTTCTCCATGAACGGATAAAACGCGCAACGCGACGCCTGACGCGCCGCGCAATGCGCCGCGTGTCCATGAACGAGCCCTAAGTTAAACACTTGTCTTTTTATTTACATATTTACATAAGTTCACACAAAATAAAACATAAAAAGACAAAAAACTATAAAGTCGTGGGTGGGATTCGAATCTGGACGTAAAAGCAGCAAAGTGAAGTGGCTCGCACCAAAACCGCTACCAAAGTACTTATAACAGTCGGTTAAAAATAAGCATCATATGCGTTCATATTTTATGTATTTTAATTCATATCTCCCTAAAATGAATTTTTTCGAAGATAATTCCCTCACAAATCGATTTCTGGTGATTTTTAACACCTTCAAGCCGTTTTCGAAATCGTTGAGACACCTAACTCGTTTAATAGTATAGGATATGCCAAATTGGAAATCTCTAGACCTAGGGGTTTCACCTGAGCTTTGATCGATCTACTTTGAACCCCCGTTCCACCGTCTTACAGGGTGAATTTTGAAAAATGCTTTCTTAGTGCACTCGTACACCTCATAAGAAAACCCTGTGCAAAATTTCAAGTTTCTAAACCCAGGTGTTTGGCCTGTGAGTTTATCTATCTACCATGGACCCCCGTTTCACCCACTTAGAGGGTGAATTTTGAAAAATCCTTTCTTAGTACACCCCTCGACCTCATAAGGAACCTACTTGCCAAATTTGGAATCTTTAGATCCAGGGGTTTGGCCTATGCGTTGATCTGTCTAATTTGGAGCCCCATTTCGCTACCTTAGAGGGTGAATTTTGAAAAATCCTTTCTTATTGCACCCGTTCACCTCATAAGGAGGCCCTGTGCAAAATTTCAAGTTTCTAGACCCAGGGGTTTGGCATGTGTGTTGATCTATCTACTTTGGACCCTCGTTTCACCCCTTTAGAGGGTGAATTTTTAAAAATCCTTTCTTAGTACACCCCTAGATCTCAAAAGGAACCTATTTGCCAAATTTGGAATCTCTAGACCCACGGGTTTAGCCTTTTTTTTTTATGGCAGAGGTGGCAAACGAGCAGACGGATCACCTGATGGTAAGCGATTACCGCCGCCCATAGACACCCGCAACACCAGAGGAGTCACAAGTGCGTTGCCGGCCTTTGATATCGGAGTACGCTCTTTTCTTGAAGGTTTGAATGTCGTATTGGTCCGGAAATACCGCAGGCGACAATTCATTCCACAGTTTGGTTGTGCGAGGCAGAAAGTTCCTAGTGAAACGCACAGTTTGGGACTGCCAACCATCTAAATGATGGGGATGAAATCGTTGTCGCGTGGAACGATGGCGAAAAGAGGCGGTAGGGATCAATCCGAACAATTCCTCGGAGAACTCCCCATTGCATAAGCGATAGAGAATGCAGAGCGAGGCTACATCTCTACGCAGTGCCAAGGAGTCGAGCCGATCTGATATATCCTGGCAGCCGACGATTCGAGTTGCTCTCCGTCGAATGCGGTCCAGAGGGAGAAGCTGGTACTGGGGTGCCACTGCCCACAGATGAGAACAGTATTCCATATGAGGCCGAACCTGCGCCTTATAAAGTTGCAGGCGATAGGCCGCAGTGAAATACCGTCTCGATCTATTGAAGTGTTTGCGGAGTGAGAAGAAACGGCGGGCCCTAAAGAAACTCCCTCCAACACATTTTTTGAAAAAAATCTTATATTCTATTACATCTTAATGCTAGGTCAATAAATGAATTATACAATGTCATGTCTGTAAATAAAATATAAAAAACAAGAATAAAGAAAGAAAGGATTCAAAAGAGATAAACGTAAAAGTTATTTGTAGCTAATGACTAACAATTCCAAAAACCAATGATAAGAGCAGGCCAGTTCACATGGACAGCACCCGATCACGAGTATAACGCGAGAGTCAGCCATCGCTCCCCTCAACCATATTTGAGGGAAGAGAACGACCCAGCTCCCGATACGCCACCATCCGCACGAACATTTAAGCGAGCATGCACCTTATCAACGTATCATCTTTATATTTAACGCAAGTTCTTGTTTTTATACTATAAGGTTCTATTATTCTAAATATTTCATGTGCTGGTTAAAACTAGCCAAGTCAATGTTGGGGTTTAACAGATCATAAGTTATTTTCTTTGTGTAAATAATTCTACTATTTAAATTTAGAAAGTCATACTTTTAATTAGCAAACAATGTTATACGTTCTTATAAATAAATTTCAGGATTGTTTACAGAACTTGGCATCCATATAACATAACATTGAACTCGGCTCCCATTTTCACATATTTTATGTTTTTGATGGGATATCATTATTTTTTGTCGGTACATTTATTAATAAGTATTATTTAAAATTGATTTACTAATAAATAAAAAACCTGCACTTACGCTGTCACAACACAACTCGGACACAACATACTAGATATCTCTTCTACTTTGGGCACGGCAGCACCCACCGAGTCTTAGTACTTCTACTGGTTACTGTGCTCTGTTTGAAAGATATTTTCTTTTGTGTGTTCCGAAGATGTGTTTCAGGGCGGCTTCAATCAGAAAGGAAACTCTTGGTTCAAATCCAACATGGACATCTTTATTTTTTAACTTTATTTTTATTATATTTTCAGCATAATTATTTACAGCTTTTTAGTTAGTAATAATGAAATGCTAGGATATAATTTATTCAGTTTATCTTTTTCCATTTACTAAATTATACCCTATTACTATAACAGTCTCGATAGCTCACTTAGTGAGAGTCGTTCGTGTGACCTGTTGGTGCGAGTTCGAGCCCCACCAAATATCGTTACCTTTTGGGCCTTTTAAATTTTTTTAACACATATTTTTTTAAATTTTTCCGTTATCAGTACCTGAAATACTAGCCGCACACCAAATTTCAAGCTCGTAGCCTTGCTAGATCTACCTTAGTTTTTTGATGACGATGAGTGAGTCTTTTAATCATAAAAATGTATTAAAAATATTTTTTCTTCTTAGAAATTCACTGTTTTCTGATTTTTTCCTTTGCATACACACGATTACCTCATCTGCAAGTGGCGGCTTTTTGATCTATATGTCAGTGAGTCAGTCATAAAAATGACGATTTTCGGACGTTAAAATGTATACCAACCTTTGTTGTTGTAATGTTTATAAAATTTTGAGTACTCGTTTATCTAGATGGTCTTAATACATAAATCAAATTAGGTGTGTTTATGTTAAATAGATTTTGAGTTATCAAGGTGTTAAAAATGGCTCCAAATGGTTCGTGTAATATTACACACAGAGCTACTCGCCAGTTTTTTCTTGTGAACTTGGCTGGACACGCTCCGCGTGTCTAAATATTTTTCGTGGTAAATTATGTTGTTTGTTAAATAATTTTTATTTTCAATCCTGTATTATTCCTGTATAGTTGGGTGTATAGTTAATATAGAAAATATTATGTATTTAATGTCCTCAATAATAATAGATTATCCTGTAGTGCAAAATAAATCATATGTGTCAGACATTTATAATGCTTGTATGAGCTTAAATACCATTGTTACAAAACGTTAATGTATGACAACGTGGTATTAAAATGCTCAAGCAGTGTCGCAGTAGGAATAGTTTCACGTGGTATTAAAATTTTGGTTTGCAATTGTTAACGAGCAAAATAAGGTAGTAATATAAAATACTCACGAATCCGAAACTGAACGGATAATAATAAATTATCCTGTAGTACAAAATAAATCATATACGTCAGGCCAGACCCCGGACACTTCATACAAATTTCGCGCCATTTTTACTACATAGACATTTGACACTTCTTCATGTCTGTACACATGTTTATGCATGTGTGAGTGTCTAGGGCTGCCTCACGGGCTGCCTATTGGCTACATTAAGGCTGCTTGGACATACAGCCTTGTCTTGAGGGATTTTTCTTTGGCAGGATTTTACTTTTTTGGATCCGGCCAGGTACCCGATAATACTTATTGCAGGAAAAATATAGTGGATAGAAATAATAACAAATACCATAGGAAGAAAATGTTTAAGCAAATTAAAGAAAGATTAACTGAATAATAAAAAAAATTAAAACGGTAAAATACTGATGGAAGAAAACCAGTTTTTCTTTTCGATTGGCATCAAGGCGATTCCTTTAGAGTACTGTACCACAAAAGGGAAAAAGGATCACTCGAGGGTCTGTCTGGCCGTCCGTCTCTGTCACAGCCAATTTGCTGTGAATCTATTGGACGATTGAATAAATTGAAACTTAATACACAACATACAGTGTGAGTCTTTATACAGTGCACATATGAAAGGTGGTGAAAAAGGACCCAATTTTATCGCCCAAAAAAAAAAAAAAAATATGGACGTTATTTTTTTAAGTAGCATCTGCTGTCCCGAAGTAAACAAAACGTTGTAACTTTTAAATTAAGTAGGCTAGAATGTTAAAACAAAATAAATGAGGATTGGTAGACGGCCCTGAGTGCCACTAAAAATTTACACAAAGAATAAACACCATCAATTAAATATAAGCATTTTCATTTTTTTTTTCATAGAAATTTTTCATTTTTTTCTGTTTAATTAAAAAAAAAATTAATTAAAACACCTATTAACGCATTTTTTTTTATTACTTTAAGATATTTGACATTAGTTTAGCTTTAAAATAATAAAAACTCCAAATTTCTAACCTACACACAATACTTGACAACGTTTGCGATGAGCGATTAAACAATGGTATTCCAGATACGCTATTTTTTACACTGTTGCTCTAAATGCTAGTTTTAAGATTTTCTTAGTCTTAGTTTTGTCTATTTTTTAATTTCTGTGGTACGGTCATCTACTGCCAGTCCTATTTTTTTTTGTTTTAACATTCTAGCTTGCTTAATTTAAAAGTTACAAAGTTTTGTTTATTTGGGAACAGTAATTTTTTAACTTTTTTTTCTGGGCGATAAATTTGGGGCTTATTTCACCCCCTTTCATATGTGCACCTTATAAAGACTCACTCTATACAGATTAATCCAAACACGGATGTGTAACATAAATAAATTCCGAGAGCGGGCGGTTTATCGATTAAAGATTTATGGAAATGAAGGAACTTCATATGATTATTTTAACTTATCCAACAACATGAAGTAATCAGCTAATACATTTTGGAAAGTGATATTGCAAATGAATATGCCCTTGAGGAAATTATTCTCAGTTTCACCT
Source organism: Coleophora deauratella (assembly GCA_958295455.1). Taxonomy (NCBI): domain Eukaryota; kingdom Metazoa; phylum Arthropoda; class Insecta; order Lepidoptera; family Coleophoridae; genus Coleophora; species Coleophora deauratella. The sequence goes on from OY282412.1 coordinate 9,538,067, forward strand.
GCTACTTGCCACTATTTAGGTATTTCGAAATGTAGGTACAAAATAATCTGTTAAAATCTCCATAATCGTCACATATTTTGTCAAAATAAGAAATAATCGTGTTAATATATTCCATATTGATACCGTTGTCCCTATATTTTTTTTTGTATTTTCAATAAGCCATTGATATTATAAGTAATTTATTAAAAACAAATGTGTGATAAAATATACATTGATAAATTGCTAATACATTAAATATTAGCAAAATCTCGAAGTAACTGTTTATAAATAAAGGATTGTTTGTTGTTTTTATCAAAATATGTGACGATTATGAAGATGTTTACAGATTGTTTTGAAATGCCATTTTATTTATCTAGTTACGCCTTTACTGGTACCTAGAGATGTGCCGTTCTTGGAATATTTCCGAAGGACTAGAATTGGATGATCCAATTCAAGAAATCATTAAATCCAAAAGTTACTTTTGACATATTGATGTTATTATTTTTTAAATGTGTTCTGAAATAATATGCGCAGGTTAAATAAAATTAAGAAAAATAAAAGTAATGGAAACAATTTAGCGGTTTTATTTGTTAAAACAATCATAAACTTAGTTAACAACGAATGTTGCAAAAAAAATAAAAAAGATTCAAAACCGACAAGGCTGTATGGACTTAGAGCCTTTACGTCGTTCCAAGGGGTCACTTGACAGCAACCGTTTTGTACCTTCTCTGTTGTAAACTAATGTTGTTTCTAATTAAAACATTATGTATTTTACTGCAAGACTTTCTTTATTTTAAAATAATAACTCACAACACAGACATATTGTTACAGTACCAAAACCGAGAGTGTGAGAGAGACAGACTGCTACATGGGGTTACCACATTCATCTAAACATTATATCTATGTTACATCCTCCTTTTTTTCAAAAAACAAAAATATAATTGTTCTTAAAAACACAGCATTTAACACTTAAAATCAATTACAAAACTTTTATATTATATTTCAAAACAAGATTCAAACTTGTCATCTTTAAACATGATTAGTACAATAATCATATAAATAATTTGGTTTCCTGACTGTTCTTCCAGACCTTGTAACATAGTTACTAATTTCTCTCCTTTCACTCTTTTCAACAGCTTTCCTATCCGGAATATGATCCTTAACATTTATCTCCCTATTATCTTTTTCCTTACTCATACTACTCTGACCACTTAACAAAGACTCTTCATAACAATCCTGACTATTATTAAACACTTTTATTTTTTCCTGGTTTTTACAATTTATTAAGTATTTTCTGTTTCTGTAAAGTTCTTGACCAGTTTCTGTTTTAATTTTAAATGAGTTAGGTCTAATATCTTTTTTCAGAATTTCTGCATAACTATTAGGCTTTCTATTATTATCTAATAAAACTACTTTTTGTCCTTCTTTTAATTCAGTTAAGTGTCTAGTATTTCTATCATAATATTTCTTTTGTCTCTTTGCATTGTTATATAAAGTATCTTGAACTTGTACATTTTCAGAATTAGGCTTATTAAAATTAGGCAATAGACTCTGCCTTCTTCTTCCCATTAGCAATTCAGATGGAGTTTTATAATTAAATTCCTTTGACAAAGGTGTATTTCTATATTCTAACAATGTTAAGTATTTGTCCTTTCCTTCATAGTCAGCCTTTCTAAACAATTTTTTTGCTATCTGAATATAACGTTCCGCTAATCCATTTGATTGAGCATAAGTTGGACTACTAGTTTTATGTAAAAATCCCCAAGTACTTGCAAATTCTTTAAACTTGTAACTTGTAAAATTTGTTGCTCCATCACTGTATAAAAGTTCTGGAATGCCTAACCTGCTTAATATAACTTTTAACACTTCTATTGTACTTTCTGGTCTTAAATCTTTTAATTTTAACACTTCAAAATATTTACTGTAATAGTCTACAACAATCAAATAATTTTTATCTTTGTAATGAAATACATCACTACCTAAATGGCTCCATAGCTTATCAGGCATTTCTCTTATCATCATAGGTTCTTTAGCATTATTTTTCTTATATTTATCACATGTGCTACATTTTAAAACTTTATTCTCAATATCTCTTGACATAAATGGCCAAAACATACAAGATCTAGCCCTTGATTTACACTTTTCTAAACCCATGTGATTATAATGAATTCTCTCTAACATGTCAGACCTTAATGAAAGCGGTACAACAATACAGTTGTTTTTAAATATCAACCCATCACAAACATACAAATCTTCTCTAAATGTGAAATATGGTCTTAACCTATTAGGAATTTCTTTGATATCCGGCCAACCATTCTGTATAAAATATTTTAATTCTAGTAAATCTCTATCTTTATTAGTTTCATCTTTAAATATTTGTAGTTTTCCTTCACTAACTGGTAATGTACTTATAATCATCCCTACCTGAGCCTCAATTTCTTCCTCTAAAATATTATCATTAGTTATAATGTTGTGCCTTGACAAAGTATCAGCTATCAACAAGTCTTTACCCGGTTTATACTTTACCACAATAACATATTTTTGTAAATGTAAACGCATTCGCTGTAACCTTAAGGGTATATCACATAATGGTTTTTTAAAAATAGACTCTAACGGCCTATGATCAGACTCAACTTCTACCTGTTTACCATATATGTATTGATGATACCTAGAACATCCAAACAGTATCGCAAGAAGCTCTTTTTCTATTTGAGCATACATTTTTTGCGTAGAAGTCATAGATTTAGAAGCATACGCTACTGGTAAGTCATTTTGCAATAAAACTGCTCCAAGAGCATCTTTTGAGGCATCAACTGACAACTTTACCGGTTTATCTACATCATAAAATTGCAATACAGGCTCTGAAATTAATATATTTTTAAGCTCTGAAAATGAATTATCTTGTTCTTTTGTCAATAACCATGGTTCATCTTTTTTAATTAACTTTCTTAATGGAGTACATACTTGTGACAAAGATGGTATAAACTTAGCCACATAGGTAATCATCCCAGATAGCATTTTTTGGTCGCAAAATATTTAAATCAGTAACAAATTGACAAAGTTCCGTTATTGTTTCGAAACAATGCAACTATGTTTGTTTCGGTTTATATGTGTGGTATCAGTGTTTACACAGTTTGACCGGAACGTGTTTCAGTAACTCTTTGTAGTCGATGAGTCAACACGGTATGTACGGATTTGTGTCGACTTTATTTTCTACACATTGCGTTGAGTTTTCAACACACGAAAGATCAAAGATTAACTGTGTTGTAACGGTGTGGCAATTTTGTTACTGGAATAACATCAATGTACACAATGTTTCGTAATGTTACGTCATAGTTCCGAAACAAAATTTTACCAAAATAAGCTTAAAAATATCAACCAGCTGCACCTGGTTCTCAATTATTTCTGAATTGTATGCCAACTAAACATGAGTAAGCAGCCTAAAAAACGTAATTTCCGGACCACATCAACTTACTACAGGAAAATCAACGATTTATTAGTAAGACACAATGAAGCTCCAAGTAAGTAATTGCTTAATTTGTAATATAATATACGTTGATCATCTTTTTCTTCTTAAAACATAATAAATTAAAATTGTCTTGTAGTTGTTTTTTTTTATATTTGAGGATATTTACAGTATAGGATATTTATAGGAAATTAAATTTACGTATTGTTTCAGGTAATATATCAAATCCACGGTCTTCAGCATCTGACAATCAGAATAATAATACAAATAATTCAGGATTACACGATAATATTTTGATTCCTTCTAACGCCGTTGTTGATGCAGCTTCTGTAAATCCAATAAATAATCCTGAATCAAGTGGTGCCGAATTATCAAATATTTCTGCCGATGATGACGGTTCCGATTCCAAAACCATATTGCGAACCACTGAAAACATAAAAATACATAGTCTCCATTTTTTAAAAACAGTTTGTCTCGACACAATGAACCATGGATATCATTTGAGACGAAACCTCTTCAGTAAGGACAATTGAGAATGGCATTGTCAACAGTTTGAGAACCGCTAGAAAGAATAAAGTGAGAGACACCATATTATAAATTCAGTAACTTTGTGTCTGCAAGTCGACGCAGTGTCGTAACTTTTTTACCAAATACAACTAGAATAATTTTACTATAAAAACAAATGTTTTTGTAAGTTTATGGATTATTTTTGATTAAATATCATATTAGTAGCATGAAAAGTGCACAGTTTGATTAAACTTTAAGGTCTGGAGTACAGAAAATAAACAAAACTTGTAGTGAAAACCATGTAAATATTTCAATAAACTGGTTAAATTGCAATCATATGACGGCCCATCGATGATTTTCAATATATTTTGTTAAGTAATACGACAAATTTCTTTTCCCACTAATATCACCATATCACAACACATTTAAAACGAATTAATTTTAAAAATAAACTTACGCTGTGAAAATAATAATGGCGAACCTTTCAATTGTACGAGTTTCCTTTGACATTTTACTTATTGTTTCTTTAGGTTGGAAAGAATGAAGAGAATTGACGAATGAACGAATGATTTCTGAAATAGTAGGAGCAATGTTACCACACAGCGTCGTAACTTTAAAACCAAATGTTACCGTGTCGAGAAGTGCCCCACTTTAGTAGCAGCGACCGAAACAAAGTCGTAGCAGCGACCAAAAATGTTACTGGTGTCGTCTTTTCCGTGTCGACTGGTTTCGTAACGGCTACCAAAAAATGCTATCTGGGATACCTAACAAACGCTGTAATTCTTTAACATTTTTTGGTTTTTCCATTTTAATTATAGACTCAATCTTACTAGGGTCTGGTTTTATACCATCCTTCGTCAGTAAATGTCCTAAATATTGTATTTCAGACTGTCCAAATACACATTTATTTAGATTAAATTTAATACCATTTTCTTCAGCTATTTGTAACACTTTTAACAAACGCTCATCATGCTCAGCTTTATCTTTTCCGTAAATAGCCAAATCATCAACAAAAACTTCACAGCCCTCTAAATTTTCAAATATTTCCTTATATCTACGATGAAATACTTCAGGTGCTGAACACAAACCATACGGTAGTCTTTTAAAACAATATCTGCCAAAAGCCCTCTACATTTTCAAATATTTCCTTATATCTACGATGAAATACTTCAGGTGCTGAACACAAACCATACGGTAGTCTTTTAAAACAATATCTGCCAAACGGCGTAGCGAAAGTACATAACTTTGCACTGTCCTCGTCTAATTTTATTTGAAAAAAAGCAGTTGAGGCATCTAATTTACTAAATACTTTAGCCCCTGACATTCTACAAGATACTTCTTCAAAGGTAGGCAATTTAAAATGTTCCCTCATGATACATTTATTTAAATTACTTGGGTCCAAGCACACTTTAATTTTACCATTAGGTTTTTTAACAATTACTATGTTACTCACAAATTCTGTAGGCTCTGTTATCTTTTCTATAATATTTAACCTTTCCATCTTATCTAATTCCTTTTTTAAATCATTTTGTAGCGACATAGGCACTTTCCTACAATACTCAACTTTCCCTACAGTATCCTCTTTTATTTTTATTTTGTACTCTGGCCCTTTTATTGTTCCTACCTTGTTTCCGTTAAACACATCTCTATATTTTTCCATAAGACCACCATATTCATTTTTCTCAATACTATTTAAATATATTCTTGTCATTAATTTTTCTTTCAAAATTGTGTTGTGTCCTAACACTGGTACACTATTTTTACTATCCACTACATAAAAATCTAAATATACATTTTTATTATTTATGAACTTTCCTTTTACCATTATTTTACCAACACTGTTTATTTTTGACCCACCATAATTGTATAAGTTATTTTTAATAGGCTGTATTTCCAACTCCATACCTAGTTTTTTGACATAGTTTAAGGGCAATACATTACAGTCTGAACCTGTGTCAAGTTTAAAATCAACAATTTTACCTTTTATTTGTAAGGATTCACGCAGTTCACTATTTATTGAATTTATTGTTATTGTTCCCAATACCATACTGTCCTCATCTGATGACTGATCCACACACTGCACTTTCCGCACTACATTTCTACACATTTTACCGTAATGTCCAAATTTACCACATTTTTTACACCTTTGATTATAAGCCGGACACTTAAAACCACGCATGTAGCCGCACCTGTGACACTGGACCTGTGCTTTTCTTGTACTGTACCTATTACCTTCATGATCCTGCTGTTTCCTTCTCTCATCTTTTGTTTTCAAATTTCTTTTGTTTTCATTCTTTTTAACTACACTCACGCTTGGTTCCTCAAAATAAAATTCTTTTATCTGACTTTCCGTTAACTCATACGATTTACAAATCTTAATACATTTCTGCAGGTCTAAATCAGGTTTTTTTAGTAATCTTTCAACAATATTTTTCTTCTTTATACCTCTTATTATTTGATCCTTTATTAAACTTTCCCTGAGCGGACCGAAATTACAATCTGCGCTTAACGTTCTCAAGGTATTTATGTACTCGTCTAATGTTTCTCCTTCCTTGATTTTTCTTCTAAAGAAGATGTTTCTATTAATGCTCTCATTATTCATGGGCAAAAAATACTGATCAAATTTTTCCAATACTTCTTCATACTTTGAGAATATTTCAAAGTTATTATATATGCCCATGGCTTCCACGCCCATACAGTGTAACAGTAAAGCTATTTTCCCTTCATTTTCCAATCTGTCACCTGCTCCTGTTGCTGTGTAGTAAATTTTATATCTTTGCATCCATTTTTTATAGTTCTCCGTGGCGTCTCCTTGCAAGGACAATGGCGGAGGCTGCTTTAACATTTCCATTTTATTTACTCAAAAACTCTGTTTTCGCGTTGTTCTTTTCAGTTCACCGACTGCGCCATGTAAACTAATGTTGTTTCTAATTAAAACATTATGTATTTTACTGCAAGACTTTCTTTATTTTAAAATAATAACTCACAACACAGACATATTGTTACAGTACCAAAACCGAGAGTGTGAGAGAGACAGACTGCTACATGGGGTTATCACATTCATCTAAACATTATATCTATGTTACATCTGTCACACTTAAGCGATTTATATTATGCTATCCTGTTGTCCTGTCAGATCGTACCTCGGAACGCACACCACAAATAAATGTATTTAATTTGCCAACCCTTGACTATTAGGTCACACATCGGTCACACAGGGAGGGTTAGGTCGCCTTCAGAGAGCGGCAGGGAGTGTCCATACTGTATAATATCCTTATACTGTGGTATGAGTCAAGCGATATCAGCGTCTCTATCGGCGAGCTTTGTCAGTTTTCTTCCCCATACGAATACATATAGACAATCATGAGACGATCATTCACTGCCATTGTGTGCAGCTTTTAACATAAAATGACAAACTTTATTAACGTTATCTCCTCGGGCCCATAGCTCAAAGAGGCTTCAGACCTGAAAAAACCCTTTGTACCTAAAAAATGATTTCTTATTTTGACACTCACAACATTTGTACCGCTGTCTGTGAGGAATGATTGACAAAAGAGTTTGGGCCATACGGCGCCATCTTGAAAATTTGTTTTTCCATTTTTTTGATAATTTGGCTTTTCTCCGACCAGATTCGAAGGCCTAACACGCGTTACATATCATTTGTAACGGGGCTGGTGTACTCAGTTTGTTTCTAGATTGTCTAGATTTTCTGTAATTAACCTCCAAAAAAAAGCCCGACGGGCTTTTTTTCCCATGCTAATTACAGAAAAACTAGGTACTCTACATACCAGTTTATTACATCAGCCCCGTTACATATGATATGTAACGCTAGTTAGCCCTTCAAATCTGCTCGGAAAAAGGCCTAATAATAAAAAAAAGGGAATAACATTTTTCAAGCGTTACTCCGTCGGGCCCATAAACTTTCATCGATAACTCCATAACGAGTGCGGTACAAATGATAAGAATGAAGTATTACTGAAATATTTTGCTGGTACAAAGGTTCTATGAACTTATTTTGTTAATATCTGCAGTAATTATGGAGAAATTCAAAGCGAAAGTTTGTATGTAGCTCACGAAATAGGGTGACAATGATTGTTAATGTTATTGGAATAGTACTGGTTAGTACTAAAATGTTAGGTAGGTAAAAATTATAACGAAATAATCACAGATAAATCAATCTAGGTACCTGCAGTAACCTTATTACCAAAAAAATGAAATATTGTATTATAAATAAAATATTATCAAAAAAATATGCATCCATCGAAATTCTTGTTAAGAATTATTGGTTGTTCGACCCAATGGTCATAACAAAAGTTAGATAACGTTTGTTAACATAATAATACATAAATAATACGGTCATTATGTTAACAAAATAATAGAAAAAAAATAAGTTATTTAGGTAACAAAATAAAATGAATGAGCGAAGGATTTGTTAGGTGGGGAACAATTTTAGGTTTTTATTTGAAATTTTTCATAAATGTCCTAGTTTGCAACTATAAATTTTAATGCATTTAATTAAGTTCCTGAGAGATGAAGAGAAATTGGGATTTTTGAAATTGTATTAGGTATTAGTTCACCATTTGTAAAATTAATTTATAAAATAGATGCCTTTAACAACTTATCACAGACTACTGAAAATGCTTGCCTAACTTATTTTTACTCTGGAGTGATTGCTATTGCTATGAATAATCGAAATTATGGTTCAATTTAGTAATAAGGGTCGGAACAGATACTTAACTGTTAGTGTAATAAATACCTACTCCGAATCGGAACATCATAAGGTTACCATAGCCAAAATGCCTTAGGATAAACGGGATTATAAGTTTTATGTTTACATAAAACAATATTAAAACTGTACAGAATCTATTTGATGAGAGTCTTTTACTTAAAGTATTTTAAATGGTTTTATTATAAATAAAGTTAAACATAGTGGGGTTTTATACGTAATCCAATGTGTATGGGGAGGTAAAATTTGATGATTAAAGGAAATCACTTGGCACACGTGTATATTAAGTAAATAGAAGCTGATTTAGCCTAGTAGCCACCCCTCATCCCCTGGCAGGTGATGAGGGAGGGCATACAAAGTCTCACTTTGGCGTGCTTTAGAAAAAAAACTATCTATTTGACCTATCATCTTGAACTTGGTGTCGTTTTCGAATAAACCGAGAATGTAGCTTTCATTTTTGGCATAATTTTTGTTCAATTTACTACATTTATTGTGAAAAAAAAATAAGAAAATGAAAAAACTCTCCAAAAAATCTACTAGATTTTGCATTAATATGCTATCGTTTAAAAAATATGCACTTAAATAAAAAATATTGGTAACACAAGATATTACAAGACGAAAAAAGAATTAATGTTGTCCATATTCTATGCTCTAACAGGAGGTGATACCATTTCAGACTCTAATGGAGGAGGAAAGAAAACCGCGTCGTAAGCCTGGAATGTTTCTCCTCCAGCAACTCTCGGTTTTAAAACGATGGGTTGTGGAGACATTGAAAGCGCCAAAAAAAAATTTGGAAAACTTTATTATAACCATGGCATGCGCCTATGGCAAGACAGTTTGAATAAAACGATATTTTTGTATTGTACATAGATTTCTCTGTTTGGGTATAAAATTATTTTAAATTGATTTGTTTTTAATATGTTTAAGATCCAGCTACTGCACCAGCTTAACCCATTGCAGGCGAGAATCGTACTCTAAAAGATAAGGACAAATTAAAAAAAACCATCATCGGAAGACAGTTTTCAACAATATCTTCTGAGAGCAGTATACCAGGGTGTCCACGTATGGGATCAGACATTAGTGCCCGTTCAAAATCTTTCACGTCCGGCTCAGTGAAAGTGGGAAATAGCTACAAATAATCAGTAGATGGACTACTGCTGTGGCTGCTACCGCTTGTTTAGAGCTAATTCGGTGCAAATGCAATTCAAACCACATTGTGGCGTTAAATACAACTGTCAAAAAAGACAAATAAACTGCCCCGAATTATGCCTTTGCAGTGGAAAATGTCGTTCTGAGGAATGAGCACTCAGCTAGAACAAAGGTATACTCGTTATTCATTAGTGATGGGGTTTCCGGCCTAATAAAATAGAAGCTTCCCTATTCTCAACTAGTTGTTGTGCAAGTGAGGTACTTATACATCTGAATTCTGGACAAAGGGATCGCCCACCCTTTAGGATACGGAGCAAAATATTTATGAGGGAACAGGAAAAGGACTGCAATATTTTTTTGAAACAAAAATAGCAGGTTAGATTTTTGTTTTTTTTTTTTGTCTTACATATCGTCCCTCACACCACTAACTCACGTATCTCATTTTTGCAAGTTCTTCAAAACAACCGTTTTTCAGTTAGGGAATTTCAAACTTCTATTATATTTTAATTCCAAGGACATGCTGAAATAAATCTAATATACCTATATATAGAGTAAAGTTTCTGCTTTCATTTGATATATTACCTACTCACTTAATTGTATTTGTAATATTTTTTTTGATTTTTGAAAACAGATACGAGACTTTGTGAAAACTTTGTTTTTCAATATCCGAATAATTTTCCACTTACGATCCTACAGTTACACTAGTTTTATTATGAATATAGGAAAATTTCCGACATAAAAGGTTTGTTACATAATATATATATAATATATATGTTTAATAAAATATAACAAATCATTAAAGAACTACTTATCACCAAGTCCTATAGTTTAATTACCCAGAACTTCCCTGCGCCACCGTCGTTCACCCACCGCAGACATCCTAAAGGCGCGGGCGCACTCATCCAATCCTCCGATGATGTCACAGTCCGTTCCAGTCGCTGTACATTTTGTATGAGGGCGGGTGTACTCATCCGACTCCGACAGTTTACCGGACTTATAAAAAGGATCTTATTTTATCGGTCTCACTATTCGCTGTACATTTTCTATGAATGTGCTGCACTCATCCGACACAGTCTGACACTGACATCCTTACAGGACGAGATGAAGTGTTATGCATATTTCATCGACATTTAGATTTTAGTTATCGATTTACATATATATTAATATGATAATGTTTTATAGGTACCTACAGAAATCAATATAAATTTATAGAATATTCAAATGCATATGTTTGTATGTTTATTATGGTATTTTGTATTAATAGAAAAAAAAATACGATTTAGGAAAATGTGTAAAGCATCTACTTAGATAAAAATACTTTGATTTTCAATAATATTCACATATTTAGGTTCTATACTGTAGCCACCCAAGCCTCTTCTTATTTTAATGTAATGCGTTTTGAATAAAAAATAAAAGGTTCGTTTTTATCTTTGGACCTATTAACATACACTTTTAGAATATCGTCGGTGAGCAAACAACACCGCGTATGTCATTTTTACCTACTCTACAAGTCACCCAAAAAAACTATTTGATTAGTGGTGGCACAGAAAAAATACTTAGGTAGTGTTATTTTTTTTAATAACGGCTTCTTATCGGCCGATATGTTTACCTAAATCTTATAGGTACATTGGAGTGCGTTTAAAACCTGCATCCAAAGGCTCTCATATTGGAAACGCAAAAATCAACTTGTGCGGTGTTGTTTGCTCACCGACGATATGCAGTTTCATGTAATGACATGGTATTTTTAATATGAAAAGTTCTATGAGAAAACCACAATTTTAGATGTATTAAAACACTTGGTTACCTACCTAGGTAACCAAGTGTTTTAATACATCATAAATCAAGCATAGGTATACTTATACTTTTACGCTGTATTAAAAACAACAACTTCAATAATTGGTGTTGGCTAAAAGCCCAAAGCACACATGTACTGGGCACAACACTATTCAATAACAACGACGCGACGACACTTACTTTGTGGCTAACAGCGCTGCTGCACTCATCCGATCTGGTCAGATCTGACAGAAGATGACGTCACAGTCTGATTCAGTCGCTGTACATTTGGTATGAGTACTACTGCACTTATCCGACATCGACAGTTTACAGGACCGATGACTTTCAAAGCGGCTCTTATTTTATCGGCTCTTACTAGTCGCTGTACATTTTCTATGAACGATGATGCACTCATCCGACGCAGTCCGATGCTGACATTCTTACCGGACGAAAAGAAGTGTTGTGCATAATTTATCGACATGTTTTTACTTACTATATTAAGGTTTAATGTATAGTTATTGAATATGCAAATGCATATATATGTATGAATATATTATAGTATTTTGTACTAAGTGAAAAATACTATTTAAGAAAATGTGTAAAGCATCTACTTATGTAAAATATTTAGATTTTCAGTTTTTAATATTTACTTGTTTAGGTTCTGTTACCACCCAAGTATTTAAGCGTAATGCATTTTTAATCTCACTAATCTCACCTCACTAATATTATAAATGCGAAAGTATGGATGTTTGTTTGTTTGTCAATTTGTTTGTATGTTTGTCAGTTTGTTTGTTTGTTTGTTCCGCTTTCACGCCGAAACTACTGAAACGGATTTGGATGAAATTTGGTAGGTAACTTAAGAGTTCCCGTAGGAATACTTAAAAACTCAAAATTTTCACTTCGTCACTAGATGGCACTATCTTAATATTTTCTTTCTTTTTGGACACAATTCTGAAGTCCACGCGGGTGGAAGATAGTGAAAAATAAATACTTACGTATAGATTCATACAATATGCCTATGGGCTATAAATATAACTAAACATACGAGTAAAAATTATTACATAATATTATAATAGTTGGTGTAAAAGTCGAGCACATTTTCTATCGTACAATAGACAACACTATTCAAAGCGACGACGACGCTTGCTATGCGGAGCGGGCGGAGCTGTGGAATATCTGTTTTCATCAGACAGTTATCGGACCAGTGCAGCAGCGTACATCCGACAGGTTTTTACAGAACCGATAGGTAGGCGTGGCTTGGCTGTCGAATCTGACCGGATCGGATGAGTGCAGCAGCGCTGTAAAACGGTGGAATGACTGTTTCCGTCCGACAGTTTACCGGACCAGTGCACCCGCGTACATCTAACAGTTTTTAAGAGGACCGACAGGCTGACGGATCTGACCGGATCAGATGAGTGCACCCGCGGCCTAACAGCATATCAACCGTCTATCTCTCGCCAAAATAAAGAACAGTATAATAATATCGTATCGTATCTCATTGCCTAAGTAAATAACATTTCACTAAAAATCCTATATGAGATACGATATAATATTTTATCAAAGTCTTAAAACAGGTTTTGACTAAAAACCCTAAGTGAGTTACGTCACTTAGTTGAATTTTTTCCTGGATTTTTATGAGATACGTTAACTATGTAAATACCAATATCATGAGAACCACTATTCATACAGAAGCGTGAGTTAAAGGGAAACATAGAGAACGACCCAAGGAAGTCAGTGGCAGTCCTAACTCAAATCATCAAAAAACTGAGATACGTGACTTAGTGGTGCGAGGGACGATATGTGGACACTCGCATGGGAATCAAAACCTATAGGGTACTTCCCCTATACCTAGAATCATGAAATTTGGCAGGAAGCAATGTCTTATAGCACAAGTAAAGGGAAAAGCCCTAAAACCAAAAATGTTTAGTTACATCGCAAAAAAATTGTGATGTAACTAAAAATTTTTGGTTTGGTCATGTTTCTAGGTATACGGGAAGTACCCTATAGGGTTTGATTCCCATGCGAGTGTCCATATATGCGGCATAAATGGCCGTATCTGTTGATTGCGTTGGCATAGAAGTTTGATTTTTTCACACCTTCAAGGGACTGCAGGCCTGAGTATTTGATATAAATTTCATCTTGATACGTTTACGCGTTCCTGAGAAAAAGGGTCTTGACAGACAGACAGACAGACAGATAGACAGACAGACAGACGGACGGACAACGAAGTGATTCTAAGGGTTCCTTTTTTTCCTTTTGAGGTACGGAACCCTAAAAATGAACTCCATGTAAATCGATTAGCTCGGTAAATTTTGTATAGTGAGCCCAAATTTTTGTTGTTTAGATTTCAAAAAAGTCTAACAACATTTTTTTCACTACGATGAAAGAAACTGAGAGAAGTTACAGTTAACAGGTTCTACGCCTATTTTGCTACACCGTTTGATTGCAATATTTTTTTGGTATCATGCTTATTTAGGTAGCATCCATCAATTCAAATAAAAAGGTGAAATACTAAAAAGGTGAAATACTAAAAAGGTGAAATACTGTATATTCTTAGTAGTTAAGTAGCGTTAGTTGCTTCAAATCGTAATTATGTAAATTGATTATATTAACATTGACATATAAAGTAAAATGTGTGTTAATACTGACGTAGCATTTTAGAGTCAGTTGGATCGTTATGGCATAACTACGGCCATTTGATCAATGACGTATTATAAAAGTGCTTGTGTCTATCGATTAGGGTTTATGAGAAGTAATTTTCTGTGTGCTAAAATAACTTTAGAAGAACAACGTAGACTGATAACTTGAAGGAGTGGACTGGACATGATATCGTCACCCTTGGCAGAATGGCGGCAGAGAGAGAGAGGAGTTTCGGACGATGGTCGCCAACATTGGCACCAGAAGAAGAAGAAGAAAATAACTTTGTATTAAATAAGAATAGCTAATAAGGGGTCTAATTTAATAAAATAAACATTACAAAATATATTTACATACAAAAATGTTTTATTAAATAGGTTAAATTAATGATACTCACAATGCAATACAATTAGTAATAAATACATTATGTGAAATAATAACTTAAGTTATAAATAATAGATCATATTATGTAACGGCTAGTGCATAGCCGAGGTCTAAATGCCTAGCTGAGCCAAGTGTACCAATTACTTACACGAACCAGTTCGAACCCCCTTATTTCTTTACATGGATGATTTCTATATTAACGGGTCAGCATATTATTAAGTTTCAATAAAGAATATTCTATCCTGTCACAGTAAATGTAGCTTATGTAACTTTGTAAGATTTTTCTTAAAATTTCTCTTTCTGTGTCCGTAATGTTTGCTAGGTTTTCTTCTATAGTGTTTCGGTTTATGTTTCGGCAGTTGGAATACATCATAATGCTGTATATTTATGTTTTGGTCTCCAATTAAACTTTTTAATTGAGATTGAGTCAGCATATACACTGGTTCTATTAAATCTGGATTATTATTTATAGGAAAGTTATGTTTTCTTACTTTAAAAGGCTCGTATGTAGGCTCAGCAAAATTATGTGGTGTATGATAATGTATAGGAGGGGCAAAAGGTGTAGGGGAACCATAACTTGGATAAATTTGAGGAAACGTCGGTATAGTAGGTTGACTATAAAAATGTCTATGCTGTTTCGAGAAACTACCTTTTAAATCTACATTTTGGTTATATGCAGAATTTGGTGCGTAATTTTTGAAATAATTAGTCGGTCTCACTGAATAGAGGGTCGGTAAAGTTTGATCCAAGTATTCAGAATCAAATTCATCATCGTATTCGCTAGAATCCTCGTCGTCTTCATAAAATTGATATTTTTCATTATTGTTAGGTCTATTTAGTGATAGCGGTTGATAATTATCATAATCATAGTTGTTGTAGTCCTTAGCCACACCTTTTGGGAATTTGGGTGTAGTTAAGAATGTTGAGATTCCTCTTTTATTGTAAGGATTGTAATTTAAGGCTTCAGCTTTAATGTCTGTATTATTATCATTACTTAATACATTAGTTGAATTAGCATTTAGAATAGGCGATTCTGTTAAAGGCTCAGCGCTTGACACTACAAAAGGATTGGTATCCAAAGCAGATCTTGTTATTCTTGTTTTGTTATACGTCTTAGCATCGACATTAGAAATACTTACATTATCATCTCCATAAGCTGACACTCCCGTACCATCTTCGTTAAGATGTTGTATGACTGTAGGCTGTGCGTTATGATGGAGATATCTTTCACTGGAATCTACTTCAGTCTTATGACCTTTTTTAACGTAAAAATCTAGAGGTTGAAGAGTGTGTAATGCTTGGTATGTCGATTTAACTTCCGGTTCACTATATGGTATCTTATGTTCATAAGAAGCATGACTTGTATCTTTAACTTTGTAATAATTGTTTGTCATTGTAGTGGTATCGATGGATTCTTGAGGTGCTTGAGTCGCTAGGATAGCTTGTAAACCGTAAGTTTTAAGTATTTTGTTTTTATTAGGGTCTTCAACATCATCGATTTCTTCTATTATAGGTGTATGATCTTTAATAGGTTGTGGCATATAAGCACTAGCATATGTTGGTGTTATGTCAGCGTAAGAGGATTGCTCATAATGTTCAGGTAATGTTCGTACTGGTGAGTCTTTTAGGTAGAAGAATAAGTCTATAGGTGTATTAAGATTGCTTCGTTGAGGTTCTTCTTGATTACCAGATTTTAAAAGTGCACTGAATTCTGACAGTTGCTCTGTAGCGGGTTTTTTAAGCAAAGAGTTAAGTGTATCAATATCTTGCGCTGATTTATAGTTTAGCATTTGGTGATAGTGTTTAGGATAGACATACTGTGTTTTACTTGGGTCAGCTTCAGTGTATAACTTTATTTCTTCTGGAATCGATTTTAGATGTGTCAGGCCAACATTTCCATGTGGTTTGATGGTTACTCCTTGATCATATGTCGGGCCTGGAGAGAGGTATACTGTTTGATATTTTTTATCTTGCAACTGTTGATAGTCATGCGAACCATAAGATCTGTGATTCCTATTATTGGGTTTGATTGCATCTTGTATGGTTATTTTTGTTGCTTCTACATTATGGACAACTTTAGGTCCTCTTTTTAATTCTGGTCTTGGTTTTTGAGATGGTCTGACTTTAGGAGGTGCTTTAGTCACTGGCCTAATAGATTTGGTTGTTGTTTTTATAGTCATATGTATATCTTTTAGTATAGCTTGTTGCTGCTCCAATGCTAGGTGATGATTTTCTTGTGATTCGTGGTATGCTCTCATATAGCTATCTGCTTGTTGAGGGGCTTTCGTCCATCTTTGAAGTTGTGCTCTATGCTGTCTCATTCTCTCTGCTTGGAACATAGCTTGTTGATTTTGAGCATATATTCTGGCTTGTTTGGAGTTACCAGCTAAAGGGTTGCCATATGGTAAAACTGCAGGATTATCAGGTGGTCTCATGTTGTCATCTATTCTAGATTGTTCATTAATGATTTCGTGAACTGGTCTAGAATTTATTTTCGTGGGCCCACACATTGATGTGGGGACAAAACAGAGTAGTGTTATAGTGACGATGTTCTTTCCCGCCATTTTACCTGGAAATAATAAATATATTGTTAATTGATTGATAATTTTACTCTATAAACCTATCGTCACTGTAAAATACTTAAAGTACACTAAATTGTTTGGGAATATTGAACTGGATATTTGTATGTTTTCTTGATGATAGTTTTTGCTACAATACTTATTTTATGGTCTAAAATTATATGAATCCACGTAAACACAATATGTATTACAGGTAAGGCTCATCGACCATAACTTGGTTACTTTCACTGCGCAGCGCCATAGTTCATGCACATATCGTCCCTCACACCACTAACTCACGTATCTCATTTTTGCAAGTTCTTCAAAACAACCGTTTTTCAGTTAGGGAATTTCAAACTTCTATTATATTTTAATTCCAAGGACATGCTGAAATAAATCTAATATACCTATATATAGAGTAAAGTTTCTGCTTTCATTTGATATATTACCTACTCACTTAATTGTATTTGTAATATTTTTTTTGATTTTTGAAAACAGATACGAGACTTTGTGAAAACTTTGTTTTTCAATATCCGAATAATTTTCCACTTACGATCCTACAGTTACACTAGTTTTATTATGAATATAGGAAAATTTCCGACATAAAAGGTTTGTTACATAATATATATATAATATATATGTTTAATAAAATATAACAAATCATTAAAGAACTACTTATCACCAAGTCCTATAGTTTAATTACCCAGAACTTCCCTGCGCCACCGTCGTTCACCCACCGCAGACATCCTAAAGGCGCGGGCGCACTCATCCAATCCTCCGATGATGTCACAGTCCGTTCCAGTCGCTGTACATTTTGTATGAGGGCGGGTGTACTCATCCGACTCCGACAGTTTACCGGACTTATAAAAAGGATCTTATTTTATCGGTCTCACTATTCGCTGTACATTTTCTATGAATGTGCTGCACTCATCCGACACAGTCTGACACTAACATCCTTACAGGACGAGATGAAGTGTTATGCATATTTCATCGACATTTAGATTTTAGTTATCGATTTACATATATATTAATATGATAATGTTTTATAGGTACCTACAGAAATCAATATAAATTTATAGAATATTCAAATGCATATGTTTGTATGTTTATTATGGTATTTTGTATTAATAGAAAAAAAAATACGATTTAGGAAAATGTGTAAAGCATCTACTTAGATAAAAATACTTTGATTTTCAATAATATTCACATATTTAGGTTCTATACTGTAGCCACCCAAGCCTCTTCTTATTTTAATGTAATGCGTTTTGAATAAAAAATAAAAGGTTTGTTTGTTTGTTTGTTTGTAAACTCTTTATTGATAAAATAAAATATGTACAAAACTTTAACAGGAGTAATATACAATGGCGGACTTAAGGTTCGTTTTTATCTTTGGACCTATTAACATACACTTTTAGAATATCGTCGGTGAGCAAACAAAACCGCGTATGTCATTTTTACCTACTCTACAAGTCACCCAAAAAAACTATTTGATTAGTGGTGGCACAGAAAAAATACTTAGGTAGTGTTATTTTTTTTAATAACGGCTTCTTATCGGCCGATATGTTTACCTAAATCTTATAGGTACATTGGAGTGCGTTTAAAACCTGCATCCAAAGGCTCTCATATTGGAAACGCAAAAATCAACTTGTGCGGTGTTGTTTGCTCACCGACGATATGCAGTTTCATGTAATGACATGGTATTTTTAATATGAAAAGTTCTATGAGAAAACCACAATTTTAGATGTATTAAAACACTTGGTTACCTACCTAGGTAACCAAGTGTTTTAATACATCATAAATCAAGCATAGGTATACTTATACTTTTACGCTGTATTAAAAACAACAACTTCAATAATTGGTGTTGGCTAAAAGCCCAAAGCACACATGTACTGGGCACAACACTATTCAATAACAACGACGCGACGACACTTACTTTGTGGCTAACAGCGCTGCTGCACTCATCCGATCTGGTCAGATCTGACAGAAGATGACGTCACAGTCTGATTCAGTCGCTGTACATTTGGTATGAGTACTACTGCACTTATCCGACATCGACAGTTTACAGGACCGATGACTTTCAAAGCGGCTCTTATTTTATCGGCTCTTACTAGTCGCTGTACATTTTCTATGAACGATGATGCACTCATCCGACGCAGTCCGATGCTGACATTCTTACCGGACGAAAAGAAGTGTTGTGCATAATTTATCGACATGTTTTTACTTACTATATTAAGGTTTAATGTATAGTTATTGAATATGCAAATGCATATATATGTATGAATATATTATAGTATTTTGTACTAAGTGAAAAATACTATTTAAGAAAATGTGTAAAGCATCTACTTATGTAAAATATTTAGATTTTCAGTTTTTAATATTTACTTGTTTAGGTTCTGTTACCACCCAAGTATTTAAGCGTAATGCATTTTTAATCTCACTAATCTCACCTCACTAATATTATAAATGCGAAAGTATGGATGTTTGTTTGTTTGTCAATTTGTTTGTATGTTTGTCAGTTTGTTTGTTTGTTTGTTCCGCTTTCACGCCGAAACTACTGAAACGGATTTGGATGAAATTTGGTAGGTAACTTAAGAGTTCCCGTAGGAATACTTAAAAACTCAAAATTTTCACTTCGTCACTAGATGGCACTATCTTAATATTTTCTTTCTTTTTGGACACAATTCTGAAGTCCACGCGGGTGGAAGATAGTGAAAAATAAATACTTACGTATAGATTCATACAATATGCCTATGGGCTATAAATATAACTAAACATACGAGTAAAAATTATTACATAATATTATAATAGTTGGTGTAAAAGTCGAGCACATTTTCTATCGTACAATAGACAACACTATTCAAAGCGACGACGACGCTTGCTATGCGGAGCGGGCGGAGCTGTGGAATATCTGTTTTCATCAGACAGTTATCGGACCAGTGCAGCAGCGTACATCCGACAGGTTTTTACAGAACCGATAGGTAGGCGTGGCTTGGCTGTCGAATCTGACCGGATCGGATGAGTGCAGCAGCGCTGTAAAACGGTGGAATGACTGTTTCCGTCCGACAGTTTACCGGACCAGTGCACCCGCGTACATCTAACAGTTTTTAAGAGGACCGACAGGCTGACGGATCTGACCGGATCAGATGAGTGCACCCGCGGCCTAACAGCATATCAACCGTCTATCTCTCGCCAAAATAAAGAACAGTATAATAATATCGTATCGTATCTCATTGCCTAAGTAAATAACATTTCACTAAAAATCCTATATGAGATACGATATAATATTTTATCAAAGTCTTAAAACAGGTTTTGACTAAAAACCCTAAGTGAGTTACGTCACTTAGTTGAATTTTTTCCTGGATTTTTATGAGATACGTTAACTATGTAAATACCAATATCATGAGAACCACTATTCATACAGAAGCGTGAGTTAAAGGGAAACATAGAGAACGACCCAAGGAAGTCAGTGGCAGTCCTAACTCAAATCATCAAAAAACTGAGATACGTGACTTAGTGGTGCGAGGGACGATATGTAACTAAAAATTTTTGGTTTTTGGACTTTTTACTTTTTTGTGCTATAAGCTTTGCTTGTTGCCACATTTCATGATTCTAGGTATACGGAAAGTACCTTATAGGTTTTGATTCCCATGCGAGTGTCCAAATATGATTGACTCGGCACAGACGTTTGATTTTTTCACATCTTCAAGGGATTGCATGCCTGAGTATTTGATATAAATTTCAACTTGATACTTCTACGTGTTCCTGAGAAAAAGGGTCTTGTCAGACAGACAGACAGACAGATAGACAGACAGACAGATAGACAGACCGACGGACAGACGGACGGACGGGCAACGAAGTTGTCCTATAAGGGTTCCTTTTTACCTTTTGAGGTATGTAACCCTAAAAATTAAAGATGCTATCAGAAATACATCGAAATAAAACTTTAGAAAATATCTGATAATGAATGAAACTTTAAACATCGGCGACGTAAAAAACAAATACTGAATGGTTTTGTCTCATATGCTTTAAAAAAAACTTGTTTCATGCCCATTTTAGAAATGTACAATACTTGTACATTTTCCTAGCAAACATTGAGTGAATTACTATTTTTGACTTAAAGGTGCTGATTAAAAAAAAAACATTATATTCGAGCTTTTTGACACAAAATTATTTAGAATGACTAAGAATAGAAAGGATATCATGTGAGTGTTCTATAAGGTTACCGTGACCTGAGATAAAAAAAAGAAAATAAAACCGGTCAAGTGCGAATCGGACTCGCGCGTAAAGGGTTCCGTACCATCGAACAAGAAACTCCAAAAAACACGTCTTTTGTATGGGGACCCCCTTTAATTTTTAAATTTAATTTCATTTTATTATATTTTATTAGTGACTATAGCAATACAAACTCTGTGAGCATTTCAAGCGTCTACCTGTTGCCATTATTAAGATCGAGCAAAAAACGCCAAAAATACACGTTTCTAGTAGGCCCCTTTAACTTTTAATTTATCTGGGGGCACGGAAGTACCCCCGCCAAGACGAGCCAAGCGAAGCGCAAGGGCACTAGCTACCTTTTCTCGAAACGCTTCGTCGTTTTTTTAAACTCTCATAACTTTGCTTTGGACGAGCCAGGCGAAGCGCAAGGGCACTACCTACCTTTTCTCGAAACGCTTCGTCGTTTTTTTGAACTCTTATAACTTTGCTTTGGATGATGCTAAATATTTAAATTTTTCAAGATAGAATGCCATCAGTACAATCATTAAACATACAAAGTTTGAATGTCGTAGCTATTATACTTAAGATTTTATTAATGTCTCATAACTCACGATTTCGTCACTGACTGACTGGACTGACTCACCAAGTGGCTCACCAATTACTTATTAATGGCAAACCAAATCACCGACTCAACAAAATCCCCAAAGCTACTTTCCCACCGTCACAGGAATCCATATGTTACGCTTTTAGTATTAGTGATATTGTAACAGAAATTAAATCACTCAAACTCGGGAAGGCTTCAGGTTTTGATAAAATATCTATTGAGCAAATTAAACATGTTGGCCCTGTGGGTATCTCGTGGTTACTTCAACTATTCAACGAGTGTCTTGAGACTGCAAAAATATCCAAATTCTGGAGAAAGTCAAAAGTAATCGCTATCCCAAAACCTTGGAAATTCTGTGATTACCCTAAAAATTACCGACCAATTTCCCTCCTTTTTCACATCTACAAGCTGTTCGAAAGTATGCTGCTGAATCGGCTATATGGTGTTCATCATCATCATCATCATCGTCAGCCTGCATTAGTCCACTGTTGGACATAGGCCTCCCCTAAGGCACGCCACTTATACCTATCTTCGGCCACGCGCATCCAGCTGTTACCAGCAACCTTGCGCAGATCATCGCTCCACCTGGCCGGGGGCGTCCCACGCTACGTTTGCCCAAACGCGGTCTCCACTGTAGCACTCTGTTTGTCCACCGGTTGTCAGTTCTTCGACATATATGTCCGGCCCATTGCCACTTCAGTGTGCTAATTCTCTGAGCAATGTCGATTACTTTGGTTCTCTGGCGAATAACCTTATTTCGGATTCGGTCGCGCAGAGAAACTCCGAGCATGGCTCTCTCCATGGCACGCTGTGTGACTTTGAGCTTGTGGACTAACTGCACTGTTAGTGTCCACGTTTCGGCGCCATATGTCATCACGGGTAGGACGCACTGGTTGAAGACTTTTGTCTTCAGGCATTGTGGTATTGGCGACGTGAATATGTGACGAAGCTTGCCGAATGCTGCCCAGCTTAGCTGTATTCTTCTACTGGCCTCCCTCTCGAAGTTGTTTCTACCTAACTGCATGATTTGCCCGAGGTAGACATATTCTTGAACAGCTTCGAGAGGTTTACCCTCGACTATAACCGGACTCGGGACGATGTGTTTATTGAACATGACTTTAGTCTTGTCAATAAACGTCTGATACAATACAATTAAAAAACGTAATGGGTGGTTTACGTTTTGTTTTTCATATTTCAAATTATGTATTTTTATTTAGTAATAACACAGATAATATAATACTAGTAGGTTATGTGCAAAAAAAAATCAACAAAAGCAAATGAAGTTACAGGTAAGCAACCAGAATGTCTTCATTTATAGCCCGCGCCCTAGATGTCGCTAGTAACGGTAGTTCTTAATGAGTGAAAAAAATAGCCCGAATAATAGCCCGAGTTACGGCAGTCGCATTTCGTTGTATGACATGAGGTATCTGTACGTTAGTATTATAAAATCTGTGTCTAGAGTGCCAAAACCTCGTCGAAACCCAGCTTGCTCTGGTGTTTGGAATTCATCAAGCCTACGTGCGAGTCGGTTTGTGATGACCCTCGAGAACAGCTTGTAGACATGGCTTAAAAGCGATATCGGTCGGTATACTCCTCTGTCTTCTGTGTAATCTGCCTCACTGTGTGTATGTGGTCTAGAGTGCCAAAACCTCCTCGAAACCCAGCTTGCTCTGGTGTTTAGAATTCATCAAGCCTACGTTCGAGTCGGTTTGTGATGACCCTCGAGAACAGCTTGTAGACATGGCTTAAAAGCGATATCGGTCTATAGTCTTTTAGAAGAGTTTTGTCACCTTTCTTAAAGAACAGGACCACGATGCTTCTGTTCCACGCCTTTGGAGTTCTCCCGTTTTGTAAAGCAACATTGAATATATTCTGAAGCCTACTGATTACAGGCTTACCACCTGCTTTCAGTAGCTCAGAAGTTATTCCATCCTCTCCAGGGGCTTTTCCATTTTTAAGCTGTCTGAGGGCTAACTCGATCTCGTCGTGACTGATATCGGGAAGCTCGTCAGTGAAGTGGCAAGTCAACGTGGCTCGGGCTTCCGTGTTATGGGGATCTGGTCCGGAAGCTTTTGAAGCATATAACCGACTATAGAAATCTTCGATCTCGGACAAGATCTCGGACTTAGAGGTAGCGACTCTGCCGTCGAATGTTGTAAGTTTTGTCAGATGACTTCTCCCAAGCTGCTGAACGAAAACTTTAGTTCCTCGATTCTTCTCTATAGCTTCTTCGATATGAAGAGCATTGAAACGACGAAGATCTCATTGAATCAGCTTACGTATCCGCTTTGAGAGAGTTTTGTCATCTCCCGAAGTGGCTGTCGTGTTTTCTCGCCTTTTCCTCATAAGCTCCAAAGTCTCATCCGAGAGTTTTAATTTCCTGTCCTTATGCTTGACTCTACAGAACTTTTCTCCCACAGCCCTCATGGTATTTACCACGTTGTTGAGGTCCTCGTCTAAGCCAACTTATGGGGTAAGAGCATCGAAGCTATTTTTCAGCTCCAGTTGGAATCGCTCGGAACCAAGTAGGACCTAAAACTGATCAGGACGAAGAGAAGATTTCATCAGACGACTTCTTTCTAGCTTGTAATCGATATTCAGACTCGGAGAAGTCGGTGATCGCTGCCGGTATTAAACCTGTTGATCACGGAGACATCTCTGAATATGTGCTTCTTGTCAGTCAAGATGAAATCTATTTCGTTTTTGGTCACAGTATCAGGGCTTTTCCAGGTCCATCTTCTTTGGGGCTTTTTCTTATAGAAAGAGTTCATTAAAAAAAGCCCCTGCAGATTTAGATTTATTTTATTTTATATTATCAATGTCATATTCATAATAAAATTTAAAATGTCAGAGTATAATATGATCGTCAGAAACATAATAGTTAAAATACAAATACAAAGGGGTTAAAACATATTTTTTATTAGTTTTAAGTATTTTTATTTATTTACATAATATTTACATAAGTTCACAGAAAATAAAAAGACAAAAAACTATAAAGATTCATGGGTGAGATTCGAATCCGGACCTAAAAGCAGCAAAACGTAAGAGGCTCGCACCAAAACCGCTGACCTACCAAAGTACTTATAAGTAATGGTTAAAAATTTGCATCATATGCTTTCTCCTTTTATGTAATTTCACTCATATCTCTCTTAAATGAATTTTTTCGAAGATAATTCCCTCATAGATCGATTTCTGGTGACTTTTAACCCCTAATCCTAGATTTTCGTCAAAAGGTTTCAAGCCGTTTTCCAAATCGTCGGGACACTTAACTCGTTTAATAGTATAGGATATAAGATATATTTTCTATGAAACATTTTGCAGGGTGTTGTTTGAGTCGGTAGTGGCCTTCTAAGGGACGAAAGGACAAGCAATATTTGTTCTGAAAATATCTATATTATTTTTTTATAATTTGATTCTATTGAAAAAAATTCATGCAAGTTATCCTTTTTTTTTTTATAAGAAAAACAGAAAAATATTCAATGTTACGTAATATTAGAAAGTTATTCATCATTTATTTTCATATTAGTCAGTAATATCAATTAGTTTTGGCGACTTTTGAGAAATTTTCTTATTGCAAATGTTATCAGCGCCATCTAGTTGAGTTTAGAGAAAGCCGTGAAAAATTCCCTATTGTCAAACAAGACGGCACAATCATCATATATGGCGAAAGATGGCGCTATTTGTCTCTAAAATACAAAGAGGTTGAAATATATAATAAACTATTATTTATTTATTTTATATCACAAGGGGGGGGGGGGTACTTAAATATCACGTGTATTTATTTTTTCGTTCAACGCGCTATTTCTAGAGTAATTTCTAAGCGTCGGACTGTTGTTGTTATGTTGTTTTTAACTCTTCCCAAGGTTCGAAACGGCTTCAGGTAGTCAGAAACAACCTGCAACCTAAACGTCAGTTTGAATTTTTTATCACAGTGCTTTAATTTCCAAAATTAAATTACATTACACCTGTATTTAAAGATAATATTTTGTATCAAAAAAATACACGTGATTTTGGGTAGGCGTGGGGAGGGTAGTCTAAAACCTCACCACGTATCACCAGGGGAGAGGGGGAGTCTAAAAAGTTGCTAAAAAATATCACATGATTAATGGACGACCCCCTTGTAGAACACACACATGATCTCCATTCTATCCTTAATCATTCTAATTAATTAATATAATGTTTTTCTTTTTAAATCAGCACCTTTATGTCAAAAATAGTAATTCACTCAATGTTTGCTAGAAAAATGTACAAGTATTGTACATTTCTAAAATGGGAATTAAACAAGATTTTTTAAAGCATATGAGACAAAACCATTCAGTATTTTTTTTTTTACGTCGCCGATGTTTAAAGTTTCATTCATTATCAGATATTTTCTAAAGATTTTTTTCGATGTATTTCTGATAGCATCTTTAATTTTTAGGGTTACGTACCTCAAAAGGTAAAAAGGAACCCTTATAGGACAACTTCGTTGTCCGTCCATCCGTCTGTCCGTCGGTCTGTCTGTCTGTCTGTCCGTCTGTCAAGACCCTTTTTCTCAGGAACGCGTAGACGTATCAAGTTGAAATTTATATCAAATACTCAGGACTGCAATCCCTTGAAGATGTGAAAAAATCAAACTTCTGTGCCGAGTCAATCAAGAGATACGACCGTTTATGCCGCATATTTGGACACTCGCATGGGAATCAAAACCTATAGGGTACTTTCCGTATACTTAGAATCATGAAATGTGGCAACAAGCAAAACTTATAGCACAAAAAGTGAAAAGTCCGAAAACCAAAAATTTTTAGTTACATATGTCAGACAAAAAAAAATAAAAATATCAAAAATCTAACCTGCTATTTTTGTTTCAAAAAAATATTGCAGTCCTTTTCCTGTTCCCTCATAAATATTTTGCTCCGTATCCTAAAGGGTGGGTGATCCCTTTGTCCAGAATCCAGATGTATAAGTACCTCACTTGCACAACAACTAGTTGAGAATAGGGAAGCTTCTATTTTATTAGGCCGGAAACCCCATCACTAATGAATAACGAGTATACCTTTGTTCTAGCTGAGTGCTCATTCCTCAGAACGACATTTTCCACTGCAAAGGCATAATTCGGGGCAGTTTATTTGTCTTTTTTGACAGTTGTATTTAACGCCACAATGTGGTTTGAATTGCATTTGCACCGAATTAGCTCTAAACAAGCGGTAGCAGCCACAGCAGTAGTCCATCTACTGATTATTTGTAGCTATTTCCCACTTTCACTGAGCCGGACGTGAGAGATTTTGAACGGGCACTAATGTCTGATCCCATACGTGGACACCCTGGTATACTGCTCTCAGAAGATGTTGTTGAAAACTGTCTTCCGATGATGGATTTTTTTTAATTTGTCTTTATCTTTTAGAGTATGATTCTCGCCTGCAATGGGTTAAGCTGGTGCAGTAGCTGGATCTTAAACATATTAAAAACAAATCAATTTAAAATAATTTTATACCCAAACAGAGAAATCTATGTACAATACAAAAATATCGTTTTATTCAAACTGTCTTGTCATAGGCGCACATGGTTATGATGAATTTTTCCAAAATTTTTTTGGCCCCTTCAAAGTCTCCACAACCCATCGTTTTAAAACCGAGAGTTGCTGGAGGAGAAACATTCCAGGCTTACGACGCGGTTTTCTTTCCTCCTCCATTAGAGGCTGAAATGGTATCACCCCCTGTTAGAGCATAGAATATGGACAACATTAATTCTTTTTTGGTCTTGTAATATCTTGTGTTACCAATATTTTTTATTTATGCCACTAGTGCATATTTTTTAAACGATAGCATATTAAAGCAAAATCTTGTAGATTTTTTGGAGAGTTTTTTCATTTTCTTATTTTTTTTTCACAATAAATGTAGTAAATTGAACAAAATTTATGCCAAAAATGAAAGCTACATTCTCGGTTTATTCGAAAACGACACCAAGTTCAAGATGATAGGTCAAATAGATAGTTTTTTTTTCTAAAGCACGCCAAAGTGAGACTTTGTACGCCCTCCCTCATCACCTGCCAGGGGGTGAGGGGTGGCTACTGGGCTAAATCAGCTTCTATTTCCTTTAATCATCAAATTTTACCTCCCCATACATATTGGATTACGTATAAAACCCCACTACGTTTCACTTTATTAATAATAAAACCATTTAAAATACTTTAAGTAAAAGACTCTCATCAAATAGATTCTGTACAGTTTTAATATTGTTTTATGTAAACATAAAACTTATAATCCCGTTTATCCTAAGGCATTTTGGCTATGGTAACCTTATGATGTTCCGATTCGGAGTAGGTATTTATTACACTAACAGTTAAGTATCTGTTCCGACCCTTATTACTAAATTGAACCATAATTTCGATTATTCATAGCCATAGCAATCACTCCAGAGTAAAAATAATTTAGGCAAGCATTTTCAGTAGTCTGTGATAAGTTGGTAAAGGCATCTATTTTATAAATTAATTTTACAAATGGTGAACTAATACCTAATACAATTTCAAAAATCCCAATTTCTCTTCATCTCTCAGGAACTTAATTAAATGCATTAAAATTTATAGTTGCAAACTAGGACATTTATGAAAAATTTCAAATAAAAACCTAAAATTGTTCCCCACCTAACAAATCCTTCGCTCATTCATTTTATTTTGTTACCTAAATAACTTATTTTTTTTTCTATTATTTTGTTAACATAATGACCGTATTATTTATGTATTATTATGTTAACAAGCGTTATCTAACTTTTGTTATGACCATTGGGTCGAACAACCAATAATTCTTAACAAGAATTTCGATGGATGCATATTTTTTTGATAATATTTTATTTATAATACAATATTTCATTTTTTTGGTAATAAGGTTACTGCAGGTACCTAGATTGATTTATCTGTGATTATTTCGTTATAATTTTTACCTACCTAACATTTTAGTACTAACCAGTACTATTCCAATAACATTAACAATCATTGTCACCCTATTTCGTGAGCTACATACAAACTTTCGCTTTGAATTTCTCCATAATTACTGCAGATATTAACAAAATAAGTTCATAGAACCTTTGTACCAGCAAAATATTTCAGTAATACTTCATTCTTATCATTTGTACCGCACTCGTTATGGAGTTATCGATGAAAGTTTATGGGCCCGACGGAGTAACGCTTGAAAAATGTTATTCCCTTTTTTTTATTATTAGGCCTTTTTCCGAGCAGATTTGAAGGGCTAACTAGCGTTACATATCATATGTAACGGGGCTGATGTAATAAACTGGTATGTAGAGTACCTAGTTTTTCTGTAATTAGCATGGGAAAAAAAGCCCGTCGGGCTTTTTTTTGGAGGTTAATTACAGAAAATCTAGACAATCTAGAAACAAACTGAGTACACCAGCCCCGTTACAAATGATATGTAACGCGTGTTAGGCCTTCAAATCTGGTCGGAGAAAAGCCAAATTATCAAAAAAATGGAAAAACAAATTTTCAAGATGGCGCCGTATGGCCCAAACTCTTTTGTCAATCATTCCTCACAGACAGCGGTACAAATGTTGTGAGTGTCAAAATAAGAAATCATTTTTCAGGTACAAAGGGCTTTTTCAGGTCTGAAGCCTCTTTGAGCTATGGGCCCGAGGAGATAACGTTCATCAAACTTTTACGATTTGACGTGATGGCTGTATACATCAGACAAGGCTGTATAGCCTTAAGCTTTTGCCTTAAAAAATAAAATTGTCTTTGGTCATTATACTGTGCTTTGTTTTGCCAACCCTTGACTATTAGGTCACAGATCGGTCACACAGGGGGGGTGAGGTATCATTCAGAGAGCGGCAGGGAGTGTCCGTACTGTATAATATCCTTATACTGTGACGTCAGGCATATAATGCTTGTACGAGTAGTTACAAAATGTTTGTGTATGACATCATGGTTTTCAAATGCTCAAGCAGTGTTGCTGTAGGTATAGTTACACGTGGTATCAAAATTTTAGTGTAAGTAATTGCTTGTTTTTTAACGAACATAATAAAATAGTAATATTAAATACTCACCCAATAGCCTTTTTTTACGTAAAAAATAATAATTTAAAATAATTATTGTTTTAAATTAATTGGAGTATTCAAGTATTGCAATAGTACATATACTTTTTCACATATTACAACGTTTATTTGGTTTGAAAGAACAAATTTCTTAAATAAAATAGCACCTATATTATTAGACCCAAAATATCTGAGAAACTTGCACCACTATGCGCGCGTTTCTTGTGTCAAGCTATCGACAAACACTCAAAGAAGACGATAAAAGTAGTTTCAGGTCTGGATCGATTAGTACTCTTTTAGATACCACTTTATTTTGGTTCCATACAAAAAAATAAAGAAATTCAAAGTTTTCACCTAAAAAGTAGTTTTAGCGAAAAAATAGCAAGAATACTGTTTATTTTAATTGATAAGGTCTATCGAATGGCAAACTCAAAAATGGCATTTGGAGAAAAAAACCTATGACCGCATATAAGTGGTTTCGTCCCACTGGTGGTTTAATGGTATTGACTTTGCCCTTCTAATCAGAGGTCTCGGATTCAAATCCTGGCCAATGTAAAAATGAGTATTTCGAAACTGACGCGCCGATTACTTTAACGGTGAAACAAAAACATCGTGAGGAAACCTGCACAACTGTTACATAATGTGAATAAAGGTCGCGTTACACACGTTCCTTACACGTGACCGCGGAGTCGTCCGCGGGCGATGCTAAGTGCAATACCAGAAAAGTCGTCTATCCTTTGTGATAAATACGGTTAAATAAAGCCACACTCTAAGAAGAAGAAGGGTGTTGTAAAATTTTAAGTTTGAGTCATGCTATGCCTTTTTTATTAGTTTTCTACATATTGTTACGTTGGTTGGTCAATTCCCATTTTTTTTTTCTTACAGAATATATTACGATCGAATTTGATGGTATCACCAACATTGGCGAAGAGAAAATACCAATTGAAACGTACCAGTCAAACATTACTTTCTACTCGGTTAAGCCGATAAACTTTGAATCTGAATATAACTATTGGGAGATATATATAAGGAGACTCGGGGTAAGAACTACTAGTAAAGTAGCTTTTAATGTAAATATGCTTAATTTAAGTAAATATGCTTTCCATTTTATTGAACTATTGAACGGGTAGGAGTAAAACTTTTTTAACTTACCACCAGGTGAGATGATGCCAAGGGCTTACCAATTGAGGGAAAAAAAGGGAAACGTGGAAGTGCATAAAGATATTAATGACTACCATCATATTCATTAACTGACTCAATGGCTCAGTGGTTGGTTTAATGCTCCTGACTACTGATCCGAGAGTCGTGGGTGGGTTGGAACCGGATAGGTTTGAAATTCTAATCCTGGAGGTGGACCAGCATGGTGGCGTTTTCATACAAACACTTCAACACTTCGATATATCGATAGTCGATTTGGCACCGTTGGAATCAAAGGCTTTATCATAGTCCACAAATGCTACGCGTAGTGGCCGATTACACGAGTTCTCTTTGGTCTCTGTATGATCTGCCGCAGCGTATGTATATGGTCTATGTTACTGAAGCCTTTTCGGAAGTCAGCTTGTTCGGGAGGCTGGAAGGCGTCAAACCTGCGTGCGAGACGATACCTAATGACTCTCGAAAACGGCTTGTAGTTGTTACATTTGTTTAGTGTCATCAGTTTACCCTTTTCGGTCATGCAATAGTCAAGTTTTCTACATTAATAGTATAACATCATTTAGTCATTTATAGATAATTGTTTTTTTTTTGTAAAGTATTCATCCATGGTATGGTATGAAATTTACTAACACATTGAGTCTTGGTCACTTAATTTTTTTTTTTTTTTTTATGGGATAGATGGCAAGCGAGCAGACGGATCACCTGATGGTAAGTGATTACCGCCGCCCATGGACACCCGCAACACCGGAGGAGTCACAAGTGCGTTGCCGACCTTTGAAATGGGATGGGGGAAGGGGGAATGGGGAGGGGGGGTGGTTGGGCCTCCGGTACCCTCACTCACACGGCGAAACACAACAAACGTTGCTTCACGCCGGTTTTCTGTGAGGCCGTGGTATCACTCCGGTCGAGCCGGCCCATTCGTACCGAAGCATGGCTCTCCCACGGCAAATAAAAACTTTATAGAATACTTTCTCAACAAGCCACTCCTTTAATGTTATTTTAAACTTGGCACCATCTAGTAGTTTGATGTATTGAGGAAAGTGATTAAAAATGTTTGCACCGGCAACTACAGAACTTTTACTATTATACATGTAACTTTTTTCAAGCTCAGTACACACATCGTTTTTATATTTATTTCGTAGTTCATGTCTGCGAAAATGTTCATTTATTTAATAAATGACTCACTGTTATTTTTTACAAAGACACACATTTCCAATATATAAACGCAGGTAAATGTTAAATATTTTTTTTTGAAACACAGGCCTTTCAGTACTAAGCATTTTATAAATGATCCTTAAACATCGTTTTTGTTATATAAATGTAGACTTTACATTGACTGAATATTATTATATTTCTTTCAGCTTAGCAAGTAACTGTTTTGTATCATATTGTTATTTAATAAAGTAATACTTCAAAACTTCGAACTTCTGCTCTAATTTTTAATCCTGTCCATTTATTTGCATTACCCCTACGTATATGTCACTTTTATAACATTACGGTGCCTTCTCCTTAATTTCGATTTCTTTATTGTGTATATGCATTAAAGTACATTTCAGTTGATTTCGTACTTAAATAGTCTCATTTAACACTACCTTTTCAGGCGCATACACATTACACAGAACAATCACTTTTACAATTAGTCACACTAAAATTCCTTAATCAATTTAGATGTCAGTGATATAAATAGGATATTAATATTTCAAAATAATAAATTATTTAAATTTATAAAACTCATTTAGAATGTCAAGATGATTAAAAATTGTTGATTAATAATCAATATATCGTCGTATCCTACGAATAAAGCCACAATGGCTGTTGTGGCTTTTTATTTTTATTGCATAATTAAAATGGGTAGCATTTTTCATCATATTCAACCAGAAAATCACAGAAAATCGATTTCTGTCAACTAGAAAATAAGCGTTAAAAAAGGCCACTATTGCTTTCTCCTGAAATACCCGGCGAAAACAGCCACTACAGCCCTTTACAATGCAGTGATAAAAATACCTACAAACGTATTTCACAATCAAATAAAAATAGTATATTTCAAACCCCAGTCACAACAGAGGAAGTGAAATCGACTATCTTTACCTTGAAAAATAAAAAAAGCACTGGTTATGACGGAATACCCATAATTATCATTAAAAATAGCGTTGAATATATATCACAACCACTAGAATTCATAATTAATTTTTCACTTGAAACAACTTGAGTATTTCCGAGTGACTTAAAAAAAGCACTATTAAAAAAGGGTCTAAAACTGACATGAACAATTACAGGCCCATTGCCTAATTATCAAACTTTTCTAAGATATTTGAAAAAATAATACATAAAAAGATTATGTCATTTTTGAACAAATACTCTATTCTTGATCAGAAAAATAAAAATACTACTTTAGCTATTTTTAAAGTTTTGACTCAAATCTGGACCGAAGTAGAAAATAAAAACACATGTGCTTGTCTTTTTATGGACCTATCAAAAGCTTTTGACTGCGTTGTGCGGGATATCTTGATCAAGCAACTAGAATATATTGGGATACGCGGAAACGCTTTAAAATTAATGGAATCATACCTTTCGAACAGAGTACAAGCAACAGTTGTTGAAAAATTAAATGTGAATACAAAGACAACAGAGCACATCAAATCTGACTTTAATAGGTCTTTAATAGGAGTTCCTCAGGGAAGTGTATTAGGACCACTACTGTTCCTTATCTATGTAAATGACCTTTAGTTATCAAACATATCTGCATAAATTAAACTATAAATTAAAAGTGTTTAAACTTAGTTTTAGTCAATTAACAAGGATATCAACTATTATTTAACGAATACTGTGACTTTTCTGTACGCACGAACTAACCATCTGGTTGGAAACTGTGCGAGTTCGTGTCCACAAACTGTCGCGAAGATTGCTACAAATTATCGAATCATGTTAAGCTCACGAGTCACGCACGACACGAGTAAAAGAGAGGGCGGCACCGTGGAGGATATGTATGTGTTACTTACAAAAAAATTGTTACAAAAAATGTGTTACTTGTTTGATTTATTGATTTTTATTCGATCCCGTGCAAAAGTTGGTAATATTTTTACCTTTTTAGAAAGCATATGAAACAAGGAACTTTTGTCATTAATTTTTACGCCAAGTTCACTACATTTTTTTCTAGTAATACTCAATTACGTATGGACAATTTATACAAAATAATATTTTTATGCAACTTAAGACCGTTTATTTTTGAAACTGTGTGAGTTTAGGGCAAGGATTTTTTTTCAAAGCGAGCGCTCATGTCTCAGCTTTTAAAAAATTATAAATTTAATGTAAACAGTGTTATGGTTTTTTCATAATTAATTGTTTTTGGTAACAAGGTAGAAAATTTAAAAAATCTAAAAACAGTAATATCTCAGTAACCATACATTTTCGACCCCTGGTTAACTGGACTTAATTTGTTGTAAATAACCTCTAGTATAACCCCTTTGATGGATCACGTCGAATTACCAATCACCCTGTATATGCTAAGTTCGAAGAAACTTTCCATAGCGCGTTCTAGATTTAGTTCGTGGCGGTGCGATAGATGTCGCCACAGATATGTTCCGGCATGAAGATAAGATAGCCAGTTCCCCATTGCGTTGGGGAGTCTTGGTAAGCCCGCTTCCATCTTCGGCATCATCGTAACTTACCATCAGGTGAGATGATGCCAAGGGCTTACCAATTGAGGGTAAAAAAATGCTACTATTTTTGTCAATATTTGGCAATGTCACTTCAACAGAAATTTGTCGAAGTGCATATTATGCTTATGTGTATCCACTCTTAACATATGGCATTATAGGGGTTACCCCCTCAGGCGCGGCCAATAAAACCGTAATCTTTTAGATGCGGATATGTCCACAGCGTTTACGCGTGTCGTGTACCTAACCGCATTCTTTCACATTTTTCTTGTTTTTTTTTTATTTTTTCTATGCCAGAGGTGGCAAACGAGCAGACGAATCACCTGATGGGAAGCAACCCGCAACACCAGAGGAGTTACAAGTGCGTTGCCGACCTTTGAAATGGGGTGTGGGATGGGGGAATCGGGCGGGGGGGAGGGTTAGTGTTTTCAAAAAATATCCCAAAAAAGTTACGAAGTAAAAATATATTTAAAAATCATTAGCGCGCGCAGAGATGTAATAGCTTAGGATAATGTTTCTTTTGATAGGCGATGTCATGATTAAAATTTCAACATAGGGTCATTTGGCCCCGCGATTACTCTTTCATGACTATAAAGTCAACAAAATTCCTAGGCAGTTCGTACAATTCCTAATTGGTGCAAGATTCCCATTGCGAATTTCAAAATATGCAATATTAACGCCGTATCTTTTGATTGTGTTGACTTAGAAGTTTTTTTTTACAGGGATTCGGTGATATATCCACGCAATCCTGTGACAGACAGACAGACAGATGGACGGCGGAGTGATCTTATAAGGGTACTTTTTTACCCTATTTATGTAATATGTATATGTATATTTATGTAATAGGAGGCAAACGTGCAGGAAATCCTAAAAAGGCAATTTAACAATAAAGTGCTACGCTTACTATTATAGGAAGACTAGCGTTAGCTAAGCGTTAGTTAAGCTGAACCTGGTTGAGGGATGGGTCTTGTTAGCATTGGTCTGCAATCCGTCTAGGAAAAAGAAAACGGAGTCTCCGTTATTGCAAGTCAATACGTGTGGAGACCGCCGCTGCCACTTTTTGGTTAGATCCTACCCTTTTTGCCGTCTTAAGAAAGAAAACGGCAATGTAATTTTCATTTATTTTGTCGCCTTCTTATTTATGACGGCAGCTTTTCTGTGAAGTCAGCCGGCAAAGTCGAGAGGATAACGCAAGTCACTCCACCGCAGCATAGCAGCTTTGCTTCGTGGTTAACAACACGGAAAGCGGCAGTTATCCATGTTAAGTCTACACAAAATAGGCGTAAGTGTAGACGTTAGGGACCACTTTCTGCTAATACAAACCAAAATCAATTTTCTCAGTTTTCACAATTTGGACAAAAATCATGGTTGCAAATCAGCAGCATTTATTAACTTCTTTGTAACTTCTTTGAGTGTGAACACACGGGCGGAAACTAAATACATTTTTAAATACGACTGTGAAACAATTCTTAAATTATTAAAAAATATCGATTGGGAACCGGTTCAAAAAATGGACTGCCCTTATAAAATATATAAAATCATTGTAGATAACCTTCAAATGTGCTATGAAAAAGTTGCAGTAAAAATCAAAGCAACTACAAATAAAATAAGGACACTGCATAATAATATTATTACTAAGGCAAGCAAACACCGAGACAAGTTATTTATGAAATGGTTAGCAGATCCCACAAATAAAATAATCAAACAAGAATATAATAAACCTAGAAATTACGCTCATAAAATAATGAACAAAATAAAAAATACAAAAATACGGCTAGAAATATACAACAATAAAAACAATCTTAGACTACTATGGCAAATACTAAATAAAATTACTGGAAGAACTAAGAGTATCGTACTGTGATTTCAAATGCATTCCTTAAAAATAGTAACAGCCTACTCGAAATATCGAATACCTTTGCCGACAACTTTGCAAGTAGTGTGAAAAATATTGCCCCCAAATGTAATACAAAACTCATTGATAAAGAAATGTACTCCAAGCCTGCACAAATATCTTGCAGATATAAAACAGTCACTGAAGAAATGGTATTTAAAGAAAAACAATTCCTAAACAACCTTAAGGCTCCAGGCATAGACAAAATAAGAGCAGTAGATTTAAAGAAAATTAGCACAGAGATAGGAGGGCTCATTGCTAAACTCATAAATGAAACGCTAAAGCAAGGCAAATACCCAAATGAACTTAAAACTGGGGTCGGTCGCCCTATACACAAAAAAGGTAGTCAAAACAATTTTGACAATTATCGGCCGGTAACCATTCTTCCTACCCTTGATAAAATCGTAGAAAAAGTAATATCTAAACAAATAAATACATTATATAGAAATAACAATATTATAACGAACAAACAATACGGTTTCCAACCTGGAAAAAGTTCGACGCAATTACTTTGACAATATATATAGACATCTAAATATTAAAAAAAATATATTTAGTTGTATTTATAGATTACAGTAAAGCGTTCGATACATTACAACATGATATTCTTATTGACAAACTTGATGATAGTGGTATTAGAGGACCGTTGAATGAGTGGTGCCGCGATTATCTAAGGGGGAGATCTTATGTAGTAAAAATCGTCGACATAAAGAGTAAACTGGTCTCAGTATCAGAAGGTACAGCTCAGGGATCTGTGTTAGGACCATTGCACTACATAACATATGTGAACAATGCTGTCAATATCATTAAAACCTGTGATATCTTTCAGTTTGCCGACGACACCTGTTTTATATCAGCACATAAAGACGTAAACAAAGCCCTAGAAAGCCTACAGAAAGATTTTACATTACTTTCAGAATGGTCTCATGATACTGGCCTCGTACTTAATGCTGAAAAGACAAAATTAATGTATATCAGCTCTAGCCAGAACAGAAAAGCTTATGATCTTAAATTGATAGCTCATACTAATTCATGTTTACATGATCGTTATAACAACTGCTGCTGCTGTGTACCAGTTGAACTAATTGATAAACATAAATATCTTGGTCTTGTTATTGATGACCGATTTAAATGGACTGAACACATTTACTACGTAAGCGATAAATTAAGGGCTATCCTTGCGAAAGAGTATAGCGGAATAAGCATGGGTCAGAGGGCCCCTCGGGAAAGTTAGGTTGATATTTTTACCGTAACATCTGCTTCTCAAGAGAAACATTTCCCTAAGCTATCAAACCTCTGCACGTGCGAGTTTTTGAAATAAAAAAATAATAATCGATTTTAAAAAAAATATTTTTTTCTCTTACAACATACATTTTTTTGTGATCTTTTTGCAAACGCTACATATACCAAAGATGCAAGATACTTTTAAGTCTTCGAAGTGATTTATATATCGAAATATCACAAATTAAAAATTTTGAAAAATAGAAATGTCTCGAATTTTAAAGAACACCCTCACGATTTTTTTATATAAATGAATCTTACTATGCTCTATAACATATATATTTTTCATAATTTTCGATAGAGTAAAACAGTGTTAGAAAAAATATTATTACTATCCATATATGAACGTTAGAGCAGCGAAGCAAGTAATACTGCTCTGATTTTTAAACTAATCATAACCTAATATAGTCCACTATATTAATTTGCGCAACCACTACGTATATACAATGTCACCATATAAGATTACTTTGTCTTTGCCTTTAAATATTTGTTATAAATAAATAATTGATTATTTGTTTAAAGTTATATTTATTCAAAAAAAATTTATAAATATTTATATGAGAATCATTAATGCTGAATTGCATTATAGTCAACTTCATAATATCATGGTTTCGTATAAGTTAGATACGTTTAAAAATAAATTCTATACATTAACAAAGTAAACAGACACACGTCAACTTGTCGCGTATTAGAGCGCACAACTAGGTGTTCGCAGGAAAGACACCAGTCAGTTTTAATGATTCTCATATAAATATTTATGGTATTATTTTGAATAAATATAATTTCAAATAAATAATCATTATTTTTTTATAACAAATATTTAAAGGCAAAGACAAAGTAATCTTATATGGTGACATTGTATATACGTAGTGGTTGCGCAAATGAATAGAGTTGACTGTATTAGGTTATGATTAGGTTAAAAATCAGAGCAGTATTACCTGATTCGCAGCTATAGCGTTCATAAATGGATAGTAATAATATTTTTTCTAACACTGTTCTATCCTATCGAAAATTTAGAAAAAAATATATGTTATAGAAAATAGTAAGGGTCATTTGTACAAAAAAAAATCGTGAGGGTGTTCTTTAGACGGAAAACACACTGGTCCGAAAATCGGACGGGAGTCCGAAGCGACGAATTTCGCATGCGGCAGCGTTTCGCAACAATGGACGGTTTTCGTCCGAATTTCATTCGACGCTGCGGTGGACGACGAAGGCACGGATTTCGGTCCATCGGACGATTTTCGTCCGAATTTCGTCCGTAGCGACGATTTTCGTCATGCGTTCATTCAGTATTCGAACGTGTATGTATATACACGGTGACTTTTTTATCGTTCCGGAAATTTTCAGGTATGATGCGTTGCACTATTTAAAATAAATATCTAAAATAAAAAATATATTATTTGTAATAATGGCATCAGGACATATTATTATAAAAATCCTAAATTCCCGCCCTTTTGTGTGCAACCATAAGGTCAAACGTCAAACGGCTACTGATAGTTCGTGTCTAGGTCAAGGACGGAAGAGCGGCAACGTCGCATCGAACGTCAGTGATTTTTCCATTAATTTCGCGACACGTCACAACTCATTTACCTATTAACTGCTAATTAACGTCACTTTCGTGATACCAATCTACCCTTTTTACTTTCTGTGGGCTTAGGATCGACAAAACAACTTACCTAATAAGTAAAGTCAGTAAGGTACCAATAGTCACTGTAAGTAAAGAAAAACAGTAAGTGTAAAGCGGACCAGACACTGTCAGTAGTAATGACAGTATTTTTCCATCAGTATAATGTCATTCCATCGTTTAGTATGCGTCAGACCATCATTCTAACCACTACACTGTCACTGTGTAATGTCAATACCCAACTAGCACATCAGCTGCATAAGTGCTGAATTTTCAGCTACATGTCAGCTATCAAACAGCAATAAGCTTGACAATGGCTGGATAAGAGTTTGAGAAGACGCTAGAGGCTGGTTAAGGGCTGTAAAAGAGGAAGAAAAACACTAGAAGCCATTTAACGGCAAGTCCGAACACTCTAGTACAGCCTTTAGTGTAAATTGAGCTCTTATGCAGCTTATGTGCTGGTTGGGTAATAATGTCATTACTTGAAAATACTGTCATTACTACTGATAGTGTCTGGTCCGCTTAATAAGGATACTGTTTTAGGTACGTTGTTATGGCGTAGTCAAAAGATTGGAACCAACGAGTTACATTTAATCAATACTTACGATTTTAAGCTGTCGGAAGTTCTTTAATAATTGTTCAAAGTGATTTCCCCGTCCACGGATAGGTAACTACATACACAATCGCACACGCTTAAATCCAGTTCGTTTAACGTTTTCGGAGCTGTTAGTAATACGTTCGTCTAAATCGAGAGCACTGATAGATTCATTTACGTAAACTGTTCTTTTTATCTCAGTCCACAAATAAAAGTCCACTGGCGTGAGGTCAGATGAACGCTCTAGCTGCGCTACCGGGCCACTGCGGCCGATCGGAAGACGAACTCCTCGTTCAAGGGGCGCGAACTTCACTGTAGCAACGAAGTACCTACCTACAGTCCGGGCAACCAGGCCAGTGGCCCCTCCTCCAGCAGATCAGCCAACATCGTCCTTAAAATTTCTAAGTACGACAACTCAAATTTAATCGGACACATTAAATTAGGTCATTATCACTGTTATTAGGTATTTATTGACAATACCGACCGACCGACACGTTAACAAAATTTTGTTAATCCGCTCGAAAATTGATTCGTCCGGCTCTTATTGTAAACAAAATAAGACTTACTTAATTGAAAACGAAATGCGCTGTTGCCATATAGCATAGGTAATAGTTTAAATTATTGTGAAATTAGTAGTGAACAAGTCTGAACAAGTCTGAATAAGTCTGTCTTTACTGATTTATAAAGTACATATATCGTATACCAAAACACCTCTGAAATTTTCCGGAACGATAAAAAAGTCACCGTCTATGTATGTTTTTGACTCAGATACTTCTTATTTTTGTTCTTAACAAGGGTCATTTCGTAAATCCCCCCGCGCCACGCACCTCGTAACGCCCCCGCACGCCGCTTTGTAGCACGATTTCGTCGTGCGAATTGCACCTTCGGACGAAGATGCGATTTCAGTGTGGCAGACTTTACGAATCGCATCGCATCTTCGTCCGTAAGCACGATTTCGTCGTGCGAACCGCACTTTCGGACGAAGATGCGATTTCAGTGTGTGGTACCCCGCGATTTTTGTATACAAATCAACATTTTACAGTACAAAGTTTAAATTCGGACCATCGCATTTCGTTGCGATGTGCGTAACAGTGTGTTTTCCGCCTTAAAATTCGAGACATTTCTATTTTTCAATATTTTTAATTTGTGATATTTCGATATATTAATCACTGCGAAGACTTAAAAGTATCTTGTATAATACATCTTTAGTATATCTAGCGTTTGCAAAAAGATCACAAAAAAAAGTTTATGATGTAAGAGAAAAAAAATTTTTTTTTTTTTTCAAAAATCGATTAAAATTTTTTATTTCATAAACTAGCGCGTGCAGAGGTTTGATAGCTTAGGGAAATGTTTCTCTTGAGAAGCTGATGTGATGGTAAAAATATCTACCTAACTTTCCCGAGGGGCATCTGGCCCATGCTTATTCCGCTATACTCTTTAAAATAGTCAAAAGTAAAATTCCCTACACTACACTAGTTGAAACAATAATTTACTATGGCCTTAGCAGTTACGTAGAACCTTTAGATCCCATCTTGATCAAATAATATATAATTAGACATGGGCGCCGACCTTATATTTACCGGCGGCGCGGCGGCGCGCTGGTCCAAATTAGTCAGCGTGGCAGCGCATTATTTTTTATTTTTGAGATTGGTTATAAGACAGACATATTTTTTAACTTGCATAAATAAATAGAAACTTTAATTGCGAATTCAAAATGTATATAAAAATAATAATTCATCTTCAGCAAAAGAATTTCATAGTTTGATACAGAACTACCCTAGATATTCACACCAACCAGTCTTGCGCTGTCCATATCCTGCGACCCGCAACCTTTACAAGTTGTCGCGACGGTCTACCGATTGACAGGTCTGCCTATGCTGTGTCTTCCGGTTGTGTGGTCGCCATTCGAGAACTTCGATAACCCTTCAACATCATTATCAGCAAAAAGACGTCCACTTCTGGACAAAGGTCTCCCCCAAGGCTTTCCACAACGACCGGCCCTGTGCTGCTCGTATCCAGCGGCTTCCGGCAACCTTCACCAGGTCGTCGGTCCACCGAATTGGAGGCCTGCCCAACCTGCGTTTTCCGGTGCATGGTCGCCACTCGAGAACTTTACTGCCCCAACGGCCATCTGTTCTACGAGCTATGTACCCCACCCTCTGCTGGTTAAGTTTAGCGATGCTGTGAGCTATGTCGGTAACTTTAGTTCTCCTACGTATCTTCTCATTTCTGATTCGATCACGTAGGGAAACACTAAGCATAGCACGCTTCATCGCCCTTTGGGTGACCTTGAGCCTTCTTATGAGCCCATAGTTAGCGATCATGTCTCGGATCCATATGTCATCACTGGCAACACACACTGGTTAAAGACTTTAGTCTCTCAACTCTGCTGCGGTAGGTTGGACGTGAAGATATTGCGGAGCTTCCCGAACGCTGCCCAGCCGAATTGGATTCGACGATTAATCTCTTTGTCGAAGTTGGACCTACCTAACTGGACTGTTTGTCTCAGATATACATATTCGTCAACAACTTCGATGTGGAAATGAATGTAAGCAGTGGCGGTAAAACAAAAAATACCTGGTTCATTACACAATATCATTATTTATTATTGTATCGGTACACTGTTTGTTTACATGTTTCGAATTTTGATGGTGTTGTCCTTCTATGCAAATGGAAGGTATTCTCTGCCAGTTGGAGACAGCTGTTATCATGTGATGTGCACATCCAGCCTCAGCATGATCATCAAAGACCCCGCAGCGGCGCTTACTTATTTAATGACCTTTTACTGGCCTTGCAAAACTCGACCAACAGCTGCAACTGTTCTAGGGTGCACACAGCCGTGCCGGGTGTCCATCCACCTTAAAAGCATAGAACATAACACATAAATAGCTGCACTTTCCATATTTATAAATTATTTTAGAAAAACTACTACTTGCAGTTATAATGAATTCTTTCACACTGTTTTGCATTTTTTCCTTTATAACAATAGTAGACACTACATTTTGACAACAATTTGACATATTAATAGTGTTGCGGGCTTCGCGAAATGCATAATCGATCATTGATTACGAAAATAACACCTAATATTTTTGTATACTAGTGATAAGCTCTAAATGTTCTGAGTTCGGTACAAGTTTCGATTTGGTTTGGTAACGTCAACGATTAAATCGTTCAGAAAAAATACCGCGATACCATTTTTAACATCAGCTGAACAAAATCTAATCCAAAACCAAAAACGCTTCGGGTGTCAGGTAAAAATTTGCGCGATCGGGGCCCAGTTCTCTGTATGAACAATCAGTTATACAAATATGTGCCATTTCGATAACGAATTCTAAAATATACTTTTATTTCTTTCTAACTTATGTAATTCTTCTCAGTAAAAAAAAGGACAACAATATTTTTGTCCTATATAAAATGGTAATTTTGTTGTTGTAACGTCAGCGTAATACCTCTTTGCGGCCGATCCATCATGAGGATTCTAAGTGAACGCACACATGGAGATTGGTTTTTTGCCCGGGCAGTTTTGAGAAAATGCCCAATAAATGTCCATTTACGCCCAATAAATGCTCAATTTGTATGGCGGAAATGGACGGTTTGTATGACGGATACTCGCCCCTCGCCCCTTGCTGGTGGCGGTCGTCTTTGACTTACGCTCCGCGTTAAATTTAACAAATATATTCTAAAATGTCGAAAATAGACGTAAAGTCTGTCGACGACCTATTTAAAACCTATGTCAGTCCACTAATAGCTAAAATCAGTGAACTAGAAGCAAAAATCGACATCTTGGTGTTGAAACATGAAGCATCACCATCACTACCACCGCAACGGGACACAGAGAATAACACACAGAACATCTCAGATACAGCCACTCAGCAAATTTGGTCACCGGAACCAAAACCTAAAGCAACCAGAGGAAGGCCGAAGAAATCTACAACATCAATAGGTATGTCACAATCAGCACTTATCAACTAGAACACAACGTTCAGCCGCCGCTAAACTAGCTAAAAACATAAATACTGAGGGTACTCTGCTGATAGCTCAACCTCGGACCCCACCCGCGGCCATCACCTGCCCCTCCACCCCTGTGATTCCGAGCGCACCTCGTAAGACGCATAAAGCACACGTAGCGAATGGTAAGGAGCAGACAATGATTCCGGTAATGTCTATCGCTAACAGTATATGTGATGAGACGGCATGTGTAGCCACAAAAACAGTGGAGCCACTTATAAAACCGCAAGATGATGGAGAGTGGCAAAGAGTTGCAACTCGAAAACAAAATAACAAACAGCGACGCACGGTAGTTGTAGGGGCTGGAAGCGCAGATGACGAATTAAAACTGTCGAAAGGCTGAAATACCTACAAGCATGGTCATTAAAACCAAATACAACACCGGAAAATGTTTTGAACTAAATGAACAAAATTTTGAAGTCAAATAAGTTCACTGTCCACAAAAATAAAATTAAGACAGACAGACATTCATCTTTCTTGATAGGAATACCCGAGAGCATGTACGTTCGCTTCAACACGCCTACTGCGTGGCCTCCGGACGTAAGGCTGAAAACACACTGCTTCGGACATCGCAACGAAATGCGATGGTCCGAATTTAAACTTTGTACTGTAAAATGTTGATTTGTATACAAAATTCGCAGGGTACCACACACTGAAATCGCATCATCGTCCG
This sequence comes from Coleophora deauratella, assembly GCA_958295455.1. Classification (NCBI taxonomy): domain Eukaryota; kingdom Metazoa; phylum Arthropoda; class Insecta; order Lepidoptera; family Coleophoridae; genus Coleophora; species Coleophora deauratella. The sequence continues at coordinate 9,582,970 of OY282412.1, forward strand.
AAGGTACGATTCGCACGACGAAATCGTGCTTACGAACGAAGATGCGTTGCGATTCGCAGGGTATGCCACACTGAAATCGCATCTTCGTCCGAACGTCCGATTCGCACGACGAAATCGTGCTAACACACTGCTACAAAGCGGCGCGCGTACACGTTCGAATACTGAATGAACGCATGACGAAAATCGTCGATTCGGACGAAATTCGGACGAAAATCGTCCGATGGTCCGAAATCCGTGTCTTCGTCGTGCACCGCAGCTTCTGACGAAATTCGCACGAAAACCGTCCGTTGTTGCGGAACGCTGTCGCATATGAATTTCGTCGCTTCGGACTCCCGTCCGATTTTCGGACCAGTGTGTTTCCGTCTAAGGTTTACAAACTGGTTTCTTAGGCGTCCCCGCGTCAACGAGCGGGGTGGGGATCAGCAACACGCGAGCCCTCGCCGGGCTTGTGCCGCCGCCCGCTCCGGTCCGTCCCCAGTCACCGCTACAACGGCGTAATGATAACCACGCAGTCGCAGTTGTTTCAGAAGATCCCGCGCCGTCCTTAATTTCGCATGCTAACCCATCTAAGATCATAGTTTGTTGCCAAAATATAAGATCCTTAGATAATAAGACTCATAGACTAGAAGTTCTGCTACAAGAAGAGCTTAAGTGTGATGGACTTGCGATTACAGAGCACTGGCTATCAAACAACAAATTAAACAGTGTAAATATTGATGGTTATAAATTAATATCCAGCTACTGTAGAAAAAATATTGAGCATGGTGGGTCGTGCTTGTATGTTAAAAATAACTTAAAGGCTATCGAAAATTATGAAATAGCATCACTTTCAGCTGAAAAAAATTGTGAGATTTCAGCCATTGACCTTATTGACTACAGATTAACAATAGTATGTATATATAGATCGAACTGTGCCGTAAGCACTTCTGACTTTCTTAAGTATCTAGAGCGCCTGCTTGACAAAATCAGTGATTTATGTTACGATTGTATCATAGTAGGTGATACGAATATAAATTGCATTGCAGAATTAAACCCTGATCTAAATAAACTAAGGGATTTGCTTAGGACCTATGACTTTAGGAATGAAGTAGATTTTCCTACGCGGGTAACTTCCTCGACATCCACTAGTCTAGATCACCTGTACTGGAATGGCAGGCGAGGAGCCGTCTGCGCCTCGCCAGTCACTACCAACCTGAGCGACCACCTCGCCGTGCGCGCCGCGGTCACGCGACCAGCGCCGCCGCCGCGCCCGCCGCTAACGCGACTAGCGAGGAACTACTCACTCGCAAACTTTGCTGCCTTCGCGGCTGCACTAGAGAGCGTCGATTGGGATAGTTACCTTCTGCAAACACCCGCAGTCACGCCCATACTCGGAAATCTGATAACGTCATTAATAAATATAATAAGAAATAAATATGATATATGCTTTCCTCTAAAGAGAGTCAATAACAAGCTATCTCAGTCATGGGTTTCTGAGTACGTACTAAATACCGAGAAACTATTATTTGAAATAATTGACGTGGGAAAAACATTCCCGAATAATGAACAATTGACAAGCTTTACAAGTGCATACCATGACTATTATACCAATTTACTAAAACACAAAAAGTCGGACTTTTATACAAATAAAATAAATAAAAGTCGAAATCCCTGTAAAACGATGTGGCAAGTCGTTAATAAGGAAAGAGGTGTGTTAACTAAACACACTGACTTTGCGGACGTCATCAGGTCTTCGGATGGACAGAGCTACAGCTCCAAGAAGGAAGTGGTGAACGCAATGAACGCGAGATTCGTGGGTGCGGCCGCCGCATGCGATGCGCCGCCTGCCGACCTGCCCCGCCCGCACCGCGCTCCGTGCCGCCCGCCCGCCGGCCGACCGGTGCATGCGGCTGCGACCCTCCACTGCAGATGAGGTCTATCGTATTATAACATCTCGAGTGGCTCAAAAACCAACAAAAGATGTTTACGATATTTCTGTGCGACTGTTGAGTGCAGCAGCGATAACCATTTCACCTGTACTTGCTTACATCTTTAGTCGGTGTTTTGCTGAGGCGGCCTTTCCAAAGCCTCTAAAGGAGAGTAAAATCTCGCCTATTTTCAAAGGCAAGGGAATGCGCGAGGACATCGATGGATATAGACCTGTTTCCATAATTCCGGTCGTATCCAAAGTGATGGAGAATGGTCTGAGCTCCCGTCTTATGGATTTTCTAGCATCAACAGCTGCATTATCAGACCAGCAATATGCATACCGCCCAGGACGGTCAACGACCATGCTAGCAAAGGAAGTGGTCAAGCGGGTTGTAGGTGCCCGTGAGCGCGGACACCAAGTTGCCATCCTCTGTTGTGACCTTTCCAAAGCCTTTGATGTCGCAGATCATGAGGTCATCGGAGCCAAGTTGGAATTGATGGTCCTTCCCTCCTCATACTTATGGATCTGCTTCGTGAACGGAGCCAGCTTGTCGTCGGTAATGGCGGCGAGGTAAGATCTGATCCGTTGACATCCAATATGGGCGTGGCACAGGGATCATCGGTATCTAATATTCTCTTTTGTCTACTGATGAACGATCTCCCCGAAGCAATCACAACAGGGGAAACTTTTATGTACGCGGACGATGTGGCGGTCATTGTGCAGGCACAATCGCACTCTGCCTTAGAAGTAGCCCTAAAAGCGACCGCGGCCCTCGTTTCGATATGGTTTGAAGATAATGGTCTAATCCTAAACCTAAGGAAGACCCATATAATTAACTTTGACCTTTCCGGTAGACCACAAAAACCTCTGGTGGTACTTGCAAACGGGGTCCAAGTCGATCAGGTTCAAAGAACCACCTTTTTGGGCTTTGAAATCGATAGAGGTTTAAAATGGGCTTCTCACGTGGATAAAGTGTGTGGTAAGCTATCTGGGGCATGCTTTGCGCTTAGAAGGCTAGCGCGAGTGGGGCCACGGGCAACAGTACGCGCCTGCTACTTCGCCACTGTGCATTCGGTGTTGCAGTACGGCGCCGAGCTGTGGGGTTGCGCCGCCGAGTGGGAACGCGCCTTCATCTTACAGAAGCGCGCTGTCCGCGCCATCGTAGGTATCCCAGTAGACGAATCCGCAAAGCCCCACTTCAAGACCCTGGGTATCCTTACTCTGCCCTCTATAGTAGTTTTTCAAGTTGCTATGAGTGTGCGGAAAGATCTCAATAACTACTCGAGGTATAAGGATGTCCATGGACTGAACACTAGGGGTGCTGATAAGTTGAGGCCGGTGCCACATCGACTGACAAAGTCAGAAAAGTTGTCGCATGTCTTAGGTCCCAAAATCTATAACAAACTGCCTGAAGACATAAAGTCTGCTCCGAGTCAATCGGTTTTTAAGGTCAGACTAAAACGCTGGCTTGTTCAGCAGACGCTCTATAAACTTAATGAATTATTTTTGAATCAATGACAATGATTATTATTTTTTGGCATACTTTTTTATATTTAATATTTTAAATTTTTTTATCTTATATTTAATGTATTGAATTTCAATTTGTGTAATGTAATTTAATTTAAATTAATTAATTTATTACTGACATTTATTATTATTTTAATAACAATTAATATGTTACATGTATCATACATAAGAAACATTCTATTAATATTTTTTATATTTAGGTGATAATATTGACTTATATATATATATTTTTTTATCAATAAATGAATTGAATTGAATTGAATTGACGTTTATTGGGCTTTATTCAAAACGCCCAAAAATGCTTGGCAAAACCCCATGTCTACGCACACATCACCCCGAGTGAAAGCTTTGGTTTTGGAACGCAACCCTAATAATCTAAAAAACATGAGATATAACATTTCACTTTTAATTGCTGGTTAGGTTATGTTGAAGGTATAATTTATGAAGAAAATTAAAGTCCCCCTGATCAAATGCCACGACTAATTATGGTTCGATTTGAAGCGGACCAGACACTATCAGTAATAATAACAGTACTTTCGAGTAATGACAATATACTGACATAATACTGACAGTGTAGTGGTTGGAATGATGGTCTGGCGTAGTGATGTAAATAGAAAAAAAACATTTTTTTTTAAATTTTGGATTCACATCCTGTTATGTTTTTTTTTTCTAAATTAGTTTTTTCCTGAGAACGATAAATCATCAAAGTTATGGTTTTGTTGTAATTTTAATTGATAAAATCAATTAAATTCTTTATTTTTAAATAAACTAAACCAAACAAGGATTCGAGAAATCCTGCCCCTCAGTAAACATTAAATGATGGGTAAAGTATATAACTATTCCCGATGCGGTAGGTCCGCTCTCCCATATACCATGGTTTCCCCAGATATTGAGCACAACCTGTATTAAAAAAGAAAACAATGAACGATTTACCAAGCCAATCCCGTGGGTTTTTCTTTTGTTTGGGTTTACAGCAGATGTACAGCAGATCTTATTCGCAGCGGGCCCGCATCCAAACCTTCTCGTGACACTCCTCTGACAGTTCTGACCAAAAATTAGATCACACGAACAGAACAGAAAAGGAGATTTTAGGCGGAAAACACACTGCTCCGCTCACCGCGGCGAAGGGCGGTGGCGCGGATTTAAACTTTGTACTGTAAAATGTTGATTTGTATGGAAAAACCGCCGGGTACCACACACTGACACCGCTTCTCCGTCCGGAGGCGCGATTCGCCGACGAATCCGCGCTCCCGCGCGGAGACGCGGTGCGATTCGCAGGGTATGCCACACTGACGCCGCTTCTCCGCCCGGAGGCGCGGTTCGCTTGACGGATCTGCGCTCCCGCGTGGTGCTATTCGCAGGGTAAAGCGTGAGTCTCGCAACATAACGGGGAGCGGGGGGGTTGCCTGACGCGGGGGAGAAGGGTGCGGCGCGCAGGGGTGGCGGTGTTGCAGAGCGCGGGGGGTGCAGAGCGCCGGGGGTGGTGGCGCGAGGGGCCTTGCGGGGCGCGGGGGGAGGGTGTTGCGGGGTGCGGGGGGAGGGGCTGTGACGCGGGGGAGGAGGAGTGCGGCGCGGAGGGGGGGAATGCTGCGCGGAGGGAAGGTGTTGAGTCGCGGAGGGAGGGGGGTGCGGCGCGGGCGGGCTTGCGGGGCGCGGGGGGAGGGTGTTGCTGGGCTCGGGTGGAGGGGCTGCGGCGCGGGGGGAGGAGGAGTGCTGCGCGGAGGGAAGGGCCGAGTGCGGCGCGGGGGGCCTTTTGGGCGTGGGGGGAGGGTGTTGTGAGGCGCGGGGGAGGGGTTGCGTCGCGGGGGGAGGGGGTGCGGTGTGAGGGGCCTTGCAGGGCGTGGGGGGAGGGGCTGCAGCGCGGGGGGAGGGGGAGTGCGACACGGGGGGAGGGCGCGGGGTTGGGGGGTGCGTCGCGTGAGGGGTTCACGAAATGATCCTTGTTACAAACAAAAACAATCTTTGTTACATACATACACGTTCGAATATTAAATAAACGCATGACGAAAATCGTCGTGCACCGCGGCTTCGGACGAAATTCGGACGGAAACCGCCCGGTGGCGCGGAATCCGCGCCTTCGTCGTGCACCGCGGCTTCGAGCGAAATTCGGACGGAAACCGTCCGGTGGAGCGGACCGCTGCCGCGCGCGAATTCCGTTACTCCGCGCTCCCGTCCGGATTCCGCCTCAATGTGTTTTCCGCCTTACTCCCAGCAACTTGGTCTTCACGATGGCCGAGAATTGACTTGGCAAATCTAATATTGCGTTCCTTCCCAATACCGATTGTGCTCAATTTTCGCAACCATATCCCCCGACCTTAGGAGACAATGTCTCCTAAAGAACTACATTAAAATGCATATTTCGGAATAAACATAAAGAAACGAGCAAATTCTAACATAATATCCATAGAAACATGAGTTAAACTCAAGAATAAAAATTGTAACACACAAAAAAAAGAAATAAATTATGTGTAGTCACGAGCTTCCATAACTACTTCGAAAATAATACTAATTATTTACAACTAAGATGGTAAAGGACAGACCTTTACAACGAGTCTTGTATAGGAATCAGAACACGTACGAACTGTCACAACTCTTATAATTCCATCTGGCCCCGGATGAACTTTAGATATAGCTCCTAAATGCCATTTTAGCGGAGGAGTATTATCAGATTTGAGAAGGACGACCGTCCCTTCCCTTACAGCATTTGACTGGGTATTCCATTTTTGGCGACTTTGTAATGTGTTTAAATACTCATTTTTCCATCTTACCCAATAAGAGTTGACTATTTTGTCTAACAAATATTTACGTCTTATCAAAGATAATGATAAAGGATCCGTATTTGTTAAATTAAACGTACTGAGTGATCCACATGTCAAAAAGTGTGATGGTGTCAACGCTGTAGGCTCTGCTGGATCAGAACTTAGTAATGAGAGAGAATGAATTAAAATACATTCTACTTGCGTAAGCACTGTTAATAACTCTTCGTAAGTTAAAAGAGTATCTCCAATGACACGCTTTAAATGTAATTTTATACTTTTTATATTACTTTCCCATGCCCCACCAAAATGAGGAGCGTTAGCAGGAATCATATGCCAAGTGATGTCGTGATCGTTAACTTCATTCAGAAAAGCGTCAGTGAATGTTCTAGATCTAATGAATATTTGAAGTTCATCAAAATATGCTCTGGCGCCTAAAAAATTAGTTCCGCGGTCTGAGTCCAACTCTAAGCAAGTACCTCTACATGATATAAATCTTCTAAATGCTTTAATAAAGGAATCAGTACTCAAGTCAACGGCAAGTTCTATATGAACTGCGCGAGTTACCAAACAAGTTACTAGGCAAATATAAGCTTTCACTTGTCTAGCACCACGATATCTATTTATCAAAATAGAAATAGGACCTGCGTAATCAATGCCTGATTTAAGAAATGGTTTAGCTTCTATCACTCGACAAGATGGCAGGTCGGACATATAAGGAAAAGAAGGCTTAGGATTAGCTTTGAAGCATTTGATAAAAGCTTGAAATCGGCTACGTACTGTGGTTCGACCTGATAGTATCCAGTAATCTTGCCTCAATAAGGAAAGCAATAGCTGTGGGTCTGCATGTAAATAATTATGGTGATAGTAGTCAATCAGTAAACTCACTATATGATCGCGTTTCGGTAGAAGTATTGGATGTTTCGAAAAATATCTCAAGTCAGCATTTTCCAGTCTAACTCTAACTCTTATAAGTCCATCCTTATCTAAAAAGGGTGAGAGAGGTCTCAGTTTTTTGGCTAATTGTTTTTGTTCCTTTAAATCCTTCATATCTTTAGAAAAATGCACTTGTTGTACACCTCGAAGAATTTCAAGCTCAGCTAATCTTAAATGTTGGCTTTCAACTCTATCCGAACGGGTCAATTTCTTGACAAATCTTAGTATAAAAACGACTGCTCGTAGCAGCTTAGGCGGAAAACACACTGCTACGCACATCGCAACGAAATGCGATGGTCCGAATTTAAACTTTGTACTGTAAAATGTTGATTTGTATACAAAAATCGCAGGGTACCACACACTGAAATCGCATCTTCGTCCGAAAGTGCGGTTCGCACGACGAAATCGTGCTTACGGACGAAGATGCGATGCGATTCGTAAAGTATGCCACACTGAAATCGCATCTTCGTCCGAAGGTGCGATTCGCACGACGAAATCGTGCTACAAAGCGGCGCGGCGTGCGGGGGTGTTACGAGGTGCGTGGCGCGGGGGGATTTACGAAATAACCCTTGTTAAGAACAAAAATAAGAAGTATCTGAGTCAAAAACATACATATATACATACACGTTCGAATACTGAATGAACGCATGACGAAAATCGTCGCTACGGACGAAAATCGTCCGATGGACCGAAATCCGTGCCTTCGTCGTGCACCGCAGCATCGAATGAAATTCGGACGAAAACCGTCCGTTGTTGCGAAACGCTGCCGCATGCGAATTTCGTCGCTTCGGACTCCCGTCCGATTTTCGGACCAGTGTGTTTTCCGTCTTAGACCATGAAGAAATACGCAGAGCGACTGTATACAAGAAAGGAGCTTCTTCAGTCATTGTTGTAAGAGCTGTAACATTTGATTTATATTCATAATTCTTATTAGGATCAGTCAATTCTTGATCTTCAAACGTGAAGCATTTAATAGGCCACTGGGAGACAGGACTCCGTAGCCAGTTAGGTCCTAGCATCCATGTGGGATGATCTACTAGTTGAGAAGGCAATAAACCTCTAGACAGACAGTCACTTGGGTTATCCTTTCCCTTTACATGATGAATATGTTTAACGGGTAAATATTCTTGAATCTGTGCGATTCTGTTAGCTACATAGGTTTTGAAACCTGTGAGCTTAGGAGTGAGCCCAATATAAAGCTACAGTCGAATCCGTGAATGCAAAAGTGTTCGAAATGTTACATCGCGGTGCAGTAATATCGATTACAAATCTAATTAATTTCACAAGTAGTAACAATCCGCAAAGCTCTAGACGGGCCAACGTCTGTAATTTATTTCCCACGGGTGCTATTTTGCTTTTGGCACAGACTAGGTTGACTGTGTTTGATAGTAAACCTTATACACATAAGTAAACAGCAGCTCCATAGCCGCGCTCACTTGCATCAGAAAATCCAACTACAATGACGCGAGTGCTGTAGGAAGATATTCCTAAAAAACGCGGTATCTTTAAGTTAATTAAAAGTGGCAACTCATCACGCAATAAACGCCATGCTTCACAAATATGTTGTGGTGGCCGTTCATCCTAATCTACCTGCTCTAACCAGAGAGCTTTCATTATCAACTTAGCCTTAAAAATAACAGGTGCGCAGAATCCATTGATATCCCACAACTTTGCAATAGTAGCGAGAATCACACGTTTAGTCTCCTGTGGTGTTTCCTTTACTGATATGAAAAATTTATCTTCTTTAGGAAACCACTTTAATCCCAATATTTTCAAATTATCGTTTCCATCGAAATTTATTTCTGAAAGACTATGATTGTCTGGAATAGATTTTAATACAGTTGGACTGTTACTTATCAACTTTACTAGTTCAAAACCTCCCTTTAAAAACATTTGGATTAACTCATTCGAAACTTCAGTCCCTTCTTCCGGCGTACATACAGAAGTTCCTAAGTCATCCATGAATAAATATCTTTGGGCAATGTCAGATGCCCGCGGTGAATTAACTTTCTCACGTTGAGCTAATTCACGGATAGTGCGCATAGCTAAATATGGACTGCAAGCTAACCCGAAACAAACACGAGTGAATTCATACAGTTGAGGTTCACTTTCTTCTGGAAACTTATACAGAATTCTTAAAAACTTACGGAAATCCGGGTGCACTATAATCTGCAGAAATATCTGTTTTATATCCGCACTTAATGCTGTTGGGAAAAGTCTGAAGTTAATAATGATCGCGGTTAAATTATTTTGTAGATTTGGTCCAGTATGTAAACAATCATTCAAAGATAAACCAGTGGATGTTTTAGCACTTGCGTCTAAAACAACGCGCAATTTAGTGGTCACTTTGTCATCGCGGGATACCCCATGATGGGGAATTACATACTGAGTCTCTTCAACATCATACCTTTCGACAGGTGATATGTATCCTTTATCTATATACTCTTTAATGACTCCATCATATTGCTCTCTTAAGTTTTCATTACTACTGAATTTCCGTTCTAAGGCGGAATATCTTTTGGAAGCCATCTTAAGAGAGTCTCCTAGCTCCGATGGGTCCCGAGAGAATAGCAATATTGGTCATGAAACGACCTTCTACATCACGAGTAACATTTTCGGAGTATTTTCTCTCACATTCTACTTCAACCGTAGACAAATGTAGTTTATTTGGTATTTCTTCTTTATTAAGAAAGCGATACATCAAGCTTTGTATTAAAGAATCTTCCTTACAAAAATATGCATATACATCATAACATTCAGTCAACGCTGAGCTCACAGTCCCAGTGTCAAGGATTGAAGCGGAGCCAATTACGACATACCCGAACGCAGTTTCAAGCGCGTCGGGATTCCCATTGGTACCTAAAACCTTATCAGCTTTTAGGATTGGATAGGAGATCCTATTATCATGGGCCCGGAGTATGGAACGCCTCGTCGGCCAGCGGTAAATCCAACAAATACTTCAACCCTGAGCAATCAATATTCGCCTGTGGCAGATTACCGGAGATTTATTCATCACAAGCGCCTGTACGTGTAGGCTAAAATCATTATCACGCGTGTACAAAGACACATCCGTAAAACCTTGTACTGTTTGGGAACTGTCGCCTATCCCTTTCACACAAATGTTTTGACTCTGCTGGTGTACTTTAAGACCTAGTTTCTTACAACACTGTTTCGTAATAAAGTGTTTTTGAGATCCCATATCTATCAAAATTCTGACTTGTTGAAGTGTAGAATTTTTGTCTTTATAAAAGCTATTGCGGAACCGAGCAAAACAGTTTTATTACTATCGCGAGCTGGTATGTCTTGGCTGCATAGAGATCAGGGTTATCGGTTTCGTCAATGGTAGGCACAGGTTCGATAGACGGGACGAAATCACCTTCATAGGGCAATGAATTAATTTCCGCGGTTTCTGCCACTAAAGCGGTGCCGGCATTCCTAGGCCTGCTGTTTCCCCCGACCATGTTACTATCATTTCTAGAAAAATGTAACATGCTGTGATGTGCGTTGCCACAATGTTTACAAGCAGAATTTGATTTACAGTTAGAGCTAGTATGTCTAGTGCTCAAACAATTTATGCAACCATTCATATCTTTAACTACCTTATATTTATCGACGTATTGAGTTTTTCGAACTTGTTACAGTAAAACAATTGATCGTGACCGGACACTTTACAATAAGGACAAGTCTTAATATACTCAGATGTGGAATTTCGGGCATTTGCGTCGTTATTAGCGACGAAAGTGCGGGCTGGGCGTATATGCTGCGTCGACGAGGGCGCAGGGGCAGACGCGGTTTTAGGGCGAGAAGAAAACGCGCTATAATTAGAATTATTTGCGGTTCTTTGCAATATTTTTAACTGCTCGCGGAGGAATGTTATAAAATCAGAGAACTGCGGGAATGCCTGTTTGTGAATGCTATTTTCAAATTCTTTTGCGGTTTCTATATCAAATTTTCGTAAACCTAAGTGCACTAGAACGAAGTCTAATAAGTCTTCGATCTTTAGTTGTTTCAAGGCGGCAATGGAAGTCGAATACGTATCGATAAATGTATCCAGCTGCTGCGGGGTTGCCTTATGAATAATGAAAATGAAAATGAAAATATTTTATTCGAAGTAGGTAGCAGTGTACACTTTTCGAACGTCGTTCTTTTATCTACCTAATACGAGGTTCCTACCACTCGGAACTCGTATACCCACCGTTTCGGGAAGTGTTTGCGGAGTGAGAAGAAACGGCGGGCCCTAAAGAAACTCCCTCCAACACATTTTTTTTTTTAAGTCTTATATTCTATTACATCTTAATGCTAGATCAATAAATGAATTATACAATGTCATGTCTGTAAATAAAATATACAAAAATAAGAATAAAGAAAGGATTCAAAAGAGATAAAAGTAAAAATTGTTTGTAGCTAATGACTAACAAATTCCAAAAAACCAATGACAAGAGCAGGCCAGTTCACACGGACAGCACCCGATCACGAGTATAACGCGAGAGTCAGCCATCGCTCCCCTCAACCATATTTGAGGGAAGGGAACGACCCGGCTCCCGATACGCCACCATCCGCACGAACATTTAAGCGAGCATGCACCACTCCGATCAATGGACAAAGAAAAAGGAGAAGAAAATGTCTTACCGAATCCCTTCAGTTCTTTCACAATAGAGTTTGTATCTTTATTGTCTCACAATATGTCATGAAAGTGTTGCTGTGTTGGTTGGAGAAACACTTACCGTCCAAGCATTTCTATCATCTAAGTACTCACATGTCTTATAGTAAGCTTTATTACATAGTATCTTTTTTACATAACTTTTGAATTTATTCTCTGTTAGGTTTACAATATCTTCTGGTATTTTATTATACATTCGTATGCATTGTCCCACAAACGACTTACTAACCTTACTGAGCCTAGTAGATACAAGCTGAAGCTTACTGTTATTCCTGAGATTACGAGTATGTCTGTCAGAATTCAGTGTAAAGTGATTTAAGTTTTTTCGCACATACATTATATTTTCATAAATATATTGACAGGGAAGCGTTAGAATATTGATTTCTTTAAATTTTTCTCTAAGTGAATCTCGAGATCGCATTCCGTAAATCGCGCGAACAGCCCTTTTTTGTAGTACAAAAATAGTATTTATATCAGCTGCATGCCCCCATAAAAGTATACCGTAAGACATAATACTGTGGAAATAGCTGAAATATACTAGTCTCGCCGTTTCTATATCTGTCAGGAGCCTAATTTTTTTAACAGCATAGGCAGCTGAACTAAGCCTGCCTGCTAAAGTTTCTATGTGAGGACCCCATTGAAGTTTTGAATCTACGGTTATACCTAAGAAAACTGTGTTTGGTACGAATTCTAAAACACTGCTAGCTAATGACACGTTTTGAGTTATATTTTTAACATTCGGTAAGGTGAAATTTATGCATTTAGTTTTTTTTGCATTAAGGACTAGGTTGTTCACGGTGAACCAATTGTGTACTTTACAAAGAGTGTCGTTTACTTCGTCAATCATATCAGTTTGTCTGTCAATTTTAATAGCCTTTAAATTCAAAATCTTTTCAATGTATGATACCGCAATAGCTCTTTTATCGCTAAACTTTTCTAATAACGCATTATAGATAAGCAGATAGTTCTCAGATGTAGGATTTACACCTAACCAAATGCTCTCTGCCTTACCCTTAAGTTTCGCTACTAAATACCTTACGCGGAGCGAGTCGTCTAAAGCTGGGTTATTGTGTATCATACTGTTGAAACATTCTATAAACATGGGAAACTTTTCGTACTCGCCATAGAATTCAGGGATGGTAAATTTTTCTAACTTCATCATGTTAGTCGGGGAGGGAAAACCCAAGTTTAGAGTGGGTTTAATATCAGCATTTTGCGGAGGCACGAACCTTTGAGTGGCATTTTTTACAGCTCCGTAATAGTCTTCGAAAGACCATATGGATTCAAAGTTTGGGGTGTATTTCGGATTCCTTAGTAAATTATATTTGTTTGTCTCGTCTACTATTTTTAAATATTCTTCTCTCAATGTGTCAATATTAGCTACTTCAATAGCAAACAGACAATATGTGGGATCACTTCGCGACTTCGGAATAGACTCATATCGGTTTTTAAGGCGCATGAAATAGGATTGTTTTTTAGCCTCATCTAAAGCGATTTCATGATCTACATTACTAGAGTCTACATTCACATCTAAATGTCCATCTCTCTCTTTACTAGACATTTTCTTGACGTATGGAACACTCTACGTAAACACTCTACATTATGTAAAAACACGCATAAAATTTCAATGAAAACATGAGTACAGTACATTCAAACTAATTCAGGGGTACCACAGTTAAAATACAATGGAATGCAATTCAAATTCAACGCTGGAGCGAGAACAGGAGCGGGCGAAGAAAAAACAAAAGACTACACAAGACGCGGCGCGGTTTGTATGAAAATATGACGACGAAATCGTACGAAACTATTTACATGCGAAAATTAATACAAAGATATGATGAAAGCGGCAATTAGATACCTAAATAGGGAAAGCGAATCCGGCTCGAAAAGGACCAAATGATGGGTAAAGTATATAACTATTCCCGATGCGGTAGGTCCGCTCTCCCATATACCATGGTTTCCCCAGATGTTGAGCACAACCTGTATTTTAAAAGAAAACAATGAGCGACTTACCAAGCCAATCTCGTAGGTTTTTCTTTTGCTTGGGTTACAGCAGATGTACAGCAGATTTTCTTCGTTTTTTGGAGCAGTTTCTTATTCGCAGCGGGCCCGCATCCAAACCTTCTCGTGACACTCCTCTGACAGTTCTGACCAAAAATTAGATCACAGGAAACAGAACAGAAAAGGAGATTTTACTCCCAGCAACTTGGTCTTCACGATGGCCGAGAATTGACTTGGCAAATATAATATTGCGTTCCTTCCCAATACCGATTCACAGTGATTCGCGTAGAACAAGTTAGCTAGACAAAATTATTTTCTTAGATTTTAATTTCTAAATGAGGTTAATAAACATAGATCTGTAACTCTCAACATTTTTTACCCGACTACGGCGAAGCAAAAAGAAAGGTTATGGTTTTTGGTTGGCGATTGTTTATTTGAACGGATTTTATGAATAGAAACTTCAGCAGTAATGTACATAATATATGTTTTTAATATTTCTATGAATTGCATACATATAATATCTAAGTATGTTACTAAAAAAACTCTTCACATAACCAACATGCTAAACATCATAATCATCACTGTCATCAGATGAATCGTCTGAAGAATAATCATGATCCACAGTAGCAGAACTATGAAAACTAGATATGACATTGAGACTTTGCTCCTTACAGCTAGGTGGAATAATTAAATCTAACACTGCAGAAGGGAGTGCACCAATTTTTTTCCGCGGAACTTCTCTCAAACCGTTTATCACAGGGTCAGATGTTATTAATAACATATTAAGTAAATCCCTATTCGTAGCAACTCTCGATCGCTTTTGCGTATTGTGTTCACGAAATCTTCTGCAGTCCTTGAATGTCCGTCTGCTTATAACTATGGCTACTGGATTTGCTATCAACGTAGTACGCCAAAGCTTCCTCACTGGTCAAACACCTGGGGGCACTTGTGTCACTCGTTGTCTCTTTTATTTCTAGACATTTTGAACTGTCGCCTTTTAAGTCCTTAATTTGACGAGCCACGCTTCTCCGACCTGATAACGGTGCTGAAACTTCAGCAGCGTATCAGCACTTCTTGTCTGTAGAAGGTCATCCACGCGTCGTCTTTTTGTTTTATTACTGGAATATTCGAAATTTTTGCTCGGTCTTCCAGGTCTCAGTTGAGCATCCATGGACGTGCTCGGCATGGCTAGGTATACAGACACACTAAAGAATATGTCAGCACCATCCAGCCACGCAGAATTTTTCTCTAGGAACCGCTCTCGGTTTCGTCCACAGCTGTTCCACTTTTCAGCCAATTTGGATGAATGTTTGGAGATAATGACCTTGATATCTCTCACAGACTGCTCCGTAACACCATCAAAATCATATCTTGAAGAAAATTAACCGAAATACCTCCTGATTTCGCATTTCTTTGGGGTGTTTCAACCATTCTTCAAAAAAATCAATTTTTGAGATGGCCAAAACTGTAATGGTAAAAAAATAAAAATAAAATAGTTGTGCAAATAATTCGCAATGGATTTTTCTACCAGTTATTGCTACATACTTTGAAGAATCATATACGATAGATTTTACGTAGTGGACATGAGTGGACATTTAAGTTTTTGTCCATTGAATTTAAAAAAGTGGGTCAAAAACCTCACATCATTCTAAACAATTAACCTAATAAAATTTAAGAAATAAGTTCCTGTCATAAAAAGTAGCTCAAAGGAAACAACTTACCCTTATGTTCACAATCCATAACAAAAACACTGGCACAAACCTCCTTAAAAGACTTAAAAAACGTTATTTAGTACAGCGCAAAAATACGACGAATGCATTCAATATTACTTACATTTTATACACTTACCTTTATGAGGCGTCTATTGAGGGTAGTTCCGAAAAAATAAAGCTGTATCTCTTAATGTCTAGGCCTAGTGAGTTCCTATTAATAAGTTTCTAATACGGATTCAAAAGTCATTTTTGTCCAGCTAGCTTGTTCTACTCGAATCATAGTGCGATTGTGCTCAATATTCGCAACCATTAAATATTAGTGAGTGCCAACTATTTTGAGCTATTTCATTATTAAAAACAACAAAAACGATAGTTCTAAATATTCAAAATTAATAAACAAAACATTGATATATCAACTAATACTTATTTAACGATAATCACCTAAGAATATTTTTATTTTCATATACGTGAAAAAGAACAGGCGCCAGAAAAAACGCCTTTTTTCATGTTTTTTTAACGTTTTTTTCGCCTCAGAAAAAACCGTTTTTTTACATCTCTGGTCTGACGCATACTGAACGATGGAATGTCAATATACTGATGTAAAAATACTGTCATTATTAAGTACTGATAGTGTCAGGTCCACTTGAAATTTTTCTTGTTCGACTTATGTCCACAGTGGCTGTCTTCCAATACCACCGATAACAAAATAAACGATGGAATATCATTATACTGATGTAAAAATATTGTCATTATTAAGTACTAGTAGTGTCTGGTCCGCTTGAAAATTTTTGTTGTTCGACTTATGTCCACAGCGGCTGTCTTCCAATACCACCCATAATAAAATTTTGGAAAAGTGGAAATACTAACTGTTCCAGAAAACGATTCCCATTACAATTAACTTTTGTAATTACAATTCATTAGTCACAAGGCTTAACATTAGATAAAGCTGTTGTAGACATTGGAGAAAAAGAAACTTCCATTGGTTTAACATATGTTGCATTTTCAAAAGTAAAAACATTAGAAGGATTAGCATTATATAAAACATTTCCTTACGACAGACTAAGTAGTATTAAAAACTCATACATGTTACAGTGTAGGAAACTAGAAGAAATTCGTATGAAAAATATAAATGATTCAATACAATACAAATAATAATTAAAGTGATTTATCGTGTGTATTATTTATAGAAGCCTATATTAATAATCCAAACATCACAAACGAATTATACTGAAAGTAAAAACACTGTCCTCAAAATCATTACTAAGTAATAAAAAAAACTTCCTGAGCCCTTGTAAAGCTGTGCTTTTTGCTAGTATATGTTATGTAATACAGAGAGTGCTCCGAATAAATGTTCTGATTGATCGGTGCCGCCTCTTTCACCATCTTTCTACGGGACACATTTTCATCCCCTTCACTTAGATGGTTGGCAGTATACAACTGCGCATTTCGCTACTTTTTGCCTTGCACAACCAAACTGTGGAATGAAATGATGCCTGCTAATGTACGCCAAAAACACTTATATTTATTTATTTACAGCTGGAATATAATGAAAATGGAGTATCTTATAAGTTTTCTGGAAAGTACTTACATCCTGAAGGAAGCTTGACCTTGGACACAACAACCTCAGAGTCAAAGACCTTGGGGACAACGACCTTGCGGAATAAAAATATCAATTCGTGTACATGCAAAGCAGAATTAAAATCTTGCGAATGTGGCCCATCGAAACAAAGTGAACAAGGTGGTTGTTGCTGTTGTACACAATTTGCAGACACCTCTTGTCTATGTGAATCATCATCAGCGCCGATACAAAAACTTAGTACGTCGCAGGCGAGCCGCTTTATGTCACCGGAATGGCAAAATATAGCTAAACAGCCGTTTTTCTTTTTATTCGTAATACAGGTTTTTTATATCCATAATTTAATACGGGAAGAATAGCTAACAAAAATCCTATTTGATAGATTAATATATTTGTGTTAAAATGTTAAATATAGGTACATCGTTTAACAAGAAGTTGAGATAATTTTAAAAGTTCTGAAAAATATCTTTCGTTGTTTTTTTTATTTGCTATAAAGTTATGAAAATCATTTTTTATATCAACTTGTTGTTACCCTTTGTTAATTTTGTAATTGTTTCTGTATGTTCTAGTATACCATTTGGTATAAGTATTTTGTTCATATTCAATAAAGGATTAATTTTTCAATTATTCTAATTTAATAGCTAAGCTTATTCTCTCCGATGTGTAGGTCTAGGTCGTGATATTACTGCTAGGTAGTTCTGTGAGTCTTAATGTCGTACTCAGTCTTAAAACAAAGAGGAAACATGTTAAAACATCGGTGTTGTGAGTTCCAATCATCCACTTACCTATAAGGTGCTATTTATTAGGGCCCGATATTTTTGTCAGTGCTTCTTAGTGCTTCTACTCCTGATTCTGATTAACTTTCCTCAAGGAACGCATAGTCAAATCGCAAAAAAAATTTTGGACTCTTCATACTAATTTGGCCGCTCTGCTGATGGATATGCAGAGATGGAGGGAACGGAATCCGTGGATCGGTTTGATGCTGAAAAATTAAACACGCTTGCTGCTGCCAATAAAGAATTATATTATCTTCATGATAACGACTCTTATTGATCACATGATTAATTACAAATATTTAAATTAAATTAATTTGTGGACAGACACAAAAATTGACTACATCGTTCGAAAGGGTTAGGAGTGTAAGAGTAAACAGGAACGAGCAAAACTGAACGAATGACGAACGTTGATATGTCAAACAAATAATCAATCACTCAATAATGTCGTCCGTACAAAAGTGTGGTACCGCTACCATAAATAACACTTCCCCTCCGTACAACACGGTATTCTCTAGAACAAAACTAAGATAAAACAAACGTATAATACTCTATATAGTCTTGTCCACCAGAATGCAAAATATGAACAACAAAAGAATACTACTGTGACTCCTGCCACCTAACTGAGGGTTTCTATTGAATAAAACTCTGCATTTTTAGCACTCGCGTATATTTTAAGATCAATAATCTTTACATTTTATTACATTATTACTTCAGCGGTCCCCGAACGAATGAATAACAAACATAAGTCACTTTAACACCAGAATAGAATCATTTAAATTTTTATTATTTTTCAATAGAACAGCTAAAACTTCGAGGAGGCCGCAATGCGTAGATGTAGAGACATACCATCTCTACATCCACCCACCGCTTAACTGAGGAAAACTCCGAGAAGCGAAGTTTTTCACAATGACCTACCTAACTTACAACCAAACTCCTACCTACTAACCTAACTCAGTGTCCTACCTGTGGTGGAAGTCGATGTGAGGTCGGACTTTACCAACAGCCTAGTATTTGGGAATCAACAATCAGGAAATGAACTAAAAGTTTCAAAGTATTAATCAAACAATCATCAAACATGAACCATTAAACATCAACCATCGAACCAAGAGAACAACTTAACTTCCCAAATACTTCAGTATAACAAAATCACAAAAGGTCACACCGCGCCTCAAGCTTAAATAATACCTAGCCAAAGTCCTAACCCTACCTCACCACTATACAAAACAAAATTTAAAGTCATTAAATTTCAAACTAATTGACCTACCTATCAGAACATTATACAAAACAAAAGCTCGAACTTTTTTAACCTACAAGTTGAAATAATAATAAAAGTTAAGCTAATACAAACTGTTAAGAAAAAATTACAAATATGTGAAGGCGCGTGCGCTCGCGTTTAAGTCTTATCCAGAATGACAGGCGATCGCGGGGGGCCCGCAGCCGCCGTGAGGTGCGGGGCGAGGTTATAACGTCGCCGCTGGTGCGCCGGTGGGTTCCGTTCGTGAACATACTGCCGGCCTTGGAACATCTTCTTGTTCCAATAGTGGAAGAGGAATCAGCCTATTGAACGCTCGTCGGAGTGTCCCCGTTTTCGTGTAGACGTCAGCGACTCTGGTGATACCGTCTGTACCGGGGTAAAGGTGAGTGATGCGACCGAGAAGCCATAGCGTCGGAGGCAGGCGATCGTCCTTGACCAGAACCATCTGATTCAGGTGAAGCTTGCCATCTTGTTTGCGCCACTTGTTGCGTTTCTGCAGTTCTGAAAGGTACTCCTTATAGAACCTATGCCAGAAATGTGATTTGAGGCACTCCATTCGTTTGTATCGTGTCAAAGTATGAATCTTCTCCTTGTTAACCAAGTCGGTGACCTGGGGAGTGAGCAATGCGGTTCGTCCCAAAAGGAAGTGAGAGGGAGTGAGAGCGACTAAGTCTGAGGGGTCAGAAGACATGGGAGTAAGTGGCCTAGAATTAAGAATCGCCTCAATTTGAACTAAAACCGTCGTCATCTCCTCGTAAGTTAAATTTGCAAGTCCTAACACCCGTTTTAAATGATATTTAATAGATTTTACTGATCCTTCTGCTAGACCATTGAAATGTGGACTGTATGCTGGAGAGAAACGAAAGTTTATTTGAATCTGAGCCGCGTATTTAGAAATATCATCAGATGCTGATTTAAAAAATTTTGACAACTCGTTACAAGCTCCCACGAAATTCCTACCATTATCCGAAAATAAATTTACAGGTCTACCTCTGCGTGATATGAACCTATTTAGAGCAGCAAGGAAACCATCGGTACTTAGCTCGGTGACGAGCTCTATATGCACTGCACGTACTGCTAGACAAACAAAAACACATATGTATGCTTTTATAAGTCTACAACCTCTGCCTTTCCTGTCGGACATCATGATTGGTCCTGCGTAGTCTACAGCTGCATTTTGGAAAGGAAATTCTAAGTGTAATCTTTCTTTAGGAAGATTACCCATTAATGGCTGAACGGTCTTACCAGAGAACCGGCAGCACGTAATGCAGTTACGGGTAACTTTTCGAGTACGACGGTAAGGTTACGACCACCGATGATCCAAAATTTGTGGCGTAAGGTTGACAATAAAAGCTGTGGACCAGCATGCATAAGTATCTTATGATAATGTTCAACTATCAGTTGTGTTATGTGATGTTTTGAATGTAATATGATAGGATGTTTAGTATCGTAACTAAAGTCTGAGTTTGAAAGCCTTCCTCCAACTCTCATCACGCCTTCTTCGTCTAAAAATGGATTTAGATTCAGAAGTTGATCTTTAGATTCGAATTCTCTTTTGTTCTGTAAGTTTTGGTATTGTTTTATAAAAATTTCTTTTTGTACGATTTTACACAAGGTATTCATTGATATTTTTAATTCTGTTATTTTCAAATGATTAGTATTTCCCTTTTGTGGATGGCGACAATTATTTATGAATCTGTGAACATAAGCAAGTATGCGTTGTAATTTGGAAAAATCAGAATACTTTGTGATTAAATCTTGTTGTGATTCATTTAATGTTAAGTGACAATATATTTTTGTTTCAGGTAAGTCATCACTAACGCTCTGTGGCTGGGCAGGTTTCTGTATTTCAGTGAGATGAAGGAAATCAGGTCCTGAAAACCAAAGTGTATTGTTCTGTAGCTGTTGTGCGGTTTGACCTCGTGATCCTATGTCGGCGGGATTCTGTTCTGTAGGTACATGGTACCATGAAGATGGCTCAGTGATATTTGTTATTTCATTAATTCTGTTAAATACAAATTGTTTGAGCTTTGATTTTGTCATTTTAATCCACCCTAAAACAATGGTCGAATCGCACCAATAGGTTTCGCTATGGATTAGGAGTCGTAATGAAGATTTCACCTTCTTGGCTAGTCTAGCTGCAAGAACAGCACCACACAACTCTAATCTGGGAATAGTCATATTCTTTTTGAAAGGAGCTACTCTTGATTTACCTATTAATAACTGAACGTTGACTAGTCCTACCTTAGAAATACTGCGTAGGTATACGCATGCTGAATATGCATGTATGGATGCGTCACAAAATGTATGGAGTTCGATTCTTACTGGAGAATCACAGAGCACGCATCGCGGGACCCTAATGTGATCAAGTTGAGGTAAGTGTATTAGAAATTGTTTCCACTTCACTTCAAATTCAGTTGGAACTTCATCATCCCATGATGTATTGGTTGCCCATAATTTTTGTAATAATATTTTTGCTTGTAATAAGCATGGATTGATGAGGCCCAATGGATCGTATATTTGCGCAATTGTAGATAGTATGGATCGTTTTGTTTGTTTTTTATTATATTTATCAATGTATGATGATGAAAATAGCAATTCATCATTTTGACAATCCCAAATTACACCTAGGGTTTTACTATATTTATCATTTTTTATTGTGAGTAACGGATCCTTGCTATTTTCATAGATGTCGTGTATTTTATTGAGAATATTGTGATTATTTGATCTCCACTTACGGAGATGAAAATGCGCACCCTCGAGCTCATGAATACTACCTTGACATACATCTACCAGGGCTAATTCATCGTCTAGACCTGTGAGTAGGTCGTCCATATAGAAGTCGTGTAGTATTGGTGTACTTACAGATTTGTCTTTGCAGTCGTACCCTAATTGAGCGAGACACCTAGTAGCAAGGTAAGGTGCCGATGCAGTGCCGTACGTTACTGTATTTAATTTATAAATCTTTATTTCATGAGCAGGGTTTGCTCGCCACAATACCTGCTGCAAGGATCTCTGTAATGGATTTATGTTTATTTGTCTGTACATTTTTTCAATGTCAGAACTTACTACGTACCTATGCTGTCTAAAGCGAATGAGTATGCTTAACAAGTCGTCCTGTACTATAGGCCCAACTAGCTGTATATCGTTGAATGATAAGCCTGATTTAGTGACAGCCGAGGCATCGAAGACTGTTCTTAGTTTTGTCGTGAGACTAGCTTCTCGTAAGACGCCATGATGTGGCAAGAAGTAAGATACTTCTTCATTATTGAATGAAATGTTTTCGGACATATGCCCTAAATCTATGTATTCGTTCATGAATTCTATGTATTTATGTTGGAACACTGAATCATGTTTAAATTTGCGCTCTAAGGCAAAAAACCTAGCTAAAGCTAACTCTTGTGAGTCACCTAAACCATCAGGTGATTGTTTCAATGGAATGTTTACAACAAACCGACCGTCAGGTTGACGAGTTGTTGTTTGTGTGAAAATTTGTTCACACTCTTGTTCACTCTTTGTAATTTGAGGAACATCATTAAATGATTCGCATTCAAAATATTGATTAAGTTTCTTCTGTAGCTCAGAATCTGACTGATTTATAAAATGGCAGTGGACTGTATTTTGGTCGTGATTCTCATCAGATGTATGAATTATGTTTAATGATTCGCATGAATATGAATGTATTTTGTCACATGACTGAATATTGAATGAATGTGCATTTCTGCCTGAATTGTTACATAAGTTTTTCATGTTACATGAATTGTTTGAATTCGACCTAGCTTTGGAGTTCGAATTATGATTATGAATATAATCTGAAACTAGCCAACCTAGTTTGGTTTCATTGAGTGTGGGTTTGTGTTTTCCCAAGGATATGTGATTGCTGCCTAATACCTGCCAAAAAATGTCAGCACCCAGTAACATCTGCACTTCTGATGGTAAGTGGAATGATGGGTCTGCAAGATGAATATGCTGAGGTATTTTGAATGATTCAATATTTATCCTATTCGTAGGTAAAAACTGTGTTATTTGTGGTACAATAAGGCAATTTACCTTTTTTGTATAACCACTATTTGTGAGCGACGAAATGTTCACATCGCATGTCTTAGTGATTTGTGAATTTTGTTTATTTAATCCCTGTACTGAGATTGATGTTTTTTGATTAGAAAGCTTAAGTTCTGAATGCAACTTTTCTGTGATAAAACTTGAGGTACTTCCATTGTCTAAAAGTGCACGAACCTTACGGGTTTTACCTTCGCTATCAATAACGCCAATGAGAACGGTTGATAACAAAACCTGACCTTGATGTATTGATGACAAGGTTACATTATTTTGTACTGATTCTGTTTCAGGTGCCGTGGCAGAGGAACCCGAGGTCTCAACAGCATTTGTATTCTGAATATGTAATAAACTATTGTGTTTTTTCGAGCAAAGTTTGCATGGACCTAAGATGCATTTTTGTTCATTGTGACCTTTGCGCAAACAGTTCATGCATAATTTCATTTCTTTTACCTTTTGAATTCTAGATTCTATTGACAATGTTTTAAAACGAAAACATTGGTAGATAGCATGATTTCCTTTGCACAAAGGACACTTGAATCGCGATGTTTCTGGGTTCAAATTAGCAACAAATGTTTTTGTGCGTGTGTGAGTGATATCGCTGTGCCTACGTAACGTACGACTGTGTGCTGTCTTAGTGTCATTTTGTTTATCCTCCAAGTTTTCCAACAAATCGGCACGATTTTTTAGAAAATTAAAGAATAACTCCAATGTAGGAAAATCTTTCAATTTGTTACGTTCTTCCTCCCACTCTCGAGAAGTTACAGGATCCAATTTGTTAGAAATCATATGAATTATCAATATGTCCCAGTGTTCTGTAGGTAAACTAAGAGTTTTAAGAGCTCTAAGATCCTTATGTACTGTATCGATTACGTTGTGAATGGCTGTTGATGATTCTTGAGTAAGCGACTCAATATTGAATAGTGATTTTAAATGATGATTTAAAAGCAATCTCTTGTTATTGTAACGATCACAGAGGAGTTGCCAAGCTATATCGTAATTATTTTCACAAAAACTAACCTCTGAGATAACCAAGGCTGCGCAACCCTTTAGGGCTCCCTTCAAGTAATAGAATTTATTGATTTTTGCCATGTGTGTATTGTTATGTATGAGTGATAAATAAATATCACGAAACCCTAACCAATCATGATATCGGCCAGAGAAAGTGGGTAAATTAATGGGGGGTAATTTAATGTTTAGCCCACCTGTATGTATAGCAGTACCAGTACCAGAGCCCGTCGCCGAAGCGTCGTCACTGCACGCAGAGGCAGCCCTGCGCCGCTGCTCGCGGAGCTCCAGCGCCTCCTCCGCGGCCGCGACTGCCCTGAAGTACTCGGACTCGAATGACTGTCGTTCCTCTTGTTCCTTTGCTATGTCGTCCTCAGTTTCCACTGAAATTTCGATATTTGTTTGTATGTTATCATATTCATTGTACATATCCCTTATTTTTTGTAATCGGTTAGACAGCTCACATGATTGTAAGTTGTTAAGTGTTGAAACTGTTAAAGTTTCATCTAAATATTGATTAAATATGGTGAGCTTTCTTTTGTATGTGCCCCTTGTTCTTCTCAACTCTCCAAGATTACTCATTGTTGAGTAATCAATTGAATTACTAAGCTTTACCTTTGATATACTAATGTTTGAAATTTAAGTGCAAAATGCTACAAATATTTGATTGTAATGTAGACGACCGGCGAGCACAACGTCCTAGTGGGCTGTGTCTCCCGAAAACCAAAAACACAGAAATCCGGACCGACGGAGTTTATTGTTTATAAAACAAATCAGCACACAATAATGTCCAGGATAAAATCGAAGAACACAATAAAATAGTCCACAAGCAATAAAAACTAAAAATAGTTCACAATAAATGGCGGGCACTACTTCAAACAATTCGGGCACTAAATGGTCCAACTGGCCCTGCTAGGTTAACGTTCACTAAAATTGATGAACACTGTTCGGCACTAATTTCAAATGTTCAGTAACAGTTAACACACAAAAGTCACAATAAACACACAACTTTGAAGAAATCGTCCAGGTGGATTCACTGGCGATGAAGGTACGAAGGTCCAGTCCAATAACACTAGTGGAAGTGAGTACGCCTGGGCTACACAAGAGCACACCGGGCGGTACTGCAATAGGAACGTAGCGCGCTTGGGTCCGAGGACACACTGGGCCACGTAGTTAACACGCAAACTTCAACACACACACTGGGTACTTGTCGCGGTAACTATCCACTAACTGGTTCGTAGCACTTCACTTTCTTCACTTGGAGAACTGTTCACTGATCTGAACTGATGATCAACTGATTTACAACTGACGCCGCGGTGCAGCTCCGCGCGGCTTTTATAAGGGGTGTCGACTTTTCCATACTTTTCGCCGTCTGCCGAGAGTTTTCCTTTTACGCACACATAAGAACACACACACGTAAATGACGTGTCAAGGACTGCCCTTGCTCCATCTCTCGGTCTTTCTGGAAAGTATCTCTGTCTATCTCGCTTATTTTACACAAGTCTGACAGAGACCGAATGACACCAGAATATTCGCGCCATCTGTTCTATGCTTGATGAACTCTGGAATGTTCTTCATCAGTTAAAGGACAGGCTGACTCGGCAGTTTTGCTACTCGACGATAGATGTCGCTTCTCCAATTTTGTATGGAATTGTTATAACTATGCGGTATGCCTTAGGCTTTACTACAGACCACCGCTCCTAGATGGCGCTAGTAGTCACGTTTGCAGACATTGCGCGCGTATCAAAGTACCACAGCGCGCGGTTTTCAAAATATCTGGCGCCAAATTCAAATAGGTTGAAACTGTCCGCAACATTCTCCCCCCGGCGAAGACACTGTCGTAGCCTCGATTCTCATTGGGAGGACAGTTTCCCTTTTCTTTCCATCTTCAATTTTGTCGTTGGTCTGCGGAGTTCTCTGACTTCCGTTCCGTTGATGTGATGGTGGCGTGATAGCATCTTCATTTCTTCGATGTCCTAACAATCTGTCTTCTATGACCGGGTCTTGCTTCTTCTTCAAAATGTTGTGAGATTCTGCAGCTTCATGCTGGGCCTTGATCTCGTCGAAGCGATCCCGTTGAGGAACTGACATCTTTTTCCGGCGACTTCCAAACGGCGCAACTGAGATGTAGTTGCTATGCGCCAGTTTCTGTTGCGACGCTTCCGTGGCGAACGACCTCCTTTGCTCCACGGTCTTCAGCTCTCCACGATTCTCTGCAGTAGTTATCAGGAAGCGTGGTCCAGGATCCCATTCATGGTCCTCGGTGGTTGAGCTGGCCCAACTTCTTGGACTTCTCATTGCGTCGACTTCTTCAATCTTAATGTTCCTGGGAGGTTCCCGTGGCTTGACCTCCCCCCGTATTAGTCCAACCCCATGGCGTCTGTCGACTTTCTTCCGTGTCTTCTTGGAAGTCCCACGCGCTGTTCCGTCCTCTGCATCTTTTTCACGTTGGAGCAGTCTTTTAGGTGCATCTTCATAGATCTGACTGAGCTGGTAGTCATCTTCTTCGATAGTTCTTACGTGCAGCACAGCGTCTCTTCTCCGTTTGCGGATAAGAGACCGTGGAGCTACTCCGTGGATGACCCAACCAAGCTTCGTCCTCGACGCTATTGGCTCCATCCGTTTTCCCGTTCGTAGTTCTTGGGTTACGGTGAGATGGCAGTTGTCTGCGCCTATAAGCAGACTCGGTTGCGCGTTGTCGTAGCAGACTTCGGCTGGATTCAAGTTTTTCAAGTGCGCAAACTTCAATATCTTTTTTGGCACCGACTGGAGGTGAAGCTGAAGATTCTTGACTGTTCGGCCTTGGATGTCGAACCCCTCTTCTTGGCTTCGTCCCCTGACGCGCAACTGCACTCTTCTGCTGTGATCTTCACTTGTCGAAGAGCTTACTCCATTGATGTGCAGAGGCTTTTCAGGTCCATCGGCTTGAAGTTTCTGCGCTAACTCTTCACTGACGAGCGTGACTGTTGATCCCTCGTCGAGTAGAGCATACGTTGATATGCTCCCGGCCGGTCCCTCGACTATGACCGGGCCCATCTTCAGTAGCACCGCATGACTCCCTCGGGCAGCGGTAGCTACAGACATTACCGCTTCCTGGCTTCCAGACTCCTGTGCTGTCTTGTTCCCTCGCAACTGGCTGGTTCGCACTGGGGTAATGTGTAACAGTGAGTGATGGCTGCACTCACATCCATCAACACCACATCTCTTGGCCCTGCAGTTTCTGCGTGCGTGTTTCCTCTCCAAACACCTGAAGCAGAATCTCTGTTCCTTGGCCCAATCCCACCTTTCCTTTGAGCTAAGGTTCTTCAACTTCTGGCAGTCTTCGATGCGATGACCACCTCCGCAGCAGGGACAATTCAATATTTCTTCGGTGGCGCTGATTGTATACACCACTTCTTCCTTCTTCCGGTCATTACAACTGGTCGCAGAAGGCACCTTCTTCCGGTCTTGATGACTGGTCGTGGAAGGTCTTTTCTTTTTCTTCCTCGTGGTGTGGGTGAAATAGACAGCTGCTTTCTTCCGGTCTTCATGACTGGTCGCGGAAAGCTCCTTCCTCCGGTCTTGGTGACTGGGCGCAGAAGGCGTAGGCTTGTCATCCCTTCGGGCGGCCGTGACTGTACTCTGGTCAGTAGGTCGCACATATCTTGACACTCTGTCCGCCTCTCTATTCAAAAATCTGGACAGTGTGACCACTTCTGGCTCACTGGTAGTGGTATTCTCCTCCGAAGCGAAGTCGCACCATCTGCTCATCATGTGGGGACTCAGCTTGTCCACTATCTCCTGGGCCAACATGGGATTGTTCAAGAAGCCTCGGCTGTCGACGGCGTTCAGAACAGTGACAATATTCTGGACTTGAACGGCAAAGCGGTTCAGTTCTCCGGGACTTGTTATGCGTGGTAGTGCCTTTATGTCTTCTATTGCCTTGTTGCTGATCGACTCAGGACGCCCATAGCATCTCTCCAATGTGTTCATTATCTGCTCTGGATCTGTCGCCGTGAAGAGTAGGGCTTGCACTGTCTCTCTTGCTTCTCCTTTTAAGCATGTCCGTAGGCGTGCAAGGTTCTCGCTGGCTGAGAAGTTGTAAATCTTCGTAGAGTCCCTCATCGCAGCTTTGAAGGGCAGCCATTCTCCTGGTGTTCCCGAGAACGTAGGGAGCTCAGATGCCTGTCGTGGCGGTGGACGAGTGCGGACGATCTCCTGCAGGACCTCGGCGAGTCGCTCGATTCCTCTTCCAGGGCTTCGACGTCGCGTTGGTGTCGGCGATCTTCTGCGTTCTGTCCGGCGAGGCGTTTCTTCAAACGGCTCTTCAACAAAATCTTCCTTGACAGGTCTTCTGGCTTGAACTTCAGTATTCTGTCTTGAAGATCTTCTTTCTTCATGTACTGCGTCTTCGAAGACAGTGTTCTTCGTCTTCTCCCCCCGTAGAGTGCTTGGGGGTCTACGGGTCTCTTGTAACCAGCTGTGGACGCGGCTGTGGGTTGCTATTGCGTCCACTCCCTCAGCTTCCTCCTCTTCAGCTTCGATGGCGGCGATTTGTGCTGCAAGCCTCTTTTTGACGAGTTCTTCCCGCGCTTGGAGCTGAAGACATTGTAGCTCAACAAGCTCCTTCTCCGCCTCGTACTCCACTTGCCGAATCCTCGCGATGGAGCTCGCTGTAGATCGGACTGACCCTCTCGATGACCCCTTTCGGCGTGACCACGTCGCCATGATGTCACCGGCAACCCTCCGGGCACGTGGTCCATCAGAGGAGTTGACCACGTCTTCCGTCACGACGGCGGCGTGAGGCGGCATACCTTCCGGCAGGTGGTGTGTGGTGCAGTCCCGACCTCTTCCACTGGTCGAGTCCTCATCGGCGTCACGAGCAGCAGCATCCTCGCAGTAGGGGGTGTCCAGAGCGGCATATGGATGCACCGCTCCAGACCACTGGCGCTGACCCTGGGCTGCGCTTGACGTCTTCGTCCCGTCGGCGACCCTGGTGGCGACGGGAACTCCCATCACGGTGACGGCCCTCGAGGTTCCCCTGATGCAGGCGGAGGTGACGGCGGCAGCACCCTGGGTGCGCGCGTCGTCGACAAAAATCCTCCCTCCAGCGTGCGGCAGGTCAAGCATCCCGTCTGTGATGGCGTCAAAGCGGCGATCCCTCTCAGCGTAGGCGTAGGTGGCGGGCGCGCTGTAGAACTCTTCGGAGTCGGCGGCTGCCCCAGTGCGGCGCGTGGCCGCGGTGGGCAGGCCCACGTGGCACGCGACGACGTCGGCTGCATCGGCGTGGCGCGAGGAAGCGACCCTGTCGACTCCCTCCGGCGGCCCCGTCGACAGCTGCTGCAGCAGACGCGGCGTGTCCGACACGTTCCCCAACTCCTTGGCAGACTGGCTCCTGGTCTTCATGGTGGCGCTGGCTCCGACGATCCGGCTCGAAGGACCAGAAAACTGTAGACGACCGGCGAGCACAACGTCCTAGTGGGCTGTGTCTCCCGAAAACCAAAAACACAGAAATCCGGACCGACGGAGTTTATTGTTTATAAAACAAATCAGCACACAATAATGTCCAGGATAAAATCGAAGAACACAATAAAATAGTCCACAAGCAATAAAAACTAAAAATAGTTCACAATAAATGGCGGGCACTACTTCAAACAATTCGGGCACTAAATGGTCCAACTGGCCCTGCTAGGTTAACGTTCACTAAAATTGATGAACACTGTTCGGCACTAATTTCAAATGTTCAGTAACAGTTAACACACAAAAGTCACAATAAACACACAACTTTGAAGAAATCGTCCAGGTGGATTCACTGGCGATGAAGGTACGAAGGTCCAGTCCAATAACACTAGTGGAAGTGAGTACGCCTGGGCTACACAAGAGCACACCGGGCGGTACTGCAATAGGAACGTAGCGCGCTTGGGTCCGAGGACACACTGGGCCACGTAGTTAACACGCAAACTTCAACACACACACTGGGTACTTGTCGCGGTAACTATCCACTAACTGGTTCGTAGCACTTCACTTTCTTCACTTGGAGAACTGTTCACTGATCTGAACTGATGATCAACTGATTTACAACTGACGCCGCGGTGCAGCTCCGCGCGGCTTTTATAAGGGGCGTCGACTTTTCCATACTTTTCGCCGTCTGCCGAGAGTTTTCCTTTTACGCACACATAAGAACACACACACGTAAATGACGTGTCAAGGACTGCCCTTGCTCCATCTCTCGGTCTTTCTGGAAAGTATCTCTGTCTATCTCGCTTATTTTACACAAGTCTGACAGAGACCGAATGACACCAGAATATTCGCGCCATCTGTTCTATGCTTGATGAACTCTGGAATGTTCTTCATCAGTTAAAGGACAGGCTGACTCGGCAGTTTTGCTACTCGACGATAGATGTCGCTTCTCCAATTTTGTATGGAATTGTTATAACTATGCGGTATGCCTTAGGCTTTACTACAGACCACCGCTCCTAGATGGCGCTAGTAGTCACGTTTGCAGACATTGCGCGCGTATCAAAGTACCACAGCGCGCGGTTTTCAAAATATCTGGCGCCAAATTCAAATAGGTTGAAACTGTCCGCAACAGTAAAATTAGCAACAGATTATAAAGGAATGAAAGTGAAATAAACAGTTAAATAAAAAGTGAAATACTTAAATTTGGCAAAGCAGAAGGATCGCGAAGCAACCAGGTAAATGTGGGTGTTTTGCAAAAAAGCGCGCGCAGCAAGCACTGTGTGCAGCGGCAACAAGCGCTGAATGCAGCGGTCCCAGCGCAACGCTGCGCCTTTCCGGGCGCGCCAAACTCGACCGAAGGTAGGTATGAATATGAAATAAGCAAAGGAAATTTGGTATTTAATATAGAAACGACAAATGCAAATGTATTGAAAATTCGGGAAATTGGGAAATTAATATGGAACGAACTCACAAAGGCTTTTTCCTTGGTCCCGATTGCGTTTTTGTTCTGGTTCTGTTGGTTCTGGATAGGTGAATTATGATTCTGGATCACTGATGTTGATCTTGATGAATGAGTTTCCGTTGAATTTTAAATCGGACTGAAATGTTCCTTTTTGATGTATTTTACACCAAACATGATTGAATTATTCTTTTGAATAAATGTTTCCTTGGTATATTTCCACCACACCGCAAACTTTTGTCCTTGGCGAGTCAAATCGCAGAGCCACGCGCCGCCGTGGCATGGAATTTTCCTCTCGTACGTGTTCGTTGACCTCGCCGGTATTTCTGAATCTGATGAACTCCGAAGTCCTCGAATGGCCAAAATGTTAAGAAAAAATTACAAATATGTGAAGGCGCGTGCGCTCGCGTTTAAGTCTTATCCAGAATGACAGGCGATCGCGGGGGACCCGCAGCCGCCGTGAGGTGCGGGGCGAGGTTATAACGTCGCCGCTGGTGCGCCGGTGGGTTCCGTTCGTGAACACAAACATAAACAATAAGAAGTTTCTGAAACTTTTTCAAATTCTCGCGCGTAAATATCTAAATGTCAATGTCAATGAAAATATCGGTTGAGGCAACTTCCAAAAACAAATCATTGAAAAAGATTATGTGCCAACATATAAAAGAAAACAAACTTTTTGCAAAACTTACGCCAAAAGAGTTTTCAATAGACCGGCCATAGTTAATACTTTTATAGAAAGATCGCAAATAAGACTGTAAATGAATCGGTTATTTAAGAAAGGGAACATGTCAAAATGACCTTACTTTTTAGGAGATGAAAAAAACGGATTTCTGTTTTCTAAAATGTTCTGTTTCTTGTGAAGGTAAGCTTGACGCTTCATATAAGATTCAGACGAATGTTTTTACGTGTTCCATTTCTTAACTATTTCGTAACTTTTGCCTGTAAGAACCAGAAGGCATTTGACTTATTCCCTTTCTTGAATAACTGATTCAATGTAAATGAAAAATTAGATTAAATGAGAGCAAACAAGAATTGAGAGCAAATAAGAGTTGAGAGAGCACCATCGATCCCAATGTCCTAACCTACACCTTGTCTGTCCTGGCATCAACCAATTATACTGCTAATAGTTACTATTTTGGCTCATTATCTCCATAACAGCAAATTGTCATATGCCGCACTTCTGCTTATGACGGCAGTATATCTGTCTGGATACCAATTCGTTGGGCCATCACACTGGATTAAAAATTGTTTAATAACACATCTACCTACGCCTAACTCTCTTCCTAAAAGTGAAACAAACATTCTCCAAACGAACTAGAACTGTAGTCACAATCTGGGACTCTTGGCGGCTACGTATGGCCTTAGAACCAAGCGTTCTAGCTTAACTAAACAAATACCATACTCATCACTAAATTAACTATCTTTCCCAAAATCATTTGCCCGATAGAGATGTGGTCTTAATATAGATGCAGGCGCCATAGGCAGCCTGAGAAGCATCGCAGAAGCAGTGTAGCTCCATATACATACACTGGCGAATCGGTGAGTACGTTTCTGGGTACAGAAAGAAGCTTTAGAAATTGTACGTTGTCAATGAAGTTTTCCCAGATCCGCTGAATTTCAGGAGGCACGAGATCGTCCCAGCCTAGTTTGAGAGTCCACAGCTTTTGCAAAGGAATTTTAGGTTTTATAGTGCACAGGGTTAGCAGTCCCAATGGATCAAACATTTTAAATGTTGTGGACAAGATGGATCGTTTGGTCACTGAGTTCAGTGAAGACTGATTAGGGTCAGCAATATCATAATGAAGTGTGTCATGACTTGGATTTCATCCTAATCCTAATGTGTGATATGACTGACTCAGAGCCATCTCAGAGCAAAGTTTTTATTTTCATTGTTTTCTAATTCTGATTCTATTACTAGTTGTGAGTTAGAACGGTATTTCCTTAAATTATAACCACCAGATGAAAGTGACTTTGACACATTTTCTTTTTAACCGGCTTCAAAAAAAGGAGGTTCTCAATTTTTTTTTATGTATGTTCACCGATTACTCGAAGACGCCTGAACCGATTTGAAAAATTTTTTTTTTGTTTAAAAGGGTATCACAGGTGGTCCCATATAAATTTTATCGAAATCGATTCAGCGGTTTTTGAGAAAATCAACAAAAACATAGCAAAATTGAAGTTGTTGCGATTGAAGTCGGTTGTTTTTAACGTCTTCAGCGTGGTCAATTATATATAAAGCAAATCAGCTTCTGTCTGAGCTCCACAAAGCAGGTCATCACAGTAATAGTTATTCTGAATGATGTCTTTGATGAGAGGATCGGATGATTCCTCTCCCAGCTGCTATAAGCATCTAGCAGCCAAAAAACTAGCACTAGCAAAGCCATATGTAACTGTATTTAGCCTAAGGGTCTCTGTCATTTTCTCGCCATAAAATTAATTGTAAATCCCTATCGGCTTCGTTTATAACGATCTGTCTGTACTGTTTCTCTATATCACCTGAGAGGACATACTTGTAGGTACGAAAACGTAACAATATGTTAAAAAGTGAGTCCTGAATATTTGGCTCCACCATTTGCAGATCATTAATTGAGAAACCTGATGATGTACGAGAGGAAGCGTTAAAGACTACGCGAAGCTTAGTTGACTCACTATTTTTTTTAATTACCGCATGATGAGGTAAAAAGTAAGACGTGTGATGTTTTTGTGTAGTAGCATCAGATAGATGATCGAGGTCACGGTACTCCTGAATAAAGTCTGAATACATTTGTTTTAATTCAGGTTTAGTCTGAAAAAGTTTCTCTAAAGAAATTGCCTTTTAGCTATAAAATAGTTATCTCCGAGGCAATCAGGTGACCCGATGAGTGGAAGTCTGACACAAAACTTTTCATTTTCCAGGCGATATGTATTTTCACGAAAATGTTTTTCACTTTCAGGAATTACTGGCTTACTGTTTAATGAGTGAGGAGAATACACCCAGAATTTATTTAATTGTGATTCTAAACTCTCTTCGGGCTCTTGTGTAATAAAATTGCAATGAATTGGTTCAATAGCCCTTAATATAACCAACCTAGCTTTGAGTTATGTAAGATAGGCAGCTTGTCCCCTAGAGGGCGCTGCTCTGGCCCTATAAGTTGCCAGAAAATGTCCGCTCCCAAGAGAACATCTATCTGAGACGGCTGATTAAAGAGCTGAGCTAAAGTGATAGACGATGGAATATTAAGATGATGCATATGAAAGTGCCTTTTAGGCAAAGAGCTAGTAATGTGCGGCCGTACTAAGAAGTCTTGCATGTGGTTGAATGTACTGCACTTGTATTTGATTTGAGCGGAGCATCGCTCTGGTATGACGTTAACTGAGGTATCTCCAATACCTAAGATGCTTGGGGCACTAGATGGTTGAGAAGCCAGCTGAAGACGTAGCTTTAAGCCGGTAGTGATAAAAGAAGACTGACTTCCGCTATCAAGGAGTGCCCTGACTGTTTCTACCCTGTTAGTTACAGGAGTTACGATGTCTATTAGTGTTGTGGACAGCAGTACCTCTGATATAGATACAGCTGACATGACGATAGAAGAAGATTGATGCTCGACACACCCTTCATTACCATCAGTGTGATTCAACGAAGCAGGGGGTGTGGCTGTGTTGGTGTTGTGTTTGTGTAGTACAGTGTTGTGTCGCCTCTTAAATACGCGACAGCCCCCCAGCCTGCAGTTGCGAGTCTCGTGATCTGGACGCAAGCAGTTGTGGCACAGCTTCAGCTTCGATACTTGAGCCCACCTTTCCTCAAGTGACAGGCTCTTAAACGCGTTACAGTCGAAGATGCGACTCTCGCTGTATTTGTTCAATATTAAACAAAGAATTAAGATGACTAGTGATTAGCTGACGGTTATTATTATACCTCTCGCATAGAAGGTCCCAAGCTTCATAGTAATTTTTATCTGAAATTTCAAGGTTAGAAATCACACGGGCCGCTTCACCCTCAAGGTAGGAGCATAGGTAATGGAATTTGTGAATAGCCTGTATTCTCTCATTCTTATGGATAAGAGATTCGTAGGTATCACGAAATTCGAGCCATTTGAAGTAGGCTCCGTTGAATTTGTGAATTTGTATCTGCGGTAATTTGAAACCCATCGAGGAATGGCAATCATGGTGATTGTCGCAATGAGGTTGTGGTGATGAACCTACTTATCAGGTTGAGAATTGCGACTGATGCATTTAAAATCATTAATTATTTTCTGAGCTGTGGCAATGTACAAATGAAGATTAGCTTCAATATAATCTCTTACGTCAAGTTCCTCAACGAGCTTTTCCCAATTCAAAACCTCTATGCGAGTTTGAATGCCCTCAAATTTACTTGATATTTCCAAAAAAATATTTTATTTTAAAGTTAATTCATTGATTTGTATTGAATTATAAGGGGCAGTCAATTTTTCTAAGTATTCGGTTGGCAACTAAGTTCTGACACACTTTGCATAAAAAATAGATTTTTCTCTCAAAGAAAGTTCTAGAAGTTTCTAATGTGGCGTAACATGTAGAACCTTCTGGAAGCTTTCTGATACAGCATATAAATAGCAGAGCGCGCAAGCCGCGCGTAGTATAATTGAAAAAAAGCGGCCAAGTGCGAGTAGGACTCGCCCATGAAGGGTTCCGTAGCAGCAAGTAACAGAATATAAAAGTTCTTGTAGTTCGTTGTAACTTTGATCGATGTTTTAATAATAGTGTATTTTTTTTTAATTAAGTTACTTTATTTAAAAAAACTACTTACTAGATCTCGTTCAAACCAATTTTCGGTGGAAGTTTGCATGGTAATGTACATCATATATTTTTTTTAGGTTTATCATTCTCTTATTTTAGAAGTTACGGGGGGGGACACACATTTTACCACTTTGGAAGTGTCTCTCGCGCAAACTATTCAGTTTAGAAAAAAATGGTATTAGAAACCTCAATATCATTTTTGAAGACCTATCCACAGATACCCCACACGTATGGGTTCGATAAAAAATAAGTATGGGGAACCCCCTAAATTTATATTTTTTTATCTTTTTTTGTATGAAAATCTTAATGCGGTTCACAGAATACATCTACTTACCAAGTTTCAATAGTATAGTCCTTATAGTTTCGGAAAAAAGTGCCTGTGACATACGGACGGACAGACAGACAGACAAACAGACATGACGAATCTATAAGGGTTCCGTTTTTTGCCATTTGGCTACGGAACCCTAAAAATGGACGAACGCGCACTTCGAGCTATCATCTTCTATGAGTTCCGACAGGGCAAAAGTACATGGCAAGCAACTAAAAATATTAATAAAATACTTGGAGAGGGCACAGTAAGCCATTCGAAAGTGAGTCGCTGGTTCCGCTGATTTGCTTCTGGAGATGTGAGCTTAGATGACTTGCAGCGCTCAGGTCGACCGACCCAGATGCAAGACAGTGTTTTGCTGCAAGAAATTAGTGAACATCCGGACTACACGACTTGTGAATTGGGAGCAGCACTCGGGTTCAGCCATAGTGCTATTGTGAAGCGACTCCACAAACTCGGATATCGGAGAGTATTGGCGAGATGGATACCCCACCCACTCACATCGAGCATTCGAGCGACTCGTGTTTCAATCTGTCAGTCTTTCCTCTCCCATCCAGAACGCAAGGACTTTTTGGCCAGTTTAGTCACTGGGGATGAGCGCTATATATTATAAAAAAATGACACACGAGCTGCCTTCTGGTTACCGCGAGAGGAAGAGCCGCCGACTAAGCCAAAGCCGAACCCTTATGCGCGCAAAGTGCTGCTCTGCTGTTGGTGGGATCAGCGTGGGATGTTGTACTATGAGTTGGTAGCTGAAGAGACAGTCACTGTTAACAAATACAGTGAACAACTTCGCGAATTGGCTGCTGTTATCAAACAAAAGAGAAGGAGAATGGTGAAAGTTAATTTGCTGCACGATAACGCCAGAACACACGTCGCTTCAGCCACTAAGAAAATAATAGAGGAGTTAGGCTGGTCAACTGTGCCATATCCACTATATTCTTCAGACCTCGCCCCATCAGATTATCACTTGTTTTTGGCTCTCAAAAACTTTCTACGCGGGAAAACCTTTGAGAATTTTTTGGATGTCGAAAACGCGCTGCATTACTTCTTCGAGCATCAGGACCCTGACTTCTGGAGACGTGGAATTGAAAATTTGCCAAGTAGATGGGCACAGGTCATAGAGTCGTCTGGTGAATATATTGTTAATTAATCAATTGTAATATCGAAATAAAAAAAAAATATACAATAATCTGACGTGTGTCAATACTTAGTTGCCAACCGAATAGTTACCAAATTTAGTGATCTGGCCCTTAATAGAACTGCGCGTGGTTATCAACTGGTACAGCAAAACTAAGCGGTGAAAGTTTACCGGTATGCGGTGACAAGGTATCCTTATCTGTCATTGTTAATATTATTTACGTTATCTCACAATGTACACAAACAAGTTATTGTATCTCAAATCAATCACTAATAAAGTAAGAAATCAATGAAGTAACTTTTCAATCACAAACAATCTGTAAATAGAAAAATTGCGAACGGCTTACGCTCCTTTTGTTCAAAGAACGCGCGGCAGACTATCGCGCTGAATCAGCTGGCTTGCCGGTTGCCCGGGCGCAGGCCGCAGCGGTGCGCCGCGCAACTGCGGGAAGATGGCCGAGGATGAATCACGCGGCTGCCGCGTGATCACTATTCTCGCTGGAATGTGCGATAAAGCGGAATGTAAGCAAGCGGTGCAATTACGTTTTGCGAACAGAAGATGGGAAGAATGTGAGATTATAATATTTATGTACAATAAAATAGGCGAATGCGAATTATCTTTAAATGAAATGAGGCGTAGTTCGGCGGACATAAAGAAAATAAGGAACAAATTATTTTAGCGCATATATAATAGAATCATTTAATTGTCAACAGACCGAGGAAGTTTTATAATAGGCAGAAATAAGTGTAGGCACAATGCCGTGCGTAACGGCGAGATGTAGGTATGACTAATGCGATAGTGCCTTTGTGATGATGCGAATAAGTAGGATGCGGTATTTGCTTAGGTATGCAATAAGAAGACTGTAAAAGAATGCAGTTATTATTAAATGTAGCTATCTTTCCAAGAAGCGCTGCGATATGATGACAAGTGACAGTGCTTGGCAGCGAAAGGAAGCAAGATAGCCTTATTTTAAATATAAAATGATGCAAGAAGTAGGCATATGATGATGGATTAAAAAAAAATAAAAAAAAAAAATATCCGTTTATTTTCTCACCACATCATTATAAACTCAGGTTACATATATAAGTTTTGTATAACTAAAGAAGATGTGGTGGACTGGTGCCTGAGCTAGACTTTTAAAAGTCTGTGTTTCGGGTCACCAGGCCCCCACCCTACGGAGTTGATACAAGACAAATAACATTAAAATATGTCA
This sequence comes from Coleophora deauratella, assembly GCA_958295455.1. Taxonomy (NCBI): domain Eukaryota; kingdom Metazoa; phylum Arthropoda; class Insecta; order Lepidoptera; family Coleophoridae; genus Coleophora; species Coleophora deauratella. Next base: position 9,621,474 of record OY282412.1, read on the forward strand.
CTTATAATGAAATACATGAACGGAAAAAAAAAAAGGAAATAAATGTATGTATTTTAAGTATACAAAAAGAAGTGATTAAAAAAATACAACAATAAAAATGAAATGAAAGTGAGTATGTGTGTGTGTGTGTGTGTGTGTGTGTGTGTGTGTGTGTGTGTGTGTGTGTGTTTGTGTGTGTTTTATGAGATTAACTGTAAATTAGGTTTTCAGTGTCCTCATATTTTAACTGTAATAACCATATAATAAGTTTTTGCTTACACTCGTATTTACTCATAAATACAATTTTAAGGATATAATTAATTTTGTTGTAAAGGAATGGGCCAAGAAAACAGAAAAATTTTTTGATAAAAGAAGAATTACATTTATATGTTTTACACACAAGAGGTCTATGTCTTGAAATATTAGGATCAGGCAGAGGAGAATGTTGTTTAAGGACAGTATATAGAATGAAAAGTTGACGTACTGTGAGAATTTGGCATTGTTGATAGAGTTCGGATGTGGGGAACAAAAATGGTTTAAATGTAGCTATTTTAAGTATGAGCCTTTGAGCTCGCTCAACTTTTATACAATGCGTTTTTGCTGCACCACCCCAAACTGTAATGCAATAGATGATTAATGATTGACATAGTGCTTGATAAACTGACTTAATAATATCGGGACCAGTAAAGTGACGGATTTGCTTAAATACATATGAAAGTTTCCGAACTCTACAAGTTAATAAATTAATATGTGTGGGATGAGAGGCTGAATCAAAACTGTTATTTTTACTCAACTTCAAAATTTTATTTCTTCAAAAAAAACCAAAACGTCCCGCACACTCGCTCCCTTCGTCCGCCATCATTACCTCTCCCTTTCCCACGCACGCTTCACCTCTCTTTCTATCCTCTCACGTTCCGTTTCCTGCACTCGGCCTTCCTGACTCCATGTCTGTCCTCAGACATTCATCACACTCACTTTATGTTTCATCATTCAATACAATTCTTCTCACTCCCATACTTCTTTTCATACCTAACAAACTGTAACTTACTCTATTTAATAACAACTTGAAAGAAAAGAAACATCTTATTTTATAAGGTTAACCAATATTTAAAGTTAAGGTAATATTTCTACTGAAAACAATGATTAATTAGTGTTACAAAAACACAGTTTTACCGAACAGTTGTAAGAAACATCTTATTTTATAAAGTAACAGCATTTCTATTGAAAACAAAAGTAATTATTAAAGGGTAAATAAACACGATTTTACTTAACAATTGTATAACACTATTTGTTAAATGCATCTTATTATTTTAATAAAAACGAATATATCTATAAAGAACGAACTTTTTTTTTTATTCCCTTATTTATTAAAAACAAAACCTTTCACCCTACCATTTAGTAATCTGTGCCTTGACCATGACAGTGAACAAAGTACATAATGAAAACAACTAAAAATTATTATTACTTGAACTCATACATCCTTCCCCTTACATTCATCCTGAAGAACATCATACTTACCTACTCATTATGAACTTTCTTCATCTTCATCTACTGACCAACGCTTCATATGATCTGCTGAGCTAGAAGTCCTTATAGGCCCCTCAGATGAGCTATCTATCTTTTCTAAGTCATAGCGGTCATTCCTTTTCACCTTTATGACTTTGTAAGGCCCTAAATACTTAGGCTTGAGTTTAAGACCAGGGCCAAATTGTGTTCTTTTTGTTGCCACAATATCACCAATCTCATACTTAGAACTTTCTTTTCTTTTTCTGTTATAATATCTAGTATTTTCCTCCTGAATTTTTAATATTCCTTCTTTAGCCTGGATCCTTAATTCCTCTCTGTCATTGCTGTACTGCAGTATGTATTCTTCTTGTAACAATTCTTGCATTTTTAGGTCTTCTTTAGTTCTCATTTTTGTTCCTGTTAATAGCTCGAATGGCGTCATTTTAATACTCCTCTGAAAAGTACTATTAACTGCTCTTTGTACTCTGCTTATATGTTTGTACCACTGGCTGGACTCTTCCAAACATAGTTTAGTCAGCAAAGGAATAATAATCTTGTGTATCCGCTCCACCTGTCCATTTCCACGCGGAACACCTGTGGTTATTGTCAGATGCTCTATACCCTCTTCTTTACAGTAGTCTGCGAACTCATGGCTGGTAAACGCAGTTCCTTTATCGGTGATTATTCGCCGTGGGTTGCCGAAGTTCTGCTGATGGATCTGTAACTTATTCAGAGCTTCTCTACTTGATGTAGATTTTGTTGGGAATAGCCACACGAACTTGGTGAAGGCATCAACCATTGTAAGTATATAATTATACTGTTTGCTCGTTTGAGTAAGCGGTCCGACATGATCTATATGTATGGTATCTAACGGAATGCTCCCTTTATCAATTGGGTTCAGGAAACCTTCTTGTTTGCCTTCTTTCTTGGTAGCTAGTAAGCATGGAATGCATGTGATTATAAAGTCTTCTATTTTTTTGTCTAACCCCTTTACATAGTAATCTCTTTCAATTATTTCTTTCATTTTTCTCTTTGAAAAATGTCCATTGCTGTGGACTCTTTTAAAAACTTCTTTTTCCATAGACTTAGGGATCACCAAAAGCTTATTTTCTCCTTTATACAGTACATCCTTTTCTATCCAGTAGTCTTCGTAAGCTTTTTCTTTCAAAATCTGTTTTATAGCCTTGAGTCCTTCATCTTGGTCTTGAGCACATTTCAACTGGTCATGTAACGTTATCACACCCACATACGGATAGCGGCTTAGTGCATCTGTGTGTCTCATCTTTGAACCCGCTCGGTGTTCGACTTCAAAATCATACTCATCGAGGAATAGCACCCAACGTGCTACCTTCGCCGTCAGATCTTTCTTTTTTAAAGTCATCTCGAACGCTTTGCAGTCCGTTACGATCTTGAAATGGATTCCATATAGGTAGTGCCGAAACTTCTTTACACCTTCGATGATAGCTAAAGCCTCTAATTCATAACTCGAGTATCTGCTCTGAGCGTCATTCGTTTTGCAGCTCATATAGTAAACTGGATGAAGACCTGTGCCTGGGTGATGCTGCATGAGAATTGCAGAATATGCTGCGCTTGAGGCATCTGTATGTAACTCAGTCTTTAATTTTGGATCATATATCTTCAACACTGGGCTAGTGGCCAGTTTTTCCTTCAAAGTTTGGAATGCATTCCTCTGTTCTTCCTCAAATATAAATGTTCTATCTTTCTTAAGCAAATCGGTTAATGGCTTGGCAATCAGAGCATAGTTTTCTATGTACTTCCTAAAATAAGAAGTTAAACCAACAAAACTGTGGACCTGCTTTACATCTCTTGGTTCTGGGTACTTCAATACTGCCTCAGTTTTTTCTTGACTTGGTCTGACCTCTCCTTCTTTCACAAAATGGCCCAAATATTCAATTTATCTCTTAATTAACTTGGCTTTCTTCCAATTTATTTGAAGACCATACTCCGATGCCACTTCAAGTACCAGCTTCAATCTCTCTAATGCCTGTTTTTCATCTGCAGCTGTAATTAAAATATCATCGATAAATATCATAATTATTCCTTCTGAAATCAATTCTCTGAAAATAATGCTAATAAATCTCATAAAGTACTTAGGACAGACTGACAATCCGAATGGTGCCCGTAGGAATTCAAATTGACCATGATGAGTGACAAAAGATGTATACTTTATCGATTCTTCGGCTACTTTTAAATGAAAAAACCCATTCTTTAAATCCAGAACGCTAAACACTTTTGCTCCAGATAGCTTGTCCATCATATCGTCAATAACAGGTAATGGGTATTCGTCTTTCAACATATTTTTATTTAACAACCTATAATCTATACAGATTCTAATAGTGCCGTCTTTCTTTTTCACCAATACCAAAGGGCTAGAATACTCAGAGTAACTCACCCGTACTATGCCAGCTTCCAGCCATTCTTTGACCTGCTCCTCAACTATCTTCTGTTCCATCAAGGATAAACGTCGTGGTTTCTGAGAGACAGGGACATCATCTCGAAGAATAATCTTCAACTCAATTGGTGCATCTTTAGTCTGTTGTGGAAAATAAGTGGAAACTAATTTCAACACTTCTTTCCTGATGCCTGGATCCTGAATGTAATCAACTTCAATCACTGAATCTGAAAAACAAGCTAACCTCGCCATCCAGTCATCGCTTTCATTCAAAAATGTAACTTTACCTTCGTTCATTATCATGGCTGTGTTTCGTAACAATTCTTGACCTAAAATCATATGAAACGGCATCACGTCTTTCTTAACAACATGAAACAATGCTCCTGAATAGTCCCTGCCATCAATTGAAATGTTTACACATACTTTTCCTAACGATTTGACCGTCGCTTGTCCGAGTCCTGTTAAGATGAGATTATCGTCACATAACTGCGCTTTAATGTTTACACTGCACTCGTATGACATTAAGTTAAAGTCACTGCCAGAGTCGACTAACGCTTCAATAGTCACATCTTCGATTTTCACGTCCTTTGTAGGTTTTTTCGTCGAATTCTCCTGTTTGTTTTGAATCTGCATAACCTCTTCGTAATCAGCTGACGTCTGATCCTCCATCTTTGAGCTGTCACCTCGATCTGCCTCGTGATTGGCCGTCGCCATAGATTCCGCCATGTTGAACATGGAGCGCTGTTTTACTGACCTGCCACCGCCGCTAGCGCCACCACTCGATATCTCGCTCGCCTGTTTTACCGACCCTTGCACACCGCTGCGCCAATCACCACGCGACGTCGTAGCCGCCATACTTTCCGGACAATGGCTACCGATATGACCAAACTTATTGCATTTGAAGCACTTCAAGCCCTTTGTGCATTCACTTGCCACATGATCCAAGTCCCCACAATTATAACACCTTTTTTTTACAGCGAATATTTTCTTAGCGCCGCCGCTGCCGCTGCTACTTGCGCTTACGTTCTTGCTTTCTGGTATTTTCTTGCTAATCATTTTCTCATACAGTGCTAATTTCTCTTTCAGTACTGGAAATGTAGCTGCTCCATACAGAATGGCCTTGTTAGTTTCGTGGTCTTGAATCCCTTCAATAATATATTGTACACTTACGTAGTCGGGAAACTTAGCTCTGCGTCCTAACTCTTTCATTACAAGCATGTATTGGTAAAAAGATTCGTCTTTCTTCTTCTTTCGTCTTGTCATTATTTCGTGCATCTCCTTAGTATTGATCGAGTCTGGAAACTCCTTCTGAATAGCCGTCTTTAAATCTTCGTACGTTTTAAACACCTTCTCGCTTCTCAACCAGAGTGCTGCCGTGCCAACTAAGGTCCTGCGTGCGATAATGAGCTTTTGTTGTGCCGTCCAGCCGAACACTTCGGCATTATCCTCAATCTCCTGTGCCCATCTAAAAGAAGACAAAGTCTGATCTTCGCCGCTGAAACGTGGAATAACCTCCATAATCGCCGCCATTTCCGACCCACCGCATGGTGATTTGCAATCTTCGTCGTTCATCTTATCGTCTTTCGTCATAATCACGTCGTAGGTTAGAAATCGTCGTCTTCTCTCACAACTCTAGCTTCATCCCGGACGAGCCCCCAAAATGTGGGATGAGAGGCTGAATCAAAACTGTTATTTTTACTCAACTTCAAAATTTTATTTCTTCAAAAAAAACCAAAACGTCCCGCACACTCGTTCCCTTCGTCCGCCATCATTACCTCTCCCTTTCCCACGCACGCTTCACCTCTCTTTCTATCCTCTCACGTTCCGTTTCCTGCATATGTGGTAGGAAAGTAAGATGTTGGTCAAGCATAACTCCTAAATATTTGATAGAAGACACAGCTTCAAGTTTCTGACAGCCGCATAGTAGATGACATTGTAATCCACAAAAGTGTGCAGTTATTGTAAAGTTATTTGGTTTTGAAAGAGAAGTGCTGCGCATACCAAATAACATGTATTTTGTTTTAGAGTTCCGATTAGGGTGGTTAAGGGTGAGAAGATTTTGTTGAAACCAGGAGGCTACGAGATTAAGACCTGTCTGAGCAGCTGTAAATACGTCATTCCAGGTTTTTGCAGAAAACACTAATGCTGTGTCATCGGCGTATGCAATAATTTTACTGTTTGGAAGATATGTTTGGAAGACATCGTTGACATACACTAAAAATAAAGTTGGACCCAGGATAGAACCCTGTGGTACCCCAAAGGTAGTTGGTATTTCGTCACTTACAACTTTATCGATAACAACGGATTGCTTTCTGTCAGCTAGGTAGTCTGAGAAAAGTTGTAGAGGTTTTCCTCTAACACCAATAGCCTCCAGTTTCTTTATGAGGTGTGGAATTGAAACTGTGTCAAAAGCTTTACTTAGGTCCATAAAAATGGATATACATTTGTTACCTGAATCTAGTGCAGTTGTCACGAAGTCAATGAGGTCATGGATAGCATCAGCCGTGGATTTCCCACGGCGAAAGCCAAATTGGGAATCAGAGAGGATTTTATTGCTTTCAAGGTAATTAGTTAATCGATTGTTCATTATTCGTTCCAAAATTTTCGAGAGGGACGTTAGTATTGAGATTGGCCGGTAATTGGTCACATTCTGTCTATCACCATTTTTGAAAATCGGATGTACTAAAGATTTTTTAAAAGCTTTAGGAAAGCGACCCGAGGAAATACTGATACGGCAGATATAAGTTATATGGGGAATAAGGATATTTTTGAATTGTTTTAGGATTCCAGCAGATATACCGTCCCATCCCACAGCACAGTCACTTCTTAACGACATTATTATACGTTCGACCTCTTCTTCGTCCGTGTCTAGAAGGACCAGTGAATGTGGATGAGGGTCGTTGGATGTAGTTTGTGATGTAACATTAGAATTTATGATCGTTTCAGCAAGCGATTTTCCTATATTAGCGAAGTAATTATTAACTTAATTGATTGATGTCTTGGGCTCAGTGTTTTGCGATAATAGCTCAAGAGGTGAGTCTTTTGGATTGTTAAGGTTGGCATTTGATTTGATAATTTCCCATACCCTTTTTTTATTTTTTCCCGCTTTGATTAGTTCGGCACGATCATGGTCTCTTTTAAGTTTCTTTATTATTTTGTTAACGAAATTCCTGTATCTTTTGTAAGTCGTTAAAAGAGTTTCATTTCCAGGTTCCAACCTTAACTTTCTATGCATTGCATCTCGATTTCTCATGCAACGTAGAAGACCTACGGTAATCCAAGGTTTGATTATCCTTTTTCTGTTTGTAACATACCGGTTAATAGTGTTAGAAAGAATAACAGTCATTAAAGAGGAGATCAGAAAATCAGCTGCAAGATCTGCGTCTATGATTTCATATAATGGTTTAAAGTCTATTTTACCTAGATCAATTTCCAAATTGGTGTAGTCAATTTTAGTAATACATTTAAGATCCCTGTTTTTAGTAGCATTTGTATTTAATGAAAATAATACAGCGTAATGGTCTGTCATGGTAGTTTCTAATATCAGAGTCATTGATCTCATTTTGGTTTTAAGAAGAACATGGTCCAGGCATGAGCTACCTCTGGTAGAGTATGTATGTGTTGATAGTAGTCCATGAAAGGTGGTTAAGTTTAGGTAATCGTCCGAACGAGAGTCGGTATTATTGGGTTTAATATCAATATTAAGATCTCCGACAATGATAATATTTGTATAACCAGTTAGTTTTAGGAGAATGTTGTTCAATGAATTTAGAAAGTTCGTTATGTCGTAAAAACGAGGCGATCGATAAATAGCCAGAACTGCAGTAGTATTATTGATCTTAATAAGTAACGAGGTTGCTTCGGTTACATCTGGTTCTTCAATACAATAATTATTGAGGGAATTGTTAACATATATTACAACACCGTCATTCTGGTTGTTATTATTTAATGTTTGGTATGATTTGTACATAGGTAGAAGAGGAAGACTATTAGTGTGTTGCAACCAACATTCAGTAAGAACTATAATGTCAGTATTCATACGGACTCGTGACAAGAGAATGACAAGTTCGTTGAAGTTTTTCGAAATGCTTCTTATATTTTGCGAAAAAATTAGAGTTTTACTGTGATACTTAGATAATAACCTTGGGCAGTCTTCTGGTGTGCATATCCGGGCATCAGATATATTTATGGAGTCAATATTTTCTATCACATTATGTAAGGAATCGAATTTTATAGCTTACTGAAATACATGAACTGACAAACGGCACTGCTATATTTATTTTTACGTACTTGGGATGGAAACCGTAATTTATAATAATTTTGCTATAATAGGTTCGTTTCCTGACAAGGAATGTTTTTTTTAATTGAAGAGATATTGTTTTTTCGTTAATCTATAATAATTATTATATAGTCTTGATATTGTGAGTTTACATTTTGTAAGTGAATGTGGTGTGGAGTTTAGATGAATGTATGAGGAATTTATTGTGTTTTGTGTATGTGTGTGTGTTTGCTTAAGTATATATGATTTACAAAAAATATACAAGTTAGGTTTTATGTAGATAAGTAGGACGCAAAGTAAAGTAAGATGATGCAGTCATATTTTATGTTTCAATTCATTCAGTTGGGCTTCATTCTTTATCCAAATATGCGGAGAACCTTGATGCTTCCTCAGATAAACGCGTCCATTTGCGGTCCAGCAATATTCGTAATTCTCACATTTTTTTAGGTCTCTTGCCAAGTAATACAAGCGTTTGGTACTCGAGGGAAGATACTCCGAGGCGTAGATACATGATGGGACACCTTGCAGACCCAGATGAGACGTGTTTGCCCGATGACCTTTTTTATTGAATGATTTAAAAGAGTTCAGAAACTTGTCCTTAGTTCGTGTGTTATTCATTTCGGCCACTATAGTGACGTAGTCCTTGCCGACCTTGCTAGGCAAGCGGTAGAGGTCGCGAATTTCTGAGGTATCTATCTGACTGTCTATGTGCTTAATGAGAGTGGTGATTCCTTGATATAGGTCTTCTTTTTTTTCAAAACTAGCTTTGGGCACGTTTCTTATTTCAATGCTAGTTTTTTTAGCAGACCATTCTAGGTAGTTACATTTCTCTGTCAGAGTAGTCAACTGCGTTACGATCTCCTTACGATCCGCTTCCAAGTGTTCGATCTTACTCTGCAATTAATCTATCTTGCCTGAAATGAAGTCAACAGATTTTTCGATGTCTTGACTGGTCGCCTGTACGGTGGAAGATATAGTTTTAACTTCAGTAAGGTGATTTTCGAGAGCATCTAGTCTCGCATTTTGGTTTGCTTGGAAGGATTTAAACATATCTTTCATTTCCATGCGAAATGCGGTCAGAGCATCAAGATCGTCACCCGACAATCTACGGCGCTTTTCTCGCATTTTGTTATTTTCACCTCTGCTTAGGTCTGTGTCGGAGACAGTGAATAACGGAGTCGGTGGAGTTCTTTGCAACGCCATTTTTATGTTAAATGCACTAGCGACACCTGGTGATTAACGGTGATAGTAAATTGAGCGTCCGTAGAGTGTATCGATTAGAAGCTGCGTTTTCAATCTGTTGTCAATTGCAAGTTTCGATGATTTACTCTGCTCTATATAGATGGCGGTATTATCGCTTATGTGTATGTATTGTAGATATGTGATTAATTTATGATCGCCTGGTATCTGAAGTAGGAGTGTAGTAACTCACGTAGTTTTGATGTCGGGTCGGGCACGTCGGGTGTAAGCGTTGTCACCTCCTTGCAACTTCTGTTGTCCTATTTTTGTAGCTTGATTATTTTTGACACAAATTGCAAATATTTTTTGAAATAAAAATGGTACGACGACACGTCTATATAGCTTCGCGTCCGAGGGGGGAAGGGGCGGATGGATGACGATGATTTATGAAGATGATGATTCACGCATGCTTAAGAAGAGCTCAAACACCTTCGTTTGCAAACGAAGGGGAAAATGAGGATATAAAATGAATAGGGTGGCTCACGAGATGCTCCTTGGCAAGACGTAGATGTTGAGCCGTGGCTTCGCTTGCTCGGGCCTCGAGCAGGTGACACGTGGCTGGACGAAGTTCCCTCCCATAGTTGATGGTGGAGTCTTCTAGGCTGGTAGATCAGGCTGCGATGCAGTGGAGATGAACAACAGCTGCATCTGCTCAGGCGCCTAGGACCGTGTGGCTGGGGCCTCCTCGACACGTGGCGCGGCGAACGGCGTGGTTTCCGGAAGATTCGTGATTCGTGCCCACCCGGGGGTGCCAAATTATGTCGAGGACGACACAATAAAATATTTAAAAATGAAAGATTTTGGTAAATTTTAGCATTATAATCAAAAAATAATCAAAAATGTACAAAATTCGCGAACCGACATTAGGAGCGAAATACAAGGCGCGTCTGATCGTTTGCCAGCCGCTGGTGAAAGAGAGCGAGCCCCGGCCGTGGGGCTGCTTTTATTCAACTAGTGGCGAGGGGCGCAGGCAGCCCCGCCGCGCCACCTCGTGAGCTTCTCTGAACCCCGCAAGGGGTTCGGAGGAGACAGTTTCGGGACAGATGTCCCCCGACTGTGGGTGATTCCGCAGCCCGCTACTACGGGCCGGAGCTGGGTCGGGCCGACGTGGCCCTGTCTTCGTCGCAGCCTGCTGGCCGCACTCCAGGTGCTTCCGGCGGTGCGTTTTTCTTGTAGGCGTCTGCGAGCTCTCTTGGGAGAGCCTTCCTGTCTAGCGGTTTCTCGTAAGCCGGCGCCAAGTCCCTGATGTGCTCGAAGCCCGAGCAATCTGCGCGTGAGAACATGTGGTACGCCAGGCGGGAGACAAACATTTCGACTGTCTCCACTTTGAGGTCTCTTCTTAGGGCCTCATTCCTGACGTACATGTGGGCGTCGGCTGCCCATCTAAGGGAGATGCTCTGCTGGGCTTCGAGCTTTCTCCTGTTTGTGGTGGATGCCAGTTGGTACCAAGCTGGGGCTGCATAAGTGAATATAGGGCGCAGGTACGTCTTGTATATCCCCAGCTTGGTGCGTAGAGGAAGTTTGGACTTGAACACCGGCTTCAATAGGTTTCCTGTGGCTCTCGCTTTGTCGCAGACGCCTTTGATATAATGTTTGAAGCTGAGGCTGCGGTCGATGGTGACCCCCAGGTATTTCACCGCCGGAAGCCACTCAATCTCCTGTCCTTGGAGCTGCAGCTTGCCGGGCAGGGCGTAGAAACCCAGGACGATGGCCTGGGTTTTGGCGACGTTGACCGTTAGCCGCCATTTGTCTAGCCATGGCGGGAGCTCTTCTAGGGTGCGCTGCATCTTGACAGCTGCGTGTCTCGCGTTGAGGGACGACGTGACATACGCCGCGTCATCCGCGTACAGCGCCAGTGTGGAGTCGCCTGGGGCGGGGATGTCGTCAGTGTACGCGGCGTAGCACGTCGGCGACAGGCAGCTGCCTTGCGGTACTCCCGCCAGGATGGGCCTTTTGGTGGACAACGCGCCATCCACCCTGACCCGGAAGCTTCTCTCTGACAGGAAGCTCTTCATTATGGACAGCATCTGGTGGGGCAGTGGGAGTGCGGCCAGCTTGAAGAGGAGCCCCTCGTGCCACACCCTGTCAAACGCCTTCTCCATGTCCAGGAATGTGGCGACGGAGACCCTCTTCTTGTTGGTGTTGGTGGCCAGCAGGTGCAGCACTCGTGCCAGCTGGAGGGTGGTGCTGTGTTCGGCCCTGAACCCAAACTGTTCGGGCCTGGGGGTCATGTGCGGCGTCATTCTTTTCAGCAGCATCGAACAGCTTGGACCGGCGTGAAGCAACGTTTGTTGTGTTTCGCCGAGTGAGTGAGGGTACCGGTGGCCCAACCCCCCTCCCCCTCCCCATTCCCCTATCCCCCATCCCATTTCAAAGGTCGGCAACGCATTTGTGACTCCTGCAGTGTTGCGGGTGTCCATGGGCGGCGGTAATCGCTTACCATCAGGTGATCCGTCTGCTCGTTTGCCACCTATCACATAAAAAAAAAAAAAAAAAAAAAAAAAGGCCGACAGGAGGGTGATCGGCCTGTAACTCTCGGGGAGTAGTATATTCTTCCCCGGCTTGGGCAGCAGTATGACATGGCCCTCTTTCCACGCGCTTGGGAAGTGACCCGTGCGCATGATGCCATTGAAGAGGCGGGCGATGGCTGCGATGGTGCGTGCTGGGGCATGGCGGAGGGCTTTGTTTGTGATGCCATCCGGGCCGGGTGCCTTCTTCGGCTTTAGGCGACGGATGGCCTTCTCCACTCCGGCTGGGGAGAAGAACACGTTGTAGGAGGCGTGTACTTCGGCGGGGATAGGTCGTATGAAGACCTCCCCGAGCTTCTCCCTCACCATGCGCTCGTGGTCCTCGTTGCGCACGGGGTTTGGCTCGAACTGCCTCTGGAGCGATTCGGCGAAGATTTCCGCCCTGTCTTCGGCCCGATACCTGAGTGTACCGTCGGCGTGCTTCAGCGGGCGGATGGGTGCCGGTTTATTTTTCAGCTGGCGGCAGAGACGGTGGATCTGGTTCCAGTCCCCTTCGACTGACGCGAGGTGCTCGTCCCATTCATGGGAACGGTGCTCCACCAGTGCATCTTTCATTTTGATTGTGAAGGCGTTTAGCTCCCTGCGAACCGCCGGGCACCTGCTGTATTGCCAGCGGAGACGGAGCTTTCTTTTCTCGACCAGCAATTTGCGGATTCTTGCTGGTAGGGGCTTCTGCTTGGCTGGGGCTGCCGATGTGGTCGTTGCCGTTTCCATGGCAACGTGAAATGAGACTGTGATGCACTCCGTAAGCTGCTCGACCTCGAGGTGGGAGTCGACTGGGAAGGATGGAGTGGCATTCTCCATGTGTGCTGCGAACGCTTCCCAGTCTATCCTTTTGCGAGCTGCTGGAGGACTTGGTGTACCGGCGGAGTCTTCTAGGACCACCAGGACTGGCTGGTGGTCCAACTGGACCTCGTCGTCCATCACCTCTTGCGTCGGGGGGACGCTGAGGCCTTTGTAGACTACCAGGTCTATGACATTTGGTAGGGTGTCTTCGATGCCCAGGTGGGGGTACCGTGTTGGGACCTCCGGGCCCTGGACGTCATAGCCGTGGGCCTCAGCATCGTTGAACAGCTTGCGGCCGTTGGGGCAGATTCTCGACGAGTTCCAGCCTGTGTGCTTGCAATTCCAGTCCCCAGCTAGGATAGTTGGGTGACCGGAGCTGAGGAGACTGCGGACCTCGCGCACATCCAGGCTGGACTGCGGACGGTAGATGGCGTATGCTTGGAGTGGAGTGCCGCTGGTACATATTTCCACTCCAAGGGCGTCGAAGGTTTTGGTGGTCGGGTTCGGAAGAGTTTGATGCGGGATAGAAGTTCCATCAATACCTATATGGTAGGCGTTTCACACTAAGAACGGATCACAAGCCCTTAGTTAGTATATTCGGGTCTGAATTTGGTATACCTAACATGACTTCGTCTAGATTGCAGCGATGGGCGCTAATACTGTCCGCTTACGATTTTTCAATTGAATACGTGAATACGAGTGCTAATACGGCTGATGCACTATCTCGCTTGGTGGAAGGGTATAAAGAACGAAAAACTGATTGTAAGGAGGAGGAGGAGCCAGAGCAAACGTATTTACATTTTGCAAGTGAGGCTTTACTTCTAAATAATGGAAATATTAAAACTGAGACCAGGAGGGATCCACTTTTAAGTCGTATATTGAGTGACATTAGGGACGGCTGGCCAACAGATAACGAAATTAAAGAATTGCAGCCTTATTTCAATAGGAAAAAAGAACTTTACGAGGAATTAGGCTGTGTAATGTGGGGCCATAGGTTGATAATACTGAGCAGCTGTCGGAGTAAGATTATAAATGAATTGCATGATACTCATATGGGGATGGTTAGAACAAAGAGTTTAGCACGGAGCTACGTGTGGTAGCCGGGCATAGACGAGGTGGTGGAGCGGGCGTGCCGCGAGTGCGCCGTGTGCGCGGAGGTGGCGCCGGCGCCGCCGCACCAGGCGCCCGTGCCGTGGCCCTGGCCGCGGCGGCCTTGGACTAGAGTTCACCTCGATTTCTTGGGTCCGTTTGCAGGTAGTAAATATTTAGTGATGGTGGACTCGCATTCTAAATGGATTGAACTATCAAAATGGGATCCACTTCCGCCCCGGCGGTGATTTCTAAAATTAGAGAAATATGGGCTCGGTTTGGGTTACCCAAACAAGTCGTAAATGACAATGGTCCTCCTTTTAGTAGTGAAGAGTTTAATAGGTTTTTACTAGATAACGGAATCGAACACTTGTACTCCGCGCCATACCACCCATCCTCGAACGGAGCGGCAGAAAATGCAGTCAAGATTTGCAAAAGAGTAATTAAAAAAGCGCTGGTTCAAGGAATTGACGTAGATTTAGCTCTTCAGCGTTTCTTGTTAATTTATAGAACTACAGAACATAGTGCGACAGGGGAAAGTCCGGCCAAATTATTACAAGGTAGATGTTTACGAACCAGATTAGACAAATTGAAACCCGCTAGGGAGGACAAGGTGAGCGAGCACCAGCAGCGTCAGCAGAGATCCGGCGGCGTGCGCCGCGCGCTGCGAATCGGGGACCGGATTTGGTATCGGAGTTACCGTGATTCCCGTAAGTGGCTCGAAGGTTCAGTATTAGATGTATTGGGTCATTCAGATTATAGCATTAAATCACTAGAAGGCACAGCGATACACAGGCACATCGACCAGTTGAAACTCGATTCAAGGCCATTACCAATAGAAAAGACGAGCCCTATCTGGTTTCCAGATGTACAGCCTCCCCAATGTATACCGGAGAGGCGCGAGTCGGAGCGGCCGGCGGGCGAGAGCGGCGCGGTCGCGGGGGCGGCCGCGGGCGGCAGTCTAGGTGAAGCTCCAGGTCCGCAAACGAACGCTCCCTCATTTTCAAGTAGTTCGTTAGTATTAGGGAACGAAATCCCACCGGACATTACCAGTCCTTTTTCCCAATCCGGTGAAGATTCAGATTCAGATTCAGATTCTCTTTATTTGTATTTGAAGCACGTCATTACCCTTTGAGAAGTAGAAAACCTCCGGAAAGATATGGTTATTAGAATTAGAAATAATACCTAATTAATTTGTTTTTTATATATTCTTTTATTATACTGTCATACTGCACAGTGTTTTTTTTGCCCCAAAAAAGTGACATCTTTTTTTTATTTGTTTATTCAGTTAAGCTTTTTATAACAAACGCAAGAGTAAAACTCCCAGGAATCAAATTTGTTTAGTTTATTTTTTAAAAAATCACAAAGTTTTGGTGACCTTCATGGTAAAAATACGGAAATTAATTCATAGGAAAAAAAGTGTTCACAACTAAGTATTTATTATTTTACGGATATATAAAGATATTTTAGACGCATACTATCCTCTTTTTAGTTTATGAAAAATGTTGGTAATTTCCTCAAAAAAAATATTTTCAGATTTTTTAAATTTATTTATTTTTATTTTTCTACGCCGAAGTAGAGGTTCTACCTAGGACAGATATATACCTAATACTAATATGTATCACCCACAAAATTATTACACTCTACTTCGGCGGAAGTTTAGAAAAAAATATTTTCAAAAATATCTCATAGGGTTGTCACTAATTTGACCTTTCTATTTATATCGTAAGTATTATTTTTTGACTCGGTGGACGTGTTTCGGCTGATGATGATTATTTTTTGAAAGTTAATCAAATGTTTGCTTCACCTTTATTTGTGTCTGTTAAATCTGTTTCTATTATACAAAGTGACTTTTTTATCACTGACAAATATTTGTCAATCGTTTACTTTCTTTGAGTTGTTGACAGTTGGTGTGAGAAGTAAAACTGTTTTATTTCTGCCCTTGTTTGTTTTGTTGGGACAAGTTGTTCAGTTTCATAAGAACCATCTGCAATTTTCCGTTTTATTTCAGCAAATAAAAAGTCATCAAGCATAACTGAACATACTGACTGTTAACGTACGTAAGTTCATCATCAACTCTGATAACATATTTTGTACTTCCTATTGATCAGCAAGTCGATTTGTATCGGAAATCCATTTTTTTTATTGAGTATAATATAGGTTTGTTGAAGAATTTATCGTAATTAGAAGCTTGTCAGAAATTAATTTCACACTTGAAATTTTGAACACTGTGCTAAGAAGTGCTTTTGAATTTTTGAGAGGTTAGTTAGAATAAAGTATAGAATCACAAAGTAAGAAAAGATAGCAATAGAATACAGCAAATATATTGAAATAATCCGATCCATATTTTTTTTCAGTTTCCCATACAAATTCTTGATTCACTATTTAGATATAACAAAATCAATAAGATGGATTTCTACTCATGAAATTGCACTACTTTTGTTTTAGTACTTTGCCGAAATAACAAAAATATTCGGGCGTTTCATACCTATTTAATCAGTTAATTGGCAAGTCTGTAAACCAATTTTTTTTGCAATTTCGGGAATGTTGATGCGCAAAAGTTGTTCAGTTCCATAGTTTACTACATCCAAGTATGTTTCAAATTAAAACCTTTTAAATACACTTGATTTTATATTAAAAAAAGGTAAAGGGAAATGACCTTATTGTGTCAACCCTAAATCCAAAATTTTTACCTTAGTACATAAAAATATATTTTACCAAACCTCCGCCGAAGTAGAATGTGGTAATTTTGTGGGAGATACATATAAATATGGTGAATATATCTGTCCTAGGCAGAACCTCTACTTCGACCTAGAAACAATATAAAAAAATAAAATTTAAAATTTAGAAATTTTTTTTTTGAGGAAATTCCCAACATTTTTGATTTAATAAAAAGGAGATAATATGCGCCTAGACTATCTTTATATACCCGATAAACAAATAATACTAAATTGTGAATAGTTATTTTTCTATGAATTAACTTCCGTATTTTTTACAGCAAGGTCACCAAAACTTTGTGATTTTTTTTTAAATAAACTACACAAAATGGACTACTGGGAGTTTTACTCTTGCATTTGTTATAAAAAGCCAAATTGAATGAACGAAAAAAAAGAAGATGTCACTTTTTTTGGGCAAAAAAAACACTGTGCATCTGTTTGCTACTGGCACAAACAAAGGCGTAAGGGGAAATACAGGCGGAGTCTGTCGTGGCGCCGCAAGATTCATACAGGAGAGCAGTCTCGAGGAGGTTGACACGGAGGATGGCTACAGCAAAGTAATGAAATGAGATAATAAAGTGCATAGTGTTGTGAGTGATCGTAAAAGGGCTATTCCAGTACCAAGTGAAGTGAAGTTTAATAGTGAAAAACATAGTGAAATATGCTAATAGTTACATATAGGGACAATAAGTAACTTGTATTATTTAAGTTCTCTAGTTTTATATTCCTTGTTTGAGGCGGTACGAATTACGTACATTAATTTAATTTTGTATTATTTTTATATTAAAAAGTTTGCATAACAACGCGAACGAAGTCACGTACCGATGCTGTACTTTGGTCGCGACCTACATTTTTGTGCATTGACGCACAGCAACTTAGCATAATTTTATATTTTTTATAGTTAGTGTTCAATTAGAAGCCGTTTTGACATCTCGTTTGCATTTTCATTATTACTGACATCATCCCGGTGGAACAAATATCTTGTCAAATAACATTAAGCTTTAATTCCTCTTCATATTTTTCTTGTAATACTTCCATTTATTTATTCGAAGTCTTTAATTTCTAACTCTTTTATTATCTCATATATATTTATTCGATCTTCTTGATCCCTTGCCTCTATCAGTATTGTCATTGGCGAAATCATAGAAACCGCCATTTTTAACCCCCGACGCAAAAAGAGGGGTGTTATAAGTTTAACGTGTCTGTGTATCTGTGTATCTGTGTATCTGTGTATCTGTCTGTGGTATCGTAGCTCCCAAACGGATGAACCGATTTTCGTTTTGTTTTTTTTGTGTCATAGATAATTTTATCCCGAGTGTTCTTAGCCATGTTTCATGAAAATCTGTTCAGCAGTTTGAAGATCATCAGCTCTTTTCTAGTTGATGAGGGGATCTGACTAACTTCCTTATGTCCGATCGATTCGAAATTTGGTACCGTGTTACTTCAACGATATTTAAAGAACATGGTAAGGCAAGCGTGAGCTGGTCAGCCGTTTGAAGATCATCAGTTCTTTAATAGTTGATGAGGGGATCTGACTACCTTCCATATGTCCTATCGATTCTAAATTTGGTACCGTGTTACTTCAATGATATTGAAAGTATATGGTAAGGTAACCATGACCTGATCAGCCGTTTGAAGATCATCAGCTCTTTAATAGTTGATGAGGGGATCTGACTACCTTCCATATGTCCTATCGATTCGAAATTTGGTACCATGTTACTTCAATGATATTGAAAGTATATGGTAAGGTAACCATGACCTGATCAGCCGTTTGAAGATCATCAGCTCTTTAATAGTTGGTGAGGGGATCTGACTACCTTCCATATGTCCTATCGTTACTAACTCAACTAACTAATCATTATAAATACCTTCCTAATATTTATACCTACTTTAAAAAGGACAAAATAAAAGTAAAATTAAAATTTTAAAAACCCCCCGACACAAAAAATAAACTCTAAAAACTAACAAATAATATTTTAAACCTATTATAATTATTATCGTCACATATATTATGTAAGTTCAAATATTTTTATTTTCCAAGCGTCGTCGCGTCGGGGGAGTGAGAAAAACAGGTGTAGTCGTAGATTGCAACAAAATAATTTACTCCGCTCGTACCTAAATGTAATTCTTAATAATTAATTAGCTGTTGTTGAAAAAATACTTTATAAACTTTAGCGGTCCCCCGACGCGACGACGCTTGGAAAATAAAAATATTTGAACTTACATAATATATGTGACGATAATAATTATAATAGGTTTAAAATATTATTTGTTAGTTTTTAGAGTTTATTTTTTGTGTCGGGGGGTTTTTAAAATTTTAATTTTACTTTTATTATTTTTAATAGTAGTAGTAACACTCAGTGACAACCTCTTGACATTAACATTGATATTACAGTGCATTTTACATAAACTTATTGTTACTTAAGTATTTTTTATATAAAATGTTTTCTCCTTCAACAAAATCTTTCCTTACTTTTCGACCATAAGCCTCACTCTGCAAGAACTGTTTTTGATTAACCGTTGTAACGAGATCAGTGAGTGCAGGCGACGACGATTTGGGATTACATAAATCGAGTCGCGAACTTAACTGGTGTCCAAAAACTAAAAATGCTGGTGACTTTCCCGTAGTTGAATGAATAGAGTTACGATAGTTGAAGAGATATTTTAAAAGCTCTTTTTCTACGTTTTTTTGTTTTTTATTAAGTCATAAGTCCATAAGTCATAAGTATTTATTAGATGATCAAACGAACTTACCTCAAGTGAAGTTCGATCTTAATTATCCTTCCTTGTCGGAGAGATTTAATTGGTTAACATGTAGTAGTCCTCGTCTACGTTTGACCCACTCGCACGTAGTTTAGCGCCATAAGAGAAAAAGAGACAGCTAGGTACTCTCCCACCTCGGCGCCATTGCATGGTCCAAGCCTCATTCATTTTAGAGAATAAAAAAGGCAACCTACATACTACAACATTGGTATTAGGGTTTTAATACTAGCATCCTAGTATTGTCTACTCTAGGGCAGGGAGGGACCTTAAATCTCTCCGACAAGGAAGGATAATTAAGATCGAACTTCACTTGAGGTAAGTTCGTTTGATCATCTAATTATCCTTCCTTGTCTTCTAGATTTAATTGGTTAACATGTAGATGTTTAGAGAGACTAACAATGTTGTAGGTAATAGGTATGAGAATTATTGCAATAAAATATAATCTGAGAGATTTTATAACTGTAATTCAATTAACAGAAATTAATTTCTGGAAGAAATTTCTTTTAGAAACAAGTTGCGTATATTTGATGGTAAGCTTTTATATTATGCCCATTTTGTGTACACAATAAATTATTAAAAAATAACACTTCCTAGAAGGTTATCAAATAAACAATATGAAAATAAAATTAAATCTTGTTCAATTTTAAAAATGTGATTGTTAGTTGAACTTGACGTTAGGTTCTGAGTGATGAGGTTACACTTAGCATAAGTGCAGCGATAGACGATAGTGTTTTATGAAAGGTATATGCAGTGTCGCTGGGAACCGACGTCGATGCATAGGGAACCTGTTTGACATTTCCATCCTTTTAGCTATTTGAAACATCTGTTCTAAGTCCACAGAACTGCTAAGATGGTAATCTAATACGATATTCTGGAACCTTAATTACACTATGTACCTATCGTATTTTAACAAATATGGTTTTAACCTGTACATCTTTCATGTACTGCTTGAATAATTCACGTTGAACATCTGAAATTCATTTTTAGGTAATTTGACAAAAAATGTATCACAAAGTAAACCCGAATAACTATAGGTATACCCGCAATGGGGATGAGCCGTGAACAAGCCAACGAATCTATACTCCTGATCGATAATATTCCCCCACTGTTTAAAGCTAGACGTGAACCGAAACTTGGTATTATCGACCAGTGATAGGAATTTTATATCCAGCACTGACGATATGCATTTGTTCGTTCCTTATACGAATGAATAAGTAAATATTTGAGACAATATTTGAAAATATAAGTTTCAGGTTCACTTATAAGAAATAAAATATAGATAAATTCTGATTTCATAACTGACCCTACGTCAGGTATGAAAACGGTAGTAGCTTGAGTAGCATTTTTTTAAGACTTATTACATAATAAGTCATAATTTCGAAATAATAATATGAAGTTCATAATAATTGGAAAAAGTGGGAACCGTTGAAGATAGTTACACAAATAAACGGAAAATATTACAAAGATGTAAAAATGTACTTATTACATTTTGTATTTATTTTTTAAGTTAAAATTATTATTTTAGGCTGGATAAGCTTATTTAATAAGTTTTGGAATGAAGTAGAAAACATGTTTAGTATATTTATCTAAACTGTATCGATAACGGTAATTTCAGCAAGTTTTATATGTATTCTATTGTCAATACCAGCAATAGTATTCTATTGTCACAACTTTTTAACATTTTGATTTCTCGTTCTTTTGTTGTGTGTTTACTTAAAAAAAACTACCTGTTTGGTATATAGAGAAAAAAATTGCTGTAATTTTATATAGCCACGAAAGTATATCGCGGTTAATAAACTTTCAATTGTAAATAATTTAGTTCAAAATATACCAGAAGTTTCACGTAAGCTATGACTTATAATGATTTTGTTTTTGCAAAATTCGCTGATGTTCACATTTTTCATTTTTAATTCATTCAACATATATAAATCTTTTTAATGTATATTTTGATTATAGGCGATCTTAAACAATGCCAATAAATAATTTTCACCGTCCTCACAAGGACATCTCCAGTGTGCTGTGGAGGCATCAACAAAAATTTTGATTATGAAAAGTCAAAATTTTGATTATCAATCATCTAAGAATTCACAGATTTCACCCATCAAACATTGTTGTTTATTCTTATCTGGTGATTGCGGCAGCTTTATTAAGACTTAACCTGCATTAAACTTAAAAAACAGGCACACCTATGAATCATTGTCATCTAGACTGAAGACATGGCTTCATAAGAAAAAATAACGTAGGTATATGTATTTATTATAATTAATACTTCCCGAAACGCTGTCATTGCAAGTTTCGTGTAAGTAGCAGAAGCTAGGTACAAAAAAGACAATTTTAAGTACAAGGTACAGAAAACCTTATTTTATAAAATACTTTTATTTTTCTTATTATAATTATTTACTTGTCAGTTATGGTAACTGTAAATCGAAAGGGTTTTGAATCGTATACCGAACTGGTTTCTATCAATTAATTATTTAAAGAATTAATGTGTACAATATTGTACATACAATTTAATTCGTTGATTTAAAATATATTTGGTGTTAAGTTTAACACCTCTCAATAAGATAATAATGTAATGGTGATAACATCCTCAGATGGTTCCAAGTTTTGTGTTGGCGTGGAGTTTAAGTGTGGCGTAGTTCCCCAAACAATGGAGTATTTGACGTCGTGCCCTGCATGCCCAGATAACTGCAGGCAGGCAGATCTAATGAGTGCCACGGACAGTGCAATTCGCGTGGCTGAATTTTGGGCCGAGACTATTTAGGTTTGTTATCGACCGAAAAGAAGAATAACATAGAATAATATAGTAAAAACAGATTGAAAAAACTCCTGAATCTGTTCATAAAGTTAATGAACACTATAGTCTTCATAGGACTATAGTCCTATAAAAGTTGAGCACAGGCTGAAAGGTAAAACACAGGTACTTATATAGAAAAAAGTGTTTTAAGTAAGATAAAATCGTGCATGAGCACGAGGATATCGGCCTATTTTATTTATTGCTTTTACCATGTAACTGCCCTGGGCAACTATGTAGGTACGATAAAATAGATTTCAAATTATCAATATTCAAAATTTGATTAACATTTTAAATCCAGTATAAATTAAACTTGTCTTCACTTTTATGGATTATAAAAATAATAGGTACTCGAAGCAAAGAGTTTTTCATAGGGTTGCTGCGTTAACTTTTACAATTTTGATCAAAAATATACCATAGTTTGGCCACGACTTGTCCAGGGCCAAAAAAATCATCTGGGGTAATGAGAGTCTTTATCTCAATATTTTGTGTAAATGGTCTAGTTATACCAAACAATACCTTTTTAATGCATCTATAAAATATTTCCATCTACCCGCTACCTTAAAATGCGGCTGAGCTGCGGAGGGCGCGCTTCGCAGCGATCGGTCAGCACGCCAGCGCGGGGGCGGCAGCGCGTCGTCGGCGCGGCGGCGACACGACGGGTTGCGTTTGGGCTGGCTGAGCGGCAGTGGCACATACATACATACGTATCTCCCTGCTCGCTATCCGATGCAACTCAATTCTTTTAACTTTTTGTATATGCCCTTTGACATCTTCACAAAACCACCGAACACAACACTGAATAAATGTCTCCCTTTCGATTCCAGTGTATAAGTATCACAGAACACTATTACTCGCAGATAAGTATTTTATAATATGATGAAGAAATAAATAAAAGGCTGGTATATTACTTAATTAAACTGCACTGTGCACGGGGGTTTGCCGCGAAGATTGGCTATATTATTAGCTATTTTCGGGCGCCCCACAGTCAACAAGTCTACTAGGAGTCGAAGTGGTCGCCATGACTCATGACCGAAATCGATCGGGTGTTTCATCATTCATTCAATCAGTTATATGAACTGAAATGACAGGATGTCTGTTGTTTCAATAAATCAGGTTAGCGGTAGGTATTAGACATAACCGTAAGGTTATGGTTAAGAAAAATAGCTATAATATCCCTATTTTTGGCTCCATCTTAGATTAATAGTTCAGCATCGCCTCAATTTCTGGAGTTATTGTCGGATGACAAACTCGAGATTTTATTTTTTATTTTTTAAATAGACCGTCCTTCTCGAGGTTGGTTTTGAAATAATAACACACGCGTTTGGAAACACTAGAAGGAATCTCAACTGCGGATAGTAGGCATCAGTGTAAACGCACGATGGCGGTGGATATGTGCCGGAAGATTAAATAGACGTGATGGTGCTTATGGTACATATCACCTGTAGGCGGCGGCAGTTTTGGTGGCGGCGCCGGCAGCGGTTTTGGCGGACGGCGGTTACAGCAGCGCCGTTGGGGAGGTTTCGGGAGGCAATCCGTCCATCGTCGCTGTCGATTTTTCAGCATCGTTGTCAGCTGCATAAGCGGCGGTGGCTGTGGTGGCAGTGCAGTGATATGAGCCACGATGCTGCCAACGCTTCACCTGTGGCGGCGAGCGAGGGTTGATGGAGCAGCCGCATAAGCATTAGAAAGCTGGTGATTCCAGTTCATACGAAACAGGAATATTATAGTGTGGTTAATGTCTCGCATTAACTCTAATAAAAGTAGCTATTGGTCAATGTCTCGCATTGACTCGAAGCAAAACTGGCTATTGGTCAATGTCTCGCATTGACTCGAAGCAAAACTGGCTATTGGTCAATGTCCCGCATTGACTCGAAGCAAAAATAGCTATTGGTCAACGTCTCGCGTTGACTCGAAGCAAAATAAAATTATTTGATATTCTCCCATCATGTTTAAATAAAAATAACTTTCACTGCACTTGTTTTAAAAAAAAAAAATGATTTTCGTATTTCCTTTCCACATAATCTCCTTATCTAAAAGTAACGTAAGGATTTATTTTCTTCTAAGCACATTTTTGCACACTTGTTAAATTCAAATAATTAACGAACTTTTTAAGAAATATTTTTTACTACGTGCGGTAGCCGTGCGCGCACGAAAACGAATGAGGCTTGGACCATGCAATGGCGCCGAGGTGGGAGAGTACCCAGCTGTCTCTTTTTCTCTAATGGCGCTAAACTACGTGCGAGTGGGTCAAACGTAGACGAGGACTACTACATGTTAACCAATTAAATCTAGAAGACAAGGAAGGATAATTGGTAATAAACAAATTACAAGTCAAAATAATAATAATAATTCAATAATAATACCAATACAGTAAGTCCATACTTTTACATATTGTAAAAAGAAATATATTTTATATCTCAAAAATTTACTTAGGTATAAATTTTAATTCACTGAAAATAATTATTATTGTGTACTACACAAAAATTCATTAAAGTCATAAAACGCCTGCTCGATCAGCCACTGCTTCAGTTTGTGTTTAAAAGTAAACAGACTGGGTGCATCAGTGATGTCAGCGGGAAGTCGGTTGAACACTGTAGGGCCCATCACGTGAGTCAACTTTCAGACTGTGCTAGTTTTCTTGGCACTGCTACCAATTTGTGACCATTTCTTAAGGTATACCTACTCCCATCTTGCCGTCTGCGGTATGAACTTATGTTCTCCCAAGTATATACGGCCACTTGGTAGATGTTGATCGATGGGAGTGTCATTATACCTAATGATATAAAATAGGGTCTCACTGACGTGAATCGCGATATGCCCAGTATCGCTCTGACGGCTCGCTTCTGCGGAAGGCGCACAGCGGGCGGCCAGTCGGCGGCGCGCCCCCACAGCTCGGCGCCGTACTGCAGCAGCGAGTGCACCGTCGCAAAGTAGCAGGCGCGCACCGCCTCCGCGGGCACCGCGCGCGCCACCCGGCTCAGTGCGAACGATGCTCGCCCCATTTTTAAGCATATCTCGTTGATATGTAGTCCCCATGTTAAGCTGCAATCCAGTTCGTAGCCCAGGAAAGTGACATAACTGACTTGCTCTATCGAAGTGTCGCAAACTTTTACGACAAGAGGCCTCGCGGCTCGTCCCGACAGACTGAACTGCATGAAGTGAGTCTTATTTACATTAAGTGAAAGTCCGTTTGTTTGGAACCATTGAAGCAGCTGATTCGCTGTACTGTTTAAGCTCGCTTCAAGCAGTTCTATGTCGGGAGCGCTCACAATGGCCGCTACGTCGTCGGCATACATGAATATTTGGCTACCCTGGATATTGTCTGGAAGGTCATTCAATAGGATTGAGAACATTATATTTGACACTGAAGAACCTTGTGCTACACCTATTTAGTTTTTCCTCCTCCTCCTACGACTAACTGTGTGCGGTCCTTTAGCATATCGGTGAGCAGTGCATGGGCTGAGTGATCAATGCCGTAGTGACGAAGTTTAGCGTCCAGCACATTATGGTCTGCCACATCGAACGCCTTGGATAGATCGCAGCACAGCATTGCCACCTGCTGTCCGTCCTCGTGCGCCTGCATTATTGTTCAAATAACTTCGCGAGTGAGTGAAGTCGTCGACCGACCAGTGCGATAGGCGAATTATCTCGGCGATAGCGCATCTGTGTCATCTAGGTATTTAGTCAAGCGCTGACACAGACCATTATTAGCTAGGATGGCAGTTTTTAAGCCTTTTTTTACTATTTTCACATAGCTTTCGGCCTGTCCATTGCTGGCTGGGTGATGGGGCGGTGCAGTTAAATAAGTAATTCCATTCAGTTCACAAAACTTTCTAAACTCAGTGGATGTGAAAGATGTACTATTATCACTTACAATCATTTCAGCTATGCCAAATCGGGAGAAAACAACACATTTTTTTTCTATCACATTAATCGATGTTATGTTTGATTTCATATTGAAACATTTCAACCACTAACTAAATGCATCAACTAGAACAAGGTACATATTCCCATTAATAGGTCCTAAGAAATCTACATGAAACCGTTGAAACGGCCTATCTGGAAACTTCCAAGGAGCTAGATGGACTCGAGGTGGGCTGGGCCGCAACTGGCTGCAAACCTCACAACCACTTATTGACGTTTCTATGGCCGCATCTACGCCTGGAAACCAGAACCGTGAACGTGCTTCCGCTTTACTTTTGACTATTCCGAAGTGTGAGCTATGCAAATCAAGTAGGACTTGATTTCTAAATTTGTGTGGAATAATTACTTTGTGGTGTCTCATTAAACATCCATTTTCAAATGACAGCTGTGATTAGGCTTGCCAACTACAAAAAAGGCATTTCCGGGATTACCCAGCTCGACATCCGGGACTTGGGTATATTATGCGGGACACAACACACCACATAGGTTCAAAATGGTTAAGGCAAAAAACTATATATATTTTTAATCATTTTATTAAAAACAAAAACAATACAAATGTATGACAAACATTTTAAATTATTAAATTAAATTATTTTTTTTACATTTAAAACTGTACTTATTTTGCGATTTTGCGCATTTATAAGTTTTTGTTTTGCAAAACAAAGTTATAAAATTCACTGCATTTTTGGTCTAAATTAATTTTAATTTGTAGTTCAGCCTTAACGTGATCGACATACAGCTTATTTGTGCTGTCTGTCCATGCATTTCCACAGAGAAAAAACACTCTCCCTGCTGATGCATTTGAAGGAGGTCACACGAAATACGCAATGCGTAGGTATTAAGACATTTTAATAATGTGTAACAAGTTACTCGGGCCAACTGCCCAACCGTCGGGTTGGCCCTGCTGGGGCCACTGACACTGGGGTTGGCCACTACCAACTACCGTCGGGTAGTTGGTACGAGATAGATACTAATATCATATAATCACTGACTGATTTCCGGGACAAAAGGCGTCCCGCAAGGGGTCACGGCGGGATGGTCCAAAATTGACCCAGAAGCGGGACGTCCCGGAAAATCCGGGACGGTTGGCAACCCTAGCTGTGATCGACATAAAAATAAGGTTTAACTTGTGAATCACATTTATCAATTTTCCTAGGCCAGCCGTTTAAAACATAATTGACAACTTTATTCAGTACCGAGTCCTGTTTTGTTTCACGTCTGATATCATTCACTGTTACCGGCAAATGTCCCTCCAAAACAAAGTTTACGTAACACGCACTGTCGACGAATGAATGGCAACCGGTTCCTATACTATGCGATGACGTACACTTAGACGCCTAGACCTGTTTTAATTAATCTGTCTGATGTTAAAATGTTCTTTATTTGACAGAAAGCTTGACTGTGATTTTCTGACCATGACCACTTAACTCCCTTTTTTAATAAATTATATAAGGGACTTAATATACTTGAGGGGCCGCAGGTCGGTCGCCTCCTCGTGCGCGGACTCCTGTGGTTGGGCAGGGACTTTGTTTCCTCCTAAGCACAGGCAGCTCGCCTGGTGCGCCCCGGACGCGTATATAGAAATGCTACTCCACTACGTCCCCTCAGGCGGTGACGAGCTGAGCTAGCATTTCCAGACGTTTAACCGCATTAAGCTCCCGTAAAAGCTGCTCCAGAACGTCTCCGACGGTGACGTACTCGAGTAGCATTTCCAAGCAATTTTGAACAATTATAATGCGTAAAAGCTACTTTAGTACGTCTCCAATGGCGAAGTACTGGCATAGGAATTAATCAGAATCAACTGTAGGGATTTTATTAATAGGAAATAATAGGTAAGTAATTGTTACTTATTATTTCCTTTAAATCTATAAGTATCTGCTCATAAATGTATCCATTAGCGGACACTTATTTATTGGTCTACCTATTATGTAACCATACTATTGTGTAATATGTATTATGTTTTTTTTTTTACCCTTAATTGATAAGCCCTTGGCATCATCTCACCTGATGGTAAGTGATGATGATGCCGAAGATGGAAGCGGGCTTACCAAGATTCCCCAACGCAATGGGGAACTGACTATCTTATCTTCATGCCGGAACACATCAATGCTGTTAACATTGATGTTTGGCAGCAAGACTTAGATAAGATGGTGGTAGCTAGCCAGGCGGGCTCAGAAAATGCCCTACCACCAACCAAACCGAGTCCACAAAGTTGGACCCCGCCGGGAATCGAACCCGCGACCTCCTGATGTGAAGCGAGCGGCAAGCCACCACGCTACGGAGGCGGTTATTGATTGTTGGTGGCCCAAATTGTACTAATATAGCCCCATATTTTTCTTCAATAATTCCATATTTCTCGACACAAGCTTTTTCTCCGTAAGGTAATTTTAAGCTGAATAGATGTATTGTTGTGACCTGTGAAATGTCTATAACTATGAAAAAAGAGTAAGTATCAGATGTTAATTAATAAATGTTATATAAATTCATTCATAAAAACTGGGGGTTTAAATGAAATGTAGTCCATTTCGTTATATTTCTTATCCTTTTATGTAGCATTTTAATGGGGTTTTTTTTACCCTCAATATCTGAACTTTTATTACTGTTATGAACATCGATTACACTCTATTAAAAATTTGCATATCGATGATATTTCAATTTCAACGACTAATTATTGTGAATGTCACTGCTTGGAATAAAAAAAAATACGTTATTGAAACACAATATGATTTTCTTTTTTTGGTGATTTATATTCGTGTATATTCTTGTTTTTTTTTTATTGTTTACTTCAAATTCTACGCCAGATGAAACGGTTTTTTTTAAATATTCTTACATTTTAGATTACGTTTTTCTGAATTTAGTAACATTGAATTACGTATATTTGTGCTGTGAGATTTTTTCGATCAAATAAATAAATAAGAAAAAAAGATCTCCATAAAGCTATATGTACGTGGCCTTTTGACTATCAATGTAAATAATGAAAAAACAAATTAGCTACATTTTTTATTACAACATTTTGTGATTTTGACTGTGGTTAATTTTACCTAATCTTAGAATGTTTTTCTATGCAAAACCTT
Organism: Coleophora deauratella; assembly: GCA_958295455.1. Taxonomy (NCBI): domain Eukaryota; kingdom Metazoa; phylum Arthropoda; class Insecta; order Lepidoptera; family Coleophoridae; genus Coleophora; species Coleophora deauratella. The sequence continues at coordinate 9,650,568 of OY282412.1, forward strand.
GACTTGTATTTGACTTATACCAATTAAATATTATATGATCTAATGAATAAATACATAAAATAAATAAAAAGTAGGTTCTGTTTTCAAACGCTTTAATAGATAAATAATAAACTTAGACACATTAAAATGCAATCTATACTATAATAAAACAGTAGAAACCGCGTGTCTGTACATTGAATATTTTTACCAAAAATAGTAAGGAGGTGATAAAATAAGAGTAATAGAACACAAATAAACAAATTTTAAATTTTTTGTCTGTCTGTCTGTTCACGCGAATCTCCGAAACTACTGGATGGATTTTCATGCGGTTTTCTCGAGTAGATTAAGCTTAGTTTGGAGCATTATATAGTCTTTGTTTCATCGAAATCCAATGTCAAGAAAAAAAGTTGTCGTCCTTTCAAGATAATTTTAAATTCGCCGCCTGCCAAAAATTACATAGCAAATGGGTCGAAAGAATGTTCGGTAGCTTAATTATGTAGGCAAGTAAGCGATTTTACATAAACAATAAAACATCTACTTATTTAAGGTTTCGACCCTTCTTTCGACCTATTTGCTATGTAATAGTATAGATGTAATTTTTGGCAAACGAGCGGCGAATTTATAAGTATTTTTGGTAAAAAATATGCAACATCTATGTACCTACATAATATAATAAAAGTGTAACGGGGCCGATTCTGTACATGGAATATTTTTGAAAATAATACCTGTAGGGGACATATCTATCGATATAGAGATCAAAACAATTTAATTTGGAATTTTTGTCTGTCTGTTTGTCTGTCCGCGCATCACGTAAAAACGGCTGGGCCGATTTTGATGAAACTTCGCACGATTATACTACGTAACCCGGAGTAACATCTTAGATACTTTTTATCCCGGGAAATTCAAGGGTTCCCGGAGGAATGCATAAAAAGTTTAATTCTTAAAAGCCTTATTACTCAAAAACTACGAAGCCGATTTTATTGTAATTTGGCACAATGATACTTTATCATTACTACTAAAAATCCAAACTTTTTCATCTCGGTTTCATGAAGGGTTCCCACAGGAAAACGACAACACCGTATCTCCACAGTAACTCAGTTTATTAAGATAAAACCTTAACTTTTTGAAAAGGTGTGTCGATTACGGTACTTTCGTATCATTCGATTCATACTATTGGCCCTGCAAATTCAAAGGGATCCCGAGAGAAAATCTGGAAACTGTATCTAAGTATTAAGGTGAAACCTTCACTCTTAGATTAGGCGAATCAAAAGTATATTCAGTTAACATTCTTCACCCGGAATTGTCAAGGGTGTCCCGAGGGAACTGACGGGATCCTCTTATACGATGAGATATGTCTATATTGTTTACGGTGTAGGTAGCTGTAGAATATCGAAAATATACGTATAACGTAGTGAAATAAGCAAAGCAAACTACATTTGTAAATGGTATTGTTGCGGGGATTGCGGGTGAATGTTAAAAGTCAAAATGTTTCACAAAATGTTTAATATTTATAAAAGTCACTTAAACCAATGTTAAACTAAATTAATGATAAAAATGTTATAATGTTACTATGTTATTCGAATGCACCCGGTCGCGGCGGTACCGAATTATGCACTAAGGTTAAATGTTCGGCGGCGCGCTTTCTGCTGACAAAGCGCACTCGGCGGTAAACGTGTTAGGTGTTTTACACCAAACATCTTGCCGGGGGCAAACGATGAGTTGAGGGTGAGATGATGATGAGATTACACAAAAACACTTTAGTTACTATTCGAAAGCTATTTTTCTAAAAGTAGGGGACGTTCCCCTCTCTATGTTTTTTAATTCTGACACTTGCACTCGCGCACTATCACTAGCACTGCACTCGTGGTGGCCGGCGAGCGCGCGGGCGGCGCGGGAGGCGCGCGCGGCTGGCTGCGGCCCGGCGGCGGCGCTTGGCCCGGCAGGGCGCGCGCGCGCCCTCTCCGCTGTTTCTTCTCTCTCCGAAGATGATGAATTTTGATCTTTTGTTTGACGACGCCACCGTAGCCTTCGTAACATGAAAATCGAGGCTATAAATATTATCATCCCCCAAAGTACGTAAATGGCTGCATATTGATGGACGTCATGGAATGAGAAATCTTCAGAAAGAGGCTGTTTTTCTTTCATCATCTCTATTTTTCTTCCCAATTTTTCTAGTTCTTTTTTATTATCTTCGCTTTCTGTCAAGTTGTTGTCAAAATTTTGGAATGTTATGTTTATAATGTGGTTTATTGGATCTAATTCTGGTGCTTGTAAGTATGATGTTAGGTCTATCTTGCTCTCCATAGTCTTGTGTGTGTGTATGGTAAAATTATCGGTTTTTACCACACAGCTGTCTTCAATGTTTATTATGTTCGTTTCAGTTAAAACTTGTGCGGTAACTTGATCGTTACATAATGTTCGAAACTGACACCGCTCACAACAAAAATAGAAATACTGGTTTATTTTTGATAGGCTAATCCACTTGTTTTGACATACAGCTATGTTCGTTTTGCAGGCTTCTATGTTATTGTTATTTTTAATACAGAGATCTTTATCTGTTGTCATCTTGTAAATAGGCGTCTTCAGATGATAACACATGAAGGTGGACGAGTCTCGTAAGATGCAATGTTCAAACTCTCTTTCAGATACAGGCAAGTACGCATCTTTTTGAAGATTAATTGCTATATGATTTTCTATTGGAATAATAGATATCATGTTTCTTCCTGCCCTGTAGGGTATAGATAGAATGTGATATAGATCATATTTATCTCTGCTTATAAGTGGAATACGAATTTCAAATATGGTATACTGGTCAGTTATTCTCGCTTTTATTTTCAATAAATGGTAGATATTTTCTATGTTTCTTTGAATGTTGTCAATTGGGAGGGTCAAGTCGCTCAATAGTTGCCCAGAGATAAAATTTAGCTCCCGTTGAAGTTGTTGAGGATCTATAATATGTATGTTCATTTTTCCATTGAATACATTTGTTATAGTGTCTAGAAGAGTATCCTGTATCGTTCTCAATTGGGTTAGTAAGTTATTAGCGGCCATCGCTACAATCGTAAATTGAGACATTTTTTCACAGTTACTTATTTCAGACTTTATGGTGTTTGTGGCTTTTTCTAAGCTTAAAAGATGTTGGTTAATAATTTTATGCTGTTTTTGCATTGTTTCTTCGGTTCTTTTAAATAGGTTGTATTCGGCTTCGACTATTGATGTTTGATTTCTCCACAACGTCACTAAATGTTTTTCGTTTTCTCGTATCAAACCAATATCTTTTTGGTACTGCTCTGCGAAGCGATCATCTAACACGCCAAACAAGGTATTTGCCAGATAGCCGACTCCGTTCACTAGGCCACGCCTTCTGCGTGACTGTTTTTTCAGTTGATGGGTTAGTAAGATTTTATTGTAATGTTGAAGCTCTTTATGGGATTAATTCAATTGTAACAAAATGACGTCACAATGAGTCAGGGCTTTTACTTGTTTACATATGTTTTGAAGCTGTTCATTATATTTTAAGTATGCAGTGGTTCCTTCCCAGTACGGGCTCATATCGTAGTAGGCAACTAGCTTCCATTCGTTTCTGACTAGTTGCATGTGCCCAACTTTGTCGAAATACAACCCTTGGCTTCCGCTTAAGGGTGTAACTTTTATACAGTTCCCAGTGGTGATAAAAGTTAAAAAGTAAAGGAACAGTAAGATCATTGATGCTAAACTCCATTTCTTTGTTTCTTTTCTCTTTCTTTGTTTGTTTTCTTCGACTTTCTCTTTCTGTGGCTGTTTTTGTTCGTCGTCAACTTTCTGTTTCTCTAGGGGTAGGATAGATAATTTCACTACCGGTCTTTGTAACGTACCATTTTTTGTTTTTAATGTCACCACTCTCACATATCCATCCTGTCCCGGGTGTACATCAGTAACTCTACCTAGGGCCCATTTTCCGGGCGGTAGGTTAACTTCATGTATAACAACAACGTCACCTAACTGAATGTTCTGTTGTGGAGTTTGCCACTTCTGTCTTGCTGTGAGTTGGCTTAAGTATTCTGCCTTCCATTTTTTCCATATATCGCCGAATATTTTTTGTGTTAAGTGCCACCTCGTCCTTCCATCTTCATACGTTTCAATGACAGTTACCCCTGACCTTCCAGTTAAAAAATGCGCAGGTGTAAGAAAGTCCAAATCGTCGGTGTTTTCAGATAAAGGGCATAGGGGGCGTGAGTTAAGACAGGCTTCAAGCTTCGTTAAGATTGTCGTATACTCTTCATATGTTAGTTTTTGGTCGCCTACAACGCGCCTTAGGTGGTGTTTTAGACTTCTCACAGCTCTCTCCCACAGCCCTCCAGCGCTGGGCCAGGCCGGGGCGTTGAAATGCCACTCAATTTGCATTTCGGCAATCTCCGTGAAGAAACTGTCACTGAAAATGTTCTTAAGTTGTTCCCATTGCTCTTGTAACATCCTGTTCGCTCCAACGAAATTGGTTCCGTTGTCACTGTATATGTGACGCGGGGCTCCTTTTCTAGCTGCCATCCGATGTAGAGCAGCCAAGAAGGCAGAGCTTGTTAGTTCAGTAACTAGCTCCAAATGCAGGGCTTTAGTAACCATGCATATGAAAATAGCTATGTAGGCCTTAAGTGTTTTAATCCCTCTTCCTTTGTTCGCCTTAATTTCCACAAATCCTGTGTAATCGACTCCGGTGTGATAGAATGGGGCTGCTTGGTTAACCCGGGCTGCTGGCAAATCTCCCATCAATTGATGTTGTTTCTTCCCTTCATTTTTTCGACAGGTCACACATTTCCGTAGTTGTTTTTTGATAGTATTATTTCCTCCGGTTATCCAATACTCTTGTCTTAATTTGGCCATAGTTAGACTGGGACCCCCGTGAAATGTTTGTTTGTGAGCTTGTTCTATGAGTAGACTAGCCAGTCTAGATTCCTTAGGGATGATTTTAGGATTCTTCATCTCACTCGAAATATCTGCTTCTCTTAAACGCCCTCTTACTCGCAAGATGTTATCACTGTCAATGAATGGATTTAACTGTACAAGTTTACTTTTCATTTGCACTCTGTCATGTTTACGTAAGTAGTTAATTTCCGTTCCCATTTCATTCATTTGTGCATGTTTAATTACCATTATTTTTGCCTTTTCGAGCTCTTGTAATGTGAGATGTGTAGGTAAGCTGCTTCGCTTCGGTGTCAGTGCCCTCAGTATCCATGCCACGATTCGTATAATTTTTGTAACCGAGCTATGTTTTTCTAGTAACTTCTCAATAATGTTATCATTTTTGTTTTCTTGTATTACATGAGATTTGAAAATCTTTTTCTCCTCTTCCTCTGTATTATATGTTTGTGTTTCGGGACTCAGTTCAAAGGAGGCCAACCATGTTAGGCCACTCCACCACAGAGAATGTTCTTTTAGATGAGATGCTGTAAGCCCTCTGCTCGCAGCATCCGCAGGATTTTCGGCTGATTTAACATATCGCCACTGTTTTTCACTCATTGTTCCTTTTATCTGTTCTACTCGATTAGCCACAAAGGGTTTCCAGCGGCTAGGCTGGCCTTGCAGCCAGGCGAGAACTATCTTCGAATCTGTCCATCCAAATGTTTCAATCTTGTGCTCATGTAATGCTTGTTTAATTTTTGATATTAGTTTAGAAAGTAAGTGCGCTCCGCTCAATTCCAGCCGAGGCAATGTCAAGCTTTTCTTGTGTGGTACAAGCTTTGACTTTCCAGCGACAAGTACTACTTTGTTTTTATTTTTAATTCGGGCGTATACTACGCAGCCATATGCCTCCATCGACGCATCACAGAACCCATGGAGCTCGATGACGTCATGTTCGTTACACAATATCCACCTTGGTATCTTATACTCATTTATTTGATGGATATCCGCTTGTACCTTGGACCACTCGACATAGATGTCATCGGACACCGCCCCGTCCCATTGTGTTTCTTGTTTCCAAACTTTTTGGAATAAGATTTTCAGTTTTGTACTTATGGGTGTCAGCCAACCCAAAGGGTCAAAAAGCTTCGAAATTTCTGATAACAGGCTTCGTTTTGTTGGTTTCGATGTTTGTTTAGTGATTTTGCACTTAAATGTAAAATCATCAGAGTGTGGGTTCCAGCATAATCCTAGAGTTTTAGATATGTCATCGGTTTTGAAATTGAAAACCATGTCTTCACTTTCCTGTTTCTGTTTTTCTTTAATGTTTTCCAAAAGGTTATCGTCATTGGCGGCCCACTTTCGTAAATTAAATCCACCTGATTTTAAAAGTTTATCTAAGTCACCAATGAGTTTCTTTCCCTGTTCGATGGTATGTACTCCGTGTACCAAATCGTCCATATAGAACGACTCCTCCAATACTTGTGACGCTTCAGGAAAACGCTCACGCTCATCGCTCGCTAACTTTTTTAGCGTCATCATGGCCAAAAACGGGGCCGCTTTTGTGCCATATGTTACAGTCTTTAACTGATAGGATTGTAAAGGCTGTTCTGAATGTTCTCTCCAAATGATTTTTTGTAGATGTTGGTCTGTTTCGTTAATTAAAATCTGCCGGTACATTTTTTCAATGTCCGAAGTAAACGCATATTCATACTGTCTCCACTTCAACAATAATGTTTGTAAATCCTGTTGTAAATTCGGCCCTGTATACATCAAATCATTTAGAGAGCATCCTGTAGATGTCTTAGCGGAGGCATTAAATACGACCCTGTATTTAGTTGTAGTGGACTCGATGCGCTCTATGCCGTGATGCGGTAAATAACAATGGAGTGTCGTGTTACCGTCGGCCAACATCATATGGTTTAAATCGCTATATTCTTTCATAAATGTTCTGTAGGCCTGGGCTAACTTTTCCTGCCTCTCAAACTTTCTTTCCATGTTTCTAAATTGAGCAATGGCCTTCGTTTTTGACAATCCAAGCTCCTCTTCGAAATTCGGCTTCATAGGAAGTCTAACTTCATATCGCCCGTTTGCTGTTCGTTTTGTGGTCTCATGATAATATTTTATGCATGCCAAGTCTTCATGAGATAAATCTCCCTCCTCCGCTATCTCCTCAACCTCCCAAAAATGTTTGATGTCCTCTAAATTGTTAATAACTACATTGCAATGGTATGTTCGTGCGCTACCGCATAGTAACCACCCGAGTTGTGTTTGTTGAGCTATTGGTTGAGTTGCATCGGTTCCTTTGATTACGCCGCTCAAAAGTATCTGAGAATAAATGTCTGCTCCCAGAAGTAAGTCTACAGAACGACTTACGTAAAACTCGGGGTCGGCTAGATTTATGTTCTGTATCATTGACCAGGACGGTTTGGCAAATGTTTTATTCGGCAGACTTTTTATTAAATTATTCATAATAATTACTTCGGCTTCAAAAGTAAAGTCATTGTACATGGAAGTGCATGTGATGTTCAGCTTTCCCTTACAGTTGTTTTGTTTCTCTCCTACGCCGTATATAACGCCTTGACATTTTTCTCTCTTTAAGTTTAATAACAGAGCCGCTTTTTCGGTAATTAATGAAATTTGAGAGCCCTGGTCTATAAGAGCCCTTAAGGTATAGCTGGTTCCATCAGCTCCTAACACTTTTAACTGAGCTGTGGCTAATAATATTTCAGAATCCTCTCCCTGAGATACATTTGAAATGTTAGGTACATTTTCTGAATTTCTTTTTGTTTTTGGTGTGTTAACGCCTGACGTAGACGGTTGCACCGATGACGTCAGTGTGGGCTTTACAATTGCCTCGTGTATTAAGGTATTATGCTGACCGGAACATTTGTGGCACGTTTTTGTAGAATTACATGCATTTCCGTTGTGTGTAAATAGGCAGTTAATATACAGGGCAAGGCGATTGACTGTGTAGAGTCGTTTTTCAATCGGCATTTGCAAAAAAAAGCGACAATTGTATATACCGTGTGGATTTTTACACAGGGGACATTTGACACCGGATATGTGCAAAGACTTCGGCATAACCTGATTTCCATAGTTTCGGCTTGTCCCGTGGTTTTGGTTGTTGTTTGACTGAATATAGTTATAGTTTGGAGATGGTTTTTTAGAATAAGCCATCGTTTGTTGTTGAATGTTAGTTTTATGTGTTATAGGATCCTGTTTACGGCGGGACGACTCGAGAGTGGTGAACTTGCTCTCCATGAAGTCTAAAAACTCCTGGAGGATCGGTAGTTCTCTGCTGTTTTTTAGCGACTCTATATAGTCTTTGTGTGTCTCAGAGTCTAGTTTTTGGGATAAAATATGTACTAAAATCGGATCCCAAGTACTAATAATAATAATAATAATAATAATAATTCTTTATTACAGCCAAAGAAGCCATACAAATATATATATCTTAAGATACAATAAATACAATAAAATAATAAAAGATACAATAAAGCAACACATACCAAATAGAGCACGGGCAGCAATCTGATCACATTATTTGTGTTATTTTCGATTCTCGCTCCGATGGATCGAAATCCAGTGCCTAAAAATTGTGCTGTCTAGTCCTGCACTGACAGCTTGCAAGATGGAATTAGGTGAGGAATGCAACCTTTCCCAAAAAGAGGCCACACGAGTCCTTATAACCGCGAAGAAGTCGGACACTCTCGCTTCGGTGAACATACCTGATGCACTACAAAATCGCGGCTTATGCATGAGGATGCGGAATGCATCATTATACTGCACCCTCATGGTACTGTATGATCTACGCGTGAAGTTGACCCAGAGTTGGCAAGTGTAAAAACACTGGCAGTAGGCATTGAACAATGTCAACTTGACCTTGTCGCTACACTTGCCAAATCTGCGTGCAAGCATGTTACACCGAACCGAGAGTGCCCTTCTCTCCCTCTCGATGTCCTGATCGTCCCTTAGATCTGGTGTTAGTATGTGTCCAAGATATTTGAACCGCTGCACAGCCCGAACCACTAAACCATTCAAAGTGACTTTAGGCACATTCTCCGGACCTCTTCCCGCCCTGAAAATCATCAACTCCGTCTTCTGAACATTATATTTTAGCCCATGTGCATTTGCATAATGCTCACAGACAGAAACCAACGTTCTCAGACCTTTGATCGAGGGGCTGAGGAGCACCATGTCGTCAGCATAGCTGAGGTTGTTAACACAAACCCCACCTACGTGACATCCTATTTTGGTGTTCCTCAGCTCCCCGATCAATCCGTTAATGTAAGCGTTGAAGAGATCCGGAGAAGTGAGCCCTCCTTGGCGTACTCCGCATTCCAACCTATAGATGTTGGATGTCGCGTCACCCCATTTAACATAATTAGTTTGATTTCCGTACCAGTGTCTCAACAAATTCACCAGGTTGTCCGAAACCCCGGAGCCGAGCAGTTTGCTCCAGAGAATATCATAATTCACTAGATCAAACGCCCGGCTCAGGTCCAAAAAGCAAGCGTACACCGACGTGTTACGATCTTTATAATAGTTGATAGCGTACTTGAGGCTTACTATCGCGGAATCCGTTGAGAGACCGGGACGGAAACCAAACTGCGCATCCTCTATCTTAATAACTTTTAATAGTTCGGGCTGCAGCAACCGTTCAAACATCTTTCCAATAATGGTACCTAACGATATTGGTCGGTAATTAGCTGAACTCCCCAGATCACCGGTTTTATTTTTTGGAACTGCAACGACGACTGTTTTCATGAGTTCCTGCGGCAACCAAGAATACTTCAAGCACAAGTTGTAAAAACTGCAAAGCTTTGTACACAAAATCCCGCCTGCGTGGACTATGTGCTCAACACTTAGTGAGTCGTGTCCAGGTGACTTTCCACGTTTCATATTTTTTATAGCATAGTAAACGTCTTCCACTGTGAACTCTGTTATTGGACACTGTCGATATTCTTTTTTCGCAGGCACAGACCCCGATGCAGGTAGCGGATCAATCTTAAACTTCTGAGCGAAGGTGTTGGCTATTTGTGTCGGTTCTAGCAAGCCATCTACAGATATCGGTAAATTCCCTTTGACGCTGAACTTTTTTGTCTCCTTCCAAAATTTTATAAAGTTATTTTCCTTTCTACTTGAGGCCAAAATGTCTAACTTTATTTTCTCTTCATTGTTTTGACACCATTTTAACTTTTTCTTAAAATCTTTTCTACATTTTACAAAATTTTCATATATTTCACCTGTAGATGGCTTGCCAGCCGCAACCCAACAGCCAAATTGCAGTCTGTACACCTGGTGACTCTCTTTTACGTGTAAATTCCATCCAGGTATTTGTTTACTCTTTTTACTTTTATTCTCATCGGAGCGAGAATCGGAAGACTTTACCGCACCATCCTGAAGTACATTAACAATCTTAGCATACAAATCATTTATAAATTCACAATGTTTGTCAATATTGGGACAATCTAAAAAACATCTACTATCACAGTTGGAACTTTTATATCTAATATCACAGTCGGTGCAACTAAAACTATCATTTAGATTTACCAAAGCAGTACTGCAGTATAAATTATAGTCCTCTATTTGGTTCAAATCTCTAATACCCCAGCGTATGCGATCAAGCGTTAAACTAGCAGTATCTTTACAACCTTCAATAATATCTTCAACATTAAAAACAATACATAACGGAAAATGATCAGACCATGAAACTTCGTACAAAATATTGACCGCTTGGAGTGTATGCCAGGCTGCATCAGTGACAACACAGTGGTCTAACCAACGCTGGGTTCCGTGTGCCTCACTGATGAAAGTGTAGTTGTTAGATTCAGCACCCAGTCTCTCCATATCGGCACAGCGCCACTGCTGGTCACCACAAAATCTCAGAAGTTCTTTCCCAAACCTGGCGTCTGGGTGGGCATTAAAGTCATCCACCACGTACACTGCCTGTACGTTGCTTTCGTCAATAATAGCGCTCACCTGAGCCAAACAATCTGTGAATTCGGGGAGGTTGTCCGGGTCATCCGTAGGCATGTATATATTAATAACTAAGAAGGAACGCTGACCAACCGAAAAACGGACGGCAGCCAGTCTGTCACTCGAACAACGCACCACCGTCGCCTCCCGGAACATGGACCTCTTCCATAATAAAGCGAGCCCACCATAAGGCCTTCCTCGTAAAACTCCAGTCGATGTATCAACTGAAGATGTCGCGGTACACGCAAAGCGTTTGTCAATAGTATGTACAAAATCTAGATCATGAGGAAGTAGCCAGGTCTCCTGGAGAGCGACGATATCTGCGTTGTTACATAGATCTTTAATGCATGAAACTGACCTTTTAATTGACTTACAATTAAAGGAAACCATATTTATTTTGTAATTTGTACTTAAATCCATAAAAAGATTAATTATTTACGTTAGAATTCCTTTCGGTCTTACGAAAAGGTCTTTCCCGAAAAATTCTGAATTTAATACCTTCTGGCCAAAAATCATTAGATAAGAACCTATTTAATTTCTGTTTTGAAACAAATATCTTAAAAGAATTGAAGGCTGTCTCATATTTTTGTTCTAAAAGTTTTATATCTAAACATTCTTCACCCATGTGTTTTACATAATCTTTAATATCCTCCGCGTTTGTCATTTTAGAAACTCGTGATACATAAATTGTTACAGGTAAGTCGGCTGCTTTTACTTTGCTCGCGTTGACCGGCGGCGCTGTACCACACATGTTATTGGTTTTCTTTGTTTGTTTACGTCTTCTTTCTACTAAAACAAATCCGTCATCTAATCCATTTCTATTTGTAGCGGTGTGGTTATTTTGCGTATGATTCAGACGCGTTTGTTGTCGTCTATTAGGAATTAATATATCACGATATGACGGTGTGTGAACGGGCTCCCGCTCCAATGAGTCAGCGCGGCCGCAGGCAGACAGGGGCGCGGACGGTAGCGGCGGCGGGGATGGCGCGCTTGCCGTAGCAACGTGCGGGCGCGGGGCGGGCGCACACGGCTCACTACGCGGCGGGACCGCTGCTGGTAGCAGTGCCGCAGTGGAACGGGTTTTACGGGACGGCACTGGCGTTGTAAATTGTTCGCCACTTGTAGGTATTTGCAAAACTAATTGTTGACTTGAAGTTTCACCATTTTTTTTCCGCATTTAAACATATGTTATTCAATATTTTCTTGATATCAGCTACATCGGACTTAAGTGTCTGAATACTTGTCAGATTCTCAGACGCTTCAGACGCTAACGATTGCCTCGATTTTATTGATGCTAGTTCTTTTTTTAGCAAAGTCATCTCTTTTAAAAAGGCAGTCACATCAATATGGTCAAAAGTAACCGGTGGTAACTTCGTCAGGTTCCTCGCCACAAAAATGGGCAAGCTGTCAGGTTCGAATTCTTTAATATGTTTTATTATTTCTTGTAAACTCTTTTGCTCTGTCCCCTCCTTTCTTCTGAGTATCTTCTTATTAGGCGCCAACAAAGTCATTGCGATATGACGTGCATCTTCAATTTCTTCTGATGAATACGCACTTTTGCATATCTGTAAAATGGCTGTTTCTGGTAGGGTATCAACTTTATTAGAAATAAATGCCAGAAGCTCATTCGTCACCACATTACACTTATTACATTTTGCGGATACATCACAGTTCTGTTTACGGGTATTATCACTACACTTCGTCGCAGTAGCGACTACGGTATTAGTCGGAGATCGCGAGAGAATCATAGTAGGTACGTATGCGTGTTCAACGCTTGACGGTTACGCAACGCAAATATCTACCCCTAGATTTTTAATAGCATTTAAGCACTCCATAGCTGTGTCATGTATTTTCTTTATTTGGGAAAGAGATTGTTGTTGCATGGTAGGAAGCCCGAGCAAAATGTTCATGTGGGAGGTGAATATTAATTTAGTGTTATTATAACGATTGGTTAAGATCTCCCAACACACTAAGTAATTATCAGAACTTATTTGTAAATGTCGTATAAGTCTCTCGGCTTCCCCTTTTACTTTACTTTTTAAAAACTGCATCTTCTGCGCGTTTGACAAGGCTGTGTTTTTGTGAATAGCTTCGCTAAATAAATCTTTAAAGGATACCCATGAGTTATAGTTTCCGAAAAAGACAGGGATGTCTAACTGCGGGGTAGACTTCTCCCTGTGAGCGACTGACCAGATTTTCTTATTTATCTCTTTAGTTAATTGATTATATGTTTTTTCATGATTATTAAAGGTAGCCTCATAGACTAAATCTGTTTGAAAGCTTCACTTTCTATTTCCCAATGTAAAGTATCTATAACTGACCAGCGTGAATCTAATTTTTTCAAAGCGTCTTGCAATTCCCATCTATCTGTTATTAAATCTAAATCAATGTTAGTAACAGTGCGAATAAAAGCCTTAATATTAGCCTGCTGTTTACGGTACATCTCGTCAAGTTTACTCGGCGACCCCCTCTCTTGCCGCCTTGGTACCGGTGGTCTCTGATAGCCATCTCCTTCATTCCCTCCTTCTTGTTGACTTCCACCACCTCCTGTGCTACCTAGTGGCTGTTGGACGCTGTACTCGCCCAACGGCGGCCGTTGCTGCTCCCCAGCGGCACCAGAGGTGCCATGTTCGTCCGTTTTAAAAACCGTGAGCCCCGCCGATAGTTCCTGGTAGCCTTCGTTCAATAACTGATTCAAGTCTAAATATGCTTGTTTAGTTTTCTTATAAATACATTCTATAAAATAGGGATGAGTTCTACTCTCTTCCGTGTTAATTCGATCATATAGGAACTGAAATTCAGACCAGTAACTCGCCAATACCTCAGAACGTTTTTTAAAATATTCTACTTTCGTTTTTCGGTCCGGACCATCCTTTTTATAGTTTGTTAGAAGTTGTAAAATCTCTCTTTGAATCTGTTTCTGCCGCTCAAATGTTTCTGCCATCTTTTTACGATGTTAGTATAAAAAAGGAAAGATCTTACTTGTTTATCTCCTACGTAGCCTCTGTACCAAAACGTCCAGTTGTTGCTCCACTCTCCAAATGTTGTGCTTTTCCTTTTAATCACTGCAATCCTCACAGAATGTTCACCAGTTCTGTCCCTCACCCGCCACACGCGAAAATACGATGACGCGCGAGGTCCTGTGCTCGAAGGACCAAATGTTGCGGGGATTGCGGGTGAATGTTAAAAGTCAAAATGTTTCACAAAATGTTTAATATTTATAAAAGTCACTTAAACCAATGTTAAACTAAATTAATGATAAAAATGTTATAATGTTACTATGTTATTCGAATGCACCCGGTCGCGGCGGTACCGAATTATGCACTAAGGTTAAATGTTCGGCGGCGCGCTTTCTGCTGACAAAGCGCACTCGGCGGTAAACGTGTTAGGTGTTTTACACCAAACAGGTATTTTTATTTCGTACCCAACTGTAAAGGAAATATTTGTTAAGTGGTGGTATACAGGGTGTTACAAAGGCGTAGGCATTCTACTGGACCTGTTCTTAAATTTTTTCTTTGACTACCTAATAACAGGGTGATAAAAAAGTGCGTATGAGATTTTAAGGGGTTGCTCAGAATCAAAATATACAGGAAAAGTATTGAAAAAATCCGATCTGTATTTTTTTTACCCTTTACCATACAAATTATTAATTCACTATTCCGATTTAAAAAGTTGTAGACAAGATTTTATTTTTCCTGTATTCTATACTTGATTCTGAGTAACCCCTTAAAATAACGCACTTAATAACCCCTTAACGCACTTTTTAACATCCTGTATAGGCGGCTGAAAAACTTCTTAAGCTGGAGTTGGCCATTAGCCTCACATCTTACTTGGACCCTGTGTGTGGAGAATGAGCTAACCTTCCATAGCTATAAGAAGAGATCCAGTAGTGTTGATTGTAAATATATCGTAAAACCCATGCAATTGTATTTTCATTTTCTTCCTCTTTTTCTTCTTATTTTTTATTTTTATTTTTCTTTTATATATATATATTTTTTGTTTTTCTTTCATTCGTTTTATTGTTTACTTAATTTTGTTATTTTCTTATTCTAAAGAATAATTTAGCAAAACATGAACTATTGGAAAACACTAACGCGTACGAAGTCGCGGGCACCAGCTAGTACTAAATATATATTTTTATTTTTACATGATTTATGAAAAACTTAAAGAAAATATAGGTAGTTATTAGCAATTGATAAAAAAATAGTATTTAAATTAGGAATATATTATTAGTACTTCAAAAATATTGTGCTCGGCACATTCCGTCATGAGGGGTTCCTAGTGCGCTTAGTAAGCTTAGAAATCCTATCCTATACGTCGCCGTCGTCGGAGACGTACTGAAGCAGCTTTTACGCGTAATAATTGTTAAAAATTGCTTGGAAATCATAGTCGAATACGTCACCGTCGGAGACGCACTGGAGTAGCTTTTACGCGAGTTTAACGCAGTTAAACGTCTAGAAATGCTAGCTCAGCTCGTCACCGCCTGCGGGGACGTACTGGAGTAGCATTTCTATACACGCGCCCCGGACAACAATGGTTAGTTATTTCCTGTTTTACAGGGAATCACTAGCGATTGGCTAAGTACCGACAGCCCAGAGGGTACTCCTGTCCGGAGTGCACGGGGACGCGACCCTGGGTTCCTCTAGCTGCTATATGAATACACCCCATTAAAATTCCGTTCAATAGCATCCATTATTACCTCATTTCCATCTCATTCTTATTTTTCCCTACCTATTTTCCCCATCCTTTTCATTATCATTTACCTTTTCCCACATTCCTTCCCTCCTGGAGGAGCAGACCTCGACTCTAAAAAGCAACCAACCCAATCCAAGTTGTTTCCACCGTGCCGAGGGATGAATGGCTGGGGGGTTACTCAGTTTCAAACGGGGGTCTCTGAGCTGGGCCGACTCGGGGACAGTCGAAGGCCTTACCTGGGGTACGGAGCACTGCCGCAGGTGGACTTTAATTTCTTTCTTACTCGTGGGATTCAAATGGACGACCTTGAGAAAATAATTACTGAAGTTAATGCCTTAAGTACCGAGGAGAGCGCGTCAAGTGCCTCCGAGGCTATGGTGCTTGGAGACAATGAGTCACAAGCCCATACCCAAAAACCCGCCGACGACAAGGGCCTTACGGAACTTGGAGTCGACACGACGAAGCAGAGTAAGAGAGCTAAGAGGCCTCTTACTGGAGCTGCCAAGAGACGATTTAACTGGTGGCGGCAGCAGGGCAAAAGCGTCGAAGATGCGGCTGCCCTGTGTGCTAAGCCCAACTGCACCAACTGCAGGACTTACCGGAGGTTCAAGCCAAGGCTACGGAACTCCAAACTAGGACTGCAGTTGCTACTAAGCGTCCCAGGTCCGAGGAAGTCTCTCCCAAGGAACGACCGAGCAAGGCGGCAAAGCGCGGGCCCTCAGGGCCCACCTATACCGAGGTAGCTGGGTCGGTTCGGGTCGGCATCACTGCCGAAAGACCGATGGGAGAAGATGACCATAGACTGGTGATGAGGGTGATTGGCAATGCGATTGACTCCGCCCCCCCCGAAGAGGAGATAGAGCCGCGTATCACGCGCAGTTCACTCAAGGCGGGGTGGATGCTTCTCACGTGCTACAATAAGGATACCCGCGACTGGCTTGCTAGTCGCGTATCGGACCTAAAGCCGTGGGAAGGTGCCCAGCTAAGACTTGTGGACGAGGCCGACCTCCCCAAGCCTTACACGGGCGTCGCCTGGATCCCGGACGAGACCTTAGAGCCTAAGGTTCTCCTATACCGGCTACACAGGCAGAATCGCAGCCTCGGTTGTTTATACTGGAGGGTGCTCAATGTCAAGAAGGAGGAAAGGGGGCAAACGGTCACTTTCTCCTTTGACCAGACCGCGTTGGACATCCTCCAGGAAAACAACTTTGAGGTACACCTGACGTCGGGAACTATAGGGACTGGGCTCGTTCACATTCGGGTGAAGGGCACAAGACCAGCCACTGAGGTCCAGGACAACAGGACTCCTCCCGCCACTACGCAAGCACGGGATCCCATCGGAACCGCGGCTTCCACTAGTGTGCAGGCTGAGCCGAGTAGGCAGCCCGTACCCACCAACCCCGTTGCCGGACCATCCAGGCAAGTGATGATTCCGAGCGGTGCCCCCAGGGCCGGCTCAGCGAGTCATCACAACAGGGGAAGGACTGGGAGCATGGCTGCACCTAGAGTCCAAGCTGGACAGGCCACCGGGCCGAGTACGCGAGAAGGTAGAAAGATAGCGCGGGGGGCTACCAGGGGGAGGCCCGGGAATAATGGTGCGAGAGGGCTCGCAAGGGGACGGCCAGTGCAGCTCCCCTCCATAGCTAGCGAGCACTCTAGCAAGAAGGCGGCGCGCAACCCCCTGAACCACCAACCTCCTCCCCCGCACACTTAACAGTAACACACCGCAACAGACACAACACACACAACAATTACACTAAACAGTCCCTTTTGTCCAACACATCCCATCCTTTTCCAATTCCCAATTTTCCTTCCATACTCACTCCTAAAATGTTTAAAGCCATACAAGTTAACCTACACCACGCGAAAGCGGCGAGCACCATCCTGTGCCAAACCTTCGCAGAAGAGAAACTTGACATGGCTCTTATACAAGAACCGTGGATCCACAAAGGGAACACGGTTTCGGGTCTCAACTCAGCAGGTAGGCTGTTGTTCAATTCCGACGGAGTAAGACCCAGAGCTTGTATAATTTTTAAGAAAAACTTAAATTTCTTACCAATTCCTTGTATGTGTACAGATGACTTGGTAGCAGCGTATGTAGCATTGCCAGGCAGCGACGAGAAGATAGTCGTCTGCTCAGCTTACCTGCCTGGTGACACATCGGATCCAACATGGCAACTAGAGCCCCTTGTCGAATACTGCCGGGAGCAGAAGACACAACTACTGCTTGGCTGCGACTGCAACTCCCATCACACCACGTGGGGTAGTACCAATACCAACCGAAGGGGTGAGTTACTATTTGACTTTCTTATATCTAACAACATCCAGGTTCTAAATGTGGGCAACGCACCGACGTTCGTAACGTCCGCTAGACAGGAGGTCTTAGATATTACTATTTGTACGGATCGGCTTGTTGACCGTATAAATAGCTGGCATGTAAGCAATGCAGTATCTATGTCAGATCACAGGCATATTAGATTCAATCTAACCTTAACTAAAACTTTAAGTGTAGAATCTTATCGCAACTGTAGGGCTACGAATTGGGACGGCTACCGCAACGACCTAAAAGAAAACCTCAGTACGATAAGTAAATCCGTCAAAACTAGGGATCAACTAGAATACACGGTTGATACTGTAACTGCCGGTATTGTCGATGCCTACGTTGACAATTGTCCCCTTAAAACCACAGTTACCAACCGAAATGTACCATGGTGGAACGGCAGATTACAGAAACTTAGGCAATCCACCCGGGCCCTATTCAACAGGGCTAAGGTGGATGGGAATTGGAATGCATATAGCAGAGCCCTCACGGGATTTAATAAAGAACTTAGGAAAGCTAGAAGGAGGTCATGGCGCAGCTTCTGCGAGGAGATCAAAGGAGCTGCACATGTTGCCAAAATATATAAGATCATGGCCAAGACTCCTTCTAATCATCTGGGATTCCTTAAGAAACCAGATGGATATTTTACTACCACGCCTAGGGAAACCCTTCAGCTGCTGGCAGAAGTGCACTTTCCAGGGTCAAACGTGGTCAACGCGAGGCTCACCTCAGTCAGCACGGCTCAGTCTAATGCTAGACCGAAGACTGAGAACTGGAGGATGGCCTCGGTTGTATTCAGACCCGACCGGGTTAGATGGGCTATAGATAGCTTTAAGCCTTTTAAAACCGGTGGGGAGGACGGAATTTTCCCAGCCCTATTGCAACAGGGCATTGATACCGTCCTTCCGGTGGTGACGAAAATATTCAGAGCCAGTTTTGCCTGGGGCCATATACCCCACAAGTGGACCATGGTTAGAGTAGCGTATATCCCTAAGGCTGGAGATCGTGAGAAGTCACAGCCCAAGTCCTACCGACCTATAAGTCTCACTTCTTTTCTACTAAAAACAATGAAGAAGGTCATTAACGTGCATATTAGGGAATCTTACCTATTGGAGCAACCTCTGCATGCGAAACAGCATGCATATCAGAAAGGCAGGTCGACGGAAACGGCCCTGATGGAGCTTACCGATAGAATAGAGAGAGCACTAGATCAAAAGCAAATTGCCCTCTGCGCCTTTCTAGACATTGAGGGAGCTTTTGATAACACCTCAACTGACGTTATACTGAAATGTATGAAGATGCGGAACATCGACTTGACTACAATTAACTGGGTTAGGTCAATGTTGACTAATCGGACAGTCAAAACAACACTACTAGGAGATACTCTGGAAGTGAGACTAACACGAGGTTGCCCGCAGGGCGGAGTCTTGTCTCCTCTAGAATGGTCCCTTGTGGTTGACTCTCTGATTGAAGAGCTCAACGGAGCAAACCTGGACACACAGGGCTATGCAGATGATCTGGTTGTGTCAATAGTGGGGGGGTGTCCCTCTGAAATTTCAGAACAACTGCAACAGGCCGTTTTCAGGATAGAACGGTGGTGTAACGAATTCCAGCTCTCAGTTAATGCAGGGAAAACAATTATAGTCCCCTTCACCAGGAAAAGGAAAATGGAGGGCTTAACGCCTCCCACTCTTTTTGGCAGGACTATACCGTTTTCACGGGAAGTTAAGTATTTAGGAGTAATTCTTGATGACAAACTTACCTGGAATAAACAAATTGACCATGTCGTAAGGAAGGCTAAGATAGCGCTAGGTGCATGCTGTCGGCTGGTGGGATCCCGGTGGGGGCTGCAGCCCAAATCGGTGCTGTGGGCCTACACATCCATAGTGCGGCCGATGGTTGCCTACGGATGTGCAGCGTGGCACAGTAAGACCCGACAATCGACATGCATCGCTGCACTTAACAGCCTACAAAGAATTCCTTGTCGAATGGCTACAAACTCTATCTCATCAACTCCCACTGCAGCACTAGAGGCTATTTTAAACCTCGAACCGCTGCACATCCATGTACAGAAGGAGGCCAGGATGGCCATGCTGCGTGCTATGGACGGTGGCAGGACAGTCTGGCAATCAGTGGTAATGAGGGATCTCTTTGATGCACTCATTGTAAACCCAGCACTGGCCATGCCATCCGATGTCCTCATAAAGGAGTACAGTTTCAGCAAACTGTACACGATTCACATACCGCGTAGGGACGAGTGGAACTGTGCGGATCCCGAAACTCTCAAATCTGGTGACCTCATCTGGTTCACAGATGGTTCCAAAAAAGAGGGTTTTGCCGGTGCTGGAGTATGCGGAGGAGAGTCTGAGACGAAGCAGTCATACAGTCTAGGCTCGCATGCGACGGTATTTCAGGCAGAGATGTACGCAATAATAAGATGCGTGCAAGAAAACCTTCTGAGGTCCTATCAAAATAGAAACATAATCATATGCTCGGATAGTCAGGCAGCCCTTATGGCACTGAAATCACATGAGATTGATTCAAAACTTACCCTTGAATGCGCCAATGCACTTAATCAGCTAGGAAGGCACAACAAAGTCACCTTATGTTGGGTGCCTGGACACAGTGGCATCAAGGGTAACGAAATAGCAGATGAGCTAGCTAGGAACGGAGCGGAGGCACCAACTATTGGACCCGTACCAATAGTCGGAGTGCCTCGTTGCACCGGAAGAAGAATGCTGCAGGAATGGGCTAAGGAACAGAGTAGAACACTCTGGGCTAGTGCCCCAGGCCAAAAGCATTCGAAAGCGCTCATATCTGGCTTTTCACGGGAATACACGTCTAGAGCACTACGACTTCTTAGGCCTGGACTTAGGATTCTAGTCAGAACTCTGACTGGCCACTGCAAGCTTAACAAACACCTCTATCAAATGAAGCTTGCAGATACGGACGAGTGCCGATTCTGCCTCGAGGAAGAGGAAACTCCTCTTCATATACTCTGCGAGTGCGAGGCACTGGTCCAAGCCAGAAGCCGATCTCTAGGTGGACCAATGGTAACTCCAGAGGTCATTAGGGAACTCGATCCCAAGTGCATCCTAGGGCCCTCCTTTGGTCCTATACCCCTTTACCCCCCCAAATAATAAAATAATAATAATATACTTGAGGCCCTGGGAATAAAATTTCTATAGTAATTTACTAACCCTAAAAAGGATTGTAATTGATTAACATTTTTCGGTACCGCAGCATCGATTATTGCCTTTATTTTATCTTGTGACTTTTTAATTCCATTTTTTGTTATCACGTGACCTAAATAATTTATTTCATTTTTGAAGAACTCATATTTCTCTAACTTAAAAATTAAACCTGCCTCTTTGAATCTTTTTAACACTTCACTAAGACGTTCTAAATGCTACTTTTTATTTTTACCGGTTATCAATACATCGTCCAAAAAACATAGAACTCCATCTAGACCTGCTAACAACTCACTTAAGGCTCTCTGGAAAATTGCTGGTGCATTTGATAAACCAAATATCAACCTATTATACTTAAACAATCCGCGATTAGTATTAATACATGTGATATTATCGGGGTCATTGATCATAAATTGATTCGCCTGTGCGTTGATCTATCTACTTCGGACCCTCGTTTCACCCGTTTAGAGTGCGAGTTTTGAAAAATCCTTTCTTAGTGCATCCCTAGAGCTCACAAGGAACCTACTTGCCATTGGAATCTCTAGGATTCAGCGGTTGGAGCTATGCGTTGATATCTCAGTCATTCAGTCAGTTTCTTCTTTTATATGTTTTATATGGGTGTTTGTTTGTTTGTTTATTCCACTTTCACGTCGAAACTACTTAACGGATTTGTATAAAATTTGGTAAGTAGATATTTTTAATAATTGTTTCTTAGCGAAAGGAACAGGAACCTCGTTTCAGCCCCTAGGCACATTTACTAGGCTCAACTGTTTATGCCATAGGTAGATAAAAGAATGACATTAGAAAAGTGTACACAAACAAAAACATATTTTTTAATTTTTATATTTATTTATACCATACGGATCTATTTAGAGTGTAAATATAACTTTGAAGCGAACCTGACACTATCAGTAATAATGACAGTATTTTCAAGTAATGACAATATACTGACAGTATAGTGGTTGGAATGATGAAACGATGGAATGTAAATATACTGATGTAAAAATACTGTCATTATTACTGATGGTGTCTGGTCCGCTCAAGGGCGGAGCAGACCAAACGCGTGGCGTGGTGCGTGCGTGGCGTCGGTGTGGTAGCAACGGTTATAATATAATGTATGAAACTCTATGAGAGGGTCACACCGACTGCGCGCTGCGTGTTCGCGCGTGTACGCTGCGTCGGTGTGACACCTCTCCACGTGCCACGTCACGCGTTTGGTCTGCTCCGCCCTTTAAAAGCCCGTATATTGGTGTTAATAGTAAATCTAAGATTTACCAAAATTTTTAGTTTAGGTTAGGTTGTATTTTTACCTCTAAAAGTTGGTAAATCCTAGAATTTACCGTAGTTCGTGCTTTTACATTAACATAAATAATATATCCCCTACCGAATACTTTTACACGGCGTGCTATTTTTGAATTTTAATAAATTTTATTATAGAACACAAAATTCTGTTCGGTTTGATGATAGAAAGTTTCTGAGAGTGGTCTTATTACATATTTTCACTCAAAAGATATTATACCAACAAAAAAACAGTAATAATTTTGAAAAGGAACAATGAAGTTAATCTAGGTAGTTACGTTATCATACCACCGAAAATCTTACATCTTGTCAGTCGAAAGTTAATAACAATCATAAAAATAAAATAAAATAACATATCCTACGTATCCTACATATCCTCGTAGTGCTCAACCTAAAAGGCATTGCGGAAATTTACCTAAACGCTTCAACTCAAATTTGATATTTCTATACAATGTGAATATATGCTTCATTCGGAAATGGCGCCCATGTTCAAATCGTAATTGGGTCTAAACTACGACTAAACCTTTATCCTGGGTCGTTGGGCTATACGAGGTTAAAAGTATAAAATTAGATTCCCATATTCATCTGAACATGTAAATATGTAAAGAAATAACAAAAATACGCAATCTTGACCCATTCTGATGACTTTAAATGGCACGCCTGCGACGACCTTACACTTTTAAGTTTCTTTACTGTTTCTGAATTTGATAATGATTCACATCGACAAGAGATATCTTTTGACTGTTTACAGTAACAAGATCCGTCTTGTGGTACTACTTCTGATGAGTGACATTCGCAAGATATTAATTTTGGTTTACAAGTACACGATTTTATTTCCTCGTGTTGTTTTTCAGTGTCTTTTATGGACGTTATTCGTGAGACTGTTGTCTGCAAAGTTTTAGACTGGGTGGTTGTTTTTGTCTGCGAGGATGTTTCCAGCGTGACAGTCTCCTGCGCGTCAGTCTCCTGCGTGCCAGCCTTTTGCGAATCAATCTCATGTGTGCCAGTCTCCAGCTGGTCAGTCTCTTGTGTGCCACTTTCCTGCGTGCTAGTTTCCTGTATGCCACTATCCTGCGTGCCAGTTTCTTGCATATTACTTTCCTGCGTACTAGCTACTTTCGAGTCAGTTGTTCCTTTTTGAGTCTTGTCTCTTCCCTCGAAATAATAAGTTATTCCCTCGTCATCTCGTTCGACCTGTAAGTAAAATAAGTGTTAATTAGAGATGATTTACCAAATCTAGTCCGCACCTTTTGTATTCGGCGACTAGAAAGTGAAAATTGCTGCCAGAAAAGTATTTTTTTGCTGCCAGTGCTGACTTAAAATCACGAAATAGCGAATAGTCTAGAATTAAATTACGAACATAGCGAGTAATTCTAATATAGACTACTGAGCACAGTGAGTGATTTAAAAGCACGAGACGTAAAAATAACTTGCTCTCGTGAGAAACATACAACGTTTTACCTCTGCCAGCGAGAAAAGTTTTATAGGTTATAGCGATATGTAAAAAACCGTAGGCTAAAACGTAAATTCTTATTTAAAATGATATTTAATAAAGTTTTTTATTTAGATGTTGCGTTCAGAAACTGCGCTGCTTGACATTTTTATGAAAATCTGAGATGAAAACCAAATATGATATTTTTAAGTATGCGATATTAATGTATACTAGTGTAAATATTCATTTTAAATATTATGTCTTTATAAAGGCAATAGAATAATTTATAAACTTAAAGAAGCTTGTCCCGAAGACTACCCAACTAGCAAAATCAGTACTTATAGCGTTCTTCAAGACTACTCTTTTTTTACTAATAAGATGGTTGTATCTCACTACAAGCCTGGATTTAGGCGCAGTTATAGGAGCATTTATTTCTATAATAGTCTTATAATTAGACTAGTTTTCCGCACGCGGCTTCGCCCGCGTTATCACATGAAGAAAACCATCCAGTTTATGACAGTGTCGGTAGTCAGTTAAGCTGCATGATCGAAAGAACACGCAAGGCCTATAGTAATTGTTACATACTCTTTTCTCAACAAACTATTTGAAATGATGTATGAGTATAAACTCTTTGCATTGTTTACGTTATGACAACAATCATGGAAACCGCTACCCCGCTAAGAAATGCGCTTTGGCTCCGTCAGCACCTAATTCTCTTTCCTTACCAATAAAACCAATGGAGTTCATTATTCGGCTAGAATGGTATACAATATACTCTTTTCTCAACCAACTATTTGAAATATGAATGAGTAAAAACTCTTTGCATTGTTTACGTTATAATTAAAATCATAGAGACCGCCCAAACACGTAAAAAAATTAGATCCGTCGGTAAAATAGCGCCATTTAGCTCCTTTGATAAAAATGGCGTCATTTTCTTTAGTCTGTGCTATGCTGCCCTTTTAAGAAAGAAGGCCGCAAAGTATATGAATTTTCAGTATACTTTGCGGTTTTCTTTCTAATGAATGCTGTATGTCTGTGCTTACTTCTTTACATTCTGTTTTAGTTTTCACATTAACCTGAAGATGGTGTTGCTTTTCTTGACATACAATTTTAAACTTTATGTGTCCAATAGAAGAATAATAGTGAAGTTCGATCTTAATTATCCTTCCTTGTCGGAGAGATTTAAGGTCCCTCCCTACCCTAGACTACACAATACTAGTATGCTAGTATAACAACCCATAATACCAATGTTGTAGGATGTAGGTTGCCTTTTGTATTCTCTGAAATGAATGAGGCTTGGACCGTTAAATGGCGCCGAGTTTACGCCGCGCATAATTTTCTCTTATGGCGCTAAACTAAGTATGGGTCAAAACGTAAACGAGGACTACTACATGTGAAAGATAATTAAGATCGAGCTTCACTTAAGGTAAGTTTGTTTGATTATCTAAGAAGCCTTCAGAGAGCGAGCGGCAGGGAGTGTCCATACTGTATCATGTTCCTATACTATGATTATAGATGTAGCTAGTTTTTACTTACCCCGAGTTTCGGAATATAAAATTCATGAGCGGTGTTAGGGATTTTAATTGTAACTGGCCCATCCGAGTAGAACGTTTTTTTAACCCGACGTGTTTTGATCTTAGTTTGAGTACTATGTATAAAAGCAATACCAAACTCCTCCATGCTGACACCAATACTTACTGTGAAAAAATGATGGGTATATTAAAAACAGCTTCTAGCGACACTGGATTTAACTATAACTATAACTACCTAAACCATACTAAGTAAAAGATGAAGCAGTTACAAGATTAATGTACATTATTAAAATTAAAAAATGTAAACTGAACAAGGTCTGCTGCGTTTATCCTGTAAATTTTCGTATGTATGTGAGCTTTTATATAGGGTGACTTTAAATTAGTTCTTGATGCAAAAGGCTATGCATGTGCTCGTGATAACAAACAACTTTCCCTAAGGAACCCATAGTCAAATCGAAAAAAAATGTTGGGCTCTTCATACTAATTTAGCCGGCCCGTTGACCGATTTGTATGGAGGGTCCAAAACTTTTTTTGAGATTTGACTATGGGTTCCTTAGGGAAAGTTGTTTGTTATCACGAGCACATGCATAGCCTTTCGTATCAAGAACGAATTTAAAGTCGCCCTATATACGCACAAATATACATAAAATATAAACGTATATATCGACGGTAAAAAGCAATCCTGCTGTAACCCGCAAAATGCAAAATGTTCACCAGACCCAAAAAGCTTTTGAAATTTTAGAAAAAAAACATATTATCTCATAAACTTTTACATGAATGTCATTTTTAGAACCAGAATGTATTTTTTTATTGTTTATGAATTCGAGTATCGAAAACTAACATGAAGTAAGTTTTAGTCTATGCTTGTGTGGTTTACAGCAATAGCACTTTCTTTTCTATTACGCAAAAATGCTGTAAATGAAGCAGATAAATGTATGGGCGATTCCAAATCAAGTATTTAACTTTAAAGCAAAATTGCTGTTATTACCTAATACAATTATTCATTTGTCTCAATTTAGATGATAAATGAAATAAACCTTTGTAACCAGGTGTACTCAGTTGTCTTTACTGTTTGAAGTTATGAAAGGATAGTGAAATTAAAATGGTAGAAGTATGGAATAACGTTTATTTAATGCCAGTTTAAAATGTTTAGGAACAAAAAAAGACTTTCTCGGAGGAGCCTCACCTCTAGAGAACGCGTCCCCAGGTGGCGGATAGGGAAAGCTCGCCTAGTAGCCTCGCAAGTGGCACTAGGAGGGTAGGAGTGAAATAAAATTGTTCCTGCGGACGAACAGGCCGGAGAAGGCACTACTCCGTAAACAACCCCCTGATCACGAGCTTCTCAGACATACTCAGAGTAGAAGTCGTGACAGTGCTGTGGGTTTAGGCTGGAATCCACAGAAGGGTCGGCGGCGGAAGAATCCTAACGAGATCAACGGCGGCGGCCTAGCCTTTGAGAAAGATCACAGTCTTGGCGTCAGGTGGCAACCGGTCGTAAAACTATATAGCCAAACAACCATCTCCTGATACCCAAATATGAAAGTACACCATAAGAATAAAGCGATAAATACTTGGGCGTCCCACGTAAGCGACGGTCAGAGTTCCAGAAAGAGTCATGCGATTCATACTAGGGCGTTGCCCACAAGCGACGAATTTTGACGCAACGCTACTAATATGCGTATAGTGACATGGAACATAGGTTCACTGACCGGACGCAGTCAAGAACTGGCTGAGATCTTGCATAGGCGAACCATAAACATATGCTGCATTCAGGAACTCAAATGGAAAGGTTCAAAATCTAGAGAGATAGGCTATAATTACCAGCTCCTCTATAATGGCTCATCAACGACAAGAAATAGCGTAGGCATAATACTAGATGAAAACATAAAACAGAGAATTATAAAAGTAGACAGAATAACCGACAGAATTATGTACGTTAAATTGGCGCTAGATCACCAGCCTTGGCTAAATATTATTTCTGTATACGCACCTCAGACGGGTTGCGCAAAGGATGAAAAGGAAACCTTTTGGGAAGAACTACAAGACGTACTTCAAGGCATACCAGACACAGAAAGAAATATTATAGCTGGAGATCTAAATGGACATGTCGGCCAAAAAGCTCCAAAGGATTCGCATATCCACGGCAACTTTGGATACGGCTCCCTCAACGATCAAGGAAAGGACATTTTGGAATTTGCCACGAACTTCAACATGCCAATAGTTAATACCTTTTTCCAGAAAAATAAGGATCACCTTATCACATAAAAGAGCGGAAAAGCCGCCTCGCAAATAGACTTCTTTCTGTGTGACTCCTCAATGCGCACGCGCTTTACAGATTGTAAAGTGATCCCGGGCGAGCCTTTGACATCTCAGCATCGACTCCTCGTAGCCTGTCTTCGAATGCCCACTTGGAAAAAACGTAAAATCAAACCCTGTCCCCGTATTAAGTGGTATAAACTGAATACCTACTCCTGATGGAAACGCGGCTGTTACACAAATAGAAGAGTATCTATCTGACTCTATAAAAGCGGAGGATGACACCCAAGACGCCAATACTATGTGGAACGAGTTCCATACTCGCACTACTAGTACAGCTAAGGAAGTCTTGGGAGTATCGAAAGGCAAACTTAATACTGAAGCGGTGTGAACTTCTAGTTTTGTTGGGGCTGGTTTTATTGGTAAACAGATGGCGAAGAAGAACAACCATGGACTTGCTTGAACCCAGAAAATATTTATTTTTCACACAAAAATATTGATACAGTGTTCGTTCCTTATAGTTCTACCGGAAGACAGACCGACATACATAAAAACTAATAAAGTTATACATATATGTTGGAAGTGTTGCCAACATGCTGCGGGCCACACAAAATTATTGTTATAAGAATTATTTTATCTTATACAAGCCAACTCATATACTAGTAAAGCATTGAGTAAAAAAATACTAATCTATTTTTTTATGAAAATTATTGTATTAATTACTTTCACGATGAAACCTTTAACATCTTATAGAAAATTAAAAACATTTTTTAGGACATTCTTACATAGAATAGGTACCAAATCTATTTTAAAGAAAAACTTATTACTTACTAATCTCACATAATAAAGATTAATAAGTTGTTACTTAAATTTACTTGTTACTCAAGTAAAATACACAAGCTATTAACTTATAGTCACTTGTTATTCAAATACACAAGTTAAATACGCGAATAACATTTTAATTACTTAACACGTCTTTTACTTAACACATCTTTACTTAACACATCTTTACTTAACACATCGTTACTTAACACATCTTTACTTAACAGGATCCTCTAAAGGTAAAATACAAACTCCAGACAATGAACGTTTGTATGTCTTTCCATTGGAAGTTACCACCTGCACAACACGAACTTTATTATCAGCACCAGGATGAACCTTAGTTATCCTTGCCATAGGCCAAGAAAGAGGGGGCAAGTTTTGTTCCTTTAATATTACCAAGCTGCCTACTGTTACGTTTGCTACACTATCACGCCATTTTTGTCTTGTCTGCAAAATGTTTAAATAGTGCTTATGCCACACTTTCCAAAACTGACCTTTTATGCTATTACAGAGCTCCCAGAATTTAAGCCTATTTGTAGGTGTTTGTGATACATCCTGTTCGGGGAACGAAGTTAACGCGGTGCCAATCAAGAAATGGCCGGGTGTGATATAACTAAAATCAGTGACGTCAGATGACAGTGGCAAAAGAGGCCTCGAATTTAAAACTGCCTCGATTTGATACAATACCGTACTAAGTTGTTCATACGTTAATATGACCTTTTGTACCACCCGTTTTAGGTGGTATTTCATGCTTTTGACTCCTGCCTCGGCTAGCCCAGCAAACGTCGGCGAGTAACTAGGACAAAAATGGAAACGAATGCCTTGCTCAGCTGCGTAGGTTTGAACCTGCGCTTGGTGGGCCTCCGAGGAATTGAGTTTGTACAATTCAACCAATCGGTTCCTAGCACCTCTAAAGCAACCGCCGTTGTCAGTAAAGGCCTCGGTGGGCAGTCCTCTTCGCGCAATAAATCGTTTAAAACATGCAAGGAAACCGTCTGTCGAAATGTCTGAGGCGAGCTCTAAGTGTATTGCCTTTGTTACAAAGCAAACTATAACGCAAATGTAACCTTTTGTGACTAGTGCGCGTCTTATTCGCGAATTCTTTACTTGTACTGGCCCAGCGAAGTCTATACCGACAATCTGGAACGGTCTTGCAGCAGTCACGCGTTGCTGAGGTAAGGAACCCATTAGTTGCTTTGTAGTTTCGGCCTTCAACCTAAAACATATTAAACATTTGTGCGTTATTTTTTTTATTTGACGCAAACCATTTATTAACCAATACTTCTGATTGAGGTGAGATAATAGTAATTTTGGACCGGCATGTAATTGTCTTTTATGTTCCTGACTTATTATCATTTCAGTTATTTGAGATTTTTTAGGTAGTATTATCTGGTGCTTCTGAGAATACGGAACACTCGCATTCTCAAGACGCCCGCCTACTCTAAGCATGGGGTCTCTATAATATAGCATAACTTTTTTATGACTATTTGGCCTTTACATAACATTATTGGGCATAAAATATTTTGGCATAAAAAAATTTGCGCATATTTATGTTTTCCTAAAATTTATGAGAATAATATTACTTGGAATAATTAGAAATGTCCCTAACTATAAAGTTGCATAATGTTAAATTTCCTAATAATATTATAGCATATCAAACTTAAGCATAATATTCATTCGAATAATAGAAAATTTGCCTAAATAACAAGTTGCATAACATTAAATATACTAATAGTATTTTGGCATATCTTTCGTTTCTAAAAAGAAAAATATGAGTTAGGTTGCCTTTTACTTTCTATTGATTATAATTACCTTGTTTTATTTATTTTTAACTTCATTAACTACTTATAGCGTAGGCTGTAAGTACCAGTATATTAGTACAGGGTAGTGGTAAGTAGCAACCTACCTAAGGTTGCTAGTGGTAAGTAGCAACTTGCCTAAGATTGCTAGGAAAGGAAGCATTCAATCAAGCATGCAAGCACGCAAGCAAGCAAGCATGCATGCAAGCAGGCAAACAAGCAAGGAAGCATGCAAGCAAGCAAGCATGCAAGCAAGCAAGCATGCAAGCAAGCAAGCATGCAAGCAAGCAGTCGATCTGTGGATGTTTTATCAATCAAACCTAACACTGCGACTCCGAACCTAAATTATCCGTGTCGGGGTGCTCCGAATTCCCGAGCTCGCTTCGCTCGCTCCCGCATTAGTTTAGGACTTCCGTGTTCCGTGTAATTAGGGCTTTTAATATTTAGGCCTAATTAAAATTATGAACTTTTCAGTTATGTCAATTACTATTTAGGTCATTTATTATTTAGTCAAAAGTATATTTATGCAATTTTCAATTAGGACAATTTTTGTTTAGTCATTCCTAATTTAGGAAATTATTGTTTATTACTTTCAAAGTTTAGGGGGAATAATAATTATGCAGAATTACGATTAGACAGATTTATATTTCTGCGTAAGATTTTTATGCCTAACTTGTTATGCCATAGGTAATTATGATATAAAATTTTATGCGATACAAAGGGCACCCCTAAGCATGCCTTGTGTGTCAAGGAAGGGATGTAAAGGCTTTAGCGATCCCCTGACATTTTCGCTAGTCTTCAGACAATTGATCTCATCCTCGAAATGAATACTCTGCTCACGCTTTTTATTTTTTTATTTTATTTTACAAATTTATTGCACACTTAAAAAAAGAAAGATACACACACATGATTACACATATTATGTACAATTGGTATGAATAACTCTGTAAGAGTTTTCTTCCTACATACCAAAGGTGATGAAGAGACAAGATGTGAAGGCTGTGTTGGCGTGCACGCGAAGTATTTATACAATATATATATATATATCAACCTAAATAAAAATATATATACATTTACATACATACATACATACATATATCATATATATACACAAATATATTTTATATATAAATAAATATCATAATCATAATACATACTTATGCTGTATTGGAGAGGTAATGGTCTTTAACTCTTTGTTTAAAGACATTTAGTGAGGGACTATCACGAATATCGTGTGGGAGAGAATTCCACAGCCTCACTGCATGGACAGTGAAAGAGCTGCCATAGCGAGATGACGTATGAGTCGCGAATTTGAGTAGAAGGGACTTTGCTTTACGACACGACTGTTCTCTGGGTACCATAAACTCGAAGCGTTCACGCATATACGTAGGGGAACAGGAGTTAAAAAGAAAGTTGTAAAGGACGGACAGGATATGAACATCCCTTCGGCGGCGGATTGGGAGCCATTTCAGCTCAGATCTGTACGCCGATACGTGATCATACTTACGGAGACCGTAGATAAAACGTATACACAAATTTTGAAGGCGCTCCAATTTAGTGACAAGTACCTCTGTTGCGTCGAGGTAACACACATCAGCATAATCAAGAATAGGCAAGAGCAGTGATTGAGCTAGTAAAATTTTTGTTTCTAATGGCAGAAATTTTTGCAAACGTTTAAGGGATCGATAGGAATAAAACATTTTTCTACTTACCTCATTCACATGATTACCCCAAGAGAGGTTGCAATCAAAGATAACGCCCAAGTTTTTTGCAGTGTCTGTAAATGGGATAACAACATTGTCGTAGATCACTGGTTGAAGAGAATTTGCATCTATAAGATTCCTCATGTAGGTGCCACCTATCAAAAGAGTCTGTGACTTAGAGGGGTTGACTAGTAGACCAAATGACTGCGCCCATTCATTTATTTTAGCAAGATCAGCATTAATGAGACTGATAGCATCATTAATCTCACTTAGAGGGAAATGACGATACAGCTGCACATCGTCAGCGTAAAGATGGTGATTGGATGCAATTACTTTTGTTAGAGAATTAATAAAAACAGAGAAAAGTAGAGGGGAAAGCACTCCACCTTGAGGAACTCCTGCCGTAAGGTCACACCAATCGGACGATGATTCGTTAGAACGAACACATTGGGAGCGGCCTCTCAAATACGAGGCAAACCAGGAAATGGCCTCAGGGGAAACATAAAGTGAGGAGAGGATTCCAAGAAGAATATCAAAATCCACAGAATTAAAAGCACTGCTGAAGTCAAGTAGTACCAGAACAGTTAATTTTTTATTATCCATAGCGAAACGTATATCTTCAGAAACTTTAAGAAGAGCAGATACGGTACTATGGCCTGGTCGAAAACCAGATTGATATTGACTTAGTAGATTATTGTTATATAGATAGTTGGAGAGTTGTCTGTGGACGATATTCTCAAGCGCTTTGGACAAGAAAGGAAGAATAGAAATTGGTCGAAATTGAGAAGGAGTAGAAGGATTAGAAACTTTTGGAAGAGGTATAACATTAGCTTTTTTCCAGATAGTTGGAAAACAGCCGGACAATAAGGAGAAATTAAAGATATGCGTGAGAATACACAAGATTTCATCTAGGAATAAGCGAAACATCTGAGAGCTCAACTCATCTACACCTACCGCTTTAGAAGAAATGGATAAAAGAGATTTTTTTACTTCAGAGGGCGACACTTCACAGAAGGAAAAGGGGACACAGTTTGGAAGTGGAAGGTTAGACAAACATTGCAGAGTTGTGAGTTTGACTTGGTCATTTAAAGAGAATGGCGGTGTAGAGAAATGTGTATTTAGGATATTCAGGTCAAACGTAAATGGGTTATCACTACATGCTTTGCCTACTCCGAGTGTTTTGAGAAATTTCCACAGATGTGCAGGGTCACATTGTTCAACTGAGCCATGAATGTGCCTACGCTTAGCATCCCTGACCATACGGTTACATCTGTTACGCAGCCTTTTATAAGTGGAGTGGTTTTTGTCAGAGGGGTTTTTCTTAAATCTGCGTTTCGCCTTATCACGTCTGGCCATGGCAGATTTGATATCTTCAGTTAACCATGGAGCCGGAGGTCGCTTAACTTTGACTTTTTTGATAGGTGCATGTACGTCGAATAGCATCTACCTGTAACTGTTCAATGTCAATGTTTTTAAAACTGCGCAGCAGTATATACTTGGGCTTGAGCTTCTCCGGTTTTATTTTATAAGTTAGATAAATCAGATCATGATAAGAGAAAGACGCTGGAAGCTGGCCATGAGTTACAACAAGGGAAGGATTGGCTACTATGATAAGATCAAGAAGTGATGGAGTGCAGTGCGGAGCTTGATGAGTGGCTGAAAGAGGAAGAATATGCATATTAACTGATGATACTAAGGAACAGAGCCTTCGAGCTCGTGCATCATTTTTGAGCAAGCAGGTATTGAAATCGCCGAGAATAATGGAATGCTCATACAAAGGTGTAAGGAGTTCTAGGTTTGACTCTAGAGATTCAAAATAGTTTATTTCCCTAGAGGGATGATGGATACTAATTTCTATGAAGAGGTGCTCAGAGGATTTAGTATATTCTCCAGGGGAATGATCTAAAATTTTGTAGGGAATGTCAGCTCGGAGGTAAATGGCTACGCCTCCGCCTCCTTTGCCAGTCCTATCATTACGGAGTAGAATGAAACCAGGTAAAGGGTATTGAGTTGATGGAAGGCCGGGCTTAAGGAATGTCTCCGAGACAAGGACAGCATCAATTGTATCACTATTGAAAAATTCGAGCATGTCAGTTTAATGAGCTGGGACACTCTGTGCATTTATGTGCACTATATTAAGAAATTTATGTGGAGAATTGCACTTATTTTGTCACCCAGATGACCAGAGGTATCGCTTAGCGCGCTATCATACTCATCATCAGAAGAGTTAGAAGAGCAAGAGAAGAAACTGTCATTCATATGTAACATAATTGCTATATAAATATAATAATAAATATATACTTTAATATTTAAATAAATATAGGTACTTGTATAATTATGAAAAAAATAAAGCACTTATTTCAACATCTCGACCCATATCACACTTACTGGCATTACAAAAATAATAATAATCAGGAAGTAACTTTAAAAACATATTTTAACATAATTATAACAGTTAACACTAAAAGAAAAACGGAACGTAATTATATTTCTGAACGCATCCGTATCCATTTCTACGTATGATCCAAGCTCCTAGAGAGTTTTTGAGTATACGAGGCTTTAGTGCCGTTTAAAAGATGTCCTATGATCATATTCCGCTCATTTGTGCCGCTACGGTTGGAGAAATATTCGATGGAGACGGTGGTACAGACAGGGAAATGCTTTTGACATCCTAACCTAAAAATTTTCGAAACCAGGCAGCGAAGGCCTCGTTTTCCTTGAAATAACTTTTGTGACGGAGAAAAAAATAAGATCCAACAAATGTCCGACGTAAAATTTGCAGTAGTTTTGATACAATTTGACTCAGATGGTGGTACAGAGGATTTCGTCGGGCCCACCTGAGATCAGGACAATGAGCCTGTGCAGACACAAACTGATTAGTGGAACACTGTCACAAATCGCAAACGATCATTTGTAACGCATTCGCAACATTTGTGACGCAACAGAAAAAAAAATATAAGCGATCGAAACTTTCGAGGCATTTCCCCGTCTGGCCCACCAATACACCTCAATATCTCCGCAAGTTTGACGTTACAAACGTAGTGAGTTAGCTCCAGGTGAATGTTTTCTCCGTCACTAAAACATAGTAAACAACAAAAGCATTCTATGCATTAGATACAGAGATATCAATACCTCAATTTGTATGGAGATATTGACTAGGGTGTGTTAAGTTTCTCTTTTTGTAGGACAACTCACTTTATAGCAGATCATAAAAAATAAGTAGATTTGATTAAAAATGTTTAATATACTAATATGTAACATTAAATAACTTTTAATAAATACTAAATAACTATTTTAGAATAAACATGATGTCAGAAACAGTTTATGGACGAATAAAAAACTTACATATATTTTTTTATATAGGGTCCTTCTGAAATACCTGAAAAAAAATTAACCTTGGCTTCTACTCATGAAACTGAACAACTTTCCACAAGGAACCTATACTCAATTTGCAAAAAAATTTTTGGACTTCCCATACAAAATTCGCGGTTCAGTTGATCAATTAGTATGAGGATTCCAAAAAAAATTTTTGCGAATTGAGTTTAGCTTCCATGGGGAAAGTTGTTCAGTTTCATGAGTAGAACCCGTGGTAATTTTGAATAATGAATGTGCTCATGATAACAAACAACTTTCCCTAAGAAACCCATAGTCAAATCGCAAAAAAAAATTTTGAGTCTCCATACAAATCGATGAACTGACCGGCCAAATTAGTATGAAGAGTCCAAATTTTTTTTGCGATTTGACTATGGGTTCTTTAGGGAAAGTTGTTCGTTATCATGAGCACATGCATAGCCTTTCGTATCAAGAACTAATTTAGGGTCACCCTATATAGGGTGACTTTAAAAGGCTATGCATGTACTCGTGATAACAAACAACTTTCACTAAGGAACCCATAGTCAAATCTCAAAAAAATTTTGGGAGTCTCCATACAAAGCGAGCGACTGACCGGCTAAATTAGTATGAAGAGTCCAAAAATTTTTTTGCGATTTGACTATGGGTTTCTTAGGGAAAGTTGTTTGTTCTCATGAGCACATGCATAGCCTTTCGTATCAAGAACTAATTTAAAGTCACCCTGTATAATTATTCTGTAGTTTAGCATTATTTTCACAGTAATTTCAGTTATTGTATTTTTTTATTATTTATGTATTCCTATCAAAGTTGAATCAAATAAACGCTATAATTAAATTCACATCGTATTCTAATATAATGAGTTCAGTAATTGAAATAAGTGTTATCAGTCCTTTTTTTTTTTCAATTGTTTTATATACGTATGTATTGTAGCTTAGTTATCAGTATAAAAACATGGGTACTTGAAACACATAATATTATTAAACTATACTACTGTTCTACTGATATGGTTGTTTTTTCATAGAAAAATAGGAAACTCTTACAAAATAATATAATAATCTGATCTTGAAAATTCAAATGTAATTTTTACTTTTAGTTACGTCCAAGTTTCGACAAATAAACCTGGGCAATAAAGTGTTATAATGTTAATATTATACCATATCGTCCACACTGCAGGGGTACGGGTAGATATGTAAAAAAAAATTCTGAGGTGAAAAAAAAGGCGCAGGTTTTTTCCAAGGGTACAAAAATAAAAATATCCTTAAGGTGTTATAGTTAAATAACTGTTACATATTTACTTTATCTTTATTTCCAACTATATCCTTATTTTTTTGCAAATTCCTTTTTCTTTCCTTTTTGTAACCTGACCAAAGATATTTCCTATA
Organism: Coleophora deauratella; assembly: GCA_958295455.1. NCBI lineage: Eukaryota > Metazoa > Arthropoda > Insecta > Lepidoptera > Coleophoridae > Coleophora > Coleophora deauratella. Next base: position 9,687,186 of record OY282412.1, read on the forward strand.
CCTTTAGAATGTCTATGGCAAATTAGGAAGTATAAGCCAAAAAAACTAGGATACTTACATCAATGTTTTGTTTATTCATTTTAAAAATGTTATGTTTGATGTTTACTGAGGCATAGGATTTCCCCAATCCTTGTATGGTTTATATTTTGGTTAAGATTTTTGTCAATATAATATAATAAACTGTTTCTGACATCATGTTTATTCTAAAATAGTTATTTAGTATTTATTAAAAGTTATTTAATGTTACATATTAGTATATTAAACATTTTTAATCAAATCTACTTCTTTTTTATGATCTGCTATAAAGTGAGTTGTCCTACAAAAATAGAAACTTAACACACCCTAGTCAATATCTCCATACAAATTGAGGTATTGATATCTCTGTATCTAATGCATAGAATGCTTTTGTTGTTTACTATGTTTTAGTGACGGAGAAAACATTTACCTGGAGCTAACTCACTACGTTTGTAACGCCACACTTGCGGAGATATTGAGGTGTATTGGTGGGCCAGACGGGGAAATGCCTCGAAAGTTTCGATCGCTTATATTTTTTTTTCTGTTGCGTCACAAATGTTGCGAATGCGTTACAAATGATCGTTTGCGATTTGTGACAGTGTTCCACTAATCAGTTTGTGTCTGCACAGGCTCATTGTCCTGATCTCAGGTGGGCCCGACGAAATCCTCTGTACCACCATCTGAGTCAAATTGTATCAAAACTACTGCAAATTTTACGTCGGACATTTGTTGGATCTTATTTTTTTCTCCGTCACAAAAGTTATTTCAAGGAAAACGAGGCCTTCGCTGCCTGGTTTCGAAAATTTTTAGGTTAGGATGTCAAAAGCATTTCCCTGTCTGTACCACCGTCTCCATCGAATATTTCTCCAACCGTAGCGGCACAAATGAGTGGAATATGATCATAGGACATCTTTTAAACGGCACTAAAGCCTCGTATACTCAAAAACTCTCTAGGAGCTTGGATCATACGTAGAAATGGATACACGCATCCGACAGTACAAACTGTCAATGTCAGACTGTCAAACCAAAAACTTTGTTTACAAAATGTTTTATGATGATGGTGAACAGAAAAAAAGGGTTAATTAGCAAACAAAATGAAATGTAATATGAATTTAAAGTAGACAGTTGACGTGCATTACGAGTTCACACAAAGGAACCTACTAAACGACTTTGCTGACTTTGTGGACGGTTCCGAGGCTTTGTTTTTGTCCTTAGTAGTTTTCAACGGAAACTGCTGTAGTAAAGGGCGCAGCTCGGACATAGTTTCAATTCTCTTGCGAGATTTGTCGGGAAGCAAAATGACAATTTTACCTTCGGATGTCCAGCTATGCTTAATGCCAAAGTGCTTGCGAGCCTCCGTGAACACATCGTGTCTGGGTTTGGTTAAGAATTCAGAAACAGTCATGCCCGAGTCCTTTAAAAGAGTTTTGTTGTTCCAGACCGCAATGCGGTGTTTGTACTGCACAAAACGTACAAGGATAGGCCTAGTTTTGCTTACATTGGCACCTAGGCGATGGCAAGCCGATATATCATTTGAGGTTATATCTTCTAGCTGTAGTTTATTGTTGAGGACATTTAGCAGGCTTTCCTCGTCCTTGCCCTCCTTGGACTCTGCAATACCATGGAAAAGAAGAATCTTCCTACGCGAAGCTGTTTCATGTCTGTCAAGGCCTTGTAAAAGCAGTTCCATTTGTGTTTTTATTGAAGATAGTGATTTCCATATAAGGCCACGGAACTCACTGAACTCACGTGACAGGCTCTGCAGATCTTTATGAGGTGTTTCTTCAGTAGCAGACAGGCTCTTCAAGTCAGATTCATAGTGATTCATTCTGGATTCAAACATAGATACCATTTCCGCCATGTTGGTTGACAGTTTAGTGTACAGATCCATGGTTGCAAACACTAAAGGTTTATTTTATGAGTTGACTGATACACAGTGGAGAGTTGATTAGCCAGAAAAGTGCGGCAGGGTCAAAAAGGTTAGTTTTTCATAAATTTAGTTTACTATGACACTTTAATTAATTAATTTATATCAATTAAAACATATAGGAGCTAATACTTTTACGTTTTTTTGTACGCCTACCCACACATATGTCTATTTTAATAAAATGCAAAGCATCTTGCAACTCTTTGCCAGTCAGGTAATTATTTTGTAATTTACCACTATTTTCTTTTACATTGTGACAAAATCTTAATACATATGCTAGGATACGTACTCTTTTATTTAAATCTGAATACTTATCTAAAAATTGTAAGAAGTTATCATCTTTTTGGGTAATTAGATGCACTACACTGCCCCTAGCTGTCGCTACTTGGCACTTACCTCAGGTAAGTTTTCTAACGAAATATTTTTTTCTTTGAATTTATACTCACCGTTATGGAGAAATGATGGACCCTGCCACCATAAATCGCAGTCGGCAAGTTCGCGAGGATCTATCCCTCGACTGACTAGGTCTGCAGGGTTGTCTTGGCTAGCTACATACAGCCAGCGCCATCCAGTGGTCATTTCTTTAACTAACTTTACCTTATTAGCCACGTATGCCTGCGGTCTTGTAGGGTCCGTCGCCAGCCATGCCAACACGATTTGCGAGTCGCAAAATAGATACACGTTATCTACCTTTACCTTCAGCTTGATGATGTTGTGTACTTTTGTTATCAGCTTGGCTAGTAACAGGGCCGCATTCAGCTCGAGACGCGGAATGGTAAGTGGATTCGAACAGGGGTTGATGCGCGATTTTGAACAAAGTAAAGTCAACTTAGCCTTACCTGAGTGGTCTACTACCCGTAAATAAATGCAGCAGCCATAGCCAGTAGTGCTGGAGGCGTCCGCGAAGCCTATGAGCTGCACAGCGGCAGCTGATTCTGGGACTGGGATGTTCCTATCTATAAAAATAGGTTTCATACTGGACAAACTGTTAGTAAATTGCATCCAGTCTTCCTTCACATCCTGCGGAGGAACTGCTTTCCAATCCATCTTCTCATGCCCACAACCTTTGCATTATACCTTTGGCTCTTACTATGATAGGCGACGCAAAACCCAGCGGATCGTAAAACTTTGATATGTAGCTAAGTATGCTTCTTTTTGTTACAGGATTACCTGAATACGCCTCTGGACATGTGATGATGAAGCTGTCTTTGTGAACATCAAGCCTGATTCCCAATGCTTTCATGAAACACTCATTTTTTTGCAGGTCAAGCTCATCAAACCGTAACTTACCTGGAGGTATATCAGAAAGCACCTTGCAGTTGTTAGAAGCCCATTTATGAGTTTCAAAGCTCCCTAAGCTTAGAAGTTCACGGACCTGATGCTTAGCTTCAACCAGGATGCTCAAGTCATTGTGCGCATACAGTATGTCATCAACATAAGTGCAATTTTTTAATCTTCAAACTTATTTGCAAGCTCATACAAGCAGCGGGTTGCTAAGAAACTAGAACTCTTTAAACCATAAGTCACAGTATCCAAGCGTATGCATTTTATAGCCTCCTCTGGGTGATCTCGCCACAGAATATTCAAAAGATTTGTTTGATCCGGATTAACTGAAATGTTTCTGAACATTCTACGGATATCTGTGGAGAATGTGTGTTCACCAAACCTATACAAGTGCATTATATCAAACAGATCCCTTTGAACTTGAGGACCGTTTAGTAACATATCGTTAAGTGATACCTTTTTGTCGGTTTTCATAGAGGCATCAAATACTACTCGTGTTTTTGTGCTCGTACTGTCCTCATTAATTACCGCGTGATGAGGCAAAAAATATAAGTTATCATTATTTAAATTGTATGACCTAATGTCAACATAATGCCCATGTTCTAGTCCCACATATTCATGAATAAACTTTTTGTACTCAGTGAGTAAATTTATATTTTTGTGAAGCCTTTTTTCTAAGCTAAGGAATCTACACAATGCTAAATCAAACGAGTTACCTAAGGCTTGGCCTATTTCACTTGTAGGTAACTTGAGTGGTAGGTCCACTTGGAACTTGTTGTTCTCAAACTTGACAGATTTTTGGAAAATGTCCTCAGCTAAGGCGTGCTCGGGTAGATTTTCGTTAAATATTTTAGGTACGCTTTCAGTTTTCCAGAAATTATGTAAAGTTTCATTTATGTTTGAATTACAGCTAGTACATAATAAAGAAACAACCTTATCTGTTGTTGACAGTGGCAAGGCTCCAGCGATTACATGCCCAAACCTTGTGTTAATAATTTGTGGCTGCGAGTGTTGGTGGTGTTCAGGCTGCAGTACCGCAGGCTGCGGCGCCGACTGCGAGGCTCTCTACGACGTCGTTTCCGTCTGCGGCGAGGCCTCCGCCCTTGGCAAGAGGAGCTGAAAGAACACGTCCGCTCCAATCAACATATTGATCTCAGATGGGATGTTGAAGTCAACATCAGCAAGTTGTATGTTGGGTGGTATGTTAAAGGTGGATGGATCTATTTTGAACTGTGGGAGCTTACAAGTATTTTTTTCTAGAACATGACAATTTATTGTTGTTTTATATGGGGATGTCAACGAAAAGATTTCCAGCGGTATAGAATACTGTACATTATTATTATTATTTGAGACACCAATTATGCTGGTGTTGTTAGGTTTAGGTGCCAGTCCTAACACCTTCACTAGTTTTGTGGTTACTAATGAGGCTTGTGAAGCAGAATCCAGTATCGCCTTCACATGTACTTCCTGTTTATCAGCACCATAAAGTTTTACTTTCACTGTTGGAAGGAGAACATTAGTGCTATACAAGTTACCTGACATTAAAGTCACTGGTGCTGGTGATCTGTCTTGATGTAGGAGAGTGTTGTGCTTTTCTTTGCACTGCTCACACTTGAAATAAAACCTACATTTTTTTGTATGTTTATTTAGACATATCACGCACAACTTGTTGTCATTTACAAACTTTAATCGCTCTGCAGGTGTTATTAATTTAAATATTTTGCAGGTAAACAATTTGTGATCGCTATTATTACAATAAAAACTTTGTAAAATCTTGCCCTCCACTGTAGCTACATTGCATATCTTCCCGGAGCGTACTGGCATCATCGGGGGGGCCGGCTCAGCATTCTCCATTGCGAGGGCCCGCTTCTCAAGGAATTGGAGAAGCTCCACAACACTCGGCTCAGTTGCTGCCTCCCTCTCCAGTTGAAAGGCTCGGGCAGTGTAGGCATCTAATTTTCGCGTTAAAATACAAATCAGAATGTCGTCCCATGTATCTACTTTAGTATTTAGATTTATGAGAGCTGCTAGACACTGCTTTATACCTGAGACAAAGTCTCTTATAGCACTTGGTGTGGCTTTGTGCAAAGATTTCATGTCGAGGATAGACCCTATGTGTTCGCTAACAATTTTATACCTATTATTGTACCTTTCATCTAACAGTTTTAAGGCCTGGGGGTAGCTCTCATTAGTAAGAGGTAAGTTTTTTACAAGATCGAATGGCTCATCGCGTAAATAGGTGCGCAGATAATAAAGTTTTTGTATATTGTCGAGGCTGGTGTCTTTGTCAATTACAGAGGTAAATAAATTGATGAACGGAACATACTCTCCATATTTCCCATTAAAAATGTCTATGTTTATATTAGGCAATTTAGTTCTACCTGATGATGAGGATGGGAATGTTTGACTCGGTTTTTCTTCGATCGGTACACGCAAACTATTTATTCTGGCATTTATCCTACTCAAAGTATCGTAGTACTGCATTTCAGCCTTATTCACATCCTCATTATCCTCCTCACAAACAGACAACAGACTTAAATTTTGATTTTCATATTTTATAAACAACTCACGTAAATTGTCCTTCATCACCAGCAGTTTGTCGACATTGCAAGATTCGAAGTTTGCAGAAGCTATCAGATTCATTGATCTTTTTGTGTATCCGCGACACTTTCTAATCTCCTCAGCCATTTTTTTTGTTATTTTAATACGCTTAGATGGTTTGAACACTAAAATTTTACTAATAATATAACACCTTACAGTCTTTAAAATTATTTTTTGTTTGTCACTCGTTCTCACAGACAGAAAATATGGCGCAATATGGCGTCTCCGGCGTGGTGCCGGCGTGCTCCGGCGACGCGTGGCACTTTCGAACGGCAACCGGAAATCGCTGCGTCTCTGTCGCACGCGTTTGGAATATACCTCGCTTTGTCCTGTTGTCTCGCTCACCGCCGTAGATTGTGTTGTCGCAGGGATTGAAAAAATGGCGTCCGTTTGTTAACAAGAAATTTTACCAATTTTTTGACGACGAACCGACGATGATTTTTTTGCAGGAAACTGGAAAATTCTCACTGTATTTTGTGTCCTTGGTGAATTGGCTGCCTTTTCCGAGTCCTTGATTGCACCTCCAAGGTTTATCGCATCCCTCCTCGTTGAATTGCCTTGATCTGCTCACCAGTTTATTTGTAGTTTGCTTGCTCTGAAGGACCATGAAGCGGTGTGAACTTCTAGTTTTGTTGGGGCTGGTTTTATTGGTAAACAGATGGCGAAGAAGAACAACCATGGACTTTCTTGAACCCAGAAAATATTTATTTTTCACACAAAAATACACAAAGATACAGTGTTCGTTGGAAGTGTTGCCAACAAATACCGGGAAAGATGCCAGCTGGTGGTCAGACGACGTTAAACAAAAGCTTAGCGAGAAGAAAACCAACTTTAAGAGATGGCAAGAAACCCAAGACGATACCGACAAAGACGCTTATAAGACCGCAAAAAGATTAGCCAAACAAAATGTTGCCATTGCCAAAGCCTCAGCAGATGAAGCCCTAATTACTCGACAAGAAAATGCCGAAACGGATAAGGAAATATTCAGTATAGCCAAACAACGTAACAAGCAAACCCAAGACTTTAAACATAATAAGTACATTAATGATGCTTCAGGAAAATTGTTAACGTCAGACGCCCAAATAAACAATCGATGGAAAGAGTATTTTCAGCACCTCTTAAATGAGGAGTTCCCACAGGAGCCACTTAATCCCCTGCCATGCATAGTTGGCGCCCATTGAAGCTATCACACCATCTGAAGCGAAGGCCGCTATATCAGGTATGACAAATGGGAAAGCTACAGGCTCAGATGAAATCCCAGCAGAGCTCTGAAAGAAAACGGGCACAGCTGGAGTTGTATGGCTAACCAACCTATTCAATCTCATCGTGACGACGGGGAAAATGCCTGATATGTGGAGGTGTAGCAACATGATACCATTCTACAAGAACAAGGGAAATATAGCTGAATGTGGAAACTATAGAGCCATCAAATTAACGTCACACACACACCCTAAAGATATGGGAAAGAGTAATTATAAAACGATTAAATAAACTCTCTGAAATTACTCCAAACCAGTCCGGTTTTACTAGCGGAGTAGGCACTACAGATGCAATTCACTAGGTAAGAATACTGCTGGAAAAATATAAAGTCCTGAAAAAGGATCTCCACCTTGTCTTTATAGACTTAGAGAAAGCTTTTGACCGAATACCACGTCAGCTCATATGGCGAGCACTTAGAGCCCAACTGATACCTGAGCAATACATCAGCATCATACAGGATATGTATAAAGACGTCACCACTAGAGTAGTTTCACCTTCTGGTACAAGCAACAGCTTCGAAGTCAAGGTCGGAGTCCATCAGGGATCTGCTCTAAGCCCTATGCTCTTCAACATCGTTATGGACTACATCACCAAAGATCTTCAAAAACCAGCTCCATGGTCACTTTTACACGCTGACGATGTAATCCTGATTGAAGACTCTCTTCCGGGTATTCCAGACAGTCTCGAGAAATGGCAAAAAGCTCTAGAAAGCAGAGGGCTACGCGTGAGTCGACAAAAGACCGAATATATGCACTGCAACTTGTCTGGGAGCACCAGCAGCAGCCAAGTATCACCAACCATTGAAGGAACTCGCCTAAACAAGGTTAAGGAATTCAAGTACCTGGGATCCATTGTTAATACAAAAGCTAACACGGAAAGAGACAAAGAGAACAGAATTAAGACAGGCTGGCTGAAATGGAGGTCGCTTTCCGGTGTTCTCTGTGATGCAAAAATGCCCATCAAAACTAAAGGCACCGTGTATAAGCGAGCTGTAAGACCGGCCATGCTCTATGGGTGCGAATGCTGGGCGACACGGAAATGCGATGAACAAAAAGTGCACATAACAGAGATGAATATGCTGCGTTGGGCGGGAGGAGTTACTAGACTCGATAAAGTTAGAAACGAATACATCCGAGGGACTTTCAAAGTCGCTGAAAACCAACACAAAATACAAGAGAGCCGGTTGCGTTGGTATGGTCACGTGATGCGTCGGGATGAAGACCATATGATGCGACGTGTGATGGCCATAGAGGAAGGCAAAAGAGGCAGAGGACGCCCGCCGACCACCTGGATGTCCGAACCGTCTCCAATGACATGATGACGCTAGGCTTAACGCCAGAAATGACACATAATCGCCAAGAGTGGCAAAAGAGTATCAAGAGGGCTGACCCCAAATAGGGAACAAGCCAGGAGATTGATTGAAAGCTACAGAGACTTCTTATTCATGTAAGGTACTTTTTAACTACTGAGTAATTATCTATAAATAAGAACAGAAAATAGTCTGTCACAGTTCTGGTCCAAGAACATTTATTAAGAAGACATTTACTATGTTACTTTAATTATAATAACAAAAAATAATAACGCTTACGTTTCAGAATTATTCTAGTTCGTTAGCGAAACACAGTAACAGCAACCACGTCACTCCTCCTCGGGTATTAGAGTAACTGAGCGACGCAGTAAGCTGCGGTCGAAAAGGCGCGAGCGCGTGTTTCAATGGTGTTAAATGCGCATGATCAGCACATGACTAATGTATTAAAAAGGGCATAAATAACAAAATCTGAAAAACTTTGTGTTTTTAAATTGGCGTAAATAGTCATTTTCTTGAATACCATATTTTGTTTAAAATGTAGTAAAATGCGACGGTCAATAGTTCATTATCTAATAAATGTAGTAAACACGGTACGTTACTGAAATGTTATATGCAATTATGCTGTAACCCGCACTTATGAATATTCAGAAGCGCTGTAACTGTAAACATTACATCATTTGCAAAAGGGAACTTGGTGTAAATGACAAATGATAAAAAAAATGCTGTTTTTCGTGCTATTTACAGCCAGTATTCAGTTGTGTTTTTGAAAAAATTTGATAAATTCCAATGCTGTACAAAATTTTCTAGTGGTCGTAGAGCTACGGGAATAGGACCGTTCGACGGAGAATATTTTTCTGATTCTTAATTTGAAATAAAAAAAAATTATGAAGGGTGTGGTTTACAGCAGGATTGCTTTTTACCGTTAATATGTACCTGTAGGTAGTATGTGGTCTAGCGTTCTGAGTGTAAACTTTTTACGAGTAGCTGCTTTTAGGTCCGGATTCGTATCCCACGAGACTTTATTGCTTTTTTGTATTTTTATTTTGTGTGAACATTGTATTAATAACAATAAATAATATCCGGGACAAATCACACACTGTCATCTGGCCCCAAACTAGGATTCCCTGTTGTAGTGGCCTTGCGGTCATCACTAATGATCGGCATAGGTAGTGCCATTTGGGATCAATGACCTCAAATGTTGATGTTAATATGGACATGCCCCGGGATCTCAGACCTGAACGCGGGATTACATTATGTATGTCTACATATAATAATATTTTGTTAAATAAAATTAAACTGGTTGAGATATCGTAAGTTCGCACGACGACATTTTATCGAACTACTCTTATCCAGTATAAGCTGGTCCTGCGCGGTGCTGTTTGCCATATTTTTGGCAGTATATACTGGAACAAGCGGTCATGTGTGGCTATTCAGAATCAAGCTTACGAGACAACAGGAAAGATATTGAAAAAATCCGACCCACATTTTTTTTGGTTTCCCGTACTAACTCTGAATAGCGAATCAAGAATTTGTATGGGAAACTGAAAAAAAGATTGGCCATTTTCTTCTTAGTCTATGTGCGCCTCATGTATTACATGTTTTTCGTTAAGCTTTTCAAAATTTCTGTGAGATTTTCGATATCTTTTACCGTTTCCCAGATATTTGCATTTTTGCTAAATTAAATAATTGGAGGTCGAAATTTGACAAAAAATAACCCTTGTCTTGAAGCGAGCTACATAAATTAGACGTTTTTTTATGTGCACATGACGTAGCTAAGTTGCAGAATTAATATTTTTTTACGGCATAGCTGTCAAACGAGCAGACGGGCTAGCCGCTTTGTAAACATGTACAGTCGCCCACAGATATATCTGAACCCCCAAGTTTTAAAACGCCCTCTATCGTAATTTCTAACTAGTAGATGTTTGCGTGTGCCTACGCGAAAACTTATTCCGAATTACTTGCACGGCTGTGGCACTGCTGGAACTTTTTGTATTTCTATTTCAAATTATAGAAAATCTGATTTATGAACAGTAATAGATATAAAGAACAAAATACATTTTACCATGCTAGGATTCGAATTCCCGACCTCTGGCTTGTAAAGCAGGTGCTTACCAAGATGGGTTATTGTCTAGCCAGGTTCAATGTTGAAATTTGTCATCATACTCATCATACTTTCTATGCCTATGACGCAGTCATGACCACAGAACACGACATCTTCGTCAAGGCAGACTGTATAATAATGCATTGAATATTATAGTGAGGGTAATTTACCAGAATTATGTTTGACAACTGATGTGTGATATTTATCTACCTACCTCGAATAGATAGACTCTAGCCAGTGACAATATTATCGTTCACCTCGACAGCTAGTTTATTGAGTTATTTGAGTTTCAAGTTTAATATCTTCCAGTTATTATTGAACAGACTTTTTAAAAGCTTAAATAATAGTGTATTGGGAATAAAACCTTCTGTGGTTTATAGTATTTCCAGATGATAAGGTGTCGCGGTAATTAGAAATTATAAATGTTTGTTTAGAATATATTATTATAATAAAATAGCTAATTGTTTCGTGAAACATGTTCTTTTGATAGAATTAATATGTATAGATATATCTTTTCCAGAAAATCACAGTTCGTTTGTGGATTAAGACATATCAATAACTGGTGACGTGAAGCGTAACCGCCCCGGCCGCGGCCCGCAAGCGATAGCATACCTACCTATACAGATGCTTCTGGCCTTCACCGTGAGATCACACAGAAGAATTGAAAACGACTAATTCAACTGCCGTTACATATAATACATCATTGGAAAGAATGAGGAGACATTTACATGCAGCTGGGATTCACAACTATAAGCCGGCAAAAAAATAGAACTAACCGAAGCTCATCGTCAAGCCAGAATAAGATTCGAAGCAAATTATCTTAATTTTGATTTAGAGAATGAGTTTTATAATTGAAATTTAATTACAGATAATGAGTATAAATAGTTATATAGTTATATAAATATTATATAGTTAAATAGTTATATATACAGATAACATAATAAACTATTATTTGTAAAGAGAATAAAATCATCCTATGACAAATAACTTGAGAGATATAAATTGTTACTTAATTTAGGTATATGAGTATAAATAGTTATATAAATATATAGTAATATAAATATATATAAATATTATATAGTTAAATAGTCATATATACAGATAACATAATAAACTATTATTTGTAAAGAGAATAAAATCATCCTATGACAAATAACTTGAGAGATATAAATTATTACTTAATATAGGTAACATGTTGGTTCTCTTAATTAAAAAATACCTAATCATAGTTTGAGTTTATTCAGAAATATAGGTATTCATTTTCTAAAATAGATAAAAATAAAATCTTTGAATATTTAAATGTTTTTTTTATTTGTTTTAAACTCTGTTATTAACATTTAACATAAAGTCACAGAATGACAAAATGAGCATTTATTTCAAAAAACGTAAAAGAGACGGCGGGACTTGAACTCGATCCTCTCAATTTCATTTCAAGTCCGTTTACTAAATGAGCCATATCGGCGGCTATTGTAAGGTTGAAATAAAGATATGTATGGTACCGTAGCAGCTGTTCCTTCGTAAACTAATCAATAGATGGCATAACCGAGAAAACATCCATCGTTATATATTTACTTTAACCGAAGGTTCTCGTTTGCGTGTTGCGTTTTTGGCTGTTACGTCGTTATAGATACTGAGGGGGGGTTTAGATATATCTGTGGGCGACTGTACCATAATGCAATTTTATTTAAATTTTAGTTTCCCGTACTAAATTTAATATAAAATCTCTATTTAATTCAAGGGTCGGATGGAAGAGATCCCTTTAAGGGATAAGTCCGCCTTTGTACTTTCTTTATTTTATTTAGTATGTAACCGTGTTTAAGTATAATTAAGAATTTACAAACAAACAAATAAACAAATCTGAAAAGTGAATCAAGACTTTGTATAGGAAACTGAAAAGAAATTGAGATTTGTCATTTCTTTCACAGTCAATATGCGCCCGACCCGATAACATGCACATCAAATCCATACAAATTCTAGGGCTAGAAACATACTATCAACACCCAACGCCGCCGCAACCTATCATAACCCATCCAATGCCGGGTGTTGGTAGACTCTGACCAGTCAAAACTGTCCAAAAGAAGAAGAATTATTTCAATATTATCCAAGATAACCTAACATTGATGGCAGAAGTAACTATAATCAAAAAAAGTCAGATCGTATAATTATGACAGAACTTCACTTACAGGTAAGTTCGTTTAATCATCAATAAAATAATATTAAAAGCAAGTTTCTTACTAGGTATCCATAAGCCCTCACGTTGTTTCATTTCTATGAATAGTCGCATTTTACCACCTCGGCCAAGTCCAAAAAACATTTCTATTAAAAATTCTGACATAGTAGAAATGAAACGAAATTGTTCAAAATATTCCGCTAGCATTGGTTGCTTGTCCCGTCCCGAACTGACGATAAGATCTAAAACAAAAACATTAATTAGGCACTCATATTTATTGTATTTTTCATAAATAAGGACAAACTAAAATTAAAATATTATTATAAAATAATATTTATTGTATCTTTAGAAATAGACATGCAGGTCAACGCGGTGGGTCCACGAGTCGGGAGCGGCATCTACAAGTATACATATAAAGTCAAAGCTGAAACTCAAACTCAAAATGTTTTTTATTTAAGGGGCTATACTGGGCCCAAAGAAGTTTTATATCGTCGCTCCGCGGGGAGCGGGGTGCATGTCTGTGCAAGTTATCTTCGTTTATAAAAATTCCGATTGAACGAGTGACGCTCGGTCTCCCAGCTAGTTATACTTTAATCAATATTATACAGGGTGTAAGGGACAGGTTTCCGAAAACTTTAAGGGCTTGCTCAGTAGACGAAACTGAACAACTTTCCACAAGAATTTTTTTCAGGAAACGAAAAAAAATATCGGCTTCTCCATACAAACTGTCCAATCAAGTTTATAATTTTGTATGGAGAAGGCGATTTTTTTTTCGTTTCCTGAAAAAAATTCTTGTGGAAAGTTGTTCAATTTCGTCTACTGAGCAAGCCCTTAAAGTTTTCGGAAACCTGTCCCTTACACCCTGTATATTATGTGGGATGGATGAAATAGGTTAAAAATGAAACGAATGACAGATGGAAACGGAAGTGCGGAATAAAGAGAAAGTAATTAGTATTCGGATAAGGTAGTGAAAGAGAGAATGGTATAAGAAAAATATGGCGATTTTTGCGAGGATCATACCACGTCTAGAGTGTCGGTCGTTTTCATAAATAAAGAAAGTAAAACGTTGAAGTGCCTATTTCTCATGCAAGTATCCCACAATTTTGGGGGCTCGTCAGTTAAAGTGAGTTTCGGGGTAAAAAGACGTGGATTATCATCCAAACAACGAGGTGTTGTGGCGTGGACGCAAGGCGGCCGACACAGCGCACATACATACCATACGACGAACACGTACACTCGCGTTCAAAAGTGCTGTCCTACGGTTAGGACTACATTCGCTTGCGCCGACGATTTATTAATGTGTGTGTAACCTTTCGAAAACGAAAAAGCGTATGCGATGGTTACAGCTGCTATGTAGTCGTTATGGCCTTAGCATTCTGGTGCCATCTAGCCACCAGAGCAGGCAACACTTATTATTACGACGTCGCGAAGCTAGCCCTGCCGCCGACCACCGCACCGCCGCCCCGCGCCGATAGTTAATATTCGAACTTTTGTTAATATGTATTTTACATTATTTCTTTCACTATTTGTTATTACTTTCTTTGATATACGACAAATATATATATTTTTTATAAGTATTGGGTTTTTAACCTATTTCGTTACTACTAAATTATTAAGTATCTATATTCTACTAATATATGAATAACAAATGTATCTTATACTCTACCAAGGACCTTGTCTGTATTAAAGAATATGTTAATTTAACATATTATGAGAAAAAAAATTACACGATTCAAAATTTAAAATTTTTATGCACTTTTCTAACTAGGTTGTTGCGCACGTCCTAGCACAACGGTACACAACAGTTAAACATTCACCATAGGGTGGTTCAATAGGATAGAAGACACTCAGGCAAGCCCACGAAAACACCAAAGTAACGAGGTATAAACACAATTTAATAACACAAAAACACAACACAAGTTAAGTACCAATGTACTAAACAACACTTCAAGTCAACAAACACAATACACTTTCAAAGAATACACGAAGAAATAATAACACAATCGAGACAATGGAGAAGCTGAACTTTCTATTTGAATTACTACGAATAACACTATGACTTATTATAACGATCTATACGATATACGTGAAGGTAGTATAACATTTCGAGCAATTATCTAAAAAAACCTAATTTTCATTTTATACCCCTTGGCAATGCTGTAAAGGCGACCACCAGGCACTCACTTGGCCTCGGCCCAAAGTTCCCTTTTGAGTTTTCCATTTCCTCTTCCTATCTCCTAAACTACTCGATACAAAACAGTCCGACTTTACATTATACAAGCTGACAACATTCTCCAATTATACAAACAATGCTTACTTAGGCTACATACCGCCAACATACTAATAAAGTCACAAATACATACAAAAAAGACATATTTTCGTAAAAGTTATACGCAAATCTCTAATTATTTCTAAAACTAATAACTTCTACCTATCATGCTTTATTCCACCTAATAGAATTCCCTACGTTCTACAATAATACAATACCAAACACAAACATTCATTGTACATTGAACCCTAAAAACAGTAAAACCAACAATTCTATAAGCAAATTCACGAACAAAGTGAATACCAACAAAACTAGCTATCGCCCGAAACAAAAAACATGTATATACTGAGGGCGCTAACAAGCTGGACATACATACAAAGTTACATCAATGACACTATCGTAATTACAGAGCTATTCATTCATTTAACATTTTTCCCTGCTAAAGCAGTAATAGCACACAAGATATCTTTTATCCCTTTCCAACGATTAGAGGAGATCGACAACTGGCGACATATACACTGTCTCACTCTAACGTTAGATATAGTCTAACACACATTCTAAACAATTTCAATAAAATTCAAGTGCAAGTCATTAGCTATTGCTTAATGCATACATATACATATAAGTACAATGCCAAGATAATCGGCTGCCCGTAACATTCCACCCCCCGTACGAGGATACATTTATACAACACAAAATTATCCTAGGACAATATCGGCGGTGGGCAGCACGATGACTTTCGCTACCGGTCGTCTCAATAGACCGTGACCAGTCTTAATATCTACCACACGCACTTTTCCGTCTCTATCGGGATACACTTCACTTTTTTACAAATTTGCCCCTTAGGCGACTAATTGCGTGGCAGTGAGTGAGTCATTGCAAATGACTACACATCATCTACTTACACGCTCACTGAGTCACTTTTCACTTCACTTGTCTCTGGAGCAACGGCAGATACTTCCGCCGCCAACGATGCCAGTAGACATCCGCCAGTGCGTTTGCACGCCTCCACTGTCGACGGACATCCAAGTCCGCCGAACACGACGGCTCGAATGAGGCGGCGCCCGGTCCCGTCCCCATCAGGAGATGGTTCGGCGTGAGGACGGTGGGACTTGCTGTGTCTTCCTCTGGCACGCAGCTGAGCGGCCGACTGCTAACAGTCAGCTCGGCCTCCAAGAGCAAGGTATGCAGTACCTCCTCTTGAGGCGCCTTCTGGCGCAAGGTGACTCGAAGTGCGTTTTCTATCGAGCGCACGAGTCTCTTCCAACTTGCTCCCATGCGAGGAGCTGCCGGAGGATTCAATATCCTTTCAATGTTTCTGGGATCATCTTGTTCTAAGGCGTCAGTCTTCCGTCCTCTGCATTTTCTGACGAATGCCAATGCTCTCGCCGTTATTCTCACCGCTCGATCCCATGCAGAGTACCGCCTTTGATTGATTAGAGGCTCCTGCACCTGAGCTGTCACGTTGACTTTCAGCTCAAGGTCAACTTGAGGCACTTCCTCAGTGACTGCGTTCGGCCACAGGTGCGGAGGATCACGCAGAAAGGGGGGCCCCGAAAACCACATACTTCTTTCCCGAGGCCAGCCCAACGTAGTCGCTTCATCGGCCGGGTTATCCGCCGATGCAAGCCAGCGCCAATCGCTTCCATCACTCCCTGATTCGATTTTGCTCAGACGGTGCGAAACAAAACTCCGATAGTCCCTAGAGTCTGACGCTATCCACCTCAACACCGTTCGCGAATCAGTCCAGTTAAAAATATCTACATTTAATCCTAATTCGTTCAAACCGTCATCCACACAATGTTCATCCACAACAGGCTCATCAAATATCTCATTCAAATAGTCAACAACACAATGTTCATTCATAATAGGCTCTACAATGTTAGGGTACTTGTCGGCCAAATCCCTAGCATTCTTATTCGATATACACATCGCCATCGAAGGCGAGGATGTGTCTCCGAATATCATGGAGTTCATGGCGTAGAGATCTGGGCTTCTATCTCGTTCTTGCCCGCGCCATAAACACACTTGAGCCCTCTTATCCTCATCCCTAATTTTCACACGCAAAAACATATCAGCTATATCACCTTTGACGGCGATCCTACCACATCGGAACCTCGTTAATACACCGAATAGCGAGTTCAGTAGTACGGGTCCGCTGAGCAATTTCGAATTCATCGAAACCCCTCTATATGAAGCCGCAGCATCATATACCAGACGAAGCTTTCCAGGCTTATTAGGGTTCACTACCCCAAAATGAGGCAAGTACCACTTAGGGTGTACTTCCCATGCATCTGGTACCTTTTCAGCGTAACCCTCGTTCAGAAGCCTGTCGATCTGAGCTTCGTATGTCATGCCAAATAACGGATCTTTATCCATGCGCCGTTCAATTCCCTTTAACCTCGTTAAAGCCTGATTATAGTTATCAGGAAAGATAGGGTTTTCATCCCTCCATAACAAACCACACTCCCATCCACTTTCGACCCGGCGACTAGTGCGTTCTAAAATCATGTTTGCTCGTTCAACATCCGCGTTCTTGCGCTCGACCTCAGCTATACCTATGCCATCTAATTCAAATTGTGCCTTAACTAAACTATGTAAATCCCTATCTAACCTACTCTTATTAACTAAAGCTGTACAATGGACTGTTTCACAATCAGGGGAAGTGGATGCACAGTATCCCAAGGGGCCATGGATTACCCATCTCAACTGAGTAAGAGAAGCGATCGGCTGACCGGACTTACCCCTTCGGATCTCCTTGCCAACGATGAGCTCCCAGTTGTCCTGGCCCAGGAGCAGCAGCGGCTTCGTCTCCCCTCCCTCCTTGCGATCCTCACTGCAATCCATGGTGTCACACAAATCACTAAGATGAGCGTTCTCATACACCGACACTGGTACAGTTTGAGTAGGCAGATTCAAATGAGCCATAGTACGCACATTCACACAATGTTCCAGTCCATTAGGTCCACAAACACTAATGTTCACTTTCCGTGATTCTCTGTCCGTTACCCTTTGTCCATTCGCAGTCACTATTGTGAGAGGGCACGGCTCTCCAACATCACTGGTCACTAAACTACTATCCATTAGTGACACTGTAGCACCATCGTCCAACAAGGCGTGAGTCTGTGTCACGCAGTTGTCTCTCTTGATAGAGACTGGCACCATCTTCAGCAAGGCCTTAGTGCACACACCTCCGACACTAAAGGCCCGCTTCACTTCAGCTTCAGGAGCCGAGGGCGTCGGCTCGGGTGGGCGTTCCTCATCCGGCACACCATTGAAGTGTAGTAGCGAATGATGAGGGGCGTTGCACTGTTCACAACGCTTCGCACGACAAAACTCCCGGTTGTGCCGAGTGCACAAACACTTGAAACACAGTCGACTGTCTTTGGCCACGTTCCATCGTTCACTATTGTCCAGTGCTATAAACTTTCTGCACACTGGCAGCACGTGATTGCCATCACACATCGCGCACATTACTCGCGGCGCACTGCTCGACGCTACTGGTGCGGAGCTTACGGTTCGCGGCACACTCCTTGACGCTATTGCTCTGGAGCTCACATTTCGCGGTGCATTCCTCGACGCAACCGGTGCGGAGCTTAGAGACGCGACTCTGTGTACATTACGATGTACAGGTAACACTCGCGGACGCGGTGCGTTATAAGTCGCACTAACCGAGGGTGTAGCCATGTTCATGGCTACCAGAAACGATGCCGATCGCGAGCGTTCAACCAAGAATTCAAGTAAAATGTCCAAGCTTGGCGACACACGTAAGTCCACACTACACACATTGTCTTTGCACTTTAAAAACTCACTATATAAATGCTTCTGGAGTGGCGTAAGCTTGTTCAGTATCTCACACACCAGTTGAGGGTTATTCAAGTACCCATCAGCCTTGATGTTCTTCAGCAATGACACACAATTTCTCACAACTGAAGTAAACTTTTGCATTTCCTTGCCACTCTCGGTCACACGCGGTAAAGTCTTAATCTTCCTTAAGACACAATCCAAAATCGCACCAGGGTGACCGAACACTTCCTCAAGGGTACACATAACTTCTTGAGGATCACCTGCACCTCTCAAAATATCCTCCACTTCAATCTTCGCTGGCCCCACAATCGCTTGCTGCAACCTTGCCATGTTCTCGAACGCTTCAAACTTGTATATTTCCGTTGAGCGTTCATAGGTGCGCTTGAATGTGATCCAGTCAGCTGGGTTACCATCAAACTTTGGTAACTCGTATGTCTGCCGCGGTCTAGGCCTAGACATACCTATTATCGCATCCGCTAACTTATCTATTCCCTCAGTCCGCCTACGAGCGCTCTCTTCTGACCGCTCCCTCCTCGGCGTTAGCGTCGATGCACGCGGCTGCGTATCGTCGAACCTCACATCGGCGGCAGAAGGGCGCGGTAGTCCACGTTCACGAGGCACCTCTTCCATACGCGGCGTTCGACTCAGCCACTCTTCCACTCGCTGGTTTGTCGCAACCTGCGTCAGCGAGCGTCGTTCCTCAGCTTCTTCCTCAGCTGCAGCTTCTGCAGCTTCGATGTTGGCCATCTTGGCTGCCAACTGTTTGTTTAAGACATCCTCCCTTATCTTGGCTGTTTCCATGGATATCTTCGCTTTCTCCATCGCTATTTCCAGCTCAAGCTGTCGCCGCTGTGCATCCAAGGCCATTCTATGGCTGCGGCGAGAAGCCTGGCTCCCCATGGTGCTCTTCACATCCACTGGTCGGTGTGGTAGCACGAATCCACGAGGATCAACCAGCACGCTGCCTTCCGGTTCCCCGGGTATCCGCAGTGGTGGCGGCCGTTGATCATGTTGAAGATCGACTTCATCGGGCTCCTTCTGATCCCGATGATCAATGATTCGTCCCTGCGGAAGAGTGGGCACGAGCGATGACGACGGCGGGATCGTTCGTTGCAAGGCCGCCGCCCCGTCCGCATCCACCGACAATTCCAAGTTCGCAGGCACATCTCTCAAGTCGTCTTTAGTGAGCTCAGCTTGCTCCTCCGCCAACTTCTTCGCACTCCTCGTTACTCTCGACATGGTAACTTATAAGTGTCTTATCTATCCGGATCTGAAGGACCAAACTGTTGCGCACGTCCTAGCACAACGGTACACAACAGTTAAACATTCACCATAGGGTGGTTCAATAGGATAGAAGACACTCAGGCAAGCCCACGAAAACACCAAAGTAACGAGGTATAAACACAATTTAATAACACTAAAACACAACACAAGTTAAGTACCAATGTACTAAACAACACTTCAAGTCAACAAACACAATACACTTTCAAAGAATACACGAAGAAATAATAACACAATCGAGACAATGGAGAAGCTGAACTTTCTATTTGAATTACTACGAATAACACTATGACTTATTATAACGATCTATACGATATACGTGAAGGTAGTATAACATTCCGAGCAATTATCTAAAAAAACCTAATTTTCATTTTATACCCCTTGGCAATGCTGTAAAGGCGACCCCCAGGCCCTCACTTGGCCTCGGCCTAAAGCTCCCTTTTGAGTTTTCCATTTCCTCTTCCTATCTCCTAAACTACTCGATACAAAACAGTCCGACTTTACATTATACAAGCTGACAACATTCTCCAATTATACAAACAATGCTTACTTAGGCTACATACCGCCAACATACTAATAAAGTCACAAATACATACAAAAAAGACATATTTTCGTAAAAGTTATACGCAAATCTCTAATTATTTCTAAAACTAATAACTTCTACCTATCATGCTTTATTCCACCTAATAGAATTCCCTACGTTCTACAATAATACAATACCAAACACAAACATTCATTGTACATTGAACCCTAAAAACAGTAAAACCAACAATTCTATAAGCAAATTCACGAACAAAGTGAATACCAACAAAACTAGCTATCGCCCGAAACAAAAAACATGTATATACTGAGGGCGCTAACAAGCTGGACATACATACAAAGTTACATCAATGACACTATCGTAATTACAGAGCTATTCATTCATTTAACATTTTTCCCTGCTAAAGCAGTAATAGCACACAAGATATCTTTTATCCCTTTCCAACGATTAGAGGAGATCGACAACTGGCGACATATACACTGTCTCACTCTAACGTTAGATATAGTCTTTCTAAACAATTTCAATAAAATTCAAGTGCAAGTCATTAGCTATTGCTTAATGCATACATATACATATAAGTACAATGCCAAGATAATCGGCTGCCCGTAACATAGGTGCAGCATTATTACGGCAATAACCTAACTCTAATAGCATTTATTTACTTGATACGAGTGTTTCTTAAAATGTTACTTTTTAGTTTTTACCCAAATCTTAATATTTTTACTATTTCTCTACTTTCTTGTATATAAACAAAAATATCAATACAAATGTTTATCTATTTAACAAACCAAAAATACTATTAAATTTACTTTCTTTTTATTTATTGTATTACTATTGAGTTTGAGTACATGAAGCATTTCCTTTTTTTACTTAATATTCTTCTTTATTTATTTGACATTCCTAAACCGTACTCTTCTTATTTCATTAAAATATTTTTGTCTTTTATAGACATACATGGTAAGTACAACATGGTACCTACTCTTCCACACGGTACTCTCGCATATGGTACCTACTATTGCACACGGTACACTTGCACATGGTACCCTTGCACATGGTACCTAGTATTGCACACGGTACACCGAAATTACTCACACATTATCGACTGGCCAGTCATTATAATTATGTCGGCATAATAAATTATTATTTATTTATTTGTGAGCTCAACTTCTCCTCGACACCATTATATATTATAATATAATATATTTATTATTGTAGCGCGCACTACTTTTTATTAATATAAGGCCATGTTTTAAGACTCTACAGGCCTCCAACAGTCTCCACAGAGAAAAGCTCGTTCGCACCATGGTCAGAACTGAAGGATCTGTACCCTCTTAATAAGTACCTATCGCGGTGTACCTATGATGCATAGCTAATGGACATCATTTAAGACGGTTGTCTCCAACAATATTCAAGGTGAAAGCTCGTTTCAACCATGATTAAAATGAAGGATTTGTCTGTCCTAAGCTTTACTTCAAATGCACTTTGGCATTTACCTACTTATTTTTTCGAAACCTTGCCATACCGAAACACATCGCTACACTCTATACTAACCACATACCTACATAATACTAAGTGAATGCTCTGGCATGAATGCTTCAGCACTTTTGGGTGATCAAGCCAATCGTGTTACGAAACACCTATACCAAAGTATTCCTTAGCTTCCTATAACTTATCTTCTTTTCCGTACCTAACTAATAAGCCTATTCATTATCCTTTCTGACACTTTATCTGTAATCTCTTTAACGGCTTAATTTTTTTTCTCTTTATTAGTTTATACCTGTGTGTCATTACTCATTAACGTTTAAAAATTATTTTAAACTTTTCTAACACGTAACGAATATTGTATTGGATTACCTAGTGACAGCGTGATAACTACTTATCGTTTACGCTTATAAGAACATTTTACTGACATGATTTGAAACTTGAAGATGTACTACTCTACTTTGTGTTACCTATCAAGTTAATACCTAGCTTTAAATTCAATCTATGATTTTTTAGTTAGTTAAAGAAGAAATTAGCTAAACTGAACCCCTTATTTGTTCACTTTATTATTTGTTTACGTTTTTGTTTTAAACAGTAATGTAACTCCAAAAAATTATACATTAAAAATTGAATAATAGTACACTAGAAAATGCACACTAGTCAAAAATATAGCTAAATACGTCACAGCGATCATCACGTGTAAGGTTGACCCAATACATTTCCGTTTTTTATACCTAAATGCGCCATATAAGAATTAATAAAACTTTAACTAAATGCCTATAAATCGTTCTATTTCAATTATGCTAATTTTGTTAATAGTTCTTAGTGAAAACTGAAATTGAGTTTTTCAATAGAAAATATTAGTAGATGTCGGATGATGTTAATAATATAAAGTTATGTACAGTAATTAAAAACTTTTTTTAACTTGTATTGAATAAGCAATTTTAATAAAATATTTATTTCGTTTTAAAATCCAATAAAGTAAAGATTGATCATCTTAAACAAATTTTAGGCCTTCTTAAAATTTTATCAAGAATCATCGAAAATTGAAACATTCGCCCCGTTAAAATGTAATACGTAATGACGTTAAAACTTGTCATTGGCTATAGTTTTTATTTTATTAATAATTGTTTCCATTACAGTGTTAACTACCTGTCAATTTTCCTGAGAAATAAAATAAAATAAAATTTGTTCAGCATTCATAAAAGTTAAAAATAGGTTAGTATATTTTGAAAAGTAATTTACAAATATCTAAGTGGCGACTTATAATATTTTATTTCGTAAGTTCCAACTGATTCCAATAGTCTATTCGAACATTGTACTTTGTACTTAAATTTGCACCTGCAGCAAATTCGTGGATGATAAACTGCAATACTTATATGGGAAGGTATTTAGCGCTGCAACTTACATGTCTGTTGCGAAATGATATTTGAGAATGCGCTGTCTAATCAATTTATCGTTCTTTGTATGTACTTTTGTTAGCTTGTAATGAAACTAAACTTGACATAATTACTAATTTTATTTAATTGTCTCTACATAAATGTAGCTTTTCATGCCCAAAAGGGGGTAAAATTTAATCAATAAAAAAGTATTTGACCAACATCTCATCTTTATGTATATATTTTTGGCTTTTTATAAAAATAATTGAGTAATTTCATAGCTAATAAGTTTTATATGAGGGTCAAAAAAATTTGTCAATGTGACTCCTTTTATCTACCTACCTATCCATCTATCAGATTTGCGTGGGTTTCTGGAAACCAACAATTACCTAACTCTACCTGTCCTGTATCTGATAAAAATTCAAATTACCAAATTCAAATGTTTAACTCGTCAATTAAAATATTTTGTTATTTTCATTAATAGTTTGCATTTTTTGGAAGAAACAAAAAAAAATCAACACGTACACTATGCAACTGCGGATCAATTTTGTTAAGGAGAGGTAACAGAACCAAAATATTAAACTTTTGATTATTTTGAGAGGAAAAAGAATTTGAAATTTGAGTAACTTACTAATGTACTTTTTTTTTCACTATATAAATACAAACAAATTCAATCTTCAGGTTCGCTTATTATTCATATATATCGATTTATTCATTTTATTAAAAACAAAGCAACTATAACACCAGATTAAATTCAATGAAAATTTCCAATAAAGTCCCACTTTACAATGTTATTAATTTTAAAATATGAACATGTGATTTTCTATTTTGATATCGGAAAAAAAATATATATATTTTTCTATACTTATCTTTATAAATATTACTACTTATTTTAACTAATGGTCACTTACAAAGTCCTAGATACATACTGCAGATAAATCTATTTTCAGCAAGAGATAAATCTCCTATATATTTTAATGTCTCTGTTATTTTTTAACATTTAAATGAACTCCAAAGAAATAAATAAAATTTGCGCTCATATTACTCACTCGTTTTAAACTTCAGTATCAAGCTATGCAACTGATTGCTGAAATTAACCCTTTACAAAAAATACACGGAGGTTATAAGACATAAGCATGTTAAAATGGTTGTAACTAGAATATTAATATCGTCACGTCGTTATAAATTACCAACAAAACTCAATTTTATTGAAGGAATAGATGCCATAATATATGCCTTCAATGTGCTATAAAATGTAGAAATCAAATTGAACTCTTCAAGGTCTTTGGTAGATTTTACCATTAAAGTAGCTTATTATATAAACTTCTTAACATTTTATCAACAAATAAAAAAAAAACTAAAATACAGAATTAAACCACAGATTAGATAAAAGTGATTAAATACTCTCTTAGTTTAAAAAATAGTCACACAGGTCTAAAACATAGACATAATTTCAATGACATATAGGTATTTAGTTACTTAGCATTTCTTTTTTAAATTTTAGTTACTTTAAAACCGAACACTGGTTGGTTGTATAAAATTAAACTTCTTTTTTTTACGCAGTAAAACACAATTTTGCACAATATCCACTTTTCAAAACTCACTTGCCTTGCCAACTTTCGATACTCCCATTGACTCAAGCAGAGAGCAGGACCCGACCGTGGTCCCACTTGCCTCGTCTCGTCTTCTGGTCTGGAACACTCCCGGCGCCGCCCGGCAGCACTCCAGCACCAGCGTCACTTAACGTTCCTTCATTTTCGCCTTCTTTAAGTCCTTGTTGCCCATATCATCACCACAATGTTTCTTTAGTTGGTGTTTGCCAATCTTTTTTGTTTGTTTTTATTAGACCCGTGAATAGTTTTTTTTTTGGAAACGTATATAATTTAAAAAAAATCAAAAATTCAAGACCCATACAGCCCACAAAGGTCTCCACTGTCCAGCGATGCGCGAGGCAGCCACTGGCAGGGTCGCCATGTGATGTAGGCTGTAGGGAGGTAAAGTAAACCACTGTTTAGCGCAACGTACGACGTATAATGAATATCTCGCAAAGCGTTACACTGATATTAATAATAACTTAAGAGCTAGTTTGGTGACGTAGGCGGCGCATACACTACAAACAAGGGACGCTGCACTAATGACTTTCGCTGATAACGCAGTTGCGGAATCGGTGCGCGCACTTCGGAGGTCGAAGGGACAATGATTTATGCACATTATGTAAATAGGGTGTTAGGTAAAATAGTGCAGATCTTTTAAGGGCTAGAAGGGGACCCTAGATGCAGTACATTTATGCTATTTACAAATTTATATTCGCTTTAATAACTGAGAAAATCGAAGGTTTTGTTTCCGTGAGTGGCGGCCCTTAAATAACGTCATAGCCCGCACAGATCACGCACACATGCACGCGTGCGCAGAGCGAGTGACAGGCTCACGCACACACAAAAAGGAGCGCGCGCACACACACAAACGCGCTCGCAAATTCTCGAATGCACTGTTTAGTCGCGCACGCATTTCATCCGCTTTTTCGACCTCTTTAACTGACACTTTGTCCTTGATGTAGCCCCACAAAAAGAAGTCCATCGGTGTCAAGTCTGAGGGGCGCGCTGGCCAAGCGACGGGACCGTGTCGACCGATCCAGTTCTCGTCGAATTCGCGTCGAAGTACGTTCCCCACGGTCCTTGCAGAGCTGGAAAGAGCGCCATCATGCTGGTACCAAACACGTCGTCTTTCAGACAGTGGCTGGTCATCTAGTATCGGTACCTCATTTTCTTCTAAGAAGCTGCTGTATGCCTCAGCAGTTAACCTGTTTGGTAGAAAGAACGGACCTACATGCGCTCATACATGCGTGTTGCGGCGATTAAACATTCCACATCGCGTGAATGTGCTCTTATCTGACCATAATACATTCTGAACTAAATCTGTTTCCTCCTCGGTTTTCCGTAGCAACCACTGACAGTATGACACGCGATTTCCAAAGTCTGGCTCTATCAGGTGCTGAACAGTCTTTACCTTGAAAGGATGTTGCAAATCATCTTTTAAAATCTTGTGTACACTCCAGTTGCTGATTCCAAATATCGTTCCTGCCGATCTTGTGCTATCCTCGGGCTCTTCTTCGAAATGTTCCAGGATAGCATCCCGCAAGTTCAAACCGACGATGCTCGACCAGCGTCACGGTTTGGCCTCGCGAACGTTCCATAGTCCCTTAGTCGCTGAACAACATTCCGTATCACACGTCCGCTGGATGGCGTTTGTATGACGAAAGTGCTCCCGGTACAAACGTAGGGCTTCCTCTGCGATTCCATGAGTCATCCCATAAGCTAACACCATGTCGGTGTATTCAACATTTGTAAACTGATAGTTCGGCATTATTAACAAACACGAAATTACAAAATCCAAAAAAAAGTCAATAAACAAATTCAATGCGCAATAGCAGCGGCTTTAAACAAAAGAGAACAACAAAAGTCAATAAAATTACTGAAAACACGACAGCTCTACTCCACAGCGAAGCAAGACCAACAGTGTAGGTATTAAATTCTCGCTGGGCGGCGTGGCGCGGCGCGGTTCGCGGGTGACGACGACGTTGCCACTTTGAATAGCTATGACCTACTGGTTGAGCGTCACACGGGTAAAAGAATACGATAGTGGTTGTAGGTTTGGTTTAGCCCTCAGTTGGTAAGCCCTTGGCATCATCTTACCTGATGGTAATTCGTAAGTGATGAAGGTGGAGGCGAGCTTACCAAGACTTCCCAACGCAATGGGGAACTGGCTACCTTATTTTCATGCCGGAAAACATCAATGCTGTTAACATTGCCCTACCACCAACCAAACAGTTCTACAAAGTTGGACCCCGCCGGGAATCGAACCCGCGACCACTAGGCTACGGAGGTGGTTGAAAGGTCCTAAATGAAAGTCCTAAAAAACTACCACCAACCAAACAGAGTTCTACAAAGTTGGACCCCGCCGGGAATCGAACCCGCGACCACTAGGCTACGGAGGTGGTTAAAAGGTCCTAAATGAAAGTCCTAAAAAACTAAATTTTAATAGAAAAATAAAAAAAATGATTTCATTAAAAAGGATGGACCACATAAGTTTAGTCGTACGCCTGATTGAAGTAAGATAAGACTTGTTTGACGGTAATAATAAAGTTCAGTTCATTAGATTACTATCAGTTGACATATTACTCGTACTGTTTTTACCTAAATTATAAAAACTATACCTACGACCTACGTACTATTCGCAGATACCAACATACGTACCTAGTCCACGTGGACTGAGCGGTGCTCGTAGCGTGGGACGCATGCGCGGTAGCGCGCGATAACCAACCAATAGCAGCGCGCACCCGGGCACGGGTCGACGCAAAGCGCAGCCACAATAGAAAACTGTGACGCAGTAGTCAGTAGCGAAACTTACGTTGCTAAGTGCGTTCGCGTTTCGCGCACCTATGAGAATTTTATCGCGCATTGTATTGTATCGCGTAGTACTCGTAAAAGTCACCGTACAAGTGAGTCCATACTGTAGGAGTCGAAGATCAAAAACAGTGAGATACTTTTGTCTACAGTAATCCGAAGAACACTGCTATTTCGGTCACGTTGTGCGGAGAGAGCCTACAAGTTTGGAACGATCCATTATTTATGGAAAAGTGGAAGGGAACAGACCGTGGAGCCGCAGACCAACTCGATGTGCCGATCTCGTCACGAAGACGCTGAAGATGTCGATTCACGAGGCATCGAATCTAGCGATGAACCGCGAGGCTTAGCATTACACTATCCAGGAAAATAGTAATTGAAGGGGGTCACGATCCTCAGTACTGAGGGACCGACTAAGGAGGAGGAGAAAAGTGCATCAGAAAACTGTAACCCAAATCGCCCGATATCCAGTGTGAACACCATAGACGGGATCGTTCAAGCGCTTCGGAGAGAAGGCCGTAACTTCATCAGTGGTCCTCGTGCGTTGCAGGAAGTTTGAGCAGCAGTTGAGCAGTTTGGAGACCGCTGGCTAGGACGAGGAGGATCAGTGGCTTAGCCGCCACGGTCACTCGACCTTACCTCATTGGATTTTTATGTGTTGAACCACGTGAAAGACTTGTGAAAGTGAGAGTGAAATGGAAATGCGAATCAAAATCGACATGGCCTTTGATATTATTCAAATGGACCCCCAGGTCATTGGCTCCTTGCATAGACCTGTGCGGAAACGTGCTAGACTCTGTGTACGTGTAAACACGGCGGGCATTTCGAACAATCTCTAATATCTACTAAGAATTTGTTTATCTACCTATCTCTACAATTAAACTATTTATCAAAATAACAACTTACATTGTTTAATTTTGATTTCCCTACTAGTACCTGGCTTGTCTACCAATATTTTTTTAAATTGCTAATGATCTCACCTGATCGCCTCCGTGGCTCAGCAGTGTGGCGCTCGCTTCATAAGGAAAGGTTGCGGGTTCGATTCCCGACACTGATGTTTAGAGGCAAGACTTTGGTAGTTGCTAGCTGTTTTTGAAAGAGATCTAATTACTTAGGCGACTTGTTAAACGCCCTACCACCAACCAAACCGAGTCTTTTCGAAGTTGAACCCCGGTAGGATTCGAAGCCGCGGCCTCCCGTGTCCAGGGGCGCCGACTTCATAAAAATATTGGGGGTAAAAATAACAACTTTATTGTTTAATTTGGATTTCCCTACTAGTATCTGGCTTGTCTACCAATATTTTTTAATTTGCTAATGATCTCACCTGATCGCCTCCGTGGCTCAGCAGTGTGGCGCTCGCTTCATAAGGAAAGGTTGCGGGTTCGATTCCCGACATTTATGTTTGGCGGCAAGACTTTGGTAGTTGCTAGCAATTTTTGAAAGAGATCTAATTACTTAGGCGATTTGTTAAACGCCCTACCACCAATCAAACCGAGACTTTTTGAAGTTGAACCCTGGTAGTATTCGAAACCGTGTCCAGAAGCGCCGACTTCATAAAAATATTGGGGGATAGGTGGTTTTTTTTTTTTTTTATATTTTCTAACTAGCTATCGCCCACGGCTTCGCCTGGGTGGATATCGTTTTTGTGATTACTGTTGCCCTATGGACTCCCGATTGTTGCTATGCAGGCGGTTATCCCCGCGCCGCCCGCAGCGTCCGCACGTCGTCGCCCCGTGTGTTTGTGTGTTTGCGTGCGTACCTATTGCATGACGTCATTGAGTAAGACAGCGATACTGATTGTACGTGCGAGAAAGAGATGGAACAAATAAGGGCGGCCATACACGGGAGCAGTTAAAAAAATAAATTGTAATTGAAGTTTTGTGGGGAAAATTAAATTTAAAAAATCTGGGGTTAATTGTGAGCGTTCAGCATGTCTGACTCGACCTGAAAAAGTGGGTGCAAAGCGGAAATTTGAGAAAAAATAGGGCAACTTTACACCCTTATTTCTCGTAAACTAAGGGGAATATAGACTTCGCTCTTTTTTATTTGTGATAGGTTCTGCAGCCCCTACGTGCCATTTAAATATCTGCAGTATTTTACCTAACACCCGGTATATACTTTGTGGTAGCTGGGACTTCGTACTACCCCCTCCATATTGTATTTTTCATATTCGTAACAATGATTTTTTCGATTTTTGGCGTATGGGCGGGACCACCGTGCTATGTGTTAGATAGAGATAGATAGATAGGGTGTTTTATTTGATCGTTTTAGTGTTTTTATCAGATAGGATAGCTAAAATACATAGATTTAAGTTTGTACAGCATTATTAGATCGTTCCCAGTTCGATCCGCACGCGCCCGCGCTCGCTAGACGACTGAAACGCGAAAAAACGTTGCGGGCGGTATTTATACTCCTGAGGTGCGGGACGGGGGGGGTAAATATAGAGTGCAGGCATTTTCGGCCGCCATTTCGAGCTCGAGCGCGTGCGGCTGACACTGAATATGTAAAATTATAGGAAAATAGGTACTTTCGTAGAATCCAAGTAGGGGCGAAGCTCAACTGTTATAATTTGTATGTAATTCAAAAATAAAGCAAATAGGGGGTGAGGAAAAGGGATCGCTGGCCAGCTATTTTTTGATATAAATAGAGGCATGGTGTGCGGCCTGCTCACAGTACAGTTCGAACCAGCTCCCATATATCAAGAAAAACAGAAGAAAAGAAGAAAACAGTGGAAAATTCTGGGAAAAATAGAATAAGCTGGCCAGAACCCCTGCTCCTCGGCATTCCCGGCTATAGTACATCTTGAAGACGTTGTTTTCGTTGGAACCACCTTGAACCACCCCATTGTACGGTGCCGTTCGTCACTACCTACGGACGTGCGCGGCTATACTATACATATAATTTTAAAAAGAATAATTTCATAAGGTTTAATAAACGCTGTATATACTAAACATACAATATAACAATCATATGATATAAAACTCATTTAACCTATACTATTGAAAACATGTAACATATATTACATATAAATTAAAAAAATATAACAATGGAGATGACGAAACTAAACGCCTGTTAAAATTTTAACTCTTTATAAAATATATTTTGTTTACTAAATTAATTGAATTTGATTTATCAAGCATAAAAGCACTAGATGCAAGCAAGCATGCAAGCAAGCAGTCGATCTGTGGTTATTTTATCAATCAAACCTAACACGGAGATTGTGATGTGGAGGCGAGTTGAACCTAAATCATGCGAGTCGGGGTGCTCCGAATTCCCGAGCTCGCTTCGCTCACTCCCGCATCCTATTTAGAATCCGTGAGAATTTTGTTCGTATTCTGAATAGTAGAATTTTCCTAAGCAAAAAAGCCAGTATAAAATAAAACCCTGGTAATTTCTCTGCTCACTCAGAGCATTATATCTAAAGTTTATCATATCTTATGAGCATTATATCTCGAGAATGTTATACAATAATAATGATATGTATTATAAATGTTATATCAAACGATTTTATATAATGTAATCATTAGAACTTTTAATTGTTATATTCAACAAAATTATATCATTTGTTGGTATATCTCATGATAGTTATAGCATTTGAGCGTTCTATCTATCTATCAGCCGAAAGACGTCCACTGCTGGACAAAGGCCTCCCCCAAGGATTTCCACACCGACCGGTCCTGTGCGGCTCGCATCCAGCGGCTTCCGGCTGAGTGTTATTGAAATGAAGGCGAGTACGTAGGGTACTCAGCCTAAGCAAAAAGATGCAACTGCCTAAGGGCGCCCAGGTGGGCACGGACCTCGGCTTAGGACGTTGCTTGGACAGGGAGGATCGGAGAGAATCGGCCCGGTATGTGCCGATAGCGCTGGTAGGCGCGAGAAGCGGGGGGACGCCGCCCTCGCCGGCGAGGGCAGTATGTCGGTGTGGTGTTACTCTGTGGTTGGGGCGGGGGGGTCATGGCTGCTACGGCTAGCGTGATAGGATCATCGGGATCCTCGAGTACGTGCCGGGGGCGTCGGATCACGCGAATGGGATTCGCGGGGAGGTCGTAAACTGCGGAGCTCACGAATAGGGGGTTGGGGTGATGGGGGGCGGAATCGAAGTAGCATTTTGACGCTTGCTTCAGGTATTGAGTTATGGTGGGAAGCTCTAGATCGCAATGGAGATTTTCATTGCGCACGAACCATGGGGCGCCCGTGGCTCGGCGCATGAAGCGATTTTGGATGACCTGAAGTCGGTGGATGAGACTGGGCTTTGTATGGGCGAACGCTACGCCGGCGTAGGTGAGAATGGGACGGATGCAAGTTTTGTAAAGTGTCACCTTATTTCTAAGGGATATTTTAGGGGTAGAGACGGCCTAAAACAAAGGCTGCTTTGTTTCGGACTCGTTTGATGTGGTCTTTGAACGTCAGTCGGTCATCTAGGGTGACGCCTAGATATTTGACTGAGCGTTCCCACGGGATGGGGCGATCGAACAGCTTAATGCTGCGATCGATGGGATTTGTCTCGGTACTGAGCCGTTTGAATGAAAAGAGCATAGCTGCACTTTTCTCGGGGTTCACTTCGATCCTCCAGTTCCTAAACCATTTGCCCAGGGCACTGGCAGAGGATTGGAGGTTTCGAAGGATGAGGCCCGCTGAGCGGCTGGATAGATAGAGGGCTGTGTCATCTGCGAAAAGCGCAAGGTTGACATTTGGGAATCGCGGCATGTCGCTCATGTAGAGCGAGAAGAGTGTGGGGGCTAGAACGGAGCCCTGAGGGACTCCGGCTCTGATGGATCGGGGGGACGAGTAGACTCCTTCTATGCGATAGCGAAAGCTCCGATTCGTGAGGAAGTCTCGTAGTATGCGTACGAGCCGGTCTGGCAGTCCCAGCTGATATAGTTTGTATATCAACCCGTTGTGCCAGACTTTATCGAAAGCTTTTGCCACATCAAAGAAGAGAGCTCCTGTGAACTGTCTGCGGGCGAAGCCGCTTATAATGTGCTCCGTTATGCGGTGCACCTGTTGGACGCACGAGTGTCTGGCTCTGAAGCCAAACTGCTCGTCTGGGAGAAGGCCTTTGGACTGGACAACGTCCTTTAGGCGGGCGAGGAGAATGCGTTCGTACAGTTTACCCAAGGCCTTGAGGAGGCTTATGGGTCTGTAGCTGGAGGGTTCTGAGCGGGGCTTGTTGGATTTGTGAAAACCTATGACGTCTGCACTTTTCCACGTGTCGGGAAAGGTGCAGTTGTCGATGGCTGCATTGAAGATGCACGCTAGAAGAGCAATGAGATTCGGGGAGAAGTACTTGAGTACTTTGTTGGTGATGCCGTCAGAGCCGGGGGCCTTTCGGGGTTTGAGCTGCTTAATGGCCTTCTCTACTTCGCATGGGGTGACTGGGGCAAGAGACTCGGTCGGGGGGAGGGCTGCTCGCCGTTCGACTTCCTCATCCACCTTCTGTAGCTGGATGGGCTCGATTGGGAGTGTACTGGGGGAGCATTGGGCCTATAGGCTGTCGGCCAGGCACTCGGCCTTTTCGGAGTCGTCAAAGGCATCCGGTAAGTTGGGGCGTTTGAGAGGGGGCATGGGGGACTCGACATCCTTCTTGAGGGCTCTCGCCAAGCTCCAATACGCGACGTGAGATGGCGAGATTCCCCCAAGAAGTTCATCCCAACGGGTCTGCTGCAGCTCCTGCATGGTCTGCTTTACGTCCCTCTGTAAAGCTCGCATGCGAGTGCGGTTTTCCTCGTTTGGGAATCTGTCGTAGGCACGGATGGCTGCATTTCTTGCGGTCAGCAGCGACCTTGCGTCTTCCGGCAGTCTCCAGCGGTGTTGGGGCAGCACTGGAACCTGCCGGGAGCAGTCTTTTACGACTGATTGAGTGTGGCTGCTAAGGGCATCGATTGCGCATCGGACGTCATCTAAAGACTTAATGTCGTCGGGTATGTTGTCAAGGTCCGGTGAACTGGTAGCTTTGAGTTTGTCCTCAAGGCTGTCCCAGTCAACTATCGTCTTTGTGGGCGGGGCCGTGGGGGTCGGGGGACCTAATTGTAACAGGACCGGCCGGTGGTCGGAACATAGAGTTTGAAGCACTTCTATCGAGCACAACTGAAGGTTGATGTTCTTTAGAAGTGCAATGTCTAGAATGTCTGGGGTGTGATTGACATTGTACGGAAAGTGAGTGGGGGTCATTGGGGCAATGATGTCGAAGTTGAGTCGGTCAACGAGTCTGTCCAGGGCTCTACCTCTAGTATTGGTGGATACGCAATTCCACCGTTCGTGTTTGCTATTTAGGTCGCCAGCCAGAATGACTGCGCCTCCTAGATTGAAGAGAGCCTCGATATCGCTCCCGAGTAGTGGTTTGTCGCCACTGCAAGGGAGATAGACCGAAGCTAGGGTAATGGGCTGGTGGCCGGTCATGGCTAGCCGACAGACAGAGGCCTCAATGCTCGTGAGAGGGGGGGTGTCGATGGGTATACAGTGCAAGGACCTTTTGTAATAGATGAGAGTGCCGCCTTTTGCGGAGTTCACTCTATCGTTACGCACTAAATCGTAGTTGGGGATTTTAGGTCCGCGAGTGCAAGGATTAAGGTGTGTTTCTTGCACTAGTAAGACATCGATTTGGTGTTCGCCAAGGAAATCTATGATTTGCCAACGCTGGGGGAGGATACCGTCTGCATTATAGAATGAATTGAAATGAAATTATATCTCCCGTTCTTATATAAAATGAGACGCATCCCCACTATTGGATCAAGGTCTTTGGTAGATTTGTTCAATGATTAACAGTAACTTAAAATGTAAGATTAACTAATATAGTATGCAGTATATATATCATAATTTATCAACTCTTGTATTTTTTTTTATTATAAGTAAATACTCTTACTTACTAGCAAATTAAAACTATAAACTACGATTATTCATTTTCATTATCGCCGAACACTTCACTTTCCACTTTTCCATAATAACTCACATGCCAACTTTCCGAGGTGATTTCATGTCTTCCAACAACTCGAACAGGGAGTAGGTCCCGGCCTGGTCTGAACACTCCCGGCGCCGCTCGGTAGTACTCCAGCTCTCCAACTTCACCATCACCTCCTCATTCTTGTGCCATATTTTAACTCGATCACATTTTCCAAAAAGGTTCAATTGTCACTTTTTTTATTTGAATCATAGTGTCCAAGCACTGCCCATTTTGGCAATTTTACGTATTGTTTAAGTCTTTAATTTTAATTTTAATTCAGACAACGTTAAAGTTTTTAATTTATTTTAGTTAAAAAAAGTCAAGGCCCATACAGCCCACAGCAGGACAGCTACTGGCAGGGTCGCCATGTGATATAGGCTGTAGGGAGGTAAAGCAAACGACTGTTCTGCGCAACGGTATATGTTTAATGAACCCAGAAATATGTGTTACATTGAATAATATAATAAGTTATGGCTAAGGTTTGGTGACCTAGGCGGCGCATACACTACACAGGCCTTCACAATACTTTTAAATCACAAAAGTGAAATAGGTAATGTGGCTCCACGATCACTAAAATAGCGCTGTATATTGATCACTTTGATTGATGTAATATTGATCACTTCTGTAGCCAACTCGTAATGATGTCAGTTAGCTGTAATACCTAAAATATGCTTTATATAAGCATCTGTTGACGCCTGTGATAAATAAATGATAATTGGATCTTTATTAACGCTTAAAAGATCTAATGAAGCATTGTGCCTACTCATATACAGGATGACTGCTTGAACGACGGACGTATTTAAAGAGATGATAGGATTATTTACATACTTTTCAACCATATAAAACAAAAAAATCATACATTCAAAAAACACAAGTTACATATTTTTTTATAAAACGCAACTATTCTTGTGTTTTCTAACTCTATGCCTAGGTACTTACTACTTTCCCACAGCGTGCACCGAGCTGCTCGTGGTCGCTAAGGCCAATCTCTTGGACAGGCTGATAACACACTGATAATGAAAGGATGGAGTCCGTCTTCATGTAGGATACGCCACCCCAACCACTGGGATACCTGGAAATGCCTTCCTGCATTTCGCGTACTTTCACATGGGTAGTATTCGAAGTAAATTGCTTTGTATAGATTCACTGGATAACGAAGGATTCCTTCCTCGTCCTTGATCAGGGTTAGGAACTGGAGGAAGGCCAAACGCTCTAAGTCTCCTAAAAAATCCTATGAAGGCAACTTATGCAATTCATGATACATCGCAATATGATGTTATTCACGACTAACAACACTAGCTCACATCACATCATATCCCAGTATCCACGTTAAAGTACTGATAAGCCATTATCACTATCAAGGCACTGCAATCAACGCGACAACGGCCTAAGTTAAACCAGAATGTTCGCGACGAGCGGGAGGCGCGCGTGACTCACGCCACCGCTAACGATAGCCCGCGGGCGACTGACTAGGGCCGGCGGCGGCGCGGCGCGGCGCAAGGCAGAGACGCGGGAGCAGTCATCACGCGCATGCGCAGTATTGCACAGTGGCGAGTCCGCGCCGCTACTCAGGGTCATTGCTCGAGGCCGCGTACGCGTGACTTAGTAAAATGTAGAAGTGAACTTTAAAAATATTTTTTAAATGATGAAAATTAAGGTCAACTTACCTCAAGTGAAGTTCGATCTTAATTGTCCTTCCTTGTCGGAGAGATTTAATTGGTTAATATGTAGTAGTCCTCGTCTACGTTTGATCCACTCGCACGTAGTTTAGCGCCATAAGAGAAAAAGAGACAGCTAGGTACTCTCCCACCTCGGCGCCATTGCACGGTCCAAGCCTCATTCATTTTAGAGAATAAAAAAGGCAATCTACGTCCTACAACATTGGTATTAGGGGTTTAAATACTAGCATCCTAGTATTGTCTACTCTAGGGCAGGGAGGGACCTTAAATCTCTCCGACAAGGAAGGACAATTAAGATCGTACTTCACTTGAGGTAAGTTCGTTTGATCATCTAATTGTCCTTCCTTGTCTTCTAGATTTAATTGGTTAACATGTAGATGTTTAGAGAGACTAACAATGTTGTAGGTATGAGAATTATTGCAATAAAATATAATCTGAGAGAATTTATAACTGCAATTCAATTTACAGAAATTTTTTTCTGGAAGAAATTTCTTTTAGAAACAAGTTGCACCCCTTGCGTATATTTGATGGTAAGCTTTTATATTACGGCCGTTTTGTGTACACAATAAATTATAAAAAAATAACACTTCCTAGAAGGTTATCAAATAAACAATATGAAAATAAAATTAAATCTTGTTCAATTTTATAAATGTGATTGTTAGTCTGAATGTTAGTTGAACTTGATGTTAGGTTCTGAGTGATGAGGTTACACTTAGCATAAGTGTAGCGATAGTCGATAGTGTTTTATGAAAGGTGTATGCAGCGTCGTTTAAGTATGCTTTTTCTAGACTCGATTACACGACTGCGAAAAGCACTAGCGCGAAAAATGTTACAGCGAAAACGTTACTGCGACGTACGTTACTGCGAAAACGTTACTGCGAAAAACGTTACTACGAAGTGCGTTACTGCGAAAATGATACTACGAAGTTACACTAGTGCTTAAAATATTAATGCGAGGTTCTAAAACTAGTAGGGTGCTGGGGGTATTACCGAAATTCGGATAATTTCGATAATACGTACTGGCAACATTCATTTGACGGCCATTTTATAGTGCCGAGGTAACGTTCAGTGCTTCTATACGTGACACACATGCGAATTCCCTGTTTTTCGGTTTCGGATTGACCCGCACATCAATAAAAACAAACAAACTATAATATTAATCGCATATTTGTACATGTGTTTATGCATTTGGTGGTCAATATTGGAAAATACTTTTCTGGGAGGTCTAAGCCCATTGAAAATAGAATATGTACATATAGTCAAAACTCAATAAAATTATTTTTTTCGGAATTAGCCGACTATATATCGGAATCACACTCACGCAAATAACAATATTAAATGTTTAAGCCTTTCTGTTTACAAAACCTGTAGGTTTCATATAACTTTTTAATACAGTACTTTAGACTATACACGGTGAACTTGAATAAGTATATATAAACATTTTTTTCTTTTTATGTTGGAACCACAGTTTGCAGCTCCTATCCTCTTAGTTAGTTAACCGTTGTTTAGTCCACAGGCAAACGGTGTTTGAGTGCACAGAAGTTATTGAGTTAGTTAAAAGATGGACACGCGTGTTGTTTATTAGGAGTTTTATTGTACACTACTTAAGTTACAAATTATGCGCGGCGGCGGCGACACACGCCGACAGTAGGTCGCTGAGTAGGCAACATAAAATAATGTACGTTCCGTACATGCTGGGAGAGCAAACAAAGTAAAGAGATAAA
The DNA here is from genome assembly GCA_958295455.1 of Coleophora deauratella. NCBI lineage: Eukaryota > Metazoa > Arthropoda > Insecta > Lepidoptera > Coleophoridae > Coleophora > Coleophora deauratella. The sequence goes on from OY282412.1 coordinate 9,725,358, forward strand.
AGTAAAAATTAAAGTTAAAATAGCATACATAAAATAGCTAGTTAAGTAGTTAACATATAAAAGTTACAAAATTACATATTAAAACTAAATCTACGGTCAGTTTTGCGTTGTGGGCACACGTCGCAGCTTCCGGTTCGTCGTTGCATCTCGAAGCTTTCCTGAGGTTGTTGGTCGGCGCTCTCCGAGGGACTACGGTCTTGATAGTTCTGTTGTGCCGCTGTGTTTCTTTCTGGACGCATTCTTTTACAGCGCCTCGCTATCAAGTATACGGCAGCTAACACAAGTCCTCCCAGGACCAAATACAAGACAATGTACTGGTGTAGGTCGTGTGTTGTTATGTGGTTAGGTAGTTGTTCGTTTTCTTTCAGCAAAATCAATCTTGTGTCCAGATTTTTGTGACTTTCTTATCTATCAGGTAGTTGTGATAGCTGGATGCCGCTTATGTTAAATGGCGAAAGTTTATTGTACTGCATATTGTAGTCGGTTATCTCTGGGATATCAGGTTTCAAGTTTAGTTTACTTCCAAAATGGTTATAAGCATAAACTGTTGTATCATCTTTCTGCAGTACACATCCTTCATTCAGGTCTAGAACTTCTACTTTAGTTATAGTACGGGCAAGTTAGGTGAAGCTAGTATGGCGAGGTCGAAAAAAAAAACCTAAAGCTGATTTTTTGCACAGTCGTTCCTTGGGACCATAGAAGTATACCCTGAAAAGTCCCAACTCCTAGGGTGCCGGCGTCCCCCTCTCCCCCCCCCCCTCAAAAGGTCCCGATTTTCAGTATTTTTTATTTTACTCAAAATCAGTAGGAGTTAGATGAAAACTGTCAAAGAGGCAATTAATCCTTATTAAATTACCTATCAAACGGTACTAATTTCATATCAATAGGAGTTTTAGTTATTGAGATATGCTTGTCTATATATGACAAAAAATTGAAAATACCCAATTTTGTACCAATTTCTTGATTTTCTGAGAAAACTGTTAAAGTATTTATAAAACATTGTTAGTAAAAATTTTTCCTTTCATGTTTAGCAACAAAACGAGACTACATTAATAAAAATTTACAAATAATTAATTAAGTTGTAGTTCATTACATCTCAGCTGATAAATATGATTATTTTTCTACATATAAATTTCAACTCTAAAGCATCGTGACTGACAACTTGTAGTTATTATCTATGTATAAAGTTGTCACATGGATACAAAAAAAGCCTTAAAATAGAAATAAAATAAAACATACAATTCTTTAATATTTACGAATTACTATATTTATTCGCCCTTATGGTCATCGATATCTATGTTATCTTATTATTTACGAGATGAACCACGGTGTCGACCTATAGTGCCTGCCACATTATATTAAATAGTACTATTTACATTAAGTATGAATAATCCCTGTTGCTCTCTGAAGGCGACCCCACCACTCCTAAGGTCCGGTGACAGTCCATACAGTCGCCAGTCGACACTCGTCACGCACTTCTCGCTCGCGTCTACATTTTAGATAGGGAAATTTTAGTAGGTAAATAACTCAAATGATTAGTATGGATTGTCCAGGATGTGAATCTGCAACTAGTTTAGTGCAACTGGAAGCTTGGTAGCCACAGGTATAACGCTTTACCCCAAAATTTTCCACTCCAATCCTGAGGATTCCATTGATGTCCATCCAAACTATTAATGCACCTGCAGGTACACACGTACAATAAATATTGCGCACTCACATCAGAAGCGGTAGCAAGGATGCCAGTTAAACTGAAGAATATACTCATTGTGTGGATTTTGCACAGATATTGATAGAGTCATGGTATTTTCTCCAATAGCGATTACCTATGTGTTTTGTATAAGCATAGTAAAAAAAATCGGTCAACTTAATAAACCATGGAATATACTGTATATTTTTAATGTTTGATTGTTTCCTTTTTTGAAAAGGCACTTGTTGTAGGTATCAGAACATCGTTTTTCTAGTCTTCCTTTTTAATTGTGCATTGCATGACTCCAACCGTATTCTACGGCATAAATGTCTGCGCAAAATCCAAACATGCAAGAAAATGCTTCATTGCGACTGGTATCCCTGCCACCTACCTCTGATGCGTATGCGCAATATTCACTGCACGTGTACCAGAAGAACAAGAATAGTTTGGAGGGACATCAATAATAATTGAATCCTCAGGTTTGGAGTGGAAAATTTTGGGGTTAAGCGTTATACCTGTGGCAACCAAGCTTCCATTTGCACTGAACCAGTTGCAGATTCACATCCTGGACACTCCATACTAATCATTTGAGTTATTTACCTACTAAAATTTCCCTATCTAAAATGTAGACGCGAGCGAGAAGTGCGTGACGAGTGTCGACTGGCGACTGTATGGACTGTCACCGGACCTTAGGAGTGGTGGGGTCGCCTTCAGAGAGCAACAGGGATTATTCATACTTAATGTAAATAGTACTATTTGATATAATGTGGCAGGCACTATGGGTCGACACCGTGGTTCATCTCCTAAATAACAAGATAATATAGATATCGATGACCAAAAGGGCGAATAAATATAGTAATTCGTAAATATTAAAGAATCGTATGTTTTATTTTATTTATATTTTAAGGCTTTTTTGTATCCATGTGACAACTTTATACATAGATAATAACTACAAGTCGTCAGTCACGATGCTTTAGAGTTGAAATTTATATGAAGAAAATTAATCTTATTTATGAGCTGAGATGTAATGAACTACAACTTAATTAATTATTTTTAAATTTTTATTAATGTAGTCTAGTTTTGTTGCTAAACATGAAAGGAATAATTTTTACTAACAATGTTTTATAAATACTTTTACAGTTTTCTCAGAAAATCAAGAAATCGGTACAAAATTTGGTATTTTCAATTTTTTTGTCATATATAGACAAGCATATCTCAATAACTAAAACTCCTATTGATATGAATGTAGTATCGTTTGATAGGTAATTTAATAAGGATTAATTGTCTGTTTGACAATTTTCATCTAACTCCTACAGGTTTTGAGTAAAATGAAAAATACTGAAAATCGGGACCTTTTAAGGGGGGGGAGAGAGGGACGCCGGCACCCTAGAAGTTGGGACTTTTCAGGGTATACTTCTATGGTCCCAAGGAACGACTGTGCAGAAAATCAGCTTTAGGTTTTTTTTTTTGACCCTAAACATTAAATTGCCCGTACTATTAGTTTTGTTGTAAATATCCCGTTTTTACAGATAATTCGAGCTTGGCACGAATTGCAGCATATTTGGAGCCATCTGTTGGGCTTGTTAAGTTTGATCCATCTTTCAACACATGATTGTGATAATGTGTTACAGTTTATGCTGGTCTGTTGAGTGAATATCTGTGCTTCACACGGAGCGTGTGTGCTTCGCAAGTTAGTAACAGGGTAGTTTCTATTGCATACATATCTGCCTTCGTTAATCTGTACACACTGCTCCAGGTCTTTCTCTTCTAAAGTGAAGTATGCATTGTTCTTCAGATAAACTGCAAAGTACGGCGAGCTTAGTGCCACTGCTGTGTATCGCTGGTTAGTCGCGTTCATTGGAAGAGCAATGGGGTGGTAGATCATGTACTCGTCGTCGCTAGTTAACGGTATGTGTACTTCTAGCAGGAGATACGTAGGTGTTATTCGAGCTCTGACATACAAAAGTTTGTAGATATCTTTTATGTTATCTTCGATGTTGTTACCTTTAATCGGCAGCGACAAGCCCTTTGACACTTTCGCAGCGATGATATGTAGTTGACAGACCAACTGTTTTGGTGTAAAAAGATGTACATTTAAGTGCCCGTTGTAAAGGTTGGTCAAAGTTTGAAGTAGCATGTCTTGAGTTCGTTTCAGGTTGGTAAGTATCATTGAAACAGTGAGCGCTGCTGCATTGAAGTCGTTCATAGTGGCCATAACTTCAACTTTGTAAACAATTTTTGACATGGTGTCATTAGTTCTTGTAAAAAAATCATGAATAGTTTCAATTTGCTGTTTTATAAAGTTTTCGTTGTTTTTCACAATTTCGTTCTCAGCTTCCACAATACTAGTTTGATTTTTGATTAATTCTAACAGGTAGTTATCGTTAGTTTGTATCTTATTGATATCTTGATGGTACTTTTTGGCGAATTCTTCATCTAAAACGCCAAAAAGTGTTCGGGCTATACTCCCGATGCCATTTATGTACCCTCTCTTCTTTCGGCTCAAGTGGGGAGATAAAAGAAGAGCATTGTAGTCACTCAGTTGCTGCAGTTCATGTTGAAGTTGGGCGATGACTGGTATACACGGCTGTAGTTCCATTCGTTTACAAAGATGGTCCAGTTTGGTAACATATTTTGTAATTTGTGCCATTCCTTGCCAGTAAGTGGTTATGTTGTAATACACTAACAATGTCCATTCGTCGTGTATCATCTGCATTGCACCAAGTTCATCGAAATAGACGGAACTGTTGCCCTCTATCGGCGTAAGCTTGTAGCTTGTAGTAATTGGCTGCCCACTTGATGTTGATATTAATGTAAACAATGCTAGTAACAATACGGTAAAGTAGTTACCTACTTTACCACGTACTCGCGGTGGCGCCGGCGGCGGCGGCGATCGGGTGACCGGCGACTTATTTGGTGACGCATCGTTTTTGGCGCCTTGTTTGAGTGGATGTTCGTAATACTCATTTTTAGGCAGAGGAGATATTTTTATCACAGGCCGTTTTAGGATGTTTCCTTGAGTTTTCAGTGTGACTACTCGAACGAACTCATCTTTTCCGGGATGCAAGTCCAAGATGCGACCCATGGCCCACTTTCCAGGGGGGATGTTATCCTCTTTGATGAGCACCAAGTCTCCCTTTTCCAAGTTCGGTTTTGGTTTAAGCCATTTGCTTTTGGTTTGAAGTTGATGCAGGTACTCTTTAGACCAGCGGTTCCAGACATGTTGGTGCATTAGCTCTATGATTTTCCATCTGTTTCTCAAATCAAGAGAGCTTTCAGTTTGGTCTTCCTGAGGCAGTGACATCATTGGGCTTCCAGTTAGGAAGTGACCTGGAGTTAGATAATGTAGATCTTTAGGATCTTCAGTCAGCGGGCAAAGTGGGCGGCTGTTCATGCAAGCCTCTATTTGAGCTAGCAAAGTTGTTAGTTGTTCAAAGTCTAGTTTCTGGTCGCCCATAACTCGTACAAGGTGGTGTTTCATAGACTTAACGGCGGCTTCCCAGAGTCCGCCAGCCGAAGGCCATCGCGGAGCAATGAAATGCCACTCGATGCGTAGTTCGTTGATATTGTTGAAGAATTCAGATGACGTCATAGTTTTATAGTTTATGAATTCTTGTTGTAGAATTTTCGCGGCTCCTTTAAAGTTAGTGCCGTTGTCCGCATAGATATGTTTAGGGGTGCCTCTTCTGGCACACAAGCGCTTCAGGGCGGCTATGAATGCTTGTGAACTGAGATCGGACACAAGTTCAATGTGAACAGATTTAGTTGTCATGCATATGAAGATGGCGATGTACACTTTGTTAGTTTTCACTCCTCTTCCACGGTTCAACTTCACTTCCACGTGACCCGTATAGTCTACGCCAGTGTAAGTAAAAGGGCGCGAAGGTGTGACTCGTACGGCAGGTAAGTTACCCATGATCTGTTCGCTTGTAGTTGATTTAAAGCAGTGACATCTAATACAGGACCGGACAATAGCTTTCACGGCTCTATTTCCGCCGATGATCCAGTATTGCTGTCTCGTTTGCGCTAGTGTAATCCGAGCGCCACCGTGTAGAGATTGTTTATATGCATGTTCGATCACAAGTTTCGTTAAACGTCCGTCGCGGGGAAGAATAGCCGGATGTTTCGCGTTTTCTGGTAGAGAAGACAGTTGTAAGCGTCCTCCGACCCTCAAGATCCCCTGATTGTCTATGAAGGGAGATAAGTTCAAAATTTTGCTCTTCGATGTTACGGTTCCAGTCTTTCTAATACTTTCCAAGTCCTCGTGAAAGTATTCCTGTTGTATAGACTTGATAAGGAGCGTGGTTGCGTCATCCAATTCATTCAACGCTAAGTTAATTTCAGCTGATCGTTTCTTGTGACGTAGTATTGTTTTGAAACGTAATACCCAGGCGAGACATCGTGTAATGCGCGTAAAGCTGCTGCAGCGCTCAATCAGCCGCTTTATTATTTCTGTACAGCGCATTTGTTTTTGTACAGCGCAAGTTTGTAACAGTTTATCCTTTTCAGTTGAGTAAGTTTTTGTGTAGTCTGTGTCTTCTTTCCAGGTTTTGAGCCATTGAGGACCTTCCCACCAAAGGTTAAAGGTACGTAGTTGCGACGGTAGGAGGCCCCTAGTCGCGCAATCAGCTGAGTTTTCCTTACTGCTTACGTGGCGCCACTTGTTTGTAGGTATAATGTTATTTATCTGGGCGGTTCTATTAGTTATGTAAGCTTGCCATTTTGTGTTAGATCCTTGGAGCCAGGCTAATAGTACTTGCGAATCTATCCAACAATTAATTTTCAAGTTGAAGTTAGCGAGGGAAGTTTTCACTTTCTCTATTAGTTTAGCAAGAAGAAGCGCGCCGCAGAGTTCAAGCCGTGGTAAGGAAGTTTTCTTTTTCAATGGAGCCACTTTTGTTTTTGCAGTAAGTAGTGTGATGACGTCACGGCCCGCCTCGTCGATTGTTCGGCTGTACACGACGGCGGCGTATGCCTTTTCGCTGGCATCGCAAAATCCAAGCAGCTCGATAGTGTGTGACGTCACATTTATCCACCTAGGAATTTCTATGTTTAGTATGTTTGTTAGTTCATTGCGAATAGACACCCATTCTTTTGTTATCTCCTCTGAGACGAGTTCATCCCACTGGATATTGTTTTTCCAGACGTTTTGGAAAAGAAGTTTGGCTTTGACCGTTACAGGTGAAATCCAGCCGAGGGGGTCATATATCTTGCTTATTTCGGATAACAGTGTCCGTTTGGTATACTTCGTTTTATTTTGCGAAGGTAATGTCAAGTTGTAACATAAGACATCTTTTTGTGTATTCCAACCAATACCTAAGGTTTTAGTTGGCTCGTCTTGTTTGAAATTAAATATGTGTTCTTGCGCTTTTTCTTTATCGGTTAGTTCATGCAGTATAGCGGATTCGTTGCTAGCCCACTTGCGCAGTGTAAATCCGCCTCTCTGCAATAGGCAATAGAGTTGATTTTGCAGTGCCTTTGCGTCTTCAATAGTTTGGGTACCAGTTATGACGTCATCCATGTAGAATTGGTTTTTTAGTGCATTTTCAGCCAGCGGAAAATTATGTCCTTCATCTATGGCAAGTTGTTGTAGGGTGCGCATAGCTAGGAAGGGTGCCGCTTTCGTCCCATAGGTAACGGTGCACAGTTGCCATTCCCGTAGTGGTTCGTTAGGTGTAAATCTCCAAATTATTTTTTTTAAAGTTTGTTGATCTTGATGTAGGAAAATGGCTCTGAACATTTTTTCAACATCGGCTGTCAGTGCGTACTTGTAGGTTCTCCATGTGAGTATCAGAGTTAAGATATCCTTTTGAAGATTAGGACCCTTTTCCATGAAGTCATTCAGGCTGTGTTTAGAACTGGTAGGCATTGATGCGTTGAAGACGACTCTGAGTTTGGTGGTAGTTGACCCTTCGCGTAGTACACCGTGGTGAGGTAAAAAAGCTTCAAGTTTAGTGTTAGATAATCGTTCAGCGGGTTTCATGTGACCCAGTTCCATATATTCTTTAATGAAATTTTTATAAAGTTGAGCGAAATGTTGTTGTCTTGCCATCTTTTTCTCAAGTTGGAGAAATTGGGAGATAGCCTGTGGTTTACTTTTTCCAAGTTTTTCTTCAATGTCGTTCTTGACTGGCATTTTGACGACGTATTGACCAGTGCTCCTTCTCTCTGTTGTTTCAACGAAGTATGTTTCACTGAAGTTTTCTGTTGTAGTTAGTTGGTCCTGGGATGAGATTTCCTCGGTTTCCCAGAATTTAGTAAGGGAGTCTAGCTCGTTGAGTGTAACTAGACAGTTAAAAGTTTTGACGCTTCCGCTTAGTATCCACCCTAGTTTGGTGTGTTGTGCAACTGGGGAGGCGAGGTCGTGGCGCAGGACTCCATCATCAATGATTTTCGAGTAGATGTCTGCTCCAAGTAAGATGTCGATAGGGCCGGGTACGTTAAAATCTGGGTCGGCCAGTTTTAAATTTTGTAGATAACCCCAGTTGGAAGTTTTAAAGTTAGAGTTTGGCAAATTTTTAATAAGTTTATTCATAACGAGAGCCTCAGTTTCGAATGTAAAATCAGAGTGGATTGATTTACATTCCAATGTTAAAAGGCCCTTACAGTTCCCTGTGTTAGCGCCGACTCCGGTTACGACAGCGTTCATCTTACGTCTCGGTAGTCTAAGTCTCTGTGCAGCGTTCTCCGTTATAAGTGTAACTTGGGACCCTTGGTCCAGCAGGGCGCGTAAAGTTACGTAACTCCCTTCCGACTTCTTCACTTTTAGTTGGACAGTGGCCAAAAGTACTTCTTCATTATCTGAGCTGACGTGGTTAGAGGCCTTAGAGGTTGAGGGTGAAGGAGTTACGTTCTGTGTTTTTTGTGTTGAGTTATTATGTAGGTCATCATGTAGTAGTGTATGATGCGCCTTGTCACATAATTTACACTTTTTGTTTGATGTGCATTGTTGTTCGCCGTGGCCAAATAAGCAATTCTTGCATATTTGTAGTTTCGCAACCGCCTCGTTTCTGTTTTTATTATTCATATTTAAAAATGAGTTACAGTTCATAAGAATATGATCCCTTTTGCATAGTGGGCAATTTACAAAGGCAGTGAAGTATGATTTTGTCCACTTTTCTGGCTTCTTAAAGTTTGATGACCTCCGTTCATTATAATTATATTTAAAATTATGACGTTGCGGTGGTGTGGTCTGGAACTTAGACTGCATGAATGTTGTTTTTTGTGAAGTTCGGCCTTGTTTTAGAGTTTCATATGCCATAAACTTCGATTCCAGGAAATCGATAAACTCCTGCAAGTTAGGTAGTTCCCTCGGGTTATGCAGTCCTTGTATGTAGTCTGCGTAGGTATTAGAGTCCAGTTTTTGTAGTAACAGATGTACAATAAGGGGATCCCACGATTCCAACTCCAGTCCCAAATTGTGTAGTCCATTCAAACTTTCTATTGTAGTATCGTGTAGTTTTTTGATATTTTGAGCTAACGGTTGCTGAATACACGGTAAGTTGAGCAGCGAGTTAACGTAAGAGGAGAATATTAGTCTTTTATTTTCATATCGATGTTCAATTATTTTCCATGCAGAATCATAGTTCTCAGCACTGATGTTGAGATGCTGGATTAACTTCTCGGCTTCACCTTTCAGTTTGGTTTTCAGGTGCTGCATCTTCTGTGATTTGGTAAGTATAGGGTTCTTATGTATTGTCTCCTGAAATAGGTCACGGAAGGACATCCATTGGTTATAGTCACCTGAGAAGAATGGAATATCCATTTTTGGCGTAGTTTTGTTGTAGTGGGAACTAGACCATATTTTTTGATTTAGGGATTTCTTCATCGTGTCATATCTTTGTTCCAGGTGGCGATACTGGAGGTTATATTCTTTCCAGGTGTTACCTTTCAGTTCAAAATCTAGTTCCCAGTGGATTTTATCTATAGTTTCCCACTTACTGTTTAAAATGTTCAAGTTGTCGTCCAGCTCCCATTTTTCAATTATTTCCTTATTCATTTCCATTTTTTCAACAATCCTTGTAAAGGCGTGGAAGTTAAACATTTGTTGTTTGAGGAGTTTTTTGTGCTCTGGGCTGAGTTCCTCTGGATAGTTTGGTTCACTGTTTTCTTTAGTTTCCTGTGGCTCCAATTGTTGTTGGTTTGCCAGCAGACCCAGCTTCCTAGTGCCAATGTCATTCTTCATTTCTTCATACATCTGTTTAGTTCGCTCGTACGTTTTGTTTTCGAAGTATTTTACCTCTTTGTTCTTGCTTTTTTGCGGGGTGTCGTAATTACAGCGAAACTCTTCCCAATGAGCCTCTAGTGTTTCCAGGCGAGACGTGAGGTAGTCTGATGTCTTCCTCGTAGCACTATCTTTCTTGTAGTTAGTTACTAAGCGCAGTATGTTTTCAAAACAATGTTGTTGTTTATCAAAAACTTTGTCCAATAATTCGTTCGTTAAAGTTTCCATGTCGGATTCCGCCATCGTAGACGGTTGTTAAGTATATAGTACAGTTATATACCTAGTTATATGAGTGGTAGTTTACCAATAGGTTAAGTTGGTTCCGATCTGAAGGTCTGGAGTTTCCGAAATCTTCAGGTAATCTTCAAGTTCCTTTCCATAGTCAGGTCCTTGAAGCAGTTGATGACGTCAGCGTGCGTGATTACACCGTGATATGTGCGCCTTCTCAATACGGTCGGTGAGACCCGCTTGTGGGAGGCCGACTGTACCGCAAGGTTCGGAACCGGTTAACAAATACCGGTTAATTTCGTTCGAATTTCGGTTAACGATTCCGTTCAGGTTAAAACCGGTTTCCAGCTAAACCGGTATTTTTGAATATAATACCGGTTAAGCAGGGAGCGGTATTCTAACCGAAATAAGAACGAAATTAACCGGTTAAAACCAAACGCAGTCAAGGTCAGGCGCGCCGCGCTGTTGCCACTGTTCGTGTCTTTCGCTCTCTTTCTCGCAGTCACCGCGCCGGCGGCGGCGGGCGCCACACGCCGAGCCGTTGCATTGTTTTGCGTGTATTGTTTACTGTAATTGCCAAGAACGTGTTTACTATGACGTTTATAAGATATCGTTATATTTTGACCTTACTTTTTAGGTTACATATATTTTTTAATTTAGTTCCATGTTTAAGCTACAATAGCTACATTGAACATTAAATCAGTTATTGAAGGATAAAAATAAGTAATTCAAAATGATGAAAATAGTATTACATAATTATTATGATTAGTAGATTTTAAAGTATGTGTACAATTATAAAAAAGTGCGTTTGAAATTGTAAGGGGATACTCAGAATTAGAGATTTAAAAACTGGTTTTTCTGAGGTGAAAAAAAACGTTCGATTTTTTTTCTGGCGCAGGTTTTTTTTCAGGTGTATGAAAATGAAATAAAATATCCTTAGGTAGTTATCGTTAAATAAGTGTATCATTGTTTTGTTTATTAATTTTTAACATTTGAAACGAACGTATTTGTTATTTATAGTAATTAAATAGCTCGAAATAGTTGGCACTCTCTAGGAAAAATATTGAAAAAACCGATCTACATTTGATCTCGACCTCCGTTACTTTTTGCAAAAACTGCAAATATCTGGGAAAAGGTAAAATATATAAAAAATCTGACAGAAAATTTTAAAAGGTAAACGAAAGGCGTGCATTACATGATACGCACATTGACTATGAAAAAAAATCGCAAAACTAATTTCTTTTCGATTTTACATACAAGTTCTTGATTCATTATTCAGATACCTCGACCACCGCTTTTTTTTGTAAAAAATGCAAATATCTCTGAAACGGTAAGAGATATCGAAAATCTAACAGAAATTTTGAAAAGCTTAACTAAAAGCATATAATACATGAGATGCATGTTGACTATGAGAAAAATGGTCTAACTCATTTTCTATCAGATTTCCCATACTAAATGTGAACAGTGAGTTACGAATTTGTATGGGAAACTGAAAAAAAATTGAGTTTGGCTATTTTTTTATAGTCAACATGCGTCTCATGTATCATATGCTTTTATTACAGTTTTTCAAAATTTCTGTCAGATTTCCGATATCTTTTACCGTTTCCAAGATATTTGCAATTTTTGCAAAAAAAAAAAACCGTGGTCAAGATATCTGAATAGTGAGTAAAGAATTTGTATGGGAAACAAAAAAAAAACCCATACAAATTCCTTACTCACATTTAGCACAATTACCACTTTGGAAAAAATATATAATAATTGTCTATACCTTGCCTAACAACATGCCAAGTTTCATTAAAATCCAAAAGGTGCAAACTGTCAAAAAAAAAAGTTAAATAAGTGGACCACCTTACGACCACTACGTTGAACGCTTTTAAATTGTAATACATTTTATATTTTTTCAATATTGGACATGAACAGTCTATAAAAAAACCGGCCAAGTGCGAGTCGGACTCGCGCACCGAGGGTTCCGTATAAATTCATAATCACACATGTCTTGAAATCTATATTTTTTATATTTAAGTTGATTGAATGAAAGGTAATTTGCGGTTTACGATTTAAAAAAAACGTATTAAAAAAAACTACTTATTAGATCTCGTTCAAACCAATTTTCGGTGAAAGTTTGCATGGTAATGTACATCATATATTTTTTATAGTTTTATCATTCTCTTATTTTAAAGTTACAGGGACACACATTTTACCACTTTGGAAGTGTCTCTCGCGCAAACTATTCGGTTTAGGAAAAAATGATATTAGAAACCTCAATATAATTTTTGAAGACCTATCCATAAATAACCCACACGTATAGGTTTGATGAAAAAAAAATTTTTGAGTTTCAGTTCTAAGTATGGGGAACCCCCAAAATTTATTATTTTTTTTCTATTTTTGTGTGAAAATCTTAATGCGGTTTATAGAATACATCTACTTACCAAGTTTCAAGAGTATAGTTCTTATAGTTTCTGAAAAAAGTGGCTGTGACATACGGACGGACAGACAGACAGACAGACATGACGAATCTATAAGGGTTCCGTTTTTTGCCATTTGGCTACGGAACCCTAAAAATGAAATAATTTGTTCTGAATAACAATTAAAACTAAATTCATAAAAGAATAACTTTTATTAATTATCATCACTATTTTTGTAAATTATAACGTGATCTCTATTTATCGAAATAAATTGAACAGCCACGCTGTACACACTTTCTTGGAAATCCCTTATATATATCATTTGGCATACACAAGATTGCAATAGCTTAACATAAATCAGCAATAAAAATTAATAATAACTAGCAAGTGATAGCCTAAAAATTATCAGTGTTGTTTTGTATGGGAGGTACCTTATTCTGGCTTGGCCCGTAACAATTCATGACCTAGTATAGTAGGTCGTATAAAGTTATTAAAAAGTACACAGTTTCATTTAAATCGTTACAGCTATTTTTGAAAAACAAAAAAAACGAAAATTTATTTTTTGTATGGCAGGTATCAGAAGCAGATTTTTCCTATGGACCTATTTAATATCATAGGTAATATAAAAATATGGTATTGTACAAAGTTTCATCAAAATCTTTAAAGCCATTTTTGAGCAAAAAAATTACAAGTATTTTTACCATGGTGGAAAACCTAAAATATGGCGTTATTTAAAAAAAAAATGGCTAGAGATATTAAATATTGCCCTAATCCAAATTTCATTCAAATCCGTCCAGTGGTCTTGGCGCTTATTGAACTTTTTCTACAATTTATTTCGATAAACAGCGATCACGTTATAATTTATAAAAATAGTGATGATGACTAATTATTTTTTATGACTTTCGTTTTAATTATTACTCAGAACCTATTATCTCATTTTTTTATAAACTGTTCATACCCAATATTGAAAAATTTAAAAAGTATTACAATTTAAAAGCGTTGAACACAGTAGTCGTAAGGTGATACACTTAATTTAACAATTTTTTTTAACAATTTGCACCTTTTGGATTTTAATGAAACTTGACATGCAGTTAGGCAAGGTGTAGGCAATTATTATATATTTTTTTTCAAAGTGGTAATTTAATTAGGCCTGATAGAAATAAATTTTTAAATAATTTTTTTGGATTTTTTTGATATTTCTTTTTAGGCTTGACTCATAGAAAATTGCTATAAAATAAATTATAAAGTTTACCATAATACTGGAATTGGTTTCATTTTCCTAGCTTTAAAAATAACAAAGTTATATCATTTTGAATAAAAGTCGTCTCCAGACACTTTTTTCAAATAGATCCTCAATTAAGTGAGATATAATAATAATAATAATAATAATTTATTTTCCAAAAAACGATTTACAATTTATCATTAAGTTATACTATGGTCCCCACACTAGGCGCAGCCTGTATCGTGGGGGCCCTGAAATAAACATCAGATACGAATTATAAACAAACAATCAAAGAGACTGGAAAATTTTAAGTACATGCAGAAAATTTGAAAAGTAATATGACTATAGAATCTAATTACGTAAACAAGACAAGAACACCATATTTAACAGAAAAAATATTACGTAATACTAAAGACTAACACTGTGTGTGTGTGTGTGTGTGTGTGCGTGTGTGTGCACGTGCGTGTGCGTGAGTGTGTGGGAGTTTGATTACTTAAGTATTTTCAGAAAATCTTCAGTCTCACGGTAAGTCCAGCTACTAAGCAAAGTAGTAACTCTTTTCTTTACTTCAGAACAGGTGTTATTTTTTATATCTATTAAACGAACTATCTTATTATAAATAAAAGGTCCAATTACAGTTCTGAAACGTTGAGCAAACATGGTTTTAGTACGTGGACATGGTAACTTAAATATTCTACTTTGAAGAAGGGATTGGTACTCATCGGAGTTTAGTACAGTTTTATGAACACTCAAAGAGACACGCAAAATAAAATGTTTTCTTACACTTAGGATTCCCTCGATATCTTTGTAAAGCTGGATAGTAGGATAACGAAAAGGCTTTCGTAACATAACCTTTAAAACAGACCTTTGGGCTCTTTCAAGTCTGATGAAATAACAAGTAGCAGCACCTCCCCATGCTAAAATGCAATAAGACAAGATAGACTGACATAGCGCCAGATATACTGATCTCAGAAGACTCGAGTCAAGTCTGTCCCTAAGTATTACCATTGGATGGATAATCTTACGCACTCTCTTTCTGGTTGCCTCTATGTGATACTTAAATGTTAAATTTTCATCCAGAGTCACTCCAAGATATTTAATGTTAATTGCTCTGGATATAGAATCACAGGCACATTTCGTGCTCTGCAAAAATGAGCAGAAATGAACTTTTAGAGTGGTAGCAGGAAACTTTGGAGCAGATGCGGCAGTCTTACTAAAACACAGATATTTTGTCTTAGTAGTATTGAGCGATAAAAGATTTTCTTGTAACCAAGTAGCTATTTGACGAACTCCGCACTCCACGGAATCAAAACAATGCTTCCAAGTTGGCTTATGAAATAGAATTGCGGTATCATCTGCATAACATATTATATTACCATCTAAGTCTGGAATCGAAGCTATATCGTTCATATAAATAATAAAAAGGGTGGGTCCTAATATACTTCCCTGTGGCACGCCGAAATTTACGTTTCTTGGTTCGCTGTAGGAGTTACCAACCTTTACACGTTGTTTTCTGTTAGTCAAATAACTTTTAACCCAGTCCAGTGGTCTACCTCTCACTCCGACAGCTTCTAACTTTCTTAATAAAATCGGTACTGAAACTGTGTCGAACGCCTTCGCCAAATCAAGGAAGACGCCGACACAAGCCTCGCCCTTATCAAGATACGTGGATATACGATCTATTAACTCAGTAACTGCGTCCTCTGTGGATCTACCTTTCCGAAACCCGAACTGATGCTTATTGAGCAAATTGTTTTTCTCGAGGAAATGTATCAATTGATCATTCACGATTCTTTCTAAGATTTTAGAGAATACGCTTAGAAGAGAAATCGGGCGATAATTGCTAGGCAAATCTTTAGTACCATCCTTATGTATAGGTGTAACCACAGCTATTTTCCATATATCAGGAAATACTCCTGTATTTAGACTTAAATTAATAATATGCGTGAGAGGCACAATTATGTTGTCTTTGATATTTTTGAGTAACTGATTGCTGATCTTATCAAAACCAGGAGCGGACCTAGACTTAAGCCGCATAATATGCTTTTCAACCTCAATGCAGTTTGTGGGGTGAAGAAACATCGAATCTAAAGGAGATTTCTGATTTTTAACTTTTGATGCTAGAGATAGTTCAGATTCATTTAAGTTATCAAGCGTAACATTTGCTAACTTTTGACCTATCGATGAAAAGTATTCATTGCATTGATTCAGAGACTCCTCAGGGGTACTTTTAATATGAAGTAATTCTGTGGCTGTACTATGATTAGTATTCGAATGTGTGATGCGTTTTATCGAGTTCCAAAGCATACGACTATCGTGTCTGTTTTCTAACAGCTCCTTTCGTTCGTAGTCAGTTTTAAGTTTCCTAATTAAGTTGAAGTAAAAGGTTCTGTATCGAGTATATATGAGCTTTTTGAGTTCATCACTAGGATTTTTACGGGACTCTAAATGAAGTTTATCCCTGTGTTTCGAGCACCTTAAGAGTCCAGGAGTCATCCAAGGTTTTAATATTGTTTGAGATCTACTTATTGTCTCAGTCTTGGTATTCTTGTTTACTGTATGAGAAAGCTTTTCCATGAAAAGTTCAGCAGCTTTATTGGCACATTGGAGAGTAAGGACATCTGACCAATCCGTCTTGGCTAAAGTATCATTTATTGCAGAGATATTCTGTTTTGTGAATGATCTTGCACCGGAGTCTCTGTTGATTTTCATAGAAAAGCCAAGAATGATCAAATCGTGATCAGTAATACCAGCTGAACACACTAAAGCCTCGGATGTTTTATTTGTTGGGACAAAGAAGTGGTCGAGGCAAGAGCCTCCACGGGTAGGTTTGTCAATTGCAGGTATGAGACCTAACTCAGCCATAAGCGAGATGTATTGGTCACTATCGTCTGCGTCTTTGCAAATGTCAATGTTCATGTCCCCTGTTACAATAACGGATTTAGTTTTATTACATTGTTTTATTAGAGTCTCTAAAGAACTCAAAAAGTTGTCATGATTTTTAACGGATGGAGAACGATATATACCCAGTATCGTAACGTGATCACTGAGTTCAATTAATAAAGAATTACAGTCAAGTAGGTTAGGCTCGCTAACAGAAACTGAGATAGAATTTTTTACATAAATTGTAACACCTCCAGCCTTATTTATAAAAACAGCTGTATTATACGATTTATATCCTTCAACTTGCGGGATTAGTGATAGTTCAGTTAACCAGCATTCTGTCAAAATAATAATATCTATGTCAAACCCCAACCTCCCTAAAACAATTTGTAGCTTATCGAAATTATTTTTTGTACTACGTATGTTTTGTGTAAGAATCTTTAAATCATATTTTTTGATAATAGTGCCGCATTGTTCTGGAAGATCAATTGAGTGGCATACAGTATTAAAAGAACAATCAATGTCTGTCATAGTACTTAAAGAGACCGCCATTTTAAATAAATAATATTAACAAGTAGTTGAAAATACATTAAGTATGCCTGAATATGAGCGGCAGTAAAATTATTTACATTTAGAACCACAAGAACTGTTAGGGGTGTATTTGTGAATGTTTGAGTATTCTTACGCGAGTGAGTAATGTGAGAAGCAAGTGTGACCGAGTGTGATTCTTGTGTGCATGATGAGTAGTAAGGAAAGCATAAACAACATCGTACTAAGATATGGGAGACAAAAACAACATTTGGAATTAAGCGACGCTTTTTCAAATTACGACCTAAATAGCAAATCTTCGTTAGATTTTTGGATAGGATTAAAAACCCGTTCCAAATCCTCTTCGGAGCCAATACGTTGCGGCGGAGCTCCGTCTCGTTTCCTGACGAAAATGTTACCATTCTTAGTCCAGCAGTGTTTGAAGTCGAGGAGTTGACATCTGTTTCTTGCATCTCGAAAAAAGCGTCGATTTTCTTGAGTGAGTCTTTCATTTACGAAAACTTTACGGTCCATGCCTCCCTCCACGATATCGTGATTATTCAGGTTTCGACGTAATCGGGCGGCTTTTAGGAACTCGTCGCGTTTTGCTTTACGTGTGAACCTAACCACCAAGAGACGGCCCGAGAAGTTACTTATTCGGTTATCTTCCCTTGTAGAAACTGTTCCAGATGGGGGTCGATTTCCGACTCGTGTAACATTGTCCAAGTCCGTCTCAGACAATTCGATACCAATTTTTGCGGCAGTGACTAACACCAAGTGGCGTGAGTTTTCATTCTTGTTTTCAGTGAGACCCGAGATTTCGACTTCATTCAGTAAAGAGAGCTGGGCCTGGTTACGAATTTTTTGCTGCAGTTGTTTCACCTCAGAGCGCAGTAAAACGTTTTCCTTTTCTTTTTCTTCAAGAACTGAAACTCTTGACTCTGTAGAGGCTAATCTTTCTCCTACCTCATCCAGGCGTTTACAGCAGAGATTCAGGGCAGCAGCGGTGTTACTTAATTCCGATGTAACATTTTCCATATCTTCGCGCAATAACCGAAATGCAGAGATGAGTTCCCTTAAGTCCTCCTCAGGTGAAACAATGGTGTAATTAGCGTCAAATTTATTTGATTTGGAGCGTATCGTAACATAGTCTGACGGTGGCAAATCAGGTGAGCGCACACCGCGCACCGGTGTGAGGGTGTTATCTCCGCCTCGCTTTGTTGAAGCTTTACAGTCAGGACATGACCAGCTATTAATTTCATTTGTGGACAAAGGCTTGGCTCCAATGTATAAGCTGTGAAATTGTTTTCCACATTTTTCCCTTTTGCAGGAGATAAAATCATCGTCCGGTATAATCCCACAACATGCAGAACAGTTGATAGAAGTGGCCATGATAGTAAGTAAATGCTTGTTTACCGGATACGTACGAAGTCCCGCGTGCCGTAGGTGATTCGCCTGCGAGTCGCTTCTCGTTGCTGCAGTAGGTGTAGCGCAGCGCTCGGCAACTTTCGTCCAGTGTCGTCGTCTTCGGTGGCTGCTCGGGTTCGGCTCGGTGTCGCAGCCGGGTGAACTACGGTGGTGACTCACCGCACGCTAGCAGGCCGCGGGTTGTCGTAGGTCAGGTTTGATGCCTCCAACGATAATTTTTGAATTGTTTTTGCTTGTATTTGTGTAGTCCTTGCGAGATTTGAAATATTATTATCACCAAATTGTAGTGTAAGTGGTAAGCAAAATAATTATCTAAATCGTATCCCAGATAGACAATTTTTAGCGCAAAAAGAAAAAATAAAGCGAAGAGCAAACGAGCCGAGGTCTGTTCTCTTTGACGTCTTTGATATCGTCTGACGTATTTGACGTCTATTGATATGGAGCTAGTATCTACTCCATCAACTTCAATTAGTATCCTCTACAATATACCATAGGTTACGATATAAGTTCCTATTGGGGGCAGTTTTGCTATGGAAGTTCGGCTAGACCCTTTTCTGTCAGATTTTCGATATATTTTACCTTTTCCCAGACATTTGCAGTTTTTGCAAAAAAAACATTTTTTTATTAAAAAATGCAAATATCTCAGAATTATGTATGAGAAATCCGAAAAAAATAAGTTAGGCCATTTCTCTCATAGTCAACATGCATCTCATGTATTATTTGCTTTTGTTTAAGCTTTTCAAAATTTCTGTTAGATTTTCGATATCTCTTACCGTTTCAGAGATATTTGCATTTTTTATAAAAAAGAATGGTTTTCTTTTTAAATTTTCTGTCAGATTTTCGATATATTTTACCTTTTCCTAGATATTTGCAGTTTTTGCAAAAAAAAATTGTTTTATTAAAAAATACAAATATCTGGGAAAAGGTAAAATATATCGAAAATCTGACAGAAAATTTGAAAAGGTCAACGAAAGGCGTGTATTACATGATACGCATATTGACTATGAAAAAAATGGCTAAACTATCTTTTTTTAAAATTTTCCCTACAAATTCTTGATTCACTTTTCAGTTATCTCGACCACCGTTTTTTTTTATAAAAAATGTAAATATCTCTGAAACGGTAAGAGATATCGAAAATCTAACAGAAATTTTGAAAAGCTTACATAAAAGCAAGTAATACATGAGATGCATGTTGACTATGAAAGAAATGGCCTAACTCATTTTTTTCGGATTTCGCATTAGTCCAGTCAATCTACGAATTTTTGTATGGAGTAGGTTGCACTATTTAATGCACTTTGGGTGAAAACTTAGAATATGTCACTTAAATAATTGCAAAATGAAAATTCATGAAAATCTCTTATGAGCATTTAATAATTTTTCGGTAGTTAGCCCCTAAAGAAACAAAATTAAATTTAAGTGTGAACAAAAAATAGAAAACTGGTGATTTTTTACATGAGGGCTTCTTATAAGACGTTTTATTTATATATATAATCGTCCCCGATCAAGATCAAAACATTGAGTAGATATTTAATATAATATATTTAAAAAAATGAGTGATATTTTGCCTTAGGGGTACATAGCCACTGTCAATAACCATGAGAATTATCTCCAAGGTGACTTCGTTTTTTTTTATTAAGTTTTATTCGATTTTAACCCTTGCACACTAAATACACTAGGAATATTTTTATGAAATCTAATAGTAATATTTTTTAAACTAAGACAAGAAAATCCCCGATCAATCTGTTGCACATTTTCTGTAATAATCTAATACAAATTATAATTCGCGAGCGGGCGAGCGGGCGGCGCGGGCGGGGGAATGCGGCATGCGCGGCGCCCGCACGTTCTTAGGTACTTCTAGCTTAGCTGGTGATTTGCTGCAACATGTTGTATTAGAAATATTCTGTTCTATTATACTTTTCTATTTGGCATTCCACATCTCATAACGAGCGTAATTTTGCCTATGTCGAGTGAAAAATGGGAGAATCTTCAATAAAAAATAGCGAAACGCCAATGTCAAGTGAACGCTCCACGTGGTGCTTTGTTGTCGGAACTCGGAAAACGGAGCTGTCTCCCGAATTAATTTACAGTAGGTAAATCTATATGGTAAATCAGTAGGTAGGTGCTATGAACACGTTTGGATGCCCACAATCCAATCAGTATGACAATTATTGAATACCTACCTATTAATTGTGTTTTTTATCACATTTGCGTTTCGTACTATCCATCTAGCTATCCGCGCACTCGTCTTTTTCGCACCCAATAGCTCCGTCTCTGTCGCACACTGGCTATGCGTACGTGGCAGTTCACGCTTCTTCTCGGCGTTTGAAATATACCTAATTAATGTCTAATACATTTTAGGTAAAATGCGTTTTTAGAAGAAACTTCTTTGTTTGTACAAGGGACGATGATGATTTACAATAGATAACATTAGTGTTACGGCACAGCCAAGAAAATAATTGAAGTCTCTTTAATGTGTAATACAGAAATATTAAAAAAATCATTTTAACTGGGTTCTGAAATAGTCACCTAGGTGAAAACTTAACACATGTTCAAGCCTTATAATTAGATTTAAAAAACATAAAAATATCCGAAGGCTCCATTTTGTAAGTATTATTTTTGACGCAATAACATAAAAAATATCGTAATGTTAAGAATTTATTGCTTTAAGCTAGAGACAACTTAAGTACCATATTTATAAGGTAACTATAGTTAGTTTTCACCAAAAGTGCATTTATTGTTTGGCGTATACAAGTTAAAAGTTACAGTTACAGTTAAAGTTACCTGTTACAGATGCCTGTATATTAAAAGAATAAAATTGAAAATTATATGACAATATTGCTTTCGACGATATGAAGGAAACTACGCCATTAGTTTGAACACTTTCATTCAGAAAAAAAAACCAAAATAAAAACGTAAATAATTCGTGTGGCGCGTGCGGGTGGGACTTGCATTTAGTACTGCGCAGATGGATGCGCAGTAGCTCGGGGTAAGATGGCCTTAAGTACTAGGACTGCAGCAGGACAAAGAATCTCAAGGCGGTGATTACGGAGAGGTCAGTCTTTAATGGTTGGTCGCGATGATTTCATACAAAACGGCTTTCCGTCCAGTACAACTTGACCCGTGCGTATTTACAATGGTATGAATCACTCACGGACGGCGGCGGAGGTGCTTGTGTGCGTGCGGTGCTAGCCGGCTACCGGAATGTAGAACATCTTGTGCGTTTATGTTCTCCTATTTTAGTTGCACGATTTTTAAGAATTGAAATTGTAATTAAATTTAAAAAATAAAGAATACAGAAAACACGACTGATCTTATCAGCTGTTCGGGGGGAGAGGGATTCTTTAATTTAACCGGTTAATTCCGTTCGAACGAAAAAATATCGGTTTTGGTAAAACCGGTTAAATATACCGGTAACCGTAACCTGAACGAAACCTTAACCGAAATTATTTCGATATAGGGGTCAATGACCGAAACCGGTATTTTCAAAAAACCGGTTTCCGAACCCTGCTGTACCGATTCGCTATCACAGTAGTCACACAACACTGAACTTAAAGGCTCGAAGGACCAAAAAGGATGTTGGAACCACAGTTTGCAGCTCCTATCCTCTTAGTTAGTTAACCGTTGTTTAGTCCACAGGCAAACGGTGTTTGAATGAATGAATGAATGAATGAATGAAAACACTTTATTGCACAACAAAACAGGAAAATAAAAACATCAACATTAAAATAAAAAAAGTTATACAGGTAGGCGGTCTTATCGCTAAAGAGCGATCTCTTCCAGACAACCTGTGAAGGTGTTTGAGTGCACAGAAGTTATTGAGTTAGTTAAAAGATGGACACGCGTGTTGTTTATTAGGAGTTTTATTGTACACTACTTAAGTTACAAATTATGCGCGGCGGCGGCGACACACGCCGACAGTAGGTCGCTGAGTAGGCAACATAAAATAATGTACGTTCCGTACAGCCTGGGAAAAATAAAATCTACTATGCATGTGCTAAAGTAACAACCTTATTCCTGAATTATTTAATTAACAATAAAATGATAAAACATTATGTACTCTAATTGTATGGTCACCCTTAATTTCTCAAGGTACAAATTTCAGTTAAGACAAATAACGTCAATCTAGCTTATGGTGACAATGAATTCGGTTTATACTTAAATCCTAAATTTAAAAAAAAAAAGATTTATCATAATCATTAACCACCAATTTAAACGTAATTGCCATCAATTATTGAGTAAGAAAAATTGATTCCTGTATACTAATTAGACATGGGCGCCGACCTTATATTTGCCGGCGGCGGCGCACCGATCCAAATTGGTCGGCATAGCAGCGCCGCGCCGCGGCGTGACGTAATTTTTTATTTTTGAGATTGGTAATAAGACAGAAACATTTTTCTACGTATATAAATAAATAAAAAAAGTTATTGCGAATTAAAAAGGTATATAAAAATAATATTTCATCTTTAGCAAAATAATTCTACATTTGATACAGATACCCTAGATATTCACGCCTATCAGTCTTGCGCTGCCGGTATCCTGCGGCCCACAACCTTTACAAGTCGTCGCGACGGTCTACCGAGTGACAGGTCTGCCTATGCTGTGTCTTATGATGTGTGGTCACCATTCGAGAACTTTGATAACTCATCATCATTATCAGCCGAAAGACGTCCATAGCTGGACAAAGCCACACCAAGGATTTCCACACCGACCGGTCCTGTACTGCTCGCATCCAGCGGCTTCCCGCAACCTTTACCAGGTCGTCGGTCTACCGAGTTGGAGGCCTGCCCACACTGCGTCTTCCGGTGCGTGGTCGCCACTCGAGAACTTTACTGCCATCTGTTCTACGAGCTATGTACCCCGCCCACTGCCACTTAAGTTTGTAGGGTACACTTTCAGCGTAGCTTTCGACGCTCGCGTTGATGTCTTTTATATGATGGTGTAAGGTACACTTTATTATCCCTACATATTTGACTAGCATTTATACTACAACATTCATACTAACATTCACACTAACATTTACACTATACATACTTCTATACTACATACCAAACCTATATATTTACATTCTTACCAACAATCACACTTTACATATTTACCAGCTCGTTGAGTTGATTTGTTGGACTCGAAATCATACAATGGAGACGCGCACTTTAAAACCCGTCCCATTGTTCAACGTGTGACGTAGTTGCCTGGCTAACCGGCCGGCGGCCTGCTCCGGCGCATCCGCGCGCCCGCACCCCGCGCCAGTCGAGATCTACTCAGGACGCTAGATGCACGATTGCTTACCGCTAAATTACCTAACTATTGTTCTGCTTACGCTTGTTATTTCTCTTCGCTTTTCTGTTCTAAATCTATCTAAATTCTTAACTATTCTTGTGACTATATTGTGCTGTGAATCTGTGCTTCTATTTTCCTGTTTCTCCTTCTGAACTTCATGTGATTTCTGTGTAAACGGATAATAATAAACCGGACCTTAAGCTGTAAGTGTTGGATTATTCTTTATTACCACACTCATATCTACACGGATATTACCACACTGGTGACCCCGACTTGATCCCATTTGAACATCATGAGCAAGGAAAATAATGTTGAGATACCTACCACCGGACAAAACCCCGCTAAAGAAGCGCGCGTTTCCACGACACCGACATCCGAGATTTTCAAAGTCGGAGTCCGAGTCCCACCGTTCTGGCCGGAAGAGCCGGAGATATGGTTCGCTCAGATAGAAGGACAGTTTGCGATTTCTGGAATCAGTAATGATGCTACCAAATTTAACTATGTAATTGGTCAGCTCGACAACCAGTATTCAGTGGCGATTAAGGATATTATCATTAATCCACCAGCACAGAACAAGTATGAGAAATTGAAAACGGAGCTTATCAAGCGACTCTCTGCATCAAAAGAGACGAAACTTAAGCAGTTACTGATGCATGAAAAGTTAGGAGATAGAAAACCCTCCCAATTTTTGCGTCATCTTCATAACCTTGCTAGTGATCAAGTACGTGACGATTTTTTGAGCACCTTATGGATCAGTCGCCTGCCAAATAACATCCAGACAGTTCTGGCAGGTCACCCAACAGCTTCCCTGGACGTTTTAGCGGATCTGGCGGACAGAGTGCATAGCATCGCTCCATCCACGCCTCAAGTCGCTTCGATGGCTACCCAATCTTCTTTGGTCACTGATTTGGTGAAGGAAGTAGCTGAGCTGAGAAGACAGTTCCAAGCCTTCAACATGAACGGAGGTAACAGACAGTCACGTTCCCGGCAGAGGAAGTCAGGTCATCAGCGCCACCGTTCTTCATCCAGATCCCTGTCTAACTACAGAAAATTTCCGCTATGTTGGTATCATGGGAAATATGGAGACAAAGCGAGTAGATGCATTAAGCCCTGCGACTACAACAAGGTGGGAAACGCCAAGGGCAGTCGATAATGGTGGCTGAAGACTGTCCCAACTCCACTGGTCGCCTATTTGTCACCGACCGAACATCGAGAACGCAATTTTTGGTCGACACCGGAAGTGACCTCTGCGTTTTCCCCCGTTCATTGCTGCGAGACCGTCGAGCCAAGACCAACTATGAACTGAGTGCTGCTAATGGTTCAGTAATTTTCACCTACGGTTATATAAACTTTGACCTTGATTTCGGTTTACGTCGTTCATTTCCATGGCGATTTGTTGTAGCCGATGTTAATAAGGCAATTATAGGCGTAGATTTTCTCACCCATTATAATATTGTGGTAGACTGTCGCAATCAGCGGCTTATCGATAGTAGCACTACTATATCAGCTGCAGCTTCTCTCGCTGATGCTTCTAACAAAATTTCTTCTGTAAAGGTCTTGACTGGTGACACTAGGTTTCATAAAATTCTTGATGATTTTCCAGAATTGACAAGACCAGCTGGTACTCATCGCACCATACCTCATAACACAGTACATCACATCCGTACGACACCTGGTCCCCCCCGTCTCCTGCGCTCCTCGTCGATTAGCTCCTGACAAACTGAAGATAGCAAAGCAGGAATTTCAGTCTATGCTCAATAATGGCACAGCGAGGCCTTCTGAGAGTGCTTGGTCGTCTCCATTGCATCTTGCCCCTAAAAAAGATAATGGCTGGCGTCCTTGCGGGGATTACAGGATGTTGAATGCCCGTACCGTGCCTGACAGGTATCGGATTAGGCACATCCATGATTTTGCACACAATATAGCGGGTTGCAAGATTTATAGCACCCTTGATCTTGTGAAAGCCTATAATCAGATACCTGTCAACCCGGAGGACATTCCCAAGACTGCCATTACTACGCCCTTTGGATTGTTTGAATTTCCTTTTATGACCTTTGGTTTGAGGAACGCAGGTCAAACATTCCAAAGGTTCGTAGATGAAATGACTAGAGGTTTGGACTTTTGCTTCTGTTATTTGGATGATTTTTTAATCTACTCCAGAAACGAAGCAGAACATGAGAAGCATCTCCGCATCGTGTTCAGTAAACTGCGGGATTATGGCATGTTAATTAACACATCCAAGTGTGTTTTCGGTGCACAAGAGGTAACCTTTTTAGGGTACAGTATCTCTGAAAGCGGCACTAAACCACTTGATTCCAAAGTTCAGGCCATCCAAAATTTTCCCGTGCCTACTAATGTGCGCCAACGCAGGAGGTTTTTGGGCATGATTAACTTTTACAGGCGATTCTTGCCCCAAGCTGCCCAAATTCAAAAACCACTGAATGCCTTGTTAACAGGTTCGGTCAAAGGGTCTCATCCTGTTGTCTTGACAGGCGATGCTCTTAAGGCCTTTGACGATTGTAAGGCCAGCCTTTCAAATGCTGCATTGTTAGCCCATCCAGATTGTCAGGCCAAACTAGCACTTGTTACGGATGCCTCTGACAAGGTGATAGGCGCCGTGGTGCAACAATTTCTAGACGGAGACTGGAAACCCCTTGCCTTCTTTTCCAGGAAGTTGACTCCTGCTCAGGAAAAGTATTCTCCTTATGATAGGGAGTTACTTGCCATTTACGAGGCAATCAAATATTTCAGACACATGCTCGAGGCAAGATACTTCATAGTCTATACTGACCATAAACCGATCTGTTTCGCGTTCCATGAAAGGAAAAACAACTGTTCGCCCCGTCCGTATAGACACCTCGACTTTATATCCCAATTCACGACGGATATCCGACATATATCTGGCCAAGACAATGTTGTTGCCGATGCCCTGTCGCGTTTTGAAGAATTGGAGGCTCCTGTGTGTCTTGAAACTTGATCGAAAAGTCAAGCCTCGGATACCGAACTGGCAAATCTCCTACAAGAGGGCTCATCTCTTCGTCTAGAAAGAGTGACGTTACCTGAGAGTCGAATCTCTTTGTACTGTGATGTAAGTACACCGACTCCCAGGCCTTTCGTGACCAAATTTTCCGTCGAAAAGTTTTTGACAGCCTGCACTCCCTGAGTCACCCTGGTTCCAATGCTTCTGCCAAATTAGTAGCAGAACGTTTTGTCTGGCCTGGTGTCAGGAAAGACTGTAGGAACTGGGCACGCAATTGCCTTGCTTGTCAACGGACCAAGGTCACACGTCACGTTTTTGCTCCTCTAGGAAATTAAAATTTACCTCGTGCACGCTTAAAGAAATCCATATTGACCTTGTTGGACCGCTTCCTCTGTCAAAAGGATTTCGTTACTGCCTTACTGCTGTTGATCGCTTTACCAGGTGGCCGGAAGCTGTACCGATTGTGGATATCACAGCGGAGACCGTTGCCAAAGCATTACTGGCTACTTGGATTAGTCGATTCGGTTGCCCGACAAACATAGTAATAGACCGTGGCCGTCAATTTGAGTCGGCACTGTTTCAATGTTTGTCCAAAATTAATAATAAAATATAAAAAGACAACAGCATACCATCCTGCCTGTAATGGACTAGTGGAACGCTTTCACAGGCAACTTAAAGCTTCCATTATGTGCCATGGGAACGACCGATGGACTGAGTCCTTACCCTTGGTGTTGTTGGGCATACGCAGTTCTTATAAAGAAGAACTACAGGCTTCCTCAGCAGAGTTGGTATATGGCGAGCCGTTAAGGTTGCCCGGTGAATTTTTTGAGGCCAGTGACGCTAAGCCCACGGATATCACCGAATTCACCGCCCACCTTCATAACTTAGCTGATAAATTACGGCCAGTGCCCGCATCGCGTCACACCAAAGAAAAAGTATTCATTTTCAAGGATCTCGCTACTTGTGGTCATGTGTTACTAAGGGAAGATGCGCTGCGTGGTGCACTTCAGCCTGCGTATTCGGGCCCCTATAAGATTATATCAAGGGCAGATAAATATTTCAAGCTCTTGGTGAAAGGTAAAGAGG
This sequence comes from Coleophora deauratella, assembly GCA_958295455.1. Lineage (NCBI taxonomy): Eukaryota > Metazoa > Arthropoda > Insecta > Lepidoptera > Coleophoridae > Coleophora > Coleophora deauratella. The sequence goes on from OY282412.1 coordinate 9,753,306, forward strand.
TCACAGAATCAATAGACAGACTTAAACCTGCCTATATATTGACTGACCCTAAAGAAGAGGATTCCCTACCGATATGCAATAACAGAGAGTATATTACTCGTTCTGGTAGACGCGTTAAATTTAAAATTTTTTTTCGCTCGTAAGACGAGCTCTGGAAGGGGGTGATGTAGGGTACACTTTCAGCGTAGCGTTCGACGCTCGCGTTGATGTCTTTTATATGATGGTGTAAGGTACACTTTATTATCCCTACATATTTGAATAGCATTTATACTACAACATTCATACTAACATTCACACTAACATTTACACTATACATACTTCTATACTACATACCAAACCTATATATTTACATTCTTACCAACAATCACACTTTACATATTTATCAGCTCGTTGAGTTGATTTGTTGGACTCGAAATCATACAATGGAGACGCGCACTTTAAAACCCGTCCCATTGTTCAACGTGTGACGTAGTTGCCTGGCTAACCGGCCGGCGGCCTGCGCCGGCGCATCCGCGCGCCCGCGCCCCGCGCCAGTCAAGATCTACTCACGACGCTAGACGCACGATTTCCGAGATATTTGCAATGTTTGCTAAAAAAATATTCGGAGGTCGAGATTTATCAAAAAATAATGAGCAAAAACGTGTAAGACTTGCAATTTCAGATGTTACTTCGCCATTTTTAAGAGTTCCGTAGTCAACAAGGAACCCTGATATGTAGTTTCGCCATGTCCGTCTGTCTGTTTATCTGGCTGTAATTTGGCATGGATATGTATATTGATCACTCCGACAAAGTGGTCAAATAAAATCTTGAAAAACAATTTTTTTTCAGGGTACCTCCGCTACACGTGAAGTGGGGATTAATTTTTTTTTCTCGACTATCCCATGGTGTGGGGTGTCGTTGGATAGGTTTGCGACAGCCATTTTTCGATTCAAGGATCCGTTTTCGAAATATTTTAAGTTTTAACGTGGAATTTTTTGTTTAAAGTCATGTCTCCCCCACCTCGCTGCCAGCTAAACGGTTGTTTCTAGAAATGTGAAAAAAATCAGGGTAGTAGTATACAGGGTGACTTTAAATTAGTTCTTGATACCAAAGGCTATGAATGTGCTCATGATAACAAACAACTTTCCCTAAATAACCTATAGTCAAATCGCAAAAAAAAAATTTGACTCTTCATACTAATTTGGCCACTCGGCTGATCGATTTGTATGGAGACCAAAATTTTTTTTACTATTTGGCTATGGGTTCCTTAGGGAAAGTTGTTTGTTATCATGAGCACAAGCATAGCCTTTCGTATCAAGAACTAATTTAAACTCACCCTATATATAACGAAGTTAAAAGGAAAACTATCATAGTATTAGTTAATTTTGTAAGACGGGAAGTTTTACCCCTTGAACTCAAAATAGACGTACTTTGTGCCTTGAAGCAGTGTTTGGCGAAGTACTACGGAACCCTACACTGCACGTGGCCCGAAACGCACTTGACCGCTTTTTATTTTATTATAATTGATCATTTTTATTTCTGTTACTCAAAAATATTTGCAGTGTCAAATTATTTTATTAAGACACCAATTATTTTCAGCCTATATTTGCCTAACTGCTAATAGCCACTACTATCATTTACCACTTACTTAGTCCTCACCTCACCCGCGAGGGAAAGGTATGCCTTTAGGATCCATACAATATGTGCATATAGCTGAGGAATTTAAAATATGAATTCCTAAAATAGTTCCTAATAAAAAAAACACTTTAATTAAATAAATAAATTTAATTCTTTGCGGGATTCTGAGGATCACGCATTATTACTGCCTTCTTCTACAATAGCTTTATAGTAGGTAGTAATGCTTTAGAAATAGTACTAGTGGATTATGCGGCCAACTGAAACTTGTTTTCCACAAGATTCAAATGCCTACAGGTCATATGATAAAGTTTGTTTAAAAATATTGCATGTCGCAAACTGGTAGGCGCTTGCGAGTGGCAACCCTAAGTTAAAATTTTGAAATTCAGTATTTCCGTTATCGCGTGTCTGTCGCATCTGTTTTTTTTTATGGTAGTAGTTATTAATGTAATTAACATATACGTTCTGAAAAAAAAATGCGACCATGTAGAAAATTACGAGAAAAAAATTTATAACGAAATCATAGAAAAACTAACTTTTTGCCTAGAATAGCGAAATATTTTAAGTTTTTATGGATTTGAAGATTTATATGGTATACTCACTATCACACCATGAAACATTTAATGAAAAACCAATAAAAAGAAAGGAGATAATGTGTTTCTTTGGTTTCTATGGATTTTTCTCGATTTTCTGAATTTCTCTAAAACTATGACAGATACAACAATGGGAGTTTTAACAGGAGTTTTGTTTAAATATCGGTTTTCAAAAAAACACATAAAACTAGGGTGTCCGCAACTAAGGTCAAATCTCACACTGTGCGTCCGTATATCACAGCCACTTTTTTCCGAAATTATAAGAAATATACTGTTGTAACTTGGTAAGTAGATGTATTCTGTGAACCACATTAAGATTTTCATACAAAAATAGGAAAAAAAAAACCAATAAATTTTGGGGGTTCCCCATAATTAGAACTGAAACTCAAAATTTTTTTTTCATCAAACCCATACGTGTGGGGTATCTATGGATAGGTCTTCCACCGGAAATTGGTTTGAACGAGATCTAGTAAGTAGTGTTTTTTTAATACGTCATAAATCGTAAACCGCAATTTACCTACAATGAATTACAAGAACTTTTATATTATGTTACTTGCTGCTACGGAACCCTTCATGGGCGAGGCCGTATCTCCACGCATGAATCGATTTCTTTCTCAGTTTGCATCTGCAATCTGCTCTAAATGATGTGAGGTGCGGTACCGTACCGCATGTTGAAAAAAAATACATTTAATTTAACCAAAATTACTTGCTGGTTGGTCTGGTCGGCGCGAATTTCGAAAGAGTCGGCGGCGGCGGCGGCGTGGACAAAACGGCGCGACCGCGCCGCGCCGGCGCGGCGCCCATGTCTAATACTAATACAAATTCACAATGTATATTCAAGAATACGCAGTAACATAACTTGGTAATTATACACAACTGACTCTGAATGGTTGATTAAATATAAGTACAACTCCCGTCATCTCGTCTTAAATTCATTCGGAATTACCCCCCAGCACCCTATTTTGAAATTCGTTTAAGCTACGGAAAAAATTGTTCAGGTATTTCATAAGGATGCTATAGATATACTACACTCAGACGCAGAGCAAACAAATCTGCTCATCACAGAAAAGTTTGCCCTGGGTGGGAATGTAACCCAGGACTCTCAGACCAGTAGTCAGGAGCGTTAAGCACTGAGTCACCGAGTCGGTCTAATAGAAACTGAATTCGTAAGAAAAAAATGTAAAAAATGAGTTATAAAATAAGTATGGAAGTTGCGGTGGGTAGATTAATAATTATTATCTTTTTAGATTTGAAGCTATTTTACAGAGCATTAACCTAATTAAACTGTTTCACATAAAAAAAATCACACATACACGTTTGGAATTATCAAAATAAATAAAAAATATTTTCGCAGTGACGTACGTTCGCAGTAACGTAAGTCGCCCTAGTGTCCTTCGCAGTCGTGTAATCGAGTCCTTTTTCTAGACGTCTTACATAACCGGATATGAATTACTTTAGTAATTAATGAATAATCTATTGATATATACTTGAAAATTTCATACGGGAACCTGTTTGACATTTCCATCCTTTTAGCTATTTGGAAAATCTGTTCTAAGTCCAAAGAACTGCTAATATGGTAATCTAATACGATATTCTGGTACCTTAATTACACTATGTACCTATCGTATTTAATAAATATGGTTTTAACCTGTACATCTTTCATGTACTGCTTGAATAATTCACGTTGAACATCTGAAATTCATTTTTAGGCAATTTGACAAAAAATTTAACACAAAATAAAACCGAATAACTATAGGTATACCCGCAATGGGGATGAGCCGTGAACAAACCAACGAATCTATACTCCTGATCGATAATATTCCCCCACTGTTTAAAGCTAGACGTGAACTGAAACTTGGTATTATCGACCAGTGCTAGGAATTTTATATCCAGCACTGACGATATGCATTTGTTCGTTCCTTATACGAATGAATAAGTAAATATTTGAGACAATATTTGAAAATATAAGTTTCAGGTTCACTTATAAGAAATAAAATATATAAGGTGCTTCCAAAATATATGCCACCGCTGCAATGGGAGTAAGAGTCATGCGAATAGATTACAATAGTAAAAAAAGTTCGTGCCCCGGAGTCGTTAAATTGATTTGGGAGACTACACAATTTTTTTTTACTTTGATTCAATTTTGCACAACACGGTCCGTCAAGTACGTACGCTCCGTCATGAAGTCATGAATGAACTCGATGTCATTTCACTGAATGAAAGCAACGCACGCTCGTTTCTCTTTTTACAGGTTATTTTGTGAACAGCTGATTGTCTTTAAATTAAATGTAGAGCAGAATAAACAAACTTACCAGTTATTAAAACGGCTTATTCACGTAACAAGGTGATAAATTTACCATCGCACTTTGACAGGCCTTGGACTGTTAATTTACGTACTGAAAAGTATCTGTTAATAAAAATTTTAGGTAGGTAAGGCATCTACTCAAGAGTAGATGCGTAAAATTAAAAAGAACGCGTATTACAGTAAGTAACTTGGCGTGTTTCTAAGTTCATCACCTTATTTACAAGGATTTGCACAACACAACACTGGTGGCTGGCTGACTCACACCAAACCTCTCTTCATACGGGTTTACGGCAAACGCAAGGATGTTATTTGCACTCGCGGTAGTAGAGTGTCAATCACCTTATTTACAAGCTATTTCACAACACAACAAAGTTTTACATCAGTTTTACAACACAGTAAAGTTCTCGAGTGGTGACCGCGCACTGGAATACGCAGTGTGGGCAGGCCCCCGACTCGGTGGACCGACGAAGACCTGGTGAAGGTTGCGGAAAGCCGCTGGATGCGAGCCGCACAGAACCGGTCGGTGTGGAAATCCTTGGGGGAGGCCTTAGTCCAGCAGTGGACGTTTTTCGGTTGATGATGACACAACACAACACTGGTGGCTGACTCTTACACCAAAACTTTGCTCATACAGGTTTACGGCATGCGCAGGGATGTTATTGCACTCGCGATCAGAGGGTATCGCGGTAGCAGAGTATCATTTCAAGATACTCTTGATTCGTATGTACGTCTGGGTGACATCGTTATCTCACTCGCGGACGGGGGCGCAGACGGTGCAAAACGTTCGCGTCACGCCTGCGCGTCACCGCTGCGCATAGCGAACTGACCTCTGACCTGTACGAAGGGCGCGCGGGCGCCAACCGCCCGCGCCCGCCGGGTCGCGCCCCGCTCCCGAGTGAGTATGCGAAAGGGTGCGGACAGATCAAAGCCTTTTGCAGCATGACACAAGTGCCGAATTTGTTTGATGTCTAGCCGCAACGTCGGAGCGTTGAAGCATGTTTTCGCGCGCCTGGTTTCATTCAACACAATACGGGATGGCTTAATAAAGTAAAGCAATTTATTTTTATGATTGTTAATTTTTTGTATGTAAAAAAAAAGAATAGTTTCCGGACATGAATGTCTCATTTTCGTGATCACTATACATGATACATTCTCCCATTTCAGCCGTGGCATATATTTTAGAAGCACCCTATATATAAGGTGCTTCCAAAATATATGCCACCGCTGCAATGGGAGTAAGAGTCATGCATATAGATTACAATAGTAAAAAAAATCGTGCCCCGGAGTCGTTAAATTGATTTGGGAGACTAAACAATTTTTTTTTACTTTGATTCAATTTTGCACAACAGGGTCCGTCAAGTACGTACGCTCCGTCATGAAGTCATAAATGAACTTGATGTCATTTCACTGAATGAAAGCAACGCACGCTCGTATCTCTTTTTACAGGTTATTTTAGTGAACAGCTGATTGTCTGTAAATTAAATGTAGAGCAGAATAAACAAACTTACCAGTTATTAAAACGGCTTATTCACGTAACAAGGTGATAAACTTACCATCGCACTTTCACAGGCTTTGGACTGTTAAATTACGTACTGTAAAGTATCTGTTGATAAAAAGTTTTAGGTAGGTAAGGCATCTACTCAAGAGTAGATGCGTAAAATTAAAAAGAACGTGTATTACAGTAAGTAACTTGGCGTTGACGTGTTTCTAAGTTCATCACCTTATTTACAAGGATTTGCACAACACAACACTGGTGGCTGGCTGACTCACACCAAACCTCTGTTCATACGGGTTTACCGCATACGCATCAGGGATGTTATTTGCACTCGCGGTAGCAGAGTATCAATCACCTTATTTACAAGCTTTTTCACAACACAACAAAGTTTTACATAACACTACAACACAGTAAAGTTCTCGAGTGGCGATCGCGCACTGGAAGACGCAGTGTGGGAAGGCCCCCGACTCGGTGGACCGACGAAGACCTGGTGAAGGTTGTGGGAAGCCGCTGGATGTGAGCCGCACAGAACCGGTCGGTGTGGAAATCCTTGGGGGAGGCCTTAGTCCAGCAGTGGACGTTTTTCGGTTGATGATGATGACACAACACAACACTGGTGGCTGACTCTTACACCAAAACTTTGCTCATTCAGGTTTACGGCATGCGCAGGGATGTTATTGCACTCGCGGTTAGAGGGTATCGCGGTAGCAGAGTACCATTTCAAAATACTCTTGATTCGTATGTACGTCTGGGTGACATGGTTATCTCACTCGCGGACGGGGGCGCGGGCGGTGCAAAACGTTTGCGTCATGCCTGCGCATCCCGCTGCGCATAGCGAACTGACCTCTGACCTGAAGGGCGCGCGGGCGCCAACCGCCCCCGCCCGCCGGGTCGCGCCCCGCTCCCGTGCGAGTATGCGAAAGGGTGCGGACAGATCAAAGCCTTTTGCAGCATGACACAAGTGCCGTATTTGTTTGATGTCTAGCCGCAACGTCGGAGCGTTTACGCAGTTTTCACTTGCCTAGGTTTCATTCAACACAATACGGGATGGCTTAATAAAGTAAAGCAATTTATTTTTATGATTGTTATTTTTTATATGGAAAAAAAAGAATAGTTTCCGGACATGAATGTCTCATTTTCGTGATCACTATACATGATACTTTCTCCCATTTTAGCCGTGGCATATATTTTAGAAGCACCTATATAAATTCTGATTTCATAACAGACCCTATTTCAGGTATGAAAACGGTAGTAGCTTGAGCAGCATTTTTTTAAGACTTATTACATTAATTAATTTAATTAATTTCGTAATAATAATATGAAGTTCATAATAATTGGAAAAAAGTGGGAACCGTTGAAGATAGTTACACAAATAAACGGAAAACATTACAAAGATGTAAAAATGTACTTATTACATTTTGTATTTATTCTTTAAGTTAAAATTATTATTTTAGGCTGGATAAGCTTATTTAATAAGTTTTGGAATGCAGTAGAAAACATGTTTAGTATATTTATCTAAACTGTATCGATAACGGTAATTTCAGCAAGTTTTATATGTATTCTATTGTCAATACGAGTACCAGCAACAGTATTCTATTGTCACAACTTTTTAACATTTTTATTTCTCGTTCTTTTGTTGTGTGTTTACTTTAAAAACAAAAACTACCTGTTTGGTTTATAGAGAAAAAAATTGCTGTAATTTTATATAGCCACATAAGTATGTCGCGGTTAATAAACTTTCAATTGTAAATAATTTAGTTCAAAATATACCAGAAGTTTTTGTTTTTGCAAAATTCGCTGACGTTCACATTTTTCATTTTTAATTCATCCAACATATATAAATCTTTTTAATGTATATTTTGATTATAGGTGATCTTAAACAATGCCAATAAATAATTTTCACCATCCTCACAAGGACATCTCCAGTGTACTGTGGAGGCATCAACAAAAATTTTGATTATGCAAAAGTCAAAATTTTGATTATCCACCATCTAAGAATTCACAGATTTCACCCATCAAACATTATTGTTTATTCTTATCTGGTGATTGCGGCAGCTTTATTAAGACTTAACTTGCATTAAACTTAAAAACAGGCACACCTATGAATACTTGTCATCTAGACTGAAGACATGGCTTCATAAGAAAAAATAACGTAGGTATATGAATGAATGAATGAATGAAAACACTTTATTGCACAATAAAACAGGAAAATAAAAACATAAACATTAAAATTAAAAAGTTATACAGGTAGGCGGTCTTATCTCTAAAGAGCGATCTCTTCCAGACAACCTTTAGGTGAAGGAAATCGCGTAAGAACATTATATAGGGTAGTGCGCAATAACAATAATGAGAAAAAAAAAGAAATAAGTAAATACTGAACTTAAGAAACTACTTATATACATAGACCATACTATAAATATATACTTATTAATACATACAATACACTTATACTATAAATACATATATATTATACATATATATTACATATTATACAGGGTGTAAGGGACGGTAAGTCAAAAACTGAAAGGGTGATTTGAGACCATGATTCTATATTGATATCCGGTGGAATTTTTCACCGGAAAATTTCATAATTTAAAAAAAAAAAAAACATTTTTTTCTAACGTAAAATGATGTATTCTACCCTTATCGACCCCACTATGCAAGAAAAAAAATCTAAAATGAGTAATTGTTAAAACTGACGATGTAATGCATAAATACCTACACTGTCGCTATGCGGGATAAACAGCTGATGACTGACGTTTGGGGTCAACGCACGCGCGCACCACAATGTAAACAATTCGCAATCCTATTATCATACCTACATAGTCCGAAAGCGCGTGGCCGTGTTCGTGAGCGATTCGTTGATTTTCGTAATTTGTACGCATTTTTGAAGGAGACAGCACGAATCGCTCACTTTCCTTTCGGTACTGTACTTTCGTAGCATTTGCCGGTCTGAGGGTTGCCAGATTAGACGATTTATTGCAATTCAGTATCATTTTTCAAAACTTAAGTACTGGTACGTATGTAGGTAGGTGCGAATCTTTGTGGTTCTGTTTGTTTGTGATCAACGGTTTTTGCCGAGGACTGATAACAAAGAAATTCACTAGTAAAAATTATCACGCGATCACAGTACTAATAAAAAAATAAAACAGTCATTTTCACAGAAAAGACAATAAAAATAATTATGAATTCAACCAATGTAGCCAAAATAGCCAAGACTACTTCAGTTTAAAAAATCCGGCCAAGAGCAAGTCGGACTCGCGCAACCATCGTACAAGATGTAAAGATGTAAAATTTTGACAAAAAATGGTTTCTACTATGGGAACCCCTTTAATTTCTGATTTATTTTAATTTTTATTTTTTTATGCTGTAGTAGCATCAGAAATACACACTCTGAAAAAAATTCAATTCTCTACCTATTACGGTTCGTGAGATACAGCCTGGTGATAGACAGACGGACGGACGGACAGCGGAATCTTAGTAATACGGTCCCGTGGACCTTTTGGCACGGAACCCTGAAAACACAAAAAAGGCAATTTTATGCTACCTTTTCACAAATTTTCGTGACATTTACTTTCGTGACATCTGGCAACACTGCAGTAAATCACATTCGATCGGGAGGAAATGCACAATTTAAACCGACCAAATAAGGTATGACGGCATTTTTAATAGTTTCATTAGTATTTAAAAGTCTACTAAAATTGACAAGTTCAAGTTTTGTTGTATTCATCGTAAATTTCAGTTCGACCGCGATCGCTCGTGCGTACGTACGTGATTTTTTTGCCTTTGTTTTCGTAATTCGCTGATGATTGTTTTTTCGTAATTCGCTGATGATTGTGATGTGACTTTGTTCTATTGTTGTTTATTTGTGTTGTGACTGTTTTCTTGTGTTGTGATTTCAAAATGAATCGCCCTCGGCGGCGTAGTGCACCCTTTACTGCTCGCGAATATGGGCGAATGCTCATGTGCCTTGGGGAAGCCAGAGGGAACGCTTCAGCTGCTCGCGAAATTTATGTACAAAGATATCCAAATGACCGTCACCCTGCCAGCAGTCGTGTCATCTCGTTGGCTTGGCTGGAAGGCCGTTTTGGGCCCCATCCGTGGCCCGCCCGCTCGCCGGATTTGACTCCTCTAGATTTTTTCTTGTGGGGTTACATAAAAGAAAGGGTCTTCATAACAGAATGTGATACCCCACAAGAAATGGAGCGTCGCATACGTGACGCATTTGAAAACCTCCAAAATGACATTCGTGGTGATCCTAGCATGATGACTCGACTACACGCCGAAACTCTGCGTCGTGCTCGGCTATGCCTGCAGGTTGGAGGTAGACATTTTGAGCCCCAACTAATAAGACCAAACAGAGATTAAGGTAAGATTTATTTTATTTTAATAAACGTTCCTCTCTGTCTTCTTTTTTGCTTTTTTGGAAATGACGTAATGTGGAACGTGCATTTGAATTAACAATCACCGAAGCTAAATCTGTTTTGTAGGTAAGTAGCCATTCGTGTTTAGGGTCGGGGCGGGCGGAGTGAAGTGCGCGCGTCCCATTCCGCCATGTTTTGATGATATTGCTCGGTTTCGTCGCTTTGTTGTCGGCACTGTGACAACGGTACTATCGTTATGGGCGCTGTACATTGCGTAATCGAAAAATATGACAACGTTTATTTTACGTTTCCGGAAAAAACTGATACTGATATCCTATTCCGAACAGTCGTCTAAACTCACCCTTAAAGTATTTGACTTACCGTCCTTTACACCCTGTATTACAGTGTAATACTAAATAACAAAATAATAATAATACAACCAAAGACAACCAACTTTAAGGACACAGTAAATAACTAAGAAGTTAAAAAGTGCGCTTTCACCTGCGACTTGAAAATATTAAGAGAAGGAGAACGACGAATAGATTCAGGAAGAGAGTTCCACAGTCGGATAGAACGGATAGTGAAGGAATTGGAATAGAAATTGGTGGTATGAAGTGGGATGTAAAGGCGAAGAGAGTCAGCTGATCGAAGAGGACGAGTATGAGTAGAAGAGAGATATTGAAAACGGTCTTTTAGATAGAAAGGAGTACGAGGATCGAACAAGATATATATGTATTTATTATAATTAATACTTCCCGAAACGCTGTCATTGCAAGTTTCGTGTAAGTAGCAGAAGCTAAGTACAAAAAAGACAATTTCAAGTATAAGGTACAGAAAACCTTATTTTATAAAATACTTTTATTTTTCTTATTATAATTATTAACGATTACTTGTCAGTTATGGTAACTGTAAATCGAAAGGATTTTGAATCGTATACCGAACTGGTTTCTGTCAATTAATTATTTAAAGAATTGATGTGTACAATTGTACATATATTTAATTCGTTGATTTAAAATATATTTGGTGTTAAGTTTAACACCTCTCAATAAGATAATAATATAATGGTGATAACATCCTCAGATGGTTCCAAATTGGAGTTTAAGTGTGGTTTAGTTCCCCAAACAATGGAGTATTTGACGTCGTGCCCTGCATGCCCAGATAACTGCAGGCAGGCAGATCTAATGAGTGCCACTGACAGTGCAATTCGCGTGGCTGAATATTGGGCCGAGACTATTTAGGTTTGTTATCGACCGAAAAGAAGAATAACATAGAATAATATAGTAAAAACAGATTGAAAAAACTCCTGAATCTGTTCATAAAGTTAATAAACACTATAGTGTTCATAGGAATAGTCCTATAAAAGTTGAGCACAGGCTGAAAGGTAAAACACAAGTACTTATATAGAAAAAAGTGTTTTAAGTAAGATAAAATCGTGCATGAGCACGAGGATATCGGCCTATTTTATTTATTGCTTTAACCATGTAACTGCCCTTACCGTATCGTAGGTACGATAAAATAGATTTCAAATTATCAATATTCAAAGTTTGATTAACATTTTAAATCCAGTATAAAATAAACATGTCTTCACTTTTACGGATTATAAAAATAATACTCGAAGCAAAGAGGTTTTCATAGGGTTGTTGCGTTAACTTTTACAATTTTGATCAAAAATATAACATATTTTGGCCAGGACTTGTCCAGGGCAAAGAAGTCATCTGGGGTAATGAGAGTCTTTATCTCAATATTTTGTGTAAAATGGTCTAGTTATACCAAACAATACCTTTTTAATGCATCCATAAAATATTTCCATCTACCCGCTACCTTAAAATGCGGCTGAGCTGCGGAGGGCACGCTTCGCAGCGATTGGTCAGCGCGCCAGCGCGGCGGCGGCCGAGCGTCGTCGGCGCGGCGGCGTCGCGACGGGTTGCGTTGGGCTGGCTGAGCGTCAGTGGCACATACATACATACGTATCTCCCTGCTCGCTATCCGACGCAACTCAACTCTTTTAACTTTTTGCATATGCCCTTTGACATCTTCACAAAACCACCGAACACAACACCGAATAAATGTCTCCCTTTCGATTCCAGTGTATAAGTATCACAGAACACTATTACTCACAGATAAGTATTTTATGATATGATGAAGATATAAATAAAAGGCTGGTATATTACTTAATTAACCGTGGGAGAGCCATGCTTCGGCACGAATGGGCCGGCTCGACCGGAGTGATACCACGGCCTCACAGAAAACTGGCGTGAAGCAACGCTTGCGTTGTGTTTCGCCGAGTGAGTGAGGGTACCGGAGGCCCAACCCGGGGGGGGTCAATGATAGCGCAGTTACCAAATATGTTACCCCAGGAGGGTACCAGCTGCGCTAGCGCTGGAGAATCCCTCTCTGGACGTCCATGCTCAGGATACAATGTGCCTGAGCCTGGACGTCCAGGCCGCCCCTCGTCGTACTCTGGGGGGGGCATAACAGCGCTCCATCATCCAGTTGCACAAGGGAAGGGCAAAAACACCTTGGCACCCCCTGCCACGCTGGCCGTGGACTTCTGCAACATCAGGGGCTTACACTCAAACATTAATGCTGTTCACTACCACCTAGAGACAGCAAAGCTGGCCTTGCTCTTCCTGACCGAGACACAGATATCGTCTCCAGCGGACACATCATACCTCTCCTACCCTGGGTATGGACTGGAACACTCCTTCGTGCCTAGGGCTGGAGAGTGCGTGTATGTTAGAGACGATATCAGTTCTCGCCGTCTCAGCAACCTTGAAGATAGGGACCTCTCCACCTTATGGCTCCGCGTAGACAGCGATGACCATCCCCGCGTCTACCTGTGCCTATATAGATCCCATAGCGGTGATTTTGAAACTGACCGGCTCATCGAGCAGATCCAAATGGCCGCAGATACTGTGCAGCAGCAGATCCCATCCGCCGAAATCGTGGTACTTGGCGATTTCAAATCTCGCTCGGTTCTGGCAAAACCGATCATGCGGGGAGATCTGTTCACGACTTCGCCCTAGCATATGGTTTGGACACAGCTGGTTACTACGCCCACGCGAATCCCAGATGTGGAGAACCATGAACCTTCACTGTTGGACCTTCTGCTGACTTCTGATCCGGACGGCTACCAAGTATCCGTTGGCGCCTCACTCGGCTCTTCGGATCACTGCCTTATCCGGAGTACGGTGCCACTCACGTGCCCGCCGCGACCGCGAGTTGCTTGTCGCCGTCGTGTGTGGCACTACAAGTCAGCAGATTGGGATGGGATGCGATCCTTCTTCGTGCCCTACCCTTGGGGGCAGGTTTGCTTCACGCCGGATGATCCCAACTTCGCTGCCGATTCTGTCGCTGATGTGGTGCTGCAGGGTATGGAGCTTTTTATCCCATCCTCAGTGGTCCCCATTGGCGGCAAATCCCAGCCTTGGTTTGGTCGGTCCTGCAAAAAGGCTTCTCGCCGAAAGCAGGAATGTTATCAAGCCTGGGCAAATGCGGCGAAGGTACGGGATGAAAAGACCAGCGTATTAAAAAAGGAGTTTAACTTTGCCTCCAGGTCCTTCAAAAGAGACATTGCCAGGGCAAAGTCAGCGCACATAGGCAGAATTGGCGAGAGACTAGAGCGTCTTCCTTCGGGAACTCGTGCGTTCTGGTCTCTGGCCAAAGCTGTCCAGGGGAATTTCTGCACGCCATCATTTCCACCACTGCACATGGGAAATGATTCATTGGCCCACGACGCAAAGGAGAAAGCCGATCTTCTAGGCAAACTCTTTGCGTCCAACTCAATGTTGGATGACGGGGGAAACGAGCCGCCGACCATACCGCGGTGCACGAGCTGTATGCCGGATATCCGGTTCCACCAACGCTCAGTGCGTTGTGCTCAGGCCCGACGGAATCCCTCCTATCGTGTTGAAGGTGTGTGCTCCAGAGTTGGCTCCAGTTTTAACGCGCCTTTTTCGGCTCTCATACTCCACTGGCGTAGTCCCGAAGTCATGGAAGACAGCTTTGGTGCACCCGATCCCTAAAAAAGGTGACCGCTCAAATCCGTCCAACTACCGGCCGATAGCCATAACCTCCTTATTCTCAAAGATAATGGAGTCCTTCGGTACCTAGAGGACCGCCAGCTGCTTAGTGACCGACAGTACGGTTTCCGTAAGGGCCGGTCCGCTGGTGATCTTCTTGTCTACCTGACACATCGTTGGGCACAGGCGATCGAGACTAAGGGGGAAGCATTTACGGTTAGTTTGGACATAGCGAAGGCCTTCGATCGGGTCTGGCACAAAGCACTTCTTGCAAAGCTTCCTTCTTATGGGCTTCCCGAGGAATTATGTAAATGGGTCACTAGTTTTCTTGCAGACAGAAGCATAAAGGTCGTAGTCGACGGTGCATGCTCAGATTCTATGTCTGTGAACGCTGGTGTCCCTCAAGGCTGTGTGCTTTCGCCTACACTGTTCCTTCTGCATATCAATGATATGCTGCAAATCAGCGGCACTCATTGTTATGCAGATGACAGCACAGGTGATGCCTTCTATACCGGCCGTGCCAACATTTCTCGGGAAAACGTCACCGAGAGCCGAAACAAACTTGTGTCAGAAATTGAGGCTTCTTTAAAGAAGGTCTTAGAATGGGGTCGACTTAATTTGGTCCAGTTTAACCCTACTAAGACACAGGTTTGCGCGTTCACTGCTAAGAAAATGCCATTTGTCGTATCACCTCGTTTTGAGGACACTCCCCTAAATGCCTCAGCTAGTATCGGAATCCTTGGTGTCGACATATCGAGTGAAGTCCAGTTCCGTGGTCATCTAGAGGGTAAGGCTAAATTAGCCTCGAAGAAGCTTGGTGTGCTCAATAGATCGAGACGGTATTTCACGGCGGCCCATCGCCTGCAACTTTATAAGGCACAGGTTCGGTCTCATATGGAATACTGTTCTCATCTCTGGGCAGGAGCATCTCAGTACCAGCTTCTCCCTCTGGACCGCATTCAACGGAGAGCGGCTCGAATCGTCGGCTGCCAGGATATTTCAGATCGGCTTGACTCCTTGGCACTGCGTAGAGATGTAGCCTCGCTCTGCATTCTCTATCGCATGTACAATGGGGAGTGCTCCGAGGAATTGTTCGGATTGATCCCTACCGCCTCGTTTCGCCATCGTTCTACACGACAACAATTTCATCCCCATCACTTAGATCGTTGGCAGTCCAAAACTGTACGTTTCGATAGAAACTTTCTGCCTCGCACAACCAAACTGTGGAATGAATTGTCGCCTGCGGTATTTCCGGACCAATACGACATTCAAACCTTCAAGAAAAGAGCGTACTCCCACATCAAAGGCCGGCAACGCACTTGTGACTCCTCTGGTGTTGCGGGTGTCTATGGGCGGCGGTAATCGCTTACTACAGGTGATCCGTCTGCTCGTTTGCCACCTCTGCCATAAAAAAAAAAAAAAAAATTAACTGCACTGTGCACTGGGGTTTTCGGGCGCCCCACAGTCAACAAGTCTACTAGGAGTCGAAGTGGTCGCCATGACTCATGACCGAAATCGGTCGGGTATTTCATTCATTCATTCAATCAGTTATATAAACTGAAATGACAGGATGTCTGTTGTTTCAATAAATCAGGTTAGCGGTAGGTATTGGACATAACCGTAATGGTTAAGAAAAATAGCTATAATATCCCTGTTTTTGTCTCCGTCTTAGATTAATTGTTCAGCATCGCCTCAATTTCTGGAGTTATTGTCAGATGACAAACTCGAGAAAATTGTTTTTATTTTTTAAATAGACCGTCCTTCTCGAGGTTGGTTTTGAAATAATAACACACGCGTTTGGAAACACTAGAAGGAATCTCAACTGCGGATAGTAGGCATCAGTATAAACGCACGATGGCGGTGGATGTGTGCCGGAAGATTAAATAGACGTGATGGTGCTTATGGTACATATCACCTGTAGGCGGCGGCATTTGGTGGCGGCGCCGGCAGCGGTTTTGGCGGACGGCGGTTACAGCAGCGCCGTTGGGGAGGTTTCGGGAGGCAATCCGTCCATCGTCGTAGTCGATTTTTCAGCATCGTTGTCAGCTGCATAAGCGGTGGTGGCTGTGATGGCAGTGCAGTGATATGAGCCACGATGCTGCTAACGCTTCACCTGTGGCGGCGAGCGAGGGTTGATGGAGCCGCCGCATAAGCATTAGAAAGCATAAGCATTAGAAAGCTGATTTTTGACTGACTCGGTGGCTAAGTGGTTAGCGATCCTGACCTCTTATCCGAGAGTCGTGGGTTCGATCCCCACACAGGGCAAACTTTTCTGTGATGAGCAGAATTGTTTGCTCTGAGTCTGGGTGTATTATATCTATATATGTATGTATTTAAAAAATATATGTGTATGTATATCAGTCTCTGGTTCCCAAGATACAGGGAATCCTAGTTTGGGGCCAGATGACCGTGTGTGATTTGTCCCAGATATTATTATTCCAGTTCATACGAAACAGGAATATTGTAGTGTGGTTAATGTCTCGCATTAACTGTAATAAAAGTAGCTATTGGTCAATGTCTCGCATTGACTCGAAGCAAAAATGGCTATTGGTCAATGTCCCGCATTGACTCGAAGCAAAAATGGCTATTGGTCAATGTCCCGCATTGACTCGAAGCAAAAATGGCTATTGGTCAACGTCTGGCCTTGACTTGAAGCAAAATTAAATTATTTCATATTCTCCCATCATGTTAAAATGAAAATAACTTTCACTGCACTTGTTTTTTAAAATGATTTTCGTATTTCCTTTCCACATAATCTCCTTATCTAAAATAACGTAAGGATTTATTTTCTTCTAAGCACATTTTTGCACACTTGTTAAATTCAAATAATTAACGAACTTTTTAAGAAATATTTTTTACTACGTGCGGTAGCCGTGCGCGCACGAAATTGAATGAGGCTTGGACCGTGCAATGGCGCCGAGGTGGGAGAGTACCTAGCTGTCTCTTTTTCTCTTATGGCGCTAAACTAGGTGCGAGTGGGTCAAACGTAGACGAGGACTACTACATGTTAACCAATTAAATCTCTCCGACAAGGAAGGACAAATATCATTATTACCTACATTTTTCAATACTACTAATGAAAAATAGGTATGTAGGGTCTTATAGGGATCAACAAAGTGATAAGAAAGAAAAAAATAAGTTGTAAGTACTTTTGCATTTTTTATCATTGTGTCTCGGCGGCCGCGGTAAAGAAATCGGAGTTATTCTAGAAATAGTAGCTTAACTCGTCTATTTAAGGAATCATTAGATTTTTCTATCAATTTTTAAAACTGTCATCGATTATACTTGTAACACTACTGTAACACCGATTCACATAAAAAAAACTCCAGTTAGAAATGTTATTGTGGGCGAACATAGGGACCATCCGATAGCAATGTATGAAGAACACAGTACGGTGAGAGCGGCGGGTTGTTGTATGACGTCACGCGCGCTTGGCGCGCCCGAGCGAAGTATTTGAAATAGGCGGAAACTAAAATTATCGTAACTTCAAAACTACTCGCTTGATTTAAATAAAACAAAAACAGTTGTATTTCTAGACATTTAGGCTACAAGGTCATAAAGTTTCAAGTGATTTAACGGACCCATTAATATTCTTCATTATCAAAAAGCATGTTTTGCCTTGGATAAGACTAGTTCCTTTACTGATCTTAGTAGTCTAGTCATAACTCAGAAGTCTGACTGTGGTTCCGTACAAAATGAAAATAATATTTTATTAGAAACAGACTTCAGGGAAGAAATAACTTGCCCTAATAATTATCTTTGTGTCTAATACTCGTCGTTGTTCAGTTCCATGAGTATACTCATGTGGCTTCTAAGCCACAGTTAAAAGTTCCACGATTTTAATTTCACCCTATATAGTCCTGGCTGTAAACCGAAATATCCTGGTATTTCTATCTTCGAATCCTGGCTTTCAAAGTGTAGAGATAGCAACCCGATTGTATATCCTTGACACCAAAAATATTTCTCATTTAATAATTTATTTTGCAGTTACAAAATGAATGGACAAGTTTGAATCAGAAATATGTATGTCCACCAGGGATGATGCGAATATCCGCATCCGCATCCGCAAATGTGGAGCTTCCGCATCGATTTTGACATCCGCATCCTGATCGTTCAATGCGATTTTTTATGCAGATGTGGATCGAGGGCGGTATAGCTAATAACTGCAATATTTAGGTTCAGAAATTTAAATTTTCACATTAATTAATTACAAAAAGTATATGAATAAGATTTTTTTCATTCAATCTAATATTTTCAAGTAAGTACCAAAGTACATCATTAGACCAAAAGGCACCAAAGTTACTTTTTATCAAATATAATGATCTAGTTTTTACTAGATAAGATTAATTGATTACTAAGTATTTAATTATTCAATAAAAAAATTAGAAATTAGAATATTTTTTTTATTTATACACTCCCATACAATTTTTTCTAAAGAAATCTTAAGATCCGCATCCGCATTCGCATCGGCGGATATGAGTCTTGAAATATCCGCATCCGCATCCGTATCCGCATCCGCATCCGCGGATGTAAAAAAACTGCATCCGCCACAACCCTGGTCCACATCCAAATCATTTTTCAATTAAGATGGAATGAGTTTCTGTCCATGGCCATTCCATTTTATTAAGTTTCTTGAAATGGTCTTTATTTAAAAATTAGTCAACGTCGTTTATTATTACCATTTTTCAACGAAGTAAAGACTGGAAAAAATATATATTTTACTAAGAAGACGAAAAGGTTTATTATTCTTACTCTTGAGGAACCCTAAACATTTTTAGGTTGCAAAATCGGCTGATTAGCAGAAACCGTAACTCTAAATAGCTTTATATAGGTGTCTTCACAAATACTTAATAAATAAAAACACTTTTATTTAATTAAATACTATCAATTCGAGGGGGGCATTAAAATACAACACTAATGTACTACTTATTTATCAATAAAATTGCAAGCGCATGTGAAATTGAACTATTAATGACTTTAAATGGAGTAATAATATATGGTGCAATTATATTATAAAGCCTACTTACCAAAATTAATTTTAGTTTTTTCTTTAACAATCACAGAATTTCACACAGCACGATTGCACAACGACTAAATGGTGTTATTGTAGAATCACAATCACCAATATATCATTAAATTACTCGATATCGGTGTAGAGTCTGACAAATAAAAGCGTGGCCTGAGAAAACGCGGCAAATTAAAAAAAAATCTTTGATCAAAAATCAACGCTTTCATTTGTCAGACTCTAGTTGCGACGGTTTTGTTACTTTATTGTGATATAACTGATTCAAAGTCATTAATATAACACAAAAAAGTTGAAAAGGACACAGATATTCACTAACATGTATCTAGGTAGGCCTAAGCGGAGCTACATTAGATCCATTGTATCACTTAAAAGCGCTAAAAGTGGGGCCATTTTCGCGTTGTATACATGTTTCTATCACACATAATATACGACAGTATAAGTGACCGATATACAGCTATACTTTAGCCCATTTTGCTAGTTGGGCGGTGGAGCGGAGAAATAAAAGAGGTTCTTTCTTCTGATAGTACCATGGTATAGTATCCAACGTTTTATTAAGTTTGCTTGCCTGTCTAATATATAATATTTGAATATCAAAATTGGTGGAATACAAAGTTATGAAAACATAACACATTTCTGCAGGTAGCTCAATAATTAAAATATGTAGGTGTCCCTACAATAAAAATGTTTTCAATAATTTTCCACCCTTTTATGCCTTAGACAAATAGATGGGGTTCAAACTTATAATCCAACTTATAACTTCAGGGCTGAAAATGTGTTAGTTGTAATTAAAAAAACATAATTGTAGAGGGTGCCGAAAAACATTTGGCACAGGGCGCTCAAACTGCTAAGGCCGGCTTTGAAATACATATTTTTTTAAGTAGACTGAATCTGGAATGCTTGCTAAGGTAGGATTTTTTTTAAAACTTACCACTGAGTGCAAAAATAAAACGGGTTCCACGGCCCCAAAACCCGCGAGATATATTGTAGTCCTCGTCCACCCACGGCGGTCTGCTGTTCTTGTATTCAATAAACTCCATAGCCCACTCGTACTTCGGATAGTGTTTTAGAGGTACTGAAACAATTAATTTGGCGCCGGGTTTCGAGCTGTTACTTTTTTCTAGCCAACACTTTTTTAACCAAATATTACAGCCTTCTTCGTACGAGTAATCTTTTAAATTCGATAAGTCGAGTAACTTGGCAAAATTTGTGTTTAACACCAAATCTTCCTCAGGGTTCGGTGTTCTCGTTTCAAAATATATACGTTGTGAAACTAAGATTTCCACTTGTCGCTAAAACAAATAAAGATATAATGTAACTATCATTCCGCCTGCGCAGGCGCGGATTCAGGCTTTCATTCAGGGGGAGGGGGGGCAAATATTCAGTATACCCTTATTTATGAAGTGGTCGATGGCATTCGATCGTTAAGCGCAGGGAGCGCAAAATTTTTTGAATAGTTAAGAAATGCCTCTGTTTATTTGCCGTTTACAGAAGTTTTAGTATTTCGGTCAGGCTTGAGGGGGGGGGGCAATTGCACCCATTGCCCCTCCCTTGGATGCGCGCCTGCGCCTGCGGCTTCTCCCGCGTTGACATCGTATTGATGAAGGTTGTGGGTTTAATAGCCAACTCAGTCTCCGAAGTTTTCAAGCTGCTTATAAGGCCTCCTGCGACATGCCTTAACAAGTATAGCAGCCAGCACGGTCGTGATAATTGCCACTAACAGTCAAACCCATCCTAGTCGTGACCGTGTCTGCAGTCAGTTAACCTGACCGACGCGATGATCGACGCGACCACGAAAGCCCACTGACTCACGGTCAAAGGCTTAATGTACCTTGCGAAGTACGGAAACGGTCGAGATAAATACCACGAATAGTCACCCAAACTCTTAAACACTTAAACAATTCTTTATTGGACATTTAAAGAAGATTATTAAATACAACACGCACATATTCATACCATTAAAATGGTCGGCAGCCTTATACAGAGTATTAACAAAATTAGAACTAGGTACTTTTTGAGAGGCGATTTAGAGATTCTATAATATTTATCTTTTGTCCCACATCTTTGTAAAAAAATTGTGTACTCCATACAAAGTTCCCATGGAAATATAGGCCAAGTACGGGTTGCCAGCTATTTAATTTAATACCTAACTTTCCATCAACGCCACCTATTGAAGAGATTCGGCAACTCTTTTTTCTTAAAAACCTCTCATTACAATTAATTGTTAAAATGCCAATAATTGCCAATTACAATTAATTGTTATTGTTTCATCACTAACATTTTATTACACTCTGACTGAATAAACAGAAAACTGAATAAAAAGTTTCTATTAATTTAAAAACCTTTGTAAGCTTCATTACGCCTATTCACTTTTGCTTTTAAATTACTACTAGTAATTAGATAATACGATATCATCCACTCGGTGTTACATTACAGTTACAAAAATATCGATCTATCATTCATTCGTTCATTCATTCATTGGGGGAATATGATACTACTACTGGCAACAGTGTTCAAGTGTCATTGAAAACATATCGCCCTCTTTTTCTTACTTGACGTTTAGTTGTATAGATTCGCTTAGTAAGAGTGAGACAAATATAGTGTCACTTTCACATAAGTTCATGTTTCAAAGCTACGTCCTAGTTTTTGTTACTTTACTCCACGTTGTCATGGAAGCGTTATAGGTGATTGCGGTTCTTGTATATAAACCTCTTTGTTCAAACTTGTTTCAAGCCCTTAAGTTTGAAATGTATTTTGATGTGTTTCGTAATTAACACAGACTGGTATTTGTTGAAGTATTTTTTTTTCTCTCTCTGCTTTCTTTTTTTTCTCTCCTCTTGTTCTCGTGTCAGTTATTACTTATTATGTATTATGGAGCATAAACGGAACTCGTTATTTACATGGCAATGATAACAACTTCAATACTATATTTGCATTAGGAGATCTGAAGGTTGGTTAGTTCTTCTTACTCTTACTATATTAATAAGAGGAAGCAGTTACATACGTTATATGATAATAACATTATACCAGTATTTAATAGGAAGGAACAGGTGATATTTTAATAGGATTGAACATTGAGTGTATAGCTCCTGAGTGAAATAATGCATCTGCTCAAATTAACTTTAGTTATGATGACATTTTTTTCTCTTCTTCTTTTTTTTATTTTCTTATTTTTATTTATTTCCATTGTTCTTTGTTAAATAATACAAGTGAATGCTTGCCTATACTTTGAATACAGTGACTTAATTTCAAATTAAAGTGAAGTTATCAAATTAAAACGAAACATACTACCTACATTTCTCAACTAAAAAAAAATCCATTACAACAGCTTATTAGCTTATCATTATATATCATAATACTTCAGAACAGATATCTTTGTGATAAAATGTACGACTTTCAGGGTCACATGGAAACTAACGAACGTGGTCGGGATTTTTGTACCCCGACAAGCCCGACGCTGCCAATTACGCGTCGTGCCAGAAGTGTAACGAGACATCGAGCGTGCAGTCGGTTGAGGCGTTCGCGAAGTCGATCCAGCCGACAGTCCAGGGGGCGTATTAGTCGCTGTTCGCCCAACCAACCGGAGGTGGTACGTCGCAGCGAAGCTGAGCGCCAACACACGCGCAGCCCAGCAGAGCAACGGGCCGCAGTTGTGCCGGTCGTGAGATGCGACTCACGTGGCGCCCGCCCGCTCGCGCAGCCCATTGAACGTGCGCAGTCGCAGTCCAAGCGGCCGTAGTCGTCGCAGCCATGGACGTCACAGCCGAGAGGGTCGTCGCCGATCCAGACCTGCATCGCGTTCACCTAGCGATAATGAACGGCGTAGTCGACGACGAACGCGCAGTCCTGGTTCTTCGAAGGATAATTCTTCAGGTATGTCTCAGTCGCATCAAGTCTTAACTGAATTACTAGCAACACTTAAATCTATGTCAAGTAATAGTTCTTTGGAAAAATTAGGATCAATGAATAACACTATGCCCGAGTTTGACCCAAGTAAAAGAGAACAGACTATGACCATGTGGTTGCATAAAGTCAACGAATGTGGCCACTATCTATAATTGGTCAGAAAAACAAATTGTACATTACGCTTTGCCAAAATTAAAGGGTGTAGCCCAACGCTGGTACGAAGGTCTCTCCTCTGTTCTCTTTACTTGGAAGGAGTGGCAAGAAAAACTTTTGTTAGCCTTTCCTTCGGAAGAAAACTACGGACAGATGCTTAGTGATATGCTAGCTAAACGCGCTCGATTTACTGACTCGCTGGAAGAATACTACTATGACAAGTTATATTTAATAAACAGATGTGGCATATCGGGAAAACGAGCTGTTGAATGTATCTTGCATGGTATAGACGATAGATCGGTTCGATTAGGTGCAGAAGCTGCGCAGTTCGACGACTCCAATAAATTGCTTTCTTGTTTGAGGAACATTAGAAATACTAGACCTAATATAGACCGTAAACTGGGTAAGCCCATTAATTCTAGACAGGCTGAAAATCCTCGTGTGTCCAATAAAACAGTTAGATGTACAAATTGTAAAAAGGACGGTCATGTAACTAGTCAGTGTACACAACCACTTAAGAAATGCGGTCGATGTAGTAGAATTGGACATGATACTGAACAGTGTTACGCAAAATTACCTACAACTGACAAAAATAATAAAGCTGTTATGAAAGTAACCGATGATAATATAACTGATTTAGCGAAAAACACTGGATTAAATGAGCATAACAAATATTATAAAACTATTTTAGTTAATAATATTCCATTTGATGCTTTTATTGATTTGGGTAGCGAATGCTCCATGGTGAAATTATCTGAATTCAAAAATATTAGTGACAGTTATGATGTTGACAATCTCCCTACGCTTAGGGGTTTTGGTAACTACCTTGTAAATTCCATTGGTAAGAAACGGGTAAGACTAACAATAGACGGGATCGCAGCAGATTTAGATTTACTCATTGTTCCGGATAATGTTATGCACGTTCCATTGATAGTAGGACAGACATTTACAGAGCAACCCCACATTATTATAACCAATACCAATAATAATTTAGAGATAAGTTAGCTTAGTCAAAATGCCACTCAGTCCCATAAAATAAATTATTCTGCAAAGCTGATCAAAACTTAACTGATCTTACGATTTTAAATATTTATACTGATCCTTGTTATGAACGTGAAGTTTTCGTTGAGGGCGGTGTCCATGTTTACAATGGCGCAACATTTTCGGTTGCATCTGGATTATTTCACCTCGATAAAGATTGTGTTGGTCAAATTGTCCTCACTAAGATCTCTTCATCAACTATGACTCTCCCAAAAAACTATCTTGTCACCAAAGGCTATATTGCTAGAGAAGACCTTACTAGTTCATTTGTAAATACCGGGTGTATATGCAAAGGCGAGAAACATTTAAGGGTATGATTGTATAACTGATGTATAAATATTTTACAATAATAAAAAAAATCTGTAAGATACCAGTAACACACAATCACACGATTTTCTTTTCCTTAAACGTACAAAACTCATACACAATTTACTGGTCAGTGAACTTTGATAGCGTTAGTACCTACTTATGTAGTCTAGTGAGCAGAGGTTTGGCAACAGCGCAGCGGCGGGCGGCACGAAACAGGCAACAGCGCGATCGGCTCGCTACTCTGATGTTTACGTGAAATGAAAACGCATTTTTAGCGTATTTAAAAATCCGAAATTTACACTTATTGTAAATTACAAAATGATTTTACAAAGTAATCGTAGTAGGTACACAAGAAGTGTTCAAAGTGGCCGCCGTTTTGGTACAAGACACGCTGACATACCTACCTACTTCTCCAAGCCGTGACAGGATTCAAATCTTCTTGTTTTTAACTCGCGGAAAGCACTTTTAATAACTAAGTATTTTTAACTCGCACACAGTTCACACTTCCTCTTGGATAGAGTACACAAACTTCCACAAATACAACGGCTAACGCGCTCCAGCCTCCCCGACCTTGAGCATGTAAAGGGGTTTTAAACTGCGGGGTTAGAAAAATAACTGCTTGACACGTTTCAGTCAGGAAATCATTTCATCCACCAGCATCCACGTTGTACGCGTCCGTGAAACATTTTGGTTACTTGTTAAGTACAAATGATACCATATCAAAGTGTTTGATATTTGCAAAAAAAACAGCCACGTCGACGTTGTGGCGTATTTTCAGCCATGATTTAGGTATCTAATCGAGCGATCGATCGCGGCGACGTACATCCGCTCGATAAACAAATTAGCAACTAGTGGGGAATTTAGTGCAACGTCTAGTATGGGAACCGTTTTAATTTGGATCCGGCGCTCAAACTTGGCATAGTTGTTCCCTAGGCCATTCTGAGTAGATTAAGCCCGGGAGCCACCGGGAGCCATCCCTCGTTTGGCAGGGGGAGAGGGGGAAAGTTTGTTTCTGCCGCGCTCCATTTTTGGGCTTATATCTCCAAAAATATTGGTACTAGGGCAAGTGAGATATCATTTTCGTATGATTAAAGGATAAGGAATTCATTTCTATAACAAAAAAAATGACTATCCATATATAAAAAAGAAATATTTGATAAAACGTATAAAAGATGGCTACCTTTTTTCCACATATGGGTCGATTAATTTTTAATCGTCTTTGATATTAGCACGAAAAAAATATATTCTGAAAGCCACACTTCTTAGGATTATAAAAATATAAATTTCATTAGAATAGCATAATAAATACTTAGTGAAAAAAATATATAATTTGATGTTCGGCAGAGTAGCATAAAACGCGCGGTTTTAGTATCTGTTATTCGTAAGTAAATAAAATTAATCATCTAGCGCCCAAATGACTGTTAAGTAACAAAGTATAAACAGGTACCTACATAATATTATTATTTAAATATTTCTCGCACGCACAAAATATTTGCCACGTAAAACAAATAATATTTTTCCTTACAAGTAAAAACGTATTTGAGAAAATCCGCAAAACGTGACTATTTCTCATACGAATTATGGTGGTTTACTATCTAACTTGCATTGTATTATGGTGGTCTACTATGTAACTTGCGTGGTCATGTTGATCACCCAGGTTAACTGACTTCAGAAAAGGTCATACATAACCATAATGAGTTTGGCTCTCATTGGCGAGTTAATCTCATAACCGTTTCCGTGCTTCGCAAGCCACGTCAAATTACGTTCTTGACAACTGATGACGCTGCGACCACCGCCTATACAACTCCAAAATCCCGAAAGATAGATAGATAGATAGATAAAGCATTTATTGTAATTGCTGTGATCACACACACAAAACAAACTTGAATACAAAAATGATAAACACAGGAAAAATAAATAAGAATAATAACATATAAACTTATAACATATTAACAAAATATAAATAAGGAAAAACAAAAAAAAAATAATAAGTAAAAAAAGAAAAAAACAAGCAAACTTAAATATCTATGATGTGCCTAGTGTGTGTGCCGCAGCGATCACAAATGGGCCACGGCTCAGTGTTGTTACCCCGCCCAAGGACGGGACACTGATTTTCAGCCACCACCCAATGAGATGTGCTTTGGCAAGGAATCTGTCTGCTGGCAAAGGTGAAGATCGAGAATGGCAGAGTCGTGTCGTCCAAGTCCGAGCTGTTGGAAGAGGTTGAGAAGTTCTACGGACAATTATACACGACTACATCCTTGCCTGTCAGTAATCTGGCTTAAGATCCGAGAGCCGGATTGAGCCGACATTATACCGAAGATATCCCAGACGTCAGCCTGTGCGAGATAAGAATGGCTCTCAAAAAGCTTAAGAACAAGAAGGCACCGGGTGATGACGGAATTACTGCTGAGCTTCTGAAAGCAGGTGGAAAACCGATACTTATAGCTCTTAAGAAGTTATTCATTTCCGTCATTCTCGAGGGAAAAACGTCTACAGCATGGCACAGAAATCTAGTGGTGCTCTTCTTCAAGAAGCGTGATAAGACTCTGCTGAAGAATTACAGATCCATCTCACTCCTGAGCCATGTCTACAAGCCATGTCGAGAGTCATTACAAATCGTCTCGCACTCAGGTTTCACGACTTCCAGCCTCCCGAACAAGCTGGTTTCCGAAAAGACTTTTATACCATAGACCACATACATACGCTGCGGCAGATTATACAGAAGACCGAAGAGTATAATGGCGTTTGTGGACTATGAGAAAGCTTTTGGTTCGATCGAGAACTGGGCTGTGTTACAGTCCAACGGTGCCAAATTGACTATCGATACACATCGAAGTATTGAAGTGTTTGTAGGAAAACGCCACCATGTCGGTTCAGGATCCAGGATCAGAATTCGAAACCAATCCGGCTGTAGCGTGGGGTGAGACAGGGAGACGTTATATCTCCGAAACTGTTCACCGCCGCACTGGAAGACGATTCCAAGCTTCTGGACTGGAGAGGACTCGGCATCAACATCAATGGCGAGTACATCACTCACCTTCGATTTGCTGACGATATCGTGATCATGGCTGAGACCTTGGAGGACCTAGGCGCAATGCTCGATGGACTCAGTAGAGTCTCCCAACAAGTGGGTCTTAAAATGAACATGGATAAGACGAAAATCATGTCAAACGTCCGTGTTACACCCACTCCTCTGAAGGTTGGAGACTCTACACTCGAAGTTGTTGACGAATATGTATACCTGGGACAAACAGTCCAGTTAGGTAGGTCCAACTTCGAGAAAGAGATCAATCGTCGAATCCAACTCGGCTGGGCAGCGTTCGGTAAGCTCCGCAATATCTTAACGTCCAAAATACCGCAGTGTCTCAAGACAAAAGTCTTTGACCAGTGTGTGTTGCCAGTGATGAGACGACATATGGATCCGAGACATGGTCGCTTACTATAGGCCTCATAAGAAGGCTCAAGGTCACCCAAAGGGCGATGGAGCGTGCTATGCTTGGTGATTCCTAACGTGATCGAATCAGAAATGAGGAGATACGTAGGAGAACTAAAGTTACCGACATAGCTCTTAGAATTGCTAGACTTAAGTGGCAGTGGGCAGGGCACATAGGTCGTAGAATAGATGGCCGTTGGTGCAGTAAAGTTCTCGAGTGGCTACCGCGCATCGGAAGACGCAGTGTGGGCAGGTCTCCGACTCCGTGGACCGACGAGCTGGTGAAGGTTGCGGGAAGCCGCTGAATGCGAGCCGCACAGGACCGGTCGTTGTGGAAATCCTTGGCCTTTGTCCAGCAGTCTTTCGGCTGATAGATAGTAAACCACCATAATTCGTATGAGAAATAGTCACATTTTTCGGATTTTCTCATATATGTTTTTTTAAGGAAAATATTTTTTGTTCTACGTGACAAATATTTTGTGCGTGTGAGAAATATTTAAATAATAATATTATGTACCTATTTATATTATGTTACTTAACAGTCATTTTTGAGCGCTAGATGATTAATTTTATTTACTTACGAACAACAGATACTAAAACCGCGCGTTTTATGCTACTCTGCCGAGCATCAAAATAATTTCTTTTTTACGAAGTATTTATTTT
The DNA here is from genome assembly GCA_958295455.1 of Coleophora deauratella. Lineage (NCBI taxonomy): Eukaryota > Metazoa > Arthropoda > Insecta > Lepidoptera > Coleophoridae > Coleophora > Coleophora deauratella. The sequence continues at coordinate 9,782,230 of OY282412.1, forward strand.
GCTATTCTAATGAATTTAACATTTTTATAATCCTAGGAAATGGGGCTTTCAGAATATTTCTTTTTCATGCTAATATCCTAGACCATTAAAAATAAGTCAACACATATGTGGAAAAAAATCACCCACGCTTCATCGTTTACTTGTTGAGTCGCGCTTCTTTTGGGGCTTATATCTCCATAACTATAGGTACTAGGGCAAGTCCGATATCATATTCTGATATTTCAAGGATGACAAATTCATCACTGGAACAAAAAAAATACATTTCATAGAACAAAAAAAGAAATATAACTGCTGAAATTTAGAACCGCGCGGACCGCGCGTTTTATACCACGCTGCCACGATTTTATTTTTTTCACTAAATATTGTTTATGATAATCTAATGAAATTTATATTTTTATAATGCTAGGAAGTGTGGCTTTCAGAATATATTTTTTTCATGCTAATATCTTAGACCATTAAAAATTAATCGACACATATGCGGAAAAAAGGTAGTCGTGTTTTATACGTTTTATCAAATATTTCTTTTTTTTATATATGGAAAGTCATTTTTTTTGTTACAGAAATGAATACCGTATCCTTGAATCATACGAAAATGATACTTTACTTGCCCTAATACCAATAGTTTTGGAGATATGAGCCCACAAATGGAGCGCGGCAGAAACAAACTTTACCCCCCTCCCCCTGCCAAACGGGGGATGGCTCCCGATGGCTCCCGGGCTTAATCCACTCAGAACGGCCTAGGGAACAACTGTGCCAAGTTTGAACGCCGGATCCAAAATAAAACGGTTCATCGCACTAAATCCCCGACTAAACTGTCTTCGACCTGCGCACCGACTCGAGCGCGAGGGGGTGTACGTCGACTGCTTGCGAGGGGGTGGGGTAGGAGACGCGCGCATGCGCGGCAGTGACGTGGCACAGCTAAAGAACCAATAGCGCGACGGTGCGACGGCGCGACCACGCGATGACGGCCTTGACCTTGCGATTGAATTTTGGCCTTGAATTTTTCCATTCCTGCGTAAACAAGTACTATCCAGCGACCTACGCGAGCCGGGGGCGCACGGGGTGAATGAACTAGCTGATAAGAATGCGTGGCTAGAACTTAGAAAAATAATGGATATTTTGGTAAAAAAATAAGGTATGTTTTTTTTTGGTGGAATGCTACCAGAATCGTTTATACTTTCACCTCCTTAAAGGTTTCTTGGTTATGCATATACACCCTGTATAATGACATGTACCAGAAACGTTTCAAAGATCACAGAATCAGACATACAATGTGGCGACAACTTAACGGCTGAAGATAAGGATAGGCTCTTAAGTTTACTAAATAAGTATAGATCATGTTTCGCGTTTGATTTGTCAGAGCTAGGCAGTTCTTCCGTCGGGGAAATGACAATTAGTCTTCAAGATGAAGTACCGGTTGTTTATAGATCCTATAGGCTTGCTTTTTCTGAAAAGGAAAAGGTTAGAGAAATGATCTCTCAACTAATACAAAACAATATTATTCGCCCTTCAACATCCCCATATGCAAGTCCCATTGTGTTTGTGAGAAAGAAAATCAAATCAAATCAAATCTTAGATTATGTATTGACTACCGCGCACTAAATAAAAAAACTGAAGGAAAATTTTCCTATGCCACTGATCGATGATCAACTTGATGTTTTAGCCGGTAACAAATTATATACAACTTTAGATTTAGCTTCCGGGTACTATCAAATTCCAATAAGTGAGACAAATAAATACAAAACTGCATTTGTAACACCGGATGGCCATTACGAGTTTAATCGTATGCCATTCGGTCTTGAAAATGCACCAGCAGTATTCCAACGCACGATGAATCAAGTTCTTGGATCTTTAAGACATCGAGAAGCTCTGGCTTACTTAGATGATGTAATAGCCCCATCTAAAGATATAGATGAAGGAATGAAGAGATTAGAAACTGTATTGAAATTATTTTCCGAAGCAAACCTGCCTCTTAAACTTTCGAAATGTCTATTTTTTGGACAGACTGTAGAATATTTAGGATTCGAAATTTCTTCCGATGGAATTCGTCCAGGTACCCACAAAATTAAGGCTTTAGAACACTTTTCTACACCACAAAATCAACATAACATTCGTCAATTTCTTGGACTTGCTAGGTTTTTTCGAAGGTTTGTCCCGGGGTTTTCAATAACGGCTAAACCGCTGACTCAGCTGCTGAAAAAGGAAGCCACATGGAAGTGGGGGCCAGAACAAGAATTAGCATTTGATTCCTTAAAAAAGAGCTTAACTCATAAGCCAACTTTAGCTCTTTATGATTCACATGCAGAAACCGAGTTGCACACTGATGCATGTAAGATTGGTTTAGCTGGCATACTTTTGCAGCGGGATGAAAATAATCACCTTAAACCGGTAGCTTATTTCAGCCGACAAACCACGCCAGAGGAGCAAAACTATTCCTCATACGATTTGGAAACTTTAGCAGTTGTGGCGTCATTACAGAAATTTCGTGTATACTTAATAGGCATATTTTTCAAAATTGTTACTGACTGCAATTCACTCCGAGCGACATTCCAAAAACGGGACATGGTTCCTCGTGTAGCTAGATGGTGGGAACAAATACAGGAGTATAATTTTAACATAGAATATAAACCGAGCAACTCTATGACGCACGTTGATCCTCTAAATCGCAATCCGATTCCTGGGAACTCAGAGGAAACTTTAAACGTTCTGGCAGTTGACGATAATATGAACTGGTTGGCTACTATTCAGGATGCTGATGAAGAAATCCAAAGAATCATAGGTACCCTTAAGGATCCCGAGCTAGACAACGTATTAAATATTAAAACTAACTATAAAATTAAAAATGGAAAACTTTTTAGGATAACGAAAGATGGGGATAGATGGGTTGTACCAAAAGGTGTTCGGTGGCAGATTGTTCGGCAAAATCTTGACGATATTGGTCACTTTGCATTAGATAAAACCCTTGAAAAGAGAAAACATACGTACTGGTTCCCAAAAATGCGAAAATTTGTCACTAAATATGTCAATTCTTGTTTAGAATGTGCGTATTCAAAGACTGCAGGGGGTAAAAAGCCGGGTTATCTTCATCCAATTGAAAAGGTTGACAAGCCTTTCGATACTATACATGCTGATCATGTGTCGGCCCATTTATACGAAGCAAAAGGGGCAACATGTATATACTAGTTTTAATTGACGCTTTCACACGTTACATTATTTAAAAGTAGTTAAAAACACAAAATCTCTTACGACAATACGGGTGTTTCAGGAGTATTTTGGGATATTTGGTGTACCGCGTAGAATAATAACAGATCGAGGGACATCTTTCACGAGTGACCTATTTAAAAAATTCATACATGAAAAAAATATTAAACACGTCCTTAATGCTGTTTCTACACCAAGGGCCAACGGGCAGGTGGAGCGTTACAACAGGACTCTAATTGATGCGCTTACTGCAAAAATTGTCGGGACTGCTGAAAACAAGTGGGACGACCACCTGCCCGATGTCCAGTGGGGTATGAATAATACGTTTAATAAGGGGATTAATCGAACGCCCTCTGAGGCGTTATTTGGGCTAAGAACTACCGGGGGTAGTGAAAGCAGGATAATAACTGAAATCACCGACGATATAACACAGAACGAAAATAATCAAAATCTAACTGCGATAAGAGATGACATAAACTCTCACGTTAAATGTTATCAGGAGAATCAAAAACGACAATATGATAAGGGACGTTGTTCAGCTCCTAAGTGTAAGGTTGGAGATCTAGTGCGCGTTGAACGACAAGTGCCTGCTACGGGCAGTAGTAGAAAATTAGTTCCCAAATATCAAGGCCCATATAAAATTATTAAAGTGTATGATTTGAACCGATATCAAATAGAAGACACACCTGTTGTTGCAGTGGATAAGATAAAGTCATGGTGATTTTGCTTACTTACTTACAATTACTTAAGTGTTTTGATTAAGTGATTTCATTTCTAACAAATTAACTAAATTTATATTTTTGCGCTAATATTTTATTTATACAGGTGAATCTAAATTTGGGCCATGAAATAATGCCCTTAATTGATTTTAAATTGGCCATAAAATAATGCCATAAAACAAATTTAAAAAAAAAGGCCATGAAATAATGCCTTTAACATAAAAAAAGACCATGAAATAATGTCTTGGATGTTGCCAAACAGGCCATGAAATAATGCTTGTTTGGTTTAGCTAATTATTCATTTATTAAGAGATTATGAAATAATGTATGTTCTAATACTAAATAGTTAAATGTCGATGTCTACCTTATTTTACTTTGCTTTCTCTCTCTCAAATACTTGTTATTGTAAGAAACAAGTTTATTAAAATATAATAGATTCGGCTAGTCATGTAAGTAGTTTTTATATCTACATATTAATACTATGTAAAAGTAGCTATTGTTTTCCTGTTTAGTTTTATTTTCATTTTCCGAGGTCGAAAAGATGTAATTGGATGACCGAATGTTATCTATTAATATTTTACAGGTATATTTAGTTATTTAATATAAATATATAGATAATTTAATAATATACCTATAATATAAATTTCATGTTAATAAACAAACCACTTCCGTTTCCGCTGATAAATAATTAATATGTACACTTCCGTTTCCACTGATAACTAATAAATATGTAAATTTTTCTATTAATATATAATTATGAAAATTATGCCTTATTTTAAATATAATAATTAATTTTATAATTTATAGTGGAAATGATAAATAATCCAGTATATTTTTTATAAAATAATAATTAGTGCTAGATTAACTCTATAGGTGTCGCCTCGTGTTTCCGCCTCACTTACTGGTAGTGAGGAGACACGAGACTGTATCAGGGGTGGTTTGGCCATGGGACAAATGAGTTTTGACTTTCAAAGTGTTAGCAAGTCCTGGAATACTGTTTTATTCGTACTAAGTGTGATAAACTGATAAGTGATACTCTGTAAGAAAAGTGTGCATATACAACTGGAGTCGTGATTATAATTGTGATTATTAACCTAATTCAATGGTTTTATTTCAAAAACATCCTATCTTAGTAAGGAATTTAAACAAGTTTGATGCAATTTATTACTTTGGAAATCATATTTTATAACGCAATTAGGTAACACGGTTTGGAAGCAGATTAGTTCCCATACGTATTTAGTTAGCTCTGTAACATCATTAATTATTATTATAACAGTTTTATTAATATTTTTTTACGGTCCACAGGTCACAAAACGAATACGAGGAAGATTCCACGCCAGACGGCAGCGATATGCTGGTGCAGCCAAGCAGCCAGCGAACCAAGCAACGAACGAGCCTCAACCAGTAACTGGGGCTGCAGGCCATACGTACAGCCTGCCGCTCACATCACCTCAAAGAGGCACACGCCAAGTGCCCGACAAGCCGCCCTACGAAACTGTGGAGCTCTACCAACTACAGTCCTGTTCCTGAGTGCGGCAGAATGTTCAACCCTTAACATAAACTACAAATATGCAAGCTCAACATCAGCAGCCTAGTTTGAAGATCTGGAGCATCGCTGCGCTATGTCGGCGCGTTACATGAATATCACACAGAGAAAATCTGTAAATGTGTACATAGTGTTAATTTTGTATAAATAGATTTGGTATTTTGTAAATAAAGTAATTATCAACTTGGTGTTCGAGTATAACTGATCTCCACCACACGCTCTCCCTATAAGCGTCCTCTCACTGTTGCCAAGACACCTTTAGCCGTCAGCTTAGGCAGCTGATCAGTCGTCGTTGGTGAGTCTGCCCGACTGACAGTGAGAAAACCCCATCCAACAATACCTTGTTCCTTCCTCAATCCATCTGTTGCCTTAGGTCGCCTGGTAACAGAGTTCCTGCACTTATTTATATGTGTATTGTTTATTTTATATTTAGGTTAGGGCAAGTAGGGCTTAGGGACTTAGGGCTGTAGGAATAGGGCTGTAGGGACCTTAGCTCTGTCTTATTACCTTTCCATTCCATGCCCAGTTGTGTTCAGCCCACAACTGGACAGAATCTTACACACTGCCCCATAAATGACTTCTTAACTTTACTCAGTCTCGAATAGGCAACATCAATGTTATTTATATATCTTAGATTAAAATTATGTCTGTCACTGTTTTTACGAAACAAGTGCAAATTTTTACGTACATTCATGATATTTTCGTATATGAATTGACTAGCAACAGTAAGAATATTAATTTCTTTAAACTTATTCCTCAACGACTCGCGGGATCGCATCTGGTAGATGGCGCGAATTGCCCTTTTTTGCAAAATGAAAATCGTTTCAATATCAGCCGCATGTCCCCAGAGTAAGATTCCGTAAGACATTATACTGTGAAAATAACTACAGCAGTACTCGCAGTACCTACATTTGTCAACTGTCTTATTTTCTTAACAGCATATGCAGCTGAACTTAGCCGTCCCGCTAAGGTTTCTATGTGTGGGCCCCATTGCAGTGTAGCATCTAAAGTTATACCAAAGAAAACGGTCTTATTTAAAAAGTCCAATACATTATTATCGACAATTACACTGTTTACAATTTTTTTTACATTTGGTTATGAGAATTTTATGCATTTTGTTTTAAAAGTAAAACTTAAAATATATGAACAAATATACGAGGTTACACCGTATGCACGTAGCGTCCTTACGTATAACGCGGAACTCCCGTACAACACGACATTCGCGTAGTTCTTAAGAGTTATAACAGATACTACTACTACTACTGCTACTTTTTGTAAATTAGAAGTGAAAATTAAAATAATTGAAAAATCAAGGTCATGTTTACACATATTGGGAATGTGTATCAGCTGCTTATTCAACTCCTCAAATGCATCTATTATTTTACAAGTAGCCCTGTATTTCTTTGCTTTACCGACTGAACAAGTAAAGTACCTACCTACTTATAAATGATTTAGTAGGAAGGTAGGTTTACCTACCGATAACTAGGTTCGAGTTTTGTAGGATAAACTGTTAATTATTGTTGCAGAGTAATCAAATACAAGAATACATACCAAGCTTTGTTTTTTCTTTATTATCTTTTTGTTCAAAATCAGAAAACAAAATTCTACAAATCTCCCTCCATGTTTCGATTTTCAAGGTCCTATTTTTAAAATCTTCTCTTGTTTTATCCCATTAATTGGGCCGTTGTTCTATTAAGGATATAAAATAATCCACATCAACTGAATTGACCATCTTCGTCTGTTAGTTCGCACTACTCGGTTAATTAAAAAAACAAGCGTCTGACCTACACAAAGTGTGGTCAAATGAGCCGCCACACCGCGGATACGAGCGGTGCGCGCCGCGACTAAGAGCGGCACGCACCGCGGCTACGAGCGGCGCGCACCGCAGATACGAGCGGTGTGGCGCGCGCGCCGCGCAACGCTGCGTTCGGCGGTGCAGCGCAATGCGCGTGCCGATTTCAGCGTCGCGGTGCCGCGCCGCTCTGTTGTGTTTTCGCCCTGATTCGTTGCTATGACCAAAACCTTAGGACTCGACATATATGATAAGTATCTTGAGCCTTATCTCCAGTGTATAGAGTTTAATTTAGTTTAGTTGGCTTTTGAGCTGTTTTCTCAGAAATGCTTAATAGAACAAACAAAATTTATTTAGAACAAATCAGAACTAACGAATATCTATCTACTTTTTACTATACGTATACTTTTTTTAAAATCCTTTTGGGCGGGCTATGTTCACGTGAAGATAGCCACCCTACTTTGGTATTGGTTATTTGGTTTCAAGAAATGGGGCGGCTATGTTCACGGCGGTGATTTGTACTGAGTACTTATTTGTAATATTTTGTGTTGATAAATATTTGCATGCTTTCATTTATATAGCTAAACAAGAGAATCTATAATTTTTGCTCGCACTTGGCCGGTTTCTTTAATGATAATTATAATTAATATGTATCTAACTTTTAAAGATTGTTAATACATTTTTAGGGTTCCATAGCCAAATGGCAAAAAACGGAACCCTTATGGATTCGTCATGTCTGTCTGTCTGTATGTCTGTCTGTCTGTCTGTCTGTCCGTCTGTCCGTCTGTCCGTCCGTATGTCACAGCCACTTTTTTCCGAAACTATAAAAACTATACTGTTGAAACTTGGTAAGTAGATGTATTCTGTGAACCGAATTAAGATTTTGACACAAAAATAGAAAAAAAACAATAAATTTTGGGGGTTCCCCATACTTAGAACTGAAACTCAAAAAAATTTTTTTTTCATCAAACCCATACGTGTGGGGTATCTATGGATAGGTCTTCAAAAATGATATTGAGGTTTCTAATATCATTTTTTTCTAAACTGAATATTTTGCGCAAGAGACACTTCCAAAGTGGTAAAATGTGTACCCCCCCCTCCCCCGTAACTTCTAAAATAAGAGAATGATAAAACTAAAATCGTAAACCGCAATTTACCTACAACGAACTACAAGAACTTTTATGTTATGTTACTTGCTGCTACGGAACCCTTCATGGGCGAGTCCGACTCGCACTTGGCCGCTTTTTGTATGCCTTCTATGGTTCAGTGAACTGTAAGTATGTATTTATTACAATAAAGTATATTGAATTGAATTGAATTGAACAGATTTTTTTTTAACATACAGCTTATATATAGAGAAAAGTAGTATTTACGAGAATAGTCAACTTAGAAGCCATTTGGTAGTTTTCGCATATTAAATCCGCATACTCTTTACTTTAAAACAATTAAGATCTGTCCGTATACCTACGTACATTCTAGCAAATAATGATATGAATGTTTGTAACGACCATCTGTTTTTACACTTAGTTTCGCAAATAAATACTTTGACTTTGACTTATGTATTCTATTCTATAAATAATATATTCTTTTCTACTGGATCTTTTATTGTCATGCATGGCACACGCACGCGGGTCGCTTTGGAAACACCACACGCATGCGGGCACGGGCCGCATGCGGGTAGAAATCCGCATGATAATAAAAGCGCCCTACATCTGGCCTTTCTGACACACACCAGTAGCCGTGGAAAACCTATTGGTACGAAATGACAGAATGACCCAGATAGGGTTAAATTGTCTCACACGATAAGAAGAAGAAGGGTACTTACAATATTTTCAAACATTTTCCTTTTTATGTGGTTTGGTGACACGCACTCGTAATTACCAGTCTCCTTGTGATATTTTTCCCTACTGCCCTCAGGTAGTTCAAAATAGTACGTGATCCTGTCATTGTACTGCGACGGATCCTTATATTCCTCCCTATGGTCTCTATAATATTCACAATCACTCGGACTGCAACTAACATAATTTTCACAACATGTTTCATAAAAATTTTCACATCGGTTTGCTGTTACCGTTTTTAACGTTATGACGAACAAAACATTTATTATTAGGATTCTATTCATTATTATAATTATTTTATTTTAAAAATAAATAATATAACACAAAAAATATTTAGTTTTTTGTTCGTAGGTGTAGGGAAGAAAGCAAACAATAGCAATTGCGAATTGAATTTCGGACGTGGAACAAAAAAATGTTTAGACAGATTACTTATTAGTCCAGCCATTGCATCGAGGCGAGGAGGTTGAGGTATATATTATGCATTAAATCCTCTGCCCATAGAACTTTGCGGTATTTTTAATAAGGTTCTACAGAATTTCAGAAAATTTAACGTTTTGGAGGTAATTTCTTTACGTCTAAACATGAATATTCGCAGTATTTTTTTACCAAATGATTGTTTAGTTCTCAATTACAGCGCGAAATTTTAATTTCAATTTATTTTCTTTGGAGAGCTGACAGCTATGTTTACAAGATGAATAAATAAATACTAAAGTAATATACTTAAGTCTACTTACTTGTAAATCCTAAACTCTCGACCACTACTATACCGGCAAACACATCGAGTGGAATCTAGTGTCATCGTTCTATAAATTAACACTTTCACGGACAGTAATACGCTTCTAAAATCTTTTAACGTGATATGCATGAAACTGCTCGCATTGTGGTAGTAAACGCAGGACTCCACAAAGATTCTATGAGAATTGGTAGCTAAAATTGGGTGAAAACTTTTGACGTAAATAGCCGTTTTGTCATCATATAAATTCACCGAATACCGAAAATGGGCGTACTGTCCGAAAGACCGCGGTAAGGTAACTATTTCTCCTAAAATGAGCGTGACTTGCGTTGTTTCCAATCATGTGGACCGTGATTAGTGAATAAAAGAGAACGAACATTTTTGTATGGAGCCTGGCATACCTAAAGTTGCAAGTACCAAAAATGACGTATTTTGGTGTACACCTATGAAACATACGCCAATCGACAGAGAAGATAATTACAAACAACAAGTATTCTTTGACAAAATGTCGAAAATGATATACTTTCTGAAATATTTCAGTTTGAAGATATCAAATAAAACTATATATTATTTTCAACAAAAAATATATTTCAGTGATCAATATTATACATATTATTAACAAATCCGATGACATTACCACTATAATATATTTATACTTTTATTGACATGTAATTATTGAAAAAAATAACTATGAATAACCTGACCTCTGATTTGAAAACGCGACATACACCACACAGCCGGTCCAAAGGTCGAAGAGTCAAGCTTTATGTGAGTTGACTTACCATTTAGTAAAAGTAAGTTACAGAATAGGTATAATGTGTTCACAAATAATAATCAGCAAAGAAATATTCTTCCAAAAAATTAACTTTCATCATTGGCCTCATTTTCAACATCATGTCTAATAATTATTGCATCTAGAAATGCCGCTGGCGGCAGTGGGGGCGTTTCTTGGTGCCGAGCCCACGACATGAACCACACAACACTCATGACGTGGGAACAGCAACCAAGTGTTCTATTACCCACTATGCAAGTGCAGTAATGTCCTTCAATTTGGCGCCTGCTTTCTCGGGTATTATTTATTAATATATACACGAAGTATATTCGTTGCCCGGAATGCCGGGAGTGGATCTTTGCTCGTAAAAGCCAGGAATCCGCACCAAAGAGATTAAGCCTATTTTCTCGGCATATCTCTATTGTATATGCACCATTCGCACCTTTGATGTGCTCTCCGTAGTAACTCCTTGCTTGGGCAATTTGGTAAGTACCTAACGCCATAATTATGAGGTCACTCAAAGATAAAATAGGGAATTCGTCTAACCCTTGAATGGCATCCATCCTTTCAAAAACTGCAGTGAGACGATTCAGTCGTCGATTGTTTCTGTTCACAATTTCTGATAAAACATTGACTGCATTTTGTTTTGTGATGATTTCTTGAATAATATCATTGACAAGATCATGGTTCCTGTACCTAGCCCCAAAGGCATTCAGCAATGCACATGCTATCCTAAACTCTTCTTTCATTTTCCGTGCGGCTGTATTCACATACTGTTGACGCAGTTGGCGGAACTGATTTTTTATGTGGCCATTAATAGTTTCGACTACCCAACGGCATATAGTCACCTTTCGTGACTCGTTAGCCTGTTCGGTAGTTAATTGCCTTTCATTATTGGTTCTTGTCAGCGGCATATATGCACGATATCCGAGATCTCTAAGATTTCCCATGACATCTCGAAAACCTCTGTCGAGTATAAATACATCACCGCGTTCGAAACATCTTTGAAACTCGTTAGTTTGTATTAATTCTCGCATAATAATAGCGTCTGATTGATCGGCCGCATATGGGCCAAATGCTTCCAAAATGTATCCATCTGGACTCACAATCATAAACATTTTTAATAAATGCCTATATTTATGCAGACTGTATGATTTTCTTTGGAAGCCATAATTGGAACTTCTCTGAATATATACGTAGGTGCCATCACATATAACAATTATTCGGTTGGGGTACTCTGAACCTGGATACAAAAAATTCGGTATATCCAGTATTCTTTGATGAAGTTCTTCACGAGTTTCAGATGAGAGTCCCAAGTGTAGAGGGACAAATTCTTGTTGCAAAAAGGTCCGGACTTTTTTCATCATACGGCCCAAATGTTGGGGAGTTACGCGAAACAATTGTCCTAATCTTTCATTAGAATCACCTGTGTGAAGTTTGCATAGGACCATTGCTAAAGCTCTATTGGGTTTTTTTAATTCTTGGAGTGATGGTGTATTTTGTACAATATTCAAAAAATTACTTTTATTGAAACCAATAAAATATTGAAAAGTTGCATTGTCTATAGTATCCAGATTATCGAAATCAAGGAAAGTGATTGGTTTTTGTAACATTTTCAGCATATTTGCAACTTGAATTGGATTAAATGTCTCATGTCTAGGGCGGCTATAATCACCAAAATCGCGCCAGACGTCACTTGAATGTAAATGCTCATCACAGGCCCGAGCTCCTTCTGGAATGTATATAGATTGCTTTGCTAAAATATTTGCTTTTATTGGAACACTGATTCTATGCAATCCATCCCTAATATCACATCCAGCTACAACACAATACGTCGAAGTGGATGAAACTCTGGAAAAACCAGGGATTGATATAGCCAAACTACTAGGAGTAGGCGGCAACTGTTCAGGTTCTTCTTGCCCAACATTTGCGATGTCCTCTTGCGGGATATCGTTCGGAGCGTCTTGTGCTTCTTCGTCAGGTTGTTCTTGCGGATAGTCAGGAGATTCGACTCTAAGGGGATCCTGTATCGGAATGTTTTCAATTTCTTGTTGCGGGCTGTCTCGAGCATTGACGCTGAGTGTATCACTCATGGGTGACCCCCCAGATGACCCGTGTTCAGACGGCTCGAACATTTCATCTATAGCAGCTGCAGCTCGTTGCGCACGGCTGGCACGGACAGTACATCTCAGGCAGACGCGGTCAGTTGGTGATATCTGCAACGACACATTCACAAAGGGATTAAACGACTTATCTCTATCAAATGTGCGAAAACAAAAGTTATATTATGTGGGTCTAGTACCCACATAGGTAGGTATTAATCACATCATCATAATACTTATTATTAGTGTGGTACTATGACATAAGCAAAAGACATACAGTTGGTTCAAATCTAAATGTATTTCATTGTAATATAACCACTAAAATGTCGGAGCCTCTTTAAATCGACTAAAATAAATAGATAGATAGATAGATAGATAAAATATTTATTTCACTCAACCTAGCACAGTGTAATGAAGAAACTTCTTAATTAATAAGATTAATTAACAAAACAACTTACTATTTATCTTACTTAAATAAAACTAACTATCATATAACTATAAAAATGCTAACAGAATAATCATGCTAACAAAATAATCAATAAAAAGAAGATGAACAGAAAATAATTATAGTACAACATGCCAGGCCAGTGACAAAGGTCTAGACTCAGCATAATTATTGCAAGAAAGGGATTAATTGAAATACGAAGGGGATATAAGGTTTGGTAGGTTGTTGATAATATTATAAAAAAAAAACATCTGGATTCTGGGCAAGTTCGCTCCAATCATCGACCGCATAGGGCTACCTACCTAACCCACATACCGTGATATCTACCTTAGGGCTAGATTGTGGTCAAGAGTAAACCGATTTTGAATAAAAAAATGCGCATCTGTTTGATTTCCTACTTAAAGAACTAAATAATGAAACGGTACTAACCTGTTGTTGATCGCCGAATAGATGATGGACATAGTCTTGGATTTCAGGATGACGGTTCAGGTAACCCTCACTAAGTTCATAACTTCGGATCTGTGATCGTGGACGGCGCCCTCCTCTACGGCGAGCAGTACTGACTCCGCAGAAGAAACACCGCGACCCTGGCGGGCCGGTGTTACTTGACATTTTGGTAAATGTAACACTTATAACAAGACCAGTTTTAATAACAATAACAACGATAACAAATAACAATGAAAACTGAACTTTTAAAAACGTATATTGTTAGACTTGTTAGTCTGCAAACGCGTGCGCTCGATAGAAGTCACTGTGGCAAACTAAAATGGCCGCCTGCTGCGCCCGCCGCGCCGATTGCCGCCCCTCACCCTACCCCTCATCTCGATGCACCGATTCGATTTGCAGGGCTTGCGGGGGGATTTGAATCATATCGCCGCCGTGTGTGATAATATACTATATTGTGGCCAGATATTGTAAGATGAAATAGCATAGTATAGCGCGCGTGTGTGACGCCCTTCACTGCATGGAATTTTTTTACGTACAGGTGACTCAAGTACTGGGTAATTCTCTTTATGTCAAACCCTTTGATCAAAAATAAAGAAAAAAAAAAAGAAAAAAAAAAGTGTGGTTGGGAGTTTATTTATTTAAAACACGTCAATGTTCAAACCGTTTATAATGTAAAAAGTAGTATCCATAAGACTTAATTTGTACACCAAAATTAATTTATTCATAATTGACAAATAGAACCTTTTTTACTTTTTCAATAGGCAATATATCAGAATATAATTATCATACCGTTTAAGACAAGGATTAACGACGACGACCTGGTAAAGGTTGCAGGAAGCCGCTGGATGCGAGCCGCACAGGACCGGTCGGTGTGGAAATCCTTGGGGGAGGCCTTTGTCCAGCAGTGGACGTCTTTCGGCTGATAGATAGATAAGACAAGGATTATTTATTGTTTTTATTCATTTTATACATAATTGTTATTAGAAAATGGTAAATACATGGAGAAAATATTTAATTTAATTGTACATCTTCAAAAATGTAATATCGCAGAAAGTATATCATTTACGACATTTTGTCAAAGAGTATTTGTTGTTTGTAATTATTTACTCTGTTGATTGGCGTATGTTTCAAAAGTGTACACCAAAATACGTCATTTTAGGTACTTGTAACTTTAGGTATGCCAATGAGGTTCGATCTCTTTTCATTAGACCTTCCAACGCCCTCGGTTTGTAGCGCTGCGCTACCGACCACTGGGCCCCGATCGCGCTAATTTCAATAGGTTTTACCTTACCAACGAAGCGTTTTTGGTTTTGGATTAGATTTTGTTCAGCTGATGTAAAAAATGGTATCGCGGTATTTTTTCTCAACGATTTAATCGTTGACGTTACCAAACCAAATCAAAACTTGTACCGAACTCAGAACGTTTAGAGCTTACCACTAGTATACAAAAATATTAGGTGTTATTTTCTTAATCGATGATCGATTATGCACTTCGCGAAGCGCGCAGCACTATTCATATGTCAAATTGTTGTCAAAATGTAGTCTGCTCATTGTCTACTATTTTTATTAAAGGAAAAACGCAAAACAATGTGGAAAAATGCATATATAAACTGCAAGTAAGTAGTAGTTTTCTGAAATAATTTATAAATGTGGACAGTGCAACTATTTATATGTTATTTTCTATGATTTTAAGGTGGATGGAGGCCCGGCACGGCTACGTGCACCATTCATCCACTATGTTAAAGGAGACACGAGCACTTGAAAGTCCTGCTGGCCCCACTAGTAATAATAATAATAATAATAATAAAGATTATTTATTTCTCGTTCACAAAGGGAACAAAAACTTATAGGTAGATACAGCCATAAAATTAATTTATAAAATTCTCCTTTGTGAGAGACTGGTGTCTGTACTAGGATATCCTGTCTTACAGATTACCAGGCTCTCACCTTACGGACCTTATCACTGTGGCTTAGTAAGTAAACGCTAGTGGAACATAGCAGTGGGGACACGAATCCTAAAGGCACCCTAGAACAGCTGCAGCTGTTGGTCGAGTTTTATAAGGCCAATAAAAAGGTCATTAAATAAGTAAGCGCCGCTGTAGTGTCTTTGGTGATCATGCTGAGGCTGGATGTGCACATCACATGATAACAGCTGTCTCCAACTGGCAGATAGTATGTTCAGTTTGCATAGAAGGACAAGACCATCAAAATTCGAAACATGTAAACAAACAGTACCAATACAATAATAAATAATAATATTGTGTAAGGAACTAGGTATTTTTTATTTTACCACCACTGCTTACAGTCTTTTTCACATCCAGACGGTATGTGGGGTTTCAACTCCTAACCCACAAACGGCTTGGCCTGCAGATAGGGTTTCTGATTTCTCGACCTTTTTTATTTCTCGAGTTTCGAGAATTCTCGAGCCCAAATTCTCGAGTTTTCTCGGGTCTCGAGTCTTTTTATACAAACCATTGGAATATATTAAAATTAATTTAGAAAATCAAATTTTTTTATCTGATAATTTTGTAGTATTTGGTACCTCTTATTTAAGAAAGGAAAGGAATAAAAATTAAAATTTTCTTACATACTAAAACAGATACATAGATAAACTATAAACAAAACAACTAAAATCAAAACTTAGCACTAAACTAATAGTCGAGTGGGCCCGATGGAATCCCTCCTATCGTGTTGAAGGTGTGTGCTCCAGAGTTGGCTCCAGTTTTAACGCGCTTTTTTTGGTTTTCCTACTCTTCTGGCGTAGTCCCGAACTCATGGAAGACAGCTTTGGTGCACCCGATCCCTAAAAAAGGTGACCGCTCGAATCCGTCCAACTACAGGCCGATAGCCATAACCTCCTTATTCTCAAAGATAATGGAGTTTATTATCAATAGCCAGCTCCTTCGGTACCCAGAGGACCACCAGCTGCTTAGTGACCGACAGTACGGTTTCCGTAGGGGCCGGTCCGGTGGTGATCTTCTTGTCTACCGTTGGGCACAGGCGATCGAGAAATATTTGCGGTTAGTTTGGACAGAGCGAAGGCCTTCGATCGGGTCTGGCACAATGCTCAGATTCTATGTCTGTGAATGCTGGTGTCCCTCAAGGCTGTCTGCTTTCGCCTACCTTCGTTCCTTCTGCATATCAATGATATGCTGCAAATCAGCAGCACTCACTGTTATGCGGATGACAGCACAGGTGATGTCGTCTATACCGGCCGTGCCAACATTTCTCGGGAAAATGTCATCGAGACTCGAAACAATTTTGTGTCTGAAATTGAGGCTTCTTTAAAGAAAGTTTCGGAATGGGGTCGACATAATTTGGTCCAATTTAACCCCACCAAGACACAGGTTTGCGCGTTCACCGCCAAGAAAATGCCATTTATCGTATCAACTCGTTTTGAGGACACCCCTAAATGCTTTAGCTATTATCGGAACCCTTGGTGTCGACATTTAGAGTGAAGTCCAATTCTGTGGTTATCTAGAGCAGTGTTTTTCAACCTGTGGGTCGCGACCCCCTGGGGGGTCGCGAAGCCTTTCTCAAGGGGTCGCGGGTACATGAAAATGTAAGTGTTTTATAGATCCTACACTGGGCCTGTTTATTTTGTATCAATTTTTCAAAACGTGGGTCTATTTTGGAGACGTCGTTGATAAGTAAATCGTTTTCTAATTAACGAAAATTATTAACGTAAATCTCAAATCACTTACATTTTGAATGTTTATGGCCCTAGGGGGGTCGCAAGATTTTTTTAAGTTGTAAAGGGGTCGGGTATTCAAAAAGGTTGAAAATACTGATCTAAAGGGTAAGGCTAAATTAGCCTTGAAGAAGCTTAGTGTGGTGTGTGTGCTCAATAGATCGAGATGGTATTTCACCGCGGCCCATCGCCTGCAACTTTATAAGGCGCAGGTTCGGCCTCATATGGAATAGACTGTTCTCATCTCTGGGCAGGGGCACCCCAGTAGCAGCTTCTACCTCTGGACCGCATTCAATAGAGAGCAACCCGAATTGTAAGCTGCCAGCATATTTCAGATCGGCTTGGCCCCTTGGCACTGCGTAGAGATGTAGCCTCGCTCTGCATTCTCTATCGCATATAGTACGGAGAGTGCTTCCAGAAATCATGCTGCTTCTTTTGGCCATCGTTCTACGCGACAATATTTTCATCTCCATCACTTAGATGGTTAGCTGTCCACAACTGTGCGTTTACGCGACAAAAAAAGACGCACGACGCGCTTGGCGCAATTCACATTCGGAACTCGAGAATTCTCGAGCTCCGGTCATTTTTTTCTCGTCTCGAATGAAGCCAAATTTCTCGAGTTTTCTCGAGTTCGAGAAAGCTCGAGCTGAAACCCTACCTGCAGACCATATCGTTTTTTAACCATACAGTCTCTCAAGACCAATGTCTTTGACTAGTGTGAAACTGAGGCATGGCCACTTACAATGGGTCTCATAAACAGATTCAAGGACAACCAAAAGTTTCCTATGTGATCGAATTAGAAATAATATAGGTAACAATAATATCCCGGATAAATCATGCACAATCGTCTGGCCCCAAACTAATGGAAACCAGAGACTGATTGATATACATACACATTTAGATTTAAATACATTCCGGGGCCCTGCTCATCGAAGAAATGTTAGCCGTAGATGGGGATCAAACCCACGAGTCTCTCATCAGTAGTCAAGTGCGCTAACCACTGAGCCACCGAGTCACTTAAATGAGGTCATACACAGGAGAACTACTAGTAACTGCCGAAGCTCATAGAACTGCTTAACTGAAGCAGCAGTAGGCGGAGCACACAGCTTGCAGAACAACCACTCGGTGGTGAACCGATGACCTGATGAAAGGTGAGGGCAGCACAGGACCAGTCAGAGTGGAAATCCTTAGGGGAAGCCTTTTAGATATATACTCTTTATTGAACACAAAATACAATTTTATTAATAAAAAATAAATAAAAAAGATATGTGGTGGTGCCACCTGGGAGGGCTTATCGCTGAAAGCGATTTCTTCCAGACAACTCGAGGACACAGAGACAAAACAAAGTACAGGTAGGCCTTTGTTTAGCAGTGGACGTACTTATGGACGTACTTTGGCAGTGATGATTATGAAGTGACCTTCTAAAATGAGCATTTATTTTGCCGGTTGTTACCCTGCTTTGTCCCATCTACCTTGTGGCATCTTTTCAAATATGAGATAAAAATTGAGTTTGATGATTATTAACCACTTCCTTGGCATAGTATCTAAGCCACTTGCTCCTCTTCAAGAGGTCAGAGGTTCGAGTCCCAGCCTATTCGGAATTTTTATTAATAATAATAATAATATCTGAGACAAATCAAAGAAAGTGGTAGAAAGTTTATGCGCCCGCCTGGCTAGGTACCACCATTTTATCAATTTTATCACAAAAAAACAAATCTTAACAGCATTGTAAGATAGCTAGATTCGCAGGTCAGATTGTATCCTTAGAGGCTGTTGGAGTATACCCTTAGGGGCGCTATAATACGCCTTGAAACGCATAGAAAACAAAGAAATTTTTTTAGGCTCGGGCAAAATTTTCGGCGAAATTTTATTTTGTTCGCAACCACTCCCCCCCCCCCCTTTTATTGTTTTATCGAATAGGGGTCACGTAGGGGAACATTTTTGGTCATGTGAAGTTTTTTCGTAGGATCAACCGTTTTCGAGAAAAACGGGTCCGAAGGTGTGCGTTTATAAAGGGGCCAGGAAATTTTCGACAAACGGTATTAATGTATGTATACGGGATATTAAGGGGGCGCCCTAGGAGAGCCAAGGGGCCCCGGGGGCGTAAAGGGTATGTTATGGGGGTGCACTAGGAGAGCTAAGGGTGCGCACCGGGGGTGCAAAGGATATGTTAAGGAGGCGCACTAGGAGCTCCAAAGGGGCGCCGTGGGGATGTTAAGGGGGCGCCCTAGGAGCGCCAAGTGAATGTTAAGGGGGCGCCCTAGGAGCGTTAAGGGGGAGTTAAAGGGGCGCCAAGGAAATGTTAAGGGAGCGCCCTACGAGAGCCAAAGGGGCGCCCCGGCGGCGCAAAGGGAAGGGATGTTAAGGGGGCGCCCTAGGAGCGCCGAGGGGGCGCCCCGCGGGTGCCAAGTGGATGTTAAGGAGGCTCCCTAGGAGTGTTAAGGGGGAGTTAAAGGAGCACCAAGGGGATGTTAAGGGGGGGCCTTAGAAGCGCCAAGGGGATGTTAAGAGGGCGCCCTAGGAGAGCCAAGGGGGTGCCCCGGGGCGCAAAGGGTATGTTAAAGGGGCGCACTAGGAGAGCCAAGGAGGCGCCCCGGGGGCGCAGAAGTGGGTGCAGCGAATACTGTCCTATAGAAACATTACTGCCCAAGCTCCCCTTCATCGCATCCCATCATCAAAGCAGGGGGTTATCCTGACACCGCAGCCGATACAGGGGCCCCGGAGTGTGCAGCGTAAATTATCTCCATATCGCGGCGCTTCTAGGGTACCCCCTTAACATCCCTTTAGCGCCCCCTTAACATCCCCTTTTGCGCCCCCGGGGCGCCCCCTTAGCTCTCCTAGTGAGCCCATTAACATAGCCTTTGCGCCCCCTTGGCTCTCCTAGGGTATCCCCTTGGCGCCCCTGGGGCGCCTCATTAACTCCCCCTTGGCGTTCTAGGGCGGCCCCTTAACATCATCTTGGCTATCCTATTGCGCCCCCTTAACATACCCTTTGGGCCCCGGGGCACTCCTTGGCTCTCCTAGGGCGCCCCCTTAACATCCTCTTGGCACCCCTTAACTCCCCCTTGGTGCGCCAAGAGCGCCCTCTTAGCATTCCCTTGGCGCTCCCTTAACATCCCCTTTGCGCCCCCGGGGCGCCCCCTTGGCGCTCCTTGGTGCTCCCGGGGCGCCCCTTAACACCCCCTTCATACATTAATACCGTTTGTAGAAATTTTCCCTGGCTCCTTTATAAACGTCACCTTTGGACCCGTTTTTTCGTAAACGGTTGATCCTACGAAAAACCTTCACATGACCAAAAGTGTTCCCCTAAGTGACCTTTACTCGATAAGACAATAAAAAGGGGGCGACGCAAACAAAAAAATTCTTCATCGAAAATTTTCTAAGTCCCTGGCCCTTAGTCCCCCTAAGCCTAGGTACTCTTAGTGGAGTTTTGAATTTTGGTTGCCGTTTTTCTCGAAAACCTGCACCTTACGAAGAAACTTCACATGACCAAAAATGTTCCCCTTAGTGACCCCTACTCGATAAAACAATAAAAAGAGGGAGTTGCGAACCAAAAAAAATCTCGCCGAAATTTTCGTGGGGCTCTATAGTCCCTAGCCTATAGAGCCCCTAAGGGTACACCCCAATCGCATTGCGTTGGCCCTTTTTTATAAGCTCGCTTCCATCCATCCTTGGCATCATTATCACTTATCATCAGTTGAGATGATGCCAAGGGCTAACATAGTGTGGAAGTGTGTGAATTGTGGATAAAAATACGAAAAAACAAAAGATTTTTCAATGCGTTAGCTCAGCTTCTATACGTAAAAGTTCCTTGGCACTAACTTTTTCAGAAACGTTCGTTTGATAGCGGAAAACACGTTCCCAACGAAACGTTTTTGTTTTTAAACGTTGTCAAAGAATAGCGCGATACCATAGAATACATACAGTTCGATCGATCGCTACACCAACACATTTTCCGATAAAAATCTAATTCGTTACCGTTAAATTTGTTAGCGCGATACAAAAAGTTTTTAAACAAATGTTGTTTATAAACAAAAACGAAACGTTTTTGTTTACAAACAACGTTTATAAACAAAAACGTTTCGTTAGGAACGTATTTTCCGCTATCAAACGAACATTTCTGAAAAAGTTAGTGCCAAGGAACTTTTACTTATAGAAAAGCTAACGCATTGAAAAATCTTTTGTTTTTTCGTATTTTTATTCACACTTCACACACTTTCACACTTGGTTAGCACTTGGCATCATCTCAACTGATGATAAGTGATGATGATGCCAAGGATGGATGGAAGCGAGCTTATAAAAAAGCGCCAACGCAATGCGATTGGGGTGTACCCTTAGGGGCTCTATAGGCCAGGGACTTAGAATTTCGGCGAGATTTTTCTTGGTTCGCAACCCCCCCCCCCTTTTTATTGTTTTATCGAGTAGGGGTCACTAAGGGGAACATTTTTGGTCATGTGAAGTTTTTTCGTAAGGTGCAGGTTTTCGAGAAAAACGGCAACCAAAATTCAAAACTCCACTAAGAGTACCTAGGCCACGGGGTCTCATTGCATATACAACGAAAACCTTAGTTCATTAAAATGTCAATAGATGGCACGACAAGTATCGATTTGTAATCGAAGTTCATGCAAAACGAAGAAAAAACCCATAAAGTTGCTAAAAATAAGTGTTTTGATTATTGTAATAACCAAAAAGTATGACAAAGGCCGATAATGCACTTTATTCTCAAATACTACAAATTATCTGATCACGGCGCGGCGATGCATATGAAAACTACTTTCGTCTTAACTTGTCAGAGTTGAGGAATGACACATACTAGTTGAGTACCAGTTTATAGCGTGAATTGATAGATGGGGCTGATACAATACAATTGAAAAACGTAATGGGTGGTTTACGTTTTGTTTTTCATATTTCAAATTATGTATTTTTATTTATTAATATCACAGATAATATAATACTAGTAGGTTTTGTGCAAAAAAAAATCAACAAAAGCAAATGAAGCTACAGGTAAGCAACCAGAATGTCTTCATTTATAGCCCGCGCCCTAGATGTCGCTAGTAGCGGTAGTTCTCAATGAGTGAAAAAAATAGCCCGAAGAATAGCCCGAGTTACGGCAGTCGCATTTCGTTGTATGACATGAGGTATCTGTACGTTAGTATTATAAAATCTGTGCCTAGGCTTAGGGGCACTAAGGGCCAGGGACTTAGAAAATTTTCGATGGCGAATTTTTTTGTTTTTTATTTTCTTATCGAGTAGGGGTCACTTAGGGGAACACTTTTGGTCATGTGAAGTTTTTTCGTAGGATCAACCGTTTACGAAAAAACGGGTCCAAAGGTGCACGTTTATAAAAGAGCCAGGGAAAATTTCTACAAACGGTATTAATGTATGAAGGGGGTATTAAGGGGGGCCCAGGGGGCGCAAAGGGCGCGCCCTAGGCGCACCAAGGGGGAGTTAAGGGAGTGCCAAGAGGATGTTAAGGGGGCGCCCTAAGAGAGCCAAGGGGCGCCCCGGGGCCCAAAGGATATGTTAAGGGGCCGCCCTAGAACGCCAAGCGGGCGTTAAGGGGGAGTTAATGAGACGCCCCAGGGGCGCCAAGGGGATGTTAAGGGGGCACCCTAGGAGAGCCAAGGGGGCGCAAAGGCTATGATAATGGGCGCACTAGGAGAGCCAAGGGGGCGCCCCGGGGGCGCAAAAGGGGATTTTAAGGGGGCACCCTAGGAGAGCCAAAGGGGGCGCAAAGGCTATGTTAATGGGCGCACTAGGAGAGCCAAGGGGGCGCCCCGGGGGCGCAAAAGGGGGTGTTAAGGGGGCGCTCTAGGAGCGCCACGGGGGCGCTAAAGGGATATTAAGGGGGCACCCTAGGAGCGCCGGGATATTGAGATAATTTATGCTGCACAATGCGAACACAATAAAATGTCGCCGTTTTGTCCCGAGCCTAAAAAAAAATTAAAAAATTCTTTGGTTTCTATGCATTTCAAGGCGTATTATAGCGCCCCTAAGGGTATACCCAACAGCCTCTAAGGATACAATCTGACCTGCGAAGCTAGCTATCTTACTTACAATGCTTTTTTGTGACGAGGTTGATAAAATGGTGGTACCTAGCCAGGCGAGCGCATAAACTTTCTACCAATAAAAAATCGAATAGGCTGGGACTCGAACCTCAGGGGTTCAAGTTCAGGGGCTCTTGAAGAGGAGCAAGTGGCTTAGATACTATACCATGGAAGTGATTAATAATCATAAAGCTCAATTTTTATCTCATATTTGAAAAGATGCCACAAGGTAGATGGGACAAAGCAGGGTAACAACCGGCAAAATAAATGCTCATTTTAGAAGGTCACTTCATAATCATCACTGCCAAACAGAGTACGTCCATAAGTACGTCCACTGCTAAACAAAGGCCTACCTGTACTTTGTTTTGTCTCTGTGTCCTCAAGTTGTCTGGAAAAAATGGCTCTCAGTGATAAGCCCACCCAGGTGGCACCACCACATATCTTTTTTATTTATTTTTTATTAATTAAATTGTATTTTGTGTGCAATAAAGCAGTGGTTTTCAACTTTCTCGGGGGGTCGCGACCCAAGCCTTTCTCAAGGGGTCGCGAGTAAAAGAAAAAGTCAGTTTGTAGGTCCTACATTGCAATAAAAAAATACGATTTCAGTGAGAAGGCTGGACCTGTTTATTTTTTAAGAATTTGTCAAAACGTGCCCATACAACCATTTCGGTCACAGTGTAGACAATGCTACTTGATTCTATTACGACGCAAGTAGCATTGTCTACACTGCGACCGAAATGGTTGTATGGGTGTTTCTATTTTGGAGACATTAATAACTAAATCATTTTCTAACTGAAGAAAATTATAAACGTAATCTTTGAAATCACTAACATTTTGTATTTTTATGGCCCTAGAGGGGTCGCAAAATTTTTTTACCTATAAAGGGGTCGTGTATTAAGGTTAAAAAAGGTTAAAAAACAATGCAATAAAGAGTATATATCTAAAAGGCTTCCCCTAAGGATTTCCACTCTGACTGGTCCTGCGCTGCCCTCACCTTTCATCAGGTCATCAGTTCACCACCGAGTGGTTGTTCTGCAAGCTGTGTGCTCCGCCTACTGCTGCTTCAGTTTAGCAGTTCTATGAGCTTCGGCCGTTACTAGTAGTTCTCCTGTGTATGACTTCATTTAAGTGACTCGGTGGCTCAGTGGTTAGCGCACTTGACTACTGATCCGAGACTCGTGGGTTTGATCCCCATCTAGGGCTAACATTTCTTCGATGAGCAGGGCCCCGGAATGTATTTAAATCTAAATGTGTATGTATATCAATCAGTCTCTGGTTTCCATTAGTTTGGGGCCAGACGATTGTGCATGATTTATCCGGGATATTATTATTACCTACCTATATTATTTCTAACTCGATCACATAGGAAACTCCAAACACGGCATACTCCAACACCCTTTGGTTGTCCTTGAATCTGTTTATGAGACCCATTGTAAGTGGCCATGCCTCAGTTTCACACTAGTCAAAGACATTGGTCTTGAGAGACTGTATGGTTAAAAAACGATATGGTCTGCAGGCCAAGCCGTTTGTGGGTTAGGAGTTGAAACCCCACATACCGTCTGGATGTGAAAAAGATTGTAAGCAGTGGTGGTAAAATAAAAAATACCTAGTTCCTTACACAATATTATTATTTATTATTGTATTGGTACTGTTTGTTTTACATGTTTCGAATTTTGATGGTCTTGTTCTTCTATGCAAACTGAACATACTGTCTGCCAGTTGGAGACAGCTGTTATCATGTGATGTGCACATCCAGCCTCAGCATGATCACCAAAGACACTATAGCGGCGCTTACTTATTTAATGACCTTTTTATTGGCATTGCAAAACTCGACCAACAGCTGCAGCTGTTCTAGTGTGCACGTAGCCGTGTCGGGCCTCCATCCACCTTAAAAGCATAGAAAATAACACATATACTGCACTAATAATAGCTGCACTGTCCACATTTATAAATTATTTCAGAAAACTACTACTTACTTGCAGTTTATATATGCATTTTTTCACATTGTTTTGCGTTTTTCATAACAATGAGCAGACACTACATTCTGACAACAATTTGACATATGAATAGTGCTGCGCGCTTCGCGAAGTGCATAATCGATCATCGATTGAGAAAATAACACTTAATATTTTTGTATACTAGTGGTAAGCTCTAAACGTTCTGAGTTCGGTACAAGTTTTGATTTGGTTTAGTAACGTCAACGATTAAATCGTTGAGAAAAAATACCGCGATACCATTTTTTACATCAGCTGAACAAAATCTAATCCAAAACCAAAAAAGCTTCGTTGGTAAGGTAAAACCTATTGAAATTAGCGCGATCGGGGCCCTGGTCTATCAAAAGCAGAGTACGCTCGCAATATGGTAACGCTTGAACGTTAAATTCTAAGCGAATATATTGAATTATATGGAGGTCTTCCTTGCTTATGGAATTTAAACATAGAAGCGTTTAAGGTTTTATCGCAAAAAATATTGCATAGAAAGTATATTGGCAGATAAGCTAAAAGAAAAATGAAGCCATCACTTCAACCATTTTCTGGTCTTTTTTCTTTTTTTCTCTTCATTTGCGCACACGACTGCTAAAGCGACACCAACCATTTTATTTTTTGAAAGGAAATTACGTATTTTCCGAGCGAAATCAAAAATTTACCAATGTTGGCAGCTCCGTCTACCATGCCGACCATGTTGGGTTGCTTATGGCGAGCGTGTAGCACCCTCTTTAACTTGTTATTTTATTGTAAATTTTGCAAAACTATCCAAAAAGTTTCGAAGTTTTTATCTTTCAAAACCTACAATGTCTGGTGACCGTGAAGTAAGAAGCATCATCATAGAAATTAGATATTCTGATTATGCCAATGACTTGACTTATTGTCCTAAGTCCCCTTGGTGGGGCAGAGAGTCAACCGGCGGCGGGCGGAGGGGTATTTTTATTTTCCAAAAAAGAACTTGTCGCAGCAGCCGACCACCGACTCGCCGCGGCCAAAAGGGCTCAGATAGGCGACCACCCCGCCGCAAAAAAGTTGAAATCTCCGCACGATCGCAAATCGCTCTCCGTTTGAGTGGTAGCAATTTTAGTTGTACTCGCCGCCGCAGTGGTTGCCGTCACAAACGGCGGAGGTTTCGAGTCCACCTGGTCGTCGTCGTCGCCTCCTCCTCCTCCCCCAGTCGTAGTTCTATCGGGGCGGCGGGTGGCGACCGAGACCGGCGAATCAGCGATTCTACACCGCGCGCGCCGAAACAAACGGCGTCAGCGGGTGCAGTCTCTGTCGAAGCACACTGCCGTCGGTGACAATCTCTCCCTAATGCTTTTTATCATTGCTAGAGTCTACGATTGCCGCTAAGCGGGCGACTCAAATGATGATTAGAGTATAACAAGTGAGTATATTTTTACCGTTGAACCAAGTAGCGTTTGTGACTCGATCGATAAAAATAAACAGTGGCATGCTTTTTATGGCTGCTGGTGGGTGCGAACTCGAGATACTTAAATAATCTCCTGATACGACGACGACATGTTTGGGCGCAACAATGGTGCAACTTTGTCCCTTTACAATGAAACCCCGTCGAGACAAGACGGTGGTGGCAGAGGCGGTTGCGGAGGCGGTAGAGGCGGCGGCCGGCCGCTGCCGCCCGAACACTGACAATAAATCAAACATTTCCGTTTGCACTTTGCACCCCCCTGAAGAATCAAATCGAGTGTTGAAGCAATTCTCGGAGCGTAAAGGTGGCGCCGCCGCCGCCGCCTCCGGAACTCTTTTTTTCAATGTACTCTTTCATTTTGTCGTTGGTGGAACCGCCGCCGCCGCCGCCGTTCGCAAATATCATCGCCTGGGCCGCCTTCAAAAGCTTAAACTCGTAGAGCTCGCAAAATGATCTCAATCGAGACAGTTGGTTCTCGACGGTGAGAGCTTCCGAGCGCAGGCCCAAATCTTTGGCCAGCGCCTCGGCGGCAGACTTATTTTCTTTCAGGGTATAGTCGCGACTGAGCAAGCGCGCATTGTTCATGGCGAATGCGACAAGCCGCCGCCGCCGCCGCGACGACCCTGAAAATCCGTTGAACCCCCCACAGTGTTCTTCGATGAGGCGCGTCAGAGATTTGTCGTGCAAATTTTTAGCGCGTCGCCTCGGGTCCAGCAGCCAAGTGTCCAGCTCGTCAAAGAGAAACACCACGGCACATCGTGGCCGCCGCCACCGCCGCTGCGTCTTCATAACAATGGCATCGCTGAGTCGGATGGCGTATGACATTTTGTGCGCGTCGATCAACGAGCGCGAATCAAAAGCGAGCGCCACGGTCACATCGTGGTCACCACCACCACCACCACCGCTGGACTCTTCCGAAGCTACGGCAGCGGCTAGCTGGAGCCCGGCCTCACTCTTGCCGAGTCCGTGACCGCCCAGGAACACTGGCGGAGTGAGGCGGGCCCTCTTGGCCAGCGTGGATGGATCGAGCAGTTTGGTGGCATACGGGGGACACGCCGGCACGCCATTCGCCAACAGTTGGTTCGTCCTGACGCCCATGCGCCTCAGCGCAGTGACCGATATGACAACGCCCGATTCTAGTACAACGGTGGCAGTGTGTTCAGAGTTTGAATCGATAATCGCCATAATATTCGCCATAGTCCTGTCAAACGGGATCATTGTGTTTCGGCCCAATGTCTGGACCTCGGTGAGCAACTTGTAACCACCGTACGATGTGACTATGATCAACACGGAAAACAGGACGGCGGTGACTATTGCAATTACCCAGAGAGCGCGAGAAATGCTCCTCAGCCGGACGTCGTCCGCATCGTCTTGCGGCGGCGGTGGCGGCGGCGGCGCCGTCACGGAGGGCAATGAAGACGCGGCAACGGCGCGTGTCTTTGCGGCCGTATAAATTTGGGCCGCCACCGATGACATACTCAATCTTATAAGGGATAAGATGTTTATATTATGGTTATTTGCGGGAGTGGCCCTCATGCTCTTTTTGAGCCGTTTGTTTCATCACGAACTCACCAGATTGGGTCTCATGCCCGTCTTTCTAAATCGAAGCTACCGCTGCATGCCCAACGGGGTGCAAACTAGGATGGCTCAATCGGTGGGCGTGTTCAACAAATCGTCGGCGCGAGAGCCCTATATAGTGTACAATCGCGACGGTGGCGGCGGCAGCGGCGAAGCGTTAATGACAAACTTGTCGTATGTGGGGTGCGATCCCGACGCGGTGCTACTTAGGCGGTTTAAAAACCCGAGGCTAGCAGCAGTAGCCTCTACCACCACCCCCGGAACGGTGGTGGCGTGGCGGCACGAACCCGCAGCTGCGCCGCTACCGCCGCGACACTGGTTGGTCTATTGTTTCGGCGACACTATTTTGGCCGCACTCTGCCTCGGTGGTGAGAGGATCGACACCAAAGTTCTCTCGTACGGACACCTAAACGGGGGTAATACGCGCGACCATGAAAACGTTCTTATGTTCGCCAAATGCCTCGTCCTCAATAAACCCGTAATGTTTGTATCGGCTCTCCTCACCACGTTCGCCACAATAGTGGACAGGGTGCGAGAGGCCCATCTCGATGCCACCGGCGCCGAGTTGTTTGTGTTGGGATGCTCGGTGGTGACGGAGAATGATGATGATCTCAAAAAGAGTATAGTCTCAAAGTTGTTGTCCATGTCGTCGATAGTGGACGTCGTGGCGACAGAAGTTCCCACCGCCACCTCCGCCGCTGCTGCATTGGCCCCACGGCGATTGGAGGAATCGCTCGTGTTGACCAACAGTGCGGCTACTGTCGACGTCGAGCGGCACACGGACGACCTACTGGACGGTCGGCACGGAACCAAAATCACCCTTTACCCCGCCTTTATATCGGCGGTGGGCACGGCACCCGAGAATCCAGACTCGCTCGCAAAGTCAATCAAGTCAGCTGAGAAGCTTGGCGAATAAAAGAACCGGTCCTTTAGGGGCGGGGAGGGGGGTGGGGAGGGATTGCGTTTCTAAGTTACTGCGTAGTCATATATAATGCTATACATCTTTTATAATGGTAGATTACGAATAACCGTCAACTAGTCAATACCCTATTGATGACGCATATTTTTTTTGTGACGCTAAACGTATCGTTCAAGTTACGCCTGTTTTACAAGGCACGCTCCCCCACCCCTCGCACCTCAAGTAAGCCATTATCCCAACGTATCAACGTATTTTGCGTGGCCTTCTCAAAGATGGTGCGTCGTCATCGCCACGGCTATGGTCTGCTCTTAATGCACAGCGGTTGGGGCACCGTGGACGGCCGGAGCGTAATTCTACTCCTCTCATCGTACGGGTATAGCGACTACCAGCAGCAGTCGCGGCTACGAATGCGATCATCTGACGTTCGCCTGACTGCCCTGTCGGCGGCGTCGCCGAAACAATTGCCGAATACGTTTCGTCTGGCGCCCGAGAGCGTGTCGCTGCCGCGAGGCAGCTTCCACCCTAGCGACGGCACCGGACAGGCGGCCGCGATTCGAGAGTTTGTGGAAGAAACGGGCATTGCGTTGCCCAAAATGTACATTTATCACGAGGGATTCAACGTGTGGTGGACTGACGGAAACACGTAAGTAGTGTATTATTGGGCTTTTAAAATCACTTTTTGAGAACAGCGTTCAGTAAACTCCGTTCGCCTCGCTTCGCTCGTCTTCACTCCGTATACTGAACGCTGTTCTCAAAAAATGATTTTAAAATACCAAAAATCCAACGAAAACTTCGGTTCAACACATACAAAGAGCGAATGTTAAAATTATCTTAGTACTCACCAGTAAAAAGCTGCTGTCTCCGTTGAAGTTTAACATCTTTTAAATCTCACTATTTATTTAACACAACGCACATAAACTTGAAAAAAATAGATAACATAGTTTTGTTGTGATAGGTTGGTTATTAAACTACGCGGTCGCGTATAGGATGGGATATTATAAATTGGTTGATTTAGGTTTCATTCACTGACTGGATGAAGTTTCAGTATTTTAATTTTTTCAAGGCTCACTTATATAATTCAGTTACTGCACCTAACTGATAACTTCATTCAATTGCAGCAGTGTATGGCTGGGGGTTTCGGTCTACTCGAAACTGGCTCCCCGACACTGACATTCATTGAGTAGCTGAAGTTTCAGTACCTTAAATTTTCATAACTTCACCCAATTGCAGCAGTGTATGGCTGGGGGTTTCGAACTACTCGAAACTGGCTCCCCGACACTGACATTCATTGAGTTGCTGAAGTTTCAGTACCTTAAGTTTTCATAACTTCACCCAATTGCAGCAGTGTATGGCTGGGGGTTTCGAACTACTCGAAACTGGCTCCCCGACACTGACATTCATTGAGTTGCTGAAGTTTCTGTACCTTAAATTTTTTTAACTTCACCCAATTGCAGCAGTGTATGGCTGGGGGTTTCGAACTACTCGAAACTGGCTCCCCGACACTGACATTCATTGAGTTGCTGAAGTTTTAGTACCTTTAATTATGATTAGGTTCACCTTGAATAAAAATAACTGATAACTTCGTTTAACTGCAGGAGTGCTTCGGTTGGGTTTACAACTTTTTCAAACATGTTCGATCTGCATCTATATTTATGTATTCATAAAATTTGGTTATATTCACACCAAAACTAAGTTATACACATTTAATTAATTTTATAATATATTTCACTAAGCGGGAACATCCGACGTCATTCCCGCTGCACTGTAAACCTCCACTAGAAGAAGCTGCTGACGCTTGCAAATCTACACAAATGACACGGCGTGATCATAAGCGACAAGCGTTTTTGCCTTTTATTTAAAAATAATTAAGTTAGTAGCAATTTAGCTAAATAAGTTTTGAAGTAGAATTTTTATTTCAGAAGAATTGATTTAATTAGGAATTACGAAATTACTTCGTTTTGTTTACATCTTCATTTTATAGATTCTGTTTTTTTTTTAAGAAAACATATATAGATTTTATTAATATTCATTTGATGATAATTTTAAGAACTAAGGAATTCATCATTTATCAATTCAGTTTTTTTAAGCTTCCAATGATTTGCTTTTCACTCCCGCTATGCGCTTATGACTTCAACCAATAAGTACTGTCACACACATAATTTCTATCTCAACGGTGTACTTATGATTAGCAGGTAAGTAAATAAGTATGAAGTATGATTTATTTCTATATTATAAAAAGTATTACTGATACTAACTCTTTAAAATTAAATTAAACATTTTGTAGCTTAATGTAATCAGAAGTCCAACGACATGTGATTTTTGTGATAATGTAGCCTTTAATTATGTAAATGTAAAAATAAATAGGTAAAATTGAAACTTCTTTGGAAATTCGTGAGAGAGGGAGAGGAATTTAAGTAGATTTTTCTAATTAACTTAACTTGAATATTAAAATCATGTTTTTTTTAAATTTGACTGTACTTTAAAAATACATTCCCATCAGTAGCGTAGCAAGGCGTGGGCGAAGTGGGCCCTCGCCCACGGCCTCGCGCTCAAGGAGGCCTCGCGCGAGGCCCCCTACCTAAAATGCTAATGTAAGGGGGTCACATTATTACATAAAATCATAAAATCTTGCGAGGCCCTCGTCAGTGCTTTATGTGAGTATGGCTAAAAATAAAAATGGCAAAACTGTATAGAATCAAGTAATAACCATAAGACATTTGAAATCCAATCGTTCCATTTTATTTATAAAGGGATAATATTTTTACATTACAAAAAGCGTCGCGCGAGGCCCCTGTGAGTATTAAATATAGCTAAAAAGTAACCTGTACTCTATGAATAAAACCGCGATGGCTATCATAGCGGGGTCTCGCTCGAGGCCCACTACTAGCACTCATTGCAACAAATAAAAATCTTGCTGCAACCCTTGGTCTGCAAAAAATCTTAATATTGTCAGCAATTTAACTAGTATGCAGTCAGCTTGTAATATTATGTGTCTGCTCAATGAACACTCGCGATGTTAAATAATTACTCGGTTAGCAAGATTTTATAATTGGTCAGCAGATAAAACATGTACATAAAACAATAATATATCGTTTATAGGCAGTTTATCTGATAGATACGCATATTTAACAAACGGTAACTTATATGAATAATTAGGTTGCGTTTGTATTGAAAAAAAAACAGGATTTTTCGTTAAAGTGGGCGGAGCAAAATGCTGACGCGTGAAACGAGCGTTACGTGCCTTGCGAAGCACAGAAATGTTCGAGATAAATGCCACTAACAGTCAAACCCATCCAGGTTATAACTGCGTCTGTAGTCAGTTAACCTACATAATCGTCGTGACCACGCGAGGTACACATTATAACCTTACTATACTTACTCAAACAAATGTAGTAATAATCACTGCTTCGGGGGCAACTCTTAGGTACTGAAAAAAAAAATTATAGTGGCACCCATTTTGTGCTTGACAAGTAAAGTTTATTTATTTAATGAATTTCTGCTAACAGTCTGAGTGCTTACCATTTGATTAAATGTGGTTCACCCAATGCAGCCAAAATATATAATTGGTTGTCCAAAAAAAATTCGAGTAGTCCAGTATGACATTAACTGCTGATCGAATCTGAAATGTTTGCTGCCCATAAGTTGCTGACCAACTAGTTATATTGTCTGACCGAATATATTTTATTGCTCACAAAATTACGAATATTTTGCTAACCGTTTAAATGATATCCATAAAATTATTCGACACACATTTCAGTTTTTTTAAGCACTGGAAATAAAACTGTGAAATGACTGACCATCTTATCATACCTATGTAAAAATTTCTGAAAGATAGGGGGCCTCGCTGTGCGATTTCGCCCACGCCTAGATTACACCTTGCTACGCCACTGATTCCCATTCCCACGATATACGGCAAAGGTTTTACCTCAAAGTGCTGAGTTGTTGATCATATTATTATGAATAAACTTGCTTGCTTGGCTTGTCTATTATGGTCATGGTAAATAATGGTCACAGAATTTCAATCGCAAATAATAGTTTAGTGTAATAAGGTCGCTATTAAAAGTGGTAACAGAATTTGATGATTTTAATATGCTGAGTACAATAACGTTATATTAAAATGGATGCAAATATTACTTAGGTGAAAAAATATCACAGAGCTCTACGTTTTAAAAATATAAAATTAATAACAGCTACTAGGGTGATGCACAAGTGAAGATTCATTCATGATAACCAAAAGTCTTGCCGCCAAACATCAATGTTTACAGCACTGATGTGTTCCGGCATGAAGATAAGATAGCCAGTTCCCCATTGCGTTGGGGAACCAATTGTGGATAAAAAATAAGTTTAAAAATCTAATATTAAAAACAGTTACTTAACACTATATAGGTATCGGTTATGCTTCTTGTGACCAATTTACACTTTAAAATTTCAATAAGCTTATGACAAAACATTAATAGTTAATACGAAAAAAAAAAATGATATTCTGTTGTGACAAAAATACATTCATTGACCTTATTATACCAACTCGCTTATCTAAGACTACAACATTCGTGACAAAAAATTACTTTGCCTACAGGATCGTGTATTCTTCAAAGAGTTTTTAACGCAACTATCTCAAACAAATGTCTTTTAGATTTTATTAGAAACGGATTTTAAGATAACAAGGTAAGTAAGACTCGCATTAATATCAAAATAGTAATTTTACCCTGTTGAGTAAGAAACAGAGATCAAAAATTATTTCGCTAAATATGTACATCCTTTTTTTATTGCTAACATAATTTTATTGAAATCAAATTCAGCAGAACCTCTTAAATACTTCTAATTCGAACCCTTGTGTTATCCAAACGTCCCACCTCTTCCCGTTTCTTCACTGACTATCTATCGAATGTCGAGTAGGCTTTTTATTTTTAATACAATATCATCGGACAAATTATTGGATCTCTTAATTGTTTAGTTATGTTAAATTTGTATTTATTTTATTTTACAATACTAATTGTTTCATAAAAGTAGCCTATAGTTTCTATGTAGGTACTATAATTCGATCGCTCTGCGAATCTCAACACGGAGTAAATCAAAATATCAAAACCCTGTTGTATAAAATAAACCCTGCTGTATACGATGTGTTAGGTTGACCAAGAAGGCGACCGTTTTTGCTGACTTAATCAACTTACAAGTGAATACCGTACCTGCATGTTTCAAGTTACAAAGGCTCTATAATTCAATTTATTAATATGAATTTTTTTTTTTGATGAGATTGCCATTTTACTGTGAGAAAATAGGTGTTCAAGTGCATGTCAGACTAGTGATGGGGAAAGGAATATTCTCGGTTCGAGAACATTCTCATTCAGAAAATGTTTGAGAATATTCTCGATAACCAATTATATATAAAATTGTCAATTGTCTCGATTGTCAAGTCTAGTGAGATAGATATTTTCTCTAACAACCTATTTAAATATAAATCCTTATTAGTTCATAAACTTTATTCTGTATTTACCACTTTTTTAAAATAAAATATTAGTTAAGTTTTTTTTTTATAATATAACATTAATTGTTACTGTTACTGGCAATTACACCTCGGAATAGATAATATTGAATTGGCCATTAATAACTTTTATTCCATTATAAATAAAATTATCGAAGCTTACGTTCCGTCAAAGACGGTTATAGGTGACAAAAAATACCCAATATGGTACAGTCGTCCCTTGATTAGACTGATTAATAAAAAAATCAAAATTCATAAAAAATGGAAAATTTATAAAAGACAGAGTGACTATCATCATTTTTCAGATTTACGTAGAGAATCAAAAGAAATGGAAGCTTCTTGTTATAACTCTTTTATTTCCAGAGCGGAAAATAACATTCGTTTTAATTCTAAACATTTCTGGTCGTTCGTTAAACAAAAGAATAACAATAATAGTATCCCAAATACTCTTTATTTGGATGGTGAAACTGGATTTGATGGTCGATCTATAGCCAATATGTTCAACAATTTTTTCCAGTCTGTTACTGGGTGTTTGACTTCAAGTCTTATAAGTAATCCCAAAGAAGCGCTGATAGGAACTGTTAACTTTACTTCTGAGGTAGTTCAAAAGTACTTATCTCGGCTGGACTCTACCAAGGGCAGTGGCCCTGATGGGTTACACCCAATTTTTCTGAAATCCTGTAGCGAACAACTCGCAGGTCCTATTTGTTCTCTTTTTAAGATGTCGCTGTCGTGTGGAACTATGCCTGCCACGTGGAAACGTAGTATAATTGTTCCTATTTTTAAAAATGGAGATAGACATAACGTCCGCAATTACCGAGGCATTTCTAAACTTTCAGTTATCCCAAAACTTTTTGAAAAAATTATCTATGATACTTTGTTCCCTGCAGTTAGACCGCTACTAGTCAATCAACAGCATGGATTTGTAGAAAGGCGTTCCACTGAATCTAATCTAGGCGAATTTCTGGATTTCGTACTGGATCATATGGCTGATGGTTATCAGATAGATGCCGTGTATACCGACTACTCAAAGGCTTTTGATAAAATTTCTCATGAACTCTTACTTCGTAAACTAGAGCATGTCGGTATACACGGTGATTTGCTTAGATGGCTGGAATCATATCTCAGAGAACGCACGCAAGCCGTTGCTGTTAAAGGCTTTACGTCATCGTTTATTCCCATTACATCTGGTGTGCCGCAGGGCTCTCACCTCGGTCCACTCCTGTTTAATATTTTTATTAATGATGTTGTAGAATGCTTTCACTATTCCCGAGTATTATTGTACGCTGACGATACAAAGATTTTTCATAGCATAAAAACTATAAATGACTGCAAGGAATTGCAAGAAGATCTACAGCGTTTATCAGAATATTGTTTAAAAAACAGACTTCACTTAAATATTGAGAAATGTTGTACTGTCACATTTACGAGAAAGAAAAACAATATTTTTTATGACTATAAATTACATGATAAGAAGTTACAGAGGGTGTCCGAGGTGAGAGACCTGGGCGTGTACTTGGATAGCCAGCTCTTGTTGTCTCTGCATATTGATAAAGTTACGGCCAAAGCTTTCAGAATGTTGGGGTTTTTATTCCGACAAAGTAGAGACTTTAAAAACGTGAATACTTTAATTTTGCTGTATAATTCACTTGTGAGATCCCACTTGGAGTATGCATCTGTTGTGTGGAACCCGCAGTACTCTAAGTATATTGACTCTGTCGAACGAATACAACATAAATTTTTAAAACGCCTTAAATACCGTTTTAGAGATGTCGATGCATCTAAGATTACACCTTTGTTCTTGCGCAGGGAACACAGGGATCAAATATTTCTGTACAAATTATTAAATAACTACATTGATTCACCTTACTTAGTGAGTAGAATTCTTTTTAAATGCACCAGAGCTGGTCTGCGGTCGAATCATACTTTCGCTATACCTTTCTGTCGCACAAATTACACGAAAAATCGCTTCATCGTCAGAGCATGTTCTAAATACAATACAACTTATGAGCACATTGATGTTTTTTCATGTACACCTTCAAAGTTTGCAACTGCCGTTAAAAAGGTTACTTAGCTAGCATACGCCTTTGTTATTATTATTATTTTTTCGTAACCCACTGTAAC
Organism: Coleophora deauratella; assembly: GCA_958295455.1. Classification (NCBI taxonomy): domain Eukaryota; kingdom Metazoa; phylum Arthropoda; class Insecta; order Lepidoptera; family Coleophoridae; genus Coleophora; species Coleophora deauratella. The sequence continues at coordinate 9,819,080 of OY282412.1, forward strand.
CTTATCCAATGTAAGTAATCTTAATTTAAGTATAAAGTAACTTATTGGTATCAAATAATAAATAATAAAATGTTAAATAATAATAATAATAAAAGTGTTAAAACAATTGATATATTATACTACATGTGTCATAATATTTCAACGATTATGTACTAACAATTTGTGGAAACTTTATTGGCTTATGTTTTACTTAACATGTATTGTCATATTTGTATTAAATCAAAGCTGTTTGTTTCCCTAAATAAAGAAAATAAAATAAAAATAAAATGTTGTCGTTGCCTATAATTAGGGTGACATCTAATTTCGTTTATATAACATGTTTAGATTTAAAAGTGTGATGTACATCCTGTTGGTAGGTAACCTAATAAATAAAATAAAATAAATAAATAAAATAACCAATCGATTACTGAAATTTACGAGAATTTAAAAATTGATTTTGAATTCAAAATTTTCAAGTTGTTTACCGTTAGCGAAGTAATTTTTTAACCTCTTTGTATATTATTATTATTGTATTTTATGTGTTATATATGAAAGCGGTTTATTTTATACTCAAAATCTTATTAAAGTGTTATATTTCAATATTTTTGACAATACTGGTGAAGTAACAGGCAACCAACACATCTACAAATTTAGTATACAAAATTTACCTTTACGTGGCAGTTTAGTATGAATACTTTATATCAAATCAAATATATGTATTTGCATAAATTTTGGTAAGTACAAGTACAAGTTGTTATAAATATTAATTACCGCAAAATTTTGCTTAAATTAAGCGTGCAAATTCTTAAAACAATATATTTCTTAACAAACTATTTAGCATTCAATATTAGTAAATATAAATGTTATTTAAATCACCTTATCAATTAAATTTTATTTTATACAAAAAAAAAACATTTTTAAATATATTTTTAAATTCTCGCAAATTCTCCCCACGGAGAACATTCTCGAGAACTTAAGCGCAAAGTTCTTGCGGACAGAAAGTTCTCGATTATTTCCCATCACTAGCTCGGACCACGTGTGAGGATTTCTGCTTACTCGGGAATTATTGTGTTATAAAATGGGGAGAATTGCGGAATTTGTTACATACTTTGCTCAGTGTTTGAGTGAAATTCTTCAGTGCACGGAAGCACCTCCGAATCCGGTCCCTACTCTGCTGCCGGCTCTGCCCTACGTCGCATCAACCTGAGACACTTCGCCGTTGAAATAATGTTCGTAAGTTCTTATAATTTTGTAAGCTATTATGCTTTTTTTTTAGTTCACGTTGATCTAGGTACCTACTCTGAGTGGAATACGCTTTCCGTTCAAAGTTTTTGCAGGAAGAAAGTAAAGTTTTACATTTTCTTACAGGTCTGAAGAAAATTACCGTAAAAAGAAGAGCGAGGCGTTCTTCGATTCAGAGGATGAATCCGTAAGGTAGGTACATACGATATAATTTTCAATCCAGTTTTTGTTTTCAAAGTGATTCAGACAAGGTCCGTGCTCAGCACTGCTCAGCTGTGACTCTTTTATTGTATTGGTGTTGTTTGTATAGATACTCTTTTGTTTTTTCATAGTCCAGTCGTGTCAGTCTTACATTTAATTACGAAAACATTGTGATTTTTTAAATTCTTTTTTACTTATTTTCAGCAACAAAAAGAAAGCCAAATCAACGGCGGCGCCAAGAAAAACAGCAGCCGCGCGCAAGGCTGCACCTGCACCATCAACGTCAAGCAACGTTGACGCTAAGGCGTGGTTATTCAGCGAGTCGGAGGACGAGCGCGAAGAGGAGCAGATCAGCAAGCGTGAGCATAACAGCGTGTACGCGAGGCGCGTCGCTGGCGGGTCGATCAGACGCAAGGCTCATCTGTCAGGTGATCTACTAGCGGAGCTACGACTGTTTAACCCGGACGAGGTCTGCGGCCTCGACGGTTACGAGAGGTGCGAAAAAGCAGTGGTGTGGCTCCGTTACACTGGAGACTCCAACTCGCCGGAGCTGCAAGCTTTGAAAAAGTTTTTAAAAATAGCTAAAACTAAGTTTACAGAAGAGGGCACTTTTTTAAATCCAAAAAGTAATATTTTTTGTCAGTTTTTTAAGATTTGTTTTTTTGATATGTGCCCTCTTCTATAAACTGGGTACATTTTATATCAGTACAACTACTTATAAAAATGATACTTCTATGATACTTTACTAAAACACTACTTAAATAAATAAATGATACTTCTTAGTGACAATTAATTATATTTTTATTTTTTAATCTTATATCAACTAAAATCTGCTCTAAGTTTTAAACCTCAAAGCCTCTGTCCTAAATTTTTTAACTTGTTATGTTTTTTTTTATTTGTTTCCAATTCAATATCATGGCTAGATCAATATTTTGTTCAGTTTGCGATATCTCAGTAAAAAGTAAAGCCTTTTCTGCTCATTTAAAAAGTACAGTACATAAAAACAACACAGCTGTGAGCGAATGTGATGGTGTTGAGAAAGTTGCTAGCGCATTTCGAAGTCGAATTGCATCATATAGATTAAAATGTGAGTCGGAAGCCAGCACAAACGATGCAGAAGTGCTTCTGCCGGCTAAATTCTTGATGTGTTTACGAAAGCGCGTGCGTGCTTTGCTTTTAGCACGTATGCAAGCCCATAATAGTCTCAAGGTCAATTTTGAATTGTTTTCAGAATTCTTTTTACCCAAAAATGACTTACTTTCTGTTAAATCTTTTGCTACAGAAAACATTGTCTTGCATCAAAGCTATAACTTTGAAGACTTATTTTCAAGAATAGTCCAATCAATAACAAAAAAAATTGACGAGTTTCAAGAAAAAGATAGTGGATGGGCATTTGTACGAAACCTTTACCTTGAAATAAATATAAACAAATATAATCCCTTAAGAGCTTCAAGTTATATTGAGTTACCAAAAAATATTAAATATAAAAGGGCTTGTATCAACATAAAAAACAATGACAATTTTTGTTTTTTGTGGTGCATAATGGCAGCTTTGTTTCCTGCCACAAGTAACGCGCAGCGAACATCTTCATATCCTCACTTTAGTACTGTACTTAACACACGGAACATGTCATTCCCTGTAGGATTCACTGACATAAAGGTATTTGAAAAAAATAACAAAAACATAAGTGTAAACATTTATGGCTTGAAAAAGTCAAAAATTGTTGGGCCTCTGTATAAAAGCGAGTTTCGAAAAAAACATCATGTTAATTTATTGTTTGTGGAAGATGGTCCTCGAACTCATTACTGTCTTATTAAAGATTTAGCAAAATTAGTTCGTCCTCAGTTAACTAAACATCATTCAAAAGTTTTTCTTTGTGAGCAGTGCATGATATTTTTCGATAAAAGCGATAAACTTAATTCTCACATTTGCAGTGGTGTAGCAACTGTACTACCTGATAAAGGAACTCATATTAAATTTGAACATTTTGAGAGATTACAAGACATGCCTTTTGTTATTTACGCTGACTTTGAATCTTTGTTGAAACCCACGAAAAGTACTGGAGACTCTAAAACAAATACATTAACTTTACAACAACACGTACCATCTGCATTTGGTTACTATATTGTGTGTTCATATGATAGTTCACTTAACAAATACGTTTCTTATCGAGGGGAAGACTGTGTTGATGAATTTATAAATAACCTTAAAAGCGATGTTAAAAATATTTCTTCAATATTTAATTCACCTATGCCTATGTCATTAACAGATAAAGACAAAGATAACTTTAAGAAAGCTAAATATTGTTTTCTTTGTAATGGTTTATTGTTTGAAGATAAAGTACGAGATCACTGTCATCTTACTGGACGGTATCGTGGTGCAGCGCATTCATACTGTAACATCAAATTTCGTTTACCGAATTTCATACCTGTATTCTTTCACAATTTATCAGGATATGACAGTCATCTTTTTATTAAACATTTAGGCGAAATTCCTGGTAAAATTAAAGTTGTAGCGAAAAATAAGGAAAATTATATTTCATTTACCAAAATGTTCGATCTTGATAATTGTCTTCCAGTACGTTTCGTAGATTCCTTCAAATTTTTGGGTACCAGCTTAGAGAAACTTGTGGTAAGTTTAAATGATGATGAATTTGTGCACATGCCTCGGTTTTTCCATAACTTTGAACATTTCAAATTATTGAGGCGAAAAGGAGTGTATCCCTATGAATCATCTACATCTAACATCTATTTCCCCTTGCCATGTCAGTGAGAGTTTAAGCTGTCTGAGTACTGTCGATCGACCACATCCTCCACTAGACATAATTATTCCCTTGTGTAGAGACCCTACTCTACCATATAACACTAACAGCCTGAGACCAAATTTTTATAAAGCTAATTATGAGTTAATATGTTCGTATCTAGAAAAACAAAATTGGAATGAATTATTTGATGGACATAGCGTAGACGATATGGTAAAAGTATTTTATAATGTGTTACGTACGGCCATTGATAAATATGTTCCAATGTGTAAACCAAAAAATGCACAGTTTCCACCATGGTTTGATTTAAAACTTAAAAAAATTCTAAAAGAAAGGTATAAACTTAGGAAACGCTTCAATAAATACAAAAACCCCATGGATGATTACGAGTTAAAACTGCTTAATAAGAGGTGTGACGAGTTAAGTAAAGTATGCTATAATAAATATATCAAGAATATAGAAGATGGACTCGTTCATAACCCAAAATTATTTTGGACCTTTGTAAAACAAAAACGTGGAGGATCCAGCTCATATCCTACTGACATGACTAATGGTTCAATGCATAGTTCTAACAGCGCAGAGATATGTGAAATGTTTGGCGAGTATTTTGCATCCGTTTATAATGTAAAGGATAATAATAACAATTTATGCAATGATTCCCTACAATATTTACAGATAGGCAGCCAATTTTTAACAGCTCCATACATAGATCACGATACTCTGTACAAAAAACTGAAATCTTTGGACCGTAGAAAAGGTGCAGGGCCTGATGGGATCCCCCCAATTCTAATTGCAGAATGTGCATTAGAACTAGTGCAACCACTATCGTTAATATATAATAAATCCCTGACTACAGGCAGTTTTCCTTTACTGTGGAAAACCGCCAAAGTAGTACCAATTCACAAGTCTGATAGAAACGACTTAATATTAAATTATAGACCAATCTCCATTTTATCCACACTTGGTAAAGTTTTTGAATCTCTGGTTTGCCCTTACTTACAACAACATCTTAAACTGTTTTTAAGCGACTGGCAACACGGGTTTGTGAGCTCAAGGTCAACTAATACTAATTTAGTTGCATTTACTGAATCCCTTGCCAGTATTATTGATTGTAGTGGGCAAATGGACGTAATCTATACAGATTTTAGCAAAGCGTTTGACAAGGTGTCACATCGAATTCTTATCCACAAGCTTTCTGCATATGGAGTGTCTGGGTCTCTGCTGAAATGGCTTACCACTTACCTACACGATAGATCTTTTTATGTAGTAATAAATGGGTATCAATCAACTTTAAAATCCATAACATCTGGTGTTCCCCAGGGTTCTCACTTGGGACCGGTCTTGTTTAATTATTTCATTAATGATCTCCCGGAATGCTTTCATTACTCTGATAGGTATATGTATGCTGATGACCTAAAATTTGCAAAGAAAATTGAGACAGTTGATGATGTTGACCTTTTACAGCAGGATCTAAATAGACTTGTTCTCTGGTGTAATGTAAATAATATGCACTTAAACACAAAAAAATGTTTTCACTTGAAATTCTCCAGAAACCAAAATTTAATTAAATCTGAGTATCATATTAATGATCACGTTATCCAAGAAGTGGTCCAAATGAGAGATCTGGGGGTTCTGTTCGATAAAAACCTATCATTTTTGCCACATATAGAGACTACCATTAAGAGAGCATCGAGAATGGTTGGTTTCACAATACGTAACGCGAAATCTTTTCGAAATAGTAAAACTAAAATAGTCCTGTTTAATAGCCTTGTGAGAAGTATCATGGAATATTGCAGCGTTGTCTGGCGGCCCCACTACGCTACACACTCTTTGCGATTGGAAAGAATACAAAAGCGCTTCCTGTGGCATCTGGCATATTCTTGCGGAGTGTCTAAGAAAATACGTTCTTACCAAGAGAGACTACAGTATTTTAATATGGATTCACTTGTAATGAGAAGAGATAAATTAGATTTAATGTTTTTATTGAAAATAATAAGAAATAATATTGACAGTCCCCAGCTACTTCATCTTTTACGCTTTCGTGCCCCCTCTAGACTACCACGTAATCAAATTACACCCCTGTGCCCGCCACTTAGAAGAACAGTCCTAGGTTCAAACTCGCCCATTCCAAGGCTATCAAGATTATTAAATAAGTACAGTGACGTAGTTGATGTATACAATGACACCATGGTGTCATTTAACAAAGCGGTTCACGACCGCCTTTTAAAAGGATAAGTAAATTAACATAATTAGATATATGTATATATATTATTTGTTTCGAGCATTATTGCTTAGTGAAAGGTGGTTATTATTTAATTACTTAGTAAGTTTTGGTGCATGTTGTGTTTACCTATAAGTGAATGTTACATTTAAGTAAGTTCTTTTTTTCTTGTTTTTTTGCGACGTTTTAATGTAAACTTTCGTTGGTAAACCAAATAAAAAAAAAAAAAAAAAAAAAAAAAATATATGACAGATTGGAATACTTATGAAGAAAATGAACTACCACCCAAAACCTGTTTCTTTAGTAGAGTAACTGGTTCTAACATCTCAGATGAGGATTACACCCATGCTTTGCATGTATGGAATGTGTTTGATTTAAAATCTTTAGGAGAATACACGGACTTGTACTTAAAAACAGATGTAATATTACTTGCAGATGTTTTTGAAAACTTTCGCAGAGCTTGTAAATCGTATTACAAGCTCGATCCAGCATTTTACTTAACAGCTCCAAGTCTTAGTTGGGACGCTATGTTATTAAAAACTAATATAAAATTGGAATTAATTAATGACCTAGAAATTATGAAAATTATTAAGCAGGGTATACGCGGTGGTATATGTTTATGTTCTCACAGATATTCTAAGGCTAATAATAAGTACACAAGTGATTATGACCCAACAATAAAAGATAATTACATAATCTTCGTTGATTGTGTGAATTTGTATGGATATGCCATGTGCGCCTATTTGCCTCACTCTGGTTTTAAATTGTTAGAAAGAACGGAATTTGAACAAACAGACTTTTTTAAGGTCCCTGCAGATTCAAGTTATGGATATATTTTAGAAGTAGATCTTCAGTATCCTGAAGAACTACATGATTCTCATAATGATTTTCCATTTTGTGCTGAAAAATTCACACCTCCTGGTTCCAAAAATTCAAAACTTATCCCAAATTTATATGATAAATACAATTACGTAATTCATTATGTTCATTTACAAATTTGTATCAAACATGGATTGAAACTTAAAAAAATTCATAGGGTTATTAAATTTAATCAAAGCCCTTTTTTGAAACAATATATCGACGTAAATTCTGAATTGAGAAAAAAGGCAAAATCATTATTTGAACAGGATTTATTCAAATTGTTTATTAATAGCATATTTGGTAAAACATTAGAAGATGTTGAAAAAAGAGTTGATGTTAAAATGGTTAATGTATGGAATGATATGGAAAATAAAACGAAAAAAAGGACTTCTGTCGAGCAACTCATTGCAAGACCAAATTTCCACAGCGTAACAGTATTTACAGAAAATTTCGTAGCAGTTCAAATGAAGCCTGAAACAATAACTTTTGATAAACCAATTTATATTGGATTTTCAGTTTTAGAAATATCAAAAAGTCACATGTTTGATTTCCATTATTCTACCATAAAGCCTTACTATCAGGATAAAATCAAACTTTGTTATACTGATACAGACAGTTTCCTTTATTCTATCGAAACAAAAGATTTTTATAAAGATTTGAGAAATAATTTTCATACCTTTTTTGACACCAGTAACTATTCAGTGGACAATTCTTATGGTATTCAGATTAAAAATAAAAAAGTTCCTGGATTTTTCAAAGATGAAATGGGGGGAGAAATCATAACTGAATTTGTAGGTTTGCGTTCCAAACTTTATTGTATTAAAACAAAGAAAGATGAATTAAAAAAAGCAAAAGGGGTACAGAAACGTGAAATTAGGAACATTCATTTAAATTTTAAAAGATTACTATGAAGTACTCATGAAAAATAGGATAATATATAAGAAAAATATAATATTTAAATCACTCAAACACGAGGTTTTCACCCAAGAACAAAACAAAGTAGCATTTTCTTCTAATGACGATAAACGTATTATTCAAGAAAACCGTATTTCAACCTCATCCTGGGGTCATTATGAAAGTTTTTTTAAGTCAGTATCATTGTTTCAAAGCACATAAGTACTTATCCTGTTATAGTAAAGTTCAGCTCACATGAGAGGACACTGATTGATCTAGCCACGAACGAAAGTTATTTATTTAACTGTGTTATATCACCACGTGCCTATTTAAAACATTAAAATTTATAATTTAATAGTTTAAACATAAGGACAAAACTTTGAGGCGATCGTGATTACATCCTTCAAGTGCAAGTGCAAATTTATTATAATCATAATATACATATAATATTATAATAAAAATATTTTTTAATAATTGTTCCTATGCATGTGGTCATTAATGAACACCGTTTAGTATATAAATTACTTAAGAAATTTTGTTAAATGCGATATGTTACATTTATTTTAGCGCCTCTAAGTAGGTATATACTATGAAATAATTTGTTTAGTAATTACCTAAATATTGTACTTGGTAATATCCTTCTTTTGTAATTTAGATATATTTTTACCTAATAAAAACCAATTACTAAAACGATTGCCTTTATGTTTTGTAACACTTACTCTTTTTGTGAAAACATTAAATGTGCAAGCCTCTTTCATGTTCGAACATGTTGGTAATATAATACCGCAGGTGCGCAAATATTAAATTGATACTTATACCTAATTATTTAAGTACATGCACAAACATGCTCATGAAAGGCATTGCATTAACAAAATAATCAGAATGCTGACTTGCTACAATGAAATAAGTTACTCGAACCTGCGAAACCGTTAGCCTATTATTCAGTCTCTATCGAAGCGTCACGGACGAACCACCTTCATATTCCAGTGCTGGTACTACGGGTAGTGAACTACCTGTATCTTGAATTCAGAGGTATGGACTTGATTTATTTTAAAATAATTGAATAGGTAGTTATTAATGAAATAAAATCTGTGTTAACATTTTTGTATTTTTTGTTTCAGAAGATGGACCCCATTTCAAAGGAGCCAAGTTTAAAATATATTTTTGACCTTCCCAGTCCAGAAGCACCCTGCTCAATCTGCGAAGAATCAAGCCTCTTTCAGCCCTCGTCCTCCAAAGTGAAAAGCACAGCGAAAAGACGTGACCGAAAACAGCAGCCATATTATGTCCAGAGAAAATCGAACCACAGTGCCTTATCATCATCCTATGTAATCAGCAAAGAAGTGGGAAAGGGTCGCCGTCTCATCAAAATTGAAATAATTGATACTACAGAGTCACCACAGCACGATAAGGATGCAGAAGAAGGAGTTACTGTGGTTAGCGCGCAGTACATCGTAAAAGAAGCGATGGACGATATTATGGACCAGACTGAGGCTCTTGTCCATAATATTTCTAAAAAATTATGTGGATATAGTTTTTATGTTTTTTAAGACTTTTTACTAAGCTAGTATTTTATAAGTTATTGTACTAGATAGTTTAAATTAAATAAATAAATAATATAATATTAATTAAACTGTATTCTTTTATTTTTTAAATAAGATTGGGTAGGAAAAAAACAAAAAGCTGTAACTTTTCAATAATTTATTTAGTAATTACATTACAGTACGGATTATAAATATAATAATTATTAAATAATATAGGTAACGCTAATGAAATAGATTAAATTGATACATATTGTTTTCAAAATACCACTTTCTCATACATAATACATTCTTGAGAGCACAATAATTAACATGATACGCACAATTAAAAAATAGTTTACCTTTACAGAATCTTTCGTATAAGGTTTCCAGTTTAGGACATCCTTTTTCACCAATGTCTATAATGTTACATTCATGACTTAGTTGTTTTATCCAGTTTATTTTTTCCTTTCCTTTAACCAAAACACATTTATTCACTAATATAGCTTTCGTCATTCTATTAAATTCCTGATAATCAATAAAGCCCTCGTTCCATAATATACGTCTGTTCTTTTCGATCCAAGTCACTTGTCTTCTCTCTTCATAGTTTAGTTTCGAATATGGATATGGAGGTTTGACTAAGAATGCTTGAGTATACTCTGCTGTCGCTAAAGCTAATTCTTTTACGATAAAATTATTGGAGTGATCTTTGAAACCTTGAACGTCTACAAAAATAATATCATTCATGATATCTTCTTTACCACACTACTCAATGGTTTGTACTCTATAACACAATCGTTTAAAATAAGGCAGTAAGCTGTCGTTTGTTCAGGTAAGTCAGTTTGGCTTTCTATCTCAAGCCTTACATCCACGGAGCCTCCTGACTTTAAGCAGTCTACTTGACGTGAACAGTTAATCACAAATAAAGGTGCTTTTGTTTTAAATTCTTCAAAAGTTAACAACGGTTCCGGTCGACGACCATAATAATACTGTTGAAATTTAGCATATTGCTCGTATATTAAGGAATAATTATTATTAGCAAAACTTATGTTCATATTTTCATAGGGGTAATATGTAGAATTCAGAAATACTTTAACATCACGCAGATAACAGTGATCAAACTGTGACATGTCCTTATGAATATTATTTTTTCTATTAGTTTGTAGACCTAAAATTATATATCTCGGTTTTTCTATCTGGGATGAGGTTTTTATCGACCAAGTATGTTTCGATGTTTTTGGAAGTAATGGATACTCGTGCAAATCCCAATTTCGAAATACAATTTGAATAGGACGATCTTTTTCTAAATGACGAAGTAAATTAATCCTTTCCCGATCTGAAACTTTAATGTGTGGGACACGCCAAACTATCTTGCGTATTGTAATATCCTCTACAACTTCCCCCGTATTAAATTTAATTGCATTTAAATTAGTATTGTTTCTTAATAGAATCAATTCATGTTTACAGTTAATGATGATTTTGTTAAAATCTTCAGCAAACCCTAGTACTTTGTTTAGTGGAATTGATACCGAAAACTCGGATTGTGGGTGTTTTATACCATCAACGCTCCAACCCCAGTATTTAGACATTTTAGCTTCACTTTCATTCATTGATAAAATAGACTTCATAGTGGTTGTGATTCCTGCGTTTTTCACTTTGTCTATTTCTATTCCGTTTAATTCATAACGTATATCTTGAAAGAGATAAAGTATCGCATTATTCGTAAAATGAAAATATGGCAACGCCGTCTTCGTTTGTTCGTTCTGAGCTCGAATAATACCTTCGACATAAAGCGTACTTGCTGCCGGTAGTAGATATAAATCTTGTTGATTAATCGGTATGCGGATTTCATCATTGTGATTAAAACTAGACACGTAAGGCTTATAAGAATGAAACTCATAACTTTCTATTGAGTTGTCATAAGTAAGAGGATCTGTCACATTTAGGATATTCATTTTAGTAATCCAATTAACTTCAAAAATTTCTTGTTTTCTTGTGTTAATTTTTTACGTGGATTTGTTTTCCTTTTTTGTTTAGATGTTTTCGGAGATGTTATCTTTCTGGTATCAGTATGTCTACTGAGTGAATGTGGAGCTGGTACTGAATATTTATGAAAATTTATCATTTTCTTCTAAGATGGAGATATAACTGTACTTCTTCTCCTCTCAAATTAACTGTTTCGTTATAAGAATCCAAGATTCTTATATTTATACAACTAATACTGTTTTGATTGACTGGAAAATAAATAATATTTTTTGGAATTTCAATGATTCTGTAGCCTGGTGGAACATTAGGTACAAACTCGTGAATTATATGAGAGGGATTTCCGTTTACAAAAGAGCCACTCACAATATCACATTCGACTCGAAGCACGGTTGTTGATAGAATGTTAATAGGATAGTGGGATTCGTGTAATTTATTAGCTTTTAGAGTATCATTTCCAAATCCCAATAATTTTCCAAGAGAATTTTTATTTTCAAAGTGTATATCTTTTGTACAGGTAAGTGCGGTTTTTAAAGTATTATTGTTACAAGACAATTTCAATGAACAATCTTTAACACTTTTTTGCAAAAAATCACTAAGGTCGCATAGTTCATACGATCCTTCAGGTACTTCTACGACCTCGTTATCTCCATAAAAAAAATGTTATTTATTTTATCTATGTTCGGTATAGAGTTAAATGTGGATAAATATAGAAGCCCACACTCATATTGCCCATCTAGCTGAAGTGGAGGCGAGTAATTCGTAGTCAGAGATGATGAAGTGCTGGATATTGACAGTGTGAAAGACATTTTGAGAATGGTACTAGTTATCACTATAATCTTATTTTATACCCATATCATTCCAAAAGTTGTTAAGGAAAGCCAAGCATAAGTGACCGCAGTTGACAGTATTGAAACTCTGATAATTATTATAATTATAAAATATATTGCACCTTTTTAAATGTTCAACCAACTCTAAAGGAGGTTTCAAGTCTCCAAAACTATCAAAATATTCATAAAATTTATTTATTTTAACGTAGGCTACCCAATGAGTTCCGTTGTTTTTAAAACTATCCAAATTAAGAACTGCACATTCTATTTTTCTGGGTTTCTTCGGCAGGCGGTCTCTCATATAAACACCTCTAAAATATGGAATATTCTTTGCATATTTTAAAATATCGATATCAGTCAATGCACGATTGGGTAACCTTTTCTCTAGTTTTTTGGTAAAAATAAACCTGACCCTTTTTTATATGGTTTAATGTACAACCCCTTTCCAAGAGCTATGGATTCCATCATTTTATTGTGGCGTTCAGATTCCTGTAATTGATGTTTAGAAGCTTTATAATCATTAACAGCTTTAGCAATACCGGCTGCGCCTCCAGCTAAAGATCCCAGCGCTGACAGTCCAGCAAATATCGGAATTAGTGGCAATACACCACCTGTTTTTGGTATTGGAATTACACGTGGCATACGGACTCTTGCGTTTTTTGATAAAAATTTTTTCGCTGCGGCATAAGCAAATTTGATTGCTGATTTGTTGTCTTTTGGTTTAAATTTTCGCAATTGTGATCTTATTTTAGATACGATATTATTAAATTTGTGTACTCCGGCACCCAATTTTAATTTTGTTTTCATAGCTTTAGATACCAACCAGGACGAAATTTTCTCCCCTCTACTTGAATCACTTGCTTTACTCCTTTTTTTCGCCATGTTTAATAACTCTAAATCAGCTTTATGTCGATCCCTTAGTTTTGAATATTGCGAGTATGCGATGTCGTGACGCATACAGGCGTCATCCAACTGATTAATTCCTCTATCTCCTCGTAATAACCTTTCGCGTAGTCTAGTTCCAGGACCACAGTAATTATATCCTGGTAAATGTAACTCAAACGGTAAATTATTTATTATATTATTAACAAGACCTCCTCCTTGCATAACTAAAATGCAACTGAGGATGGGTTTTTGTGTGAGCAAAATTTATACAGTCAAACAATAGCTTTTTGATCTATCCAACTATTTTCGTTACTATTAAGGCCTAACCATTTCACAAACAGTTTATTGCCTTTCTTTTTTAAAACTTTTTCTACCAAATATATATCTGGATGCTTCGTTTTTTGTAGTTCTTGTTCATAAAATGTTCCTAATATTCTCTGTTTCCGCTGGTCCTCAATTTTGTAAGTTATTGGAATTGTATTATTAACTTTGACTATTTTAAAGATCTCAGTAAAGTAGACCAATTGGGTGTATATGCTTTTTGGAAACTACTTTTGTATTTGCTTATTCTAACGTGATCTCCAATTTTTAATTTTGCTTTCTTTTTTATACTGTAGGGACACCTACATATTTTTAATTATTCAACTACCTGCAAATATGTGATTTTGTGTTCTCGTAGTTTAATACTTCACCAATTGTGATACTCAAATATTATATATTAGTCAGGCAGGCAAAACCAATAAATGTTCAAAAAGTTCAAAATCTTGGATACTGTACCACGGTACAATTAGAACGAAGAAATCTCTTTTATTTCACCTCTCCACCGATCGCTTATGATCTATATTGGATCAACACACACATCCAATAACTGGTGACCCCGAAGCTGAATACAAACAGCGCACCTTCAGCCAACCTTCAGCCAACCGGCAGAGCAAGTCTGATCAAAGTCATGTCTGAAGAGACGAAGACCAATGTCGCCGCTCCATTTCCAGTAGCGTGCCAAACCGATGCAGTCTCCGTACACTCGCGTCTTCTACCGTTCTGGCGCGAACTACCCAGCATATGGTTCATACAATTTGAATCTGTGATTGACCCACTGAAGACATCGGATGACCAAAAATTCAGATACCTACTTCAACAGTTGCAGTCGCAAGATCTTCGACATATCACTGATATTCTCCGATCACCACCGAGTTCGAACAAATATGAAACAGTCAAACAACGCCTCATATCTGTCTATGAGCAATCATCTGTCCAGAACTTTCAACGTCTAGTCAGTGGTCTTGAGCTTGGTGACCAGAAACCGTCCCAGCTCCTGCGACAGATGCGTGATCTAGGCGCTGACATGATCACTGAAGAAGGTCTCAAAGTAGAATGGTTAAAACAAATGCCTTCTAACGTTCGAGCCGTTTTAGCTGTAAACTCCGAATCGTCACTGGACACCCTTTCTACAATGGCTGACAAAATGCTCGAGTTTACGCCTACCACACATCTTGCACCCGTTACGATGTCTCAGCACTTATCTGAAGACAGTGCAATCAGTATCCTAACCAAGCAGATGGCAGAACTCACTTACAAGATCGAAGAATTAGACAGAAGACATCGCTCACGCTCTCACACCCGTTCACAGAGCTACCGCCAATTCAAATCACCTGACAACGGGATATGCTACTACCACAACAAATTCGGCAAAAACGCAAATCGTTGCAAAACGCCTTGTAACTGGAAGCCGTCGGAAAACTAGACACTACACCGGTTACGGCGGGTATCGGTGTTAGTATGGGAAACCGCCTTTGTGTCATTGACAGGCTAACCGAAGAAAGGTACCTGATAGACACTGGCGCTGAAATTTCAGTACTGGCTGCTCGAGGAAAAAGAACACTCGACAATTCAAATGGCTACAAACTTTACGCCGCTAATAGCACGCCTATTAACACATATGGAGAAAAGTCAACAGTACTCAACCTTGGACTACGACGCAGTTTTAGATGGTCATTCGTCATTGCTGATGTCAAGATGTCCATCTTAGGAGCCGATTTTCTCAACCACTACAAATTGTTAGTTGACGTTCACAACAAGAAGCTGATCGACCGTACAACAAGCCTCTCCATAAACACACTCTCAGTCACAACTGACCAGCAGTCGCTTTACACTCTAGCTAAGGAACATCCTTACTATGATATACTGAAAGACTTCCCAAATGTACTTAGACCCTTGTCATTTAAGGAGCCATCCAAACACAACGTTGTCCACCACATTGAAACCACAGGTCAACCACTATTTTCTAGAGCAAGACCTCTAGCGCCTGACAAATATAAGGCTGCTAAAGAAGAGTTTAGCAAACTAGTGGAACTGGGAATCTGTCAACCTTCTAAGAGCCCATGGGCAAACCCACTCCATATCGTGAAGAAAAAAGACGGTAGCATGCGAATATGTGGAGACTATCGACGCCTCAATTCGGTAACACTACCAGATCGTTACCCCATACCTCGCATTCAAGACTTCACTTACAAGCTTCATGGAATGAGGGTATTTTCAAAACTCGACTTGAAAAGTGCATACTACTGGATACCTGTAGAAAATCCAGAGAAAACAGCGATTATTACCCCATTCGGACTATTCGAATTCCGCTGCATGCCCTTTGGCTTGAGAAACGCTAGTCAGACTTTTCAACGCTTCATGCACGAAGTTTTAAGAGATATTGAAGGATGTTTTTCCTATGTCGATGACATTCTCCTGTTCTCGAAAGATGAAGAATCCCACAAACAAGTACTCAAGCAGGTACTAGAACGCTTAAACAAGTACGGTTTAGCTGTAAACATCAGCAAATGCGAGTTTGCCAAAACTGAGATAGAATTCCTCGGTTACAAAGTGACCTCTGAAGGCATATCTCCAACTAAAGAGCGCATAGAAATCATCTCAAACTACAAAAAGCCTGAAAACATACAAGAGCTTCGTCGCTTTTTAGGAATGCTCAACTTCTACAGAGATTGTTTGCCACATCAAGCACAGTTACAGAACGAACTGAACAAATATCTTCACAACACTAAAAAGAATGACAAAACAGTCATCTCATGGACTTCAGAAGCAGAAAAAGCATTTGAAAATTGCCGCCAAAGCATTTTACAAGCAACTACTCTGTCTCACCCGATGCTCAGTGCAACGCTCTGTATCATGACTGACGCTTCAGATCATAGCGTTGGTGGAGTTTTACATCAGAAGGTTAAAAACAAATTGATGCCACTGGCATTCTTTTCAAAAGCAATGAGCGAAACACAAAGACGTTACAGTACGTATGATCGCGAATTATTAGCGATATACTTATCTGTCAAACATTTCAGACGACTTATTGAGGGTAATGACAACGTCATTGTATATACTGATCATAAACCCTTAACTCATGCCTTAACCAAGGTACCAAGTGACAGCGACACCTTTCGTCGTGAGCGACAGCTCAGCTTCATCAGTCAGTTTTGCACAAAAATCGAGTATCTACAAGGCCAGAAAAACGCCGTAGCTGATTGGCTCTCCAGAATAGAAGAAATAAATTGCCCAACTACAATTGACTTCCAACAACTAGGAAATCACCAAAATGAAGACAGAGAATTGAAACAATTAAGAAGCAAACCAAATTTGAAGTTCGGTCAAATCACACTACCTGATATCTCTATACCAATAACATGCGAGATGTCTACCCGCAATCCTCGACCATATTTACCAAAAACATATCGTTACGCAGTATTCAAGGCTCAACACGATATTTGTCATGCGGGTACTCGAACAACAAGAAAACAAATCGCTTCAAAATACTTTTGGCCAGGTATGAACAAAGATGTGGGAACATGGACCAAGAATTGCATCGCATGTCAAAAAGCAAAAGTACATCGACATACAATACCACCCGCAGGAACCTTTCCAGACTCAACTCGATTCGAACATATTCACATCGATATAATTGGCCCATTACCAATTTCTAACGGTTATCGATACTGTGTCACAATAGTCGACCGTTTCACAAAATGGCCCGAAGCAGTTCCTGTATGCGAAATCACTGCAGAAACAGTAGCAAGAGCTCTTTACGAAAGCTGGATAGTACGTTTCGGATGCCCAATACGTATAACTACCGATCAAGGCAGACAGTTTGAATCAAACTTGTTTAACTGCCTACTTAAAAAGTTTGGTATACAAAGAATACGAACAACTGCATATCACCCACAATCGAACGGAAAAGTAGAACGTTTTCACCGAACACTTAAAGCAACTTTAATGGCCAGAGACTCAAAACACAGCTGGTCCGAAGAATTACCGACAGTACTTTTTGGTCTCCGAACAACACTTCGCAAAGAAAACAACCTGAGTCCTTGTTTATTAACATATGGAACACAGTTACGCATACCTTCCGATTTTTTTGTACCTACAAAGTCTAAAATCGAAGATGCTGAATTCGTAAAAAATCTCGCAAACACAATGAGCTCTCTAATACCCACACAAAGGAAAGAATCAGAAAAGGAAATATTCATAAACAAAGATTTGAAAATATGCACACACGTATTCGTGCGAACAGATCTTGTCAGAAAACCCCTCACTCCTCCGTACGAAGGACCGTATGAAGTTCTTCAGAAGTCAGAAAAATTCTACCAAGTTCAACTACCAAACAGAACAGCATTCATATCTCTGGATAGATTGAAACCAGCCTACATACTTAACGAAGATGATATCGCAACTACTAATATCTCAAACAAAGATAATAATATCACAACAAAATCTGGCAGAGTTAGTAAACGAACAGTTCGATATCAAGGCGAGACTTGAGGGTACCAAACACAAAAAAAAAAAAAAAAAAAAAAAAAACACAATTACCCATCCAGTAACTGGTACCCACAGATACATTTAAAGTGTGGGTAATACAAAAAATTGACTTCGCTAAATCACTCACTAATAGTGATACCAAAAAATGGCCAAATACGGCAACGGTTAGTACCATGATCAACTGCCAGTTCTCACCAACTACTACTACTTCTCATCGCTCCAATATGAACACCGAAACTCCCATCAGCATCGTGCTAAGTCGCATGGACGCTCAGATGCGTCAATTAACGCATCTGCACAACCGTGTTAAAGCCCTTTCCGCGACCATCATCGAAAAAAACCAGAGGTTGGAGAAGGAACTACATCAGGCAAGAGGAACGGGTTACGCCCTAGCGACCGACGTAGTCAACGACATACCACCCCAGCCGGTCTCACCGTGGCGTTCCCCGGCAAGCTCGCGTTCACCTTCACCTCAGCGACTGTCATACCAGCAAGTTACCACACGTATGGCAACATTAACACAGGAAATTGCCCACATTAAAACGGTCATGGCACAACGACCCGTTATTAAGGAGTTCGTGCAACCATTTACGCCACGTGAACGTTACTGCTATTATCACGTAAGATTTGGAAGAAATGCAATCAAATGCAGCCCTCCCTGCACATTCAAAAAATGAGGGTAGAAGAAAAAAAAAACAAAAAAAATCGACGTGACGTGCCTGGGAATCTAATATTTTTTGCAAACAAACTACCTACCTCATGCATTAATGCAATCACAAGCATCATGCCAAGCACCCAAGGCAACCATCAAGCATTCATGCAACCACCACCTCATCCATCATACACCATGCAAAAATAATACGACTGCTTATCCATGCACAAGTCGTATTTGGGAAAATTAAAACAACAAGGGATCAAATTTATTTACACAATGAAAACAACTGAAAATCAACTTTATTTGCGCAGTCGAACTGATCGTTTAGAAACTGAAGAATAGACGACAATAGTCGTTAGAAACCAGTGATCGACGAATCGTCGCATAGAAACTAGTAAGGCACGGCGATGGAAACTTCCAATCCATATCTTCAGTCTTCACTACACGAAGTACGCCTCGAGTCGAGATCAACCGGCCTCCTCGATGCCTCCGCTTCTGATGCTATGACGTCCTCGGCGAAACAGAACGCGATCCCGCACGCAGCGCCGTATTTATGCAACGACCGGCCGGCCCGATGACGCGCAATGCACACTGCACCGCGCGCCGCCCGCGGCTGCCGCTTACCGCTCCTTCCCCGCTGCTGCCTCCGCGCCGACACACACTGCGTCGAGCACTTACAGCGCGTTGCGACTATGCTGCGTACAACTATTTACTAGCGCATCGCGCGTTGAACTCTTTTATACTGTTGTAATCATTTTTTAACTATGTTCATTTCTTAGTTGTAAAACCTTTTGATATTTTAAGTTGTTCATTAGGACTGAACTAACCGAAGAAAGGTACCTGATAGACACTGGCGCTGAAATTTCAGTACTGGCTGCTCGAGGAAAAAGAACACTCGACAATTCAAATGGCTACAAACTTTACGCCGCTAATAGCACGCCTATTAACACATATGGAGAAAAGTCAACAGTACTCAACCTTGGACTACGACGCAGTTTTAGATGGTCATTCGTCATTGCTGATGTCAAGATGTCCATCTTAGGAGCCGATTTTCTCAACCACTACAAATTGTTAGTCGACGTTCACAACAAGAAGCTGATCGACCGTACAACAAGCCTCTCCGTAAACACACTCTCAGTCACAACTGACCAGCAGTCGCTTTACACTCTAGCTAAGGAACATCCTTACTATGATATACTGAAAGACTTCCCAAATGTACTTAGACCCTTGTCATTTAAGGAGCCATCCAAACACAACGTTGTCCACCACATTGAAACCACAGGCCAGCCACTATTTTCGAGAGCAAGACCTCTAGCGCCTGACAAATATAAAGCTGCTAAAGAAGAGTTTAGCAAACTAGTGGAACTGGGAATCTGTCAACCTTCTAAGAGCCCATGGGCAAATCCACTCCATATCGTGAAGAAAAAAGACGGTAGCATGAGAATATGTGGAGACTATCGACGCCTCAATTCGGTAACACTACCAGATCGTTACCCCATCCCTCGCATTCAAGACTTCACTTACAAACTTCATGGAATGAGGGTATTTTCAAAACTCGACTTGAAAAGTGCATACTACTGGATACCTGTAGAAAATCCAGAGAAAACAGCGATTATAACCCCATTCGGACTATTCGAATTCCGCTGCATGCCCTTTGGCCTAAGAAACGCTAGTCAAACTTTCCAGCGTTTCATGCACGAAGTTTTAAGAGATATCGAAGGATGTTTTTCTTATGTTGATGACATTCTTTTGTTCTCGAAAGATGAAGAGTCCCACAAACAAGTACTCAAGCAGGTACTAGAACGCTTAAACAAGTACGGCTTAGCTGTAAACATCAGCAAATGCGAGTTTGCCCAAACTGAGATAGAATTCCTCGGTTACAAAGTGACCTCTGAAGGCATATCTCCAACTAAAGAGCGCATAGAAATCATCTCAAACTACAAAAAGCCTGAAAACATACAAGAGCTTCGTCGCTTTTTAGGAATGCTCAACTTCTACAGAGATTGTTTGCCACATCAAGCACAGTTACAGAACGAACTGAACAAATATCTTCACAACACTAAAAAGAATGACAAAACAGTCATCTCATGGACTTCAGAAGCAGAAAAAGCATTTGAAAATTGCCGCCAAAGCATTTTACAAGCAACTACTCTGTCTCACCCGATGCTCAGTGCAACGCTCTGTATCATGACTGACGCTTCAGATCATAGCGTTGGTGGAGTTTTACATCAGAAGGTTAAAAACAAATTGATGCCACTGGCATTCTTTTCAAAAGCAATGAGCGAAACACAAAGACGTTACAGTACGTATGATCGCGAATTATTAGCGATATACTTATCTGTCAAACATTTCAGACGACTTATTGAGGGTAATGACAACGTCATTGTATATACTGATCATAAACCCTTAACTCATGCCTTAACCAAGGTACCAAGTGACAGCGACACCTTTCGTCGTGAGCGACAGCTCAGCTTCATCAGTCAGTTTTGCACAAAAATCGAGTATCTACAAGGCCAGAAAAACGCCGTAGCTGATTGGCTCTCCAGAATAGAAGAAATAAATTGCCCAACTACAATTGACTTCCAACAACTAGGAAATCACCAAAATGAAGACAGAGAATTGAAACAATTAAGAAGCAAACCAAATTTGAAGTTCGGTCAAATCACACTACCTGATATCTCTATACCAATAACATGCGAGATGTCTACCCGCAATCCTCGACCATATTTACCAAAAAGATATCGTTACGCAGTATTCAAGGCTCAACACGATATTTGTCATGCGGGTACTCGAACAACAAGAAAACAAATCGCTTCAAAATACTTTTGGCCAGGTATGAACAAAGATGTGGGAACATGGACCAAGAATTGCATCGCATGTCAAAAAGCAAAAGTACATCGACATACAATACCACCCGCAGGAACCTTTCCAGACTCAACTCGATTCGAACATATTCACATCGATATAATTGGCCCATTACCAATTTCTAACGGTTATCGATACTGTGTCACAATAGTCGACCGTTTCACAAAATGGCCCGAAGCAGTTCCTGTATGCGAAATCACTGCAGAAACAGTAGCAAGAGCTCTTTACGAAAGCTGGATAGTACGTTTCGGATGCCCAATACGTATAACTACCGATCAAGGCAGACAGTTTGAATCAAACTTGTTTAACTGCCTACTTAAAAAGTTTGGTATACAAAGAATACGAACAACTGCATATCACCCACAATCGAACGGAAAAGTAGAACGTTTTCACCGAACACTTAAAGCAACTTTAATGGCCAGAGACTCAAAACACAGCTGGTCCGAAGAATTACCGACAGTACTTTTTGGTCTCCGAACAACACTTCGCAAAGAAAACAACCTGAGTCCTTGTTTATTAACATATGGAACACAGTTACGCATACCTTCCGATTTTTTTGTACCTACAAAGTCTAAAATCGAAGATGCTGAATTCGTTAAAAATCTTGTAAACACAATGAGCTCTCTAATACCCACACAAAGGAAAGACTCAGAAAAGGAAATATTCATAAACAAAGATTTGAAAACATGCACACACATATTCGTGCGAACAGATCTTGTCAGAAAACCCCTAACTCCTCCGTACGAAGGCCCGTATGAAGTTCTTCAAAAATCAGAAAAATTCTATCAAGTTCAACTACCAAACAGAACAGCATTCATATCTCTGGATAGATTGAAACCAGCCTACATACTTAACGAAGATGATATCGCAACTACTAATATCTCAAACAAAGATAATAATATCACAACAAAATCTGGCAGAGTTAGTAAACGAACAGTTCGATATCAAGGTGAGACTTGAGGGTACCAAACACAAAAAAAAAATGAGGGTAGATAGAAAAAACGAAAAAAAAAATCGACGTGACGTGCCTGGGAATCTGATATTTTTTGCAAACAAACTACCTACCTCATGCATTAATGCAATCACAAGCATCATGCCAAGCACCCAAGGCAACCATCAAGCATTCGTGCAACCTCCACCTCATCATCCAACTAACTACATGCAAAAATAATACGACTGCTTATCCATGCACAAGTCGTATTTGGGAAAATTAAAACAACAAGGGATCAAATTTATTTACATAATGAAAACAACTGAAAATCAACTTTATTTGCGCAGTCGAACTGATCGTTTAGAAACTGAAGAATAGACGACAATAGTCGTTAGAAACCAGTGATCGACGAATCGTCGCATAGAAACTAGTAAGGCACGGCGATAGAAACTTCCAATCCATATCTTCAGTCTTCACTACACGAAGTACGCCTCGAGTCGAGATCAACCGGCCTCCTCGATGCCTCCGCTTCTGATGCGATGACGTCCTCGGCGAAACAGAACGCGATCCCGCACGCAGCGCCGTATTTATGCAACGACCGGCCGGCCCGATGACGCGCAATGCACACTGCACCGCGCGCCGCCCGCGGCTGCCGCTTACCGCTCCTTCCTCGCTGCTGCCTCCGCGCCGACACACACTGCGTCGAGCACTTACAGCGCGTTGCGACTATGCTGCGTACAACTATTTACTAGCGCATCGCGCGTTGAACTCTTTTATACTGTTGTAATCATTTTTTAACTATGTTCATTTCTTAGTTGTAAAACCTTTTGATATTTTAAGTTGTTCATTAGAGGGGGGAGTACTGTAGGGACACCTACATATTTTTAATTATTCAACTACCTGCAAATATGTGATTTTGTGTTCTCGTAGTTTAATACTTCACCAATTGTGATACTCAAATATTATATATTAGTCAGGCAGGCAAAACCAATAAATGTTCAAAAAAGTTCAAAATCTTGGATACTGTACCACGGTACTATCCGAACGAAGAAACCTCTTTCATTTCACCTCTCCACCGATCGCATATGATCTCTATTGGATCGACACACCCATCCAATAGACTGTTTAGAACATTCAATGTTTTTCATAACTGATACTTGATTTTTTACATTAACCTCGTTTGGTTTATATTTTGTAGTACGGTGTACAGTATTATTATACAAATTTACAATGTTCCTTAAAGGCAAGTCAATCCATTTATAATTACCTACTAGACTAAAGTATTTATAAAGTTTACTTTTTATGGTTCTGATAAGGCGTTCAACAATGGATGCTTTCTTTACCGAATATGTTGAATAATGATTTATTTTATAGCTTTTCATTAATGTCTGAAATGAATCATTATAAAATTCCTTTCCAAAATCTGTCTGAAGATTATAAGGAATACGTCCTTCTCTAAGTATGTTTTTAAAAGCGTTTGTAATCTCCCATTTAGTTTTAGATTTTACTGGAACACACCATGCATATTTTGAAAATGCATCTATGACAATCAAAATATACTTAAATCCTTTATTTTCATTCGCATATTTTTGCATGTCGATTAGATCACCTTGCCATAAATCATCAATCCCTTTTAGAATGACATGTCGACGTTCGAAATTCTTCCTTGCACCTTTATGGATTTCATCTACAACTTGCTGTTTACTCATTTTGAAGGTGGAGCAACTTTTGATTTCTTATTATTATCAACTTGTTTGTTTAAAACTAACAATAAGTTAGATCTTAAATTACTCAGTTCCTGTTGCATTTGCTGAAGTGTACAATATTTTTCTAGTTCTTTATCAACGTATTCTTTGTTTGCTGCGTCTTTTGAGTCTATAGGTATCTTCACTCCTTTTAAATGTGATGAATGAAAATCATAATCCCCATTTTCAAATCTCACTAAAACGAAGTGATTATCAAAATTTTCTGTAGAAAAACGTAATCTTTTATGAACATGGTGACCAAATTTATCGACATTCATCTTTCAGGGACTTTAATGTACAAATATTGAATAACGAATGAGAAATAAAAATCAGTATTTCATTTATATATAGGTTTTATTTAAATGATACCAGTTTCTTTTAGCTCCTCTATAATAGAAATTATTTCGTTATTCAAACCTGTGTTACCAGCATCACGAGAAGCAATTAGTAGTCTCAAGCGATTAACCAGCTCATTTGGATCATCCCAGTATATGTAATCTACGTCTTTATTTAATTTTTTTGTAATGGGTAAACCTTGCCCTTCTTTTTCTGGTTCACTTTCAGTTGTTGCTGCATTTCTGGATAATTTAATGAACAGAGGTTTTATTATTTGTGTATACTTAAAACCTTTGTTACCTTTAATAGGCTTGGTAGGATCATAATCTCTCCGATGAGCGTTTGTGGCTAGTAATATTGACTTGTATATTTTTTTATCAGCTTCAGTAATAAGATCTAACTCAGGTGTCTTTTTGAGTAATAATTCTCGTAATCCTGGAGTGTTTTCATATTTGTTACTACCCACAATAATCTCCTTATCATCCATTGTCATTCTTGTTGAGCCGATCATGAGCTTTCCTCTCTCTCTTCTAACACCAAATGGAATCTTTTCTGGGACCTCTTCAAACAGCGACCACCAACGTCGAGGGCTAACACTTTCATCAGATAACGAAGTCTCAGCACTCTCGTCAAGTTTTATCTTTTTATTATCTACATTAATACTTTTATCATTTTCATAATCATTTAGGATCGTGTCATTTAAATTACCTGGTTGAATATTGCTACTAATTAGATTTGCGATAGGATCACTTTCATCATCGGCAGAATACAAATCATCGGATGTATTACTAAAACTCTGTCCCTTTAATGTAGCCATTGATAAACGCTTACGTTTTATAGATGACATATTATTGTCTTTATTAATAATACATTTTTTATCCCTAGATGTAGATATAGGGGTGCTAAAATTTCTCTCTGCTATTTTTTGTTTATTAGCAATTTGGTTTAATGGTTCCGTTATTGGTTTCAATGCGGACTCTAAAATTATGTCGTGAGTTTCTTTTAAATCTCGTAACATTCTTACTTTACGCTTCACTGCAGCAGCTGATGTGATTATTTGTTTTTTTAAAAGTGATTCTTCCTTCATAATTGATACGTTCTCGTCGTGGTTATGTCTAAGCAATACTGATGATAAAAAGCATAAGTTTTATATTTTATTCTATTCATATAATGCTAATGTTTTGTTCAGTCTATGTTAACATACGTATCAAATTTCTTCCTGTAACATCCGTTATTTTTTTCACAGTCTTTATTTATTACTAAATAATCGTAAGGCTCACTCCAAATCTTTGAGCACATATCTCGGAACTGCATCCAAGTCATGTCTGCACCAACATGTTCATCGTAAACGTGACGCAAATTAATATCATCTTGTTTAAAAACAATAATCAAGTTCGCATTATCTCGTATAAGTTGCTTTGGAATTTTGCTATATGTTTGATTTAAGTAAAAACAATCTATATTTTTATGTCTTCCCATTGCAAAGAATTCACGAACATTGTTTTGATTTTCACAAGAAATGTCATCAAATAGTATAACAGAATTGGGAGTTGCTTCGTGAATATTTATCACTTCTTCATTTTCGCGATATTTCACAAATTTAATTTCAGGTACAAGTGTAAATACTCTTTCAAGGAATAAATATTTGGGCTGGAATAAAGTTTTTGAATAGATATAAACATTTTCAAATTTTAGTCCATTTTCATGCAAAAGAAGACCAATCACGAGATTTGTCTTTCCACAATTTGAAGGACCTACAATTATGCAGCGTATAGTATCGGGTAAAAGCGGGCCATGGCGGTAGAGTTGTTTACTTTGGGCCAATTCAATTTTATCTAAATTCAAAGAATGAAGTTGTTTCACAAATTTCATATCTCAAACAAAAAAAAGTGTTATCTTGTTCAGGTGTGATTACAAAATGAAATATAACTTATTTTTTCAGCTTTATATACCTATTCTTTATATGGCAACTTTTTTCGAATATAGTAATAATACTGAACCATTTAAGTATTATTGTAAATCTAACTCGCTTAAGATATTTTTAACATTCGTTCTTTGTATGTTTTGAACAGAAGTTTTCGTCGGATTTTTGGGCGTTAAAATCACTTTTTAAGAATAGCGTTCAGGAAACGGAGTGAAGACGAGCGAAGCGAGGCGAACGGAGTTTACTGAACGCTGTTCTCAAAAAGTGATTTTAAAAGCCCAATAATACACTACTGACGGCATATGGAAGCCTGGTAAGAGACTTGCTGTTATCTAGTTGTAGCTTGCGACTTCTCTTGGAACCTCACTCCCATACGTTTCTCACACGTTTGTATTGTAGAAAATGCATTGGTATAACCGTGGAAATTAGTTCTCAATATTTAGAACCGTATATTACTGAACTTAATTTACCACAAACCTTCGTCTGCTTAAAGTACGCCGCATGAAATGTATGAAAAAAAACCATCAGTTAATTTTAATTTAAAAAAAGATTGTTACGTGTTTTGATGGACACATAAAAATTCTCGAAGGGCACAATACAATCCTGTTAGTTTTTGAGAAAAAATATTGTGTAAAATATCATCTAGGTAGTTTACTAGTAGTACTCTGTTTTTAAATATATATAAAAAAAAAAAACAGATAAATGATCAAAAATTTTATCTCTGTATATTTTTAAGGAATAAATAACTAGACCCAATTCATCAAAACATGTAACATACGACTATATAATTTTCTTCAAAATTCACTGATATATCTTCATAAAAATAAATACCGTGGTTTGTATAAATAAAGATATCTTTAGATCAGTTTCTTTGGAGAACTTGATCATTTAACTGATAAATAAAACATGTTTTTTACTTCAAAAAGTGCTCTGCTTCCATTTTTTCTCCATACATTTTAGTATGGAACAAATAGCTAGATGACATTTTGTTACAAAAAAATCTCGCTCCCGACTCGAGCAGTTGACCCACTGGTCAACTGCTCAATAAGTAATCGTACTTAGGATTGTATTGTATTGGAGATTTTTTATGTGTCCATCAAAACACGTAACATTCTTCTGATGCATTCCATGTTGGTATACCTAGTTTGCAGTATCAAAAATATTTTAAGATATAATATAAGAGCTGGTTATCCTGGCACAAGTATGTATTAGAAGGATTCCCAAAACACATCAAACTATTTTGTCACGAAATTAACATTTTTTTAGGGTTCCGTTTCCGTTGTGAAAAAATCAAACTTCTATGCCAACGCAATTAAGAGATATGGCCGTTTTTGCCGCATATTTTCATGAAATTTGGCAAGAGGCAGTAGCACAAATAAATGAAAAAGTACGAAAATCATCACAATGTTTTGTTGATTCCCATACGAGTGAAAAATATGCGGCATAAACGGCTGTATCTCTCTTGAATGCGTTGGCATAGAAGTTTGATATTTTAACAGCTTCAAGGGATTGCAGGCCTGATAATTTGATATATGAGTAGAGTTCAAGACAAGATTAATTATGAATTTATTTATATGCACTTTATATATATGCACTTGGCCGTTTGTTTAAATGATATTCTAAGTAATATGCATGCCGTAACATGGCGTTCTCATAATAAACATTTGATCACAAAATTTTTAAGTGTTTCATGAAATTAACCTATAGATATGTAACATGATAGATATTTTAAGAGTCTTTGTGAAAAACATGAAATAAAAGTGGGTTTACTACTTATGAAAATGAACAACTTTCCCCAATGAATGAATGAATGAATGAAATCTTTATTTGCTATGTAAAAGGATTACATTAGGTGTTCTTAATAATGTAAGACAGGTCGCCTTAAACAGCCATAATCTAGCATGCAAACATGGTAGTAATTAGTAATTACAAAGTAGGTATTTATAATGTAAAATAATCATACAAACATGTCAATATTAATTAAGAAATGTCAAAATAATTACAATCATATTCTATCGTGGCTTAAAAACTCTTGTACAGTATAATAGTACATTATGGTACTAGTGTGTAACATTGGTGATTACCGTCGAGGCGCCATTGAGAGCCAAGGACGGTAATCATCAATACACACGAGTATCATACGACGTTTTTCAACACACTTGTGAATAAAATAACAATAAAAACTCATTTTATTTCAACAGTGAAAACGAGTTGTGAAAAATGTTTCGCTATGGCGGGAAAAATTAATCAGTTTTCCTATACGCGCGCATTGCGATCAGCCACAGACTAAAGGGTGAGGTTTTTTTTTTATTTTCGGCGCATAGGATTTGCGCCTATTCTGCCATGTACAAAATGGGGAATTTAAAGTTTTCTTTTATTACAGAGAAAACAAAAGTTATATTTGAGTGAAAGTTTTATTTATTAAACACGTACGAGTTAAAATGGACGCCAATACGCAATACCATGTTAACCCACAAGTCGGCCATTTTGAGAAAAACGATGTTAAAGTTTCAGATAACACAATGCCCCCCAAATTTAAACGGTTAGTGATAAGGTCATATTATTAGTTACCAACTGCTTTTTAATATTGATTGCTCTCATTGGAAATAGTTAAATTACGCAATAATCAAGTAATAATGCAATTATTTGACTGTTTTGTTATTGCGAAATCCGGAATCACACTAAATTTGAGTCGAGATAGTGTCAAGAAGCTTAAAACGTTTTTGAAAAACTCCTAAACCAGTGTACTATTTGTTCTACGTAATGTCAAGAGACATAACACTGTGTTGCTTAATTAGTTAGACACCGTAATAAAATAAGATAAAAAGTCAAACATCAAACTAAGGCACATAGTTTTATTTTTTGGCACATTATAGGTAGGTATTCGTTGTTTGTGATATGTTAACAATTACACATATCAAAAATCAGCGATCTTAAAAAAAATCTCCATATAAAAATATGACTGTACTAAAGTAAGAAAGTAGGTACCTAACAAAAAATATTCATAACCTACTTTAAGTATGTATGTATCTTAGCAGATCAGTCTTAAAAGTTTAACGAAATCGGTCTTCTAGGGAATAAATCTATTACAATTACAACAAAAACGACTTAAAAACATTACCTATTAGCTAAAATAGATATTAGTATCAAAAATACAGACTTAATATAGCCTATACCTAGACTACAACACAGTTAAACAGTGTACCTAAACAACATGGCATACAAAATGAGATCATTCTTACGTTAAAACAGTCAAAAAATCAACAAGGCTTACGATAACAACAAAAACGAGATTCCTACATCTACTTTCTAAGTAGGTATCTAAAAAATGTTGGATGGACATTTACGTGACATTAATCTTAAAACAAAAGCTAACAAG